>CM028131.1:933885000-936367500 GCA_016271365.2 Neoceratodus forsteri
GGGATCTCAACCTAAACTGGCTAGGAGGCAATGTCAAGCAGTATGAAACTCTGCTAGCTGGCTTCTCAATGTCCCAACTCATTCAGGAGCCCACTAGATGGTAATCCATAGGTGGTAACAGCTCTCTTCTGGACTGGGTCCTGACCAACAGGCCTGAATGGATTAGCTCCTCAGGTACCCTCCCTGACTCCATCTCTGACCATGCCCCGGTGTACAGCATATGGAAGATCACCGCACACAAGATCCCTCCCAAAATCATCCAGGTCAGGGACTTCTCCAGGTTTGGCCTGGGGACTTTCCAGGAGGATCTCATGTTCCTTGACTGGTCTTCAGTGATGGATGCCCAGAATACTTCCTTGGCAGTCTGTCACTTCAATAGTATCTTTGGGATGTTACAGAATAAGCATGCCCCCCTCGTCAGATGGAGGGTAAGGGGGGGCTGTTACAAAATGGTTGCATGGGAGCCTCCTCGCTCTCATGAAGCTAGAGACAAATGTTGGGCCAGTTTCAAGGTCTCAATGGACCAGACCATATTCCAACATTACAGGAGGCTCAGGAATGAGTGCAAAAAAGGCTATCAGGTCTGCCAAAAGTGACTTCTGTAAAGCTGCCTTGCAGACCTCAGCCAAGGACCCTAAGAACTTCTGGAGGAATATTAAAAACATAGTGGGTGGCTCCTCCTCCTGTGAGGCTCCAGACATGCTCATTGATGGTGCTAGCTGTAATAATCCACTAACCATCGCAAATGCATTCAATGCTCACTTCTCGGACCTGCCTGCGTTCACCTCATTATTCTCCCCCACTGGTCATGATAGTCCTATCCAAGTCCCTCTGCCTCAAATGGCACCTTCCCCACATCCTAAATTCTATCTCAAGGCTGTGACAGCAAAAGAAATGCAGAGATTGCTAACTGGTCTCTCACCCTTTTCTAGTGCAGGTCTTGATAGCATGGAACCAAAGCTTCCCTGCCTTGCCGCTGCCTACATTGCCTCCCCTGTGGCCCATATCATCAACCTATCCTTAGCCTCTGGGGTTATCCCAGACCTGTGGAAGGTGGCACGGGTTGTCCCTGTGCTCAAACAGGGCAACCCCAGGATCCTTGACAACTATCGTCCGATTGCTATTCTACCTGCCATCAGCAAGCTCCTTGAGAAAGTTGTGGCGGGACAACTCTTGGATTATATCCAGGCTCATGAGTTTCTGTCTCCCTCGCAGCATGGCTTTCAAAAAGCACTGGTCTCTGTCACCTCTGGGATAAGGGCTGCTATGGACCAGGGCAGACTCTCTGGGGCCATCTTTATTGATCTCTCTAAAGCCTTTGACCTTGTTGACCATGCCTTGCTATGCTCTCAACTTAGGTCTTTGGGCTTGTCCCCTCCGGCCCTGAGTTGGTTCTCCAACTACCTTCATAGAAGGCAGCAGCTGACCAAATATAGTAAGGTGCTCTTGGATGCCACCCCCATGTCCTCAGGGGTTCCCCAGAGGTCAGTCCTTGGGCCCCTGCTTTTTTCCATATTCATCAACGACCTTCCCTCCTCGGCGGCCTCCTGCAGGCTATCCTGTATGCTGATGACCTTGTTATCCTTACTCATTCCAAGGATATTGGGGTCATTAACCACCAACTGAGTGAGGGGTTTCAGGAGCGTCCATTCCTGGATATCGTCCCACAAGCCGGTCCTAAATCTTAAAAAGACCCAGACCATGCTGCTCGGTTCCCTGGCCGAGTTAAAGGCCTTCTCTGTTCCTATGTGCATCTCAGGTATTGATGGCACTCCTGTTCTCACCACTGATTCCGTCAAATACCTCAGGGTGACACTTGACCCTCAACTCGATCTTGGTCAGCATATCAAAAATGCGTGTAGAGCTGTTAACTGGAAATTGGGTCTGGCTTACAGGGCAAAGAATAACCTTACTCCGGCTGCTCACCTAGCACTGACTAGAAGGGTGTTTCTACCATCTCTTTGTTATGGGCTCCTTTTGTTTGCCAATACCTCCAAGATCCACCTCTCTAGATGGACCGTTGCCTACAATAACATCTGCCATAATGGTCTTGGAGTCCCTCGTCTCACTCACCACTGTGATCTGTACAGTAAGCTCAACTGGCTCTCCCCACCCAATTATTTGAATTTTGTTGTGGGAAGGTTCACAGGTAAGGGACTTGGTACTGGCACCCCCCCCCAGACTGGCGGAGCTCCTTGTGCCAGCAGCCCCTGCTACCTACCCCCTAAGGTCACTGGGCCCTGCTATCATAAGGTCCCTCCTACACGTACCAAAATGGGGGACAGGGACTTTGCGTCATGTGCCCCTAGACTGTGGAACTCCTTTCCTGTCCAGGTCTGGACCTCCCCTTCCCAGTCGGGCCTACGCACCTCCCTGTGGAACCACTTGAAGCTCTCATCAGTATGTGACTGTCTTAACCCTCCCTGATTAGCCTGGTCCTCTGCACAGTATACTTGAGTGTATTCATTCCATGTATCTTGCAAATGTGTAAATTCTGTATATATCTGTATATATATTGCTGGTGACGTTGTGTCAGTGACTCTGTACCTAATCACATTGACTATGATTACTGTCGTAACCTGAGATATCTTACTAAGTATGTTATGCTTCTCCTGACATCTGTGTATCTGCCCTACTTGCTTCAAATTGTACTCTGTGGCCCAGATATTCAAACTGCAGCAGTTTGTGGCGCAAGCCTGTGCACCACTCAAAATAGTTGTGCAGGGCTGTGGCCAGGGCGATATTCAGCGGAGTTGTGCTATGGCACAACTGCTTTGAATATTGCCCCCGGCCATCCCCACTGTGCATGGCGCAGTGGAACTGTGCCAGCGCAAGTGGTCAGAGTGGAGCACTGAGATGCGGTGGTGAAAGTTCCATTGCGCCATGCACAGCACCTGCGATATTCAAAGGGTGACATGCAAATAGGGCCATAATTTATGCAAGGCACACGGGAGGCCATTTGCATCTGATTACGGCCCCATTTGCATGCCATTAGCAGGTGCAGCGCATCCCTGAGGACTTGCGCTGGCGCCCACCAGGCAGCAGCCGCCGGGGACCGACACCCTACAGCCCGATCAAGGGACGTCCATAGGGACAATGCATGTCTCAATCCCTGGTGGTCCAGTGGACCATGATTAGCCAGATCGCGGGCATAACTGTATTTCTCCACCCCCATTAGCCGATCACAGGCATAACTGTATTTCCCCACCCCATTAGCCGATCGCGGGCATAACTATATTCCCACCCCCATTAGCCCGATCGTGGCATAACTGTATTCCCCACCTCACCATTAGCCCGATCGTGGGCATCAGTAACCCCAAAGTCCAATATCCCTGGTGGTCCAGTGGACCGAACAGGACCCGATCAGTGGCGGCATTCCTCACCCCCAAGTCTGAAATCCCTGGTGATCTAGTGGACCCCCACCACCCACCCACGCAGACCCCACCACCCTGCCCCCGCAGCCGGCGGGTGGCAGCACCCTCGCCTGCCATCCTGCCGCCCGCTGACTGACAGCTCGGTATGGCTGCACGGCCATTGGTTCAGAGCATAAGCCAATGGGCGTGCAGCCCATACTGTACTAGTCAGTCCAGATATGTAGAATGAATTCATTCACATATCTGGACTGACTAGTCTGTAGGAGCTGCATGCCCATTGGCTCATGCTCTAAGCCAATGGGCATGCAGCCATACCGAGCTGTTAGTCGGCGGACGGCGGGTGCAGTGCTGCCGCCCGCCAGCTGACGGAAGGGAGCAGGGTGGTGGGGCTCTGCGTGGGTGGGGTGGGGTCCACTAGATCATCAGGATTTGGACTTGGGGAGTGAGGAATGCACCCATGATCAGGCTCCGCTCAGTCCACTGGACCACCAGGGATATTGGACTTGGGGTGGTTACTGATGTCCGCGATCGGGCTAATGGGGGTGGGGAATACAGCTGGTGCCCGCGATCGGGCTAATGGGGAGGCAGTTATGCCCACGATCGGGCTATTGGGGAGTACAGTTATGCCCGCGATTGGCTAATGGGGGTGGGGAAATACAGTTATGCCTACGATTGGGCTAATGGGGGTGGGAGATACAGTTATGCCCATGATCGGGCTACTGGGGGAAGCAGTTATGCCCGCGATCTGGCTAATGGGGGTGGGGAAATACAGTCATGCCAGATCGGGCTACTCGCGTCCACTGGACCACCAGGGATATTGGACTTGGGGATACTGATGCCCGCGATCGGGGCATAGGCAGGGCCACCACAGGTGGCAGCTGCTGTGTTGCGGCTGCAATGCAGCAGCTCACCTGTGGTGTCCTCGACTCTTCCTTTTTTGGCGTAACTTTGTGCAGGTGCAGGGGGTTGCGCCTGCATAACTCTGCATGGCTCGGCTGAATATCGGCTGTGCAGTTTATGCATGGTTCCTCCCTTCGGTTGCATGCCTTCATTATCATTGCACTGTTGCTCAGCATGATTTCGGGGATGCAACTGCCTCCTGCTGAATATCACAGAATGGCACAATTTCGAACTTGCGCACGCGCAGTCTTATTGTGCATGGCTCAACTCTTTTGAATATCTGGGCCTGTATGTTCTTTGATTTCCTGTACTCTCCCGGGTCATACCTGAAAATACACATGTGTTTGTCTAGTGTACTTACCTGGTTAACAAAAGCTAAATAAATAAATAAGTATTGCACAGTGGTTTAAGGCTCTGAGCTGCAAATCTGGAGACCTGTGTTTGAATGCCACATCCCCCACTTGCATACTGTGTTACCCTGATCAAGTCACTTAACTTGCCTGTGCTCCCAGATCGCACCTGTAAACAAGCTTTCAGCTAAGTGTGTCTCTCCTGGTTAAACAATTGGAAAAAAAAAACAGACAGTATACAGCTGCACTGAATAGACATGTTGCAATTTTGACACTTAACATCTGATCGGCTGATTGCTGAAGCATATGAAAAACAAAAGACAAGAAGAATTTGTTGATTAGCTGAATGCAAAAATTTGGTTATGGGTTCTACATTAGTTTCCAAGGGATCTTTTAGAACAGACTTCTCCTTTCATATGGCCCTGGAATTTCAAAGTGAAAATACCTCTTTGTCAGGGGGCATAGTCGAAGTAACCTGCCAGCTCAGTTTAAATTGTTCCCAATGGATGACTTGAACTATTGTCCATACAGTTCCCTAATAAAAGGGGCATTTAATTCAGTGTGTGCAGTCCATACATGAAAAAGCCATGAGGCTGTCTCAAGACTGCTGAGAGTAGGTTATTGTATTAAATCATGAAGTAAAGCCACAGTGGCCAGCAAAATTAGTAGCAATTGCTGATAAATATAGTAGGACTAAGAAAAATACCTGTTATTGAAAAAACAGCCTAAGCCATAAAAAAAGCAAAAATGGGGACAAACGGCTTAGCTGGTGGCACTCATACAAGACAAACTACATGAAACACGTCTTCATAAGTTTAGAAAAAAAGAGCAATTCATTCAGAAATGAGATCTCAAAAGAATAATCATTTTGTTGTGACCAGTTACTCCGCTTAGGAAACTGTGATCTCCATGGCTGCTAAGGAGCAAACAAACTGTACTTTTCCTCCTTCATTAGCATTTTCCTACTTTTCTGTCTGTGTGGTTAAAGTTAAGGGTCCAGATATTCAAACTGCTCCCAAAAAGTGCGCAATAGCAGGAGCAAGCGCAAGTCCATTGCGCACATGCACAAGAGGCGCGATATTCAAAAACTGAGCCGACCAAGGTGCGCCTACAGCCGATGACTGAATATCGCACCACCTGTGCCATAGTGCAACTAGGGAGGGGAAGCTGAGCAGATCTGATGCACCATAGCACAACAAGGGATGTTCAGCTGAGCAGTCCAGAGGTGCCATAGCACAACCAGGGATGGCCCCCAGCAGCAGTGCAGCAATGCAACTGCACAACCAGGGATGTAGGGGCCCACCACCCATGCCACAGATGGGCAGATGAACACACAGCAGAACAGACATCGTCCCCCTGCACCCCATGCACTACACAACTGGGGGAGGGCTGGAATAACCACTGGCCCATGGAGACAAGCAACCAACCTGCAGCTGGGCCATGGTGCCCCATCACACCCCCTGGAAAACTGTGACCGGCACACAAGGAGGGCCGACCACCCCGTGCCACACCATCCCCCAATGCAGAGCACACCCTGCACCGTGACTCCCAGACACCCTGCCCAGGAGCAGTGTCCACCACTGCAGGAAACCCCATGCATGCCACCACCCCCACTGTGACAATGCAACCCTGTGCACTACAGAACCATGCAAGGCAGCCCCACCACTAGCACCCATCAGTGGGTGGCAGCACACAGCAATACAACAACAGCATACACAGTGCCACCATGCACAGCTCCCCCGAGGTACAGCTGAGAGACCAACCATGCGTCGGCACACGAGGTACCCCACACATGACAGGGCATGCCCCGGACCCCACCACCAGTGGTACAGCACCCTGCACACTCTCCCAAGGACACACCCCGACCCAGCACTGGCCACAACAGCCAGCGCAGACACCCACAGTGGTGCGTGGAAGCATGCACCACACTGGATGAAACACAGTGCATGGACAAACACCCACCCATACCCAAGGGCACAACAACACAGGGACGCAGTAGTGGGGCAACCAAGCCCCCAGCGTGGGCCCATGGAAACCGTGTACACACAGCCTGCAGTCCTCCATGGCACAGGAGTGCCAGCCACCCTGTGCAGGCACTGTGGACCTGTACGCCACCATCATTTGCCCGGAGCACAAGTCACAGACAGTGGTGCACATCCCCTGCAACACACACAAGCCACAGCATGGAGGTGGGACAACAACCGAGGAGGCCACAGTGTCACCCAAGGCAGACATGCACCACACCAGTGACAGGAGGCAACCCAGCATTGTGATGGGTACAGTGGCTGCCCTGCATGGACAGCCAGTACTGACATGCCAGCAGAACGTGTAGGTCACAGACATGCAAGGGTGTCAGCTGCACAGGCCATGGACGGGCTGAAAGGTGCACCATGGACACAGAGCATGCACCATAGACCACTGCACACAGTCATCCAGTGCACAGGGCACAACACACACACCACAGACACTGACTGATAGCTGCTCCCACACCATAGTCACTTCCCTAAGGGCACACACACATACCCATGACTGCACCACCCCTGACACCATGCACACCACTGCAGCTGAGCACCTATAGCCCGCTGCAAATCAGAGACCACCACAGTATTCATATCAAAAGATTTGTAATCAAAAGTATCAAAAAGAACTATTTACAAAACTATGTACAAATGGGTGGAGGGAGGGCCACAGACAAGGTGGGAGTGGGTAAGGGGCAGGGGTGAACAAACGGGACAGGAAAGGAAGGGTGTGAGGGTGGGTCCAGGGGAGGTAGGGGAAATCAGGGGCATAAGGATGTTCAATGGGAGCCCTGCTCCCTGCTTCGGCTGCTCCGCCTCCTGCGTCTCCTCCGGACCCCAAGCCAGTCAATCCTTTGCAGGATGTCCAATGACGCCCATCCCACATTTAGTATCTCCTGCAATGCCTCCCATATATCCTGCAGCTGGTGGACACCTAGGACAAGGGAGCACAGTCAATAGGTGTGAATGCACAGCCCCATACAGCCTACCCACTGTGCATGGCATACGGCCATGGCACATGCCTCTGTGATGGTGTGTGACCACCCACAGTGATCACATCCACAAGACCTGCCCACCCAGGTGCATACAGCCATGCGGACTGCTGAACATACCCACCGGCCAAGTCATGCACAGCACCACCGTGGCTGTTTAGTGACATGGCTATGTGGTGCGAAGGCAGTGGCACAGCCATGTACCCGGTGCACGCATGGACCACCATCGACGCACTCCCAGACATGCAGTTCCACTGGACAGTGCTGACTGTAACAAGTTGCATGCATGGCAGTGGTGTCAATGGATGGTGGCCATGCCCCACTGCCCACCCTGTTACACAGCATGCAATAGTAATCATGGAGGTATGGCACTCACCATCATCAGGCCAGTCTCTCTGGCGCTGTGGACCATCGCCCCTCCTACTGGCCCTGTTGTCCTGCTGGTGCCTCTGCTCCCTGGCCAGACGCCTCTCTTCCAGCCCTGTGGTGCAAACATGGAGAGTGGAACATCAGTACAATCCTGTAGCAAAGTCCCCCTGCCCCATGTGTGTGCAATCTGACCCAGCCAGACACACCCACCCCACACCCTGATAACACCACCACAGCCAACACTGGATGGTCCCTCCCCCATGTTCCGGACACATGCAACTGTGATACCCATATGGAACATAAAGGTGTGTGGACGTAACACCTACCTGGCCGTGGCACTGTGCCCCTCCTGGCATGTGTCCGCAGGTGGGCAAGCAGGTCCGGTTCCCTCCTCCTCATGTCGCCATACCTGTGGTGGCACTGCTCCACCATCCGCCCCCTTTCTGTGGCCTCCTCCAGGGCGTCGGCCACCTCCTCCCACACCTGGCTCCTGGACCTGTCTGGGGGTGCCTCCCCAAACAGTGGGTCATAAAGTGGCTCAACAATGGCCACCAGGTTAGCCAATTCAATTTGGGTCCACTGGGCATCCCTCCTCCGCGCCATTTCACTTGCTCAGTCGGTTAAAAATGGCGCTCTGCAGCATGGCTCCACCACGTGCAGATGTTGCATGGTACAGCGCTGCCATTCCCTATCGTGCTGTCACCAAACAGCATGATAGTGGTGCACCCATGCCTGACGCATGGCACCTAGGGGGCAAAGGTCGGGCACAGGGTCAAGGGTGTCTGGAGCACGGACAAGCACAGCGCCATTGGAACCCAATGTGTGTAGCATGATTGGGTGCCTGTGTGCTACCTCCAATAGCGGCCTACCGTGCTGTTGCCCCAGTGTGCCTATGATGCCCCAGTGCCACAGCGCCATATAGGTGAACATCACTGCAGCGCTACTGGCACAATGGTGGCCGAGCCCTGCATTGCCTCCCATGCACAGCACGTCAGCAGTGCAGCAGATGCCTGTGTCAGCAATCTGGGCATGTGCAGTGAGGTGTGTACTGTGCATGTCACAGAACTGCACCTTGGCTCAGCACGTTTAACACAATTGCACAAAGAGAAACAGCGCGATATTCAGCCATCATATGCAAATCAGCTAATCAGCCATTCAATGGCACAGCACTGCAATTTGCATCCACTTAAAGTTGCGCCTCGCCTCATTTGCATGGGTTGCACTATAAAAGTGCGACATTGAGCTGCACTGGCCATAGTCAGTTACTGCAGTCTATTGGTGAGTTGCATGCTGTTTGGGAGCATGGACTGTGGATTTTGGGACATGCATGGGACTGCACAGTCACAGGTAACAACTGTCATTCTCACAAGCTAAATAATGACCGAGTGAGTTGTGGAAGAGGAGGAACACAGTGGTGGGAGGAGGAGGAGGCATAATTTCACCAAGGCCAAGATGGATGCCCTGTTTGAGGCCTATCTGGATCAGGAGCCGCTTCTGAGTGGACGGCAGGGAGCACCACAGACCCATGTTGCTGCATGGGAGGAGGTGGCACGTGCAGTGAACCTGCATGGCAGCCACCAGCGCTCCGTGCAGGAGTGCAAGAAGAAGATGAGCACAGACAGGAGGAGGATAAAGGAGAAGGTGGCTGCCATCAGGGCAGCATGAGCTGCGACAGGTGGGGGACAGCCGGAGGTGCTACACCTGACCCCACAGGAGGAGAGGGTTGCTGGAAGCATGCAGCGTTGTGCCATTGAGGGTGTTCCGGGTGGTGGCTTCCAGACGGGTGGTAGCCCGTCACTGCATGGTAGGTCATGGTCAGTCTATTGGGGGGGCAGGGTAGATCACATGCAGTAATGCAACTTTGTTTTCCCTTGCAGATCCTGAGTATCTGCATGGGTCAGCGGTGGTGGGCCTGTCCACTGAGGCCAGTCAGATGGAGATGGTGGAGGGCCCATCCACCTCCACAGGTATACGCGGCTCAGTGCGACAGTGGGCCCACCTGGCTGTCCAGACTGATGTTGTTGGAACAGGTGCAGAGGAGGCCCTGCCCGTGTCCCAGCATGCCAGCTTCCACGGATGCCTGCATGCTGTGACTCGGGCAGGTGCCGGGTCCATCACCGATGATGATGTCGCTAACGGCATGGGCAGTGACACGTGTGTGCCATGGGATGGCCACACAGCAGGTAACATCGCGGCCATGGCTGTGGGTGGTGCTGCCATGGAGGCCTGTGTGTCATCACAGTCCCAGCCTGTGCCTGTCAGCACCAGTGGGGCAGCACTGGTGTGTGTACAGGACAGTGGGACTGTTGCGGCCACTGCGGTGGTACCAGTGAGCCCTAGTGAGCGGCAGCCAGAGGGGCAGCATCAGCAGTTGGCCAATGGGCTTGGGGGTGCAGGGTCAGGGGGTGGCGTCAGTGCACCGCCTGTGGACATGCCCAGACCTGGTCCTGGTGTGCAGCGCCCACCCTCAAGGGGTGCTGGGCATCAGGGCCACGCACACCCTGAGGGACAGGATGCCGAGGAGAGAGATGACCTCTTGGATGAGCACACCCACATACTGCAAGCATCAGTCAACCAGCAGATGCGGCTTGCGACGTCAGTGGATGCAGTACGTGCGGCTCTGGACCGGGCAGAGGAGCGTTGCAGCAGAGACATTGCTCTGATCCTGGCAGGGATGGACCGGATGCGGGAGGATGTGACCGCTGCCATTGACAGGCAGACACAGGCATTCACTGCTGTCATGGCCACAATGGGCACACAGTCATTTGCCCATGCGTCACAGACACCACGCAGTGCACTGTCCACTCCCCATTCCCAGCATCGTGCGACACCCTCCTTGTAGACACCGGGTTCAGCTGTGGCATCCTGAGCATGCCTGGTGCAGGCATGTTTGGTGTGCTGCAGACCCCTGTGCGAGCACGGTCGCGTTCACGCAGTGAAACCCCTGGGGGACCATCGGTGCCACACCATGAGGCCAGTGGTCAGCTATCAATGCTGGCGGATCTCGGTGGGGCCGCCCATGCATCCATGGTGGCTGGGGTACTGTGGCGCGTGACTGACCTGTCTCCCAATGCGGCTACTGTCTGGTGCTGCCCTGTGTGCATTGTGTCATTCAGCAGGCATTGCACGGGTGGGTACCCGGCCCTGCACGTGGACACACAGTCCATCTGCAAACCCTCCTGGCTGCTGGCTGCTGTCTGCAGATGCGTGTGCATGATGATGCCTGCATTGTGCTGTACACCAATGTGCAATGGTGCTCAGCATCTGACACATGCACAAGGACAGGCAGTGGGCGTGGTGGTCTGTGGACATGTGTGTGACTAGGGGTGGTGTTCTGGGTCGGTGTGCCTCCTACCCATTGTGCATGTCTGGTGCATTGTGTGTGTGTGTGTGTGTGTGTGTGTGTGTCCATCCATGTGGCATGTTAGACCTCACCCATCCCTGGTTGTGTGTGTGGTTCCTCACCCGGCCACTTCCCTTGACGGAATGCACCCCTGGTGTGTGTCCATGCGTGTTTGTGGGTTGTGCCTTAGCCACTGTTGGTTGCACATGGCCCCATGACTTACCTTGGTTGGCTGAAGTGCTCCTCTGTGATGGTGTCCCGATGCAGCTGTGCCAGCCGGAGCAGTCGGGGGTCCTGTTGCCCAAGGGGGGGCTGCCCATCACCATAGTCACCGGCATCCTCATCGTCTACATCGCTGTCCCCCTCTTCGACCTGTATGGCTATCCCACATTCATTGGCCATGTTGTGCAGGATACAACAGGCCAGGAATAGCCCGCAGGCCTTTGAGGGGTTGTACTGTAGGGCACCGCCGGAGGTGTCCAGGCAACGGAAATGTGCCTTCAGCATCCCGAACACCTGCTCAATGACATTACGTGTGGTGGCTTGTGCCTCATTATAGTGTTGCTGCGATGGGGTCGCGGGCCACCGGTAGGGTGTGAGTAGCCAGGGACAGAGTGGGTATCCACTGTCACCTGTGTGTAGAGGGTGGATGTTAGTTTGGTGATCAGCTTTTCCCTGCCCCGGGCCACGTAGGCCACTACCCATGCCACCTCTGACCATGCCCCCTCAGGCCCTATGATTGTCCGTGTGGTTTGCATACTCACCCACTAGGTGGCCAGTGGGGATATCCCCACTCTTGAATCTGTGGCACAGTGCCGACTGGTGCCAGATGAAGGCATCACGTGCTCCCCCAGGGTGCGTGGCACAGACACTGATTATGCCCCTGGCAGCACACCACCTGGCAGTTGATGCTGGCATAGCCCTTATGATTTATATATGCGGCCCCCTCGGGGTCAGGTGGTGTGTGGATGGCCACATGGGTGCAGTCTATTGCCCCTAGCACGCCAGGCATACGTGCTACGCTGTGGAACTCCTGTATGTTTGCTGTGTGCTCCGCCGGTGTGCTGGGGAAATGGATGTACTCCGCAGCATGTGGCAGCAGTGTGCTGAGGAATTGGGTGAGGTGGCATGATGTGGCCAATTGGGTTATGCCTGTGGCATCCCCAGTTGGTCTCTGAAAGGTACCCATGGCGAGCAAGCACATGCAAGCTGTCACTTTCATCTCCACTGACAGGGCATGGCTCTGTCATGTGGGTGCCTGCATCACATCACTGCTCAGCTCACAGAGCCACCTCAGAATTGCCCGATTCAGGCAGTACCAGTCCACAACCTCAGTATCCCTGTACAGCTCAAAGCTGGTGTGGGCTCGGTACTGTCTGTTGGGGGAATACCGCCGACAGGCCCTTCCACAGCCACATCCCCCTGCTGCCCACCTTCTCACCCCCCTCATTACTGCCTCCATCTGGATGGTGGCACTGGCCATGTCCCTGGCTTGTGTTCAGCCCCCCCGGCAGCTGTTTCTGTCTTCCCCCCGCTGTCCTGGCTGCTACTTCCCCTGCACCGGGAACACCTGCCTGTGCTGGCCTCACTGCTGTGTGGTGTACTTCCCCCTTCTGCACTGTGGCTCCCCATACCTTCCCCTGTGCCTGTTGATTCCAGGTGCCCTTTCCTGGCCTGTCCTGTGTGTCCCTGCTGCCCAGTTTGTCCTGCTAGACTTTGGCCTCATGTGGCTTCCCTGTAGTGTTCTTGCGCCTCTCCCTTGCTCCCTTTTATTTTGGCTCATTTCCGCTATGGCGCAACTTCCGCTGGCTCCCCTATTGCGCATGGCTCATGTTGTTGAATATCGCACTGCGCCATTTATGCATGGTTCCTCCCCCTTCAGTTTTGCATGCATTCATTATCATTGCACTGTTGCTCAGCATGATTTGGGGGGGCGCAACTGCCTCCTGCTGAATATCGCAGAATGGCGCAGTTTCAGACTAGCGCAGGCGCAACCCTATTGCGCATGGCTCAACTCTTTTGAATATCTGGGCCTGGATGTTTAGATGTGTGCTTATTTCTTCCTCTGTTTAGTTCTAAAAGAAAGATTTTAAGTAAAAGTTTCTGTGCTGTGAATGAACTGGATTAAGTGTTGTTCCCCAACCCATGTCTCTCTTCCCCTATGTAACCTCCCTGTGATCCATGATTGCAAGCTCCTGCACTTCCTCTGAGTTTCTGTTTCTCTGCCCTGCACCCTGTCCCCTACACTCTCCCTTTTCTGATATATTATTTCTTTAATTAAATTGTTGAAAATGAGAGCAAACTAGAGCAGCAAGTTCAACATGATCCTCACTCACTTGATCTGATTACCGACCAGATTGAAAATGAAAAGGCAGCATTGTCAGGTAAGCTCCAGTCTGTAACTGACCAGCTCCCCAACTCAGTGCATGTTTTAATGATTCAATAAAACAATAAATTAAACAAGCAAAAAAATCAGCACTGACAGGTAAACTCTGCTGTCTCAGTGTGAGTACTCTCCTTTCTCCTATGGCAACTTCATACTAGCTATCACCAACTTGGATGCATAGTGTCTCTGGGGAAGCAATCCTGTTTTAATGAAGAGGTCTTCAATAATAACCTCTGGTCAGAGCCAAGTGGCTGCTATTTATAAGCCTGATATGAGAAAAAAACTAAAGCTGAACCATGGGCCTGAAGCATCCCTGAATGCTGTGGGCCCTCTTATTGACATCAGTGCAAAAATTCCAGCTCTTACTTCTCCCACAGAAAAGTTTGCACTGCTAAGGGGTCTAACTGCCTGCAAGCATACATCAGGTCACTGAACATAAATAAAACAAGTTTTTAGGCCCAGTCCAGTTTTTTTTTTAATATCAAGTTAATTTATAGTGGCCACGTTGGCTCTGACCAGAACTTGATTTATATGTGACTCCAAAGAGCAGTGTAATCATGTAGTTCTGGTGGCTACATGCAGACTTTTTTGAGAAATCCTGACCTAGAAGATACTACACAATGAGTTATTCCTGTGAACAATTTTCTGCAAGAATGAACCTTTGTATTTGTATCCTGGTATCTCACAAGAGCCAACTAATGAAAGGGAATAGGGGAAGTGTAGAACTCGGTCTTTAGAGGTATCTTGGTGAGGCATTGAGCTTAACCATTGATTTTCTTTTTATTCAGTGGGACTAAGGCCTCCAGAAATAGTTTGGTATCATAACTCTAATATCAGTTAAAGTATAATAAAAGTTTATCTTTCTTCATAATGGAATATGTGTTGTTATTTTATGTTTGAATAGGTGGTTGTGTAAGCAGCTACAATCTGTATGTTACAACATATCACTGTCAGCATGTTGTTACCAAAGCCCCCATAAACCAATTTCCAAGGTGGGCCCCTTGCTGCCTAGTCCAACCCTGCATTCAAATCAGTTGTGCACTCCTCCCTCATCCCTGCACCCGATCCAGTGCTCACAGCTTTTTCCCATGCCCTGCTACAGAAGACAATACATTGTGTCTCTCCCTCCCTCCATTCCATCACCCTGATGGAATGAATTGCTGCTCCCTGCAGCTCCCCCACCCTGTTATGTTGCCCCATTCAAGTGTGTTAGACATCCAATGTCAGACACTGCAAAGTGAGTAGTAAACTGTGTGATGCAACCCAGTATTTGTTGCAAATGTATTCTATTCCCAATATTTGCCCAGCATTCCATTTAGCAGGTGTAGCCGATAAAATAGGGGCTTGAGGAAGGCAACAAAAATCAGAGTTGCAACATTATACGGTAGCAGGAAATCTGGGATTGGATGGGGAACACATCTCCTCCATACCTAAATGCTGAGGAGATGTGCAGTAGCACCATTAATTTCAAAGACAGCCGATAGGGTTCTTCTTCTTTTGTTCAGTCCCAGGCATTTAATTGCAGTTGAAGTAAAGAATGTAAAACAAACCTTCAATGATGTATTTACTAAATGTGTCTAATTACTATGCGTAGTTAATTCTGATTTGTGCACCAGTTTAATGTGTAACATAACGATGAATTTGGATAGCACCCCCTCTAATGTAAAATACATGATTTCTGAAGGATTTGGGATAGCACCACACTGGTTCAGAGCTGTTTACTCTGCTGCAGCAACAGGTTCACAAGTCCTTTCCTCTCACTGAGACAGTTCCTTCACAAGTATGTTTCTGTGTACACTCTGAGGGAGGTCATCAGGTCCAAAGTACTTGACAGCATGTGAAGAAAGCAGATGTGCAGCTTTTCTTGATGATTACTGTACATAATTATGTCTGATATGTGTGCCACAATAAAATGTGTAATATATCAATACATTTAGATAGCACCCCTCCTAATGTAAAATATATCATTTCTGAATGGATCTGGACAGCACCACACACAGAGAGCTGTTTACTCCTCAGCTGCAACAGGTTCACAAGCCCTTTGCTCTCGCTGAAACAGTTAACCCACATTTCCAACACTCATGTTTTTTACTCACATCAAATGAGCATGGCAGGTGTCATTACCAACTCCCACTCCAAAACCTGTTTTGCATGGACATTGCACAAAACAATGTATTGGGTTGCATTTTATAAATGACACCTGGCATGTTCATATGCTGAGGCAAGAAAAAACTACTATTAAGAAATTCAAGGTCGCAGTCTAAGAAAACAACATTATTTGTGAACCTCTTCATTTCTCAGTCATGACAATTTCACTGTTGTACCTTGTGTAATTAATTTGTTAATTTTAGCCTCTGCACTATTAATGCCATACAGCTGCACAACAGATACAAGCAAAAAAATATTTGGCATTGACAAATGCTTGTTTTTTTTTTATTTGCAGCAGCACAGCATACATACTGCTGCTGTGGGGCTCCAGGGCAGACAAATCAACAGGGCTGCTGGTACATTTTGCAGGGGATTCTGTGTAAGTCTCTGTTCACATCACGTGGTTGATGGTCAAGTAGTCAGCTGTTTTGCTACTCCAGGCAGTTTCAGACAGATGAGACTGGGACTTGGGAGAGGGAAGTAATTGAGGAGGCATGGTGTGGCACCTGCTGTGTTAGCAAGACAGAAGCATTGATAAGAAGAAGGAACTTGAAGGGGTAGGGTATACTGCTGAAAGAGACTGCACCCCTTACATAGCAAATCACTTGACTCCATCTTTTCTACTTTCAGTCCAGTTGGCTGAAATCTGTTGCTCCCTATTTAGGGGAAAAGAGAGGTAAGGAAAAAATAAGTTCTGCACTTGAGGGGGTGATTCTAGGAGCTGACAGATCACTGTGTTGCAGCTTCTGTTTCTTTTAGTGCAAGTTGGAGACTGAAAGAGACTGAGGACAGAGAATAGAGATAGATGAAGCTTACTACAATAGCTCTAGTTGTACAGCTATATGTAGTTGGCCAACTGCTGCTATCTGTTGTGCTGCTGGAGTAGTACCTGAAAAAAAACAGAGAACTTAAGAGCACACTGACTAGTACTTGCTGCGGGCAGGGTAAGGAAGGACAAGTGCTGCAATTATCCTGGGATCTGGAGCTCTCACAGCTTCTTGCGAATAATTAGAGGCTGATTGGAGAAAAAGATAAAACCTCACTGACCTGATTAGTAATGACACGAAAAGAGCTTTTTTATGGGATTATTGGAAGAAAGAGGGAGAAGCTTCTAGTAAAAGATGAATTGCAAGGAGGGAATCAAACTGGAAAGATTAGAGCCCAGTATGAAAAAGAAAAACTTTTTTTTTAGCTGAATAATCATGTCTGAGAGAGAAAAATACTCTTTTGAAGGTTTAGGTTGGGGAGGAGAAGCAGAGGAAGAAAGTTCTGATTACAGTTTAAATAAATAAAACATTCTAGTTGTCTGCCTGCCTAGCCACTTCAGCTACCATCAGTGGCCTGCTATATGTTAGTTTTGTAGATAGTTGCCCTATGGCCATTTGCATACTAACTAAAGCATCCCCAGTTACCCTGAGGGCTAGTTGCAGTTATTTTTTTTTACTGACTGTATATGTTGAGCAGTCGGTGTAATACACTAAGACTTGCCACATATCGTGTCTCTCAAGTTACAGTACATACTGCTATGACACCAGTTGATCTGACAGCTAGCTGTGGTGTAAGCACTTGTGTACTGTCCTTTAAAAAATAAATACAGTATATTTTGACAGTCTGTGAAATACACCTCAGCTTGCTACTTAGTGTGCAATGCATGTCTTGTTACATACTGCTCTGACACCAGTTTTTCCAAGGGATAGTTGTAGTTTATGCACTAGTACATATTTTTTCCACTATCAAAGGCATCCCGTACATAATCAAAATATGCGTGATCACCAGTATAGTTTTCAACAGTCAGATAGCCACCACTGTGAGGCGCAGTGCCTGCTCTGCCTAACTTTCCCATGGGCTAGTAACAGGTGTTAAAGCATGTCAGTAGTTTTTTTTTTCTGTTTTTAAAGAAATACTTATATCCAGCAGTGCAATATGCCTCAACCTGCCACTTAGTTTGTCCCCAAAAATAATAAGACAACATGAGCATTAGAGGTAAAGGTAAAGCCCCCTGCCCCCCCGATCCTCTGATGATCTTACACTAACTACCAAAAACAAACAATAGTTGCCCCAGACAACCTGGGAAGGTGGCTTGATGCAGGTGTTGAGGTAGTTGACTCCTGTGTGTTTTCTTTCAATTTAATTAGTTTTTATTTTATTTCTACCCTGCCACACCAGAGTAGACCCAACACTTGAGTTTCAACCCCACTGACAGCACAGACTACAGACCTTCACTCCACCCAACTGAGACACTGGGAGACCTAACATATTTCTTCAGGTTTTATAAACAACATAGCAAATGACACTATAAGAACAGAGGGGCCAGTAGCTATTGAAACTAAACTATGATGACTCACTACAGTAGTCATCAAATACAATTCTCATGTTCTCACCTGATGCACAACTCAAGAGGTGAGAAGGAAGGGAACAAAGGTGGGCCTCAGGAGGAAGGAGTTAGGAATAGACAATGAGAGAGAGTGTGACCACTTAGCCACATCCCGGTGACAGACTCTCACACCACTACCAATGACAGACCTTGAGAGACTTAAAATTTCTACTAGTGATTGTATGAACCTCAGAATGTATTCCCCACTGTGCGTCCCATCCATTATTTCCACATTAGTTAAGGCATGTTCTCTATTGCTGTGCTTTTGTGACCCCCTGAGGAAGACCCCACCCTGGTAGAAGTGTTGGAGACAGTCTGCAAGGAGTAGCCTACTCCACTGTATTGAAGAGTCTGTTAAGTTTACCAAATAAATGATTTTGGAACTTGAATTTGATTCAGCTTTTAACTGATGTGAAGGAGTGCTGTTTTGGATTTTTTCTGTCTTTGTGAGGCTGTCTGCTCGAATATAACAGTTTTATGTCAGAGAAAGTAAAAATGGTGATGTACAGTACAGTGACTGCTGCAAACAGCAACAGTTGCTTTGTTTCTCTGTGGGGGCAATATACATAAAATGTTTATGTGGGGTGCTATGCACCCCACACCCCCCCAAAATAAATATATCCAACTCTGGTGGGTGGATACAGGGGAAAAGAGAATACTCAGAAGGATGGCTATGGTGGGCTATGAGAGGGACCTACGGATGGGAGAGACACAGGGCAAGGGAGAAAACTCATGAGGGAAGCTACTGGGGGGGGGCAACCTGCATCTGGGATGCAATGGGGAAATGGGACTTAAAAAAAAAATTATTTTACAACCCCCAAAAACAATTCTCACTGCCAGACCCAAACCCAGGTCCACCACATCCAGAGATGGTGTTTTAATCCACTATACCAAACAGCTGACTGGAAACCACCTGGCCAAGCACATCCTTATGGAGTAATACAGTGGGTGTACCTCACTGACACACACACTGTATACTACCCTTGCTAGATGTTAACACTCATTGTTACTACTGGTGGTCAAATTGAGTCACTCAATTTGACTCACCCAAATTATGTGATACCAATATAACTACTGCAGGGTTGATGGTGGTGGTTGGACTCCGGGTGAAATAGTACTGGTACCTGGGGATTTATCAGTTGGCTCAGGCTGCTGCCATTATGGCTGGATAACTTGAATGAACCATCTTATCCCATCACTTCCCACTTCACTTTCCCTGCTGCTGGCCCATCTGACCTGAGGAGGGATTGGGAATAGATGAGGCTTTTTGGAGGATGCCAGGTACATATTGTAGATGACTGGCCTAAACACTGGTTCTGAAGTTCAAGTAGGATGACCCCAAATGTTCTTTTTCCCTCACTGATCTTTCAGTGGATTTGTGGTGTCATCAATACAATACTCCACAGAGCAGAGGATATCTTTCGTTTTTAGTGGCAGTGGGCCAGACTGGATACTTCATGAGGAATTGGGTGGCAACTGTAAGATATTCTTTGTTGTTGTTTTAGGCATTGTGCAATGGTATGGCTAGGAATTGACAGTCAGGGCAGCAGTAACACATGATACAGCACTAAGGGGTTGATACTTTGCCAGAGCTGGACTCTGTGTCAACTTACTCATACTGAATGATCGAGTAGCACTATTGGGTTGTGTGGTGCTGCAGCTGATGCATGATTTGTGGGCTGTGGGCTGTGGGCATCATCAATTCATTCAAAAAGGACTGGTGATTGTCAACACTGACTGAGACAATTGTTGTGCTTTTCATGTGAGATGGACAGGGGAGGGCTTGCCTTTTAATTTTAGGACAGATCACTTCAGTCTCAGGCAGGGGAACGGGACCTGGAGATAGAATTACCTAAATAAGGAAGAGGAGGAAAGTGGCATGACTGTGGGTTACTCATGGTTATTTCTTCACCAGACAGTATAGGGAATCTGCTTAGAGTGGTCATAGAGCAAGTGGACATCTGTGGACTGTTAAGTCTTAGTTTCTGTGTCTGTACTGTCCTCACAGCTCCAGGACTCCAATTCATAGTCCCACCATAACCATCTCCTCTTCCATCATCAGTTCAAACACTTTTACTTGGTGGAACTGGCCTGGTGGATCCTTTATCTGCATCACTCCTCCCTCACTCCACATATCCTTCTGTTCCTTTCCTCAGATTTCTACAATAATACACAACAGACGATAACATCTTAATGACAGCCACCATCAGATGCTAGCTACAATGACTCACCATAGTCATAATCAGTTTTTAGATTTCCATGTAATGTGTACATGACACGGTATGATTTGCAAGGTGACATGGGTCTGAGGGAGATGAATTAGAGTAATGCCACCCAACCACACCCTGCTGACACAATCTTGCACCTCCTCACTGAGAAACAGTGAGACTTAATGCTTTACGCAACAGCCTATTGCACATTTCAGTCACTGACTGGCTGACAGGCTCACACAGGTAAAAAGAAGATAGATGTTGGTGCTCTGCACCACCAGCAGTCAGTAAAATGAAAGTTATCTGTCAAATAAAACCTTTAAAAATCCCATTTGCCAGTTTCTCTGCCTGCAAATGTCACTGCCCTGCTGCACAGCTACAGCTGCAACAAGCACTCACTGCACTGTCCTTTCCTCCAAAGTAGCACATCATTTTATTGTCCCACCTGCATGAAGCTTAAGCACTAGTCAGTAGCTAACTAGAATAATTCACAATTTTTTGATGATTTAGAACTTTTTTGATCAGAAATAATTATTTTGGCTGAGAAATTAGACCTGAGTGCAATGATCTGTGAATGAGCTTGGTACATCCAACAGATCTGTGTTTGATTCCCACAACCTCCGCTTGCATACTGTGTGACTCTGAGCAAGTCACTTAACCACCCCAGTGCTCCCAGGTTGCCCCTGAAAACAAGCACTTGTGCCTAGTGGGCCTTACTCAGTTACCAAAAGACTAAAAAAAAAAATAATAAAAAAAAAATAATTAAGAACTCTTGATTGAGACCAATGTTCTTCACTGAGAGAGAGAGATGGAAATGACACTAAGGTTTGCATAGCGTTCTTGATCTCCATCATCACTGACTGGCTGCTGCAGATTATGTCACTTGCAAAAGCCCAGTGAGTTTTCCCTGAATAAAACTACTACAGTATGTCATGATGTCAAAGTACGGAAATGTCTTTTTTTTAAATCTTTCCAATCTTTATTGAATTTTTCAGAAATATCATAACAAACATAGGATCAAATATCCCAAAAAGAAAATATGCCTATATATATTACAATTTTTATACAAAAAACAGAAGAAATAACCATCCTACTTTACCTGTCCTCCCCCTCCCCAACTGAGGACCCATAACAGGAGCACAAGAAAAAGGTGGAGAAATAACAGTCAAAATATATTAATGGTGAACTATAGAGATCTGTCTGAGAGCCATTAGAGGCCTATAAATATATTGAATGTGTCAAGTCAATTCAGAGAAAAAAGAGACATACAATATGTATACCTGTAAAATAGTTACATTCATTAGACATTAATGACTGTACTAAAGTTTTTTTTTTCTTTTAAAGAAAGGTCACTGGAACATAAATTAAGTAGATAGAGACTGTGATCACAACCTATATTTAATATAGTATCCTAATTATAAAGAATCTAATATAGTCGATAGTTTATTCCATTGTTTATTAAAATATCCTTCCTTTCCCTGAAAGTAGTAAACTGAGTGCATGAGATTTAAGTTTTGTTGAATCTGAGTTCACTGTTCTTTTAATGGTGCAATATTATCAAGCCAGTGTTTCACAATAACTTGTCTAACAGTGACCCCTAAGCCTGATAAAATAAATTGTCAGATGTTGAAAAATCCCTTGAGAAGTCACCTAAAACCAAAATTTTAAAATCCCATGCTAGGTAATTAAAAAGCTTTAGAATAACTTTATTTTTAATTTCTTTTCATAAATTGTTTATGAGAGGGCAAGACCAGAACATACTGTATGAGCCAATGAACCAATATCCCTGGAGAGTATACCTACCCGACAGTGACAGTTCAACAGCAAGGTGCCCCACAGCGACTACAGAGCCATGCTGCTGTAGGGGACCCATTGGAACTGGGCACTGTCTGTCAGAGGTCCTGCACCCACCCGAATCAGCTCCAGCTCAGAGTTGATGATCCTTAGTGGGGGGTGTGGGGGTGAAGCCCCTCGAAGAAAACATTTCCTGTGCTGGGAAACTGGCAGCTGACTGTTAAATGCAGTCAACCTGCCGGTTTCACTGTCAGGGTGTTCGACGACAAATTTGTCGAACACCTATCGTGGATCCTCCCTGGAGCACTTATGGCAGATATTATTACTTTTCCAGCCCAACATGAATAGTTTATGCTGGGTTAAATAAGCATTATGTACTGTTTTATATATCATTATCCTGAGATTGTCTAAGGGAAGGTATCTGTAAATGTTTTGACATAATTCCCCCCAAGAAATAGTTTGCTCACCAGAGTGCTTGTTCCAAAAGGAACATTTGTAAGGTGCATCTTTAGCTTTTGTGTTTATAAAGTAGAGGTACAGCTTGGATACAGGATGTCGGCTAATACTAGAATTCCACATCTTAAGTATTATATCCACCTCTTCAACGGGCTAGGGGGAGAACCAAAATGTGATTTCAAAACCAGTGTCAATATAAAAAAGTTATGGTAAAACTTTTTACTCAGGGATAGATCATGGCAAAGCTCCTTCAAGTGCCTAATAACCCTGTCCTTTAGCAAATCCTTCACTTTTATGTTAAGTTCTTTGGGAAGCATTTTAAGAGTAAATGGCTTATCATGAAAAGTAATGTTCAGATTGTTCAATATAGGCTGGTTAGCAGTATGATCGAGACTGAAAGATAGATATTTACAGAGCTAGTTGTGTATTTTGATGGATGTACCAATAACCAAGTTTTTTAAACTAATCAACAGCTATTTATGTTTAGCATATAAAATTGATTTTGGGGAAATATTGCATTTCTTGAGCATGTCACATTTTATAATGACCCAAATAGGAAGATAAAGCTCAGAAAGCTTTGTACAGTATGATCTACTCATTTAAGCTACGTACTTGATTGAGAGGCCCTAAAGTACAGTATAAAATCAGGACATTTTAAACCTTCCTGTCCTTTAGGGTACATTACTTTATCAAGGGCTATCCTTAAAGATTTATTGGCCCCAAAAAAGTTGCTTAAAATAGAATTAAATTTTGTAAACCAGATTAATGGAAGATACACATTAAGCATATTTAAGGCGGAAAAAATATTGGGAAAATATTCATTTTAATAATATTGACCCTAATCATTAAACATATGGGGGGGGAGAGATTCCAGCTCTTCAGATTGTGAGAAATATTAATTGTTACTTCCTCAAGAGTTAGTTTAATCATAGTTGAAGTCTCTGTCAACAAATGAATCCCAAAATATTTAATTCCCTTAGGTTTCCAAGATAACTCTAATATACAAACATCTTCACTTATAAATACCTGGTTCAGAGGCATTACCTCAGTCTTGTTTTTATTTAGTTTGTAATTGGAAACTATACTAAATGACTCTATAGTTTAAAGGGCCACCTTTATTGAGGGAATTGGATTAGTGAGATAAAGCAGGATATCATCAGCAAAAGCTGATAAAGTGATTTTATATTTTAGGATTGAAACACCTCTAATGTCTGAGTTTGTATTTAAATAGAAAAGTAAAGGTTCCAGATAGAAATTAAAGAGAACTGGAGAAAGGGGACAACCTTAACATGTACCCTGAAATAACCTAAAGGTGGGGGAAAATAATTTGTTACAACTAATTCTGTCCATGGGGTAAAAATAAAGTATTTTAAGCCAATCAATAAATGTTTTTGGAAAGCCAAATCTAAGTAGTGTGGCAAATAGAAAGCTGTGATTAACCCTGTCAAAAGCTTTTTCTGCA
The DNA here is from genome assembly GCA_016271365.2 of Neoceratodus forsteri. Classification (NCBI taxonomy): domain Eukaryota; kingdom Metazoa; phylum Chordata; order Ceratodontiformes; family Ceratodontidae; genus Neoceratodus; species Neoceratodus forsteri. The sequence goes on from CM028131.1 coordinate 933,909,177, forward strand.
TCCAGGGAGACCAAAACCATAGGCTGATGGGACTCCCTGGATGCAGAAAAAATATGTGAGAATTTATGAGGTGATCTGAGGCCTGTCTGGAAGAGATAAAACCTATCTGTCTTTATTTATAAGTGGGTGCCAAATGTTTTAATTCTTTGGGCTAGTACACTTATATATTTTTATATCATAATTTATTAGGGAGATTAGCCTGTAATTTATAACCTTATTTTTCAGTTTATGTTTTTGGAAGGAGGATTATCACAGCTTCAAGGAGGGAAGTTTCAGAAATGCCTTTGGATAAAATATTGGCAAAAAATGTAAAACTGGACTTGATACATTACAAAAAGTTGTATAAAAGTTGGCTGTCAGACTATCCGGTCCAGGGACTTTATTGATAGAAAAATTATTAATGGCATTTTTTTATTTCCTGTAATGAAATTGGAACAGTTAATGCGATAACTTGGGAGGTTTTTAGTTGAGGAGAGTTAAACTGTTGTAAGTATTTATCAACTGAAGCAGGAGAAGGTGCATGATGTAGAGGACCATATAAGTTTGAATAAAAATGAACAAATTATGCCACTATCTCCTTATTGTCTGTAAGAATGTTCATATCCTTTTCAGATACAATAGAATCTATATGTTTGGATTGTTTGATTTTGTTTTCTTTAGCCTGTTGGCCAGTAGCTTACTAGGTTCCTCACCTAAATGTGCATAAGAGGCCCTGGACCTTGTTATAAGAAATTTCACTTTTTTAATTGTCAAGTGCGACAGTCCCTCCTTAAGGGCATACATTTCTTGGTTTAATTGGTGTGTTAAGAAGGTAGGTAAAAGTGCTTCCAATTGACTTAACCTATTAGTTAAGGATATTATCTTTTCTGAATTTTGTTTCTTGATTTTGGCTCCGAATCTGATAAATTTGCATCTGAATAAACACTTACATGCAGCCCAGATTGGTCTATCTTTTCAGTAGAAGAATTGCTTAGTTGCTAGAATTTATTAATAGCATCCATTATATATTTAACAATATAATCTTGTCATAAGAGATTATTATTAAGTCTCCAGTAAAATTGTTTGCTGTGGGAGTTAACCGGTTTTAAGTTTATCTGAATGAGAGAGTCGTCTGACAAAGTTCTAGATAGTATTTGTGGTTTTCCTTTTTTTGCAGTTAATCTCTTTTTTCCTGGGAAGCACACATTCAAGTCAGATCCCCCAGCCCTGTTTCCCACTCACTGCTTACCTTCCTCTGTCCTCCATGGCTTGCCCCCCATGGTGGAGCAGCAGGGATCCCTCAACCCACTGGAATGGATCTGGTGTGGAGGCTACTACTATTCATAGGAGTGGGGCCTGCAGGGATCAGCTCTCATTACGCCGCACCCAGGACTTCTTTTTCCCCCATTTGATTCCCATAGAAGAAGAGGATTGCAATGACACCCTAAGAAGCAAGCGCACATACATCCGCATGCACTCCTCCAAATGTCTGCCACCTCTCCTCCCATTTCTAAGCATCAGTGTTCTGTTCCCCAGCCACCACTAGGGGGCAGACAACACTTAGTGCTGGTGCCCCCCTCCCAGGGAAGGAGAGCAGTTCCTCAGATGCTCAATCCTTCTCCTCTCCTGCTGACCCCTGGCAGCCCATGCTCATTTCCTGAACATGGGTCACTGGCATAGCATGAGGTAATGAGTCCAGCGCTTCAGCCCTAAGCACCACCGGGCCAGTGGCATATTTGCGGTTTTTCTGTAAATGACAGATACCTTTGTGAAACTAAACAGAAGTCTATTCTGTAAAAAGACTTATGCACTTGTGAAAAAAAGGTATATGCTTTAGTATTAGAAAAATGTATTCTCCAGGGATCTGTCAGGTAGCATACTTCAAGAATAATTTGCAATGCCATATGATCTATATTGATGGCAGAACTGGGCGAATATGATTTTTCTAGTATGGGGACTAAAGGAGTATTCCAGTCTCCCCCTAAAATTATCCAATGTGAAGTACTGTATAAGGTGATAAGTGAGATATTAGATTCATAAAAAAGACTGAAGCATTAGAATTTGGTGCATATATGAATCCCAAAACACAGTCAATATGTGAACGTTTCCCAACAGCTAGAACATATCTTCCTTCTGGGTCTGTGATCAACCTGTTAAGGTAGAAATCTGTTCCTAGGTCTAACAATATAGCAACCCCAGCTCTTGAAGTGTATTTGCCAGCCCCATACACCAGCTTGAAATTGAACTTTCTAAGGTAATCTAACTCCTTTTTAAATAAATGAGTTTCTTGAAGGAATACTATTTTAAATCCTAACGTTCTTATATAGTTCAGGATTGTCATCCTTTTTTGTGTGATCACTGTCCCTTTACATTCCATGAATCTACTTTGATACTGTTACAGTAGTACTCATTTTTTATATTTTTAGCTATTACAGTGACATTATACAGTAGCTCCCAGCATGGATTTGTAAATTGTTGAGAAATAAGGGGTGCTCCAAAAATCTCCCCCTCCCCAAACACAGAAAAAAAAACCTCTAAGCAATAAACTGATAACTAAAGTATTTATAAGCAGAGCTAACCCCAACCCCTATATTGCCCTCCTATTTTACTAACTTAGTGAATAACCCAAGAACCCCTCAAAGCTATCATCTCTAGCCCCTAGTACCTTGTTGTAAATAGAGGGGAGGGTAATGTAACTACTAGTAAGTAAAGGTGAATCCTAAGGCATTTTTCTGAACATCCTTGAGTAATTCTTTAGCCATCTGGTCTTAGCTAGGAATATAAATTTAAGAAATGGAGACCAGTGACAGTTTATAATGAAAAAACTTTATAAATATAAATAAAATTAAATAACTAGAGATCTTACTCTAGATGTGTATCCCTGGTATAGATACCTTAAAAATAAGAATCTTTATTTTCCAAAGATCAGGATGGTCAGAAACTATAAACTCTGAAGGGATCATCACAATTGTCTCTTGTAAAGAGGTATTGTAAAATAAAGCCAGATGATCCTGCAGCAGTACACAGTTAAGTCATAAGCTAAAATAATAGGTCATCTTTAGGGGTGTTGAAGACAAAGAAAACTCCATATCACAAGTCCCCTCTTTTAGTCATCTTAACACATGAAAAAATATGGAGCGTTTAAACCTTTGTGCTACTGTTTAATCATGAAAATCAAAAATGTAGGCACATTTCAAAATGATAAATTATAAAATATAAGTTTTGAAATCTAGATTGTGAAATTAAGAACAACACATTTTGAAGCAGGGGATTAAAATGCCCCACCTATATTAATATTTGGTTGACATTAAATTTGCCATCCAAAAACACAAATTCTTGAAGAATCCTCCTTCTCTTACTGAAACTGATGTTTTGTCAGTGTAAAACATTAAAGAAGATAGTCTTTACTTATTAATAGGCTAAATCTGATCATTTAAAAATAAAAGTTGAGAACATAATAAAACATTAGCATACAATATGACCTTTTTATCCCATCAGCATTAATATAATGCATGCATCGGCCCAGTAATTCTACAAAAAATAATCTGAGAATAAAACATTGTCCAGCTGATTTTACTAACTACTGTATGTACACGTCACTCCTCAAGAAAAAAAAAAAAAAAGAAAGAAAAGAACTAAAAGTGTGCATGCTCTCCAGCCAAAGAAATTAACTACAAACGGTTCCATTCTGAATGTGAAATCAAATCAACCCCCGATATGAAAATTACTATTCAGTTTTCCTGGGATGAATCTACAAATATGAGAAAGTATAATCAATTTATCTTACAGAAAAAGAATGTAACTTTAAATATTCCTATTAGGCATTAAACCACAGTGCTTTAGTGACTAAATATCCTAAAACTCCATTAAATCAGACCCTCTAATAGGGGTTACCAAACTAAAGTGCTTATGTTCATAAACTTTAAACCTCACACTTTACACTACCATAATGTAAGTAGCAATACAAATTAAAACCCAGCTTGCTTATATTGATACATCTTGACCTGTCAGGAGAGCAGTGCATCTAAACATCTAGTGCAAAGAGAAAAAAAAATATATGATAAAAAAAAACATTTGACTAAACCATGTTCTGCGAACAACCTAGTTTTATTATCTGAAACCTTTTCTAGAAAAAGCTATGCATGATTGCATCCATCCCTGAGATATAGCTATATAAAAACATCCAATATAGTTAGAAATAAATCCTTTAAAGGAGAGCAACAATCTTAACCTCCAAAATTTTAACATGAAAGAAAGAAAACAGATTACTCTTTTCTTCTATACCACTAGCTTTCCCCAGCAACTTCAATAAAGCAATCAGGAGCCCTTATATTATTCAACCACTCCCCTACAACCAAGTGCCCAAACTAAAAATGTTTCGAGCAATTATTGTTTTTCTTAAAGCCAACTAGACCCCCACTGATGAAAGTGTTAAACTGGTTGATTTCCATTAAACCTTTAATTAGTTTTAGAAAATAAAATCACCCTGAAATTTGCACTTGAAGTTAGTGAACAGGAGACATTAACATCCTAATATTACTTAACTAATGCTCATTATACTCTGTTTACCTTCTTAAAGTGAGCAACAGTATAACAACAGTCACATCATGCTGCATTGTCTCTTTGACAGGACCGACTGACTTACATGAGTTCTAAAACTCCTATGAAGAATTCCTTGAGAAATAATCAATCAGACCTTCAACCCAACTTGAGGAGTTTAGGAAATAGTCCGGAAAGTTCCTTCTTAGCTTGCTCGGGGGTCTCAAAAGCATAGGTGACGTTATCTTTTTTCAACTAGAGTTTCACTGGGTATAACATTCGAAACTTTAAACTTGCAGCCAGAAGTTTGTTTACAGTTGGGGTGAAATCTCTTCTCCGAATACAGACAGCTTGAGGAAGATCTTGCGACAGTCTTATTTTGGCCTCATCCCAGTCAAGGTTGGTGTTATTCTTGGCCTTGGTTAAAATATTAGATCTGTCAAAGTAGTTCAAATATTTAATGGAAAAAGGTCTGGAAGGTTCACTCTTGCTGGGAAGTAGACAGAGGGCTCTGTGAGCTCTGTCTATGATTTAGCTTGAGTAATTCGGAGAGGGCCCTCCAATGTTTTTGGATAGCATTTTAACAAAGTGGATAGGGTCTCTTCCTTCAGCCAGCTCAGGTAGTCCATACACAACTATTTTGTTTCACTGGGACCTTCTTTCAGGGTCCTCTAATTTTAATTCTCTTTTAGAAAGTTTCTGTCTTAATGAGGGGAGCTCTGGTTCTTGTTGCAGCTTTCAGTCTTCAAGTGAGGAGATGTGACATTCTGCATCATTTAATCTGTGGCATATTACCTCAAGTGAAGCCCTCAGTTTTTTTTAATCATCAAGTAACTCATTTATAGCCTCTTTTAATGGATTAATATCTGATAAGAATTTTTCTTCGGAGAGTGAGGTATTTGGAGTTGAAGATGTTTTACCTTTGTTTTGGGCCTGCTTAGAGTTTTTGGAGGCATTTGGTCAATCAGGAGTCAGAGGCAGTGTGTGTCTAGTACCAGCAGTTTTCAGCTCTGTGTCCATTTTATTACCAATTCCTTTCCCTGCTTTTATGTAGATGTTCTTAAGGTAAAGAGAGAATGCTTTAGCTCATCTTTATCTCATAAGTATAAATAAATGGGGCCAAACATAGATAAAAGAGTCATGGCTGTGTAGAGGAGCTTCTAACTTGCTCTAGGCATCACTGGAAGTCTGAAGTACTGAAATGTCTAATTGAAATCCTTTCAGATTACTTTGTCAGTGTCAAAAGTGATGCTTTTCAGTGCTTCTACTGAACTTCAATTCAAGACTGGCTGTCTTTTAGTTATGAGTCCGACTTTATGCAGGAATTTGTGGTGAGGTTCTCATCCATTGTAATGGAATTCTTATATACTATTTTTTTAACTTTTTAGTTTTGCTTATTGATAAAAAGTGATATTTATTGTAAATGAAAACAGGACTCTTATACAATTATTTTGAAGGAAAGACAAAAATGTATTCCTTTATCTTACTTTCCTTCATAAAAAGTTTTATTAAATATAATAATAGTAGATCAGATCGAGTCAGTGGACATGGCCTGCCTAGATTTTAGCAAGGCATTTGAAACAGTCCACACAAGCGGTTAGCAAACAAGTTGGGCAGGCTGAAAGTGGGTCATAAGCTGGTAAACTGGGTCAGAAATTGACTTAGCGACAGGACACAGAGGGTGGTGGTAAACAGAATTCAGTCTGAAGAACAGGAAATAACCAGCAGGGTGCCACAGAGTTCAGTACTGGGGCAAATCCTCTTTAATGTATTTATTAGCAACATTGCAGAGTGACTAGAAAGAGAGGTATGCCTCTTTGCAGATAACACCAAGATCTGCAATAGGGTTGACACTCCAGGGGGATGGAGAAGATGAGGGGAGACCTAACCAAGTTGTAGGAGTGGAAGCATGAATTCAATGCCAAGAAGTGCAGAATCATGCATTTGGGAAACAAAAACCCAGGGGAGGAATACATGATGGGGGAGAGGTACTAACAACAACCAAACTGGAGAGGGACCTGGGGGTAGTTATAGCAGATTATCAAAAAGTAGCCAAACAATGTGAGAAAGCAGTAAGGAAAGCTGAGGAGGTTCTTGGGTACATAGAGAGAGGTAACATCAGTAGAAAACAGGAGGTGGTGATGCTGCTGTACAGGCAGTTGGTGAGGCCTCATCTGGAGTACTGCATGCAGTTCTGGAGACCTCATCTCCGAAAAGACATTGACAGGGTGGAGGCAGCCCAGAAAATAGCAGCAAAAATGGTGCAGGGTGCAGGGGCTACACCAAAAACCATACAAAGAGAGATTGAGGGTACTCAATATGCATACACAGGAGGAAAGGAGGGAGAGGGGATATATGATAGAGAGGGTATCAACAGAGTTCAAGAGGGCAGCATCTTTCAGAAAAGAAGATGTACAAGAACAAGGGTCACAATATGAGGAGGGGAGGAAGACTTAGGGGCAATGTGAGGAAGTATTTTTCTCACAGAAAAGGTGGTGGATGCAAGGAACAGCCCCCTTGTGGAAGTTGTGGGGGCAACAATGGTAGCCAATTTCAAGAATGCATAGGACAGACAGAAAGCAACACTATGGGTGAGAAGGAGGAGGCAGGCTGCAGATCAAGTAGGATCTGGAGTTTATTCAGTAGGTAGGGAAACGGGCAGACTAGTTGGGCTAGGCTATCCTTATCTATGTTCCTATGGTCTATGTTTCACTCTTTGATTAATAACATTTATAATAGACACAGGAGAAAGATGTAATTAAAGTTAAATATTTTCATAAATTTTGCAAACCTTCATTAAACATGTATATAAACTAGTATTTATTTATTTTATTTGGTTTATTGATTATCGGGTAAGTGCTCTAGACAAAGATATTGCCTATGTTCAGTCATGACCCAGGAGAGTTAGACATAGGTAAAAGCACATTACATCACAATGGTTACTATTGCATAATATGGACTTGGGTCAAACACATTACAGTATAGACAGGCACAGTGATACCTACTGTACAGGACAAATCAGTCATTACACTAGGGTCTCCATGGATACAGAGGAATACACAATACAGTTTCAAGGAGATAGACCATATGGTATAAGTAAATGGAGAAACTATTCCAGACAGTCTTACGGTGGGAGACCTCTCAGCCTGTCCTTGCCTGCTATTTAAAAGCAGGTGAGAGTGATAAGTGCCTGAATATGAGCTGATGGGACATGCAAAGGAAGCTTAACTAGGTATCCTCTCCAGGGGTTAGGTCGCAAGTGCATCTGTTAGAGGCCAGGAGGTAGGCATGGAGCCCATTTTTAAAGATCAGGTGTGCCAAATGTTAAAAAGATGGTGGCCATGCTGGGCTGCTGTTTGCATGAGCTCTTACTTGAGCTTGTGTCTGTCGCTGGACTTTGATTTACTGTTTTCCTTGCGATTATCTTCATGGAGAACATTTTTTTGTTAATGAGAGAGCAAAGTTTTTTTTATTTCTTTTTTGGTTTTAGCTAGCTTTAGCTAAGAGATTGAGTGCTAGTCAGGATTTTATCAGTGAGGTAGAATAGGAGAAGCAGTTTTATTTTCTAGTAAGGGCAGTTCTTTTATGTACTGTGCTGTGCTGTGCTGAAATCTACATCAAGCGGCATTAAGTGACTTTTGAATAAGTGAAGGACTAATTTTTTATTGCTGACTGTGACGCTCAATTTGGAGGTTCAGTTCGGAGGTTCGTAGACATGGTGAAGGACCACAGCACATCAGGTTCTTTCCTGCAAGTGTAATCCTTGACCGAGGACGTTTCATCAGTCCTGGATATGCTGGAGGTGATGGTCATCCATTGGTAATCTTGGATGAAGGGGGCTGATTGAAGTGCTTGGAACAGTGGAGTAGCAGTGAGTGGCGGGGGTTATTGGTGTGGTGTGGTGTGAAGTTGAGAACTTCACTGCCTCCCAGGAAAACACCATTTGGTTGCTGCTGCTTGTTGCCTGGCCTAGCTGCTGACTGTCGGGTTGTACAGAAGCACCCCCACCCTGCTGATTTGGTTCTTCCAGGTTGCTCTGCATGAGCTGAATTTTACAGCTGCATTTTGTATGACTGCCAACTTAGTGATCTGTTCCTTGAATTCTGTAACTGGTGGCCTTGTAAATGATGGCCCCAGTACTGTCCCTCTATGTGCCCTTCTATGATTTTGGAGCTCTGTTTTCATGGCAAGAGTACTGGTGGGAGCAGAACTTTTCTTTGACTTGGAGCTGCAATCTGTCCCAAGAGAGTGTGGTGTTACATTGAAATATTGGCATTTGTGAGTGAAGTGCTATATCTTGCCTTATAAAATGGGTCTAGATTTTTCTGCATCCTGATTGGCTAAGAGGTTCCTTTGGCTGTGTTCTTATCAGGGCACATTGTGCCAACTGGTACTTCTTTAATCAGCCAGGATACAGCACAGAGATCCATGCTTTTCTGGCAGCCATGTTGGTACTGTAGATACAGAACTTAACCTAACAAGAAAAAAAGTATTTCCCAGTTCACAAGCACTCACAATCATGAGATAAATTAATACAGCCCAAATGTCATATTCAAGGCAGTAAAAATTAGGATTTGACCTCTGTTTCCATTTTTGTTCAACAATGTTTCTTGAAGGCTGCTGATCAATGGCTCTCCCGCAGAAATACATTCACTGCAGCTCTGCATCGGGCCTAGTCCCCCATTGCACTGCTGCCTGTTCATTTATTGAACACTCTGCTGTATGCACTCCGTTCCTCACCACCCCTTGTGCCTACCATGACCAGAAACATCACTGTACTGCTGTCACCTCCATCCCCCCCTCCGTGTGCCAAGAATAACCAGTAGACATTTTTCATACCAGCAGCATCTCCAGCTCACAAAAAGTGCTGATGATATTAGAAGAGCCGCCCATGATTCACTGAGCATGGTCACGCGTGATGCCTAGAAATGGCTTTCAAATGAAAGTAGACACTCATGCCTCTGCCATCTCTTTAAAGGACTGTATGGAAAAAAAATGCCCTGAATCAATTGCTATACCATTTGCATAACCCAAAGCGAGCTACTGGCATCTGTTTATTTGTCTGCATGGTGGCAGGTAAGGGACACAATCGCTCTGAGTCAGCGGGTCACCGGCTGCAAACAAAATGTATTACAAATAAAAAAAGTTAGCCTGCATTAATAATAACAAGTAAAAAACAAAACAGTTAATTTTTCTGTACTCCGGGGGGGGGGGGGGCGCGGGCAGGTAAACTGATTTAAAAGCATTATGAGTCCTGCAGACAAAACTGAAAAGTCAACTCACCTAATCTCCACTTGCCTTTGAAAGCCACACCTGCTGGAGCAGAAGTCCTGATCACTGGCATCTCAGAGAGGCAGCTAAAGAAATATAAATAAAATGTAAAAACTAGAAAATCAAGTCTCTGTGTGGAGAAACAGTGCGTGTGTGTTTGGGGGAATGGGCTGACAAACTCAAACATCCTCTAATAGCTAAGCAAGGACTATTTTTTAATTTTATATATTAATAAACTTAAATTGTAACACTTATGTTTATCAAACTTATTTTAATAATTAATTTCTTTTTTAAGGGAGGGTTTTTACTGGGGTGACCCATTTTATAAGCAGAATAAGACACTGCAAGTTGTGGTTTATGAGCTGATAAGAGCACTTCCAGGTGCAAAAGGCACTTGGCGTAAGCTCCTCATGCCCATAAACCACACCCCATCATGTCTTATTCCTTATATATCTTGCCTGATTGATCTTGGCCCATCATGATGGTCTTTGTGTCAGTTCCAGTAGTGGAATAATTTAATCTGGGTTACGGTGTTGTGAGTGCCATTTTGTACGTTTTCATTCAACGTTTTAGATCTGGTATTAAGTATCAGGACTGAACTGACTGCTGGTGCCCTTTTGGTTTGATATTGTCTTACTCTTAAATCTGCCTATCTAATCATTTTGGTTGGGAGTTATTGTGACTGCACAGCGCATATTATTGATCTCTCCCTTCATTTTTTTATGGTTGTGTGGGAAGGGGTGGATTATTTTTGGTTGGGAAGCTTGTGGTTTGTGGGAGAGGGAGTATTTGGAATTGGTTTTATATTAACACTGCAATTTAGTAATGCTGTCACATATTTACTTATTTTGTATTGTGTTTGGGGGCTTGTAACTGGGTGGAGTGGGGTAATTTTGCTGGGAACTATGTTGTAGGGTGTGTGATCGGGATGTATGGAAGTGTTGTATAGAGTTTGTATAATTAGAGTGAGTGGGCTGTTTGTGTGCTTTAGTTTGCTGTTTAGTATAACTAAGGCTTTGCTTATTAGTTATAATTGTTTTTAATTGGTTCTTATGGTTTGGGTTAGTATACCAGGCTGTGATGTTTCAGGGCTTTGGCCAGGCATGAATCATCTATGCTGCCTCTCTGCATCATGACCACCACCCCCTTTACTGACCTTCCAGTTTCATCTACTGCTGCCAGGCACTGTAGGGAGGTCAGGATTATGAGGAGGTGGGTGGATCATTGTTAGCTGAGGGCAGCTGAGGAGGGGGAGGTGAGGAACATTGAGATTGTAAGGTACAGGAGATGCCCTTGGTTTAAATGGGGCACAGGACGATGCCAGACGTGTTTGGTTCCCACACCCAGGGGTCCCACCAGACTGAGTGGGCGGGTAGCTAGAGGGGAAGCTGCCTCCTATAATCCTCTTCGGGCAGTACTTTGCAATGCCAGGTTGATGAAGAACAAGACTGCCATTTTTGCGGACTTGATTTCCTCTGTCAACCTGACTTGCATTACAGAGATCTGGCTGGGTGATGATGCTGGTCTAGATCTAGAGGCTGCCATCTTTGCTGTGTACTCTGTGGTGCACTGCCCAAGGAAGGAGCACTGGAGTGAGGAAGTGGCCATTGCTTTTAGAGCCAACCTATGCTTCAAGGTGCATTCGGTTGGTGATACCAGCTCTTTTGAGTGTGTTGCCGGGCATGGAAGTCCAGGTATAGGTTTCAGGATTCTCCTTATTTACCGCCCCCTGGGTTGGGATGAGAATTCCTGCAGGAGGCAGTGGACTTCATCGTCGAGCAGGTGTTGGAGTCCCCCTGGTGTTTAATCCTGGGAGACTTCAATGCCTGGGTCAATGATGAATCCTCACAATTCGGTTATGACCTCCTCCAGTTAATGTTTTCACTGGGCCTGACACTGCCAGTTGCTTCAGCTACCCACTGACATGGCCACACACTTGATCTGGTGTTCTAGCTGGGTCTTGGTGTCGATACATAGACAGTGTTGACAGATAAGGGCCTATGGCCCACCCAGTCTGCCCATTTGAGCTTGTAAGTTCAGTTTATGTTTTCCTAGAAGTCTGTTGCACCTTACCCCTGACCTCCAGAATTCCTTTATGTCTATCCCATGCATTCTTAAATCCCGTGATTGTTTCAGCCCCCACCACTTCCTCTGGCAGGGTGTTCCACTTGTCCACCACCTGTTCTGTGAAGAAATTCTTTCTCATGTTTCCTCTGAATCGTCTTCCCTCCAACTTCATCCCATGCCCTCTAGTCCTGGAACATCTTTTTCGCTTAAAAATAGTGTTTTCCTGCACCCTGTTCCTCCTGTAAGATACTTGTATGTCTCTATCATATCCTTCTCCCTCCTCTCCTCCAGGAGTACATGTTCAGTTCCTTCAACCTGTCTTCATAGGACTTGTGATGCAATCCATGCACCATCTTTGTTGCCCTCCTCTGAACCTTCTCTACCCTGTCTATGTCCTTACGTAGGTATGGTCTCCAGAACTGTATACTGTACTCCAGGTGGGGCCTCACTGTCTTGTATAGCAGAATTATGACCTCCCTTTTCCTGCTGGTAATGCCCCTGCCTATACATCCCAGCATCCTATGTGCTTTACCTGCTGCCTTGTCACACTGTTTCCCTACCTTGAGGTCATCAGAGATGATAACCCCAAGATCCCTTTCCTGCTTGGTGCATGCTATATCCTCACCCCCCAACTGATATATTGTGCCAGGGTTTTTGTGCCCCATATGCATTATCTTGCACTTCTTTGCATTGAATTTCAACTGCCAAACCCCTGACCATTCTTCAAGTTTCTGCAGGTCACTTCTCATTCTGTCTACACCCTCTGGTGTGTCTACTCTGTTACAGAGCTTTGTACCATCAGCGAACAGTGAAATTCTGCCTTCTAGGTCCTGTGCCATGTCACTGATGAAGATGTTGAATAGGACCGGTCCCAGCACTGATCCCTGTGGTACCCCACTGGTCACTCTTCCCTCTGTGGAGTGACAGCCATTTACCACCACCCTCTGTGTCCTGCCACCCAGCCAGTTACCTACCCACCACACTACTGTCCTGCCCACACCCATGTTCCCCAGTTTGTGTAATAGTCTTCTATGTGGCACAGTGTCAGAGGCCTTGCTGAAGTCCAGATAGGCCATGTCCACTGCCCTACCCTGATCCACCTCCCTAGTCACCCAGTCAAAAAATTCAATGAGGTTGGTCTGACATGACCTCCCCCTGGTGAAACCATGCTGCCTTGGGTCCTGTAGTCCATTGACAACCAGATGTTCCACCAATCTCTCCTTCAGTAGTGCTTCCATGATGTTCCCCACTACCGAGGTGAGGCTGACTGGTCTGTAGTTCCCTGCTTCCTCTTTGTTCCCACTTTTGTATAAGGGGACTACATCTGCTGTCCTCCAGTCTTTGGGTACCTCCCCGGTTTCCAGTGATCGGCTAAACAGGATAGCCAGAGGTTCAGCCACCACCTCTCTTAGTTCTTTAAGGACCCTGGGGTGCACCCCATCTGGCCCCATTGCTTTATCAACTCTTATTACTTCCAGTTCCTTCAGGACCCTTTCTCGTGTAAAGGGACTTGTGACAATTTCTGCACCATTCCCCGTACTCCCTTCAGACCCATTACCTCCTCTTCCTCAGTAAAGACTGAGCAGAAATACCTGTTCAGTATGTCAGCTTTACTGTTGTCATCCTCCACGCGCCCCCATCCTCCCCTTCAGTCTCACTATCCTCCTTTGTCTTTCTTTTTCACTTATGTACCTGTAAAGGTTTTGTCCCTCTAGCCACTGATTTTGCAATGTGTTCTTCTGTCTGAGCTTTGGCTTCCCTTACTGACCTCCTGCCTCCTTTGCTTCTCCTGGTACTTCTCCCTATCCCCTTCTGCCTGTCTTTTGTATTGCCTGAATGCAATCTTTTTGGCTTTCACTTTCTTTGCTACCTCTTTGGAAAACCATAATGGTCTCCTTTTCCTTTTCCTCTTGCTAACCTGCTTAATACATAATTCTGTTGTTCTTGTAATCCCCATTTTAAATACTGCCCACTGTTCCTCAACCCCTGATTCCTGTCCCATTCCCCTTAATGCCTCTTTCAAGTATCTCCCCATTTTCCCAAAGTCTGACCCCCTAAAATCCTCAATATCCTAAGATAGCCTCAAGACTGATCAGGTCTCTTGGTCTGATCATTGCACCATGGGGTTCATGTTTGGGGCACCCCCTGATAGTCCTTCAAATGTGGAAATGGTCAGCTACTGCCCTTTAAGGGGTTTACACCCAGAAGGACCACTGGCATTTGCTGACCTGTCTAGAGCTGAGGCAGCTTGTGCGATTAGTACCGGTGAGGCGGTGGTCATCTATAACAAGGTGGTGTCCGAAGCACTGGATGTCATCATTCTGGTTCGTATCCGACCCAGATCCTCTCAATTGAGATCCCCATGGTTTGATGAGGATCTCAAGGTGATGAAGATTAGGGGTCAGAAGTTGGAATATTACTGGTGGAAGACCTGGCTGGAGGCCAACAAACTGATCCTGTGTGCCCACTACGGTGAGTTCCAGGAGGCAATCTCCCGTAAGAAGGAAGAATTCCTGTCCAGGGAGATTGCAGCAGGGAAGAACAGACATTTTAAGCTTTTTCAGACTGTGGATAGGCTTCTCTGTCCTGCCTGTCTACAGCCAAAGAAGACTTTTTCATTCCTTTGTGTAAAGAGTTTGCTCTGTTTTTCTCTGACAGAGTGTCGCCTGTCCGGTCAGGGATTCCATCAGGGAGGCTAAAACTTTGCAGTAGCCGGACTGGGAGGAACAGAAGCACTCTACCTGTCTGTGAGGGATTTAGGCCAGGAGGTGTCTCAAGTGACTGGGGTGGTCTTAGAGCTGAAGCATACATATCACAAACTGGACCCAGCCCCAAAGCATTTCTTAAAGGGATGCTTTGAGGCTGTTGGACCACTGTTCACTAGGATTGCCAGGTGCTCGATGGGAGAGTTGGTATTCCCAGTGGCTTAGAAAGATGTGCTGTTGAGACCCCTCCTTAAGAAACATTCCCTTGACCCAGACATCCTGGGGAATTACCATCCAATCTCCAACCTGCCTTTTTTGAGCAAGGTTGTTGAGAAACTGGTGACACAGCAGCTCAAGGATCGCTTCATTTCTTTGACATCCATGAGCCATTTCAGTCAGAATTTCGGGCCAGTCATAGCACAGAAACAGCTCTAGTTAGGGTGCATAATGACCTACTCAGTGCTTGAGACAAAGGAGACAAGTCAGTTCTTGTGCTCCTTGATCTCTCATCGCATTTGACACCATGGACCACATCATGCATCTTGATCAGCTCTCTGAGTTTTGTGGACTCACCAGTGCTGTCATCAGATGGTTTGTATCCTATCTCTCTAATAGGGTGCAGTGGGTAGTGATGGGGAATTTCTCCTCCTTCATAATGCCTCTGTCTTGTGGAATTTCTCAGGGCTCGATATTGTCACCAGTGCTGCTCATAGTGTACATGCTGCCCCTGGGTGAGATCATTCGGCAATACAGTATGGAGTTTCACTGCTATGCAGATGACACCCAGCTGTATTTGTCATTTGCTCCCAGAACATCTGGCACTGTTGATGTGCTTAACATCTGTCTGGCTAAAATCAATGACTGGATGGCTTCCAGCTGCTTGAGACTAAACCCAGATAAGACAGAGGTGATAGTGATCGAGCCAGGTTGTGGCTGTGATGGGTTGCAACCTGGAGCTGATGCAGGCCTTTTCCAGGGGTTTGCTCCATTTGTGGCTTCCCTGAGCGTGTATAATCTAGGTGTGATCCTGGACAGCAGATTGACCTTTGAAGATCAGGTATCATCTGTAGTTAAGAGTGTTTTTTACTACTTATTGAACATCACAAGGATCAAGCCCCTCATTCCACCTGAGAATCTGCCAACCCTGGTACATGCCTTTATTACCCCTAGGCTCGATTACTGTAATGCTCTGTACTTTGGGGTCATGGAAAGGATCCTCCGCAGGCTGCAACTGGTGCCTGCCTAGGTCCTGTCATGTGACCCCAGTCCTGCGTGCTCTGCACTAGCTGCTGGTCAGGTGGAGGGCCTTTTCAAGGTGGGCTTGCTCACCTATTAGGCCTTATATGGACTGGGTCCTGGACACCTGTCAGAGCTCCTGAGACTTGTGACATCTGCTCACTTCCTCCGCTTCTCTTTGAAGGGCCTCCTAGACATTCCCAGGGTTCAGCTCAAGACATCTGGCGATTGAGCTATCAGTGTCTCTGAGCTGACCCTGTGGAACATGCTTCCACCTGCAGTCCAGGAGGTTGCTTCGATTGGTGTTTTCAAGCAGAGGTTGAAGGCCCACCTTTTCAGCCTGGCATTTACAGAGTAAGTCTGTGCCCAATCCATTTTATTCTAGTTAGTCTTAACAACTGGAACACTGTTTTTTATTTATTCTTGCAATCTTTGGATCTGAATTGCTACTTTATTCTATTGTGTTTTGTTAGGCACCCAGAGTCTCAGGGAATGGGCTCCCAAAAAATAAAATTTGCCTTGCCTTTGTCTTGCCTTGCCTTGTAGTGGAGTGCTTTATAGTTGAAGCCAGGGAATTCAATAACTTTGGGGCAGACACCGCAAATGCCTGCTCACCCATCTTAATGGCACATCTGGGTGTATTAAGGAGTGACTTTTCTGTAGATCTCAGTGTGTAAGTCTGATGGGCCAGGTTCATCAAGCATGCAAGGGACATTGGTGTCCCAGTTCTGATGATACTGTCAATTGCACGCCCTGTGGTATAGACTCAGTAAGAGGCAGGAGAGAGTCAGCCCAGACTGGAGTAAAGTATGCAATGGTGGGTGCACCTAGGTACAAATAGTATGAAGTGACAGATACCTGTTATAACAGGTGTCCCACTTCTGCAATAGTCCTTTATTCTTGTCTTTATAGGAAGTGATTACATAAGTCAGGCTGGGTTGCAGTACCCCTTGCATGATCGCTAATTTTGCCTTAGAGGTTTTTTTTGATTTTTTTTTTCCATTCAAAGTTTATTGAAATTTTCAACATACAACAAATAACACATCACAAGATACATAAAATGGATTCAGATATTACCGGGATAAAACAAGTGTCTCCTCCCCATCCCCCTAACCCTCATCCCCCCCCAACATAAAACAACATTTTAATTAAAGAAAATATACAATCTCCCCTCTTCCACTCCCCTAACCTCCACCTTCCCCTTCCAGGTTTGCATGAATAAAACTTGATCAATCCGTATCAATACAACCGTAAGCCCATTCATCTACATAGTTTGGAGAGAGTAAAGAGTTAGTAATGTGGCCCAGATTTGATTAAATCTATTAATTCTGTTCTGAAGACTGGCAGTCATTTTCTCAACTCTAAGATTAGCCAGGAATTCCCTCAGCCATTCCGCATATGATATCTCCTCATTATCTTTCCAATGTCTAAGTGTTAGTTTTTTAACTGACATGGATATTAGAGCCATATGGTATTTACGAATAATTACTGGGATTTCAGAGTAGTCTCCTAAGAGGCAAATTTTTACTGAAAACAGATCATTAAGACCCAATAGGGGATCTACTCTCTGTTTAATTTGCGACCATAGAGAAGCTATCTTGGGGCAGAGCCAGAAGATATGTAATAAATTACCCTTCCCCTGGGCACACCTTATACAGCTAGAAGAGGAAGCAAAACCAAATTTAGCCATTTTTTGAGGGGTGTAATATAAATTGTGCAAAATCTGAAATTGCATGAGCCGGGGCCCATCTTGTGTAATAAATTGGTGGCACCCTTGCCAGAGCAATGCCCAGTTAATGGATATCTCAGGGAGAAGCAGGGCCCAATAACCAGAGGGTCCAAAGGATTCAGGATAAATCCAATCATATAAGGCATTGAAAATCCTTGATACAGCATGTAGAAGGCCCGCCATTTGGACCAGTTCCGCCCGAAAGGCAGGTCACCTAGATAGCTGGGGCGTCACCCCTATGGTCTTCACAAGCAAGTGGCCTGGCTGGAAAATTTTAAAAATATTAGAGGCCAGAATTTCCAGCTTAGCTAAAATCTCCAGGGATGAAAGCCATGTCCCTTTTATGTCATTCCAAAAATATGTGAGATTAACCTCTCTGGCCTGCGGGATTGTCTTAGAGTTTAAGGATGCTCTGACTTTGTAGGCCAGTGCCAGCTTGATACTGATCACCTTACAAGTGTTAGTGATATGGAGGCTGAAATCCAATAAAGGGACAGGGGTTATATCCAGGTATCTGAAAGAGCCCAACAAATCCAGGAATGAGCCATCCAATCCATGTATGGCCAGTGCTGCACAGCAGGCTTTGATCCTTGGTGCTAATCCAAACAGCATTGCCACTGTTTTTTTGGTTTTCAGAAGATGTTTGTTTTTAACAAGCTACTCACCTAGACAGGAAAAGTCTGACTTAAGTGCGGTATTAATGGAGGCGATGTCCTTGGCGCTGGTGTATAACACCATATCACCCATGTATAAGATGATAGTAGTAGTGCTCGACATTTGAGGTAGCCTATTCACAAACAATGAAAAAAGTAGGGGTCCGAGAATTGAGCCTTGTGGTACACCAATGCTGATAGGAGAGAAATCAGATTTGCAGTTGTCAATCTGAACAAATTGCATTCGCCCAGCTAGGTAACTGCTGAACCATGTTGAGGAGCCTTGGGAGAAACCAAGTGTGTCCAGTGTGTCTCGTAGCAACGTGTGATTAACCAGATCGAAAGCTTTACTTAAATCCATGAAAATCACTCCAGTGTATAGCCCTTTATCCATCAATAGCATGATGTCATTAGTGGGCTTGATAAGCGCCATGGCCATTTTGTGCCCCTTCTTGAAGCCATGTTGGGCAGGGGTGAGAAGGCTGTTTTGTTGTATGCACTCCTTGACCTGGTCAGCTACTAGTTTTTCAAGAATTTTGTTTAGTGCTGATAATATTGCAATTGGGTGATAATTGTTCATAGAAACGAAGAAACACAGATGTTGATGGCAGATAAGGACCACAATGCCCATCCAGTTGGCCCATTTCTTTTTCTACCTTATGAATGTGTCATTGGCCTTTCCTCTGTCAATGGCATATCTATTCATACTCATTTGTATTGCTCCCTTATGCCCATCTCATGCCTGTTTGAAGCCCTACACTGTATTCATATCCACCACTTCCTGAGGTAGGCCGAGGTAGGCCGTTCCATGCATCCACCACCCTTTCTGTGAAAAAAACTTCCTCACGTTACCCCTTAATCAGCCTCCCTCTAATCTCATGCTGTGTCCTCTTGTCCTGGTATTTTTCTTATATTGAAACATGTTATACTCTTTCACCTTGTTAATGCCCTTAAGGTGTTTGAATGTTTCGATGACATCACCGCTCTCCCTCCTTTGCTCTAGGGTATACATACTGAGCTCTGTTAATCTGTCCTCATATGTTTTCTGATGCAGTCCCAGCACCATTTTGGTTGCTCTTCTCTGGACTGCCTCAATTTGGTTAATGTCCTTGTGAAGATGTGGCCTCCATTACTGCATGCAGTATTCCAGATGGGGCCTAACCAGTGTCTTGTAAAGAGGAATTCTTACCTCCCTCTTCTGACTTGTGATGCCCCTACTAATACACCCCAACATCCCCCTAGCCTTACCTACTGCTTTAGTGGTCTGCTTGGATGATTTCAGGTCATCGGTGATGATGATGCCCAAGTCTCTTTCTTCCCTTTTGACTGCCAGCAACTCCCCTCCCAGCCTATAGGTGACTTCAGGGTTTCTCTTCCCTATGTGCATGATCTTGCACTTCTTTTCATTAAACCCTAGTTGCCACTCTTTTGTCCATTTTGCCAGTTTATCTAGATCTCTTCACATTCTGCCCACCCCATCTGGTTGATCTACTCTGTTGCAGATCTTGGTGTCATCTGCAAACAGACAAACCTTACCCTCCAGTCCATCTGCAATGTCACTGATGAAGATGTTGAAGAGGACTAGCCCCAGGACTGATCCCCGAGGTACACCACTTGTGACTTGCATCTCTTCTGACTGTATACCGTTTACCACCACTCTCTGTTTTTTGCCCATCAACCAGTTTGCCACCCACTTGACCAACGTCTGACCCACCCCGAGCCTACCCAGCTTACAAACATACGAACATAAGAAATTTGCCAACAGATAAAGGCCTAGAGGTCTATCAAGTCTGCTCAAATGTGCAGCTAGCATCCCTTATTCTGCAGCTGCCCATCTCTTCCACCAGCTTATTAATCAATCTTCTGTGTGGAACAGTATTGAAAGATTTGCTGAAGTCAAGGTAGGCGACATCAACTGCTCCCCCTTGCTCCACCACTCTGGTTGCCAAGTCAAAGAAATCTATGAGGTTAGTTTGATAGGACCTTCCTTTTGTAAACCCATGCTGTCTTGGATCCTGTGCTTCTATGGATTCCAGGTGTTGCACTATCCTTTCCTTAAGGAATGCCTCCATAATCTTGCCCACTGCTGAGGTAAGACTGATTGGTCTGTAGTTCCCTGCCTCCTGTTTGCTTCCACACTTGTGGAGCAGGATCACATTAGCCCTTCTCCAGTCTTCTGGGACCTCTCCAGTGCTCAGAGACTCACTAAACAGTTCTGATAATGGCTCTGCTAGTTCCACCCTTAGCTCCTTTAGTACCCTGGGATGTATGCCATCAGGTCCCATTGCCTTGTCCACCCTGAGCTTATCGAGCTCTTGTAGGACCCTTTCTTTTGTAAAGAAACTAGTGCACTCCTCCCTACTCCTGTGTCCATGGTGCTGAGCTGTGGGCCCTGCCCTACCTTCTCTTCAGTAAATACTGAGCAGAAGTATCTATTTAGGATACATGCTTTTACATGGTCCTCCTCATCACATGCCTCCTTATCCCCTTTGATCGTAGCAATACCCCCTCTGGAATTTCTCCTTTCACTAATGTATCTATAGAAAGTCTTGTCACCTTCTTTTACTGTTTGTGCTAGTGTTTCCTCAGTTTGGGCCTTTGCCTGCCTTACTGCTGTCCCTTCTTCCCTTAGGAAGTTTGGTATGCCTCCCTATCTTCATCCTGCTGCGTTCCCTAATATTTCATGATGGCCACCTTTTGGTTCTGATCTTTTCTGCTACTCTGGTTTCCTTCTTCTTTTGCACTTCCTTTTCTCTTTAACACAATGGGATGTTGTTTCAAATATTGCATCCTTAATGCTTACCCATTTTGCCTGTACCCCCTCACCTGTATTCTTTTTGCCAGGGCTAGCTTAACTCTGTTGGCCATCTTATCAAAGTCAGCTCCTCTGAAGTCCCATATTTTTGCCTTGGAATGGGATGATTTAGTTCTAGTGGCCAAATTGAACCATACCATGTGATTGTCTCTGGCCCCCAGGTGACCTTCTACCTGGAGATCTGTGATCCTTTCCTTTTTAGTCAGTGCTAGCTCTAGGATAGCCCTGTCTCTTGAGGGTTGTTGTACTAGTTGTTCGAGGCCCTCCCCCTGCAGGGAATCCACCATGTGTCTAGTTCTGGCCGATGTTCCTGCTGGTATTGACCAATCTGTATCTGGCATGTTGAAGTCTCCCCTTATCAGAACCTCCCCTTTAGCTGTCATGCTTTGTATATCTTCTAACAGTAATGTGTCTAAGTCCTCCCCGTGGTCTGGAGGCCTGTACACAACCCCAGTTCATATGGCTTTCCCATTTCCTGTTCCCAGGGTGACCCACAGTTCTTCTGGTTCCTTACGTGTAGTCTGAATTTCTGTAGCTTTGATATTTTCATTGACATAAAGGGCCACTCCACCCCCCTTTTTGCACCTCAGTCTCTTCTGAACAGTACATAGCCAGGTACTGAAGTCTTCTAAGTGTGGTTACTGGTAAATCATGTCTCACTAATGGCTGCTATGTCCAGTTTAGCCTCTGTCATTATTGCCTGCAGGTCTGGGATCTTGTTTCCCAGACTGTGAGCATTTGTGTACATGATTTTCCATTGGCCAGATTTTGGTGTGTTAGTTGTTGGGTGAGGTGTGGCATTTCCCCTGTGTGTCATATGGGGAGCTGGACCTTTTTCCTTACCTGGTGATACAAATTAACTACAAACATGCTGAACTCCTGTTTGACCACTAGCTGAGGCAGGAGGGGTGTTCTTCCCATTCGATGTATGGGGTGCTGCACCCCTCTCTCCATTTGCTAGTTTAAATATTCTGCAAAGATGTTAAACTTCTGCCCCAATGCACTGACTCCCTCCTTAGTCAGATACAGTCCATCAACTTTAAAGAACTTTTACTCCCAAAACTGTTGACAGTTCCCTACAGATTTGTGTCCTTTTTCCTTGCACCAGCTCTTGAGCCACATGTTTAGCTCCCCTATCGCCCCTTCTCTGATCTTCTGTCCATCTGCCCCCCTCTCCCATACTGGCAGGATCTCAGAGAAGGAGATGCTGGATGAAATGGATGATAGTTTAGCAGTATCAGTGGCTCAGCAAGTATCACACTCACCTCTGAGGCTGGAAGATCAGAAGGCTGTGGGTTCTATCCCCACACCAGGCAGTTGGGTTAATACTCCAATACTGACACTGTAGTACAGCATGAGGGGGGGTGCTGCACCCCTAAGGTGCCGTCTTTCAGATGAGACTTTAAACTGAGGTCCCATCTGCCTGTTCTGGTGGTAGTTAAGGTGGATGCTAAAGATCCCATAGCACTTCTCAAAAAGAGCAGGGGAATTTCCCCAGTGCCCTGACCAAATTTCCCCCTATTCACTAAAAATACCACCAACAAGCTTAATCTGGTTCAGGGTCAGTTGGCATTCATCTGTATCCCCTTCCCCAGGTCGTGCCTGAAAATAGGCAGGAATGTCTAATGCACTTACCCGGTCAACAAAAACTAAATAAATAAATAGTTTGTCACCCAGCCTGGTCAGGTGTTCCTTGGTCTCCAAAACTGACTGGCTGGTGAGATCGTTAGTCCCTATGTGTACCAGGATGTCAATGTTTTCTCCTACATCCTGAACAATTTTAGCAATGTGGTCCGTGTCTCATCATGCTGATGTACCTGGCAGACATCTGGTCATTACCTCTGGCTAGAGATAGGTATGAACTCCCTGAATCATGTAGTCTCCTATGATCAGAAGTTTTTTGGATTTCCTTTTTGCTTTTTTTCTCTTTTGGTTCCTGTTTTTGGTGAGTTTTGTTGTGCTAGCTCCTGTGCTACAGTGTCCTGCTCTGCAATGTCCTCTGCCTCTTTGTTTGATTTCAGAGATAGAAGCAGATACATGTTTGTAGTTTTTATACGGTTTGTCGAGGTGATATGTTGGAGAGCACCAAGTGATGGGGCACCTGATTTGCCCCTCCTATCCACCTGCCAACCTCTCAGACCAACTACCTTCTGCAGTCAAGGTACTTCTGTTGGATGTTGGAGAAATGGCAGGCAGTTCTTATAATATATTTCCTCTTGAATGTGCAATTTGAAGTGCGCCAATCTCTGCCCAGGCTGCCTGGAGCTGAGCCCTTAGATCTCCAATGGCCCAGCATGTAGAACAGTGTCCTAAATCCTGTAAAACTGCCCTTCTGAAAAGTGTTCGGCAGTACCTGCAGTTAATGATGTCCGTTCCAGACAAGTTGCTGGGTTTATAACCTGGTCAGAGTAATTAGAAGGAAGAAAATGAAAGCAAAAGTTTGATTTTGTGTTTTGTTTGTTTTTGTATAATTTGTTATAACAAGTTAAATTACTAGTGCCCCTGTAAATGAGGCCACTGTGTGGATACCCCTCTGATCCACCCCTTCCTGCTTTGCTACAGGAAATGTCACGACTGTGCTACCCTATAAAAGGAGTGTAGTGTGGGGCGGTTGGGGATGGAGGTTGGTGGCTGGGCCCTTCCCCTGCTGAAAAAAAAGAAGAACCACAGACAAAAGAAACAAGAGGTAAGAGCACAAACAATCAGCCAGCAACAAATGCAGTAGACCTGGAAGCTTATCCTAATGATAGATAAAACTGTAAAATCTGTAAAGCACCACCTGTAATAATTTCACAGAAGATATACCCTGTAAGAAACACTTTGCTACACAGAAAAATAAAGCAGGAACAGAAGATATACATTGCAAAAAACAATATGAGTCAGAAGATTACAGCAGTATGTACACCCTGCAATAATGCAGTAGAAGGTATACCCAGCAACAACAATTTGAATCTGAGAAAAATAAAGCAATAAAATGTTAGCAACAAATAGTAACAATCCCTGAGAGTACAAAATAAAAATAGCAACACACAGTAAATCTGCCTAACCAAAAGAAGCCTTAATCATTTTCCTTGCTCTGGTAAGGTTCTTTGCTCTGTCCTTTCAAGCAACCTAGAAGAAAAGAGCTCAGGTGAAGCTAGGTACCTTGGCCAGCATACCTAGTCTTCCACCTCACTCATTCACTCCTCTTCATCAGGGGCCTGGCTTACAACCCTTCTCCTAGTGTTTTTATAGTGATGCAACAGGTATATTAATTCAATTAATTGAATTCATTGTGACTCTTTTTTAAAGACATAGTGAGTTTATTATCAGGTGGGTGATATGTTTATATGGTGGCATGGTCTCGAGCAGCTCTACTCTTCATGCCGTTCAGCTAATAATTTTATTTGGGATACCCCTAATTCTAATTGTTAATGCAAATGACATGATGCTACCCATAAACATGGCAGCACAAAATAGGGATCCCCCGCAAAATAAGACCCTTCTCTCACTAAAGAGAATGTGCCTTTTAAAGTGTATTTTAATCTAAAAACTTACTTTTTTATTTCCTTTAACTTATTTTTACATCTAACTATTAAAGTCACTTTTTACCAAATCTTAAACTACCTGGACTGGGATTACTGTATGAATTATGTTGTCTAAAATTTTATCATGCAGAAAAGGTTTACAATCCATTTCCTCATTCAGTCTATGGGGGTGGGAGGGGGAAGCAAGACTTCTGAATTAAAAAATGTACACGTTTTCTTTTTTATTCAGTTCTGAGTTTCTGTTTCCCCTTTGTTTATTCACAGGAACATGGTCCACTGCTGCATACTTTATAGTGTGTTCATTTTTATTTTCCATCTGCATAATGTGTCTGGCTAGTGGATTACTTGTATCCTGATTTTTCACTGCCTTAAAATGTTCCTGTTTTCTTTCTTTTAGTTTGCGTGTGGTCTGACCAATGTATAGATTTCCACACGCACATCAGATACTGTAGACAACATACTTGGTGTCACATGTGATAAAGTGGTGTATCTTCACTTCCTTCACTCCCTTGTGTCCTGGGTTTAAAAAGGATTTCCAGGGCACTGCACTTTTACATGTGATGCATTTTTTACAAGGGAACCCCCCATTTGGAAGTTTCCCAAAACAGTTATTTTTTGGGGGGTCAATTCACTCTGCATTAAAAGATTTCTTGAGTTTCCCACCTCTAAAATGTAACCAGGGATCCTGCATCCTGTAAATCCTTTAGATCTTTGTCCAGCCCCAAAAGATGCCAATGTCTATGGACAATGGACTTAAGGTCCATAGAAATCAGTCCAAAAGTAGTTACAAAGGATATTCTGTTCTGCTGGTGTCTGTGTTCTATATAATTCAACAGACCATCTCTATTTAATTTAGCACCTTATCCTCAGCTGTGGTCAAAACTGAACTCGAGTACCCCCTCTTTCTCAATCTACTGAATAGTTCTTCCTTTGCTTGTTCATAATCTTCTCTTGCAGAATTATTTCATACTAAATTAATCAATTGTCCATATGGTAAGTTATTAATTGTATGGCTATGGTGCAAACTGTAGGCATGCAAAATGCTGTTGGCCACTGTCTGTTTTCTATAACTCTTTGTTCTGATTACACTTCCTGGGGTACCTATCAATGTTACATCTAAATAATCTATGTCTGATGAAGAGATAATTCTGGTGAATTCTAAACCCACAGTGTTCGAATTTAAATAATCCAAAAAAAGCTCTGCATATGTTGTCATGCAATCCCACATTATTAGTAGGTTGTCTATGTAACATTTGTATTTTATAATATTGGCACAGAACGGTTTGACCGTGGGGTCCCAGATTAACCCCCCTCCCACCAACTCATAAAGAGGTTGGTGTAGGAAGTGGCAACAGACGAGCCCATGACCACACCCCTCTTCTGACAGTAAAAAGAATCTTGGAGTGAAAAATAATTACTTTTTACATTTATATCAAATGCCAGGCAAATAAATTCTACTGGATATTTGTACTTTGAACTTTCCAATATTTTTTCAACATCATGTATGCACAGTTGGTGATCTATACTTGTGTATAAAGAGCTTATATCAATGGCTTCCCACTTAAAATCAGAAAATTCCTGTAAAACAGAAGTAGTATCCTTGACATAAGACTTCATCTCTATTACCTCTTGTTGTACTTATCCAGGTATCCAGCTAGGGACTTGAACAAAAAGTCATTGCTCGGTATTACTGGGTGACCTGGGGGTTTAACACTGCCTATATGTATCTTGGATATGTGATAGAATGTGGGAATACATGGATAGTTACATTTTAAGCTTTGCATTTCTTCTTCAGTGATCCAATTTTCTTTTACAGCTAGATTCAAAAAGGATTCTAACTTTCCTTTGTAAAATTTTGTTGGGTCATGTCACAAGTAAGCAATAATACCCAACAGGGTGGGTGGTATTGTGCTATACCGGACCACCCAGGGGTGTAATGAGGCCCGACGCCACAGGCGGAGGGCCTTATAGCCCCTGGAGGGTCCAGTATAGCACAATACCACCCACCCTGGAGGGTATTATTGCACTTAGAAAATGGGCATTGTAACAAACAAAAATATTCAATTAAAAAATTGTTAAGAAAAAATTAGTTTATTATAAGTTTTGAAATAAAATAGTCCCTCCACCTAAATCAGAATGATTAAAGGAAAGCTGAAAAGCTAGTTTTCTGCAATTGCACCCCTCATAGCAGTCTGTTTATATTTTGTTGATTCAGACCCCCCCGTCAGTTTGCAGCACCTTGGTTTCTGCATTCTACCCCCCAACACACACACACACACACAAACACACACACACACTGGCAATAGTTTTTTTTTTTTCTTATTGGCAAATTTGGCAGCTTTTGTCAGAGAGATCAGGACTGGAAGAAAGACAGAGATTGTGAGAGTAGTCAGCAGAGTGTTATTTCTGGGAGATGAATTTTTTTGTAAAAAGTACTGTACATTACTCTTACAGTCATGAATACTAATCAGTTTCTTTAGAACTGCTCGAACAAGAACTCTAGATGTCAAATAAGAAACTCAGCTGCAAAACACTCAGAAACACCCTGCTCTTGCTGCCACCAACAACCGATACCTTGTAATTTTACACCTGCCATCTCTATTTCAAGTCATAGCAGCTTTTCAAAATACAACTACATTTCTCCACCACTACATGCTCCCTCACGCTAAATGGCAGTTACCGAAAACCTGCAACCCACTCCTTAAAATGGTGCAACTCAACACAATCTTCTGACCAAGACCACAGCTCTGAACATAAACTGCAATGCCTCAACCTTTCAGTATCTTATTAGCTCCATTTCTTCCCCTAGAAGTATGGTCTCATTTACCCAGTGCTGCATTACTTTCACTCACTGTGCTGTCCCTGCCCTCAGCCCAGATCTGGAGCCTGCAACTTTGAGAACCATTCCCAGCTCTTCACTGCAGCTTCTCAACATGCTTGAAAAAATATTTAAAAACACAACTCTGTGTGCTTGGGGGGGGGACAGCACAACAACAACAACAAAACCTGCAGACAGTCATAATAACAACATTGTATTGCCCCCTTGTTTTAATGGTATGACCAGGAGCTAATGTGATTGCTATGGGGAGCAGAATGATGTCCATGGGTGGAAGAGTGAACTCTGTCATCGCAGGTGAGACCGGGAAAGTAATTCTGATATCAGAAATAAAGTACTTTTCCTTTTGTAAAAAAGTGCAGAGAAATGTGTTTCTTTAATGTTGCTGGGCTATGTGTGAACAGAAAGTAGACAAAAAAGGTTCATAGAGCTAGTGGCATGAGGAGCGGGGGCAGCACTGCTCGGACTTGCGGACTCATTGCTGGCTAGGTTCCACTACTTCAGCTGCTATTTTTTTTGAAGCACCGGGAGCCACAAGTGTGTTTATGAAAGTGAACAGAAGGCTGAGTGAGATGGTAGACACAATGACAAAAGTAAGCCTGTAAAAAAAAAAGTTATCTTTTTGTCTATAGCGAGGAAAAAGGAGAGGCAGTATCGGCGTGTCAGAGTCTGTGACATTGATAGAGTGCTATGGGGCTAGTTACTCGCACAGTGGTCTATTGTTAATTTCTACTGTGGAGCTGTGTGGAAATGTGATCAGCTCTTTTTCTTCAGTTTCTTAGTTTTTACAGAGCCTTTAAACTAACAAGAGATAGGGAGAAAGTATGGAGGACTGGTGTCGGGTCTCAGGTCTTGCTAAGCGAGGGAAAAAATGGCAGGCATTTTACTTTGAAAATTCCACTGGCACCTTTCTATTGGTGATCAGGTTGATTGGGCTGGCACTTTTAACACCAGGGCTCTGTTGACTGATAGACACCCACCTTGTCAGGGCAGTCAGCCAATCAGAGCCTGGGAATTTCTTTGCCCATTTTCTAACTGTGTATATGTTTCTGTATCACGGAGCTGTCTGAAAGCTTCCTGCACATAGTAATCATGATCTAGCACCACTATGTTTCCTCCCTTATTGGAATGTTTGATGATTATGTCATCTATTTTTTGTAATTCACTTACAGCTTTGTGCTCGTCAGGTGTCATAATTTCCCAGTGGTGTTTCAACCTCGGCCACTGTATGCTAGAGGAAACATCTGGCAGCACGGCTTCCTGAAACATTTTAATAGCATCACTACCAAGTGTTGGTGGGCAAAATAGTGATTTATGTTTGAAGTCAGGTTTTAAAGCTTTTTGCTGTGCTGCGTGAGTGACTTGACCCCCCCCCCATCCAAGGGAACAGTTTCTTGTTGGATCTTTAAAGTCAATTAGTGGCAGATCCAGAGTTTCATTATTTAGTAACCCCTCATTACCATCATTATTGTGCTTGTCAAGTTCATCAATTAAAGCACTTACATCTTGTGCTGCAGGTAATGATTCATTTGCAAAGTATTTCTTAAGATTAATTTTCTGAAACAATTTGTATAGATCTTTATATACATCAAACTCATCAACTGTATGTACTGGAACAAAAGAAAATCCATAAGTTAAAACCTTTATTTGAGATTCTGTTAATGTTCTTTTTGATAAGTTCAGAACTGCTAGATTCGTGTCTTCAGCTGCAGGCAATTCATTTAATTGGTTGGCATGACGTTTACTTCTTTCTCTTCTCCCCTTTTTTTTTTAGATTGATTGAGTGAACTCATTAGAGGTACTTGCTCCCTCATTAACTGATTCCTGATTGGAAAATCTGCTTATTGATGATACTGAAGAAGAACTTGTGTATGTGGAGGTGTTACTGCTATTTTTATTTCTTGGCCAGTTCTTAAATTTTCTTCTATTTCTGGAAAACGATCTAGATGAGTCAGTCCATTTAAATATTTGATTGTTGGTATAATCACCTTTATCCCTTATTAGTTTCTTTGTCTTTCTTGTAATGAGCTAATTTTCAAATTTGTTAACTTTAGATGTTAACTGTTATCCAGTTCTTCTATCATGTTTTGTTTTTAAATGTTGATAACTGGTTATTAAATGTCTGTATTTCTTTTAATATGATTCCTCGATTATATTCATCCGCTTTTATTTGGATTTTCACCAAACAACTGAGCAATCTGAAAGATTATTTTTCCCAGTTTGCTTTAAAGTGCATTTTATCTAAACCACATGCTGGCATCTTAATCACTCTGA
This sequence comes from Neoceratodus forsteri, assembly GCA_016271365.2. Classification (NCBI taxonomy): domain Eukaryota; kingdom Metazoa; phylum Chordata; order Ceratodontiformes; family Ceratodontidae; genus Neoceratodus; species Neoceratodus forsteri. Next base: position 933,938,808 of record CM028131.1, read on the forward strand.
GCCCCTGAGCCAGTTCTTATCCAAGTATTTGTTCAGGGATAAAATGTCATAATAAAGGAATAATGCATGACAGGGTGTGTGTCGTGCTGGGATAATGCCACACCTGTGGTGGTTGGGCACGAGGCCACAGTCTAAGTGTGTCCAATGCCCCAGGCGTGGTGTTGTCCCAAATGACACACACCCTGGAGTGCATTATTCCTATTATACAATGGCTTGTTATTATATATAAAATAAAAAAATAATTTTAAAGAATGTTTTTATTAGAGTGGAAAAATATTTTTGTTTCTTAAGAGAAGATGCAAAAAAAGGCATCTGCCATAGTGGCCATCATGATGAGAGTAGATCTGTGACATTGTGCTGCGATAACGCCATGGGTCCAGCCCCAAACTGACCAATCACAGTCCAAGATTCTTTGTTGCCATTGTATAATGAAGATTCACCTCTTTTATTACTGCTTTGTCCAGTTTTCAAGAATATTGTCCTTATTATTCCCTCTTTTGAGGTATCTTCTGTTTCAGCAGGTCAGCCAGTGTCCCAGTCCAGTGTAGCCAAATTGCTGCTGGTCAAAGAGAATGCCATTCCTGGTATTTATTTGGGTTCACGTAATTTAATTTGTAACTTTTACTCAGGAGTCCTCTTCAAAAAACTGAGGGGTGCTTATTTAAATATCTTCCAAATGCCTATGGTAATGGAGAACCATCTGGTGCAACAGTCCCAAAAAATCTTCTGCTAAAGCAGCTATGTAATAGGCTGTGCTTCACGGCAAAGCCAGGTGCTTTAAAAATCGAATAGCACAAAGTAAATAACAACCAGCATTCCAGGCATTTATTGAAGTACAAAGTTTTTTTAATTGTGGAATAAAAATAGTGTTACTCACTTGGAGCATAGTGCAATACAACATCTCAGTGCAGGAACTCTTCAAAATTTGAGCAGTACACAGTAGCTTTTATCCACAGTAACATACTGTACAACATTGGCAGCACCCTCACAGAACAAACCGACAAGTTCAGTGCTTCAAGGATTCACTCCTCTTCATTAGGGGTGTGGCTTACAAACCTTCTGGTGTTTTTATAGTGATGTAACAGGTGCATTAATTCAATTAATTGAATTAATTGTGACTAAAAAAAAGACATAGTGAGTGTATTATCAGGTGAGTGATATGTTTATATGGTGGCATGGTCTCTGGTAGCTCTACTTTTCATGCCATCCCTTACGCATTCTAGGTACAACTCTCAGTTTTTCTCCTTTTGGGTCTCTTTATATTTCCTGAAACCCATCGTTTTAGCCCTTACTTTGTTTGCCACTTTTTTTGAGAACCAAAATGGCTTCCTCCTTCTCTGCCTTTAGATACTAACCTGATACATTGATTCGTCACCTCCACTATGGCTCCTTTTAGGTGTTCCCCACTGCTCTTCAACCCACCCTTTTACCTCCCTCTTTTCCAGGGCTACTTTGATATATCTCCCCATTTCAGTGAAGTCCGCCCTTCTGAAATCTAAAACCTTCACCTTTGTGTAACTTGACTGAGTTCCTGTCCCCATTCTTTTTTTTTTGAGATTCCATTTTCTCCCCTCCTGGCTCTGGATCTTGCCACTCCTTCAGGCATCCTAGGTTCCCTGCACCACTTGCAACCTCTCCAGGTGCCCTTACACCTCATATCACAGCCTACCTCAAGGTAGCTCGGCATTACGCTTTGCCGAGTGGGTCCCTCTCCTCCGAGGGGGAAGGCACCAGTGGGGGCAGCCCAGCATACTATTTTTCTTTTTGGCCTCAGGTGCTGCTGAGGCGGGGGCTGACCCCACAGGAAGTCTTCGGACGTGACTCGAACCAGGTACCATCATCTGGCCAATCCGGAGCATTTTTTTTCTCATGTTCTGGTGTTTTTGTCCCTCCTGCACTGCTGCCTGCAGTGCCCCTAGTCTCCACCGGGGGCCACTACTGGAGTGAGGTGTCCCACCTGTCCCACCCCAGGAGAGGAGAGCAGTACTGCGGATGCTCGATCCTGTCCTTCCCCTGCCAGCCCTTGGCGCCCTGAGTCCATTCCCAAACCCAGGTCGCCGGTGTGGTTTGAGGTGTGGCATCCAGTGCCTCAGCCCTCTGCACCACCAGGCCGGCACCTGTCCACATTCTAAACCACACTATGTGGTGGTTGCTGGTCGCCAGTTGCCCTTCTACCTGGACGTCTGCAATTCTGTCCCCATTGGTCAGTACTAGGTCCAGAATCACCCTGTCTATGGTGGAATCAAGCACTAGCTGCCTGAGACCTGCCCCCTGTAGAGAATCTAGGATGCCTATGCTTTTTGTTGAAGCAGCTGCCTGGGTGCTCCAATCCACATCTAGCATATTAAAATCACCCAGCAATAGCACTTTGCCTCTAATTGCCTTCTCGTGTATTTCATCCACCAGCTCCCTGTCCACTTCCTCCCCCTGTGCTGGAGGCCTGTAGATCACCCTTGTGTGTATTGCTGTGCCATTTCCAGGTTCAGAGGTGACCCACAGTGTCTCAGCCTCCCCCTGTCTACCCTGTACATCTGTTGCTTTTATATCCTCCCTGACATACAGGACCCCCCTTTTTTACCCCTAGTCCCTCCTGAACAGAGCATAGCCTGGTACATATATGTCCCACCCATGATTTTCAGTTCACCATGTCTCCATTACTGCTGCCATGACCAGATCTGCCCCCACCAGAAAATCATAATTGCATTGTGGTAGCTGGAAGATGGGAAGCAGCTATGACAGATGTCACAAGACCATGAAAGGGGAGGCCACTGGACCTGACAATGTCAAAGTCAAACACTCAAATTTGCTGGGAGTGGTACCAACTGGTGATAGGTAAAGGCAGGATGGGGAAAGGTCTAGCACCTCCACCAGGGGTTATGCGTGGCAAGAGTAGCCAGGGGCCAAAGAGCCTGGGGAGGGATCAGTGAAGAGTAGCTGCTACAGCAGAGTAAAGGGGGCTGAAAAAGAGTAAATAAAGACAAAATGTATACTCACTAGTGCCACTGTTGTCCTCCACATGCATCCTCTTCCTCTTCCCTGCAGGGGATCCACTTGTATTGGTGCAGGTCTTCTCAGCTCTCATTTTGCTGCTGCTACTCTACTTTGCAGTGATGGTCACCACAACACCAAGTGTCTACAGCAACTCACTGTCCCTACATTGTATGTAAAGTTGTCAGCATTGCTAGTGACCTCCTTCACCAGAACTGCAGCCTCCTTGTAACTCAATGGAGGTGCAATATTTCTTTCGACGACCTGATCTGTATTGCCTTGGCTATGCTGTGGCTGTATTGGCTGCCCAGTCTGGTCCCCACGCCATACTTCTTGCTGCTCCTGCTGCTCTGTGATGATTCCTCATGGGCCTGACTGGTGCTGCTCCAAAGTAAATCCTCCACACTACTGTGACTTGCTGCCATCTTATACATACAGAAATTGAAATCACTTTCTGTCACTTGTCCCCTACAATACCTATCTCTCTAGTCTTTTCTAAGCAAATAACTGCAAAATTTCCAATTTCCTCAAGCCAAAACGCGGATTTAAAAAAAAAATGCTTAAAAAATTCAGCAGCTTACATTGACTGCTATTTAAAGATGTGGAATTATTTTTCTGTGGAACTGCGTAAAACAGAATATGTGACATGCAGAAGAAGTGCTCACACCCGCTGACTACTAGTGAAAAATTGCACATAAACGCTGATTATTCCGCATCTCCAAAAAAATTGAACACACTGGACTCAACAACTATTTTCCCACAAGTAAATAAAAAAGCAACATCAAGTAAACAAAAGGCATCAGGTAGAAATTCCGTGGAAGTTGGAAAACTGTGTTCTGAACTGCAGCGGAAGTGAAAATCTGCATTCTGCAAAAATTCCAATGGTGGAATTTTACTTTCACACACCTCTAACTGCCTGTTCAAATTCTTCATTTGTTTCTTCTGATTCTAAACCAGAAGCGCTCATATGTATATGCATCTGTATCATTGTGTTTTCAAGAATGGAGCGCACCTGTTTTTTATTATCTCTGCCCCACTCAAAAGTATGACTGTTCTCACAATCTCTTTGGTCCCTCACAAATTTCCTCATTTTCACTTTTTATTTAATTCCCTCATCTTGTACATATATGGTCTCTTTTAATTTGTTCTCGTACATCTCATATTCTGATTGAGATTTGAAGTCATTAAAATGTGCCTCATTCTTAATTAGCTTGTTTTTTTACTTTAGTTTCAATTAAGGTAGCATCTTTTAGTATGATCTTAATCAATCATGTTACAGATTCTAACAGGTGGACCTGACAATCTTTCAAAAAGTTGTTTCTTTCTGTTCCAAGTGGAGACTGTTTGACCAATGTCAATCCTCTGGGGACTCTATTGACATGCAAATAGGCTTCTAATGTGACTCCTCACCAGTACAGTCTTCTAATTTTTAGAACAGTACTTTCTAGTACCACATGTGGGGCCAGATATTCAAAACTTTGCCCCAGGGCTAAATTAGCACTGCCTGGCAGGCAAACTTAGCCCAGAGCACAAAGCAAGCCATATTGAAAAGGAAACAGCCCGGTGCTAATCCTGCTGAATATAGCAGCCTAAGGAAGCCGGGCAAAGTGGTCTGGGAGTGCAGGGAAAAAATAGCCCGGGAATAAGACAGCACTGAATATAGCAACAAGGAAGTGCAAACTGCAACTGCAGCTCATTAGACTCTGTAGCAAGCCAGTGTTGCAGGTGGAGAACATTGTGTGGGATTGCACAGAGATGTCTCACAGCTACTGCAAACACACCTCTCAACCCCCTGCTTCTTCAATCAGGGACAAGGCTTAAAAAAATCAGGGACAAAGGTTTAAAATCAGGGACACATCTTTAAAATCAGTGCTATACACTCAGGAAGCTGGTAGGATAAGTGGTGTAGTGTAAAATGCATTTTCTAAGGAAGAATATAACTGTGACATTAATGTTTGACATTATTTTATGTGTACAACTCCCACTGTTTGGTCATGGAAACACAAGTTTTAGGAGAGACAGAGTAAAACATTGAGGTAAAATCAGGGACGTCTAAAAATCAGGGACAGTTGAGAGGTATGACTACAAACAACAATGTAAGCCACACACTGCAGAACTGTGCTATGCTGAAGTGAGGTTTGCCCGGGGCAAACATGATTGCACAGTGCTAACACATTAGTCCGGTGCAAACTGGTTAGCCCGGGGCAAATGGGAGCTATATTCAAAGCTCCCATGCAAATGAGCCTACTTAGGTAATCCGTGGGCAAACAGGTAGATTTGCATCTCATTAAGTGCTGCTTAGCATACATTAGCATGCAGTTTGCCTGGTGCTACCGCATGGAGCACAAAGCTGCCCCTTTTGGTCGGAATGGAAGTACAGGCTGGACATTGCAGGCCAAGGCATACCCACAGCATCCCCTGTTGGTCGGAATAGAAGTACGGGCAGAAAGCAGCAGGAACAGTGCCCAGGCACAGTCGGTGCATACATACTTCACAACCCCTTGCTTCCTGAATTAGGGACAAGGCTTAAACAAATCAGGGACAAAGGACCAATATCAGGGACACATATTCAAAAGTAAAGATATCCACCCAGAAAGCTGGTAGAATATAGGGCTTAGTGCAAAATGCAGTTTCTAAAGAAGAAGAAGTCTAACTGTAATGCTTGACATTATTTTGTGCTTACAATGTCCACTGTTTAGCCATAGAAATGCAACTGTGAGGAGGGACAGAGTTGTATGTAGAGGCAAATTCAGACACATCCCTGAAAATCAGGGACAGTTGAGAGGTATGCTCCCGATCCATTCACAATACAATTACACTTAATGTCCCTGGTAGTCTAGTGGTCCCCCCACCCCCCTGCATGACTCCCGATCTGTTTTAATACAAATAAAGAGTATTTGCCTGGTAGTTTAGTAGTCCCCCACTCTCTGCACAATCCTGGACCCAGCACCATATAATGATTGTTCCCTCAGAGTTAGTGGTCTCTGCTTCCAGTGAGTGCTCAAGTCATCCAGCAACACTCTGGAGGTGCGGAAATCGGCTCAGCTTTTCTCTCACCACCACGGTGCCGCTGTCTGAGGTATTAATGAGCTGTCATTCATACTCAGTCGCGTGCCAGCCAAGGTGGTGAGAGGAGGGCTGAGCCTGTCACCGGCTCTGTTTCTAGAGTGTTGCTGGGCTGAGCGGGGCATCACTGCCGGGTGGGGGGACCACTAGACTACCAGGGAACAGTCATTTTGTATGATGCCTGGGTCAGGATTTGTCTGGGGGACCACTAGACTACCAGGGAAATAACATTTAGGTAATGCACCTGGGAAACAAAAACCCAGGGGAAGAGTACACAATCGGGGGTGAGATACTAACAACAACAAAAATGGAAAGGGACTTGGGGGTAGTCATATCAGATGACCTAAAGGTTGGCAAGCAATGTGAGAGGGCAGCAAGGAGGGCTGGGGGGATACTGGGATACATAGGGAGAGGCATCACCAGTGGAAAACAGGAAGTTATTATCCCTCTGTACAGACAGCTGGTGAGACCCCATCTGGAGTACTGTGTGCAGTTCTGGAGGCCCAATCTCCGCAAAGACATAGGCAGGATGGAAGCTGTCCAGAGGAGGGCAACTAAAATGGTGCAGGGTCTGCACCGGAAGACATATGAAGAGAGACGAAAGGAGCTTAATATGTATAGCCTCGAGGAAAGGAGGGAGAGGGGGGACATGATAGAAACGTTCAAGTACCTCAAGGGAATCAACAAAGTCCAAGAGGGTAGCATCTTTCAAAAAAAGAGGTATGCAAGAACAAGAGGGCACAATTTGAAGATAGAGGGGGAGCGGCTCAGAGGTAATTTAAGAAAGTATTTTTTCACAGAGAGGGTTGTGGATGCATGGAACAGCCTTCCAGAGGAGGTTGGGGAGTCAAAATCAGTGGTGGAATTCAAGCATGCATGGGACAGTCATAAGGCCATTCTAGGGGGTGGGAGTGAGAAGAAGTAGGCTGCTGGTTAACTAGGATCTGCAGCTTATCCAGTAGGTAGGGAAATGGGCAGACTGGGTGGGCCAAGCGGTCCTTACCTGCTGTCAAATTCTATGTTTCTATTTAATTTGTATTAAAACAGATCGGGAGTCATGCAGGGGGCTGGGGGGACCACTAGACTACCAGGGAAATAACATTTAATTTTTATTACAATGGATCGGGAGTCATGCAGAGGGGTGGGGGACCACTAGACTACCAGGAAATAACATTTTTATTTTATTAAATGGATCGAGTCATGCAGGGGTGGGGGACCACTAGACTACCAGGAAAATAACATTTAATTTGTATTAAAACAGATCGGGAGTCATGCAGGGGGGTTGGGGGACCACCAGACTACCAGGGAAATAACATTTTAATTTTATTAAAACAGATCGGGAGTCATGCAGGGGAGTGGGGACCACTAGACTACCAGGGAAATAACATTTTATTTTTATTAAAACGGATCAGGAGTTGTGCAGGGGGTGGGAGAGGGGGACCACTGGACTACCAGGGAGTTTACTGTACTACCATGGCTACAGAGGTCCACGATGTGGGGGGGGGCACCACCTCATTACTGCCAGTTTTTGTTTGGCGGTATCTAGCGCTGTGCTACAGGTTGCGCTAATGCCTGTAGCATGGCGCCAGACCTTTGAATATGCCGTACTGCTGGCATTCATGGGCGGTCTCCTCATCCTACCCCTGCATACTATTATCTATTAGTGTCGTCGCAACCACACAGCGCTGGCGCTAATAGAGCTTTTGAATATTGCAGTCTCGTGCAAATCCAGTGCTATTCCAGTGCTATGGTTTTGCACTTGGCACAATTGTTTGAATATCTGGCCCATGTTGTTTTAATATCAATGACTGCTATTTCTCTACTAATATTTATCCTCTGTTGTGGTGTGTTAAAACTAGTGCTTTGTAATAAGGGGTGCTATGTATGTATAGTCATTGATTCCTTTGTTTAATGTGCTTCATATATATGAACTATTACTGTCGCGAGTGAGTTAGAATAGTAGGGTCATATGTATAAGTGTGTATGCCTGTAATAAATAGGTGTTATATAATATTTTATTTTTCATAAAATTGGAATATGTACCTCTGTTTAGATATCAAGATATTAATCTTGCTATTAATCATGCTATATTTTGGTCCAGTAATTTTGTATACATTATTATGTGTGTTTAGTTTTTTAAATGGTATTAGCATAATACAGTGACACCCCAGTTATCCAAACCTCAGTTAACCAAAACTTTCAGTTATCCAAAACTCTGGTGTGTCTCACAGATTAATAGTCTACAGTGTAAAGTACTCTGAATTATCTGAAACCACATTTATCCAAATAATGTCACTGCCCCAACAGCACATTTAGGTAAATGAGGTTACACTGTATTAGCATGTTTAATTAGGTTGTCTATATAATAGTGTCTTATAGTAATGATGTCACATCTTTAAAAAGCATCAGTGTGATGTGAAATGTTGATATCTGGGAGGATACTACTGGTTTGAGTATGTGCAATAAATGACTAGTTTTTATTGTCTCCTAACATTGGGGTAGTCTCTGTGCCTTATCATGTAGCCATTTTTGCTTTACTTTGTCTAAGTATGTGATCTATAGGGACTGAAGAACTCTGGGTGGATTACTGGTTGCAGAAAGATGAAAACTTTTTCCACACTGTAGTATAAGTAGATGTGGTAGATGGAGCTGTGGGGGCCCACATGATGGCACTGGCTTGCTGGCAATGAAAGACTAATTCATTATGAGGTCACCAAATGAAGGAGGTGAAGTCATGACTACATCTGCTGAAGGATGGAGGTGATGAAAGGTCTGAAAGTGGAATCGAGATAATGAATCAGCAGCTTCATTTGTATAGCCTGAAATGTGAAAACATTGCAGTATAAAATTGTGATAGATAACCAAGTCAGCCTCCACATGAACAGCATGATGGAATGAGATAAAGACCTGCCCTTATTAATGATATCCACTTTAGGTTGATTGTCCAAAAAGATGGAGACAGTGGAGGGACCAGCGATGTCCCCACATGAAGGCAGTTGCTACTAAAGGAATAATGCCTGACAGGGTGAGTGTTATGCTGGGATAACATCCCATCTTGGGTGGTTGGGCCCGAGGACAATGGCCGAGGGCATCCAACACCAAAGAAGAGATGTTATCCCAGCATAATACCCACCCTGGAAGGCAATATTCCTATTATACAATGTCTTGTTGTTATATAGAGAATTAAAAAAAATTAAAGAATGTTTTCGTTAGTCCAGAAAAATATTTTTGTTTCTTAAGAGAAAATGGATAAGCACAATGCTGCAGCAACAATAAACAATCAGCAGAGATGTTATGCCAGGAAAACATCCCTGCTGTGATGGCCAACTGACCAATCAGAAGGCAGGATTCTTTCTTGCCATTGTATAATACTGGGTAAATCTCATAGAGAGGAGATGTTGTTGAAAAGCCTCGAGGATCTGTAATGTCTGGGAGCCAGGGAGCAGTGATCCAGGACTGCTTAAAGATAGCAGCATAGCTGTGTACTGGTGATGCATTGGTGTTTATTCTGGGGTGTACGTCAGGAGAAGGGTCTTTTTAAAACTTTGAAAAACTGTACCAGTAGGCTAAAAAAATGGGAACACATAGCTAGATCTCATTTTGCAGCAGCTGTGATTTGGATATGTGCAATTTGGAAACAGAAGATGCCTATGTCAGGAGGCAGGAAATGAAGGATCAACCTTAAGGAATTATCCTCATTGTAAAGTTGAATTATCCCAGGAAGAAAAGCAAGTCACGTTTTGTGCAAGAGGAGTGGGTCAAAGAGGACTCCACTAAAGTTTGTATCCTGTGAAGTTAATCGGGAGGTAACCTGGCTTCCATATGGTTTGTATCCAATACTATGCCAAGAAATTCTAGGGATGTGACTGGACCTATGGTTTTCTCATCGGACAGAAGCACTGCTAGCTCTTGGAATACCTGGACATGAGCAGTAATACCAGCCGCAGGAGAAGAATCTGGCAGATCAATCAGGAGAAAGTCATCTAACAGATGGATAACTGCTGGACGGTGACAAATATTAAGGAAAGCCCAACAAAGCAATTCAGAGAACATGTCGAAATGCTTAGGGCTAACTTTGCAACCAAAGGTAAAACAAACTGCAAAGTAATAGCGTTCCTCCCGGCATATGCCATAGATATGCCAGAGAGATGGATGAACGGTTAACAACTTGAATGCATCTGCAATATCAGCTTTTGAGAGCCAGGAGCCGGGGCTGAAGAGTTTAATAATTGTTATTGCATCATCGATATGAGCATAGGATAAAGAATATTTATCAGAGGGAATCAAGGAATTGATGCTGGGGATTGATGAGGATCGAGGTGTGGATAAGTCAGTAATGAGGCATTTCTTTTCAGAAAATTTTCAAGTAGCAACACCTGGGGGATTACTATGACAGGTGGAAAAGGCAGGTGGTGAAAAGGACCCTGGATGAATCCCTTTAGTAGTTGTTTTTGTAACAGCTGCTCGACTACTACAAACATACAAATTTGCCAGCAGAAACAGGCCGTAATGGTCTATCAAATCTGCTTGAGTGTTCAGCTCCATTTAGCTCCCTGAAGCTGCCCCTCCTAGTTTCAGGCTGTACCCTATTGTTGTACCCTTCTTTCTTAAGTTAAAGATGCCTTCCGATCCCACCCTGTTTATTTCCTTAAGGTACTTGAAGGTCTCTGTCATGTTCCTCCTCTCTCTCCATTTCTCCAGGGAGTACATGTTGAGCTCTCTCAGCCACTCCTCAAATGTTTTGTCCCCCATACCCTGGATCATCCTGGTCACCCTCCTCTGGACCACCTCCAGTAGCTTGATATCCTTCTTCAGATATGGGCACCAGAACTGCACACACTATTCCAGGTATAGTCTCACCTGTGACCTGTACAGTGGCAGAATGACTTCCACCCTCCTAGATGCTATTTCCCTGGTGATGTAGCCTAGAATTTTATTTGCTTTGCCTGCTACCTTGTGGCACTGTGACAAGTGTTTCATGTCACCTCTGACCATTACTCCAAGGTCCTTTTTCTCCTGTGACACTGCCACCTTTACTCCCCCCAGCCAGTAGCTGGCCCCTGGGATCCTGGCACCCAGTTGCATGACCTTACATTTCTTGGCATTGAAACCCAACTGCCAGATGCCTGACTATTTCTACAGCCTAGCCAGATCCTCCCTTAATTCCTATCTCCCTTCCACTGTGTCCATCCTCCCACAAAGCTTGGTATCATCCGCAAAGAGGCAGATCTTACTTTTGAACCCACTCTGCTTTGTCTCCAATAAAGATGTTGAACAGCACAGGTCCAAGTGCTGAGCCCTGTGGGACCCCACTGGCTACAGTCCTAGGTTTGGATAGTGCCACCCTACCACCACTCTCTGATTACTATCCTGCAGCCAGTTCTTGACCCACGCCAGCAGTTTGTCCTCTATTCCCAGGCCCCTCAGCTTGATTATCAACCTGCCATGTGGCACTAAATCAAATGCCTTGCTGAAGTCCACGCACAGGACGTCCACCGCTAGCCCCCTGTCCAATAACCTCATAACCCAGTCGAAGAAGTCAATGATGTTGATTTGACAAGCTGTCCTCCTGACAAACCCATGTTGCTTGTTATCCTGGAGACCATTTTCTTCAAGGAAGGACACCAGCCTTTCCCCACTATGGAGGTCAGGCTAACCGGCCTGTAGTTACACGGCTCATCCCTGGGACAGCTCTTGTGGAGTGGAACCACATGAGCTGTACTCCAGTCCTGCAGTACACACCCCTTCTCCAACAAGGTGTTAAACAGGTCCATTAGTGGAGCTGCAAAGTACCCCAGCCAACTCCCTCAGGACCCTTGGGTGTAAACCATCTGGTCCAGGTGCTTTGTCCACCCACAGTTCACTTAACCCCCTTAAGACCCTGTTTACCCCAGTCTCCCCTTCATAATCCACCCCCCCGAACACCCCTCATTTCTTCCCTGTGGTATCGGCCCTTCCATTTCCTTAGTGAAGACAGAGCAAAAATATTCATTTAAAGCCTCTCCTTGATCTTCTCACTTTTCTGACCATCCTCCATCCCTCTTTCTTCTGACAATCCCATCCCTTCTGCTTCTTTTCTCCCTAATACATCAGAAGAAATCCTTCTCCCCTTCCTTACTCCCCTGCACCAGTCTTAGTTATTTCTCCAACTTGACTGCCCAGACCACTCTCCCTGCCTCCCAAGATTTCTCTGTGTAAAGCTCTCTGTCCTCCTCCCTCTAGGTATGCTTTTACTTCAAGAAGGCCTTTCACTTTGCTTTCACCTTCTCTGCCACCCTCCTGATACACCAGCTAGGCCTCTGACACCGGAGTACTTTTTATGAATCTTCATGCCGGATCCTTTACCACAGACTGAAGATTATTACAGTGGAAGGTATCAGAGGTGAGCACTGAGATACCTGTGAGGAATCCTTGAGAGAAGCCAGAAAACAAGCTGCATGACTGTGTGAGAAGGATGAGAAGCTAGAACCTTGGGTAAAGCTTGTACATTGATTAAAGTAGATGGCTGAACAAATTGTCTTTGAGGAGACCAGGTAACTTTCATGCAGATGTAGTGAGCATGAGCATCACCACAGAAGCTGAAGTTGTAAAAAAGCATGCAGCCAGATCCACAACAGCCTGTATCATTAAAACTGTTGCAAATTGGTTTGCTTCCAATGAATTTAATGGGTCTGCCTCAAATGTTGAATTGGGCAAAATGGGGTTGGAGATTAGAGGTGGTATGAGTTAGTCTTGGATAAGGAGCTGAAGCTAAGCTTGATGGATGATCAAGTCTTGCTGGAATGGTGGATGAGGAGGCATCAGATACTGTTAGAGGACAATATGAAGCAAAATGGGGAAAAGAGCGGCACAAGGAGCAGGAGTAAGTGCACTCCCCAGCGAAATGACAGCAAAAGAGCTCATTGTCGAGAACTGCCCAATTCAATTTTATATTGTAATTAGCTAATAATGCTATAGGTTTTGAAGAGAAGGGTCGATGCTATTCAAAAAAATAGGCTCCTTCATATCGAATGCCTAAATCAACTGCAAGATATACACAAGAGTCAAATTCCTCATGTCTCAAAGGAAATGCAGAACAGACCACATCATAATAGAGGCTGAATGCTACGAAGAATTCAAGCACTGTCAGTTTCTTAAGGAGTCTGGGATCTTTTGACTTCGATATCATGGAAATGTCACCACAGGCTATAATTCTGTTTTCAATAGTCTTGTGAGAAGAGATACGCAGGGATATCAGGTTAACATCTTTCCCATCAATGATGTCCCTGCAGAGGTGACCTGGAATCAGGTGACTAGGACAGATGAGTGGAGAAGGCAAGGAAGACATGATACCTGAATGCCAGAGAGTTGGTGGCTCAGAGGTTCAAGAAGTATTTAAATATGGCAGGGTACTCGGAGGAGCAGAGATATCAGGAGCATGGGCGGTAGATGGAAGTATGGCAGGAACTGATTCAGAGACAGAAGTAGGCTGAGCCGGGGAGCAAGCTTCGACAGCTACCATGTGGGATTGCAGGTCAGAAAGTGATGAAGAAGCTGATCCATGAAGTCTCAAATTTCTGACAAAGGAACAAGTTCTGGATGAGGAACAGGCTGGCTAGGACCAGGACCCCGACCAGGTTGAGACTTTGAAGCTATGAATAAATCATACAATTCCTGTTTGCGGGTGAAAGATGAGGGTTGGATACCACATTTTTTCAGTTTGGCCACAAGGTGGGAAGCAGTCCAATTGTTAATTGAGTAGTTTGACTTGGAAGGCCATTTTCGAGCTGGGGGTGCATCTGAAGAAGTCAGAGGAGACCTTGCAGGATCTTCTTCTGGGTTTGTAGGAGGAGAATTGGTAGCAGTAGAAGATGCCATGATGCCAACATGCAGCTGCATATTGCACTGCGAGTAGGAGAACTAACCCCAAGCTGCAAGCTGGCTGATCACTGAACATAGATTGGAAGGCACAGTTCCAGTCAAGTTGCTTTGCTGGTGGGTTACAGGGTTTTTATTTATTTTTTTATTTTATTTATTAATTTCAGATTAACACCTTTGAGCCAAAGGCTCTTTTACATAGGTTCCATGTCAAGAACAATAAAATACAAAGTCCAGGTAAACAAATAAGTAAGGGTAAACATACATACAGTGTCCATCATACAATATAGGCAAAAGAATTGTATATACAGAACGCATGACGGCTAAACAACAAGTACAAGTTAATTTTTAGAAACAGAGAATTGCACAAGCATATACCCATAGGTGCAGCCAGAAGGCCTTGTCTAACAGAATGCTGTGTCAGGGGCAAGTGGCAAGAGGCCTCAGCCCATATAGTGGCAGTGGCTGGTAGGAAGGCAGGAAGTGTGCTCAGCCAGGTTGGTTGTTGAGAGAATGGCAGAGGGGTAAGTTGAATGAGCAGGATGGTAGGGTAATAGGAACTGCAGGCATAGAGGAAGTTTAATCAAAGAGGGGAGGCAGGGAAGGGGGGGATATGCAGGTTTATCTGGGTGGTGGGGTAGATTGGTTTGGAAGGAGGATAGTGAGGTAGATGGGAGAAATGGGAGGTGTGCTGGGGTAGGTATGGTGGGGACAGTAAGGGGGCAGGGGAGGGAGTGGGGAGGTAAATTGGAGGGACAAAGGACATTGGATTATGTATAACAGTCACAGGAGGCTCGAGCAACAAGGTAGCCATGCAGCTTTTGTTTAAAAGGGCCAAGGATGGCTGCATCAGTAACCTCCCTGGGCAAGGAATTAAACCATTTTGGGACTCTGAAAGCAAAAGATTGCTGTCCTTGAGATGTACGACAGTGAGGTACTTGTAGGGAGGAGTCATCAGAACTTCTGGTGTGGTGGATATTGCAAGAAGTGATGAGGAGATTCTGCACTCCAGGGGGCAGCAGACCAATTGAGCCCTTCTTTACCGCAAGACTGGTATGGTCGAAAATTCGGCCATGCAGTAGTAACCAATCGGCCTGCTCATAGAGACCACAAGTGTGTGTCTGAGGGACAGCACCTACAAGAAGTCAGCAGGCCTTATTTAAGGCTATAGATAATCTCCTTAGTGCAGAGTCCATTGCTGCTCCATAGATCATCAGCCCATAATCTAGTGAAGAGACAATGGAGCTTTGGATAGCTAGCTTGAGGGCTTAATCAATTAGGCAGTGTTTATGCTTGTAGAGGAGACTGATGCAGGTATTCACGGCTTTAGCAACAAGGTCTATATAGTTATTGAAGGACAGGGTAGAATCCAGAGTAACACCAAGATACTTGAAGGATTGGGTCTGTTCCAGAGCAGTACTTGAGCAATTCCTGATTATCAGTGGTTCTGCTCTATGTTTGATGTGGGGGCTGTGAAACAGCATAGATTTGTTTTTTTTTTATAATTGAGCACCAGTTTCTTCTCCAAGAACCATTCCTCTATTTCTGAGAAGCTGGGTTAGACTTCCATCTCTGGTAGACAGGGCAAGCCTACCTGCACTCAAATACCTCAATAGGTATTAGTGTAGAAAACTGCTAGGGAGAGCTGCAAGAATGAAGATCAGCTGACTGCTGCTTTGGTAGTTAAAAAAAATAAAAGAACAAGGAAGAAATAATTTAGTAAGCAGAAAGGGGAGTGTCATAGGGTGTGGGATAACAGATGGACACTCACAACCAGAAATCGGTTTAATGCACCGTTGGCTTGGCGCAATGTTTATTTTTAAGCAACCAAAAATAAAAGAAAGTAAATAAAGGCTTCACTGGTGAGCAAATAAAACATAACTATTTTAAATAATAACAGAAAATCTCTCATAGCCGTGGCAAACTTGTATAGTCAGTTTTCACAAGGGTGCTAGGACTCCCCTCAATCCTTCACCTGCCCAGGCCAGAAGGCACTGACCCTAACTCCCTTGCATGCTTGCAAGTAGTCTCCTTATATACCTGCCCACCAGGTCATGTGGTATCAGCATCATCAGACACGTTAAAAAAAATTTTAAACAGCTCATTTTAATCTATATAAAGCTAGGGAGCCTTTATGTACATTATTACTATGCTCTAATATCATGGTTTTGTATTTTAAACAAAGGAGAACTGAAATACAAATATGTTGTTTTACCTTAATCCTGATTGACAGTATGTGTCTTATAAAAGTGGTCACTAGAGGCCGCTGCCGCCCTATAGTGGGGCCAGACAGAGCAGCTGAGCAACAAGGAAATAACTACAAACTCCAGGAGGAGTTTTCCCTGTTGATTTTGCAGCCTTTTCTTCAGCCTCAGGTTTCCCCTTTGAAATTACCTTTATTTTAAACAAAATGTAGCCATTTCTGTTCTGCTTTTGACATTATTCTTTTGTGAGGCAAACATTTATTGTGCCTCTTTTCAACAGCTTACTTTTCAGCTGAATAGCACTGGTACACTCACATGGGTCTTGTGTAAAGGGAGAGCCTATTTACAGGAACAAAAGAGGCTCACAGAAAACACCAAGCTGCACACAAGGGCCGGGATATTCAAACTGTGCCAGGCTGTGGCGCAAGCCTGGGAGCAGCTCAACTTTGTTGCGCAGGGGTGTGGACTGGGCGATATTCAACGGAGCTGCGCTATGGCACAGCAGCTTTGAATATCGCACCCTGGCCACCCCCACCATGCGTAAGCGCAGTGGCACTGCGCCAGCGCAAGTGGCCAGAGTGGAGCATGGAGATGCACTGGCGCAAGTGCCATCTGCGCCATGCACAGCACCCATGATATTCAAAAGGGGACATGCAAATGGGTCATAATATATGCATAGCAGTACAGGGGCCATTGCATCTCATTATGGCCCCATTTGCCTCCATTACATGCAGGTGCGCGCTATCCCCAACGACTTGCGCCTGGCGCCTGCCAGGCAGCAACCGTCGGGGACTAACGCCCCCTGCAGCCCGATCACGGGCATTCCTGTAATATAAAAAAATTTCCAATATCCCTGGTGGTCCAGTGGACCTCTATGTGCCCTGATTGCAGGCATCACTATAGTCCCCCCCTCCAATATCCCTGGTGGTCCAGTGGACTGCACTGAGCCTGATCGCGGGCATCATTAAGCCGGACCCCCAAGTCCCAATATCCTGGTGGTCTAGTGTGCCCTCACCCACCACCCACTGGAGCCCGCCCCTCTCCCCCACCCCGTCAGCCAGTGGCGGCGCACCACTCCTGCCACCCTGCCGCCCGCCGAGCTGACAGCTCGGTAGGGCTGCGCCATATGGTTCACAGCATCAGCCAATGGCGTGCAGCCTCTATACTACTCAGTCCAGATATGTGAGATGAATTCATTCACATATCTGGACTGAGCTCAATGCTATGGGCTGCAAGCCATTGACTCATGCTGTGAACCAATGGCGTGCAGCCCTGTTGAGCTGTCAGTCGTCGGGCGGCGAGGCGGCAGGTGGGTAGAGTGCTGCCGCCTGCTGGCCTGACTGGGGGAGGCGGGCGGTGGGGCTCAGTGGCGGCAGGCGAATTACACTAGACCACCAGGAGATTGACTAGAAGGGTTCCTATTAATGATGCCATGATCGGGCTCAGTGCAGTCCACTGAACCACCAAGGATATTGGACTTTGGGGCACTATAGTGATGCCCACGACGAGCATGGGGGACCACTCAGGTGCAACAGGAACGGTGGCCACCCACAGGTGGCAGCTGCTGTGTTGTGCCCTGCAATCGCGGCAGCTCACCTGTGGGTGGCCATCACTGTTCCTTTTGGGGTGTAACTTTGTGCAGGCACAGGGAGTTACTCATGCATGACTCTGCACATCCCAGGCTGAATATCGGGCTGTGCAGGTTATGCATGGGCATACCCACCTGTGCCTGCGCCATTACTGATGCACCCGAGCGCGCCGGGATTTGTGCGGCGCACTTTTCCCTTTTGAATATCATGCCGGAGTGCATCAGTGGGTTGTGCATGGTGCAACACTGTTGCGCCATGCGCAACCCTTTTGAATATCTGGGCCAAAGTGTACAAAATGACTGTTGCCACTATTACTGTTTAGGCTACGTGCACTATTAAAAACAGCTACTCTGGGGCTTGGAACTATTAACTATATTCCCCAGGCTTTCTCTTGAGGCATACTGAACATGTAGTCATTTTGAGGGCATAACTACAGCATATTGCATGCAAGACTGTACTGCCTAACACAGTGAATTATTTTACATGCCACATAATATTATGTACAATGCTAGGTCATGTTCTGACCAAGTAACTGTACCCTTTAAGTGGACCTCAGTGGAAATGGAAAAACAGTGGAGATAGATAAGAGAGAGATGGGGGGGGAGGGGTGACCAGAAGTGGCCAACCTTTGAACTAGAGCTGAAGGATAGAACAAAAGGACAAAGGATAGAACTGTTGCAACAGAAGTTTTTGTATAAGGAGAGGAAAATAAGGTCCACATCAAGGGACAGGGCTAATCCCTGTCACAGGGAACAAGGGGCAGGGAAATAAGATAATACAAAACCAGCAAGGGGGGGGGGAGAAAACAGGAATATAATGCCTAGATGAGACACAGAAGCAGTCCAAAGAGAAAAGCTCAAAGTGTAAAGTACAAAAGGGAAGGAAAATTAAGGGAGAGTGACTTTAAGCTGGCCGAGACAGAGTACGTCACAACCTGGAAGTACTATTTCAGGAACGGAGCTACTGCTCCAAAGGAGAATGGGAAAAGCCCCAAAAAAGAAAAACCCAAACAGCCAAGATGACAAAGAAGCAGCAGAGGAACTGACAACAAGGGTGGGGGGTGGCAGAGAACCGCCAAACAAAAGGCAGGAGTAAGAAAGGAAAATGGGCAGGGAAGGGGGCCAAGAATACCAAGACAAGAACAACAGGAAGGGGAGGACAGAAAAGCATGGATGGAGCAAACAGAGAAAGGAGGAAGCGAGAAATAGAAGAGGGAAGGAAAGCAGAGGGATGAAAGGGCACAGGAAATGATAAACCACTGAGAGCCACAGCAGCTGCCAGCTGAGAGAGGACACAGGACAAAAGAAAAGGGAGACAAGCAAGAAAGCAAGGCAGCAAAAAGCAAGGAAGGCAGAGAGAGAGAGTAGAGTGCGTACAGCCACACAGATGACACAGCAGCCCAGAGTGCTGTAACACACAGTAATAGTGGGCTGCTAGGAGAGGCTGCTTTTTATTAGGTATGTGGCTGGAGGTTTTCCCCTACATTGAACCTCGGGCTTCAGCCCTCCCATAAAAAAACAATAGGATATTTCACAAGGGTTATTGGAGGATGGAGGGAGGTAAGAGGTGGACACAATTCAGAGAGGGGGTTAGGTGAGAGTAATATGCCATAGGGCTGTTGGGCAGGCTGAGTAGACTTAGTCTATTTCTGTCCATATTTTTTATGTTTTTATAGTAAATATAGATAATGATTGAGACATACAGTATGATACATAGACAGATAAATAGATACATGCATACATTGTGTAGCATTTCTTGCCTTCAGTGTATAGCACATTCTATTATCTTTCTGGATGATCTGTCATATCCCCTTGAGTTTTCTTTTGCTGTGTTGCTGCAATTACGTCTCCGTGACAGTAAACTTCAGTAGCAGAGCTGAGGAAGACTCAAGGGATGAGTTAGAATAACCAGAGGATCCAAAGTATAGAAGACAGGAAACCTCACACAGCATGAATAAAGCTCAGTGCACAAATAAGCTTCCTTTCTTAAATAATTTAACATTTATTACATGTTTCATATCCAAAAAATACAAGGGGATTTAATCATAGTTGAAATGCAGTACCCTGAACTTTGAAGCATGACTGATTATGTAGATAGAAAAATGAATGTAAAATAAACTATTCAAAATATCTGCAAACATTTAGAAGTTAACTTGTATTTTCCACAAAATAACAGCAGCTTAAAAAGTAGGTTATGAGTCAAATTTCAACTTTGCAGACTTCAGCCCCTTGTCAACTGTTTTGAATCAGTGATCAGCAATTTGGTGGCTAATAGGCTCCCTTCTGTGACCAAGATTCTAAAATATTATTGACATATTATTGGACTATATTTAGCTGTGTAGTGACACGAGCAATGTTTGTGAAAAAGCCACACAATTGTAAATAAAAAAACTAGCTTTAATAATCTTGGAGATTTCTTTACAGATCTGGGGATCCCATATTCAAAAGGTTTGTGCCCGATGTTAATCATTAGTGTTTACGCTACGCCTATTTAGCACTTGCATCCTAAATTCAGAGGAAGGATTTGCGCTTGTCTTGGTGCTAGTGGTTGAGCACAAAGTTAATATATGCAGCCCCCAAATAGGGGATGGTGATGTGCATATTGTGTGCAGTGCAATATTTGATAATGCAGCACTGCACTAATGGAATAGTGCAGTGAAAAATACAGACTGTGAGAAAGCAGTTCTTAACCTGGGACAAACCTCAGAGGCATGGAGAGGCATAACAGAAAATACACACACACACACACACACACACACACACACACACACACACACACACACACACACACACACACACACACACACGCACACACTCACACATACACAGCTCAAAACAAAATGGCTCACATTGTGTACCTGATACAGCTGGTCATGCTAAATGAAGAGCGGGCCTAGCTGGCCCTGTGGCACTGAGGGTTGAGGCGCTGAAAGCCACACCTCACACCACGCCAGTGACCCGGGTTTGAGAGTGAACTCGAGTTGCCGGGGGTAGGCTGGGGAGGAGAGGATTGAGCATCTAACAACAGCTCTCGTCACCTGGGGGTAGGATGGGGTGTGACTCCCCGGTGCTAGTGACACCCAGTGGAGGCTGGGTGTACTGCATCCTGGGACCACATCAAGTTGGGGTGAGGTGTTGGCGGATGTTCTGGAAGTGAGTGTTGGAGCTCGTCCATCTCACGATGGACATTATTGCATGTCCGTGCCTCTGGGTGGGGGGTTACATGCATGAACAAAGGAAAAACCCTGCACCGCTGAGTAGACAACAGCACCTGACCTCCATGCCCATCACCAGATCCCGCCCACCTGGTCTCCTGATTCTCTCTGCCCCTAAGCCTTGCCTGCAGCTGAAACTTGACTTCAAGGAGCACCAAAGAAGGAGGGGTGGCCCCACCCTGGGGGTTCAAGCCAAGTAGTTCTCACTGAAAGGCAGGTGAGAGGATTGGAGTACCACGGGGGAGACATGGGAATGGGGGGATCTCAGGTGGGCAGGAACAAGCCAGAATGCTTGAGGGAGTCTCAGTGGAGCAGTGACTGGAGGGAAAAATAAGTTGAAAAAAAAATGAAGAGCGGGCAAATGCCCCCCCCAAGGCCCAGGTGCAAGCCCTGGAGGCTCTATGTAGCAAACAGACAGTACCATCCATGACTCACATATGAAATCCTCAGTGATAAACAAATTGTGGGCCAGTATAGGGTCAGCAGCCTCATGCTCATGCAGCTGTGTGAGATACAGTACTGCACGACCAGCTCCGGGGAGACACCCAGCGCAGCCATGCAATGTCCATAGAGCTCAAGATAACAGCGGCACTGGGCTTCCTGGCCACCAGAAACTTCCAGATGCCAGTTGGGGACACTACTGATATCTCTCAATCTGCCACTTCATGCCTGTTTAGCCAGTCCCTAGAGGCCCTTCTTGCCCATGCCGGGGAGTTCATTGTATTCCCCTCCACAGCAGCAGAGTGAACAGCAACCACGCAGCAGTTCTAGCCAGTTGTGCACCTACCAGCTGTACTTGGTGGCACTGAATTGAGGGGGCAGAGCAGCAAGATGGCCATGCTGCTGCTCTGCTCCTCACCATGCTAAATGACTGTTCTCAAGTTTTTAGATTTAATTCTTTTTAAGCCTTGTAGCACAGCCTCTTGAATGAAACTAATGTTTTTTTACTATTGGAGCAGCGATGGTGAGCTTGGTAACCATGTACCATTAGTGAATAGTGTTTTCTGAGAGTATCGTTTTCAGTTTTCTAATTGAAGATATGAGGCACAGCCCATGGTGTGTGGAAAATGTAATTGGTCTCTGAATGGGGACAACACCCAATGTTAATGCTGATGTTAATGATGAAGATTTGGGATGCACTGTTCTGCTGATATGCCTGTTCTTCTCCTCTAAAAGGTATGCCATAGTTGCCTAGGGAGGAGAGGTTTGAATTAATAGACCATGCTGTTCTATTGCTGTATGATGTTTTATATGACCCTTACGTCATGACTGAGTTAGGACTCGAATTCAGGTCCTCTCCATATAATACTAGAGGCCATCCATTTCAGTTGGTTGGGAAATTTTTCAAACATAACAATCGGAAATGTTTCTTTACTCTCCGTACAATAGGACCTTGGAATAAACTTCCTTCTATTGTGGTCATGAGTGATACTAAGTATACTTTTAAACATCATCTGGATAAGTTAATTGATTCTGGGTATAATTTACCATACTATTCTCTGGCCTAGTATAAGAGCATTGTGGGCTTCAGCCTACTAACTCTTTTTCTTTACCTTAGTATGAACCTGTGTTCAGATTTACTATGCTCAGAGGAGCATTATCTTTCTTCTTCACTTTACAGGTGCACCAGTAACTGATGGCCACATGCTGTGGAAGTGGAGCAGACAGAACAAGGTTGGTAGAGCTGAGGAGACATGGAGCCTCGACAAAAGAAAAGGCAATAATGGTCAAAGGTTTTGAGGCAGCAGAATGGGCAAACCTGGAGTGGGAGACCACTGACTCTCAAATAAAATTGCCCAAGGGAAAGATGGTTTGCTCTTTTTTGACTCGTGAAGACTCCCAGTAAAGGTAAGGTGATACTTATTGTATGCATAGATAATCCAAAGAACAAAGATGGCTGGAGTTTTAATGTACCTGAAAACAGGAGTTTGGGAAAGAAGGAGGATCCCAATTATGGAGTGACCTACAAAGGATAGAGTTATGGTAATTATGTATTGTCATATGGCAGTTTTTTTTGGTGTTCAAGAACTTTGCAAAGGAAATGGAGTCCTGTAATGGCAAACTGAAAATTAAAGTGACTCCATTGCTTTGGCTCTGCAATAGAGTCATGGAAAATCAATCATTATTGAGTTTAAGTTCTTAGAGATCTCCTCACTTATTTATTTACGGAACAGTGTTTTACATTTGTTAGTTTTAAAGTATTCCCTATGAATGAAAGTCAGAGTGGCATAATGTTGATATTAAGGTGCACCTAAAAGTGACTCCACCTGGCTGAGTCGGTAACAGAGCCTTGAAAAGTTATTCAGGAACACTGGGGTATTTCTCTGTTGTCCTTTATAGCAGGTAAAACTCTGTATGACTTTTGCATAATTGTTTACTCAGATATATTCTATTGTATTGTGGTGTTTTAACATAGTCCGGGCATTTTATGCCAAAAAACCTTGTTGCTTCTTGTTACTTAAACTTTTTACTGTCCTTCACCAATTTGGATGAAGTCCGTGCTTGAACTTAAAAAAATGAAAAACTTAATTGGACCTGCATAATAGCTGGATATTTGATATATACTTCAAAAGTTTAAAAATCCTGATAAGATGACATTCATATCCTTTGAAAAGCCAAAACAGCAGGACTCCCTATTAAGGAATGCTGTTGCTTTTACTGACTTAGTGGCACATTAGGGTATCAATTTAAATGATAATGTGATATCTGTTCTGATGAAAACTATTTATGCGATATTAACTTCAAGTGGATAATAATGTGCAAATTTTGCAACTACAATAGGTGTGAATGCTAACACAAGATAGGACTTATTTTGCAGTTTGTGTAGGACTTGTTTAGAACTTATCTGTTTTTATAGTGCTAACTAGAGGGACGTTATAATTTAGGAGTTAACTTACACTAAATGTTCTTAGCTTCATATGTAATTGAATTTTGCAAAATTTGCCATGTTAAAGAGCCTTATTATGTAAATAACCTTTTAATTTGGGTGAAGCCTGCTAACGTAGGATATACTTTTAAGCAAAAGCCATAAGACACAGTAACTGGCATGTTTATTCAGGCTGTTGTGAATTTTTTTTTTGAGACGTATGAAATCTGGGAGAGGTTTTCCTTCATATAACATTGTATGTGCTATCACATTTTTCCTAGTACGGAGAGTATGGAGTGGAGAAATGACACATAGAAACATAGAAACATAAAAGTTGATGGCAGATAAGGACCGCAAGGCCCATCCAGTCTGCCCATTTCTTTTTCTACCTTATGAATGTGCCACTGGCCTTTGCTCTGTCAATGGCCTATCTATTCATACGTATCTGTATTGTTCCCTTATGCCTATCCCATGCCTGTTTGAAGCCCTGAACTGTATTCATATCCACCACTTCCTGAGGTAGGCCATTCCAGGCATCCACCACCCTTTCTGTGAAAAAGAACTTCCTCACATTACACCTTAATCGGCCTCCCTCTAATCTCATGCTGTGTCCTTTTGTCCTGCTATTTTCTTATATTGAAACATGTTTTACTCTTTCACCTTGTTAATGCCCTTAAGGTGTTTGAATGTTTTGATCATATCACCTCTCTCCCTCCTTTGCTCTAGGGTATACATATTGAGCTCAGTTAATCTGTCCTCATATGTTTTCTGATGCAGTCCCTGCACCAAATTGGTTGCCCTTCTCTGGACTGCCTTAATGTGGTTAATGTCCTTGTGAAGGTGTGGCCTCCAGTACTGCATCCAGTACTCCAGATGGGGCCTAACCACTGTCTTGTAAAGAGGGATTATTACCTCCCTCTTCTGACTTATGATACCCCTACTAATACACCCCAACATCCCTCTAGCCTTACCTACTGCTTTAGTGGTCTGCTTGGATGATTTCAGGTCATCGGTGATGATGACACCCAAGTCTCTTTCTTCCCTTGTGAGTGACAGCAACTCCCATCCCAGCCTATAGGTGGCTTCAGGGTTTCTCTTCCCTTTGTACATGATCTTGTACTTCTTTGCATTAAACCCCAGTTGCCACTCTTCCGACCATTTTGCTAGTTTATACAGATCTCTTCTAATTCTGCCCACCCCATCTGGATCATTTACTCTGTTGCAGATCTTGGTGTCATCTGAAAACAGACAAACCTTTCCCTCCAGTCCATCTGCAATGTCACTGATGAAGATATTGAAGAGGACTGGCCCCAGGACTGATCCCTGAGGTACCCCACTTGTGACTTGCATCTCTTCTGACTGTATACTGTTTACCACCACTCTCTGTTTTCTGCCCATCAACCAGTTTGCCACCCAGTTGACCAACGTCTGACCCACCCCGAACCTACCCAGCTTATTAATCAATCTTCTATGTGGAACAGTATCAAATGCTTTGTTGAAGTCAAGGTAGGCAACATCAACTGCTCCCCCTTGGTCCACCACTCTGGTTACCCAGTCAAAGAAATCTATGAGATTAGTTTGACAGGACTTTCCTTTTGTAAATCCATGCTGTCTTGGATCCTGTGCTCCTATGGATTCCAGGTGTTGCACTATCCTTTCCTTAAGGAGTGTCTCCATAATCTTGCCAACTACTGAGGTAAGACTGACTGGTCTGTAGTTCCCTGCCTCCTCCCTGCTACCACTCTTGTGGAGTGGGATCACATGAGCCCTTCTCCAGTCTTTTGGGACCTCTCCTGTGCTCAGAGACTCATTAAACAGTTCTGATAATGGCTGTGCTAGTTCCACCCTTAGCTCCTTTAGTACCCTGGGATGTATGCCATCAGGTCCCATTGCCTTGTCCACCCTGAGCTTATTGAGCTCTTGTAGGACCCTTTATTTTGTGAAGGGACTAGTGTACATAGTCTTACTTGCATAAGATAGGTAAAGACTAGTTACAGTATATCCCATTATTGGTCCAACATATGAATGTTGTTGGTTCTCAACTTTTAAATTGGTAATTATGAACCAGTGGTAAGAACTTGTAGTGAAAATACTCACTTGTGGAGTGCTATCAAAATACAGAGAGACCTTGTGTCGGAATCTACTCCAGAAAATACTGGAAATGACTTATATGTGTTTGATAACATGCTGTGGGTTGTGCTGAGATACTTTTTCTGGTGACTAGACATACTGAATTAAGTTTTTCTAGTTTGGTTTCCCTGCTAGACATCATGGAATGCTTATTTTGGCACACTCTGTCTAAAGGATATGGGCTAGTGAGTTCTACATTATAATATAAATTCTGGCTAGTCAATTGAGATACTATAGTATTTTAGAATAAATATGGCTTCTATAATTTCTTAATCAACCGAGTTTCATATATCATAAAGTTTTTCTAAGTGATTAATCGAAGTCTGTATATGTATATCCTGCACATTTTCATTTTTATATTTAATGATTCTACAATGTTTTATCTGTTTTGTAATGACTTATAGTGAAATGAATAAACTTGAAACTTGAAAAAAGAAACTTGGTGGCATTGACTTCACCCGTATTTTCACCCAGGCACTCACTGGTGATGGTATGCAGGCCTGTGTGAATAGAGAGGGGTACCACTCCATTAATAGCCAGGTGGTGTGTGATGTAACAGGATGCATTATCATTGTCCTGGCACAGTTTCCTGGCAGTACCCACATGCCTTCATCTGTCACAATTTCATCCTGTGCCAGAAGTCTGAAGGTGGAGACATCTCTAGTGGGCACCTTATTTGTGAGTATACCTCAAAGACCTCCTTTGCAGATGATGTCACTGACACATGCCCTTCAGCTACACAGAAGACAGTGCACATCCCTGCATCACACCACTCCTATAACCTGCATCCATTGCAGAATAAAGGTACCTGTACAACGCAGAACACATCGTTACATGCAACATCATCGAGCAGGTGTTTGGCATGCTCAAGATACAGTTCAGGTGCCTTGACCATTCTAGTGGTGCCCTACAATACACCCCTCATATTCCTTGCCTATCACATATTACACAACATGGCACTCAACCATGGGATATGCTTGCCGGTCCAAGAGGAACACCATGGAGTAGCTGCCAAGCCAGAGGACCAGGAGATCTAGGAACAGCTCCATAGGTGTGACTCCAGGATGGCGAGGAGGTCATGTGAGTACAGAGCCCACCTCACTACAGCCCTCTTCAGATCCAGACAGCAGAGCCGGCCTTAAGAATAAGAAAACTAGGCAGCCGCCAAGGGTGCCATTCAGCAGGGGTCACAATGAAAAAGTGTTATTTTTTTACATTTATCCCCCCCTTCCCCAAGTGACCTGGATTGAAAAGTAAAGATGACAAAATCTGCTGTTTTTTTGTGGGGTGGCAGGGTCTACCATGCACCAGACTCATCTCCAAGTGCCTGCCTGCCTGCCAGGCCCACCCATAAACAGTCACTGGATCTCTGCTGCTGTCTGTTTAATATTGTATAGCCAATGGAATAAGAGTCAGCAGCAGCATGTCATTTCCTCTGCTATGTGCCCCTCCCCCCCCACTACACCTGCTGCTCATGCACTTAACCATTCTCCTTTTGGTGCCAGAACAACTAGTGTATGGGCACAGCAGTGAGGTGCAGTTGCACTATCAGTTTTGGTAGCAGCATTAGCAACTTGGAATTGAGTGAATCAGTTGTGTTTAGTGAGTTTAATGAAGACTGGAGGAGTCAGAAGACTGAGCTGTGGAGTTTAACTGGACTAGAGTGGAGGAAGTCAGAGTGCCGGCAATGGGGGCTACTAGGAGGAGGCACAGAGGTGCTGTGTGCAATTGAGGGGCAATGGAGCTGATGTGAGAGGGATGTCTCATAGCAGCCAGCAGCAGCCAGGTCCAGCAGAGTCTGGACTTGTAGGGATGACTCAGTCAAGAATCACATAGCACCGCAGGGGAGAGGAAGAGGTCAGGAGGAGGACAACTAGATCTGACTGGGCTGGTCATAACGGTTTAAATTCTCATCACCGTGGTGGGCCTGTTGGGCTGCTGGGCTATGCAGGCTTGCAGCACTACAGTGAGAGGTCTCAGGCCTGAGAGTCAGGTCCACAGAAAAACACGGTCACGCAGCCATGGGGTTGGAAAGGTCGAGAGCTCAAGAAAGACTGGAGAGATAAAAAAAAATAGTGAAAGTACAGTGCATTCAGTAGCAACTAGGCTAGACCACTTGAATTGCACTGAGCCATCCAGCTAGGGAGATGGAGCTGTCACACGCTGCTTGCAGAGGCAATTGAGCAGAGGAGCAGGCAGCAAGAACAGCCAGATAAGCCATGCCAAGCTGAAGAGACCAACTGTGGTGCTCAGCACCCCCCCCCTTGACCCTGAGGTGATTTTTGCTCTGGTGGGCTTGTACCAGAGTAGGAGAAGGCCAGACAAAGGAGAAAAAAAAAACAAGTGCCTCACCCAGTCTGTTGTCCTATCAGAGTCGGGGTCATCATACGACCTGTTGGCCTCCAATGAATGTGAAACCTGGAAATCCTGGACTTGGACTAGTGGCAGTATTTGTTTTCCTGATCCTGAGGGCCATCAGACCAACAGAGCAGCAGAGGTGAGCTGCAGCAAGTTGGCAAAAGGATTTAGGAAGACTAGGAGGACCACCACCAGCATGGACTAGTACTAAGGTGAGGGGCTGTGCCAAGGGAGTGAAGAGTAAAAAAAAAAACAATTGACAAATTCAGACTTGATAGATCAAACTGTTTAATTACAACTTAAAGTTAACTTTTTGAGCTAAAAGTAATTGGTGAGGTGACCTGCTTGCTAGCTTAAAGGGACCTCATTAACCTTAAGCTGGCATACAGTTTCACAGTGCTTGGACCTTGTGGCTTCACTCAAATATATGTTAAATATGTACATAATTTAAAATGCAAGTAAGATTTATTGAGTGTGATGTTTCCACCCACCACCGTTCGCAAATTCTGTCATAAAAATATCATAAGACTTGTGAGAACTTGAAGGACAGGATTTTAAAATGGCTTAGATCGCCACAAGCACCGGGTACACTGATGATGCAGTGCAGGGGGCTTGTGGTGATCTAACAGGATTTTCTATCCTGTGCTGCAATTGCCACAAGTTAGACAAACTTTTTCTGGACTAACTTATGGCAATCCTGGGGGCCTTTTTCATGGAGCTTGTGGCAGATATTTGGCCCAAGCTGCCGAAAATCCTAAAAACTGTTGCAGCTGTGCCTGAGATTGTAAAATGGGTACATGTCAACTTACTCCCATCATTTTGCTCTGCATCAATATGCTCCCAGCAATTCACTCTGATGAAAATATGCTCCAGTCTTACTAGCTTCGGTCTTTTCACTCCTGTTCCAGCTCCTGCTATTTGTTATTTGTTTAGCCTTTGGCATTGACTATGGAAGTGCATAACTAAATAATTAAAATGTCTTACTACAGGTTACTGAATGTTAAGTGACAGCGACTGACACCCATTCAGTGCACATTACTGAAGGTTAAGAGCTGTAATTAACTGTAGTCGTTCATGGGCTGATTCAAATTATGCACGCTATAAAGGTTTCCCCTCATACACTGTTACTTTGTTTTCACTCTGATGCCATATGACGGTGCCTTTCATTTTATCAGAAAGGCAGAAACGAAAACTAGTTGATGAACACAACTACATTTACACCTACCACAAGTGGGGGGTGATGGAAAATCTATATGGCAGTGTGAAAATGCTGTAAAAAAAAAACAAAAGAGCTGCAATGTGCAAGTTCACACTGTCAGCTATGAGGAGCCAGTTATAATCTGTCGGTTTAGCCAACATACACATGCGCCTGACCCTGAAGCAATGCACAGGGCAAAGAAAAGGGCAGCAGAAACACAAGATACAACTGCACAGATTTTGCTCCAAGCTAAAGAAAATGTGTCCCTTGCCCCACAGGGGAAGATTATTGACAAAAATGTAAAGCACACCATTCAGAGGGTCAGAGTGCATGGAGCTCCCCCGAACCCCAGAAACTTAACCGAACTTATAATACCACATGAATACAAAATGTATGTGCAAAGTTCTGGCAGGGTGGGAGTTAACTTCCTGCTTCATGACAGTGTTCCCAGGCAGAACAAAATACAAATTTTTGGGACTGAATCAAATTTAACATTCTTGCAGCCTGCAAAACACTGGTATGCAATGGGACATTTAGTGTTGCTCTCCTTCTATTTGAACAAATGCATATCATCATTGGGGAGAGATTTGGGAATATGCAGCCTGCAATATATGCTCTACTACCCCGGAAATGAAGAGAAACATATGAAAGAATGCTGCAGGTGCTGAAACAAATGAACCCTGCCCTTAGTCCTGATATAATTATGGCAGATTTTGAGAAAGCCACAGTGCCGGCATTTAAAACAGTATTCCCCAGTGCTCGGCAAGTAGGCTGCTTCTTTCACTTTACACAATGCATAAACCGGAAAATACAATCTGAAGGGCTTTCCACTAGCTATGCTCAGGATGCCAAATTTGCATTTAAATGCAAGTATCTCCCTGCATTGACATTTTACCCTCCTGACCAGGTAGTCAGTCATTTTGAAGAAATCACTGATGAGAATTTAAGTGTTTTTCTTCCAGAGTTAGAGTCTATCATTGATACCTGGATCAGGAGGAGGAACAAAAGGGACTCAGGATGGTGCAACCCACACTTTCCAATTGAACTATGGAACCATAGTGAAAGTGTCAGGGATAAGTGTGAAAAAACCAATAATGCCATTGAGGCTTGCCATCGTGGCATGCAAAGCATCCTTATGTATGGCGCACCCAACCATTTGGAAATTTATTGATGAGGCAAAAGGCATACAAAAGAAATGGGACTCTGAAATTGAGCAGATGATTGCAGATAATGCCCCTAATGTATCTCAACGTGCCTACCGAGACAACGCTCTCAGACTTGAATACATTCTTGAGAAATGTGCAGACCACACAACAGAGGAGTTCCTGAGAGGTGTGGCACACAGTTCTGAATACTGTGATGACAGTCCTTTGCATACAGATATGTTTTTAAAATAATTAAATGAAGCTTATGTTTTTAAACAACTAGTTCATCTGAATATTTCATATATCATATGGATATTTACATATTTACCCGAATGCGGTTGAAGACTGGAGAGGAAACACAGCACAGCACTGCCCTGGTAAGCAAAATATGAATTAAATGTGTTGTCTCTGACATTTTGCTAAGGCTAAGGGTTGCTAGGAGGCAGCTATTTGCTACGAGGCTAAGGGCTGCTAAGAAACAGCTGCTTACTACAAGGCTAAGGGTTGTTAGGAGTCAGTTGGTTGCTACGTGGAAGCTACTGTAGTTGCTAGGAGGCTTACAATGTCAAAGGATTGTACATATTAATGTTAATTTGCTACTCTCACTTGCCGGTAAGCACTGCTGTTCTATTTCACTGTACTGCAATGCCAGGGGGAGAATTGCCAGAGACGGGTTGTCGCGGGGTCAAAATGATGCAGAAGCAAGTTGCTGGGAGCAGAATGACTTGGAGTGAAATGACAGGAGTGAATTATCGTGCTCCCTTGTAAAATTGGGTGCAGTTGCAGTGACGGGGTTTGGGTCACTGCCAGAACCTGAGTGTCAAGGCACAGGGCTTGGCATAAGCTCTGTGCCACACTTTGAAAATCCAGTCCCAAATGTGTAGTAGTCTCCTTATGTGGCATTGCAGGAAGGGTTTTGTTTTGTAGTATGTGTAAGACTTGACTGATACAAATTCACATGGTTGGTTTGGTTATTGTTACCACTGTGGCTGCAATTTATTAGTCTGTAGTAATGTATAAAATCCAAGAGCAATAATTAATTGAAGTATTTGAGTGTATTTAACAGATAGGTGGTATGGATTTCAGGATTTGTCTATTAGTGTGCAGGTGCTTAAATAGAACTTCAGTAAGAAATTAAGTGTCTGAAGATCTCGGCTCAGATGAAGGAAATAAGGAAGAGAATAATATGAAAAAAATGCCTCTGCTCAGTGCTGCCTCTGTACAATTTATTGATTGTTGTCTTGCGGTGCAGCTAAGTTCACCCAGCTCACTCACATGGTACCACTGCCATCTGGAAGATCACTGTAATAAAACATATATACAGTCAGTTCATTTGTCTGGTGGGGGGCTGGGTTTGTTCTGGACTGTAGATGAATTGTGTTTCCTGGCTTGAATTAAATATCCAATATGTGTAACTACTAGCATCCCCCTTCCCTTTTCTGATCCACATGCCATCTAGAGGGCTAAGATACTGGATGGACTGTATGTTCCAGGGTTAGATACAGAAGTTGGGCAGGCTGATATGACCACTGGTCATTTTCTGCCATCATTGTTTATGTTTTTATTTTTTCTGTCATTATTTGGGGCTTTGGTAGTGATATTTTCTGTTCCTTTTTCCTTTTTTCCATTACTGTTTGTGGATGGTTCTCCCTTTATCACTTATTTTCCTTTTTTAAGAAGTCTTCTGTTTGCTGATCATGCCAACCTTAACTGTACTG
The DNA here is from genome assembly GCA_016271365.2 of Neoceratodus forsteri. Taxonomy (NCBI): domain Eukaryota; kingdom Metazoa; phylum Chordata; order Ceratodontiformes; family Ceratodontidae; genus Neoceratodus; species Neoceratodus forsteri. Next base: position 933,971,141 of record CM028131.1, read on the forward strand.
TATGGAGTCAGGCACTCTGAATGGTAATAGGTGTAGGACCGCTGACCACAGCAACTTACGTTGACTGGATTTAAATGTAGCCCACCCCTTCCTCGGTGTCCAGGAGTATGCTGACTGTAACTGTCCATGGGGCACAACAGAACTGCAAATGTTCACTTATGTTTTTGATCCCTTGGGCCTGGGGTGCAGACTCCATCCATGGATCATTGGGCTAGGAAGCAAACTTGATTAGCAACACTGTAAAATGTATTTATTTATTACAGTTTTGGATTAACACCTTTGAGCCAGGGCTCATTTACAAAGGTTTCATGTAAGATCAAAGACAATACAACACGCAAACATAGATGTCACAGGTATTTACATAAAGTCCAAAATAATGCAGGTGTTAAAGGTAAAACAGTCACTTCTGATAGCATCTACAATCAATAAATGGGAAGCAGGAGGTTACATAGTTCCTGTTCAGAAGTATAAGTGCGAGACAGTGACAACACAATATGAGTGCGGTACAACGCTAGGCAAAAATTCAGTGTTAGACTTCTACTAGTCTGGTCAAGGGGTGCAGGTTGGAAGGCAACTGTAGAGATAAGGCAGCCAAGTGTGGCTTTGCCAAGGGAGTAAGGGGGGTGAGGCAGGAGGATGAAACGAGGTAGTGGGAGGTAGTGTCCCTGGAAGAGGTAGGAATAACAGTGAAGTAAAAGAGCCATGGGTGGCTTTGTTACAACTGATTGTAGAGATAAAGCAGCCAAGGGAGGCTTTGTCAAGGGAGTAAAAGGTGGGTGAGGCAGGAGGATGAATGAAATGGTGGGAGGTAGGGCCCCAAGAAGAGGTAGGAATAAGAGTGAAAGGCATAGGCTGCCAAAGGTGGCTTCATTAGGAAGTGTCAGAGAATAGCAAGAGTGGGGAGGAAATACAGGGGAGGTGGTAAAAGGCAGTAGGAGGAGGGATAGCAGGGGGGCCAAAGTCAAGGGTTAGATAAATTATTATGCAGATCAGGGCAAAGGTGGGCACGGGCAGTAGGAGGGGGGATAGCGGGGGCCCAAAGTCAAGGGCTAGATCAGTGGTTCTCAAATGGTGAGGCGGGAGGCGCGAGCTGCTTCCAGGGGAGGCGCGGAGGCTTGCCTGTAATACCAGAAAGCAAGCAAGCAGCCAAACTGAAAATGGCACCTCTGTGGACTGTAAACGCGCACATCCCCCATCCATTCTTTACAATACATCATCCCCCCTCTCCCCTACCTTTGTCTTCAATCCCAGGGACAAGATGACTTGATGAGGTGCTAATAGCACCTTGATGAGAGGCGCCAACTTCTTTCTGCCAGTGTCGGAGAAACGAGAAAGGCATCGGACCTAGAGGGGCTAGGAGGGTATCACAAGCCCACCAATCGAGAGGCAGAATTTTGTCTGTACCGGACCAATGAGGAGCACGTAAATAGCAGCCAATGAGAAGGGAGGAAATGCAGCCAATCGTATGCCTCCCATTTCCAGCCAATGGCTGGCAGACTTCTTCGGCCAATCAGCTGCCGCTTACCCTGTGCTGTCGAACAGTTCCGGCAATAAAGCAGCATGCCCAGGATGCTTTTTTTCTCCATCTACCGCACAGCTGCTGAATCGGAAAGATCTGCGCCGAAATTCAAACCGGGGAACCGCTGCTTCAAGCCACTGCTCGAGTCGCCACTCCGATCGTCCTGTGTATTCGCTTGCCACTGCTTCAAGCCACTGCTCGAGGTCGACCCGATCGTCTGCATTCAACTCTGTTCACAGTTGATCTCGCTGAAGCTGCCAGCTGCCACCTGGAGCGAGAACTGCACCTCCTACATCTGTTGCTGAAGGGGCTGGTAAGGATTGATTTTTTTTGTTGTTTTTGCTGAAGGGGCTGGTCAACTCAGGGTTTTTGCTGCAGGGGCCTGGGGGCTGCAAGGCTGGTGTTTTAATATGCCCCTTAAAAAAAACAATTTATTTCATTACCCCCACATTGAGGGGCTGTAAGGTTGGGTCTTTAATGTGTAATCTGCAAAAAAAGTTCATTTGACCCCCCCCCATGGAGGGACTGCAAGGATGGAGTTCTAAGGAAGGGTCTGTAAGGTTGGGGGTTTTACCTGCTGCTAAAAAAATGTTCTTGCTCTCCCCTCATCTTGGAGGGGTTCTAAGGAAGGAGTTGTACGGTTGGGGTTTTTCATATGCTGGTAAAAATGTTCTTGCCACCCCCATCTATCTGCTGCCGAAATGGACTCCAAATTCATGCTCTGAACCTTCAGCCAGTAGGTTCCATGAATATTGTTACTGGAAACAGGGAGTGTACACAGACAGAGCTGACTATTTCACAGGAAGGATTGCTTTGGTTTGTTTTTATGTCTGGTCTATTTGTATTTATGGGAGGGGGTATGCTTGAAATGCCACAAAAGGAAGTCTTGTGGTGATTGGGGGGGGTGCTACAATGATGGACCTGCATCTTGGGGGTAGGGGCTGTGGAGACTTTTGGATGCTTCTGTTTTGTGGGAAGATGCACAGTTGTTTATGCTACTGTTTTTGAAGTGATGGAACTGGTGGTTTTACTTGGAAGGGGTGTTATACTGCATGACAGGGTATGTGTCGTGCTGGGATAACATCACGCTTGGGTTGATTAGGCATGAGGCCACAGGCCGAGTGTGATTAATCACCCTAGAAGTGACATTATCCCAGCACGACACACACCCCGGAGTGCATTATTCCTGTTATACAATGGCTCATTGTTATATATAAAAAAAATATTATAAAGAATGTTTTTATTAGTGTGAACAAATATTTTTGTTTCTTAAGAGGAGATAAAAAAAGAGAGATGCAAGGTACATAATGCCATCTACACTGGTTCACAGTGAGGCTGAGACTAGAGCTGTGATGTTATGCTGGATAACATCACTGGTCCAGCTCCAGACTGATCAATCAGAATCCAGGAAATTTTCTTGCCATTGTATAATCATGGTTTTGACTGTTTTCTGAGTGAAGCTTCTGTGGGTGTAGCTTGGGGCATATATATGATCATTTTCTGGTGCTAAAATGGTGCCTTTTTTGGGGGGGTGGGCTGCAGGTGTACCTTGGACATGAGGTGCGTCTTCAGGTCTTAAGGAATACCCCCTCCAACCCAAACGAGACCCTTCGCTACAAACGCATAATTTTCCTTTCTTGTATGCCGTGGGTATCAAATGGTGCTGGTTTTGTTCGTTTTTGTGAGTGAAGGGTCTGCTGGTGTAGCTTGGGGGGTGAGAGGCTTCTTCAGGTTTTCAGGAGTGTCCCCCCCCAAACCCATCCAAGACCCTTCACTGTAAAAAGCATTATTTGCCTTACCTATGTGTGCTGTGGGGGTCAAATTGTGTGTTGGAATCTTGTGTCTGCATATTTGGGTGGGTTGAGAGGCTTTGGAGTGAAGATCCCACATGAATACCCCACTGACATGCTGGAACTAACTGATAAGAAAATCATAGGTAAGTATGAAGGAATTTCTACTTTGCTTCCCCCGCCCCAACCCCAGTGTCTTGCCTGTGGGTGGACAGCGTGGAGTGAAGGCTGTGCTCATGGCTTACTCTTACATGGGGTGCATCAGCCCAAAATAGGCTCAGTGGAGTGGGGGTCTTTTGGTATTCACAGCAGGGCCTGCTGTGAAGTCACCCAGCTACCACATTGAGGTAGACTCCCATCAGCTGGGTCCTTACTCTAAACTGCATCTGCCTCTGAGCACAGACAAGCACTCGATCCCCATCTGCATGCCCTTGGATCCAAAACACCCATTTCCCAAGGCCCTTACATACGAATTTGTGCTAGGATTGGCTGAGGTGTACCTCAACCCTTTTGTCACTGCATAAGTGTTTATGTGCACTTAAAATGAGACATTGAGCTGACTGCACAGTTACAGTACACTCTCTCTGTGGGTCACCTTTTGCTGTGCAGATCAGGATGCAAGCCGACAAGAGTTGCCATGTTGAGGTCAATGAAGGTGAATGGAATCTGTGGTTGGTGTGCTGGTCTGGCTTGAGCTGGAGGAGTGAAACACAGGACTGCCTAGCTTGGGAACTGTGAGTGAAGCAGTGTTGGCCTGGCATGCCAAAGTGACAAATGGAAATGTTTGGTTCTGGATAGAAATGGATTCTGAATCATTCTTTAAACATCTCATTGCTTGGTTTTTGGTCTCATGGATGCACAGTGAAACTATCGTAGGGAGCAGTATTTTTATTTGTTGGTCTGTTTATGATGCTCGTCTTCTTTTTAAACTGACATGCAGTTTGGGGTACTGCGTTTTCTGTAATCATTGGTTTCCTCTTTTTGGAATGCCGACTGTTGTTGGACATGCAAGTATGTGCATGTCCAGGAGGATTTTGGATACATTGTTTGACAATTTCCAACATTGGTGTATCAGAGATAATGGATCGCTTCTGGTGACCAGAAGAAAACGGCATGGAGAAGTAGCTGTTGCTGACGCTGATGGAGGAGCTGCAGGCCCTCGCTAAAAGCTAAGGCCAGACGGTATGATGATGAATACTTGAAGATGGGATTCACCTGGACTGGGACAAGTGAAGAACCTCGGCCACAGTGTGTGGTATGTGCTGACGTTCTGGCACAAGACAGCATGCGACCCTGCAAGCTTCGATGGCATTTGGAGACAAAGCATCCCAGCCTAGTTTCCAAACCTCTAGAATTCTTTCATCGAAAGCTACAAGAACTGAGGGGCCAAAAGGAACTGGTGGAAAGGCATGGCACTGTGCCTAGCAAAGCTGTGGAAGCCTCGTATTGTGTGGCATTGCGAATTGCCAAAGCAGGAAAACCACACAACATTGGTGAGCAATTACTTCTTCCTGCTGCAAAAGAAATGTGTGCAATAATGCTGGGAGACAAAGCAGCAGCACAGCTAGATGTCATCCCTCTCCAATGACACAGTTTGCCGTGCATTGAGGAGTTGTCAGTTGATGTCAAGAAACAGATACTGGACTCTGTTCGGCAAAGTCCATACTTGCATTACAAATTGATGAGTCCTGACATTGCTCCATGCTGCACAGCTCCTTGTCTATGTCCGTTATGTCATGGAGACTGAAGTCTTGAAGAATTCCTGTTTTGCCAACCGCTGCCTGCATGAGCAACTGGGAGAGCTGTTCCACATGCTCAATAAATTCATTACAGAAGAAGATCTTGCCTGGAGCCAATGTGGGAATTTGTAGTGATGGAGCACGGGCAATGACTGGCAGACACAGTGGCATGGTGACAAGGTTGAAGCAGTGGCTCCTAGTGCTGTGTGGAATCACTGCATGATCCACAGGAAGCACTAGCAGCCAAGAGGATGCCAGCTGATCTTCAGAAAGTCTTGGCAGATGCTGTGAAAGTAGTGAACTTTATCAAGGCACGGCCAGTAAATGCAAGACTCTTTGCTGTGCTGTGTGAGGAGATGGGAGCAAACCACAAACAACTACTGCTGCACACAGAGGTCCTTTGGCTGTCCAGAGGAAAAGTACTAACACATCTCTTTGAATTGCGTGATGAAGTGTGTATTTTCCTTGCTGACTGTGGCTCTGCACTTGTGGAAAATTTCCATGATTCACGATGGCTTGCATTGCTGGCATATTTAGCGGATATTTTTGACAGACTGAACACACTCAATGCCTCACTTCAAGGTCGGGACACCAACATGTTCATTGTAAGGGACAGAATTGAGGCATTTTGTCAGAAACTACAATTATGGTCTTCAAGACTGCAGCAGGGATTGGTTTCCTCCTTCCCCACACTGGAGGATTTCCTGCAGGAAAATGAGCTTTCCATTGACAGTGTCCAGATGCCAATTTCAGAACATTTAAGTGGACTGCCGGAAAAACTCTGTGAGTACTTCCCTGAATACCAGCAGGAGGAGTGTAACCAGTGGGTTAGGAATCCGTTCATTTTTAAACCGAGGTCTGTGGACAACCTGCCATTAAGAGAGCAAGAAAGCCTTATAGATCTGGCTACAGACCCAGCACTGAAGGTCTCTTTTGGACAGTTGCCACTGGCTAAGTTTTGGCTGTCACTGGGATGTGAATTTCCAGAATTAAAACAACGAGCGCTTAAAGTGTTACTGCCTTTTGCTTCAACCTATCTGTGAGTCTGGGTTCTCTGCACTGGCTGGCATAAAGACAAAGTATAGGTCCCGACTCAGGGTTGAAGATGACTTGCTCCTCTATCTCTCGACAGTGCAGCCACGAATCCAGCAACTGACTTCTAAAAAGCAGGCTCACAGGCTCCCTTCAGCTGAATGATTTTTAAAAACGTTCAGATGCTAGAGTTGGTGGTGGGGGTGCCTTTTAATGACTGTGAAAAACAGGCTTACAGGCTGTCTTCAGCTGACTGACTTAAACAGCACTGGACGTACAGCACAGTTTTTATCAGTTGACTTTTATTGCTGCTTTGCATGGTATCTGGTGTGCAGTGGTAAACTGCCTTTCAGTTGACTTTTAATTACTCATTTGCACTGTATTTATAATGCACAGTGCTTCACTTTGTAAATAAAACACTATCATAGTATATTTTGCCTGTTTCGTGATTGCGCATGAAATCGCGCAAGAAATTTCATATCCTTTTGAGTGTGTGCTACTGTGCTTGAGACATGGGGAGGCCCAGGCTTGTCCAAAGTGACATAGGGGAGGCTCAACCTGAGAAGGTCTGAGAACCCCTGGGCTAGATCAATTAGTATGCAAGTCAGGGTGAAGCGAGTATAAACAGAACAGAACAGCAACAGACATTTACACTGTCTATGTAGGTGCAGAGCCCCATTTTGAACTGACTAAGCTTGTTGCATTCAATGAGGCTGGTGGGGAGATCATTAAACCATTTGGGTCCTCAATATGATAAGGAATGCTAAGTGAGTGTGGTGCACTGAAAGGGCACCACAAAGCCCCCCTTGTTTGCATTTCTCATATGCCTAGTGGGCTATGAATTTTTAAATAGATTAGCAGTAGACTCAGGCATAAGCCCTAGGAAAGATTTTTTTTCCCCAGTAGGCAGGCCTGGTATTGTAATCTGAGGTGGAGGGGGAGCCAGCCAGTTTCATTGTAAAGTGAGCAGGTGTGGGTTATGTAATCAACGCCAAGGACTCCTAAGGCCTTATTGAGGATAAGGATGGGAATCAGAAAGACATTGAAATAAAGTCCAAACAGCAGTTATAAACAACCTGGATCCTTTAATGAAACTTGAGTTCTCCATGGAGCAAACACTTGACTAACTGTATCCCATTGGATAAATGTTCACTGGGCCCAGGGGCCCTTCAGAACAAAGTCCAGGCAAGTTCCATAGTCCTGGAAGCAGTGTCCATATTGTGGGGTGTGGTACTGATGACCCCCATTTACTAGGCAGCATACATTTCAAATTTTAGGCAGGCTTCTATCCTTATGCTCCAATGGGCCCACTGAATTCTCACCTCAGGGCCACTGATCCTCCCAACGTCATCTTCCTCCCTTGGCACACTCTTGGGCGATTGCCCCCACTGAACTACAGGTGGCATGTCCCCTTCAATGCCTCAGATACTATTTTCCTGTGATCAGTTCCCAAACCCCCAACCTTACATATCCCCTTCAGGCCTGGGATCCCCTCCAAACCTTGCTCCAATCATATTTCATGGGGGCATCTGGCTGCACATTTTCCCCCCTCTGAGGACATAAAGTCAATTACTCTCTTCCTCTGTCAACTCTCTGCACTACATCAGGCCTCAAACTCAGGCTGAATTCTCGCAGCTGAGGTCCATAGTGATTTCTTTCCCTTGACTCTGCCTCTGACCTTGCCTTCATGTCCCTCGGGGCTCACTTGATCACCTAGAAAGGTGATGGTTCAAATCCCATAGCAGCTACTTGCAAGACTCATCGGGCCTCTCCTCCAGATGGTTTTATATTCCTCCCACCAGGGGGTCTTGTAATTCAGGTCTTCACCACGTCAACTGTGGAATATCTCAGGCTTTCCACAGGGAAATATGGTTAGAGAGCAGGAGCCAGACAGTGATTGCCTGTTAATCCCCTGTTTAGCTCTGCAAAACTGAAAACAACTTCTTGCAACATCCTAGCAGCAAGCAGCTGTCCCCCCCCCCCAGGAAGCCAGCATAACTAGCTGCTAGCTTCCTGAGGCTGTAAAGAATTAACCCTTCAGAGGGTCACAGGCATGTAGCCCTTACATTTAACCCAACATAAAATCCAGTACACTAATCTAACACTCTAACCCAAAGTGTGGGTTACATAAATTTAATTGAGTAGCTGGGTCTGTTAAAACCGAGCACCCTGCACTGTATAAATAAATGGCACTGTTATGAGTTATTCAGTCTGTCAGTACTGAATTATGTCCTGTTTTGTTCAGCATTCTCAATTAGTCTGATGAGTGAATGCTGTGGATTCTGACCTTGGATTTCAAGTAAGATTTCTGCAATCCTGGCACGGCTGTGAAGCCAAAGGAAACTTGCTAGTTCTGGGAGGTAAGTTATTTAGGCTGCTGTGTTCTTTTTATTTTTTTGGTTGATGGTTTCTATCTACAGTCATCAGGAAGCAAGTGTCTGAGATTACAAGTGCATAGTGGCACCATCCCTTTACTCTCATTCATTTTCTAGACCCCCACTTTACTGCAAATCTGCCTTGTATGCACTCCTTTGCATGAGGTTGAGGTTCCATCATCTTAAATGGCAGTGTGTGCTGGTATAAAGAGAATAATGACAGAATACCTGTGTGACAGAAGTATGTTTTCAAGAATGCATGTTAAAGGAAAAGTGTTAGCACAAAGTAATTGTGAGCTCCAAAACCATAACAAGGTCCTTTTTCATATTCAGAGTTGGTCATATAGCATATGGTAACATTAATTGACTTTGACTTATAAGATATATTGGCATGTCATTGATAGTATATTTTATAATTGCTTTGATGTATCGTAACTTATTAAGGCTACTGGATCAGGTGTCTTTTATTGCATAAGAGAGTCCTTTTATGAGGTTTTGTTGAGAGGACCACAGAGGGAAAGTGAGCAGTTCAGTGAGCCCAAATCTCATGAGAGGAATCTCTTCTGCAGTAAAAGACACACATGTCTGAGGCCGTATTAACTTATTACAAATCACTGGCATTTACCTTGAGTGATTTATGATACCATATTTGATATATATTTTTAAAACTTTCCTGTGCCGTCCTGTAGTCCCCCCGCTGAATTGCAGCACTCCTGCTCAAGAGCACACAAGATAATATAGATACAGTAGTTCTGTGACTGATTGGTTTAAACCATGTTACTGGGCCCCTTCCAGTTTGCTGGCATTTAAGATGGCTGCTTAAGCTATTGAATTTTCAGATCAGGCTTAAATTATAAAATTCTCACTTTTCACAGCAGTGGTTTCTGGAGGCTTTTTTCATTTAAATTCATTAGCCTGGAGCCCCCTTAAATGAAATATGTGCAATCCACTGGGCAAACCCCCCAAAATGCTGTCAAATTCATTGAGTGAAATTCATTCACCTCATCTGTCATTATGGCTGGGAGCGAGGGAGCAGGAAGGCGTCAGGCGCTGTTGATCCAGAAATTAAAACCATGTTTGAAAAAATCTTCCAGGAGGTCACCAGTTTAAAGAAATCAGTATCTGCCCTAGAAGAAAAAAGTAGAAAATCTTACGATGAGGGTGTCTGATTCTGAAACTACACTGAAACAGCTCAACTTGTGGGGTGACCAAAGGGATAATGAAATTCTGTTGCTTGAAGAGGGAAAATGCCTTTTAATGTGACAAAATCAACAATCTTGAATGTCGGGGCCACAGGAATAATCTACGGATTATAGGGGTACCAGAAGGGGTCGAAATTAAAAATATGACATATTTTGTTCAACACTTGTTGAATGAGCTTCTTGGACTTAAAAACCGTCCTCTGGAAAAACAAGGGGCCCACAGATCTCTCACCCCTCCTCCCAAACCAGGTGAAAGACCCAGACACATTATTGCTCTATTTCTGAAATATGCTGTTAAAGAAAAAAAATCATCACATTGGCAAGAGAAAAAGGACTCCTTATCTGGCAGGGCACCGCATCTCCATTTACCAGGACTATTCTACCAAATTAATGAGAAAGCAGGCAGCATCCATCAATGACTGGCAGACACTTCAAATGACAGGTGTAAAGTATTAAATGGCATATCCAACACTATTCCCGATAGCGTGTAATGGTGTTCTTCATGACTTCACTGACCCACAGGAGGCAGCAGGTTTCATCATGAGGACCTGGAAAGAGACATTCCCTAACTCTGCTGAAAGATAACAGCAGACGTACTTTTGATGCTACAGCCCCTGAGGCCAAGATGCTCAGGACATGGACTTCACCTCCTAGTCCCCTAATCCCTCTACCAGTGCAGCATCTCCAGATCAATGGCAGAGATGAAGAAGCAGCAGGAAGAAATCCTCACAAAGTCAACTGATACCTCAGGATAATGTGCCTGAGACACATAGATGTCACAGCACAGGTCCTGTCATTCCAACCAGTTCCTTTTCTCTCCTCTGGAGATTCAACCCCTGAGCACCTCAGCCAACCCATACACCCTCAAGAAAGTGAAACACTTGCCCCTCAAACTGCTGACAACTGTACTGAAACAGAATGTTCACCAGCAACGCCTGGATCATTTGATGAGCTGAGTCGGAGTAGACATTTTCTGTGCTGCTCCGAGGCCCTAAAACAGGCAAAAGGCATTAAATTTCCGGGACTGGTCTAATTTGATTAAAAATATGTATATCTGGCTGGTGAAGTGCTGTGGGCTTGAATTTCGGCGGTATTGCTGAAGGATTGGGAGAAAAGAAAGCGAGGTGACCTCACGGATAGCGAGTGCTTGGCCGCAATACTAGGCCGCTTTGCAGCACTGAGGTGGAAGCTGAAGTGGTGGAGCCTCTTGCGGGGAGAACCCCAGCTACTAAAAGACCGAAGCCCCAATCCCCTATGCCAAACGAGCAGGAGAACGAGTCAGGAAAGGAAGGGGGTGCCTGTCCAACCACTGAAGATATACAAGAAATTAAACAAATGTTGCAGGGGCTTGTGATCGATTTTGCAACAGTGAAACCGGCGTTGCAATCACTGGCACAGAGAATGGGGGATGCAGAAGTTCAGATCTCCTCTCAGGAAAGGAAGGTATCTACGATCGAGCAGGAATTAGTGGTGGTCAGAAAACAGGTCAAGAAGTTCGAAGAGAGAATGGAGGATCAAGAATCGAGACATCGAAGGAATAATCTGATATTAGCAGGGCTACCAGAGAGGGCTGAAGGGTCAGACTGTGTTTCCTTTATGCAGGACATGCTGCTTAAGTTGCTGGGCCCTACTCTGTATGGGGAAGCGTACAATTTGGAGAGAGCGCATAGGGCATTAAGAGAGATGCCACCACCGGGGGCGGGGGCAAGGCCTCGGGTAATAATTATGCACTTTCTCAATTACAAAGAAAAATCCCATGTGTTGTTCACTGCTAGACAAAAGAAGTCACTACAATGGAATGGCGCTTCTCTCTGGTTGTTTCAAGACCAAATATCAGCGGTTAGAGAGAAGCAGAAGGAATACTCAGAGATCAAGAAGTTATATCTTGCAGGAATTAAGTTCCATTTGCAATACCCCGCAACATTGGTGGTACGACTTCAAACCAGGGGAGAAGAGATTTTTAACAGCAAAAGATGATTTAGAAGGGTTACGGTTGGAACTCCCCGAGTTATTCAAGTCACCGACCTGAATTGGTCCAAATGAGAAGGGGGTTGCTTTGATTGGAAAGACTGGGACTCTGGAGAATGAAAGGACTTGACAAGTTTATTTTGTCATTTAGGTTGTTTGGTTTACGGTTATAAATGCTGGGGTTAAAGGGTTCTGTTAAGACTGTTGGGTTTTTGAGGGTCATTTCTGGGATGAGGGAAGATTGATTTCAACTTAGAACTGGGAGGGTTGAATAAAGCGGAAGCTAAATAGCTATCTAAGGAGATGGGGTAGGGTGATAGGGGATCAGAGGTGGAGGGGCGTCGGGGGAAATAGCTAAAATTTGGAATTTGAAGGGGACTCTCCCCACGGGGGGTTAAGATAGGAAAGTAAATGGTTAGGGAGTGAGGGGTGGCATTATAGGTAATCGGGGGGGGAGCAACATACTAAAGGGACCATAGATGAGTGAACTACTGTGAGGTGGCGGGTTGTATGGTCTAGTAAATTCACCAACATTTGGAAGAGGGGGGCTTGTATATAGCTCGCTAAGTGAGCATGAAAAATGGCTGTAGTCACTTTTGAATTTCGGGAACCCAGAGAGAGGAGAGCAATAAAAGCTGCTTTTATAGGTGCTTTCTGAAGTAGATCCAGTCTCCCTCAGCTTGGTGTGCCCCGTGGGATTTGTAATAAGGTGAAGGCAGAGTGTATATAGAAATACTTGCTGCAGGTATCTACCAATATCGCCACTAGATGGCGCTATTTCCACTAGGCACTGATCTGTACTGCACTATAAGGTGCTGTAATGCACACAATACTTTGCTGCAAGGTATTATGGCAGCGCTATTTGGAGCATATACTGAAAGGGACTAAGGCTTAAGGGCTCTCTGGTAGTTCCTAGAATGTAGGAGGGACTCCCCAAATGGCAAGGAAACAATGATGGGAGAGTCGCTTAGGTTTCTTAATCTATTACCAAGCTGGAGTTTGGAGGATGTCAGATAACTTTATTTACGTAGAAGCTAAAGGTAGTCTCTGACTTTTGAAGAGGATGCATGGAGAAGGGGAGAGGAAGGATGGGATAGGAGGAAAGAGGGATTATGGGGAAGAAAAGTAGCCATATATTAGATGTTTTTGGTTATGGGCTAGGTCCTGGAGCTGCTCTGTTAAGGGAAGGGGTTGGGGATAGCACAGGAAAGGGTTCATCCATGATCTGATATCTGGTAGGCAGACGATCTAGGGATCGGGGGCAGGGGTGGGGGGTTAATGGGAACTGGAAAGAGAGAGAATCCAATATAGGGAGAAAGAGGGAGGCAGACCTTGAAAGGGTACAGAGTGATGGCTTAATCAAAATAATTTTGATGTTTATTAATATTGTGTGTTAAAATAATTTCTTGGAATACTAAAGGACTTAGGGGTAGACATAAAAGAATGGTAATTTTGAGACATATCGATCAAATGAGGGCTCATATTGCTGCTTTACAGGAGACATGTCTATTGACGGAGGAACTGAGTGGTCTTAAGCGACTATGGGTGGGACAAGTTTTTGGGGTAGGTAAAGAAAGAGCTTCAGGGGGGTGGCGATTTTAATAAGGAAAACCTGTCCATACAAGGTAGAGAAAGTGGTTGCAAGGGAGGATGGCAGAGGGATCTATCTCTCGGGCACATTGTCTGGTAAGGCAATTTCGGAGGCTTCCATTTATGGACCAACTCCCTCTGACCCTGATTTCTTTGCCTCTGTAGAAAGGGATATAGCTGTTTTTTCCTCTCATTCCCTTATTCTGACAGGGGACTGGAATACCTATTTTAACAATCAGGAGGACAGGATACCACCTTCCAGAGGGCCTCTGACCAGGGCTCAGATTGCCCTAAACAGATTACTCGAGGTTGCGGCGTTGGTAGATCCGATTCGGATCCACTCTACCAGGGGCAATAACATGACATTTTACTCAGCAGCCCATAAGAGCCAATCTCGAATTGATTTTTTTCTGGTAAACAGGGAGGCACTCAGGGAGGTTAGGGTTGTGACAATGGGGGGTAGAACTTTTTCAGACCATTCCCCTATCCAGTTGATCTGGGAACCAAGACCTGTCCCTCCTAGACCATATCAGTGGAGGCTGAATGATGCCTTATTGATGGAGACTTCAATGCAGGATAAGCTAGAGGAAGCACTACTGGAGATCATGCAGCAACAATTACCTACGTTGCAAAATAAAAAGCTGGCGTGGCCAACTTGTAAGGTGCTGTATGCCGGGGTAGCCCAGGGTATTGCAGCACAAAGAAACAGACAGAGAAGGGCAAAAGAGGAATTTATTTTGGGGGCAATTAACTCACTGATGCCACTGGAAGGGTCCTCCGGGGAAATTGACGCTGAACTTAAAAGTTTGAGAGGGGAATTGGTGGATATTGTCTATGGTAAAGTAGAATTTTGGTTAGAAAAGATTAAAGCTAAATATTTATTGCAAGGAGATGTCCCTGGGTGTCTACTAGCAGCTAGAGTCAAGGAATGAGAAGCTAGTAGAACGGTGACTTCAATACAGTTTGAGGGGAAGCTCTTAACGGATCCTCAGGAAATAGCGGATGCATTTGCATCATATTTTAAAGAAATATACCAGGTTAGAAATCTTGCTGGGGAGAAGAAAATCAGGAATTTCTTGGAGGGAGTTCCCTTACCAGTTCTGTACCTAACACAGGCTAGGGAGTTAGCGGCTCCTATAGGTGCAGCTGAGATCATCGAGGTGGTGCAATCTCTGCCCGCTGGTAAAACTCCGGGGCCGGATGGTCTCATGGCTAAGTTTTATCAGGCACATATTCATACTATACTCCCCATGCTTCAAGAATTTTTTAATACTATAATGCAGGAAGGAGTGTTTCATCCTCCACTGTATCAGGCGTATATTACACTAATTCCTAAACCAGATAAGCCCAGGGATTTGCCTGGCAATTACAGGCCTATAGCCTTAATGAATCAAGATATTAAGATCCTTACAAGAATGTTGGCCAATAGAATTTTGTGTATTGCTCCTAGTCTAATTAGTCAGGAACAAGTGGGATTTATGCCAGGGAGGGTTGCACATGATGTTCTTAGGAAAATACACCATATATTAAATTATGCACCCGATTCTCAATTACCCCTAGCCTTGATATCTTTAGATGCGGAAAAGGCCTTTGACAGGGTCTCCCATCCTTTTCTTTTTGCTACAATGGAGAAGATGGACTTTCCGGAGGGTCTGCTCAGAGGTATTAAAAACTTACATGCTGCTCCGACGGCCAGGGTATTATGTAATGGCTATATTTCGCATGAAATTCAGCTGGAAAATGGGACCCGATATTATTTAACATTTATTTAGAGCCCCTGTTGAGAGCTATCAATATGGACATGCATATAAAGGGGATTAAGATAGCGGGGAAGGAGTTAAAATTTTCAGTCTTTGCAGACGATGTACTTCTACACTTACAAGATCCAGCATCTAGTTTTGAGAGAATAAGAGAATTAATAGGGCGATTTTCTAAAGTTTCAAACTACGAACTAAACTTGACTAAGACCCAAATCCTCCCTTTGACGCCGTACGTTTACAGGGCAGATTTTGCACCACTGCGATTACAATGGATGACAGATAAGATTAAATATCTGGGTATTTGGATTACGCTAATATGGATCTAAATGAAAGAAATATGGAAGGGACTATATCAGCAATTAAAGGGGATATATTAAGATGGAACAAACTTCCCTTGAATTTTATGGCTAGATTGGGTCTTATTAAGATGAATCTAGTACCTATGTTGTTATATCCGGTGTACCTAGCCCCATATAGTATCCCCAAAACATGGTTCAATATAATTAGGAAGCTACTCTCAGAATTTCTATGGAATGCTAAACCTCCTAGGAAAAAGCATAATGTTTTGTGTTTACCGCATACATTGGGAGGGATCAAATTGCGTGATCTCCATGTATACTATGTGGCAGGACAGCTGGGTCTTATGATTCGATGGGTTAGAAATTTGGATGGGGAGACTTACATTCCAACTTGGCTACAAATGGAGAAGCAAATGTTAAAAGATGCCGGCCTCTCTCCGAAGGCACTGTTGTATGCCAACGCAGAAAAAGGTCTTAAAAGAGTGTATGGGAATCCAATTGTGAAATCAGCAGATGCCTGGTGTTCATTTCTTACTCCTGTACAGAGAAAGGACCAAATGAAGGCCCGAGACAAACCTGCGCTGGGTAATCCCAACTTAGTAATTGGGGGTCAGGTAATCAGTATGCGGTGGGCTAATCAGGTATCTGGTCTGAAGCTAAGGGATGTCATTCAGGGTACTAGAGTGGTCCTTCCGACCCGATGTGAAGGAATGCCCTTTTTACAAAGGTTGCAGCTTAAACGAGTGTTGGAGGGGACGCTGAAGAGGTTTGGGGGTTTTACAGACAATTCCTTTACGTGGGATAAGCTAAATGAAGTTGATCCAAAATCTAACTCCCTTTCACAAGTACACAAAGTGCTCCTGGATTTTCTTAGTCCAAACTCTCCTATAAGAGTCTCATATTGGGATAAAGCGATGGCTCCTCGGAGCCTTGCTTGGGATAGTATTTGGAAAAATAGCAAGTATATGGTTATACCCAAATATAAGAGTATGCATTTTATTATTGTCTCTAATATGTATTTTACCCCCTGTGAAACTATGTGATAGAAACCTTAGACAGACAGACCTGTGTTTCAGATGCGAGATAGGAAGAGGTGATCTCTTGCACGTGCTGTGGGGATGTAGTAAAATATCGCCCCTTTGGGGTGAAGTTAAACGGCATATGGACCCAATGCTGGATTATTCGGAATTTATAACACCAGAGATATGTGTTTTAGGTGATTTTTTGCAAATCTGTGGTGTTACACCTAAATACCATCTCTCTTTGATGGCAGCGGTAGTTAAATCCTTTTTGTTACAACATTGGGAAAGATGATCAAGCCTGTGCTTATGAGCAGTGGGTGAGAGATCTCATGGGGGCTTTGGGTACAATAAAGAGGCATCTATATTCGGAGGGGAGAAAAGGGTTATATGCTAAAAGATGGGCGGCATTAGATGGGATTTATTCACAGCAGGGTACAAATATCCAAACACAGGCCTATCTGTCGGATTGTGATTAGCAGAAGGAAGTTTAGCTGGAGGGAGAAATAGTCATTTATGGCACTAGTGTGATCTAAATGATTGTTTGTGCGGCTGTTTTTGAGATGCTAAGGTTTACAAATAAGGGTACTAGCATGATAGTATTGGTCTGCCTGGTTATATGGGGGGATGGGGACTCGCTCTCTTTCCAGGGGACACAGCAGGACACCACCTTATGGAAGGAATGCTTCTTAAAAGGAGCTTGTGGTCTGGGGCTGTCTGTAGGGCTGCAGATGTGTTGGTATTGGGGTTATTTTTAGGTGGATTAAGTGCATCTGCAGACCCGTTATTTTATGGTATAGAGGATATAGGATCATGCTTTTATTTGAGAGGGTGGTTCCACCTGCTGTGTGTGTACATAGTTGGGCTGTATATAGTTCACGCAGTCAGTTTTGGACTGTGTACCCTGATTCAATCAGGTATTTGTATGTCTGTCTATTGTTTGGAAAATGAATAAAGATTTGTTAACAAAAAAAAAAAAGAATGTTCACCAGCAACTCCCCTCAATGTCATGGGCTGAAGTAGCAAATCCACCATGACAGGCATAGAGATTTTAAAAACCTCATACTCACCCTGATGGC
Source organism: Neoceratodus forsteri (assembly GCA_016271365.2). Classification (NCBI taxonomy): domain Eukaryota; kingdom Metazoa; phylum Chordata; order Ceratodontiformes; family Ceratodontidae; genus Neoceratodus; species Neoceratodus forsteri. The sequence continues at coordinate 933,988,513 of CM028131.1, forward strand.
TTCCCTTGAGTTTGGGGTAAATCAGTTACTTAGTTGTATACTTAACTGGTAGGTACAACCTAAGATTGGCTAAACTTCTGGGTACTGTTGCATGTGCAATTTTATAGAATGATCCGCTGTTTTGCTTTATATGTGTTCTCCCTGCTCTGCAACTTGCAATTCACTTCAGGCTGTCATTTACAGGGCAAGAATCCGGTTTGTATATGCTTGTAATCTACTAACCAGGATATCACAGCATGGGGAATAACATAGTGTGGGGAACTGTTACATCATGTCACCGTGAGCAGTGTCAGTGGTTCAACAGGTTGCACACTCACCTCTGAGGATGGAAGATCAGAAGGCTGTGGGCTCTATCCCCACACCAGGCACTTGGGTTAAATCCCAATACTGACACTGTGGTACAGCATGAGGGGAGTGCTGCACTCCTGAGGTGCCGTCTTTCAGATGAGATGTTAAACCGAGGTCCCATCTGCCTGTTCTGGTGGTAGTTCAGGTGGATGTAAAAGATCCCATAGCACTTGTCGAAAAGAGCAGGGGAATTTGTTTTTGTTTAAAGATTTCATCAATCACAAACACATCACATATACATATCCTTTAGAAATTCTGAAAACATAAACCATTCCATTTCACTTTGATTAACAATCTTAAGTAATAGGTACATCCGCATCTGTTATCCAAGGTAGATTCCTCCACACTTTCTGTGTATACTTATCAGTTTGTTCTGTTTTTTCCCTTGAAATAAATATTTTGGATTTCTTTTGTGGTATCATTAAACAGTTCAACATACCCTATCTGTTTTTGTTGTAGTGTAAATAAACAAGCATTCCAAATATACCATTTAAACACAGCAAATATTATATGTAAGGTACTTCTTTCCCAATGTTTCCATTCAACCCCATAGACTCCATATATTAGACTTTCATAAGTTACTCTAGCAAAAACCTCATTTTCCCATTGCAATGCTACATATGACCAAAAGTTTTTTTTATATAAGAACACAAAAAAAAATGCTCCATTGTTTCAGGCACTGTGATACATTGTAATCTTGCACAATTCCTTTCCTCCCTCATTTTATGTTTTAACATTTTTTAATTTTTCATGGCATCATAGCCACATAGTATCTTTATATTTCATTGGAATTCTTTTTTCTGCATTTAATTTCTGTACACTTGATACATATTCATCTGGACAAGTAGCAAAAGGCTTCAATTCTGTAAAATGTATGTCCGTAACTTCAATCAATCAATCAATCAATCAATCAATCAATCAATCACTTTATTTTACCAGGCATAGACACCATTGAGCAAGCTCATTTTCAAGGTGGTCCTGGACAGATAACAATACAAAGCAAAACAAGCAGTACAGTAAGTACAAGGAATAGAAGGAGCAGAATTTTACAGCATATACACAAATGTCTAGTAAATAATTGACCTGGCAGGAATTACAAACAATGCCAATACAGATACAAAAATTGTACAAAGGTGAGGAGTGTCATCAATCCTAATCAACATACACTGTTGGAAATAGACAGACAAGGTAAGGATAGATGCAGCTGCACGAGGGAAAGGAGAATGAAGATGTGAAAGACAGAGGTATCTAAATGTGTACAAGGAGCTGTAGGTCACTTATGAGGAAGGGACTTGGTAGGTGTTCAGATTGCTGGAGGGGAAAGAAAATAGGGAAGATCAATTTTGTCTGAAGCAGTTGCAGTTTTCCCTCAAGAAGTCGGCTAGCATATTTTTGAATGCAGATAGGTTTGGAAGTAATGACAGTTTTAGCATGCTTTGCATGGAGTTCCAAAGGGATGGCAGGAATTTGCCACCAAGCCAAAGGAGGTTTTTACTCTAGGAGTCTGAAAGCAAAGTATTGAGAAACATCTCAGACTGTAGAGACCCTTGGCATGCACAAATAAATTACAGATATATTCTGGGAGCTTGTTTGAGAGAGCCCTATGTAACCAAAGTAGAGCATTTCTTTTCCTCCTAGCTGATAGGGAAGGCCAGCCTGATTCCTGGTAGAGTAGACAGTGATGGGTACATAAGGGTAGATTAAGGATGAATCTAAGGGCCCGGTGGTATAGTATGTCAAGTTTACCGAGCAACGTTCTCGAACAGTGAGAGTACATAAAGTCAACGTAATCCAGTAAGGGTAAGAATGTATATTGTACTATTCTCTTTCTAGCATCTAGGGTTAGTAGACATCTAATCCGGTAGAATATGCCAAGCCACTGTCTTAGTTCCTTCGAGAATTCATGTAGATGGCAATGGAAGTTCAATTTGTTGTCCAGCCAGAAACCTAGGTATTTAAAAGTTTCAACTGTTTCAAGAGGTTCATCTAGTACTGTTACAATCCGAGGAGTAAGTATAGGTCCAAGGCCAACTTTTGGTGATAGGACCATGACTTTTGTCTTTTTGGCATTAAGGAGAAGTTTGTGTTTAATGAGATTGTGTTGGAGCTTATTAAAGTCCTGCTGTAACTTCTCCTGTGCCACTTCTAAGGAGGAGTTTATGGTATATAGTACAGTATCATCTGCAAATAGATGTATATTAACTGTTTGTATATGTGAGTCGATGTTATTAATATAAATTATAACTAGAATTGGGCCTAATATGGAGCCTTGAAGGACACCCCTCAGGAGGGTTTTTTGTAAAGACAGGTCACCTGCCGCTTTTACTTGTTGCAGTCTGTTGGAAAGGTAGTTGGAAAACCATTTGATTGTAGAGCTATCAAGTCCTATTCTTCTTAAAGCTGCAATCAATATGTTGTGCTCAACAGTGTCAAAAGCTTTGCTCAAATCCAGGAAAAGGGTGATCACATGTTTCTTAGAGTCTAGTGCAGTTTGTCAATCTGTAGTTACTTTCGTTAGTGCTGAAATTGTGCTGTGCTTGGCCCTGAAGCCAGATTGTACAGGGTTTAGTAGATCATGCGTATCCAAATGTTCTCTTATTTGGGCATTAACGATTTTTTCGAGCAGTTTCAACAGTGCCGGGAGTATAGAAATAGGACAGTAGTTATTCAGATCACATGGGCCACCTGACTTGAATAAGGATAGGATGTGGGCATTTTCCATGGCTGGGGGAGTTCTCCTTGCAATAAAGACAAGTTAAATAAGTGAGTGATAGGGGCAGTCAAGTAGAGGTATCCAAGTTTGAGGAAGTATGGTTCTATGTTGTCTGCACCTGCACTCTTTTTTGTATCCAAGGAGAGTAATAAGTCCTCGACCTGCTTGAAAGTGACTGCATTGAAACTGAATACAGGAGTGTTAATAAGGTCAGCAGCAGGGACTTTCTGAGAATTAATTCTACTAGTAGGAAAGGAGTCAAAGACTAGTCCTGCAGTGCAAAGTGATTGTTTAACTGACCAAGTATATCCATTCTATCTGTATAGGTATTCCCATTGGACAAAATTTTGGCTGGTAGTGATGATTCTGCAGGGTGTCCTTCGACTTCTCTGAGGATGCTCCAGAATTTGGCTGAGTTATTTTTGTTGGCTTCTAATTCTGCTTGGAAGTATCTAGTTTTTTCAGACCTAATTAACTTAGTGCAGGCATTTCTAGAGATGCGGAAAGCTAACCAGTCTGTTTCCAGATGAAATTTCCTCTCTCTCTTCCATAAATGGTCCCTGTCCTTAAGTGCTTTCTTCAAAAGAGGGGAGAACCATCCAGGGGATCTTTTCTTAGATCTGATCAGCCTTAGCAGGGCATGGTTATCAAGTAGATTTGTTAAATAGCTATGAAAGATATTAAATGCCTCGCTAATTGAGGGAGCTAGGAAGAAGCTCTGCCATCTGATAATGCTTAGGTTTTTCAGAAATTCATCCTGGGAGAACTTTTTCAAGCTCCTTCTTAATATAAATTTAGTGGCCTGGTTTAATTGTATAGGATGTCTAATACAGGCAGTGGCACAGTGGTCACTTATGTCATTGAAGAACACACCTGCATGTGAAATATTGTGCAGCTTACTTACTAGCATAAGATCAAGGAAGGAACTATGCTCCTGGAATTTCCTGTTTGGCCTAGTATTGGCAGGTGTCATTTGTACCAAGCCAATGGTATCGCAAAGGTCCTTCAGGCTTTTGGAACTGTCATCATTCCAGTTCAAGTTGAGGTCTCCTAAAATGATACACTCTGTATTAGTAGAGGCAGTGATGTTTTGGAGATGCATGAGGAGAGCCATGCCCCCAGACAGGGGATGGTAACAGGCTATAATTAGAAGCGATTTATCCTTAGTAAGGGATAATTTAAGAGCAAGACATTCTAACTCTTTGGGCTTCAAAGTGACATCTGTGACCATAACTGCAATTTTGTTCTTTGCATAAATTAGGACTTCTCCTCCTCTCGTATGTCTATCACAGTGGTATGTATTGTACCCTGTAATGTTAATGGAGTTGTCTGGCATTGATGGTTTAAGCCATGATTCAGATACCAAGAAGAAGTCAATGAAGATGCATGAACAGTCCAGGTCTGAATAAGGTCCATTTTTTTCAGCAGGCTACATACACTAATATGCAAAAAGCTAAGACCGTTATATTGGGGGATATTTGCAGAGGTTTCTAGGAGAGCAGGTGGGCCTGGGTTTAGCTCAACATTACCCGAACAGAGTAGGAGAAGTAGTATTAGTTTTTTGAAGTACTGACTTAATCTATTAAGGAGTCTTTTTCTGTTAAGTCTTGTGTTTGTGCTTTGTACTTCAGAAATGGCTTTTATTTGGATATTGCCATAGTTAGGTGAGGACAATGCATATATAAGTACTAAAACCGAAATGGACAATGGAATTTTTACAGGGTTACTGGGTACTATTTGGTGTGAGTGAGTAAATATCCCAGAAGGGGACATCCCTGTTCTAGATTGCCTTAACATATTGGGAAGGGGTAGATCCAGGTATTTATCAGATATACTTTTTTGGTATTTTGGCAGTTTAGGAATTGGCAGTATGAACAAAGCAAACAATAGTACTGTAAGGCAGCTACATTGGGCAGTAATGGAAAATGCCATTTTTGATGAGGTAATATCACCAACAGCAGTGAGTATACACCAGGGTGTCAAATTCTAGCACACTCTTCTTTAAGACAGCTAAGACAGAACAGAGGGCATGGTTTGTTGACGGTCGTCCAATCAGCTGGTAGCGGGTTGGCCTGGCTCATTAATGAAAGAGCATTTAATAGAGGCCAGGGTCGGGGTGGGCAGTGTGCGAAGAAAATTTGCAGCAAGTAGAATACAGAGGCAGGCTAAGGCACCCAGAGCACTGACACAAGCTACAAGAAGCAGCCACCAAAGCGGAGAGTCCATGGGGCCAATGGCAGACAAAGCCGTAAAGGCAGCAGCCAATCGGTGGCGAGTCCCAGGAGCCTTTACCCAATCAGGGCTCCCACTTGGTGCCAAGATAGCAGAGCAGACTTACCTGCGTAAGGAGCTTCCCCTGTGGCCAGGCGAGGTGCACGCAGCTGGCTGGCTTCTCCAGCCGCTGCCACTTCTGATCTGATGGCAGCCCAATCAAGGGCTCAGGAGCTGAGGGAGGAAGCAGATTGGGAGCTATTACTTAAGGGCACTGAGAACAAAAGGGGGTAAAAGCCAAGGTGTGGGTTAAATCGGGGGCGGGGGTGCGATTGCAGCGTCTGGTGGTGAACAAAGGCCAGAGGAGGGGAGGGGGAGGAAAAGAATAATTGCAGACGGTGCTTTAGATTACTACGACGCCGTCATGCCCAGAAATTTAAGCAAGGGGAGAAATTAGCATCAAAATAGGGAGAAATAGTAAGTGGGGCAAGTTTTAGAAGCAGGAGATACAGTGCAGAAATATACAGTTAGATTCCATATAACACACTAGCATAGTCAAATTATCCACTTTACACAGTATCTTGTCCTTCTCTTCCCTAACAATGAGCTTGCATAACAGTACATATCATCAGCACGTTAACATTTGCAGCAAGTAGAATACAAAGGCGGGCTAAGGCACCCAGAGCACTGACACAAGCTACAAGAAGCAGCCGCCGAAGCGGAGAGTCCGTGGGGCAAATGGCAGACAAAGCCATAAAGGCAGCAGCCAATCGGTGGTGAGTCCCAGGAGTCTTTAACCAATCAGGGCTCCCACTTGGTAAAGAGATAGCAGAGCAGGCTTACCTGTGTAAGAAGCTTCCCCTGCAGCCAGGCGAGGTGCGTGCTGCTGGCTGGCTTCTCCAGCCGCTGCCACTTCTGATCCGACGGCAGCCCGATCAAGGACTCAGGAGCTGTGTAAGGAGTTTCCCCTGTGGCCAGGCGAGGTGCATGCGGCTGGCTGGCTTCTCCAGCTGCTGCCGCTTCTGATCTGATGGCAGCCTGACCAAGGGCTCAGGAGCCGCGGAAGGAGCTTCCCCTGCGGCCAGGCGAGGTGTGCGCGGCTGGATGGCTTCTCCAGCTGCTGCCGCTTCTGATCTGACAGCAGCCCAATCAAGGGCTCAGGAGCTGATACAGCTGTTTTTTTGGTTTTGTTCTAATCATCACACTTGTTGTGCTCCATTGTTTAAGATTCACAAAGGTTTCTCTGAATTACTGTGGTAAAATTGTACTGCTTTAAAGATTGTTAAAGTCCCATTATCCCACCCTGAGTACCATGCTTTAATAGCATTAGATAGCATTTTTTGTCCAACTTTTTGTCTGTTGTATACATATGGGCCTTAGGTTATTATATACAAAATTAAAAAACAGAAATAGTATTGGATTGACCATGTTTAAGCCTCTCTTTTGTTCTAGTAAATATAACACATTCTGCTTAATGAGGTTTAACCTGCTCCCCCAGATTGCTTGAAAAAATAAACTAAGAATCGTTGTCTCCCTTTCCTTGGGGGGGGACAGTACTTACATACAAAAACAAGGGGAGTAAGTATGTTTTTATTAAATACACCCTCTTCTGTTTACACATGGTGTATCTGTTCCACTTTTTAACCATTTCCTGTCCTTGATTTATTTTTTTTATCCCAATTATACAAATCTTGTCTGGGAGCACCATATTCTATCCCTAATATTTTTATGGATTGATCTGTTATTAAAACCCCTGCCACTTGTGTCTGTGTGTTTATAGGATTTCGTAACCTTCTCCCTTTACATTTTCCCTTGTTTAATGAAATACCCGCTGCTTTGCTATAACAATCACATATTTGTATTGCAGTTTCTACTGAAGTTGCACTGTTTACCATTAAACATACATTATCCACATATGCCACAGCAGAATAGGGTAGTTTATATGCTGGTGTTGTTATTGATGTAATAATTCTGATATCATTTAAGAGTCTAAGCACTTAGAGTAGTGGGCTGAGTTGGCATCCCTGGCTAACCCCTGTTTTAAGTGGCACCATTGCTCCTCTATACCCATTAATTAATGGTATTGCAACTGCATTTTGTATCATGTTTGTATCCATGATACAAATGTACTTGGGACTCCATATTTTAAAAGTATTTGCCATAAAAAGGAATCATTTATAGAATCGAAGGATCTCTTTTGGTCTAGTGATAGAATATATCCTTGCAGATTTTCTGCTTCTATTACCTCCATAATAAATAATTGATCTGTTATCACGCGTCCCAGGATGGCACATGATTGAGCTGTTGAAATTATGATTGTTGCTACTTTGAGCAATATGTTATTTAATATTTTTGCTAGTAGTTTGAAATCTATGTTCAGGAGGCTAATTATCTCCAATTATCTAGATCTTTCTTTTCCCCTTTTTTATATAAGAAAGTTACAATGCCCTATTCATATTTAGTGGGAGATCTTTATTTTGCAAAATATAATTATATATTGCTGCTAATTCTGTTAATATGTCTGGACCAATAAATTTATATAATTCCCCTGTCAGACCATCTTTACCCAGTGCTTTCTTATTTTGCAATTTTGTTAATAATGCTGTATTTCTTCTGGTTCTATTGGTTTTGCAATATAATTTAGTGTTTCATTCGGACATTCTGGTATAGATATTAATTTGAATAATTTAACACACTCCTTACTTTCACTAGTCTGTTGCTTGTATAATTGCTGTAAGTAACTGGTTGCTACTTTTACCACATCTAGCTATTTTGCTTGTACAACTTTCTTAGTGTCTATTATTGCCTTCATCTGTTTTTTCTTTATTCTTTCAGCACAACTTAAACATGGGAAGACTGTGTCTAGTGTCCCTTGAGTTCCATACTTTAGTTGCATTATTAAAGATTCTGTTTGTTTATTATGAAATTCCTTCATTAGCAGTTGTGTATTTTTTATTTGTGAATTATAATTTTGTTTAATAGTCTGAGCCAATGACATCAGTGGTTGTAGTTGTTTTCGATATGTCTGATATATTATTTTCTCTGAGTCTATTTTTGTTACTTAATGTTATGAGTAAATATCTGAACTCTGTTTTTAACCCTTCTCACCATAAGAGTGGGTTCTCATATAATTCAAATAAAGTTGTTTTGCAGATATTGAAATATAAGATTTGTTGTTTTATGTTTTCCATCTGAAGTAGTGAAGAATTGAATCTCCATAATCCTTGGCCTACCTTATTTTCTGTTGTTTCTATAAAAAACATATAGTTCTTTATGGTCAGTATATTCTACTGCTTCTACTTTAACTCTGGAGACTGGCAATGTTTTACTGAAGAAAAATAAATCTGTTCTGGTAGCTATATTTCCTCTCTGATATGCAGGTTCTGCTTTTTGCTTTGTACTATGAAATGCATCTATTAAATTAGCCATATTGATTGTATTCTGTAAATAATTCATTTCATTGAATACTTTTTGTGTTCTAGTTCCTTGACCCATATCTTTACTAGATAACCCACAATTAAAGCCCCCCTTCCCCATAATATTTTATAAAGAAAATAAATATGGACTTATTAGGCTAAGTATAGCAAATGTCTTCATTTTTTTCTGTGGGGTATAAATATTTATTAACCTGTAGTAATTCCCATTGTATTTTATATCTATTAATAAAACCCTGCCTGGGACTAAATCCAAATTTTTTATAATATTTACCAAAACCGTAAATAATATCCCTACCCCTGTACAAGTTTCTATCCCTATAGACCAGTGTGACACTCCAGAGAGCCATTCTACCCCTGCTTTCCCTATTTCTTTATTTGTATGTAGCCTTGTGTCTTGTAAAAAAAAATACATCCACATTATTTGTTTATAAGTGTAAGAAAACTTTTCTCTTTTTACCATCGTTCTTTGTGCTGTTAACATTTATAGTTAACAATTTCAGTTGTGAATGCAGAATTTAAACAATTTTTCATGGCAGTTTTGTATTCTTTTTTGTTTTCATTCCTTGTCCTACTTTTTCCTGGTGACTTTACTCCAGCTTTTAGCTCCTAAATCCTTGTTATCACCTAGATCAATGGAGTCCAAATTTGTTTGTAGCTCTTTTTTTCCTGAGCTACTTATTGCTGCCTCTGATTCATGTTTCAGTTTCCATTACAAGTTCCTCCCTCTGTCTCATTACTTCTCTTATGTCCTGCTTTGCTTTTTCTCTTTGGGCTACTGCTGTCCAAAGCATCTGCCCTGCCATGAAATGAGCAGCTTGTTTACACTTATTATAAGTGTGCCCTTTTTCACTGCATAGATTGCACAAACTTTCATTTTAACACTGAGTGAATACATGCCCCAACATACCACATGAAGTGCACCTAATTTTGTCACACGCATTGCTAATATGCCCCAGAGAACCACAATTGTAACAAGTTTTTGGTTGTCTGGGGTAAAACAGCATTCTTCTGTCACCTTCTAGATAAAATGAATTGGGTAAATGTTGCACTTCCCCCTTTTGTGTTCATAGTATTACCCTTACGTTCCATCTCCCTGTCCAAATATTGTCTGAGTCAAAGATTGCCTCGTGATGACCCATTACTGAACGTTTTTGCTTAAGCCAGAAAACCAAATCCGTGACCAGAATCCCTTCATTTTGAAATAAGATTGTGTCAGTCTTTTGAGCTGGTTTTGTGAGGGGGATTACATCAAAGGGAGCCCATGTGGGAGAGTTTTTTTACTTTATTGTAGGGAATCCAGAATTGTTCCAAGCCATTATTAAGTTTGAAAATAACATGGAATACAGGTTCACCAGACACATGAATCAAAGTGTATAATTCAGATGTATTGAATTTTAAACTGTCTTTCAAGAGTACTTAACCCACATATACCCTATCTGGGAATTCATCCAGTTCCCCTTTGTATACAAGTCTCACGACATTATGCCTCCTTGCAGGGTATACCGGCTGCTGAAAAAAGGAAGCATAAGGCCATGACAGCCTTCCTTCATTTTGCTTTTTATTTTCATTTTCCTGTTTTTCATTTTTTTTCTGATTTGTTTACATATTTTCTTGTGTTTGTTCTTCAGGCCCACGTTCTTGATTTTTCCTTGTTTCTAAAACTGTATTCTAAAATTTCAGAGTTGGGTTTTGTGTTAACTCAAGCTCTTTTGGAAGGATTAAAGTATCTATAGTATTCGGCAAGTCTATTTCTTCTGTGTCATATCCTTTTTCTTGAACTTTTGCACCCAGTGTCTCTGTTTTATTTCCTGAGCCAACTGCACACCTGGAATCCTGATTGGTGTGAAACCCAAAGTCCACTGCGCTGAAGTTAGAGATCACACCCATCCAGCTGCTCTCAAAGAATGTTTTACCATCCAGGGCTCGTTATTTTCTATCTCACTATCAGCCCCTGATTTTTTTGTGTCCCAGTCTTTCTTTTTCTATTGTTTCTGCTGTGACCTGGCGGAAACGAAAATACTGTCACTGTCCCTTCTTCCTTTGCATTTGTTTGTTACTCTGGGCTTGGGCCTCCAGCTGCCATGTCACCCGCTGCAAACAGTTGCCTATTCTGGGATGTCACTAGATGACTTCCGCCAGTTGCGCTCTTTAATTTGCACTGTTCATGCTCTTGCTCTGCAGCCTTTGCCACATCCAAAGCTTTAGATAAAGTGTGCTTTGTTTCTTTATACTTCTCCTCCTCTTTTACAATTAATGCAGCAATAATTGACACATTAGGTTTTTCTTTCATACCCACTTGTCCTGTATCTGAACCTGAAGCCTTTAAGCCATCTTTTTCTCTATGGCTTTTCGCTCCCTCAGTACAATCTTTTTCTTCTTCTTTTTCCAAATGTCCTGCTGCATCATAAAAGATATCATCCTCTGTCATTTCCACTGCTGGTACAGAGGCCTGCTCCTCATCCATCTTCCCTGCCACATCAGCACTTCCTCCTCCTCCTCCTTTGTCTGACTCCAAACTGGACTCCTCCATTGTACTCCCAGGAAGTCAAGCCCCCTGCTGGCAGATTAGGGGAATTTCCCCGGAGTTCTGGCCAAATTTCCCCAATTCACTAAAAATATTACCAACAACTTAATCTGGTTCAATGTCAGTTGCCATCCATCTGTATTCCCCTTCCCTGGGACAAGGCTGAAAATAGGCAGAATTGTCCAGTCCTCATTCCCAGTCAACAAAAACAAAATAATAACCCCAGTCAAACCTACTTTTGACCCACCCCTGAAGTGGCACATTGGTACCTTTCTGAAAATAGGTCCCGGTTATCTTGTAGCATTCCAGTGTGACTAGTTTCAAGAGCACAGGTTAAGCTCAGTATCAGGGTAGCATGAAAGTATGGGGTGAACAAGAATATGGCCATAAACATGCCTTAATCACAGGGTAACCAACCCTGGCATGATAAAATGTTCTGTTGGTACAGGTTTGGATCTGATGCCTTGAAAACGCACCCCCCCTCCCCCACCAGTACTGTGTTGAGCTCTGTTAATTGTCCTTACCTGGGACTCCAAAGGCTTGGGCATTCTTTGACAGTCTTTTTTTTTTTTTTTTGTAAAATATTTTTATTGTGAACAGGCAAAACAAGTTTACAAACCAGTTGTACATTTTGTATAAAGAATACAATTTACAGAGACCAACAGGGAAAGACAGCATCAAATTTTCATTTGAGATGTTAAGAGATTGAGGTAACTGTTTTGGTATATGTCTATTAAAACAGGGAAAATTCCACTCTCCACAGCTTTTATCAAGGGCTCCCACATCCAATCATATACATTCAACTTACCATCTGCATTGAGCTGAATTCTCTCTAGTGTCATACTTTGTTTCATATTATTCACCCACTGTTGGATGATGGGTGCCCCTACTCCCTTCCATGACTGGGCAATGGTCTTCTTGACATTTACTACTTCCAGTGGCCAGAGGGGGTTGAGTAGTTTCCCCTGTAGGTTCTCCGGGTCCACCCCCAGCATAAGTTCCATTGGTGTTTTAGACAGCTTGTTTCCCAGCACTTTTTCCATGATGTCATGAGTCCCATGCCACAAAAAGGTCACCTTGGGACAGGTTAGAGCCATATGAAGGAAATCTGCCCCTGTGTGAGAGCATTTTGGACAGTCACCCGAAGCAAATTGGTTCATGGTTTGTAATCTTCTAGGGGTGAGATAGACTCTGTACATAAAATTGAGGTGTACCTGTGTCAATTTATTGCTTCTAGAGCAAGAAGCCAGCTGTTCTATTGCTAGTTTCAATGTGGGTTGGTTTATTTTTAGGGACAGGTCCCTCTCCCATTTCTGAATGGTTGTAGCAGTGGCATCAAAGTTCTTCCCCTGTAGGATCTTGTAATATGTTGTCAGTGGTTTTTGACAGGGCTGGGGTTTATATAGTTCTTCCTCGAAGGGGGTTAGTGCCGACCACCCCGATGCCTGGTCCAGGGTCTCACCCAGTCTTTGCCTAGTAGTCAGGTATACAAAGAAATCCCCAGAGGTGACCCTCCACTCCTGCCTTAACTGTATGAACTCTTTTATTCTCTCCCCATCATATAACTGCAAGACACAGTGTAACCCCCTGTGCTTCCACTGTAGCAGTCTTTGATGCACTTGTGCAGTGTACTGTCCACTCTCTCTCACTGCCTTTATCAGATTCATGTACATGGAGTGGCCTCTAGGAATGCCAACATGTCGATGTGCCACCAGCCAGATTGCACGAGTGTCCCTCACGAATGGATTGATCACCACCCTCTGTGTAAGGACATGTAATGAGGAGGATAGGAGTTGCGAGGGAATGTCGCCCATGAGAGTCTCCTCTTCCAGTGCCACCCAGCCAGAGGTTCCTCCGCACTCCATCCATGCACAAAGGCCAACTGGGCTGCCCAGTAATATTGCTGAAAATTCAGTAGGTCCACCCCCTCACCACCACCACTAGGGGTCAATTGCAGAATGTCCCTTTTAATACGGGCAGACCTCCCCCTCCATAAGAACCTATATATGGTGGAGTTTAATTGCCTGAAGTGAAATTCAGGTATATGGATGGGCAATGCTTGGTATAAATACAGGCATCAGGGCAGAATCATCATTTTAACAGTATTCACCCACCCCAGCAGTGACAATGGCATGGTTGCCACCTGTCCATGTCTTCAGATAGTTTTTGCACCAGGGTCTTATAGTTTAAGCTGTATAGTGGGCCCACTTTAATGGGGAGACATACCTCCAGGTATTTTAGGCAGGAGACCATAACCAGACCCCCAAGGTGGTCAGCCAGAATTGGCCTATTCAGCTTCTCTATTGGAAGGATCTCACTCTTTGTCCAGTTGACATTATGCCCCAACAAATTCCCATATTCTTTTAATAAGGAGTGGATCGCAGGGATATCCTCTGCTGGGTTCTGAAGGAACATCAACAAGTCATCCACATACTGTATAAGGAAACCTTGTGAGTTCTACCCCCCCAAAGCCCCGGATGCGTCCTGATGCTCTTATTGCCACTGCCAATGACTCAAGCAAGAGAACATACAACAAAGGAGACAGTGGGCATCCCTGTCATGTCCCCTGACTCAAGGTAAAAGGTGGGGTCAACTCCCCAATTCACCACTAATTGGTCTTGCGGGGACCTATGCAGTGTTCTGATCCAACTACTCATTTTATCACCGACCCCTACACATCGCAATGTGTCAAACAAATATCCCCACTCCACCCAGTCGAAGGCTTTTTCAGCATCAAGTGCTAGCACTGCAGCCCCATGTTGTTTAGCCATTCGCTCCCATGCTTGGATAATATTTAATGTTCATCTTACATTGTGTTTCCCTTGTCTACCCTTTACAAACTCTGCCTGGTCAGAGTGGATCAATGATGGAAGGAGGGGTTCCAGTCTGCTGGCAATTACCTTAGCTATTATTTTGTAGTCCGCTGTTAACAGGGAGATAGGATAGTGGGATCCACAAAGCTGGTGGTCTTTTCCCTGTTTGGGCAGCACTGTGATGGTAGCAGACTGAGTAGAGGGAGGCAATGTCCCCCTGTTCAAGCTCGTAGTGAACATATTGTATAGGGGTGGCAGCAGAGTGTGGACAAAGGTTTTAAAGAAGTCTTTGGGCAGGCCATCTGGCCCTGGTGCTGTACCTTCCCTTAGCAGCCCAATCGCTCTCTTATCCTCTTCCATTGTCAGTGGGGCCTCCAGTTCTCCGGCATCCCTGAGCTCCAGTTTGCTAATGGAAGCCTTCTTAAAAAAGGAGTCATACTGCTCTGCTGTAGGGGAGCATTCTGAGGTGTACAGGGTAGTATAAAAGTCATTAAATTCTGACCTATTTGCCAGGTGGAAGTGATGATGTGACCATCATTCATCTTAATTTGGCCTATTGTCCTCTTTCTTTCCCTCCTTTTTAGTTGCCAAGCCAGAAATTTTCCAGCCCTATCACCATCAAAGTATGATCTCGCTTGCGTGAGCAAGATGGCATGTTCCACCCGTCCTGTGCTTAAGGTATTGAATTGCCACATAAGCTTCTGTAGGACTCTGTACAGGGTTGGTGAAGGCCTAGCCATATGTGCCCCCTCGCGGGCATCTATTTTGGTTCTAAGCTGTTCCATTTCCCTGTCTGAGGCCCGCTTTTTATGCATGGAGTAGGCAATGACCTGGCCTCTTACATAAGCTTTTAATGCCACCCATCTCACTGCGTGTGGGGTATCTCCCCTGTGATTCATGGTCAGATATTCCTGTATAATCCCCTTTAAGTAAGTAAGTGAATTTTTATCCTTTAATAATAGGGGTCCAACCTCAGGCACGGCTCCCGACGGAGCCCCCCACTCCCTGAACAAGGGCAAGTAGGGATGGCTGGTCCGAGATCACAATCGGTGAATACTTTGCCCTCCCCACCTGCAAAAGGATAGAGGAGGTAACCAAAAGCTGGTCCAGCCTGGCATATGAGTGATGGGTATGGGAGAAAAGGCTGTAATCCTGTCTGGTAGGGTTCTGGTGCCTCCAAACATCCACAAGCTTATATGTTTCCTCCAGGGCTCCTAGTGCTTTCACATTCTGTGACATTGCAGTTGGGGTTGGGTTGGACCTATCCAATACTACATCTTTAACACAGTTATAGTCCCCCCTCCCCAAAATCTATGGGCCTGGGAGGGTGGACATGTTCTTTGCCAGCCTATGAAAGAAACCAGGATCCCCTATGTTTGGTGCATAGACTGACCCAACGATATTGTCCTCACTCCCTCCAAAGTTATGTTAGCCAGGACATATCTTCCCAGCAGTCCATCAGTTCCAGATGAACATTTACCCTGGTGCCCCTCAAGAACCATATGGCCGCCCCCCAGGCATTTGTTGAAAAGCAGGAAGTCATCCACCTTCCCCATACTCCCTCCAGTTTTAAGAGCTTCAGTCTGTGACATATGGGTCTCCTGCCGTAGTAGGACCCTAGCATGAGCCCTTCTGGCTTCTGCAGCCACCTTTTTCTGCTTTACCACAGATTTCAACCTGTTTACATTCCACATAAACACATTTATTGGTTCAGCCATTTTCCCTTTGCAGTGCATAGCCATGTGACAACTCTGTATGCTCATTTCTTGACATTTGTTTCTTTATACTGCACATTTTGCACTTGCTTTGTTGATTCACTGTATTGCCTGTATTTTTAACTGTACCCCCTTCCTGTTTTCTCCCTTTCTTTCCCTCCCTTTTTACTCTTAGAGCAACATGAAATACATATAACACAACAATAAATTGAATGTGAACACCCCAACTTAACCCCCCCCCCACACCCCTTGGCTGGATTTGAAACTACCCTGCCAGCATTTCCCTACAAAGTAATGGTGGAAGAAATAGGGTCTTGCTGTGGGTGATTTTAGGCACAAAGTTTAACTTGACACCCAGTCCTGCTTCCTGTCCTTGGATGGTATCTTTAATGACACGGCAACTGATCCACTTTCTGAGATCGACAGCTGGGCAGCAGGGTCTGGCACATCCCCCATGAAAAAAATTCACTCAGCTTAAAACTGTATCATTCTCTTCATGTAGGTTAATGACATTGATTGGTTTTGTGTCATGGGGGCACTTCCCCAGCACACAGGTCCCTACACACACCCTCCCTGACTAGGCACACCGGTGGTTCAGTGAGGCATGGCTGAGGCAGCCTTGGAGCAGTGCTCCCTGAACCTATGTCCCCCTGGCCTGCCCCCTGAAGCCCCAAAGGCAGGGTAAAACCCACCGAGATCTGAGAACTTATTCGGTTGTCCACCCCCGTCACACACAACCATGTAAATATCTAGAAACTGAGAAGGGAAGGATAAAGGACTACCTCTCTCTACAATTTAACAGTTGGTTAAACAACATTATAGCTCCTAGTAACCAACAGAGCCATTTTAATACTCCAACTGGACTTTTAAATCTGGTGATCCCCCTCTATGGTCCAGACCAGTATCTTTCTGGTTACCCTGCATGGAGGAGTCCCACTTAACACATTTCCTATCTGATGCCAACAGGCACGACTAAATTGGTGATTTTGCCCCCACCTTCTGAAACCCATGTCCCCAGACATGGTCGGGTAGTCCTTGGGGATTCGCCATAGGTCTCGTTGAGGACCGGTACATGAGATAGTTCAGCCTTGAAGGCCCTGTGGTGCATAGATTTAAGTCTCGGCACTTGGATGGCTGGGAGGTGCACATTTGCACATTGCAGTGGGCTAGTCATGAAGTTAATGATCATAATCCATCTCTTGGGACCCATTCAGGTCAGAATCACTGGCCCATATACTGTTCTTATACCTTCCTGAGCGAGTTGATTAGGGGATCCCCCCCTCTCTAGACTCAGAGACCACCATGACAGATCATGAAGAAGGCCCAAGTGGGCCTGCGGCACTTTCACCTCCAAGCACTCCATCATGGCCCCATTTACCAATCCGGCCCTGTATAGGCTCTGCTTTCAGTTTCTATCACAATAACCTTATCAGGTCCCATGACTCTGGTCTGCAAGTTAGTCCCCCCACCCAGTGCTCCCCTCTGCAGTTGTATTGTTGGAGCAGAAAGAAAGTTTCACAAAGCAAGCCATGTAAAAAGAAGGTACTCATCTGATCTCTAGTGGGTCGTAGGTGGTGACCCCCTTGTGCTGCTCGGCTTTCCTTTGCCACCCATTGTTCTGCATCCAAATAATTAGTGAAGACTCTGGATGGTCTTCCAGGTCACTCGATCCGGAGCTTAGCTGGGTAAAATAACGCAAAGGTCCAACCCAGGGAGTTCAGGTGAGATTCAGCTTTGTTGAACTTCTGACGCTTCACCTGCATTTCCCTGCTGTAATCTTGGTAGATGAATGCCTTTGAGTCCCCACACTGTATCGGTCCATGGCATTTTGCAGTCGCCAGGATTTGCTCTTTGTCCCTGAAGCAGAAGTATTTAATTAAACAATGGTGGGGCCCCTCTCCTACCTTTGATGGGGGCCCCACACGGTGTGCATGCTCCACTTCATATTTTTCAGCCTCTGGAGCCAATTTCAAGCTTTTGGCTATCCACCATTGCAGTCCCTCAGCTGCATTCCTTCCCTCCATTCCTTCTGGCAGCCCGATGATCTGGAGATGGGATCTCAGATTCTCCTGATCATCCACCTGGGCCTGTAACTCAGTCACTTCCTCCTTAGCTTGTTTTTTGGCCCTGGCCACAACATTGAGTGAGTCTTCCAGTTCACTCACCCAGTTCTCTAGCTCTGCTAATTTATTTGAATGGGCCTCAGTTGTTTCCAAGAGCCCAGTAACCACCTGTTGTAAATGGTTGATCTGTTCTGCGATGTTTGTGAATCCAGCCGGCATTTGCACCTGCATACTCGTCAGGGTCACGTGCACACTGGCCAGTGATTGCTCAAGTTCAGACATGCCGCACTCAACTTCTGCGGCTTCCAGGGTCTGTTGGCGGGTTCTAGGCTCCAGCCCTGCATGACGATCTGAAGGCTATCTACTGCTTCGAAGTTGAGCTTGGACTGTTTACTTTTGCTCATACCTGCTGCCCAGAGCTTCAACCAGGGCTCCGATCCATGTTGCTGCTCACAGTAAGATTTTTGGACTATATTAATTTGATTTCAATAATTGTGCCTAGGAAACTCTGCTAAAATGCTGCCACCATTTCCAAGTGTTAATCACACCTTCTTTTGCCAGTCTTAATGTTGTCTTCCCAGTAGGAGTATGAGGTGGGAGCATTAAGGCTATTCCCTCATTTGTTTTCCCAATCTGGTAACTGCTGGGTGCATGCTTCCATTGATAAGGTATGCAGGGAGACGTTACTGCTCGGTGAGGAGGTGGACTATGAGGGCCATCCATTGTGACGGTTAAAGCCATCACTGACAGTCCATGCTACACGAAGCTCTAAGTATGAACCTTTTCATAGGTACAAACATGTGTACAGATATTTTCATTTCTCCCTCCAACAGCATCCTTTGCAGTACGATTCTCACCTCAGCATATAACTCTGATAGAACATGGGGTGTTGCTGGTGCAGAACTGTCCCCTAAGAGCATAAGGGAGGGACATCCAATGGTTCTTAACAGCCTGCATTGCTAATTGAAGTTTGACCACCATGGCCCTTGCTTCTGCTCTCCCTTTACCACAGAGAGGATAGGCAGCACCTGGTATGGTCTCTGAGACACCCCATTGGTAAGCACTTTGCTGCATTGTAAATGTGTAGAAGCAGCTTCTCATTGGAATCCCCCCCATAGCCACACCTATGTCAGCACCTCTTCCCCGTAAAGCTTAGCAGAAGAGAGGCAGAAAGCAACAGTAGTGGGTCAACTGAGAGACCCCAGATCCTTGTCCCCCCCCCCCAAGGAACTAGTCTCCTGGGTGATCATCACCAAATTTGGCCATTATATTTGGTTTAAGCCCACTGCAGCCCAACACTGGGATGGGGGAAGGAATCCAGGGTGAAGGGAGGGAGCCAACCACCTGGCATCAATGGCTTCACACAGTTTCTGCATAATGCTCAATTTAACACATGCCTCCTCCTATAGAAATCCAGGCCACCCAGCCTGTGCCCAGTTTGCATTTCCTCCATGGATACCAATATTCAGGGGGGCAAATAACCTTTACAGATAATGGCAGGTGCAAATGCATAATTGAGGTGCACTTATTTTCTGACAGAATCACCTCCTCAAACCCTGCCTATCATTACTACTAATAATAGTTTTGAAACTGTGGAAAGTTTACACCTCTATTTATGCCCAAAGAGGAAACTGGAAGTTCCATTTGTTGCCTTTTCAGCAATGAGACAAAAGACTGATGGGTTTCATCAGGGCAGACAACTGTTTGCCCCAGAGTTTGCTAAGCCCAGCAGTCTCTCCTGTTCTGACATTTTTTTAGTGCTTACTGTTTAAATTATAGTTTTGTATGGACAAGTTGATAACTTGTATGGGATTTATGTATGGGTTAACTTATTACAGTCAGCTCAGTAACTGGATCAGATTACGCATGGTCTCGAATTCAAACAACTGCTCTGGTTGTCTCCTTGCAGCCTGTGCAGATCTGTATCTGAATCATTCAGTGGGGTTTGTTCTCTCCCAACTTTGTTTTTTCATGCATTCTTTTAACACTTTTATAAACTCTCTGAGGTCATGGTTGTAGATAATCAGTAATTCCAATTTATATCCTGGAATGTGCAAGGGCTCAATTCTCCTATAAAACAGAAGCAGGTGTTGACCCATCTCCACAAACACCAATGTGATATTGCAATATTTCAAGAAACCCATCTGCTTCACGCAGAGACCCGAAAACTCCACAGGGAATGGGTTGGCCTGGTGTTGGGGAGCTCATACTCAAAAAAGCCAGGGGGGTTGCCCTGGTATTTCACAAACATCTCAGTGCCCAGCTTCTAGCTCTGCAGCTTCAAGGGAGGGTTGATGGGTGTTGGACAGAGTCCTTATCAACTCTCAGCCAGTTTTACTGCATATCATCTATGGCCCAAACATGAACTCAGAAACTTTCATCCATGAAGCTGCTCAGGCAATATCAGGGTTTACACAAGAGAGTGATAGACTGCTAGTAGGGGGAGACTTTAATGGTGTCTGGGACCCCATTCTTGACAGACTGCATTGTCAG
Organism: Neoceratodus forsteri; assembly: GCA_016271365.2. NCBI lineage: Eukaryota > Metazoa > Chordata > Ceratodontiformes > Ceratodontidae > Neoceratodus > Neoceratodus forsteri. The sequence goes on from CM028131.1 coordinate 934,008,830, forward strand.
GGCCTCAGCATCACCAAGACTCACAAAGTTCTTTTTAATCTAGCAGAGGAGTTCTATCTTACAACCCCCTTGAGATGCCTTAATCCTAAAGGAAGGGTCTTTACGCAACACTCGTCTTCTCACCAGAACAGCAGTCGTATTGACTTTTTTTTCTGCTTCCTTCTAAGCTCATGCAGTATGTACATCAGATATCCGTCGGTCCAATTATCATATCTGTTCATGCTTGTATGCACCTTATACTGGGGATTGGTTTGAAGGAGACTGATTCTTGGCAATGGTACATGGACACTTCCCTCTTGTCTAGATAGGACTCAAAAAGTGACTCACAGAGAAGATTCACTCCTTTTTACTCTTTAATGACACCCCTGAAACATCCCAAACTATTCTGTGGGATACCATGAAGGCATATGTAAGAGGCAGAATCATGAGCTTCACCTCACATCTTAGTAGACCGAGAATGAAAGAACTCAAAGGTTTGGAAAAAGCACTTAAGAATAAGTGGAAGTTATGCAACTCAGCCAAAATGCATAACTCAGATTTGCACTGCGAGCCCAGAGAGCATTGAAGCATACAGCCCAAAGATAATGTGAGTCTGGAGAGAAGGGTGGTAGGTTTTTAGCTTACCAAACTTAAGTGCAGGAAACAGCCAGACAGGTTGCCAGTATACGCCTCTCTTCAGGGGCAAGCACTAACAACTCTGGGGCAATTAACAAGACATTTACATAATTTTATGCAGAGTTGTATGCAACTAGAGCAGGCCCATCAACCATGCATTTACTAGATTTCCTGCAGGACACACAGGTGTACAAGCTGTCTGACAATCAGGCCACTCCTCTTAAGGCCCCCATAACAATGCAAGAACTGCAAATTTCAGTTAAACTGCTTCCTAAACAAAAGACCCAGGGGCCCAGATGGCCTCCCTGTAGAATTTTACCAAACCTTCCTACCTATCTAAGGGACACTCACCTAACCACCATTAAATCTTCATTTAACAGTGGTGCCTTACCCACTTCCCCTTCGGAAACACTGATTATCTTCCTCCCTAAGCCTGGCAAGGACAACCAACTAGTACAAAATGGTAGGCCAATTTCATTGATTAATGTGAATCCCAAAATCTTGGCAAAAATCTTGGCAGTCTGTCTGCAACAGGTCATCCCATCCATCACTGAATCCCAGCAGGCTGGCTTTGTGAGGGGAAGAGTGGCAGCTGATAATATATGGGCATCCCTAGATGTCATGTGATCAAAGGCTAACAAGAAACATTAAGCACTCCTGGTCAGTGTGGATACTGAGAAAGCTTTCAGCTTGGTAGAGTGAGGTTACCTTACTCAAGCTATGCAACTCATGGGTGTAGCCCTTCCTTGATCAGGTGGGTTCAGTTATTATATACAAAGCTGACAGCAAGGATTCATATTAGATCCTCTATGTCTGCTCCCTTACATTTAAGTAGAGGTGCCAGACAGGAATGACCCCTTTTACCTCTTTTGTTTTGTATTGCAATGGAACCTCTCCTTAGGAAAATTCATCACTCTAAGGAGATTCAAGGCATTCATTATGGTAGTGCACACTTTAAAATACTAGCCAATACTGATGACTTGCTAGTTGCACTGACCCAGCCTGACATCACCCTCCTCGCCCTATTGTCTGTACTAAATACCTTCTCAACCATGTCAGGACTTCAAGTAAACTGGAATAAAACAGACGTCCTTCCACTTATTAGACATTTGGGTCTCCAGTGGAAGCTTGGAATGCTCCTCCAAACTGATCTATCTCAATTAATGCCCCTAAATCTCAAACTTCTCATCCCCTTTTTAGAAACACACATTGGGCTCTATTCACTATGCCAATGGGCTGTGTAAACTGGGCACATTAGCATAGCTATGTCTGAATGCCGTGGAGCAGGGTCCCACAGACCCCACATGGCATTCACTGGGGGGCTGCAGGACAGGTACATGCCAGATCCCCCGGCCGTGTGAACAGCAGCTCACGGGGGACTGGCAGGGGGTATGCCAGGGGGTGTGCCTGCACACCGCGACTTTCACAAAGGTATTGTGTGCTGGGTGCGGGGGGCACACATTATGCTTGGTAACCTCCTGCCTTATGGGATGCACACCCCCCAGGATGCTGCTGCTGGCTGTGGTGGGGATGTTGGGACACAGCAGACCCCTCAACAAGCCACCTCAGCCCATGGAGACTACAAGGAGGGCTGGGGACAACTAAGTGTGCACCCACCTCCCCTGTGCCACAGGCACACAGTGCACCATGTGCCACCATCTGTGCCCTGTGGTCACAAGGGATCCACTAGCAGACCGGGACAGGGCATCCCATTGGATGTGTGCCTGGTCAACTGAACAGTCCTCCGCACACCTGCATGCCAGAAGGGCAGGGCCATGTATGTAAGCTGCACAGTGGCCACTGTCCATGAATACAGCTACCACACAATCATCCATGGGTGTGGAGCTGCGCAGGTGGGGTATACACCTTTGGTGCTTACCCTACACCCCAACAGTGCATACAGACCAGTGATACATGGAAGAAGTTAAAACTGACCATTGCTGAGAAGATTGCAATTTATAAAATGATGCTGTTACCCAAAATTCTATTCCTTCTCAACAGTCATCCCATCCCTATTAGGAAGGAACTGCTACAAAAGCCGGGGAAGCTCTTTATGGCCTTCTTATGGAATTGTGCTAAGCCCAGATTCAGCTTCAAGAAGCTTTAAGTCCCTGGAAAACATAGTGGATGGGCTCTGCCATGGCTTTGGGCATATCATCAGACGGCAGGTGTTAGACTATTTGTTGGCTAATGCTACCATTGGAAAAGCACCTTGTGTGGTTCCTGCAGGAGCACAGAGCTGGGGGGGCCCTCCATAGACAGTGTTGCAAAGATAGACGAAGGGATGCAGCACAGAGCCTATATTGCCAATACAAGAATTTGCAAGGCAGTTAAAATCTCATATTTGGGACAAGCATCATCTTGGAAAATTGAAACGTCTCTGGCATAACCCTCACATCTCCATTGAAGGTAGAACCCTTAACTGGGTGACATGGGCAGCCAAGGGAACTTGGACAGTTGGCCATCTGGAACACTTGGCCATGACATTCCTAGATTCCATTCAGAACTTGCAAAATAAATCCAATTTGCCTTGTGTGGACTTTTGGAAGTATTTGCAGTTGAGATATGTCCTGTCTATTCACAAACATAATCTGAACTCAGACATGCACAAAACCCTGCTGGCACATACAGTATCACTCAATGGGTGGAAAAGCTATCAAGACTGAGAGGTAAAATATACTCTTATTTGTTGGAACCCTTCTGCCCCAGCTACAACCTCAGCAATGTGCTTGGGAGGCAGAGATGCAACTGGCCCTACCAGACAATGTCTGGTCCTTGATAGTCAGTAGAGCTCATTCAAACTTCAGAGATATGAGTTACCAAGTTATCCAGAAAAAGATTATACACTGATGGTATTGTACCCCTGATGTCCTTAACAAAATGGGCCTCCTATCCTCAAACTCCTGCTGGCAGTGTTATAGCCATACTGGTAACCTTTCACATATCCTGTGGAGCTCCCCGTACTCCAAAATTATTGGTCACAAATATTCTCCTTTTCACAGCAAGTACTCGGGAAGACAATCCCTAGTGATCCTCTCATTTGGATATTGGGAGGGCCATTACCAGACTCATTGGTCCATACAGAGAGGAGATTATGACTAATCTCCACAGCACTAGAAGCCAAACATCAGATAGTTCTCAAATGGAGATGTGACACCCCCCCTCCCCCATCTCGGAGTGAATATTTGCTTAATACAAATTAGCTGAGTATGACCACCTATCATACCTGGCTGACCATAATATTGAGAGATTTCACAATATTTGAAACCCTTTTCTGCACCTTGTTACTCCCTGCAGCTGACTGTACTCTCATTAATGTTAGTGTAGTTTCAGACCTAGAGAAGGAGAAGAAAGAGAAGGAGAAGGAGAAGAAGAATTTATATAGCACTTTTCATACACAGTGTATCCCAAAGCACTTTACAAGCAATGCTAGACTGGTAGTGAAGTGACTGAATGTGTGGTGGCAGCCATATCACACATCATCACCCACACACAGCCTGGATAATTGCATGAACCGGTTTATGGAAAGGGAAATGTTGGCCAGGACACCGGAAATGTTACCTACTCTTTGCGAAGAGTGCCCTGTCCACCTGGACACCCACCAGGATGGGCAGAAGGGACCTCAGTTTAACGTCTCATCCGAAGGATGGCACACCCCAGCAGTACAGCACCCCCCAATACTGCACTCAGATGCCATCAATTTTTAGGTGCAAGTCCAATCCCGGTGTGGGAAGAGAACCCATGACCTTCTGGTCCAGAGGCAGCTGTGCTACCAACTGGGCCATGCTAATTAATTGTATAATGATTTTATGCAGCTCCATTATTTGTTCTTGTTGTTGTTTGGATTGCATAGGTAGTAGTTATAGATAGCTATGTTTATTTTATCATGTAAACAATGCTTTTTAAATGTCCTAAATTGTTCTTTTTCTCTTTCTTTTTTTTTTATTAGTTCAAAAGTTCTCATTTGTATATTCATTGATGTATGACTTTGCATATTCTTTTCTATTAAAAAATAAAAATGTGAACATTTGCTTAAAAAAAAACATGCTACTGATTTATAATTGGTTTCATAAAAAGTAAAATTTAATCATCAGTAACAGGTAATTATGGTGGTCCTGAAGTACAAAACAGGGCCACCATAGGTAATCATAAGTAACTTTGTAATTTTTGCTTCCAGTTAGTTCTGTTGAATTACATTTTGACCCTACCGGCACAGAACATGACACAAGGTGGATGCAATTGACCAAACATCTTCTATAATGAACAGCCTTACTCATCTGGATTTGTCATGGTACCAAAGCAGAATGACAGCATTTGTTGCAGCTAAAAGTTTTAATTATGGTGATACAGCATCACAATTAAACTCATGCAAAATGCATTTCAGTAGTACTGTATACATGGATGAAATTTGTTGTCAAAAATGTTTAAAATATGGGGAAGAGTGAACAGCAGCAGTGATTAGTCAGTTGCTGCATGATTGGTTCAAAGACTTTTTTTTGGTGGGGGAGGTTACACATGTATGGCGGAGGAGGTTACACATGTAGGTTTAAGGTTTAGTAGGTGAAGAGTGAAGACCAACTATCATTCCTATCTGTTTTATGAACTGCAATATTTATTTTATTTATTTATTAGCTTTTGATGACCGGGTAAGTGCATTAGGCAATATACCTCTCTATTTTCAGACATGACCCGGGAGAGTACAAGATATTGTATAGGAAACAAACACTGGTACATACAAGCATTCAAATCTTTGCATCAGATATCCTCACAGGGATAGACATAAAATTTATACAGCAAAGCAGGACCATCGTGTTTGTAGGAGGTCAGGCACAACTGATAGACATACAGGTGTAAGGCGAAAACAGGGATCAGACAGCTTGGATAAGGCAGGAAGGGAACAGTCGCAAGAATCAAGTGCTAATAGGTGAGAGAAGAGTGCTGTTTTAAAGAAGGAGTGGAACAAGGTGCCCTTTAAACTGTGGTGGAGCGTGTTCCAGGTTTTGGGGGCAAAGTGTGAGAAAGCTTGTTCACCCAGTTTTGTAGTGCAGTGTGGGACAGCGAGCAATGGAAGATGGAAGGACCTTAGGGGGCAGGAGTGGACCACAGGGTTAAACATGGCTGATAGTGCAGAAGGGCAGGGAGTTCTAGTCATGGAATCTATGAAGCAGCCCAGTGAGAAAATGCGATGGGATTCAGGTGACAGCCAGTGCAGGGCCAAGTAAAGAAGACAATGGTGGGTTAGGCGAGGGGCGGATAGAGCAAATCTGCAAATATTATTGTAGGTGGTGTCCCACTTCTGGAGATTAATAGCAGTGGCATGGGAAAGGATAGGAAGAGCGTAAAGAAGCCTTGGAAGCAGGACACCTCTAGCCGACGAGACCCTGGCTGCAGGGGTTAATGAGTGGAGCACACGGTAGGCTACCCTGATCTTCATGTTTACGGATCGACATACTTCATTAATGTGAGCAGAGAAATCAAGTGCAGGATCCAGCATTACCCCGAGGTACTTGAAAGAGCACATGGACAGGATGGCAGCCCCATCCTGCATAGCACACAAAACAAAGGGGACAAGGTCTGAACTTTTCTTGGAACCCAAAAAGCATAGCTTGGGTTTTGGGAAGGTTAAGGATAAGGGAGTTAAGGGAAAACCAGGACTGAAGCTGTTGAAACCCTGTAGTAAGATGATCATTGAGGTCAGGAATGGAATGAGATGCAAAGAAAAGTACTTGGTCATCCGCGTACATGATGGAGCTACAGTGGGGTATGGAAGTAGGAATATTGTTAATGAAGATTGAGAATAGCAGAGGCCCAAGGATTGATCCTTGAGGGATGCCCACCGAGATGGGGCAGAGGATGAAGGGATTTTGCAAAAGGAGACAAATTGGGACTGATTATTGAGGTAACTAGTGAACCAGGCTAGAATGGGTTCAGATACACCGAGAGAATGCAGTTTATCTTGGAGAAGTTATTTTTGGAGCTTAGGTAGGTAACTTACATGACAGTATAGCTGATGCTGGTGACAATCTTCTGTAAATCTGAATCATTGCAGTGCAGCCATTATTTAACAAGAAGGAATCATAGTTTGGCCCCGACAAGGTAGCCAGCTGATCCCTTCCAGTTCCCTATTGATTTCCATGCCCCTGTGCTCAGGCACATTATGATGTGCAGCAAGGGAGGGTGTGGGGGTGTACCCCATTGAAATGAATTTGAGTATTTTTTTTAAGTATTTGATACATTACAATGGTGAGTTAGAGATTAATGAAAGCCACAGCTCAACTAACAAGGCCATTAAAAATAAAAATAATATAAAAAATACTCCCATTTGAGGGTGCGCTCCCATGCTGTCCATTGCTGTACATCATAATATGCCTGAGCACGGCGGCATAGAATCAATAAGGAAGTGGAAGAAATCAGCTGGCCACCTTGTTAAGGCCAAACTATGATCCCTTCCTGTTAAATAACGGTTGCACTACAATAATCCAGACTATCACCACCATCAGTTATACTGTCATGTAAGCAATGCACTTCATTTTGAAGTGCACAAAATCATTTTAACTGTGGTGAATGCATAAGTGACTTATTTCATCTAGTCTATACGAATACAGTTTTCATGTACTGTTTATCGAGAGTACTAATGTAACTGGCTAATTCCTGGGGTTACTAGGATCCCATCAGTTTTAGATCAGACAGATAGTCTGGACAGTTCTAGATGGTTTAAAACTCTTTGAAAAAACATGACATCACCACCTGCTTAGCTCTGCTGAGGCAGGGGATGATGTCATGGAGTTTAGAACTCTAGCAGCATAAGCCACTGTGCTCTGCTGCTGCTGGTCTTCTGTGAGTCAGTCTGTAGTTGGAGCCTGGAGAGTGACAGTGAGAGTTCTACATGCAGGTGGTGCTCTATCAGAGGGTGGAACCCTCAGTTTGTTATTTTCTACCCTAGTACAGTAACCAGTGACCAGTTTTGTGGAACGTGGTGGCTGCCAGATCCTGTGAAGCCCCGCAGGGGTGAAGATTTTTCACAGAAGGAGGACTGGGACTGAAGGTTCAGTGAGTAGTTTGGGGCAACCCCCAAAAGACTGAGAATTAACAGAAGTGCCCAGAATGTACAGACTGTATATTTACAAACCAAACGCTATAGATTTTGTGTGAGAACTGTGGAATTTCAAGTGTTTTTACAAATGTCTCTTGCAGGCACATCATTCTGTAAGTACAAGTTTCATATGATGTTCGACTTGGGGTGGCTGGTGCCTTGCAAGGAGCCCAACAAGGTTAAGGATGCAGGTACTCAGAAGCCCTTGCACAAATAATGTGCTGTAAGGATGTCTCTTGTAGCCTGTGTGGCTAGAGAATATGTTTTTATCTAAAGTGTGATGGCTGAAAGAGTCTAGCTTTCACCATATTGAACTGACCACTCACTCTTGGTTTCAAAGGGATCTAACTGGTTACAAGGAAGGGTCTAAGGTGTTAACTAAGTTCACCTAGTGATGCTCAAATTTAGTGCTGTGGCAACACCCACTATAAATGCACTGGTAAGTCCAGAGATCCTAAACAAAGGGATGGAAGTCTATGGGAAGTGTTCTTGTGAGAAGTCTCAGCACTGCCAGAAAGAGTTGTGAGATGTTTTTGCCTACTACAAATGTACAATCTGTGTCATACAGCTACAAGCCCCAGGGGAACCACCATATTTCTGTTAACACTCTGTCAGGAATAAAAAGCATACAGTAAAATCCCAATTTCTGGTTGAGAACATTCCATCACTGAGTGACCTGTGTGAGTTTTTGGGGCCCCCACAAATAGGAGACACACCATAGCCCTGGCACCTCTCCCTCAGACCTGGGTAACAATAGAACTGTTGTTTTGTAGCCCCCCCCGACCTCTGAAATGCCCAAGCCAGGTGTTGTCCTAACGCCATGGGTGATACATTTTCTGCCAATTGTGGTCGTTGCCTTGTCTGAGTAGCATACAAGGGGGGTTGGGGGTCATACATTAAGTAATCAGTTACTTACTAATGAAAACGAAGCATACAGTCAGTGAATCTAAATGCAAACATTGATAATCCAGGAACCAGATTGTAATCCTAGCATAGTACAGCATCCACACAGTGCATCGAATAATTTCTTTCAAGCAGTTTAAAAGTGTGGATGTTACTGGTGCACTGCATCGATCATGTGCAGTATGGATGCTGTACTTTAAATGTGTTGCTGTGCATTTATTTTTGCACTGCTTGGGCAGTGCAACTGTCCACCTCTGTTCTCTAGCAATGAGTTCTGTTGAGCATGTAAGCAGGGTTTTGAGTCAGATTGCCACTTGACACCAGCTAAGGTCGGGTACATGTAAACTGTATTGAAAGATCACCTGGCCTTCCCGGGTCATGCAGCTCATGACATGAAGCTGTCTGCCCAAGGACCTAATAGAGCCTTTATTGATTTTTTTTTATTCATTAAATATTTATTGTGCTTAATTGTTTGCAAAACGTCTGAGTTTACATGTTAAGCGGTATTGTATTTCAGAGCACTACCCCTTAACATGTTTAGATGCCTACAGATATAAATATACATGTATAAAGACCACTGTTGCCCCAAATGCCATTATTATTAGTAACAGTACAGACTCTTCCTCAGTTCATGTCATCATTTGGGCCGGCAGTATAGCCTAGAGGTTAGAGTAATGAGCTATGAACAAGCTTGGTACATCAAGCAGACCAGACCTTGGTTTGATTCTCACAACCTCCGCTTGCATACTGTGTGACTCTGAGATAGTCACTTAACCACCCAGTGCTCCCAGGTTGCTCCTGAAAACAGACAGTTGTGCCTAGTGGGCCTTACCCGGTTACCAAAGACTAAAATAAAAAAAATAAAAAATCATAAAGTGGATTTTAAGGGACTGGGTGGGGCTATAGCTTGTGGTTGATGGCTCGGTCGAAGTCAGACATGTTGCACATGAATTAGCAAGTACACTAACTGATCCTGAAATAGAAAAAGTTAAATAAAGGCTCTATTCAGTCCTCGGGCAGGCAGCCTATTGTCAAAAACTGCCTGCTCCAAGGAAATATTGGTGTCAGCAGCTCATTATTTAAAAAAAAAATAGTGTACCACAGTAGCTATGAGCTGTATGCTGATACAGTCTCGGAGACTAGTTTGGTCTCCCGTGCATTCATGCTAATATTCTTTGTTGACTTGATTGACACTTACAGACAGGCGGTATTGATGTGGGCAGTCATCCCATTCTACCTGGGACAGATTGGAAATAACTGAACCAGACTATTAGGACACACTCCTAGACAGACAAATCATTTTCATACTCTCCTGCCTGGTTTGTGTAAAGTGTTACCTATTACAGATTCTCCCCATTACTTTCCTTCATGCATCAAGGACTCAGAAGTGTCCTAGTAAGGCTTTACCAATACCTACTTCATGTCTCTCAGATACATGATTGGGATATTAATGTGCAGCTGTAATTTCATTTGTAGCTGAAGGTAGGATATGTCAGTATGGACAGGCATATTCCAGTACTGCCTTTACTAGTGCTGCTGTACTTAATCTTGATGTATCTCACCTTCTCTTGACTATATGAAACAGTACCAATATGGGTTCACAGAAGAAGTTGACCTGAGGCCAGATATTCAGTAAGGGGCACATGCAGAGTGAAAATGTTTGCATCGTGTTTGTCATTGCCCACATCCCTGAGGTTGTCATATACTGTCGGAAGTCACTGGTGTCAAGTGGCACCCCCTACTCTCCAATCATTGGTTACCATGTGCAAACATCTGTCCCTGGTGTCTAGTGGCACCCTCCCACCCACTACACACATTCCAGTGATGGTGTAGACATTCCCTGGTGTTTACTGGCATCCCCCACACCCTGATCACCAGTCCTGGACAACTGGAGTTGTCCCTGATGTCTAGTGGTACCCCCAATCTCCAATTGTCCACTCCTGAAGGCTGCATTGATGTCTCTGGTGCCCAGTGGACCCCCCACCCTCCAATCACCTGCCACAGCATCCACAAGGTATTTCCTGAAGTCCGGTGGCACCCCAAGCATCCAACCCAAGCAAAAGCCCATAGTTCCCCCAGTGTCTAGTGGTCCTCCTCTGCACTGCCGTCACCGGGCACACCACCCTGCCACCCCCCTTATCTTTGTGCCTGGAACCACACTGAGGATCTGAGACTGCAACCAGCATAGCCCTCCTCTCACCTCCATGGCCGGCTGTCCCATGGAATGACAGGGTGCATGCATACAGTCTAAAGCATATATAATGTAGACTGTACGTGCGTTAACTGTGATACTATAGGGCAGGTGGTGGAGGAGGTAAGAGGAGGGCTGTGCCAGTCACCCACTTGGTTCTCCAGAATGGCACGGGGCATCAAGGTAAGGGGGGTGGAAGGGTGGTGTGCCAGTGCCAGTGTTGTGGGGGAGGGCTGCTAGATAACAGGGACTATGGACTCGTGCCTGGGTCGTGTGCTCTGCGGCAGGGGGATGCCACTGGACACCAGGGAATATCTTGTGAATGCAGCAGCAGCAGCTGATAGGAGGATGGTGGTCCACTGGAGAGCAGGGACATTATGCAGCCCACAGTGGCAGGTCATTGGAGAAGTGGGGGGGGTGCCTCTACACATCAGGAAAAACACTGATCCTGGGATAGGTAGGCAGGGGGTGATGTTTGCCACTAGGCACCAGAGCATGTCTATGCCATCAGTGGGATGTGTGCCACTAGACACCAGGGCAACAATCTGCAGGTATGGGGATGGGTTATTGGAGGGTGGGGAATGGCACTAGATACCAGGGACAGATGTAGACCATGGACACTGGTGGTGGGGGGGGGTGGGAGGCACCACTAGACACCAGGGCATCCATACCTGCCATGGTGGAAAACTGCCAATATCATTACTGCATGCCTTTTGAAGAAGCCCACATACAACAGCAAACAAGTCTCAAAAGCATAGGTGGTATAATTGTATCAGGTGAAGTTCCACAAACTGTGGCATTCACAAAGTCAGTTGGCCCTCAATTCTGTAAAAGTTTAGTCAGTATAATTGGCTGCGGTGTGATGCAGACTCATACTTGGCCATTTTCAGATGTTTTTTCCCTTAATCATACCATGACCTAATTTCATCACAACATGTGCAAGAGCCCTGCCCTCTGCATATCTCAATGTTGTCTTCAGAATGTCACCACCAAGTGCCATTCCAGCTCATTCTTAATTTTTTTTCCTCACATGATGGCCCTTCCTGGCCACCTCAGACAAGGACTATCATAACTTTTGTGTTACAGGGAACAGTCATGTCCATTATTGTCAGTAAATGTGACATGGAGACTTCACTTAAACTTTTTGAGAAGAAAACTAATAGCATGCATGGCAGACTCAGCCCAGGATTGTCAGTTGTGCCATATTACAGTATGTTGGGAGTTAGTTAAATGTTAAATTTGTTCTCTTTATATATACATGCTGCTGTCACTGTGTTGCCCCCTCAATAAGCATATCAACTAGCACTATTATGTCACTTTATTTCATTCTCATTCTCAGTGACCTTGCAGACTGTGCTACTCCATTCACCCTTGGCTGCAGCTGTCTGTGGTGTAGTATGACACAAATACCTTCACCAGCACAAAGTCCTAGCCGCTGAGTATAAAGACACATCTTGTTAGCAGCAAAGAGGTTTACAGGACCCAGTACAGAGGGGGATGCATCTATATAAATACATGTAATCTAGAATATAATTTACATTTAATTCTCAACACTCACTGTGCCACTTAAAGGACACTTAATCTTTATTTCATGTCATGGTTAAACAAGCATTGGTCAATGCCAAATGTTGTCTCGCTGGCTTTGGCATTGGTAGTGCAGGAGTTAGAGAAGCATAATAGGAATGGCAGTGAAGTATTGAATTGACGCCTACCCCACCCCCACTCTGCAGAGACTGACAGGCGTTGGGGTGTGCCTTTGGGTTGTCAGCTGAAAAACTCATGCCATTTTACCTAACCCTACCCTGTAGACACTGACAAGTGTTGTGGTGTGCTTTGTGGTCTTTGGGCCTTATACTTACCCCATTCTATTAGGAAATATGCTGAGATGGGTGCAGTATAGGAGAATGGGGTGAACTCTAGGGCCAAGCACTGCAAGGCACACCTCGATGCCTGTCACTGGCTGCAGGGTGGGGGTAGGGGTGGAATGGTGTGAGCATTACAGCCAATGATCCCAAGTCATGCCCCTGACACCTGTCAGTCTCTACAGGGTTGGATGTTACAGTTGGAAACCCTAACGCCGTAGACATTTGTTGGTATTTTCACTCCAGATGTTCAACATGGGCTTTTTGTGACCCCACCTCATGAAGATCGGCACTATCAGTTTGTTAGCCGAAAGGTGGCTTTGCACAGTGACTATGCCATTTGGCCACACAGGCATGAAAACACATTTTGGGCAGCATGTGAAAAATGACAACTTTATTGTTCATGAGGAGGTGAAAAAAAAATGGCAAACTTGAAAATTTGGAGTGAAAATATGAAAAATTGGTGAAGTCATGAGCATGCATAGAAACTGCACAACACATGTCCGTAACTCAATTATTTTTGGATATTTTTTAACCACATTTTCAACATAGGCATTTTGGGACCTCCCCTCATGAACAGTGGCACTGTGATTTTGTTAATCTGTCCCAAAGGTTGATTTTAAATAGCGACCATGCCATTGTGCGCCACAGGTGCGAAAACACATTTTGGGCAGGATGTGAAAAATGACAGCTGTACTGTTCATAAGGAGGTGTGGAAAAATGCCAGTGTTGAAAATCTGGCTTGAAAATATTGCAAATATGCGATGTTACAAGGGTACGTGGAAACTGTGCAACTCATGCTTGTAACACAGTCATTTTATAGACTTTCATCACCAAGTTTTCAACATAGGCATTTTAGGACCTCTGCTCATGAACAGTGTCACTGTCATTTTCTTAATCTGTCCCTAAAACTGATCTCCCATAGCGACCATGCTATTCTGCGCCATAAGTGCGAAAAACGCATTTCGGCCAGGATATGTAAAATGACAGCTGTACTGTTCATAAGGAGGTGTGGGAAAATGCCAATGTTGAAAATTGAGAGTGAAAATATTACAAATTCATGAAGTTACGAGCGTGCATGGAAACTGCGCAATGCACGCTCATAAAACAGTCATTTTTTGCATTTTTTTCACCAAATTTGCAACATAGGCTTTTTGAGAGTTCACCTCATGAACAGTGGCACTCTTGTTTCATTAATCAGTCTCAAAAGGTGATTCTGTGCAGTGACTGCAAAATCACCTTTCGGGACTGAATAACGTCATGCAGTGACTGAATTTATGAGGAGGGTTCCCAATAACCCCATGTTGAAAATTTGGTGCCAAAATTCCCAAAAATGCCCAAGATATGTACAAAAGTTGAAAAAAACCTATTTATGCCATTATACAGCTTACCGGCATTTTTTCAGTTTGCGGTTGGCTTTGAAGAGTGCAGACATGTTCCCGGTCCACCGAAGATCATTGCGCTGGGCTCTGGAGGTAAGGTGAGGGGTGTGGGGAGGCAGGGAACACAGAGGGTGGGCGCGGGTTGGGGATGGGGCAGGAGAGACCATGAGGGACCATTTTCTTCTTTTACGGGGAGACAACGAGGGATGGTTTTCTTTTTTTTTAATTTTCTCTTTTTTCTGGGCAGGACCCCGTCTTAACTTGGCCCTAGTCATGGCCCCCTAGAGACCTCCACCACCGCCTATGGCTGCCAAGATCCCTCAGTCACCCCTGGCTTGCCCCCCAGAGGGCGGGGCCATGGCCACCATCACCGGCAACCCACGGAGCTTATGTCCGGTCGGGGATCTGCAGTGATGGTGGTGCCTCGAGGTCCTCCGGAGAGGGCTTCATGTACACGGTTGCCCTTGCCTTGGTTTTTTCTTCTTCCTTACGGAGGCGGGGATGTGCAATGATGCAAGCGTCTGCCCCGCCTCCCAGAGCTGTATGCGTCGGTCGCCTGAGGTCCCCCGGCTTCCGCTAGGAGCCCTCAGTGCACCGATCGGTTCCCCCACCCTCCCCCCGGAGAAGGAGAGCAGTCCTTAGGATGCTCTATCCTTCTCCCCCTGGCCGGCCCTCCGACAATCCGGGTCTGTTCCCGAACCCGGGTCACCGGTGTCGCAAGCGGAAATCCCACCACTGCACCAATGGGCCGGCTTGAGGGATGGTTTTCTTTTTTTTCAGGTGTTTGTTTGGTACACTGGGGTGGCCTCCCAGTGTACCACCTGCACTATGGGGAGGGGGACCGCAGCCAATGGGGATTGGGCCTCCTATTGGTACAGAAATGGGTGGGGGGGGACACGCATGGTGCCGAGGGGATTGGGCACCCCTCGCACACAGCACAATCAGGGGTTGGGGATATTGTGCCGATGGGAGTGGGCTCCCCATCAGCAAATTGAACTGGGTAGGGGGACTGAAGCCAATGGGGATTGGGCCCCCCATTGGGAAAGAAAGACTGTTGGGGGGGTGCATGATGCTGAGGGGGATTGGGCACCCCCTCAGCACACAATTGGAATATTAGGGGGGGCAGTATGCCAACGGGGAGTGGACTCCCCCATCGGCAAATGAAGTGGGTAGGGGCATGCTGACAGGGGGATTGGGCACCCCTGAAGTTGGCACTCTGTGTGGTGGCAGTCAGTGGTGCCATGTTTATTGCACTACTTCACCAGGAAATGCACGTCAGGAGGCATATTATTGTGTCACTGTGTGACAAGCTTGGCTTTCATTGCAGCAACACTTTTCTCAGATCTGTTGGCCACTTTATGTATTGTTGGTGTCAGCGACTACATGCTGTCTTATTGAGGAATGAGGGATGCACCTACTGGTGTGTGCCCTGCAATCGCCCACAGTGACTGCACCTCCAAGTCTGCTACTACTGCAATATGATGGCTGGTATGCAAGCGCGAGCCAACATAAAAACTGTATGTGTATTTACATAGCCATTCTTTCTTAAATACTGTATACATCATTTGTGAGACTGTATTTATGGATATGTCTATGTTCAAAGCAGAATCATCTGTACACTCTGTAGCACTGACAGTAGTCCCAAGCTGCAGCTCATGCTGGTAGATATCCATTCATGAGAGGCAGTAGTTTGACAGGAGATGCTCCCATAGTTCTGTTACAGCAGCTACTATCTTGGGAGATCTGTATCTGCCACTTTCTGGTCCTGTACTCACCTGCAGGTTCATCCTTGTACTCCCTTTTAGAGGTATTAAACCATCTCCCTAGTGTTGGGGTAGCACCTCCTATGGACCATCCGTGACCTGAGACTGCCTGACATGTGCCACAATGGGCCTTCTTCTATTTTCTCAACAGTGTATATTCTCTTCCATATCTGGTGCCCATTGTACAGGCCTTTACATAGCCTTCAAATAGGTGGAAGAAGATGCATGCCCAGAGTAGTAGTGGAAGACTTTATCACTTTGGGGTAGTTCAAGGCAGGACCATACATAGTGGGACAATCAGGAGGAGTCTGGGGGGCAATCACAGTGCATCACATGCAGCCTGAAGTCCTAGATGGTTTGAATTGGTTAAGCTCACAGATCAAGTAGCTGGCATTGCAACTATAAAAGGAGTTGATGGAAGGTGACTACAAGAGCAAAAGTACAGTTCTCAGCATCAATTAGCAAAACAGCATTTCATGTACAAGAACTTTTTTGTAACACAGCATTAAAAATTAGGGTTTTAAGTATTTTTAAATATTGTCATCCATCATTTTACAAATATTGCTCCAGTGCATTCAAACTGAACAAAATCATCTGAATGTGACACTACTGTTTATATTACTTAATCATAAATCCAGCTTTAATTACTATTATTTATTTCATTAACAGCAAAAGACCAAAAATGCCAACACACATGCTTTTGGGGGCTGCCAATAGAAAAAGAAAAGCTCAAAGAGAAATTGAATTGGATAGTTTACATGACTCGATGATGAAATGTGTAAAGACAACTAGTCAGTGCTTACAAAAGAACCAGCAGGACGATTATAGTAATGATGAGGATTTCCAGCCACTTTCAAGTGACTGTTTTAATCAGCAGACTTAAAGGGAAACATCCATCTACGTTTTCCCCACACCTTAATGTGGGGCAGTCCCCGATTAGGCTTTTCACCTGAAAAGTAATATTTTACATTGTACTTTGATGCTGTAATTATCTTTCATCTGGTTGATCCTGCCGTTCCTCCCACCTGGCAGTTCATGACAAGCACTTCTAGAGGCACATCTCAGAGCCTCCAGTGGCTGATGTCAGACAAGGGTGTGACGTAGACAGCCAGTTCTGAGTGTGGTATCATTTTTTTTTTAATATAAAATGTATTACTGACTGTCATTGCTGAAAATATGATGCTCTAGGAGTGACCTTGCTCACTCACTCCCCCCCCCCCCAGGTTTCAACTGAAAGATGAAAGCCATGAGAAAGGGTCTGACACAGCATGTGTATCACACACACTCAGGTTTTAGAGACAATGTGTTACATGTAAGACCTTAATCAAGGATCCTGTTTGTCTGAGTTAATTACAGCCGTAGTTCGTATATCATATCCATTTTATGACGTTGGAGGAAAAACCCAGGTTACTACATAGAAGTGCAAAAATCATAAAGATGTTTTCATGCCCTGGAAGGAGGAAGCTTTTTATGAGATCAAAAGAAGTGTCATTTGAAGGACATGAATTATGCTGAAGTTGCAGAATGTAATACTTTAAAAAAAAAACATCCTATTTCTGTATAAGATATATATTTTTTTATATATAATCTGACAGAGGAAGAGCTAGCTGACCTCACACAAATGGGGTTGGCCAATACAGTTGTTCAAGGAATACTCTGTTTTACTTACACACATTTTTACCTAGACTCTGATTAGGAAAGATCGTGAGCACTTTTAAACAGGTATTTAGAGAGAGAGAGAGTCAAATCTATGTACTGTAAGTAGGAATTTGCACTGTTTAAACCATGTTCTTTTAAAACACTTGTATGTCTTGTGATATGAGAGTTCTGTATTTTGTGTCTCACATATTTTTATCTATTTCTAGTAAAACTCTTTTTTGAACATATTTGGTCTCTCTTTGAATTTCTTTTAGTTGTAAGAAAAGTATTTATGGTTATAGCAGACAGCAGGCATAAGCTTGAATTGTGGTACCAAACTGGAAAGAGAAGCATTTTAAATCTGAGGTCTTTATTAAAGTTTTTAAGGGTTCATCTCTGTATATCTGGTTAGGTGCCCATAGGCAAAGATATCTGGCCCCCCCAAAGACAGAAATACTGAGCCTGTACATTGGGTATGGTAGCAAGAAGTTCACAGTTTGAATCCTTCCAAGACTTGAGACCAAAGGTTGATCCGAACTCACAAAACAGACAAGAGGGTTACCTTGTTCTGTTAAACTGTTTACAAGACTGCGCTTGGAGGTTGGCACTTTGGGAGTAGAGGGTCTGACCTGCTGAGTGGGTTTGTGACAAAGGGGATCAGCCATGGCAGAGTGTATTGCAGAAATAGATAATATGCGTATATAACAGTTCCAGTTCCTGATATTTGAATCCCCATACCATGTCTAGAGTAAGTATAGATTGTGCAGTCTATACTTACTCTAGACATGGTGTGGGGATAGATATATCAGGAACTGGAACTGTTATATTCTCATACTATCTATACAAGCAACAATTCCCAACAGAGTGGGTGGCATTGGGCAATGCCAGACTGGCCAGGGCATAACGAGGCCTGATGCCACAGGCCGAGGGCATTATAGCCCCTTGAAGGTCCAGTATTGCCCACTCTAGTGGGTATTATTACACTTAGAAAATGGTCTATTTGTGACATTTTTTTTTTTTATAAAATAATTTGGAAATGTCACACATTTTCTTTAAAAAGTAGCATCAATTAATAGAAACTATTTTACTGTAAAGTAGTCCCTCAGCTGCTGGTACAACTGCCAGTAGAGGGCGTGTTTGTTTTCTATACACTTCTTTTCTGAGCCTTGATGCATCCCTAACAGCTGTTTTCCTTGTGTCCTCCCTTGGGTTTTCTTTCTGGTTCCATCATTTTCCCTCTCACTCTCTCTTTGTTTTTTTTTGTGAGAGGGTCTGTGGTGGGGTGATAGTGTGAAAGCGATGGTGCGGTCAGAAGGTGTTGTTGAAGAAACCGTTTCTATCTGTAATCGGAGCCAGAACCGTAATGAGGAGCTGCTGTTCTCTTTGATAGAAGATTGCATGCTGCTCATGATGAGGTAGGTCACCGTCGGGAGTAGAAAAGTAGACCCAAGCTGGAGGGTTTTACTGGTACCAACAATCACAGAAAGATATTTAAAAACTGTAAGGAACTGTTAGAACCACTGGAATTAAATGTTTTGTTAATGAATGTCTAGAGGGGAGGACAGAGTGGAGCATCTTGGCTTGGCTTGTGTAGCAATTTTAAACTAGATTTTCAAAAGAATGAAGTAGTTGAGGGATAATGTATTTTGTGTTAAAATGAATACATGTCTTTTACACTACATTTGAGTTGTGAGGGTGGGGTGTTGGCTCGCTCATTTCTTATCTCGCTAAGTGAGCAAGAACAATGGTGGCTACTGAACTTTGAAATTCAAACTGGCAGAGGGATACCAGTTTGACAGTGAGTCATGGCTAGTTGGTACTTTTTATTTCCTGGCTGTGTATTGTAAGTTAATGTACCCCTCTGGCAGGGGTACCAGCCAATCAAAGATCAGTAAATAAAAATACTATTTTCTAATTCAGCAACACGCTTTCCTGCAGCTGATCCCCATTGCTGACATCAGCCACAAGAAGCTCCAAGATGCACCCCTTGAGGTGCTTGTCATGAAATGTCGGGCATGAGAGATGGCAGGATCAACCAGATAAAAGTTAATTACAGCATCAATGTACGAGGTACAATTTTACTTTTCAGGTGAAAAGCCTAATTGGGGGCTGCCCCACACTAAGGTGTGGGGCAAACATAGATGGACATTTCCCTTTAATGTTGAGTCTGAAATGGAACTAGATAATGGAGATGGCACAAGTTATATACTATTTTTTTTTTCTCATTCTATTTATCACTCCAGAGGGCTGGGCATCCTTCTGGGGTACTTATTGGGCTAGGGCCTCTACCTCGCTGCTTGAACCCCCATGCCATGGAACTTCTCCACCTGCACAGATCAGACCCAACCCCCCTTTAGCTAGGATCTGTGTAGCCTATGGGTTGGCACCGGAAGCTCCTGACAGGCTGGGCCAGCGGTGGGATGTGAGCCATACCTCGGAAATCCTCATCATCTCCACAGTCCCTCCAGAGGAGATTTTCTGCATACAGTTTCTTTGTGCTGTCCCCTGCATCCCCCGCCTCTTGCGAAGTGCACGCCCAATGATCTGGCACACGGCAATCCTGCCAGCGTTCGCCCCACTATTACGTGCATGCCTAACCTTGCTGTAGTACCCCTGGTCTCCACCGGGAGCCGCCGCTAATAGGCCGGGGCATCCCACTCCTGCTTCCCCAGGGAGGAGAGCACCACAAAGGCAATCATCCTCAACCCTCCCCGCCGACCCCCGGTGCCCGAGCTCGCTCCCAAACCTGGGTCACCTGCATGGTGTGAGGTGTGGCGTCCAGTGCCTCAGCCCTCAGCGCCACCGGGCCGGCTAAGTTATTTACTATTAAGTAATGATAACATAGATCATGATAGTCACAGCAGAAGTAACATAGACACAACAGCATCGAACTCCAGTAGTAGGGTTTCAAATGCTGATATGTGTAACAGTAACAGTTCTTTTACAGTCACAGGTTTGCTACTAGACAACAGCAGTAGCATTCATGTACTACAAGAAAACAATGTAAATGACACATTAACAAATGTAGATGAATCTGAAACAAACTGAGCACATGGCTGTATCAGATGAGGGCACACAGGTTATCAGTGGTATGGAGTATAGACATTGATTGGTTTGATCCAGCTAATTGGCCACCCTAAATTGATGACAAATTATGTATGATATTAATTGAAAAGGTATTAAAACACTGTTTCCTGTAGGTGGATCAGCACCATCAATTCAGCCCAATATTTTATTAAAGATGGCTTTCTAATGGTAAAATAGGGAAGAAGACGTGGTTACTATATTGAAAGTCACAATACATTTTTTGGTTTCTGTTGCAAAGTGTTCACTCATGCACATAATAATGCATTATGTGATAGTGTCACAAGTGAGTTGAAAAATTTGGTACAGAAATTGAAACATAGAAACATAGAATTTGACGGCAGATAAGGACCGCTTGGCCCACCTAGTCTGCCCATTTTCCTGCCTAACAGATAAGCTGCAGATCCTAGTTAACCAACAGCTTACTTCCTCCTACCCCCCACTAGGACTGCCAACTATGAAAGAACTATGAAGACAGATTAACTCATACAGGATTGGTTAGCCTTGAGGAGAGGCGGAAAGGGGGTGATTTATTAGAATTATACAAGTTCCTAAAAAATCCTGAGCTAAATACTGAATATGGTTTTCAATACCATAATCATTTACTAAACCTCAGGTAGCCCATGACATGGGCGTCGGTGATTGGACACCTACAATAATGGTGACCCAATCCCCTGTGCATGTCATTCAGGCTACGGTAGGGTAGGGTGGCCGGATGGGGAGGTTGGCGAATGTAGCAATGGGATGTCACTATATGTGCATGTGCTGGGGGTGGAGTGAGCATGCCCAGCAAGGGTCAGGAGGGGATGTGAGTGGTGGTGCCATGGTCAGTTGCTGAGCTGACACTGTTGTGTGGTCGGTGGGTTATCAGCGTTGGTGGGCAGGGTACTGGGTTCAGGTCCGGGCGCTGGTGTGTTTTTGTTGCCTGGCTCGAACCTTTTTCTTTCTAATGTTTTTCACCCCCCCGACATGCACCCCCTGGAGTTGAGAATCCTTAAGTAGGTGGGTGCGGGAGGTGAAGACCACCATGGGGGGTTGTGGGGGGGGCACAGCCCTACCACATAAAACATTAAAAAACTAAGTCCCCTGCACTGTTTTGCTGTGTGCCAGGGTGACAGAGTGCCAAAATAAATTTTTGGCACTCTGACTTTGCGATAACGGCGATCGCCTTTAGGCTTTCACTGTTATCACACAGAACCAAACCTGAGAAGTCATAACCATCAATTACTGGTCCCCAAAGCTAATACCACTAAAAGAGATACCTTTTACACTGATAGAGTGGCAAAACTTTGAAATAGCCTGCCTCAACATGTTGTTAATGCAACAACCTTAGACACGTTTAAATCCAAATTAGATTAATTTCTTGGATGGACCCAAATAGATAATTGATAAACCCACAATGTTGTGGGAGACATTCTAGATGGGCATAAGCCTTCCTATATCTTACCTAACCAAGTAACCGAGTAACATGAACACTCAGCCACGTATAAAGAATGTACAGCTAAATGGATGGAATTGTCTATAAGATTTAAACAGTACGCAGCCATTGATAGCCCACGTGAGAAAATTATTCAATCAGAGAAAATGCACTGGGGAAGTGTTTTAGAATGACCGGCTGCAATCACACAGTTCTTAGCAGAATGCAACTTGGTCTTTAGGATTAGTGTAGATTGTGTTTTTCAACAGAATAATGGGAATTTCCTAGGTCTGGTAGAACTTCTTGGAAAATCTGAACCAGTCATATAGGAACACCTACGTTGCATCTCTATCTAGGCAAAAGGATTCAGGATGAGCTAATAGTCAAGAATGACATTTTAGAAAAAAATTAAACATAATATTATTCAATTATTTTAGACTGTATACCTAATGTGAGCCATCAAGAGCAAATGTCACTCACTGTCTAAATCATTGAGACAAAGGACACTGTAGATATAAAGGAATATTTCTTGTCATTCTTACAAGTCCATGAAACTACAGGTGAATTTTTGACTGAGTCTCCATTAAAAGAACTTACAGATTTTGGACTTTCATCACCAAACTGCAGAGAGCAGGGCTATAACAACAGTTCAAATATGAAAGAGAAAAATGTTGCTGTACAAGCTAGAATATGACAATTGATCCAAGAGCTTTTTTTGTGTCTTGCAGCTCTCACAGCCTTAATTTGGTTATTGACATTTCTGAAAAATCTTCAATTGAAGCAGTTTCTTTCTTTGAAGACTTGCAATGCATTTATATCCTGTTCACCTCTTCTACGACCCAATCCAAGTGTTCTGTGATTATGTTAGTGGCTTATCTGTCAAACCATTTTGTGAAACTGAATGGGAGCATACAGCAGAGAGTGTGAAGTCAGTGAGATATCAGGTCAGTGATGTTTATGATGCACTAGTAGGATTAGCTGAGGTCACAAAGGAAAAGGATCCAAAGGCATACTCAGTGACTTCCTCATTGACACATTTTATTAAAAGTGCAAACTTCCTAATCTGTCTTGTAGTTTGGTATGACATTCTCATAAAGGTTGGTCAAATAAGCACACTGATACAAAGTTCCTCTATGCAAATAGACCAAGCAGTCATTTTGCTGGATGAAGCAAAATAATCTTTAGTTGAATACAAGGCTGGTGGTTTTGTGAATGCCAAAGAAACAGCCAGAGAAGTGGCAGATGAATTAGATGTGCAGCTGGCTTTTCCTTCAAAAAATGATGTAGAGCCTAGAAAATGAAAAAGACAATTTGATTGCGAGTCAGTAGACACTCCTAAAAATGATCCTGGAAAAATTAAAAGGGGAATTTGTTCATGTTGTTATTTACAATGCATTGGTATTAGTAAATAAAAGATTTAAACAACTTAATGAGCATGCCAAGAAATTTCCTTTTCTTGTAGAGTTAATTTCTTAACAACAGTAGATGACGAATAGCTTTTAAAGCACTGTAAGGATCTACAAATTGCACGTATTCACAATGACTCATGTTAGATTGATGGAGTTCAACTCTGTGAAGAGTTAGAAACACTTTGTTGACTTATTTCAAATGAATGTTTTGCTATAGAAACTCTAAATTTCTTTCTATAGACTACATATTCTGTAAAGAAATGTTCTAGTTAGAGATTCTGATGTCTTCAAATGGGGTTTTGATTACTTCATGGTCGTTGCAAAAGTTATGAACTATGGATCTATGTTCTTTTGTCTCAATTACCCCGGCCATTGACCAGCACAGTCTTCCTTTCACCTCCATGGCTGGCAATGAGCCAAGCCCTGCACCACGACACTTAGGTTCTGGCAGTGCACCAAACCCCATCACTGCAACTGCACCTGATTTTGCAATCACAGGCACAGTTACAACAGTTTTCACAATTTACGGCAGCTTGCTCCAAAAGTGAAGACTCACAAACAGCACCTTGGCTGATAGGTGTAGAGCCTATGTATGAGAAAGGTTCTTCAAGACAGCAGTACCAAAACTGGCATCCCTCCTGAAAGCTTCCAGGCAGTGGTGCTTTGTGAAGGTGTGCAGTGTTTTTCAGGAAGAGACATTACACATTTTTAGAATGGGGTGCCCTTTACAGGTGTAAAAGAGGCAGAGGTGCCCATTATGGAATATTCCCATAGGCATCTTGTAGGAAATTTCTACCAGATTTTTCATAACAGAACTGTATACAGGAAGCTATCCAACAAAAGATAGTTTGTTCTAACTGCTGGCTTACCGTTGCCAACCTCTCCATGGGCCATGCTGTGTGCTCAGTGACCAGATATCCCTTGTCTGTTTCATGTAGTGACATAGTGCCCTTTTCACACCCAGATAGTGCAGTTTTTGCTCACATACTGGGAAGAATTTTCAGGATAGAGAGCATGAATGTAACTGACTGGTTCAAGTGAAATTTTGACACCACCTTAAGTAGGAAATTATCATTTTGCCCCTAGCACTACCTTATCAATGTGGAAAATAATGTACTTTGTATCTGTAGAAGGCTTACATCTCACTTACCCTCCTTGAAGATACTATGGTTATCATCAAACTTGTTTTCCATGTGATGTAGCTTAGTTAGCTGTACCCATAATCTGAAAAAGATGCTGAGGTGAGGTGTCAAGTAATGTTTTGTCTCGCGGGTGGCATCACACTCTTGTAGGATGTTTGGATGTACCTTTGTAAGGCAATATTAATGGATTCCTGTTGTAAACATTTATATTACTTTACTGGACATGGCTATTTGAGAATAGTACGATGTATATAAAATCCAGCCCCAAATGTATAGTGTAGTAGTCTCCTTATGTGATCCATGTGCCAGTACAATACTTAAATCACAAGGAAGCGGAGTGGGGGTCTATGTCTGACTGGATGGGGGGTCCATTAGACTACCAGGGATATGTACTCTATTACAGATGGCAATTTGAGGCTGGGAGGGGGAGGGACCACTGGACTACCAGGGATGACATTAGTTATTCATATGGGATGGTGATCGGAAAGTGGGGAAGGGGAACTAGACTGCCTGGGACGACACTTATTTATTCACACAGGGACAGTGATCAGAGACCAGGGGAGAACACTAGATTACCAGGGAATTTCATAATTTCTTCAGGGATGGGAATCAGAGACTGGGGGCATTAGACTACCGGAGATAAAACTTGTTTATTCATCTGGAACAATGATCAGAGACCAGGGAGGGGAGTGGGGCACTACACCACCAGGGATGTAGGTGTCAGCTGGTGTTCAGGGCTGGTGATGTGTACAACATTCTCTGCAGGCCATGCAAATTGGCTCATAGTGGGCATTCAAATGGCCAGTTAGTATCATTCATGCCCAATGGGCTCATTAACATGGCTGCCGTAGTGAATACCGACTTAGCGCACTGGCACTATGCTTGCAGGGGTATTCATTTGGCTGTGGGGGGGCAAGACTGAGCCAGTTGGGTTAGAGGTAGCAGTATTGGTCCTAACACTGCCTCTATTTAGTTCTATTCACAGTCGGATAGTGCCATTCACTATCCATCTGTAAATAGTGAGTTTTGTGACCTGGGCAATCACAAGGTGCCATGCAAACTTTTGCATGGCACTTTGCATTTTTTAGTGAATCCTGGTCCTGGAGTCAGTACATAAAAACATAGACTTTGATGGCAGATAAGGACCGCTTGGCCTACCTAGTCTGCCCATTTCCCTACCTACAGGATAAGCTGCAGATCCTAGTTAACAAACAGCCTATTTCTTCCTACTCCCCACAAGAATTGCCTTATGTCTGTCCCATGCACTCTTGAATTCTCCCACAGTTTTGGACCCTGCAATCTCCTCAGGAAGGCTGTTCCATGTGTCCACCACCCTCTCTGTGAAAAAATACTTCCTCGCATTGCCCCTGAGCCATCCCTCCTCTATCTTTAAATTGTGTCCCCTTGTTCTTGCACATCTCTTTCTCTGACAGATGCTACCCTCTTGAACTTTGTTGATTCCACTGAGGTACTTAAACATTTCTATCATAGCCCCCCTCTCCCTCCTTTCCTCAAGGGTATACATATTAAGCTCCTTTAGTCTCTCCTCATATGGCTTCTCTTGTAGACCTTGCACTATTTTAGTTGCCCTCCTTTGGACTGCCTCCATCCTGTCTATGTCCTTGCAGAGATGGGGTCTCCAGAACTGGATGCATTACTCCAGATGGGGTCTCGCCAACTGTCTGTATAGAGGGATAACAACTTCTTGTTTTCTGCTGGTGATGCATTTCCCTATACATCCCAGTATCCCCCACCTCTCCCTACTGCCTGCTCACATTACTTGCTAACCTTAAGGTCATCTGATATGATTACCCCCAGGTCCCTTTCCATTTTTGTTGTTGTTACTACCTCACCCCTATTGTGTAATCTTCCCTGGGTTTTTGTTTCCCAGGTGCATTATTTTGCACTTCTTTGCATTGGATCCAAGCTGCCATACTTCTGACCATTCCTCCAACCTTGCCAAGTCCCTTCTCATCCTTTCCACGCCTCCTTGTGTATCAACCCTGTTGCATATCTTTGTGTCTTCTGCAAAGAGGCATATTTTTCCTTCCAGTCCATCTGCAATGTCACTTATAAAGACATTAGAAAGGATTGGACCCAGTACTGAACCCTGTGGTACCCAACTAGCAATCCTCTTTCTTCAGAGTGGACTCCATTTACAATTACCTTCTGTGTCCTGTTGTCCAGCCCATGTTTTACCCAGGCTGCCACCCTGGGACCCACTCCCAGACTGGTTAATTTGATTATTAATCTTTTGTGTGGGACTGTGTCAAATACCTTGCTAAAGTCTAGGTAGACCATGTCCACAGCCCCTCCCTGGTCTACTACTTTGGTCACCCAGTCAAAGAAATCTATTAGATTCATCTGGCATGACCTTCCCACTGTGAACCCATGCTGCCTTGGATCTTGTGCCCCACTGGCTTCTAGGTACTCAACAGTTCTTTCCTTCAGAAGTGATTCCATCATCACCAACATCCTTTTATAGACAATGTTTTTCCCTACCTTGGGATCCTCCAACTGCTTTTAAATATCTGTAAACTAATATATTCCCATTACAAATTAGAGTTCTAAGGGTAGCTTTGAATCTCTGTTATAAAATAACACAGATGGGAAGTGAACATCTTCCATTTGTGGTATAGCAAGAATTTTTAAAACACTGTAATAAAAATATGTGGTTTTACCAACTGAATAACAAAGTAAGGAAACTAGGCTCCCCAAATCTAAGTGATCCTCATTTGTTAGATAATCTACTTCTCCTTTTATGAGAAATACAGTACAACAAAGGATTAGAGATGAACATTTTCAGAAACAAATGGCAAAGCTATCAGATATACAGGGAACCCAGTCATATAAAATAACACTGAGTTAGAGACAAAACATTTTTATTTATCATACTGTGAAAACACCCATCATAGAAATGCATTCTGTAGATTTTGGATGGGAATGTGTTTTTCTGGTAAATATATTAATATATTAAATATATGAGCCTATTAGAAGAGTGGTCGGGTGTCTGGCAGTTGAGTTTCAGTGCTAAAAAGTGCAAGATCATGCACCTGGGTCACAGGAATCCAAGGGATGGATGGGGAAATTCTGGCCACCACAAGTCAGGAGAGAAACCTGGGGGTTATCATATCTGCTAACCTGAAGGTGACCAAACAGTGTGGAAATGTGGTGGGGAGATCAAACAGAATGTTGGGGTGCATAGGGAGGGGCATAACAAGCAGGAGGAAAGAGGTGGTGATGCCACTGTACAGATCACTGGTGAGGCCTCAGTTGGAGTACTGTGTCCAGTTCTGGAGACCACATCTCCAGAAGGACATTGACAAAATAGAGGTAGTCCAAAGAAGGGCAACGAAGACAGTACATGGACTGTGCCAGAAGCCCTATGAGGAAAGACTTAAGGACCTTAATATCTATTCACTGGAGGAAAGAAGGGAGAGGGTAGATATGATAGAGACTTTCAAGTACCTTCGGGGAATAAACAGGGTACAGGTGGAAAGCATATTTCAGAGAAAACTCTACACAAGAACAAGGAGGCATGTTATGAGGCTGAAGGGTGGTAGTCTCAGGGGCAATGTTAGGAAGTACTTTTTCACTAAGAGGGTGTTGAAGCCATGGAACAGCCTTCCAGCAGAAGTGGTGGGTGTGAAAACAATACAGGGGTTCAAGAGCGCGTAGAATAGACATAAAGGCACCCTGGAGATGTGCAGAGCAGGAGAGATGCATATCAAATATGATCTGGGGCTGCAGCAGTGAGTAGAGAAATGGCAGACTAGGTGGGCCGTATGGTCCTTATCTGCCAACAGATTCTATGTTTCTATATTGGTTTGTTGGACAAAGGAAAGATGCAAATGTTCCACAGATGAATAACTAACTGTCAGCTACCTGATATTTGATTGTAAACTGTTCACAAAAAATATTATTATATTCATCTGTTGTTCCTTTTTTCTTTTTAGAAGTGAAAAACAGGCTGCCCACCATACTGGTGCTACCACACAAAACATGTTTATTTAAAGTCCTTGATCAACTCCCACTGCATCTTTCCTGGACTTGAGACACTCCCAATACAGTCAAGCCACAAAAGATGAAGTGGGAGGAGAGGAGGCTATTGCAAAATGTTTGGCTGCACTGTTTGAGGGTATTCCTAATGTTCAGAAAGTATGCAGTAAGAGTAAATCAAGGACCTGAAGCAAAACAAGGTTGTGTATAATTACACCAGTAGCATGCATGTCTGTTATACAAAGAAAAGAAGCAGTTAAAACAAGCAGCAACATCAATGACTTTTAGAGAAGGCAAGCAGTCATAAACTGAGGGTTTTCAACTAGAAATAATATGATGCAAAAAAGGTTGACAGTGTCCCTTTAAATGTTTGTTTTCCAGGGTTCTTGGAAGCTAAATGATGTAAACTATTAATGTGCAATAACTGAATAGTATATGGTTAGAGCTTATTCTGCATAAAAATCAGTGACTCTCAAAATGTTGTAAGACAGTTCAAAAGTCAAAACGTTGTACTACCGTTCTGACATCACATCACTAGTACAACACCTTTTTAGCCTTGAACTGTTTCCTGACTAGCTGAAAAACCACTCTTCACAAAAAAATTCAGAGCAACATTGAGACACTGCATAGCAAGTGGTTGGGAGAGCGCTTCAAAGATAGTTTGGACACGGACTGCCATAGTTGGCTCTGTGTTTCCAAACTATCAATCTGTCAGTTTTCTTCTTTTCTTTTTTTTTTTTAAATCACTGCACCTATCAGTCTTTGGGGTCGAGAGCAGAGGGGGACTGCAGCGAGGACCTGGAGGACATAGCAGCATGAACACATGGTATGAAACCTTGTGAAATTAAATGGTCAAAATTTGGGGGGAACTATATACAGTATTATACAAAACAGTGTATGGATGACCATACACAACAAGGCTATGTTTCCATCTCAGGGATGTGATGCTGTCATACAGTCTCTCGAGCGTCACTCTTGAGGTCTGTATGATATCATCACATCCCCTTGATGGAAACATAGCCTTGTTGTGTGTGGTCATCCATACACTATTCTATGTGTTATGTGTATTGTGCTTAATATATGTAATATTTACTACATGTTGTATCATTGTATATAGATACATATATATATATATATTTATACTGTATTACAGTATATTGCAACTGATATCTGATTTACTTATATAACTGACACATGACTGCTGGGATTTCATTACAAATGAGCTGTGCTGAATGGTTTTATCCCATAATTAAATCTGAATTGAAAAAATTGAATTGAAATTAAAGGGTAAGAGTGAGAGGTGATCAGTTCCCATTGGTATCTGGTGACCTCATAGAGATGATCCAGCTGAATGACAAAGCTTAGGCCAAACACCAAACAATTAAAAACCAATTTGACACAGCCAGTTTTGAATGGGTACATTACTTTATGGTCAATAGGTGATACACCTACTTGGATATATGGGGTTCATTTCTGAAATCTCCCCAATGTAAAATCCCACATGGTCAGTACATGCTGCAACACCTTTTCGATCTGTCCAAAACCATAAATTTCACTACTAATGGCATGTCTTGTACATCCTGAGTTCCCTTACTCACTTCAGTGAAGTCGAACTGGAATCTCAAAATCATTTGTAGATATATGTGTCACCCTCTGGAACTCTTTCTTTATGTGACTGTATCCTCTAACTTGTCCACTGTTAATTGTTAGCATTATTGTTCAGTTCTATTTAAGATTAAGCAGGTTTTATTCTAGCTTGCAAAACTTTTTGTTGAATTTGTACTGAAACTCCTTTCTTTATGTTGTTTTGGTGTTGTACCTACAAGGGTTTATTCCCAGCCAGGAGCACTGTTCATAGTTATGTCTCTGCTAAGTGGAGTTAACTGTCAAATTTGGGAAACCTTAAAAAAAAAACATCTGACAGACAATCTTAGATCATACTCTACAACCTGGGCACTTATACCACAAGAACTGCTAATGTGGAGTACTTTCAGAACAATTTCCTAAATTCCACATCAGATCCATAGAATTCTGAAAGTGGTACACAATCTCATTAATCCATGTGGAAAATCAACTGTTATAAGTCAACCACCAAACCCATAGGCACCGAGTTGTATAGGCCCAGGGGGCATGGGTCCCAGCAAAATTTTGTGACCTGGGCTGAGCCTCAGCAATAATGGCAGCATGGCAGGCAAGTATAAAGCAGAATTTGCTTTTTCTTTTTTTTGAAATGGGACTTCTGTACACTGTCTGCTGCTGAGTAATGACCTGATATGTATAGCTGCCCACCCCTGCCGCCCCCTCGTCAGGCAGGCACACTAGTGCCAGGCTGTTATTATTTAAAATTGTTATTTAAAGTCAGTGCCACGCCTTCTGAGATTGGTGGTTTAGTGGCATTTTTCAAACTTGCCATATTGTGATTGGTCAGGAGGAGGGCTTATATTGAGCACGAGTTACATGCATTGGGCCGTTTAGGTTGAGGAAGGTGATTGTGGCGTGGCAAGGAGTGAGAACTAGGAGGAGGCGAACAGCAGACAGCAGAAGGTGGTGTGGCAAGCAAGAGTGGAGTTGGTGACTCGGGCATCGGCTCAGCAAGGAGCGGAGGGAGACGAGACTAGTGAGGGAAGGTTAGGGCCTGGTGGGTAGTGTAACCGATGATCAGTAGTTCACCAGCAGCAGAGCAGGCTGAAAAATAGGCAGCGGGCATGTGATGAGGTGGGCGCGGCTTGCAGGTGGAGCAACAGGGTAAATGGTTGGTGTGTGGAGGAGGTTAAAGGAGAACCAGCCCAGAGAAGCCAGAGCCAGAACATGAGCTGCCACCACTGTCTGCCACCTCCAGCAGCATGAGGGGTCGGTTGGGGATTCCAGGGAGGAGAGGGTCCAGGATCACATGAGGCAGGCAGAGCCACAGTGTTATTAGTCCTACTGGGTGGGTGGGTTCCTAGCAAAGTGCTAGGTCCAGTCCGAGTGGCAGCAGAAGAGGAGCTGAGGATAAGCAGGAGCGGTCCGAGTGGTGGTCACACATGACATGCACCAGGCCAGCCCAGAAGAGGAGAAGAGAAGAGAAGACAACAAAGAGACAGACACAGCCAAGACAGCCCAGCCCAGGCAGCAGACAGCAGGCCAGCAGCACCAGCATCAGAGCCTGAGGAGAGGGAGAGGAGTTCAGAGCAGCAACATCACCCAGGTGGTAATGTACCCCCTTCCTGAGCCCCTCACCTTAGCCATAAGTGCCCAGGCCCAACCCAGACAGCAGCAGCAGTGAGCGCACTACTAACCAGGTAAGGTGTGGAGGGGATGGGGAGAGATGCAGGCTGCTGATGAGTGACAGTCCAGGACCACTACTCTTTGACTACTGTGAGTCAGTGACTATGAATATAAGACTGAGTGTACTACTGTCTGACTACTGACTTTATAACTGTCTGTACTGAGTGAGTTCAATTTCAATGAAGTGTTGGGGGCCTGGGTGTAGAAACACATATAAGAAGTAATAAGCCACCGTGGCTTACAAGCAGATTGAAGATAGGGTGGAAGTCAGGGCAGTCTGTGCCTACAGTGCCTTAATGGCCATTGGCCACCACTGAGTTAGGTAACTCTTATTGTTTGCTGTCCACCCCATACTGGTGTGATAATAAATAATAATGGTGGTATGCTCTATTTCACATAAAGATAAAGACAGAGACAGTGCATACTGAGGTACTTTTTACCCCTATTATACAGTTCCTGAAGTATAATGTTACATCTATTGGGCATAATAACGTCTGGTCTGGGTAGTGAGTAACAAATACAATCATGTCAACAATTGGTGAGGGAAGGCAGATAGGCACCAAAGAGTTCTGGCTTACAAACTGTACTTTCTTCCTAGCTACACCACTGCATGGCATTTTGCTGAATAGAATACCTTCTAATTTCTCCAGGTCGGTGTGTGTACAGCTTAATTGTTTGTATTTACCCCCCAGTTAGGGTTTTCGGCTATAATAAAAGCAACTTCTCCCATCAGAAGTTAATTTACTTTAGTTTGTAAAACTCTGCATTCTCCAAACATGGCAGATGCTGTGCAGATTCTGGATCCATTTCCTATGAAACTGCTATGCTGCACCACTCGCCTCGTGCACTTTCACAGGAAATGAACCCTTCACTGTGATGCGTCTGCCATGTTTTGAGATTGCAGACTTTTACAAAAAAAAGTAAAGTAAGTTCTGATGGGAGAATTTTTTTTTTATTACAGCCGAAACGTCTAATTGGGTGCTGGGTGGTTAAGGTTTGTGGGTGGGGGTTTCTACATAAGGACTGTACTGGAGAAGGCAACACCTCTATTAAGGATGTACACCAACTGAGCCACTGGAAATGTCTGTTGGGCTGGTGTTTTTCCGGCAGTCACTAGCCCTGCTAGCTAATGGCAAAATAATTTCAAGCCTTGGTCGTCTATGTGCCCATGCCATGGCTATGTTCAGAAAACTATATATAAAGTATCTGTCAGACCCTCTCTGTCTATAACCTACCTACCTGGTGATACTGTCATGGCATATGCTGCTACAGTGAAATGCAGTACGGACTCCATTTATGCCACGCTCTCTCCTGACCTCAGCTAAACAGATAGGGAAGCAGCCAGCCAGGAAAGGTTTGCACTGTGTTCAGAAATTATGTGTGAGTGACTTGATGTGAGGGATCTGGAGTGTTGAGGGGGGGTTGGGGCTTCTCTCATGTCTATATTGCCTCCTGTACTAGCCTACAGATAACAAAACCTGGTGTTTCCTGCTGTTTTGGACTTTGTCCACTGGTAACTGGTTAATGTGGTGCCTAGTCTGCAGCCAAAGCAAAGCAACTGAACTATCGGTTATTTTGAAGTCTGTGGGGGTGGGGCACAGCCTAGTGGGGAGGAAATGGAAATGATTGTGGCCCTTGTTGTGGCCAAAGGGGCAGCATGCCTGGTGAAATGCCACCTATGCATAGTAAGATTAGGGGCTGGGTCCTCTGGACAGAGCTGGGCCACACCATACAGTTTTTCATGATCCTGAGGATATATCACAGGTTGTGTAATTACAACAGGGGAGCAGTAAATTACAGCATCTGGAGTGCTTTTGTAGACTAATTTCTTGTGCTCACACATGCACATGCTTTTACAGCTCTTAATTGGGACCTGTCTGATGTGAGGTTTGGTTTTTTGGGGGCAGGGTAAGAGAAAACCTTGGTGATCATCTTCTCTCTACTCCTGGTTGTGCATGTGTTGTGGGCACCTAACACTTGTTGTTTTATTGTACAACATGTCATGGTGGCAGCAGCAGATGTGGGTAGTTTCTTTGTGGAGGAGGTTGTGTTTCACATCACATTATTCTCCCATGGCATTTGCTGCTTGACGGTTCAACACTAGGGGGTTGGAGATGGGACTTTGGCTTACATGCATCCAGTCTTGCTGCTTGAGTGCTGCCTTACTTTAAAGAATAACTGTGCTGAATATGTAACTCATCTCTCCTCAAGGCTGTTTTCAAATACTTGTTCAAATTCTGTTATTGCTTCAGCTAGCCATGCTTTTTTAGTTGTCCTTCTGGGTGTTCATGAATGTTAAGAAGAACCATTTTAGAACTGTATGATGTAGAAATATGTCCCTGTTCTACTCTTCTATTCTTGGCACCAGAGGAGGCTAATACGGGGGGCCGACCAGCCATGGACCCCTCACTTTTTTACAAGGGGGGGCCACACATGTATTGTGGCCCCTCCACTTTTTTGGGGGGTGCCTGTTTTCTTTTTTAAATACATTTATGAACTGTGCAGCAGTGTCCGTTCTAATTTAGTACATGGCTGCAGAACAGACAGGCCGATACAGACAACTCCCCCCCACCCCCCACAAGATAGAATGAGTTCTGCTTTGCCCAGAAGTTTATTTTTTATTTTTTGTAAAGTAATGAATTTGGGGAACTGACTCTTTACTAGGACACTCTTTACCAGAGGTCGTCGGAGCACACTGGGGCAGTTCCAGGGACTGACAGCATCAGCACTTGTTCTTAGGCTAGCTCATGTGCAGTGGCATGGAGACACACTGCTGGGCTTCACACTTGACACCTCTTAGATTGCACTTGGAGTGATGACTGACTGAAGTTTAGTCTACTTGCCTCAGATTGTGTTACGCTCACAGCTGATGATCTGTCTTCACTAGGAGTGCATCTTGTCCCTACCTGTGGTGTCAAAAATTAATGTTTAAGACCAGGAATACAAAGGTAAGTAGTAAAAGTAAAAAAAAAAACCATCAACGCTGGCGACCTGGCTTTGGAAATGGACCCAGGTCATCAGAGGGCTGGCCGGGGGGTGAAGGATGGAGCATCCCATGGACAGCTCTCCTTCTCTGGGGGGGGAGAGTAGGGAGTACATCTGGCATTCGATGGACCCCTGGTGGAGGCCGGGGGTACTGCAGCAACCAGCGTCTGGACATTCAGGGGGTGGGGCAGACGTGGGACGTCATTGCATGTCCCTGCCCCCATGATAAATGGGATAAAATCCCCTGCTTGCACCTATATGACGCCCACCTCGCCACCTCTGCATCAGCTCCCAGGCCTGCTCCCCCCCGACCTGACCAATGTCCATGACACCTTTGCCAGTGCCGCGGCTCCATCCTGGGGGGGGAAGCCAAGGGTGCAATGGGGGAGAAGCTGTGGCTCATGTGGGAGTGAGAGGTTGATTAGGTCTGTGACCGGGCAGATAGTCCCAATGCTGATGCGGGACAAAAAGTACAATAAATAGCAAAAAACAAACAAACAAAAAAAACATGAGGACTGTCTTTCTGCTGCACTGACCACCATGATGCTGTATATTTGAGGTTAGACTTTGGCTGTGGCTCATGGTGCAACTTACTTGTTTTTGCCAATTATCATGGCCCAAATTAAATTATACTGGCCACATATCTGCAGTTAGACTTTTTTGGCTGTGGCTCAGGCTTACTTTTTTTCCACCAGTGTGGGTCAATGTAAAGGGTGTCAATCACCACAGGAGGAGTATCTGTGTATTTAGTCTGTGACACCTGACTGAACAGGGCATTTTTTTTCATCCATAGATTATAAGACCAGCTGTATGCAGCAAGCAATAGAAAAATAATGGTGCTTAATAAAGAAAACTAAGGGACAATCCCTAACATGAAAAATAAAAGAAAAGCACATTAATAATTGTACTTATCAACTGATAGTAAAGCATTGCTCTTTTTTTGGTATCTATGGGGGAAGGGATCCCCATATCTCCAAGAGGTGGAAAGCCTGGGCACTGTGGGTTACATTCTAGACAGAATGGATTTGGCTTGTTGCCCTGCACACTTACAAGGTGTATTCTCATAACAGTTCATGTCATGATGCACAAATCTGCACTTTGTGTGTTAGGTCTGAGAAACCTGATGGGTCTGCTTTGTGTATTTGGGGGACGTGGAGTGGCATAGTCTATGTTTGTGTGTGTTGGCTTTGGAAGGGTTCTGTACATTGGGGGGGCAGATGGTGAAGTGTCCTTTCCCCTTGCTCCCAAACCTGGCTCCACTACAACCGGTGAGGTGGTGGTTGTTGTACTACTAGTAGTGGTAATGGTATTAATAGTTTATTATTGAATTTTGTTGACCCAGTAGGCCCACTGAGACTAGAAGTCCCCTTTTCAGGGGTGACCAGGGGATGGGGGATACAGATGGTAACCAACTAAACTGAACCAGATTAAGCTGAAGTAATATTAGCTAATAGTATAAAAGTTTGTAGTATAATTATTATTATAAGCAGCAGTAACAGTAGTAGTGAAGCCCTTCCCAGCAGAGAAATGGAACATAGTCACAGACATGGGTTTGGGGTGGGGGTAAGGGGTGTAGAGTTGATTGAAATGTATAATGAAGTGCAAAAAATTTGGGGCTGTGTGTGTGTGTGTGTGTGTGTGATGGTTGAGGGTTTAGGGACACTGCTTGAGAGGTCTGGGAACCCTGAGGTGCTCCATTGTGCATATTGGGGGTAATGGAGGGGCACAGAATTCATTTGTATTAAATGAGGGGCTCTCTATATTTGGGGGTAAAAAGGGAATGACCCATATGGGTACAGTGTATGCTAGCTTGTGGAGCTTCTGTGCAGTGGATGAGGCACAGTGTGTGCATTTTAGATTGGGGTGCCCTGTGTGTTGAGGGACAGTGGGTGAATGATACAGAGGGTCACAGGGTGTGATAGCTTGGGGGCTACTGTGCAGGCATTGAAGTTAAGTTTTGCAACCACTAGCCTCTTTGTCAGGATGTGGTGTGATTAACTGGTGACAGTGCTCTGGGATATCATTATGCTTGATTTGAGGGTGGATGCCATGAGTGGTGCCGGTTGACTGTGATGTCAGGACACTTAATGTGCATCACTGGTGCTGCTGCATCCAGACATCGGGGTACAATATCACTATTCACGAACACCACCAATCATGCATCTGGACATTATGGTTGACCAGCATCGCTCATGTCCTACTCAAGGTAATGAATTTAATCAGATAAATCGAGAATAAATTCTAGTCATGACATAAGTTATTTTAATGAAATGAACACCATGTGACATCAAAAAGTCACAAAACTGATGCAAAAATTGAAAAATTTTCTGGGGACATGAGCGTCCCCCAGACCCCCAACCCTTTTAATAAACTTTGTGGAGGGCACCCCCACATTAATGCCACTTGAACTGCACCTGCTTGTCACAATGCTTTCATGTTGTTTTGTGGAACTCCGTGGATGACAGGAACATCAACTACATCATACAGTTCTACAATGGCAGCGGTGCTTAACACTGTGTAAAGCAGAAACACCCACTTGGGTTACTGAAGGGCATGCAAAGATGGAGTAATAATAGAATTTAACCAGCACCCCAAAAACATAGAAACATAGAATCTGATGGCAGATAAGGACCGTTTGGCACACCTAGTCTGCCCATTTCCCTACCTGATGGATAAGTTGCAGATTCTAGTTAATCAACAGCTAACTTCCTCCTACTCCCCACTAGAATTGTCTTATGCCTGTCCCATGCATTCTTGAATTCTCCCACTGTTCCTAACTCCACAACCTCCTCAGGAAGGATGTTCCATGCATCCACAACCTTCTCTGTGAAAAAATACTTTCTAACATTACCTCTGAGCTGTCCTTCTCTACCTTCAAATTGTGCCCGCTTGTTCTTGCACATCTCTTCTTCTGAAAGATACTACCGTCTTGTACCTTGTTAATTCCCTTGAGATACTTTAAAGTTTCTATCATGTGACACCGAAGTTAACCTGATGAACAAATTAAAGGATAACAACAAGAAATTCTTCAGCTACATAGGTAGCCTCAAAGGCAAACAGCCAACTATATGCCCTTTAAAAACTGGTGAGAAGATCGTAATTGAAGAAACTGAAATGGCAACTGTATTTAATTCATTTTTTCTAAGTATACACAACCCGGCTGCTTACATTACTCAGCATTTTGAATTTAATAGTAAAAAAATAGAATTTCAACCAACAGACATCATCACTGCAATTAATGGTTTTAAAACTAATGTTTCTCCAGGACCTGACAGCATTACACCAAGCTTCTTGAAAAAATTAGTCTTCCAACTGGCGGAGCATCTCACAATCCTTTTTAACAGATCCATCCTAGAGGGTAAGGTGCTCGAGGAATGGAAAATGGCCGAGGTAATCCCTATTTTCAAGGAAGATCGAAGAACAGAAGTGGGAAATTATCGTCTCATTAGCTTGACCTCAGTAATTGGAAAACTAATGAAAAAATTAATACACAAACATATCTCTTCTCATTTAAAAGACAATGGTCTGGTTGACCCATCTCAACATGGTTTTACCCCTGGAAGATTTTGTTTAATGAACTTAATAAGTTTCTTTGAACCAGTAAGTGCGGCTCTGGATAAAAATGTCTCAGTTGATTTTGTTTTTCTAGACTGCTCTAAAGCCTTTGATAAAGTCTCTCATAAAGTTTTAATAAACCAACTTATTAATATAGGGTTAAACAATTATTTAATCAGTTAGATTTCTTCTTGGTTAAATAATAGAATTCAACATGTAACTATTAAAGGGTACTCATCTGATTGGGGATGTGTTACTAGCAGTGTTCCTCAAGGCTCTGTTCTCGGCCCAGTATTATTTAATATTTTAATATCATCTCTCCCACACTCAAACAGAGTATGGCTTGGAAAATATGCTGATGATTGCAAACTAGGTTGTCTGATAAATTATCAAGAGGATGCTACTTTCTTGCAATCTACTTTGAATTTAATAGCTAACTGGGCATCTGTGAATGAAATGCACTTTAATCTGGACAAGTGCAAAGTGATGCACATGGGGAAAAATAACCCCATGTATACATACAAAATCAATGCCACCCTCTTGTCTACAGTCAAAGAAGAAAAAGACCTGGGTGTATTAGTAACGGATTACTTAAAATTTGATACCCACGCATTAGTCACGGCTGAAAAATGTCAAAAACTGTTAGGATGTATATTAGGGAATATCAAGAGTAGGAAGACAGAGGTGTTGGTTCCACTATATGGATCATTGGTGAGACCCCATATGGAATACTGTTCCCAATTTTGTGCCCCGACCTCTAGGAGAACTCAGATATTATATGAAAACACACAAAGGAAAATGACTAGAAACATAAGATCTACCAAAAATCTGAGCTATGGAAACAGACTCCTCAAATTAAATCTTTATTCAATTAAATACAGGCAAGAAAGAGGAGACCTCTGCCTAATTTATAAAGTATTACAGGATGATTACATGATAGAAACTCTTGGGCTTAGGAGGAATCTGGGTATCAATGGTACTAGAGCTCACAAACAGAAAATGAGGGATGAAACTAATAATACGGTTAAGAGAAGTAACTATTACACCCAACGTGTGATATCTAAATGGAATAAGCTCCTAAGCTTTGTTGTTGATAGCCCTAACATAAGTACCTTCAAGGCAAACTTGGATAACTATATGAAAGGAAGTAAATTTTTATTCCACCAATTAATTGGTGGTGAGTTCACTAAAGGGCTATATGCTCACTGAACTTGTAACTCACTATGAAACTATGCCCCTCCTTTCCTCAAGGGTATATATATTAAGCTGCTTTAGTCCCTCCTGGTATGTCTTCTGGTGCAGACCCTGCACCATTTTGGTTGCCCTCCTCTGAACAGCCTCCACTCTGTCTATGTCTTTGCGGAGATGGGGTCTCCAGAATTGCACACAGTACTCAAGATGGGGTCTCACTAACTGTGAGCTTCTATTGGGAAAAAGACTTACAGGCTAAGCGCAGTTTTCCTTTAAGTGTCACAAAATGTATATGAGGTGTGGTGATGGAAGTTGGAAACTGAGTTCTAGTGTGCTCCTGGCCATTTAACTCTTCACCCCTGTATTGATGATGAGCACTAGCCTCCAGGGTTGGACTGAGGTGGTGGTGGGGAGGGTGCTGGAAAGTTGACATTGGGGGCAGGGGCCCGTGGTCCCACCCACCCTGGATTTCTGGAAAATCAAGAGGTGGAGGTCCCAGGGTGACAGGCTACCAGCCCTGCACTGGCACATGATGTACACACACATGTTGTACCAGACCCTTGGGGGTGTGGCTCCTGGCTCTGGTCTCAGTGCAAGTGCCACAGGCCCATGGCTGGGAAGGGGGGAATACTATTATGTTAACCACCACTGAGGGACGAGTAGGGGTGGTCGGATATAAGGCAGTAAAGAAGGTTCAAGAGGGTACCATATTTCAGAAAAAAAACTGTTTAATTACAAGAACAAATGGTCATAATGAGGCTGGAGGGTAATGTGAGGAAGTATATTTTCCCAGAAAGGGTGAATGCTGGATCAGGGTATTAAATATGCCAAAAAAACTGATTAGCACTTTTACGCGTGAAATGTGCTAATCAGTTGTGGAAATGCATAGCACTTGGCAAAAAATGGTTGGCAAAATAAAAAAAAATTCCATTCTATTAATTTTGTCTGCTGTTGCATGGACTCCCTTTAAAAATGGATATCAGTTTACTGCTACCCATTTGTGGAAATGAGTAGCATTACCCCCCGTTTTGTGTACCATTTTGCTATGCTATACCAGGGAGCTATTTAATACCCTGGATGTATGGAATAGCCTCTCAGTGGAGGTGGGTGGTGGGAACAAAAATGGTAGGGGAATTCAAGATGGCATGGGACATTGCACGTTCATGCTTCCCATCTCCTGAAGCCTGACTACCTGGTGATTAGGCTTTTTGTATGAAAACATTTGCAAGTGCCTGCACTTACTGACTGTTGCATTCCCCCTCACAAACTCTGCTGGTAGGTAACTTAGCGGTTGCAGTGTGGTACCCTCTCATGTTAATGTGTGACACTGCAATTCTTGCTGATGAAGCATGTGAGAGTAGTGCGTCAACGTACACCAACATGAGACGGCATCATGCAGAAGGGCCTGGTATGCTGCCAGCTGCTGAAAATTGAGGATGACCATCACTGTGAGTAAGTGTGTGGGCACTTAATGTTTTATTTTTTCGAGAAGTCTAATTGGGTCAGGTGGTCAGGCTTCAGGGGGTGATAGAGGTGGGGTATGTCGGCTAAGTACTATACTGGTTTTAAATCTGTAAACTGAATATGTTGACATCCCTACTTAGCCTCTTAGTTGCATACTGTGTGTGTCTGAGTCTCCACATATTTATGGTCTTCTATCTTGTTTGTGACAGCTGCTTGACCACTAATTATGTCAATGTTCCTTCAGAGGCAATCAGCTGTCATCTGAGCTGCTATCACATCATACAACCTAAATTTCCTGTTACCAATACTCTAACTGTGGCAGTATGTGTGCGCTGACAAATAAATTATTATATGTCTTTCAGCAACTATGTGTTTCTGATTCTGACATCCTATGATCATGCTTTAACTGGTTTTCTCAGACATTTTTTCAGGTAATTAAAAATGACCTCCACTGACCACACGCAAATGCAATTATTACAGATTTCTGATCGCTGAAGTTACCTGTGAAATGTATATGCTACGTTCATACTGTGGATGTATTAGGATGGCATTGCTGACTTGCCACATGTTTCTGATGGTAAACATGATTCACTTGCAATTGTAGCTCTTGGTGGAGGGAGTGTGCCAGAGACGGGGTGGGCCCCCCACCTCCATGCACATGACACAGTACTCACTCCCTGGTGTACAGTTGATCCCCTCCCCTCGAAGCCTGCTACTGTATAGTATGGAATGTGTTGCTGGTGTTCAGAGGTGCATTCACTAACTCCTCCCTCTGATCCCAGCCCCTATAGAAAGGAACATGTTCCTTTGATCCCTTCCCCCTAAATGTGAATTTTTCCCTAATCCCTCCCCTGGTGTCATGTGTGGTCCCTCACCCATCTGCACCCATGCAGATTGTATTTATTTAACCTCCCCCCACCAGCCCCCCTTGTTCAACTAGCAGGGCTGCTTGTCTCACACATGGCACCAACAAGAGGGATGGGGGTTGTCACTACTACAGTTCTGTTTACCAATACTTCTACTTTGGAGCCTGCTATCCTCAGACAGGCAAACCAAGTGTGGAAACTACCTGGCTCACACCTGGGAGGACCATTTACCATGGCCATCAACCTGGGTCCCTGGGAGAAAATGTTTGCTCACAATTATGCTAGGTTTGTACTTCTGGTCAGGGGCACACAAGTAAATCCAGACACAGTGAAAGCAATAACAATACTGTCCAAACCAGGTTGGGATTCTAGAGTGTAGCTTTTATTCACATACACAGAGAATAATCACAAAGCGAAGATGGACCCCCACAGGGTTACTCCCACTGGTAATGCAGATTACTGAGGTACAGAGAACACACGCAATGAACCCTCAGGTTCTGAAATGGAACAGCAAACACTCTGGTTCTGAATGGAGATTGGCACACACGGCCAAAACTGGTACATTTCCCTTGACTAGGCACTCTTGGCCAGCACTAGCCAACTTTCCCATATTTCATGAGGAATTACTGGTGGCACCCTGGACCACCAATGATCACATACAGGCTCACAGAAAATCCAAACCTACGTCTGGGTAAACTATTTTCTTCAGGCACTGGCCAAATGCACTGAGAGAAAACAAAGGTGCCCAAACTGAACCTGGAGAGGTAAACTGGTTGCTCCAGATGTGGGGGGGGGTCTCCCACCTTTTCCTTCCAAATTTATACTCAGCCATTCATCTGGTTAATAACACCCATCACAGAAAATTGGTAGATGCTATCTTGAAATGTTTTTCACATTTAACATACTACATTTCACATCTCTGAGGAGTTCTGAAGTTAAACGTTCTGTAACTGGCAATGTCTCTTCACTAGACCCCAACTTTAGCAGGCACTTTTAAATCAGACACAAACTAAAAGTTCTGTACTTGGCAAGTATCTCTCTGGGCCCCATAGTAGGCAGACACTTTTAAACAGAAAAACAGTCTTGGTGGCAGAGTCCCTTCGACAGAGAAAACTCACCACAGGAATGCAGGTGCCCCAGGGCATTTCCACACAAAAGTCTTGGGTACTCACAGAGCAGATGAATCTCAGGCAGCTTCAACACAGTCCAGGCTGGATCAGGGGATTGACTCTAAGTCCTGGAATCTCTCCCCACCCCTCCGGGGATGGGGCACTGGAAAACCCACTTGGAACGGTTTCTACCACTTCACTGTCTGTCTTCTATGTTCTTCTTCTAGGGTGAGAACAAACTACCCAAACCACAGTGGTAGCTCTCTGTCAGAGCTAAAATACGAGGATCTGCCAAGGCAGCAGCCTCCTCCTAGAGCTCCACTCTACAGACTACTCTGCAGGCTACTGACTCTAACTCAACATTCTACAGCTAACTCCCCAGCTAGCAATCCAGTGTGGATTATGCTGCTGCGACAATTCTAACGTGACATCATCACTCCAGCTCAGCTGAGACTGAAAAACAGAGTGAGACACTGTGAAATCCATTTAATTGGCATTTCACTAGCTGCCTCTCCCTGCCTGCCACTGATTCCAATGGGATTCTAGTAACCCCTTGGAACATGGGGGTTACATGTATTAGTCTCTGGTACCTCTCCATATCAGTACCCAACCTAGTAAGGATGACAGCTCCCTCCAATGTCTGTCAGGACTCCCCCAAGCCACCACCCGCATGGCAGCAGCCTGAGCCATCCTGCCACAACCATGTGGGACTCCATTTGCAAGGAAGTCCCCCTATAAAAACACAAAATGTCCTGGCACTGTACACCATCATCTGCACCACCCCACCTTAGGAATGTGTCACACCTTCCCTGCTGTGTCCTAAACAAACCACACACACTGACACGCACACACACACACTGGTACCTCTGTCTGACCTCACTGTATGTGCCAAGGTGACTGAAGTGACTGTGATCGACACAGCCCACCACACACTACCTAGGCTGCCTGCTGTCTAATAGGTAGTGTAGCTGATGAATAGGGCATGGGTGACTCACCAAGCTAGGACACGCTCCTCATTGCTAATGTTAGACAGAGGTTGCCCAGGTGGTGTGCGGTGGGTTGCTTGCATTGCTTACAATTGATTCACTCACTGTGGCACACTCAGTCAGATCAGACAGTGGTGGGAGCAACATATGTGTGTGGGGGCATGTGTTGATGCCACACATGGGAAGCAGAGACACTAGCCACAACTGAGGAATGGGCAGGAGTGTCTCAGATCACTGGGATATGTACAGGGCCAGGGTGTTGTTGTGGGGGGACATCCTTGTAAGTGGATTCCCACATGGTTGTGGCAGGAGCAGATGGCTCAGGCTCCCACCATGGTGGTGGGGCCTAGGTGGGTACTTGACAAATGCTGGGAGGAGTTCTTGACTCTACTGGGTTGGGTTTTGGGTGGAGACCAGTACCACTACACACCACCAGGGAATAATACATAAGCATGGGCCTTTGGCACAGGTGAGGAGAGTGACCACTTGACACCAGGGAAGGGAAATATTTGCACTTGGGGGGGTTGGAGGAAGGGGATAATACTATACCACTCAAGTTGCTTACTATACAGGGGTGATCTCAAAGATGGGGGGGTACCATGCCACTACCACCAGGGATACCTCTCTTGGACTGGGCAGCAGAGGGCTGGTTCTCAGCAGTGCAGTGCTGTGCAGGTACAAAACAGGACCTGTCCCCATTCTAATGAGCCTGTAAGGCTCATCTTTTGGCTTCTTAATTAATTCTGCAGAATCCCACCAGAAATAAAGATACTTCTGGGGAATATGCTAACTTTTTTAGAATTTTTCAGTTTATCTTACTTCACTTCCAGTCTAGCATTACTTGTAAAGTGCTTTGTGATACATTGTGTATGAAAAGTACTATATAAATGCTGATTCTTCTTCTTCTTCTTCAT
This sequence comes from Neoceratodus forsteri, assembly GCA_016271365.2. NCBI lineage: Eukaryota > Metazoa > Chordata > Ceratodontiformes > Ceratodontidae > Neoceratodus > Neoceratodus forsteri. The sequence continues at coordinate 934,053,665 of CM028131.1, forward strand.
TTTCATGTACATGGGAAGTGGCCCTACATAGCCTTGCATTCCCACTGGACTCCTTTGCATGGCTGCATTGGAATACCGAGATTTTAAATTATTTAACAGAACCTGTGCAGGTGCAGGCCATGTTAGCGCCCTATTTCAGGAGCTGCAGAGTCCGACACTGTGTCATACATCTTGGTTTTGGCTTCCAATGGGTAAGACCAGGCCAACAACACATACAAAGTATCTTCATGCTATCTTCGCCATATGGGACTGTCATTGTACAGGATAGGGATTTGGATAGTAGCCACTCGCACTACCACTGAGATTACAACCATGGATGGCAAGTGATTGCTGCGTGTGGGGGGGTGCTGATTGTTGAATGCAAGCAGACATCCTTGCACCTGTCAATCATCACCCTAAAGATCCCTGCACCCAGCAATCTATGTGCACAAATGTGTGCAAGTTCTCAATTGGTGCGGGGAATATTCATCTCGGTATGCTGATGCTGACTGTGACACTTTATTTCCCAGCACACAGTCCATTAACCTTAATCTACCTGATGCCAAAGCAAGTGCCACTGTTGTGCAAACACAACATAGCAAGCTCAGGTACAAATTTGTAGCCCAAGCAGTATTGCAGTCGGTGTGTTTGCTAAACCAGTCTTCTTTGCTTATTTTTTCAGTTGAACAGCCAACTGCACAATATGGATAGATACGTAATAAAAAAAGTGCAACAGAAGGAAAGTGATGCTACAGAAGAACAACGGCAAGGTTGCTTCACTTCTGATAATCCAGTACCCTTGCAAACTGAAGCGTCAGAAAAGACACATGCAGAAGATACAGCCTCAAAGGCAAAGACAAAAAGAAATTTTCAGCAATCTCGGTTAACAAAGTTTACCTGGCTGGAGTATCATAAGCAGTCAGACAAAGCGTTTTTTTTTCATTTGCAAAACATGCTCAGAAAAGAAGCTGTTAACATTTTTCACAAAAGCTGAACCAGTTTTTATTTCATCTGGATTTGAGGATTGGAAACATGCATTGCATGGTTTCACATCACATGAAAAATCAGCGTGCCACAAGGAAGCTGTAATAAAGCATGCTGTCCTGCAATCTCAAACAAACATATCTGCATTGATATCTGCCAGTTACAAGAAAGAAGTGCAAACAGCGCGGGATGCCTTGCACAAAATATTTACTAGCATTCGCTACTTCGCCAAGCAAGGACTAGCGATACGTAGACATAATGGACACTGATTCAAACCTGATATAGCTGTTGCAGCTACGCAGCACAAATTCAGATGAGTTAAGGCAGTGGCTTACTCATACAAAATACAGGTGACTATCACATAATATTCTTAATGGGATACTTGAAATGATGGTAACGTCAGTGCTACTCACAATTGCGCAGAAGATCAAGGGCTCTAAATATTACACAATCTTCATGGATGAGACTGCAGATTTATCTTGGAAGGAACAAATACGTTTTTCTTTAAGGTACTTTTCACAGGAAGACTGGGAAACTCACAAAGAATTTTTGGGTTTTTATCACACTGGTGCAACTGATGCTGCATCCCTTTTCAAAATTTTGGAAGATATGCTGCTGAGGTTTGAACTGTCTTTTTCTGATTGTCTGGGTCAGTGTTATGATAGAGCCAGTAAAGTGTCGGGCAAATTCACTTGACTGCAAGTCAGGGTGAAAGAACGAGAACCAGGAGCAGTATTTGCTCACTGTACTGCCCATTCTTTGACTCTTGCCACGCAGGATGCCCTACAAAATATTCAAGCATGTCATGACTGCTTTTCGCTGATGAAGGATCTCATAAATGCCATAAGGGAATCACTGAAAAGTCTGTCAACATTCAGAGACTTTTAAGATGAAACACAACCTTCTTTATGTCTATTGTGCCCAACAAGGTGGACACTGAGGAGCAGTATCAGATCTTTGCTCTGTAATTATGAGGCCATGGTTAACTGCTTGGAAGAATTTAGTGAAATGTGTGCTATTGACTTTGATTCAAAATGCAGCGGGTTATTAAAGCAACTCCAATCTTTTGCCATCTACTTTACATTACAAGTAATTGTGTAAGTGATGGGTCCTTTGGAAGAAGTCAATGCAAAAATTCAGAGTCCAAATCTCTTGCTGTCCAACATTTAAAAAAAAGTTGGAATACTGCAAGAGGCACTGAATGGGATGTGCAGTGACTCATCATATGATCACTTTTGGGAAACTACACTAGAGCAGCCACAAGTTCTCAATTTAGAGGAGCCTTCACTTCTGAGAAAATACAGACCACCAAGATGGCTTGATGAAGGAAGCTCTCCACATATCCAAAGTGACCCCAAACATTACTTTTGTCAACAATATTTTGAGGTAATCGCTTGCAAGGTTGCGATCGAGCTGCGCTTTTCATCAGAAGGCTTCCCACCTGCAGTCAAGCTGGAGAAGCATATCACTGCGTCAGTCAGGGGATCTCAAGAGGAAATTGACCATGTTATAGAAGCATTCAAGGATGATATCAGCAGGGACAAACTTGCTCTTCATTTACAAATGCTGAGTGACATTTGAAAATCAAGAACTTGCATGCTTGATTCTCTGAGTAAAGTGAAGAAATTTCTGAAAGAAAATGAAGAGTTGAGTGATATCTTGTCTGAAGTTACAACTCTGCTGAAGTTGTTCTACACAATTCCAGCAACAAAATGCACTGCTGAGCGATCATTTAGCTGCCTACAAAGACTAAAAAATTATTTGTGAACCACTATGAGCCAAGACCAACTCAATCACTAGGCAGTGCTTGCATATTCACAAGCAACTGACTGAAGAAATAGACATTGACAGTCTCCTCAATGAGCTTATTATGCAAATTGAACAACACCGCACATTTTTTGCTGTTCAAGAATCAAGTGGCAAGTGTAAGTGTTCTATGCACTATAGTTTGACTATTATAAATGCTTGATTTATGTACCAGTTTTCTTTTTTTTTTTTTTTTTTACATTTATTCTACTTTTTTCTGGCAGGACCCTCCTGTCAGAATCAGCCCTGATCACGGCCCCAGGACTCCCACCTACAGCCTATTACCATTGCTACTCCCAGTCACCCCCAGCTTACCCCCTTGGAGGGCGGGGCCATGGCACTGGTCTCCAGTATTCGGTGCCATGGGGCAGTATCTAATTGGGAGAGCTTCTGGTGGCAGAGGCTAATTGAAGTCCCGGGGAGGGCTTCACAGAGACAAGGGTCCCACCATGCTTTTTCCTTTCCTCTGTAGTCTGGGGCAGAGATGTGCAATGATGCCAGTGTCTGTCCCACCCCTGAGAGTGTTGATTCTGTGTCGCATACAGGGCAGCAATCCAACCTCCACCAGGTGTCACTCCTGTGTGATCGCGAGTCCCTCCCTTCCCCCTGGAGAAGGAGAGCAGTCCTAGAGATACTCAATCCCTCTCTCCCTGGCTGGCCCTCCAATGACCCAAGTCCATTCCCGAACCCGGGTCACCGGCGCCGCAAGTGGAAATCCAACCTCTGTGCTGGCGGGAAGGCCCAGTTTTCTAATATAGATAATCTTCTCTTTACTAGTTTGAACTCATTATTATAATTAGTGTAGGGCAGAGTATGTCCATATGACATACACAACAGGAAAAGATAACACTTTAAAAATGTTTTCTTTCCAAATATCCTTTAGGAAGAAGATGTTTGACCCTCTGAGACAATAGGTCGTTATGTGGGCTGGGCAAGCTGTTGGACACTCTCAAGTCTTCAGTTTTACTATGTATTCTGAGCATGAAACACAGGTCGACAACATTAAGGAATTTTGGGCAATGGCTGCAATCTGCCAGGGTCAAGAAGAGTAATCTGTGAAAGTTAACTGAAGTTACTCTGAATGCTAATGATTGCAGTATACTTGATTTTTGTTTCATTTATGGCATTCTGAGACTGAGTCGGGCCAATAACAGTACAGTTAAGTACTATTACTTTGTAAAGTGTGCCTTTTCATCTCTGAGGATGAAGCACTGGGAACACTGGTTGTTGGTGTCCATGGCCATGTTTTCTCATCCATCTGTGATTGTACTGTAGGTTTTTCTCCACTTCTCCTGAAGTTACTGAATGCTAATGACAGAATCCTTGTTCTTCATTTCATTTACGGCATTCAGAGACTAAGTCAGGGCTGTAACAGTACACTTAATTACTACTACTTTGTAAAGTGTGCCTTTTCATCTCTGAGGATAAAGCACTGGGAACACTGATTGTTTGTGTCAATGGCCATGTTTTCTCATCCATTTGTGATTGTACTATAAGTTTTTCTCCACTTCTCCTGAAGTAACTGAATGTTAATGACAGTATCCTTGTTCTTTGTTTCATTTATGGCATTCAGAGACTAAGTTAGATCTGTAACATACCGTTAAGTACTGCTACTTTGTAAAGTGTGCCTTTTCATCTCTGAGGATGAAGCACTGGGAATACTGGTAGTTTGTATCCATGCCCATGTTTTCTCACTCATTTGTCACATCTTCTCTAGAGCCCCACAGATCTTGCTCTTGCTAGCAGCCCAGAATTTTGCAGTCACCTTTTTGAGGTCCTGGGTACACCATATGATCATCATGTTGTTTCTAAGATCACATCAATGGATGTTTTTTCTACGGCAACATGACTGTCAACATACTTTAATGATGATTCTGTACCAGGGTGGGACAAATCACATATCACAGGGTGACATTGAGATATTCACCAGTAACAACTGGTTAGGTTACCACAGGGGCGGAAAAAACTTACACAGTCACAGGTGGTGACAAGAGGAGGGCAGTGGGCAGTGACCAGCAGAGAACATGTGATACTGATACTTCTGTGGCTCTTAAAAAAGCAGCTACAATAAGGTAGCTGCCAAATGAAAACACAAACTACTGAGCTAAAAAAGGTCTGCTGAGCAAAATAAGGGGCCTAAAGCATAACTGTACTTTAAAACATGAAAATGATCCTAGGATTGGGAGATGAACCTTATGAGGAGAGACTGAGACACCTCAGTATGTATTCCCTGGACAGAAGGGAGAGAGAGGATATGATGGAGACTTTGTTTCAAGTACCTGAAGGGTATGTTTCAAGTACCTGAAGGGTATGAACAGAGTAAGCAACAGAAATATTTTCAAATTAAAAGGTGGAAGGGAAACCAGGGGGCACGGTCTGAAGTTGGAAGGAGGCAGATTAAGGAGGGAAATGAGGAGGCATTTTTTCACCAAAAGGGTGGTGGTAGACTATAACACACTGCCAGAGGAGGTGTTATCACTGTGGACAGTGGGCAGCTTCAAAAGGGGGTGGGACAGGTTAAGAGGGAAGGTTCAAACCATAGGGGAGCAGGGAGTGAATGAAGGATACAAGGGTAAAATCAGTGGGGGGGAAGGAGGCGGGGGGGCTGCTGTAGTCTGAAAGATGGAAGTGCTGCACACTCAAGCAGACTAGTTAGACCAATAGGCCTGTATCTGCTGCCAATGTTGTATGTTCCTATGTAACACAAAACATTTTGGGGAATGACAGTAAAGGTAAGGGTAGGAAGGACCATAACAAGGAACTGTGGAGGTCTTAAAGGAAAACTGTCCTAATCCTAACCCTCCCAGCCCCTGACAGCTGTACCCACCAATTAAGCTTTTCCCGTAGTAATTTTTTTTTTTTTTCATGAGTTTACTCACTTTGTTTTATTCATGTGTCGTCCTGATCGTCAACGCGGCAGATGCTGCACTGTTCCATTTCAGGCACTGTGTGGTGCCACACCACTCATCCCAATACAAAATGTATTGGGATGAACGGTACAGCATTGCACCAGTACCTGAAATGGAACTGCACAGCATCTGCCATGTTTGACGATCAGGGATTTTATAAAATAAAAATAAAGTGAGTAAACCATAAAAAAAAATGTTTTTTACCATGGGAAAAGCTTAATCAGTGGCTACAGCTGTCGGGGGTGGGAGGGTTAGGATTAGGACAGTTTTCCTTTAAAAAAGAAAAAATGTAAAACAAAACACAGAATTAGAAAAGTTGGCCTGAACACCTATGGGGATTGACAAATGGAGGCCACAGAAGTGGTACAGGTTGGTTCGGAAGGACCTAGACCAGGAGTATATGATTATCCTAACTTCAGACACAGCATTTATATTTACAAAGAAAAAGATGAAGGAGAACTGGAGGACGAGGAAGAAGATAACAAACTTGGGAAGAAGACCTCAAGAAGTCCCACGACAGACAAGCAGACAGTGACATGGCACATGATCATGTACTCCTTGTACACTGAACATGTACTCCCTGGAAGACAGGAGAGAGAGAGAGAGAGAGAGAGAGAGAGAGAGAGAGAAGAGAGAGAAGAGAGAAGAGAGGAGAGAAGAGAGAAGAGAGAAGAGAGAAGAAAGAGAAGAGAGAAGAGAGAAGGAGAAGGAGAACACATGATTGGTACCTTCAAGTACTTGAAAGGGATAAATAAGGTTGATAAGGACAGTCTGTTTAAGCTGAGTGGCAACCATAACATGAGGGGGCACAGTCTTAAGCCGGAGGGTGGGAGGTTTAGGAGGGAGATCAGGAAGCACTTCTTCACAGAGAGGGTGGTGGACACTTGGAATGTGCTGCCAGAAGAGGTAATCTCATTGAGGACAGTGGGCAGCTTTAAGAGAGGCTGGGACAGGCATAGGGGGAAGGTAAAGGTTGGGTAGGGAGGATGGGAAGAGTGGGGAGGGAGGGCAGGGACATTAGCTCAAGCTGTGGACCCTGCAATACGAGCAGACTTGATAGACCAAATAGCCTTCTTCTGCTGGCTTCTTCATATGTTCGTAGGATCATCGAGCATGCAATCCTTGCTGAACTGACCGACAAGAAAGCAACCAAATGTGCATGAGACTTCCAGAAGAACAAAAACCAGGAAAAAAAGAATGAATGATGAATGAGCCATACTACACACACAAGACCAAGATGGACACTGGAACTGAACCACAAGACTTCAGTTGATGAACCAGACACCAGGGACACTGCACCATACAGCTGCTCCTATCCAAATGAACCAGATACATTCCAGCAAAGGTGGCTAACGGTATACATGGTCTCACTGCTTACTGTTCTAAAAAGACAGTGGTCAGATGACTTGTTCTATTTGCAACTGGTATGCATCTCCCAGTCCTTTAAAAACAACTTGTTAGGCCAGCCCGGTGGCGCTGAGGGTTGAGGCGCTGGACGCCACACCTCGCTCCACGCCGGCGACCAGAGTTCGGTGACGGACCTGGACCACTGGGGGTCAGCAGCGGAAGAGAGGGATTGAGCACCCAATGGTGGCTCTCCCTCTCTGGGGAGGGCTCTACACCTGTCCCGCTGCTATACTGCCATCTTCCCTGCATGCCTGGTCACGTAAGGGGGGGCAGCATTGGCTGGGAAAACTGGAAGAGTTGCATCTTTACGCATTCCTCCAATTGGCTCCCCTAGAGCGCCAACATTTGTGGGGCATAAGAACAGAGGAATAATATAGCCCATCACTCCTAGGTGATGACCTCTCCAACACCAAGGTGCATTGGCAGCCGACACCAAAGGAGCAGACTCTGCTATAGCACTCGCTCCACCGTTGTTGAGGGAAGGTAAGGGGGACCTCTCCTCACCCCACCTGGGGGGTAATCCAGGATTATTAAGGGCTATTGAGAGAGTGACTCCTCTAAGGGGGCGGACTTCTGGGTCAAGAGGCTGTAGCAATGTGGTCTGAGGGTTCCGAAAGAGTGGAGTGGCATGGTTAGGAAGGCGACGATAAAAATCAGTGTAAAAAAAACAAACTTGTTCCTTGTTGGGACAGTGTTCCATGATCATGAAGGCATTCAATACATGAAAGGTGAGAAACCCTTTGACATTCACACCCAGTACTGCTAATTTTCAAAAGAACTTAAAAAGTGCATTTCATCACTGCTTTACTCAATAAACTAGACAGCCGATTGCCACCAAGATACCTTATACGTGTTCAGCTGTTTCTTCATGTTAAACCAAAGAGCTGCAGCATTCAGATGACCTCAGTACATACAATGAAGACACTAGATAAAATACTGAAGCACTTCCACTTTTCTGAGCTAGCTCCAGAATCTGCAAAAAGGGATTTCTGTTACTGAAACAGATGATGGTCTCACATGACTACTACGTCGAATATCACTCCAGCAGTTTGATCCTGCAATTGTACTGAAAGAGCATCCAGATGTCTTGGCACCATTTGAAAAACTGTATCAGACAGAAGTGGTCATACCTGTGGTGGCTAGTACATATAACATGTGACTGTGGCTTCAGTACTCAGAAGCAAAGAAAATCCAAATTTGGAAACTCTGAACGATAAATAAAAAACTTACTGATAATCTCCAAATGGGTGATGGACCGGACCACTGGGACCAGTAGAGGACCTGTAGAATTATAGCAACCTGCACACACAGAGAAACATCACCTAGACAGCAGGAGAAGGTACAGTTATGCTTCAGGCAGGCTATTTCACTTAACAGACCACAGTGGGCAAATTGAAACCCCTAATGTAATTAAATAATTATAAATATCTACTTAAAAATCTACATCTGCCTGTTTTTTGGCTACACTACCTGTTTCAGTTTACTGGGAGAGGAGGTTTTAGCTCAGTATTTTTTTTGCTTTGGCTGCTAAGTAAAAGTCTGTTCTGATGTGTATTGTTACTGTCCACTGTGCCTAACATCCACTTTGTTCAAGTCCCACACAAAACTAGAAGGAAGACCAGAAGACTGACTGAACTCCAGCCAAAACAGGGAAGAAAGAAGACCAGAAGACACCTCACATCCACCTTCTGTTCAAGTCCTACCCAGCAGCAAAAACAAGGAAGGAAGGAAGAAAGACCATGACACAGTAAAAGACACCATATGGTAAGTACAATGTTTATTAACATTCACACACAGCAGCAAACTAAATATCAAGTTTCTTATGGAAATCTACAACCCCAAAATATCTCTGTTCCACCCCCAAAAAATGGCATCCTGTTAGAGTTTAAAAAAAAAAACAACTTTTAAAGTGTTTCAGTTCCTTTCCCTACCTGGGGCTAGGGTCTAAACACATAGACACCCACATTATGATACAAGGTGCTCTGCTCCCATAGATCCCTGGTGGTGCTGGGTTGACCTCTGACCTCAGCCTATGGGGCAGGGCTTTGACCCATAGAACCCCAATGGTTCACCTCTGTTGCCTGGGCCAGGGGGTGTGGCCTTGACCCCTGACCCCTGGGCCCCACCAAAACTTTTACAAACGTGGCTCCTATGACTATACCTAAATTATCATTGGTTCTGTATTAAAGCAACAGTGCAATGAAATTAGGCAAAAAATGTGACCCTATCTTTTTTCACTAAAAAAAAGATGTCAGGCCTCTTCCAGTTCTTATTTGATGGAAAAGTTTCTTGTTCCACCAAAATTTGAGAATTTTATGAATGTTTTAAACAGTTTTTACTTAAGAAAAAAGATGTCTGCCATATTTCATATAGAAATAGCATTGTAGACCTGGCAAAGGTTAAAATCAAGAAAGCACAAAATAAAACCTCAAGGTGTGCAGCATGGGAGGTTACTAGAAAAGTAAACTTGACAAGTATGCTAATATTTTTATTAATTGTTGCTAAAACTAGCTTTTTCAGTAAAACATGTTGGTTGCACTGCTGCTTTAAGTTATTACAGCAGATGTTAAGGTATTACAGATGATCTTAATCATGACTTAATAAATGGTCAAAATCCCTGACTACCCTGTTATCTGATGACTAAAAATCTAAACCACTACTCCCAGATAGAGATGTGAGAATTTGGCAAGCTTTGCTTTGTGAAATAATTAATCAAGTTTGCCAAATTCATGAAGTGCCAACTTCACAAAGTTTCCGGTAGGCAAAGTTGCACTTTTTCTGGAGAAGTTATGCAGATTCACTGGCAAGATTACAACTTTGCCATAACTTTTCCTGACTTCACCTGAAAAAGAGCTACTTCCCTAGGAGAACTCAATGGTCCTGATTCTCAAAGCCCCCCTGAATGGTGCAAGGGGCTTGTGCCATAAGGAATGGCACAAGGTGTGGCTTGCACCAAGAGATGTATTGAGAACAATTCTCAAAAGCAGCCTACATCAAATGCAGGCCCCATGCAACAAAAGGGGCTTGCGCTGTCCTTGTGGCAAAAACTGGGCTGCGGCATGGTGCTAGGTGGCTTGCGACAGATGCAGGCTGCCATATCCCTTAATTCAGGATTTTCTAAACCCTCACAGAGAGCAAATTTCTAAGTATTGTTAGACCAGCCAGGGTTGGTCTAAGGGTACTTAGAAGTGGGTCCTCTGGGAGGGTTTAGATCCTTGCACCATCCACAGATCCCTTCCTGTGAAGGAGGTAACATGTGTCGTAGACCCCTCTCCCTATCCCAGACCTCCCCATACAAAAACATATACCTCTCCCTGGTGGTCAAGCTGACCCCCTCCCTAGCCCTGATCTCCCCCTTAAATACAAATATATCTGTCCCTGTTGGTCTAGCAGACCCCCTTCCCTATCCCCAATCTCCCCCCTTTAAATATGCATAAATCTGTCCCTGGTGGTCTAGCGGACCCCCCCATCCCCAATCTGCCAGTATCATGAAGAATATATCAGTCCCTGGTGGTCTAGTGGAGCCCCCATCCCTGCAGTCAGTGCCCCACCACCCCACTCCCCCATCCCATTCCTGGGTCGGTGGCTGGCACAGCTTTCCACTCTCCACCATGGCCAGATGCCAGCTGAGCTATCGAAGAGTATATACTGTACAATCAGCTGTTACAGTACATGCTCCTTGACAGCTTAGTCAGTGGTCAGCCATGGTGGAGAGCAGAGGGCTGTGCCAGTCACCAGTTCGGGGGTGGAACAGGGAGTGTGGTGGTGGTGAGGAACTGCCTGCTGGGATAGTAGGTCCACTAGACCACCAGGGACTGATATATACAGTATTTTATGGGCAAATCAGGGATAGGAAGGGGTCCACTAGGACCACCAGGGAATCTCCCCATGCGTTGGCCTGCCAGGGACATAAGGTATGTAGGGGACTGCTAGACACCAAGGAGGGATGTATGTATGTTGATTCAACAGTGATGCTGTTCATGGGTACAGCTGTCACCTGCCACCCCACAGCTTGTGGCAAACCTTGCAGATGCATTGTCTGTTTGGTGCATAGCCACAGTTGTCACAAGCTGTGGGACTTTGCCACCGGGACCCTAAGTGATGGAGAATTGGGAGCAGGGTCCCCGGCACATTGACAATTAGCACAAGCTGCCATTGGCACAGCTTGTGCTGACCTTTGAGAATCAAGACCAATATGAAGTGACAAAGCAGTGAAGTGAGCAATTCATGAAGTTATTCACAAAGGCGAATTTTGCAACTTTTCTGGAACTTCAGAACATCTCTACTCCCAACTCATGATATTACAATCCCATTATACTCCAATATGATCATATCCTGCTCACCCATATCAGGGTGTCATATATATAGAAGGAACTGGTGCCATCGCATTCAGGTGCCTTTTAGACCTTAATTCTTGCAGTTGACCAAATAGGCTTCCCACTAAAGGTTTCAGTCTCAGTACTTCTACCACTGGTAAGCAAATTACTCATGTCATCAATTATTCCCTACATACAGACTTGTTTCCTTTTACCTGGACATGCCTAGAATATAAACTCCTTCTCAAAAGTGGAACTACCAACAATGCAGGAAACTACTACTCCATCTCTATTCTGTCTGTTCTTTCAAACGTTCTGGGGAAAAAGTTGCTTTGTAGACAGTTATTGCTTTTTTGTTATCTCAACCCATTCCAATCTGTGTTACATGCAAATCATGGCAAAGCATCTTTTCTGGCACAGCTTACAGATTTATCTTCAATAGTATGGACACTAGCCAACTCTCAAGTGCAATCTTCAAGAAGCAAGCCAAAGTGTTTGATATAATGGATCATTCCCTCCTTTCCTAAAGCTTGATGTCTTAGGATTTCTCAGCATCCTCTAGAGTATGATTATTACCATTATTATTTTATTTATTTATTTACAAAGTGCTTTTCATGAATATCAAAGCACTAAAATGAGGCAATGAAAATACACAGAACAAATATACAAGACAGGTACATAAATCACAGAACATATTTAAAACATTTGAATAAATAGGCTTTTAAAGCTCATTAAAACTCCCTGACACTCATTTTCATGAATATCTGCAGCCCTATAAGAGCAGCATCTGCTAAGAGGAGTGAATGGATCAGAATATACAGCACCAGTAGGTTACAAAGGTAAGCACTGTAAGTTCAGCTTCCCTTAGTGCAGGAAAGGTGATGCTCAAGACTTTACATTTTAGACACTTTTCAATGAGTAGCACATGCATGGAATTTATTGTATTTATTTATTGGAGTTTGGTAACCAGGTAGGCTGACTGAGACAAATTGTCCCTTTTTCTGCAGCAACCCAGAATTAATTACAAACATTAGAACAGGCATCCTTCATACAGTAAATACAGAGGCTTTACAATTAATTTGAGAAGTAATGTTACATGATCATGATAAAATGCCAAAGAAATCAATCCAATGGTTTTATTTTGCACCTACTATAGTACAGTGGTTGTAATGTTGAGGCAGATAATCCAGCCAACAAATAACTGCAAAACACAAGGCATGTGATATTTGAGCTGTGAAAAAATAATCCTTGCTGCTTCATAGTTGAGGAAGTTCCTAATTCTTGCAATATTTGAATGGCATCCTTTAGTTAGAGCAGTAATATATGGAACAAATGACAAATCAAAATTGAAAAGGGGCTCAGGGTTTCTTTTCACCTTAGTACGCAGGCAAGAGGTTCTTTTGCAGTAGAATGTTTACTTCTCATCCAGTCCCACAAAGCCTTATGATTGCCCATTCTGGAAGGTATATGAACAAGATTTCAGTTTTACCAGGTTCAGTCATGCATTTTTATAGACCTGTTTTTGTAATATATAAACTAAAGAAAATCCCAGTAAATGGAACAAATGACTAAACTGAGGCATATACTATAATCAGAACAGGACCAAAAACAGCATTATGAACATACAACTATAAGAGCACTGCCAGCAGCAGAAGGCTTATTAGTCTGCTCAAATTGTGGAACCCATTCTCAGCATCTACTGAGGGATCTTCCCCTCCTTGCCCTCAAACCTTTCTCTTCCCTTTTCCCCTTCCTTGTCCCCCAGGGACCTTGACCCTCCCTTTCATCCTGTCCCACCCCCTCTTGAATCCATCCACCATCTCTAGGGAGACCACCTCTTCTGGGAGTTTATTCCACCCCATCACTATTCTTTCTATGAAGAAATATCTTCTGACATCCCTCTTAAACCTTCCTCCTGCCAGCTTATAGCAGTACCCCCTTCTGGTCCTTTTCCCACTAAGACTAAAGAGGTACACTGCATTCACTTTATTGAAACCTTTTGGGTACTTGAAGGTTTCAATCATGTTCCCCCTCCCCCTCCTCTCCTCAAGTGAGTACATGTTGAGGATAGAGTCGTGAAGTTTTAATTCACTGACAAATTTCTGGCAAAGTCACCAACTCTGCTGCCATGGAGCAATCCGCAAATTTTTGGTATCAGCCTGTAAATTCGTCTGTGTGACTTCACCTGTGACTTCGAGGTAACTTCGCCATTAAGACAGTCAGGTGAAATTGGTTCAAAATGAGGCAATTGCCTGGTGGTAAACTAGTGCTTGAGGTCACATGATCCAGGAAACAACTCTTGCAGGTTACATGCTACTGTTCTATGTACTGACTCATCCTTAGTTTCACTTTGCAGTCTGAGCTAGTGAGTGGAAGGGGACAGATCAGCTGTTTTGTTTCTAAAAGTTAGTAAAAAAAAAACCTTTTTCACCTATCTTTTGCTTGCTGTAGATCTTATATTGACTTTACATTTATGAGTCTTTGTTTAGTGGTTCTTTACCTTTTTTTTTCTTTACATTGAGCACTTTCATTTGTGATATTTTGTGGGCTGGCAGTATAGCCTAGAGGTTAGAGTAATGAGCTGTGAATGAGCTTGGTACATCCAGCAGACCTGGGTTTGATTCCCACAACCTCCATTTGAACACTGTGTGACTTTCAGCAAGTCACTTAACCTTTCCAGTGCTCCCAGGTCACCCCTGAAAACAGGCACTTGTGCCAAGTGGGCCTTACCCAGTTACCAAAGACTAAAATAAAAAAAAGTATTTTTATATTTTTCACCTCTTTTAGTGTATGTATTTTACTCTTCTTATTCTTGTTTTTTTGTTTGTGTTTAAAATGAGTGAGACTGAGAGTGGTCAGGGGGATAGAGGGGTGCAGACAGCAGAGGGGAGATGTGCTTTTGCCTCAAGATGACCTGGCAAATGCTACTGGCAGTAGGAGAAGACAGCAGCAGCTCCCACCCACCCCCACTTCAGTGCAGCATACTCCGGCAAGGGTACCACCAACACCTAATCCAGCCCAGCCAGATATGGTATCAGCACCATCAGCACCTGTACACCATGAGGAGGAGGAAACACAGCCAAGACCATCTGGCTCTTCCCTTCAGTGCCAGCAGCTGAAGTCCCTTGTGTGGGATTTTTTTTGAAACTGACTCCACTGACAACAGTGTGGTCACATGCACATTGTGCCACACTATTGTTCATTGTGGGAAATGGGGAAGTCATCTGGGGACAGGTGGGCAGCACACACACCTTAAAAGGAGACACCACAAAGACTGGGAGGACCATGTGCAATAGGAAGTTGGTGAAAGGGGTGTAAGTGGCACCACCCCTACTGCTTCTTCTGTGCCAGGCAAGGGGAAGAGAAGGAATGTGGTGCACAGGTGCAGGAGTGGGAGAAGGAGGGGACTAGGACAGGGATCTGCTGTCAGACTTCGGTGCTGCAGTGTGGGGCACCTGAGAGACTGGCCTCAGATCCTCCTCCCACATCCACCCATGTGGAAATGGAACAGCTCTGCAGGGAGGTAGGGGAGCTCTCCTGTCAAGTTACAGGGCTGGAGGTGGTGCTGCGTAATCAGCAAACTATTCTGGTGAGTTTGGAAGAACTGAGAAGTGGTGGTACACCCTCTGTTCCCAGGCCATAGCCCAGCTCCAACCTAGATATTTTCATTTATCTTTGTGCTTTACCATTAGTTAAACCTTAAAAATGAAAAAAAAATACTTAAAAAGAGAAAAAAGAATTGTTCCTCTATACTTTTTTCTTTCTGTCTGTGAGTATTTCTTTATTTCTGTAACTGCTACACTCATAAACCCTAAAAATTAAAAAAATATAAGATCAAAGAGAAAAAAAATGTTTAGCCATCTTTATTTCTCTGTCTGTATTTCTTGATGTGTGCTACTGCTTTGTTATATCTATTGAAATTCTTCTATCATCCATTCAAAAGAAAGAATCTGATTTCAACTCTATTGTCTTTTTTTTAACTGCGCTGTCCTTACACTATCCCTAAAATTGTTCTAAACTACTGCTACCACATGGTACTGTGCTGTGTATGTCACTGCCCCCAACACTGTTCTTTATGCATTTTGTGTTAGTTATGCATTAATCACAATACACATTACTTCTGTTCTCCCATGATTTGTCTCAGGTGTCCAAATCTCAATCACTTTAGTACACACAATTGCCAAGCACAAATATATAAATTTCTCACTTCTGGAAATTCTTACCAAACCAGAAATCAATAATGATGGTAATAAAGTACTGCTGCTTCCACTGCTACTACACTGTTTAACTCACCCTCTGGGACAGTCTGTGTTGTTATGCACCTTAGTACACACAATTGCCAAGCACAAATATGTACATTTCTTACTTCTGGAAATTCTCCCCCTAGTACTGCTTCTGCTGCCACTGCTACTACGCTGTATAACTTGCCCTCTGGGACAGTCTGTGCTATCAAACACTTTAGTACACACAACTGCCAAGCACAAATATATACGTTTCTCACTTCTGGAAATTCTTTAAAAGCTAAATAATAAAAAGGAGCTCCTGAAGAAATTAGATCGCTTCACTGTACCCTCTGGAGGATCTGTTTGAACCTATTCTATGGCCCCTTCCACATGTACAGCTCCATTTATGCCAAAAAGATAGACAACCTGGGAAGATATTGACTGGCCATTCCAGTACTTCACATGGACTGCTGTTCTCTTTACTCAATCGCTTAGTGACCTATCAACAAAGGTAAGTATTTGATTTCCTTTTTTTATGGGGGTGAGGTTGTAACCACTTAATTTCTAATCATTTTTCCTTACTGTTTTTTATTTTTTTTATTTTCAGGTATTATCACTAGGGTGATTAAATCATGTTGCTGCATAGGTTCAGCCTGCATCTTCTTTTGGAATTCAGCAATTTTTCCAACCACAGGAAGCTGAGTATTTTTTGTTTTGGGGTTGTTCTTTTAATTCAGAAAAGTTTTGCAGATGTCAGACTAACTGTTTTCTGTTCCTGTTGCTCTAATGTCAGGTAATTTTCAGCAGCTGTCTGTTGCAATGTTGTCCAGGTGGAGAAGACGACAATGACTTGATTGCTGGAGCAGGAGACAGCAGAACAGGACAGGAGACCTGTGAAGACAAGAAAATAGTATTTAGACTCTGCTCAAATAAGTATCCACTGTGGTGGTGGCCACACAGTATAGCCATTGTTGGTTCTCCATCTTACTATACCTGTCTCCTGTGAAGAAAAAAGGAAAATTATTTTGCCTCCCTCTGCCACTGTGGTGGCTGCCCAGTATAGCCATTGTTGGTTCCCCATTCCACTATACCTGTCACCTGTGAATAAAAATGGGAAATTATTGAGCCTGCCTTTGGCCACAGTAGTACACTGTGTACCTGTGAAAAAGGAGAACAAAAAATAAAACCAAAAAAAAGAAGATCATAATGATACTTACCTTTACATTAGTGCTGCTGGCTGTGCTGTGGTGCGTGCCACTGAGATGGTGCAGGAAGATGTCACATAACTCCTCTCTATTTCCTTAGGGCTGTCTGACTTTGCGACTGCCTTTCACAGTCATCCCTCTGAATGGTGAAACCTGCAGGGAGAGAAAAGGAATGAAACATAAACATTTTAGTGTCTTTCTGAGTAATTAATCCTTTCGTCCTCTGTGAGGCCGAGGACTAGAGTCAACAACCATGTGACTGAGAGAGAGATATGGACAAATAAAACTTGTTGCCTATAAAAGTACTGAATACTACTGTGTTACTATCAAACTCATCATATTTATTCTGATTTGAAATATTTCTCAGTTGGACTTCCAGCATTACTGAATCTTCTGTTTGAAACAAACTAAATCAAAGCCAAACAGCCCTCAAGAAACAGAGAGACGAGTTACATGATATCTTTCTACACCATCTCAGTGGCACGCACCACAGCACAGCCAGCAGCAGTAAGTAGGGAAATGGGCATACTAGGTGGGACGTATGGTCCTTATCTGCTGACAAATTCTATATTTCTATGATACCACTTAATTTTTGAGTGCAACCCTATTGATTGAAATGGGCATCACTTCCATTCTTATTAATACTGGCTATACCTGTAGCCCCCCCCCAAAAAAAAAAATTCACAGGTTTTCCTTAATTATCTCCCTGGACTTCTCTTGTGCCCACTGCCTGGCAGATGTCCAGAAAGAGAAGTTAAATCCATGTTTGGGGTTGTTCTGTTGTTGCTCTGTATGAGTGCGGAATGCCTTGCCACTGTGTCATTCCTTTAAGAAGTAACATGTTCTGCATTTCCAGCAGCATGGGCTGGGTCCAAACACTGTAGGGCTCATGACCAGTCAGACAGTTCCCTGTTTGGCTCTGCTCTGCTGTCACTAACAGTGCAGAGGGAACCCTTCAAACTACTATAAATATTTCAAAATCCTTACTGTTCTTCAAATGAAATAAATAAATTGTACTGCCAGTATTGCCAGTATCAGTTCTCCCCAATGGGAGCCGCCATCTTTGGTCCTTTACTTCATCTCTGAACAAATCAGGACACAGGGGTCCTAACTGTAGTGCCTTATTGGGGAAACTGTGAACTTTCAGGTTGGTGCCTACACAGACCAATGGGAGCCCTAGAACTGTGATTGACATCTTACTCAGCCAACCGGAATACAGGAAAACTGGACAAGTCCAAGAACTGCTTTTAAACTGAGTACATTGCAGCTCGAGCCTCTGAACTGAGAAGATCCTGTGTGGCTCTGTCATCCTTCACAGGGAGAGGTCTATATTGCTCATGTGACTTCCATTTCAATCTTAAAGGGGATCAATTGCCTGGAACTGCCAGAAAAGCAGACCAAGGGGTTTCTTCAGCCAGAAAAGTGGAGAAAAGCCAGAAAGCCACCAAAAGGGAAAGTTTGCTGTTCTTCAGCCACTGACATTGTGGCCTACTGCGTATGTGGAGAAGCTGCTCCAGGGACTCCTGTGTAAAGAAAAAGGAGCCAGCAATAAGCAGCAATGAACTTTGTCAAACACCAACTGGAGGGTTCACCAGCATGCAGACGAGATTGTTCAAAAGACACTTCCAGCCTGGGCCCATGCCATTAGAGGTCCAGCCAGACCATTACTGTACCACGCAGAACCCCACCTCGGTGAGAGACCAGATCTGGGGATTCAGCCCCTGTGAGATAGCTATGTGCAGGTTGCGGCCACCTACAGGGAAAGGCTGTGAAGTGAGGGGGAGTCGTGTCAGTCCTGTTCCCCACCATCAGCTTCAGCCAGTAGTAGGTCTTCATGTCACCACTGCCATGTTCCATCTTCTGGGTACAGTGAGAAAAACCAGGGTAGCTCACTGCAACTTTCTGTTAAAATTATTTATGGTACCATCTGATCCTGTTTTGCCAGTTTCCAGAATTTAAATAGACTGGGCCATTTGACCATGGATACAATTGATTTTGAGATTTTCCAAGTGTGTTGTTTATATCTGTAACCCGGCACCCCTGCCTTTTTGCAAACGACAGGTGGTATGCTGTTGAAGCTGACTGCAGTACCAGATGGGGACTGGGTTAGGGGAGGACTAGGTTACTTGGCACAAGGGCTAGGTTTGGCTACTCTGCACAGGGGCACCCAAGTAAATCCGAACAAAGGAAGCAATAACTGTAATGTCCAATACCAGGAATGAGATTCTAAAGTGTGCCTTTTATTCACGTCCAAACTGAACAAACAAAGCACAGACAGACTCCCACGGGGCTACATTCCTGGTAATGCAGACTAAGAGAAACAAAAACACTTCTTCAAAACTTCAGCCCTCAGGCTCTGGACCCACCAGGCACACAGCCTGGACTTGCACAATGCTTTGGGTATACAGCACGACTTGTACACTATTTGGGGTTTCCCTGGCTCGGCTTCCCTGCTGGCCACTTGGACACCTTCCATTTGACATGGACACATTTTCCGGTGGCTCCCTAAACCACCTTAGAGCCTTCGACTCCATAAGGGAAATTTCCTTTCAATCCCACATCTGGGTATTTTCCTCAGCACTAGCCAAGTGCCTGAGGCAAAGTAAAAGGGCCACAGAGCAAATCCCGTAGAGGTGAACCTGGTTACTAATGATGGGGGGTCTCCCACCTCTAGCTTCCACAATTCATACCCTGCCATTTCTCTGGACATTAAACATCTCTTTCTGAAAAGCTTGGCAGTGTAGATTAAAGGGTAAATGCTTAGCACATTTCCTCTACACGTCTTGGCTTTCCCCCTGTGCTAGACTTGAACATACTTTTACATCTCTTTCTGAAAAGCTTGGCAATGTAGATTAAAGGGTAAATGCATAGCACATTTCCTCTACATGTCTTGACTTTCCCCTTGTACTAGACTCGAACATACTTAAACATCTTTTTTCTGAAAGCTTGGCCATGTAGATTAAAGGTAAATGCATAGCACATTTCCTCTACATGTCTTGGCTTTCCCCCTTGTGCTGGACTTGAACATACTTTTACTTGGCTTAGCCTATTCCTCTAGGCCTCCCACTGATTAAGCAGTCCAATCTCCACTTTACAACAGTTCATGTAAGAGCAGAACTCACCCTTTGGTTGCAGGTGCCCCATAGGCGATTCTTGAAAGCTTCTGGTGCCACAGCACAACTTGAAAAAATAAGGCAGCATCTTCCCTAGCTGTAACCAGGAGGGTTGCCCCTGGAATGACAGGCAGACCTTTTCACTCCCATCCCCTCAGGGATGGGAAACAAAGACCAGTAACAGTGGTCTCCACCACTTCACAAACTGCTTACTGTGTTCCTCTTTTGGCGGAAACACACACCTCTCCCTTAAAGTAGCTCTATATCAGAGCTTTAGGTTCCAAGAGCCTGTGCACAGAATGCTGTGCTCCTCTCTTCAAGACTGCTCACACACAACTCCCTTCAAAAACTCCCAACGTTCTAACCTAACTCCCAACTGCAGATTCCAGTGTGGCTCATGCAGCTGCGCGAGTTCTATGGTGATGTCTTCCCTCTGTCTCAGCTGAGACTGAGAACATAGTGAGACAGTGTGAAATCCATTTAACTGGAGTTTCACAAGCTGCCTTCCCTGCCTACCACTAGGTCTTACTGGGATTCTAGTAACCCCAGGTAACAGGGGGGTTACATGTCTAATCACCTTATTCCATTAAGGTCCCCAAAGCAGCTGCAACACCAGCCAACCCGCGGCACCGTTCAGGCATGCCTGTTTCCATTCTGGGTACCCAGTAGTTGCTATAACTGTGTGAATGAAGGGACTGATTAAATCAAAGTGATATAAATCTGCTTATTGCAAGTGCCTTAATACACATTTTGATTCTCAACCATTCCTTGTTATTTCCCCTAAATAAACCTGTTTTACTGTTTCAAGTTTAACTTGAGCCATGAGCATATTATTACTTGGTTTACAGTGATAAGATATATGCTAAGTATTCTTAAAGTGCATGGTTGTATTGACACTGCCTTTTACAGGGGGATACAAGGTGCTAGCCAGAAATCCAGACCCTGTTGGCAAGTGGGTTCAGTGTGAGCATATCATTAATGTTGAAACTGATTTGTATCCTGTTACCCACTGCAATTGCCCAGCTAAGCGTATAAGGTCACTAGGTGGGATTGTAGGTGGTATTAGTTTCCCAGAGGGCTGTACCTATTGTAATAGTTACCCACTTAAGCACTACTCTGGGTGGAGGCACCATAATTGCAGTACAACTACTGACAGGGATACCCCGGTATGAGTTAGTCATGAACCAAGGCCCTTCAACCTTCATTCAGGCACACAGGCAGGGGTAGTAGCCTTTGGTATAACAGTGCCAGGGTTACACATGTGGAGGCACTTCTGGGACTAGTGCCCTCTAGTGGCCAAATTACATATATGCCACTAAATTTTATATGAGTACTAGCATTAAAATGGAGACAGTTTCTGGCTCTAAAGTTGAGATTCCTCCTAATGAAATGGCTGTGCATCATTTATTGGGGTAGTGTGAAGCTGAGGAAGTTGACCATCAAAAGGCCTTGCTGCTGTTAGATATTCAGCTGGGCACTGACAAAGGTACCATTGAGAGAGCCTTAGGTAAAATCAAATGCCTGGATAAAGCTACAGTAAAAGGGAGCATTGCTGATTTAGTTGCTCAAAATGTAATGGTCCTGGTAGAAATGTAGCACCCTGGTGGACAGTGAGAGGGTACCCAGTGTCATTACCCCTGATAAGTCCCCGCTAGGATGGAAGGTAGTCACCATGCTTGGTGTAACGTTCACCCAAGGGGTCCCCTAAAGCTGAAGGACTAGAAGACAGGCTTGATAAACTGTTACAGGCTGAGGGTCAAACCCTCGAGGACTTGAAAAATTGCTTGAGTCCCCGGGGGTACATCTCTCTTGGGGCCTATACCTGCACCTGTTCCTGTCCCTGCCCCTGTACCTGCACCAGTCCCTGTGGTGGCACCAGTACTGGCACCTGTTTATGTACTTAATGTCAGTCATGACTCATACTGCAGGCTGCGAGTGTTTTCTGGCACCCTTCCCACACCTAATGAGGAGGATGACCTGGAAACATGGATGGACGATGCATCCCTCCGGTACAAGAGTGGCAGAATACAGAAGCAGAAAAACAGAAAAGGCTCATGGAGAGCTTAAGGGGTCCTGCACTTGAAGCAATTCGATTTTTACGGTATACCAACCCTGATGCCTCTGCACAAGAATATTTGTCTGTTTTAGAAGGTGTTTTTGGCAGCACTGAATCTGGGGAAAATTTATTGTGGAAATTTAAGTCCACCAAATAATGGAAAGGTGAATTGTTGTCTGCTTTTGTTACCCAGCTGGAGAGAGCCCTGCAGAGAACTCACAGGAAAGGTGGGGTGTTGGCAAGTGATCTGAATTGTGTGAGACTAGACCATATTCTCAAATCTGCCAGATTTCCTAGCGTGCTAATACTCAAGTTAAAGTTTCAGTACAGAAGGGATGATCCCCCTGCTTATTGTGGGCTGATGAAAGAAATCAGGGAGGCTGAACGTGAAGAGGAAGTTTTGGATCCTTATGCAGGCACTGCCAGAGTAGCCCCTGCACCTGAAAAGCCCAGTGAGAAAGAGACTGTCAATGACTCTCAGCAGTTAAAAGAGATACTTAAAGATATCTGAGAACTGAAAATGGGTATGATCACTAAGACTGGCTCCAGTAAAGGCCAAGATACCAGTCAGAGTCTGTCATGGTCAAGGGTGTGCAAGTGCAGGTGTCCCCTGCAGATGAAGGTTTAAAGACTCGGATAAATGAACAGTCTGGTATGGTAAAGGAATTGATGGGACATAGTGTGCAGCCTTCAACTTGGCAAGGAGAGAGAGACACTGAACAAAGGCCCACTATTGTCAGTGCCCCTGTCCAAGCTTCAAATGTGTATTCTCCACCACTCCCTAACCGTGAATATAGGCCAACTCACGATGTATCATCACAGCCCAAGTGGCCTAGAGAAGGTGTGTTCTGCTACAATTATGGGAAGGACGGCCATATGAAGACAGAGTGTCAATCCCTGGAGGATGTGCAGATAGTGGCTGACAAACTACAGGAGGAGCTTCAAAGAGTGAAGATACTCCATTGGGATACAGCCAGTGAGGGCAGTGGAGTTTCTGGCAAACCCAAATCCATTTATTTTGTAGCCAAGTCATCTTGAACAGTTCCTGCTAACACCCCTACAGACTGGTCAGAGTTAGTAGGCCCCTCCATGGAGACTACTGTACATATAGATGGCATCCCTGCCTGAGCTGTTCTTGATAGTGGATCTCAGGTCCTGATCATATTTAAAGACTGGTATAATCAGCACCTATCTGACCATCCTTCATAACCCCTAGATGGACTGCATGTGGGGGGGGGGGTTGAGCGAAAAGTCTTATCCATACCTTGGGTTCTTAAGAGTGTGGCTCTCTTTCCTGACCACTGTGGCAGGTGTGGATGAGCCTGTAGAAACCTTGGCATTAGTCTGTCCTCCTTCTAGCCCATATGATGGAATTCCAGTATTGATTGCCACTAATGCACATATGTTTGTCCATCTGCCAAAAGTGTCAAGAACGACAAAACAAGAAGACTGGAAGGGCTCTACACATACATGGCATGGTGCAGAGGGCATATGAATTGCAAATGCAAACCAAGGAAAGTGATAAAGGTGAACCAGTGGGGTTTGTATGGAAAAAAGTCCCTTCAACTCTTGTCCTGCCACGTAATGCACAATACAGTCTCAGTGGAGAGGTGCATATGTTCAAAGATGTGACCAATAAGACACAGTACTTAGGCTGGATGCCCCAGAACAGGGAAGGTTGCCTGATGGACATCTAGTGAAACCAAGTGTGCTTCCGGTCTGTGCTCACGCCTACACTAAAAGAGTTGTGGTACAGATCTACAATGTTACTGAGCGACATTAAAGTCACTCGAGGATGAATCCTGGCCTAAGTATATTGTGCAAACACTACTGTGTTGCCCACTAAGTGCCACAAAGAGGAAGATGGTGAAGTTTCACCCACTATGTTTGATTTGGAGAGTCACCCATCCCAAGTAACTGGAAGGACAAAATCAGCCAAAAGCTGGTGCAGCGAAACAAGGTATTTTCTCTAAAAGAGTGGGATGTCAGTTGTGTTAATGGTGCTGAACACCACATTAGACTTCACAATAAAAGGCCCTTCAGGGAGAGATCATGTCGGTTAGCTCCCGCTGACATTGATGACACCACTGACAGGAAATGCTCACAGCTGGAATTATCCAGTAGTCACACAGTCCTTAAGCCTCCCCAATTGTGGTGGTTCACAAGAAGAATGGCACAGTCCGTATGTGTGTTGATTACAGAACTTTAAACAAAAGAACTGTCCCTGGCCAATACACAATGCCTCACATACAGGATGCCCTAGACTGTTTAAAAGAGAGAAAATGGTTCTACATTCTCAAATTATGTAGTGGCTATCCCCCGAGGACAGGGAGAACACTGCATTCATGTGTCTGCTGGGTTTCTATGAATTTCTACATATGCCCCAAGGCATATCAGGTGCACCAGCCACTTTCCAATGATTAATGGTGCATGCTGTAGGAGACATGAGCCTTCTTGAATGTCTCATCTACCTAGATGACATCACTGCATTTGGCAATACACTTGAGGAGCATGAGGCTTGCCTATTCAAAGTACTGGACAGACTAGGAGAATTCAGCCTGAAACTATCGATTGACAAATGTCAGTTCTTTCAAAGCTCAGTGAAGTATGTAGGCAACATAGTGTCCTCCAAAGGTCTTCAGGCTGATCCAAGCAAAGTGGAGACTCTGACCACTTGGCTGAGGCCAATCAATCTGAAAGAGTTGCAGAGATTTCTGGGTTTTTGTGCTATCCTCGTTTTGTCAAAGACTACACCAAAGTATATTGATCGCTGCTAAACCTGATGCAAGAGTATCCACCCACTAATCAGAAATTCAAGAAAGGAACTGTTAAAAAGGGTTACAAAACCTACTTTAAGCCTCATGAGTTAATTGTGTCATGCTGGACCCCAGAATGTGACACAGCATTTCAAGAAATTATATATCTGCTTACACATGCAGCAGTACTAGCTTATGCTGATCTGTCCAAGCCATATGTACTTCACACAGACACCAGCCTGAGTGGCCTTGGAGCTGTGCTCTATCAGGAGTAGACTGAAGGACTGCACATGGTGGCATTTGCAAGCTGAAGCTTGACACCATCCGAGAAGAACTATCCAGTTCACCAATTGGAATATCTTGCTTTAAAGTGGGCCATCATAAAGTAATTCCACGAATACTTGTATGACACTAAAGTCTTGGTGAAAATGGATAACAACCCATTGACTTACGTCCAAACCTCAGACAAGTTAGATGCAACAGGACATCTATGGCTCTCAGCATTATCTACATATGACTATGCAGTCAAATATAAGCCTGACCTTAGCCATATTGCTGCAGATGCTTTCTCCAGAAGGTCTGCCTCTAACCAGGAGTGGCTACGCATGTCATAACATAATATATGGTGGGTCTGCTTTAGGACTAGGGTGGGATGGACTCTCTTTTTTTTCCAGGGGACATGGCAGAGGGCTACCTGCTGGTTGCAATGTTGTCCAGGTAGGGCCCAGTTGTCTTACCATTACTGGGACATATTGCATTGGTTGCAGGGTTTTTTTTTTTTCTTATCTTCTTTTTCTGGGATTAAGACTAGTTAGTGAAAGGGTTTCTCTAACTGGAATGTTACAAGAATTGATTATTAATACAGGGTTTAGCCCCATTTGTTGTGTATGTACATAGTTGGGGTTGTACATGGTTTCACAATCAGTTGTTGGATTGTGACTCCTGGCTGTGTTCGGGATACTTGTTTTTTTATGTCTGATGATATACAAAGAAAATTTAGTAAAGATTTATTCAAAAAAAAAAAAAAAGGAGTAGGTACGCATGTTGAAGCATTCCATGAAGACACTGTCCCACAAGTTTGACAGAGGTGAAACTCCATTGTCTGAGACTAAATTGCTTAGCAGGTTGTTTGGGACCACCTGATACATGTTTGCCAGTTGCCTACTGTAACCTTGCAGTGTTAGATTTGAGTACCTTACCCCAGCTCACCCCAGCTGACATTCAAAAGGAACAATATCATGACCCCATGATCAGACCAGTTCTAAATGCATTACACAAAGGAGAAGACATCTCCAAGTTGAAGTCCAATGATCCCAGAACTGCCTTATTGTTTCATGATGGGCCTACACTTAAGCTCCATGAAAGACCGGTGTACAGAGAACTAACAGACAATAAGGGAGAAGTTGTGAAAAACAACTAGTGTTGTCTTCAAAGTTTAAGTACAAAGTCTTAGAAGCTCTCCATGACTATATGGGACATCTGGAACCTTGGGCTTAGCCTGTGCACACTTCTACTGGCCCAAGATGGGTGTTGACAATGATCAGTGTATCAAAACCTGCAGCAGATGTCTTCAATGGAAGGCTCAACCACAAAGAGCAGCCCCTTTGGTCAACATAACCACTGGTGCACCGATGGAGCTCGTGTGTATTGATTTCTTGAGTCTGGAGCCCAATTCGAAGAATATTGGGAATGTGCTTGTTGTCACAGATCGTTTTATGCAATATGCTCTGGCTTACCTAACCAAAGATCAAAAGGCTGCCACAGCAGCCAAAGTTCTGATAGATAAATTTCTCATACAGTATAGTGCTCCATAACACATACATTCAGACCAGAGATGGGACTTTGA
Organism: Neoceratodus forsteri; assembly: GCA_016271365.2. Lineage (NCBI taxonomy): Eukaryota > Metazoa > Chordata > Ceratodontiformes > Ceratodontidae > Neoceratodus > Neoceratodus forsteri. Next base: position 934,080,265 of record CM028131.1, read on the forward strand.
AAGTCACCTCATTAAAGAGTTCTTATCCATCTAGAGTTGAGAAAATCCAGGATCACACCCTACCATCCACAAGGAGTTCCACAACCAGAAAGATTTAATAGAACTTTTCTTGATATGCTTGGCACTCTACATCCGAAAGATAAACCAAGATTGAGTCAGCAAATAAGTACTCTTGTGCATGCATATAACAGTACAAAGAATGATGCAACAGGTTTTTCTCCTTATCATTTAATGTTTGGCCATGAAGTACACCTTCCCATGGATATCTGTTTTGGAGTTACACCAGATAGAGTTCAAGCAGACAACTATCTGCAGTATGTCAAAAAACTCAAAGCACAGCTCAGTCACTTCTATCAGCTTGCCCATACCATGGCTGCCAAGAAAAACTTAGCTAACAAAGTACGGCATGACAAAAGAGTCAAAGCTCAAGAACTGAAGGCTGGAGATCATGTGTTAATAAGAAATCTGGGTTTCCAGGAGAAGTATAAAATAGCTGATCATTGGAGCCACACCCCTTTCCTAGTAATCAGCAAATTGAATGACCTGCCAGTATACAAAGTGCACCCAGAAGGAGATCCTCAAGCTGTGTTAAGACGATACACAGGAATCAACTTCTGCCAACCTGACAAATTGTCATAGACACAGTGCCACAGGATGTTGCTCCAACTGGGCCTGTTATCCGATCTGCTGCTCATAAGAAACAGTCAAATTAGCCTCCTGCCGTTAAGTAACCAGGACCTTCACCAGGTAGTGATGCAGTTGCTGATGACACTGACTGAATCTAGTCACAGTGAGGTTTGGAGCCGTTTACTATCCTCTCTTTTGATCTAGCTCAGCTATGCCAAGGCAACCCTCTGTACAATGTTGGAGATAATGCTGATAGAAACATAGAAACATAGAAGTTGACGGCAGATAAGGACCGCAAGGCCCATCCAGTCTGCCCATTTCTTTTTCTACCTTATAAATGTACCATCGGCCTTTGCTCTGTCAGTGACCTATCTATTCATAGTCATTTGTATTGCTCCCTTATGCCTATCCCATGCCTGTTTGAAGCCCTGCACTGTATTCATAGCCACCACTTCTTGTGGTAAGCCATTCCATGCATCCACCACCCTTTCTGTGAAAAAGAATTTCTCACATTCCCCTTAATCGGCCTCCCGCTAATCTCATGCTGTGTCCTCTTGTCCTGCTATTTTTCTTATATTTAAACATGTTAGACTCCTTTCACCTTGTTTATGCCCTTAAGGTGTTTGAATGCCTCGATCATATCACCTCTCTCCTCCTTTGCTCAAGGGTATACATATTGAGCCCGTTAATCTGTCCTCATATGTCTTCTGATGCAGTCCCAGCACCATTTTGGTTGCCCTTTCTGGACTGCCTCAATTTGTTAATGTCCTTGTGAAGGTGTGGCTCCAATACTGCACGCAGTACTCCAGATGGGGCCTAACCAGTGTCTTGTAAAGAGGGATTATTACCTCCTCTTACGACTTGTGATACCCTACTAATACACCTAACACCCCCTAGCCTTACTTACTGCTTTAGAGGTCTGTTTGATGATTTTAGGTCATCAGTGATAATGATGCCCAAGTCTCTTTCTTCCTTTGTGACTGCTAGCAACCCTCCCAGCCTATAGGTAGCTTCAGGGTTTCTCTTCCCTATGTGCATGATTTTGCACTTCTTTGCATTAAACTCCAGTTGCCACTCTTCTGACCATTCTGCTAGTTTATCCAGATCTCTCTCATTCTGCCCACCCCATCTGGATCATCTACTCTGTTGCAGATCTTGGTGTCATCTGCAAACAGACAAGCCTTACCCTCTAGTCCATCTGCAAGGTCACTAATGAAGATGTTGAAGAGGACTGGCCCCAGGACTGATCCCTGAGGTACCCACTTGTGACTTGCATCTCTTCTGACTGTATACCATTTACCACCACTCTCTGTTTTCTGCCCTCAACCAGTTTGCCACCCAGTTGACCAACTTCTGACCCACCCCAAGCCTACCCAGCTTATTTATCAATCTTCTATGTGGAACAGTGTCAAAAGCTTTTGCTGAAGTCAAGGTAGCGACATCAACTGCTCCCCCTTGGTCCACCACTCTGGTTACCCAGTCAAAGAAATCTATGAGATTAGTTTGACAGGACCTTCCTTTTGTAAACCCATGCTGTCTTGGATCCTATGCCCCTATGGACTCCAGGTGTTGCACTATCCTTTCCTTAAGGAGTGCCTCCATAATCTTGCCCACTACTGAGGTAAGACTGACCAGTCTGTAGTTCCCCGCCTCCTCCCTGCTACCACTCTTGTGGGCGGGATCAAATGAACCCTTCTCCAGTCTTCTGGGACCTCTCCTGTGCTCAGAGACTCACTAAACAATTCTGCTAATGGCTCTGCTAGTTCCTCCTTTAGCTCCTTAAGTACCCTGGGATGTATGCCATCAGGCCCCATTGCCTTATCCACCCTGAGCTTAGTAAGCTCTTGAAGGACCCTTTCTTTTTGTGAAGGGTAGTGCTCACCTCCCTCCCCGTGTCCATGATGCTGAGCTGTGGGCCCTGCCTGCCTTCTTTTCAGTAAATACTGAGCAAAAGTATCTATTTAGGATAGATGCCTTTACAGGGTCCTCCTCCTCACATGCTCCCTTTCTCCATTAAGCTTAGCAATACCCCCTCTGGACTTTCTCCTTTCACTAATGTATCTATAGAAAGTCTTGTCACCTTCTTTTACTGTTCGTGCTAGTGTTTCTCAGTTTGGGACTTTCCTGCCTTACTGCCTTACCTGCTTCCCTTAGGGCAGTTTGGTATGCCTCCCTATCTTCATCCTGCTGTGTTCCCTTATATTTCCTGAAGGCCAGCCTTTGGCTCTGACCTTTTCTGCTACTGTATTTGAGAACCAAAGTGGTTTCCTTCTTCTTTTGCACTTCCTTTTTGTCTAACACAATGGGATGTTGCTTCAAGTATTGCATCCTTAATGCTTGCCCACTCTGCCTGTACCCCTCACCTGTGTTTTTTTGCCAGGGCTAGCTTAACTCTGTTGGCCATTTTATCAAAGTCAGCTCCTCTGAAGTCCCATATTTTTGCCTTGGAATGGGATGATTTAGATGTAGTAGCCAAATTGAACCATACCATGTGATGGTCACTGGCTCCCAGGTGACCTTCTACCTGAGATCTGTGATCCCTTCTTTGTTAGTCAGTACTAGATCTAGGATAGCTCTGTCTCTTGTGGGTTGCTGTACCAGTTGTTTGAGGCCCTCTCCTGCAGGGAATCCACTATGAGTCTAGTTCTGGCAGATGTTCCTGCTGGTATTGACCAATCTGTATCTGGTATGTTGAAGTCTCCCATTATCAGAACCTCCCTTTAGCTGTCATGTTTTTTATATCTTCTAACAGTAATGTGTCTATGTCCTCCTCTGGTCTGGGGCCTGTAGACAACCCCAGTTCTTATGGCTGTCCCATTTCCTGTTTCAGGGTGACCCACAGTTCTTCTGGCTCCTATATGTATTCTGAATTTCTGTAGCTTTGATATTTTCAATATAAGCTACAGGGCCACCTCCTTGCACCTCTGTCTCTTCTGAACAATACATAGCAGGTACTGAAGTCTCCCAAGTGTGGTTACTGGTAAACCACGCCTCACTAATTGCTACTATGTCCAGTTTAGCCTCTGACATTATTGCCTGCAGGTCTGGGATCTTATTTCCCAGGCTGTGAGCATTTGTGTACATGACTTTCATTGGCCAGATTTTGTGTGTTAGTTGTTGGGTGAAGTTTGGCATTACCTCTGTGCATCGTATGGGAGACAAATCTTTTTCTTACCTGGTGATGCAAATGAACGGCAAACACGCTGAATTCCTGTTTGACCACCACTGAGGGGAGGGGTGTTCTTCCATTCGACATATGGGGTGCTGCACCTCTCCCCATTTGCTAGTTTAAATATTCTGCAAAGACATCAAACTTCTGCCCCAATGCACTGACTCTCTTTAGTCAGATGCAGTCCATCAAATTTAAAGAACTTTCCCCAGAACTGTTGCCAGTTCCCTACAAATCTGTGTCCTTTTTCCTGGCATCAGCCCTTGAGCCACGTGTTTAGCTCCCCTATCTCCCCTTCTCTGACCTTCCGTCCATCTGCTCCCCTTTCCCAGACTGGCAGGATCTCAGAGAAGGAGATGCCGGATGAAATAGATGATAGTTTGTCACCCAGCCTAGTCAGGTGTTCCTTGGTCTCCACAACTGACCGGTTGGCGAGATCATTAGTCCCTATGTGTACTAGGACATCAATGTTTTCTCCTGCTTTGTGAACAATTTTAGAATGCAGTCAGTGTCTCCCATGCTGATGTACCTGTGAGACATCTGACCATCACCCTGGCTGGAGATGGGTATCAACTCCCGAATCATGGAGTCTCCTATGATCAGAAGTTTTTGGATTTCCTTTGTGCTTGTTTAGTTTTGGTTCCTGATTTGGGTGAGTTTTGTTGTGCTAGTTCCTGTGCCACAGTGTCCTGCTCTGCAGTGTCTTCTGCCTCTTTATTTGATTTCAGAGATAGAGGCAGATACCTGTTTGTAGTGTTTATATGGTTTTTGGAGGTAATGTGTTGGAGAGCAGAGAGTGATGGGGCACCTGATTTGCTCCTCCTAACCACCTGCCAACCTCCTGGACCAACTACCCTCTGCGGTCGAGGTTTTTCTGTTGGATGCTGGGGAAATGGCGGGTGGTTCTTATAATGTATTTCCTCTTCAATATGAAATTTGAGGCGTGCAATCTCTGCCCATGCTGCCCGGAGCTGAGCCCTAAGATGTCCAAAGGCCCAGCATGTAGGACAGTGTCCTAAATCCTGTAAGACTGTCCTTCTGAAAATTGTTCCACAGTACCTGCAGTTAATGAAATCCATTCCAAATAAGTTGCTGGGTTTGTAACCTAGTCAGAGTAATTAGAAGGAAAAAAGGGAAAAAATGCAAGTAATGGTTTAATTGAGCTTTGTTTAACTTGTTATAACAAGTTAAATTACTAGTGCCCCTGTAAATGAGATCACCTTGTGGAGGCCCCATTGATCCGCCCCTTCCTGCTCTGCCACAGGAAATGTCACAACTGTGGTACCCTATAAAAGGAGTGTAGCGTGGGGTGGTTGGGGATGGGAGTGGGTGGCTGGGCCCTTCCCCTGCCTAAAAAGAAGAACCACGGACGAAAGAACAAGGAGGTAAGAGCAGAAACAATCAGTCAACAACAAATGCAGCAACCCTGAAAGCTTATCTTAATGTTAGATAAAACTGTAAAACCTGTAAAGCACCACCTGTAATAATTTCAGAGAAGATATACCCTGTAAGAAACACTTTGCTCCAGAGAAAAATAAAGCAGTAACAGAAGATATACCTTGCAAAAGACAATTTGAATCAGAAGATTACAGCAGTAATCTGTTAGCACAGACCTGTAGGCACACCTTGTAATAATGCAGAAGAAGGTATACCAGCAACAACAATTTGAATCAGAGAAAAAATAAAGCAATGAAATGTTAGCAACAAACAGTAGCAATCCCTGTGAGTAAAAAATTAAAACACCACCACACAGTAAATCTGCTTAGCCAAACTAAGTCTTAATCCTTCTCCCTTGCTCTGGTAAGTTTCTCTACTCTGCCTGTCAAGCAGTCTTAGAAGGAAAGATCTCAGGTGAAGCTAGGTGCCTTGGCCAGCAAACCAAGTCTTCCACCTCCAAGATATCAACTAACCTGACTTTTTAACTCTTCTTTCTGTTGGAAATTACTGACAGTTTGCCAGCTCCACTTCACATACACACCTAATCCTTGGAAGAGCTGTGGGAGAAAAGCAATTAGCTCCTTCAATGTGAGAAGGAGACTGAAACACCTCTGAGACAACAAACCTTTCAACAAACAAGAATAAAATAAAACACAGTGTCAAACAGTAATTTTGCTTAGCCCAATGATAAAAAAGTCACAAAAATGTAAGCTCCACCTGTAATACAGTAATTTCAGAGAAGATATACCCTGTAAGAAACACTTTGCTCCAGAGAAAAATAAAGCAGTAACAGAAGATATACCTTGCAAAAGACAATTTGAATCAGAAGATTACAGCAGTAATCTGTTAGCACAGACCTGTAGGCACACCTTGTAATAATGCAGAAGAAGGTATACCAGCAACAACAATTTGAATCAGAGAAAAAATAAAGCAATGAAATGTTAGCAACAAACAGTAGCAATCCCTGTGAGTAAAAAATAAACACCACCACACAGTAAATCTGCTTAGCCAAACTAAGTCTTAATCCTTCCCTTGCTCTGGTAAGTTTCTCTACTCTGCCTTTCAAGCAGTCTTAGAAGGAAAGAGCTCAGGTGAAGCTAGGTGCCTTGGCCAGCAAACCAAGTCTTCTACCTCCAAGATATCAACTAACCTGACTTTTTAACCCTTCTTTCTGTTGGAAATTACTGACAGTTTGCCAGCTCCACCCCCACATACACACCTAATCCTTTGGAAGAGCTGTGGGAGGAAAAGCAATTAGCTCCTTCAATGTGAGAAGGAGACTGAAACACCTCTGAGACAACAAACCTTTTCAACAAACAAGAATAAAATAAAACACAGTGTCAAACAGTAATTTTGCTTAGCCCAATGATAAAAAAGTCACAAAAATGTAAGCTCCACCTGTAATACAGTAATTTCAGAGAAGATATACCCTGTAAGAAACACTTTGCTCCAGAGAAAAATAAAGCAGTAACAGAAGATATACCTTGCAAAAGACAATTTGAATCAGAAGATTACAGCAGTAATCTGTTAGCACATACCTGTAGGCACACCTTGTAATAATGCAGAAGAAGTCCAGTAATGTCAGATAATCTTGCTCTCTCAACTACTCCAGTACCTCCTGAAAGTGAAGTGAAAAGTGTGACCTCTGAAGTAGCTGACTCGTGTTTTGTGTAAGTCTGAAATTGAAACGGCTAATTCTGAGCAAGAAAATGGTGACCGCACCAATGAACTATCATGTGAAGCTGAAATGAGTGGGCCTAGTGAACTAGATCTGGTACCAAAAAAGTGTTGCTATCCCTGCAGATGCTAGCTGTGTGTTGGATGGCTCTAACTTCGTTGAAATACCTCTTTCAGGCGGACCAGAGTCTCAAGAACCAGAACATTCAAGTACAACTCCAAACACAAGTAATATGTCCAGTTCTGAACCTCACGAGAGTGCAGAGGTACCTCTTTCTGCAGAAGCTGTCTAGTTGGTGGGCAATGAGTTGGGAGTCATGAACCCAAATGCCAATGTTGAAAGGACTGTGCCTACACCACCTACGCCTAGAAGATCAGACAGAGTTGTGAAACCAGTGGTAGGCCTTACTTATGATTCACCAGGAAAGCCTATGGACTTGCCCATGAATTTAGTTCATAAAGGCATTTACAGTACATTGCATTAATTCTCTACCTAAGCTAGTATTTACTGCCACCTCCAAGGTAATACTTAAGCCCTCCATTCAGTATCCTAGGTGTCGTCCTTATAGAATTCCAGGGGTTAGCTGAAAAGCTCAGGTTTGTTAGCCACATGGGTCTATGTTTGAAAGGTCTCGAAAGAAAATGTAATGCTTATGACTAGAGATGCAGCAAATTTTTTTTTGCCGGCGAAATTCTAGCAAAATCAGGAATTTCGCCAAGAGAAATATTTTGTGAAATTCGCGCATTTCACTGGAATTTCACTGGCGAAATAAGCATGGTCAGAAGCAGGTGAGTGCAATGGAAGGTGGGACCATACCTGAGCACTGTGCCGGGTTATAGTGTAAGCGGCTTGTACCCATGTGGATGTTACCAAGACTGACTTCTGAGACGGGTTGCGAGCTGGTGTAGTGGTTGCGCTCACACGGGCTGCAATTGCAAGAAGTGGGGTTAGGCCGGTTGTAGTCACTGGGAGTTGGTGTATGCAGAAGGAACAGGATCAACAGCCCTTGATTGCAGCTGAAGTACAGTAAAATGTCTTCCTTGCCTGGAAAGAGAGGGAAGGGCTTGGCAGTGGGCAGGAAGCAGCTGCTAAAGCAGGTATTTACAGTGCTTTCTTTTCCAGACCCATTCTAGAATGGGAAAACAGCAAGCCCGGGAGGGACAGTAAGACACAGCTCCTCTAGATTGCCAGAGAGCACGGTGTTTCATGTTTAATGCTATGTGTCCCAATTTACAATTCGGCCACCTTATGCGCTTTATTGCTGAATCCACTTGTGGCTTATTTACTCAACAGTTTTGCCATCATCTCCACTATTATTATTCATATTGATTACTATTTAATTTTTGAGGGTTTTTTTTAGCTTAGTTGCTGTTAACTTCTTGTTCTACTCTCGCCACCCTCTTCCCCCAGGATGCATCTGGAAGCAAGCTATCTCAGCTCAGTATGTCTTGCCTGGTAAAATTTGTTTACATAAATAATAAATGAAACCACAGCTAGGCTAATAAATGTTGTGCCCCTCCACTAAGCTGGCACTGTGCTAAGCTTTTATGCGTAAGGCAACCAATAGTGATACTCATGTGGCCGATTTGCTACTACAGCTGGAAGTTTTCTACCACAGGCTCCAGATCAAAAATTCAGAGTTTTTCTGGAGGGCTGCTAAATAAAATTTCTTACAGGGCAAAATGTGCAGGTGAGAATTAGCTATATGGTTTTATGTGTTTTGCCCCAGTGTATTCTTGTTGGTTAAGTTTGGGGCTGAATCTCAGCAGGGTGGGTAATTCTTCATATTGCGGGCTGGCAATCGGCTGGGGGGGTGTGAGACCACTAGACACCAGGGATGTGGGGTCTTGGGGGGAGAGATTTTAATCTTGGCTGGACAGGAGGGGGGAAAACACTTTTGTTTTTATGTATATTATCATCCCCCCGGCTCTCAAGTGTGGAATTATGCCCATGGGTGGCAAAATTACACATTTCACCAGTGAAATTAGCATTTCACCGGCGAAAGTTTGCATTTCACTAGGAGGATTTCTCATTTTGCACCCAAGAAATATTTTGCGAAATGCAGAGATTAGGTGAAATATTTCTCTGGGTGAAATTTTTAAATTTCGCACAACACTACATATGAATAGCTGTCTGAAACAATATGGAGAATGTGAATTTATGGTGCTTAAGCTAAAATGCAATTATTTGAACAATGCAATGGTTAAAGCAAGGGTTTTAATTTAAAGCATGATATATTGTACATATTTATAGTAAATCTGCACAGAGAATGTATATAATAACACCCTGTGCCACTTGGATCTCCTGTCATCTTCTCCACTCACAAAAGAAGCATTGGAACCACACACTGTGCTGCTTGGAACTCCTGTCATCTTCTCCCCTCACAAAAGAAGGTACACTGAACCTGGACCACTCAGACTGTGCTAGACCCTACAGCCCTCTTTTTCTTTCAGCTCATTCGGAACTTGTCGACTTTTGACTTGGGTTCTTCCTCTGATTCTGTGAACCTCCTCAACCTGTTTAATATCTGATTTACTTGTGTAACCCTCTGCATTTTTTTTTATTTTCCCATTAGCAAGTTATACTCTACTGCCACTAGAGGAATATAATCTTTATCTAAACGATCCCTGGCTGTTGTTCATATAGATACTTTCCTAAATTACAGCTCCCACCTCCATCTGACCAGCCCCCTCCTCTGCACCACCTGCTTACAAATTCTTCACCTTCCTAGATCTATTATTCACTAATTTCTCTGCTTTATGAACAATGCATCCCCTACTGTCCTCTCTCTCCCTTGTTCTGTTCATATCCCTCTTTACCACCTCCTCTTACTCTCTATTCACCTTTTCCTAATAACACTCCCAACCCCATCAGTTACCATCTCCAATCCCCTACCCACAGCCATGCTATCACTCCCTCCCTGCCATTTTAAATATGGTCTCACTCTACCACTATTCCTCATGTGGCTTTGATAACGGTGTCCACTTTCTCTGCAGTTCTCCACCTTCTTGTTACTCACTCTTCCACTCCCTTCTACTCAAAACTCCCAACCTCCTCGCCAGCCCCTTCAAAATCACCTAAGCTCCACTTTCTCATACTCACCCTCGTCTTGCTTTTCACCAGGAATATCCACTCCAACCCAGACCCTATTGCCCCTTGCTCCTCTGGTGCCTCCTCCTCTACTACATCCCCCCACTTCTTCTCTCAGCCCTCCCAAGGGGCTTAAAGATCCTGTATCTAAACACCCCCAGCTTGTTGCAAACAATAGACCAGATTCAGACCATGGTGTGCACTCTAAAACCAGACATTCTAATCTTCTCAGAAACTTGGCTAAAGAGCAGTATCCCTGACCACTCGGTCTCCACTCCTGGCTACTCGTTGCTAAGACAAGACCGTGCTGGCAGTGTTGGTGGTGTGGCCATTTATGTCCTAGCCACCATCCAATATTCTGTCATTGGCATGGGGTCATAATCTCGCACAACATTATGCAGCTTGGCAAAATTGTACTGCCAATATAGCGCGATTCTTGTCATGTGGCATATCTCTTTTCTGTGGGGTGCTCCGCCCACACTCCACCTGCTATAGGTTGCACCCCTGAACTCCCTAATGATAGATTCTCAACTGGGGTTCAAGCTGGAGTGCAATAAAGTTTAAAAAATGAAAGTTTCTGGGACCGGGAATCAAACCCGGTCCCAGAAGCACTGCTTGGGTTCCCTGCTGCTGTGGCTCAGTCCGTTGAGCCACAGCAGTTGGTCAGTGGAACCCACTCCCAGCAGAGGCCTTATCCTCTGCCTGGGAGAGTGAGAATGGTGCAATACTGTGTACAGCAGTATACGCGGTATTGCACCATTTGCTCACTGGTGCAGCGCTGTACCGGGTAAGTCATAATGTCGTACGCTATTAAGAGTCTATCATCTACGCATCCTCAAATCCTAAGACCCATGATGCCCTAGCTATCCATGTGACCCTCCCCTTCACTCTCCCAATCTTCATAGCTGGCATATACTGCCACCCAAATGTCCATCCTTTGGTCGTGCTAGACCTCCTAACCTCCATCACTTCCCTTGCTCACTCTGGGGAATTATTCATCCTAGGCAACTTCAGTATAAATTGGTTGTCACCTTAAACTACCAAAACTAAAAATGAAATTTGAGCCCTATACCTCTTCCAACTGATCTCTGAACCCACTCACCCAAACCAAAAGACACAACAACACTCCCTACTCAGCTGGGCTCTTACCTCCCACCCCCAACGCGTCATCACCTCTGGCATCCTCCTCGATTCTGTCAGTGACCATAACCCGATATTCATAGTTAGGAAAGCCCACAGAACTAATTCACCACACAAAACTATACAACTGTGCTCTTTCAAGTCTCTTGATCTCAAACCTCTCTTGAGTAACCTTGCCACTTCTGACTGGTCCCTCCTAACCTCCTTCCCCTCAGTTGATAAGGCCTTTGCCTACTCCAAAGAAATCTTTCTTGTAAACTGGAATGCCTTTGCCCCATACAAACAAACCAGTGTCTGATGTAACTACTTACCTTGGATAACCCCTGAACTTCTGACCTGTCTCAGAGCTAGAGATCGAGCCTGGATGCGTCATAAAGCTACCCAACATCTTAGTGACCTTGCAAACTTTCGCATACTCAGAAACACTTGCACCAGGGCTACAAGGTTAGCCAAGTCTGAATATTTCAAATCTGCCTTCATCACCAACATAAATTCTCCTTCAAAGTTCTGGAAGGCGGTGCACACCCTATTTAACCCCTCATCTCACCCACCACACTTGGTACTTACAGTAAATAGCTCACTAGTGTCCGACCCACCAGCTGTAGCTGTATAAGTTAACTTCTACTATATCTCCTGCACCTCTGAGCTACTGAAATCCCTTCCTTCCCACTCATCCCCCTCCCCCTCCCCACCCTCTACTGGTGTACTCCTCCACCACCCTTCCTCCTTCCCTTTTCTTTCACTACTGTAACCTCAAATGATGCCCTAAGTGCCCTCCTCACCATCAACCCCTCTAAAGGTGCCTCCCTGATGGCCTTGATCCAAAACTCCTCTCCTTCTCCACTACAGCCATTGCCTACCCCCTCTTAATAATCCTAAATCTCTCATTCTCTACTGCCTGTGTCCCCTCTTCTTGGAAACATGCTGTGGTCCTCCCTCTACCTAAAGGGGGGGTGACCCCTCATCCCCTGGCAACTATTGCCCCATTTCTCTCCTCCCTATCCTTGCCAAGCTTCAAGAGCACATTGTCCTGCCCCAACTCACCTCTTTTCTATCTGATACCTCCTTTTTAACCCCATTCCAGTATGGTTTCAGGAAAAACCACTCAACTACCACCTATCTCATACAGCTCACACACTCCATACTAACTGGGATGGACAATGGGCAAATTACCTCTGCCATTTTTGTTGACTTGGCCAAGGCCTTTGACACCATCTCTCTCTCCCTTCTCCTCAACTCGCTCCCAGCAACTGTCCTATCTCACTCCACCAGAAACTGGTTCAAGGCCTACCTTTATTGGTAGAACCCAATCAGTTAAGATCTTGGACGCCACTTCCCCGCCCCCCCCCCGATTAGCACTGCAGTCACCCAGGGCTTGGTACTAGGGCATCTCCTATTCTCCATCTTCTTAAACGACCTTCTCTCTGTTTGCTCCCCATCCTCTGCTATACATATGTATGCAGATGATAGAGTCCTGTATGCATCTAGCTCCTGTCCTGTTGAGGTTACAACCAGCTTACAGCAAGACTTCAACAAGGTTCAGCTCTGGTTTGCTAACCATAAGCTTTTCCTCAATACCAAAAACACTGTCTCCATGACCTTTGGCACCAGGCAGAGACTCTATAGGCTTCCTTCCCTACCCACTTTTCACACTCTTGAGGGGATTTTACTTGAGGACACATCCTCCTTCAGGTACTTAGGTGTTTGGTTGGACCAACACCTAAACTTCTCTGGACATATTTACGCCATCCAGAAAAAAACTACTCCCCAAGCTTGGTGCCCTGTTCAGGAACCGTAGTTGCATCTCTCCTACGGCAAGGCGTGAACTTGTTCAGAAGATGATACTGCCCATTTTTTATTATTTTGATGTGGTCAATGGTGCTGCTACTATGTCCTCCCTGGCCAGACTGGACACCATCTTCAATTCCTTCTGCCACTTTGCTCTGGATGCCCCTCTTCACACCCATCACTGAGGTCTTTATCGTGCCCTATCTTTCCCCTCTCTTACAAATAGGTGACTCTCCCACTGTGGTAAATTCATGTCCAAGCACTGGTTGGGTGAGCTCCCTTCCTACCTCACCCTCTCCTTTGTAACACCCCTCCGACCCTCCCAATCCGGAATTTCCTCCCCCCCCAATCCGGCACTCATCCTCCATCTACTCCATCAACTCTGCCCTCAATAATTACCTTTCACCTAGCTGCTCTTGCCATGTCTCTTCCTAATTCCCTCCTCTAAGACCTAGACAAACCCTACCCCCTAAAGTCACCTTTGTTTTACCCTGTGCACACCCACTCACTTCTCCCCTTCCCCTAAGTGCTCCCCCTTATTAGCCTCCCTTGATTTCTCACAGAATGTAAAGGACCCTGAATGCTCTCCATGGGTCCCTCTCCTGCTCCCCTAAGGGGCTTGTATTTCTCATTTACGTTTTCCCCACCATCTTAAAGGGGTCTCTCTGGGACACTGTTTTTTTCCCCTTCTCTCTGGTCTCCCTAGTCCCCTTGCAGGGTTCCTGGAATCCTGAAGGGTTCTCCAGGTCACAACTCTTCCCCATCCCCCACCTCACCCCTCCCTCCCCTTTCCTCCTTTTCTTTCATGTAAGCACTTGTTTACTTATTAAACCATCACTTATTATTGTCCCCTCTTTCATCTGCCTTACAACTGTATGTTAATGTTGATCCTGTAACTTGAATGCATAATGTCTCATTCCAGTTGTACCCCTTCCCCTAGGTTGCACAGTGAGATGAGTGACTTGTTGCTCAGTGTGCCTTCCTGGTGAAACATTTCAATAAATAAATAAATGTATGGTTGCAACCTGTATATAGTAGAAAATCTTATTGAGTAAAGGGAACTGCTATTTGTGTGTAGACTTGACACAGACGCCAAGTTTCCTGGGCATGGGAGAGTGTACCCCCCCAAATTCAGCGGCTTATCTTAATTGTCTCCCTGGGCTTCTTTTGTGCCCACTGCCTGGCAGACATTCAGATAGAGAAGTTAAACCCATTTTTGGGGTTCTTTTATTGTTGCTCTGTGTGAGTGCACAATGCCTTGCAGACACACTGTTACTTTAAGAAGCAGCATGTTCTGGGTTGCCAGCAATCTGGGATGGGTCTGAGCACTGCAGGGCTCATGGCCAGGCAGGAAGTTCCCTGTTTGGCTCCCCTCTGCTGTCACTAACAGTGCAGAGGAAGCACTTCAAAGTACTGTAAATATTTATTTCAAAATCCTTACTGTTCTTTGAATAAAAAAAATTAATTGTACTGCCAGTATTGCCAGTATCAGTTCTTCCCAATGGGAGCTGCCATCTTTGGTCCTGGACTTCCTCTCTGAACTAATCAGGACAGAGGGGTCCTTGAGGGTTTCCTAACTGCAGTGCTTTATGGGAGAAACTGTGAACTTTCAGGTACCTAAATGGACCAATGGGAGCCCTAGAACTGTGATTGACAGCTCCCTCAGCCAAATGGAATACAAGAAAACTGGACAAGTCCAAGAACTGCTTCTAAACTGAGTGCATTGCAGCTCGAGCCTGTGTGGCTTTGTCATCCTTCACAGGGAGAGGCCTGTATTGCTCCTCCAACTTCCATTTCAGTCCTAAAGGGGATTGATTGCCTGGAACTGCCAGAAAAGCAGACCAAGGGGTTCCTTCAGCCAGAAACCTGAAGAAAAGCTGGAAAGACACCAAAAGAGAAAGTTTGATGTTCTTCAGCCACTGCAATTGTGGCCTACTACATGTGTGGAGGAGTTTCTCCAGGGATTTTTGTGTAAAGAAAAAGGAGCCAGTACTACACAGCAATGAACTTTGACAAATACCAGCTGGAGGGTTCACCAGTACACAATCCAGATTGTTCAAAAGACACTTCCAGCCTAGGCCATGCCATTGGAGGTCCAGCCAGACCATTACTGTACCACTCAGAACACCATCTCGGTGAGAGACCAGATCTGGGGATTCAGCCTCTGCTATGTAACTATATGCAGGTTGCAGCCACCTACAGGGAAAGGCCATGAAGTGAGGGGGAGTCGTGTTAAATCTGTTCCTCACCATCAGCTTTAGCCAGTAGCAGGTCTTCATGCTGCAGCTCCCATGTTCCATCTTCTGGGTACAGTGAGTAAAATCAGGGGAGCTCCCTGCAACTATCTGTTAAAATTATTTATGGTTCTGTCTGATCCTGTTTTGCCATTTTCGGTGTTTAATAGACTGGGCCATCCGGCCACAGATACAACTGATTTTGAGATTTTCCAAATGTGCTGTTTATGTTTAATCACCTTATTCCATCAAGTGCCCCAATGCAGCTGCAATGCCGGCCAACCCGCAGCACCATTCAGGCATGCCTGTTTCCACTCTAGGTACCCAGTAGTCACTATAACTGTGTGAATGAAAGGATTGATTAAATCAAAGCAATATAAATCTGCTTATTGCAAGTGCCTTAATACCCATTTTGATTCTTGTCCCTTCCTTGTTACTTCCCCTAAATAAACTTGTTTTACTGTTTCAAGTTTAACTTGAGCCATGAGCATATTATTACTTGACTTACAGTGATAAGGTATATGCTAAGCATGCTTAAAGTGCATGGTTGTATTGCCATGTCTTTTACAGGGGAATACAAGATGTTGCATCTGAGTCTGATAGCTCTGATGTTTCATTTTATGCACATTCTACTTATTGTCCGGCTATAAATCCTATGGTATCTGTTTTTATTAGGAAATGTGAGTTGGACTTAAAAAATTTAAAACCAGGCAGGAACACATTTCCTTTAACTGTACCAAAGAAGAACATATGGCTCTGAAGAATTTAGCAGCCAATCAAAACATTGTTCTACATTCAGCTGATAAGGGTGGGGCAGTTGTTATTATGAGTAGAGATTATTATGTGGGGGAGATTAAGCAACAGTTGTCCGATATAAATTTTTACACCAAATTGAGGTATAATCAAACAGCGCAGTTTAAGACAGAAGTAGATGAAAAACTCAGTCTGGGTTTTGTGCATGGATATTTCTCTGAGGCAGACTACAAGGCATTGACAGTGGCACATCCAGTGATTATATATATATATATATATATATATATATATATATATACATGGCAAAAAACTCTGTTTACTGCATCAGTTAGGGCTGTTCCACAGCAACAAAAGTGAGGAAATTTGATGTTAGGGTTGAAACCCCCTTTGCACCCCTCCAGCCCACCCCTCAACCGGAATCGGGGTGCGCGTTCGGGTCATCGGTCCTAACTCTAGGTCTGACTAGGTGAATACAAAAAGAATTAGGTTGCTAGAGGGTCCCAAATTTAAATGCCAAGCATTTTTCTGATCACCAACTGAAAACAAAATGGCAGATTTGCGACAGAAAAAGGGCCATTTGCGAAAGTAAAAACTGCATTTGCGACACTGTCGAACTTTTTGTTAACTTTTCCCATTGACTTATAATGGGAACTTAGTTTTTGAATAACTTTTGAACCATTTAATATTTTTTCATGAAATCTTTGAAAGGCATATTGGGGACCCCTGCCTCACATTCTCTGAAGATTTTGCACTGGTCGCGCAACCCGTGCAATCTGTAGGCGCGACCGTAGAATTCCAAAAAAGCTTAAATGCTCGCACAGATCACACTTAATAACTCCTCAGTCATATATCCGACTGGTACAAAACTTGGTAGATCCTAAGGTGCATGGGTCTTGATCATGTATTCCAAATTTCAGGCAAATCCATCAAACGGTTGCAAAGTTATTAAGGTGCAAAATTTGGGGTTTAACATGTAAATGGCTCCTCAACCCTAACTATGGTAGCACGGTAGTGCTACTATAATATATATATATATATATAAATGTGTTGGTTAACAGAGCCACTGTCCATGTTTGTGGACCAACAGTATATTTACAGCCCTTGGTTAAAGCAGTGTGGTCATATGTAAGGGACTCGATGGATGTTATTAATTTGGTGGAAAATTTAGATTTACAGGATGGCTGGCTTTGCCACATTGGATATTGACTCTCTATATATGGTTATACCCCATCAAGAGAGTTTGGAATTGATTTAATTTTTTTTAAATCTGAGAACTGAAGAGAGTCCAGTTTCTATGCCAGCATGATATTTTCTCGAATTAGCACATTTGTTGCTGACAAAAAATATGTTCATGTTTGAGAAAGAGTACTTCCTCCAGGTGAATGGGACTGCTATGGGGGCTACTATGGCCCCCAGCTATGCCTGCTTATATGTGACATTTTGGGAGCAAGTACTGTATAGCACCACCACAAATCAATTTTTTGAATATCTGGATTTGTGATGGCACTATATAAATGATGTGCTTATTATCTGGAGGGGTACACAGGAACAGTTCAATGAGTTTGTGAGCTGGTTGAAAAGTACCAGTTCCTGTCTCAGATTTAACAAACTCTGGCAGAGCCACTATGACTGTGAATGCATTAACTAGATAAGGGTGTTTCATGGGCTTAAACGTAAACATGTATTTATTTACTTATTTAAAAAAATATCAGATTTACAAACCTTTGATCAAGCTAACTGGAGTTTCTGTAAGACAACAGCTACTAAATAGCTCTAATTCACTATTTTTGTTTTCTCTGTGCATCAGGTCTAGCTAGCAGGAGTGTTTTAACATCAAAAACACAAATAATGAATTAAAGTTATTTAGCAGCTGTTTTATGCCAGAAACCCCAGTTAGATAGCTTTCATGTATCTGCTAAACTAACTGACATTTGTGCTCTTTGGATAAGAACAGTTACAAGGCTCTGCTCTTGCTAAACTAATTTTAAAGCAGTACACATGCTAAATCCAAGGCCATGGCTACATCACTGTCACAAGAGACAGAGGGCATCGAGAAGAAAGAAAGCCAATAAAACTATTTGTTATGGAGATCCAGGGGTCATAAAACTATGATACAACTAGCAGACAATTTAGGAAAAACTCCAAATAACAGACAGAGGGAAGGACACACTAGGACTTAACATACATATCAACACACTCTACATAACATATGTTTTTTGCACATTCTGGGTGGACTACTCCTTTAAGTGATTTGCGTAGGGTCACACAGTATGCAAGTGGGGGCTGTGGGAATCAAACCCAGGTCTCCAGGTTTGTAGCTCAGAGCCTTAAACCACTGTCTACTTAACCATTTACAACACGGTTACACTTATATATAATACATACTTCTCAAACTTGAAAGAAAAAATACACTTTATCATCAAAGTTTGTATTTACCAAGTACTGTGCCCATGTTTAAAATAATTTGAACCCCTCCAAAAAATGTGCCCTGACATGAAACTGCATGTTTAACTGTAAAGACAATTAAAAATTGTATTTCTAAATGTATTACTAACACCAATGCTTCATGATTAAAACAATTTCAATCCCCCCCTGCCCCGTGACAGATTACATTCTGGGAAGATTACTGTGCATGTGGGGGTGTCCAATAAAGTCCAGAAAACAGTCAGGATCCAATACTTTGAAATTTATTAGAAGCAGAAAAAAATAAAATGAACTTAAAGCGGAACTTGAACATAACTTTCAAAGAATAAGGCACAGGAAATCATATCTTTAACAAGAAATAAAAATTCCTGCCAAAAAGGAATCTAGAATCTGGCTAGGCATCTGGTAGGTTTGCCTTCCTACCACACACTGAACAAACACTTTACATTCACTCTCTTTTATATAAGTGGAGGAGCACATGACCTAGTTAACTCCTCCCTCAACTTGCATTATAAAAGTGGGTCAACAAGGGCCGCCCAGTCCTATAAGGAGTTGGACTGAGAGAGGACTGGAAGCACTTTACAAGTAAGATGTTAGTCTAAGGCTTTTCTTGACCACATTAAGAGTTTTTGGTCCTTTTAAGTTAAACATTTTTCTATCTCCTTTTAAAAGTGGCATGTATTGCCTTTCCCCTTTTAAAAGTACTATTTTAACCTTTTGATTTAAGGAACAAACAAATGCTACTTTTCAAATGATTCTCAGTTAACATTCTGAGGTATACCATAACTCTGAGCTTCTCATACTAAAAACTAAGCAAAATACATGTAAAGGAAAGTAAAGGCTGTTAACTTGCTCATAAATTCACCAAACAATGAAAACGCTATATCAACTCTCTTTTTGGCGTCTTCACACATTCGCACGATCGCACAATCGCACGTTCGCACAGTCACACTGCGCGAATGTGCGTACATTCGTGAAGGAAAATTAATCTATACAGCTTGTACTGCAAGCACAGAATGTTTTAAACACTGGGGCTTTAATATTTAATGAAAACGAGCTGGAATTAAGTAAAGGGACAGAAAGACTGCTCAAAGGTGGGCAAGCTTGAGTAGGGGAATGACAGAGAAGGAGCGATAGTAAAAGGAAGAAATCAGAATACATGAAGACTGTTGCAACAGATTTTCTTAAAGGAACCAATATTTTAGCCCACAATGTTCTCAGACCACCTCCAATACACAGGCAGGTGATTACATATGCTCTGCAACCATAGGAGCATATCACTGTTCGGGGAGGGGGTCACTGACCCTACCACACTCCTCCCCACTCAAAATGAAAACTAGTAGTTTTCACTACTTGCATAGCATGTAGATCTCTTTTTATAAACAAAAAGAGATGGAACTTTAGCCCACCCACTCCCAAAGCTCCACCTCGGGGCCCTTTAAGATTCTCTTTTTACTTAAATACAATGCATTCTCAAATACAAATATATTCATTCCCCCGAGGTCTACATTTGATTCTAACATTATGTCTGCTCCAAAGCGAGACATGAAGTCAGCATTACTATTAGCGGTCCCAGCTCTATGATTAACAATAAATTTATATGGTTGCAATGTTAGATACCATCTCATAACCCTTGGATTGCTATCTTTCATGTTATGTATCCATCGTAATGGATTATGATCTGTCCATACTGTAAATTGAGTTTCCCATAAATAATATCGTAGGGACTCTATGGCCCATTTGAGTGCCAAACACTCCTTTTCTATTGTGGAGTACTTGGTTTCCCTGACGTGTAATTTACGGCTAATATACAGTACAGGATGTTCTTTTCCGTGGTGGATTTGAGATAACACAGCCCCCAACCCAACATTAGAAGCATCCGTCTGTAACAAAAACGGTTTATCAAAATCAGGACTTCTTAACACTGGGGAAGAACAAAGTATCGCTTTTATGGCTAGAAATGATTCTTCACATTCTGAATTCCAGATTACTTCTGAGGGCTTGTTCTTTTTTGTTAATTCAATTAGAGGGCTAGCTAAAGTAGCAAATTGAGGCACAAAACATCTATAATAGCCTGCTAGGCCTAAAAATGAATGCACATTTTTTTTGTGAGGGGACGAGGACTCTTGGCTAGGGCATCCACCTTCCCTACCTCCAGTTTTACTTGCCCATTACTAATTATGAATCCCAAATACCGGGCATCCTTCATAGCAAGGTAACATTTGTTGGGGTTGATGGTGAGACCAGCTTGTTTTATAGTCTTTAAAACAGCAGTAAGGAGTTTAACATGGTCTTCCCATGTTGGACTATAAATGATTACGTCATCTAAATAAGCTGTGCTATATCCAACGTGAGGTCTCAGGAGTTTATCCATCAATCTTTGAAAACTAGCTGGGGCTCCATGGAGTCCAAATGGCATCATAGTAAATTGAAAAGACCCCAACGGAGTGCAAAAAGCGTTTTTTTCTTTTGATGCTTCCTCAAGCAGAATTTACCAGTATCCTTTAGTTAAATCAAGTATACTAACATATCTCGCTTGCCCAAGTTGGTCTATGATGTCATTTATATGTGGCATTGGATATCCATCAAACTTTGATATTGCATTGAGTTTTCGGAAGTCTAAACAAATTCTTATCCCTCCCTCTTTTTTAGGGATAAGAACCATAGGAAATGCCCATTCGCTATTAGCTTCTTCTATAATACCCATTGCTTTCATCCTTTCTATCTCTGTGATGACTTCTTGTTTTACTTTCTCAGGAATCCGATAGGGCTTTACTCTAATGGGTGTGTTTTGAAATGTATGGATCTGATGACATATTTCCGTAGTTTTCCCTGGGACTGTTGTAAAGGTATCAGGAAACTGACTTAGAACGTGGGTTAGTTCTTGTTTTTGACTGTCTAATAAAGAAGGGTTTATTGTCAAATCTTTAGACAATTGTTCTCCTTCCAGTCTATCATATGCCAGCTCCATCTCATTGTCCAATGGGTTGGAACATACATACATGACTTCAGTAGGCCTATCATGCCATCTTTTCAATAAATTGGCATGGTACACTTTTACTTTTTGTTTTCTGTCTGGTACTTCCACCAAATACGTAGTGGGGCTAATTTGTTTCTGTATCACATAGGGCCCTTGCCATTTCATAGTTAACTTATTTTCAGTGGATGGAAGTAACAATAAGACACGATCCCCAGAGCTGAAGTGTTTTTCACCCACCCCATGTCATATCTTTCTTTCTGGTAGTCTTGCTTGATTTGATTCTGTTCTTGCGCAACTTGAGTATACTTTGCTATTTTTTTACGTAGCTGCGTAACATAGTCAAGGGTAGTAGGATTTTTCCAGGTGGTAATATCCTCCCACTGTTCCTTAACTACGTCTAGGAGACCTCTAGGATTCCTACCATATAATAGTTCAAATGGTGAGAACCCAGTCGATGCTTGAGGTACCTCACGATATGCAAAAAGTAACTGTGGCAAATATAGATCCCAGTGTTTACCCTCATCTTCCACATACTTTTGTACCATTTTCTTCAACGTTTTGTTGAAACGCTCGACCAAGCCATCAGTTTGGGGGTGGTATGGAGATGTATAGACAGCTTCTACCCCCAGAGCTTGGTAGAGATGTTTCAAAATGGCTGAACAGAAATTGGTTCCCCTATCTGTTAAGATAGCTTTTGGTATGCCCACTCTGCTAAATACCTTGAGCAACTCCTCTGCTATTTTATCCGCTGTTATTGTGCATAGAGGAATAGCCTCAGGATATTTTGTAGCATAGTCACACAACACAAGGGCAAACCTGTTGCCTTTAGTACTTTTGGGGAGAGGTCCTATAATATCCATGGCCAATCTTTCAAAGGGCATAGCAACCAATGGTAAAGGTTGAAGAGGAACTTTGTCCTTTTTTGTAACCGGTGCCACCCTTTGGCACTGGCTGCAACTTTTGCAATATTCAGCCACTTGATCATGAATGCCAGGCCAAAAGAATCTATATAATAACATTTTTAAAGTTCTATCCCTTCCTGCATGTCCCCCACATGGTACATCATGCGACAAGAATATTAATTGTTCTCTATACAGACTAGGAACTACCAGTTGATCTACCATTTCCCCAGTTTTTGGATTTTGACAAACTCTATACAATTTATCCTGTTGCAACTTATACATTGAGGTGTACCTTCCACCCCATCAGCAATAACCTGGGAAAACAAAGGGGTTAGTGTAGGGTCATTCTTTTGGTCACTGATAAAAGAGTCTGACTTTACAGTTTTTACCATGACATCATCACAACCTAAGTCCTTCGTTTTATTCCATGTCCATTTTTCTAGTTTCTTTTGTTTTTTTGATTTAACAGTCTTTCCAGGAACGTCAAATAAAGTATCATCAAAAGGAAACAGTTCAATGTCCATTTGTTCCTGAGATGCTTGAGATCGTGTAGCCACAGCAGATATGGAAGAAGAGGCAGTCAATAAATTGTTAAATACAGGAAAGTCATGTCCCAATATCACAGGTACAGGTAGTCTAGGAACCACGCCTATCTTCAGATGATGTGCCATGCCTGATGCAGTAATAGTAGCTTCCTGTACAGGATAGAAATGAGTGTCCCCATGAACACAAGTCACCCCAGTTTTCTCCGAGTGTTTCTTTATAAGAGCACCACTGAGTAAATCAGCATGTACCAGGGTTTGCTTACTTCTTGAATCAATCAATGCCATAACATCCTTTCCTCCAACATTAACAGACACAGTATATTGTCCCCAGTTTGCTAAGGCCAGATGAGAAGGATCAAATTTTCTCTTGGGGCAGAACCTAGCGATGTGTCCCTTGGTCTGACACTCGTGGCAAATAATATCTGGATTAAATGTTCTACTTTTTCTTTCCTCTTTCATCTTAGTAGAAGGACTAGTGGGTGGATGTTTTATTAATACTTGGGAAGTATTTGTCCCATGAGACCCTTTCTGACGTTGTGGGTGAGCTGTAATATAATCTTCAGCTAAACTGATAGCTTTTTCTACTGTGTCAGGTCGGTGTTCTCTTACCCACATTTGAACCTCATAAGGTAATATTTTTACAAATTGTTCTAACACAACTGACTCAACCACTTGATGTATGGTACGAGTTGCAGGTTGTAGCCATTTTGTGCATAGGTCTTGCAATCGAGCACAAGCTTCTTGTGGGGACTCAACAGTATGATATTTAAATGCTCAAAACCTTTGACGATAAGTCTCTGTACTGATGTCATACCTTTTTAATATTGCTTGTTTAACATGATCATAGTTGGTAACATTTCCAGGTTCTACATGACTATAAGCTAGCTGAGCCTTGCCTGTGAGACACGGGGCTAAACGAATAACCCACTGATCCCTAGGCCACCCACAAGCTGTTGCCACTCTTTCAAATGTTGTAATGTATGCTTCAATATCATCATTGTCCATTAGTCTGGAAATTTTAATGTCCTTTGGGCCCCCACTAGGTAAAATAGGTCTAGTAGTTCCAATAGCCTGAATAGCCTTAAGGGTCTCCACCCACCTGGTCTCATCTTGCAGATGGTCTCTCTCTCTCTCTGCTTCTCCAGATCGAGCTGTCTCACACATAACCATCTCAGCAAAACATGTACTTCAGAAGGGGGTTCCTCCTCCTCCTCTTTGACATCTTCACCCCAATAGCTTCTTCCGCTGCCTTTGGTTTACCAGTCTCTTTCCTTCTGACATCACCCAATCCAGCTGCTAGGGGTAGTTGAAATTTGTCCACCATGGTTCTGGTCCATGTACCTTCCAGTGCAGACATTTCCGCTTTCTCCATCTTCTTCTGCTCCTCCATAATGACTCTGGACAATATCCACAAGAAAGGTGGCTCTCCTTCCCCTTGTGATCCCACTTCTGACACCAAATGTGCACGTGGGGGTGTCCAATAAAGTCCAGAAAACAGTCAGGATCCAATACTTTGAAATTTATTAGAAGCAGAAAAAAATAAAATGAACTTAAAGCGGAACTTGAACATAACTTTCAAAGAATAAGGCACAGGAAATCATATCTTTAACAAGAAATAAAAATTCCTGCCAAAAAGGCACCTAGAATCTGGCTAGGCATCTGGTAGGTTTGCCTTCCTACCACACACTGAACAAACACTTTACATTCACTCTCTTTTTATACAAGTGGAGGAGCACATGACCTAGTTAACTCCTCCCTCAACTTGCATTATAAAAGTGGGTCAACAAGGGCCGCCCAGTCCTATAAAGAGTTGGACTGAGAGAGGACTGGAAGCACTTTACAAGTAAGATGTTAGTCTAAGGCTTTTCTTGACCACATTAGGAGTTTTTGGTCCTTTTAAGTTAAACATTTTTCTATCTCCTTTTAAAAGTGGCATGTATTGCCTTTCCCCTTGTAAAAGTACTATTTTAACCTTTTGATTTAAGGAACAAACAAACGCTACTTTTCAAATGATTCTCAGTTAACATTCTGAGATATACCGTAACTCTGAGCTTCTCATACTAAAAACTAAGCAAAATACATGTAAAGGAAAGTAAAGGCTGTTAACTTACTCATAAATTCACCAAACAATGAAAATGCTATATCAACTCTCTTTTTGGGGTCTTTGCACATTCGCATGATCGCACGTTCGCACAGTCGCACTGCGCGAACATGCGCACATTCATGAAGGAAAATTAATCTATACAGCTTGTACTGCAAGCACAGAACGTTTTAAACACTGGGGCTTTAATATTTAATGAAAATGAGCTGGAATTAAGGAAAGGGACAGAAAGACTGCTCAAAGGTGGGCAAGCTTGAGTAGGGGAATGACAGAGAAGGAGCAATAATAAAAGGAAGAAATCAGAATACCAGAAGACTGTTGCAACAGATTTTTCTTAAAGGAACCAATATTTTAGCCCACAATGTTCTCAGACCACCTCCAATACACAGGCAGGTGATTACATATGCTCTGCAACCATAGGAGCATATCACTGTTCGGGGGGGGGGGTCACTGACCCTACCACAATTACCTTTGCAAGATGCTATAAAAAACCTGAAAAACAGGTTTAATGGATTGAATGCTGACATCCTATTTCTAGTGTCCATGATAAAATAAAAAATAGTAAAGATTTTTTTATGTCAGCTCTGGTCAGAATAGCTTTTAAAATCACCAATTGTTTTCTTGTTCAAAGTTTTCTAATACATCTCAACTTAAAAGAAAAACACACTCTATCATCGAAGCCTGTTTTCAGCTTCCTGCCATACACTTCATTTGTAAAAAAAATTAAAAATCTTGTCACAGACCACAATCAGCACTAATTACTAACAGAATGCTGATACCTACATTTACAATTTAGCAAATACTTGAAATCTAACTGAGTGGAGGCTCTGTAAGAAAACAGCTAGAGTCTATTAATTATAACATTTTATAGCATTGATGCTCTGGGCAGTTAGATCTGAGTTTGAATCCCACAGCCCCCACAAAAAAAAAATGAAAATTTTCTTTCAGAGCTAGATGTGTGTCTAGGTCTCCTTCTAAGGCCCCAGGTGGATCTGATAATCATTTGTTCCAAAGGATTTTTAAGTCAGTTTGAAGGCATTAAATATCTTATGTTCTGTTCTCCACTGCCAAGGCATGTCTGTTGGTTGATTAGGTCCCAAACTAGTGTATCTCCTTACAGCATGCAAGATCTATTTCATGCCCCTCCCACATGAATCAGAAAAAAAGTTTGGGGTGAAGGCGGAGGTGGATCTTACTCCAAAAAAAACCTAATGCTGCCTCCCACTACTCAGGTTCCAGTTCTTGTACCACCCATTTAAGAAAGAAAATAGTATCCTGCAACCATTGACTAACATGAAAGTGTATTTATTTGAGTGCGGAAAACATTACTTGGAGAGGGTAAGGTGGAGGAGACTATTTACACCTTCAGTCAGTTCCAGGGACAGAAAACATGTCATCACTCCTTTTGTACATGCAATACTCCTGTTGGCTCTGCCCACAGTCTTAAAAAGCATATTCATCCGAGTGAAATTGTGTTTCTGGATTTAAAAATCTATAGAAACACATACAGAGAGGTCTGTACCACCCTTTTTCAGAAGGAGACGGATTGTAATAGTCTTCTTCTGTTTGATAGTTGTCACCCGAGCCATGCAACCTTCAATATTCCAAAAGGGCAGTTAATACATGCAAAATGCAACTGTACAGAGACTGCACAATTTGTTTAGAAACAGGCGGAACAAATAGTGAGGTTCAAAGAAAGGGGTTACAGTAACAGATCAATTATTAGTCCTGTAACTGCAGTTTCAGACATGGATAGAATGCAATTATTGAGTCCACAGGCAAAAATACAGAAACAAGGAATGTGCCCCTTCGTTACATCTTTTTCCACTAGCGGTGGTATAGTGAGAAATATTATTAAACATAATTGGGGCATTTTACAGCTGGAACCGAAGTTACAACATATAGTGGAACAGAGTCCAAATGTAGTGTTTCAGAGAGCTAAAAAATATCAAGGATTTGGTCTCACCAAGCATGCTCCCTGCATTACCAGCCTGTGCAAATACATTGCTGTCTTCCCCCCTCCCTCCACCCAGAGGTAACTTCAGATGTGGGTCATGTATGTATTGTAGATATGTCAGGATATGTAAAACATTTGTTAACCCTGTTTCCAACAAAGAAATTGAAGTTGCATATCTGATTACATGTAGGAGCAAGGGAATAGTTTACCTATTGAGTTGAAGCCGTGGGCAATATTATGTAGGATGCAGAACTAAAATTTTTAAAACCAGAATTGGTGAACATGTTCGTGCAATTGCAAATTCAGATGAAAGTTATGCGATTGTGAAGCATATTAATGAATATAGACAGAATAAGTATGCCATTGACTTTACTGGTATAGAATTGGTGACCCTTGGTGCTAGGGGCGAGATATTGAGAAAAAAGTAGGCCAAAGGGAAAGCTTTGGGATTTATCAATTGGAAGCAGGAAGTGATCAGGGCGTAAATGATGCCTTTGATTTATTAGCCTTTTAAAGTAAATTTTAGGCTGTATTTTATGAAGTCCATGGCATTCTTATAGTATACTACAGTATGTAGCATTTATAACTCTGTGAATGCAAATATTTATTGATGTGGGTGCAAAATATAACAAAAGGATATAATTTAATAATTTGTACACACAGTGTTCCACATATTAAACTACAAAGCTCATAATAGAGCTACACCACAAGGTTCAGTACCTGATGCAATAACTGATAAATGCTTCTAATGAACTTTAATTGCCTTTTATATAGTGTTGGTTGGAGCTGATTTCCTGAACCTCTTTGGAAGGAGCTTGAATTGATTATGTATGTAGCTACAAAGCTCATAATATAGCTACACCACAAGGTTCATTACCTGTTGCAATAACTGATAAATGTTTCTAATGAACTTTAATTGCCTTTTATATAGTGTTGGTTGGAGCTGATTTCCTGAACCTCTTTGGAAGGAGCCATAATTGATTACGTATGTAACAAACATCTTGTTGTGGTAGTCACTAATAAAATTATCATTTAGCAGTCAATGACATTATATGTGATTTGGTTGAGGTAGATAAATTGATTCACCTACTGCCAATTTAGTATTTAAATATTCAAGGATGTACTGCAATTGTTTTAAGTTAGTGCCTGGCATATTGGGTGGGATATTCAAAGCAGTTGCACATTGCACAACTGGGTTGCGCATGTGCAGCTGCGGTAATGCACCAGAGAGTGATATTCACCAGCAGCAACTGCGCAGCACAAGTAGCAGTGCGCCAATGCGCAATGGTAATGTATGCATGCGCAAGGGCAGGAGCGTACCCATGAATATGCAGCACAGTGTGATATTCAACCTCTGACCAAAACAGGGAGCAAGTAGGAGGAGGGCACTTGTACCAGAGGTGAGCAGGACAGAGGGAGACAGACAGGCTGTCAGCCCACAAAGAAGGGGACAGTGAGAGAAAAAGTGACAGAGACCAGGACAGATAGGGAGAGACAGTATAAGAGAGAATATGTGTGTGTGAGAGTGTGTCAGACAGGGAGGTGACGGTAGGTGTGTGAGAGTGTGGGTGCGACACAGTGCCACCAGACCCACGTGGTGTACACAGGCATCCACAGGGGTGGGAGACAGAGGCCGCAGGCAACAGCTAGCCAGCTGGGGGAAGGGCACATAGGTGTGGGCCCTGCAGAGCAGCACACACAGCCACACACATCTGGGTGGGACAGCGTAGCTGGACACCCAGGGGGGACAGGACAATAGGGGCCATGGCCAGTGCAATATTCCAGATGGAGACCATAATGAGGGGTGTGGGGAGGCAGGAGGCAGTGCGCTGTGGCTGTAGAAGGGCCTGTTGGCAGTACGCCCAGAACAGGCAGTATCGACACCGCATCAGCTATGAGACCTATGCTGACACTGAGATCGTGGGCCAGTACCGACTGAACCGGGTGATTCTGAGGCAGCTTTGTGAGCTGTGCAGTGAGGAGATGCAGGCACCCACTAGAAGGAGCCATGCCCTGACAGTGGAGACAAAGATAACAGCTGTCATGTGCCTGCTCACCACAGGCACCTTCCAGAGACCAACAGGGGACACTACAGGCATGACCCAGTTGGCCGAGTCATGGCTCATCAGACAATTCCTCAATGCCCTGCTGCTACAAGCTGCAGAATACATCCACTTCCCCAGCACACAGGCAGAGCATACAGCAAACATGCAGGAGTTCCACAGGGTAGCACGTATGCCCGGCATGCTAGGGGCCATCGACTGCACCGATGTGGGCATCTGCATGCAACCTGGCCCAGAGGGGGTAGCCTACATCAACAGAAAGGGCTACCCCAGTATCAACTGCCAGGTGGTGTGCGATGCCAGGTGGCACATAACCAATGTCTGTTCCACACACTCTGGGGGAGCACATGACTTCTTCATCTGGCACAGCTCAGCAGTGTGCCACAGGTTCGAGAGTGGGGATATCCCCACTGGTGATCTAGTGGGTGAGTATGCTGAGACCGCAGGCAGCTGGGTACATCAGAGCATGGGAGGGGGCGGCCAGGGCAGGGGTGCCATGGAGTGCAGCTGGGAAGAAGGGGGCACAGCAACAGAGGACACCAGGCTAACCATATCTCCATCCACACAAGTGACAGTGGCTACCCACTCTGGTCCTGGCTGCTCAACCCCTACCAGCACTCGCTGTTCCCTGCGGAGGAGCGGTACAATGAGGCACACGCCAGCACATGGAACATCATTGAGCATGTCTTTGGTCTGCTGAAGGCACATTTCCATTGCCTGAACAGGTCTGGTGGTGCCCTACAGTACAGCCCCTCAAAGGCCTGTGGCCTATTCCTGGCCTGCTGCATGCTGCACAACATGGCCACTGACTATGGGATAGCTGTTGAGGTCAAAGAGGGGAACATCAGTGGGAATGATGTGGCCAACGGTCTGTGTGGCAGTGGGCAGCCCCCCCCAGGGTGGAGGTATTCCTGGCTGATGAGGATGGCACGCCAGCACCAAGACACCATAGCAGAGGAGCACTATGGCAGACGCAGGTAGGTGGACAAACACCCATGCACAGGATGGCCGCAGTGGCACAGCACACAGGCATGTGTGGGCATGCCCTGAGGCATGCATAGACAGGTGGGGGCCGGGGTGGCCGTGGGGCTTTGCCTCATGGCCACACGCAACAACACACAGCACACCACACACACACAAACACACACACACACACTGGTGCCTGCAGGCACGTGCCCGGGCGCTGGCACCTGGCATGGGTCAGATGCAGGGCACTGGAGCACATGAGCATCCAGAGCTGTGGTGGCATCATCATGCACACTCCACATGGCCCAGCGGCCGGGCAGGTGTGCACACGGCCACAGTGTGGCGCAACCCACAGATGCCACATCTGTGGCATGCACACACACACACACACACAGTGCCCATGTGCACACAGAGCAGTGGCAGCGGACAGCAGACAGGGTGACGGGCACATCAGCTCTGCCACATGGTCACATGGCCACAGTCACACCCTGGCCACCCAGCAGACTCAGGCTGTGCGACGGCCACAGGGGGTGTCTGCAACTATCCCCCAGGGGTGGAACTGTGAGAACATGACTGTGTCCTCGCAGGAGTCTGCAGGCTCCCAAACAGACCCGCTCCGGGCATGCCTGGGATGCCTACCCAAGGAGGGGGTCACCTGATGCCAGGTCCAGGGGTGGACATTGCACTCCATGGGGTCTGCAGTGCCCAGACATGCCCCATGGCAGCCAGTGTGGCAAAGCCGACCATGACTGCTTTGGCTAGGTGATCCAGACCCACGGTCATGTTCTTCCACAGGTGATGTATGGCATCCTGGACCTGTGTGAAGCCCCTTTCATGCTGCTTTGCAACCTGGTGCACCTCTGTGTGGAGCGCACACACCCCAGCCACAAGCAGCACCTCTTGGTCCATGGAGACCTGCAGCAATCAGGTGTGCTCATGAACGGGGTCGGTGCCGGGGGCACATGGGTGTTTCTTCGACCCACTGGAGGTGTACGACCACACTGCACTGCCCCCCATTCAGGTGGGATCTGCACAGTGGGGTCCCCCTGTGGCTGTCACTGACAGGTGCACTGGCAGTGGATGCTGTGCCCGGCCCCCCAATGTCCCCAACCATCTGCCGCCCCTCTGGCTGCTGTGCGCTGGCCAGTGCCTGTACGGCTGTACCACTGCCACCATCCCCCAGCGCCACACCACCATCACACACAATGGTACCAGGGGCGGTGACAGGCGGTTGACCCACTGTTAATTGGCCACTGGCTGTACTGCCAAGGATGGTGGATGGCATGGGTGTCTCCCCCTCGACAATACCCCTGCTGTCCAGGATAATGGTCACATCATCATCGGTGTTGGACCCTGCCCCAATCTGTGTCTCCGCACACTGCACACCATGGCTGGCATCCTGCTGGAACACAGCCAGGGTCTTGTCCACCACCACACACAGGTAATCCAGCCAGATAGTGGTGGTGAGCTGCAGCCAATCTGGCCCCCAGATGCTAGTGGAGGTGTATGACTGGTTCTCCAGGGCTGGGCACGTCCTCACGGCTGTCACCACCGCCCCTGCCACTGCATGCTGGTGTTCCGGTGCTGAAAGGGAACACAGATGTTTTAGTGCTGCAGATGCAGTGGCCCCTCCAAATCCCCACCCCACACCCCCGATGCTGCTATACCTACCATGTAGTGATGGGCTCCCACCAGTCTGGAAGCCACCGTCCAGCATACCCTCAACAGCACATCGCTGCATGGTGGCCACTACAAGCTCCTCCTCCTGCAGTGTGAGCTGTGGCATGTCGGCCTGGACCCCACCTGTGGCCGTCCTTGCAGCCCGAATGGCCACCACCTTCTCCTTGATCCGACGCTTGTCGGTGCCCACTTTCTTCTTGCACACCTGTGCAGAATGCTGGTGGCTGCCCTGCTGGTTCACGGCCTCCGCCACCTCCTCCCAGGCTGTGGCCCTGGCCTGCGGTGTGCCAGTTGCACCACTCAGCAAAGGCTCCCTGTTGAGGTGTGCCTCAAACAGGGCATCCGCCTCCTCCCTCGTAAAGTTGGGCCTGCGCTTGCGGGCAGGCTCACACTCCTCTCCCTCCTCACGTCCAGACATGCTGCTACCTGTGGGCAATGACATGTGGTTAGTAGTGGTAGCAGTGACCCACACCAGCCGACCATCCCACTGTTCTGTCTGTCCCCTTGGTGAACAAAACTTACCTCGGATGGTTGCAATACTGGTCCATGGCCTGTGTATTCCTGCGGCACCTTTATAGTGCATCACATGCAAATGGGCTGATGCGCAAAAGTAATGAGATGCTAATTCCCCCCAGTGCACCGCAGATAGGTTGATGAACTGATTTGCATATGCCGGCTGAATATCGCGCTGTTGCACCTTGCACAATGGACTTGCACTGGCACAAGTCATGGAGCAATTCTGTGACATGAGCAGTGCGCCCGACACCACACATGCACCACAGCATGTACCACTGCCAATTGCGCAACATGCGCTAGGTGCACTATTGGTGGCCTTTGTGCCCAATGCACTATAGGGCCTTTGGCACCTGTATGCTGTAGGGCCTATGGCGCTTGGGCGCTATAGGGCCTAAGGTGCTTGGGCGCTATAGTGCCTATGGTGCTTGGGTGCTGTAGGGCCTATGGTGCTCGGGCACTATAGGGCCTGTGGCACTCGAGCACTGTAGGGCCTGTGGCGCTCCGGTGCTATAGGGCCTATGGCCCTCGGGTGCTGTAGGGCCTATGGCGCTTGGGTGCTATTGGGCCTATGGCACTCAGGCACTATGAGACCCATGGCGCTTGGGTGCTATAGGGCCTATGGCACTCGGAAGCCATAGGGCCTGTTGGGTATGGTGCCCTCAGGTCCGTGTCATGCAACATGTGACATAGCCCCAATAGTGCATACGTGCACATTGCACATGCTGACCCCTGCCCTGCCCTATGCCCCCCAGGAACCTCTGCCCCATGTGCCAGTGTGGCCATGCCCATGCTGCGCATCCCCGGGGATGTGCAATTGATGCAGGCGGCGCATCTCCGGGTGAGGGATGCATCCTGAGCACGTGGAGCTCTTGCACTACAGGGCACCATTTTGAACTGCTACATTGCAGAGTAAGCATGCCGCCAGTGCACAGTACCCAGAGCACAGAACTGGAGCCAGGTGGAGTAGATGAACCTGATGGCCCAGGTGGAGTCCCATGCTGCCAGCTTATTTGGGCAGCAGCCCCTCGACAGGCCCAGGACCGAAGTCTGGCAGGATGTGGTGGATGGCCTTGAACAAGCTACCAGTGTGCAGCACAGCAGGGAGCAGTGTCACCACCATTATGGGGACCTGCTGAGGTGGGACCCAGAGAGGCTTAAGTAGCTGCAGGCATGCATCTGGAGGGAGGCCATGTAAGTGTGTTCTGCCTGCATCTGTGCATGCCCACTGTTCCATGGGGTTGGCAGGGCTGCATGCCATGCCAAGGTGGGTGCTGTTGCAGTGAGCCTTGTGGCCTGGCATTGCACATCACTGGGTGCACTGCATCACTGCTCTGCGACTGTGCCAGGCCGGGGTGCACTCTGTGCTTTGGGGGTGCGGGCAGGGGGCTCAGGGTGTTGCTATGTACTGATGTGTGTTTGTTTGTGTTCCTGTCCTAGGCTCTGAGGACAGGAGGAGAGCCAGGGCAGCAGGGGCACCTGGTGGGCCGCAGCAGGCTGCTGAGGCCCTTTAGCTAGAGCTGCGGGACTGAGGGGTGGAGCTGCTGGACCAGCACATGCTGTGCCACAGCGGGCAGGTAGGCACTGTGCATTTATACATTGTTTGTGCAGAGTGGTCGGTGAGGGTAGGTGTATGGCCTCAGCCCCCTGTGAGCTGAGCCATAGCAGCTGTGTCAGTCCTCGGTGTGTGTGAAGCTGTGGGGCAGCCATTGCACATTTGTGGCAGCTGTTGGTGGGCTGTGGGTGCATCCAGCTGCCACCTGTGCCACTGCGGTCCCACTGCAGCACCATGCCACCTGCCTGCCACTGTGCTGGCGGTTGGCCCATGGGCAACAGTGCCCAGTGCTTTGCATAGCCATGGCATGCAGGGTCAGTGGCAGTTGTAGGCCCACCCACTGCGGGTGGCCAGGGTGCCACCCCAGGTGTATGTGTGTCCCCATTGTCCGCTCTGCACGGTGGGTGGGCGTGGGTGCCCTGGACATGTACTAATCACCAGTTCCTTCCTTTGCCATAGGTGTCCAACGGGGTGTTCACCAGCCACACTACGGCCTCCTCCTGCAGTGAACCATCACCATCACCACCGCCACTGCCACCTGGGAGGTAGCATGGCTGACGAGACGGCTCCTGCTGTGGGGGCAGTGCAGGGGTCAGTGCCAGGTGGCAGTACGACGTGGCCACCCGTAGAGACTGTTGCTCCTGTTTTCCTGTTGTTCCTGCACCTGACCACCCTTCTCCTGCCTTCCACTGTCCCTTTTTATAGCCCTGTCCCCATCTCTCCCTTACCTGCCCTGTTCCTGCTCTATACATAGTTTCCCCTGCCTTGTTCCCTGTTGTGTATTTTTTATTGTTATTTAATACAGTTTTATATGGTTATCCATCTGTGTCCAGGTCTGCTTTGCAGCTGGCGAGTGGAGCCATGCTGCAGTGGTGTGGTGGGTGACTGTGTGGTGCACCTGTGATGTTCTGTGGGCTGTGCATGGTGGTGTTTGCCCATCGGTCAGTGTCTGTGCCCTGGGGTGGCTATAGGCTGGTTATTCGGGCTGTGTGGCATATGTGTTGGGTGCCACGTGCCAGGTGTGGCTGGCTGTGGACTGGGTGTGTTGGGGCATGCCGTCCAGCAAGGGGTGGCTGGTGGCAGGCCACCCTTGGCTGTTGGTGCCACCTTTCATACATCCACCGCTCTGGTGCCCATGGATGGAGGCTGGCTATGTGCCTGTGCTCCTTGGGCGGTGTTCCATTGTGGACCAGCTGTGCCTCTCATCCAGGCTCCACTGCCTCCACAGAGGCCACCCCCCCATTCCCCAGTGTATTGCTCTCTGCTGTGCCTATGGCAGGTCCATTTGTGCCTTTGCGCATCTTCCTTGGCCCCTTGTGCATCCATGGCTGTGCTATTGTGCATGTTAGGTTGCTCCCTGGTGCACCTCTGACTGCGCTCTGGCACAGCTATGCGATATTCAGTCATGTTGTGCTGATGCACATCGCCATTTGCAACCTTTGAATATTATGCTCATTGTGCCATGGTGCATTGGATTTGCACTTCGCCGGCCTTGCACTGGCGTCTGGCACAGTTCTAAATATCCCACCCTCTGTGTATTGCTTTTGCCAAGTTTCACTTGTTTTAATGCAAAAATGTGTTGATTTCTATTTATGATAATTAAATAATTGAATATGGGTGTTCTACATCAGCACATGTATATTTGATGCACTTTAGCTCTGAAGAAGCAAGGGTAACCTTGCGAAATGTAAACGTTTTTCTTTCTAATGTACGATGGTTTTTAAACTGCAAAATGCCCTGTGTTATTTGTTGTTTTTTTATACGAATAATAAAAAAGAGATGGAATAATCTAAACCATTGTGTGGACTGTGGCTTTATGGTGGGTGCTTGAACTTATTTCCTTCTTTAGGGAATACAGGGTGCTAGCCAGAGATCCAGACCCCGTTGGTAAGTGGGTTGAGTGTGAACATATCATTAATGTTGAAACTGATCTGTATCCTAACTGTTAAGCACTGCAATTGCTTGGCTAAGCATATAAGGTCACTAGGTGGGATTGTGGGTGGTATTAGCTCCCCAGAGGGATGTACCTGTTGTAATAGTTACCCACTTAAGCACTACTCTGGGTGGAGGCACCATAATTGTAGTACAACTACTGGCAGGGATGCCCTGGTACCAGTTAGTCATGAACCCAGGCCCCTCAACCCGCATTCAGGCACGCAGGCAGGGGTAGTAGCCCGTGGTATAACGGCACCAGGGTTACACACCCATAGAAAGAGGGTCTCCAGGGTTGACATGATACAAGCTTGGAATGTCTTGTGTATCATTCTTTACAGGACTATGACTTGTAGTATGCTCTGTGTTTCAGCACAGAACTACCTTTCTAATGGTTGTATGTAATTAAGTCAAAGCAATTCATTTTTCCATACTAGCCCAAAAAAATGACTTTTTTTTTAAAAAAAAGCAGCTTAAACCATTTTTTGTGAAAAATATTAAACATATCAACACCAAATTATGCATCCATACATCACAAGCAGTTATTCAAATAATTTTGTACTATAAATCAATCTTTCTAGTACAAATAAAAAGAAAAAAAGAAATTCATGACGATACTTACAGTTACATTAGAGCTACTGCTGTTCACTGGCTGGTGCATGCCTATGGGATGATGTACATAGAACAGCCATTGTGAATGCTGAAACCTGCAGGGAGATAAAAGGACAGAAAGAAAAACATCTTAATGTCTTTCTGAGTAATGTGGAAGGCCTTTCGTTCTCTATGAAACTGAGGACTGGAGTCACCCCACCAGCAGTGAGGATAAGGACTGTGAAAAACAGTGAAAGTGACTTACTATCAGGGCAAAGATAGGCCTTGCTGTGGCTGAGTTCTTGCTGCCTTGATGAGCTGACTTTTCTGGAGGGTTGGCTTGAATTTTCTCCCGTCATACAGTTCCAGCTTTGACACTGCTGCAGTAGACTTGTGATGGTACCATCCCCAGTATCGATTCGGATTGTGTGCAAAGTGTTTTTAGCTGCTCCACATCATGGGGGTTATTCAATTCCAAATCCAGTAGGTATTATCTCAGGGTGAACATTGCATTCATTTATATTAGTTTTTAACTGAGGGAGTAACTATAACTCGTACCATAGTATCAAGCCAAACAGTAATTCAGAGAGTCAGGACCATTTTTTCATCAGTGCAGAGGTGGTGGACCATGCTATTTGTGGCTGTGTAGGACCCAAGTAGGCCAGAGGAGGAGGAGGAGGAGGAGGAGGTGCTATCTTTCTTGCTGGAGCAAGTATGCTTTGCCTAGCTGGTAAAATGGCATTTTTATGTAGCATCAGTGTGGAGATGGTGGCGCATGCTGTTTGTGGCTGTGTAGGACCCAAGCAAGCCAGAGGAGGAGGTAGTGCTGTGTCTTGTTGGCTGGAGCAGGCATTGTCTCTAGACATCACACTCAGGTGGTGGAAGCTGGTAACTGATTAGGTGCATGTAAAAAACAGCAGCACAACAACTGGG
This sequence comes from Neoceratodus forsteri, assembly GCA_016271365.2. NCBI lineage: Eukaryota > Metazoa > Chordata > Ceratodontiformes > Ceratodontidae > Neoceratodus > Neoceratodus forsteri. The sequence goes on from CM028131.1 coordinate 934,117,323, forward strand.
GATGGGTAACAGTAAAATGAATAAAAATAACAGAATTGTGAATCATACAGTAAAGAACTGTACTGAGGGGAAAAGAGGGAAACAACACATCTTTTTTAAATTTTCAACCTCATCAAGGAAGCAGCCCTTACAGTCTTCCAGACTGGAGTTGTCACCAGATGGGAATTCTCTCTCCATTACTGCTTGTACCACCTCGGTGGTACAATACAATTTGTTAGTGCTGACAACACCTTGCTCTTCATCCTTACTGCAAGCACCACCATCATGTGGTAGGAACATGGAAATGATTGTCTTGTGTGGAATGTGACCCTCATTCATTTTAAATAAATGTTAGCATGCCAACATTTTTTATGACAGATCGGTGTGCCTGTACCACACAATGGCACCAGCCGAACTGAATATATGTTCCACACTGACACTTGAGGGTGGGTAGCTGAGGTATTTCATTGGAACTGAGATCAGTGCTGGCCACTCAGTGACCTTGCTGCTCCAGTATAGCAAGGGCTCATCAATGATGGTAAGGTGCCTTGTGTCTACTAAATATGTATATACCATGCATTGTGCTGCATTTGCTCACCCATTTGTGATCCAGTTATACTTTTCATTGTCAGTGTGGCATGCTGGTGATGACCCAGAATGTTGGTACCACCATAATTGGACTTAGGGCATTTTTTCCCACGTCCAGAGTCAAATACTACCCCAGGCACCTGTGCCCAATGTGCTGTACTGCACAAGTAGGAGCTACCAGCTGTTTTGCCACTGGTCCACATATCCATGCCCAGATGAATGCCTAGTGATGCTGAATGCTTCAGGGCATGCTTTACCATCTCTGACACTGTCCCATAGACTTCAAGATTGGCACATTTAAAAATGTATGTTCTTGATGGAATCTGCCATTTGGGACAGACATGGGCCGTCAACCTCCAAACTCCAACATTCTTAACAAAAGAGAATGGCAATAGATCAATTGCCAGCATTTCAGCAGCTGTTGCAGTTAGCTCACATGCAGTAGCATGACTGGGAGGGAATTTGGACTGACACTCAAACATGCTATGCAGCGTAGGCTGGACCTTTCTTGTGGCTGGGCTACCAAACAGCTGGACTCATTGTGGCAGGATTGCTGTGGTGCATTTGACTCCTGGAGATTCATATGCACTGCTGCTCAAGTTACACCAGTGATTTGGGGGGGTTTCTGCAATGACATTACTGTGCTTTCTGACTCGGGTGGTACTACTTAACCCACCACCACTGCTGCTATGCCCACTACTGGGCATAGCAGCCACCAACATCCAGTCACCAGCTCCAGTTTGCAAAAGTCAGCAGCTTCAAGAGCAGAACATCTACTTTATTTGCTGTTTCTGAATGCTTTATTTTGACTTTCTGTCAGTATTTCATCCACTGGTATGTAGGGGGCTTGTGGGAGCCAACAGCCAGTGAGCGGAAACCAGAGGCAGGACTTGAGTGTTTAAAAGCCCGTGCCACCAAAGAACAGCCAAATGCCAACATCCATTCACTGGCTCCAGTTTACAAAAGGTAGCAGCTTCAAGAGCAAAAGATCTACTCTATTTGTGCCTCTGAATGCTTTACATTGACTTTCTGTCCATATTTCATCCACTGGTGTGTAGGGGGCTCATGGGAGCTGACAGCCAGTGAGTGGAGATCAGATGCAGGGCTTGAGTGTTTAAAAGCCCGTGCCGCTCACCTGAGCATGAGCGGTGGCACAAGCATGAGTGGCTACACCACTCCATAGAGAAATTTTACAATGTATAGTGTGCCTGCTCCTGTAAGTCCCTTTGAATCCTCATTTTTGGCTACTAGTACTTATTCATTTTAATTAGAAACTTGATACATTGGGACTTTGCCAGAGTATCACATGCTGACACCATTAATAAAATCTACCATTAGCCAGCTGGAGTTCTCAGTTTAGGAGTGAGCAGGCTACTGGTAGCAGGGTGTAGATAGCTTGGGAAATTTTAATTTGAGTTATTGCTCTAGTTTTTAGATATTTATTTATTGGAAATGTATTTCTAATATACAAATGATAAAGCACAGGGAATTGTTTTATTTATCTTAAGACTGGTTAGAAAAAACCTTTTTTTCTTTAAAAATGAAACAGAAGTTATATGGTGTTCTGGACCAATTAGTGTGTGTGTGCTTACTATCTTACATATATGTGTTCCAGTGGATACAAGCCCTCTGTCACTGAGAACACAACTAGGCGGAAGCCTTGCAATAAATGGGAATACAAAATTGGAAGTCCCTGAAAAGAGAAGAAATTTGTTCTCTAAAATCAGAGATGCTCTAAAATGCAATCCTGTTCAAATAAATCACTTAAAGCTAAACCAAAAAAATAAAATATTGTGGTTTTCACTGATTCTTTGTGGGGACATAGCACTAAACCCAGGCCCAAGGGACCAAATAATAAAAATGAGCTCATGGCAACACAAGGAGCCCCATAAAGAAAACGGACTTATTTAAGTCATGGGTACAGACAGCTCCTCATGATGTGATAGTATTAACTGAGACCTGGTTAACCAAAGCAGTTGATTCAAACAAAAATGAACTCAATGAGTGTCATATTTATAGGCAAGCCAGAAATTCACGTGGGGGTGGGATCTTGGTTTATATGAAGGACACTTTAGGCCCAACCAAATTGCTATACTCAGGCATCCAAGGAGGGATCGAATGTATACTAGTCCTTATTCAGAATCTAAACTTGGTTATAGGGGCTATCTACCTCCCCCCAACGTGAAGGATGCATTATTTGAACCTTTTTTTCAAGAAATTCTTAATCATGTTCAACATAAAAAATTAATCTTGACTGGAGACTTTAACACAGCTTGGGGGCAACTGGTAAAAAAGTTGTAAGAACTTATTTAGCCCTTACATGTGGATCACATAATCACTTTTCCAACTAGAAAGGGGAGCTTACTAAGCCCGGAAAATAAACTCGACTTGATTTTTTAACCTCGGGTATGGAAGTGATGGACAAAGGGTAAATCCTCCAAACCTAGGAGACCACAATGTTATTATGCGTGATGTTAAGGTAACCATAGGTAAAAACTTTTTAAAAAGTTTTTCCAATGTTACGAAAAGATGTTATAAAAAATATAATCCTTAAGTGCTCCTAGATAAAGTCCGTGCCCTATGTCTATACAGAACAGCACTTATACCAGACATAGACTTAGCTGTAGATGATTTTTCTAAATCTTTTTTAGAAGCCTTTAATGAATGTGCTCCCCTTAGGAAAATAAAAAGCAAACAGCAATGCCATCCATGGATGACTGCCCCTATACAAACATTACTGAAGGAAAGAGACAGGTTATGGAAAAAAGCTAACAAAACATTAGATCAAAACCTCTGCGAAAAGTTTAAAAAAGTAAGAAATCCATCAAACAGGAGATTAAGAAAATACAAGGGTTTTATTATAAATAGAAGATAAAGGACACTAAGGAGCCAAAACATTATTGGAAGCTAATTAAGAGCTTTGCAAACCCAGAGCAGGATTGTAAAGGTATACCCCTAATAGAAAATGGAGAATTTGTCATCCAGGAAAGGGCTGTGGAGATTCTAAATCACCATTTTATAAACCTTTCTGACTTAGAGAAAAGACTGGATATTTTTTATCCAGATTATAATAGTGATACCATGGAGGACCAAAGTAAAAAATGTTTAAATTCCAGATTTTAGATTCAAAATCATTGAATCAAGGGAGGTACTTGCAGAAATAAACAAAAAAAATAAAGTAAGCTGTATGGACAATACTAAGGTCCACTTTTTGAAAGACTCAGCCGTAGAGATCTCTAAACTACTTGCAAATTTGTTTAACACAAGCTTAACTCAGGGGATTTCCCCAGCAAGTGGAAAAGGCTAAAGTTATCCCCATTTTTAAAGGGGGAGACTTTTTTAACCCCTTGAATTATAGGTCCATTGCTCTGCTATCGATCATTTCAAAGATGATGGAACACTTAGTCCACTTTCAACTTATAGGGTATTTGGAGAAATACAAAAGGATAACTCTAGCACAATATGGGTTTAGGAAGGGGTGGTCCATGGAGACCACGCTCATGGACTTTTTTGACCAGTTGGTCACCCCTCTTGGAGAGGGCTGGTCCATGGGCACGGTCTTCATGGACCTGTCCAAGGCTTTTAATTTGATAGAGCACAGCAGGCTTCTGACCTGCTTGGAAGTGATTGGAGTAAAGGACAAACCCCTGGCTTGGTTCAGATCATACCTAGAAAATCACTCCCAAATGGTATCTATTGGAAATATTAACTCAGATCTGGCACCAGTTACCAGGGGCATACCTCAACAATCTATACTGGGCTCGCTAATGTTTTTAGTGTTTATTTATTTTATTTTATTTATTTATTTAGCTTTTGTTGACCAGGTAAGTGCACTAGACAAATCTTGCCTATTTTCAGGCACGACCCGGAGGAGAGGGATACAGATGAATGCCAACTGACTTTGAAACCAGATTAAGCTGTTGGTGGTATTTATAGTGAATGAGGGAAATTTGGCCAGGACACCGGGGAAATTCCCCTGCTCTTTTCGATAAGTGCCATGGGATCTTTAACATCCACCTGAACTACCACCAATCCAGGCAGATGGGACCTCGGTTTAACGTCTCATCTGAAAGACGGCACCTCAGAAGTGTAGCACCCCTTCCATGCTGCACTACAGTGTCAGTACTGGGATATTAACCCAAGTGCCAGATGTGGGAACTGAACCCACAGCCCTCTGATCTCCCGGCCTTAGAGGCGAGTGTGCTACCTACTGAGCCACTGACACTGCTTTATGAACAGTCTCCCTAGATCTGTCCTTTGTACACATATAATATTATATGCTGATGACACCGTAATAGTAGCAGAGGGAATAAATTCCCAAGAAGTCGAGACTAAACTCCAGGCTGATTTTGATGGGTTGGAACAGTGGTTTACATCTTAAGTGTTGCTCATGAATTTAAAAAAAAGACTCAATGTATGTTATTCTGCCCAAACAGGAGATACAAAGCAAATCAATTTAAAACTCTAGAAGTTAGGGCAAAGGATGGCCATATTATATCCCAGGTACTAAGCTTAAGTACCTGGGTGTAGAATTCGACCATCATTTAAACTTTGAGCTATATATCAATTTGTTAGCAAGTAAGGTGGGGAGAAAGCTGGAAGCCATGAGATGGGCATCATATTGCTTGACTAGAAAAGATCGTATGACAGTGGCTAAACAGCTGTTTGTTCCCCTTTTAGATTATGGACGCCATATATTTAATAATAGTACAAAAAATATTTGCATAGGTTAGATGTGACTTACCACAAAATAACCAGATTTGCACTAAAGAGCAGCTTTAATGTTTACCACTGTGTACTTTACCATGACCTAGACTGGAGTTCACTCCAACAAAAAAGAGATAACATCTGGGCTATACTCCTCTTCATAAACTTAAAATTTGGTGAGCCCACTAGATTAGTTAGATCAATAGAGTGGACAAGTCATAATTTTTGCCTGAGGGACAATAACATGAGAATGAAGATCCCTAAAGTCAGAAACAAATTTGGTGAGATGACCTTTAAATACTGGGCAGCGGTTGCTTGGAACAATTTTCCAAATCATTGGAGGGACTTGAAACTGTCTGTAGATACCTATAGACGATGGGTGGTATATTCAGACTACACCAGGCAGGGGCGCAAGCCTGGGCACAGTGTAACTGGGTTAAGCCAGGGCATAGTCCAGGTGATATTTAACGGTGCTGCGCCATGGCTCAGCACTGTTGAATATGGCACTGGGAGTGCCTGTACTGCACATGGTGCAGTAGCACTGTGCCAGTGCAAGTGGCAAGTGAGGAGCATGGGGCTGTGCCAGCACAATTGCAGTTGCGCTAGGCGCAGCAAGAGTGATATTCAGACGTGATCATGCAAATGAAGCCATTATGTATGCAAAGCACAAATGGGGCCATTTGCATGTCATTATAGCCCAATTTGCATGTGATGCGCTGATCTCTGGCAACTTGTGCCTGGTGCACTGCCAGGCTGCAGCCATTGGGGGATGATGCCCCCTGCCTCTCGGCAGGCAACGCGCCCCAACGCCCGATCGTGGGCATAGTAGAAAAATATCCCTGGTGGTCCAGTGGACCCTACCCCATCACCGGATCACAGGCATAATAAATATATATATATCCCTGGTGGTCCAGTGGACCTGCTCCCCTGCCCGATCATGGGCATAATGACTATAGTATCCCTGGTTGTCCAGTGGACCCGCTCTCCCGCCCAATCGCGGGCATAAGTGTTCACAATATCCCTGGTAGTCCAGTGGACCTGATCCCCTGCCCAATCACAGGCATATGTGTTAAATGATAACTCTGGTGGTCCAACGCTACCCCTCCTCCCCAGCCGCCCACTGAGACCCACCACCCTGCACCTCCCCCGTCAATGACAGGTGGCAGCTCCCCACCTGCAAGCCGCCCGGCCACCCGCCAACTGACAGCGTACAGTACGGCTATATGCCTATTGGTCCACTGCATGGGCCAATGGGTGTGCTGACCGTACTGTATTAAACAGTCCCAAAATGTGAATGGTTCATTCACATTTCAGGACTGTGTAGTACAGTATGGTCTGCACGCCCAATGGCCCACAGGTGCCTGCTCTTCAGGTGTGTGTGTTGCCCACTGATGCCTAGGTAGCTGTCCTTTTTCCCCCTACTAACTTGTGCTTGACATAGCTGACAGATAGCAGCTGTCTCATCAGCTGGATCAAGTATACAGAAATCCCAAACTAGCGATTTCACAACCCTTGTTTTACCATGGCACTGGGAGTGGGGCAGCTGCAGGAAAGGGGTGGAAATTAGTATTTTTTGGGATGATTTAATAACTTCAAGAATATTGGGGGGGGCATAGGTAGTGTGATCACTGCACACAACATTCCCCTGCACCATCTGCATCACCTCCCTTATGCTTTTTCTTTTTAGGTTCCCAGAAGGTATCCAGCACATCAGCAGCAGAACAGAAGCTGCTTTCCCCTTCCTACACAGGTCTGTCCTCCTCAACTTCACAATCTCCAGGCTGTCTGACCCTGTCATCATTGGGAGTCTGACCCACATTTTCTAGATCTCCCACCTCAGCCACTGGCTCCACACTATCAGGCTCAGGACCACCACCACCACCAGCCACAGGGACACCAACAACCTTCTTCTTGACCACTGTTCCTGGTTTGCTGGTGCTGCTGTGTCCCTTGTCACCTTCCACATCCCCCATCAGCATGGCTGCCACAGATGTGGCAGAGAAAACAATTGTTACAGTAATGCCACCACTGCAAACTACTCGTTTGTTACTACCATCCTCAGAGCCCATAGAACACTCTGCCGCCATGCCTGCAGACAATGTTTTTGTAACTAGCACTGTTTAGCCCCACAGATTTGGAACTCTTCTTTTCTGCCTCCCCAGCACATCTCCCTTTAGTTGAGCTTCTCTTCCAGGTCACTCTTCTCTGCTACTCGTAACTTGATTTTTTTTACACAGAACAGGGATTACAATGACAGGAGTAACAGGGGTAAGTAGTACAACAAACAATGACAGAACAGATTCTTTTTTTTAAAACAGCACAGGGATTACAAGGGGTAATGGGGTAATTAGTATAACACACAGTGACAGAACAATTTTTTTTTTAAACAGCACAGGGATAGGGGGCGGAGTCTGCCTGGCTGCAGCTTAATTATCTGTGGGATCATCTCCGAGGAGAACATTGTTACCCATCCATTCAGAACTTCACCAGAATCAGTGAGAGCAACCAGCAGGAGTTGACAAGGAAAATCTGTACTTCAATTTAATACCTTTTGTGAATGGATCTGTCACCATAAAGTTATTCTTATATGATGTTTTCTCTCAATCGCAGACCCACGTAGTAGACTGTACAAAGGAGGTATAGCTTTTTGGCTCCATTGCTATGAGAGAAAGGATAGGATGCAGCCCATGATTACCAGGCACAATACCAGTGTTTTGTCAGTGATTGACTAAATGGCACACTCTGGTGAATCATTGAATTCTATATATATGGAGAACATTGCAAGCATGTTGAACCATATTCTAAATGATATGACCAAGCTGAAAATCACTACTGCAAAAACAAATGAAGACCTCAGCACTTTAGTTAAGTGGGTGGCTACCACTGAACAGCAGGTCAAAGCCCAGGAGTCAATACTCGCTCAACACCATGGACTACTGCAAGAGCACCATGACTACATACAGTATCTAATGAACAAAGTCGATGACCTTGAAAACAGGGCTCGACACAATATAAGAATTATAGGTATTCAGAAAGAATTGGAAGGCCAGGATATGGTTGCATTTCTGCAGTCTACTCTGCCGGGCATCCTCCAAATCAACACCCTCTTCCTGAGATAGAGAGGGCATAGAGGCATTTGGCACCTAAACCCCCCACCCAGGGAAGGGCAAACCCAGATCAAACCTCTGCAAATGTTTACAATACCACGGACCAAGGAACTGTACTTCGGAAATGCCAGGGAGTGTAGCAAGTTGCAGTGGAATGGGCATGAGATCTTGATGTTCTAGGACTTCTCCATGAAGTTATCCAGACGCCGCAGGGCATATGTGGCCGTAAAGCAGCAATCCTATCCTTCTTCCTTGCGTTACTCAGCTATGCTCAAAATTCAGATAGCGGGGGGAGAATACTACTTTTATTTCCCCAAATGAAGCAGATCAGTTCATCTCCGACTATCAACAGAATAAAAATCTCCCCAGTCGAATTCCAGTGGAATCCTGTGTGGGCTTATCCCATGACATGGATGTACAGCATGCTGACTGCTAGGTTGTGGAGGAGCGAGGCACAGCGAGCCTGTTCAAAAGTCTGCATGGCAGCAGGTTACCAGGGGCAGGTAAAGAAAAAGATACAAGCATGCTAGCCCACAGATGTCATAGGTCCAAAGGGACAGATCGTGGAGCAGACACCAGAGATATCAGATTTTGGATGCCAGTAGCAGCTCCACGGCTGACTCGCCTGTCAAAATCATTAACCACTTTGAACTCTTAAGAAAGCTGCATTCTACAGCCCTGGACTTATAGAGCTGGACTGGAGAGCCACATCTTTCCATTGAACAGCTGGAGAAGTGGTAGGGAACTGGGCTCAGAGCTATGCAGAGTGGGCAGATGAAATCGATAGCACCATGGAGCAAACGTACCGGCCACCCTCCTCTCCACTAGCACAAAGGGACTGCCTGTCAACAGATAGTGCACAGACATGATCTGTGAGAGAAGTAAAGATTTGAGTGTGGGTCTTTAATATAAGGTGGTGTAAGGTTATATCCCCAGGTCCCTTCAGCATGGTCATGTGTAGAGTAACTGCAGAAAACAAAGGGACAATGTATAAATTTCTTCAAAGTATGTTTTTGCTTTTTGTTAAAAGAAGCAGGCTGGCAGTTTTTCATCATGTTGCATTGACAGGCTACATAACATATCTAGCCTTTCTTGCAGTGCTGCCCCAGAGGCTAAACAGTTATACTATGAAGGGGCTGCACAGTTAAGGGATATTATTCAACACACTACGTATAGAGGGCTGAACTGTTCCTAATCAAGAGAAAGCTTTCCCAAGGACTATATTAGTTGGAATATACAGTTTTGATAGTTTCCTTACTCCTAGTTCAGAATTAGGAAATTCTTAAGATGAACAGTACCTCTGTGTTCAAAAAGGCTACTTTATTTGGTTTAGCACATATAGATATTTCAAGTTAATGTTTGGCTATGATTATTTCTAATGAAGGACATCTGACTCTCTGGGCATTCCCGTGTGGAGAGTAAAGGAGGTGAGGTGGTAGGTGTGTGTGGGGTTTACTGTGTTTCCCTGTTACTGCCATTACATGATGTTTTTCACTTATAAGTTATGGGTAAATTGGTACACTGGATATTTAAAAGACTCTTCTAACCTATACTAATTGATGATTGCTTGTCGATCAGCATATGCTATAATTTAAAGGTGTACAATATCTAGTGATCTGGCTTACTCTCTTCCACACTCATCCCTCCCCCACAATCTGGGGTATACATCTATATTCATCTGGTGAGTATAGGCACAGGGTATTTCTAATTAGGGCTACAATCTCATTTAACTGTGCTTCATGTTGGGTAAGTCTCTCCAGCGATGTGGGTGCCTTCCAGATATGGTTATGGTGATATTTAAAGTCAGAGTCCATTAAAACTCTTTAGGTAGAAGGTAGTATGTTATATTCCCCTCTGTGGGTTTCAGTTTAAGGATAAGTAGTACCTATTTTTACCTGCTAGTAGTGGGAAGAAACACTTGCAGGAGTCCACTACTAATCGCCCCCAGAGGAGTTATCCCTGACCCATGGAAACAATACAAGACTCAGCTTCCTGGGTACGTATGGGATTTCCCACTCCATAGGGCAAAATAATTTTTTAATGTGAAATTCATATAATATGTATCTTCCATTTGTGTTTTTCGTTTGTGCTATTCATGTCAGCTCATGCTCCAGTAGTGATAAATGTTCTTTTTGATCCCAATCAGTGGAAATCAGCTTTGTGGTGAAGGTGATTGGACCCCCTTCTTACACAAGATCAGGAGTTCCTACAGCGGCTCATGGTGGAAGTAGAGAACTTCTTTAAGGATAACCCCCGTACTTCTTCCTCAACAATGATATGGGAGGCATTTAAGGCTGCTATAGAGGGAAATATTATTAGTTTTGCATCACACCATTGTTGTGCACGTGAAGGAGAGGCCAAACAACTAGAGGACCAGCTTAGGTTAAAGGAAAATATATATAAAAAAACCCACACCACTTAAATAACCCAAAATTAATTTTTGAAATTACATCATTAAGGATGCAACTTAGCATCCTTTCAACTATGAGAGCAGAGCTGCAGATATGTAGAATTAAACAGAAATACTGGGATCATGGAGATAAAGCAAGTAAGCTGCTCTCATATAGGCTACACAAGCAGCAGATGGAGAGATATATAGCTCAGTTGCAGGGCAGGCAAGGAAAGATTCAATCCACTCAGGCCGCCATAAATGCTACAATGACTTTTATAAAGCATTATATAGTCCTCAAGCAGTGTTTAATGCAAACAAATTTACATATTTTATGTCTGTTGTCTCTCCCCAAGTTATCTGATTTTCAGAGAGCTGACCTGGATGCCTCCAATTACAGAAATGGAGATTGTTCAAGTTATCAATAGCATGGCCCCCATAAATCATCAGGCAGCGATGGACATCCGGTTGATTTTTACCAGGCAGTGAAAGAGCACATTTCACTCTCTAAGCTTCACATGTTGCAGAAGTCACACAACTGAGCAAACCTCCCCACTACTCATAATGAAGCTATTATTACTGTGCAGCCGAAGGAGGGAAAACACTTCCCACAGCCGGCTAGCTACAGGCCCATATTGTTGATAAATGCAGATGCAAAAATCCTAGCTTAGGTTATGGGAAATCATTTAGAGCAGGTTTTGTCATCCGTTATTCATTATTCATTATTCATCCTGTGCAAGTTGGCTTTATTAAGGGAACAGTAAGTTCAAACCACCTTAGGGCCCTTATTACTCTAATGCAGGTGGTGGCAAAGGCTCCCACTCTGGCACCGGCTATCACTGTCAACTTTGAGAAAGCTTTTGATTTTGTTGAGTGGGATTGTTTGCATGCCACCTTGTCACATTTTAACAAAGGCCTGGAATTTAGGATATACTATTGCTACAGCAGTGGCTTTACAGTGAAGCAATTACAGCAAGTTGCGTACAATGATGGTAGTTGTAGTGAGCTGTAAGTGCTGCCAACAGGTATTGCACTTCATCAGGTAGGTGTTTGTGGTGGTGAGATGGGAAAATAACTGTCAATGGCTTTTGTGGCCTTCAGTATTTTACAGCAGGTATTGCCAGTCTCTCTCCACTGTCAGGAGGGGTGCTATTGGGTCAGGACATGGGTTTTCCATTTTTCTCCACGGTATATGCGTCGTGGAGTTTGTTATTTAAATACATGTGGAATGCAGGGGCACAGCCCTCACATTAATAGATTAGGTGGGTTCTGACTTGTGTAGGTGTTTGTCAGTGTTTTTGTATGTCATTGATGTTGGCTGTCTGTGTCAGGGCTGTCAGGGAGAAGTCATTGCTGTACTGGTCTTCGGTGTGTTTGACGTCAAACTGGCTTGGTGGAACCAGAATTTAGCACCTGGATATGAACCCTCTATAAGTCTCCAATGGCTAGACTCCTTACCAGTACTACTCTGTCAAAAGGTTTTCCCCATACAGAGGCACTAGTCAGGGATGCCTGCTATCCCCACTGCTTTTTACAGCTGTGGGCAGAGCCTACAGCCATCTTGCTGTCTGTAGCTGGAAAAATGGAATACCGTGGAATACATTTTTGTAGTTTTCAGTGTATCCTTCCACAACTGTAAATCAGTATGCCAGTTGAAATAAAATACTCCCTACTTTCTGTTTACAATGTTGGAGACAGAACTCCCAACTGCTTATCAGATGGCCATTAGGAAACTGAAACTGCTTGTTAAATATTGGTTGCCTATGAAACTGGAGATTTGTTTACCCCCCTTTGAAATGCAATAACTTAAACATTTAAATACTTAGCATTTAAACATTTTCTTGCTACTAGCTTCGGTTGGGCAGGTGTTGTCTTTAAAAAAGATCCATACCTCATAAATGTCACCATTTCCCAACAACAAATCTAAAAAGATTTACACTTTTTTTAACCTCTTAAGACACTGTCTGATAATAACTGTCTCAGACATATGCCAGGTCTTCTGTGGACTATCCAGGCTAAATATATAGCAATCAGCAGCCATTTTTTACTATGTTTTTGGGGAACAAAAATATATTGAGCTACAGCAAGCAAGCACACACACACACACTGTACACACCATCCTCATGGCTACAACATTTGAAATAAATACTGCAATCTAGTATGTTATAAAACAATAAAGAAACTGTTTGTTTATGTCAGTGAACACAGTGAAGTTCAGTTTACAATAGCTTTCCTTTAAATATTTCTTATCCTTTATTTTGTATCCTGCATAGCGCAGAGGAGATGCTACATCTCATTCTCATAGGAATCTTCATTTTACACATTTTTGTACTGTATTTCCTCAGGATGTCCCATATTAGACGCAATATCTTGTTTTCAGTGGGGCCATGATTTTACCATTTTTATAATGTATTTATTTAAGGTAGCCTAGTCCAGATGTAAAATATCGTTTTCAGTGTGTTCTGATTCTATGCAATGCAGCATAATATTGTGTAGATGTAGAGCCCCACAGAAAATAAGATGCCATGTCTTCTGTGAACTATCCAGGCTAAATATATAGCAATCAGCAGGCATATTCTAGGAAAACACATTGTAAAAATGTGTAAAAGGAAGATCACATTGAATCTGCCTCTCAGCAGATCTGCATTGTGCAAATTCATTAGAAATAATGGGTAAAAGCATCCCAAAAACTCTCCACAGTTATATCGGCTCTGACCGCAGCTTGCTTGTAATTGCTATAGAGCCCTTGGCAGCAGCCCTCTGGTCTCATGCTCAAATACAGGGGTTAACGGTAGGACAGAATCAATATTGTACCAAGATTTATGCAGACAACTGCTTAATTCTTACTAATAATATTCAGAATAGTCTTTCCCCTATATTGGACCTCTTAGATGCCTTTGCAGAGCTTTTGGGGCTACTACTAGAGCTGGAAACTACTAGAGCAAGATGGCCAGCAGGCTGGGCGTGCTGCTGCTGCTCCTCTTCAGGAGTTTTTAGTTTATAGTTTGTTTTATAGACTTTTATTTAGTGTCTGACTCTGGAGTCTTGCACACCCTCTCTAATCTGGGGGACTACATATTAAAGTCAATGTACATCATTAGCATGCTGTTATTGATGATTGTTGCTAGTCTTTGTGATACATTCAGCAGAAGATAACACCATTCACACCTATCCATTTCTGTAGCTACTTCTTTGGGTAAACATTATGTAAGCATAATTACAAGATACTGGGCTAGATACAGGTTGTCCAATAGGAAAAATGTTAATTTCCATGAATGCACCAGTACTGCTGTGCCTGAGGGACCAGTATGCAACTGAAAATGGGTGCATGTATCAAATTGTTCTTGATTTGTGAACACATATGTAGGTAACAGAAACATTAAAGCATTATGCAACTCACAAACATTGATAGTGTCATAACGATAGGACTGGGTGAATTAAAAGAAATACTAGACTGATTTTTTCAAGATGGCCAACATGCATCCACTGCTACTGTGGAGCCATGGTACAACTGTCTGATGCCACAGTGCTCTTTGAAGGTGTTTTTTATTGCTGTGTCCCTTCATCTACTCACTAAACAATGTTGCTAATTTCAATGGCACCCACCCCGCCTTACCCCCAGATCACACTGGCATGCTGGCAAACCCGCACTGGGACAGCAAGCCCAATTTTGCATTCTGTTACCACCTGCTTTTATGAGGGTGGGGCAAGGGTGGGTATGCTGACGCATTTTGTGTAACAACAAGAGAGAGTACAACTGTGTTCCTGCCATCCACCACCCCCTATGCTGGGAACAACCATGCTTATCTGCCCACCTAATGGGTAGAAGGTGGGAATCACTCCCTAACTATAACTCACTATGCTCCTACAACTTCCACTGGCATGCCAGTATTACTCAGGTGACACACCCAATGACAACTGCTGCACACCCACTTATACTCTTAGTGGGAGCATGCTTGGTCTTCTTAGGCACTGGTCACACAATTCCTTCTCTAAAAACTTGACACATACAATTAGCACTAGAGAGAACAAAATGGCAACTGCCATGCATGGATTGAGTAACAGCTAAACATCACAAGTCATGTACTCATGCCCTGCCCGGTAGTCTTGTTCAGTATTCACTATGCAGCATTGTTAACACAAGTATGTAACAAACAGAGGCATTCCCGAGACTGAGAAACACTGATCACCCTCATCCACCAAAGGAATGGTTCTCGAGTCATGGGTGTAAGGAGTACTACTTGCACTGTGGTCATGGCATGCAACCACCCACCCTCTGGTGACACTATTATGACTCATGGTCATGCACAGACTGTCTGCATTCTCCAAGGATATTCTATTCACTGAGAGCGATTCATGGCTGGATGGACCAGCACTGCCATCATTCTCCAGGTGCTCTGTCAGCAGGAAACCACAATTACCTTGGGCATCCATGGCATCAGCTGCTTGGTCTCTCCACATTAACAACCCAAGACTATCTGTCATGCAACATTAATGCACACTAAGGTTCTTTGTCTATTATATGTTTACCACCCAACCCTCCCCGCCACTGTCATATCATGCCAATATGTTATAAACAAAATGGTGCAGGCTCTGCACCAGAAGACATACGAAGAAAGACTAAAGGAGCTCAAGATGTATAGCCTCAAGGAAAGGAAGGAGAGAGGAACATGATAGAAACTTTCAAATACCTCAAGGGAATCAACAAAGTCCAAGAGGGTAGCATCTTTCGGAAAAAGAGATGTGCAAGAACAAGGGAGCACAATTTGAAGATAGAGGGGGGAATGCTCAGAGGTAATGTGAGGAAGTATTTCTTCACAGAGAGGGTTGTAGATGCATGGAGCAGCCTTCCTGAGGAGGTCATAGAATCAAAAACAGTGGGGAAACTCAAGAATGCATGGGACAGACATAAGGCAATTCTAGTGGGGGTAGAAGGATGTACAGCGCATCTGTTAGGTAAGGAAATAGGTAGACTAGGTGGACCAAGTGGTCCTTATCTGCCATAAGAGTCTATGTTTCTATATTCTCGCCAATAACAGTGGTATGTCCTATTGATCATGGCCCCATATCCACAGACTGACGATTTCTAGAGCACGCTCAATAAATCTGAATATGTTCACATACAAACATACGCACATACAAAATTTGCCAGCAGATAAAGGCCTAGAGGTCTGTCAAGTCTGCTTGAATGCACAGCTAGCACCCCTTATTCTGCAGCTGCTCCCCTCTTCTAGATCTTGCTGTGCCTTATCAGTAGTGGACTGAATTTCTAGACTTTGAGGAACAGTCACCTGTAGAAACACCTGCTGAGAAAAAACAGAACATAGTATTAAAGCATATATATCAATGCTCTCTTATCATGGCCCCATCACCCCGTATTTCCGCTGACCTGAGTACTGTCCAGAAAGGGGCACCTGTCCACCATTGGAGCATGTGTGGGCTCAGATCTCAGTGGATCACATTATTTACTGTGCACTACAATTTGTTAAAAACAAGTGCGAGTCAATACCATACATTCACATGGTCTCAATGCAAGATGTTAGCCATTATGCTATGTTTCAGCTTTTTCAATGCAACACTTCTGTAGAAACATAAGTGGGTTTAGAGGTGGTTACTACCAGACAGTAACAACAGGATATGTGCAAAGTTTGAGCCATAAGACACCCAAAGGTGTTCAGTGGCTCATTGAGAGTTGTACAATGTCGGTATGTATAACGAAAGCACATGCGGACACAAGCAGGCTCAAACATATATACTTTACATTCTGACATGCACTGGTCATCATCACACACAACCCTGTCACAAGGGGAAGGGTTTGACAGGATTCCCGTGTATGGGAGCGAATCATAAAAAATGGTAAGTAAGGGTGGGGGGCAGTGGGGGTGTTTTCAGTTTTCAGGATGTGTTGTGGAATATGCCTGCTGAAGCAATAGCCAGGAGTGTTGACACTGTGAACTAACTGCAGGACATGTGGCTCATGCCAATATTATTAGAGGTCCACCAGGATCAGGCATGCACCAACAGGAATGATCACAGATGTCAAGGTGTGAGGCCACCTGCAATGCAGTGATGGCAATATAACACAGTAACATAGTAATTGACAGCAGATAAGGTCCACTAGGCACACCTAGTGTGACCATGATCCATTCTTATACCAGTGGGTGCTGACATTGCTTGGTCATTGGCTTTCAACTCTCTTTATTCCCCAACACGAGGGTTCCCTTAGTTCTATACCATATATGTTTGAATCCCCCACCATACGAGCTCCCACCAGCTCCTGGGATCTCTTATTCTAAGCATCCACCACTCATTTTGTGAAGAAAACATTCCACACATTTCCACTTATCTGGCCACCCTTCTAAAATCATATCATGCCCTCTTGTCCTTGAACATTCTCTATACTGAAAGATCTCGCCCACCTGTACTTTGTTCATGCCCTTAAGCTACTTAAAGGGTTAAATCATTTTTTTTATATTTCATTTTTTCCCGCCTACTACCCTCCAGAGCCACGCCTTCAGGAGTCGCCCATTCAGCCTGTCCCTACCAGTGCCTTACCTGACAGCCACGGTCTCTCCATCCAACCTTGGAAATCCCCCTTGGCAGGGTCGGTGTTGAGAACTACCCCCGAATCTTGCAGTCATAGTCAGGGTCCAGAGATGTGGTCTCCAAAACTGGCCACAGTACTCCAGCTGAGGTCTAACCAGCGATCTGTACAGTAGCATAACGATCTCCCTATTTCTGCTGGTGATACCACTCTCAATGTACACCCCAGCATCCAACTTGCTTTCCCAGCTGCTCTGTCACACAGTTTGGTTGACTTTGGGCCCGCCATCTTGTACACCTCCCCTGAATTTCTGCTCCCCCAAGTGCATAACTTCACTTTTGTTTGCACTTAATCTTGGCTGACACAGGTTTGACATCACCAACCGGCTTAGGTATTTTCTCTTTTCCCTTTGGAGTGTCAACCCTGTTGCCGATCTTGGTGCAATCTGCAAACAGACATACTTTCCCCTCCATCATCTCCACAATATCACATAGGAAGACACTGAAGAAGATTGAACCTAGGACTGATCACAGTGGCAGACTGCTGGTCTCCTTGCCATCCTCATTATGAACCACATTCACCAGCACCCTCTGTGTTCTGCCCCACCCAAACAATTTCTGAACTGTTCACCACCTTGGGGCACACCCACATGATGTCTAACTTGTTTGTCAACCTTCTATGTGGGACTAACAGCAATAATAATAGATAAGACAATGCATCTAGTGGGAGTGCACTCTAGGGTGCTGAAGTAGCTGAGGGAGGTGTCGGCAGCACCAATGGCAGCTTTGTTCATTCTATCATGGAAGAGTAGCAAACTAGGGGAGCTTGCTGCACACTCAATCAGACTTACATAGACCAGATGGTCTGTTTCTGCTGGTACATTTGTATGTTCATAAGACAGGGAAGGTGTCAGATGACTGGAGGAGGGCTGATGTGATTGCACTACATAAGAGTGGTAGCAAGAAGGATGCAGGAAAGTAAAGGGCAGTAAGCCTAATCTTGGTTGCATGTAAATTAATGGGAAAACTGCTAAAGGAAAGGACAGTGGACTACATGGGAGAGAATGGTCTCCAAGATTCAAGACAACATGGTTTCACTGAGGGAAACTCATGCCAAATTAATATAATAGGATTCTTCAAATGGATAACCAAGTAGAAGGACTACGGTAGGGCAGTGGATGTGGCATATAAGTATCTTAGTAAGACTTTGAATATAGTACCACACAGAAGGCTGCTAAATTAAGTATGGTGCCTGGGGCAGGGTGCAAGATACTGAGATGGGTGGGGGTACTGGCTAGGCTACAACTCAGAATTAGGTGATAATTGGTGCGTGTTCTGCAGATGGAAGGGTGACCAGTAGAGTACCACAGGGATCAGTGTTGTGTCCAGTCCTCTTCAATGACTTCATCAGTGACATTCTTGAGGGGCTGGAAAGGAAGGTTTATCTGTTTGCTGATGAAACAAAAATCTGCAACTGAGTGGACACTCCGGATTGGGTGGATAAAATGCAAAAGGATCTAAAAAGACTGGATGACTGTTCTAGGGAGTTGCAGCTCTGGTTCAAAGCAAAAAAGGCAAGACTATTGTGGTAAACTCAGGTACTGGAGGAGAGGGGGTTTCCCTGAGTTAGATAGTCAGGGTACAGCTGCAGCTGATTCGGCTGATTGGCTGCAGCTGCACAGACAGGAGAGCTTTAAAAACAGGAAGGAAAAGCCAGCAGGCAGTTGCTGCAGGAGTAGAGGGCTGACAAGCTGCCTGGATGTGTTCCAGATCAGGAGTCCCTTAAGCAGCCCTCAGGAGTTTGGTCTCCTGAATTAAGCCAAAAAGAAAAATTTATTTTCATTGTGAGTTTTCTGTTTTACTGTTTGTGTTCTTCCAGAAGGTCTAGCCTTCTGGAAAAGGGGATTTCTAGTTAGGGTCAGGGATTGTTTAGATAGCGCTCCCACCCGGAGCTAGGCCTCTTTATTTCTGTTTTTGTTTCATTTTCCCCAGTGGGGCTTAAAAAGGAAAGGGCAGAAGCCCAAACTTCTGGGTTACCAGCCATATTAAAGAAATAAAAATATACCTGGTTGGTTTGATGTTAACAAACTGGTCTTCCTGAGACTCCTTAACCACTGCAAAGCTGAAACCTGAATCCCGTGGAGAGGTCGTGCCTTGTCACACTATGCATATGGTTAACAGTATTTATTTTTTTGAGCTTTTGTTGACCAGGTAAGTGCACTTGACAAGTCCTTTGTCTATTTTCAGGTACGAAATACAAGTTCATACAGAGGGCAACATGATACAAGTTAGGCATTACACAGAATCGGACAGAACCAAGTGAACATAACACACGCAGTCAGTAAGCCCAGTTAAGATAAGAACAAGATATATACATAGAGACACCAAGGCTATGAACAGTGCATTAGACAAATTCTATAAGACTCACAGCACCAAAAGCAGAGCCACAGTCAAAGCATCTCCTGAAACAAAGAGTAAATACATGATATGCAGAGCAGAACACAGGCAGGCAAGATGCATCAGCAGGACCTATGCAAGGGTACCAAAAAGGACACATGAATCCAGTGCAGGGGACCAAGATCAGTTATGGCAACCCAGGCGCAGTGTAAAACCAATGGGGGATAAGATTTCAAGTCCCAAACGGAAATGGGATCTGGGTGTCATCAGCTCAGATGACCTAAAGAAGGCCAAACAATGCAACAAGGCAGTAGCAAGAGCCAGGGGGGATGATGTGCTGCATATAAAGGGCTATCACCAGCACAAGGAGAGAGGTTATACTCCCACTGCACAGACAGTGAGGCATCACCTCCAGAATTGCGTACAGTTCTGGAGATCCCAACTGCAGAAAAACATAAACCGAGTATAGGCTTTACAGAGGAGGGTTATCAAGATGGTGGGAGGCCGACACAATAAACACTATGGAGACAGACCAAGGGACATGAACATGTACTCACGGGGAGCGGCAGGATAGAAATTTATAAGCACCTCACAGGAAGAAATAAAGTGCAAGGTCATGAAATTGTCCAACTAGAAAAGTGCTCAAAAACTAGAGACCAAAATATGAAACTAGAGCTGGTGAGGCTCAGAGGAAACATGAGAAAGTACTTTTTTACACAGAGGGGGTGTAAGATAGATGGAACAGTATGACAGCTGAGGTGGTTGCAGGCTTAAAAAAGGTATGGGACAGGCATATAGAAAGCCTGGTGGCACTAAGGGAGTAAACATTAGGCCTGATACGGACTCTGCCACCTGGTGAGCAGTTTGCTTTCCGCTGTGGTACTGACTGGATACAAAACAGGACAGATACAGTGGGCCTGTGGCACTTGTCTGCAGTACACTGCTATATTTCTATAAAACAAGTATGTAACAATCAGCAACATTCTTTGCAACAGAGGTCTGTTGATCATCCTTGCCCATCCAAGGAACAGTTCTCAAGTGAGGGGTGTAAGGGTTGCCACTTGCCCTGTGGTCATGGCAAACAACCACCAACCATTTGGTGATGCTGTTATGCCTTGTGGCCTTGCATGGCCAGTCAGCTGTCCCTATGGGCAGCCTAATCACTGAGATTGATACATGACTGGATGGACCAGCAATGCCATCATCCTCAGGTGATCTGTCTGCACAAGAACTAAGTTACCTTAGGACTTCCCTGTATCAACCACCTGGTCCCTCTGCATTAACAACCCATGACTACCTGTTCATACATCGGTGTGCATCTTTACATGTCTCTCCCTCCTTCACACCCCTGCACCATCTCTGTGTACTGATGATCCACTGAGCGCAATCAAGAAGTATGCATATGTCCTCATCTGTAGCTGTTGCACCTTCTCAGTAGTGCACTGAATTTCTAGACTTTGGGGAATAGTTGCCTGCAGAGAGAAACACCTGCTGAAACAAAAAAAAGATCATAGTGTTAAAACATTTACATCAATGATCTGTTACACTGCTGTGTGAGGACTCTAGAAGTGGAGAGAGTACTCCAGTTGAGGTCTCACCAGCAATCTGTACAGTGGCATAACAACCTCCCTCTTTCTGCTGGTGATACCTCTCCCTATGCACTCCAGCACCCCACTTGCTCTCCAAGCTGCCCTATCCCACATCCTGTATATCTCCTGTGAATTTCTGCTCCCCAAGTGCACATCACACTTTTTTGCAATAAATCTTGGCTGACACAAATCTGTCCGCTCCTCAAACTGGTTAGGTACTTTTTCTTATGTCCCCTCTGGAGTGTCAGACCTGTTGCTGATCTTAGTGTAATATGCAAACAGACATACTTTCCACTTCAGCACCTCCACAATATCACTTATGAAGACATTGAAGAGTACTGATCCCCGTGGCAGCCCACAGGTCACCTTGCTCTCCTTGTTATAAACCCCATTCAACAGCACCCTCTATGTCCTGCCCCCTTAGCCAATTTCTGACCCACTTCATCACTAAGATGACCACCTCAATGCTGCCTACCTTGTTTATCTACCTTCTATGCAGGACGGTATCAAAAGATTTGCTGAAATCTAAGCAGACTACATAGAAACATAGAAATTGTTGGCAGATAAGGACCACTAGGCCAATCCAGCCTGCCCGTAGGCCCTATACATTGTATGTGGCCGTTGATCCTATGTGATCAATGCCTTTTCATTATGCCTTTCCTCTCAAGTTTTCCTTGTGCCTGTCCCAGGCATGCTTAAACCCCTCCACTGTGATTTCTCCCACTACCTCCTGTGGCAGACTATTCCAAATGTTGACTACCCTTTCTGTGTAGAAAAAAGTCCACACATTACCTCTTAATCATCCTCTTCCAGTTTCATATCGGGCACCCCTATTCTAGTACTTTTTTGACATCAGAAAAGGTCCCCCGCCTGCACCTTATTTATGCCCTTGAGATACTTGAAAGTTTCAATCATGTCCTCCAGCTGTCCTCTTCCAGTGAGTACATATTGAGGACCCTTAGTCTCGTCTCATATGTTTTGTGGTGCAAGTCCTGCACCACCCTTGCTGCCCTTCTCAGGATAGTCTCCACTTTATCTAACTCCTTCCACAGATGTGGCCCCCAGAACTGCATGCAGTACTCCAGGTGAGGTCTTACCAATGTTTTATACAATGGCATCACAATCTCCTGCTAGTGATACCCTGCCTATAAAACCCAGCATGCCACTGACCCTCCCTACTGCATATGTGCACTGCTTTGATACCTTAAGGTCATTAGAGATGATGACCCCTAGTTCCCTTTCCTGTTTGGTGACAGTCAGCTCCCCCCACCAAACCTGTAGCTCTCCCAAGGGTTCCCTCTACACAGGTGCATTATTTTGCACTTCTTTGCACTGAACCTCCACAATCACCATCCTTCTTTGATCGACCTCCCTAGTACACCGAGTCAAAGAAATTGATTAGATATGTTTTTACATGACCTTCTTGCTGTATATCCATGCTACCCTGAATACTGTTTTGTGCTATATTGAAGGAACAATAGACTCCTCTCCAAGAACTGTGCATCCATTAATTGTACCACCACCGAGGTCAGGCTGACTGGTCTGTAATTGCCTTTCACTTCCCAGCTACCACTTTTATGGAGAATGACCACATTTGCCCTGCTCCAGTCTTCAGGGACTGCCCTGTCTCCAGTGATCTACTGAATAGGGTGGCCAGTGGGGCAGCCAGCACCTCTATGAGCTCTTTTGATGTTCTGGGGTGCATCCCATCTGGCCCCATTGTGAGAAGGAAAAAAGGTGGTAGTGCTACTACTGTATAAATCATTGAGACATCATATTGCGTACTGTATAGCGCAGTGGTCTAAGGCTCTGAGCTGCAAATCTGGTGACATCCAGCAGACCAGACCTGGGTTTGAATCCCACAGCTTCCACTTGCATACTGTGTGACCCCGAGCAAGTCACATAACCTCCTTGTGCTCCCAGGTCACTCCTGTAAAAAAGCTTTCAGCTTAGTGTGCTATACCTGGTTAAACAATTAAATAAATAAATAAAAAATACTGTGTACAGCTCTTGAGGATGCATCCGCAAAATACTTTAGGCAGACTACTGGCATTTCGTGGAATGGCAGCAAAGATGGTGTGCTGTCTGAAACAAAAGCCACATGTGCTGGTTGCATGGGTGGTGGACTGAGGGGCAGAGCAAGGGATAATGGATTCACAGAAAGGGTGGTGGTTGACTGTTTCAGCCTCCAAGATGGCAAGGTGAGTGCAAAAACTGGAAAAATACAATTCGTTGCTCTACCTACGGGTGATGAAACAAACACCACTCCATCCCCCGGACAAACAAAGGGGCCCTTACTAACACTGCCAGGCAGTCATTATCTGACATACGTTCCTGTGTGTTTTGTCTTGAGCAACCATGCATGCCATTGTCATGGATAGTGCACAATGTCACCACTCCCTACATTCAGCTGCCATGACCACATGCTAATGCTCACACACACACTGCATAAACCATGATACATTGTACCCCCAGAGACAATATACACACAGGAAATACATCACAGGCAAACACACAATGCCAAAACACACACACACACACACACACACACACACACACAAGACAAAAGGAGTCAGACATTACCCACAGCACAATGCCCCTTACCAACACATGACACAGCCTGAGTCAATCCATCCCATCCATTAACATGTCGACACACCCACAGACAGCGTGACCCAAGGCAAGCAATCATAAACCCCATTTGGATATACCTAGGCATCTGGCTGCCATCCCACACAGAAAAACAAACACACACACACACACACACACACACACACAGCAGGCCACCACAGAGGCCACCGACAAGACACCACATGAAGCAAGACATGATGATCTTCAGCATGCAGCCACACCATAAACCCACACTGTACAGTGTTCACCAATACCATTTCACCATCTTGCATTTCTCTAACAACAATAGCAGTGAAATATTAGGAGGAACCCACTTGTGGAGATGCAGTGTGTAAAACTTGCTAGCCACAGTACGAGATATGGGCATGTGCCATGGATGTTGTGGTGGCCGAGTGTGCAGGTACCCATGCAGTGGGTATTATACTGGGGAAGGCTTGGCGTTGGAGAGTTACAGAACAAGACACATATACATAAAACTTTTGTTTTAACTGTATGCCATTGCCTTCTGTTTATCTAAATCAGCATTCCAGATGGCCTGGTGTGATTAGCAGCTGTTTAAGAGGTATGGTTATGGGGCCCTGCAGGAGGGGGACTACATATTAAAGTCAATGTGCATCATTAGCACGCTGTTATTGGTGATTGCTGCTAGTGTTTGTGATGCATTCAACAGAAGATAATACCATTCACACCTACCCATTTCTGTAGCTACTTCTTTGGGTAAACATTATAAAAACATTAGTAAAAGATACTGGTCTAGATACAGGTTGTCTAATAGGAAAAATGGACATTTCCATACATGCTCCAGTACTGCTGTGCCTGAGGGACCAGTATGCAACTGAAAATGGGTGCATGTGTCAAATTGTTCTTGATTTGTGAACACACATGTAGGTAACAGAAACATTAAAGCATTATGCAACTCACAAACCTTGATGGTGTTATAATGATAGGACTGGGTGAATTGAAAGAAATGCTAGACTGATTTTTCAAGATGGCCAACATGTATCCACTGCTACGGTGATGCTACAGTACCACTGCCTGATGCCACGGTGCACTTTGAAGGTGTTTTTCCTCCATGCATCACTTCATTCACTCATTGGACAGTATGGCCAATCTCAATGTCACCCACCCATCTTACCCCATATCACAGTTGCAGTACAGCTGACCTATGCTTGAACTGGGGTGCAGAGACACACACAGAAACCATGACACATGCACACTCACATGGCATAAAGATAAACAGTACACAGCAGTCATCACCAGATATTTACAAAAAAAATGCACACACACACGCAGCCATGCACACAAACATGCCCAGACACAAACTGAAAATGCACACACAGTAAATTAGAACCTATACATGGCTTTCACTGTAGTCCACCAGATGGAAAAGAAGACACAACACCAAATGCCTTACACCAATTATTGTCCACCATGTCCAGCAGTTTGGACTACTCTGTTGCAATGGTCCCTTGATGCGAGGTTGTTATTCACTTTGATTCCCAGGTGTCTTTCGTTTGGTGAGGTTTTTAAACTGTATTCTCATTCTGGCAAAGTAAGCACCTCTAATATGTAATACTCATGTTTCTGTGGGTTGCCTATAACCCTGTGTCCAGTCTGAGTTATAAAATTTGGTGGTCACTGGACTACAGATGATCTTTCACCTGGAGATCTGAGAGTCTGTTTCCATTGGTCAGAAACAGATCTAGGACTGGTGGACTTCCACACCAGCTGAGTGATGCCATCCCCAAGTCCACAATGCCTATTGTCCTTGCTGAAGCTTCAGCCAACATAGAACAGTCATTGTCTAGAATATTACAATCCCCAGTGAGAAGAACTTCCCTCTTTGCTGCCATATACTGTATGTACATGAGAATAACCTTGTCCATTTCATCTTCCTGAGCTGGAGGCCTGTAGATCAATCCTGTGCCAATAGCTATTTCATTGCCTGTCTGGAGTGTGACCCACAATTCCTCCAGGTCTGGGACTTTGATACCCAGACTGTGGGCATTTGTATGCATGATTTCCCATGCCCTGTTGCCACCCTTTCCCTTCATCTTCCATTTGATCCCTTGTTTCCTCCAATCCTTCTTGGTGTTATCCCTATGCTGCTCCGCTTTGCTTACCTTCCACTTAACCTGAGAATCAGGTGTGTTTGTTGAAAACATTATATTCTTGCCCTGTGTGTTTTGTGTCTTGATCTGTGGTTCAGTGTTTGTAAAAGATATGACTTCTTGGTCCTGTGTGCTGGCTGATCTAACCTGTTGGGGTGGACTGTTTGAGTCTCCCTGTCCCTGATAGCCTAGCCACTCCACCCCTGGCTAGTTTAAATGCTCAGCATGGAAGCACTTAAACCGCTCAATGAGGACTGATGTTGCCTCCGTGGAAGGATGCAAGCCATACCTCTTGTACAGTGTGCATGCATGCATCCATGTGGTTCCCCAGTACCCAATGTAGCCAAAGCCACTTTCTCTGCACCAGCCCTACAACCATTTGATGAAGGTAGGTGATGGGTTGATTTCTAGCCTCCCTCCCCTTCCCCCCCTTCTCAGTACCAGTAGAACCTCTGAAAAAGTAAGAGTCATAAGAACATATGAAAAGCTTTGGCAAAGCTGGCTCCATGACACCAGGTGATCACCTGGCATGCTGGTGACCAGAGCCCAGAGCGGCAGGAATGGAGACCAGCAGGGAGGGCACTACTTTGGATGCTCTCCTCCCAGGGGGGGAAGGGGACATGGACTTGCCACTCTTAGGCAGCTCCTGGTGGGCAAGTTCGGCAACACACAATGCACTGTGGGTGACCACATGGCACCTGTGTGGTCAACACCAGGACACCAAAGTGCACCCAGTCAGGGAAGGGCAGAACAAACCAGGAAAAATAGCTACTTCACCACAGAATTACAGCAGCCCCTATCCTCCCAACACTGTGGTAGCCCGGAAGCCCCCAATGCTGAGCCCTTTTCAGCTCAGCTAATGAAAGGCATATCTGGGTGCTGAAGTCTCCACTCCCAGTTACCTGCCATGGGTATCCCCCTCCTGACCAAAGGGATATGGTGGAACAACAGGAGTGGCGCGATGAGGGAACAGTGCACAGCCGATTTCAGGATCGGGGTGGCAGGTACAAGAGATTGGTTGCCTGAAGGAGAGGTCAGTAGAGATGGCTGAGGAAGGTAAACAAAACAAAAAAAGAAAAGCGTCAGCACATGGGGACCGTGTGATCCGTCTGGTCTGCACTAGGTGCCCCCCCATTATATATTATTCTGTTGCATTTATAAACTGCTCATAAGGCCTCTACCAAGCCGCTTGATCTCACTTACTGACTTCGATGCAGCCACTTATGATAGAAGGCTGTTCCATGGGTCTGTCTGTCTCTTGGTGAAAAGCTAATTGCTAGAATTGCTTTTAATATTGTCTCCCACAAAATGCAAGTTGTGCCATCCTTTACACACTGTCCTGTTTTTCTGGAAGAGGCCTTCATTCTGAGTTGTGTAAATTCCCCTGGCAATTTAAAATGTTTCTATCATTTCCCCTCGAATTCTTCTCTGTACTAGAGAGAACTAGTTCAACTGCGTATATCTTACCTCATATGGTTCTTGCTGCAGCCCATTCACCATCTTTATACCCCTGCTCTGTACCGTCGATTGAGTCAATGTCCTTTTTAGGTGAGGTCTCCAGAACTGGACACACTACTCCAGGAGTGGCCTCACGAAGGATCTGTAGAGTGGGATGATTACATCCTGATTGCTTGTTGTCATACCTCTGCCTATGCATCCGAGGATGCCACTTTCCTTCTGCACTGCTTTTTAGCATTGTGTAGCCCCCTTTTGGTTGCTAGTAAAAAAAAAAATAAAAGATATTACAAACTAATACTGGTGTGCAAGTCATCAAGTCACAGAAGAAGAAATTCTTGCCAGTAATGATAATGAGTGACCTGAAACACTAAGCATACTGCAAGACAGCAGTACCAAAGCAAATTGTATACTGGATTGTATAGCCTGGGTTATAACCAGTAGGAAAGAAGTCGGCATTCTGCCACTATACAGGTCACTGGTTCAGACACATCAGGAGTACAGGGTGTGGTATTAGAGCCCTTCACAAAGAAAGACATCAAGCAACAGGAAGAAAGTACAGAGAAGGGTGGCCAAGATAATGAAGAGACAAGGCAAATCATATGAAGAGACACAGAGACCTCAACATTCACTCGATAGAGGACACAAGGGAGAGGGGTTACATGACTGAAACCTTTAAATACCTTAAGGGTCTTAACAAAGTGAACTCTGAGGGTCTCTTCAGCCTTAGTGGCAACACCACCACATGGGGACACTGACTCAAGCTGGTGGGGGATGCTTCAAGAGGGAAATGAGGAGACACATTTTCACTGAGAAGGTGCTGAAAAAAATGGAACGAGCTGCCAGAGGAGGTTCACTCCGTGAACACTGCAGACTGCAAAAGGTTGGGGGAATATCAAAGGGAAAGGAGAAGTTGAGAGAAAGGTGAGGGTGAAGATCCTTCAGCAGAAGGAGGCCCGATGGTGCAGAGGGCTGAGGTGCTGAATGCCACACCTCACACCACGTTGGCAACCTGGGTTCGGGAAAGCATGCGGGTCGTCAAGGGTCGGTAGGAGGGGAGGGAGAAGACAGTGAGTTGCTGCCAATGGGAAACTCTCCACCATGGGAGGGATCTGGCGGGTCTCTCGATGCTTGGCTGCCCCCCCCAGCTGGAGGCTGGGTGGAA
This sequence comes from Neoceratodus forsteri, assembly GCA_016271365.2. NCBI lineage: Eukaryota > Metazoa > Chordata > Ceratodontiformes > Ceratodontidae > Neoceratodus > Neoceratodus forsteri. The sequence goes on from CM028131.1 coordinate 934,145,984, forward strand.
GTGCCACCTTCAAGAGCCTGTGTGCAAGGCCAGGGGGAGGGCGGAAGGGGCTGTTGTCTGTAGCGGTGATGCGCATGCACCCCTCCACGTGCATGAGTTGCCACTGCCAGGGCCAAAGGTAGTTAGGAGGGAGAAATGGTGGAAAAAGCAGGGGACAAGGCTCGATGAAGCTTCAGGGCCAGCTCGGGAGTTCCATTGGGACGCACATAGCGCAGGTAAGTTCCAAAATGACCCCGGGTCCAGTAGGGTGGCAGAGAATTGCAGTAGCCTGCTGGGGAGGTAAAAATATAGTTTAAAAAAAAAAAAAAAAAGATCCCTCAACAGTTACTGAGGGATTTGCAAACTAGAGCAGACTGAATAGTCCTTTTTCTCTGGTCAATGTTTGTACGTTCATAATATTAAGATTATTGTTAAAATTATTCCACTATTAGAACTTTTTTAAAAATTTTGTTATTTCTTAGACTAATGCTAACTTTGGAGCAGTAAATATAGAAATTGAATTTGTTTGAAAATGAAACCTTGGAGTCATGTTGACATACCTTGTCATTGTTTATTGTTATAATTTATCCTTATTTCTGGCCTACCTTCGCTTACCTCAGGATACAGTATCTCCACCTGGTGATCTGCTGCCCTCCCCACCCCCACATAGTCTTCCTTACCAGCACATCTGCAAAATCAGACTTTCTCCATCATTCAGGTTCCTCTGTAGTTTGAACCTCGTGACCAGCTCCCAACGACTCAAACTTCACAAACAGAAGGGCCACTGTAGTTTGTGGCCACAAAGCTTGGATGCTGGCATTCAGTTTCAATGAAATGAGAAGGTAGTGATGTCAGCATTCACTGAGAGTGTACCTCTTTGGCCCAGTAAGGCCTTCCCAGTAACCCAGAATAAGAATATGGTTCTCTGTGGTACCATCCTACGGTGACCCACTCTACTCATCTCTGTATGTAGACAGGCAATTACCGTTTCTCAGTATTGTATAATACTAGTCATTGTACCCCTCTGGTTCAATTGCACCTAAAACTGTATTTACTTCTTTTAGCTGGATATGTGTATTCTGTGTCTTTATACCCCATATTTGTGTATAAACTCTCAGGATGCACCTGAAAACAAGGCAAAGCTCAGTGTGCCTTTCCCGGTTAACAACTTTTAAATAAATACATAACTAAAAATCCTATGGGTGTTTCTAGCTGTCATCATGTGGTCACCAACAAAATCAATGTCACCACAGTTGCCTCTTTAGTAAGTGCATGTGCAGTGAGCTGACCTGTTCCCACCCTTTGTCAATGCATAATGCCTACACGTAATGCACTGGAGCACGCAGCCCAGAGTGGAGCAGTCAGGATAAGGACCGAATCCATAGCCTTCCCCATGCTTGTGGTGCAGTACAACATCTACATGTACCACTAGGCTGGGTGATTTGACCAAAATATTTGTAAACATGCTAATAATGTTCAAAGACAGTTAATCTCAATAAATGGAAACTGTATACGTATAACATATTCATAAAAGGTCTGTCCCAAACTTGTTCTAATGATGATTTCCTTCTTAAAGGCTAACTTCTTAACATTAATGGGTAGAAAAGCAACTTCAAAAAAATTAAAGCTATGAGACATAGGGCCAGATATTCAAAACTTTGACCCTGGGCTAAATTAGCACTGCCCAGCGGGCAAATTTAGCCCGGAGCACAAAGCAAGCTATATTCAAAAGGAATAGCCCAGGGCAAACAGCTTCTGAATATAGCATGGGAATGAGGCCGGGCAAACTGGGCTGGGAGTGCAGGGCAACCTTAGCCCTGGAATAAGACAGCTCTGAATATAGCAACCAGGAAGTGCAGACAACAACAGCAACACAGTGCACAGCAATCTGAAGGCAGCTAGAGGTGAACTATGTGGCCAATGTGTGTGCCAGCAAATGTGTGGACCCAGTACAGCTGCAGGCAGCAGCAGATGTTAAAGAACAGTGATTAAAACTGTATAATATTCCTCGAACCATTGGCTAGCTAAAGCTAGCGGCACAAGCGCAGAGCTAAGCTGTTTGCCCAGTGCTAAGATTTGCCATATTCAAAAGTGACATGCAAATGAGCCTACTTAGGCAGACTCTGGGCAAAAGGCCTGATAAACATCTCATCATGCCCTGATTTGCATTCCATGTGCCAAGCATTACTGCAGGGTCCCACAGAGCCACCTGTAGGTCAGTCTGGAAGTACAGGGTCTGGTCAGGTCCGACCACAGCTCCTCCTCCTGTAGGACTGTCTGGCAGTGCACGTTGATAGCCTGGATTGCCCATCACTAATGCGGTTTGCATGCGCTATTCGGCCTTTTGAATATAGCAGACCTGCGTGAAACCCGCGCAAACATTTTTTGCCCGGCACAAAGCTTTGAATATTTGGCCCATAGTGCCATGCTTTTCTCATGTCACTGAGAGCCATGTGTAATACAGTTCTCCACTGCAGAACCCCAAATGCGATTTATTATTTTCTGGAAAATTAAGCAGGATTTCTGGAAGTGTTTTAAATTACAGATTGGTGTAACCCCCCCCCCCACAAATGGGGGTTCCTAAAGGCCTTCCCAGAGCTTGCTTAGGTGCTCCATGCCTGGCTGGCGTTCGGCGCTTAAGCCATTTTAAATGGCAATAACGTGAGTGCTTTTAGAGCCTCTGTGTACTGTCCCTTTAAGGGCTGCCTGCACGCAGGCTTAATTAGCTCGAAAAGGGGGGACCATGTGTATTTATGCTCGAGTCACGCTCGAGCTGCTGCCTAAGTGCTTGGTTTTGCTGTCGCTGATTAGGCAGAGGGAGCTCTGTTTGAAGGATGTAACTAATTGCTGGAAATAACTTAGAGTAATAGTGATAATGTCGTTGTTCTAACCTGCCTTTTCTTGCAGCCTTGAACTGTTGTGATTATCTCCTCCATTTTGGTCCCGAACTGCTGATTTGGACCAATCAGTACATTGGAACTCTCGTAGCGCCGTCTGTCCAATAGAGGGACTGCTTGTAATTTTGGGAAAGGCATTATGGACTATGGTGCTTTTTCGTACCACTGAGAGCCCAAGTAATTGACTGGCATGTGAAGCCAGCCAATGGGATCGGGTAGCGCCCGAACTGAAGAGTGCCCCCATTGCCTGAGGGGCAGAGGCGTTGTGACTGTGGAGCCAAAGGGAGCTCTGAGCTTCTGTGCCATGTAGTGTTCACGCAGGAAGCATGTGAAAGGCCTAGGCGGCTGTTTTCCATTGCCAGAAAAACTTCGGACTAAATCCGCAGGAGTGCGGTCAGAGGAGGCTGTGTACCAGCACAGCTACCTACCAGGCTCCTCCTGTAAGAGGACTGGAGAATCTGCTGAATCACGCTTGGTCCATTGGGAGAGTTGAAGCTACAGTGAACCGAATAGCTGTGAGACAGGTCAAGTTCAGGGAGCAGCTGCCTGGTATGGTACCCCTCTGTTGGTTTTCCATATAAATGTGTGAGGAAGCTGTTGAAGCTCAGGCTCAGCCCTGCCAGTGGTGAAAGAGTGGTTGTCTGCTGGAGTCATGAGTACTGGATCAGGGTAGCTCCCTGTTAGACTTGCAAACAGTGCCAGAAGTCATTTTGTTGTACTGCTGACTGTACTAATTGAGCGTTCTGCTCCCTTAGATCTTCTCAAGGATTGTATGCTCATTGGCGTCAGGGCCCCAACCAGCTGCCATGAGGGACTAGCCATTAGGGCTTGGGTACCCAGAGACAATAACTGATAGGGTCAGGCCTGTGCACAGAGCCCTAGGTAGTTAAATATATTTTATAGTGATAAGCCAATCACCCTGATTTTCCCCGGTCCTTGTTATCTCCCCTCAAATAAATCAAATTGTTTGTTTTGTAACTGTACTCTGGCTGGTTTGTGTCTTACTGGGGATACACTGTACAGTGAATGTTTGATAACTGTATCTTACTTTCCAGGGGGTCCCCAGAGTGAGCCGAGTGGTTTAAGCTGGGAGGTAAGTGTTCAGGGGGAGAGCATTGTGAGTACCTTGTTTGTGCCACTAGTGGAAAGAAAGGGGGGTTGCAGCAACCCAGAGGGCTGTGACAGAGTCAACCTAGACTGTTCTAACCCTGACCTCTGGGTGGAGGCACCAGCCAACAGATCTGGGCCCCTTACCCTGTCACTGCTGAGACAGGCAGGGGTGGTAGCCCTTGGGATAGTGCCCCCTTGGGGTTACAAATTGGAGGCACTGCTGGGATTCAGCATCCCCTAGTGGCCAAGTGAGTGAAGTGCATAAGAAATGGAAAAACTGGAAGGGGATGTGTTAGCAAAAATTAAGTTGGGTCCCATCAAGACAATGGTACACAAAATGATGGGGTGGGGTGAAGCCGAGGAGCTGGACTCCCAGAGAATTGTTACTGCTAGATGTGCCCCTGGGGACCCCAACAGCTGACATTGTTTCCACAGCAGAGCATGTTAAATGTTTGGGCAAAGTGGAGGTAAAGGGGCGTATGACTTACCTGCTCGACCAGACGTTGCAGGTGCTGCTTTTGTGCAGTGAGGCCATCGACCCCGAGAGGGTGCCTCCAGTGATTTACTCAGAGGGCACCTCCAAGGGATGGAGGCTAATTCATATTCGGAGTGGGTCAGTCACTCCTGGGGGGTCTCCCCAGACTAATAGTTTTAAAGATAAACTGCTTAAATTGCTGGCTGTAGAGGGGAGGACTACCCAGGAATTGCTGCAAGCATTGGATTTGTTGAATGATGCTACCCCACAGGTCTCCCCAGGTACCTCCCCCTGTCCCCCCAAGAGTTCTATTTTGGCTCCACTGCCCTTAGTGGTCCCTCCTATACAGCTCGATTCCTACCGTAGGCTGAAACTCTTTTCTGGCACAATGCCAGTGCCTACAGGGGAGGATGACTTGGAAGCGTGGATGGACTCTGCCACCCCCTTAGTTCAGGAGTGGCAATGCTCTAAGAGGGAGAAAAGGAAGAGATTGATGGAGAGCCTGTGGGGCCCCGCTTTAGAAGCCATTAGGTTTTTGCGGGCCACCAACCTGGAAGCCACCGCTGCAGAGTACCTTTCTGCTTTAGAGGGGGTGTTTTGGGAGTACAGAGACTGTTGAAGATTTATTATGGAAATTCAGGTCTGCTAAGCAGTGGAGAAATGAGAAGCTATCCGCCTTTGTCACTAGGGTGGAGCGGGCTTTGCAGAAGGCCTATAGAAAGAGGGGAATCACAGCCACGGCCCTGAATCAGGTCAGGTTGGAACATGTTTTAAAGTCTGCTAGATTCTCTAGTGTAACACTGTTAAAACTTAAGTTACATAATAGATGGGTTACCCCACCTGAATATTGTCAATTGATGAGGGAAATTAGAGAGGTGGAGATCGATGAAGAGGGGTGGGAACCCTATGTGGGGGCAGTGAACCCTAGTGGGACCCCTGAGCTTAGCACCCCCGAAGAGACCCACCTGTCAGGGAGGCCTGATGGATCCTCAGATTTTCCAAGTGATGTGGGAATGCAAGCTATTTCCTCTGACCCCCATGTAGAGAATGAATTGAGGGCCAGGGTCAGAAATTTATGGGAACTGGTGAGTGACTTGAAGCAATCTGCCATGTACCCTGTTAGGTCTGGGGAGCCTGAGTCATCCAGAAATCATAACCCTGGCCCAGGGGAGCCCCCTCATCCCCCTAGGGTCCCCAACAGATAAGGTGTCCACCGCCCAATAGAGATCCCCGGGACCCCAAGTTCTGTTACCATTGTGGGGAGGATGGGCATTTTCAGCCTGAGTGCCAGATGCCAGAGAATTTAAGGAAAGTCAACAGCAGACTGATCACTTGGCATCACAGGGCCAACACTCACCCCTCCAGGAAAAGCTTTGTGACCCAGGCCCATGCTCAACCCACTGTCAATGCTGTGCCCCCCGAATGGTCTGATATGGTCGGGCCCTCGATGGAGACCCCAGTGCGAGTAAATGGGATTCTCACCTGAGCTGTGTTAGACAGTGGCTCTCAGGTAACCATCATGTTTCAAGACTGGTATCAGACACACTTACCTGAGGTACCCCTACAACCCTCGGATGGCCTACATGTGTGGGGATTGAGCGACAAGGCTTGTCCGTATCTGGGGTATGTCCGGGTCTGGTTGTCCTTCCCTACTTCTATGACCGGAGTGGATGAACAGGTGGAAACCTTAGCTTTAGTTTGCCCCCCTACTGGACTGTATGATGGGGTACCCCTGTTGATTGGGACGAATGCTCATATGTTTGGACGATTGGCCCAGTTGTGTTCAGAAAAGCAAGCATTCAAGACCGGGCGAGCCTTAAGGGTACCCGCTGTGATCCAAAAGGCAGTTGCAGCTCAGAAGAAGGTTAGCCAGGAGGAACCTGAAGGCCCGGTGGGTGTGGTGTGGAAAAAGGATACGGCCCCAGTGATACTTGCCCTGAATGCCCAATGTGTCCTGCATGGCAAAGTATGACTAAAAACAGATGTTAAGAATAAGTTGTTGATGTTGGATGCACCTGGGGAGGGAAGATTACCTGAGGGACTGTTGGTCAAACCCAGTATCTTGCCGGCTAGAGCTCATGCTTATGTTAAGAGGGTGATGGTTCAAGTGCATAACATGTCCGACAAAGAGATTCGAATAAGAAGAGGGTGCACCTTGGCAAGTGCACATTGTGCAGATACTGCAGTACTGCCAAATAGCAAAGGTTCCAGGACAGATGACAGAGTTACTCCTGACTTGTTTGATTTCGGTGACTCCCCATTGCCAGCTGAATGGAAAAGGAGGATCAGTGAGAGGCTTGCCAAGAGGGACCAGGTGTTCTCCCTGAAAGAATGGGATGTGGGATGTGTGCAAGGAGCTGAGCATCACATTCAGCTGCATGATGAAAGGCCTTTCCTAGAGAGGTCCCGCGCCTGGCCCCGGCTGACATAGACGATGTGAGGCGGCATCTGCAAGAGATGTTGGCTGCTGGTGTGATACAAGAGTCCAGGAGCCCCTATGCCTCCCCCATTGTAGTAGTAAGAAAAAAGAATGGGGCAGTTCGGATGTGTGTAGATTATTGCACCTTGAATCAGCGGACCATCCCAGACCAGTATACTATGCCGCGCATACAGGATGCCTTAGATTGTTTAAATGGCAGTAAGTGGTTCTCTGTGTTGGACCTCTGCAGTGGGTACTACCAGATCCCGATGGCCCCAGAGGACCGAGAGATGACTGCACTTATTTGTCCCCCAGGTTTCTGAGTTCATCCGGATGCCTCAAGGGATTTCAGGTGTCCCAGCCACCTTTCAGAGCCTGATGGAACGTGCTGTGGGGGACATGAATTTGCTCGAGTGCTTGGTCTACTTAGATGATGTCATAGTGTTTGGCCACTCATTGGAAGAACATGAGTAGTGATTATTCAAGGTTTTGGATCGGCTAGAGGATTTCGGTCTCAGGCTATCTATAGACAAGTGTCAATTCTTCCAAACTTCTGTGAAATATGTGGGCCACATAGTATCCACTGAAGGTATAGAAACTGACCCTAGCAAAGTGGAGGCATTGACCACCTGGCCTCAGCCCAGGAATTTGAAAGAGCTGCAATGGTTCCTGGGGTTTTGTGGATATTATAGGCAGTTTGTCAAAGATTATTCTCAAGTGATTCGGCCCCTCCTCAACCTTACTCAGGGTTACCCTCCCACGCACAAGAAGAAAGGTGTGCACTCTGAGACGGAGAAGAAATATTTTCGGCCGGATGATGTGTTTGGAAACCGTTGGACTACTGAGTGTGAGAAAGCTTTCTATGACATCATGTATCAACTCACCCATGCTCCAATGCTGGCTTATGCTGACCCGGCCAAGCCGTACATTCTCCATACTGATGCCAGTCTACAAGAATTGGGGGCTGTGTTATATCAGGAGCACTCAAATTGTCTGAGACCTGTAGCTTTTGCCAGCTGAAGTCTGACTCCTTCAGAAAAAAACTATCCAGTGCATAAACTAGAGTTCCTGGCCCTGAAGTGGGCCATTGTTGATCAGTTTCATGACTATTTGTATGGTGCCAAGATATTGGTAAAGACTGATAACAATCCTTTGACCTATGTACAGACCTCAGCCAAGATGGATGCCACTGGCCACAGGTGGCTCTCTGCCTTGGCCACCTACGACTATGCTGCTGAGTACAGAGCCGGCCTAAACTATATAGATGCGGATGCCTTCTCTCGGAGACCTATGCCACAAACTGATTGGGTCATGTTGTCAGAGCCTGACATAAGAGCCCTTTGCCAGAAATTTGACAAGGAAGAACAGGTGTCTCCTGATGCTGTGGACTGTATGATGGATTGCTTGGGGCCATCCGAAAACTGCGTACCTGCTGCCTACTGTCATTTTTCTGCATTGGATACTAGTTCACTGCCCCAGTTCAACAATGCTACTCTTCAATGGGCTCAATCCCGAGACTCTATGATAAAAACGGTTGTGGAAGCTTTGCAGGCCGGGAGGGACGTGTCCAAGTTGCATTCCACTGACTTGAGAACTGCCTTGTTATACAAAGAAGGGCCCAAATTAAAGCTGATTAACCAACTACTATACAGAGAGACTGGATAAGGAGGGCTGGGTAGACAAACAACTGGTGCTGCCCTCAGCTTTTAGGGAACTGGTCCTGAGGTCCTTGCATAATCACATGGGGCATCTTGGCATAGACCGAACTCTCTATCTGGTACGGACCCGATTTTACTGGCCGAAAATTAGTACAGATGTAGAGCATTATGTCAAGACCTGTAGCTGCTGTTTGCAAAGAAAAGCCCTACCCCAGAGAGCTGCCCCCATGGTCAATATTTCCACTAGTGCCCCTATGGAACTGGTCTGCATTGATTTCTTGAGTCTAGAACCGGATCTGAAAAATATCAGTAACATATTGGCAGTCACTGATCATTTTACCTGGTATGCACAGGCCTTTCCTGCTAAAGATCAGAAAGCAACCACAGTGGCTAAAATACTTGTTGAAAACTTCTTTGTCCACTATGGGGCCCCCCAGCGGATCCATTCTGACCAGGGGAGAGACTTTGTGAGCCGCTTGATTAAAGAAATGATATCTTTGTGGGGGGTGCGAAAGTCAAGAACCACCCCATACCTTCCTCAGGGAGACCCTCAGCCTGAAAGGTTTAACCACACACTGCTTGATATGTTGGGCTCACTGCAACCCAAAGACAAGCCTAGATGGAGCCAGCAGATTAGCACACTGGTTCATGCGTATAACTGCACCAAAATTGATGCCACTGGATTTTCTCCATATAGACTGATGTTTGGAAGAAAAGCTAGACTGCCCGTGGATGTGTGGTTTGGAGTTTCCTCCGATGGGGTGCAAGCAGAAAATCGTCTACAATATGTACAGAAGCTGAAGGCCCAGTTAAACCATGCCTATCAGCTGGCCCAGACTATGGCTGCTAAACGAAACCTGGACAACAAGGAGAGGTATGATAAGAAAGTGAAAAAAAATGGAACTGAGAGAAGGGGATAGAGTGTTACTGAGGAATCTGGGACTGCATGGCAAACATAAAATTGCTGACAGATGGCATCACCTCCCTCACATTGTTGTGGGAAAACTGGCAGACTTGCCTGTATGTAAAGTGCAGCCTGAAAACAACTCCAAAGATGTGAAAACTATACACAGAAATCATCTGCTGCCAATTGGGCAAATCCTGATTGTAGCTGAACCTCCCAATGCCCCCCCTCCAGGCCTATGACTAGATCGGCTGCCAGGAAAAGAACCAGACCAATTGATTCTTCAGCAAGCCAACTAAGAAGGCCTTGTCCAAATCCCTCTGATGAAGATGATCGCCAATCTGTGTCTGAAGACACTGAAAATTATATTGAATACTATCCCTCTTACGAACTGAGCCAACTGTTTCAGGGCAATCCCCTTGTTAACTCTGGAGATGAGGTTGGGCCTTCTGGACTGTTTGAGCCCCCTACTTTGTCTCCGAAACCAATGCTTCCAGAGGATGAGCTGGGTAGCAGCAAAGCCCAAGGAGTGGGGTCCTTGAGCCTGGCTGAACTGTCTGGCCTGGCTGAACTATCTGACTTTTCAGAAGAGGAAAGTGATGTGGGGGAACAAGCCAGAGATAGGCCAGAACCTGAAGAATATTTTGAATGCTCTGATGGTTCTTTACTAGTATCTGAACAGTCCTCAGCTGAGCCAAGTAGTGTAGGTCCTGATGTAGAGGGTCAGGCCCCCGACAGTACTATGAACACTGGGTCCTTTTCCCCTGTGGAGGTTCCCCCTGCTACTCCCAATAAGGTTGAAACAGAATCTGGGCCTGGTGCAGGGTTTTCCGAGACCCCCAGACACTCCAGCCGAGAAGTACGGCCGGTAGTAAAATTGAGCTATGAGTCTCTGGGTCAGCCTGTGGACCTGCCCTTAAATGTGGTCCATAAGGGAGTGTATGTGTCCCCGAGCTCTTTGCCTAAGCTATCCTTGGGGGATAACTCCAGCCTGTTAGTACTGCCCTTCAAGTGTGGTGCCCCTATTTTAAGTAACCCATGAGTAGCTGATAGGGAGGGGTTCCCTCTGCCCAGGTGTCATGGGCAGGAACTAATGACCTGATTTAAAAGGGGAACATGAGTTATGTGTGTATAATGTTGTATAAACCATACTGAACTGTTAACATAATATTCGTGCATGTAATCTAAAGTGTGGCATAATGTTAAACTGTTTGCCTTTAAAGTGATTTAAGGGTAACTACTTGACACAGACGTCAAGCTTTCCCAAGCCAGGAAGGGTGTAAACCCCCCCTACAATTGGGGGTTCCTAAAGGCCTTCCTGGAGCTTGCTTAGGTGCTCCATCCCTGGCTGGCGTTTGGCACTTGAGCCGTTTTAAATGGCAATATCGTGAGTGCTTTTAGAGCCTCTGTGTACTGTTCCTTTAAGGGCTGCCTGCTCGCAGGCTTAATTAGCTCGAAAGGGGGGGGACCATGTGTATTTATGCTCGAGTCACGCTCGAGCTGCTGCCTAAGTGCTTGGTTTTGCTGTCGCTGATTAGGCAGAGGGAGCTCTGTTTGAAGGATGTAACTAATTGCTGAAAATAACTTAGAGTAATAGTGATAATGTCGTTGTTCTAACCGGCCTTTTCTTGAAGCCTTGGACTGTTGTGATTATCTTCTCCATTTTGGTCCCAAACTGCTGATTTGGACCAATCGGTACATTGGAACTCTCGTAGAGCCGTCTGTCCAATAGAGGAACTGCTTGTAATTTGGGAAAGACATTATGGGCTATGGCGCTTTTTCGTAACACTGAGCCCAAGTAATTGACTGGCATGTGAAGCCAGCCAACGGGATCGGGTAGCACCCAAATTGAAAGGAGTGCCCCCACTGCTTGAGGGGCAAATGCATTGTGACTGTGGAGCCGAAGGGAGCTCTGAGCTTGTGCGCCGTGTAGTGTTCGCACGGGAAGCGCATGAAAGGCCTAGGCGGCCCATTTTCCATTGCCAGAAAAACTTCGGACTAAATCCGCCGGCGTGCGGTCAGAGGAGGCTGTGTACCAGCACAGCTACCTACCAGGCTCAACCTGTAAGAGGACTGGAGAATCTGTTGAATCGTGCTCAGTCCATTGGGAGAGTTGAAGCTGCAGTGAACCGCTCGAATAGCTGTGAGTCAGGTCGAGTTCAGGGAGCAGCTGCCTGGTATGGTACCCTTCTGTTGGTTTTCCATATAAATGTGTAAGGAAGCTGTTGAAGCTCAGGCTCAGCCCTGCCAGTGGTGAACGAGTGGTTGTCTGCTGGAGTCGTGAGTACTGGATCAGGGTAGCTCCCTGTTAGACTTGCAAACAGTGCCGGAAGTCATTTTGTTGTACTGCTGACTGTACTAATTGAGCATTCTGCTCCCTTTGATCTTCTCAAGGATTGTATGCTCATTGGTGTCAGGGCCCCAACCAGCTGCCAAGAGGGACTAGCTATTAGGGCTTGGGTACCCAGAGACAATAACTGATAGGGTCAGGCCTGTGCACAGAGCCCTAGGTAGTTAAATATTTTTTATAGTGATAAGCCAATCACCCTGATTTTCCCCAGTCCTAGTTATCTCCCCTCAAATAAATCAGATTGTTTGTTTTGTAACTGTACTCTGGCTGGTTTGTGTCTTACTGGGGATACACTGTACAGTGAATGTTTGATATCTGTATCTTACTTTCTAGGGGGTTCCCAGAGTGAGCCGAGTGGTTCGAGCTGGGAGGTAAGTGTTCAGGGGGAGAGCATTTGTGAGTACCTCGTTTGTGCCACTAGTGGGAAGAAACGGGGGTTGCAGCAACCCAGAGGGCTGTGATTGAGTCAACCTAGACTGTTCTAACCCAGACCACTGGGTGGAGGCACCCGCCAATGGATCTGGGCCCCTTACCCTGTCACTGCTGAGACAGGCAGGGGTGGTAGCCCTTGGGATAGCGCCCCCTGGGGGTTATATTAGTTTTACAGAGTATACTTAAACCATGAATTTGGTTTCTGCAGTTTGAAGGAAAACAAGTCACAGTTTATGTAAATGATGATGCTTACCACCAGTTTATGTAAACTTGGAATTACTAATCTGCACTTTAAAGAAAAACAACAGCTTTTGAATTGTAGAATTCTGCCCCCCAAGAACTCAACTGAAATAGGCAGAATTTCTAAACTTTCATTGTATTCAGGCAGAATGAGAATAAAAAAAATCAGTACTCTCTACCATCCCTACAGTTTGATGCCTGGCAATAGAAATCAATACTCTTTTATCTATAACAGAGAATACTGAGTGGGCAACTATGCACACCCAGTCTGTGCTGCCACTGAGGGGTTCTGATTCAATTATGTTAATTAGGAGAAGATTGTATTTGGAAATGGTATGCCATTGTTGCCTTATTTGTGTGGCTAGCAGATGTTATAAAAAAAATATCAGATTCAGTGAAGCATTAGCCCCTAGAAGTGTGGATCTTTTTTATCTGTTATACAGGTACAGAAAAAAAATGACAACTAATGGGATCCAGCAGAGTTAAGTGGGACAAGGTAGAGCAGTGGATGTAGCATCAGACAGAACAGTTGTTCAGGCAAAAATGGTGAATGCTAGAGAGCAGGATAGAAGAAAAGGGAAATGTTGTTGTAAAACAGCATAACAGGTGATTTTATTAGTATTTCACCTTCTTGGAAGACTTAGAACACACACAATTTTTTCAGCCGTGCATGTATTGGACAAGCATTTCCTGATGTGACTTTTTGATGCATGGCTATGGCTTCAAAATGAGTGGCACAATGCACACAGCCAATTTTATCAAAGTCTACAAACTGTTTTCATTGTCTTACATTGCTTTTATTAGTTGATGTTTGCCGAAAACCGGCCGAAGATACAAAATCGGCAAAATGTGCAAAATCGGATCCGTATGCGGAACCGATTTGAATAGCAAGCTATCCTTTTCACACACGCATGTGTGGTATGAGAGCAGGGAACCTATTTGTGTTAGGATACCATTTGGCACGGCACTGGCAGCTGATGAAGTCAAGAAATGTTCAGCCACTGCTACTATTATACAATATTTTATTTAACAGAAAGAAGCTAGTACTGCCAGTTGCTTTGTGCAGATATAGACTTGTTTACATACAGAAGGCAGGCAGTCTCCTGCAGAAAAAAAAGCTCCCTACTTGTTTTCCTTTTATGTTGAAAATAAAACACAGTGGATATATAAATAAAGGTATAAAAGGGCTTCTAAACCTCAGTTTGACAAACAGAGGGATAAGAATCTTCTGTAAGGAGAGGAGACTAATGTTATTCTGCAAACTATATATTTCCTTGTGGAACCAGGTACAAATAATTATATCTAGGAGGAAGTAGATACAAAAGCAGTGTCTTACCAGACTTCTGGCCATAACTAAGGGTTCCTATAGCAGAGCAGCGCCATCTATAGCCTCATTTTTATACTAATTTTCCTGTCACTCAAGGCACCTAAGGAGAGTCTAATGTTAATTACCATGCAATTAAGTGTATGGAAGCTTATTTTAGTCTCTTACTATATATTTATGTGGCTGATGTTCTGATAAACTTCTTGTAATTCTCTATTAAAGTTATGGTGGGTCACACTGCAATGTTAAACTTATCCAGATAGATTTTTTTTTCTGTATCTTTAGTTAAGGGCCTAGTCAGCTAATTCAGCCTTGAGAGTGCAGGAGAGAGGCTCTCTGATTTGTGTTGACAAGTTGATGAATGTAGATGAATTGCACCGTAGAAGCTCTACTTAGACTGTATTTTGGAAGAAACTAAGTAGTGATTTCCTTTGCATTATTTTTTTCATTATTTTTGAAGTTTATGACAAATAAAATTCACACCAAGGTGTGTGTTAAAACCTGTAAAGTTGCCACTTTTGATGTTTATTCCCACACACTGTGACATGGAGGCCACACCTGAAAAAGAACATAGACAGATTAGAGACAGTGCAGTGAAGCGCTACTAAAATGGTACAAGGGCTGCACCATGAGATATATGAAACTAGGCTCAAAGTACTAAAATTGCACTCACTGGAACAGAAAAGAAATAGAGGAGATATGATAGAAACATTCAAATACATCAAAGAAATAAACAAGTTGGAGAATCTCTTCCAAGTAAACAAAGGAACTCAGACACAGGAGGACAACTTGCATCTGGTGGGTGGCAAGTTCAGGAGAAACTGTAGAAAGTACTTCTTCATGGAGAGGGTGATAGACCAATGGAACAGCCTGCCAGCACAGGTGGTGGCAGCTAAGACAGTAAGAGAATTTAAACTAGTGTGTGACAGTGTGGACAGCTTGGCTTGAACAATTAAAGGAGAGGGAGGGAGGGAGGGAGCCACCTTGGGTGGACTAGATGGATCAAATGGTCCCCATCTGCCAACACCATTCTTATGTTCTGATGTTAGGATCGAATGAACTAAATGGATTGGCCATTTCTAACTTCTCCTTGCTTTGTTTTGTGTTGCGAGTTTATTTATTTATTTTTTTAAAATGCAATTTGCACTTAAAAAAACCCAAAAGCTAGGTGAAGTTATAGATGGCAAATTTTTTAATAAGCGGGTCAGCTTTGCAAAGTTATCCACAGTAGTGAATTTGGTGACTTGGTCAAAAATTCACCAGCAAAGTACAACTTCACTGCATCTCTAAATGGCACATGATGTGATATTGCTGGGAGCTCCTAAGCATGTGGCTCATCTTAGCACATCTATAAAGCAATGGCTTCTCCTGGCGTCCGTGGAAGCAAAACTGCTAATATTGAAGAGATGGAGAACTACTGACATTCCTGCTCTGTTAAACTGGACAACAGCCATGGAAAACCTAGCAACTGTAGGTAGCAAATGTATACGTTCTGTTACAGAAAAGAAACAGCAACTAACTCTGTTCTAAGAGCTGACAGTGCACCCACCCAAACTGAAGGAATCTGTTCCTTTCAGCCAAGTGCTACACTTACATAGGAACTGCAGCACTGTAGATGAGTTCAGTGAACAAAGCAAGGAATTGGAGGATAGATTCAGGAAAAGAGGCTACACTAACGAAATACTGAAAAAAGCCAAAGAAAAAGCCCTTAACCAGGACTGTAACCTCTTACTAAAGAAAACAAAAGAACTAGAGGATTTGACAAAAGCACCAGTGACCTTTGTCACTGAATTCAGTGGACTTGCAGGTAGGGTAGCGAACATCATCCACAAAAAGTGGCCCATCCTTGTAAGTGACCCTAAGACTCTAAGAGCAGTAGGTACACAACCAAGGGTATCCTTTAGTAGGGCAAAAAATATTAGAGACTCAGTGGTACACAGCAGAATTACAAATTACCCAGATAATCCCTCCTTCTGAAATTGGCTGCCACAGAGATCACCAGAGTTTTACTAGTGTAAACGCTGCAATATTTGTAAATTGGCCAACACTGGAAAACACTTTAAACAGTCCACTTCATAATACATCAGAGTAGACCTTACAGAATGCGTCACATGTGATACTAACTTTATAGTGTACATTTTATGGTGCTCATGCAATAAAAGCTATGTAGGATGCACGGTTAGGCCACTAAAACAATGCATCCAATGTATGATCAATAATAAACAAAAAAGAGGACGCCCCTGTGGGCATTGATGTCTCTGAGAAACAATTCAGATCCTAACCTGATGAAATTTATCGGTATAGAATATGTGAAAATCAACAAGTTAGGGGACAATAGAACAAATGAGCTCCTCAAAAGAGAGAGAGCTATTAGATATATACACTATCAAGTGTAAATCCCATTTGACTGAGCAATTCATGGGACATCAAACCTTATCTACTAGAATAAAAGGTTGTGAGTTTCATTTTTCCTGGTATCAGATTTTATTGTGATATTCTACTGGTTTAAGGTAAAGTTAACTTTAACTGATCCCAGGGTTTAGTCATAAGGGCACATTAACCTTCTACCTCCATTTGGTATGATGTAATGTCCTTTGATGTCATTCCTTAAAAAAGTTAAAAAGAATTTTAAAGAAATTACAGGAGCTCATAAAAAGTTCCTATCAGAGTTAGATAGAAAAAATATTACTTGAACAAATTAGTTTCTGTTTAAATATGTCTTAGAACTAAGTAGTTGAAAAATCATGTTGTACTTTGCATGCATTGTTTAAAATTCAGTGAAACTGTAGGCTAAAATCTATTTATTAATGAATAGCTGTCTCAAATTTTGTCTCAAATACCTTGATATCTTAAGCCCCTGCTTCTCTCCTGTTTAACTTCTTGTTTTTTGTTCCCCCCATAGTAATAATAATAATAATAATAATAATAAAAAAGTCATTAAAAAGTCACTAAAAAAAAGTCTTGAATGCAGTATATAAAATAATGAATCAGGAATGTATAAAGTATTTACTATAGAATGTGTTGCATCTTACTGTACATAAAATGATGGTTTAGTAGAAAATGTAAGCAGACATTTATATTCTTTGAAAAGGTTCATGTAGCTTACTTATTTTCTTTTTTCTTCTGCATTTCAGGACCTTTCTCTCTGGACTTGAAACTGTCAGCTGATCACTGCTTTTAGCAGATCACCATGGACCCTCCCACCCTCTCTCTTCCCTTAAAATGGAGCCTTGAGAAATGGAAGAACAGAGCATCTATTTCTCTTTCTCTATGCATCATTTAGTGTTTTAAAACATGGAATTTAAGAATAAAAAGAGATAGAAACTATCATTTAAAAGTTTAAAAGGTTAAACAACTGTGTCCTTGTTTCCACTAAAGGCTGTAATGTAAATATTTCCCTTTTTTTGATACATTGATAGTTTGTGTATAAATTATTTTGATTTCTGATTTCTTTATGCACTCCAAAATTGATTTCACCTGTTTCACGTTATGATTGTATCAACCATTGGTGTATTTAAGTGATGGTGTTCTCCTTGTTTGCTACACACCCTGATGAAGGGTTAATTCCCAAAGTGCAGTGGTGAGTGGTGTTTGTTGCCACATCTGGCACAACACTGTATTTAAGCAATAAAGCTTGACTAAATCATTTTCAAGTGTTGTGCTATCTTTCGACATCATAGAGTGCAGTCTTATCTTTTGGTTGTGCAAAAACCTAACAACTAATGCTAGACCTTTCAGCTAACACTGGCTATAAAAATCTAAAGATTTGGGCCCCCATCATACAATTTATTGGGAACAAAGCAGGTATGAACCTCTCTCCTACCAGAACGGATAATGGTTGACCACCATGAAAGTTCTCATATGGAGAGGACCTAACTAGGATCAATATAATGATGGAACAGGTGGACACTCCTTGTTTCATATGCCACTGCTTACTGAACTTTATAAACAAGTCACTCTACAATTTTATAAGTCTAGATAGGGTATGGTCAATATAACTGCACAGAGCATCTCTCCACTATTCATTGCTGTTTAATATATGTCATATTGTTTGATGCTGATTTATGACTCTAGCCTATGAAACATGCATTACAGATTAGCGTATTGTATGTAAGATTGCAAATTATTGCACAAATGTTTTACTGCTGTATAAAACCATATGTATTCAATAAAAAGGATTAACTACAAAAATAAGCAGCACAGGGATTACAGGGATTACAATGAGAAGGATAATAGGCAATTAGTACAACACATAGTGACAGAACAAATATATATTTCTTAAACCGAACAGGGATTACAATGATGGGGTAACAGGGTAATTAGCATAACAAGAAGCAACAGAACACCATCACTTTAATGAAACTATAGCTAGAAAATCACTAAAACCGCTACAGAAAGACACTGACAAAATGGCTTACTTAAACACATCAAACTAAACCACAGAAATAACAAGCATTTGTCAATGCTGAATGTTTCCTTGCATGGCATATTTGGTGTGGGTGTACTGTGTGAGTTGAAATAAAAATAAAGGGACAGATGGAGTGACAATATTAGTAAATGACAGGATTTACTGAAGAGTTCTTAGTAAGAATTATGCATTAAAAGTGGACTCCTCTAACTCGCTTTCTCTCTCTCTCAAACCACTGGAAGATTCTGTAGCAAGCCTGAGGGGTAGAAGACATGCATGCACAAAGATAACTGTGTGCCCCTCCTCAAAGAGTTTGTGGTGTATATCAAAGGACAAGCAGGTGAAAATAAACTTGGATGGCTTCTTGTGGGATAGCTGTAGGGCTGCTCAGGGTCTGTAGAATTTTGCACTGGAGAAGGCTAGTCATTAATGAGATGGTAAGCTTGGATTCCCATGGACTACAGAGATAGTTAATTGTTCTGCTGGATGCCTGCCCAGGCTTTGACAAGACTGGGTCATGTAAAAAAAAAGCATTTCAACTTAAAGTAACTGCTAAAAGTAGTTCATTAGCAAACTACTCTCTGAGACGTAATATTGTCTGCTGTTCCCCATTAAGGATTCTTCTTTCATGGAATTATAAGACTAGTTAGAAATTACAGAGAGCATTACATATGAGGGCTAGCCAGCTAGTGCTGTATGCTGTCATTGGTTGGCCAGACATAAAGCAACCAAGTAACTCTTTCTGTATATCCCCCACTTTTATTTACTTGAAATATATTAAAGCAGGTAGACATACAAAGATCAACAGGGCTGAACGCACAATGAAAGATCAGAATATCTATACTAAGGGAGCATCCCCACTCCCACCTTTGCATAATCTAAATAGTACCCCAAATATTTCCAGTCCTTTACAGAGTCAATTTGCAATGGTTGCAGAGCATTCTACATTTAAATGCTGGCATTCAAGCTGTAAATAAACAAACACCCCAGTGAGCATGATTGCTTCAACAGTATGTTTATAATAACACACCATACAGTACTCTAATTCAAACTTGGCTTCGGTGAGGTGTACGACAGCAGGTTCTCACTTAAGAACTACTCCCCTCCTTGACATGTACGACAGCTTACCTGCCCTGAAATTGAGTGGCTAAAGAAGTTTTATTTATCTCGGCTCCTACTTAAAAAAAAAAAAAAAACTTATTTTGACTCTGGCACTTGGCTGTTGAAACAGACCTTGTTCCTGGTTTCAAGACATGCCCCCAAGCAAGCACTTTTTGAGCCCCTTCCCCCCCTGGTATATACTGCAGCTTACTTGCCCTGAAATTGAGTGGTCAAAGAAACTTTATTTATTTCAGCTCCTACTTTTTGAAAAAAACTCTCATAATTTTCATTCTGGCACTTGGCTGTTGAAACGGATCTTGTTCCTGGTTTCAAGACACGCCCTCACACAAGCACATTTCACTTTCCTCCCCCTGACATATATGGCAGCTTACGTGCCCTGAAATTGAGTGGTCAAAGAAGTTTTATTTATTTCAGTTTCAAAAAAAAAACAAAACTCAATTTTCACTCTGGCACTCTGCAGTTGAAACGGACCTTCTTCCTGGTTTCACAAGCATGTCTTCTGGCCTCACTACATGAACAGCTTGGGGATATGCCCCATAGTCTTCAACGGGGACAGTTTTTAAAAGTTGTTCTTATACTTTTCCATGCTGATTATGATAAAGGAAAGCCACTGCTCAACTAACAATGTCCTAGTTAGTTGAGCAGTGGCCTTCCCTTGTCGTAATTGGCACAGAAAAGTATAAAAGAAAAACTTTTTCTCCATTGAAGTGTAAGGGGCTTTGCACAGTGGATTAATTCATGAAATGAGGTGAATTTGCAAATTAGTCCATGAGGCAAAGTTTTCCAGCTTCACACACCACTAATTGAGGGCATTAAGTCTCTCATCGTAAACCATGCCTTGCGACCTTGAACCATTTTCTTCACTCTCCTCTGGACCACCGCTATCAGATTTATATAGGGCTGGCAGCCCTAAAGATAGATAAGGCCCCAGGACCAGATGGGTTGCATCTAAGGTTACTTAGGGAACTGGTAGTGAAAATGACTGAACCCCTGGTAGGTCTATTCAACAGTTCACTGGAGATGGGTGTGAAGCCAAAGGATTGGAGAGTGGTGGATGTGGTACTACTCCATGGAGGTGGTGGTGCAAGAAACAAGCAGGAAACTATAGACCTGTTAGTCTCATTTTTATTGTAGGGAAGCTGATGAAGTCACTGGTCAAAGAGGACCTCATGGACTACTTGGAGAGCAACAGGCCCTAAGACAGTATGCAGCACAGATCTATGGCAGGGAGGTCTTGTTAGATTAGCCTGATAGTTTTCTTTAATTAGGTAATGATGGATTTGCTCTGCCTTAAATACAGCAATGCTTTTGATCTGGTACCCCACAGATGCTTGTTAAAGAAAATGGAGGATCTGGGTGCAGCTGAGGTCATAGTGAACTTTATAGGTAACTGACTAAATGAGAGGCAGCAGAGGGTTGTGGTCAAAGGAGTCAAATCAGAAGAGAGGGAGGTAATAAGCAGGGGTACCACAGGGATTTGTCATTAGTCCAGTCTTCTTCAATATGTTCATCAGTGACATTGGTAAAGGAATCTGGAGCAGGTTGTGCCTCTTTGCAGATGACACTAAGCTCTGTGGGAGAGTGGATAGGGATGAGCGAATCAAGGAAATGCATAGGGACCTACAAAAGCTAGAGTGGTTGTTTAAGGATTGGTATTTGAAATTCAGCGCCAAGAAGTGCAAGGTAATGCACCTAGGGAACAAGAATCCCAGGAGAGAGTACTGGATGGGTGGGGTAAGACTTAGCACTATAACTGAGGAACAGGACCTTGGAGTAATCATCAGTGATTCCCTAATGCAATCGAATCAGTGCAACAAGGCATACAGCAAAGCAAGTAGGGTTCCGTGTTGTATTGGGAGGGATATTGATAACAGAAGAGAAGAGGTGATACTTCCCCTATACAGATCCTTAGTCAAGCCACACCTGGAGTACTGCACCCAGTTCTGGATTCCTCACCTCAGAAAAGATAGGCATAGACTGGAGATGGTACAGCGCAATGTGATGAAAATGATTCAAGGCGAACAGGGCAGGTCTTATAAGGAACGCTTCAAGGCATTGAACATGTACTCACAGAACACCAGAAGGGAGATGGGAGATATGATGGAGACCTTCAAGTTCCTTAAAGGAATTAACAAAATAAACTGTGTGGAACTATTAAGCTTGAATACTAGCCTGTGGTCATGTGGAAATAAGTGGAAACTAACAGCAGGGAGGTTCAGGAGGGGCATGAGGAAGTCTTATTTTACAGAAAGTGTAGTGGAGCTGTGAAATAGTCTATTAACCAAAGTAAGTGCATAAACCGGTGATGATTTCAAGCAAGGTTGGGACAGAATGAAGGGCATAGTGCTTGCTCAAGGTGGCAGAAACTGGGAGGAGAATGGGGGGAGGTTGGGGAGGGCTAGGACCCTGAAGAGACAGTAGGTCCCAGGGCTAAATAGGGAGCTTGAGCAGACTAAATGGACCATGGGTCTTTTCCTGCTGTCATTTTCTATGTTGATATGTCCTCTTTTCCCTAACTTCCTGGGCCATGCCCCTACTAAACCAGTTTAGATTAATGGCATTAGTCTTTTCCCTTCAGTCTGATACACTCATTTGTGGCAGCTGCTATCCTATTCTTTGTGATGGACCTCTTATGATCCACCCCATCTTTTCTCTGAGGTTAGCCAGGTGACCCCTTCACAATTTCCACATTCTTCTGATGTCCACATTTCTGAAGTCCAGTACCCTTGTCCTAATGTTTGTTTTTTTTTCCTGCCCATGTCTAGTCTGAAGCAAACTGTACAATGGTCACTTCCTCCCATGGGCTCATCTACCCTTACTTTCAAAACATGTTCCCAGTTTGTTGACACCCAATCTAGAATGGCCTCCTTTGTAGGCTCAGTGACTTGCTGAGCAAAAAAGCCACTCTGTACTGTATCCAGGATCATCTGGCTCCTGGTACATGTCATGGAAGATCCATCTTTAGAAAACTGAAATCCCCCACTGTCACCACTTTGCCCTTGCCTGTCACCACCCTGATCATAGTTCCTAACTCCTTGTCCCTTTTATCTTCCTGGTTAGCTCATCTGTATACCACACCCAGACTCACCCTCCTTCTCTGTACCATCTGTAATTGCACCCACAGTATCTCTTCTTTCCCCTTCCCATCTCCTCTCTCATGCTAGTTGTGCTTTCTCTTTTGTAGATCACTATTTCTCTCTTTCCCTTAGTTTCTGACCCTTCTGTATAATTTGTACCCAGGAAAAGAGAGGTCCCAGTCATGGTTCAGAGTGGGCCAAGTTTCTGTGACTGCTTATATGTCCACATTCCCCTCTGATATCAATGCCTGAAGGTCATCTGTTTTGTCCCCTAGACTTCTATCATTTAGGGACATCACCTTCTACCACTCTCTCTGCCTCTCTCCTCCTGGGCATGGCTACCATCCCCCTTCTCTCCCTTTTCTGCCCCATGGTCCTCCCACCCCTTAGCTCCCCTCTGGTCCTCCTGATTTCCTCCAATGAAACCCTGTATGGCATAATCGCCGTTGTCCCCACCCACAGATTCCCCCCCTCCTGCCCACTGTCTTTCTTTGCTCTCCCTACCACCACTGATCTTGCAGCCAATTTAACCTGAGAGAAAAGACTAGAAGCCCCCTGCTGGAGACCCTGGATACAGTGACCCATTCTGACCCCTCCCCCTCAGTTTAAGGCTCTTGTTTATATATTCTCCAAGTTGTTTTCAGAAAATTCCAGGATCCCACTCTACTAAGATGTAGTCTAGCACGAGCATTGAGGAACTCCTGTAATTAAAGAATATTCCAGTAGACCTCAGACCCATTAAAATAAAAAATAAAAAATATTTTTTTATTGGTTCAGGTCATACTTTTCTGGATGTATCTTGGCAACAGACATGTTCTGAATTTTTAGTCCACTGGCAAAGTTAAGGAGTATTCACCAAGTTCACCTTCGTGGATACATTTGTGGATATTTTTCTGTTTACTGCAGAATTCAACTTTGGCAACTTCACCTGCCAGCTTTACTTGTAGCTTTGCCCTTTGAGTACACAAAGGCATAATTTGATCAAAATTAGGCTACTGGTAAGCAAGTGCCTAAAGGTCACACTGAAAGAGCTTCTGCAGGTCACATGGTACAGATTTACACAGTAAGACAGGTTCACTTTCTGTTTTGCTTGCATTGCTAGTTAGTGGGGGAGGCAAGAGACAGACGACTTGCAGAATTATTTAACAGCTACAACTCCTATATTAATCTAATTTACTAAGCTTTTTTCATTCTTTTCTTATTGTTTGTCCATTCTCCATTTTATTATTAGTACATTTGTTTTATATTCTAATCTTTTTTGGTTTTTTTTTTTAGTTATATCCCTTTGTGTTTTACCTTTTCCCCCATCTAATCTGTCTGTAAATCCATGTATGCAATAGGTGTGGAGCCAAAATTAATTGCATAAATCCATGTATCGCCACATAATGTGGGATAAATCTAACCACCCTAAATTTATCCCACATATGTGTGATACATGCAAACTGTCAATCAAAGCTTTTTTGTTCACTTTTTGACAAACAAATGTGGATAACTTTAAAACAAAAAATGATAGCATGGTACTGTGAGCACGAAAAATGTTCAGCACAAAAATATCTACAAAATGAGTGGTGTTTCATTTATAGATACCTTTTAGTTTTTTTTTTATAATTAGCAAAAGCAGCATAAAATTCAATTTTCTTTTCACTTTTTCGACAAACAAATGTGAATCACTTTAAAATGAAAAATGATAGCATAGTACTGTGAGCACGAAAAATGTTCAGCACAAAAACATCTACAAAATGAGTGGTGTTTCATTTATAGATACCTTTTAGTTTTTTTTTAATAATTAGCAAACAGCATAACATTCAATTTTCATTTCACTTTTTTGACAAATGTGAATAACTTTAAAACAAAAAGGGTAACATGGTACTGTGAGCATGACATTTGTTCAGCAAGAAGTTGTCTACAAATGAGTGGTGTTTCATTTAATAGCAACCACTATGCTAGGCGGACATATACTAGGAAGGTTAACTGAAAGTCCCAGAAATTATCATTAAAAAAAAAAGATAAACAGTCAAAACTAAATGTTTCTGCACTGATAAAAAACATCCCTATTGCATAAATGAAATATACAATATTGAGCTGTCACATAAATGATTTATCTACAATTGTGCTGTTTGACTTTGGACACCTCACTCATGGCTTATGCCTCTCGTGAAGTTACCCAAGGTCAAACAGCACTTGTGTAAATAAATCATCTATCTGACAGCTCACCATTGTATATATAAGGGATATACAATGGTGAGCTATTAGATAAATGATTTATCTACACAGGTGCTGTTTGACCTCGGGTAACTTCATGAGTGGTGTTAGCCACAAGTGAGGTGTCTAAGGTCAAACAGCACAAGTTACTCTCTCAGTTACTCTCTTGGTTAATAAAAGTGGAAGTAGGCACTAGGCCCATCAAGACCACTTTCCCCACAACAGTGGGGGCTATCTACATAGAATTTCCCAGAAAAAGTCTATCCAGTTCAGTCTTAAACTGCCTACATGGTTTCTGGTCCACTATATATTGTGGTAAGATACTCCAAAGCCCCACAGCTCTTTGAGTAAAGTAACATTTTCATTTATTTGTAAATGCCCTTGGTATTTGAATTTGCCTGTTATTACATCACAATCCATGCTTTTTTGTCTGAGAATTTTAAACCACAGGTATTCATATGATTTTCATTATTTAGAATATTAAATAACAAAAGTAGAGCACCTCTATCTCACCTCATTTGTAGATCATATAAACCTAAGGATTTTACCCTTTTTTGATACGGTAGATGCCTGATTTCTGGTATTAGTTTTGTCACTTTTCTTTGTAAGCTCTCCACCATTTGTTTATCTTTTTCCAAATATGGGGCCCAAAAGGAGGCTGCATAGTCTGAATAGGGTCTAATAAATGACTTACATAATTTCAAAATAAATTCTTTATTACGTGTTATGAAAGATTTTTTGATAGCAGAAATAATGCGGTTACCTGTATGGATTACTTTACTACATTGATTGCTCCAACTAAATTTTTTATTTACTATAACTCCTAAATCTTGTTCATGGCACCCTGTCTTAATGTAAGAATTACATGTGAAATACTCAGTATTGGGGTTTCTTCTTCCCAAGTGCATAATCAAGCATGTTTCAGTATTAAAAACCATGTTGTTTCCTTGTGCCCATTTTTCAATAATCAAAATATCTTTTTTTAATGTATTTATTTTTATTTCCGTACCTACTTCCAGTGAGATTTTAGTGTCGACAGCAAATTTGCTTATCTGATTGGAAACACCTACATGTAAGTCCCAGATAAATATACCAAAAAGTGAGGTTCCCAAGACAGAACCCTTGGTATACCACTAGTGACTGAAATGCTGCTGGAGGTTATGTCACTTATCCTAACTTTCAATGATCTATTTTTTAACCATTCCTCAACCCACCTTATGGTATAACTATTAAATGTCATCCCTATCAACTTTTTAAGTAGTAAATCATGAGATACATGATCGAATGACTTTTTCAAATCGAAATATATAATATCCACTGGAAAATTTCTATCTAAACTGGCACTAATGTTCTCATAAAAAGTCACTAAATTTGTAGTACATGACCTACCTCTTCTAAAGCCGTGTTGTGTATTGTCAGCCAATCCCTTAATTATTATTTCTTGATCCATTTTTTGTTTTAATATTCTTTCCATAATTTTGCACAAGATTGACATTAAACTTATAGGTCTATAATTTTCAACATTTTTATTACCCTTTTTATGTATTGGAATCACCATAGCAGATCTCCAGTTTTCTGGTACCTCACTATTCCTATAAGATTTATTAAGAATAATGATCAAAGGACATATAAGTGCATCCAAGGTATGCTTTATGAAAAATGTATTAATTTTGTCCGGACCCAGTGAGGAATGATCTTTTAGGGACTGTACTACATCTTTTATTTCCTTGGTGGTTATCTCCTCATACTCACTTATGTATGGATGCATGCCATTTTACTAGTGATTTTTTTTTTGTAAAAACAGATACAAAGTAGTTATTAAATGTATTTCCTATATTGAGCCTATTATTAATTTCTATCCCTTCATTTACTATGGTAGTGATAGGAGAGTTTGTATTTTTATTATTAATATATGCGTAGAAGGCCTTAGTATTGCCGTTTGTAGTTGATAATTTATACTCAATTTGTTTTCTCTCCTCTTTGATAAGGGTTTTGGTGATCTTAAGTTCTTCTTTGTGATTGATTTTATTTTTTTCAATTGGATCCTGTTTTAGTTTTTTATATGCCTTTTCCTTTATTTTTATTTGTTTTTGTATGATGGGGTTAACCAACCAGGTATTTTTCCCCTGTGATTACTAGTTTTTTTGTAGGGATGTATAGTTGTTCCAAGTCATATATTGTATCCTTAAGTGTTTGTCAACATTCATTAGTGCACATATTAATGAATAGTAAATTCCAGTTCTTTGCATAAAGTGCTTCCCTAATTTTATTGTAATTCCCCCAGTAATAATTAAATTGATATATGTTTGTTTAATATTATTTTTGTATTGTCTTATGGAGAATATTACTGCATTATGATCACTAGACCCCAAAAGTTCGACATTTTCAATCTTATTAATTATTTCTGGAGTATTTGTTAAAATAAGAGCCAAGATATTTCTCTCACGGGTTGGTTCTATAACCATCTGATCTAAACCCAGGGTTAGGAATGTTTCTAAAAAATTCTGTTCTGTCTTGGTTGATACAATTAGATTTTGCCAATCTATTCCCAGCAAATTCAGATCCCCCATAATTAGTACATCTGATGTTTCTGTGTGATCTGTCATTAGTTTGATCAGGGATGAGTCATAAGCAATATCTGCATTAGGTGCTCTATAGATATTTATTAATGTCAACTTTTTATTTGCATACTGTAAGTATATACAGCATCTTCTGTCTCCAGTTCTTCATCAGATTGAATAGGGATTTCTTTTGTCATGATTGTGTTTTTTATATAAATACATACCCCACAACCTTTTCTTTTAATCTGATTTCTATAGAGCAGATTATACCCCTTGGATAGCATTAAACCACATAGATGCCTCATCCCACCAAGTCTCGGTAATTGCTATTATATCCAGATTTTCCTGATCTATTCTCCCAACTAATTCTGTTAGTTTTATATTATTTAGACTCCTTGTATTACACATAAAGAATGTAAGTTCATTTCTAGGAGATAGAAGTTCCGTAGTAATGCTCCCTTTTTGTCCCCTAGTGTCTAGTTTAAAAGTTGTTCAATAACCGACAAAATCTGTTTTCCCAGATAAAGGCTCCCCTTTTTATTGAGATGTAGACCGTCTCAACTGAAAAGACTGTAATCATTATTAAATCTTTCCCAACGTGTGATGTAGGTTACATTGATTTTCAATGCCCATTTTCTTAGCCATTCATTCACTTCTTTAATTTTTGCTTCTATTTTGATGGGTGCTCAGGGGACAGGCAGTATTTCAGACAGACACATTTCTGATTTGGTTGCCTTCAGTGTATTGACTAGGGATATGTAACTATTCTTGATGTCATCAGTAGTGAATTTGTTTATGTTGTTAGTTCCAATGTGAACCACTACCAGAGGATTAACTCCCGCATCTTTCATAATATTTGGAATTACTCAGTCAATATCTCTAATCTATGCTCCCCTAAAGCTAGAACACATTCTATTCTGTTTATGTTTTTTACATATGTGCCTATCTATATACTTAATAATAAAGTCTCCCAATACTATTACCTGTCTTGAGCTAGAGGATTCAATATTGTCATTAATTATATCTTTAGAATGATCTATTTTCCTGATATCAATGTAGTCCTTATTCTTGTTTGGGTTTTCTACACTTATTCCCCCTTCTATGATCTTTGGTACTGATGAAGGCATTTAAATTGTTCTCTAAGGATGTTGTCTAGGACATATTCATGCTATTTTCTTCATTATGTACCTGTGCAGTTATCATAGTGTTCTTCTGATTATTATTATAATGGACTCCTGAGTTGCCTATACTGCAGTCAGTAGTTGCGTCACACTTATTTAGTGAGCCCATATCACATTCCGTGTCACTGTCTAGGGGTTGGAATCTATTTTCTAGATAAATCATTTATGTGACAGCTCAACATTGTATATTTCATTTATGTAGAAGGGATGCTTTTTATCAGTGCAGGAAAATTTAATTTTGACTGGTTATCTTTTTTTTTTTTTAATAATAATTTCTGGTATTTTCAGTTAACTTTCCTAGTATATGTCCGCCTAGCGTAGTGGTTGCTATTAAATGAAACACCACTCATTTTGTAGACAACTTCTTACTGAACAACTGTCATGCTCACAGTACCATGCTACCTTTTTTGTTTTAAAGTTATTAACATTTGTTTGTCAAAAAAGTGAAAGGAAAATTGAATTCTATGCAGTTTTTTGCTAATTATAAAAAAAAACTATAAGGTATTTATTAATGAAAACAATGTTTTGTGTAATGGCATGATCACCTCCCTCTTCCTGCTTGTGAAGCCCCTCCGAATGCACGCCAACACTCTTGTTGCTTTCCCTGCTGATTATTCGCACTGACTCCTAACCTTTGAAGCGTCTGTGATCCAAATCCCCAGGTCCTTTTCTTGTTCTGTGACCACAGTGTTTCTTCTGTGAGGCAGTAAGTGGCCCTTGGGTTATTCCACCCTATGTGCATTATTTTGTACTTTCTTGCATTGAATTGCAATTGCCACTTTTCTGCCCATTCCTCCAACCTGGCTAGATCCACCTCACCCTTACCTCCCCCCCACCCCTGGAGTGCCCATTCTGTTATATATCTTCATGTTGTTCATGAACAAATATGCCTTTCCATTTAGACCCTCCGCTAGGTCCCTCACATACACATTAAATAGTATGGGCCCCAATACCGACCCCTGTGGTACCCCACTCATCACTCCTAGTTCCCTGGAGTGTTTCCTATTGACCACCACCCTCTAGATCCTTCACCAAGCCAATCCTCCACCCATTTTGTAAGCCTAGCTCCCACACCCGGATTGCTCAGCTTGCTTACCAACCTTCTATGGGGGATGGAATTGAATGCCTTCCTGAAATCCAGATAGGCCGCATCCACCACTTCCCCCTGATTGTATACCTCCATAACCCCCTTGAAGAATTTGATCAGGTTGGTCTGACAAGACCTACCACTGGTGAACCCATGTTGGCTGTCATCAATTAAACCCTCCTCCTCTAGGTACCTTACCAGTCTCTTCTTTATGAGAGTTTCTATCAGCTTGCCTATGACTGAGGTGAGACTGACTGGGCAGTAGTTGCTAGGATTATTCTTTCTCCTCCACTTGTATAGTGGTACCACTGTTGTCTTTTTCCAGTGTGCCAGGACCCTCCTTGATTCCAGGGACAGATTAAACAGCTTGGCCAGAGGTCCTAACAGATCCACCCATAGCTCCTGAAACATCCTTGGGTGTACCTGATCAGGTCCCATAGCCTTGTCCATTTTTATTTTGCTCATTCCTCTTACACCCTCACCTATGTGAAGGGACTTGTGTCTGCCTCCTTGCCTTCCCTCCCATTTTTACTCTATACAGACTCTTTTCCTTACTTTTATTTTTGCAATTAACTTTATTTTATTGCTTTATATAGAGACAACACAGTAAGGCCCTTTCCCTTCCTTCTCGGTCATGAAAATGGATGCAAAGTATTCATTTAGGAGGGTTGCCTTCTCCTCATCTCCTACAGCTATTTTACCCCTTCCCCTCTAAGTCTTGGAATCCCCTGCCTGTTTTTTCCCCTATCACTCACATACCTATACCATCCTTTGCCCTCCCTTTTCATCTCCCTAGCTAGTTATCCTCTATGCTTGCTTTTGCCTTCCTAATTGTTCTTCCTGCTTCCCTGAGCTTATCATTATAGAACTCCCTGTCTTCTAACCCCTGTGACCTTTTGTAGGCTTTAAAGACCCTTCTCTTCTCCTTGACAGCCTCCCTAACCCCTGCCATGAACCACAGTGGTTTTCTTCTCCTTTTGCATTTGCTAATTCTCCAGATGCATTGCTCTGTGGCCATGAGAATTTCACCCTTAATTGCTTCCCACAGCTGCTCTACGTCCTCTAGCTCCTAGACCCCTGCAAGCTCCCTCCTTAAGATGTTCCTCACCTTCTCAAAGTTTGCCCTGCTAAAGTCAAGCACCCTGGTGGTTGACCTACCTGACTCTGCCCCTGCTGAGATGGAGAACCTGACCATCCAGTGATCACTGTCCCCCATATTTTCTCCAACTTCAACCTCCCCAAGTCTGTGCCCATTTGTTAAAATGACATCTAGTGTAGTCTCCCCCCAGTAGGTTCCTTCACCAGCTGTCTTAGAAATGCATGTATTCCAATAAGCCCCTGCTCTTTTCTGTTGTGGTCGATGGAATTTTCCAGTCTACACTAGGTAGGTTCAAGTCCTCCCCCACCTCCTGCCCTTTTCCTGCATATCCCTAGCCAATTCCCAGTCTACTTCCTCTCCCTTATGGATTTTCTGTAGATAACCCCTATCATTATTGCCCCCTCCTTACTACCCAACATAACACACAGGATCTCAGCAGATCCCTTCTCCTCCTTACCTTCCACCCCACTATCCCTTACCTCACATACAGTTCCACACCCCTCCTTTTTTTAACCTGTATATCCCTCCTAAAGAGATTGTACTCCTGTGGTTCCACCTCCCAGCTATGGCCCTCCTTCAACCACATCTCTGTTACTGCAATTAGGTCCAGGTCATCAACCCCCACCATCACCTCCAAGTATGCCATTTTATTCCACAGGCTCTAACATTGGCTAGAATTCTTGTCCACCCCCCACCCCTATAATAACCCTTCCTCATGCTGTCCTTTTTCTCTTGCATTGAGAGAGTGCAGGCTGGGTTGTCCCCTCTAGGCTGAGGATCCCCTTCCCCCCTAGTGCGGTACTCCCTCCTCTCTAGATTAAATTCCAGTCAGCCCCTAGCCTCTCATCAATGTACCCCTGCAGCTTTGCTCTTAGTAGTCTAGCCCCTGCATCACTTATGTGTAGCCTGTCCCTCACATACAGGTGTTCATCCACCCTTATATCCCCCCAGTCTCCCAGGCATGTGAAGCCCTCCTCCTCCTCCTCCTCCACACCACTGCCTTAGCTAGACGTTAAATTCCTCATGTGATTAAATCCTGTTGCTGCATGGTTCTAGCCTGAATCTGGTTATTTGATTTAGCAGTGTTTCTCACCTGAGAAGGTAAGTATTCTTTTTTGTTTCACTTTTTGGTTTCAATTTTTTTAAATACAATTCACATAGCCTGCCTCAGCAACTTACATTATCTAATATTATTTAATATGCAGATTATACAGTTTTGTATTTGGCAGATAATGATTTGAAAGCTTTCAATAGTACATTGGAAAATCAGTTTCATATTCTGACAAGACAGTTTTAACAAAACAGGTTGGTGATGAATAAAAAGAAAACAAAGATGATGTTTTGTATGGCACGAAAGGATAGTAGAATAAATTATTAACTTTGACATTTTATGATGGAAATTATTTGGAGGAAGTAAGTAATTTTAAATATTTAGATAAAACTCTGAATTGCCAGTTAACATTTGATGCACATGTTGAGCAAACCTGTAACATACTACATTAAAACTGGGTGCCCCATATAGGTCCCAGGGATTGCTCATGGACAGTGAAATAAAAATGTTATCTCAAACCTGTGTTCTTGCCACATTAGATTATGGACTCTGGTATGGGATAAGGTGTCAGGGTTCTTTTTTTTCCAAAAGAACATCAATATATAATGCGATTAGTAGATTTTCTCTATGTGCAAAGTGTAGGGAACATCATTGTACTGTATATAAAAATTTAAATTGCTTATCCCTTGATAGTACAGATTGTTTCTGTATAAATTGTATGATCTACGAAGCTTTGAGAAAGGAGAAAATGGGACCATTGACAGGCAGTATTAGCCCCCCAAACAAGCTGTCATTCTTGCATTCAGATGACACTTTAACAAGCCCACATTTTAAAATCTCAGCAGGTTAAAGATCTTTTGCTTATGTTGCTGCAAAAAACTGGAATTCAATACATCCAGAAATGTGGAATGCAGACAGTTTTTACAGTCGCTTGCGCGCATGCGCAAGGAACGTTTTGGGAGAGTGGCACACTTTGGAGGTGTGCCTCTTCCGTTCAATCCACTGCTCCATTGAGCAGGCGTGGTGGTCCTGCACCAAAGGGTGCGGGAGCTGTGTATGACAGCGGTGGTCTTCGCTTCAAAGAAAACCACCGCTGGTCATACACAGCGGCCAGGCCTCAGACTCTAAAGCTTTGGTGCCACGCTGGAGCCTCCACCCAGCATGGCAAACATCCTGGGTCCTCTGCCGATGGGGGTGCCCAACCCTGTTGGCTCCACATCCCCCAAAGGCCCCCAAAGCTTTGGTGCCACGTTGAGAGCCCACCCCAGTGTGGCAAATGTCCCGTGTCATCTGCCAACGGGGTGCCAATCCCCTGTCAGCTCCACGTCCCCCCAAATGCCCCCCCAAACTTTGGTGCACAATGGGAGCCCACCCCAGCATGGCAAACATCCTGCATTGTCTTTTTTACCCTGAAAAGCATAAATGGTCCCACATAGTCTCCCAGCCCCTCCCCAACCCGGATCCACCCACTGCGACCCCGGCCCCCACACCCCCCCACCCCATACTTACTCTCTGGAGCTCAGCGATGATCATCACTGGACCGAAACACATCTGCACTCTTCAAAGCCGACCATGAACTGAGAAAATGCGGTAAGCTGTATAATGGGCTAGATAGGGGTTTTCAACTTCATTGCATATCTCAGGCTTTTTGGACTTTTTGCACCAATTATCAACATGGGTTTTGGCACCTTCTCATGAATGATGTCACTGTCATGGCGTTATTCAGGCCCGAAGGGTGATTTCGCAGTCACTGCACAAAATCACCCTTTGGGCCTGAATAACGCCATGACAGTGACATCATTCATGAGAAGGAGTCCCAAAAAACCCCATGTTGAAAATTTGGTGCAAAAATTCCATAAAATGACTGTTTTACGAGCGTGCATTGCGCAGTTCCTACGCAGGCTCGTAAGTTCACGAATTTTCAATATTTTCACTCCAGATTTTCAACATTGCCATTTTACCACACCTTCTTATGAGTAGTACAGCTGTCATTTTTCACATCTCACCCAAAACATGTTTCCACCCATGTAGCGCACAATGGCGCAGTCGGTGTGCGAACTCATTGTATGGGACACATTAAGAAAATCACAGTGTCACTGTTCATGAGCAGAGATCTTAAAATGGCAATGTTGAAAATTTGGTGAAAAAATTCCTAAAACTGACTGTTTTATGACGTGGGTTGCACAGTTCCATGCAGCTCGTAGGTTTGCGAATTTTCAATATTTCACTCCAGATTTTCAACACTGCCATTTTACCACACCTCCTTACGAGAAGTACAGCTGTCATTTTTCACATCCTGCCCAAAACGTGTTTCCGCCTATGTAGCGCACAATGGGGGTAACAAAAAGGTCATGCTGAAAATTTATTGTGCAAGTACCAGCAATCGCACAGGACATTAGGGTAAAGCACCATACGTGCTAAACACCACTGCAAATACCTGCAAGTGAACGTTCGGCATTGACAAATGCTTGTTATTATTTTAAGACTTCATAAAAGCCCATTTAATGTCCGATTTGTGTTGCAAATGTTATCAACAATTGTTATATATTGTACTGTATGTTTTGTATTTTGTTATCTTGTTGTATGTTCTGGGCCATGCCTGTAAATGGGCTATGTGGCCCAGTGTACTTACCCAGTTAACAAAATTAAAATAAATAATAAAATAATAGCATCACGCTCTAACTGTTTTCTGCTCCTGTTTTTTCTCATTTCAGGTTAATTCTCAGCAGTGTGACAAGGACAATGTTGATGACTGTTATTCATGGTTGATACAGAGGATGGGGTGACTTTGAAAAGAAAACTCAGTTTTGTTGAAACTGGAGGAAGAGGAAATGGAGCATTTATCATTGCCTTTGTTCTTTTGAGAAAAGCTAAACAGGCATGAAATCACAGCTCCTGAATTTTTCTGAAACCCTCTAAATAGAGAATAATGCATATGTATGGAGTTGATATGGAGTTTTTTTACACACCCAAGTTGTATGATAACATACAAACCTTGAGAGCGAAGAGCGAGAGGTTTTACTATTATCACACAACGAGGGTGTGCATAAAAACTCAATTTCTACTCCATACATAATGTTTCATTTTTTATAATAACTGGTGATCCTAAAAACAATTCAATACAACAATTAACAGTAAGAAGAAGCGAGCGGCGGCTCTCATTTCCTTACTAGTAAGCACGCCCCCACGCTATTCAAGGAATGACATCACATAATGTGCTAGCATGGGGGCGTGCCTACTATGGGACGATGTGGCATTTTGTTGTCATTTTGAATCTATTTACTCTGGAATGCGAGTGCTGCAGGCTTCTTGCTGAGAAATTGAAGTCGTATCAACCCATGGGTTGATATTTATTTTTTTCGATCAACTCCAAGGGTTGATACGACTTTTTACAACACTCAAAAACGGGTTGATAATGGGGGTAACCAGTTATTATAATACAATATATAAGGCTGCTGCATGGTGTTACATGATGCCTC
This sequence comes from Neoceratodus forsteri, assembly GCA_016271365.2. Taxonomy (NCBI): domain Eukaryota; kingdom Metazoa; phylum Chordata; order Ceratodontiformes; family Ceratodontidae; genus Neoceratodus; species Neoceratodus forsteri. Next base: position 934,181,039 of record CM028131.1, read on the forward strand.
ACTGTGTGACTGTCCCCATGCCACAGCTCTTGTAATACACTTTAGGAGAAATGTTGTGGAAAGCTAAATAGACAAGAAATCAGAGCCCCTGAATTTTCTGAAGTTCCCCAAAAATTGTATAATTCTGCTGCATGGAGCTACAGGGTGCCACACTATGTGCAAACACATTCAACAAGTAATTCAACAGAGTGTGGAAAATTTGATTTATGATGGAGGGAGGAGGAGGACGATTATGAATAGGATATTTTTTTTCAGAAGCAGTCAACTTGAATGGTTTTTAATTTACTTCAGTTATTATTATGTAAACCAGGTGGCATGTACCAATTGGTACTACTCCTGTCTGAAGTCTACAATACAGGTTGAGGGGCCTCGGCTCTGTTTCTGATGGAAAAGGTGATTAGTAACCAAAAGATAAATAATTATCGTGGTGCCTCCACCCAGAGTGAAAGGATAAGTGGACCAGATGACAAGCTAGTACAACCTCTGTGATGTTGTACCTACCCACTGACCCACCCAGTGGTCCCACACATGGATTAATAAAGAGTAGTTCAAATAGGCTAAAGTTATACAATTAATGGTTATAGCTAATAATATGCTCACACTGGCTGCACTTACCAAATGAATTATGCCAATTACAGAGACCCCAGTTACCTGTGGAGAATAGCAAGCATCAAAAGCAATACACTTCATGGTTAGGCACCATAAGGTTGCACCCAGTAATAATATGCTCATGGACAATGTTAAAATAACAATAAACCCTTTTGTTATGGGGGTAGTTGCAGGAACAGGGGAGTGCAAATTAAGGGCTTGGCTATGCAGCTTACTTTTAACTTTGAAGCACATTAACAACAGAAATCAACAATCCAAATGGACTGCCCCAGTTATCCTCACTGGATACCAAGATGTGTACTGTTGCAGGCCTGATGTGCTTTAGAGCTGGTTGGCTGGAATTGGTGCTCATAAGCAACAGATTAGATTTAACTCTTTGCTCATGCAATTGTGAATAAACATTAAAGAACAAATGGCTGAATTCTTCATCAAACTGGTATTTGTAATCCCAGGCCCAATGGCTTGCAACACATTTCAACAGCAACTTGGAACATTAGTTTCATGGCTAACCCTGAAAGTTACTCACTGCTCTGTATCTCCTCACTCTCTGAACTGAAGTCAAGATGGGTGGTACCCTAGGGCAGTCTCAAACCTCTGGAGTCTGAAATTCAGCTTCTGCTTTGGAAGCAAGGACAAGCAGAAAGGACTAGAGATGGCATAGCTCACCCCCACAACTAGGCACAACCTCTGAGATGGCCACAAACCAGCACTAACCATTGAGCTAGCTGCTTAATCCCCACGCTGGTCTGAATGCAGATGCAACTTTAAGGCAGGATATAGTCTCTAAAAAGTTTGCTTAGAAAAAAGGCTACAGTCTCTGGAAAACAGGCTTTGGCAAACTCACTCTGAGTCTCTTTCTGGCAGCTCTGCTTCAGAGAGGCCACTCTGGCAGGTGCGACTCTGGATGAAATAGTTCTCTGGCTTGGGGAACCACTTGAAGCAGGCACAGCTCCCAATTTAAACTCTGGCACTTGATTCAGGATTCACACACTACAGCACTTCAGCTCTGGCTGTTCAGAAAGTCTCAGACACAGTTCAGGCAGACCACCAGATTTTGCTTAAAATGTAGGTCCAATGTACAAGCCAAGAAACACAGGGAGATGCTCCTCACTTCATAAGAGTTTTTGGAACTCCCTCAGATATTAGAGTTGAAGCAGACCACACTGGGCTATTTGCTGTGGAAACCCAGAACAGGCCTCCAAACATTCCTACAGAGTACACAGTCTGAGCCTCCTCACTCTCTGGAGACTCCCACAGAACTGCACAGTTCAATGGTGCCTCTCTAAATGAAGAGAACACAATATTGTAATTTGATTGGTAGATGAGGCTGTCAATCACAATTCTGGCTTTCTGATTGGCCACTCTGAAGGCACCATACAGTCCTCCATTCTTTCCAGGAGCCATAGCTAAGGAGCCCATAGGACTTTTTGAGTCCCGAATGGCTGAAACAGAAAAGCCAAAGTGGCAAGCTGACTGCCAAAGGTCAGGTAACTAAATGTCCAACTTTAAAGTCCATTTTTATAAACAATCTGTTCAGTTTTAGAATTAAGCATTTACAGCATTCAACAAGGCTTCCTCTGCACTATTATTTGGTGCAAGAGTGGAGTCAGAATGAACATTTCCTGTCCAGTTGTATGCACCAAAGCAGTCAAACCCAGCAAGGGCTATTGCCACTATATACAGATGCAGAGCTTATAGTGCAATGGTGCTAGCTCACACATTCATGAAGCATCTGTGTACACAATGTCACTCTAATGGATTCAAACTTTAAACTGGATACTAGCCCAGGTTCAAAAGGGCAGAACACAGTGCTGGAGCAAGGTCAGATGGGGGCAAGTGGGGACCCGGGAAGACAACATGCAGTAAGCCCCACCTCTTTTGGGGGGGGGGGGTTACAGTTAATTATTATTTTTACATATTGCTTTATTTGTATGATATACAAAACACAATTCATGATAGAAGGAGGAGAAGGATGACGAAGAGGATGTACTGTTTTCAGAATCAGTTATCGTTTATGTTTTTTATTTTACTGAAGTTATTAGTTATTATTTTTATATTTTGCTTCATTAGTGTGATGAGGAAAATGTGATTCACTATGGAGGGGAGGAAGATGATGATGAAGAGGATGCATTGTTTTCAGAAGCAAGACTCAAGATAGGATGTATCTGGAACTGTCAGCACATGAAGGAATACTTCTAGCTGCTGTATGGTACTACATGGTGCCAGACTGCATGACTGGCCCACCACCAAAGTTCTTGTAATGCACTTTAGGGGAAATGGTGTGAAAAGCTAAACTGACATAATATTGGGAGTGCCTGATTTTTTCTGAACTGCAAGAAAAAATATATGAGATTACGGCATGGTTACCCATGGTGTCACACTGTGTATCTGTTCCCCGACACAGTTTTTGTAATGCACTTTAGGGGAAATGTTGGTAAAAGCACAATAGACATAAATTCTTCTGAACTGTCAGGAAAAGGCTGCTGTATGGTGCTACAAGGTGTTGCAAATAGTACGAAAGCACAAGTTCACTAGATTCTACTTGGCAAGGAACTTCTGGCAAAGTTTGCACTAATGGAATACGGCCACAGGAGAGAAAAGAATGCTGTCCTCCATAATGAGTGTAGGGTATGTGGGGAACTGAAATTTGTACTGCTCATTGCCCTTTTCATTAATAATGACACTGACAGTTATGGGAGAATTTGTAATGCCTATTTGTGGCACAGATCTGGATAATGATTGTTTTGTATAACTTTGTGTCCTACCAGCAAAGGAAAGTATTTTTTGTATTGTTTTCTGCCTGGGTGAGGGTATTTATAATTATAAACATTGTTTGTTCCAGTTTCTTTCCTTTCAGATATTCATCACTAGGGTGCTGAAATCCTGTTGCTAGATGGCTCTGGACGAGATCTGTTTTTTTTAATTTGGCAATGTTTGCCACCAGTGAAAGTAAGTATTCTTTTTTTTTACTTATTAGTATTATGAAATGTTATTATTATGTCACTCTGTAAACATTTTCTGCTCCTGATTCTCTTGTTTCAGGTAACTTTCAGCTATGTGACAATGTACAATCCGCCAACAGCAGTAGGTGGATTACTGTTATTCACAATGGATACAGAGGACATGTTGATTCTATAAGACCACACATAGTGGTATAGAAGCTGTAGGAGGAGGAGTAGGAGAAGGTCCATGCATGAGTCTGTAATGCTGACCACATCAATGATCTGGTGGATCAGATGGCTATGGCTTGCTTACTGGAGCAGTAGGCTTCCTGACATAATGAAACGAGACCTGTGAATACAAGATAGAAAATACTGAGATTCTAGAACTGCCATATTTGTATTGCTTTTGTACCTGTGAAAGGAAATCAAAAATAAATAAAAGGAAAAATAACTATTTGAAAAAATACCCACTGTCACATTTGTGATCACCATGCTATGAAATGACACCAAGGTGCCACAGAGGAGAAGGAAAAGAAGTCTTGCTGGATGAGAAGGCAGTATGAAACAAAACCCATGGATACAAGAGAAAACCTATACTCGGGCAAGTGTGGGTCACCGCACAGGCTGCATATCCATTGTCAACTCCCAATCTTACTGTACCTGTCACCTGTGAAGAAAAAATAAAAATTCATTAGAATGTCCTGGCCACAGTGCTGGTTCCATGTTATATCCATTGTCTACTCCTAATTATACTGTACCTGTAGGTCCCTGAAGAAAACTCTAAGTCAATGTGCCTGGGTAAGGATTATTGGTAAAAGGATTGTTCTGGTGATGGAAAAGTATGTACCTTCAGTATATATGCTGCATTCTTGACTTATCATAAAAACATATAAACATAGAATTGATGGCAGATAAGGACAGCTTGACCCACCTAGTCTGCCCATTTTTCGTTCCCTAGAGTATCACCGCAGATTCTATCTGATCTCCTGAATCTACCCCCTCCAGCTTCTGATCATGCCACTTGCCTGCGAGTACCTCTTTTTCTGAAAAATACTTTCCTCTTCAGGATATTAGGGATTGTCCCTCTTTAGGGTATTAGGGATTGTTAACCTTAGTGCAGGATCCCTGTGGAAGAAACAACATTACTACAGTGAGTATTTTTTTTCTTCAGACCCCAGGAATCCCTCACTTATGCTTAACGAATGCAGACTCCATAGCAGTACCTTTGGTGGCTAGATAGAGAAGCTATTTAGGGAAAAGGTTCTGCAAGACAGCAATGCCAAAGCTGGCATCCCTTCTTGACAGTATGTCCACACAGTAGTGTTTTGTGAAAGTTTGTACTGTTTTCTGAGTAGCTGCTTTACAGATATCCTGAAGGGAAATACCTCTTGATGCTGTCATAGAGGTAGAGGTGCCCCTTGTGGAGTGTGCCTTAATGCCTTCAGGTGGCAGCTTGTCATCTTTGTCATAACATAACTGTATGCAGGAAACTATTCAATGAGAAGTGGTTCTCTTGGATGCTGGTTTCCTTTTCCCCAATTCACCAGAGGTGACAAATAACTGAATGTTAGTGGACCTGGCATCCTTTGTGTGGTCCAAGTAATAGCTCAGAGCCTGTTTCACATTCAGACTATGGAACTTCTGCTTTCCTGAGCTGTATTTTTCTGTAAAGAAACATGGAAGTGTAACTGACTGATTCAAATGGAATTCAGACGCCACTTTGGGGAGGAATTTCCTGTTCTTAGGACTACCTTGTTCTTGTGAAAGATGATGTAGTTAGTATCTTTGCAGAGGGCTTGCAGCTCACTCTTACTTCTGGCAGATATCTCTGCCACCAGAAAAACTGTTTTCCAGGTGACATGCTTCAATGCATCAGTTGCCATGGGCTTGGAAGGAGCCTCCATCAGCTAAGCAATGCATAAATGCAAGTCCTAGGGAGGGACAAGGTCCCTTATTGGAAGGCACAGGTGACTAAGGTCTTTGGAAAATCTTTTGAACATGAGTTGTGAGGCCACTGACCTGCCTTTGTCAGCTGATGTGTAAGCTGACATTACTGCCAAATGAACCTTCAGGGTTGACGGCCTGAGGCCCAAGGACTACTAGGTGGTCTAGGATTGTAAACATACTTGCTTGTAATGGGTTGATGAGCAAGAGGAACACCAAATGGAAAATATTTTTCATTTTGAAGCACAGATTTTCCTTGTTGCTGGTTTCCTGGAAACCTTGAGCACTTCCGTCACTTTCTCAAAGATTTTGTCCAGACAGCTCTAGCTCTTCAGGAACCATACTCTGAAATGCAGAGTTCAGATCTAGGAATGTTATCTTGCCCTGAGACAATGACAGCAGCCTGTATCTCAGGGACAGGTTGAAAGGATGCCTGTTGGAGAGGAACCTTGATCAAGTGTTTTGACCAAACAAATTTCAATGGAATGAGGTCTGATCTTCAATTCTGGAATTGGGAACAAGATTTTAAAGGTAAGTCTCTAAATCAAATGTGAGATATTGTTAACAAGCTTGACACTTCGGTTAGCAAATGTGTTCCAACTAAGAAAAAATGTAAGTAGTCTGGTAGGATTCCTCCAAGAAATTAAGAAATAAATTAAAATATTAGAGTCAGGGGTGCATGGCCTGACACCAACCTGAATGGCAGCCTAGAACTTGAGCTCCTGCTTCCCTGCTACTAAGTCCACAAAACAATCCTTCATGGTTGATCCACTGGATTTAAAAGTGACAGATCCGAACAGAACTTAACTTACCAGATCAAAAGAAACTTTCCCTGAATCTGTGGGTGCTTGTATGGCTGAGATCTTGATCCATTCCATTTGCCATGAGGCTGTGACTTCCACTCATTTCAGAGTACTGAGATGGAGTTCACAACTCACCCTGCAGTGAATCCCAACCTGCAAGAAATCAGAGGGCTGTTTGCTCAATTAGTTTAAAAAACTGGCACCCTAGACATTGCTGCTCATCAAAACACAACAGATATCCTCGGCCTCTCTCATAGAACCAACCTGGCAGAACAGAGACTAGCCAAAAATGAAGAATTAACCAGAAAGATTGACCATAAGGCTCAGGACAAGGAAGAGATGATTCATCTGTTATGGCAGCACATAGAGGACTTGGAAGACCATAGCTGCCAGAATGACCTGCGGTTTGTGTATTTTCTGGAGGGCTGTGAGGGTTCTGACACAATCGCTTTTCTGCAATGGGAGCTGCCAGTAATCCTGGGTCACCAGAGGGAGGTATCCTGGAAATTGATTGTGCCAATCACTCCCTGGTGCAGAAACTACCACCCACAGGCTGCCCAAGACCCATTCTTGCCTGGTTCCTGAGGTTCAGGGACCAGGAGGCGATCATTTTGACAGCAAGAGACAGGCAGCAGCTATACTGAAACAGTCAACGTGTGCAGATCTTTGCTGACTACTTGCAGGAGCTGTCTGCGAGAAGTAGGGCCTTCTCACTTTGGGTGTCTAAACCCTTCATCAGGGGCACCTCTGATGAAGGATTTAGACACCCAAAGTGCTGGGGTTAGTATTGGGCATCTTGAGTCCGTCCACAGATACCTTTTAATTTGGAAAATAGCATTAAAGTTCTTATAAACTCCATATTCAGTATCTGTGGTTTTTCCACTTGAGTGCAAGGGACTTTTTGAAATTGTTGTGCTTACTTTTGAGTTGCCAGCCCTTTCTCTGCACCATGCCACCTTGAGTGTTTGGGATCTACGATGCCGAGTCAACAACTAACTCATCAACCAGCATCGCAGCGCCAGGCTCCCTGTCGAATATGATTTATAGTTGGCAGGGAGCTGCCCACCCACTACCCCATTTCTATAGATACCAACTCTGAGTTGGAGGTTTGGGGAGGGGGTGCAGGATGGGGGAAAGTGTTGCCTAGTCCCAGGTGCAACCCCTACAGTGACATGGCACAGCTGTCGGCAGCGGCGTGCGTGCTTCACGGGGTTTTGACACGGGAGGTACATACCAATGTTTGCAGCCTCTACTGATTGGATTTACTGGGCCTGGAGTGTTCCTTGTGGTACCCAGCCACTCTGCACATAATGGTGAAGGGTGCCTCACACTCCTTTGACTCCCCAGAGGCAGTGGAGGCATTCCTTTTGGACCATGCACTGCAACTTAACTTGGGAAAATATGGGGATGGAACTAAGCCAAGCAAGCAGCTCTACAGGCCTACAAGAATGGATTTTGCATCACAGGAAGCCCAGAGCCTAAATGCTACCCCTCCACTGGACCCCAACCACAATGAACACATCAAAGTACTTGATCCATGGCCCCCGGCACCAAAGGGTTGGTGTTGAAGCTGCAAGAAGAAGCTGGCAGAGAGGAAACACATCAACAAGTCCCCTAGACTCCACTCTTAGAGTCACAGTGACAGCCTCAAGTCAGAGGCATCAGCCAGAGTACCTGATCTCCCTCCATGATCAAAGAGATATGAAACCCTGCATAACTTACCAGATGAAGTCCAACCAGAGGGCAGGCTGTTGCCTGGCCATTCTGACCCACTACCCACTTAAGGCACCCCTCCAGAGATGAAACTTTCTTGGGCAGAAGTGGCAGAGGGAACTGCACCATTGGGCCTAGTCGGGGCCTCCACCACAGAGAGCATGGATGAGATGGGGACCTTCCTGCTGCCAGCAGAACAGGAGAAAACTGCTGGGTGATGGCCTGGTCACACTGGTTATCTGTGACTTGAGGGGGTGACCCCATCACCCTGTAGGAACAAAACCCTTTATGGAAAAAATTTTATTTTCATTATCAAGAATTGGTTTTTAATTATTATTTCATGTGATTTTTATATGGGACTATTTTTGGTTCAGATTATTGTTTGCATAAGTTCCTAAGAAAAACACAAAAAGTGTTAGTTAAATACACATTAAGACAAGGTACCTGGCTTTAATGCTTAAAAGGGGTAAACATTTCTGTTCCCTAAGCATCCCTTTGCCATATGGTAAATGAAGTCTAAGAAAATGAAGATGAGACTCCATTACTCCTTTTTGGTTTTTAAGCCATTATGTTAGTGAACACTTTCCAAGTTAAGCCTGCAGAGTGATGTTGTGCTTAGGGGCCTAGCCACATTCCAGAAATACTTCAGCCAAAATTAACTGGTACCAGAAGCATCTCTGTGATGTCCAAGCCTTGCATGAAAAATGCATGGGTGTTTGTACAGGGATGTCTTGGCCAGAGCTAGGTATCCATGACTACAATTAGACAGGTAATGTGACTGGTACAGACTTATAGAAAGAAAATAAAAAAACTGTTCCTCTGTTTAAACTTTGTATATTAAGAAAAGCATTTTGCTTATAACTTAAAAACCCATTATGGTGCCACCATGAAAATTGGACAGTTGTTCGACACTAGTATGATAAATAAGCTTAGCAAGTTTCATGAATCGCAGGATGAATAATTCAGAAGTTATAATTAAAACTTATTTAATATAATTTTCTTATTAGAAAACTAAAATCTAGTATCATGTGATAGCTCACATCTTAAAAAGTCTAAGAAAATGACTCTTAAGTCTGTATTTTGTTGCTATAGAGAGAAATACCATCTAAAATAATATTTCTGATGGTTTAAGATTTATAACTTTAAGTAGAACAAAGAACCCATGTGTTTCTACAAAAAAAGTAATGTTTTAAAGACTTTAAAAATGGATTTTTCTTACAAATCTTATATCATTCTGTAACTTAGAATACTTAGAGCAAGGCTGACATTTTATTTTAAGAAGTTTTATTAAAAGTATGAAGTTATAACCTTAATAGTGTAACTTAGGAAATATAAATATTACAAATATCAACATCATACCAATATGTTCCCCTTGAGGAGAAACATCTGAATATGTAAGTTTAATGTTTAAATTAGGTTAAATGAAAATGTTATTAAGGAAAATAATTTGGAACCAAAAACATGTTCTAAGAATAAGGGAAGGTCTTAGAAGGCATGTCCTTATGTCATCATTTATCATCTAAGAAGTCCTACTTTTTTAGTGACTCAGGCCAGTTAAAATCTGATGATGACATCACCAGGGCAGTTTTATATTAATGAATTTGTCTAGTCACACCTCAGTCTGGACCAAAATATAGATGTGAAAGGACCTATGTTAGTTTAACTAAGAATTATAAAGGCATTATACTGTAGCTAGGCCAAACAGCTTTGAGCCATGCCTGTTTGGAACACGGGGTCTATCCTAAGTATAGCCAAAAGCTTATGCAATGCTGCCAGAAGATCCAGATGCAAAAACCAGATGTAAGGACATTCTCATTGTGTATGAAGCAAGGTATGTGTTTTATTTGATGAGCATTTTGACTAAAGTAATGTTGCCTGTTTGTGCCTAGACACAGACTTATTTTTAAAACTCACACACGCTCTACAGTGTTGTGAGAAGAAGGTCTAGTGTCTTAAGGTTTTAAAACCATATGTACAACATGAAGGAGTCATTAAGTTCCAGTTACAGAAACAACTTTGCTATCCACAAGAAAGTTCTTTGAATCCAGTGTTGCTATGTACTATGCAGATTGAAGCTGTGAATCCAAGAACTGACTTTTGGTAAAATGGCTTTCAGCAAAAAAGTTTAACTTGCAGAGTTAGTCCATGCGAAGAAGTCCTAGGGTCAAGAAAATTAGCTAAGAGACCTTTTCATCAACAGCCAGACTCAACCAAGAGTTCTAAGTTGAGAGAAGAAAAAACACTTCTACAACCAGAAATACAAGTATAATTTTATTACTTTCACTAATTAATTTCAATTAATAGCCTTAGTCATTTAAATTGGCTTATCTGGGAAAGTAACAAGGAAATTTACTTTAACTAAAAAATTTTGCATGATCTGAAAAGTTAAAACTGAGTTTTATGAAAGTATAGTACAAAACACTAATGTAATGAGTTGTGCCAGTTCTCATAGAAAATACATTTTACGTGCTATAAAGTTTTAAAACAAGTTTTATACAGAAATAATCTGAGATATTGATCTTATAAGTATATGTGTTCTTATGCATGAAGGTTATGTTAAATACTAAGTATGACAAAAGTTTAGTTTAACTATTACCATTGATCATAATGAATATTGCTTATTCATTTGCAATGCTTATTTGCTAAAATTTGTTTTATTAGTTTGCTGGATTAACAAAAGGTAATACTGGATAATATGGCCCACTCGCCCCAATAATCTACAAACACAGGTAAATGTGTACTTTAGATATATTTTAAAAAAAAGTATCTTCCAGCATCAATAAATCACTATCAACATTTTAGAATAAACCCTTCATCAGGAAAGCTGGATATTATCTCATATTGCTCAATCTAGTACTTCCAATTCTTTTCAAACCTCATTTTCATGTTTATTCCCACCACAGGCCATTTTTCAAACTTTCATCCATTTCACTTATGTGATATATTATTTTGCGGTCTTGCACTTCCCTCACACCCCTTTGTCTCACAGGCACTGCTAGAGGTTTGAAAAGTACTGGAAGTACTAGATTGAGCAATATGAAATAATATCCAGCTTTCCAGATGAAGGATTTATTCCAAAACGTCGATGCTGATTTATTGATGCTGGAAGATACCTTTAATGAAAAATATATCTAAAGTACACATTTACCAGTATTTACCAGTGTTTATAGATTATTGGGGTGAATGGGCTATATTATCCAGTATTACCTTTTGTTAGTTAGCGGCAGCATATACTGGTGTTTTTGGCCTCTCCCTAAGTTACCAGTAATAACATATTTCTGTATCATATATTTTTCTGAGGAATTTGGCTGTACTGGACAAATCCTTTCACTAGTTTGCTGGATTATCTGAAACAATTTTTTTTGATGTTTATAATTATTTTTTTTTCCATTTACAAATTATACTGCAAAGCCACTAGAGGGCAACAACTCTTGGAGGTTGCATTCCTCTTCCCACTGTTCTCCTCCTAAGCACTTCTCATCCTGGGTCCTTCTTCCCTAAAGCAAATTACTACACCCTAACAAACCATAGTCAGTCACCCTATCACTGTGCCATAGAGACCACCACAATTATGGGTATCGGAGTGCCCCTCTTATAATAACATTTATCACCACTTGCTGGGAACCCATTGTCACACGGACCACCCAGGCTCCTACTGATCACTCTTACTATCTTTCTTCTTGGACCCCTTAGTCCTCTCCTCAAGGGTCTTCTTCTCACACCTCCCACCCCTACGAACCACCACCGACTGCCACTACCTCTCTTGCATCCCCCATCCCCCCACATATCTCCCTGCAATTATGTGCCACCATCAACCTGCATGCCATATCACATTTATATCTTTTCCAACCCTTATCACCCTGGCCATCCCTTGTACTGCCCGCACTATAACTAGCCAGCAGCTATCCTTGACCATAAGACAACAATCTTTTGCTTTCCTCAGAGTCTTTGCCATACTCCTACTAATTTCAGGAAATGTTCATCCTAACCCAGGTGCCATCTCACCCAGCCCTAGCCTATCACACCACAGGCTTAGAATAGCTGCAATGAACATTTGCAGTTTAACCAAAAGGACAGCAGGTGTCCTTTGCTGGATACTGCAACATCAGCCAGATGTGCTAGCACTGGCAGAAACCTGTCTCTCCAAAAAAACACCTGACTCTTTGGTTGCCCTCCCTGACTTCACCCTTCACAGAGCCGACAGAATAGGCAAACGTGGTGAGGGGTGTGCTGTCTACATCCATGACTCCATGATATGCCAAGCCCTTCCAATACCTCCATTAGACCATGGTGCCCAAGCCTTATCATTAAAACTTACTCCAGATCTCTCCAGAGCCCCTGTAATTCTTACTGTTGCATATGTCCCCCCAAGAAACCAAGCTCCTGCTATACAATCCCTTGCTAACTACATCTCCGGCTTCCCCCAAGACAGAACACATCATAGTTGGAGACTTTAATGTGAACTGGCTTTCCAGTTTGGCTTCCCACACTAAGGACACCTTTGCTGCACTGGACCTGACCCAGCTGATCAGCCAGCCTACCAGGCTGAACCCCATTAACAGCTCTAGCATGCTGCTTGACCTTCTCCTCACCAACCATCCCCACAGAATCTCTGACCCGGTGGTCCTTCCAGACTCCCTTAGCGATCACTCACCCATCCCCTTTTCCTGGTCATGTCTGCAGCAGAAATCCAAACCAAACTATATTGCCTGGCATCATCTCTGACCCAGAGGCCTCACAAAACTAAGAAAATACTTAACTCAATGGGACTTGTCCCCTATCTCCCGGGCCCCTACTGTAGATGAAGCCCTTGATTATTTCACCTGTTCTTTTAGTAAAGCATGTGACATCTATGCCCCACTAGCAAAAGTGCAATCCAAGAAACGTAATGCCCCCTGGGTCACACCTGCACTGCTCCAACAGCTAAAGCACAGTGATGATCTGTAGCATAAAGCAGTCACATCCAGCAAGCAGGCGGACAGGCAAGCCTATAAAGCAGCTCGTAACAGATGCGCTTGAGGCATTAAACAGGCCAAATCAGGCTTCTACAAAATGATCCTTGCCACCTCCTGGGGGAATGCTTGGTTGTTCTGGGACAATATCAAGGAACTCAATGGCAAATCTCAGCTCCCACCCCCCTCCCTACTAACTGTCAACAATGTCCCTACCACCAACCCACTGGCCATCGCCAACTGCCTCAACTCATCATTCTCTGAACTTAGTGCAGTACTCCCAAATAACTTTTTCAACCCCACTCCTGCAACCCTGCCCCCAAACACCCAGCATCCCCCCTTCCATCTCAGGGTGATCTCTACGAATGAGGCAAGGCCTTTTCTCATGAAAGCACTTAGTGGCTCTTGCTATTGCAAAGATTCTTTTGATATGAGAATCCTACATCTAGTACTAGATAGAGTCCTCTCCCCACTGACTGTCCTCATTAACCACTCCCTAAGTCTGGGGTAGTTCCCTGCAGCCTGGAATACTGCCACAGTCACCTCAATACTGAAGAGTGGTGACAGCACCTCCCCCAATAACTACCGTCCCATATCCATTCTCCAACCACTCTTGAAAGCCCTCAAAAAAATTATAGCCCCCCAACTCACTGAGTACCTACTTGCTCAAAACCTACTTTGCAGGGAGCAGCATGGCTTCAGATCTGGGTGCAGTACAACTATGGCTCTCACTGAGTTCTTTAATTTTATTCACTCTGCCCTAGATAGAAAGCACCTAGCTGGACCTGTCTTCATCGACCTGTCAAAGGCCTTAGATACAGTCTCCCACCCCTTACTTGTAAGCACACTCCACCACATAGGTCTGTCCCAAGGACCTGTCTCCTGGTTTACCAGTTACCTCACAGCTAGATCACAATGTGTCAAAACAAACAACACCCTCTCAACCACCCTTGCAGTCTGCTGGGGTTTCCCAGGGTTCCATCCTCAGCCATCTATTATTCAGCATCTACCTAAACACCTTGCCCAATTCCTGCTCCAGCAACCTACTACTCTATGTGGACAACACTGTTCTTTTTGCCTCGCACCCAGATCCCACAGTATTGCAGTCCTCCCTCCAACACGCATTTAACCAGACTGAAAACTGATTCATAGACCAAAGACTTGTGGTCAATGTAAAAAAGACAAAGACTGTGCTCTTTGCCCATCGACAAAATAAGGCCAAGAATGCGTAGCTAACAATCCTCTTCCACAATCTCCTTCCTCTAGAACAAGTCCATATATATAAATACTTGGGCCTTACATTTGATTCCAGCCTCTCCTTCCATTCACACATTGACACTCTATCATCAGCCATAAATGTCCATATAGGCCTACTGTATCAGCATAAGGATTGCCTACCTCCGGAAGCCCTTAATCTGGCTGTCACCTCCTCAGTCCTCTCCCTAGTCAATTATGGGCTCACTATCTACTCGGCTGCTGACCACACAGTCCTTAAAAAAATACACTTTGCCATAAACAAAGCATGCAGACTCCTCACTGGGGTAGACAAGCGCACCCATACCTGTACCCTGTATGCCCTGACAAATCTCTTTACACTGGATGAAAGGCTATTTTATCAAACATGTCTCCTCACAAAGAAAATACACCTGGGGCTTACCCCCTTGGGGGTTTCTGCCTCTCTCCTATCTTCTCACGCCTCGGTGAACACCCTCACTGCCAACCTATAGGTGTGGTCCATCCCGAGGGTTAGAACCTCCTTAGCCCAAAGGTCATTCCCACACAGGGCCCCAGCCTGGTACAATGAACTCCCCTCTGACGTCACCTCCATCTCCAAATTAGGACCTTTCAAGTCAGTCCTCAAAGAGCACATTCTCACTTCACGGCGCTGCCAATGTACCAGCTAGTGCTGGGTCATCTACCTATCATCTTACGGGACCACCCCACCACTGAGCTCCTACCGATAGGGCTATCAAACATTACCTATTAACAATGCCTCCTTTGGCTGCACTCATAAGGTATCTGTCTAATTCTCTACTTCTCTGTAAATATCAAACCTGTTACTCCCTCCCTACCTCTATCAGCAAACTTATTGTTTTCTTGAAAACTGTAAAATACAGCTCTCAGTAACACGTTCAATGCAATGTGTAGCTGATCTTGATTCTGCAATATTGTATAACTAAAAAAACTGTAACTTTTAGCTGTCATTCTATGTCTATATGTATTAAGGGTTTATGTTTGTGTTTCTGACACGGAGCCTTTGTAAATGAGTCCCTGACTCAAAGGTTGTAATCCTAAAGTCTGTTAAATAAATAAATAGTTATTAGGCTTGATATTTGTGCTGATAAGGAATATTTAGAATTATTGTATAGGTGTAAATAAAATATATGTTTTTCATATGATCATACGTGTGGAAAGCAATGTCATTTGTCATTATATTTGAATCTGGAGAGCATAGGATAACATCACAAGTGAATTATTATTTTTGATAATTTATGAAAATATGTTGGGTAAGGCCTGAGGTGAATCCAAGTGCATTTTTATAAAAAGTGATATTATATGCCTTTGTTCCGACAATCCCTTGGAACTGACCTTTTGCCCCCCCCCCCAAGGTATGTCCCAGTGATAAGAAGGGAGGAACTGTGTTTGTTATTTGCAAGTTAAGCCTACTTTGTTCCCTCTCCCCCTGGTGGGACAACTATATGTTAGTTATGTGCAGCACCATGCTGTACGGTAGTTTTGGGATTATCATCTAAATGCATAGTACTGTTTACCTGCAACTGAGTTCCATAGATTTCCACATCTGTTAAAAAAAAAGTAGTGATTTAATGGTCTGCGGATGCTGGGAGGGTGAGTTCCCCTGGAGTCTCCGTGGTTGTGCCTCAACCTTGAGCTGGTGGGAGAGGGCTGAAAGGGGTGAAAAGAGGCATGTACAGGGGGGCCCAGAAGATAATGATCATGTTGCACTGATCAAACCATAGCTTCCATGGTCACTTCTCCCCCCTTCAGGTATATTAGAAGGGGACAGGATTACCGTCAGCAGTTATTTAAAGCATTGTGTCCCTAAAGGTGAGGACACCCCTTGCCATATAAGCAATTGCACACTGCAGAGACAGTAACCAAGGTATATGGGACCCAAATACTTGCTGATATGCCCTTAGGCTGCACTTGGTGATACTCTTGGAATGCTAGAGAGGTGCTCTAGAGGAGGACTGGCTCAGTAGGATAATAGGCACAGTTATCCTTTGGGCACACCCACTGTTAAGTGGGAGAATTGATAGATATGGTGTGGGTGCAGAGAAGCTGGGGGGGGGGACAGGGAGACATTGGCAGACTGACCAAACAAGCACTCCTCACCTCTGGGACTATTCACCCCAGGGAGGGTAAAGTTTCTGCCTGTGTTCCATGAGCTGCACACTCAGTTTAGTTAATTGCTGAGCCCTGCCCCCCACCCCTGGGTCCTGCAGAACCATGCAGACACAAACCAAGGGCTTAAACAGGGGGCAGGAAGGGACTCAAAAACAAAAAAATAAAAAAGGGGGTACAAGCAAATATCCCCTTGCCTGATCATTGGGGTGACTGTCCCCTGTATCGAGTGGACCTGAAGAGGGAAAACACTGAGCATTTTAAGTCTGTCACTAAGCTAGGCAAAGGGTGTGCATGAAGCACCACAAGGTAGGATCATCATGAATATGTCCTAATGGGTAGAGGGCGGCTGCAGTTGTGGCTGCCGGTCCTCAGTCTTAAGTAGGCTGCTATAGCAGTAAATCCCCCAGTGACTGTTGTGGCCATCAGGGGTACAGGTGAGCTGATGGGTATAGCAGCAGCTGGTCAACTGTGTGGGAAGGGGGAGGGAGAAGGTAGTCAAGGGTTTCCAGTGTTGTTGAGAATGTTTCTGTTATACTGTTTCAATTGTTCGCATGTTGCATGTGTTTATATGCATTGGGGGTATGATGACAGTCTGGGTGGAAGAGGGGGGAGGTGATTTTGGGAAGAAGGGAAAAGGGAAAAAGAGGGGTTAAGATGGAAGCTTATAATGGCCCCCGTGTGTATAGCAATTTAACAATTTCTGTACAGAATATGTTCCACTAGGTCCTAGATGGAGACTAATTTTGTCTCCTGGAATGTGAAGGGGCTCAATTCACCAATCAAAAGAAAAAAAAGTAATGCAACAACTTAAAAGGTTGGGTCCCAAGATCGCATTCCTGCAGGAAACTAAACTGAACAGAGCAGAGGCAATGAAGCCTAAACGGGGTGGGAAGGAGAGGAGTTGCACAATATGATGAGGACTCACAATAGAGGGGTATCTATCCTTTTGCACAAGGACCTGAAGTGGAAGGTGGCTAGACATAGAGCAGACTCAGAAGGCTACTGAGTGATGGCGGAGATGGAAACCCCTGAGGGGCAGCTTATCCTACTGAATGTTTATGCACCCAACCAGGATTCTCCCCAGTTCTTCCATGACCTCAGTCTGGCCTTAACTGAGTTTAATAGCAATAAGCTGCAAGCTATAGTGGGAGGTGATTTTAACCTGACCCTGGACCCTGTAAAGAATAGAAGTAAAGGGACAGCGGAACCCCATAGGCAGGCAGCCAAGGCAACTCTCAGGCTAATGGCTGAACAAGCACTAATAGATGCCTGCGCATGAAGCACCCTGGGATGAGGGACTATACTTGCTTCTCAACAATGTATGGGACATCTAGCAGGATAGACCTATGGCTGGTGTCCAGTGCCTTTTACAACCATGTGAAGTGGGTTGAAACCTATCCCATAGCTGTCTCAGTCCATGCACCACTAGAACTCAGAATAGAGTGGGGCTCTGAACAACCTCGGATCTCTACACGGTGGCTGGATAGCCTTTCACTGGAGGATTCCCAGTTCAGGGCATGGCTAGGCCTGAAATAGCAGAGTACTGGGTGAATAATGACAATGGGGAAGTCATGGGCTCCACCCTCTGGGAGGCTTTTATGGCCACAATCAGAGGAAGGATTATCACCTTTGCCACTGCCAGAAGGAAACAGAGAGAGGCTGAGCAGGCGGCTCTCAAAAAAGAACTTGGCCACCTCGGAAGCTAAATACAAATCCCTCACCTCCAGGGATCCACCCCACACCTTAATAGACTAACTAACTAGTGCTAGAATCCAGCTAAATGCCCATCTTACAAGGCAAATCGAGTTGAACCTAAGACAGAGGGCCCGTGCATACTGGGAGGGGGAGAAAAAGCCAGCAGACTACTGGCCTACCACTTCAAGAGTAGGCAGGTGGCAAGAACGATTCATTGACTGAAGAATGGGGTTGGGGAACTGATTAGCTCTCAGAAGGGGATCAATGAGATCATGGTCCAATACTATGAGCATCTTTATTCTTCCCCATCTCCTCTGGACATAAACTGGATAGAGACATTTATGGTTAACATCCCAATTCCGCACCTCTCTCCTACTGTGGCCTCTCCTCTGGAGGAACTACTATCAGAGGAGGAAATCTTGACCGCTATTAAGTCTATGAACCCCCATAAATCTCCAATAAAAAAGAAGGACTTCCCATAGACTTCTACCAGGTCTCTGACGTAAAACTAACCACTTATCTAGCTCAGTCCTTTAAAGACTCAGTACAGAAGGGGATTCTCCTGCCCACCATGAGAGCAGCTCTGATAACGGTATTCCCCAAATAGGGCAAAGATCCACAAAACCCTGGTAATTATTGCCCTTTCTTCCTTATCAAGGCCGACACCAAAGTATTGGCTAAAGTCCTGATGGGTAGGTTGGAGAAGCTCCTCTCTGGCTTAATTCACCCTGCACATGCCAGTTTTGTAAATGGTCAAGTGAGGTCAGATCACCACAGGGCTCTGATCTCTCTGATGCACGAGGCCCAGTTATCACATATCCCTATGGCAGCACTCACCGTGGACTTTGAGGCCTTCGACTCTGTCGAATGGTCCTACGTGATATACACCCTGGAGAAGATGGACATTGGGCCTACGTTCAGGGCCTGGATACAGCTGTTCTATTCCTCACCGACGGCCTTGGTATTTACAAAACAAAGTCATGTCCCCTGCTTTTAATCTACACAGAGACACTATACAGGGGTGCCCATTGTCCCCGCTCCTGTTTGTGCTGGTGATAGAGCCTCTTGACATAGCAATCAGGGACTTACTGTGTGCAGTTCTAGAGACCCCATCTCCGCAAGGACAAAGACACGATGGAGGCAGTCCAGAGGAGGGCAACTAAAATGGTGCAGGTTCTGTACCACAAGCTATACAAAGAGAGACTAAAGGAGCTTAATATGTATACCATCAAGGAAAGGATGGATGGGGGGACATGATAGAAACTTTCAAGAAACTCAACGGAATCAACAAAGTCCAAGAGGGTAGTATCTTTTAGAAAAAGAGATGTGCAAGAACAAGGGGCACAAGTTGAAGATAGAAGGGGGACAGTTCAGGGGCAATGGGAGGAAGACCTGGTCCCAAAAGGGGGGGTGGCACTGCAATATATTTTAAAGACCACCTCTACCTCTTTGCTATCCATTAGTTTCCCCTCACCCACTGTGAAGCGCTACATGTCCTTCTCACGCTCGGCTCCAAAAAAATGCATATAGTGTGTGTCTACAACCCCCTTCCAGTGATCTAAATGGACTTGATGAACTGCTTAATCAGACCTCTCATCTCTCAGGAAGAAATGAGGTCCTTATCCTTGGTGACCTCAATTTAAATTGGTTAGGTAACTCCCAAACCACATTTCTGACTAGGCTTCAAAGTCTCAGCTTGCACCAGTTGATCAGTGACCCCACTAGAACTGCTCAATGATCCAAACCTAGCACTCTGCTGAACTGGGTTATAACCAACAACCAAGAAAACATTATCGCCTCTGGCATCTTAGTTGACACTATCACTGATCATTCCCCCACCTTTTGAGTATGGGGTAAGGTTAGACCTCCCCTGTCGAAGCCTCACTTCACTACATTCTGAAACTATGCACACTTTGACCCACAGTCTTTCCTACTGAATATTGCTACTATTAATTTAGCCTCACTTTTTATATCCAGTGATGCGCAATCTGCTCTGAACCTCTTCCTGACTCACTTCCTTGCGGTTCAGGAAAAACACTGTCCTCTCGTAACCCAGCTGGTAAAAAATAGACCTACACGATGGCTAAAATCAGACCTTCTCCACAAACTACACCAGAGAGACAAAATCTGGCTCCATTACAAAAGCTCAGTACAAACTGTTGACTTTCATTCCTATAGAGCCTTATGAAATTCCTGTAAGAGGGAAATAAGAAAGTTTAAAAGTGCCTACTGAAAGGATCTGCTAAATAAGTCCTATGAGGATTCCAAAAAATGCTGGTCTCATATAAAATGCTTCCTTGGCTCAAATCAAGCTCCCATCCCTAACGACATATCTCTAAATGGCATCCACTGTAATAATCCCAGAACCATGCAAACTTTTTTAACACTCAATTTTCTGACCTCACCAACTACACCTATTCCTTCTCTGCCAACCAAACTCAACCATCCTACCTGATATACCTGGGCCAAATTTCCACTTCAAGTCAGTCTCTAACCGTGAAATACTAAGACTGCTAAACAACATCTCCGAGTTTGCTGCGGTTAGGTCAGACAATCTAGAACCTAAGCTACTAAAACTCACTGCCCCTTACATAGCTGCACCTCTAGCCAAGATTTTGATCCTCTCCCTATGCCACAGCCATGTTCCAGACATCTGGAAGATAGCTAGGATCACCCCAGTTTTCAAAAATGGTTATCATAAAAATCCATCTAATTATAGGCACATAGCTATCTTGCCCATACTCAGCAAAATTCTTGAGAAACTCATAGCCACTCAAACCATTGACCTTCTACAGAAAAATGATCTTCTTACCACTGCACAGCATGGCTTTTAGAAAGGTCACAGTACCACCACTGCTTTGCTCAATTTCATGTCTGATACCTCTTGAGGCCATGGATTTAGGTTTTCTTACGGGGGAAATTTTTATTGACATGACCAAAGTGTTTGATCTTGTCGACCACACCATTCTCCTAGTGACTCTAAGATCTCTTGGTTTCTCACCGAATGTCATTACATGGTTCGATAGCTACCTATCGGATAGGTCCCAACTAGTTAAATACAACTCCACTCTATTGGACTTAGTGACTGTAAACATTGGCATTCCGCAAGGATCTATCCTTGGCCCCTTGCTTTTCTCTATATTTATCAACTGTATCACCTCAAACCTCCATCAGACTGCCTCCTTGCTATATGCTGATGATATTGTTCTGTACGCTAGTGCTAGAAACATTGTTGACATCAACCAGTGACTCTCCCAGGACTTTCAAAAATTCAACAGTGGCTATTCAGCAATAAACTTGTCTTAAATGTCTCTAAAACCAAAGCCATGCTGTTTGGCTCCAGTAATAAATGTAAGCATGCTCAGCCCTATTTCAATATTGCTACTGCTGATGGCTCATCTGTTGGAGTAGTTCACTCTTTTAAATATCTAGGTATCACCCTTGATCCTCTCTCAATTTTGATCTTCATATTCAACAGACCTGCAAAATGGTAAATAGAAAACTTGGTATTGCCCATCGTACAAGCTATGTACTCACCCCCTCTGCCAAGCTTGCCATAGCACGTGGCATACTCCTGCCGTCACTCACTTATGGGTTTGTAACTTATACCTCGGCAGGTAAAACATCTTTTCAGAAATAGGATGTTACCTACAACAATATCTGTCACTATGCGTCTTCATCTCATTGGATGAAACATCACTGCCTTCTTTACTCTGAACTGGGCTGGCTGTCTCCTCCTGCATCCAGATCATATGCAATTGGCTCTGTCATTGATAATATCATCAGAACAAAAATACCCAGGCCCCTGGTGGGTCCATTTCAAAACCAGACATCCAACTATAGTCTATGCTCAGCAGACAATGCTCCTGTCCACATTCCTAGATATAACTCCTCTAAAGGTGCTAGTGCTTTTTCCTGCCATGTCCCTCAATACTGGAACTTCCTCCTGCTAACCATACGCTTAGCCTCATCCCATGTCTCCTTCAAAAAACTGCTACATGACCATCTCACTGATTCCTGAACATGCTCTTGTTTTGAATCTCCCTAGTGCCCACCGCTTTCATGACTCTTCCCTGTATTACCTATCTCCAAGCACTTGCCCCAATACATATGCGCTGCACTTTTCTCCGTGATTGTCCTGCCTTCTATTTCATCTTGGCCCACTTCTAATTTCTTCATCTATCTTCCTACTCCATACTACCCTCCTTTATCTGGCACCCCTACTCCTATTCTACTCCCAGCACTTCCATATCTACCTCAGTATTATACCTACTCCAGTTGTTGCTGGACTGTTGTTGATTTGAACTTAACCTTTTATCTTACCTTCCTATAATACCTACTCTGAAACTATATTGTATTTAGTGTATTCTTATGCCTGTACTGTGTCTTTGCTACTCATAAATTGTCAATTTTTGTACCTTATTCATTGTACTGTCACTGCCTCCAATGTTTTGTTTCTGTAATCTCCCAGGTCGTGCCTGAAAAAAGTCATTGCTATGGCTAGTGTACCTTATCTGATAAACAAAAAACAAGCATATAAACAAATACATTTTTTCACGGAGAGGGTTGTGAATGCATGGAAAGGCCTTTCTGAGGAGGTCATGGGGTCAAAAACAGTGGGGGAATTCAAGAATGCATGGGACAGATATAAGGCATTTCTGGTGGGGGTTATGAAGAAGTAGACTGTTGGTTAGCTAGAATCTTCAGCTTATCCAATAGATAGGGAAATGGACAGACTGGGTGAGCCAAGTGGTTCTCATCTGCCATCAAAGACTATGTTTCTATCAAGAAGTATACCTGGCATTATTGTGGGGAGGTCGACCATGAAGACATTTGTATACGTAGATGACGTTCTAATTACTATGGCTTACACCCCCCAGGTCATTCAGAGTATACTGGATATACTTGCCAATTTTTCAACAGCTTCTGGACTGTGGGTGAACCAGGCCAAAACAGAGTTTCTGCTTTTAAACATTGCATGCTCAGAGCAAGAGGTAACCTCACATAGCCTGAAATGGTCTCCTGAAGTGATTAAATACCTAGGCATCATTACTCATCCCAACATCTCCAAATTGATCAAGACCAACTTTAGTACCCTACTTGAGGGCATTAGGAGTGACCTAGATAGATGGAAACACATGAGGCTATCACTTGCAGGCAAAAATAGACTCAGTCAAAGGGGGATAACATGAGAAGATGACCCCCAGGATCAGGGTGATCCGCTTCTTCACTCTTGACTTTCCCCCACTCCCCCTCCCTATCATAGATCAGATAAATATCTTACCAGTTTCAGATTGCCAAGGATGTATATAGTTAGAATTTTGTTTCCACTTGTCTTTTTTTTGTTTGTTTGTTTTTTTTATTTCTTTTTGTATTTAGTTCTGAACAGTACCCACTATCTGGCTCTGGTACTAGCATAGTAGTGCAGACCCAAGTAGGGTTGGCCTAGTAGTCTGTTCACTCCATAGTCAATAGAGAAGATGTACAGGAGAGGCCTGGGACAACCCAGACACCTATGTCATGCTGGCCCATTGATAGTTTATGTGGTCTACTCTCTAACATCATGTCTCTCGCTGAATGTTGTAAATGCTGATCTGGACAGCGTGAGGTCAGGAGCCACCACATGCTGGCCCCAGCCCATCAGAAGTGGTCATGTATGATCTCAATGTATGTATAACTGTATCACTGTGTACTGTCTCAATAAAAACTTTTTAACTTCAAAAATATAAGAATAAGGCATATGTAAGAGCTAAGAAAAGCAGGGCACACAGCGACTGGGAGAATTATAAAAACATACTCAAAGAATGTAAAAAGCTTACAAGGCAGTTCAAAAGGGAATATGAGTTACATAGATACATAGATACATAGACAGTGTCGGCAGATAAGGGTCTATGGCCCACCCAGTCTGCCCATTTGTGCTTGTAAGTTCAGTTTATATTTTCCTAGAAGTCTGTTGCCCCTTACCCCTGACCTCCAGAATTCCTTTATGTCTATCCCATGCATTCTTAAATCCCGTGATTGTTTCAGCCCCCACCACTTCCTCTGGCAGGGTGTTCCACTTGTCCACCACCCGTTCTGTGAAGAAATTCTTCCTCATGTTTCCTCTGAATCGTTCTCCCTCCAACTTCATCCCATGCCCGCTAGTCCTGGAACATCTTTTTCACTTAAAAATAGTGTATTCCTGCACCCTGTTCCTCCCTGTAAGATACTTGCATGTCTCTATCATATCCCCTCTCTCCCTCCTCTCCTCAAGGGAGTACATGTTCAGTTTCTTCAACCTGTCTTCATAGGACTTGTGATGCAATCCATGCACCATCTTTGTTACCCTCCTCTGAACCTTCTCTACCCTGTCTATGTCCTTACGTAGGTATGGTCTCCAGAACTGTACACTGTACTCCAGGTGGGGCCTCACTAGTGTCTTGTATGGCGAATTATGACCTCCCTTTTCCTGCTGGTGATGCCCTGCCTATACATCCAAGCATCCTATTTGCTTTACCTGCTGCCTTGTCACACTGTTTCCCTACCTTGAGGTCATCAGAGATGATAACCCCAAGATCCCTTTCCTGCTTGGTGCATGCTATATCCTCACCCCCAACTGATATATTGTGCCAGGGTTTTTGTGCCCCATATGCACTTCCTTGCATTGAATTTCAACTGCCAAACCCCTGACCATTCTTCAAGTTTCTGCAGGTCCCTTCTCATTCTGTCTACACCCTCTGGTGTGTCTACTCTGTTACAGAGCTTTGTGTCATCAGTGAACAGTGAAATTCTGCCTTCTAGGTCCTGCGCAATGTCACTGATGAAGATGTTGAATAGGACCGGTCCCAGCACTGATCCTGTGGTACCCCACTGGTCACTCTTCCCTCTGTGGGTGACAGCCATTTACCACCACCCTCTGTCCTGCCACCCAGCCAGTTACCTACCCACCACACTACTGTCCTGCCCACCCATATTCCCCAGTTTGTGTAATAGTCTTCTATGTGGCACAGTGTCAAAGGCCTTGCTGAAGTCCAGATAGGCCATGTCCACTGCCCTCCCTTGATCCACCTCCCTAGTCACCCAGTCAAATAATTCGATGAGGTTGGTCTGACATGACCTCCCCCTAGTGAAACCATGCTGCCTTGGGTCCTGTAGTCCATTGACAACCAGATGTTCCACCAATCTCTCCTTCAGTAGTGCTTCCATGATCTTCCCCACTACCGAGGTGAGGCTGACTGGTCTGTAGTTCCCTGCTTCCTCTTTGTTCCCACTTTTGTATAAAGGGACTACATCTGCTGTCCTCTAGTCTTTGGGTACCTCTCCTGTTTCCAGTGATTGGCTAAACAGGATAGCCAGAGGTTCAGCCACCACCTCTCTTAGTTCTTTAAGGACCCTGGGGTGCACCCATCTGGCCCTATTGCTTTATCAACTCTTATTACTTCCAGTTCTTTCAGGACCCTTTCTCGTGTAAAGGGACTTGTATCCATTCTGCACCATTTTCACCCTTGTACTCCTTTAGACCATTACCCTCCTCTTCCTCAGTAAAGACTGAGCAGAAATACCTGTTCAATATGTCAGCTTTACTGATGTCATCCTCCACGCGGCCCCCATCCTCCCCCTTCAGTCTCACTATCCCTCCCTTTGTCTTTCTTTTTTCACTTATGTGCCTGTAAAAGGTTTTGTCCCCTCTACCCACTGATTTTGCAATGTGTTCTTCTGTCTGAGCTTTGGCTCCCCTTACTAACCTCCCTACCTCCTTTTGCTTCTCCTGGTACTTCTCCCTATCCCCTTCTGTCTGTGTCTTTTTGTATTGCCTGAATGCAATCTTTTTGGCTTTCACTTTCTTTGCTACCTCTTTGGAAAACCATAATGGTCTCCTCTTCCTTTTCCTCTTGCTAACCTGCTTAATGCATAACTCTGTTGTTATTGTAATCCCCATTTTAAATACTGCCCACTGTTCCTCAACCCCTGATTCCTGTCCCATTCCCCTTAATGCCTCTTTCAAGTATCTCCCCATTTTCCCAAAGTCTTCCCCCTAAAATCCAGGATACGTATTTTTGTGTGGTTTGGTTCTGCTCCTTCTGTGATTTCAAACCACAATAACTGGTGGTCACTGTTCCCCAGGTGCTCCCCACTGTTACCCCATCCACAGTCCCTGTTTGTGAGCACAAGTTCCAGTATTGCCTTCTGCCGAGTTGGTTCCATGACCAATTGCTTGAGGAAGGCACTCTGAGAAGTCCAGGATAAATCTGCTCTAGTTGATGCTGCTGCTGGGATGCTCCAGTCACATCTGGAATATTGAAGTCTCCAACCAGTACTACCTCACCCTTGTCTGCCATCCTTTGGATGGCTAGCATCAACTCCTATCTGTTTCTTCCTCCTGGGCTGGTGGTCTATAGACCACACCTGTGCGGATGGCTGTCCCCATTTTCCTTTTCAGTTTAACTCACAGTATCTCTCCCCCATTTTGTTCCTCCCGGATCTCTGTGGCCCTTCTGTCATTTTTCACATACAGTGCAACTCCTTCTCCCTTCCTGCCTGTTCTGTCTCTTCTGAATATGTTGTAGCCAGGTATGGCCATCTCCCAGTCATGGTTATCATTACACCAGGTTTCAGTGATGGCAACAATGTCCAGGTCTGACTGCACCATGACAGCCTCCAGATCTTCCATCTTGTTGCTAAGGCTCCTGGCATTTGCACACGTTACGCATGGCCACCAAGGTAAAAGATAACTACAAACCTCATTAAAACTATATAAACCACAAAAGAGGGGGTAAAGTCGTTGTGGCGCCCCTAGAAAATAACAACTGGGAATTAATCTCAGATGACAGACTTAAGGTGCAAATATTAAATGTATATTTTGGTTCAGTACTTAACAGTAGAACAAACATAGCTAATTTGGAGCAAACAGTGAAGCTTGATAGACCATTTACAGTGGAGAGGAAGGATGTCCATGAGAAATTGCTTCAGGCTAATCCTTACAAAGCTCTGAGCCAGGATGGTGTGCACCCAAGAGTGGTCAGAGAACTGGCCAATGAATTAAGTAAGTAAGTAAAGTAAGTAAAATGTTATTTGTGTGAGGTGCCCTTCCAGTGCTCAGGGCACCTTTACAATACATATTAAAAAAAGAAATTTCATAACATTACATATTAAGAACAAATAAAACATATTAACACACATTCAATAGGTCCCTTAAAATGCCTGGTTAAAAATAAATGTTTTTAAGGATTTTTAAATCCTTCCATGGTCAGGCTGTCTCGTATCTGGTGCGGTAAAGAATTCCACAGGGTAGGTGCCATAAAGGCAAAAGATTTTCCTCCTGATGTTTTTAGAGATACCTTGGGAATCTCTAGCAATCCCTCACCAGAGGATCAGAGTGAGTGGATGGGACAGTAAGGATACAAGAGTTCTTTCAGGTAGTGGGGTCCCTGCTCATGGGGCCACTGTAGTCCCTATTTTTAAAAAGTGGAACAGGAAGGAGTGCTGCAATTATAGGCCAGTGACCCTGATGACGATTGTGGGAAAGATATTGGAAGGAATTATTAAAGATCATATAGACAGAATTATTCAGGCAACTGACAAAGGTGACAGAACACAACAATATGGTTTCACCAAGGGTCGTTCTGTCAGACCAACCTACTAGAATTTTATGGTCAAGTTAGTGAAGCCCTAGATCACAATTCTCCAGTGGAAGTGATCTTTTGGGATTTTACTAAGGCATTTGACAAAGTGCCACATTGTGAGTTGATTGAATCCTTATTCACAATGGGGATAAATGGAAATATAGTACATTGGATCAGCTCCTAGTTAATCAATAGGAAACAGCAGGTTATCCTCAGGGGCATGACCTCTGAATGGACTACGATGACTAGTGGGGTTCCATAGAGATCAGTTTTGGGGCCATGTCTCTTTAATCTATGTGCAGTCTCCATGAGATGTAGTGAGGAAGTTTGGGCTGCCAAATTTGTGGATGATTCCAGAATTGGTATGCCAGTACAAGATACTGCAGATATCAACACCTTGCAGAATGCTTTGGGTGAACTAGAGCAGTGAGCAATCTCGCACAGGCTGGAATTTAATACAGATAAACGTTCAATCATGCATTTTGGCAGAAACAATACCAGGGTAGCTTATCAACTGAGGATCAAACAGTTAAAGGAAGTAACCCAGGAGACAGACTGGGGATCACTATAACTAGTGATCTAAAATATACAGAACATTGTTTAACAATCAAACAGAGGGCCAATGGCATTTTGACAAACATTATGAGACATATTACAAGTAGGGATAGCAAGGTGATGGTTCCCTTGTATGTGCCTCTAGTTAGACTGCACCTTAAGTATTGTGCTCAATTCTGGGCACCAGGCACTAAAGCAATGATAAAGACTATAGAGGGAGTTCAGTGCAGAGCAACGCAATCAATGGCCAACCTTAAAGGCATCAATTACAACCAAAGGCTGCTCAACTTAAGGATGTATTTTTGGGAATACCACAGACTGAGAGGAGATATATGTGTATGGTTTTTCTTGCACTGACCAATGATGACTTATGGGCATGTCAGGGACTTAGGCTCAAACATCAAATATATGACAGTAGATCACATGTATTACAGTTAAGGGGTGATTCTTGTTACACTAACAGGAGCGCATACTGGTATAGTCAAAGAGTGATAACATTTTGGAATTCATTACAGTTTCATGTAGTAGGTTGCAGGGATATGAATGAATGTAAGACCAGATTTAATGAATACTGTGTAGGTATTGGAATAACTGGGTATAGTTATTAATTGAGGCAAGCATTATGGACAAATTGTCTTCTGTGCTCTGCATTCAGCTGTGAGACCTATGAAGTAGTATCAGATCTGCCTAGCCCAGCCTGGAGCTATGACAGTCATTGATGCTGACTACCTTCTCAGTTTGAGCAGCACTCCCAGCAAATGCAGGAAAGGTGGGAAGGCATACAGAAATGTCCACAACCAGCTGAGGACAAGAGCATCTTCTAGGCCTGTACCCACTGATGGGGGTCTGCAACAAAACAATGGAAGCTGATTGTCCTCCCATGATGCAATCGGTCTATTTCAGGTGTACCACTCCATCTGAACACTGCTGCCAGCACCTGCTGGTTCAGGGTTCATTTGTGATTTCCCTTGCTGATTCTGCTCAGGGAATTTGCCAGCACATTATCTTTCCCTGGCAAACATACTACTGACAGCTGAACGTCCAGGGAGTATGCTAAGTTACAGCTCTTCATTGCTTTTCTGCAGAGCTGTGAAAATCTTGTTCCTCCCTGCATGTTTAAGTAATAAATTGCTGTGGTTGTCACTTCTGACCTGGACAGACTGACTCCTGATCTGGGAGGCAAATGCCTGTAATACCAGATAAACTGCTCTGAGTTCCAGGAAATTTCTTTTCATTTCATTTAATTTTTATTTTTTACCCTTGTAAGTCTGATGAGCAAATTGCCCATTTTCACAGACAACAAGCATACAATTACCATTACAAAAAACAAACTACATAAACAAGTACATTGCATACTAACAACATAAAAACATAATTTTAACAAGTACATTCCTGGGATGTTTGTAAATGCCTTTTTAACATTGACTTAAAAGACAGTACGGACTTGCAATTCATTATTTCACCTGGGAGGGAATTGATGTAATAGGGACCCCTGCATAGCAGTGAACACTGTACCAATGTTTTCTTGAAAAATGGAACATTGGATGTAAACTTGGATTGAGTTCTGGTACAATTAGAATTAGCATACTTAGGAAAATAAGTGCTTATTGAATTAGGTAATAGGCCCGATTTGATTTTGAACAAAAAAAAAAAAAATTTATCTGAATTCTATTGGTTAACGAAAGACAGGAGGAAAGTTTAAGTAATAAACAGTGATGAGTTCTATAAGGAACTGAAAGCATAAATCTGAGAATGGAGTTATATGTGATAAACATTTTCCCTAAAAGTTTACAATTTATGGCTACGTATACCACCAACCCATAATCCAGAACACTAAAGAGAAAACTACATGCAAGAAGCTTGCTAGATTCCATTGTTAAGTATGACTTTATTTTATATAGACACCCTAATCTTTGATGGATTTTCTTAATAGTTGAAATAACATGATGTTCGAAAGTAATGTTAACGTCGAATACAATACCAAGATATTTAAATGTTTCAACATATTCCATAGCAATTCCATTGGCATCCTGAATAGGTTGAAGGTGAGGTGGACTACTCTTTTTATTTGTGAAAAGCATAGTTTTAGTTTTAGCAGAATTAAGTATGAGATAATTAAAGGACAACCAATTTTGGAAAGAATTAAAATTAACCTGCAGTTTAGCAAGAGCATCATTTATTATGGGACAAACCTCATACATAACAGCATAATCTGCATAAATTATAATAGAAGAGGATGAGCATGAGGTTGGGATGTCGTTCATGAGGACAGAAAAAATGACGGGGCCCAGTATAGACCCCTGGGAAACACCACATTTGATCGATTTGGGAGAAGAGGAATAACCGTCAATTGTTGTAACATGTGACCTGTTCAGAAGATATTGTGAAAACCATCTAATAGTTTCCTGAGAAAAATGCAATTTTCCCAAAATGCTAGGGAGCAAATTGTGCTCCACAAGATCAAAGGCCTTGGTGAGGTCCACAAAAAGAGTGACAACCACGTGCCCTTTATCAAGGGCACATTGGATGCCACTAGTGAACCTCACCAAGGCTGTTTCTGTGTTGTGTCCTGTCTTAAAGACGTACTGTCATGGGGTAAGCAGATTGTGTTTATCAAGATACTCCAAGGCCTGATCTAATATTATTCTTTCCAAGATCTTAGACCATGGGGAAAGTAGAGAAATAGGTCTATAATTAGAGGCCAATGATGGATTACTGGCTTTACAGTATACACAGGTCTTATTACTGCTTGCTTCCACAACTCTGGAAATACACCATGAATGATTAAAAAATGAAAAATAATGGTTAAGAGGTATGAAAAGGTTTCAATACCCATTCTCAAAATTCGTACAGTATGTCAATGGAATCAGCTAACAAGAACGGTTTATGATCATATCTAAGTATGTAATCCCTAATAGTCTGTGGTGTGACTTTTTGTAATGTAAACCTGGGAAAAACCTCAGAGTCGAGCAATGGTAAATCATTTGTAACTGAATGTGGGTTAGATTGAGATGACCTTAAACTTACCTGATCTGGGGTGGAGATAAGTAAGTCATTATTTTCAAGAGAAATTAGTTTCCCTACCCATTAATTTATTCAATACCTTCCAGGTAAGTCTGGGATTACCTGATGCTTTGTCCTGCTGATTTAAAAAAAATGTTACTCTAGCTTTTCTAATTTCATATTTGCATTTATTTCTCAAAATTTTATAAGTCAGGAGAGAACCATCCTCTCTACTGGATTTATACATTTTCCAGCTTCTGTCTCTTAATTTCACAAGATCTAACATATCTTTAGTAATCCATTCTTGTTTTGATGACTAATATGCATTTTTTTCATGGGTGTCAATCTAACTATGATGGACTTGTTAAGTGCTACAAAAGTGTCTAAAAGAACATTAATATTGGGGATTGATTCCAACTGAGACCAATTTGTTTCTTTGCTAGCAGAGGCAACATCTTCAGGAGTCAGATATGAAATCCTTCTGAATTCAATTTACCTTGGTTTTTGTATTACAAGTTTAACAGACCATTAGCACACTACTGGGCAATGGCCACTTATGCTGTCAGGGAGTATCACTGTATTAGTGATCCTGCATGGCTGGGTGACCAGAATCCAGTCAAGAATTGTACCTGAATTAGTTCTGTAATTATGTCAAGTGATTTCGTGAATCATTTGGTGTAAACCTAGATCTAACAAAGTATCGCATGTACCATCAGTTCCATTGGTATTCCAATTATTGTTAAAATCTCCTAATAAGATCCACTCTCTATTAGGGGGAAGATGAGATTTTAACTGGGAAACCAGATCAATACCATTCTTAAATTTCCCTGGTGGAATATATATAAAGAATTATTTATTAGTCTCTTATCCTGACCAAATAAGACCGCTACAGAAACAAGGTCACAGTAAGGGTCACTGATGTTATTCAAAACCCTGGTAGCATTAAGTTTAGAATTAATATAAATGAGTGTCCCACCCCCTTGTTTACCCACCTTTCATGACGAAACTCATTGAAATTGGTCAACAAGATTTCTGAATCCTGGATATTGCTATTTAACCAGGTCTCCTATAGCGTGATCACATAAAAACTGTTCATCTCTGTCCATACCACAAATGGGTCCCATTTGGAAGTGAGACTATGAATATTCAAATGAATAACTTTTAAAGCTGAGTGGGAATCGGAAACCACTGATTTATTCATTAAGTCACAGTTAAGATCTAACTGACCTAAAGATTGGGGACCAGGGTGGGGATGTACTGCACCAGAGATGAGCAGTAACAATGCAAGAAGCAGCATGAAATAAATCTTATTGACCAATTTCTTGTAATTTTTTGTACTAGAATAATGAATACTGGTCATAACATTCAAAAAGAAATTATCAATAGTGAATTTCTGAATATTAACAGTGGTGAAGAAAAAAGCCCATGTATTACACATTTTAAACTCAACCTAACTGTCGTTAGGGTACTTCATATGGCTATGAGATTCACAATTGGTACCAAACGTAGTAGCTAGATAAACATCTCCTTCCCACCTATTGCATGTTTTAAGCCTATAAGGGCTATCTTTAAAATAATTCATGTTAACCTGATATGCACATTCGGAACTAGGCATAAAAAGAACATCCTCACCTCCCTCCAAGAAACTTTTAAATATTAAAATATGTGCTAAAATAAAACAGTAAATCACTAATATAAGCATTTTCAAAACTTCTTACAACAGGCTGGTTATCAGCCAAACCTAGTCTCACTCAAATCAAGCAATAAAATAGGACTAATTTAGGGTTAAGTCAGTTATTTAAAACAATTTTTCTCCTGGGAGTGGCGCTTGTGCCACTCATGCTAGCACCACAGCACCACAGCACTTGCGCTGTGAGCAAGTCCAGCTTTTAAATGTAGAAACCCCTCCTTGGCAGTGGCATCACTCCTTGAAACTTTTCCCCACAGTCCCATTCTTTGGATAACTCACCAATACCAGGGTTCTCACAACAAGGGGAGTGTGAGTCCAAAGGATGATAATACAGTCTGGAGGTGAACACAGGTAAGCTGGAAACAGTTTAAAACAGACTGGCTGCTGAGGATTATGTCAGTTCTGTGTGCAGGATACTGCAGTGCTGTGAGCAAGTACAGTTTTTAAATGCAGAAACCCCTTTTTGGCAGTAGCATCACTGCCTGAAACTCCTCCCCACAGTCCTATTCTTTGGATAACTCACCAATACCAGGGGTTCTCACAAGGAGGGGAGCAGGAGTCCACAGGATGATAATACAGTCTGAAGGTGAACACAGGTAAACTGCAAACAGTTTAAAACTGACTGGCTGCTGAAGATTATGTCAGCTCTGTGCTCAGGATACTGCAGCTCTGTGAGCAAGTCCAGTTCTTAAATGTAGAAACCCCTCCTCGACAGTAGTATCACTCCCTGAAACTCTTCCCCATTGTCCCATTCTTTGGATAACTCACCAGTACCGGGGGCTCTCACAAGGAAGGGAGCAGGAGTCCAAAGGATGATGATAATACAGTCTGGAGGTGAACACAGGTAAGCTGGAAACAGTTTAAAATAAGACTGGTTTCTGAGGATTATGTCAGCTCTGTGTGAGGATATGGAGTCTCCTGTGTACTCCAAGGACCACTCACAGTGAAGTCCTTCAGGTGGGCACCCTAGCCTAGGAGGGAGGCATCTGTTGTGAGTATAGCCATAGGTGATTGCTGATGAAAAGGAATTCTCGCTCTATAAGGCTGCATTATTCCTTCCACCATTGCTGTACCTGCAACAAAGACATTGTGAAGGGCATTAATTTGGACAGTGGATCCCACCTCCGAGGCAAATGGTTCCCTAGGTGATACTGAATATCTCTCATTTGGAACCTGGCCCCTGGTACAAATGCAATGGATGAGGCCATGTGCCCCAGTAAACACAGAAAATCTCTAACAGGTTTTGGCTGGTCTGTCTTGAAGGATTATGCAGCTGCAATCAGATTTGCTACACTTGCTTGAGGGAAGAATGTCTTCCCTTGCAGGTATACAGCTCTATACTTATAAAGTCCAGAACCTGAGCTGATTCCTTTTGGGGGTTTAAAGATTTATGAGGAAGCCCAGGTTCTCCAATGTGCCTTGTGTCAGTAGTAGGGAGGACTTTGCTTCCTGCTGTATTTTTCTTGAGACCAGCCAATCTTCCAGATAGGGAAAAACCACCACTCCTTGCCTTCTCAAATGTGCTGATGCCATAGTTAAGCACTTTGTAAACACTCTTGATGCTGAGGTGAGACAGAAGGGTAGGGAATTGAACTGATGGTGGCAAGTCCCTACTCTGACCCTGAGGCACTTTCTATGGCTGGGCCTGATTGGTATATGAAAATAAGCATCCTGCAGATCTAGTCACCTCAGCCAGTCTCCTTCTTGCAAATATGGAATCCCTGAGCCCAGTGTTATCATCTTGAATGTGTCTTTCTTTAAGTGTTTGTTCAGATATTTCAGGTCTAAAATACAGTAGGTCACCACTCCCTAGTTTTCTAGTAGGTCAGGAAGTACCTGAAAAAAGTCCCTTGCCCCTCTGTGAGGGAGGTACTTTTTCTACTGCATTTTCTTGCAACAATTTTCTCACCTCCATCTCCAGCAGGATTTTTCTGATGGGGTGTGAGGGTGGAAACTCTTGTGGTTTTACAGTTTGGGGGAATTTTCTGATTTGCAGGGACAAGCCTTGGACTCACTGTTTCCAGGACCCACTTGTCTGTTGTTATTTTTGTCTGTTCCTGGAAATAGTCAGCCTTCTTTCCACTGGAAATGAATGAGTAACCTGTGCAGACTTGTTTAGTTTAGGTTCTGAGTGCTGGTGGTGCAGTTGCATCCCTGGTGCCACCTCTACCCCTACCACTATAGTAGTCCTGCTGTGAATGGTAGTCATAGGTGATATAAACACGGAGGAAGTATCCTCTATGCCTACATCCCCTTCCATAAGGCTAATAGGAAGAGGTCTTTCCTTTCTCAGCATTGCTCTTGTAGGTGGTTTTGTATTCATCCTCCTTTTTCATGAAGGCCTCTGTCTTGTCACCAAACTGTGAATTTCCCCTCACAGGGGAAATCCATCACTTTTGAGTGTCCTGGGACTAGAGATGTAGCAAAGTTTTACTACGCCTGCAAAGTTAATGTGAAGTGCCAAACTTCACATCCGCGTATCATTATGCGAAGTTTCCATTAAAAGTTTGAAATTCGCCTCTAATGGACTTCACGTTCTAAAACTTTGCATTAACTTTGGGTTACATTTTGAGAAGGTGAAGTTTGTGAGGAACATCACACAGATCACATGTCTAACTGTCTGCAGATCACCTGATGCAGGCCGGATATGAATCAGGAACCACCCCTTGCTGTTCAGCCACTTTTCTGGATGCACTGTGTCCACAGTGACCTTAAGGCTTGTTATGCTCTGGTTTGCAGAACTTTGCATGTGATGTCTGTGCCCTGAGAACTAATTAGACCAGCTGTCTAGTGATATTTTGAACCTGATCATGCCCTCCATCCAATATGGATGAAATGCCACATTTGTAGCGTGGGTCCAGCATTGTGACTATTCCAAATTTGGGAGATTGCCAAATATTGGCGATGTTTCTATTGCTGTGTAAGTTTGTAATCATATGTTTGAGTAACACACAGCTTGACCCATCTCTGACCACATCAAGACTAGGCTGCAGAGTCAACAATGTCTGCCTCAGCACCCATAGCAGTGGAATGGCCTGAATAACGAATGCAGCGTCACCACTCACTACCTGTGTGGCTGGGCGTGTTGAAACAGCCTCAGAATTACTGTTACTGAATCCATGAGTTGCCATTGCTCAGTTGTCATAGACATTGATGCCCTGGTCCAGAACGGTCATGGCTATTGTGCATAACAAGGTACTTGTATATTGCTTTGTACTGCTCGTATAAGCGCTCTGCCATGTAAAGTATGGAGTCCCATCTTGTGACAACTTCAAGCTTGAGGTGGTGCTGAGTGAGTCTGTTTTGGATCTGCAGATGCCTAAGCTGGTCATGGGCCTTTCCAGAACATGCAAAGTGGGCACAGATGCAATGTGCAACAGTCAGTATTTGCCTGATTTCTGGGTACTGCAGAAACTCCTGTACCACAAGATTTAAACAGTGGGCCATGCAGGGAATCCTCACATAGCCACCATTGCTGATACATTTAACAGCATTGGGCCCATTATCACTTGCTATGAAGTCAGGTTCTAGGGACAGGGAGTGCAGTCACTCATCAATTTATGTCTGTAGCAAGTCTAGCATATTTTCACTTTTATGCAACACTGCTACACTACAGACTGCAAATATGGCACACTGCCTAATGCCAGGAAGGCTGCTACCACCACAGTCTGACTTATTACAGTGTTTTCCCATGCCGCCATCACAGACAACCCCATGTAGCTGCACCCAATGTGCAGTAATACACAGATAGGAACTACCTGCCATTTTGCCACTTGTCCACATATCCATGCTTAAGTGAATGTAAGGTGATGCGGAATGCTGAAGGGCATGTCTTACAAACTCTGTCACAGTACGATATAACTCAGGGACAGCACAGATGGCAAAGTGTGTCCTGGACAGGATCTTCAGTTTAGGATATGCACATGCCACAAAGCCTTGGAATCCCACATTCTCCACAAAGGAGAATGACAACAGGTCAATTGTAGGCATTTCTGATATGGCAGCATTGAGTTCAGGTGCAACCACATGATTTGGCAGGAATGTACAGTGCCACTCAAAAAGGCTGTGCAATGTGGGTTGCATTGTTCTGTGTTTTGCACATGGCATGCCAAACGTCTCTTCTCTGTGAACTGCCATGGATGGGGTGTTTTTCACGTAGCATGGTGAGTGCACAGGTGACAAGCCAATAAGTGCTTTTATTTTATCTGTTTTAAGCACAGGAGTTAATGTAGTAGAATTACTACATGGACCACCACTGCTATTCGGACCACTACCGAACACTGAAAATCATCCTCCTGCTCATGCCTGTAGTAATCCTCTGGTGTTAATTCACAACTTTTACCTACATAGCTACTTACACTGACTTGAGAGAGGGATAGCATGCTCCCTAAGGTGGACGAGGGAGAACATCCCACTATGGCTTTGGCTCCCTTCCGGTGCCTAGTCCACAGTGTAATGTGCCTGCTCTTGAGATAAGCATGCTGGCCCCCCAGTGCCAAGATGGCTACCCTTTTTACCATGCCTAACATGTGCTTGACAAAGCTGGCAGATTGCCACTGTTTCATCTTTTTCGTCTTGCATAAAAAAATCCCAAACTATGGATTTTGGTGCCCTACATTTCATATGACGTTGCTGATGCATATGGGACTGCAATTTTCATGGAGGTGAAATTTGGGATGTGCAGCATGATTTCAGGTGTGCTGCAAACTTTGACTTTGACTGACCATCACAGTCTGTGAGTATGACTTCAGGGTTATCCACAGACACAGCTACATCAGAAGAACTTTGGGGGGGGGGGCTTACTAACAGACTGTTTATCTACAGCCACCTTAACTTCCTTTTTTGTCCAGTTCCTATATAGTGTTGCTAGCATGCAACATCATCATCGTAATCATCATAATCCACGAATTCACTTTGGATGCTATCCTGTGGAGATATTACAAGTGCAGCCTCAGTATGATCATCCACACTTTTTGGTCAACCTCTGATTGTTTGGATGGCCTAACATGAGGATCTCTGCAAACATGAGACTGTGAATTATGATGATCAGGATCATGATCAGCTACTGTGGGGAGTGGGACATTAACTAGACTCAAGTCTTCAGACTCCAAACCATTTTTGCCACCTGATAACTTTGCCTGCTTTGAAGCAATACTCCTGAAGTTATCAACAATGCCGCCACTCACTTTACTACCAGTGACACCAGCATCTCCATCCAGCATTGAATTGACTGATTTCACTAAAAGAAACTGAGTCACAGAACTCCCTTTATTTGCAGAAACTACCTTACCTTCCTGCTGCGTACTACAATGTCCACGATCGCACTTAACGCTGCTAGGCTCAGATGAACCTGTCTCATCATCACAACAACTTCCATTGCTAGCATTTGTAGGCACACAAGCAATACTCTTCTTGACAGCATTGCCACAGCCAGAAACAGCTTTGCATGGCCGTCTCTTCATGGGCATTTTTTAAAATTACACAGGCAGTC
The DNA here is from genome assembly GCA_016271365.2 of Neoceratodus forsteri. Taxonomy (NCBI): domain Eukaryota; kingdom Metazoa; phylum Chordata; order Ceratodontiformes; family Ceratodontidae; genus Neoceratodus; species Neoceratodus forsteri. The sequence continues at coordinate 934,219,404 of CM028131.1, forward strand.
ACCAAGAAAAGAAAAACATGCACTACAAAAAGTGATTTTTCTGATTTTGTCTGTTGCTGTAACAAATTCAAGAGAATTCACAAGAAAGTACAATGACAAAAATACTGCAATAAGTACTTTTTTAGTATGTCTGTTTTTCTTGGTTTAAATGCTATAACATGCACTGAGAGAGAGAGCGAGAGAGAGAATGTTTAGAGTACTATGGGGAAACAAACAATAGTGGTACAGTGACAACAATTTCAGAAAGATGGAACATAGACAATTAACAGCAACATTATATTTTTTTAGTTTTTGGTGGATGGGAAGCCATAAAAGCAACACTACTGACTTCCAGATGGAAAATGGGCACTAAAGAGATGTAGCCATACAGGCACAACAAAACCTCAACCAGTCTTCACAAATCCAAAAGTGAAAACAACTATATCCTATTTTGTGGGGGTTGGGGGGATTTACAGCAGTAGCTAGATAGAAGCCGGAACAAAATACAACAGACAGGCTGAGAAATTAAGAATCCTGCTATTACAGTGGCACATTAAAATGCATATGCATATGAATTGATGGCACTCACACAAACTAAAGGTAATGCACACAAACTTTAACGGTTCAGTAATCTACAACACAGTCTTTTAAACAGACTAAATAAATGCACAGTGAACAGCAAAAACTTATACAAAATTACTAGAAGTATTACTGTGTGTACCTGTGTACAGAACTGAACACACCAATACTAAAGCACTAGCCAACAACAGTTGGAAAGACTGCCTTTCACACTGTGGTCTGTGAATCTCCCTTCTACACCATTGATATGCCCCTCCCTCAAAGCGCACTGCTTCAGTGTCTGTCAGTACAGACACAGAATGTACTAGTTTAAAATGCAATATGCACACCAAATCAATAAATGCTCAATGATATAAACACACAAGGGTTTTCTACACTTGATGTGCTAAATAAGGACTCAAAAGTTCAATCGAAAAATGCTTTTTTGAATGTTTTTTGAAGGTTTGAATCTCAGAGCTCTGAGAGCAAACTAACTCCAGCTTTCCACTGCACACCCGATGCTGAACTGAGGCTGTGCAAGCCGATATAGAACCCATGTGACCTTCCATCCCATGAATCATTGCAAAATTTGCCTTCAGCATCAAAAAAAAAAGGTGAAGTAATGCGAAGTAACACGAAGTCCATATTATCCTATGGCAACTTCGCGTTCCCCCAAAAGGCAGAGTTATTCACTTCACATTGTGGAGAATTTCATGAAATTCGAGTTCTACTTGAAATACTCCATGCAGTAAAGTTGAGTGACTTCACCCATCTCTACCTGGGACAGACTGGTTGTTTCAAGCCACGCAAACCTCCTTAATGACACTACATGGATGATGCAGCATCATTTGTGTACACTGCCATGTGGAACTGGTGCTTTGTGGTGTCTGTGGCTCATCTTACTGTATTAGCCATATCATGTGCCATGTCTGCAGTAACCTTTTTGCTTAGTACCAGTATGGAATTTCATAGGGCTTTCTGCTACTGTCTGTGTAGTCCAGGTACGCAGCCTGCCTAAGGAGCAGGGAAGCTGACTTGCTTCTAGCTGTGATCCTGAGGTTAAAAACATTTTGATAATCTCTCATTCACACTTCTGGAGCAATCCATTTAGGCTCTTACTAACTGCATTTCTGAGTTCCTGCCATTTTGTATCATGAGTGCCCAGTGGCTTGCCGGACTCTGTGTGACTGTAAGGGGCTGGCTACCCCTACACTTGAGCACTGACCCTGCACTGGTTACCAGTATCCATAGTCCACTCCCAATCTTACTGACACCTGTCACCTGTGAAGAAAAATGGAAAATTAAATAGAATGTCCAGATCACAGTGGTGGCTGCACTGTATAACCATTGCCCACTCCCAATCTTACTGTACCTGTCACCTGTGAAGAAAAAAGAGAAACTGGTTAGAATAGCCTGGCCACAGTGGTATCTGCATGGTATATTCATTATTCACTCCCAGTCTTACTGTACCTGTCAACTGTGAAGAAAAAAGAGAAATTAGTTAGAATGTCCTGGCCACAGTGGTGGCTGCAAGTTATATCCATTATCCACTCCTAATCATATTATATCTTTAGCTCCGTGAAGAAAATTCTGTTTGAGTCAAAGTGCTGAGGCAAGGACTATTGGTAAAATGATTGTTTTGGTAATGGAATAGTCTGCAGCCTTGAACACTTATATTGCATTGTCGACTTTTTGTTTGCTGTGAGCCTGTGGTTAAAAACTTATATAGAATTTTTTTTTTGTACACTTTATTTAAGCTTGATACAGCAGTACAGTGGAATTACATGCATCCAACTCAAAATAGTTATACACTCAAAATAGATATACAGTCAGGTGATGCCTTCCAAATTATTACACATCAAATCTATTATTTATAAGGCTTTCCCAAGGTGTTATATTACATTCGTGGGATTCTGAGCTACAACTATGATAATGACGCAGTCACAGTAGAGGGTCTTTTAATAACTTGTACATAGTCATACATTCATTTATCTATCTCTCCCCCCTGAATTATATAAAAGTCAAGTCAAGCCAAACTTTATTTTTATAGCACCTTTCCAAGCCAAGGTGCTGTGCATAAAACCAATTACAATCAATATAAATAAAATTAAAACAGTAAATCAATTTATCCATATTCTGGAAAGTCTAGGTTAAATAAATACATTTTTAGTTTAATTTTAAACCTATCAATGGTCAGGCATTCTCTCAACCGACAAGGTACAGAATTCCACAGGATTGGTGCCGAGAAAGAAAAAGCTCGATAACCAGATGCCTTCAGTCGAACACTGGGAATCTCCAGCAATCCCTCGTCGGCGGAACAGAGGTGGCGGAGGGGGCAGTAGGGTACCAGGAGATCTTGCAGGTAATCAGGTCCCTGATCATGTAGGGCTTTAAAGGTTAGCAAGCTAAACTTAAAGGTGATCTGCCACTGAATGAGCAGCCAGTGCAGTTCGCAGAGCACAGGCGTAATATGACTGGTCCTAGAAGTCCCACTCAGAAGCCTGGCAGCCACATTCTGCACCAGCTGCAAGTGACGGATATCAACCCCTGGTAGCCCTAGGTAGAGGGAATTGCAGTAATCAAGACGGGTAGTGACAAAGGCATGGACCAATGTTGGAAGATCATCCGGGGGAACCAGATGTTTCACCCGGGCGACATTCCTGAGATGATAAAAAGTTGATTTAACGACAGCTAAAACCTGAGGCCTTAGAGTCAAATCATCATCAAAAGTAATGCCCAGGTTTTTCACCCAGTCTGAGGTAGTGAGCTGTGTACCACCAAGCAACAAGCCTGATGGTTGTCCAGTCCCCAGACCTGCCCCAGGACGACCTGGGTCCACTACCAACACTTCAGTCTTGTCTGGATTCAGTCTCAACCAGCTAGAACTCATCCAAGTTCTGATCTCAGTAAGGCAGTTATTTAGTACGGAAAGTGCATTGTTCCGACCAGGAAGAAAGGACATATACAGCTGAGCGTCATCTGCATAGCAGTGAAAACTCAGACTGTATCGCCTGATATCTCCCAATGGCAGCATGTACACTGCAAACAACATGGGGGCCAAAATGGAGCCCTGCAGCACCCCACAGAGCAGGGAGTGAGCACCAAAGGAATAAATTCCAGTGGCAACTCTCTGAGACCTGCCCATGAGGAACAAGTGGAACCATTTGAGGACTGTACCAGACAGCCCACAAAAGAGCCGCAGTCACTCCAGTAGCACACCATGGTCTACAGTGTCAAATGCAGTAGAGAGATCAAGATGGACCAGAATTGTACGTGCCTTTCGATCTCTAGCCATTAGGAGGTCATTCAATACCTGGACAAGAGCAGTCTCCATGCTATGCTTCTTTCTGAAGCCAGATTGGAGAGAATCATAAACATTGTATGTTGTAAGATGATCATCCAATTGCAATGCAACTACCTTTTCAATAACTTACCAACAAATGGCAGGTTAGAGATAGTCCAGTAGTTAGCTAGACAGTCTGGGTCCAAGGAGAAATTCTTAAAGAGTGGTCAAATGACTGCCTCCTTGAAGGAGTCAGGAAAGACCCCACTCCAAAGACTTATAGACAATTTCAGCTAGGATCGGGCAGATAACATCTACACATCCCACTAAGAGGGGTGTAGGGCCTGGATCCAAACTACAACTGGTTGGGCACAATGTTTGCATGGTCTTTACAATGTCCATGAATTCCGGCAGGTAGAAACCTGACCAGACAGACTGCGTGCCTGCCACCTCCTGTCGATCACTGCAATCCCTCATAGGAGAGACCAGACCGATGCCAGACCTGATGCTGGCAACCTTATCTGCCAAAAATCGAGTGAACTCCTCGGATCTTAGCTGAGAAAAAGTTTCTCCGGGCTGGAGACAGATTGGATTGCACAATCTGTCAAGAGTCCAGAAAAGCTGAGCCAGTCAATTTTGCGCAGCAGAAATCTCCCTGGACAGGAATTCTGCCTTCTTACGGGTGATTTATGATTGATAGGGGAGCTAAACACGTGGCTCAAGGACTGGTGCCAGGAAAAAGGACACGGATTTGTAGGGAACTGGCAACAGTTCTGGGAGCGAAAGTTCTTTAAATTTGATGGACTGCATCTGACTAAAGAGGGAGTCAGTGCATTGGGGCAGAAGTTTGACGTCTTTGCAGACTATTTAAACTAGCAAATGGGGAGAGGGGTGCAGCACCCCATACGTTGAATGGGAAGAACACCCCTCCCCCCTCAGCTAGTGGTCAAACAGGAATTCAGCGTGTTTGCCGTTCATTTGCATCACCAGGTAAGAAAAGGTTTGTCGCCCCATCGATGCACAGGAGTAATGCCAAACTTCACCCAACAACTAACACACCAAAATCTGGCCAATGGAAAATCATGTACACAAATGCTCACAGCCTGGAAATAAGATCCCAGACCTGCAGGCAATAATGTCAGAGGCTAAACTGGACATAGTAGCAATTAGTGAGACGTGGTTTACCAGTAACCACACTTGGGAGACTTCAGTACCTGGCTATGTATTGTTCAGAAGAGACAGAGGTGCAAAAGGGGGAGGAGTGGCCCTGTATGCTAATGAAAATATCAAAGCTACAGAAATTCAGAATACACATAAGGAGCCAGAAGAACTGTGGGTCACCCTGGAAACAGGAAATGGGACAGCCATAAGAACTGGGGTTGTCTACAGGCCCCAGACCAGAGGAAGACATAGACACATTACTGTTAGAAGATATACAAAACATGACAGCTAAAGGGAGGTTCTGATAATGGGAGACTTCAACATGCCAGATACAGATTGGTCAATACCAGCAGGAACATCTGCCAGAACTAGACTCATAGTGGATTCCTGCAGGAGGGCCTCAAACAACTGGTACAGCAACCCACAAGAGACAGGGCTATCCTAGATCTAGTACTGACTAACAAAGAGGGATCACAGATCTCCAGGTAGAAAGGTCACCTGGGGGCCAGTGACCATCACATGGTATGGTTCAATTTGGCTACTATCTAAATCATCCTTTCCAAGGCAAAAATATGGGACTTCAGAGGAGCTGACTTTGATAAGATGGCCAACAGAGTTAAGCTAGCCCTGGCAAAAGAAACACAGGTGAGGAGGTACAGGCAAAGTGGGCAAGCATTAAGGATACAATACTTGAAGCAACATCCCATTGTGTTAGACAGAAAGGAAGTGCAAAGAAGAAGGAAACCACTTTGGTTCTCAAATACAGTAGCAGAAAAGGTCAGAGCCAAAAGGCTGGCCTTCAGAAAATATAAGGGAACACAGCGGGATGAAGATAGGGAGGCATACCAAACTGCCCTAAGGGAAGCAGGTAAGGCAGTAAGGCAGGCAAAGTCCCAAACTGAGGAAACACTAGCACGAACAGTAAAGAAGGTGACAAGACTTTCTATAGATACATTAGTGAAAGGAGAAAGTCAGAGGGGTATTGCTAAGCTTAATGGAGAAAAGGAGCATGTGAGGAGGAGGACCCTGTAAAGGCATCTATCCTAAATAGATACTTTTGCTCAGTATTTACTGAAGAGAAGGTAGGGCAGGGCCACAGCTCAACATCATGGACACAGTGGGGAGGGAGGTGAGCACTACTCCCTTCACAAAGAAAGGGTCCTACAAGAGCTTGCTAAGCTCAGGGTGGATAAGGCAATGGGACCTGATGGCATACATCCCAGGGTACTTAAGGAGCTAAAGGAGGAACTAGCAGAGCCATTAGCAGAATTGTTTAGTGAGTCTCTGAGCACAGGAGGGTCCCGAAGACTGGAGAAGGGCTCATGTGATCCCACTCCACAAGAGTGGTAGCAGGGAGGAGGTGGGGAACTACAGACCGGTCAGTCTTACCTCAGTAGTGGGCAAGATTAGGCACTCCTTAAGGAAAGGAAAATTGCAACACCTGGAATCCATAGGGCACAGGATCCAAGACAGCATGGGTTTACAAAGGAAGGTCCTGTCAAACTAATCTCATAGATTTCTTTGACTGGGTAACCAGAGTGGTGGACCAAGGGAGCAGTTGATGTCGCTACCTTGACTTCAGCAAAGCTTTGACACTGTTCCACATAGAAGATTGATAAATAAGCTGGGTAGGTTCGGGGTGGGTCAGAAGTTGGTCAACTGGGTGGCAAACTGGTTGACGGGCAGAAAACAGAGAGTGGTGGTAAATGGTATACAGTCAGAAGAGATGCAAGTCACAAGTGGGGTACCTCAGGGATCAGTCCTGGGGCCAGTCCTATTCAACATCTTCATTAGTGACCTCGCAGATGGACTAGAGGTAAAGGCTTGTCTGTTTGCAGATGACACCAAGATCTGCAACAGAGTAGCTGATCCAGATGGGGTGGGCAAAATGAGAAGAGATCTGGATAAACTAGCAGAATGGTCAGAAGAGTGGCAACTGGGATTTAATGCAAAAGTGCAAAATCATGCACATAGGGAAGAAAACCCTGAAGCCACTTATAGGCTGGGAGGGTTGCTAGCAGTCACAAAGGAAGAAACAGACTTGGGCATCATCATCACTGATGACCTAAAATCATCAAGCAGACCTCTAAAGCAGTAGGTAAGGCTAGGGGGTGTTAGGTGTATTAGTAGGGAGTATCACAAGTCGTAAGAGGAGGTAATAATCCCTCTGTACAAGACATTGTTAGGCCCCATCTGGAGTACTGCGTGCAGTATTGGAGGCCACACCTTCACAAGGACATTAACCAAATTGAGGCAGTCCAGAGAAGGGCAACAAAATGGTGCAGGGACTGCATCAGAAGACATATGAGGACAGATTAACGGAGCTCAATATGTATACCCTTGAGCAAAGGAGGAGAGAGGCGATATGATCGAGACATTTAAACACCTTAAGGGCATAAACAAGGTGAAAGAGTCTAACATGTTTAAATATAAGAAAAATAGCAGGACAAGAGGACACAGCATGAGATTAGAGGAGGCCGATTAAGGGGAATGTGAGAAATTCTTTTCATAGAAAGGGTGGTAGATGCATGGAATGGCTTACCACAAGAAGTGGTGGCTATGAATACAGTGCAGGGCTTCAAACAGGCATGGGATAGGCATAAGGGAGCAATACAAATGACTATGAATAGATAGGTCACTGACAGAGCAAAGGCCGATGGCACATTTATAAGGTAGAAAAAGAAATGGGCAGACTGGATGGGCCTTGCGGTCCTTATCTGCCGTCAACTTCTATGTTTCTATGTTTCTATGATAGCTATCATAATGTGCCATCAACCTAAGGACTTCAAAAAGCCAGGAACCAGTGTTGGGATAAAGCCCTCTCCACTGGGGTTCACACATCCAAAAATTTAATCAGTTGCCCTTTAACTGTGTATTGTATTCTTTTATACTTTATACCATCTAGGAGGGCATTAATCCATTCTTGTATGGTTGGAATAGAAAGGAGCCTCCAGTGGGTAGCTAATACCTTCAGGCCCATCACATTCCCAAATCTCCATAAGATCAAACAGGGATTTGTATATTTTAACTTCCCATCAGGCACACCCGGAGGCAGACTGAGCAGGATCTCCACTGGATCTAACCTAAGAGGGGTATCAACTAGTCTAGAAAGTGTCTCCTGCACTCCCATCCAGAAATTTTGAATCCCCTGCAGTCAATCCATCTGGTAAAATGTCAGTTTCCCACTTATCCTTGGTGGTGTTCATGTGATCTGGTAGGGCACCTATCAACAATTTGTATGTTCTTCGCAGTGGTTTAAAATAGGTATCTCCTGATTGCCCCCAGAACATCTCCTCCAACGGGGAGTGTGACACCCCTCGCTGACCCATTCTTCCTCTCAGCTTCTCAAATGCTTCTTTAATTTTAACATACTGGGGTAAATGAGATTCACTGAAGTTTTTGTTTCTCACCAAATATTCAAAGGAGCAGAATTTTCCCTCCTGTAGAACATGCTGTATCTGGGAGACCCCCTTTCCAGCCCACTGTTTCAAAATAGGTATGTGTCAAAGAGACACTCCCCCTCCTTGTTGTATAAACCGCGTAAGAATACCTTCAGGGGACAGACCATCACTCACCCCAATCATTTCATGTGCAAGCTTCCAAGCTTTCACCATGTTCCCCGTAAGTGGGTTGGCGGGGATATTCAAAGTATCCACATCTCCACACAAAGCCAAATTGTGGTGATACATAGGAGACCCCCCCAAACCCTTCCATTTTCACCCAGGCCAGTTGTTCTTCCAGATTTTTTAATATATCCTAAATGTGGGCTACCTGAGCAGCTACCCAGTAATGTCTCACACTCGGAAGGCCCAAACCACCTCTCCTCTGGGGCAACCACAAAAGCGTTTTTTTAATCCTGGGTCTCTTGTTATTCCAAAGAAGTTGGGGTGATAGCACCTTCAATAATTTTAAAATACTTTAGAAGGATTTTCAGAGGTATTACCTGAAATAAATATAAAAATTGGGGCAATACTGACATTTTTATCAAATTCACCCTCCCAAGCAGGGTCAGCGGCAAGACCCTCCATGATATACAGTTATCCTTTATTTTAGAGATCATATCCTTCATGTTAATTTTAATCAGAGAGAAAAGTTTAGATGGAGTTTGGATGCCCAAATATTTTAGGGATTTATCCAGTTGAACCAAAGTCTGGGAAATCAAAATTGGACCCCTACCCTCCCCCACAGGCATACATTCACACTTACTCCAATTAATCTTATGCCCTGAAAGTGGGCCATATTTCTCAATGAGCTGGGATAGCTCCTCCATCGCATCCCCAGGAGATTAATGAAAAGAAGGACATCATCGGTGAAAAGTGACATCACATGTTCCTGTCCCTTCCAATGAAGTCCCTTGATTCGAGCATTAGGTCTAATGCTTTGTGTTAATGCTTCAATTGTGAGGACATATATTAAGAGGGAAAGGGGACACCCCTGTCTGGTTCCTCTTGTTAAAGTAAAGGGAGATGAAATAGTACTATTGGTAAGGATTTGAGCTCTTGGGGATCTATACAGCACCCCCAACCATTTCAACATTACAGGGCTCAGGCCAAATTTCTGCAAAACTGCCATCATAAAGGGCCATTCAACGCGATCAAAGGCCTTCTCTGCGTCTAGGGTCTGAAGGCCCCCAGCCCCCCCCTGGGCCACTGGTGTATTATATTCAAGACCCGCCTGATATTGTGTTTGGCCTGCCTCCTTTTAACAAATCCCCCTTGATCAGGGTGTATAAGTTTAGGAAGAATATTTTCCAACCTACTTGCCAACAATTTCACTAAGATCTTATCGTCTGCATTGAGCAAAGAAACTGGGTGATAGGATGAGCACAGTAGTGGATTTTTCCCCTCCTTAGGCAAAATTGTAATAGCGGCGAGTTCCTGCAAAGGGGAAGAGCACCATTCTCCAAAGTTTCCTGTATCATATCTTTCATTAACTGTCCCAACTCCTCCTAAAGCAGCTTATACATCTCGGAATGGATACCATCAGGCCCTGGTGCCTTCACGCTCTTAGTTTTCCATACCACCGCCCTTAGGTCCTCAAAAGTTAGAGGGGAATCTAATTTACCAGCATCCAGTTCCCCCACTTCAGGAAGGGTAACTTCTTTTAAAAACTCTCCTGGGTCAGCTCCCTGTGGAAACTCGGTTGTGTACAAACGTGAGTAATAAGTTTTAAAAGCATAATTTATTTTCTGTTGGTCATAAGTGACCTCACCTCCCTCCAGTTCCACCCCAAAACTGTCCCCACTCTTTGTCGCTTAACCAAACTCGCCAACCACTTCCCAGCTTTGTCCCCTTAAAAGTAAGAGTATGATTTAGTTAAGTTAAGAGCTCTTTCTATGTGCTGAATGGAAATTTGATTCAGTTCACATTTCAAAACTTTTAGTTCTGATAATTTAGACTGATCATGCGAGGCCAATAATCCTTTCTCTAATTTTTGAATCTGACCTTCCAATTCCTGCTCTCTTCCAAGAGATACTTTCTTTTTATACGAGGAATATGAAATGGTCTCACCCTGAATACTTGCCATAAGTGCTTCCTAAATCATCCAAATATCTGAGTCCCCAGGTTTATTCACCTTAAGGAAGTCAGATACATGCTGTTTTAGTTGCTGGAGGAATTTTGGGTCCCCTAAGAGGTTGGGATCCATACGCCAGATGGGGTTCCTCCCAGGTCTCTCTTTCCCTTCCAAAGTCACCTGTAAAAGGGCATGATCTGAGATGAGTAATGGTCCATAAATTGCCTCCACTATGTCTCCCAGCCTAGATTTTGTTAAAAATAAATAATATAGTCTGATATACAGTTTGTGGGCATGAGAGTAAAATGAATGCTCTCTAGTGGAGGGATGACACAATCTCCACGCATCCTGCAAGGATCTCCCCTCCATCATTTGGCAAAGAGTTTTAGCACTTTTAGGGCATGGGCCTTTCCTCACCCCTGAATAGTCTAGTTGTGGATCCCAATATGTATTCATATCTCCCCCCCCATAATTATATCATCTGGAAATGGTGCCAACGTGGTTGCCAGGTGAGTGAAAAAATTTGGGGAGTCTATATTTGGACCATAAATGGAAACTAATGTAGTAGGGGTACCTCCCAATTCCACCACCACCACAACATATCTCCTCGGGGATCTGTCACAGAGGAAAGGACCTTATGTGGGAAACCAGGCCTAATCCAAACTGCCATACCTCGGGCCTCAAAAGTAAAGGTAGATGCAATTAAGGTGGCCTCCCAGGATTGACGTAGACTGTTCCGTTCTTCTTTGGTAGAATGCAGCTCCTGCAAGAATACAATACGCCCTTTCATTTTATTTTTTATCTGGGTTAATACCCGTTCCTTTTTATCACCGTTCATAGCCCATTAACATTCCATGTAATTAATACAATCTTAGCCATATTGATCCAACTTCCTGTTTAGTATAGCATGACCAGTCCATCCCTGTACCAACATTACATCGTTCCTTCCACTGCTGAAAAAACTTTTAATATTTTCAAGAAAACATTGAATTAAAACTACCTACACCTTCCCCCAACATAGTGCACCCAATTTTTTAACGTTACATTTCCAAAAGAGTGCCCCAGCCCCCCTTCCCTCCCTTCTAACCTACTACACATTAGATTAATATCACAAACCTCCCCTCACACCCAATAGTGAAAACCAAACCAAATTAAACTACCCTCTACTTTTCGTGGATTGAGCATCCATCCCTTGCAAACCTTATTAAACAAAAGAATCTCTAAAGTCAAAAAATGGTATACCCTCTAATATTAAAAAAAGTAATTGTCTGCTGGGGAGAGCGTAGGTCCGGGAGGTTACTTCACCACCCCAGACATGGGCTGCTTCAAGGAAAAAAAGAAAATTAGGTGTAATCTGTGGAGGATCCTTTAAGATTTCCCACCCTCTACTGTATCTGAAATAGGAGCAGGTCATCTCAAAACTATGGATGATACAGCTTTGTTTCAAGTGTTCTTACCATAATTGAGATTTAATGCCGATCCTCCCCATAAAGCCCTTTCAACAGGAAAATAAGGTGCAAAACGAAACACAGCCCGGTTACCCCCCAGCTGTTTATTGATTACTCAACTCCCCTAGATCTATACATTTGAGTCTTGTGCTGAATTTAAGTTTGTTCTTTCTTCAGCATTTGGGACTATAAAAATTAAAGTCAACTGTGAATTTCATGTAACTGAAATGAAAGAGTAAACCCAAATGCATAACAGTACCATCTGAAAATGTGGTTAAGTCCCAATTTTTAATCCATAGGCTTCCTTAACATCCCCACCTTCACTAAATTCCAATTTCGATGTCCTCGAAGGATATACCGAGAGGTAGGAGAAGAGGGAACCTCGAATCCAGCTGTTATAGGCCTCAGGTGAAGTTATGGATCTGAGAATCGCTCCCTCGCCCCCCCGGCCCCTGTGAACGTTAAACAGTACCTTCAGGCCATGGCATTTAGGGGATCTCAAGCTGCTTTTGCTTCTCCATCTCCCTGACATACTCCATAGCTGCCGCTGGATCTGTGAAAACTTTTGAATTACCTCCCAAAGGTCGTATGATCAGCAGAGCTGGATAAAGGAGTGAAAAGGGACAGTTTATTGAATGAAGCACTCAGTGAACCTCCGCAAATGATTGCCGTTGTTGTTGTAGAAGTCAGGAGTAGTCAGGGTAAAGGCTAATTCTTCTATGCTGCATAAGGATGACACCCAACATCCTCGATGCTTTCAAAACTTGCACTCTGTCCTGATAACGCAGGAATTTAATGATTATGTGCCTTGGCTTCTGGTGTGGAGGTGGTTTCGGTCCTGGTGCTCTATGGGCCCTCTGTATTTCCAAGGAACTGTCCTGAGGTAACTGTAGGGTATTTTTGAACCAACCTTGTAGGAATTGAATGCAGTTTTTCCCTTCTGCGCCTTCTGGGAGGCCGATGATGCATTGATTACAATGGTGCTCTCAATTCTCATGGTCATCAATAGATTGTTTTAAATGTTCTATTTCCTTGAGAGCTTTAGCTAGATCAGTTGCATGAGTAGAGGCCCTGTCTTCTTGATCACTAATGTGCTGTTCCACTTCCCCTAGACGCTGTTCGTGGGATTCAACCTGCTCCTAAGTTGCATTTAAGGCCTGTTGTAGGTGCTGAATTTGGGCCATTACATTGTCAAAACTGGATTCCATTCTGGTGCCTAAGTCATATTTGAGATCTTTTATCAATCTCTCTAACTGCTGGTAGCCCTCAGCCATTGCCTGGTGAGAAGACGATTCAGTATATTCTCTCCCCCGAGGCACCTTTTGCTGACTGGTGATCCCTATCTGGCTGGACTGCCTGTGAGCTTCCTGGGGAGTGATCAGGCTTAACTGGGCCTTTAGCTGATGATTCACATTGCGCAGATTTAAACTCTATTTTGGACAGTTTTTTCCCTAATTTTTGAGAGGACGACATCAGCACTGGATGGTATATCTGCTGTATTAGTAGACTGGGAAATTGAGCTAGAATTAGAGGGGATTGCAAGGGATAGTTACAGAGCTCCTAATTCAAGCTGCCATCTTGCTCTGATGCTAGGCCATGCCCCCCAGAAACACAGAAGTTGACGGCAGATATGGACTGCAAGGCCCATCCAGTCTGCCCATTTTTTTTCTACCTTATGAATGTGCCATAGGCCTGTACTCTGTCAACGGCCTATCTATTCATACTCATCTGTATTTCTCCCTTATGCCTATCCCATGCCTGTTTGAAGCCCTGCACTGTATTCATATCCACCACTTGCTGAGGTAGGCTGTTCCATGCATCCACCACCTTTTCTGTGAAAAAGAACTTCCTGACATTATCCCTTTATTGGCCTCCTTCTAATCTCTTGATGTGTCCACTTGGCCTGCTATTTTTCTTATATTGAAACTTGTTAGACTCTTTCACCTTGTTAATGCCCTTAAGATCTTTGAATGTTTTGATCATATCACCTTTCTCCCTCCTTTGCTCTAGGGTATACATATTGAGCTCCATTAATCTGTCCTCATAAGTTTTCTGATGCAGTCCTGGCACCCTTCTCTCGACTGCCTGCATTTTGTTAATGTCCTTGTGCAGGTGTGGCCTCCAGTACTTCATGTAGTACTCCAGATGGGGCCTAACCAGTGTCTTGTAAAGAGGGATTATTACCACCCTCTCATGACTTGCAATACCCCTACTAATACATCCCAACATCCCTCTAGCCTTACCTACTGCTTTAGTGGCCTACTTGGATGATTTCAGGTCATCTGTGATGATGATTCCCAAGTCTCTTTCTTCCATTGTGATTGCCAGAAACTACCCTCCCAACCTGTAGGTGTCTTCAGGGTTTCTCTTTCATATGTGCATGATCTTGCACTTCTTTGTACTAAACCCCAGTTGCCACTCTTTCGACCATTTTGCCAGTTTATCTAGATCTCTTCTAATTCTGCCCACCCCATCTGGATCATCTACTCTGTTGCAGATCTTGGTGTAATCTGCAAACAGACAAACCTTACCCTCCAGTCCATCTGCAATGTCACTGATGAAGATATTGAAGAGGACTGGCCATAGGATTGATCCCTGAGGTACCCCACTTGTGACTTGCATCTCTTCTGACTGTATACCATTTACCACCACTCTTTGTTTTCTGCCCGCCGACCAGTTTGCCACCCAGTTGACCAACTTCTGACCCACCCCGAGCCTACCCAGCTTATTAATCAATATTCTTGATAACTTTTTGATAATCTGTGGTTTGAACGTCTGGAGCATGTCATTTAAGCTCTTACTAACAGCATTTTTGGGTTCCTACCTTTTTGCTTCAAGAGTGCTCAGTCACTTGCTGGACTCTGTATGACTGTAAGGGGCTGGCTGCCCCTACACTTGAATACTGACCCAACACCACTTGTGTCACAGCACCAAGCCTGTCTGGGAAGTTGTTACTGTACCTGTATCTGTTGTCCACTCCCAGTCTTTCTTACACTTTCACCTGTGAAGAAAAAGAGAAATTAGAATGTCCTGGTCACTCATGGGTGGAGATTAGGGGGCATGGGAGGGGCATTTCCCCCCAAATGTTTTTTATGTTGCTGTCTTTGTCCTTTTTTTTATGCTGCAGCCTGCGTTTTGCATTTTTTGTTTTACTATGTTTTTTACTGCTGCTGCTACTTTAAGAAAGTTTGCATGTAGAAGCATCCACCTGCTCATGCTCTTTGGTAGTATCAGCCTCCGCCGGGTGGGTGTGCATTTATTTGTAAGTGGGAGCCCAAGCTGGAGCCCCCCAAGCACATCCACATCTGAGCCACATGATGGTTTTGACTAGGGCTTCCACACATCACATGATCCGATGATCACGGTCGACCCATCCCCATCTTGTTCCACTTCCTCCTCCTCAGGATATTCCTTTACTTTGGCCCAAAAGGAGAAACAGCCCCATCATCCAATGCCAGGGCACACTGCTGATGGGCAAAATGGGACAACCAATGAGAAACGCATCATACTGTAAGTACTGTCTATCTCTGTTCTAGTCAGAGCAGTTGTGTCATGGCAAGCTGCATTGTTGATTAGGAGAGAGAGAGAGAGAGAGAGAGGGTATCTCTGTGACTGTCTGCTAGTGTGCTAAGGCTTCTGTGTGTAAGCAGAGTGGAGGCCTTTGGGTCGTGTGTAGACTAGTCATTTTGCAGTCGGACTGAAGCACTGAAACTGAATGAATTTGTTTATTTTTGTGTGAATTGATTCAATTCCAATTTCCACAGAGTGGAAAACCACATATAAAAAAAAAATTACAAATCCATTTAATCCATATCTGTAACTCCAACGTAGTGCAGACCTGATGTGTGGCCGTGAGGGGGGAAGGGGGGTTGGCTGGATTCTGAAACTCTCAGCTTCAGCAGCTTGACTTGCTGCTTTTGCAAATTGCATTCTGTTTGTCTTCTAAGTTTAGTTTAGTGTACTGGTATACTCTCTCTTAAGTTCGCTTTTGATGGCGATCTGCATCTGACTCTAATTTAAAAAATAAACGTTTCATCAAGTACTCACTCAAATGAAGAACTTGTTGCTTGTGATGATTGTGTGAAGTGCTGCAACTGTTACTGCATATAAATAATATAAAAACACAAACAACTTATTTGAATTAAAAAAATAAACATAATTTAGTGTATTAAGCAGACGTGGTGTATCTGTGTTGGGGGAAGGGCTGGAAGGAATTCAGTCTCGGCTTGCCTTGCTGCTTTTGCAAACTGTATTTCTTCATCTGATTTTATATATATATATGTATATATATATATTTTTTTATATATATATATATATATTATACTAGTGAGGTCGTGCCAGAATAGTTAGGGTTGAGTAGGCAGTTTAATGTTAAACCCAAAAGTTTGCACCTTAATAACTTTGCAAATGTTCAATGGATTTGTACAAAATTTGGAATGTACGGTGTTGTATGGTAGTTCTCTTGATTTGCTAAATTGCATTTCGATCGGAGTAGTGGTTTTCGTGCAGCAAGCACCAAAACAAATTTTTTTTGCTTTTTTTTGCACTTTTTTGCTGATTTTTGCCCATCACACTGAAGTCACACCATGTGGTATTTTGTTCTGAATGTTTCAGGGTAGAAAGAGGTTTGATCAAAGAACAATCCAGCATTGGTTTGGTGAAAAAATATTAATCCGTTCCAAAGTTATTTAATTTAGAATTTTCGGGTTCTGAGCATGCTCGGTTCAGTCTAAGATTTATATGTATGTTCTGCAAAAGGGGATTGGGCTACCGATCAAGGATTTTGTCAACTCATAAAAGGGGATTTATAAATACTCGTTCATGAGGAAAAATTCCCCCTTCACGAGCCGCCATCTTGTTTTCATTTTTTTCCTACAAACAAAATGTTGTAGCTTGCCCCATGGCTGACTTCTTTTGCAAATGAAGCATGTGTTTTGTTTAGGGTGACACCCTCTACAAACCCATGCCTTTGGTTTCCTTCATTTTGGCCAAAAATGACCATTTTAAACTTTGAAATTCTTCATTCGTGACTCGCTTCCGATCCTCTTTTGCGAGCTGACAAAATCCTTGATTGCAACTTAGGGATCAGATGGCCCTGTCTCATGAACAAGGATTGGCTCGCAAAAGGGAATTTTGTCAGCTCTCGAAAGGGGATCAGCTCACGAAAGGGGATCTTCTCAGCTCTCGAAAGGGGACTGGTTTTGAATCCCTTTGTGAGCTGACAAAACCCCTTTCAGTGCATCCCTTCGCGAGCTGACAAAACTTGACTGCCATTTCCCAACCAGATGGTCCTTCCTCGTGAGCAAGGACTGGCTCACGAAAGGGATTTTGACACCTCGAAAAGGGATTGACTCGCGAAAGGGCATTTTGATAGCTCATGAAAGGGGACTTTTTTTTTAATTCCTCATTTGCGAGCTGACAAAATCCCCATTCACAAGCTGTCAAAATCCCCTTTTGCAAGCCAGTCCCCTCTTGCGATCTGACAAAATCCTCGATCGCGACTTCCAGACCAGATGACCAAAATCTGACGATCAAGTATTTCTCGTGAACAGTGATTTTGACAGCTCACGGATGGGGATTGACCTCGTGAATGGGGATTTTGCCGCCTCATGAACTAGGAATTTAAAAATGTTGTCAGTGCACTGTAAATAAATGGTTTGGTCTTTTGGCTTGAAATTTACAGTAAATAAAGATGGTCTCCCGGAGATGTTAATTATGCTGTTTAGGTGTAAAAAAATTAATCAGTTCCATAAATATGCCATCATGAAATAGAGATTTTTCCCATAGGATAACATTGCGGCACCCACAGCGAATTTCAGTACCCATATCTCGGAAACGATGCGAGATACAGATTCTTCCCTACCTGCAGCCTATGGACTAAGCATGCATGGAGGTTTGGAAGTCATGATTGCAACTGCAGTGTAATTTTTTTCATAGCTTGTATGGTTACTGAGATATTGGCAAATTAGTGTTGAAAGGGTTCCTTTTCAGCCCTATAGGGCTACTGTATGGCTCCTTTGTTATGTGTAAGTGGGAACGCAGGGCCCAGAGGGCCCATGCACCCACAGATGCATATCATTATGCACAAATTGGCAGCGTGGTGGAAGCTCAGAGCCCGGAGGGCCCGCACTCCCACCAACACATAGCACTTAACAGTTACATTAGACTTTCTAAAAAAGTAAGGAAATTCATTGCAAAAAACTTCATTAATGCATCAGTTAGGGTTGAAGTGACAAAAGTGTGGAAATGGGATGTTAGGGTTGAGCCCCTATTCCCCCCCAACCTAACACCCCACCCCCATCCTCCACACACCAACAGGCATCAGAGTGTGCCATGGGTTGTTAGGTCTAACTCTCAACCCATTCTCCTATGCTGTACCATGTCAGCCTCTTTACATACAGAATGAGGTGAGAGTTGGGCCTAATGACCCCATGGCACACCCGCTGCTGTTGGTGTGTGGAGGATGGGGGTGGGGTGGTAGGGGTGGGGGAGTTAGAGGCTCAACCCTAACATCTAATTTTGATACTTTTGTCATTTCAACCTAACTGATGATTTAATAAAGCTTTTTGTTATATATATATATATATATATATATATATATTAAACTGTACAGTATATAAAAACAAATCAAACAAGAAAAATTCCTTCTAGGCTTCTACTACTTTTTTATGTTAACTTTTAATTGCAGCCTGGTGGTATTGAGAGGCATGAGAGGAAAATAACAATTTAAATCAGTCTGTGTGTGTAGTGCAAGTTGTGGGCTTGGGGCAGGGGCACCATCCCTTGCCCCACTCCCAAATGTCAAAGTCAAACTACGCCTATGTGGTCACTGTGTACCTGTTTTCCTGTTAAAGGAAACCTTAAAATAAAACTGGAAAACAGCAAAAAAAATCAAGTAATAATAATTACTGTCAATTAGTGATGGCCATGCTGTGTATGGGCACAATGATACCACAGAGAGGTACGGTGGATAAAGGAGCAACTTGAAGAGCTACCGATGCCTTGAGAAGAACGTTGAAAAACATGACACTTGCCACAAAGCAGCTTATATTTCTCATTAGCTCTGTATTTCTTATCCCCATTATTTATCACTGAGGTCATGCATGAATGCATGAAAGATGTTCCCCGAGGGTTCATTAGCTCCTATTGCTTCTTCACAACCGGATGTCATAATACTCTGCTTGTGACGTAGAGAATAATAGATAGGCATGTGTGTGTTATGAATATTTTTTTTACACCCAAGGTGTGTGATGACCGATAAACCTTGAGAGTGAAGCTCGAGAGGTTTATGTAGTCATCATACGCCAAGGGTGTGAAAAAAATATTCATAACATAGACACTTGCCTATCTGCTATTTTTTATAATTACTGATGCAAGGAGTACAAGCAGTTTCTGCCTCAATCCCTACTGCCACTTGCTCAACCCATTGGCCACTGACACACACACACACACACACACACACACACACACACACACTCTCTCTCTGTGCATTGCTGGCATTAGTTTTATTTTTAGGATTTATTTTTATTTTAGGCTTTACTTTTGATTTTTTGATTTTAACCATGAAGCACAAAAAGGTGAAATGGCAGTACTCCACCAGGGTCCATTCAGTAGTTGCTATCTCCAAAGCTGTGGTCGAGGGGTACAAACAGCAGGAGCAACCAGATAGCTTTCTAAAGGTAAAAAGCAGGATCAACCAGATGAATGTCATGAATCATTAAAAAAGTTAGGGGGAATGACTGTGAGCAGTGAACGATCAGTGTGGGTCCTTCCGTTAGTGACAAGCAGCTCCGCCATGTTTGTTGAGGTGTTCAGCTCGCCTACACACATAGAAAGAGCCAATGAGGTGATGCGCTAACAGAGATTGACACTGGCAGTGAAGGAGAGTATTCAGAATGCCATAATAACCAGTTTTTGGGGGTTTTACAGCGTTTTACTGAGTCTTGCAAACCAGTTGATAAAGGGGGTCACCAGTAATTATATCACATTTATACCCATGGCAACAGACTGTGATGTAATAACAGAGCATTATTGTTTCAGGTAGGGAGTAAGTTGTAAAAGCAGATGAACTCTGATGGATAAAGATCTTGTTTTAGTGTGAATTTCATCAGTAATAAGTAGTGGAGAGAAGAAATATATAAAAGACATATGAAATACAGGCTGAATTGTGTCCAACTATTATGTTTTTCAAAGTTTTCCCAAAGGCGTCAGCTGCTCTTTAAGTTGTGACTGTCTACCATTTGAATGATGGAACCTGCAGTGAGAGGGAGACATAAGGAAAGAAACAAATTTTAATGTCTGTCATGCAAGGTGTAAGCCCCTCCAGAGAGAGGACAGACTCACCACCAATATTGAGGGTAAGGAGTGTGTAATTCAGAGAAAGTAACTTACCAACAACTCTGAGAAAAGTGTGCCTTAGAAACATAGAAACAGAATCTGTCAGCAGATAAGGACCACTTGGTCGACCCAGTCTGCCCATTTAACCCTACCTACGGTAACCCCAGACCCTACCTAATCTCTGTTTTTCTCCCCCTCTCTTTATTCCTTTCCCTTAAGATTCTCTTATGCCTATCCCAAACTTTCTTGAACTCTTCCACTCTTTTCTTTCCAGCTGTCTTGGATGGTAAGCTGTTCCAGGCATCCACCACTCTTTCTGGGAAGAACTTTCTTACATCTTTTGAGTTTACTCTTCCAGCTTCATATCATGACCCCTTGTTTTTAAGCATATTTTCTTCTGAAATGTATACCCATCATTAACCTTTTTTATCCCCTTTAGATATGTATATGTCTCTATCATATCCCCCTTCACCCTCCTGTCTTCCAGGGTATAACTATTAAGTTCCAACAGCCCCTCCTCAATGGCCTTGATGGATATCATGTTTTGCTGCCATGATGTGTTTTTTAACTGGAGTTTCATCTTCTGGGTTAGCTGGCTGGCTGGCTGGCTAACCGACTGGTGGCCTGCATGGCAACTGCATTTAGGCAGTATTTAAAGTCTTTGTTTCTCAGTCTGGATTCTGTATGCATGCAGTGGAGGAGATGTGGCACTATAGTGTAGCAGTTAAGAGCACTGAGCTGCAAACCTGAGGAACTTGGTTTGAATCCCACAGTCAACACTTGCATACTGTGTGACCATGAGCAAGTCACTTAACTTTCCTGTGCTCCCAGGACGCACCTGGAAACAAGTCTTGGCTTAGTGTATCTTTTCTGGCCCAAAATTGTAAAATGAAAGTAAAATAAAACATGTTGGTGGATGTGGAGTACACAAGCAGGCCAGAGGAGGAGGAGGAGGAGGAAGTTGTGTCTTCAAGACTGCTGGAAGATGCATGGTCTGCCTGGCTGACATCTGCATTTAAGATTGCTTAATAGTCATGGCTTCTCAGTGCGGAGGCTTAGTGCTGTGAATGTATAGGTAGCCAATATTTCTTGTGGATTTGGATGACAGAAGCAAAATTATGGATAAGTAGGAAGTAGTGTCATTTTTTATGGATGGGATGCATGGTCTGCATGGCTGGCAATGGCATTTACAATGTGCATGTTTTCTGATATGGAGGATGTGTTGTGTGGATGTGGTTGGGGCCGATGTGATTGCTGGCACAACCTAGGATAGGGCAAAGTGAGATAATCACATGGATTTATTGAACAGCAGCAGCACAACTTGGAGAAAAATATAATGACAGGAAAACCGAAAAGAAACTTAAGGAAAAGGATTCAACTGACAATGCACGGGTGGACACACTCAATGTTTTTTATAATTCATTCATCATCCTCAAGGGAGCATCCCACACAGTCTTCCAGACTGGAGTTGTCCCCATATGGAAATTCCTTTCCCATTCATGTTTCATCTACACTACTAGAAAGCAATTTGCCAGCGCCAATAATATAAGGCTCTTTATGTTTAATGTCACCACCACCGAAATCTTCATGCAGTAAGATTGCTGACGTTATTGTATTCTGTTAAATGTACCTCCCCCATTTATTTCAATATATGTCTGCATTCCAACATTTTGAGAGGACAGATTCATATGCCTGTTGTGCTTAATGGCCCCTGCTGAACTGAATACTATCTTGACACTGACACTACAGGCTGGAGAGCTCAGATTTTTAATTGCCAGGAAGTCAGTGCTGGTCAGTCATTGACCTTGCTACCCTAGTACAGCAAGGGCTCTTCTATGATGTTAAGGTGCCTGGTATCTGCCAAATAGGCATCCACCATGCGTTGTGCTGCCCTCAATCTTACTGCCTCATCAGCCACCTCCTCTTCCTTTTCATTCATGTCTTCAATTCCCACCCAAGACAAAACATAACAAAGTGGATTTGTGGTTGTTTTCTTAGTAGACTTGCAGGTTTTATCAGCCCTCTAACAATATGAGGTGTAGCAACACCTGGTCTCTGGTCACTTTCAGGTTGTGCCTTACATAACTGACATGAGCATCTGTGCCTTATGTACACATCATATTAGCTGATCTATTAAATCCTGGATCTGAACACACCTGCCCTCAAGTATGGATGACAGACTCTGTTTATAGCGTGGGTCCAGTATTCTGACAATACCACAATCTGCAGACTGTGGAATGCTGAAATTATGAATATTGCAGTCAAATGTATGTAGCACATGTTCCATTAAGGCACATCTTCCTGTATCACCACCTGCCTCCAGCAATTATACATTTAACAGCATCTGCCTCAGCACCCTTAGAAGTGAGATGGCCTGTCTGATACAGGCAATGTCCAAACTCACTGCCTGTGCTGCATGTTCCAGTGGCTTAGAATCATTATCAGGCCATCCATTAGTCACCACTGGTCTGCTGTCAGAGACATGGAGACTCCCATAGTGCCACAACTAGTATGCAGCAGCAGATATTCCAAGACAGCTTTGTACTACTTATACAAGTGCTATATCATGTACAGTGTTGAGTTTCACCTGTTCATGTCTTCCAGATTTATCCAATGCTGAGACACTTTGTTCTGGATCTGCAACTGCCTGAGATGGTCACAGGCTTTTTCTGAATGGGCAATGTGGGCACAGATGCAACAGGCCAACGTCAACATTGACTTGATTTTCAGGATATGATAGAAACTCCTGCACTGTTACATGAAGACAATGTGCCAGACATGGTGACCTGAGAAACCTCCCATCACTTATGCATTTCCTCACATCTGAGCCATTATCACTCACAATAAACCTGCTTTTAGACAATGGAGTGCAGCCTCTCACCAGTCTCAACCAGGAGCAATTCTAAGATTGTCTGACACATGTGTGAGCCAGTTACACTCTTTATTGCCAGCATGGCATGCTAGCAAATTTGTGGAGTGTTGCTACCACTGCAATTAGACTTAGTACAATTTTCCCACTTACGGAGTAAAACACTACCTCAGGTACCTGTGCCCAGTGAGCTGTAATATACAGATAGGTGTTACCAGCTGTTTAGCCACTGGTACACATATACATACTAAGATGTATTACGGGGATGCTGAATGCAGCAGTGTATGTATTACTGTGTATGACACAGTTGCAAAACGTTCAAGAATGGCATGGATGCAGAAGTACATCCGTGATGGAATCTGACATTTGTGACAGGCACACACTATTAACCTTTTGAACCTAACACTCTTCACAAAAGAGAATGGTAGTAGGTCGGCTGCCAGCATTTTAGTGGTTGCTGCATTAACTTCCTTTTCAATAGCATGATTGGGTGGGTATTTTGTAAGACACTCAAACATGCTATGCAGTGTAGGCTGCATCATTAGCAGTGTAGGGCTACCAAAGAGCTGGACTCTGTGTGGCAGCATGGCTGGTGGCGTAGAATTTGACTCAGGGCGATTCATGGATGCTGCTCAAATGAAAGCAGTGTTTTGGGGTGTTTTCTGGATGGGGTGGATGTGCTTGGGTGCCTCTAGATGCTGATACTCAACCCATCACTGCTACTATGGCAACTACTAGGGAATCCTACAGACTCATCCTCATCTCTGTATTAGTCCTCCTCAGTCAACCCTGCCTTCACCGGGATTGTTTCCCCTGCCACTTGGGAATGCTTAGCCAAATGAAGATGATAGGGGAGAGGGCCCCCTGTGCTGGGTTCCATTTGGTGTTGAGTCCAGGGAAACAGGTGCCTGGACTTGAGGTGTGTGTTGGCCACTGGTGCCTAGGTGGCTACCCCTTTCTACAGCTAACTCATAGTTGACACAGCTGGCAAATAGAAACTATTTTGTCAGCTGTGTCCAGTATGTAAAAATCCCAAACTAGGGATTTTGTAACTCTTTATTTTACAAGGTGATGGTACTGAGACAGTGGAGGGGTGGCAAGCATGATCCTTACTTTTTTCTTTTCAGGTTACCATAGGGGTCCAAATCATTATCCCCACCCCACCAAGGCTGATAACCTCCACCTCCTGAGATCTGTCCTCCTCCTCCTCACTTTCTCCACTCTTTCTCTCTTTCCTTCTCATTATCCTTGCATGCAGCAGTCAGATCTCTCTCCTCTGACTCTAACTCATGGTCATGCTCAATATTCTTGTTAGGAATCTATCATCAAGATCAGGCTCAGAGCCACCACCACCAACAACAGTCATGGGGACAACAGCATCCACCTCCTTCACCACTTTTCCAGAGCCAGACATTGTTCTACTTCTTGGACTAACCTATTTGTTGTTGCCTCCCCAGCACCCATCATAGGGGGGGTCCAAATCATTATTCCCACCCCTACCCAGGCTGATAACCTCCACCTTCTGCGATCTGTACTCCTCCTCCTCCTCACTTTCTCCACTCTCTCCCTTTCCTTCTCATCATCCAAGCATGCAACATTCAGATCTCTCTCCTCTGACTGTCACTTGTGGTCATGCTCAACACTCTTGTTAGGAATCTATCATCCAGATCAGGCTCAGAGCCACCACTGCCAGCAGTCATGGGGGCAACAGCATCCACCTCCTTGACCACTTTTCCAGAGCCAGACATTGTTCTACTTCTAGGACTGATCCATTTGTTTTTGCCTCCCCCAGTACACACCAGCATATATGCCACAAACGTGGCAGAGAAACATTTGGCACACTAATGCCACCACCACTTCAGCTAACTACTCCTTTGCTACTAGTACTACTGGCCCTGGACCACATGGTTGAAGCTGCTGCAGAACTAGTTTAGGTGCAACACCCTGTTAACCCACAGAACCTATGCACTTCTTGACCACATCACTGGCAACTCTCACTTTACTCAAGCATCTCTTTCTGGTCATTTTTAATATTTAGATTTTTAAACACAGCACTAAAATGAAATACCAGCAGCAGCAGAGACAATACAACTCCTCATCAGAGGGATTAGCAGTGTGATCTTAATCACAATAGCACAGTTCACTGAGATGACAGAAGTTACAGGAAAAACAGTGCAAAAATAAGTGTGTATTTTTTATTTTATTTTTTTAATATGATGGGAATTAACAAGACATGCAAAACAGGTAATTCTAAACAAATTACTTTAAGTAACACTGTCACTTCATTAGCTAAACAAAAGAACTACAAGCAATAGAATAACAGACTGACAAAAACAATTCCCTTAAACACACAAAACTAAGCTGACCTGGTAACTCTGAGGGTTGAGGCACTGGAAGCCACACCTCAAGCTACACTGGCAACCCAGGTGAGGGAGAGAGCTCGGATCGTCGAGGTCAGCTGGTGGTGGGAGGAGCAGGATTGAGTAGCTGCTGGCAAGCTCTCATCTCCTGGGGAGGGTTTCTGTGGTTCCTGGCAGAGCAGCAGCACCCAGTGGCAACTGGGAGCCTCTGCAGCTGGGACCACTTGAGAAGGGTACAGGAGGGGGTTGAGGCTTATGGGAGTTGCACAGGATTGCACAATTTGGTGTGCTAGCATCATTGCATGTCCTCCTCCTTGGGGCACCACAAGGAACAAGTGGAAAATCCCAGTGGCCAGGAGCAGGACAGTAGACCCTGAGGGAGCTGCACACATGCCCACCACTTGTCCCCATCCGACCAGCTCTCCCAGACCCCTTCTCTGTCTGGGGCTGCAGTGGGAGAAGATTCTGTCACTGATTTTCTGGTCGGAGGGATTCAGGCAGGGCAGAGGGGTCTCGCCTGAGGGAGTTCCTGGCAGCCAGTGACCACAGCAAAACAGAGTTGAAAAAAACACAAAACTATCTACAGAAAACAAAATGACAAATCACAGACCAGAGGCAAAAATAATTAAAAAGAAAAACTGAGGAAAACAAATTAGACTAGTACTCACTGGGCTGCCTTGCTTGCTAAATAAAACAGTTTCCTTTGCCCACATAGTACTGCTTCAGTAGACAAACCAAAACCACTACTTTAAATTAAATAAATCTACCAAACTACAAAGAAATAATGGAAATCTAGATGTACAAAGCACTCCTGATTCTTTCTGATTCATTTGGTTCTAAATAATCTAAGTTCTAAAACGTTTAAATTATTTTTGTTTTATCAGACAGTCGGGTACAGACCTTTCTAACTCTCTCATCATAAGACTCTGAATGACATAGAGCTTATTTCAGTACCACATGACCTCCAGTCCAATGGTACATTACAAACGTCATCAATGGGACCCATTTTCACTGGTAAAGTTACCAAATTCACCATTCACTAAATTAGTCCTATACTGTGAATTGGAAATTCACAGGGCAGATTAACTTCATGAACTGAGGTGAATTTGTGAGTCTATTTGTGAGGTGAAGTTTGCCAACTTTGCACACACTACTTGTCAATTAAAGTTGGTCTCTCCTCCTCAGTTTCACTCCCAGTCAACCTAAGTGTACTGCTCTGTTTTGGGTCATCACTTCCTATACTTGATGTTCCCCATACTTTCACTCCTTGCAACATGCAATTGTAAGATAATGACACAATTATTTATAGCTCCAGACAAAAATGTGCAGGCATTATGGAAAATCATGAGCAGGACTATGAAATCATCCAGCACAGGTTCCATGTGAACAGACTGGCTATAAACTGAAGGAAAATGATTCCAGTGCACTTTGATTCCAGGCTATGTCAACCCCTCTTCACTAAACATATAATTCCTGATCCCAGCACCATTGGAAGTGTTACCTTATTACAAATATCTAAGTGAGCAGAACCTGGGTTTTTCTGATCACATCCAAGATCTTGCCTTTAAGAACTGAATTAAACTGGGTGACCTGTATAGAGTAAGACCCCCATTGAACATATGAGCAAGGCCACTGGTTTTCAGTTTTTACCAGAAAACCTGGTAAAATTCCAGAATTATGGCTGCCTGAATACTGGTAAAAACAAAGATTTCATGGAATCTGCCATTTTATACTAGACCAGTAATTCTACAAAACTTGTATTTTTCTTATACTGTAATTGCTTCCTGTACTATTTTCAATTTGCTTTATTTAATGCTCTGTACATTAAGCCTTCTTTTATTCTGATTATTTATACACATACTAAAAGAATGACATCAGAATCCCAATAAAATCCGGAAGTTAGACTAACAATCACCATTGCAATTCTGGAATCTGAAGTCCTGAACATGGAATTTCATTGTTTTAATCATTGTAAATCAGTGGCCTTGCAGATGAGTATACAAATGCTTGACTATAGGGTCATTGCCCATGAAGCAGAATCCAAAATCCCACATAAATAACAAATATACTCTTTTCAATTAGGGCTGGGAGAACTCGGTGAAGTTCTGACCCTTATTAAATAAGAACCAAAACACAGTGGCATTCTGATTTGTTCTGATTAGTTCTGATTATTTATAAATATTTGAAAAAGGAAATAAAATGCATAAAAGTGGCCAAAGTAAGTCATATTCAACACAGAGGCCAAAAGGAAATAATTTAATGCATTATTTGTATAAAAATAACAGTAAAGCTGCTAAATAAAAGCAATGATTAATTACTACTAGCTGGCCTGTACTGGTAGTAATAGCATCCTGCATATCCTGCTCAGGCCTGTGATATGAATGTGCTAGGAGAGAGTGAGAGACAGACAGACAGATGGACAGACAGAAGCAAATACTATTGTACCACAAAGAAATATCAAGCACTGCAGGCAGCTAAGATTATTTTATTAATGCTGCTGCTGCTGTGTGGGTATTATTTTGACAGATTTTCCAGTCAGAGCAAAGCAGGTGAAAAAAATTAATGATCAAAGTGAGCAGCAGCAAGAGCCCACCCACCCTACCCATGTGAATGATGCAACTGCATCGCATGTCCCAGTGTACTGTGGTATGGTACACTACCTGGTCCAAGAGGTGGTAATATTGTCTACAACTACTTCTACTACTGTTTGACATGCAATATATTTATTAAACATGAAATAAAAGACATAAACTGATCACCACCCAGGCAGCCAGTCAGTCACAGCACATTGGTCAAGTGCAGTGCAGTCATAAAAATAAAGGTTGCTATTGCCACCTGATGACCTGATGACACACAGTTATATCCTTCTTAGTTCCACAGTTGCTGCTGTGCCAATCAGTGCCAAATAATTTGAGTACATAAAAATTAAAATATAACAACCTCAGCCCTGTTACTGTTAATGAGATCTAGTGTTGTTACAGCCAGGCTAGCATACCACACACACACACACACACACACACACAATAAAGAAATTAAATTACATTTTTCTCTGTAATCGCAGCCACATATCGGGGAAGTGAGAAATATATTATACAAAGAATATTAAGTTTCATTGCTCAGACTTCTGCTAAGCCATTCGTTGTACAAAAATTAAAACAGTAATACTACAGTACAGTCAGGTCAGTGGTAAAATAATAATTTTTAATCAGTTGCTGAGGACAAAAAAGTGACAAGTAATAGTAGTAGTGAGGGCAAAAAGTGACAAGTAGTACATGGCATGATCCGAGGACAAAAAGTGACAAGTAGTAGTAGACAGCAGTACCCTAACTTTCAGATCAGAGTGGTATACCTAGTACCACCAAATAAGTGTGACATGAAATGCAGTTTCTTGCTGTATTGGACACTGACCCACTGATGGTATTATTTTGCATGTTTCTGTGCTCATTGTGATCATTAAAATAATTCTGCCCTGGCCTAGTAGTCCATCCTCCTGAGTCCTGACCTGACTCATTGCAGTTAGTTGCTGCCTCATGTAGTAGACCCTATTGACAAAATATTTTCACCACAGGCTCAACATAAATTCTTGAAAGTGTTTTGTGGATAGGGCCTGCTCACTTGGATGATACGTTTTATTCAGGTACTGTATCATATTTGAAATTAAAATGAGGAATGTTGAGTTTTAGAAATGTCTGGCACTCAGGATTTTCTGGTGTCAAACAGGATCGTGTGTCAGTAATGACGTTTACCAGCTGAGCTAAGCAATCGTTCCAAACACACACTAGTCAGAGGGCAATTCATGTACTTCATTGCAATATCTACTAAAGCAGGCCACATGCTTTGGATTTTCAGTATTTCAAAGGATCAGCATTCCAGCTGATATCGGGCTCTGCAAGGTACATTTTAACAATGGTTTGTGCTGAGGCTGTGTTACAAGATGCAGATGAAGATGTTACAATTACATCTCCTAAGTGACTCCAGAGACATGAAGCTGAACCAAGTGACTGTGGGACAGTGCTATGTTTGGATGGTGGTGAAGAAGATTCATCTGCAGTGGTTGAGGAAGAAGAGGGAGAAAATGCTGCAACAGTAGAGGATGGGCCACATGATGCTGTGCTGTGTTGTGAAGAAGATTCTGAATGTGGTGCTGCTGTTGTACTCTGTTCCATAACAGCATGCACTTCATCAATTATTTCTTGGTTGTTTATCTTGAAGAAGTGTCATCATCATCATCTCTCAATCATTGCTTTGATTTGTATCATGGGCCCAAGACTGTTGCTTTAATATAGTGCTCAGAATGAATCATTTTACATAGTTTGTCATCTTCTGCAACTTTTTTGATTATATGTCTCGTTAGATCTTGTATTCTGGGGGACAACCCTTAAGCGTCAGCAGCACCACTAGCAGCCTGTGCAATCATGGATCTTGCTTCTCTAACTTTTCCCTAATTAGATTCAATCTGAATTTTAAAATTTCTATTAGGAGTATCACATGACTCAGAGCTGCTGTGTTTGTACTAACTTCTCTGGTGATTTCCTCAAATGGCTGGAGCAGGAAAATTAGAAACTTCAGCATGGGCCACTGTGGTAGAGTAATATAGACATCTGCATCACCAATTTTATTTTCCAAGGTGTATTGCCTGACAGCTTTCTTTTGTTTCAAACAGCCTTTGGAATATATAAAAGATTGAATTCCATTGAGCAGAAATGTCTTAATTAAGTCTGTACAAAGGTAAACTGTGCTCCTGCTGTATTTTTTCAAACAAGTGATGGGCTTTGCTTGAGTGACTGAAATGAGTGCATATTCTTTTAGCAGTGCTCAGAAAAGCCTTACTGTCCCTGTTGTCACTGAGAAAACTGTGAACTATTACATTTAAGCAATGCGCAACGCAACTTATGTGAAAAAAGCCCCACTCCTCCAAGACCTTCCTTATGTTGGACCCATAGGCCTGGATATTCAAACTGCACCCAAAAAGTGTGCAATAGCAGGAGCAAACTCAAGTCTGTTGTGCCCATGCGCAACAGACACGATATTCAAAATAGGAGCAAGCCAAATTGTGCCTACAGCCAACGTCTGAATATCACACAACCTGCACCATAGTGCAACTAGGGAAGGGAAGCTGAGCAGATACGATGCGCTATGGCGCAACAAAAGATGTCCAGCTGAGCAGTCCAGATGCACCACAGTGCAAGCAGAGAGCCCCCCCAGCTGCAGAGCAATGTAACTGTACAACCAGGAAGGTAGGGGCCCACCACCCATGCCACAGATGGGCACAGAAACACAGCAGAACTGACATCGTCCCCCCACACCCCAAGCACAGCACTACTGGGGGAGGGCTGGAAAAACCACCGGCCCATGGATACAAGCAAACAACCCACAGCCGGGCCATGGTGTCCCATCACACCCAACAGCAAGCTGAGACTGCCACACAAGGAGGGTGGACCACCCCGTGCCACATCATCTCCCCCAGTGCACAGCACACTCTGCACCGTGACCCCAGACACCCCCCCATGAGCAGTGACCACCACTGCAGGAAACCCCATGCATACCACCACCCCCACTGTGACACTGCAACCTCGTGCACCACAGAACCATACAAGCCAGCCCCACCATAAGCACCCAGCAGTGGGTGGCAGCACACAGCAATGCAACAACGGCAGACACAGTGCCAACATGCACAATCCCCCCAAGGCACAGCTGAGAGACTGACCATGCGTTGGCACAAGAGGTACCCCACATGGGAGAGGGTGTGCCCCTGACACCACCACCAGTGATACAGCACCCTGCACAGTAGTCCAGTGACACACCCCGACCCACCACTGGCCACAACAGCCAGCACAGACACCCACAGTGGTGCATGGAAGTGTGCACCACACCAGATGCAACACAGTGCAGGGACAAACACCCACCCATACCCAAGGGTACAATAACACAGGGATGCAGTAGCATGGCAACCAAGCCCCCAGTGTGGGCCCATGGAAACTGTGTACACACAGCCTGCAGTCCTCCATGGCACAGGAGTGCCAGCCACCCTGTGCAGGCACTGTGGACCCATACGCCACCATCATATGCCTGGAGCACAAGTCACAGACAGTGGTGCACATCCCCTGCAACACACACAAGACACAGCATGGAGGTGGGACAACAACCGCGGAGGCCACAGTGTCACCAGAGGCAAACATGCACCACACTAGTGAGAGGAGGCAACTCAGCATTGTGACGGGTACAGTGGCTGCCCTGCATGGACAGCCACCAGTGACATGGCAGCAGACCTTGCAGGTCACAGACATGCAAGGGTGTCAGCTGCACAAGCCATGGACGGGTTGACAGGGGCACCATGGACACAGAGCATGCACCATGGACCACTGCACACAGTAATCCAATGCACAGGGAACAACACACTCACCACAGACACCGACCGACAGCTACTCCCACACCATAGTCACTTCCCCCAGGGACATACACACATACCCATGACTGCACCACCCCAGACACCATGCACATCACTGCAGCTGAGCACCTATAGCCCGCTGCAAATCAGAGACCACTACAGTATTCATATCAAAATAGTTGTATTGAAACATATCAAAAATAACTATATACAGAACTATGTACAAACATGGGGGGAGGGACATAAACAAGGTTGGGGTGGGTAAGGGGCAGGGGTGAACATATGGGAGAGGGAAGAAGGGGTGTGAGGGTGGGTCAAAGGGGGGAAGGTGGTAGTCGGGGCATGGGGACATAAACGGCCACCCCTGTCCTCCTCCTCCTGGCGCTGATGTCTGCTCCTCCTTCTCCTCCTGATCCCATGGTGGTTTATTTGATGGAGGAACCGCAGAGTCTCCCTGGCCACCTGGAGCAGCTCATTAATGGACTGCTGAATTTGCAGGAGCCTCCGGTCACCTAGGATGAGGGAGCAGAGTCAATAGGTGTGACTGTCCATCCCCCTGCAGCCCACCCATTGTGCATGGCATACAGCCATGTGCCACACCCCTGTGATGGTGTGCGACCACCCACAGTGACCGTGTCCACAAGACTTGCCCACCCAGGCAGCCACAGCCATGTGGACCACTGCACACACCCACCACCCATGTCCTGCACAGCACCACCATGGCCGTACAGCAACGTGGCTATGCGGTGTGAAGGCAGTGCCACAGCCATGTGCCTGGTGCACGCATGAACCACCACTGACACACTCCCAGACATGCAGTGCCACTGGACAGTGCTGACAGTCACAAGTCACGTGCATGGCAGTGGTGTCCATGGATGGTGGCCATGCCCCGCTGCCCACCCTGTTACACATCATGCAATAGTAATCATGGAGTTATGGCACTCACCCTCATCGGGCCGGTCAGGTCAGCAGTGATGGTCCCCATCCTGTCTGGATGCTCTGTCCTCCTCCATCCACCGCTCCTCCCTCATCCTGCGATGCTCATCCATGTCTGTGGGGGAAACAAGGAGAGAAGAACATCAGTACAATCCCAAAGCAAAGTCCCCCTGCCCCAATGTGTGTGCCCACCCACCCAGCCAGACCAACCCACCACACACCCTGTAAACACCACCACAGCCAACCCTAGACTAGCCCTCCCCTATGTGCTGGACACATACAACACTGTTACCCATATGGACAATACAAGTGTGCAGACGGATCACCCACCTGGATGTGGCACTGTGCCCCTCCTGGCACGTGACCGCAGATGGGCTAGTAGGTCCAGCTCCCTCCTCCTGAGGTCCCCATAGCAGTGCCTGCACTGCTCTGTGGTCCTCCTCCATCCAGTGGCCTCCTCCAGGTCAGTGGCCACCTCCTGCCAGACCTGGGTCCTGGCCCTGTCCAGTGGCTCCTCCCCAAACAGAGGTCCATGGTGTGGCTCCACAATAGCCACAAGGTTGGCCAACTCTATGGCAGTCCACTGTGGGGCTCTTCTGTGTGCCATCTCAATGGCTTTAGTAGGCAATATGGCGCTCTGCAGTGCGGTACCCTACGTGCAAATGCTGCGTGGTACAGCACTGCCATTCCCTATTGTGCTGTTACTGAACAGCACGATAGAGGTGCACCTATGCCTGACGCATGGCGCCAAGGGGGCAAAGGTCGGGCACAGGGTCGGGACATGCACAGCGCCATTGGACGACTAAGCGTATAGCGCGATTGGTTGCCTGTTGGCCAGCGCCACAGCGGACTATCAGGCAGTTGTGCCATTGCACCTATGGAGGCCCATTGTCACAGCGCCATGTAGTGACCTTCGCTATAGTGCCACTGGCACAATGGTGGCCATGTCCTGCATTGACCATCATGCACAGCACGTCATCAGCGCGGCAGACGCCAGTGTCAGCAGCCTGGGCATGCACAGTGAGAAGTACTACTCATGCCACAGAACTGCGCCATTGGCTCAGCATGTTCAAAACAATTGCGTAAAGTGTAAAAGTGCGATATTCAGCCGTCATATGCAAATCATCCGATTAGCCATTCAATGGCGCAGCACCGTGATTTGCTTCTAATTAAAGTTGCTCCTCACCTAATTTGCATGCATTGCACTATAAAAGTGCGACAAAGTGCTGCAGTGGCCATAGTCGGTTACTGCAGTTTATTGGTGAGTTGCATGCTGTGTGGGAGTGTGGACTGTGGATTCAGGTACATGCTTTGGACTGCACAGTCACAGGTAACCACTGCCATCCTTACAGGCTGAATAATGACTGAGCAAGTTCTGGGTGAGGAGGACAACAGTGGTAGGTGGAGGAGGAGGCCCAATTTCACGACAGCTGAAACCGAGGCACTTTTTGAGACCTACCTGAATCAGGAGCCACTGCTCAGTGGACAGTGGGGCACCCCTCTGGCCCATGCTGCTGCATGGGGGGGAGGTGGCACGTGCTGTGAACCTGCATGGCAGCCACCAGCGCTCCTTGCAGAAGTGTAAGAAGAAAATGGATACTGACAGGAGAGGGTGAAGGAGAAGGTAGCTGCCATCAGGGCGGCACGTGCTGCAACAGGTGGGGGACAGCTGGAGATGGTGCAGCTTACACCAGCAGAGGACGGGCTTGCTGCAAGCATGCACCGCAGTGCCATAGAGGGAGTTCTGGGAGGTGGCTTCCAGACGGGTGGTGGCCCATCTCTGCATGGTAAGCCATGGTCTGCCTTGGGGGGGCCAGGTAGGTAACATGCAGTAACATGACTTTGCTTTCCCTTACAGATCCTGAGCTACTGCATGGGTCAACATTAGTGGGCCTGTCCACTGAGGACAGTCGGCCAGAGTCAGAGTTTGGACCATCCACCTCCACAGGTTTCTGTGGATTGGCACAACAGTGGGGACGCCTGGCTGTCCACACTGATGTCGTTGAGACAGGTGTGGGGGAAGCCCATCCTGTGTCTCAGCATTCTGGCATCCAAGGATGCCAGCACGCTGTGGCTATGGCTGGGACAGAGACCTGCACCAGTGATGAAGACATGACCATCATGGGCAGTGACACGTGTGTACCACGGAATGGACACACAACAGGTCAGCTCACGCCCATGGCTCTGGCTGGTGCCGCCGTGTGGGCCAGTGTGTCAGCACAGTCCCAGGCTGTGCCTGTGAGCACCAGTGGGACAGCACCGGTGTCTGGTCAGGACAGTGAGACTGTTGCGGCCACTGCGGTGGCACTACTGAGCCCTTGGGTGCAGCAGTCGGAGGGGCGGCAGCAGCAGTCACCCACCAGGACTGGGGGTTCAGGGTTCAGCGGCGGCATCTGTGCACCACCTGTGGACTTGCCCATACCTGGTCCTGGTGTGCAGCACCCACCCTCAAGGGGTGCTGAACATCAGGCCTGTGCACACCCTGAGGGACAGGATGCCGAGGAGGCAGATGACCTCTTGGACGAGCACACCCGCCTACTGTGGGCATTGGTCCAGCAGCAGATGTGGCTTGCAACGTCCATGGAGGCACTGTGTGGGGCTCTGGAGCAGGCAGAGGAGCATTGCAGCAGGGACACCTATAGAATCCTGTCATGGATGGACTGTTTGCCGGAGGATGTGACCGCTGCTATTGACAGGCATGCACAGGCATTCATTGCCGTCAGGGCCACAATGGGCACAGAGTCAGGTGCCCATGCGTCGCTCACACCACGCAGTGCACTATCCAGTCCTCATTCCTGGCGTCATGCGACACCCACCCTGTCGATGCCAGGTTCAGCTGTGGGCATCCTGAGCACTCCTGGTGCAGGCATGTTCAGTGTGCTGCAGATCCCTGTGCGGG
Source organism: Neoceratodus forsteri (assembly GCA_016271365.2). Lineage (NCBI taxonomy): Eukaryota > Metazoa > Chordata > Ceratodontiformes > Ceratodontidae > Neoceratodus > Neoceratodus forsteri. The sequence continues at coordinate 934,255,136 of CM028131.1, forward strand.
CACGGTCATGTTCATGCAGTGGAACCTCTTGGAGACCATTGGTGCCACCCCATGAGGCCTGTGGTCAGCCTGCCAGTGCTGGCAGGTCTCGGCGGGGCTGCCCATACATCCAAGGCAGCCGTGGCACTGTGCCACGAGACTGACCTGTCTCCCAGCGCGGGCACTGTCTGGTGCTGCCCTGTGTGCATGGTGTGTTTCGGTGGGCAATGCACGGGTGGGTGCCCGGCCCTGCACGCGGACACACGGTCCACCTGCACACCCTCCCAGCTGCTGTCTGCAGGTACGTGTGCATGATGATGCTTGCATTGCGCTGTACACCAAAGTGCAATGGTGCCCAGCATCTGACACATGCACAAGGACAGACAGTGGATGTGGTGGCCTGTGGACATGTGCGTTGCTAGGGCTGGCGTTCTGGCTTGGTGTTCCTCCTGCCCTCTGTGCACATTTGGTGCATTGTGTGTGTGCATGTGTGTGTGTCCGTCCATGTGGCATGTTGATGTTCACCCATCCCTGGTTGTGTGTGTGTGCTTCTGTGCCCTGCCACATCCCTTGCCAGCATGCACCCCTGGTGTGTTTCCATGCATGTTTGTGGGTTGCACCTTAGCCACTGGTGGTTGTGCATGGCATCATGACTTACCTGGGTTGGCTGAAGTGCTCCTCTGTGATGGTGTCCCGGTGCAGCTGTGCCAGCTGGATCAGTCGGGGTTTCATCGGCCAAGAAGGTGCTGCCCATTACCATCGTCATCGGTGTCCCCATCGTCCCCATCGCTGTCCCCCTCTTCGACCTGTATGGCTATCCCACATTCTTTGGCCATGTTGTGCAGGATGCAACAGGCCAGGAATATCCCACAGGCCTTTGAGAGGCTGTACTGTAGGGCACCGCCAGAGGTGTCCAGGCAATGGAAACGTGCCTTCAGCATCCCGAACACCCGCTCAATGACATTGCATGTGGTGGCATGTGCCTCATTGTAGTGTTGCTGCGATGGGGTTGTGGGCCGCCGATAGGGTGTGAGCAGCCAGGGACGGATTGGGTATCCACTGTCACCTGTGTGCAGAGGGTGGAGGTTAGTTTCGCGTTCAGCTTCGGCCTGCCCCAAGCCCTGTAGGCCACACCCATGGCACCGCTGGCCATGCCCCCCCAGGCCCACGATATGTCCATTTGGTTTGCATACTCACCCACTAGGTGTCCTGTGGGGATGTCCCCACTCTCAAATCGGTGGCACAGTGCCGACTGGTGCCAGATATATGAATCGTGTGCTCCCCCAAGGTGCATGGCACAGACATTGATGATGCGCCCACTGGCATCGCACACCACCTGGCAGTTGATGCTGGAATAGCCTTGCGGGTTCATGTATGTGGCCCCTTCACCCAGGTGTGTGCGTATGGCCACATGGGTGCAGCTCCATTGCCCCTAGCATGCCACAGGCAGCTACCGCTACCCCAGAACTCCTGAATGCTTGTTAAAGGCCCAGCCACAGTGCTGGGAAATGGATGTACCTCAGCATGTGACAGCAGTGTGCTGAGGAATTGGGTGAGGGTTCATGGACGTGGCCAACTGGGTTATGCCTGTGGTGTCCCCAGTTGGTCTCTGGAAGGTACCCGTGGCGGAAAGCACATGCAGGCTGTTACCTTTGTCTCCTCTGACAGGGCATGACTCCGTTGTGCAAGTGCCTGCATCACATCATTGCACAGCTCACAGAGGCGCTGCTCAGTATGCCCTGTTCAGGTACCCAGCCCACAATCTCGGTATCTGTGTACAGCTCAAAGCTGATCCAGGCTCGGTACTGCCTGTTGGGGGCACACGCGGCCACCGTGCGTGCGTCCCCACCCACCCACCTTCTCACCCCTCATTATGGCCTCCATGGAAGGTGGCACTGACCATGTCCCTGGCTTGCATTCCCCCTAGCAGCAGCTGCTTTGTTCCCCCGCTGTCCTGACTGCTACCTCCTGCACCAGGTACACCTGTCAGGCCTCTGAATGTCCACCCACACACCTGCCTCTTTTCTGCTGTTAGTTTTCCTTGGCTGCCCTCTTCTGGCACTTTCCTGTCCCTGCCTCTCCCTCTGCCTCATGTGGCTTCCCTGTAGCGTTCTTGTGCCTCTTCCTTGCTCCTTTTATTTTGGCTCATTTCCGCTATGGCGCAACTTCCGCTTGCTCCACTGTTGCGCATTGCGCAAGTCTTTGAACATCACACTGCGCCCTTTATGCATGGTTCCTTCCCCTTCCATTGTGCATGCCTTCATTATCATTGTGCTGTTGCTCAGCATGTTTTTGGTGGCGCAACTGCCTCCTGCTGAATATCGTAGAATGGCGCAATTTCGGAGTTGCGCAAGCGCAACCCTATTGCACTTGGCTCAACTCTTTTGAATATCCAGGCCATTATCTACAATTATAAAGCCAACTGACAGTCCCTGTGAAGTGAGTCATTGCTGTATTGGGTTTTGGAACTCTTCAATGATGTTATACAAGGTATGTCCAGATGGAAAATAAAACATTCTTAGAACAGCAAACTGCAACGCTTCACTGTCCCAACGTGAATTATCAAAACATGCCCAATGTGCCATGACAGACATGAAGGATTCAGGATGACAACTTGTTCAGATATCTGTTGTGAGATGCACCACCCTCCCAACAGCACTGCACAAGACGCCTCTTAATTTTTTACATGCAACATTGTAAAGATCTAGAATCCCCATTGTCAAGAAGTATTTCTGTGATGGTATACTATATCGAGGCTCGAGTTACTCAAGCAGCCAACCTACATATTCAACTACGTTATTTGGTTTCAAATCAACAGCTATGATTTCTGACATTTTTTGGGCTATTGTAACAGCAACAGGGTGAGTTGTGGCATATTTAGCTTTACACTCATATGTTTCTGAGATGGTAAGCTGTCTCCTTGAAGGAGGAGAGCTTCTGAACACATGGTCACTTTCAGTAACAGTAGAAATCCTTCAAATGGGAGGAAGTGGTGGGGGAGGTGTTTTCATAGTACTGCGGGGGCTGCACTGCTTTCATCTATCAGAGTTACCCCTCAGTGTAGTGAGCTATCACTACCACTTTCTCTTCAAGACTCACAACTGGAGTTCTCAGTAATGTTATGACATCTGTCTAGGTGCCTTTTCAGTGGTGATGTTCCCAATGTTCCTTTCTTTTTGCCCCTGCTGATTGGCCATTTACAAATGACGCATGTTGCCAACAACTCATTAGAAGTACTAATGGAGAAGTATGACAGAACAAAAGATGATATATTTTTAGTTTTTTCCCAGAAAGGCACTGCATCTCAGTCACCTTTTCAGGTTTTTTCCACCCTGGATTTTTCTTGGGGCTGTTCCTCTTGTGATTTATTCCCACTGCCTCCCTCCTCAACTAAATCATTTCAGCCCATTTCTTCTTCATCTGCAATTTCCATCCCCTCATGTTGTAAACCTTCTGCTGCCTCATCATTCTCTTCATCTTTATTATTAGAACCCTTGTCGGGTTCGACCTCAGAAGAATCAAATGACATCTACCCACCTTCCACACCCTTGATGGGACCATCTTGGAGGACACCTCCTCATTTCAATATCTGGGAGTTTGGCTGGACCAGCACCTCAACTACTCTGTGCATATCGATGCTATCCTGAAGAAACTGTACCACAAGCTTGGTGCTCTGTACAGGAATCATAGTTGCATCCCACTGACTGCAAGGAGTGAAATTGTCTAGAAGATGATACTCCCCATCTTTGACTGCTGTGACGTAGTCTATGGTGCTGCTCCCAAATCTTCCCTGACCAAGTTGGATACTCTCTTTAACTCCGGCCACTTTGCTATCAACTCCCCTTCTCACTCCCACCACTGTGAACTCTATCACTCTCTAACCTTCCTTCCACTATCTCACAGACACATTTCTCACTGTGCCAAACTAACCTCCAACTTCTGGTTTAGGGGGCTCCCCTCCTATCTCTCATCCTCGCTGTCCACTCCACCTCCCACCCACTCTCTTCAGATCAAATGATGCCTGCACCTTAACAGTCCCTCACGGCTCCACCCTCATCGGTCAGACTGGTTTCACCCGTCGTTTCCCTAAAATCTAGAATTCCCGCCCCTGAAATACAACACTCCTCCTCCTACCACTCCCTCACCTCTGCTCTACACAATTACCTTTCCCTCAGCTGTTCCTGCTTTAACCCACCTTACTACCTGTCCCAGGTTTCTGCTTTCCTACCATGACCCCCCCTCTGGCAGGGTTTTCAACATCCTGAAGGGGGAAATCAGGAAATGACTACCCATTCTCCTCATATTCAGTTCTTACCTCCCCCCTTCTCCACCTGCCCTTCTGGGTCATGAGTGTGCACAATCTAACCCCATCCTTTTTACTCCAACAGCACATCCATACTACCTTGAGCCTGTTCCTGGTACACTCATGCACTATAAATGGCTCTATAGGTTTTGTACATTCATATGTTCTTTTGTATGATTTTGGATACGTATTGTAATTTACCCAATGTTCCACTACTTTTTATTGTACAATACCTTGTGTTCCAACTGTTGCACAATCTTACAATGTTGTATTGTTTGTAGTAGCCACATACTATAGTAACTGATCATCCTTCACAACCCTATGTAACCCATCCCCCCAGGATGCACCGTGAGACAAGCAACTTGTTGTTTAGTGTGCCCTCCTGGTGAAACGTTTTAATAAATAAAAAGACATCTGTGAGGGACTGGCAGTAGCATAGTATGCAATTGTTCCATACCTTTGGGTGCCTCTACAGGTGGTACCCACCAACCCTTTGGTTTTAACTACATAACTGTTTTTTTTATTTAGGACTGATCCAACAGATGCATTTTTTTGGTTCAAGCATTCACATGGAAGCCGAAACTTTAGACATGAACAAATCACTTTTTGGGGTTTTACTTTGTTTTTTCTTTGCAGGTTGACTGCTGTCTTTTGTGGTGGCACTAGCTGCACTGTCTTTCTGAGAAGAATGCACCTCATCAACACTTTGATCAATTTTTTATTTCGTATTCTAAGTGTAAAAAAAATATCCCTCTGCCTAACATCCTCTGATGACTCCCAACCACACCCACAGGCCAGGGATGGCTTTACAGCCGTGAGTTATGAACATGAATCATGCATGATTGTAGTAGTACACAGCACACTGCAGTTCATCACCACTTCCTTCATAGCTTAGCTGACTAACTCCTACTACAGTTACTGTTCCGTGACCTACTCAACAGTGTGTCTCAGAATTTAAATTGGTGATGCAGACATCTGGTGCATGGCTGCATGCACAGTCCCACATAGCTTGATTAATGCTTATATGTAACAATAAACTAAGAAGGATAAGGAGGAGGAATAATGGATGAAATGATTGATGATGATGATGATGATTGATGATGGTGACGCTTGTGTGTGTACATTTATTCATTGTGTTGTAGTGTACACAAACTGGTACAGGTCACACATTAAGAATATTCCCTGGGCCCCCCACAACCAGCAACACAGGTGCAGTAACTCCTCTGTTGTTTGTCAGAAAAGTATTTTTTTATTTGTAATACATGAAATCATGAATGAACATTAATGAGTAACCATGATTGGGTGACACAAGTCAAATATTTATTTTGCCAGCCTGCCCTTGCCCTATACATACAGCCACACTGAGGCCAGGGAAAGGAAAATAAAACTTTTATTTGGGATTTCTGGGACTGTAAAATCTCTCATGCCCCCCCCCAGTCTCTATTTCCACTGGATCTGGAATGGATGGCACAAGTCAAAGATTTATTTTGTCAGCCTTCCCTTACCCTACACATGCCCACATAGTCACATTGAGGCCAGGAAAAGAAAAAAAAAATCTTTAATTTATGATTTCTGGGACTGTAAAATTTCTCGCCCGTAATCTCTCTTTCTCTCACTCTTCTGGATCTGGATGGCACAGGTCAAAGATTTATTTTGCCAAACTGCCCTTGCCCTATACACACAGCCACATTGAGGCCATGAAAAGGAAAAAAAAAACTTTTGTTTGGGATTTCTGAGACTGTAAAATTTCTAATGCCTCCCCCCCATAGTCTGTCTGTCTCTCTCTTTCTCGCTGTCCTCTGGATCTGGGATGGCACAAGTCAAAGATTTATTTTGCCAGCCTGCCCTTGCCCTGTATTGCACACAGCCACATTGAGGCCAAGAAAAAAAACTTTTATGGATTTCTGGCACTGTAAAATTTTTCTTGGGCCTCCTGTAGTCTCTCCCTTTCTCTTCTGGATCTGGAATGGCACATGTCAAAGATTTTGCCAGCCTTCCCTTGCTCAGTGTACACACAGCCACACTGTCTGAGGCCAAGAAAAGAAAAACCTTTTATTTGGGATTTTCTGGCACTTTCAAATTCCCCTTGGGCCCCTGGTAGTCTCTCCCTCTCTCCTTTGGATTCTGGAATGGCACAGTCAAAGATTTTTGTCAGTCTTCCCTTTCTCATTGTACTAGCCACACTGTCTGAGGCCAAGAAAAGAAAAAGAAAACTTTTATTTTGGATTTTCTGTAACTGTAACATTTCTCTAGGGCCTCCAGTAGTCTCTATCTCTCTCCTTCTCTTTTCTCTCTCTCTCTCTCTCTCACTCTCTCTCAATTGTAGGATCTTCTAGATTCAGTTTCTGGATGGCACAAGTCAAAGATTTCTTTTGCCAGCCTGCCCTTGCCCTATAGTACACTGCCTGCCACACTGCCTTTTTTGCCTTGCTTGCCTGCCCCCGGCACCTACCCACTATCTCTCTCCCTCCCCAAACAATGACTTTGTCTCCCTCCCTCACCCCAGTAAGTCTACTCTTCTCTGTCCTTTCTTTCTTTCCTCCCATCTGGCTCCGTTTAACAAATAGATTTCTTTAAATTTATATTTAGTTTCTCGGGGCCCAATTCCAGAACACCTTACTCGTGGTGCAAGGTGATGTACTCCAGACCCTATGGCGTAAATCACATCTTGCATCATGCGTTCCACAAGTTGTGATTCCAGGAGGCATCTTACACCATGCCATATGTGGGTTGCACCAAGGGTGGGCTCCACCACTCACTACACTGCAACCCACTGCAGCATGGCACAAGGGTGGGTTATGGCAGCACCTGTGCCCTATTCCGATAGTGTGGCTGCCGTAACCCACCTATGCCATTCCAGGTCCCCTTACAGTGCTGTGGAGTTAGATCAGCAATTAGCTGCTCTAAGGGGCATTCGTCCTGGCAAAACGATGGATGTCCCCTGCAGTGCCATGAATCACACATTGCCGTGCACTCCTGCCACACCCCTGAACAGTGAAGCCCCACACCCCCCCATGTCAGGGTGCCACCCGGGTCCATGGTGTGCCATGCCCCCCCTTACAGCTGTGCCAAGCAGCCAACCTCCCCCCCATGGCCCCCTGAGGCTTGCAGTAGTGGTATGAGGTGGGGGCTCTGGGGCAGCTAAATGCAGGCCTCAACTTGTGACACCCAGGTTCATTGCACCTTTCCCATGGTGCAAGACCCTGCCTGTCTTGGAATAGGGCACAGGATCCCCAGTGTAGCATTGCATGGCACAACTTGCATACGTCCATGAGTTCTGCCATGTGACCTGGAATCGGGCCCTCTCGGAGGTATGCAACCCTAGGCTCTGCTCTGCAGCAGCAAGCTCCTACAACTGTCCACCAAATCATCTGGGCCCACATTGCACACTCACCACAGTTATATAGCATAGCAACTATAGGCCTATATCAATCCTTCCTCCCCTTTCTAAAATGCTCGAGCATATTGTTGCCAATCAAGTTGTGGACTACCTCAATAAATACTCCATACCGTATGAGCAACAACATGGTTTTAGAAAAGGGTGCAGCACCACCACTGCGCTCCTAGAATTCACCACTTCAATTCACCAATCTATTGACCAAGGCAGTTTTGAGGGTGCAGTTTTTATAGACTTAACAAAGGCTTTCAACATGGTTAATCACCAGCTCCTCCTTGAACAGCTCTCTCTCTGACTGGTCTCTCCCCTGTTTCGCTGTCTTGGTTCAGAAGCTATCTTGATGATAGATCTCAACATGTGAAGATTTCCAGTGCTATCTCTGAACAGAACCAGTTTGGTCCGGTGTACCCCAGGGTTCTATTCTGGGTCCACTACTCTTCAGCATCTTCCTTAACAATCTACCATCTACCTGCCACCAGTGAACTCTGTTCTATGCAGATAACGTTGTCATTTTTGAAAGCCACCCAGACCCACACCTCCTCAAAAGCAACCTACCAAATGGTTTCTAGAAGCTGAGTGCTGGTTTCGCAAACATAAGCTGGTGCTAAACTACAAGAAGACTAAAGTCCTGTTGTTCTCCTCCACCCACTGTAAACACAAAGGACACACTCTTACTATCAGAAATAGCCAACGTGACCCCTTGGAACAAATTCAGCACTTCAAGTACCTTGGGATTTCTCTTGATAGTCACCTTACCTATGCTCCCCACATTGAAAATGTTACCAAAGCCATCAACACTAGGATTGGGCTCCTCTATCTACTTAGAAAGTGTCTAACACCTGAAGCTCTCAATCTGGCTATTCAAAGCTCAGTGCTCTCTTTTATCGATTATGGCCTTGTTATTTATGGAACTGCTTCTGCCACTGCACTCAGAAGGCTCACTGTTGCACTGAACAAGGCATGTAGACTCCAAATTGGTGCATCCCACCTGACTCACACCTGCAATCTCTATAAACAGGCTGGGTGGCTCAACTTAAGTGGGAGAATTAAATACCACACCTGCCTTCTCACCAAAAAGATTCTCCTTGGGCTCATGCCACTTGGACTGGGATGTTTACTTCACAAATCTCTCAAGACCCAACACACGTGCACCTCATCTACTGAACTCCTACTAGTCCCGATGTGCTGGACTGTGCAATGCCAATGCTCCTTTTGTATCAGAGTGCCTTCATGGTTCAATGGACTCCACAATGGACTAGCTCACCTTACTAAACTCAGAGAGTTCAAACATAAGCTATGACATCACCTCCTAACTGAGATCTCCTGTGATTGCTCCAACTAACATCTTGGTCCCTATTCCTGGACCTCCCCTTCCTTCTCTGCCATCCTTAATTCACCTCTGTTTTGCCCCACACTCTTCTCTGCCTTTCCTTCTTTCCACCCTCTCCTCTTTCTCCCCTTGTTTCTTTAGTATTCTTTTCCTTTCCCCTCCTATCCTAGCTGCAAATCTTGACAATGCCACCTGGCTGCTCCTCTCTTCCTTGAAATCAAACTCCCCCTCTCTTTATTTCTTCTCTACTTCTCTTACCCTGTGCCCCTAATTTGTGTGTTTAACTAATGTGGATACAATTACTGTTAAGTATTCTGTATTATAATACTGAAACTTCAGTTGCTATATTGTTATGTTGAAACTCGTTCTGATTCCCCTTATCTGTCTGTAATCCCTCCTTACTGACACGAAACCTTTGTAAATGAGCTGCTTGGTGCTCAGACATACATGTAATCCTAGAATGAACAAATAAGAACAAATAAAATATACCGTGAGTGTGTCATGTGACTCACTATCCAGCTCTGTTGCCTGATTAGATGCTGCTGGCTGCCTGTACATGGAACGAGAGTGCTGACGATATCCACATGGCAATAGTGCACTGAATGGCACTCCACAGACTCAGAACTGGACTTCAGGGACGAAGTCTGAATTTATCTGGGTCCGTGAATTACAGGTTCAATCCAGAGGTACGGATCTCAGGTGGAAGAGTCTGCCCAGCCCTATTTTCAATACATTCTGATGTTTTATTCTAAAATGCCCACCTTGAACACATCACTGTATGATGAGCAAACTGCCTGTATTATCAGCTAACAGAGGTACTTAGTTCCCAAGGCACGAAAAAAATCAGTGGGCAGTTTTCAGTGCAGAAGGTGAACACAAAGTGCATGACAGAAAAATATCCCATTTAGGAACTGAAATCATTCAATGTGAACTGAAGCTAGAAGATAGAATAAGTTTAATGATGTGACACACTGAATTGAGGCTAGAATACAAATCACATTTTTGAACTCTGCTCCGATGAAGCATAAGGCAAAATATTAGTGGATATCTGTGGTCTGATTGAAACTGTTGAAAATATACAAATGAATCAGTTTGTGTTGAAACCAGTTATTGCATATGGGTGGGTGTGCTGCATGTCTCACTTGTATTGTATGCTGATCATTCCAAATGAAGCAGGCACCTCATTACTTTTTATGTTTTTTTTTTTTTTTTTTTTTGTTAATCCCTCAGAGCCCTTGACCAGTAGCCAATCCTGCCATTCTAAAATGCCCAACTTGTACATATCTCTGTGTAATGGACACACTGCCTGTTATACTTGGACAGTAGTCACATCTTGTAGACCATACTTTTGCAACCAGTTAATTACTGGTTAGGAAAACATCCTGAATACCTGAATGGACTATTGTACTTGCCGCATCCTGTAGCCAAGCATAATACTAAAGATACTGTAACATCAGGGTAAAATATCCTCTACTGCAGAAGATGTTCTGATCAGTGTGTACTCCATTACAGGCTACCACATTTATAGAACAACCATCCACCTCAGTTTAATTGGCTAGTCAAGCCTCCAGTACATCAAACAAAATGATACCACAAGAAATTCTTCATGGAATCACATCCCTTATGGTTTGCTATCTGTAATATACTTTTATTATGTGTATTTATGAGTTGCACTGTTCTGTTCACTTTCATATATCCCTGTCTTGCCTTTTATATTACTCTGGTGTTACTTGTTTGCCCATATATATGTAGTGTATTTACTTGTATTTACTTTTATATATTGTGTTTGCATTGCAGTTATTACTATCCCATGTATTTCTGTTCCCTCCTTCTCCTAGGTCACAGCTGTACACAAGATTTATGTTTATCTTGCTATGCCTACCTGATCAAACAATGTCAATGAACAAGATTAAACCATGTAAATGATTAAAAATGTCTACCCTAACCAAGAAACCCAACAGGCCGATGGCAAAGCAAACACTTTAGGTTGAGTTGTTTATAAACTTATGAAACATTATCATCAGTGGCACATAAATGGGACATAACACTGATGATTCCACAATAATATACAGTATTAGTAACCACAGATCCCAATGAGATGTGCTGCTGTATGAAACTAATGTAGGCAAAATTGTATTAAGGACAAAGAGGCATTTATAGCAATGTCCTTGGAACAGATGGCTGGATTCTAGAACAAAAATGATAATCTACATTCACATGTGCATATCAAAAGAAGATATTGTGTAGAAATATGAAGAATCTACCTTTTAATAGGATTTTCAGATTTTATTCATATTGAAATGGATGCTTAATACTATGTTCACAGTGCATCATTCTCAGTGTAAAGTAATTAACATAAATTATCTGGAGAATTTCAGATACACTTCAGATGAGGACAAGAAACTCAGCTTTTGTTGTACAACACCCCCAGTTTCAATCACAAAGAACATCCAAACCATAGACTAATCCATCCCAAACACAATTTCATAGAGATAACATAGCGGTTTCATCAGAGTTTGCAAGGCGGTGTCCTTTAAAGTTGAATTCCCTTGAGCAATCCCTGCCCAGTCAGCGCTCTAGCTCACTATTACCATATAAGGGCCACTGCACACCTGATAATTAGCAAGCATGGGGGGGGCTGCAACAGGTAGGCTGAAGAGTGGGGATTTTGTTTTAACAACTGGGAATCTGGACAGATTTGAAGGCTGTATTATACTTGAATGGGAGTGAGTATTTGTTTTGTGGTGACTGGGAATGGTGGTGACAACCAAATGAGGGACCTCAGCCTATGGGGGATGCATGTGGGTGGGCTGACACACTTTTATACCTCCAAGAATTATGTGACACTAAAGGGAGCTATAGAGGGGTTAAAAGCAGGTAGGGGAGCCAATGTGGATGGCATTGTTGGGTGTAAACAGTTCATGAACAAACTTGGGGCCTGATGCATAGTTACAGTGGTTGTGGTACTAAATCAGGGTGCATAGAGGTAATTTGCTGTACCACCAACAAAGAAATGCCATACATAGACTTCTGATATAGTCATCAAGAGTATGAGTCTACTTAATCACCAAGCTATAATGCAAATCACTTTATCAGGTGTTTGTGGACACAAACTGGGATTGCACCCATGATCATGCTGTGTGCAACAGCCACAGAGGTCTTGACATCCAAAGTGTTAGTTACAGATTGCTATGCCATAGACAGAACACATGATCAAAAGTACAATGACCTTAATGGATCCACACCAACCCAACACTTACCTTTAAATCTGCTTCTGAGCCAGAGATTTTTGATTTATCCAGCTGTCCTTTAGTTCTTCATTATTGCCCAAAGATCCCCCTCCTGCTCCCATTACCTTGCCACTCCCTTTTGTCTGGTATAGCACCACTCCCTCGACAAATTCTCTCAATGTGATTCTCCAATTGTTGGTCCCAGGACCATCTCCATCCCTCTCTGGTTCCCATGTGGATGGTCAGTATTTTGATACCCCTGCCTCCTGCCTGTAGAAGCTCTGTAGGCAGGGGGTGATGCAAAATTCTGCTACCATTACTGTGAGATTGCCATTCTTTGTGTATTACCCCATGGGCCATTTGCATGGTGAACCTCTTCTTCACCACATGATTACAATGGAGTTGGTGGCAGCAGTACAAAGAACAAGGAATGATTTGCAACACTGTTGTGCATGGAAAATTGACCAGGGATTAGACCTACACTATGTGGTCATTGTGACCACTAAACAGTTGTATGGGACTCCTTTTTTGTGAAATGTTCATAAGGATAAATAGGACTTTTCATAGCAACCTCACTTGTAAAAAATTCAGTTTTGCTATTAATGTTTTACCAAGGTTCTTTTTCCTTTTTCAAACACTCTCTTTGAATGTCTCCAGAACAGAATGGATTAAAATTAACAAGGCCCTACATCACTTTATCAAGGATGAGAAAAAAAGGTTATAATGCATTGAGTGGATCTACAGAGGCCTAGGGACCAAGGAGGGGTGGGGTCCTCAACCTCAAAATTTACTACCAGAAGACACAGCCAGGTCCCTGGATTGACTATAAGAAAGACAACTCAGAAAATGTGTGGTTTTGACAGGAACACTGTAGTAACCAGGGCAACCATCCCTTGGAAATGTTTGATGCCCCAATAGATGGGCCTTTGTCATCAGTAATGAGTAACCGAGTAACCCATGGCTTCAGCAACTTTTCTGTACTTCGGTTGCAGTAAGGCTGGAGCTTAAAATTACTAGTTTCTTACCATACTTCCCCCCCATAAATATATGTCTGAAATGTACCCCTCCTCAGACAGATGGCACATATTCTCGATGGAAGAGACTAGATTTAACTTTGATTTTTGCAGTTCATAAGGGATGAGGTACCAAAGTAATTTGTACAAATGCAAATAGAATTCATGTTGCACAGAGCTGACCTCTTCAGATATTTGCAGGTAGTATAATTTCTTAAGTCTGGTAACTAACTGACTGAAGGAGGTTCAGGCAAATCTACATCTGATTTTTCAAAGGCTATGCCTGCAATTCAATTGGTGGGAGCAGCCAGCCATGCCCCCTGCCTAAGATATTTAAGTCAGCTACTTTCAGCCTCACTCAGAAGCACTGTTTCTTTGCTGCATCTGCCATGCCAGTGCTATGCCCCCTTTCCTTTCCTCCCAGTGTTTGTCTCCTGCCTTCCCTTTGTGATTGTGGACTTTCTGCTTGGTTTGTGCCTCTCTGGCTTTCTATGTCAGTATTTTGCTTTCTACCTTCCTGGCTGCAGTTTGTGCTTCTCTCAGTCACCTGTTCCTGCTGCACTGCTGTTCTCATGTACATTGTGTTTCTTTCAGTTTTTTTTTAAGCCTTTTAGTTTTCCCAGCATCCTGCCTTCATCATTTGCTTTTGACTTATGCCATTCAGGCTCCCATTTTACTGTTTTTTTGATACCTTTAGCAATCTCTTAATTCAGCTACAATCCTTAAATGTTTACTTCTGGCTCCTAGTCAGGCAGCCACTCCCTACTGGGTTCTGTTGTTGTTCACTTCAGCAGCTACTGCTCCCTAGTTTGTAGTTCCCATATGCTCCTGCTTTCCCTAGCAGTTTCATTTGTTGTTTGTACTGCCTCAGAATCCTGACTTGCAATGCATGAGCAATTAATCCTAACCTCCATTATGGAACTGATTTGCATGCATTTATTGTTCAGTCCAAGCTTGTATCATTCAGTTTCATTCGATGCCCTAGTTGTCATTCGATGTCTCAATCAGCCATTCAGCCTTACCTCTGTTTCATTTCTTCTGTGTGATCATGGCCATCAGGCTTCACCATCACCTCTTACTACTCCTACATTCAGATGCATGCCACCACACCACAGCATGGCTTCCAGGGCTCCTGTCCTTCAAGCCTACAGTCTTGCTCTGTCCACTTGAAGTCTGCATCTTGAGGGTGGTCCCTCAACTCGGGCAGGGTTCTTCTCGTTCCGCCCATCAGATGAGAATGTTCTTTGCTCTGGGGGAAGCTTTAGCCATGTAGATTGATTCAGCAGCACCTCTTGATATAGCATTTAAGACTTCAGCTGCTGGCGGATGGGACCTCTAAATCCACAGTGGCTCTTTTAGCTTTGCAGACCATGTTAGCAACACCTTTGAAAGATATTCCCCCAACAGCTGCCTAAGGTTCACCTGGTCTCCACCTCCTTCTCTTCCTCTGTCCCTCAGAGGTGAAGACCATTCAACTCCAAGTCCTGGCCCCTCAAGGGCTCATCTCTTATGCCTTACCCCTCAGTGGTTCAGAATCCTGTCTAGGCCTCCTGCCATGGAGGCCAGGTGAGTGCCTTTCAGCAGTTGTTGCTCTCCTTCTTCTGCCTGGAAGGTAGGCCTCCTTTGCAGGGGGATTCCTTTAGCTGCAGAGATCAGCTAGCAGCACCCCCATGGCTTTCCCATTAGAGGGATACAGTGAGAGCCCTTCTCCTAAAAATCTTCCCTCTGAATTGGGTCTCTAGATTGCAGTAGCTGAGCCATCACTAATTTATCCCAAGCCTGGAGAATCCCCAAAGATTTCCCCTCATAGGGGGTTTCCTCTCCTCCATGCTGAAGGTCAAAAAAGTTAGGTAGTCTCTGCAACAGGTGGTCCATAATGTAGTACATTTATATTAGTATAATGCTTACCTTGGTAGGCTTCCATGTGAGTTGGGGTTGGATGATGGCCCTCCTTCCATTGCTGTTCACTCTCTCCTTACAGAAGCCATGCCTCTTCTGCTATCAGTTCTGAAATCTGTTAGTCATTGCTCAATTCAGTCTCTGTTTCCAGTTATCACTACTTGCCATCAATCTGTCCTTACTCAGCCTCTGTGATCACTACTTGCTGCTCAGCACTTTTTGGGGTTCCTTCCTAAGGTACTTTAGCCTAAAGTAATTATGTTCCAGCAACATCTCTAGGGGTGGAACCCTCCTTAAGAGGGTCCCTTTGCCTTCATGGTACCCCGACAGGATATTAGTTCCCCATGGAGCAGAGAGTGCAAATAGACAAAGTATTCACCTCTGACAATTAACAACACATTCATTCAAATACCATCAGACTATCAAAAAAGCTGCACAAGCATAACTCCTCATTAAGTTGTGTAAGCCCATTGAATTCAAATGCTATGCCCAAAATTAAGTGGGTGGGAGCAACCAGACACACCCCCTGCTTGACCTATTTAAGTCAGCCTCACTCCAAAGCATTGTTTCTTTGCTCCACCATCCTTCCCTCCTCCTCCAGTGGTGCACCTCTCTCCTTGAGGCTCCTTCCTAAGATACCTATAGCCTAAAGGAGTTGGCACCTCTAGGAGTGGAACCCTCCTCAAGAGGGTTCCTTTGCCTTCATGGTATCCCTGACAGGGTGGTAGTTCTCCTTGGAACAGAGAGTGTGAATGGTCAAAGTATTCCTCTATGATAATCAACAACACATTCTTCAAATACCTTCAGACTATTAACAAAGTTGCACAAACATAACTCTTCACTAAGTTGTATAAGCCCATCGAATTACAGTTACTGAACAGGTGGCAGAGGGACAACTGCACAACAAACACATTTCAAGGTTAGTCCAAACCTCCCATCCCCATTTAAATTGGCATGGGAAAGGGAATCAGGGATAAGTCTCTCCCCTTGAGAGTGGGAGTATGCTTGGGAAGGGAGATATTGTACCTCAGCTTCTGGAAAGAATTCAGATGGAAGGTGGTACATCGCTACTTTCTCACCACTTCTAGGATAAACCATTACACAAGGGAAAACACAGACTGCTGCTGGAGGGGAATGCAAGAATTGGAAAACTCTATATCACATTTTTTGGGACTGTCCCCAAATTCTGCCTCTTTGGGCTGACATGGGGAGGAAATATGACCCAATGAGCAGAATATTAGGTACACCAGGTTTTGAACACTTGATTCTTGGTAAACTCACTAACAGCAGATGTTTGACTAAACAGAAATCTTTCTTGGGCATTGTCTTGATGGCAGCAGGTAAAGCAAACACAAAAAGATGGTTAACCCTGACTCCCTCTGCACTGGATAACTGGATCTCTATAGTGAAAAGTATTTATTGCATGGAGAAAATTACAGCTGAACTCCATCTCCAAATGGACAAAATGATGGGGGTATGGCTAGTTTTTATGTATCTCATTGAGAAACTGTAGGGGAGATCAGTTCTCTTTCAGCAGGCAGTGGGGTACTGACCCATCTTGGTGACAGCATCTGGCCACCTGGTATTATTTCACGATAATATGGCTCAAGTATATAGATTCAGCTCATTCTAGTTGTAGTTTTATTGTTTATATCCTTGTTGGATTATAACCCAAGTATCAAATTATTTTTGCAGTAGCATGAGTCAAACATTTTATAAGAGTTAATAGCACCCTATGGTTGATCAAACTGTACTGGTCTTTTTCCACAGTACAAACAATAATTTTAGCTCAGTGAGCAGGGGGTTCAGGGGATCCAACTACTGAGGTCATTAGAGGGGAAGGGTTATGTCATTTAAAATCCCACACCGCTCGCAAGAAGAACAGACCTTCCACTCCTGCTGCAGCTGTTTGTTTCCAGCCCGGAGAAGATTCCCCTGCACTTTAAAAGAAGCCTGCCGGTGTGAGAGACTGAGCATGTTTCTGGACTTTTTCCACAGTACAAACAGCAATTTTGGCTCGGTGAGCAGGCGGCTCACGGGAGCCAGTTACTGAGGTCATTAGAGGGGCCGGGTTATTTCATGTAATATCCCGCATTGCTCGCAAGCGCATGTGAAGTGTGAGCAAGAGTGAAAAACACTTGGAACTTGAATCATTTCTATATTAGAGGTATTTAAGTGCAGAAATCTTTGAAACAAATGCAAACTAATGCACTGAATTTTGACTATAGAAACAGAGGATTTTGAAAAGTTTTTAAAGGCAAAGGGGAGGCTTACTAGTCATTATTTGTTTGTAAGTGTGGTAATGTTGATGTGTAATTATGATTTTAACTTGTTACCAAATAGATTTTAATTAATTTAAATAAGGAAGAGCAGTGAATGACTTATAGAGAGCAAGTATTAAGTTATTTGTCTACTGTTCTCTGGGATAATGTAGGCTAATCTGTAAATATAAGTATTAAGGCCCCTGAGTTTTTCAGGGGAGCCTATTGTAGTGTACTAAACCATTTTTATATACTGAGATAATGACTAATGCTGTAAGGACCAGGCCAGGTTTATTAGATTCTTAAAACTGGGAAGTGTGAATTGAATTAGCATCACCATACAAAGGCACCATAGTTTCAATAGTGATTGTTACATTGTTTGGAAATTACAGTGTATATGTACAAAGTGTTAGGGCCTTTATTATTCTTGTGTTTGTTTGGAGTACTATAGAAAAACACAAATGTTCCAGACAAAATTGGTTTCTACTGGCCTACACATTATAAAAACATTGTACAAGTTAGAAGTGTAGATTACACAAGGCCTCATAGAAATGAATTTTCTAGGAAATGGATGTTGTATTGTACAGCTAAACAAGTACATTTATTAGAACCACAAAACTTACATAAGAATATGTATAGGGATCACATGTTGTATGCTGCATTATTAGTATTGTTGGGGGATAATGCTGAAATAAATCCAGGGCCAAGAACTGAGAGGATGAAAAATTAAAAAAATATACATGATAACGTAAGAGCTTGACCCCTAAAATGGATATGGTAGTGGCACTGTTTGAGGAATAAAAACCGGATATAGCACGTTTCTCAGAAACCTGGCTTTCAGATAAGGTAGAGGATAGTGAAATAACAGGATATCAAATGTTTCATTCAGATAGGAAGGACAGAAGGGGAAGGGGAGTAAGTTTTTACTTAAAACATTCTCTGAGTTCAGTGGATATCCCAACAAAAGGTCATTTAGAAAACGTCGATTATATGGTCATTTACCTGCAGAATTTGAAAATGGCTATTTGTATTATTAATTCTCCACCAAATACAACATTGGCTAAAATAGAGCAGATGGTTAATACTATTCAAGCCAGTTTAAAGGACAAGATAGTGATTTTGTTAGATGACTAAACTCAGATTGGAATAAACCTAGAGGTAGGACACTGAAGGAAATGTTAGCTCCCTGGATGTAATACAACAAACAAAAACTCCTACTAGAATTACCAATATTTCATCAAAAGAGTCTATATCGGATTTAATATTACCTTCTCCACAGATAAATGTACAATCAACTGGGGTTATGCCACCATCTACTTTTCACCCTCTTTCTGAACTCCCTCCCAAAGGCCTACAGTGGTAAGCTATTGCTCTATGCAGACGAAGCCGTAGTATACTGGAAAAATACCACTCCTAACTCTCTTCAACATACCCTGCAAGAATGCTTTAGAGAACTAGAGTCCTGGTTCACCGATCATTGTTTAATACTAAATTACAACAAAACCAAATCTATGATCTTTGCTCACTGCCAAAAACCCAACAGTAATGCCCAGCTAAGTATCTCAAATTCTCAGGGCATCCATATTGAACAGGTCCCATACTTCAAATATCTAGGCATCACACTAGACACATACCTCACCTACCACATACACATTAACCACCTCTTCTCCTTGGTAAACACATGGCTTGGGATTCTCTACAGACACAGACACTGCCTCCCCTCCAGGCCCTACAGCTGGCAGTAACCAGCTCAGCCCTATCATTGGTCAATTCCGGGATAATAATTTACAGTACAGCTGACCTCACAACCCTTAACTGCATCAATCTAGCCCTCAACAAAGCCTGTCAACTAGTCACAAGCAGTGATAGATTAACCCATATGTGTGAACTCTATAAGCAAGCGGACTGGCTGACCTTTGAAGGGAGATTAAAGTGCCACACTTGCCTCCAAGCCAAAAAGATTCTAATGAAGCTTGTATCCACTGCCCTTTACCACTTCATCCTACCAAACCCTCACAGGAGCACCCCTAGGCACCAGGAAAGCACCCCCTCTTAGTCCCCCACTGTAGGACTGCACTAGGGCAAAGGTCTTTCTGCTATCATGCTCCCCTCTGGCTTAATAACCTCCCATTTTCCATCTCCCTGTCCCCTAGTCTTGGTCAATTTAAAAATGGCATTAAGAGACATCTCATTAACTCGGAGTCATGCGGCTGTTACGAACAGTCCTCCCTATTCGGTACGCGTTAGAAACATAGCGGCTCCCATGACCCAAAACTAGGCCTACAATCCCGATGGAACTTTAAACCACAAACTCTAGGCCTGGGTAGGCCTACAGAATTGGAAACCTGCTTCACTTCACCTTGATGACCCAGGGTCCTTCAACAACCCTAGAGATACTAACCAAGCATGGTAATTTATCCTGTATGATGTAACCATGTAAAATGTGTCTTAATGTGTTGTTCTACTTAGTGAGTTATGTTCAAAATTGTCTTAAGTATTTTTTCCATTTTGTATTGATGTGGAGCCTTTGCAAAAGAGTCTCCGACTCAAAGGACTGTAATTCCGAAACTTCAATAAAATAAAAAAAAATAAAAAATATCTTGGGGACCATAATTTAATTTGGGCAACAATAAACTGTACATTGCAATATCAGAAACAACAAAATAAAGGATGGGTTAGGGCCATGAGATATTTCTCCACTGATAAATCTAACTTGGACATGTCAACTGAAAATTGGGAGAGATGTAAATGAATCCCAGAGTTTGAACTAACAGTTAAGTATTTCATAGACAGACTCTTGAAAGTATGTGATAGATATGCACCCAAGATAAAAAATAATAAGAAAGGTGCCAGGGTACCATGAATAAATGATAAATTATTTAAAAATATAAGGATTAAAAATAGATTATGGAAATTGGCCAGGAAAACAAAGCAGGAAAATGGCTGGGCTAGATTTAAGGCTAATAGAAACTACTGTAGAAATCAGATTAAACAATTAAAATCCAATTATTTTAAAAATAAAGTGGATGGAAATAGGGATCCAAATAAATTCTGGCAGACAGTAAATTAACTAATTAGCCCAGGGAAAAAATAATAGGCATCAAATAAACCAGTTGACCTACAAGGGAAAAGTGGAAGAGGCACTTCAACAGATTGCTAATATGATAAATGACTTTTTTGTAAGACTACCAGGTGTAAAAGAAAATATTTCTTTAGACATGGATTCAAGGAAATACCTAAACTGTAAGAGAAAACACCCACCTTTTCGGTTTAGAGTATTAGCTATATCTGAGGTTAAAAAATGCTTACAACAGATAAAGATACGTAAATCTCTGGGACTAGATGGGCTAGAGGGAAAATGTGTGCAGCTGGCAGCAGACTATATTGCACCTATAGTAACATACATGTTCAATTGGAGCATATGTAGAGGGACTTTTCCATCAATATGGAAACAAAGTAAAGTTATCCCCGTTCATAAAGGGGGAAATTACTAAGAGCCAGGAAATTATTGACCAATAGTGTTGCTCTCAATCTTATCAAAATGTTTAGAAAAACAAGTACACTTACAAATAATGAAATATCTAGAAAAATATGACATACTAACACCATACCAGGTAGGTTTTAAAAATGTTTTTTCTACTGGTTCAACTTTAATTGTATTTAATGATTTAGTGGCAACATCTTTGGACACCGGGTTGGAGACTGCAGTCCTCTTCATGGACTTGTTGAAGGCGTTCGATCTGGTGGACCACTCCCTACAGTTGAGGAAACTCTGTTCTATGGGCATCACCAATGCACTCTGGGATTGGTTCAAATCATATTTGACAGGGAGATCACAGAGGGTATCGATGTCCCAGACCGTGTCAAATGTACAACAGGTTAATCGAGGGGTCCCACAGGGGCTCTATATTGGGGCCACAGTTGTTTTTGATGCTTAAGAATGAGCTTCCCTAGATAGTAAAAACCTCTAACATCAGGTTGTATGCTGATGATATGGCATTGGTCGTAACTGGGATAGACATGGAGGACCTCGAGACTATGTTGCAGAAGGACTTTGACAGTACTGGGGAGTGGTTCTGCAGATCAGGGCTCATCATGAACACGAAGAAGATCAAAGTTTTATATTTTGGTAATAGAGAGAAACCCAGCTTAAACTTAGCACCATCAAATAATACACTAATAGAACAGGTAATGGAATATCGATATTTAGGAATGATTTTTGATGCAGAATTGAATTTTTCAAAACACATTAAGGAAGTACTTATCAATGCTGGTAAACAATTGGGTGCTCTTATATGTACTTCAAGATGTCTAAACCAAAATGCTAGGAAAGTAATTGTTGAACAGATGATATTACCTTCAATAGAATATAGAAGCAATGTTTATAGAGTTGCACCCAAGCAAATGCGTGACAAACTGGACAAACTCCAGTATAGACTTGCAAGTTATGTGTTGGGATGCAATTTTAAGACACATCATTGTGTAATGTTCAAGGACCTAGGATGGTTAACCTTAGAAACCAAAAATAGTATAATGTGGTTAAAATTACTGCATACATTTTTTACAATATATCCAGCACATTATAGTACAGTCATGGCATTAACAAAAATGTAAAACCCACTTATACATTAGCAAGAACAGTACATGAAAACAAGATAATGATCAATTTTAGCGTAAAAAGGTATGGAGAGAAAACTTTAAAACATCAAGCTGCCAGGCACTAGAATATGCTTCCTTATTTTTTTATTTAGTTGTTTAACCAGGTATAGCACACTAAGCTAAAAGCTTTTTTACAGGAGCACAAGGAGATTAAGTGACTTGCTTAGAGTCACACAGTATGCAAGTGGAAGCTGTGGGATTCAAACCCAGCTCTGGTCTGCTGGATGTTACGAGATTTGCAGTTCAGAGCTTTAGACCACTGCACTATACTGCCTCTATCCCTATTCAATGAGAACTACAACATCACAAGTACAATTTAGTCTAGAATTAAAGGCCATCTTTCCCTTATTATGCAACTGCTAAACTCATCTTATGAAGTTATTTATGTAACTGTTAACTTGTTTTCTCAGAGATTATGTTCTTAAATCTTGTAATGAACTCATGGTGTATGTTTGTTGATATTTCTCCAGTTATTAGATAGTTTATATAAACTGTATGGTGTCTAAATGTGCTGAGATATGTTTGTTTGTAAACTCATTTGAAATATGTGTTTTTTTATGTTGCAACACTATAAACAGGACTGTCTTGTAAACAGGGACCTGTATCCCTCATGGCATGAATTATCCTGTATAAAAATAAAATGTTATCTATCTACATGAAGTTTGTTTGATCTCATATCAATTAATCCAGTGACACCAGAGACTATTTATTTATTTATTTAGTTTTTATTTACCGGGTAAGTGCACTAGACAAGAGTGTTGCCTATTTTCAGGACTAGATGATTAACAGGATTTTTAATTTTACTGAATATGGAATATGGTTCTGACTCACTTCTGACTGGACAATACTGTTCAATACAGTAAGAGAGTTGGTCCTGAGACTTTGTTTGGAAACTATACTATGGTAATTTGTGAGTTGATGTTTCACAAAAATGTCCTATTGATCTGTTATTGCCAATGCATAATGGTATGTTTGACTATTGCAATAAGGAAGTTAAAAAAAAAAACTAATTTGCTCAGCCCTAGTAGTCAGAATAACAGAGAGGTGAACATGCTGGTCTGAATGGTCTAACTTCAAACTCACACTACAATGCCAGTACAGTGATATGTTCTGATTATAGCTGTTTAACCTTTTTAAATTCATCCAACTTAGGTAACCCTGTTGAAATATACAGTTCAAACATGGTCACATGTTACTAAAACTGTTCAATCACATTAATAAACTGTGGTCAACCCTGTTTTGATGGTGTTTTTTACCATAGCTGACCAAGAATAAACAGATTCAGGAGCTTGGTGATTCAGCAACCAAAGGTAGGGAAGGCTGATAAATAGACCCTGCCCAGTAATAAGCCAATGGGGTGTCAGGTAGCAGCTTTCAGCAACCTGGATACATCAAGAGTTTTTCTGCCATCACTTACTATG
The DNA here is from genome assembly GCA_016271365.2 of Neoceratodus forsteri. NCBI lineage: Eukaryota > Metazoa > Chordata > Ceratodontiformes > Ceratodontidae > Neoceratodus > Neoceratodus forsteri. The sequence continues at coordinate 934,278,628 of CM028131.1, forward strand.
TTTCTTTGTTTCTATGTTTGGAAAATGTGTACTATATTGCATGTCTGCCAAAACAAAGTCAAAACTGTCCATTGTGGTTATAAATGTAACTTGTTGGATATCAGGAAACTATTGCAAATGAACTTTTGCTCAATTGATGTTGAGTCATCACCTTCCTGTTTTAAATAAAAATCTTGAATATTGAAAAGAAAAATAAGTTCTGCTGGAAGACATGGTTTGGAGATGATAATGTCTATAATGTCTTATCATGGTCTGCTCATGTTTTACAAAAACATCATGATAAATTATGATACACATGTTCTTACTACAGTCATAACAGGGTCATAAGCAATAGACTGTGTTCTGTTCATGTAATGACTGTGTTCACACGGTGTTGCCCAATGGCTCGGAAGTGTGTTGCCATGCAGGTGATCTAGGTTTAGGACTGGACTTGGGTGCTAGCTATCAGGTGGTTGGCTGGGAAGAGCCCTTTTCCTTTTAGTGACCCAGCCCGGGGGGGAGGTGGTGCAATCTGCAGCACCACTGACTACCAGTGGAGATCCAGGGAGCTTGGTCTTTCACTGGGGGACCTGCTGAACATGTCCAAGTTCAACAGTAAGGTGTACATGCACCATAGGGTCAAGAGGTAACAATGGGAAGAAAACCAGAAATCCCTAAGGCTTTAAGATGGCGGCTACCAGCACTTTCATGCTCCATGCCATGTGGATCCTGTGGGCAAGACCCCATGGGGTAAGCAGTAGGTGGAAATATGAGGTCACCAGAGAGACTGGTCAAAGATGGATGGTAACAAGTGAGAAAGAGCTCTATTGAAACAAAATAATATATTCAAAGCATAGTTGTAAAAGGTCAACATTTATGAAATGCTGCACTTACTGGGTTCCTCCTTGCATTTTCTAAAATGTAATTTTCATAGACTATCATGAGATGTCAAACAGAAAGTGCCACTTAAATGCCAAAACCAATGTCTTGCTGGAGCTGAAAAAGGGTACCCCAGTCCCGCTAGCTGATACACCTGGAACACTCAGCACCATGTTGCTGCCTGTGGGATTCCATATATTGACTACTGATATAATTCTAATGCCTTTCCACTTTATATTGGATTTGTGTGAACAAAATCACTGTCCATGACACAGGACCCCAAGACGCAATACTTAGTACTGACATAGTATTCTTGGCTCCCTTCTACATATTACTACATACAGGATCAGTATATATTGGATCTGCCCTGCTAGCCTCACAATGGAGAAAAGGAACTCTAGGCTGGCAGTCTTTGGGCTGGAAACTCAATAGCTGCCTAAAATGAAAAGCCCTAGCTCACATACCCTAACAATAAGCTCTTACAAAATTGTAAGATGCTTCCCTTAAGGACGTATGTGGCAAACCCCATGCTGTCTCACTATTATATGCAACTCTCTTGTCCAAATCTCTAGATACTCAATACAGAGACCCCAAGTTTTGGTCTAACCAATTTCCTAATTTCCTTGGCAAGTGGGGAAGGATTTGGAAGGACTTACATACCCACATACCCCAAGATAGACTGCGCCTTACCCAGTATCAGATATTACAAGATATGTATTGGACCCCCGTGAAGCTGCATAAAGTGGGGCTTGCGCTTACCTCCATATGTACTAGATGTGGAAAGCACGAAGGCAACCTGCTTCACATATTTTGGGAGTGTCCTTCCACCAAAGGGCTGTGCGACACAATCCAAAACAAGGCAGACCCACTATTAGATATTGAGGATTTATTTACCTCTGAAATCTGCCTCCTGGGTGATTTTTCCCAAATACCAGTACAGATCTGCAGGTTCCACATGGCATTAATTTCCCTCACAGTGAAGAAACTGGTTCTAAGACACTGGCTAGAAGGAGAACATTTCTCCTATATAGAATGGTTTAAGGAGTTGTTGTTTAACCTTAGATCTGAACAGCTCAAAGCTATCCTTTGGGGCTCCAAGGCTCATTACAAAAAGATCTGGGAAGGATTTCATTCTCTTTACCTACTAAAAATAGTCAATTCCTCTGGTTAAATGCAGAAATTGCTACTCCCAAAAGAGGGCACTACTATCAAATTAGTACTTATAGGGTCATGTATTGCCGCAAGCAAGCCCATAAATCAAATGCCAAGTTGGGGAGAGGGTCTGGGGGGGTCTTGACATGGACTTTGATACCTCTCTATATGTTCCTGCTCTGTTATATTGTCCTGTCAAGACAATGTTGTAACACTGGAAATGCTAATAAAGTGTGGAATTAAAAAAAAAAATTGTGAGATGCAAAAAATGTTTATTTACCGGTATTTAACATTTCCTCTGAGGCATTACTGGCTAACAAGGCTCAATGTTTTGTACTAATCACATGATCTTGACTCTTGAAAAAGCATGTGATTAGTTCAAAACGTTGAGCCTTGTTAGCCACTTATATTGCAAAAGAAATTTTAAATAAATAAATATTTTTTTTGTAAGAGCTTATTGTTCGGGCATGTGTGCTAGGGTTTTTGGTTTAAGACATTTGTATTTTTTGCCCGTGTGTTCCTATATCTTTTTTTAATTGTCTTTCTGACTTTTTAAACTCAATAGTTGATAGAAGGGGCAGGGTTGAAGAGAGAGGCATTACGAATAAATTGTAAGAAAATATGCTTCCCCAACAATTACATGATGATTAGCTGAGCTCCAGTGGAGGAAGGCACAGCAGAAGACATGGCCATATAGATTTAACCTCTGCTGTGAGCAAGAGCGGAATTGTGATTACCCTTTACCCTAAATTATCCTTTGTGACTGAAGAGCGTGTGTGGGGAGCTGTCCCAAGAATGTGTGCCAAACAAAAATTAAAAAGACAAAAAAAGATTTCCACCTGCTTAATCTCTACCTTTCTATTTAATAACCCTATGTATCTACAGGGGCTAAAACTGAGGCTGCTTGGAGTTGTAGTTCCCTCACTGCAGACAGAGAACTACAAGCTTGCAACTAGTGGGTTTGGTGCTTATAAAGTGCTCATTTTTATACTGGAACTGCTGAAAGTGGGAAGTAAGTCACCCAGGAGCCAGTTGATACTTTTTAGAAACTTTAAAAGTGTTGAGTAAAATTTGCTCATAGTGCATGGTGGAGCAGTCATCTAGCAACTAGTAGATACATTTTGGCCCCTTGTGAGTGGCCGAGGAGCATGAGCAGAGGGGGGCATGACAGAGGCAAGTGTCTGCTACGCCAGCCAGGTGAGATGGGGAGACAGAACAGAGCTCTCACTGGTGAGCTAAAGCATGTTATTTAACTGAAGTACAGGGTAGGTTTGGAGTCAGTTGTAATGTGTGGCTGTGTGTAATGCCTGACGTACAATAAGTATGGGATACCCAAGGAAATAAATGATATTCATTGTGTTAAGTGTAAATTCATCAAATAGCTACAGATAGAAATGGACATACTAAAAGAGAGGCTTGAATGCATCATTAGAATTAAAGAAATGGAGGATCTTATTGAAAATACTAAACTATTGTTGCAGAATATGCAGGCCAAATATGAGAGGAGAGTGGTAAATATTCAGAGAGCAAAACTGCACATGTTACAGTCAGGGATAAATGCAAAAGAAGAAAAATAAAATAATTCTAATGACTCAATGAGAGAGGAGGAGGAATGGAGAACTGTGAGAACTGTGGGTAGAAGAGGTATTAAAAGGCTAAGGGGTGAAACTTGTATAGAAACATCAAATACATTTGAGGTTTTGGCTGACTTGATCCTAACAACTAAAGAAGGGAGATGAGTGGTGGAAGAGGGCCGTACAACATGCACAAATGCTGAACCAGAAGGGAATAGTGAAGGGATGGCTGGGGTCAGCTGTGTACAGCCTGGTATGGGTGATATTGTTACAATGAATCCTAATACAGAAATATCTCTAGTTACTACAGGATGACTTTTGTGGTGGTGGTGGGTGGGGAGATCATGTCAAACAAACCAGATTACGTTCTTTGAAACAGTTAACAAAGTACTAGACAAAGGTTTACCAGAGGACATTGTGTTCTCTTACTATAGCAAGGCCTTCAATACAGTGCCACATCAGGAACTTGTTAAGCAAGTTGCCCGACTTGGTATAAATGAAAGGTTGGCTAAGTTGATCGTATCACAGTTAGATAAAACAAGGCAAACATTGAGCATAAAAGGACATGGTTTCAAACTGGGGCTCTGTGACAAGTCCCACAGGGGTCAGTTCTTTGACTGATACTTTTTAGCATCTATGTCTCTAAGTGAAGAGCACCAAAGAGGCATGGATGTGCAAGGTTGCAGATAACACTAAGTTAGTTGCTGTGGTGGATGCTAAGGAAGGAGCTGGGATTTTAAGGAGGAATCTGGAGAATACTGAGGCATAGGTAAAGAAAGATACAAGTTGGTCATTAACATTGAAAAGTGTACAGTTATGCATTTGAGCTCAAAGACTAAAAACAGTAAGTACCAGTTGTATGGGTGCAATCTCAAAGAAGAGAGAGACCTAGGGGTTAAGTTTCCAATGCTTTGAAATTTGAGAGCAATCGTAAAAAAGTAGTTAAAAAAGGTTATATGATATTAAGATGTATATGTAGGAACAACAGGAGTAGAAATGGGGCAGTACTGATGCCCTCGTACAGGACTATGAAGAATTTGCACACTGAGTGCTGTGGACAGTTTGGGATGCCACAATATATCAGGGATGTCAAATTATTGGAAGGCATGCAAAGAACTGCCACTAGAATGATTAGAGATATGAAGGGTATATCAGATCCCCTTTTCAAGAAATTTGATTCAAACCTTAAAAAATTTTTATGGAAGGGGAAACACCCTCAATTAAAAATGGATAATCTTTGTCTAACTAAAGAAGAAGGCAGATTAGCAGTACTGAATTTAAAAATATTTTATTACTCAGCAAACTTATCATATTTGAATTTAATATATCAAGAAGAACAAAATGATATTGTGGTAGATTTAGAAACTAAAGGTACACCTTTATACCACTTCAAAACATTGGATTCTGAGTGGACCACGGAGACCACATTTGTCCTCTGCTACATTACCATCTAAAACTTTATGTTGGGTCTGAGATCAATTTTGTAAACTAAATTAGACATTACATGCACTCACCATTCTCCAATCTTCAAGATTTTTTTTTCTATCCTTCACTTAAAGACACTGGCCCAGATATTCAAAAGGGTTGCGCATGACACAGCGGTGTTGCGCCATGCACAACCCACTGATGCGCCCCGGTGTGATATTTAAAAGGGAAAGGTGCGCTGCGCAAATCCCGATGTGCCAGGGCACATCAGTAATGTATGCAGGCACAGGTAGGGGGGGCGTGCCCATGCATAAACTGCACAGCCCGATATTCAGCCCGGGTCAAGCAGAGTTATGCAGGTGCAACCCCTACCTGTGCCTGCACAAAGTTACGCCTAAAAAAAAAGGAACAAGTCGAGGGGCCACCCACAGGTGAGCTGCCACATTGCAGGATGCAACACAGCAGCTGCCACATGTGGGTGGCCATCACCTGTTCCTGCCACACCTGGCGGCACCCCCCATTCACATATCTGGACTGCCTTGTATGGTACAGGCTGCACACCCATTGGCTCTTGCTCTGAACTAATGGGCGGCAGCCCTACCACAGCCAGTCAGCGGGCGGTGAGGCGGCAGGCGGTGGGTGCTGCCGCCGCAGGCTGACGGGGAGCAGGGTGGTGGGGCCTCATGGGCTGCGGGGGTGGGGCCACTCAGATCACCAGGCTACTTGACCTGGGGTGGACTCAAATGCCCGCGATCGGGCTTTGCTGTCCACTGGACCACCAGGGATATTGTTCTTGGGGGTTGAACTCCTGTTCTGCCCGTATCGGGCTAGTGGGGGAGGGGGTTATAGCTTTTGCCCGCCATCGGGCCAGTCGGGGAGGGAGGATTATTACAGTTATGCCCGTGATCGGGCCAGTCGGGGAGGGGGATTACTATGGGTGTGCCTGCAATCGGGCCAGTCGGGGGAGGGGATTACTCGTTATGCCCACGATCAGGCCAGTCAGGGGAGGGGATTACAGTTATGCCCGGCGATCGGGCCAGTCGGGGAGGGGATTATACGGATGTGCCCGCAATCTGGCCAGTCGGGAGGGGATTACTAGTTATGCCCACGATCGGGCCAGTTGGGGTTACTATGCCCATGATTGGGCTGCAGAGGGGCACAGCGGAGGCCACCCACAGGTGGCAGCTGCTGTGTTGCGCCTGCAATGCCGCAGCTCACCTGTGGGTGGCCCTCGACTTTACTCCTTTTTTTTGCTCAAAGTTGTGCAGGCGCAGGTTGGGGGTTTCGCACAGACATCCTGCACAGCCCGCTGAATATCGGGCTGTGCAGTTTATGCATGGTTCCTCCCTCCGTTGAGCATGCCTTCATTAGCATTGCGCTGTTGCTCAGCATGACTTGGGGGGGCGCAACTGCCTCCTGCTGAATATGGCAGAATGGTGCAATCTTGGACTTGTGCAGGCGCAACCCTATTGCGCATAGCGCAACCTTTTTGAATATCCAGCCCCACATCGCTTAAATTTGTTCAACTCGCAATGTTCCAATTTATATCCAAGAGGATGCAGGGAAGTGGGTACTTTAGAACATATACTAATTACGTGGCCAGTTTTAGAAAATTGGTGCCATAAAATAATGGTCACCATTACCAAAACTGAGAATATTAATCTTGATAAGAGCCCAGCATGGATGCTACTAAGTAATGGAGGCCCAATGAATAATCTAAATGTCCACAGACAGAAATTTGTTTGACTGTGCTAAATTTTGGCATTTAAAAACATCCTAATGTGCTGAAAGGAAAAGGATGCACCTGATTTTACACTGTGGCTAAATTTTTTGCTCTCCAGCCATAGACTTGAAAAAGTACATTACACACTTAATAATCAATCGAAACATTATAATTTATTATGGACCGTCTTTGCGAATTTTCTTGAAACAAGCATGTTTCAAAACATTATCAAAAATTAATGTAATAATTAATAAATAATGGGAAACTATATGAGCTAATACAGTGAGTTTGCTGGAATACTTACAATGATACTAAAGGCCAGACAGCTCCTTGATAGATCTATGAAATTTGAGATACTTGATATGCAATTATGGAGTAAGAAACAGAATGTATATGGGCATATATATATTAGATACATTGAGATGTAGTCACTGTTACATTAATTTGATGGTAAATGGTTATACCATGTTATGTTATATGTGAAATGTACACCTATTAAAAGGAAAATAAAAAAAGAGATATGAAGGATTAGAGCTATTATGAGACACTGAAGGAACTAAATGTATATAGTTTGTAGATGAGAATGATAAGCTGGGACAGGTGTCTAGTTTTTAAGGCCTTCTTGAATAAAGATCTAGGGAATTGCCTGGGTTTGCAGGCTAAAAAAATAGTTTGTATGAGCGTAAAGCAAATAGACAGTTGAAGGGTGAATTCTATAGAACTACTAAAAAGGAACTTGGTTTACTCAGGAGGTAATTGCCATGAGGAGTTCTCTCCCAGGCTCTTTAGTGAAATACCAGACAATGAATAATTTGAAAGTTAACTTGGGATACCATCTAAAAGTAAACTGTATCTTCACATACAACCATTGATAAACTACAAACATTTTAAAGGCTCCAGTAGCTTATCTTAACGTGTATACATTCCTATGATCAGTTTTTGTGTAGTGTTTTATATCCAACAGCCACCCTGAGTGAACAACCGTTTTATCAGTCTTTTCCAGTTTACTTCTCTGTTCTCTGGAAATGGAAGAATAAATGAATACAGCTATTTCTCTTAGATCTAATATAATTGAACCAATCACAGTTCCTTTTATTAAATCCAGAGTGGGTCAAAAAGCTTTCATGTACTCAGGGCTAGACATGCAGCGAAGTTAAACTTCATCAGCAAAATTGCTACAAAGTTGCAAAACTTCGACATTGCAAAGTTTTGTGACGTTCCTGTTGTATTCACCTACTTCGACTTTGCTGACTTTACAACACTTTTTCAAATGAAATGGCTCTTTTTCCCATGAAGCTGCTGCATTATGGGTGACGTTTGGGCACTTCGGGGGGGGGGTGAAATCGGAACTTCAAACTTTGCAAAGTTAGCCAACTTCACAAAGTTCTGTTGAAGCAAAGTTTTCTCAGCTTTGCACATCTCTGCTCAGGTCCCTACACGTCATTCTCATCTTTTAAATGTTAGGTGCTCCAGAACCAAATACAAGTTTAAAGAAAATAGTGAAAGATAATTTTTCTTCCCCAACATGTTGCTGATGTTTTGAATATTAAATTCATAGATTTTTTTTTTGGTATATTATGTTTAGTAATAGTTTGTATATTGTTTTAGTTAATAAACCTGGGTCCAGATATTCAGAAATGCACCAAAGGCTGGCACAAGTCTGGTGCAGTGCAAATCTAACATGCTATGGTGCAACAGGAGTTATATTCAGAGGCTGTGCATGCTGAAGTGTGCCAGTGCAACACGGCTGAATATGGCACAATTGCACCATGGCGCAACCAGACTTGGGCCATAGCAAAACCAGTCTTGTGCCATGGCACAAACACAGTTGCACCATGGTGCAGACAGAGAAGCCCCAGCACAACTGTGGGAAGAGAGCAGCATAGCAACAGAGAGGGGCACGGCACAGAGAAGAGACCCAGGGACAGTGCCAGGGAAGCACAGTTACAGACCATAGGAGGTCACCACCAGCAGGGCACAGCAGGGTGCACACATGCACCCAGACCCCCCCTGAACACAACAGAGGCACAGAGAGTAGGCATCAGGAGGTGCCAATGGCCAATTGTGGACCATCAAGGGAGCCCCCCAAGGCAGCAGGCCATGCCCCCCCACCACAGCAGTCCACATCCAGGACAAAGCAACCAAGCACACACACATGCCACACAGACACAGAGGCGGCCCACACAGCAGGCACCAAACATGCCAGGAGGCACGTAGCATGGCAGACCACATGGGACAGGCGGCACAGCACCAAGCAGGGGCCCCAACACAGCGCGTGCCCAGTACCCCTACCAAAGACCATGGCCGGGTGCCAGCACCATGCACACACCAACTACACACCCCTGGCAGCCACCACATGGGCACCCCAAGGCACAGTCACTGACCGAGGGGAGGGACACCACCACAGTGGGACACACCACAGCACACAGCAGTGAACCACAAAAGCACAACATGCACCCCAACACATGCACACCACATGGACAGGCACTGAGTCACTGCAGCATGTCTCCTAACGCAACCTGCAAAGCAGACACTGACACAGGCAGGTAAGTCAAAAAATATGTATTGTAGGAAAACTATGTACAGCAACAAGGGGGTGGGAAAGGGTTGAAAAGTGAGGGAAGGGGACAGGGAACAGGGACTGTACAGTGGGATGGGAGACTGTAGGTGTAGGTACAGCTGGGGTAACAGGGGACTGCTGGGGCCCAACTACCAGCAGCCACGTCCTGCCACCCCTTGCTGTGGTCAGTGCCTGTGGTTGGCCAGCATCGTCCCCCTCATCTGCAGGACCACCTCCATATTCATGGACATAATTAGGATGAGTTGGTGGAGCAGACAGCAATACAGTGGCATCCTACGCCTCCTCCAGACACCAATGACAAGGGACAGGACAGGTAACCAGTGCAATCTCCCAAGGAACCATGCCCACCCACAGCGCACAATGGGCAGCAGGAATACACCCCCCCAGAGGGCCTGTACCGGCCACCTGCAGGGGGGTGGGCCAATGCCTGCCAGCAACATGGCACACCACGACAGTGCACAGCAGTGGTCCCTGTCACACAGTGGCTACACGACTGCGCAATAGCAGTCACATGGCACAGTGCACCGGTAGCACCACAGCAACATCAGTGGCAGCTAGGCGCACAACCACCCCACCAACAGCCAGCACACGTGTCCAATGCATGCACCATAGTGGCAAGCATCATGCACAGTGCGACACATACAGATGCCACTGCACACAGCACAGGTGGCCATGCCTGCACCCATGCCCCCACCACCCCCCATGTACAGTGCGAAGGACCATGACAGTGCCTACCTGCCCTCTGTGGCCCCACTGGTGCCGGATCCACTCCTGTGCTGCCTTCCTGGCCCACTGCTGCCTGCCATCCTGCCACTTCTGCCGCCAACGCTGCCGCTGTCCTCCGATTTTCAGGCCCTGGGAATGGAACATAGACAGATACACATCAGTAAACATCCACAGCAGCTGCCCACCACCTCCATCCCTGTGCACAGGGTGAGCCCCTGCCCTATACATCCCATACAGTTGCATCACAACATAAGTGGCAGTGGGCGATGCCACCCTGCAATGTGCACGATGGCAGTGCACCACTCTGCAGGGTATGCCAGGCAGCCTAGTCAACACCACAGTACAGCACCAGGGCACACATGCAATATGGGCCTACTCACCTGGCTGTAGCACAGCTCCACACCTGACGTGCAACTCCAGCCTCCTCGGGCACTCTGGGTCCCTCCTCGCCAGGTCTCCATATTGGTGGTAGCACTCTTCCCCCATCCTGGCCACCCCGGTGTGCTACTGCAGTGTGGCAGCAATGCCCTGCCACACTGCGACCCTAGGCTGCTGCAGCGGCACCTGGCCAAAGATGTGAGCTGCAAGGGGTTGGATGCAGGTGACCAGATTCACCAGCTCCACCTGTGTCCAGTTTGCTGTCCTTGGTGTCCTTTGCTGCGCCATGCTGCAAGTAGTAGATGGCAAGCAAAATGGTGGCAGTAAGAGCACGTGGCCACAGCATGTGCCAGATGCACAATCTGAGGGAACATGCGCTGCGTCCGCCCATCATGCAGTCTCAGAGATGCACCACATGGGTGTGGCTAGGCAGGGTCATGGGTGCAGGGGTCACCCAGGGGAAGAGGTAGCATAGAGGGAGGCAGTATAATGCAGTGGTTTAAGGCTCTGAGCTGCAAATCTGGTGACATCCAGCAGACCAGACCTTGGTTTGAATCCCACAGCTTCCACTTGCATACTGTGTGACCCTGAGCAAGTCATTTAACTTCCCTGGGCTCCCAGGTCACACCTGTAAAAAAACTTTAAGCTTAGTGTGCTACTCCTGGTTAAACAACTAAATAAAAAAAATAAAAAAAGAGTTCGCAGCAGGGGTCAGGGGTCGCCCGCCTCCATGCAATGCACAAGAGCAGGCCTGGTGCACCATGTGCCATGGCCTCCATTGTACAGTCAGTGCACAGTACATGATTGACAACATGATACCTTTCGGTGTATGCAATGGTCTGCACCGCATGCATGCTGCGACAGTGCGTGACTTGCTCTGGAGCAATCTCATTGCACATGGAAAAAAATCACGATATTAAGATGCCACATGCAACTGAGCTCATCAGTCAATGCGTGGTGCACTGGGGGAGTTAGCATGCCATTACCATTGCTCCAAAGCTCATTTGTATGCGATGTGCTGTATAAGTGCCACTTAACAACACAGGCCATGGTATTGCATCCTTTTGGGGTAAGTTGCACATGCTGCTGCAGCTCACTGGGAGCAGCCAGCATAGCAGGGGGGATGGAACAGGGTGATGCTGCCACTGACACACTATGCTTCCCATGTCCACAGGACATGTCAGAACATGAGGAGGGTGAGGAGCGTGGGCCTGCTCACAAGCACAAACCCAATTTCACAAAGGTGGATACAGAGGCCCTGTTCGAAGCCTACCTTGACAGAGAGCCCCTGTTGAGTGGTGCCACAGGCACACCACAGGTCAGGGCTGGGGCCTGGGTGGAGGTGGCAGCATGTGTCAACCAGCAGGGCAGCCACCAGCGCTCAGCGCAGGACTGCAGGAAGAAGGTGGGCACAGACAAGAGGTGCATCAAGGAGAAGGTGGCAGCCATCCATGCCTCCCAGAATGCTACCGGAGGGGGGCCTGCAGCAGCACCACCACTCACGGTGCAGAAGGAGTTGGTGGCAGCCATCATGAGCTGCAGTATGGTGTAGGGTGTGCCTGGTGGTGGATTCCAGAAAGGTGGCAGCCCATCACTGCATGGTACGTATGTCAGCCATGCACAGCTTGGGGTGTGGAGGGTGCATACACAGCCATGCTGGCATGTGTGCAGCTGCCATGTCTGTCATGTGCAAGTGTTAGCACCCACGTGCATGCCATGCTGCAGGACACAGGCAGTGGCAGTGTGGGGGGGCACATGTGGGCAATGCATCATTAACATGCCTCTCTTTCTCTTGCAGTACCAGCATGCCTCCATGCAGATGATGGGGTGCCGGCAGCGGTAGCAGCTGTGGCCACTGGACCAGCCCTGTAGGACCCACCTTCCACCTCCATGGGCATCCAGGGGCCTGACAGGCTGCAGCTCACCATCGCTGTGCAGGCGGAAGGCCTGGACCTGTGATCGGACGAGGCTCTGGATGTGTTCCTGCAGGATGCCAACCTTGGTGTCCTGCGCGCAGAGACACAGATCGGTGTGGGGTCTGACATCAACGACGACATAACGCTCATCCTGGACAGCAAGGCCACCATTGTGGTGGAGATGCCCCTGCTGGCCACTGACACAGGCAGCATGCCCAGCACTCTGCCAGTGGCAGAACAGCTGCCCACCACCACAGTGGGCTCAGTAGTGTGCACTGTCCAGGCTGTGTCCTGTGGTGGGGGTCGCGCAGCCGCACAGGCACTGGGTGGCATGCAGCGAATGGACAAGCAACAGCAGTGGGGTGTGGGTGCCACTGGGCAGTGCACCTGCCATACCTGATCCACCTGCAGGCAACATTGTGCAGCATCTACCAGAGAGGGAGGCTGTGCAGCATGACCAGTCACCACATGGGGATCGGTGTCCAGCCTGGGAGTCCCAGGATGCTGACCCACTGGATGAGCACACCCATTTGCTGCAGGAGTCCATTCAGCAAAAGGTGCTGCTCACCACTGGGGTGTGTGCACTGTGCACAGAGGTGCACCAGTTAGCCAAGCAGCAGGAGAGGGGCACTGCACAGATCCTGGTGGGGATGTAGAGCATGCAAGAAACCACGACTGCATCCCTGGATTGTATTGCCACTGCAGCCTCAGATGACTTTGCACTGCTGGCTGCCACGAGGCATGACCAGACACAGATGACCCCCCGCAATGCGCTGTCCACCCCACGTACCCAGCGTCCGGCGACCCCTGCGCAGCCAACGCTGAGCTCAGATGTCGGCATCCCAGACATGCCCTGGGCTGGGCTGTTTGGGTGCCTCGACACCCCTGCATGGACACGGTCACAGTCTTGCGGTTCCACCTCTGGGGGGCTGTTGCACCCCCCTATGGATGATGCACAGCTTGTGGCTGCTAATCAGCCCAGGCGCAGCTTCCCCCATGGCTGTGGTGGCCATGGTTCCATGCAGCAGACCTGATGTGCGGCCCACCCCACTTGCGGTCTGCAGCTGCTGACTAGTGCGCACATGGGTGGTGTGTGTGTGTGCCTACCACAGGTGTGGTGCCTGTGTGTCATGCCACATGCTGCCTGTGTACGTGCCTGCCCAGCCGCTGGGCTGTGTGGCGTGGATGTGATGACAGCAGTCCTGCACTGGTAGTGCCTGTGCTCCAGTGCTTTGCATCTGATCCACGCCACATACCCACGCCCATGTATGGGTGCATGTGTGTGGGGGGGTGGAGCTGTGAGGGGTGCGGTGTGTGGTTGTGTGTGGGTATGTGCCCCTGTCACCTGTACTCCTGCTTCCTACCTCAGTGTGTTCATGCCCAGTGCCATGCATGCCCCTGCATGTGTGCTGTGCCTGTTTGTGTGGTCTATGCATGTGTTTGGCACCACCTACCTGTGTGCGCCATAGTGCTCCCATGCTATGGTGTCCCTGTGCCATCTTGCCTGTCGGTTCAGCCGGGGATCCCTCCACCCAGGGGGTGGCTGTCCGCCTCCCTCTGGCCAATTTCCTCCATCGTCCCCACTACTGTCACCTTCATCAGTGTCTACAACTATCCCATGGTCAATGGCCATACTGTGCAGTATGCAGCAGGTCAGGAATAGGCCACAGGCATTCAAGGGGCTGTACTGTAGGGCACCGCCTGACCTGTCTAGGCAATGGAACCATGCTTTCAGCATGCCAAAGACTCACTCAATGATGTTGTGTGTGCTGGTGTGTGCTTCGTTGTAGCATTCCTCTGCTGGAGACGACAGGCCCCGGTAGGGGGTGAGCAGCCAGGGCCGCAGTGGATAGATGCTATCTCCTGTGTGAATAATGACATGGTTAGCCCTCTGCTATGCTAGGCTGTGCCCCTTACCTGGCCCTGGTGCCCACGCCAACATACACACCCTGCCCTCCCCCATCCCAAGGTATGCTTTGCCCATTGCCCCTTCCACATGCCATACTCACCCACTAGATGGCCCATGGAGATATCCCCACATTCAAACCTGTGCCAGATGAACTCATCATGTGCACTCCCAGGATGTGTGGCACAGACATTGGTTATGAGCCCAGTGGTATCACACACCACCTGCCAGTTGACATTTGGGCTCCCTTTTCTATTGATGTACGTCCCACCCTCGGGGCCAGATGGCATGCGGATGCCCATGTGGGTGCATTCAATGGCCCCAATCATGCCAGGCATATGTGCTACCCTGTGGAAGTCCTGCATGGTTGTTGTATGCTCTGCCTGTGTTTTGAGGAAATGGATGTATTCCGATGCACGTGGCAACAGAACATTGAGGAACTGTGTGAAGAGGCAGGATGTGGCTTACCAGGTTATGCCTGTGGTGTCCCCTGTTGGTCTCTGGAAGGTGCCCATGGTAAGCAGGCACATGACGGCTGTCACCTTCGTCTCCACGGACATGGCGTGGCTCTGTCTGGTGAGCGCCTGCATCTCCTCACTGCATAGCTCACAGAGCTGACTCAGAATGGCCCTATTCAAGCAGTATTGGTCCACAATCTCTGTGTCACTGTACTGTTCGAAGGTGATGCAGGCACGGTACCATCTGTGTTGGGCATACCACTGACGGGCCCTTCCATGGCCACGTTGCTGTTCCTGCTGCCTCCTCACACCCCTCATTATGGCCTCTATCATGAAGGGCACACTATCCATGGCCTTTGCTGTCCTATATCCCCCTGGGCGGTTGGCTGCTGTGGGCTGTGGGCCACCCTGATGCACTGCCTGGCGGTGTGTCTGCCTGTCTGTCACACTCTCTCTTCCCCTGTCTCCCTCTCCACTGCCACCTCTGTCCCTCTCCCTCTGTGTCTGCCTTGGTCTGTCTGTCTGTCTGTCTCTCTCTATCTCTCTCTCTCTCTCTGTGTCTCATGCTCTCACTCACTCCCTTGCCTGGCGCAAGTGCTTTCTGTGTGCTTGTGCCCTCTATTTATAGGAACAAGTCTGCTCGGCGCATCTCTGATTTGCTCTGCACTTGCGCCATGATTTCACGGTTGAATATTGCACTGTGCTAGATATTCATGGACACGCCCCTGCACTTGCGCCTGCATTCATTATAGTTGTGCATTGGTGCAATGAGATTTGTGCTGTGCACTGGCTCCCACTGCGTAACGCTGCATGGCGCAAGCCCGCACTTGCACCAGCGCAACTTAGTTGTGCCATGTGCAACTGCTTTGAATATCCAGGCCCTCATGTTTTGTACATTTATTATTATAGGTCTATCTACTGTGCTGTTTTACGGCTGTATTGTTACCACTCCTGGTCACATCTGAAAATAGGCACTCGGCCAAGAGTGCTTACCAGATTACCAAAAATGTTAATAAATAAATAAATGCATAACTAAATATTTAACTTCCATCATTATTTCCCATAAATGTAACAATTTATATGCAGCATGTAACTGTATCCACCTGCTAATTATTTCTTTAGAGGTGGGGACCAAAAATTACACTTATGCCAAATCAAATTACTGATCAAGGTGGTATCAGGTGATATTGGAAGTAAGTGCAATTCACTACACTGTACTCCTGTGTCTGTAGTCTGCAGTGTTACGCTGTTTCACACTGATACTACTTTTTTTTTTTTGTTCCCACCATGTCTCCTGGCACCCCTCTCTTTTGGGCCCCAATAACACCTCTTCTTTCTCTCACCAGACTCACCCCTCCTCTTGCAGCGCCTTGGGTCACACTTCAGTCCAGACCTTCTGATGTCTTCAATTGTGGACTTTTCCTATCTGGAACCTCCCTGTCCATTGTCAGGAGGAATGCAACTGAGAGTTCCATACTTCCCTCTTCATTGGCCAGCTTGTTCCTGCAGGAGGCCACACCATGGCCTAGTGGAGCAGTATATGTGAGTAATCTGAAGGAAACATTTCCATCAGGTGCACTTGGGGTGGGGCAGAGAGGCTGTTATCTGGAATGTCTGATATGCTATTGCAGCATTTTTCCCATTGTTCATGTCCCATCTGCCCTCCACCCCAATCACTCATGTGCAAATGTGGCTAGCCTGGGGGAGGTGACTGAGAGTGCATGGTCACTTACACCTTCATCGGCACCTCTACTAGCTATCAACTGGAGCTGTTACAGAGAGGCAATGCAAGCTCCCTCCCCCACCAGGAGGAGAGCATCCAAGGGATGCTGTTTCATCCTCCCTGTCAGTCTCCCCTGCTGACATCCCAGGTGCAGGGTACAAACCCAGGTTTGCAGCATGTCAGAGTGAACCTTTATCACTTGGCACCATGGAGCTGCCTCTCTCATCCTATTTCAAGCATACCTCTGGACTCCTTTCCTATTTGCATCATATTCCAAGCATGCCTTGTTGTCTAATGGCACCACTTCACCTGCTCCAGGTCCCTGATGCCATGATGCCATCTCCCTCCCGATGCTGTCAGCCTCTCAGTATCACCTAATACACTTATGTCATTGGTGCAAACATATATTATGGAAGCTGGTTTGTCTTCCCCATCCTGCTCAACGTTGTATATCTGCACAAAGATGTCTGCTTTTCATAACAGGTAGTTAAGTGAAAAACACAAAACAGGGCATAAGGGTTTCCTGCTTAGTGCTTAACCAATAATAACCAAACAATTGGTAATTTCTTGGGGATTAATGACCAACTACTGAGGAAGGGTGACCTGAGGTGTAGCCGAGGGCCAACCTCCCAAGTCAGTTGTTAATACCTACAAAATTATAGGCTGTAAGGTCTTTATTGCAGTTATAAATCTGATGGTATTAGTAAGGGGGTACAATTTTTTAGAAGATTAACAAACTCACACTATCCTTAGCTGTAATGAGCATTTCTAAGCAATTAATGACAATCAGATCAAGCGTTTGTCTCATGAATAATTAATTTGATTTGTAATCCCTAGCACTACATACTCACGCTTCTTCAGGAATTCAAGATTTGAACTTGTAACCCTGATGCTCCTAGACCACTAAAGTAAAGGAGCAGGAGATATACAATAACATATCAGACTTTTGAACAAGACTGTATTCATGTAAAAGCCACCTAGAATTTTAAAGATGATCTTAACAAAACAAAGACGTAGACATGTTATTATGGACATACTGATCCTGTACCAGAGAGACACAAACTCCATCAACAGCACCAGGGCAAAGCCCTCACTGCAGAACAAAAACGGACTGATTCGAAGCACAGCCTTTACACTGCTTTCACATAACTAAGATGAATACTACTAAAAACATAGAATTTGATGGCAGAAAAAGACAGCTTGGCCCACCTAGTCTGTCCATTTTCCCTACCTACTGTAACACCGTAGACCCTATTTGATCTCTGGATTAGCCCTCCCTTCCCTAAGGACTAAGGTTCCATTATGTCTATCCCATGCATTCTTCAATCCTGCTAGTTTTTGCCCCCAACCACCTCTGCTGGAAAGCTGTTCCAGGGATCCACCACTCTTTCTGTGAAGAAGTACGTCCTTATGTTTCCCATGAGTCTACCCCGCTCCAGTTTCATAGCATGTCCCCTTGTTTATAAGCATCTATTTTTCTGAAAATAATACTTCCCACTTGTACCTTGTTTATACCTGTGAGGTATTTGAAAGTCTCTATCATATGTCCCCTTTCCCTCCTTTCTTCCAGGGTGTACATATTAAGGTCCTTTAGTCTCTCCTCATAGAGTCTCTGGTACAGATCCTGCACCATTTTAGTTGACCTCCTCTGGACTACTTCTACTCTGTCTATGTCCCTCTGGTGATGTGGTCTCCAGAACTGGAAACAATACTATAGGTGAGGTCTCACCAATGATTTATACAGTAGTATCACCACCTCCTCTTTCTGCTGCTGATACCCTTTCCTATGCACCCCAACATCCCACTGGCTCTCCCAATTGCCTTGTCACGATGTTTGGCCACCTTTAGGTAATCAGATATGATTATCCCAGGTCTCTTTCCTGTTTGGTGGTCATCAGTACCACTCGCCCCATCTTGTACTCAGCCCCTGGGTTTCTATATCCTAAGTGCAGGATTTTGCAGGTCTTCACACTGGAAACTTAGTTTCCACACTCTTGACCACTCCTCAAGCTTTCTTAGATCCCAATTCATTTTTTCAACACCCACCTGCTGAATGTCTACCCTATTGCAGATTTTAGTGTCATCTGCAAAAAGGCATACCTTCTAGCCACTCCGCGATGTCACTAATAAAGACATTAAAGAGCACCGGTCTGAGTACTGATCCTTGTGGTACTCGCTGGTCACCATCCCTTCCTCAGAGTGAACTCCGTTTACCATCACTGTCTGTCACCTATCCCCCAACCAATTCCTTACCCAGTTTATTACTTTTAGACCCACTCCCAGGCTGCCCAATTTGTTTACTAGTCTCTGATGTGGAACTGTGTTGAAGGCCTTACTGAAACCTAGGCAGGCCACATCCACCACTCCACTCTGAGTTTCTTCCCTGGTTGCCTAGTTAAAAAAATCTATCAGATTTGTTTGTCATGACATCCTCCCATTGAATCCATACTGCCTTGAATCCTGTAAGCCACTGGTTCCAAGATATTCCACAATCTTTTTCTTCAGCAGTTGATTCCATTAATTTCCCTACAACTGAAGTCAAGCTGACTGGCCTGTAGTTGCCAGTTCTTCCCTGCTACCACTTTTGTAAAGTGGTGCTACATCTGCTCTCCTCCAGTCCTCTGGGATCACTCCTGACTCCAGTCAGTGATTGAACAGGATTGTCAGAGGTGTAGCTAGTACCTCTCTGAGCTCCTTCAACATCCTTGGATGCATCCCATCTGGCCCCATTGCCTTGTCCACTTTCAGATTTGTGAGCTCCTTCAGGACTCTCTCCTCTGTGAATGGACTAGTGTCCACCTCCCTTCCTTCGATGCTCCTGTCACATATCTGTTGTCCCTTACCTTTCCCTTCTTCCATGAATACTGAACAAAAACATTTGATCAGAATGACTGCTTTTTCCTGATCCCCCTCCACACACACCTCCCCTTCCCTCCTTAGCCTTACAGTCCTTACCCTGGTTTTTCTCCTTTCACTTACATACCTGAAAAATGTCTTCTGCCCTTTCTTTACTGCCTAGGCTATTTTCTCTTCCATTCACACCTTTGCGCTTCTGACTGCCTTTCCTGCCTCCCTCTGCTTCTCATGATGCACTTCCCTATCCTTATCCCTTATACCTCCTGAATGCTAACTTTTTTGCCCTTACCTTCCCAGCCACCTCTTTTGAGAACAATAGTGGTCTCTTTTTCCACTTGCTTTTTCTTACTTGCCTGACACAGAGGTTCATTGCCTTCCCTGGCCCCTTTTAGTTTCATCCATTGTATCTCCACTCCACCCTTGTCCTCCCCTCCTACCAGTGCATCCCTGAGGCATTCCCCCATCTTTGTAAAGTCAGCCCTCCTGAAGTCCAGGAGCCTTGCCTTTGTGTGGTTCAGTTCTGGCACTGTACTTCGGATGATCACATGGTTTATCACTCCAAGGAACCAGCACAGAAAGCCAAAGAAGAGGAAAATGAAAATGAAGCCACAAACTCTTTTGAAGATCAATTGCATACTTTTTTTTTTTTAATTTACATTTTTTAGTGCTTTTTCCCCTCAATTTTTTGCCCTGCCCCTTCTTGGGCATGCACATGCAGGTGAGGAGGCACGTGCATGCAGCCACTGGACCTCCACCCGGTGGCAGCAGTACTATGGGGAGGACAACCACCCCCTGGAGAGGAGAACTACCATTAGTTGGCTTGATCCTGCTCCATTCCCCTCTCCATGCCAGCACCCCGACAACCCTAGGTCATTCCCAAATCCTGGTCACTGGTGTAACGCAAGGTAAGGCATAGTGCCTCAGCCCTCAGTGCCACCGGGTCAGCTCCAATTGCAATACTTTTAAAAGATTTTCACATTTTTATTTGTTCATGATAAGAACAACCAGTCCATATATATTGCATGTTATGTGCAGGAATTGTCATTTCTCACATCCAGATGCTATTTTACTACCTGACTTATTTGATGGTTTCATAGAAAATAACTCTGACATTTTCAAACCAGCTAGCAGAATCTTGGGTGAATGCTGATGTCATTTAAGCAACAATTACATAATTTTCCTCAGGGTCCTGGCAGCTCAGTATACACTGGCCTAGATATTCAAAGGGGTTGCACCAGCACAACCCCAGAAATGCACCCAGGGCAATATTCAGCAAATGGAATTGCTCAGCGAAATTCCTGATGTGCCGAGGCACAAAGATAATGCATGCAGCACATCTCCAGGGGGCATGCCCATGCATATACAGCACATCCTGATATTCAGCCTGGGATGTGCGGTGCATATGCTGGCACAAACCTGAGATGTGCTGCATACCGATGGGCAAAGTTGAGTCTGAAAAAAAAAAGGCTCAAATGGTGGCCACCCACAGGTGAGCTGCTGTACTGCAAGGTGCAACACAGCAGCTGCCAGCCATGGGCGGCCACCCACCCCACCAGCACACTGCACATAAGCACCCATGATGTCCCTGGTGGTCCACTGTTCCCCTCTCCCTCCCCATAGCAGAGATTGCTGTGAAATACCCATCAAAATATTCCCTGGTAGTCTAGTGGCACCCCTGCCCTCTCCGTAGCCGTGATCACCGAATATGAAAGAAATTTAGGTCCCCTGGTAGTTTAGTGGTACCCCCCACCCCTCCCGATGCTCCTATTTCTGTAATTAAACATATACCTATTTCACTAGTAGTCTAGTTGTACTCCCCTCTCTGCCCATATACCCAGTTGGTGGTACAATCTCTGTACATATTGGCCTGGTGGCTCAGTGGCACCCCACCCACACAGGACCCCTGCCCCAGCCCTCCATCATCAATAGGAAGCTGCATACCCACCCACATGCCACTGCTGCCCACCAAATTACAGGTTACAGTAGCAGCTGTAAGCCCATTGGTCCACACAGTGGACCAGTGGGCTTACAGCTGCTACAGTAACCAGTCATTCAGAGGGCAGCCATGGTGGTATGTGGGTGGGTGTGCAGCTGCCCGCCAATGATGGGGGGGAGCTGGGTGGGTAGGGGGTCCTGTGTGGTTGAGGGAGTACCACTGGACCACCAGGGCAATATGAACGGCAATTGTTCCACTGATTGGGGATATGGGCAGAGAGGGGGGTACCACTAGACTACCAGGGAAATAGGTGTATGTTTTATTACGGGGATCAGAGCATCGGGAGGGGTGGGGGTGCCATTAGACTACCAGGCATCTACATTTCTTTCATATTTGGTGATCGCAGCTATGGGGAGGGAAGGGTTGCCACTAGACTACCAGGGAATATTTCAAGGGATATTTTATGGCGATCGCAGCTATGGAGAGGGAAGGGGTGCCTTGAGACCCCCTCTGGCAGCACCACATGCTGTGCAGGATGCCATGCACATTTTGCTGGCCTGCCCTGAACAATGCATGCAAATGGGGCCATAATGACATGCAAATGGCCCCATTTGTGCCTTGCATACATGATAGCCCCATTTGCATACAGCTGGCTGAATATCAAGAATTTGTGCACAGCGTAACTCTGTTGTTCTGGCGCAGTTCACATTTCTGGTTTTCAGCCCTGTCTGGGGGGGATGCACCAGCACATCCTATTTGCACAGTGTGCATTAACTGATATATTCAGAGGAGATGCACCATGGCTCATCTCTTTTGAATATTTCCCTGTGTTGCACCAGTGCAACACAATAGCGTTGCACCACCACTTGTTCCATTGCAAGGCGCAATTCTGAATATTGGGGCCACTGAGTACATCAGATTATGATACTTAAAAATCAGTCTTTGGTTACAGTTTTCTGATAGGGGCCTTTATTAATCAAATTATTCTAGTTAAACGCCATGCCTAAATATCTGGCAATTTCCCTAAGTTGATAAGCAGCACTTTGTGTTCAGTATCATCCCCCCAAAAAAACTACAATCTGGTAGGCATGTAATGTGTACATTTTTGTTTCCTTTGTTCTCCTGCAGACCTGAACTCATCACTCCCTCCTTATTTCAAACTCATCCTCTTTGCAGAGGTTTCACAGTACAATAAAATATTTACCACTAGCTCTGTACTCTTACTAAAATGTATGATTTCACAAAAATAAACAACTCTTTGCCCCTCCCTTTCAACTATTCCACATGTCCACACACCTCTCCCAAGTATTTAACTGCGCTTTGCACCACTTTTCTCATTTTCTCACATATCTCCTCAGATTTATATGTAGTATTTCACCCTTCTTAAAATGTGTACCCACTCCTTCCTTTAATGTGTCCTCACTCTTGAAACCCTTAAAACATTTGCAGTCCTGCTCTGCAGCTCTACCATAATTTACACAGCCTTCCCAGATGTTGTACCCCTATCCCTTCCTCCTAAATGTGTACCTATCCCCACTCCAGCAATATTTATGCCCTTTTGCGCACATCCCAAATTTATGATCCCATTACAACTCCCCTCCAAATCTTTGCATCTCTAACCCCACACTATTCCTGAAATGTGTAATTCCCTCAACACTACTTATATATTGATTAATCTGTGAAAGTAACTAAATATTTATCAGTAATGCCATGTTGATAAAATTCAGTAGGCAAAGGACCTCAGGTAATTGAAAGTAGACGTGAGTTTTTTGCCATTTTACAATCTGATGTACAGTTTTGTTGTGTGTGTGTGTGTGTGTGTGTGCTTGTGCATGCGTATGGAGTGTGCGTGTGTGTGTCGTGTGTGTGTGTGTGTGTGTGTGTGTGTAATTAGCTGCCAGGACCTTGAAGAAAATGATGTAATTGTTGTCTGAATGACATCAGTACTCACCCAAGATTCCGCCAGTTGGTCTAACAATGCCTGAGGGATTTTCTGTGAAATCATTAAAATAGCGTCTGTACATCACAAATGGCAATTTCATTATTTCATAGGTAATAAATTTGTTCAATCCAATTGTTATTGTTTGACTGTATTCTTACCCTCACCCCCGGGCTGCTGCTTGAAACAAGCATTGGCTCTGTGTGCCTTTCCCAGTTACCAAACTTTTAAATAAATAAAGTAAATAAAGCCAGGTTGTCCTTATGTTAGGAAAAAGGAGTAAAGTTTATAATATGTTTATATCTGCAGTTGATCTTAAGGATGGTATGACATAATTTCTACAGCTGTTAAAGCAAGCTGAGAAAGCAACTGCCTCCTTAAGGCTTACCCCGTCCACACAGAAGTAACACATATTTACTTCCAGCTTTCATGGATTACCTCCAGGGGTGTTGAATCCCAGTACAGCATCCAATTGTGGAGAGGGAGCCAAGGATGAAGGCAGTGGTGATCATAGTCAATGAACTCTTTTCTCCTGTTCATGATGTACTCAGGAGCCATCCACTTGGTGAGCACTTGCAAACTTGACAAGCACTTTATTATGTGACCCCCTTCCCCCATCAGCACTGCAGATCACCAAGAATCTAGTGCATCCCTGTAGAGGAGGCAGGGATACATAAATCTAAAGTTTTCCTTGACCCAACACAGTGATGCCACAGTAGTTGCGTAGCAGCTCTTGTCTTCCCAAGCCAGAAAGCAACGAAGTGAGAACATCCATCTTCAGTCCACCAAACAAGCAAAGATCCAGGCTCTCTCTCTAACTGGGTCACCTGCGTACATGCTCAACATCTACTGTTGTGCAGCTGGGGCAGCCACATAACATTTTCTTCTTTATACAAAATATTGCCCGGCTCCTGTAAGGACTTTAGTTACACAGGGTCTACCATAGTAGCTTGCACTGGGGAGCAAAACTGATCCTTTCCTACATATGGTTAAATCTTGGTCTTATACTTCAGGTAAAGAAACTGATAAGGAGACAGTCATGATAGTTATTACCCCAACAAAAGCTACACAGTAATATAGAGGTTGCCATGGATTGACAGAAAAATGCTAAAAGCAAGTAAGAGGCAACCCAGGAAGTTGAGAGGAGTCAAGGGGCAACATTGGTTACAAAGGAGCAAAGGGATGTGGGGGGTAGTTGCAGGACCAATTACAAGTAGTGAGTAGGACTAGGGCAAAACCCAGAAAGGACCTGGCCATTATCTGTTAAAAACTGGAACACAAGGAGGTTTTAATTAATTCTGATTATTTACGAACACGTAAATACCTTAAATGCAGAATAAGACACTAAATCTGCAGTATTTAACACAGTTGGCCAAAGGGAATGCTTTAGATCATAATCTGTGTTGAAAACAGAGTTGAACTCGAATACACCACGTAATCATTCAAGCCCAATATTTTATTTTATTATCAATTTTGACTGAGAGATACTTGCTCAGCCCTCCACCACCAGCAGCTTCAGGAGACTCGAGAAGTACACAATCAAATACTCAGGTGCACTTAGTCTTAATGGCACTGTACTGTCAGACACACTGTAAAATCAGTCAGTCCCCTTTTATATTTTATAATTAATTTCAAGAGGTGTTCTCAGTCGGGCTCTCATAGGCTACAGTATAAACTGCAATAGAATGACAGAACCAGGCTATAGCAACATCTAAGAACTATTAATATGTAGTGGGATGTTGTATTCTGGTGCATTTTGGAGGCCATTTGGTATAGTTAGGGTTTATATTTCGGAGCTCCTGTAGCCCTGAATGCTACTCCATAGTCATCCCTAGCCCAGTAATTTGCAGTCTAGTCCCCATCACCAGCAAGTTGTTCTCTAGTACTCCTTCTGCTGCAGCCCAACAAGCTGCACCCAAGCAAACTCCCTGACCCTGAGTCCAGCAAGTTGTAATCTAGTGTACCCTCATCCTAGCAAGCTGCACCCCAGCATAAGCCATGAGGCCAGCAATTTGCTCCTCTCCATCATAGCAGCACACTTAGAACTCTGAGTTTCATCTACAAATCACAATCCCCCAGAACTACAGCACATCACATGAAACAAAATGGAGTAACAGAGGTGCATGTACTGTTCCCTCAGCATCAGCATAGACTTACCACTACTAAGACACAGTAGGAAATGTTTTTCTACCACTTCCACCCCCTCCACACACACATACATACAGTAAATATCAGATTCATAACTACAAGCTGACTGAACTCACCCCACATACTCCAGCCACAGGAAGACTTTGAGACTGAATCTGCCTGCTGCACAGCCATAGCTCTAACTCCTGACACCCACCCAAGCCCCTAGCCCCAAGGCATTAGATGTACATGACATTTACTCCTGATTTATTTCTTTGTAAAATCTACCTTTGCTGGCTCAGCGATAGCACAATGTTTCATCCCAAAGGCACAACAATCAGATTTCTTCACTTTCCTACTCTTAACAAAAATGCATGCAAAACTGGATGTGCAGCATGAATGTTGAACAGTATTGTGTTAGCTGGTGGCTCTGCAGAGTATTGCACATGACTGGAGCAAAGGAAGAGGTCAGCTAACCTAGATCTGCCATATAGGCTGAGCTGCCTGAAGACTCACTAGGAGCAAAAGTCTCCTCTCTGTGAGGGAATCTGCCAATGGCAAAGTCGGGTTGGGGGAAGATGCAGGATCATGATGTGCCAGCCAGATAGCAGTTGATAACTATGCTGCCCGGCATGGTTTATAGGCATGTGTTTGGGCATACTGTCTGTTTATGCAACTGTAGGCTACCTAATGAACTCTTAACTGGTTTAAATTTAAATTTGTGCAGTTGATTCCATTTTTACCCGGATCTGTGGGTGAGTACTGGATATTGGGGGGGGCTTTTAATTCACATGAAATATTCCATCCAGCCATAGTAGTGAGACCCCAAAGGTGGGCTTTAAATGAAAGAGAAGAGCAGGAGTTCATGGTGGTGGGGAGGTTTTTCAAGAAGGAGGGAAGAAGAGAAGATAAAACTCCTTGGCCAACTGTAGTCTAGAAGCAGGGGATTGAGAAAAAGCAAGAGTCAGGAGAGCAGAAGGAGTAGGAGGAGGGAATAAAGATGGAGACAGTGAGAAGGAGAGGTAGCAGTGTGAGGGCCAAACCACACTTTGGAGAGAAATAAGGTACAGTGAGAAAGGTGACTACCTTCTAGAGATCGGTGGCAGAGATTGGTAAAGAGATAACAGTGGTGGGTACCTGGGGGCAGTGCAGGGTGAAGAAGCAAAAGGAATGTATATTTATTTTTATTTATTTCACAATTCAGATTTACAACCTTTCAGTCAAAGACTCATTTACAAAGGCAACTCATTGCAGGGAGGGTAGACAACAATTGGTAGAATACATCAATGGAGAACATTATAGGTGAGATACAATAAAAGAACACACAAAGCAATTCCAGTAATACAATGATGTACAAAGGCTTCATTTAGTTACAATTAGTCTAGTATACATATAGATAATACAGAATTGCTAGGGGTTCTCGGTAGCGATACCTGGGGGGGAGGGGTGGTTGCTGGGGGAGAAGGCAGTCCAGAAGGATGTAGTCTGCAAATTGGGCCAGGCAGAGCACTAGGTATGGGCTGGTCAGGGGCATTTACAACTCTGAGAGTCAGCAAGGTGATTTTGGAGGGCAATTTTGAACGGGCCAATTTTGGGGTTGTTTGTGATATGAGTGGGGAGGGAGTTGTACCAGGAGGGGGCTCTGTAGTGGAATGATCTTTGGGAGAGCGAGGTCCTGGCTCTCGGGACATGGAAGGTGGCTTTGGTTGTATTTCAGGTGGTGAACAAGTTGGAGGCATGTTTTAGGGATGCAGCAACCCCCGGGGGCGGAGAGCCCAAGTAGCGATTTTTTTGGCCAGGATACAGGTGTGGTAGCACAGGCGCTCATCAAAGGTGAGTAGATTCGAGGAGGAGTAAAGCTGGCATGTGTGAGTTCTGCTGGGAGCACCAGTCAGGAGCCTGCAAGCCTTGTTGATTGAGGTCTGGACTTTGGAGAGGGCAGTGGGGTCAGCAGCCACATAGATAGACAGCCCGTAGTCGACCAATGACAAGATGGAGGAGGAGATAGCCAGCCGGATGGCATTCTGAGGGAGGCAGTCTTTGTGGTGGTAGAGGAGTCCAATCCAGGTGTTTACAGCAGAGGACAGGGAGTTAATATGAGAGTAGAAAGAGAGAGTCAAGTCGAAGGTGATGAACAGATATTTGTATACAGACACCTATTCAAGGGGGTGTAGGGTGCTAGGGAGAATGAGAAGGGGGGCATTTCTGAAGTTACTCTGGCAGTGGGCAAAAAGCATAGATTTTGTCTTCTTTGGTTCAGAACCAGACGATGGTCGAAGAACCATTTTTCAGCTTGGCTGAAGGTGAGTTGCAGAGAGTTCTGGAAGGTGATGGGGTCAGGGTGGGAGGCGACGAGGACTGCGTCGTTGGCATATAGGAGCATTCTGCCCAGGCAGGAGCTAGGAAGGGTGTTGAGAAAGAGACTGAACAATGTAGGGCCCAGGATGGAACCCTGAGGGACACCTGAGTGAACAGATAGAGCGGCTGATAGGGTACCATTTAACTTGACCCATTGGGATCTGGCATGGAGGTAACTGGAGAACCAGGCAAGGGGGCCAGATGAGAAACCTAGTTGATGGAGGGAGTCAAGCAATACAGGGTGACACACAGTGTCAAAGGCCTTAGATAGGTCAATGAACACTGCTCCAGTGATGTCCCCAGAGTCAAGTGCAGAGTGTATTTGCTGTGAGAACTCTAGGAGGGCTGTGGTCGTGCTGTGTCCAGGGTGGAAGCCATGCTGTTCTGGACATAGTATGCTGTATTTGATTAGATATTCCATGAGTTGGGTGGATACTATTTTTTCCAGGGCTTTCGAGAGTGGGGGGAGGATGGAGATTGTTCTGTAGTTATTTGGTAATGTGCAATCTCCAGTCTTATGAATTGGGGTCATTTCAGCTGATTTCCATGCGCTCGGGAATTGACCGAGGCACATAGACCAGTTTAACAGGTCAGTGAGAGGGGCTAGCATGACATCTAGAGTTAGATGGAGAATCCTGGAGTCAAGGGGGTCACAACTGGGGTTATGGCTGGAGAGGGCTTTTAGTAGGAGTGGTTTGGCTTCATGGGGAGATATGGTCCAGAGGAGAAATGGGGGGCAATTCAGGGTGGGGGGGGTTTGAGGTAGGCATAGGGTTGAAAAAGTGGACAGGAAGGACTACGCTTAGGTCAGAGAAAGCCGTGTTGAGGCAGTCAGCAATATGTGGGGGGTCAATGGTAATAGCGCCATTGACAAGTATCTGAGATGGGGGAGCGAGTTTTTCTATTGAGCTCCTTAATATTATCCCAGAACGCACAAGCAGAGCCCCAGGAGGAGGCCAGGGTGGTTTGGTAGGATTTGGCCTTGGCTTGTCTTATGGCCCAGGTGCATTGGTTACAAGTAGCATTATAGGCCTGTCTGTCCACTGTCCTACCTGACTCGACCACGACATGCCATAGGTTGTCTCACTGCCTCAGTTGTTGAAGAAAGGAAAGGAAAATCCAGGTGGCATTATGTCTTTTGGAGCTGGTACTGGTAATACATTCCAACCGCCCCCACAAAATCAAGACTGTTAACATCCTAGATAACTATCTCAGACCTGAGCTGCAAATCTGGTGACATCCAGCAGACCAGACCTGGGGTTTGAATCCCACAGCTTCCACTTGCATACTGTGTGACCCTGAGCAAGTCACTTAACCTCCTTGTGCTCCCAGGTCACTCCTGTAAAAAAGCTTTCAGCTTAGTGTGCTATACCTGGTAAAACTACTAAATAAAAAAATTGGGCAAAGATGTCACAGGCCTTGCAGAAGGCTCTGGTGTGGTAGGCTAGTGCAGTGTCTATATCAGTCACAAGTGAGATCGGGGACCAGTCAAGCTGGGCTAGGTACTGCTTCAGTTTACTAAGGCCCCCTGGGTGAAAGCGGTGGCGGGAGGTGACTTCGCACATGGGTTTCTGTGTGGGAGCGGACCAGAAACAGAGGATAGGGGAATGGTCCCTGAGAGAGTTATCTAGGATGTTAACAGTCTTGATTTTGTGGGGGCGGTTGGAATGTATTATGTCAAGGAGGGAGCTGGTGCCACTTGACTGGTTAAAACTGGCAGGAAGCATGACTAATTGAGCTAAGTCAAGGGCAGTGAAGGAGTCCTTTATGTGTACACCAGTGGAGCCAAGCCAGTTGACATTGAGGTCACCTAGGACGAGCTGATCAGCTTTGAGGGGCAGGGAGGAGAGATAGTCCATAAGGGAGTGGATTGCTGGTCCTTGGGCCTGTGGGGGTCTGTATGTAGTTGTAAGATAGAGAGAGAGAGAGCCCCTGCCCAGGTCAGGGGAGATTTTTAAGGTGATGGCTTGGGCACCATGACTGAGCTTGGGGGCTGGGAGGTCATGGCTGAGGAGGGAGTCACGCAAGTAGACTGCACATCCACCACCAGACTTACCAACTCGATCCTCTCGGAACAGGGTGAAACCAGGGAGGGAGACAGCAGAGTCAGGAGTTGATGCAGAGAGCCAGGTCTCCACTATTGCAATGATGTCAGGCCTGTGTTGTGTGACCCAGCACTGGAGTGCAGCAGTTTTCTTTGGGAGACTGCAGATGTTCATTGAGGCAATGGAGAGGCCGCACCCAGCAGGGTGCAAGAGGGGGGTAGAAGACCCAGGACCGGGGTTGGGCTGGACATTCCTGGAGAGCAGAAGAAGTAATGTGATAAGTCGGAGGAGTGGGCTACGGCAGTTGGGGTTGATATGCTTGAGCTGATGCAAGGTTCTGGAGGTGGAGGTGCAGGGGATGGGTAGGGAGCTCAGGGTAGTTATGGCTAGGATGGGTTGAGACCATTCTGCACTTGGGGGGGTGGGACTGTGTGTTGGTGGAGGGTGCGTCAGGGTGATATGTTGGTTCAGTGTGAGAGGTGAGTTGGGGGTGGGAATGGGGGAGTGGGATACAGGGTGGAGGTGGATGTGGTTGGGTAGGGTGGGGGATGAGCGAGCATGATGATTATAAGAAGGTTAAGCATGAGAGCCAATATACCCATGGTTGAGAGATGCCTGGTGTATAAGGGGTAAAGGTACTTGGTTAGTGTGGCTGCTGCTATGGAGCAGGGATAGCGTCGCCGCCTCTGGTGCTAGAGGTACAGGGTTTGAAACTGCCAGCAGAGGGTGGTATGCTGGCCTGGGAAAAAGGTGAATTTGGGCATGAGAGGCACTAGAAAGGGCAGGCAGATGGTGCTCAGGGGTGGTGGAAATAGTGACTCCTAGTGGCTGCACTAGGTACTGCTAGAGGCTGGGGGGTGTGGAAAGAGCTGAGAGAGGACAGGGAGTTGAGTGTCTTGGAGAAGGAGGGAGACACAGGGAGTACTGGGCAGGATATAGGGCAGTGGAGTAGCGGGAGTGGCAAGAGTGCCAAGGAGTAGAGGAGATCAGGGAAGTATAGGATGGGGATATATGTGGAGCAGATGGAGCTCCCTCTGGTGGTTACAGAGCATAAGCTGCAAGTGGGACATACAGGAAGTCATGTGACAGGAAAAGGTGTATAAATTAAGAGTCAAGCTTGGGTGGGTGGGTATAGAGTCAAGCCTGGTCAGCTAGGAGTGTTTGGCAGTACTTCAAGCCACTTCTGTGTAACCAAACATTGGTAAGATCATCTAAAAGACAATTTCTCAGTTGACCAGGAGAGGAAGATAAATTGTACTGTAGTATTGGGAGCCAAGCAAAGGGAGGACCTATTTATACAGTCAGTGCGGCAGGAAAAGATACTTGAAAGATAGAAACATAGAATCTCTTGGCAGAAAAGTACCACTAGGCCCATCCAGTCTTCCCAAGAGTTCCCCACCTATTATGCCTCCGCAGACCCTATTGCATCTACAAGGATGCTTCCCGTCCCTGTTTCTTTACTAATATGCCCCAGTGTCTATTCCATGGATGCTTGAAACCTTCCACTGTTCTAGCCTCCGCTACTTCAACTGGTAGTTGGTTCCATGCTTCAACCACCCTTTCTGTGAAAAAGTGTTTCCTGACAACCCTCTTAAATTTTCCACCCTCCAATTTCATTACATGCCCTCTGGTTCTGGAGCTCATTCTCTTATGGAAGGTACTTGAAGGTTCTGATCATGTTACCCCTTGCTCTCCATCTTCCTGAGTATACAAATTGAGATCCTTCAATCTCTCCTCGAAGTACTTCCCTTTCAACCCCTGCACCATCTTAGTTGCCCTGCTCTGGACCACCTCCATCCTATCTTTGTCTTTCCTGAGGTGCAGTCTCTAGAAATGGACATAGTATTAGTAGTAGTGGTAGTAAGTTTTTTATAAGGTGCCCTTCTCCGGAGGACAAGGGTGCCATGCAGGTGTATACCAGAACACAGTAGAACCAAAAGCATTCTGATAAAATAATCATCACCTTATATAAAATAAAGAGCAGTGAATAAATATTTAAATAAAATCATTCAGTTCAAATAAAATATATATAAAATAGCAGCTGCATAATCATACAGTGGTAAAGGAGACCATCATTAGTCCCTGAAGGCCTGTCTAAACAGGTAAGCCTTCGATCCTTTTTTAAAGGCCTCCACCGAGAGGACCTCTCTCAGTGCCGAAGGTGGAGTGTTCCAAAGGAAAGGCCCCATGACCTTGAAAGCCTGGTTGCCTGAGGATTTAAGCTGGGCCCTTTGAATGAGAGGAGATCTGCCTCAAAGGAGCAGAGGGGGTATGAGGACTGGAGAGGATTCAGCAGATCCAAGAGGTAGCCCAGGCCCAACCCATGTACGGTTTTGTAGATTAGCAAATCAACCTTAAAGATAACACACCACTTCACAGGCAGCCATTGCAGTTCAGGCAGGACCAGGGTCACATGATTAGACCTTGACAGGCCAGTCAGTAACCTTGCCACTGCATTCTGCACCAGCTACAAGTGTTGTAGGGTACCACCGCTAACACTGAGATAGAACACAGTACAGTAGTCCAGCCTGGACATAATGAATGCATGTACCAGTGCTGGCAGACCTTCAGGGGAGATAAGGGACTTAAACCTGGCTGATGTTCCTAAGAGGGTAAAAGCCACTCCAGACTATAGCAGACACCTGAGCCTCAAGTGTCAGTCATTCATCCAGAATGACTCCCAGACTTTTCACCTTTGCAGAAGGCAACAGCCTTGATGACCCAAGCCAAAGCCCCATTTCTGCTATGGCTACTTCTGGCCCCCAATGAGCCAGTTCAATCACTCGGGTATACCGTTAGCACTGGAACTGAATTTTGCCACTGCAATTAGGGTGCTGCAACAAGGGCGACAGTGACAGGAGTGATATTGATTTTAGATTGCCCCTCACTGATGCCATCTTTTGGGCCCACACAATTTTTGCCCTCTTTAGAGCATTTTGAGGGCTGTATGGGGTGAACACCCCCCCCCCCCACAAAAGCCGACTGTTTCCCAGGAAGGCACTTTGGCACTGTAACTCCCAGAAGATGTAATGCCTTGCACTGTAATGCCAGGCGGCATGTTGCCTGCACCATAATCAGCATCGGCAAAATGTTTTTCTCACCAGCATGGGTGAACCAATCACTAGTATTTCAGTCTTGTCCAGGTTGTCTCAGCAAACTAGACACAATCCAACTCAGAATGTCAGCCAAGCATGAATTAAGCACCTCGACAGGATAAGGCATCCAGGGTGCAATAGACAAATACAACTGGGTATCATCCACACATCAATGGAAACCTAGATTGTAGTGCCGAATGATCCTCCCCAGGGGCAGCATGCACTCTAAGAACAGCATAGGTGAGAGGACCAATACTCATGGTACACCATAGAGAAGAGACATTGGAGAAGATGAGAAAGTTCCCATCACCACCCTCTGCATCTCATCCTTCAGGTGGGACTCGAAGCAGCAGATGACAGTGCCAGTGAGACCTCTGTACTCCTTCCGATGATCCAACAACAACTCATGGTCCACAGTGTCAAACAATAAAGGACAAATCAAAGAGAATCAGAAGTGTACCAGAGAGTGGTACAGTGGTAGCACCAACTCCCTCCTTCTGCCAGTGATGCCCACCCTATACAACACGGCATCCCACTAGCCCTGCCCACAGCTTAGTCTCATTGTGCTGTCACCTTGAGGTAATCTTAAATAATAACCTGAGGTCCCTTTCCTGACTAATAACTGCCTAAACTCCCCCCTCACGCCACACCAGTACTGAGGTTCTGTAACCTAGATGCATAATTTTTTACTTTTTTGGGGTGCATCCCAAACTGCCATGATTTTGACCACTCCTCTAGTTTTTGTAGATCCCTGTGCTTTGCCTCCACTCCCTCCTGGGTGTCTACTCTATTGCAGATGTTAGTGTCATCTGCAAAAAGATAGGCCTTCCCCTCTAGTCCCTGTACAATGTCTCCAGCGAAGATATTGAAGAGGACTGCTTCCTGCACTTGAACCCTGCAGAACTCAGCTGGTCACCCCCTTCCCCTTACTTAGAGAGTGTGTTGTTTACCACCACCCTCTGCCTCCTATTCATATGCCAGTTATGAACCCCTTTTACCATTTTGGCTCCCACACCCAAATTAGTCAGCTTTCTAATCAGCCTTATGTGTGGCATATTGTTAGAGGCCTTGCAGAAGTCCAATAGGCTGCATCCACTGGCTGCCCTGGTTTCTTTCCCATGTCACCCAGTAAAAGAAATCCATTAGCTTTGTTTGATATGACTTTTCCCCCCATGAACCCTTGCTGTGTCTGGTCTTACAGCCCACCGGCTTCTAAGTTCTCGACCAGCCTCTCTTTTAGTAAGGTTTGCATTAGTTACACCACCACCACCACCCCCCGTGATGTAAGGCTAACTGCCTAGTTACTAGATTTCATCCTACTGTCATTTTTATACAGAGGGACCATGTCAGTCCTTCTCCAGTCCCCCGAAACTACTCCAAATCCCAGTGAGCTGTTGAACAAAGTAATCAGTGGAGAAGTTAGCACTTCCCTGAGCTCCCTCAGTACCCTGGAATATAGAAACTTTACATGCACTGACACACTTTTGGGAGATCTTTCAGCTTCCTACTGACTCCCTATCTAAATTCATGCCTCTAGCGGCAGGCTTAGGGACATCACCAGCAGGAAAAGGGAGGTCATAATTCCACTATACAAGACACTAATGAGGCCCCACCTGGAGTACAGTGTACAGTTCTGGAGACCATACCTACGTAAGGACATAGACAGGGTAGAGAAGGTTCAGAGGAGGGCAGCAAAGATGGTGCATGGACTGCATCACAAGTCCTATGAAGACAGGTTGAAGGAACTGAACATGTACTCCCTGGAGGAGAGGAGGGAGAGAGGGGATATGATAGAGACATACAAGTATCTTACAGGGAGGAACAGGGTGCAGGAATACACTATTTTTAAGTGAAAAAGATGTTCCAGGACTAGAGGGCATGGGATGAAGTTGGAGGAGGACGATTCAGAGGAACGTGAGGAAGAATTTCTTCACAGAATGGTGGTGGACAAGTGGAACACCCTGCCAGAGGAAGTGGTGGGGACTGAAACAATCACGGGATTTAAGAATGCATGGGATAGACATAAAGGAATTCTGGAGGTCAGGGGTAAGGGGCAACAGACTTCTAGGAAAACATAAACTGAACTTACAAGCTCAAATGGGCAGACTGGGTGGGCCATAGGCCCTTATCTGCCGACACTGTCTATGTATCTATGTATCTATGTAAATACTTTTTTTCCAGGGTGACATCACAGTCATGTGATATCTACAATAGTATCTCACAGGCTCACAACTGAACCTATACAGAAAATAAAAGGTTGTTTCTAAGCCTTTATGACTATCAGAATCATTTCTGTTAGAAATAAGAAACATAAAACATTGTCCTGCTCAGTAAGTGGCTCTGCATACATAATTATCATTAATGACTGTAAGCGCCTCCTTCTGGGCAGAATGACTTGCATAATGTTAAGCATAAATATAGATCTCTGGGGGTTGCTATCTCCCTATGGGAAAATCATTTGGCTTTGGAGTCTGGTAAGCCTAGTAACACTTTTCACTTTTGTGGCTCAGAGCAACATATACTTATATCAATTCAAAGAAAACATTTGCACTTCTGGGTTTACTTATGAAGGCTTTTGGTTGTTCTATAAGTACTGCAATTTAGTCCTGAAAGTGTTTTAATGGGAAGTTCAGGAATGGGGCCCTTCTATGACAAAAGGAACAATATTTGTGTTTAAAGAACAGCCCTTAAAACATTTCTCACAGGGCTTACTTTAGGAAGGAGGACACTTTAGAGACAGTCATAGTCTCAGTCTTTAGTCATGTGTGGGCAACAGGTAGGCCCAGTTCTGGCCAAGAAGGGTGGAGGAAAGGGACACAGGAAAACAAAACAGAGAACCCTTCTTGTTGCTTTTTTTCAGGTATTTAAGCAACTTACAATATTGCAGTAGTTTTATTTCAAGTTCTTCCCTTAGTTATAGTTTGCTTTGAATGATCCTGCTTGATTTTTAAAAATGGAGTGGGGGTTACTTGTACCAAAAAATGGGCCTTCTCTGGAACAAACACAGCCTGGGGCTAAATTACTGACTAGCCCCATTTAGAGCAGAGGCACCTTATCATTTCTGAAAGCATTTTCTGTTTCAAACTCAAATTCTGCACTGCAGGTACTTTAAAGTCCTGAAGGTGTGCATATGCAAACACATTTATATTCCTAAAGCCCATGAGCACATTATTCAACCTCCAGCAAACAGCTTGGCATAATTGTTTTGTGCATTTTGCACTTTATTTACTAGTACTTCATATTTTTAACTAACCAACCAACATGTTGGACATTTTATTCCTGTGCATTTTATTCCTTTGCACTTAATGCCTTAGCTCCATTTTAGTGTGCATTTCCCCTCTGATGCACACTATGTCACATAATCACCTTAAGCACTCTCTGCCAGTATGCTAGACCTAACAAGGTGCATATTTTTCTACTGCCTTTTAGTTAGAAAAGCAGCCTTCTACTCCAAATTGGGGGAGGGGGGCAAGGGAAGACCTCAGTCTCCCTACCAGGGTACACACCTACGACAGGGGTCACCATGTCACACTGACCATGGTGTTTTGAACAAGAATTCTGAATGCTGCTAGCACTACAGGTTACTTTGTGGTTAAATTGTAATATTTTAATTAGCTGGGGGAGCTGGTAGGGTTTGGGGAATTGCACTGAGATAAGTGGTTGTGGCCATGATTGTAAATTTATTTTGTAAATTTTGTGTGCGTGGTAGGTGTGAGTGTGTTAAATCGGGAGGGTTTTGGTAGATATATAGAGAGTGGGGTTTTGACCAGTTGGTAGTGTGACTATGGTTCATGTGAGACACCATGTGCCAGGAAAATTTGGCTCTTGTCTAAGTCTCACACATCGCAGCTGCTGGACCTCCAACCCTTTGATGCCTCCCTCAGTGTTAGTGTATAGGTGCTAAAGGGAAGTGGGTTTTGCTAGGAAGCAGGATGATAGGCAGAGTGAATCACAGTGGGATAATGCAGGGTGCACAATTGGTCTGGTGAAGACCAGAAGGTGCCTTGGGGCAAAATGGGTACACGAGAGAGGCCCAACACATTTGGTGCTCATACCCAGGGTTCCCGCTGAACTAAGCAGACAGACAGCCAATAGGCCAGCAAGCATCGTTCATTCCCTGTGGGTGGTGCTATGCAATGCCAGATCAATAAGGAACAAGAAAGTCATTATGGCTGATTTTATGTCTGGTAGTTCAGATGATCTGGCTTGTATTACAGAGACATGGCTAGGGATGATGCCAGCCCTATTTTAGAGACTGCCATCCCAACCGGGTTTTCCATTGTGGACTGCCCATGGAGGGATCGTGGGAGGGGAGTGGCCATCTGTTTTAGATCTGAGTTGAGTTTCACTGTACACCCTGTGGGAACACATTTGTCATTTTTAATGTGTGGCTTTACATTGGGGTCCAGGTGCAGGGTGCAGGATTCTTCACATTTACTGGCCCCCGGGGGTGGGAGGACTTTACTGCACAAAATTGTGAATCTCGTTGTTGGGCAAGTGTTGGAGTCATCCAGATGTTTAGTTCTGGGTAATGTCAATGTCTGGATTAATGATGAGAGGTCACACTTTGGTGCAGATCTCCTCCAGTTAATGTATTCTCTGGGCTTTGCACATGTGGTTACCTCTGCAACTCATCAGCATGATCGTACCTTCGAATTAGTGTTCTCCCTGGGACTTGAAGTTACCAACTTCAAGATTGATCCAGTTATTTGTTTGGATCATTATATGGTGAGATTCTCTTTTGGGGCCCCCCAGCATCCATCCTCTATGAAGCTGGTTCAGCATTTCCCTTTAAAGGGGTTGTACACAAAAGGACTCCAGGCCATGGTGAATTTCTAAGCATGTGGGCTGTTAGTGCAGTTTGATTGGAGGACGTGGTGGTGGTGGCCAGTTCCCCATGGTTTGATGTGGTGCTCAGGGAGCTTAAGTTAAAGGGTTAGAGGTTGGGGTATTGCTGGAGAAGATCCAGG
The DNA here is from genome assembly GCA_016271365.2 of Neoceratodus forsteri. Lineage (NCBI taxonomy): Eukaryota > Metazoa > Chordata > Ceratodontiformes > Ceratodontidae > Neoceratodus > Neoceratodus forsteri. The sequence continues at coordinate 934,316,374 of CM028131.1, forward strand.
TCTGATGAGGACAGGGTGGCTTTGAGGACTCACTATGCTGGGTATCAAAGGACAGTTTCCTGTGGAAAGGCTGTACTCTGCTTCCTGGAAGATTGCTCCGGGGAGGAACTGACCAGTGCACCTCTTCATGGTGGTATCCAGTCTGTCTGCAACTGGAAGGAGCTAATTCCTATGCTCGCTAATTTGCTGGTCGGGGTCTGATGGTTCCCCAGTCTTCAGGACACTGAAAATGGAGCCTTTTCCCAGTATCTGCCAAAAAAAGCACAGGTCATAGATTTTTAGTTTTGTTTTGTGCCCTGAACTAACCTATGCTTTATGGATCAGTCCTGGAGTATGTCAAAGTCCCCCTAAATGGCATTGTTCAGGATGCCAGGCCCTTGGCCATCCTGAAGAGCACAATGTCATCAGCATAGAGGATGGTTTCCACTGATAGGCAGGTATTAGGTAGAGTGTTCAAAAACATGGACAGAGGACAAAGAATAGAGCCCTAGGGAACCCCACAGCAGATTTGATGGAAGTCTGAGAGGGAGTTGTCAATAGCAGTCTTGTGGAACATGGTTGGTGAGATAATTTTTTAACTAGTAAGTGACTTCCAGGGGAAAATTAAGGGTGGAAAAGGGTCTGGATCAGTAGTTTGTGGTTGGCCAGATCAAAGGCTGCCACTATTTTATGTTACCCCTAGTCAGTGTCCCCCACCTTCATGTCACCAGTGCCAGCTGACTGTCTGCCCTGGTCCTTGTGCAGCAGACTGTCTGCCCTGGTCCTCATGCAGCACAGTGGCACTAATGCTCTTGTTGTCCCTGTTCTATTGTAATGTACTAATGTTGCCAATGCTGTCTCTTGTGGCACCACTGTGCCATGCAGCCAAGCCCTTGAATCCCAGCCCTGTCTGACATCTCTTGTCTATGCCGATATCTGTTACTTAGGTTGTGTCATGGCCCAGTTGTTATGGACAGCTTTACAATGTGAAACAATTCTGGTGTATAAAGCCTGCTAGTCTTCTCTACTTTTCAGTCAACAACAAGATGTATTAAGATCCTGTGAAATTACAATTATTTATTTATTTGTTCACTGCATAGGTGCACTGGTCCCAGGAACTGTTTTCTGGCACAATCCAAGTCAAGAGGATGGCACATAACACTAAAGTAGGAAAGCAGTACATACAGGGGAAATTGTTAACATAGTTAATGAATATCACACTCGTACAATACAACATAACCATATTAATTGGAGATAACAAGACATTCAGATTGTCAGATAAATACATAAAACAAAAAATACAAATCAAAACTTTCTGTGAGAGAGATACTGTACATTACAGCTAGTATGGTAGCTAGTAGGTTGTTGGAAACAGAAGTGGTTCTGGAGGAATGGAAGAGGACAGATGTAGTCCCATTTCATAAAAGTTGGATATGGGCAGGGAAAGCATCCCAACTAAGACCAAAGTCTTAGATTTTAGGAGAACAGACTTCAGGAAGTTGGGTGAAGTGCTAAGGAGCCACCTGGCAGGCAGCAGAGCAGATATGGGGTGGACAAAAGGTGGTTCATTATTAAGGAATGAATACTGGTTGCCACAGAGGAATGCATTAGGCTCAGGGGGAGGAAAACAAGGGCCATAGTACCAGCTGGTTTATTTCTGGGGTCATCCAGGCACTAAGTGAAAGAGGTTAACCTATAGAAAATTCAGGAAGACCAAGAGAGATAGGTGGATAGGGAAAATTACCTAAGGTTGGCTAGTGAGGCAAGTAAGGAAGTATGGTGAACTAAGACACAGAAGGAACTGCAGACACCTGAAGGAAGTAAGAAGGGGAGAAGGCCTTATTTCACTATATAAGTGAGAAAAGAGACAAGAAGGATGGGATTGTTAGGCTTAAGAAAGGGGAGGACTGGGTGGGGGATAATGGGGAAAAGCAGAGATACTAAATGAATACTTCTGTTCAGTCTTCTCCAGGGTGAAGGACAGACCAGTGCCTTCAGGACGGAGAAGAGGAATGTAGGAACAGAACTAATTTGAGTTAAAAATTTTATTATAATATTATTATATTCTTAATTATTATTCTATATCCTTATATTGACTTAATTATTAAGTCCTATAAATGATTCTGATCAAATTAATGTCTAAATTAATCTTTAAAACAAGGGCAATGCTGCTTAAGGCTTGAATACTAAAATACAATAATGATGCCATGAAAACGAAATACAGCATATATGGTCAACTTCAGGAAAAAAAAAGTGTTTCAGAATAGTCTGTTTAAATTAAATAGCCTCTTCCAATTAGTAGCAGAAGAGCTTGAAACTTGACATATTTTACAACTTTGTTTTTCAGTACCAGTCAAAGCACATCTCAGAGGTTAACGAAGGTTTAGACTGGCTTTAAGAAATTAAGACTTTTATTTATAGAAAATATAAAAAAATCTGATACATTTCAAAATTATACAGGTTATTATAAATGCATTTACCTGTCCAGTCAGTATGTTTTAAACCCATCAACAAAGAGTATTATGAGCTATTTACAAAAATCTGTAGCCTCAAAACTGTTTAAAATACTGTATATTGACAATTTTGGTGTCTATAGTAAGCTAACCTTGACACCTTTTCAATAAAAAGAGAGTTGAAGTGTTTATCTAATTTAAACAACTAGTTGGGTGGATTATAAGCCTCTGGACAGCTACATGAGGTCACGGTTCATTTATTTTGAACAAAGGAGATCCCTGTCTTGAAAAGTTTTATTAAATTTACACAGTTCCAATGATAGCAGATATGTCAAAGTAACATCATTTTAAACAGGAAAAAAATGTACTACTAAAATCTGTAAATACTTTATAGATATCTATAAAGGAAAACATTTTATAATGCTTTTATAAATTATAGATTTTATATGAAAATTGACACCATCATGTTTGGTCCCAAATGAATCCTGTCCTTTAGTTGCATCTAAAAATGTGAGTCTTACATATGTACAAAGGTGCACGTAGATGCAAAAAAGAAAAGTTGTTTTATATCAAAAATAGTTTTCAGGATCAGGTCATATAAAAAAAATGGCTTAGGAGGGGCTAACAGTAACACCCTCAAAGAATGCTCAGACCAATCATAACTTGATGGTGATGTCGCCCAGTAAGGGGGACATAAATGGGATGCTGGCAAAGCCAGCCCAGAACTGCTTAATTCTTTGGTTTGTGAAGACCTGTGTTCAAGGTCATGACAATTTTGGATGAGCTTGGACTTATTCTAGACTAAAAACCTAAAGCCACACCTGCTGGAAACATTACTTCCGGCTTTAACATTGACACTACAAGGAGTGCTAAACCAGCCTGAAAGCCTGCACAACTCTGCCATAGGTCCAGCTGCAGAAACGGACTGTTACAGAAATGATTTTCTTCCAGTATTGGATTAAGCAAGGCCTATGTTTTGCATACTGAGAATTTGGACTAAATGTAATGTTTTGAAATTTCAGTTAAAAGCCTGAACAAGAGACTGACTTTGGAATTAACCAGCCAGCAAGTCTGCAGTGCTGTTAAATAGCAATGAGTCCAGAGTTGCAGGTTCAAAAGCAAAAATGAACTGAAACAGAAAAGAGTCACAAAGTCCAGTTACCCAAAATAACATTGCTGTCCACAGCGAGAGATCTTTCTACAGACTGCTGAGCTGCTAAAATCTTGTCTGATTTTTCCCACTAAATCCTAAAGTAACTTTTGACAATTTGTGATGTCAAGCAAGAAGGATCCAGCCAGCATTGCTTCATTGATGTGAACGACTCTACAGTTCCAGGTTCAAGGGGAAAAAGACAGCAGACTAAAACCAAACTCACCGCCAAGGACATTTGACATCCATAACCAAACGTTCTCATCAAGATTTTAAAAGCTAAAAAGTAGAAGACCACATCTACAAATAACTAAAACATGAGTATTCCTTTATCCTACTATTAGTACTTATTTGGCTATCTGGGGTGATAACTTAGTGCATTTTAGCTCCAAACCTAGAGTTTATGGTTAAGCTAGAATTTAAATCTAAAGAAAATACCTTTTACATAGATACATAGATACATAGACAGTGTCGGCAGATAAGGGCCTATGGCCCACCCAGTCTGCCCATTTGAGCTTGTAAGTTCAGTTTATGTTTTCCAAGAAGTCTGTTGCCCCTTACCCCTGACCTCCATAATTCCTTTATGTCGAGCCCAAGCATTCTTAAATCCCGTGATTGTTTCAGCCCCCACCACTTCCTCTGGCAGGGTGTTCCACTTGTCCACCACCCGTTCTGTGAAGAAATTCTTCCTCACGTTTCCTCTGAATCGTCCTCCCTCAGACTTCATCCCATGCCCTCTAGTCCTGGAACATCTTTTTCGCTTACAAATAGTGTATTCCTGCACCCTGTTCCTCCCTGTAAGATACTTGTATGTCTCTATCATATCCCCTCTCTCCCTCCTTTCCTCCAGGGAGTACATGTTCAGTTCCTTCAACCTGTCCTCATAGGACTTGTGAGGCAATCCATACACCATCTTTGTTGCCCTCCTCTGAACCTTCTCTATCCTGTCTATGTCCTTACATAGGTAGGGTCTCCAGAACTGTACAGTGTACTCCAGGTGGGGCCTCACTAGTGTCTTGTATAGTGGAATTATGACCTCCCTTTTCCTGCTGGTGATGCCCCTGCCTATACATCACATCATCCTATTTGTTTTACCTGCTGCCTTGTCACACTGTTTCCCTACCTTGAGGTCATCAGAGATGATAACCCCAAGATCCCTTTCCTGCTTGGTGCTTGCTATATCCTCACCCCCCAACTGATATATTGTGCCAGGGTTTTTGTGCCCCATATGCATTATCTTGCACTTCCTTGCATTGAATTTCAACTGCCAAACCCTTGACCATTCTTCAAGTTTCTGCAGGTCCCTTCTCATTCTGTCTACACCCTCTGGTGTGTCTACTCTCTTGCAGAGCTTTGTGTCATCAGCGAACAGTGAAATTCTGCCTTCTAGGTCCTGCGCAATGTCACTGATGAAGATATTGAATAGGACCGGTCCCAGCACTGATCCCAGTGGTACCCCACTGGTCACTCTTCCCTCTGTGGAGTGACAGCCATTTACCACCACCCTCTGTGTCCTGCCACCCAGCCAGTTACCTACCCACCACACTACTGTCCTGCCCACACCCATATTCCCCAGTTTGTGCAATAGTCTTCTATGTGGCACAGTGTCAAAGGCCTTGCTGAAGTCCAGCTAGGCCATGTCCACTGCCCTCCCCTGATCCACCTCCCTAGTCACCCAGTCAAAAAATTCAATGAGGTTGGTCTGACATGACCTCCCCCTGGTGAAACCATGCTGCCTTGGGTCCTGTAGTCCACTGACAACCAGATGTTCCACCAATCTCTCCTTCAGTAGTGCTTCCATGATCTTCCCCACTACCGAGGTGAGGCTGACCATCTGTAGTTCCCCGCCTCCTCTTTGTTCACACTTTTGTATAAGGGGACTACATCTGCTATCCTCCAGTCTTTGGGTACCGCCCCTGTTTCCAGTGATCAGCTAAACAGGATAGACAGAGGTTCAGCCACCACCACTCTTAGTTCTTTAAGGACCCTAGGGTGCACCCCATCTGGCCCCATTGCTTTATCAACTCTTATTACTTCCAGTTCCTTCAGGACCCTTTCTCATGTAAAGGGACTTGTGTCCATTTCTGCACCATTCTCACCCCTTGTACTCCGTTCAGACCCATTACCCTCCTCTTCCTCAGTAAAGACTGAGCATAAATACCTGTTCAATATGTCAGCTTTACTGTTATCATCCTCCACACAGCCTTCATCCTCCCCCTTCAGTCTCACTATCCCTTCCTTTGCCTTTCTTTTTTCACTTATGTACCTGTAAAAGGTTTTGTCCCTCTACCCACTGATTTTGCAATGTGTTCTTCTGTCTGAGCTTTGGCTTCCTTACTGACCTCCTACCTCCCTTTGTTTCTCCTAGTACTTCTCCCTATCCCCTTTTGCCTGTGTCTTTTTGTATTGCCTGAATGCAATCTTTTTGGCTTTCACTTTCTTTGCTACCTCTTTGGAAAACCATAATGGTCTCCTCTTCCTTTTCCTCTTGCTAATCTGCTTAATACATAATTCTGTTGCTCTTGTACTCCCCATTTTAAATACTGTCCACTGTTCCTCAACCCCTGATTCCTGCCCCATTCTCCTTAATGCCTCTTTCAAGTAACTCCCCATTTTCCCAAAGCCCCCCCCCCTAAAATCCAAGATACATGTTTTTGTGTGGTTTGGTTCTGCTCTTTCTGTGATTTCAAACCACAGTGACTGGTGGTCACTGTTCCCCAGGTGCTCCCTCACTGTTACCCCATCACACTGTCCCTGATTGTGAGCACAAGGTCCAGTATTGCCTTCTGCCGAGTTGGTTCCATGACCAGTTGCTTGAGGAAGGCACCCTGAAGGGAGTCCAGGATAAGTCTGCTCCTAGTTGATGCTGCTGCTGGGATGCTCCAGTCCACATCTGGAATATTGATGTCTCCAACCAGTACTACCTCACCCTTGTCTGCCATCCTTTGGATGGCTAGCATCAGCTCCCTATCTGTATCTTCCTCCTGGGCTGGTGGTCTATAGTCATATAGTGGTCATACTATAAAGTTTAAACAAGTATCATACCAAGATAATCTAAAACACCAGTGTAATGAGTTGCAAGCTCTCATAGTAAAAAGAAAAGGTCATGCTATTTATAAGTATGCTAAAGAAATTGAATAAACTGTCATTTATTATGCTAAATATTGCTTACTCATTTACATTGCTTATTGCTAAAATTTGTTTTATTTGTTTTATATGATTTACTTGATTTTCTAAAATCTGTTTTCTTTACATTACAGTTTATGTTTACATTACTTTTATTATGCTTGATATATATGCTAATTATGAATATTTAGGACTCGCACATATGTAAATAAAATATATTTATCTCTTATATAATCCAAAGTGTGGCAACAGTGTTTTCACCTTCATTTTTAAATCTGGAGAGCATACCATAATATCACATGTGAATATTTGTTATTTTTGGTAACTTATGACATTATTTTTGGGTAAGACCTGAGGTGAATCCAAGTGCATTCTTATAAAAAGTAATATTATAAGCCTTTCTTCCGACATCTTTGGGGTTCTTGTTTGTGAAATGATTGTTAGCGAATAACAGCCCACACTAAGGTCGTATGAGAAATAAATATTATTACAGTTATTGTTTGCAAGTTACTAAATTGAATAAGTAATATTTTTCTGTTCTTGTTTCTTGAGGATTTAAAGGTAAAATTACCCCTAGACAGTGAGAACAGACAGAAGGAAGTAATTATCTGGCAGGAAAGCTGCAAGGAAAAGGAGTTTTTAAGTATCTCAAGGAAAAGATTTTGTTCTTTGTTTAAAATTGTAGTACATAAGCATTGTGATTACCACTGTTGTTTAAATGGTATTATTGCTACAAAAACCATGTCAGTGCAAGGTTTCTGTGCAAAAGTTATAAAATTTAAAGCAGTGATACATTCTCCAGTATTTTCCCAGTCTTCAGTTATGAGTAAGAAGGAACAAATAAAAAATCTTGAAAGAATGAATGGAAAATATTTAGAGCTAATTGACCAACTAAATCATGATTAGATATATTTAGCAAGGGAAGCAAGACAGTTAAGGAAACAACTATAAGAAAAATCACTGGAATGTAGTAAATTCACAGGCCAAGTTGAGCTATTAGAAAAACAGTCAGATGTAAGTAATGTGAAAATATCTGATGGATACTGTGTCCTAATCAACTTAAAGACTGACATTGCTGCCTTGAAAAACTTAAATGAACAGCTAAAAGAGCAGTGGTCAGCTGAGAGGCAGAGAAGGCCAAAATATTAAAGACTAATAAAAAGCTCAAAGAGTGGGGCACAGCTTTGGAAATGGAAAAAGCATAATTAAAGCATGCTAATGAACAGGTTACCAAGGAGCTAAATGAAATGGTACAAATGTATAACAATGTAAGGGAGCAATATGAAAGTGATCAGAAACACTGGGCAGTTAGGAAAAGACACCTCTTAGCCAAATGGAAAGAGAAAACCTCGGAACAAAGAAACATAAGCTGTTCACCCCTAGGGTATCTACCACAGGGTAAGGAACAAGAGGCTTGTCCTTCTTGGGATTTCCATGGTGCAGGACACACAAATGGAACAGTCTCTTGCCAACTACACTCACCTGTTCATTCTAGTGTTGAAAAAGAGTTAAAACAAGAAATAGTGCAAAAAGACAAAATACATAAAGACAGAGAGATCAGTGCACAAACAGAAAAGGAGGCTAGCCAATGGAAACAGTGGTGTACCCTTTTGGAGCAACACCTCTATAAACTAGGAAAATAAGTTAGAGATTTACAGGCCCAAAAAGGTGATACCAAAAGCAAAAGTAAAAATCATGTAAGAATAAATGCATCTGAGGAATCTGGCTCAGATGACTCCTCCCCTGAAAAGGAATATTCTTGTTCAGAAGAGGAACCACGTGATAAGCTTAAAAAAAGATATCAAATTAAGCAAAAAGGAAGCTCTGATTCTGAAGGTGACTTATCTGACTGGTCCAGGAAAAATAAAAATATTTCTGAAAAGGAACAGAGGTATTTAAAATCAAAAACTGTTACTCAAGCTTTGAAACTGGTAGGTGAAAGATATAATTCCAAATCTGCAAAAGGAGGCATTGAGCAGCATATTTGAAAACTAAAAGAGTGTTTTGAATCTTTGTGCATAACTGATGAGGGGGAACAGAGTTTTGTGATTAGGTGGTCCACTGATGATCCTTGAGCAGAGTGGTCAAGAATGTCTAGAGAAAGTAGGAACAAACCTGACAAACTGTACAAATTCCTAAAAAAGGAATTTGGTAAATACTGCACTAAGGGGGCAGCCAGATGTACAGCCTACCAAATACGGTGTGGGGCTGATCAAAGTCCTAGGGAATATTATTGCAGGCTAAAGGATGTGTACTTTGGAGCAGAAGATCACTCAGACAGTGATTTAGATGACTTCCAAGATGCATATTACCAAGGTTTACCCCCTGCTATCAGGACACAATTGGCACTTGAGCTTAACAAGAGGTCCAGGGACATCCATAGGATTGCCAGACAGGCAAAACACATCTGGGACTCTGAAAGAGGTGATAACTCTCCTCCACAGAGAAAGGGAGGGGGCCCCAATTCCAAGGTCCAAGTGTCTGAAGTAACTACCTCAGATACTTTAGCTATGGAAGGGGGTGAGCTATCTACTCCCAAAAACAGGAGACAAATAAAAAAAGAGGTAACATCACTCAGCCAGGAAAAGCTGTAGAGCAGCCTAAGGCTGTGTCTGACCTTGCAGTAGTAATCCAACCTACCAAACCTACCCAAGCTTCCCCTGTGGTGGTTCCACCACCTGGCCCTGAGTCATGGTTCTATCAGACCCCTCGGCAATTCCCACAGCCTTAGCCATACCAAAACCAAGGAACCTCCTATCGAGGTGATGATCTGGTAGAGGATGCAGCCAAGGGTATGGGAGAGAATACTTCAGAGGATACAACAAAAACTATAGGGGTGGTGGAGGTGCCTATACGGGGCATCAAAACTATAACAATAGGCAAGATGGTTGCAGGTTCCAAGACAGTCCTTGACCTGGTTCACCAGTCATGGAGGAAATATAGGGAATAAAGGAGGATATGGGAGGCTTACAATTGCTGTTTCAGCATTTGGTCCCCCCATCTCTTCTGCCTTCTGAGTTTCCTACACCTGTGCAGAACCCATCTACAACTTCAAATAACAATGGAACCAATAATAATGACCAGTGACTAGAGCATTCGATCCTTCCTAATGCTGTCCAGGTTAATGAAATTGCAATTGTTGACAATGGTAATAAAACTGCTATGAAATTGGAAAATGAGATTGTTAATGAAAAACCTGACCTTACCCTAGAGGTATCCCAAGCTACTGCTGCAGGCAGTGCAGAGTGTCACAGTAAACCTGCCGGGTGGCCAGGAGTTGAAAAAGCTAATTCTACCTGGGCAACTTAATCCCTAAAGGAGGGGTCAGATAGGTTTTACTTTGACATCAACACTGAAAACAGCCTAAGTCATGAAGCTTTAGTTGACCCTGGAGTGAAAGTTACCTTGATGTCCAAAAGCTTTTATGACAAACTGGTTGATGCAGTAGGTGACTCTAAGGTGTTAAGAACCCTCTCTGATGGCTTACAAGTAGTAGGTTATGGAGCTCAACAGACCCTGTGAAAAGTGTGGTTAAAATTGAGGTTTGGCAAGATGGAAGTCAACCACCCGGTGTATATCACTGATAGAACTGGGGATGATTTCTTGATTGGAAATGACCTCCTAAAAATATTTTGGCCTATCATTGACTATTTTCATGGAATCCTGTGGGAACAGGTAAACCGACCCATTCCATTTGGGAAGAGTCTTAAGGTTGCTAAACAATCAGAATCATGTCACCTTGAAAAAAGGGATGCAACAATTAAATTGAATTTTGTGTGTTCTGATGTACCTGCTATGTCTGTACTAGGTGAACCTGAAAATTTGGCTCCATGGAGAAGCAAAGCTCACGTGGTTTATCTGTCAAAGCATGATGTGGTAAAGTCTGAGATTAATGCAAGAGGCCTCACTTTCTTCACCAAGAAAGTGGACCCTGCTGTCTCAGAAGCATGCCCTGCAGTTGACACAGAGACATTGAATTCAGAGTACCCAGCACCCTCTGGGGATGGTGGAAATTAAACACAGCCTCTAAGTCATGAGCCCTTACTCTGCGATATAAGGTCAGAGGAAGGCAGGTTAAAGGTGCCCATCAAAGCAGAAAATTTGCAGATAGTGGATTCTGTGTTATGCTTAGGTTATGAGCACTGTTTAATTAGTGAAATATTTTACAAGAGGTTAAAAAGGCAGAGGCCTAGTTTAACATGTGTAAAAATACAGGAGTGGTTGAAAAATGTCCTGTATCAGAGCACTAGTGTGAAAAGCATAGGTATCTGTGCTTTAAACCTCCAAATAGGGCAGAATAAAATACAATACCCTGTAAAGGTAGTACAAGGCCTAAAATCTCCCATCTACCTGGGGTTAGACATCCTTGTATGACTGGGTGTGTATGCTGACCTAGCCAATGATGTTCATTGGTCATGAATAAGGGGGGACCCTTATCCAATAAAAGTGACATCACTAGCCTTGAGGTCTGGACAAACTATTCCTCAAGTGTGCCAGGTGGTAAATGAGTTCACTACAAGAATTCCAAGAAATGTCAAGGAGTTCTCTCTTAGGATCAATGTACAAAAAAGCCAAGAAATGCCTGACAAAACTGCACTCTTTGTGCTTGACAAGCAACTTAGTGAAATGGGTTAAAAAATTCACTCCGTACTTTGCTTAGACATGAGCAGCAAAGTAATGCACCTCTTGGTACATAACCCAACCAGCCTATCACTATAACAGCTAACTGTGAGTTAGGAGTAGTGATAGGGATATACCTTTATGATTTGGAGTTAACTGTTCCAGTTATTGGGGGGTTACCAAAAGACATTGTTCAGGATGACACAGATGAAAAAATAAGATCCATGCCAAATGGTGTAATTGCTTTACAAGAGATTTGCCCAGTAGATGAGGAAGAAATACAGGAATGTAAAGTTGAAAATGATTAGCTTGTACTGTCCACTATGGATAATGAAACAAAACAATTTAAAGAGGTTCATGTGATTGATGCTGAAAATGTTTCTGAGATAAAAAAAAGATGAGGTAGGTATAGGTAAAAATGTACCTTTCCCAGATTTTAAAGAACAAATTGAGCAAGCTATACAAAATTGTAATTGTGAAACTGAAGTAAAAATTAAAAAGTCTGTGAAATGTTCCTTCAGTTTAAGGACATGTTTGCAAAAGATGCTCATGATTGTGGGATAACTGACCTCCATGTTACCGGGGTCCCTACCGACCCTAGTAAAGGTCCCGTTTATGTACACCAGTACAGAATACCACTAGCATCTTATAAACTTATACAAGAGATACTGGAAACCTTAATGGAGTGAGGAATTATAAGAAGGCTGTATTTTTTTCACCGTAAAAAATGTCAGTTTTCATGGCTCCTGAACAGCCAAAAGTTAAGTTTTTCACGGAAAACAAACTCAGAGTGAAATTACTTATGAAACTGAATTTTTACTTCATGTTAATGCATTAAAAACATTGTTTTGTCATTCTGCTACTGCCTTCCTTTGGGAGATGTCATCCATAATGGATAAGCAGACTGGTGAAATCTCCTCTACTTTAGTAATATCCGAGTCGTTGCAAGAGCTAATTTCTAAACAGAGATTTTCACAGTCTTAAATTAAATCCCAGTGGGGATAATTGGATGGGTCAAAACTTGTAATTTGTTCTCCATTAAATGGCAGCAAACATACTGGCACTCCTGGTCACTGTACTGACATAGATAGTAAACTGCAAGCCAGGAAGTTCTGTCAGCTGGCACCATATTGATAATGTCTAAATGCATGTTAAGGTGTAGCAATCAGCTTAGTCAAAAGCTATTAAGCCGTAGCGAACTGAGTGCTAATATACTTAATGAACCATTAGAAGTGAAGTGATTGCTTTCACTTAGAACTTAATGCGAGGTTAATGAGAAGTAAACCGGAGATGAAACTTGTTACATATGCACACTTGTCAAATATAAAAAAAAAAAATCATGGTGAAATACACGAATTTCACACAGTTGTCCTGCATTTGGTCTAATTCACAGCACTGGCCAATTTTCACGGAAATCTGTGCATGCCGTGAATTAATTACAGCCTTAATTATAAGACAGGTAAACTCTATTTATAATTCCCCCATTTGGCCTGTACTAAAACCCACAGGAAAGTGGAGACTCACTATTGACTACAGGAAGTTAAATCAACAGGTACCTTTATCTCACTGGCCCATGACATATTTGAACCAAAGTTTGGCCAAAGTTCAAGGTGCCAAGTATTTCACTACACTAGATATAGCAAATAAATACTGAACAGTAAAAGTAGACCCAAAAGATCAATATAAACTGGCTTTTACCTTTGAATGGAGACAGTACACATAGAATAGGTGTCCTTTTGGGAACTTAAATTCACCAGCGGATTTCAATATCTTTCTGCACAAGGCCTTGCCTGATGTGGAGAGCAGAGGAAATTTGGTTTATGTGATGATGTACTAATCAAAAGCAACACTTTGAGGAGCATCTAGCTGAGGTCACCTTATATGTTAAACCATCTCAAAGCCGCTGGTGCCAAGTTGTCCTTACCAAAGGGGCAATGGTTCAGAGATAGGGTAAACTATCTTGGGCATGAGGTTGGTCCTGATGGGCTTCATCCTCATCATGCCAAAGTTGAAGCCATCCAAAAAATTGGTCCCCCTAAAACTTTAAAAGAGTTACTCAGTTTTCAAGGTATCTGTAACTACTCAAGACAGTTTATCCAGAACTATGCAGAAACTGCCAATCCTCTCACCAGGCTGCTAAAAAAGTCAGAACCCTGGGTGTGGGGGGAAGAGCAAGAGACAGCCATGCAAGCTCTCTAAAAGAGAGTCTAAGTCAAGCATCGTGTCTTGCTTACCCACAAACGGATAATGATTTGTATCTAGAGGTAGGACATATGAGTAGCAGCATCAGTGCAATGTTATATCAGAAACATAATTCAGACAAACGGTTATTGCTTATGCGAGTAAAACCTTGAGTGATGTTGAGAAAAAGTTTTTGGATTGTGAAAAGGCATTGTTTTTCACTGTATAGGCAGTACAACAGTTCAAAATGTACATTTGTGGTAAAAAAATTATTGTAGAGACTGGTCAACAACCCCTTACCCTTCTGGGGAGCCAGAAGCTTAAGGATGGCAATGTGTCTAGCAGCAAAATTGTGGTCTGGACCTTAGCACTCCAGGGCCTACCCCTAGAGGTTAGGTATGCAAAGAACAAAAGGAATACAGTAGCTCAAGGTTTAGCAGACCTGGAGATGCATAATTGTACTGTAGATAAACTTCCAGTACAAGATCCTGACCTATCTCCTAAGTTGGATATGGTATACCAACATAACAGGCACCACCACTATGATAAAAATGTGTGTAAAAATTTGACTAGATCCTATTTTAATGGTTGTTCATTCTGGAAAGGTGAAGACTGATGTTCTGGTTTAGGAGTGGTATGGCAGGATAATGTATCATGTACTCCTATAAAGTACAAGCTCAGTCCTAAGTCTAACCAATATGCAGAATTGGCAGCCACCTATATAGCTGTACAGACTGCAGTACAACATAAGTTACAAGACATTGCAATTTGTACTGACTCAGATTATGTTAGGCAGGACTTCCTTCACAGCTACCAGGGTGGAAGGTGAATGGTATGATCAATTCAAGAGGCAGTAAGGTGATACATGCAGACCTTATCTTTTTTTTTATTTTGTATAAATTCAAACATGTTTAATACATTAATACATTAATCACAATAAGTGTGCAATAGAAATAATTATACAAAGTTCTGAGTATATTTTATAACCTATTTTTTGAGGAAATAAAATCTTTGAAGGTTTTCCATACTTTATCAAATTTCATGATCTTTTTTTGTAAAGTATAGTGTATCTTTTCAATCTTATAAACATCAACCATTAATTTTAACCACATTTCATATTCTGGTGGAGTACAATCTTTCCACTTCATTAAAATACATTTTTGTGAATTTATGACTGAGAGCATTATCAAAATTTTTTGGGTATCCTTTACTTTATCCACTAGATAACCAACAGTTAAGAATAAACTTTCAACATTCCTTTTAAGTGTGACTGTAATCAATTTATAAATAACTTCTATGATTTTGTGCCAAAAAAGTTTTAAAGTTTCACAGGTAATAAGCATGTGCTCTAAAATAGCATTTGGTTCTTTACATCTAGGACATTGATTTCGGGAGTGTGGATTCATCAGATTTAACCTATGTGGAGTATAATAAGTCCTATGGATGATATTAAAGTAGATTTGAATCAATCTTATACAGCATAATCCTATGTTCTTAAACTTTATCATTTGTATCCATTTTGTATCTGTAGTTTGGGATTTAAGTATACTTTCCCATTTTTGTTATAAGACCTTTAAAATATCACTTTTATTGTTTTGTAATAGGGCGTATACTTTTGAAATTATTTTAGTATTTTGTTTCATCATAAGCAGATTTTCTAAATCATTGTAGATTGGTTTATGATATAATAATCCTTTTTTCCAAATAATTTTTGATTTATAAATATCTATAAAAGTGTTGATTTGGGATGTTATAAATTAGCTTAATTTCCATAAAGGATAACAGCCCCTCATCATTGTACATAGAGTTAATTTCTTGTAAACCATTTTTGTACCATATTCTAAAACCGTTATCCTCTTCTGAGGGTGTAAAGTCTTTATTTAGAAAATTGGAGTGTTTGGTGAAATTGTATTTAACTGAAAGCATTTTGCAATTGAAACATCCCAAATTTTGCAGGTGGTTTGAGTAGTGAAGAAAATCTGTCTACTCCTTAATGAAGTTTCGACATGGAAAATATGTTTTAAATAATGAAATGGGGTTTGAGATAGTTCAAGTTGGCAGTTAGTCTGATAAAGTTCCTGTTGACACCATTCATATATTATTGAAAGATTTGCAGCTAAATAATAATAATAAAAATTTGGTAAGGATAGACCTCCCTCCGATCTAGAGACATATAAATTTTCCAATTTAAGTCTAGGTCTTTTACCTTTCCATAGAAATATTTCTATTATGTTTTCCATTTTTTTGGAAAAATTATTATTAAGCAAGATAGGAAGTGTCTGAAATAAAAATAAAAATTTCGGTAATGTGTTCATTTTAATAACATTAACCCATCCAATCAGTGTTAAGGGTAATAGTTCCCATTTGTCTAAATGATACTGTGTTCTGGTGATTAATGGTTCAAAATTATTTTGAAAAATAAGATCATTACTATCATCCAACTGTACGCCTAAGTATTTTTAATTAGATACTTTTCTGATTCTTGGATTTATAATATTATTAAATGGATCTGAATTTTTTTTTTATTCAATTAGCTCAGTTTTATCCAAGTTAATTTTATAACCAGAATATTTGCCAAATTCATCCAATATATAATTAAGCTCAGAGTAAGATTTGTTCAAATTACTTAAATAAATCAACGCGTCATCTGCATATAAACTAATTTTGTGTTCTATATTACCCACCAGTAATCCAGTAATTTTATTATTCATTCTAATTAACTTTGCCAATGGTTCAATAGCCATGGCAAATATGAGGGGAGAAAGGGGGCAACCCTGTCCAACACCCCGCTGTAATGAAAGAATGTTTGAAATATTGTTATTAGTTTTAATTCTTGCTGTGATAGTGTTATATAAAATATCTATCCATAATTGAAATCTTGGTCCAAAGTTCATGATTTTGATTAAGGTTTTAATATATCTCCATTCAACCCGATCAAACGCTTTTTCTGCATCCAAAGATAATATTGAGTAATCTCTTTCTTTAAATTTATTAATTAAATTTAACATTCTTCTTACATTAGTTTTAAGTTGTCAATTTTGTATAAAGCCATTTTGATCGGGATGTATACCTTGTGGTAGTATTTTATTTAACCTATTAGCCAGGACTTTGGTTAAGATTTTAGCATCTGAATTAATTAAAGAAATTGGTCGATATGAAGAAGTCATTGTGGGATCTTTATCTTTTTTTTTAATAACAAAATGGTTGCTTCACATGCAGAAGGATTTATAACTTTATGGCCAATTATGTAATCATATAGGATTTTTAAATGAGGAACAATTAAATGACTAAATGTTTTATAGAAATCATAGATATTCCATCTGGACCAGGTACCTTGCCTGGAGCTAAAGATTTAATTACTTTCTCTATTTCTATTAAAGTAATCTGCTGGTCCAGCAGTTCCCGTTGGCTGTCCTTAATGATGGAAATATCTATATTCATTAAATATTGTTCAATATTAATATATTCAATAGATAATTCAGAAGTATAAAGTTTTTTATAATACTTAATGAATGTTTTATTAATCTGTTCTGGGTCTGATATTAAAGTCCCATTTTCATCCCTAATTTTAGTTATAGTATTATAAGCTTTATCTTTCTTTAACTGCCAACTTAAAATTTTATCTGGTTTATCTCCAAGTGCATAATTTTTGCTTCTAGTGTTTAGAAGTTGACGTTCAGCATCTAACGTTGTAATTTTATTATATTCATTTTTAAGTTCAAGAATTTCTTGTAAGATATGGGGATTCTTAGTAATATTATATTCATTTTCTTTCTGAATTATAGAATTCTCTAAAAGTAATAGCTTTTGTTTTTTATCTTTTAATTTTTTTGCATTATATGAGATGCTTATCTGTCTAACATAAGCCTTAAAGGAATCCCATATCATAATAGAAACATAGAAACATAGACTTTGACGGCAGATAAGGACTGCTAGGCCCATCTAGTCTGCCCATTTCCCTATCTACAGGATAGGCCGCAGATCCTAGTTAACCAACAGCCTATATCTTCCTGCCCCCCACAAGAATTGCCTTATGTCTGTCCCATGCATTCTTGAATTCTCCCACAGATTTAGACCCCACAACTTCCTCAGGAAGGCTGTTCCATGCATCCACTACCCTCTCTGTGAAATAATACTTCCTCACATTGCCCCTGAACCGCCCTCCTTCTATCTTTAAATTGTGTCCCCTTGTTCTTGCAAGTCTCTTTTTCTGAAAGATGCTACTCTCTTGGACTTTATTGATTCCCTTGAGGTACTTGAAAGTTTCTATCATGTCCCCCCTCTCCCTTCTTTCCTCAAGGGTATACATATTAAGCTCCTTTAGTCTCTCCTCATAGGCTTCTCTTGCAGACCCTGCACCATTTTAGTTGCCTCCTCTGGACTGCCTCTATCCTGTCTATGTCCTTGCGGAGATGGGGTCTCAGAACTGGACACAGTATTCAGATGGGGTCTCACCAACTGTCTGTACAGAGGGATAACAACTTCCTGTTTTCTGCTGCTGATGCCTCTCCGTATACATCCCAGTATACCCCTGCCCTCCCTACTGCCTTCTCACATTGCTTGCTAACCTTAAGGTCATCTGATATGATTACTCCCAGGTCCCTTTCCTGTTTTGTTGTTGTTACTACCTCCCACCCATTGTGTATTCTTCCCTGGGTTCTTGTTTCCCAGGTGCATTATTTTGCACTTTTTGCATTGAATCCTAGCTGCCATACGTCTGACCATTCTCCAACCTTGCCAAGTCCCTTTCATCCTTTCCACGCCTCCTTGTGTATCAACCCTGTTGCAGATCTTTGTGTCATCTGCAAAAAGGCATACTTTTCCTTCCAGTCCCCCTGCAATGTCACTGATGAAGACATTAAAAAGGACTGGATCCAATATTGAACCCTGCGGTACCCCACTAGTAACCGCCCTTTCTTCAGAGTGGACTCCATTTACAATTACCTTCTATGTCCTGTTGTCCAGCCAATGTTTTACCCAGGCTACCACCCTGGGACCCACTCCCAAGCTGGTTAATTTGACTAATAATCTTTTTTGTGGGACTGTGTCAAATGCCTTGCTAAAGTCTAGGTAGGCCATGTCCACAGCCCCTCCCTGGTCTACTACTTTGGTCACCCAGTCAAAGAAATCTATTAGATTCATCTGACATGACCTTCCTGCTGTGAACCCATGCTGCCTTGGATCCTGTACTCCACTGACCTCTAGGTACTCAACTATTCTTTCCTTCAGAAGTGACTCCATCACTTTCCCTACCACAGAGGTCAGACTGACAGGTCTGTAGTTTCCTGCCTCTGTCTTGGTCCCACTTTTGTGAAGCGGAATCACATCCGCCTTCCTCCAGTCCTCAGGTACCACACCATCCTCCCATGATTTATTAAAAAGAGTAGCCAGTGGTTTCACTAGTTCCTTCCTTAATTCTTTTAGAATTCTGGGGTGAATTCCATCAGGACCCATTGCTTTGTCCACCTTCAGTTTTAGGAGTCTTGCAGAACCCTTTCTTCTGTGAAAGGACTGGGATCGACCCCCCTATCAAGAGTGCTTCTGTTAATTGGATTAGGCACTTCCCCCTCCTCTTTTGTGAATACTGAGCAGAAATATTCGTTCAGTATTCCTGCTTTTCACTATCCCCCTCTGCCCACCCACCATTCATTCTATTCAGCCTCACTATCCCTCCCTTTGTCTTTCTACGCTCGCTGATGTACCTATAAAAGGTTTTATCCCCCTTCTTAACTGAGTCGGCTAACTTTTCCTCAGTTTGGGCCTTTGCTATTCTGACTTCCCTCCCTGCTTCTTTCTGCCTTAACTGGTACAGCTCTCTGTCCTGCTTCTTCTGTGTTTCCTTATATTTCCGGAATGCTATCTTTTTCTTCCTGACTTTCACAGCCACCTCTCTTGAGAACCATAGTGGCTTTTTCTTTCATTTTGATTTGTTTATTTGCTTCACACAAAGGCTTGTTGCCTCTGTGATGGCAGTTTTGATAATTCCCCATTGTTGCTCCACACCTCCTAGCCTGTTTGCTACTGCTTTTCTGAGGCACTCTCCCATCTTGCCAAAGTCAGCCCTCCTAAAGTCCAGTACCCTCACTTTTGTATGGCTTGACTCTGTAGCTGAGTTTAACGTGAACCACACTGTTAGATCATCACTTGTCACCAGATGGCAATCCACTTCTAGATCTGAGATCCTCTCACTGCCCCGTTTGAGAGTATGAGGTCTAAGATTGCTCCCTCATGAGTGGGTTCCAAACTAGCTGTCTAATGCCTGCCACCTGTAGGGTATCAAGAATGGCCCTGTTTGGATGGCTGCAGCAAATGTGCTCCAGTTAACATCTGGCATATTCAGGTCTCCCATCAACAGTATCTCCCTTTCTCTGCCATTCTAAGAATGCCTTCCATCATATCCTTGTCCATTCCTTCCCTGACATGGGGGTCTGTACACAACCCCTGTGCAGATTGTGGTGCCCTTTCCAGTCTCCAAGGTGACCCACAGTGCCTCCTCTCCTCCCTGTTTACTCTTTTGTTCAGTTGCTTTTATCCCTTCCTTTACATAGAGAGCTACTCCTCCCCCTCTTCTCCCCTGCCTATCTCTCCTGTAGGTTATGTACCTGGTGTGTTAACATCCCAGTCATGGTTCTCTGTGTACCATGTTTCTGTGACTGCTACGATATCCAGGCATCCCTCTTCCATTAAGGCCACCAGCTCAGGGAGCTTGTTGCCCAGACTACGGGCATTGGTACTCACACCTCCATTTCCTGATGGCCTTACCCCTTTTGCCCCATCCCTGTCCTTCTTGCCTTTGTCACTTTCTCCATTTACCCCTGCCCTTCTCCTATTGACACCTGCATGTTGGTGTTTGCCACACTTACTACCATGATTGTTTGGGGGCTAGGATTTTCCTGCTCCTTTCCAGTGCCTCTCCTTGGCTAGTTTAAAAGCTTGCCAATGAAGCATTTAAACCTATCACCTAGGATCCTGGTTCCCTCCTGGACAGATGCAGCCCATCATGCCAGTATAGGCTTGCATCACTCCAGGTGGACCATGCAGTCCCCAATGAAGCCAAATCCCTGAGCTCCACACCAGTTTTCAACCACTGATTGAATCCCATGGTACAGAACACCCTAGCCTCTCTATGCCATAGATGGGTAGCACTTCTGAGAAGGTTACCGGCGTGTACTTGACTAAAGCCCCTCCCCAATTCCACAAACTCTTCCTGCACTTCTCTAATCCCTTTCTTAGCCAGGTCATTTGTCCCTAGGTGGACAATGACATCCAGCTCCCTCCCCTGTGCAGCTGCTCTGGCAATCCTGAGGATTCGCTCCCTGTCCCTCCAAGCCATGGCACCAGGCAGGCACCTTACCTCCCTCTCCCCTTCCTTGCCCAGTTCTACCTTCCTAACAATGGAGTCCCCCACCAGGAGTTGTTTCCTTCCCCTGCTGGGTCCCCTGCCACCCTCCTGTGGGTCTCCTTTGTGGAGGTTCCCAGCATCCTCCTTGGTCTCCACTGTAGGTGCCTCCATAGAGGAACCACACTTTGCCAGAATGGCATAGGAATTGTGGAGAGGTACAACTGGAGGGATGTGCCTCTGTTCCACCACCCTCACCCTCCCTGAGCCCACTGTGGTCCAACCGCTCCTCTTTCTTGGCAACCTCTGAGGCAACGGCAGTGGCACTGGTGGTCCCTGGATGGAAGAGGAGGTCCCACAAATCCTGGCCAACTCAGCCTGGAGATGAGCAACCTCCTCCCTCAGCCCAGAGAGGTGTCTGCAGATGGGACAACACCGCATCCTCCAGAACATCTCCCGGAAGACTGCTGCTCCACAGCCACTGCACTGCACCACTCCAATCATGTCTTATTTCTGGCCCTTAACTGTTTGCAATCCTTACTTTTCCTCTGTTTTTTCTCTCTCTCCTTACTTTCTGCCTGTGTGCCCTTTAAGCTCCTGATTGTCCTGTTCTGAGACAAGAATATCCTATATTTCTCAGTAGACCACTTACTTGTTCAGAGGCAGACCTCCAGCAGCTAGAGGGGGCTGGAGAGCTACTCTTGCCCTTCTAGGATGGTGGGTCCTTGGTGGTTCTGTGATCACTCACTTCCTGCCCCTAAACAGGAAGTTCCTGTTGTCAGTCAAATCCTGTGCCTATAAAAATAGAACTAGCTTTGGGTGGGGGTGGAGGGGAGGGAAGGAGGGCAATATAGTCCCAGTAGAGAAGTTCAGTCACACAGCAGTCCTTTCTCCTGGTGTCTTCTGCCAAGCTATTAGCAGAATCTTTCTAAGGCAGTCTTTAAATGTAGCTTCCTTCTAGCTAAGCCACTCCCCTACTTACCAGATCTTTCTACAAGTAATTTAAACCTCACAGCAGTTAAGTCCTTTCAGTCACCTGAGATTTACACCTAGATGACTTTTCAGTTACCCATTCAGTTCAGTTAACCCAAACACACACTTTTTTTGTTTTGTATGTTAGTTTTTTACCCTAAATTAAAGGTCCAAATACAAAAGTTCTTCTACTTTAGTCCCAGTAGAGAAGTTCAGCTCACAGCAGTCCTTTCTCCTGGTGTCTTCTGCCAAGCTATAGAAAAATCAGTTCTAGAATAGGATTGATGAACTGAGAGAAAATGAATATTGTTTTGCTAATGGGTAAGTATAGTGCCAGGGATCTATCAAATTATAATCCTTCATAAACTGTAATATTATTTTTGCCGCTGTTTGTTTTGTAGAAGTGAATATATTTGTTTTATCTAGAGCTGGATTAATAACCAAATTAAAGTTCCCCACATAATAAGTGGTGAGTTATATGTTGCAGCTAACAAAAATATTAATAGAAATTAGGATTATTTTCATTAGGACCATTAATATTAAGAAAAGTAAATGTCGACCTTCTACCAAAACCTCACAACAGATGAATCTACCATCTGGGTCAATATTTTTTTAATATAGAAATTCCCAGGTTGTTCATAAAAAATTGCCACCCTCATGTTGGATTGATATGGAGCATTTATTCCTTGTCCCCATTTGTCAGTGTAGAATTGGAAATCTACAGATAATAAATGAGATTCTTGTACCATCAAAATGTTTGCTGATATGCTATTCATATAATTGAATATTTTTTACCTTTAACTCTATCCCTCATTCCCTTAACATTCCAGGTTACAATTTTCAATTGCTTCATCATGACAATATATGAAAAAATATACCACACAAAAATAGTAAGATAAAATAAAGTGAAAACATTACAAAGTTGATTATTATTCTACATATTATAACCTCAAGAGCAATTCCAATCTTAGTCTGACATTTTACATTATTTTTCCCTTCACCTACCTCAGTGACCCTTAACCCCCACCCCACCCTCTTACATATTAACCTAACCTTTACCATCAGTCCATACCATTTTAAAGATAATATTATCAAAATACTACATATATGCAGTAACTGTCTGACCTAGGTATTCCCAATTGTACTCCTATCTTGGTAGCCATGGATGAGGAGTATTGGAGTGTGTAGTTGAAGTGATTTGGGCCCACTCTCCTTTACCTTTAAACAACAGCAGTATTCATCCTAAAACCATATGTAATATCTCCATTAAGCCCAATATATGCTATTCAGCAGATTGCTATTAACTTTGCCATGTTTCTACCTAGAATATAAATAGAAGTTATATTCAGAACCTGGTTCTGCACTGAGAATGAGCTCTTTTACAACCCCCAGAGAAAACATCAAAGAAAGAAATGAAAAAGAGAAAAAAAAGGGGGGAAGGGAGGTGCGTTAAACCCTTTTATATTATGTTATAGTTATTATCTAGGTTGATGTATTTAAACCCTCTATCCTTGATTTATCATACAGTATCTTAAACACTTTAATTATTTGGGGTTTCTTCAGAATAAGAGTATGTTGGCCCTGTATGATCCTTATAAAGATATGATTTTAGAAAAGTTTCTGCCTTTTTGTAACAAGTAAAATAATGCATTTTGCCATGCCAAAAAAAAAATTAAGTTTAGCTGGTGGTAAGATTGAGAAGCGGATCCTTATTTCTTTCAGAATAGTCTTAGCTTTATCAAAGCTTTTTCTTGATGTAACAGTTTCACTGCTAAACTCCGGGAAAGCAGAAAATTTCATCCCTTCGACTGTAAGTCCTTTTACAATCCTGGCCTTTTGCAGAATTTGCTTCCGATCTTGCTAATTGTGCACCCTAACGTACACTGGTCTGATTAATTGTCACTGCGGTAGGGGATTCTGATGGTTTTGAGAATATTGACAATTTGGGCCAGCTCTATGAGCACTTTCCAACGTGATGTTTTCATCTGGATATTTAAGGCCAATCGCTTGTGATAACAATTTTTTTTTAAAAATGTGTTGGATCTCCTTTACCTTCCACCCCTTCAGTTATATTAATTAATCTCAGATTGTTACATCTGGATCTATCTTCTTGATTAATTAATTTCTGTTGAAGTAGGTCCAGTTGAATTTTAAATTCTACCATTTCTTTTTGTAAAGGGGGTACTGTATCCTCCAACTGGCTAATTATATTTTCAGCTTCAGTTATTTGTTTTGCTAGAGAATCTGTTTTTAAACCCAAATCCTTAACTGATAGTGTAAGTCCTGCAAGAGCTTCTGTGATCTGAACAATGCCCTGTTTAATATCTCCCTTAATCTCGTCTCTGATTTTAGTAAAAACTTTCAGACCATACGCAGTTGCATTTTGAGTTGTCTTTTCACACTCATTTTCTCCCAAATTTTCTTGTGTTCCAGTTGCTGATTTAGATTGCAGTATATGCATTTCTACATCTATACCGATCACTTTATCCATGAGTATAGGAGTTTTATCAGGTACTTCGTGATTACTGCTAGTTTGAATCATTTCAATCTGTGATGTGTAACTGATTTCCCTTACCTCAAAAAGATGAGAGTGAATCGGCAAGGTCGCTGCCGCTAATGGCAAACAATTGTCGCCTTGGATCATGGATGTTGCTGTTTGTAATATCCTTTCTTCTGCATTGAGGAAAACCATTGCCTCCCATTGATCATCACCCCAGTTCTCCTTTCCTTTGGACATACTTAACTGGAATTGCAATGGAGCTAACTCCAAGAAAGACAGCAAGTTTGGAAAGTTTGATGGCCCTTGTTCTGACACTGGAAAGAACTGCAGTGTTTTTTGTTGGAGCCTCGTTCGAACCACAGGTAGTGTAGTAGATCCCAGTAGACCAGATGCTGAATAGCGATCTAGTTCTGGTTTAATTTTTGATGAATGAAGTTTATCTTTCATTGATGTTTTGTTTTTTTTCCTTTCCAGTGGATCAACTAGTGATTTGCTTTTTTTTACCAACTTTCGACATGTCAGTCTCCCTTTATCGCTTTAAGCTTAATGCTTGGAGCTGCTTGAAAATAAAAAAAGTTCCCTTTTGCATTGTAGAGGTGCAGAGCTCTACTTCCACACATCCGCTCCTCAGGCGGCCATCTTTGATCCCTGCAGACCTTATCTTAGCCATAGATCAGTTGGTTCAGAAACATAAGTTGGTTGTTTATTGAAAAAGGTGAAGGAAACTCCAAAATTCAGGGACCAGACAAAACAGGAAATGATCCAGAAAATGCTATGGCTATGGAGGGTGCTTTAAGTGGAGAAGAATAGAACTTTGTCCCTCCTGTCCAGGTTAAGGTGGATGTGGTTACCACAAAGAAAAGTAGCAGGAACAGAAAATGAGGTTCTACACTTGTATAGTGAAAAACTTGACTTTAATTTAGTAAAATGCAACAAGAGGAGGAAGTGGTAGGAAAATGTTATCATTTCATTAAGGATCCTCCTAAAAGCATGATTTCTGACAATTACTTACAGGATAGCTGGGACCTAAGAGCCATGTATAACCAAAGGGCAAATTCCATTAAGAAATGATCTCTTGGTAAGGACTGGTAAAAACCCACATAAGGTCCAATGGGTGGTTCCTTTAGGCCACAGGAGAATTATGTTACAACATGCCCATAATAAACTATCAGAAGCACATGAGGGGGGATAGAAGAACTTGAAAGCTTAAAAGAGATAGCCTACTGGCCCTACATGTATAATGATGTTGCAGGATATGTACAAGGGTGTATAACCTGTTGCAAGTTCCAACCAGCCACTCCCAGACATAGAGCACCACTACAGTCAAAAGGCATTGCTATGCCTTGGTCAGTTGTCCAGATTGACTGAATTGTCCTGTTATCATATCTTCAAAGGGTAATCAATACCTTTTGACAGTTAGTTGTCTGTTCACAAAATGGGTTGAGTGTATACCTGCTCCAAATAACACTGCTTTCTTATTAATAAACCATGTGTTTAGTCGATGGGATTATCATTAAAAGTAAATCTGATAGGGGTCCTCATTTCACAGGAAAGTTAATAGAGAACATGTGGAAAATTCTAAAATACAGAGCAAACTACTTGTGTCCCACCATCCACAGACATCTTGACAGGTGGAATGCACTAATCAAACAATTGTGTATATACTGAAGAAATATATTAGTTCTTCAGAAAAAGATTGGGATGTAAAGTTACCACTGGTAACAGTGGCCATACGGGCTACTCCTAATAAGTCTACAGATGTTCATCCTTTTGAAATGATGACAGAAAGACAAATGGTGTTAACTTTATATCTCCTGTATACTACAGGAAAGGTAAATTCAGCATGTGCCACTACAGCATGTGACTATCTAACCCATTTAAAACAGCATTTGCGAGAAACATTTGTATTTGCCCAGAAAAACTTAGAACAAAGTGTTGAAGCTTCTAAGTCATATTATGACATAAAAACTAGTCCAAAAGTGTATCAAACTGGTGATAAAGTGTTTTACTTTAACTACAGTAGAGATAAAGCCAAGGTCAAAAAGTTTCTTCCAAGTTGGCAAGGACCCTTTGTGATCACTGACAAAATCTCACCTGTAGCCTACCAAATTGAACTAAAGCATAAAAGCACTGGAGAGGTAGTACCTAAATGGGTGCATATTAATCAGTTGAGGCAATATCGTAAATGCAATAAAACATGGAAAAATGTTCTAAATGAATCAAGTGATAATCGAAAATTAGAGTCTAGCTAAAATGTCAATTATAATACTGTTTTTTTAAAAGTTAATGAACAAAGAAAATGTGTTGTATTAAAATGTTTGACAATGTAAAAAATGTTATTTTGAAAGTGTTCATAGTTGTAATAATGTTTAATCATGTTAGTTCATGTAGTACTGTACACCTATCTATGCAAAATAGTACATCTCCAATGATGTCATCTAGTGATGTCACATCCTATGATGTCATATGTGATAATGTAATGTGCTAATGATGTCATAAGTTGGATAAGGCAATGGGACCTGATGGCATACATCTCAGGGTACTTAAGGAGCTAAAGGTGGAACTAGCAGAGCCATTAGCAGAACTGTTTAGTGAGTCTCTGAGCACAGGAGAGGTCCCAGAAGACTGGAGAAGGGCTCATGTGATCCCGCTCCACAAGAGTGGTAGCAGGGAGGAGGCGGGGAACTACAGACCAGTCAGTCTTACCTCTGTAGTGGGCAAGATTATGGAGGCACTCTTAAGGAAAGGATAGTGCAACACCTGGAATCCATAGGGGCACAGGATCCAAGACAGCATGGGTTTACAAAAGGAAGGTCCTGTCAAACTAATCTCATAGATTTCTTTGACTGGGTAACCAGAGTGGTGGACCAAGGGGGAGCAGTTGATGTCGCCTACCTTGACTTCAGCAAAGCTTTTGACACTGTTCCACATAGAAGATTGATAAATAAGCGGGGTAGGCTCAGGGTGGGTCAGAAGTTGGTCAACTGGGTGGCAAACTGGTTGACGGGCAGAAAACAGAGAGTGGTGGTAAATGGTATACAGTCAGAAGAGATGCAAGTCACAAGTGGGGTACCTCAGGGATCAGTCCTGGGCCAGTCCTCTTTAACATCTTCATTAGTGACCTTGCAGATGGACTAGAGGGTAAGACTTGTCTGTTTGCAGATGACACCAAGATCTGCAACAGAGTAGATGATCCAGATGGGGTGGGCAGAATGAGAAGAGATCTTGATAAAGTAGCAAATGGTCAGAAGAGTGGCAACTGGGATTTAATGCAAAGAAGTGCAAGATCATGCACATAGGGAAGAGAAACCCTGAAGCCACCTATAGGCTGGGAGGGAGTTGCTAGCAGTCACAAAGGAAGAAAGAGACTGGGCATCATCATCACTGATGACCTGAAATCATCCAAGCAGACCTCTAAAGCAGTAGGTAAGGCTAGGGGGTGTTAGGGTGTATTAGTAGGGGTATCACAAGTCATAAGAGGGAGGTAATAACCTCTTTACAAGACACTGGTTAGGCCCCATCTGAGTACTCGTGCAGTATTGGAGGCCACACCTTCACAAGGACATTAACCAAATTGAGGCAGTACAGAGAAGGGCAACCAAAATGGTGTAGGGACTGCATCAGAAGACATATGAGGACAGATTAACAGAGCTCAATATGTATACCCTTGAGCAAAGGAGGGAGAGAGGTGATATGATTGAGGCATTCAAACACCTTAAGGGCATTAACAAGGTGAAAGAGTCTAACATGTTTAAATATAAGAAAAATAGCAGGACAAGAGGACACAGCATGAGATTAGAGGGGCCAATTAAGGAGGAATGTGAGGAAATTCTTTTTCACAGAAAGGGTGGTGGATGCATGGAATGGCTTACCACAAGAAGTGGTGGCTATGAATACAGTGCAGGGCTTCAAACAGGCATGGGACAGGCATAAGGGAGCAATACAAATGACTATGAATAGATAGGCTACTGACAGAGCAAAGGCCAATGGCACATTTATAAGGTAGAAAAAAGAAATGGGCAGACTGGATGGGCCTTGCCATCCTTATCTGCCGTCAACTTCTATGTTTCTATGTTTTACCACAGGATGATGCAACTTTGTCTTTTATGTTTCATTTTCCCTGCAATGCTTAAAACTATATACCCATATATAGTAGAATTCTTGTTTTTAATTACAAATGCATTTTTGATGAGCATTTTGATTCAAAAGGGGGAAATGTAGGAAAATAACTAATCTGAGTTAAATATTTTATTATAATATTATATTCTTAATTGTTATTCTATATCCTTATATTGACTTAATTATTAAGTCCTATAAATGTTTCTAATCAAATTAATGTCTAAATGAATCTTTAAAACAAGGGCAATGCTGCTTAAGGCTTGAATACTAAAATACAATATTGATGCCATGAAAAGGAAATACAGCATATATGATCAACTTCAGGGAAAACAAAGTGTTTCTAGAATAGTCTGTTTAAATTAAATGGCCTCTTCCAATCAGTTGCAAAAAAGCTTGAAACTTGACATAATTTACAACCTTGTTTTTCAGCACCAGCAAAAGCAAATCTCAGAGGTTAACACAGGATTAGACTGGCTTTAAAAAATTAAGACTTTTAATTATAGAAAATGTACAAAAACTCTGATACATTTCAAAATTATACAGGTTATTATAAATGCATTTACCTGTCCAGTGAGTAAGTTTTAAACCCATCAACGAAGAGTATTGTGAGCTATTTACAAAAATCTGTAGCCTCGAAACTGTTTAAATATATTGACAATTTTGGTGTCTATAGTAAGCTAACCTTGACACCTTTTCAATAAAAAGAGAGTTGAAGTGTTTATCTAATTAAAACAACTAGTCAGGTGTATTATAAACCTCTGGATAGCTACATGAGGTCACGGTTCATTTATTTTGAACAAAGGAGATCCCTGTCTTGAAAAAGTTTTATTAAATTTACACAGTTCTAATGATAGCAGGTATGCCAAAGTAACATCATTTTAAACAGGAAAAAATGTACTTCTAAAATATGTAAATACTTTTTAGATATCTATAAAGGAAAACGTTTTATAATGCTTTTATAAATTATTGATTTTTTATTAAAATTTACACCATCATGTTTGGTCTCAAATGAATCCTCTCTTTTAGTTGCATCTAAAAATGTGAGTCTTATATATGTACAAAGGTGCACGTAGATGCAAAAAAGAAAAGTTGTTTTTATAACAAAAATAGTTTTCAGGATGAGGTCATATTAAAAAAAATGGCTTAGGAGGGGCTAACAGTAACACCCTCAAAGAGTACTCAGACCAATCATAACTTGATGGTGATGTAACCCAGTAAGGGGGATATAAATGGGATGCTGGCAAAGCCTGCCCAGAACTGCTTAATTCTTTGGTGTATGAAGACCTGTGTTCAATGTCATGACAATTTTGGATGAGCTTGGACTTATTCTAGACTAAAAGCCTAAAGCCACACCTGCTGGAAATATTACTTGGGCTTTAACATTGCCACCGAAAGGACTGCAAACCAGCCTGAAAGCCTGCACAACTCTGCCACAGGTCCAGCTGCTAAAACGGAATGTTACAAAAAGGACTTTCTTCCAGTATTGGATTAAGCAAGGCCTATGTTTCGCATACTGAGAATTTGGACTAAATGTAATGTTTTTAAATTTCTGTTAAAAGCCTGAACAAGAGACTGACTTTGGAATTTACCAGCCACCAAGTCTGCAGTGTTGTTAAATAGCAGTGAGTCCAGAGTTGCAGGTTCAAAAGTAAAACTGAACTGAAACAGAAAAGAGTCACAAAGTCTAGTTACCCAGAACAACATTGCTGTCCACAGGGAGAGATCTTTCTACAGACTGTGCTGAGCTGCTAAAATCGTGCCTGATTTTTCCCACTAAATCCTAAAGTAACTTGTGATAATTTGTGATGACAAGCAAGAAGGATCTAGCCTGCATTGCTTCACTGATGTCAAACGACTCTACAGTTCCAGGTTCAAGGGAAAAAGACAGCAGACTAGAGTCAAACTCACCACCAAGGACATTTGACATCCAAAACCAAACGTTCTCACCAAGACTTTAAAAGCTAAAAAGTAGAAAACCACATCTACAAATAACTAAAACATGAGTACTCCTTTATCCTACTGTTAGTACTTATTTGGCTATCTGGGGTGATAACTTAGTGCATTTTAGCTCCAAACCTTGGATTTATGATTAAGCTAGAATTTAAATCTAAAGAAAATACCTTTTACGTACTATAAAGTTTAAACAAGTATCATACCAAGATAATCTAAAACACTAGTGTAATGAGTTGCACGTTCTCATACTAAAAAGAAAAGGTCATGCTATTTATAAGTATGCTAAAGAAATAGTACAAACTGTCATTTATTATGCTAAATATTGCTTACTCATTTACATTGCTTATTGCTAAAATTTGTTTTATTTATTTTATAAGATTTACTTGATTTTCTAAAATCTGTTTTGTTTACATTACAATTTATTTACATTACTTTTATTATGCTTGATATGTATGCTAGTTATGAATATGTAGGACTTGTACATATGTAAATAAAATATATTTATCTCTTATATAATCCAAAGTGTGGCAACAGAGTTTTTCACCATCATTTTTAAATCTGGAGAGCATAGGATAATATCACATGTAAATATTTATTATTTTTGGTAATTTATGAATTTATTTTTGGGTAAGACCCGAGGTGAATCCAAGTGCATTCTTATAAAAAATAATATTATAAGCCTATGTTCCAACATCTTTGGGGTTCTCATTCATGAGATGATTATTAGTGAATAATATCCCACACTAAGGTTGCATGAGAAAAAAATGTTATTACAGTTATTGTTTGCAAGTTGCTAAATTGGATAAGTAATATTTTTTCTGTACTTGTTTCTCAAGGATGTAAAGATAAAATTACCCCTAGACAGTAAGAAAAGACAGAAAGAAGTAATTATCTGGCAGGAAAGCTGCAAGGTAAAGGAGTTTTGAAGTATCTCAAGGAAAGATTTTGTTCTTTGTTTAAAATTGTAGTACATAAGCATTGTGATTACCATTGTTGTTTAAATGGTATTATTGTTAAAGTAGTGACTATTGTTATAAAAACCATGTCAGTGCAAGGTTTATGTGCCAAAGTTATAAAATCTAAAGCAGTGATACATCCTCTAGTATTTTTTCCAGTCTTCAGTTATGAGTAAGAAGGAAAGAATAAAAAATTATGAAAGAATGAACGGAAAATACTTAGAGCTAATTGACCAGCTAAATTATGATCAAAGATGTTTAACAAGGGAAGCAAGACAGTTAAGGGAACAGCTACAAGAAAAAAATCACTGGAAAGTAGTAAATTCACAGGCCAAGTTGAGCTATTAGAAAAACAGTTAGATGTAAGTAATGTGAAAATATCTGATGGAGACTGTGTCTTAATCAACTTAAAGACTGACATTGTTGCCTTGAAAAACTTAAATGAACAACTAAAAGAGCAGTGATCAACTGCAGAGGCAGAGAAGGCCAAAATATTTAAGATGAATGAAAAGCGTAAAGAGTGGTGCACAGCTTTGGAAAGGGAAAAAGCAAAATTAAAGCATGCTAATGAACAGGTTTCCAAGGAGCTAAATGAAATGGTATAAATGTATAATAATGTAAGGGAGCAATATGAAAGTGATCAGAAACATTGAGCAGACAGGGAAAGACACCTCTTAGTCAAATGGAAAGAGAAAACCTCAGAACAAAGAAGCATAAGCTGTTCACCCCTAGGGTATCTACTACAGGGTAAGGAACAAGAGGCTTGTCCTTCTTGGGATTTCCATGGTGCAGTACCCACAAATGGAACAGTCCCTTGCCAACCACACTCACCTGTTCATTCTAGTGTTGAAAAAGAGTTAAAACAAGAAATAGTGCAAAAAGAGAAAATACATAAAAACAGAGAGATCAGTGCACAAACAGAAAAGGAGGCTAGCCAATGGAAACAGTGGTGTACCCTTTTGGAGCAACACCTCTATAAACTAGGAAAATAATTTAGAGATTTACAGGCCCAAAAAGGTGATACCAAAAGCAAAAGTAAAAATCACGTAAGAATAAATGCATCTGAGGAACCTGGTTCAGATGACTCCTCCCCTGAAAAATAAATTTTCTTGTTCAGAAGAGGAACCATGTGATAAGCATAAAAAGAGATATAAAATTAAGCAAAAAGGAAGCTCTGATTCTGAAGGTGACTCATCTGATGATTCTGAAGGTGACTCATCTGATTGGTCCAGAAAAAATAAAATGATTTATTTTTGTGGTTAATAACTTTTATTGATTTGACTTATTAAGACGATACAAACATTAAAACAGTTGGATACATTGCAAAGATCTTACAGACTGTTACATATGTCTGTAGAAGCAGAGAACGGAACATGCTGGCCAAATAGTAATGAACTGAATATACTAGCCAGGTCAGCAGTAGGATAATACTCTGTGCCTGGATGTACAACACCTATCCAGCTGGAGTTTAACTTTGAAAGTATTAGCAGTTGGTGCCTTGAATTATAGCTAACTCATACAAATATATCTTACCTGGCCCCATCCTGCTAGTTTCTGCAGTATTTGATAAAGCATCAGAAATTTCGAGAGGTGCAGGGCCACTGTCCTCTACTTTACGCCTACAAAATACAAGAGATCACACACACAAAGCAAACAGGTCTTCATTGTCAGAGAAGATACTGTCCTTTACTGATATTATACCATTTCTTCCGTAGAGCAGGGTCCCCTATAACTCAGTAACAATCTCTACAGCATTCCCCTAAATGCACCATGAGAGGAGACCATTATAGTAGCATGGTTGTGCCTATTCAGCCAATTCCCTCCCTAGGTTTCAAAAACAGAAGGAAGGGAGTCCAGAGGGCAGTATATTTAAAGAGGGTATTGGTCACAGTATGTGATATTCTGGCCCAGTTGGCAACTTAAGCCATGGAGGTAAGTACCTCCCACAGGGAGGGGATTGTCTGGGATTGCCATTTACATATAAAAAGATTTCTGAAAAGGAACAGCAGTATTTAAAATCAAAAACTGTTACTCAGACTTTGAAACTGGTAGGTGAGAGACATAATTCTAAATCTGCAAAAGGAGGCATTGAGCAGCATATTCAGAAACTAAAAGAGTGTTTTGAATCTTTGTACATAACTTATGAGGGGGAACAGAGTTTTGTGATTAGGTGGTCTGTTTATGATCTTTGAGTAGATTGGTCAAGAATGTCTAGAGAAAGTAGGAACAAACCTGACAAACTGTATAAATTCCTAAAAAAGGAGTCTGGTAAATACCACACTAATGGGGCAGCCAGACGTGCAGCCTACCAAATGCTGTGTGGGACTGATCAAAGTCCTAGGGAATATTATTGCAGGCTAAAGGATGTGTACTTTGGAGCAGACGATCACTCAGACAGTGATTCAGATGACTTCCGAGATGCATATTACCAAGGTTTTCCCCCTGCTATCAGGACACAATTGGCACTTGAGCTTAACGAGAGATCCAGAGATTTCCACTGGATTTCAAGAGAGGCAGAACACATCTGGGACTCTGAAAGAGGTGATAACTCTCCTCCACAGAGAAAGGGAGGGGGCACCAATTCCAAGGTCCAAGTGTCTGAAGTAACTACCTCAGATACTTTGGCTATGGAAGGGGGTGAGCTATCTACTCCCAAATACAGGAGACAAAGAAAAAAAGAGGTAACAATACTCAACCAGGAAAAGCTGTAGAGCAGCCTAAAGTTGTGCCTGACCCTGCAGTAGTAATCCAACATATCAACCCTGCCCTTGCTTCCCCTGTGGTGGCTCCACCATCTGGACCTGAGTTATGGTTCTATCAAACCCCTCGGCAATTCCCACAACCTCAGCCATACCAAAACCAAGGAACCTGCTATTGAGGTTATGATCCTGGTAGAGGACATGGTCATGGGTATGGGTGAGGATACTACAGAGGATACTACAATAACTATAGGGGTGGTGGAGGTGCTATAGGGGGTGTCAAAACTATAACAATGGGCAAGATGGTTACAGGTTCCAAGACAGACCTTGACCTGATTCCCCAGTCATGGAGGAAATATGGGGAATAAAGGAGGAGATGGGAGACTTAAAATTGCTGCTCCGGCATTTGGTCCCCCCCTCCTCTTCTCCCTTCTGGGTTTCCTTAACCTGTGCAGAACCCATCTACAACCTCAAATAACAATGGAATCAATAATAATGGCCAGTGACTAGTGCCTTCAGTCCTTCCTAATGCTGCCCACGTTAATGAAATTGCAATTGCTAACAATGGTAATAAAACTGCTATGAAATTGGAAAATGAGAGTGTTAATGCAAAACCTGACCTTACCCTAGAGGTATCCCAAGTTACTGCTGCAGGCATTGTAGAGTGTCACAGTAAACCTGCCATGTTGCCAGGAGTTTAAAAAAAGTAAATTCTACCTGGGCAACTTAATCTCTTAAGGGGGGGCAGATAGGTTTTACTTTGACATCAACATTGAAAACAGCCTAAGTCATGAAGCTTTAGTTGACTCTGGAGTGAAAGTTACCTTGATGTCCAAAAGCTTTTATGACAAACTGGTTGGTGCAGTAGGTGACTCTAAGGTGTTAAGAACCCTCTCTGATGGCTTACAAGTAGTACGTTATGGGGGGGCTCCACAGACCCTAGGAAAAGTGTGGCTAAAATTGAGGTTTGGCAAGATGGAAGTCAACCACCCGGTGTATATCACTGATAGAAATGGGGATGATTTCTTGATTGGAAATTACCTCCTAAAAAGATTTCAGCCTATCATTGACTATTTTCATGGAATCCTGTGAGCACAGGTAAACCGGCATATTCCATTTGGGAAGAGTCTTAAGGCTGCTAAACAATCAGAATCATGTCACCTTGAAAAAAGGGATGCAACAATTAAATTTAATTTTGTACATTCTGATGTACCTGCTGTGTCTGTACTAGGTGATCCTGAAAATTTGGCTCCATGGAGAAGCAAAGCTCACGTGGTTTGTCTGTCAAAGCATGATGCGGTAAAGACTGAGATTAATACAAGAGGCCTCACTTTCTTCACCAAGAAAGTGGACCCTGCTGTCTCAGAAGCATGTCCTGAAGGTGACACAGAAACATTGAATTCAGAGTATGCAGCACTCTCTGGGGATGGTGGAAATAAAACACAGTCTCTAAGTCACAAGTCCTTACTCTGCAATATAAGGTCAGAGGAAGGCAGGTTAAAGGTGCCCATCAAAGCAGAAAATGTGCAGATAGCGGATTCTGTGTTATGCTTAGGTTATGAGCACTGTTTAATTAGAGAACTGTTTTACAAGAGGTTAAAAAGGCAGAGGCCTAGTTTAACATGTTGACAAAAACAGGAGTGGAAGAAAAATGTCCCGTATCAGACCACTAATGTGAAAAGCATAGGTACCTGTGCTATAAATCTCCAAATAGGGCAAAAGAAAATACAACACCCTGTAAAGGTAGTTCAAGGCCTAAAATCTCCCATGTACCTGGGGTTAGACATTCTTGTACGACTGGGTATGTAGGTTGACCTAGCCAATAATGTTCTTTGGTCACGAGTAAGGGGGGACCCTTATCCAATAAAAGTGACACCACAGGCCTTGAGGTCTGGACAAACTATTCCTCAAGTGTGCCAGGTGGTAAATGAGTTTACTACAAGAATTCCAAGTAATGTCAAGGATTTCTCTCTTAGGGTCAATGTAAAAAAAAAAACAAGAAATGCTTGACAAAACTGCACTCTTTGTGCTTGATAAGCAACTTAGTGAAATGGGTTTAAAAATCCACTCCATACCTTGCTTAGACATGAGCAGCAAAGAAATGTACCTCTTAGTACATAACCTAATCATAGAGCCTATCACTAAAGCAGCTAACTGTGAGTTAGGGGTAGTGATAGGGAAATACTTTTATGATTTGGAGTTAACTCTTCCAGTTATTGGGGGGTTACCAAAAGAC
Source organism: Neoceratodus forsteri (assembly GCA_016271365.2). Lineage (NCBI taxonomy): Eukaryota > Metazoa > Chordata > Ceratodontiformes > Ceratodontidae > Neoceratodus > Neoceratodus forsteri. The sequence goes on from CM028131.1 coordinate 934,352,657, forward strand.
ATTGTTCAGGATGACACAGATGAAAAAATAAGATCCATGCCAAATGGTGTAATTGCTTTACAAGAGATTTGCCCAGTAGATGAGGAAGAAATACAGGAATGTAAAGTTGAAACTGATTACCTTGTACTGTCCACTATGGTTAATGAAACAAAACAATTTAAAGAGGTTCATGTGATTGATGCTGAAAATGTTTCTGAGATAATAAAAGATGAGGTAGAAATAGGTAAAAATGTACCTTTCCCAGATTTTAAAGAACAAATTGAGCAAGTTATACAAAATTGTAATTGTTAAACAGATGTAAAAATTAAAAAGTCTGTGAAATGTTCCTTCAGTTTAAGGACATGTTTGCAAAAGATACTTATGATTGTGGGGTAACTAACCTCCATGTTACCAGGGTCCCTACCAACCCCAGTAAAGATCCAGTTTATGTACGCCAGTACAGAATACCACTAGCATCTTATGAACACATACAAGAGATACTGGATACATTAATGGAGTGAGGAATTATAAGACAGGTAAACTCTATTTATAATTCCCCCATTTGGCCTGTTCTAAAACCCACAGGAAAGTGGAGACTCATTATTGACTATAGGAAGTTAAACCAAAAGGTGCCTTTATCTCGCTGGCCCATGACATATTTGGACCAAAGTTTGGCCAAAGTTCAAGTTGCCAAATATTTCACTACGCTAGATATAGCAAATTGATTCTGGACATTAAAAGGACACCCAAAAGATCAATATAAACTGGCTTTTACCTTTGAAAGAAGACAGTACACATGGAATAGGTGTCCTTTTGGGTACTTAAATTCACCACTGGATTTCAATATCTTTCTGTACAAGGCCATGCCTGATGTGGAGGGCAGAGGAAATTTGGTTTATGTGGATGATGTACTAATCAAAAGCAACACTTTTGAGGACCATCTAGCTGAGGTCACCTATGTGTTAAACCAGCTCAAAGCCACTGGTGCCAAGTTGTCCTTATCAAAGGGGCAATGGTTCAGAGACAGGGTAAACTATCTTGGGCATGAGGTTGGTCCTGATGGGCTTCATCCTCAGCATGCCAAAGTTGACGCCATCCAAAACATTGGTCCTCCTAAAACTTTAAAAGAGTTACACAGTTTTCTAGGGATCTGTAACTATTCAAGACAGTTTATCCAGAACTATGCAGAAATTGCCAATCCTCTCACCAGGCTACTAAAAAGTCTGAACCCTGGGTGTTGGGGGGAGAGCAAGAGACAGCCATGCAAGCTCTAAAAGATAGTCTAAGTCAAGCACCATGTCTTGCTTACCCAGAAATAGATAAGGATTTGTATCTAGAGGTAGGACATATGAGTAGCAGCATCAGTGCAATGTTATATCAGAAACATAATTCAGACAAACATGTCATTGCTTATGCAAGTAAAACCTTGAGTGATGTTGAGAAAAAGTTTTCAGATTGTGAAAAGGTATTGTTTTCCACTGTATGGGCAGTACAATGGTTCAAAACTTACATTTGTGGTAAAAAAATTGTTGTAGAGACTGGTCAACAACCCCTGACCATTCTGGGGAGTCAGAAGCTTAAGGATGGTAATGTGTCTAGCAGCAAAATTGTGGCCTGGACCTTAGCACTCCAGGGCCTACCCTTAGAGGTTAGGTATGCAAAGAACAAAAGGAATACAGTAGCTCAAGGGTTAGCAGACCTGGAGATTCATAATTGTACTGTAGATAAACTTCCAGTACAAGACCCTAACCTATCTCCTAAGTTGGATATGGTGTACCAACATAACAGGTACTACCACTATGATAAAAATGTGTGTAAAGATTTGCCTAGAGCCTATGTTAATGATTGTTCATTCCAGCAAGGTGAAGACCGATGTTCTGGTTTAGGAGTGGTATGGCAGGATAATGTACCATGTACTCCTATCAAGTACAAGCTCAGTTCTAAGTCTAACCAATATGCAGGATTGGCAGCCACCTATATAGCAATACAGACTGCAGTACAACATAAGTTACAGCACATTGTAATTTGTACTGACTCAGATTATGTTAGGCAGGATTTCCTTACACATTTACTAGGGTGGAAGGTGAATAGTATGATCAATTCAAGAGGCAGTAAGGTGATACATGCAGACCTTATCTTAGTCATAGATCAGTTGGTTCAGAAACATAAGTTGTTTTTTATTGAAAAAAGGTAAAAGGACACTCCAAAATTCAGGGACCAGACAAAACAAGAAATGACCTAGCAAATGCTCTGGCTAGGGAGGGTGCTTTAAGTGGAGAAGAATAGAACTTTGTCCCTCCTGTCCAGGCTAAGGTGGATGTGGTTACCTGCAAACAAAAGCAGCAGGAACAGAAAAATAATTTTTTACACTTGTATAGTGAAAAACCTGACTTTCAGTTTAGTAAAAATGCAACAAGAGGATGAAGTGGTAGGAACATTTTATCGTTTCATTAAGGATCCCACTAAAAGCATGATTTCTGACAATGACCTACAGGATAGCCGGGACCTAATAGCCATGTATAACCAAAAGGACAAATTCCAATTAAGAAATGATCTCTTGGTAAGGACTGGTAAAAACCCACTTAAGGTCCAATGAGTAGTTCCTTTAGGCCACAGGAGAACTATGTTAGAGCATGCCCATGATAAACCATCAGGAGCACATAGGGGTGATAGAAGAACTTATGAAACATTAAAAGAGATAGCCTACTGGCCTTACATGTATAATGATGATGCGGAGTATGTACAAGGGTGTATAACCTATTGCAAGTTCCAACCAGCCATTCCCAGACATAGAGCACCACTACAGTCAAAAGGCATTGCTATGCCTTGGTCAGACATCAAGACTGACTGGATTGGTCCTGTTACCAGATCTTCAAGGGGTAACCAATACCTTTTGACAGTTACTTGTCTGTTCACAAAATGGGTCAAGTGTATACCTGCTCCAAATAACACTGCCAAAACCACTGCTTTCTTATTAATAAACCATGTGTTTAGTCGATGGGGATTACCATTAAAAGTAAAATCTGATAGAGGTCCTCATTTTACAGGAAAGGTAATAGAGAATGTGTGGAAAATTCTAAAAGTATAGAGGAAACTACATGTGTCCCACCATCCACAGTCATCTGGACAGGTGGAACAAACTAATCAAACAATTGTGTGTATACTGAAGAAATATATCAGTTCTTCAGAAAAAGATTGGGATGTAAAGTTACCACTGGTATTAATGACCATAAGGGCTACTCCTAATAAGTCTACAGATGTTCCTCTTTTTGAAATGATGACAGAAGGACAAATGGTGTTACATTTACATCTCCTGTATACCACAGGAAATGTAAATTCAGCACGTGCCACTACAGCAAGTGAATATGTAACCCATTTAAAACAGCATTTGCTAGAAATATTTGCATTTGCTCAGAAAAACTTAGAAAAAAGCGTTGAAGCTTCTAAGTCATATTATGACAGAAAAACTAATCCAAAAGAGTATCAAATGGGTGATAAAGTGTTTTACTTTAACTACAGTAGAGATAAAACCAAGGTCAAAAAGTTTCTTCCAAGTTGGCATGGACACTTTGTGATCACTGACAAAATCTCACCTGTAGCCTTCCAAACTGAATTAAACCATAAAAGCACTGGAGAGGTAGTACCTAAATGGGTTCATATTAATCAGTTGAGGCAATATCGTAAATGCAATAAAACATCGAAAAATGTTCTAAATAAATCAATAAGTAGTAATCAAAAATTAGAGTCTAGCTAAAATGTCATTTGTAATGCTGTTTTTTTTAAAGTTAATGAACAAAATTTGTTGTATTAAAATGTTTGACAATGCAAAAAATGTTATTTTGAAAGTGTACATAGTTGTAATCATGTTTAATCATGTTAGTTCATGTAGTACTGTACACCTATCTATGCAAAATAGTACATCTCCAATTATGTCATCTAGTGATGTCACATCCTATGATGTCATATGTGATAATGTTATGTGCTAATGATGTCATAAGTTACCAGAGGGTGATGCAACTTTGTCTTTTATGTTTCATTTTCCCTGCAGTGCTTAAAACTATATACCCATATACAGTATAGTGAATTATCATTTTGAATTACAAATGCATTTTTGATGTGCATTTTGATTCAAAGGGGGGAAATGTAGAAACAGAACTAATTTGAGTTAGGCATTTTATTATAATATTATATTCTTAATTGTTATTATGTATCCTTATATTGACTTAATTATTAAGTCCTATAAATGTTTCTAATCAAATTAATGTCTAAATGAATCTTTAAAACAAGGGTGATGCTGCTTAAGGCTTGAATACTAAAATAAAATAATGATGCCAAGAAAAGGAAATACAGAACATATGGTCAACTTCAGGGAAAAAAAGTGTTTCTAGAATAATCTAGATAAATTAAATGGCCTCTTCTGATTAGTAGCAAAAAAGCTTGAAACTTGACATAATTTACAACCTTGTTTTTCAGTACCAGCAAAAGCACATCTCAGAGGTTAACACAGGTTTAGACTGGCTTTAAAAAATTAAGACTTTTAATTATAGAAAATGTACAAAAACTCTGATACATTTCAAAATTATACAGGTTATTACAAATGCATTTACCTGTCCAGTGAGTAAGTTTTAAACCATTAACAAAGAGTACTGTGAGCTATTTACAAAAATCTGTAGCCTCAAAACTGTTTAAATTATATTGACAATTTTGGTGTCTATAGTAAGCTAACCTTGACACCTTTTTAATAAAAAGAGAGTTGAACTACTTATTTAATTAAAACAACTAGTCGGGTGGATTATAAGCCTCTGGATAGCTACATAAGGTCACAGTTCATTTATTTTGAACAAAGGAGATCCCTGTCTTTAAAAAGTTTTATTAAATTTACACAGTTTTAATGACAGCAGGTATGCCAAAACAACATCATTTTAAATAGGAAAAAATGTACTTCTAAAATCTGTAAATACTTTTTAGATATCTATAAAGGAAAACTTTTTATAATGCTTTTATAAATTATAGATTTTATATTAAAATTGACACCATCATGTCTGGTCTCAGATGAATCCTCTCCTTTAGTTGCATCTAAAAATATGAGTCTTATATATGTACAAAGGTGCACATAGATGCAAAAAAGAAAAGTTGTTTTATATCAAAAATAGTTTTCAGGATAAGGTCATATTAAAAAATGGCTTAGGAGGGGCTAACAGTAACACCCTCAAAGAGTGCTCAGACCAATCATAACTTGATGGTGATGTCACCCAGTAAGGGGGACATAAATGGGATGCTGGCAAAGCCTGCCCAGATCTGCTTAATTCTTCAGTGTGTGAAGACCTGTGTTCAATGTCATGACAATTTTGGATAAGCTTTGACTTTTTCTAGACTAAAAACCTAAAGCCACACCTTCTGGAAACATTATTTGGGCTTTAACATTGCCACTGCAAGGAGCGCTAAACCAGCCTGAAAGCCTGCACAACTCTGCCACAGGTGCAGCAGCTAAAACGGACTATTACCGAAAGGACTTTCTTCCAGTATTGGATTAAGCAAGGCCTATGTTTTGCATACTGAAAATGTGGACTAAAATTAATGTTTTGAAATTTCTGTTAAAAGCCTGAACAAGAGACTGACTTTGGAATTTACCAGTCAGCAAGTCTGCAATGCTGTTAAATAGCAATGAGTCCAGAGTTGCAGGTTCAAAAGCAAAAATGAACTGAAACAGAAAAGAGTCACAAAGTCCAGTTACCCAAAACAACATTGCTGTGCACAGGGAGAGATCTTTCTAAAGACTGTGCTGAGCTGCTAAAATCTTGTCTGATTTTTCCCACTAAATCCTAAAGTAACTTTTGATAATTTGTGACGTCAAGCAAGAAAAATACAGCCTGCATTACTTCTTTGATGTCTAATGTTCCAGGTACAAGGAAAAAAAGACAGCAGACTAAAGCCAAACTCACCACCAAGGACATTTGACATCCAAAACCAAAAGTTCTCACCAAGACTTTAAAAGCTAAAAAGTAAAAGACCACATCTACAAATAACTAAAACATAAGTATTCTTTTATCCTACTATTAGTACTTATGTGGCTATCTGGGGTGATAACTTAGTGCATTTTAGCTCCAAACCTTGGGTTTATGGTTAAGCTAAAATTTAAATCTAAAGAAAATTCCCTTTACACACTATAAAGTTTAAACAAGTATCATACCAAGATAATTTAAAACACTAGTGTAATGAGTTGCAAGTTCTCATACTGAAAAGAAAAGTTCATGCTATTTATAAGTATGCTAAAGAAATAGTACAAACTGTCATTTATTATGCTAAATATTGCTTACTCATTTACATTGCTTATTACTGAAATTTGTTTTATTTGTTTTATATGATTAACTTGAGTTTCTAAAATCTGTTTTGTTTACATTACAGTTTGTTTACATTACTTTTATTATGCTTGATATTTATGCTAGTTATGAATATTTAGGACTTGTACTTATGTAAATAAAATATATTTATCTCTTATATAATCCAAAGTGTGGCAACAGTGTTTGTCACCATCATTTTTAAATCTGGAGAGCATAGGATAATATCACATGTAAATATTTATTATTTTTGGTAATTTATGAAATTATTTTTGGGTAAGACTTGAGGTAAATCCAAGTGCATTCTTATGAAAAGTAATATTATAAGCCTTTGTTCCGACAGGAGCAAGGGGGGAAGGGAACACAGATGTAGGGATAGAGGAGGATACAGTGAGGGAGAAGCTGCTAACATTGAAGGTGGACAAATCACCAGGCCCAAACAGAGTATATCCAAGGGTACTAAGGGAACTGGATGAGGAACTGGTAGGGTCAATGGCAGGCCTATTTAATAGTTCATTAGAGTCAGGCATGCTACTGCAGGACTGGAGAGCAGCACATGTGGTGCCCCTCCACAAAAGTGGTCCCAAGGATGACCCAGGGAATTACAGACCAGTCGGTCTGACCTCAATCATGTGCAAGCTCATGCAGTCCATACTTAAGGAAAGGTTAGAAGAATATCTAGAGGAGCATGGTCTCCAGAAAGTGAGGCAGCAAGGGTTCATGGGGAGGGGGGAGATTGTGTCAAATGAATCTGATTGACTTCTTTGACTGGGTCACTAAGGCAGTAGACAGTGTCCAAGTGGTAGACATCCTCTATCTGGATTTCAGCAAGGCCTTTGACTCTGTACCCCACAAGGTTCATCAGGAAGCTGGTGGATCTTGGGATTGGGGATTAGATGTCTAGATGGGTGGAAAACTGGCTGAGGGACAGAATCCAGAGGGTGGTTGTGGTGTGAGAGTTATCTGGCACTGGAGAGGTCACCAGTGGGGTCCCACAGGGCTCAGTGCTGGGGCTGACATTGTTCAATGTCTTCATCAGAGATATTGGGAATGGCATTAAGGGCAAAATGTGCCTATTCATGGACGACACCAAGCTCTGCGGGAGAGTGGACACAGCTGAAGGGATCAGGACCTACAGGATGATCTGGAAAAGCTATGGGGGTTGCCAGGATCTGTCAGCTTGGCTTCAATACCAAGAAATGCATAGTTATGCACATTGGAGCCAAGAATCCCAGGACAGAGTACTACCTGGGTGAAGTCCAGTTATCTGCATCAGAGGAGGAGAAGGACCTGAGAGTGATGATCACTAGTAACCTGAAGCACTTCACCCAGTGTAAGAAAGCAGCAGCAAGGGCAAACAAGATGCTGGGATGCATAGCTAGGGGATCAGTAGTAGGAGAGAGGAGGTTATACTACCCTTGTATACGTCATTGGTGAGGCCACATCTAGAGTATGGAGTTCAGTACTGGTGCCCACACCTTAAAGAGGACATTAACCTGCTGGAGAAGGTCCAGAGGAGGCTACAAAGATGATAGCAGGTCAGCAGGATAAGGCATATGAGAAGAAGCTGAGGGCACTGAACGTGTAGTCCATGGAGGAAAGCAGAGAGAGAGAGAGAGAGAGAGAGAGGACATGACTGGGACCTTCAAGTACTTAAAATGGATAAAAAAGGTGGCTAAGAAGGGTCTCTTTAAGCTAAGTGGCGACCATAACACAAGGGGGCACAGTCTCAAGCTAGACGGGGGAGTTAGGAGGGAGGTAAGGAAGCACTGCTCCACAGAGAGGGTGGTGGACACTTGGAATGCACTGCCAGAAGACATGGTCTCATTGAAGAAAGTGGGCAGCTTCAAGAGAGGCTGGGATAGGCATGGGGGAAGGTAAGGATCATGTGTAGGGAGGATGAAAGGAGTGGGGAGGGAGGGCAGGGACAGTAGCTCAAGCTGTGGACCCTGCAGTATGAGCAGACTAGATAGATCAAATGGCCTTCTTCTGCTGGCTTCTTTGTATGTTCGTATGGTGGTATGTAAAAGGAGCACCAGGGAAGAAGCTGGCAATTATAGGCCAGTCAGCTTGAATCAGTGGTGGGAAAGTTAATGGAATCACTGCTGAAGTAAAAGTTTGTGGAATATCTTGAATCTAATGGGTTACAAAATCCAAGACAGAATGGATTCACGGCGGGGGGGGGGGTCATGTCAAATGAATCTGGCAGATTTCTTTGACCGGGTGACAAAAGAATTATATCAGGGTGGAGTGGTGGATGTGGCCTACATAGATTTCAGTAAAACATTCTACACCATTCCACATAGGAGACTAAAAATCAGGCTGGGTAGCTTAGGAGTGGGTCCAAAAGTGGTAAACTGGGTAAGAAATTGGTTAGGGGACAGGCAACAGAGGATGGCAGTAAATGGAATTCACTTTGAGGAAGAGAGGACAACCAGTTGGGTGCTTCAGAGATCAGTGCTGGGACAGGTCCTCTTTAATGCCTTTATAAGTGACATTGCAGAGGAACTGAAGGGAAGGTCTGCCTTTTTTACAGAAGACACCAAAATCTGTAGTAGAGCAGACACCCAGGGGGATCAAAAGGATGAACAGAAATCTGAGAAAACTCGAGGCGTGGTCAAGGGTATGGCAGCTGGGTTTCAATGTGAAAAAATGAAAAGTAATTCACTTAGGGCACAGAAATCCAGGGGCAGAGTATAAAATGGGAGACGTGGTACCGACAATCACCAAGCAGGAATGAGACCTGGAAATAATCATATTGGATGATCTAAAGGTGGCCAGGCAGTGCCACAAGGCAGTTGGGAGGGCTAGTGGGAAGCTGGGATGCACAGGGAGCGGTATCACCAGCAGAAAGAGGGAGCTGGTATTGTTTCAGTATAGATCACTGGTAAGACCCCAACTAGAGTACTTTGTCCAGTTCTAGAGTCCACATCTTTGGAAGGAGATATAGTAGAGGCGGTCCAGAGGAAGGCAACTAAAATGGTGCATAGTCTACATCAGAAGCCCTATGAGGAGTGACTTAAGGACCTAAATATGTATACCCTTGAAGAGAGGATGGAGAGGGGGCATATGATATAAACCTTTAAATACCTCATGGGGGTAAGTCAATAAGGCACAGGAGGGAAGTATTTTTTGGAAGAAAAGGTGCTCAAGTATAATGCGGGCATGAAAAGAATCTGGAGGGGGTAGATTCAGGAGAGATGTGAGGAAGTACTTCTTCACAGAAAGAGTGGTGGATTCCTGGAACAGTTTTCTAGTGGAGGTGGTGGGGGCAAAAACAGTGGTGGGGTTCACTTCTCAGGGGGAGGAATTAGACAAGGAAATGATAGAAGGCATCCTTAGGATGGCAGAAAAAGGGGAGATATTGTTGATGGGGGGACCTGAATATGCCAGATGTTAACTGGAGCATGTTTGCTGCAGCCACATCCAAGAGCAGGGTCATTCTTGATGCCCTGAAGTCGGCATGTCTCAGACAGCTAGTGCTGGAACCCACTTGGGAGGGCATCTTAGACCTGGTACTCAAATGGGGATGGAGAGAGGATCTCAGATCTAGAAGTGGGTAGCCATCTGGGAACAAGTAGCCACCAAACAGTTTGGTTCATGATAAACACAGTCACAGAGTCAAGCCATACAAAAGTGAGGGTACTGGACTTTAGGAGGGCTGACTTTGTCAAAATGGGAGAGTGTCTCAGAAAAACGCCAGCAAACAGGCAAGAAGGAGGGGTGGAGGAACAATTGGGAAACATCAAAACTGCCATCACAGAGGCCTTTGTGTGAAGCAAATAAATCAAAATTAAAGAAAAAACACTGTGGTTCTCAAAAAAGGTGGCAGGGAAAGTTAGGGAGAAAAGATAGCATTCAGGAAGTATAAGGAAACAGAAGGAGCAGGACAGAGAACTGTATAAGTTAAGCAGAAGAAAACGGAGAAGACAGTCAGACTAACAAAGGCCTAAACTGAGGAAAAGATAGCTAGCTTGGTTAAGAAGAGGGATAACATCTTTATTCATACATTAGAGAGCGAAGAAAGGCAAAGGGAGGGATAGTAAGGCTTAATTAAGGGAGGGTGGGTGGGCAGAGAGGACAGTGATAAAGCAGGGATACTGAATGAATACTTCTGCTCAGTATTCACAAAAGAAGAAGAGGGGAGGTACCTAATCCAATCAGTAGAAGCACTCTGGATAGGAGGGTCGGCACCAGTCCTTTCACAGAAGAAAAGGTTCTGAAAGAACTCCGAAAACTGAAGGTGGACAAAGCAATGGGGCCAGAGAGGATTCACCCCAGAATTCTAAAAGAACTAAGGGAAGAACTAGTGACACCACTGACCACCCCTTTTAACAACTCATGGGAGGATGGTGTGGTACTTAAGGACTGGAGGAAGGCAGATGTAATTCCCCTTCACAAAAGTGGGAGCAAAGCAGAGGCAGAAAACTACAGAACTGTAAGCTTGACCTCAATAGTAAGGAAAATGATGGAATTCCTTCTGAAAGAAAGAATTGTTGAGTACCTAGAGGCCAACAGGGCACAGAACCCAAGGCAGCATGGATTTGCAGTGGGAAGGTCATGTCAGATGAATCTAATAGATTTCTTTGACTGGGTGACCAAAGTAGTAGACCAGGGTGGGGATGTGGACATGGCCTACTTAGACTTTAGCAAGGTATTTGACACAGTCCCACACAAAAGATTAATAAACAAATTAGCCAGCTTGGGAGTGGGTCCCAGGATGGTAGTCTGGTTAAAAAATTGGCTGGACAACAGGACACAGAGGGTAATAGTAAACTGAATCCACTCCAAAGAAAGGGGGGTTACTAGCGGGGGCAGTGCAGGGTTCGGTACTGGGTCCAGTTCTTCTTAAGTGACATTGCAGAGGGACTGGAAGGAAAAGTATGCCTCTTTGCAGATGACACAAAGATCTGCAACAGGGTTGATACACAAGGGAGGGTGGAAAGGATGAGAAGGGACTTGGCAAGGTTTGAGGAATGGTCAAAAGTATGGCATCTTAGATTCAATGCAAAGAAGTGCAAAGTCAATCAATCAATCAATCAATCAATCAAAATCTTTATTTATTCAGGTGGGCACCATTGAGCAAGGCTCATTTGCAAGGTGGACCTGGTCATGAATACATCAAAGTGCAGTACAGAAGCAGGTATACAAAAAGCAATAATATACAAGGAAGAAAAAGTATATACAGTGTATACAGTATGAGTACAAGGTTGAAATAAATAAAAAAAAAACAGCATTATTTTACAATTGAAGAAGTCAGCAGATGTACGATCAACCATAGGCATACAGGGGTTATAAGCAGAGATCTTCTGAGTGAGGCAGCTAGCAACTACACATATAGGGGAAAGAGGCCGTGTATGGAGTGGCAGGTTAGAGAGGTAAAGAAGAGGAGGGATATATTACCAACGACTGGGGGAAAATTGAGCTTATACCACAAAAAAAAGTGACCATGGCTGTCGTGTACTTGTTTATTATGATAATGACGGAGGAGGGGTAGATAATTGGGACACTACTATGGAGTGGGGTGGGACTTTAGCCAGGCTGGAGTGGACAGGGAAGGGTGGGTGCAGCAGGAAGAGTTAATAGGGAAAGAGTGAGAGCCAGGGGTAGAAACAGCTGGACGGTCATGTCAGATGAACCTAATAGATTTCTTTGACTGGGTGACCAAAGTAGTAGACCAGGGTGGGGATGTGGACATGGCCAACCTAGACTTTAGCAAGGTATTTGACACAGTCCCACATAAAAGATTAATAAACAAATTAGCCAGCCTGGGAGTGGCTAAGTAATGCACCTGGGAAACAAAAACCCAGGGGAAGAGTACACAGTGGGGAAGGGGGAGGTATTAACAATAGCAAAAATGGAAAGAGACCTGGGGTAGTCATATCAGATGACCTAAAGGTAAGCAAGCAATGTGAGAAGACAGTAAGGAGGGCTGGGGGATACTGGGATGTATAGGGAGAGGCATCACCAGTAGAAAACAGGAAGTTGTTATCCCTTTGTACAGACAGTTGGTGAGACCCCATCTGGAGTACTGCATGCAGTTCTGGAGACCCCATCTCTGCAAAGACATAGGATGGAGGCAATCCAGAGGAGGGCAACAAAAATGGTGCAAGGTCTGCAACAGAAGTCATATGAAGAGAGACTAAAGGAGCCTAATATGTTATACCCTTGAGGAAAGGAGGGCGCGGGGGCATGATGGAAACTTTCAAGGTACCTCAAGGAATCAACAAAGCCAAGAGGGTAGCATCTTTCAGAAAAGAGATGTGCAAGAACAAGGGGACACAATTTGAAGATAGAGGGGGAAGGCCTAGCAATGAGAGAAGTATTTTTTCACAGAGAGGGTGGTGGAGACATGGAACGGCCTTCCTGAGGAGGTTGTGGGGTCAAAAACAGTGGGGCAAGTCAAGAATGCATGGGACAGACATACGGCAATTCTGGTGGGGGTTAGTAAGAAGTAGGCTGTTGGTTAACTAGGATCTGCAGCTTATCCAATAGGTAGGGAAATGGACAGACTAGGTGGGCCAAGTGGTCCTTATCTGCCATCAAAGCCTATGTTTCTATTTTCTAGACTGCATGAAATAGGCATAAGGGAATCCTAGGGAATTGGAAGGGGGGTGGGTGAATGGACTGAAGATCAAGCAGGATCTGCAGTTATACAGTAGGCAGGGAAAATAGGCAGAATAGGTGGACCAGGCAGTCCTTATCTGCCAGCAATTTAAATGTTTGATGTTAGTATATGCAGAATAAAAAAATACTTTAAAATGAAAGCAATCAAAACAACTACCTGAAGAATGGGCTTGTTGAGGTTGAACCAGGCAGATGATTATTTGTAATTTTATTCATTAATTTATTAACATCCCAGATTAAAACCTTTGAGCTACAAGCTCATTTACAGAGGTTCCACATCATCAGAGTACAAATACGGACAGAGAAGAGATTAAACAACATTGCAAGAAAAAAATTACTCAGAAGGATAACATATTCAAATTCTTATTGTTTATAAAAGTTAGGGCTATGTAAATAATAGTAAGAGAGTTACTAGGGTAAAGGGAGGAAGGGAGGTGAGGGGATGAAGAGGTAGCAGGGTGGGAAGAGGGTAGGATGGTTATAGAGCTATTAGAAATGTCAGAGGCTGGGGTAAAGGGACGGGGGAGGAGGCAGAGAAGGGATTAGGAATGTAAGAGGCGGGGGTGAAGTGACATGACGGAGGGATGAGCAGCGATAGGGTGATTTGTCAGCTCAATGGAGAACAGTAGGGAGTACCCAAGAAGGCATGCAGGAAAGGGGTAAAAGGAGGGGGATTAATAGATTGGCCACAGAAGGGATAGAAGGCTTATAACAGGAGGGGGGGTGATGAGGGAGGGGCAGGAGGAAAAAATGGTAGGGGGTAGGGAAGGGAGTCTGAGAATAAGTACTATTGGCATGATAGCCCCAGGGAGGGGGGTGGATATGCTAGGTGTTGCAGTTGCATGTACTGGTAGTGGCAAGATGTGATCAAAGTAGAGATCTGAAGATCTCTTTTTTTAATTTTTAATTGAGCTCATAAAGTCTGCACATACTTCTGTGGCCTACACAATTCATGTACACATGTAGATTTAATATAATATTACTTAAGGCTGGACCCTCAGTGTAGCGGTAGAGCTACCTTTCTCAGTGGCTGTGACCTGGGTTCAGGAACACGCCAGGATCATTGAGGCCAGCCAGTAGGGTAAAGGACTGAGCACCCAACAGGATGCTCTTCCTTTCCAAGGAAGGAGTGTCACTGCCTCTATTGTAATACTGCCTCCTGGATGACCACAAGTGGTAGTGCTGCAGAGTTTCTGCATGGGAGGGGGGAAGCCTGCTGGGCTCTGTACAAGCATACAGTAGCGTGAGCTTGCTTGGAGTCCCATACATGCTAGGCATCCTAAGGGGAGGGACCTAGAAAGTAGTGAAAGACCCCTGTTGCATGCAGGATGACCCTCACTGTTCCCAGGCCCCACCTTATGCCACCAGACTCTCCTCCACCAAGGCTTCTCCTACCCTCAAACTGAGGAAGGGTCAGGTAATACTGCCTGGATATTGGCAGACCCCACTTAAGGGGTAAGCCGGGGGGGGTATAAAAATGTTAGGAGCATGTATTGTATTGTATCTGCATTTATTTGTTTTACCAAGAAAAGACTGTGTTAAGTGATGCACATTTACAAGGAGGTCCTGGTTGGAATAGGAAAAAATTTAAAATTTATGTAGATATGTGTAGAGATACAGAATACTAAATCGACAAAAACATGAATACAGAGAACATATAGGGTACAATAAAGGTAATTCTGGGTCTTGGACCGGACATGCACATAATAATGGAATTGCTATAACATTAATATATAACTAATTTAAGGTAGTACATACAGATATTTAAAAAGAAATGCAGTCTTGCATAAGGTCATAGTGACATCAGCAATTGCACATATTGACACGATGGGTGTCCAGAAGATTTTTTAAGGCAGTCATGCTAGGCAAGACATTTAATTTTAAGCTGAGCTGCAGCTAATTCCAGAGAGTAGGTATAGACCAGCTTAGTGCAGCTTTTCCATAGCAAATTAAGAATCTTGGTATCTCCAGGAGGATGACATTACAATTTCATATCCATATGGCCTGATGGATCTATAGAACAATGTCATTATGTAAGGTGGCATTGTGATTCCCAGTGCTTTAAGAGACAACATGTAAATGTTTTTAAGTCATTTGGTGACCAGATAGAGCCATCAGTGGTGCCCTGGGGGGAGTACCAGTTATGAATGGGACACCCTATGATAAAGGCATTTTTTGACAAGCTGGAGGAAGTACTGCAGTGATAAATTCGGTCAGCATAATCTTAGACTGGGAAGAAGGTGGCTTGTACTAGCCTTTTACGTGTGTCAGCTATAAAGCAGACTGGTGAGCCTCCATTATTGCAGATACTGTAGGTCTGGGGTTACAGAGGGCAGTATCATCACTGTAGAAGTGCAGGTTAGCACTTGATTGGTTAGACTCTAGGTTGATTATGCAGGTCATGAAATGCAACTGGCCTAGAACTGACCCTTGAGGGACACCTTTGAGTAAGGAAGTGCAAAAGAAGGTAAGACCTTCTGCCTTTAACTGCTGATGATGACTGGTTAAATAGTTAGCAAACCAGGCAGAAAGAGGGGCTAACTCCAACACTGAAGAGTTTGGTGGGATGATCAACAGTATTGAACATTTAACTGAGACTGACGAAAACAGTGCCACTAGCAAGTCTTTGATCATGCGTGATGATCTAGTCCTTAGTAAACTTAGCTAATGCAGCAGTCATGCTATGTTTAAATCTGAATCCAGATTGAAGAGGAATGATGATGTTGAAGTCATCAAAGAAATTGTATAGCTGCTCATTTAATAGCTTTTCCATGATGTTGCTAATATGGGAAGTACACTGCTCATGTCACCTGCTTTGAATGGGGGAATGATATGAGCTGCTTTCCATAATGTGAGTTGGTCATTATGGGTAAGGGAGAGGTTAAAGAGCTGGAACATGGGCACTGCAAGTGATGAACAACCCAACCGCATTTTTTATATTCAATTTCAAGAGGAGTAGGTCAACCTGGTTTGGGGTAACTAGCCTAAAGTGAAAGAGTGCACTGGGTTTAACTAGGGTTTCTGAATGTCTTGAGTTGGAAAGTGGAAAAGGAGCTGTAGAAGAATTGTCAAAGGCCCTCCTTATGAAAGTGAAGTGGGAATTAAATTCCTCCAGAATACTTTACTTTTCAGTGATGACTCCATTACTCACCAGCCTTTGTTTTGGTGAAGAAGGGGAAGCAGTTCTCCATTCCAGGGATTTGACAGCTTCCTGAAATTGGATGGATTGTTTATATTTTCTTCCATTAGGCTTAAGTAATAGCTAACTTTGGTGGTCTGGACAAGTCTGGTACAATAGTTCCTTTTTTGTTTAAAGATTGTCCGTCAATGACAGATTTGGTGCTCCTACCTACTGTGTTGCCCAGTGTTTGTCTCTGTCCCTTAATACCGCCTTCAAATCCATATTAAATTAGAGGTTGTTTGCCTTTTTGCTCCATGTTTGACCAGGGGAGCAAGCTTATCAACCACACCCAGAAAAAGCTCATTAAAACTTTTGTGACCATATTTACAGATTGTGTTAGGAAGAAATTATGTTAATTGATAGCCTCCAGATCCTGAAGAAAACCAAAAACTCATTAAAGTGGGTTAGTCTCCTTTTCTGGATGATTTTGGGCTGTGACCTAGACATCTTTAGGCCTCAAATGCAAACCACAGTGTTGTGATCACTGATGTTATTGTCAAAGACTGCAGATTAGTTGATTTTGTGAGGTCTGTTTGTTAGCAATAAGATATATTTATGAGATGGCAAGGTTTTAGGGTTAGGCCTGGTGGGTTCAGTGTTTAGCTGGGTTAACCTGAGCTCCTCCCTGACCAGTTTTAGATCAATCAGGCAGTCCATATTTAGATCTCCAAGAATTGTAGTTTGATTGTTGTGGGAGTTCACAAAACCTGATAGGTGGGATATGATTTCCATTCCACCTTTAGGGAATCTAAAGCATCTAACAACATTGATTAATACATGACTAGAAAGGGTGATTGACACAATTAGACATTCCAACTCCTGGGGCTTTGAGATGGATCTGATGGGTACAGAGGACATAATATTACTGATGAAGAGAGCTAGATCTCCTCCTCTAGTATGTCTACTAAGGTGATAAAACATTAAATTGGGCTTTGAGATTACCTGAGAGTTGACTGAGTTGTGTAGGCACATGTCTGTAATGAGCAGGACATCTGGATTGGAATGGACTACCCATATTTTAATAAAATGCGATTTTGTAATCAATCTGTGAACATGTATTGCCATGAATGTTAGCCCATTTAGTCTTGCAAAGTCTAAAAGATGTTAAGTCTAGTAATGTTGGGTCAGGGTTGATTTCTACATTGACAGAGCAAAATAAGGGTAGAATGATGATCTGCTTGCTTAAATAGGATCTAGGGATGGGTACTTTTTTATTTGACGTGCCTTGGTAGTAAAATTACACTCATGGCACTAGCAACAGCAATCATAGGGGATAAGCTGCATGAAAGGAGGTTTAGCAGTAACCAGATAAAAAGCTAGGAATGTAGTACTGGTATCCCATGGACAGGGACACTCAAAAATTAGAGCAGTAAAAGTAGTGAGAATTGGGGCTTGGATGTTACCACCAAGATGGGAATGCCTGCATAACCCAGAGTACTGTTGCCAGTTCTGGGTCCTATCTAATAAGTCTGCTATAAGAAGATTGGAGAGCATTCAAAGAAGGGCATCAAAACTAGTATCCAACCAAAAAAACATAATATGAGGAGAGATTAAAAGACCTGGGTCTCTATTCATTGCAGTACAGAAGACTGCATGGCAATATGCGCCTAGCTCACAGGGCATTCAATACTGAAGATCTACTGGAATATGTGGAACTTACTTTAAGATCTAAATCAATAGCCATTAGAGGGCACAAAATGATGCTGAAGGAAGAATTTGACTGAAAAAAATCCAAGAGGGTCATGATATTCACAAAGGGTGATTTCCACATGGAATGCACTTCCCGATAGTGTAGTGACTAGCATTAGTATAGATCATTTTAAAACATCCTTAGATAAAACATTGATAGATTAAACACAGATAGGGAAAAACTAATTGGTTCAGGTTAATAAAGGCTAACACTATAAGAACTGTATTTGATGCTATGAATCCTATAGCTGAGAAGGATAAATAATCTTAGGTACCACATTGTAATGCCTGGGATATATAATGGTCAAGAACGGTGCAATGCAGGTCACCTAATGAGGCAATCAGAATGCCTAAATAGGAAGGAAATGAAATAATGTAGGAGTCAGGCACCAGGGCAGCTGGTATAGTACTATTGTAACCCCCCCCCCCGCTACTTTGCACAGTAAGCTACCCCTTGGTACCCTTGACTGGGCACCTAAACTACTTCAGACAATCAGTATCATCCCTAACTTTGGGAATGTATGCCAGGCACATTATTTCTAGAGGTCAGAACAGGGTGGGGGTGTACAAAAGCAAATACAAATGGCCAACTAAACCCAGGTCCTGAGAAGAGAATGTTTTGCTAGAGCTATACTAGATCTGTACTTCTGGAGGGGTACCCAGTAATTCCACACAGAAAGCAGTAACATGAATGTCCAAACCAGGTTGGGGTTCTAGAGTGTGACTTTATTCCAACGATGGTATACTAAAGCAAAGGTGGACCCCTAAGGTTTACACATTGTGGCACAAGACAATGGCAGAACAACAGAAATCTGTATCAGACAGAAACTTTACATATCCCATATGTCAGAGGACATTGAACTCTCTTCAGTGGCAATGGCCTCAGCTGAACACACATTTTCTTCTAGTGGTACTGGCCACAACAGAGCACACATTTCCCATATGGCATAGGACTTAAACACTTCTGAAAGTGGCAACTGGCCACAACTGAACCATTTCTTCTAGTGGCACTGGCCGCAACTGAGCTCACAGGGGCTCATAAATAGCACAACCCACACCAGGGGGTAAACTTTCTCTTTAGGCATTGGCCACTTGTCCTGAATAACCAGATGCTCTTACAAAACCTGTATTGCAGAACTGCTCACTCTACATGGGAAGCTGCCCACCATTCACTTCCATGTCCATATCCAGCCATTCTTTCAGAGTTACACCTCAAAACTTCTAGTAAAAACAGTTAGGAATATCCTTCTTGGAATGATTTTCACATCCTGTATATGAAAAACACTACTTCTGAGTGTAGAAACTAAAGTCCTGAACAATGTGCACAAGTCTCTATGGGGACCCCACGATTGGCAGCCAACTTTAAAACTTGAGAACAGTCTCAATTTAGAACAGAAACTGGTGTATGTTTCCCTTTGTCAAAGAAAACACCCAGGAACAGGTGCTTTCCCCCAGTAAGTACAAAGTCAGATTACTCACAGTTGGAAACCAAACAGGCAGCTTCAAAGGGTCTAGATCAAGTAGGGGATTTCCCCTCAGATCCATCCTGTAGCAGTCCTTTCCATCTCTCTGGGGATGAAAAATCAGGAACTCCTGCTTTAGGCAATAGTTTCCACCACTTCTCTTGGCAGGTAGATGTTTCTCAGGGCTAGGGTGAGAAAATAGGCTCTCCTCACAGAGCCCACACTGCAGCTCTCACTCCTCACACTTCAACTGCTGACCAGAACTAACTCAAGATTCTAAAACTCTCCACTCACATCCAGCTGCTGTGGCTTATGCTGCTGCGAGACTTCTAAATGACATCATCTCTCTCATTTCAGCTGAGACCAAGTAAACAGAGAATGAGTAGGTGTAAAACCCATTTAACCAGTTATTCACCAGTTGCCTTCCCTACCTAGCACTGACACTGATAGGATTCTAGTAACCCCAGGGAACTGGGTGGTTACACTTGCCCCTAGCCACGTAAATGACTGTCCACAGTCATTTCTTCACCTAGCACCAAGCCATCCTACACTCTGTGTTACCTATGGGGAGGGGTGATCAGGACCTCCCCTACCATGTGTCAGGCACAGGCAGGTGACACTAAAGGTACAGAGGCCAGGGGGTTTCTGTGGAGCCTGAGCAAGATGGTGGCTTCCCTGTAGCGTTCCACATTTCAATCAGCAAGAAAGTGATAAATTTTCTGATTCTGGGCAACTAAGCTGCCAAACCACAGTTGCCAATTTCAGGTCACAATCTACTGGCCACAATGTGCAATCCTCGCAAGGAGACCCTTGGTGATGGAGTTAGAATGAAAACTTCAGCTGGCCCTCTGACCACATGATCTCAACAAGGCTTTAATGTAGAATTGGGAGAGACCTCATCAGAAGAAACTCTACAGAAGATCAAAATGAAATAAGACTATGGCCTCAGTCTCTGGGTTATCTGCTAAATTTGATGCCCTGAATAATAGAATAGCTGGAGTTGAGCCAACGATGGAATTGGTGCAAAGTGTATCGACTGAAGCTTCCAAACAGGCCAATGTGGCAATGGGAGCTATAGCAACAGTCATTAAGGAGAACACCCACCTGAAATCTCACCTGGAAACTCTGGAGAACCAGGTGAAAGCAGCAAATCTATGGCTTCTTGGTCTGTGGAGAGATGTGAAGGGGATCACCTCCTCCTCCTCTTTGTCCAAGTCTGGATTATTCAGCAGCTTGGGAAGGAGGCCTTGAAACAGGCACTCCGAATCCAGAAAGCATGCCAGGTACCTCCTTGAGGCAGACAAGACAACCCGGAGGTGCTGAGAGCTGTGGTTGCCATTAAGGATGGAATTGGCTCCAGGAACATTCTTTTATCATTGGCCAAATGAAAGAGAGTCCTTCTGCAAGACGGGGAGCAAGTTTGGATGTATCCAGACATCAAGTATGCCACCCGACAGAGAAGAAAGAAGTTTGATGAGGTTTGGGCAGTTTTGAGGAAGTCAGGGATTTCTCTTGGCCATGTCTTCCCTGCTCGACTCTGTATTACTCATCAGTGAAAAATCTATCTCTACACTGAGCCCTCAGAGGTGTTGAAAAAGGTGCAGAAGAATATGTCTCCTAGATCCAGAGCAGAAGCCTGAGAAGCCTCCTCATCAGAGGAAGAAGATGACCCTTGAAATAATTTAAATACAATTGGACTTTTACTCTGCTGAGCTTAGTCGAGGGCAAGAATCATTTCGGGGCATAATGTGACTACAGACACTCAGCTGAATTATAGTTTATAATTTCTTGTCCTAAGATGGAAACCATGCCCTAATTGTCTTTAAATCATCCTGATAAGGGGTAGTTAAACAAAGTTTTGCATTACAACATTTGCCGTTTTGCTAAATAAATAGCAGTTCTTAATACAGTTTAAATTGTATGTGCTGGTTACTAAAGTTCTGCTAGATTTTGCAGCTTAAGCATAGCTAACTTCTGTAGTGTAAATTTTACATGTTAAAGGACAGTAATGTTTGTCTAAAGATGGAGTTCAAATGGAAGCAATTTTTTCTTTTTATTTGAAAGCAGATTTAGTGCCTTAACTTTAAAGATATGCGTGGTGGAAATCTCACCCCCTGGTGGTGGTAGAGAGCTTGGTTAATTGGTTCATTATATTACAATGGAATCTGATGCCACACAGTTCCTGGGCTCAATTTGAAGCTAACTGTTTCTTTTTCTCTTAGTATTATACTAAAGGTGCCTCCTAATGATGTATTTTAAAGCATTTGACGGATTCATTTCTGGTGTACTGACAGGGGTGGCATTCTTATGGTTTAAATGTATTCCTACTGTAATTCAATGCTTGTGATCAAACTGTATGTTTATTAAAATAATAAACATAAAGTTTTTAAAAAAAAGGTACAGAGGCTTGAGCTAATTTATTTATTTTATTTATTAGATCATCAGTTTAACAACCTTTGAGCCAGAGGCTCATTTACAAAGGTACCTCGTCACAGAGAGGACAAAACAGTGCAAGCAACAAACATCAGGGCAGACAAAAAATCAGAGTACATTTAGGAATCAGGCAAAAATACAGGGATATGTCAAACACAGTATACAACAGGCTTACATGTGAGCTTTACAGAGTAGACAATATACAGTAGTTACATGGAGATTGATTCAGTGGCAGATAAAGGTAAGGCTGGGTGGAAGACATCAGAAGAGGAGTGTGGGGAAGATAGTAGCAAGTAAAGATAGAGCTGGACAGAAGGTCAGAGAGTGGCTCAGCGAGCTTTGTCTGGAAGGATAGGAGGAGGCTTAGATGCAGGTACAGCTGTGTGTTGAGAGCAGGTGATTTCTAAGGCTAGTTTAAAATAAGATAGCAGGCATCAGTGATTTTGGCGGGGAGGCGTTATACCAGAGGGGGCTCTGTGGGGTAAGCTTTGACCTTGGGAGGTTCTCGCCTCGGTATAACCAGTGCAGTTTGCAGGATATACGGGTATGCACTGGTAGGGTTTGCTCGGTGGATAGTGGTTGACTGACCCAGAGGGGATAGCCCAAGGAGTGATTTTTTTTGTTAGGAGGCAGGTTTGGTATTTGAGGTGCTCATCTAGGTTGAGTAGATTAGCCATGGTGTAAAGAAGGACTAGCTGATGAAACTTCATCCCCTATCCTACGATCTATCTATGGATATTCAGTGGCTCCAAGGATACTACTTGAAGCATGCCCTAATAGACCAGAACTGTGGTCCCTACTACAGATTAGGACCACAGCCTATCTATCCCCCTAGCCCTCTAGGGAAAATCTTTTTGACAAGGCTGCGCACCGGGAAACCCCCCTCCAAGCTCCCAGGGTACCTGCAAACAAAAACAACAAGGAAAACGCACATTGCATTGCATTACATTTCCCAAAAACTTTCCCCACAACCTCACACCTGTAAAGAAAAAGCATGTTAACACCCTGTTAACCACAGACAATCCTAAAACTCTAAAGAAAGGGTAACTTGGCTGAGCTCTAGCATCCTCTTCTTTTCTTTTCTTCTCTTCTTTTCTTCCTCAGAAACACCTGCAAGAGAAGAAAACACAAAAACACATTCTGCATAACACATAGTGCCTAAATCTCCACCTGAACACTAGAGAACCCCAAAAATATTTTTCTATAATAGTACAAAAGTAAAAAAGGAAAGCAGACATTTATACAACACATTTGGGGATGGAAGGCCCTAAAGCTTCCAAACTAGGGATACAATGCTGTTGCCCTTAGGCAGGGTCCATTAAAGAGTCTCTCCTAGGCTGGAGCCTGCTGAAGAACAGTTCCTGGACAGGACTGGGCCAGTATAGCACTGAAATCCATGGGGAGATTCTTTGAGGACAGCCATTTCCATTCTGTGGATAGTCTTCAAGTGTAGGGTGTGTTGTGCAAAGTCAGTAAAAACAGAAAAGTTGGTCTTACCAGTTCCTTGAAGACCAAAAACAAAGGATCACCTTACTTCTCTGAGCTGAGGACCCCCTCCCTTTAGACCAGGTGGCATCTTCAGATACAGCTGGGTTGATGTCCTCTGAAAAAACAGGCGATGAAACAGGAAAACTGCTGGGAGGATGTTGTCTGGAAAACAAATAATGGCATAGGAAAACAGCTGTTCTGATGTCTTCTGAAAAGCCAGATGATGAAAAAGGAAAACAGCCAGGATGACATCATCTGGAAGGCCAGGTGATTGGACAGGAAAACTGCTGGGTGATGAATCTGGATGCACCTGAAAATCCTGGAATACCAGTAGAGCTGAATCTTCCTCCATGGATACTGCTGCTGCTGGATGATAGGCAACTGGCCTGTCTCTGCTAGCTTCCCTCTAGGCATACTGGGTATAGTCACAGGGAGTGGCACCATTAAGGATAGTACCACTCAGGGTGAGGTGCGAGGACTATGACACCATCTGTGCATTCAAAGTTGAAGTTGTGGAATGTCTCATTGCCTGCCTTATCATCCATTAACACAGCGTCCATAAACATAGTCTTGCCTAATTTCCAGAATGTACGTCGATCATTTATGACTCTGTCTCTAACACATTCTTCTGCACCAGAGTACAAATTCTTGCTTGCCTCTTCCAACAACCAGGATTGCCTGTTCTGTTTGATTTCCTCCCAGACTCTGCAAGGAAAGGTAGGAAAGGACTGCCCATAGATGGTGTCAGCCCTCCTATGTATCGGTCTCTCCTCCTTGCTGCTCTTCACAAGTTTGCGGCTCATGGCCTGGTTTGGGGATTGCCAGTCCTGGTTGAGCAAGTGCCACATACTTAAAGAATGAAAGAACTTGTCCCCGAACATCTTTGAGGGCAGGTTACTGGAGCCTTCTTTTCTCTCTGGCTTCTCTGAAGCAAGAGCTTGGGTGACTCATGAGGACCCTCAACATGAAGATTCAGATCTTCATCCTCCTCTTCCTCACTCATGATCTGAGCTCAGGAGTGAGCAAATGTCCTCACTCCCGAGACATTCCACTCCTCACTGGGCACAGAGGTAGACACCTCCCAGTTCAGTGTCTCTTGCAGTTTGTCCTCCCCTACTAGGCCAGGACTCGGACCCTCTTTCCATGGGTTCACAGATCCTTTCATTGCACTGTCCATCTGGGACACAGGTACGGAAACCTCTCTCTGTGCCTGCCTTGCAGTAAATCAATGGTGCTTTCTCTTTCTGTGCCACACTCTATGGGGCTTCCCCCAACAGGTTCAGCTTTGTGCTGTGTGCTGCTACTTGCAGAGTTTCCAACTCAGGTCCATGTGGGAGCCAAATTAATTTCTGATGCCCTCTCTGGCACTGCACCCCTGCTCATACCATACTTCACAAGGCAATCCAAACAGTGGGGTATCAGAAACTCATCCTTTCCAGCCTTGAGGCGCACAATGCACAGTCTCACTGGCTAGCTAGGAATTGCTACATCTGGAGGCGACCCTTCACCATAGAAAGTTATCTCTATTTCTCTTAGTGTTGCCACCTCCTCTGTGATCATAGTTTGGGCATGATCCAGATAATGGGGAGTTCCTGAAGCCATGTCTGAAAGCAAACACACAAAAGTTTGTTGTTACTGAATTGCTCAGTAGTCTTTTTGCTGTCTCACAAAATGGCTCCCTGCTGCTTATGTTTATACTGCTGACCCCACCCTGTAATGGCAGTGGTAGCTCTCCTCATGCATCAAATCTGTTCACTGACTAAAATGGTGTTTCGGACCTTTTCTGGCTACTGAACTTTGCTCAAACTGTAATTGATTGCACAGTCTGTATCTTTCAGCACATTCATATAGTTTTAAACTTGACTTTGCTATCAGCATCAATTCAGAGAACTATTTACACATGCTCAAAGTCACTTGCAAGCCCCACAGTTTTTCTATTGCACAGGACTGCCTGTTTGCTGCACCCTAATATACAACTCACAGTCCTTTTTCACTTATAAACGTACTGTTGCTGAACCCATTATAAATGCTCACAGTCTATGCTCAGAAATGTTGTTTGTTGCCCTGCTGTTACAACACACTTTCCTTCTTTGCAAAACAATCTCACTGCTTGCACACAGATTTAGCTGGCTAGAAAATCACACACACTTTAATGCACAGTTAGCTGGTTTTACTCACTGAATTAAGTAGCTGGCTTCCTCCGATGGAAATTTTTGGCCTGGTGCCAATCCTTCGAAGGCCTCTGGGGTGAAACAGGCTGATGGTCCCACTGAGCATAGCCATAAACACCACACTCACTTTTCATTCAGTGGGACAATAGGTTGAGAGCGAAATTACACAACAAAAGTCAGTTTACTACAGATTAGAATATTCACAAGCCCCTTGATGGTTGATCTTAGTCTGACTAGCTCACACGTCACTCTGTCTCTCTCTTCCTCAAACACTTGGCTGCACCCAGAAGCTGGCTAGGGGGTGGGACTGATTGTAATCGCACCAATCACTTGATGCTGTGCAAATGAGCCTCTTTCTCTCTCTCTCTCTCTCTCACTCTCTCTTCCTTCACTGCGATTGTCAAGCAGGAGCAAATTTTAACTGCAAACTGTAACTTTTTTTCTCGGCTGCAATTTCAGTGGCAGGAGTGCCGTCTTGACCATTTTTGACCATTTTCTCCTCAGATTCTGGCATTTACTCTAGTGACCCCCCCAATTTGCCCACAAAGCACATGAAACTTTCAGGGCACATTCTTCAGTCTGTTTCCTAAAGTCCACACTACCTTTGGCATTTGAAAATTGCAAGTTAAAAAGTTCTATAAACATTTTTATGCAGAGACTAGGAAATACACTTCAAGGTTTTACTGTCCATTTCAAGTTGACAAAACACACAAACAGCACTCTGTTCTGTTCTGTACTAGCAGTCACACAAACAGCACATTCAGATGGCACTTTCCTGGGCAAAATCCTTTTGTCCAAAGCTTCCTTCTATGTTTTGGGCTACCGTGCTACCAGACAGACAAGACACTAGCCATATCCTCAGCAAAAAATCTCTAGTTCTCTCCCCAAATTAAACAACATCCTGGATGAGACCCCATTTTTTGTAACCAGAAACTCTGCATATCCCATATGTCACAGGACCTTGAATTCTCTTCAGTGGCAATGGCTTCAGCTGAACATACATTTTCTTCTAGTGGCACTGGCCACAACGGAGCTCACATTTGTCATATGGCAAAGGTCTTAAACACTTTGGAAAGTGGCAACTGGCGACACCTGAACCATTTCTTCTAGTGGCACTTTCAACAACTGAGCTCACAGGGGCTTATAATTAGTACAACCCACACCAGGGAGTAAACTTTCTTTTCAGGCATTGGCCATCATGTCCAGAATAACCAGGTGCCCTTACAGTACCTGTAGTGCTGAACTGCTCACTCCAAATGGGGGGCTGCCCACCTTTCACTTCCACATTCATACCCAGACATTCTTTCAGAGTTACACCTCAAAACTTCTAGTAGAAACAGGAATATGCTTCTTGGAATGATTTTCACATCCTGCATATGAAAAACACTCCTTCAGAGTGTAGAAACTAAAGTCCTGAACAATGTGCATAAGTCTCTCTGGGGACCCCACAATTGTCAGCCAAATTTAAAACTTGAGAACAGTCTCAACTTAGAACAGAAACTGGTGTATATTTCCCTTTGTCAAAGAAAACACCCAAGAACAGGTACTTTCCCCCCAGGAACCACAAGTCAGATTACTCACAGTTGGGAAACAGGCATCTTCAAAGGGTCTAGATCAACTAGGGGATTGCCTCTCAGATCCATCTTATAGCAGTCCTTTCCATCTCTCTGTGGATGAAAAATCAAGAATTTCTGCTTTAGAGAATAGTTTCCACCACTTCTCTTGGCAGACAGATGTTTCCCAGGGCTAGGGTGAGAAAATAGGTGGTCCTCACAGAGTCCATACTGCAGCTCTCACTCCTCACACTGCAACTGCTGACCAGAACTAACTCAAGATTCTAAAACTCCCCCTCACAGCCAGCTGCCATAGCTTATGCTGCTGTGAGAGTTCTAAATGACATCATCTCTCTCATTTCAGCTGAGACCAAGTAAACAGAGAGTGAGTAGGTGAAAAAAACATTTAACCAGTTATTCACCAGCTGCCTTCCCTACCTAGCACTGACACTGATGGGATTCTAGGCACCCCAGGGGACTGGGTGGTTACACTATGATATGAACTGCACCCAGCTAGTGCAGGATCACATCCAGATGGAGTGGTTCTTCTAGTTAGGGTCAAATAAGATCATGCTACAATATAGGCAGAACCCAAAAGGTGAGCTCAGTCAAAGAGATAGAAGTCAGGTAAGGTTAAACTGTAGAAAAATTGTACCAAGTTAGGATGACTTTTAGGTGGGGTGGACTAGGTGAGCCAAATTCTAATACAGGTTGTACCAAATAGGTGACTCTGCTAGATGGCAAAAGCCAGGTAGGGCTGCACTGAATATAGGCAGTATTAAGGTACAGTAAGATAACTCTGCTAGAAGAAATAACCAGGTAGGGTCACACTATAGTGTAATAAGAACCCAACATGGTGACACTGCTAGGTGGCAGAAGCCCAGTGGGGTGCACAGAATATAGGCAGAACCCAAACAGGGTGTCTCTGCATGTGGCAGAATACAGAAAGGGCCTCACTGCAATGTAAACAGTACCCAGCTAGAAATTACAGACCTATGCAGGGGAGAGAGGGTAGGGATAGTTAATTATTTATGTGTCTATAGTAACAGAATCATAGTAACATTAACAGCTGTAGCCTGTATGAATAGCAATATTAGTAATTAAAAAAACAGACAGGAATATTCCGTAATGAAAGACAACACAACCATAATCATAGCTGCAGTGGAACCAACAATGGTATCACTGAAACAGAGCATTACAGCAATAATCTACAATTACAACTGTACTCCCCCCCCCCGACAGGTGGGACTTACCTGTCTAGCCCCTGGCTGCTCAAGGTGGATCCAACTGTAGTGCTTGTGTACTCCAGCTGGGACTGGTGCTGCAGGCCAGGAAAAGAGAGATTGTTGCTGACAGGGGGTGGTGCCTTTGCACCCAAAGATCAACCAAATGGATCACTGATGACATCATGGTAACCTTGACTGTATCTCAGCTGGATCATGTGTTCTGAAAAGCTGAAGTAGCTGCAAGCAGGAATAAGAATCTCTGTGAAACAGCAGCCAGGCATGGAACTGAAAGTAAGTATTTGGATGTTGCCACTTTGTTGACCTTTGATGCTGTGATCTACCAACTGGAATACAAGGAGTCCTGGTAATGACACAGACACTTAAGAGAAACAACAACAGAGTCCTTGGTGTTGTGTTGTAGCCACTGTGGTAGCTAGAGTGAGAATGACAAGCTGGACAATTAATAAAAGACTTAAAGTAGAAACAACTAAGCTGAACACTAGGAGAAGTTCAGAGTAGTCCTTCCTGAACAGTTGGAGAGGAGAGAGGTGCCGAGGAGGAGAATTGAGGTCCTAGCCTGTCATCAGAACCAGAGATCCTGGTGTGTGAATACAATTTCTGGAAGTTCCATTTGAGCTGAGAGGAGTGCTGTGAAGCCTGTAAAGCTGTGAAAGACTAAACCTAATGAAGCCATCTGCAGACTGCTACAATCAGAGATGAGAGTAAGCCATTCTACACTTTCTGGCATGCCGAGGGATGAGATGGTCAAGAGCTTGCCTGCAGGGCTCGTGTACTCTTGATCAAGTGAGTGCCCACTGCGGTGTGGTTGGGGTAGCTCATTGGTCTTGGACCTCTCGATCTGGCCACACTGTCATATGTTGATCAAGAGGAAAGGATGCTGCAATGCAGTGATCAGGCCTAGCCTGGGTCTACAATCACCATCTGCCTGCTGATCCAACTTCTTCCATCCAGAAGTACTTAAGACTTCTTTCCAACTTGGTATAGGATACATGAGTACTGGCATACCAGTCAGAAACTGCTGCTGCTGCTGTTTGAATTTCCCCTTGTGTGGATTTCAATGTATGTTGGATTCCCTGTTGGATTATAATTGTTCTGGTGTAAAAAGTGCTAGTCAAAGTCAGTCACGTAGAGTAAAAAGCATGCTTGTGTGTTTGTAAGTGCACCAATGCAAGATCTCCAGAGATATCAGGCCTGCAACAGTATTTTAGGTGTCAGCGTGGCTCAGTTGGTAGCACATCTGCCTCTGGACCAGAAGGTCATGAGTTCTTGTCCCACACCGGGATGGACTTGCACCTAAAAAAATCGCTGGCATCCGAGTGCAGTATTGGGGGCTGCTGTACTGCTGGGGTGTGCCGTCTTTCGGATGAGACATTAAACCGAGGTCCCTTCTGCCCATCCTGGTGTTGTCCTGGTGGGTGTACAGGTAGAAGGAAAAGAACCCAGGGTACTCTTCGTAAAGAGCAGGGAACATTCCCGGTGTCCTGGCCAACATTCCCCTTCCCATAAAACCGGTTCATGCAATTATCCAGGCTGTGTGTGGGTGATGATGTGCGATATGGCCGCCACCACACATTCAGTCACTTCACTACCAGTCTAACATTGCTTGTAAAGTGCTTTGGGATACTGTGTATGAAAAGCGCTATATAAATGCTGATTCTTCTTCTTCTTCTTCTTCTTAATTTACCTGGGTATCCAGTAGTTTGAACAGGACTCTTGTTAAAACAAAAGTGATCACTTTGAAAGTTAATTGAAAGTGTGAGTATCTGCTACTGAGGGTAGTGGGAGACCTTACAGTACAGGGGTCTTGTCTAGAAATCTTGTGTGAGGGTGTGGGGATGCCTAATGTGCTGGTTCTTAGAAGAGGCCTCAACAGCAGAGAGTGCATTGCTTGGGGTGATGCACTTAAACATAGTGAAAATGGAAACTGAGTTGTTATCCTAAAAAATTATTCCTAAAACAGTTTTGCATAACCATATTCCCTTTCAGGACTTGTGTTGCTGATTAATAAAGTCCTGTGTTAATTTTTAAAATGTGTTGCGTGAGCATATTATTAGTGATCTGCCATAATTGGTACAAAAGTGTTTGAAACTGCAATTAAAGTGTAGGTACTGGTATATACTGGTTCTTGGTGGTGTTTGATAGCTATTTGGGAGGTGGTTTGGTACTGCATCCCAGGGGACCAGCACTCTTCTAGTGATATGACCCACCATTTCTTTCTCTGGGTGGAGGCACCATGCTATTCTCCTTGCTCCCCTTCCAAGCCAAACCACCTGCAGTACATGAAAGTTTATAGAGCCCAGGCCCCTCAACCTTGCTTGGCCGCAATGGTTGAAAAGCAGGGGTTGTAACCAAGCAAGTAGCAGCTGTAACATCTGCACAGTGGCCTGGTTAAATCTTTGGAGACACCCCTGGGATTTTCTGTTTACCAGCTTGACACTTCTGGGATCACTGGAGGCGTGTCCCCCCCCCCAAGTGAAAATTTTGAAAACTGTGAACAATTTCAGAAAATTATGAAAAATATTGGGAAACTTCAGAAAACCAAAATGGCATTTAAGGAAGTAAAAAAATAATGTTTACAACAGGAATTGGACCCCAAGAATGTGTTGTTTATCAGTTTTCAATGGCCCATTAGATTGATGCAAGCTGCAGCAAACAGTAGCTTGCATCAAAGCCTGGTATGCCTCATTTTGGTACAGGAGGGGTCCCAGCACCAAACTTCCCACAGTTGCTGCAACTGCTCAAGTGCTTCTAACAGATGGTGCATGGAAGGGAATAAACTGATGCAGCTCAACAAGAAAGCTGCAGTGCCTCTGGAAACAGAGACCTGTCAGATGCGGTGGTCAGTAGATCAGCTGAGTCCATAGAAGAAACAATGGTCGTGGAGGTAGGTGTCAGGTTGCGCAGTACCATGGGGGTGACAGAAACCAATGGCTCAGACACTGACAGAGTCGAGTTTGAAGAATTGAAAAACTTGACCCCCAAAAATCCACAATCATCCTCTCCATTCTTTAGCATACACTGATGACATTATTTTATTTTCTCTGTCCCAGTCTGGTTTGCAAAGAAAGATTGATTTTTTCCAACAAAAGTGGGAAAAACTTGAACTTAAAATTAATTTAGAGAAAATAAAAGCTATGGTTATTGGATAAAACACATATAATTATTTAAAAAAACATTTTTTCTTGGCTCTCAAAAATAGAGACAATTAGCCAGCCTGGTGGTGCTGAGGGTTGAGGCGCTGGATGCCACACCTCTCCAAGCCGGTGACCCGAGTTTGGGAGCAGACTCGGGCCATCGGGGGTTGGTCGGGGAGAGAAGGATTGAGCACCCAATGGCTTGCTCTCCTTCTCCAGGGAGGGCTGGGGAGTTAGCCTCACCACTCTACCACCACTTCCTGTGGAACTCAGAGGTGCCGGCACAGTTGGGACAATGTAGGGGCTGACGCTGGCAGAGGACAGGAGCAGACACACATCTTAGCATGCATTGGCTTGATGGTCCTCATTGCATGCTGGCATCAAGGGGACTGGAACAGCAGAAAAATACCCCCCAGACGGTCCTGGAGATGATCTCCCACTACACCCCATAGTGTGAGGGCAGACTCCATTGTGTGCATGTGCTCCACTGAGGTAAGAGGAAGGAGAGTCTGGGGCCTTCCTTGCCCCACCCAGGGGGTAAACCAGGAAAACTGAAGGATAATTAGGAGCACAGACACGCACTCTAGGGGCAGACTCCTCTACACTTGGGGTGGAAACTTAGGGATCTGAGAGAGAGGAGGGTCAGGTGGGAGGGATAGGCAGATAAACAAAGAGAAAAAAAAGTAGAGACAGTTAAGAAATTATTTTTATCTTGGAATTAAAACAAATTATACCACTAGTTGAGCTGTGTGACAAAATGGGAAGGAAGGAGTTAATGGTTTGGATTATATGCTTGCTGTTTGGAGTCTCTAGCTGGTGTTTTTTTTTTTTTTTTTAGCAGTTTGAAAAAAAAAACACACACAAAGGTTAAAATTCACTGTCCAGCAGCATCTCCATCATCTGGCTAGATAAGACCTGGGTCATAAATCTTGAGTGGACCTGTCCACTCAGACTCACAGTTTAAATGGATTGGTTCACTCAAATATAAACTTAGGGTTAAAAGGGAATATAATTGGTCACTGACAGGTATTCAGTCTTATTGGGACAATTAAATACATACATGGTAGATGGTTGGTGCATTCAAAGGGGGAATAGGAATCACCTATTCTCAAGAGAGTATATAAGATAATGAAAGACAGTGAGTCGAGGCTTGATTACTCTTGAAGCTGGAGAGAGAAACATAAGCTTAGAGCCTATCTTTCTAGCTATGTCCGTGGGAGCTGGCAGTTAGCATAGGGTCCAGTGTTCTCTTGAAAGGACAGGGAAGGGTAAGTTTAATATTAGCATATTGCAGTAATTGCTTTTTTCTTTCGTCATCTGTTATTTAAAAACATTTGTTTACTTTTCCTGTATCAGTGTTATTCTCTTGTGTTGTAAATAGATATCCTGTAATGCTCTGTTCACTTTCTGTTAAGTAAAAAGCTATTTATTTACTCAACAGTTGTGACTGTGATGTCATTTTCTAAGGTAATACATGGTTTCCACTGGCTGAGGTAAACTCTGTTTAGCATCCACCACCCGAGAGAGACACACTACCAGACTTTGATTTGTGCAATTGCATGTTTAATTACCCAAGTTGGTAAACTTGAAGGTTGGCGCTGGACGACTCCAGCTGGTGGCAGCGAATACCCGAGGACAGACACCTCTCTAAAAGCTGTTCCAGCCCAGAGAGAGAGGTGGGTTGTCACAGTCTGAATATGTCAAACAACAAAATGTAAAAGCTAAAATAGCAGGTATGGTCTTATTTAGGTTTAACTATCAGTTTGGTTGTAACACTTTATTACCAGTCCTGAAGGCAGGGAGACCAAGATTAACTCAATTTTATTATATGGAGCAGACGTTTTGGGGCACATTTGACTCAATGAACTCAGAAAATCCTCTTTCATACTTCTATAAAGCTTTGTTAAAAGTACAACTTCAACTTCAAATGTAATGGTCCGAGAGGGAATTGGGAAAACACACTACTGACACCATAAAAAACCTTAATAACAATGTATTGACTAAGGTAAATTAATAATGACTGTAACTATGGTAAATTATGTTTGTCAGAAAAAATACGTTGGCATAACACAGGTCTGAACTCTAGATAGCTTAATATGGTGGTAAATATCTTAACTAAAATTAATATATTACATCTATGGCAAGATTATAGTAGAAATATCGCAATTTACATGTCTTTTAGTACTTTATAAAGAGATTGTTCACACTAGTACAGGCTATGGATAAAACCAGGGATCAGAAATGTGCACAGTGGCACAAAGATAATAAAATTAATCACTCAATTAAAGAATATTTTACACTATAGCTTCAACCTGATCACAGGAAACTCATAACATGGGCTAGATTCGAGATTCTTATGTCTAAATACATATATTTTAATAAACGGTCTGAAAGATCTAAGAATCACAATGGAAAGTTATGTCTATGTGGGAAAGGTTTTGAGGATACAGTTTCCCATGTCATTAAAATGAATCCACTATATAACAAATCTAGGACACAATAGCTAGCTATTTTAGCCATTTATGCGGATGCTAATTATGATCCTCTTTTTATTCTCCTCCATCCAATATATCAGGAGGATGCGGTTAGAATAGTGATGTTCTTGGCTGCTGTACATAAAACTTAAAAAATTATCTCCAGGTCAACTAAAAATATAAATTAAAATGCAATGCCTCTTAGATTACATGGTGTTTTCCATTTTTTTTTCAATCAGAATTTTTCTAGACTGTATTCTGTAAATTGCATATTTGCACATATTGTCTCATTGTACTACTTCAAATTGTTTTTAATACTGTATATTTAAACCTCTGTGTGTATGTTTGATAAACTGTAATAACCATATTGTATTGTCAGTATGGTTGATCAATAAACCTGAAACTTGAGAAAACACTGACAGTGACAGGCCCATGAGTGACAAGCTTGTAAAAGTACTGGTGCCCTGTTGAGGGGGGAATCAGAGGCCAGAATAGAGTGCAGTGACAGTCAAGCTGCCAGACAGGCATGAATGACAGATAAGCAGGGGATGGTGACAACATCAACAGCACATAACAACTCAATAAATAACAAAAGGCTGCAATCCAGTGTAGTATCAGGATGCCTGATGTACAGCTCAAGTCATGTATGGTACTATGTACAGTGCCTTGTGGCATTCTCCAGTTCTCCAGTTCTCTGCATTGTGTGTATCCTCAATGCCATGTCATATGGTGCTTAAGTAGCACACAGGAGCTCACAGTGTTCTGCCACAGCACTGTCAGATTGCACTCCAAGATGTGCATAAGAGACTGTCATGCCACGCAGGTGGTAGAAATACTGTCAGCAATGGGCATTGTATGCTGTGCATCCCTACATGGGTTGTGAGTGGAGGTGTAACCAAGATATGAGTATATTCCACTGCTGGGTACCACAGATTTGGTGTTGTAGGGTCCACTACCAATGTAGCTAGTGTGTGACATGAGACATTGGTATGACCCTCACTCCAAAGCCCTGACACTTGCAGGCATGAATGCAGGATCTGTAGCGCAACTGTCCCAGGGTGCGTTTCCATCAGTGTTCAGTGCAGGATGCCAGCTGCTAGTGATGATCTGATGGTCTTCTGGCAACATGAAAAGTCAATGCTTACTACAGTGTTTACTGCAGCTGCAGCAGCCTAATACATTTTGGACTGACACCAGCAACAGTCTTATCTGACCCTGCACACATAGAAGTGGTGCTCAGTGGACTCATAGAGTGCTATCGTGGGCAATGTTCAGTTGCAACCCATATCAGTTTACACTCTATTCAGTGCATTGTGCATGCCATATATTTGATGCCTGCATGTTCCCATACTTCTCCCATGTAACACATTATTGTATAGGTCACACCTCCGGTGTAACATTCTACATTGCAGATCAGTGGGCATGATTTCTAATAGGCATCAGAATGGTACAGGAGGGAACAGGATCTTCTCCACCCAGAACTGTCATGAGGTGTGAACATGGACTGTTAGACAGGGTTGGTCTAAGTTAGAGCATGCCCTGCAGCTGTGGCAGGGCTTCCAGAATACCACAGTAGGGGATGCTGTAGCCAGGTTGTGCCACAAGCCCCCTTCCACCATACAACACCCCTGTTTCTGACACAATGCTGGTAAAGGTCCAGTTTGGCACAAGGGGACTTGGTTTCACCACAGCCAGTGTATGAAAATTGGGACTGCTGCAAGTTGTGATGCATTGTGCCCTTTGGGTCACTTCTGCTTTACGCAAGCACTGTGCATCATATTCGGGGCCAGAGGTGGGCAAAATCAACAAAATTAACTCCCTGTAGTATTTCACAAATAGCGTTCAATTCGCAGAGTGCAATTCACGAAATTCACCACTTCAGGGAATGCGAGTTGATGGCATAAGTGTGGAATTTCACATGTGAAATTCTGCACTTTGCACATGTTCTCAAAATCCCTGCCATCTGTAGTGAACCCCCACCTCGCTGATTGCTGGCCCCAATAATAAAAATATTTCCCACATCCCTGGTGTCTAGTGTACCCCCCACTCCACCAATCACTGACCCAGCTCCCAATAATGAAAATATTTTCCCCACATCCCTGATGTCTAGTGGACCCCCCAGTCCCCCACCCCATCAGAAAGTGACCCCCACCACCATTTAGATCCCCCCTTAGTCACCCTGACTTGGTCCCCGAGTGGGCTACTGGCACAGCCCTCCACTCACCACCGCAGCCGGCAGCCCAACTAATGTGCTTTGAATGAATGAATGAATGAATGAATGAATGAGCACATGTTTGT
Organism: Neoceratodus forsteri; assembly: GCA_016271365.2. Classification (NCBI taxonomy): domain Eukaryota; kingdom Metazoa; phylum Chordata; order Ceratodontiformes; family Ceratodontidae; genus Neoceratodus; species Neoceratodus forsteri. Next base: position 934,388,732 of record CM028131.1, read on the forward strand.
ACAAGTACACACTCACTCATTCGGTCAGTCAACCAGCTTGTCAACTAACGGGACATTTTTCCTAGGGCTAAAGAAGAGATGGGGGCTGTTCGGCCTTCTGTGGGAGGGTGGGATGCACCATTCCCACCCCACCCTGCCCTCCTGCCAAAGCTCAGAGCAACCTCCTCTCTTCTCTAGCCACAGGAAAAATGTTCCCTTAGTTAATGAGTTGGTTGATTGAATGAGCGCGATGCTGTACAAGCATGTGCTCATTCATTAAAAACACGCCAGCTGGGCTGCCGGCCGCGGAGGTGAGTGAAGGGCTGTGCCAGTGGCCTGTTTGGGACCGGGTAGCAACTGAGGGGGAGCAGAGTGGTGGTGAGTGACATTACCAAAGGGGATGGGGTCCACTAGACACCAGGGATGTGGAAAAATATTTTCATTATTGGGGCCAGGCTGGTGATTGGTGGGTGGGTCCACACACAAGAGATGGGAAAAATATTTCATTATTGGGGCTGGGGCCAGTGATCGTGGGGTGGGGGTCCACTAGACATCAGGATGTGGGAAAACAATTTTCATTATTGGGGCTGGGCAAGTGATTGGCAGGGTGGGGGTCCACTAGACACCAGGGATGTGGAAAAATGTTTAATTACTGGGGGTCGGGTGATCAGTGGGGTGGGGGGGCCACAATACACCAGGGATGTGGGAAAAAATATTTAATTAATGCAGCCGGTGATCAGCGGGGTTGGGGGCACTAGACACCAGGGATAGATTGGGGTGGTGTAGGGGGATTTCCCATTTGTCACCACTACTTGCTTTGGATTTTTTTAAGTGCAATTTGCACTTAAAAACCCCAAAAGCAAGGCAAAGTAACAAATGGTGAATTTCAGATAATTTAAAGACATTACATGAAGTGTTCTGTGGGGTGAATTTGATGACTTTGCCACATATTTGCCTGCAAATTAAAACTTTGCTGCATCTCTGTCTGGGGCTTTGGAAATCGAGCCCCCTCAGTTTACCTGTGGAAACCAAAATATCTTACTGTTATGAACTGCCTGCATCCTCGTTGAAACCAAACAAAGATGAAGTATGGCACCTTTACAGCAAGGGGAGTACTGAATGCTGTTGCTAGTTTGCCTAGATGCCCCTCCTCAGGGAGCTGGAGGAAAAGTAAAGAAATATCTAAAACAAGAAGGTAAATCAGAGCAGGGTTTAGAAGATGTGCTAAATGTGGCTGGGCAGGAACATTCACAAGCCACTGAGCTGCCGAGTGTCATAGGGAGAATATGATGAAAAAGGTGCAACAGTTAGCACAAGAGTACAAAGAGTCAGGAGGCTTCAACTGTTTTTCTGGCAAAAAAAATGGCTTCCCTTGGGGATGATGATTTTTATATCTGAACTGAGCAAGTTACCCAGATGGTGCAAGATTTGCAATGTTCTGATGCTGAGAAAAGAGCGCAAAATGGGATTGTCTCCATAGTCCTGCCTTACATGCAATTGTTGCCCTCAAAGTTACTAACTTGAATGTGACTGTCCAGAATTATCAAGCCACTCTTGAACAGATGTTTGGCTATGTAGAAAAACCTGGAACATTCCTTACAATGTTATCATTGACCAAGTAGCATGAACAAGAACAGTTGTCTGACTTTCTGTTGAAGCTGCAAAAACTTTTGCTGAGCACTTACAGGAGAGGATGCATGATGCTGAAACCACATGCCTGTGCTGCTCAAGTAATAGATGGAGCAGTGTATTCTTTTTTTACCCCTTCATTCCCTGGTAGCCCTCTTCTGCACATTAGCTGGTCCCAGTCCCATCACTCTGGCATTCCCCCAGGACTTTTGTGGGTCCATCCCCTTGTTCCCCCAGAGCTTCCTCCCTCTGGCAAGAGTGATGGAGGCCCTCCTTACCTGCCATTGTGAACAGGATCTGGTTGGTGGGAGGGACCTGCCTGACTAGCCAGGTACGGGGCCTGCAGACTGGGTGGCTTCATCCTGCTGAACAGGGAGTTTTTCCTGTTTTGCTTCCCTGGTTCCCCTGGGATGTCGGTATCAAGGGCATGCCAAGCATGTCCTCACACAAATCTGTGGTGTGCCGCACTGGCTGACGTCCCACCTCCCACTCGCTGCTCTAGCTGCTCTGCCACCTGGGGTCACCCAGGTGGCAGTAAAGTAATGGAGCTGGATGACCTCCTGCTCCCAGAAATGGGGAGCATCCATTGGGATGCTCGACCCTTCTCCCCCCGGCTCACCCCTAGCCTGAGCTCATCCCCAAACTTAGACTGCTGGCATGGGAGAGATAAGGTGTTAAGTGCCTCAGCCCTCTGCACCACCAACCCAGTGAAGCAGTGTATTCTGATCAAACCTTGTTGAATATCTGGCTGACAGATCACATGGACAAACTGCCACCCTATGATGAGCCTATAGGAGAAGTGCAAGAATGAAAAGAGAGACTGTTGCCAGTGATGTGAGCCTTGACCTCCAAACATACAATTGGGACTCCCCCAGTGGCCACATTTTCAGAACCAAGTAATGAAGAACTGTTAGAACATACTGACGAGCTAACACAAGTGGTGATAGGGACCTGAGAGACTGCATGAGTAACTGCCAACACTGGAGTGGACCATTCTTCAGGAGCCAGTTGATCAGCTGACCCAAGTCATCAAAGAGTTTCACCCTAGAGATAATCCATGGACACCAAGCTGGTGAGAGAACATCTTGTGTTACAGATGTGGTGAGAAAGGACATTTGCAGAGACAGTGTTACAACCTGGATGATCTGAGAAGGGTGAATTAACTGTCAAATCAGTAGACAGCAGAAGCAGGGAAACCCCACGGAGGCCTAATAAGGGAATGCACTGGAGCTCTGGATGCAAGACATTCCCATGTGAGGACAGCTGCACTGTACCTCAAACAAGTCAGACTGCAAAAAGAATAACTGATTGGGAGAAAATTGTTGGCTCCTCATCCAAAGTGAAAGTCAAAATTGAAGGGAAACCTACCCGAGCATTGCTAGATGGTGGCTCACAATTAACAACTGTGTTTAAGAATCACTATGACAAATTCATACGTCACATACCAGTAGAGACTCTCAAAGGACTAGATCAGTGGGGTCTGAGTGATGAAACATATCCGTATCTAGGAGTTATGTGAATTTGGATCAACTTTCCTGAGAACATGACCAGGGTTGAGGGACTAGTTGAGACCTGTGCTTTGGTGTATCCTCAAACCAGACTGTATGATGGCATACCAGTCATAACTGAAACCAATGCAAATTTGTTTGAACATCTAAAGTAGCTATGTGAAAAGAGAAAGAGAGACAGAGAGAGAGAGAGAGAGAGGGAGAGAGATGGTTTGACTGAGAATGAATGCCGTGAAGCAGTTACTCATTACTGATGCCCCAGAAGAACATGTTTTGCCTGAGGCATTGCTTGTGAAGCCTGGTATTCCGATAGTGAACATCCATGTTTCTGTCTGGAAAATAACAGTACAAGTAAAAAATGTTACTGAACACAACATCACCATTTACAAGGGGAGGACCTTGGCACAAGTGTACAGTGCTGATACTGTAGTTCAATCCAAACTGACCACAACAACCCAAGGGACTGGAACTGACCCAGACTTGTTTGACCCTAAAGTCACTAGTACCTAAAGAGTGGGAAGATCCTGTAAGACAAAAGTTATCCCATAGAACCCAAGCATTTCCCATGAGTCAATAGGACGTTGGATATGTGAAGGGAGAACAGCACAAAATCTGCATGATGAGAAGCCTTTCAGAGAAAGATCCAGACACCCAGTACCTACTGAAATTGATTGCATCTGAAGACATCTGCAAGAAATGTTAATAACAGGCATGATCTAAAGACCTCCATCACAGGAGGGAGAGGTGGATAAGGATATGTTAGAAGCAATCCAAAGGATGACAAGCAAGGGAGAGGTGTCACTGGTGGGGAACTTCAATCTACCATACATGGACTGGAGCCTCCAAGTTGCAACAACAGTTAGAAGTAAGGACATCCTAGATGCCCTGCAGGGGCCATTCCTCAAGCAACTAGTGAAGGAACCCACTCATGGTGGGGCAATAATGGACCTGGTACTGACAAATGGGGACAGTGTTGCTGACGTCACATGGGTAGCCACCTGGGAACCAGTGATCATCGTACGGTGTGGTTCAATATAAGAACTGGGCCAGTATCAAACCACACTGAAATGAGGGTCCTGGACTTTAGGACAAGCAGATTTTAAGAATATGGGAGAATGCCTCAGGGACACCCCAGAAGGGATAGAGAAACTGGGTGGAGTTGAGGCACAGTGGGCAAAAATAAAGGAGGGCATTGAGAAGGCAACAAACCTCTGTGTCAGGCAGGTAAACAAGGGCAAGAGAAAAAAGAGACTGCTATGGTTTTCTAAAGAAGCAGTGGAGAAAGTAAGGCCAAAAAGCTAGAATTTACAAGGTACAAGATAACACAGAAGGAGGAAGCTAGGGGGAGATATTAGGAGAAACAAAGGGAGACAGAGAAAGCAGTTAGCAGCACAAAGGTGCAAATGGAGGAGAATATTGTCAAGTCAGTAAAAAAGGGGGATAAAACATTCTTTAGGTATATAAGGGAAAAGCGGAAGACCAAAGGAGGAATAATAAGGCTAAAAAGTGAAGGAGGGGTTTGTGTGGAAGAGAATCAAAAAAGCAGACATATTGAACAAATTATTTTGTTCAGTATTTAAGGAGGAAGGGTAAGTGATGGGCCACAAATAAGGGGCAAGAGCATTAAAGGAGGGGTGTTGGACACTAGTCCTTTTACAGAGGAGAGAGTCCTCAAGGGACTTACACAACTAAAAGTGGACAAGGCAATGGTGCGTGACAAGGTACACCCTAGGGTACTGAGGGAGCTCAAGGAGGTGTTGGTTGTACCTCTCACAGCTCTGTTCAACTTATCACTAGATACGGGGGAAGTTCCAATGGACTGGAGGAGGACAGATGTGGACCCCCTTCACAAAAGTGGTAATAGGGAGGACGTAGGAAATTACAAACATGTCAGCCTCACTTCAGTGGTGGGTAAAGTAATGGAATCACTACTGAAGGAAAGGATTAGGGAATACCTTGTGACCAGTGGATTACAGGATCCGAGGCAGCATGATTTCACAGTGGGAAGATCTTGCCAAACAAACCTGATCAAGTTCTTTGACTGTGTGACCAGGGAGGAAGTAGATCAGGGGGAGCAGTGGATGTGGCCTACCTGGATTTCAGTAATGTCTATGACACCATTCCACACAGAAGACTGGTGAGCAAGCTGGGCAGACTAGGAGTAGGTCCAAAAGTAGTAAAATGAGTAAGAAGTTGGCTAAACAACAGGAGTCAGAGGATGGTGGTAAATGGCGATCACTGAATAAAGCAAGTAGACCAGTGGGATTCTGCAGGGGTCAGTACTAGGCCCAGTCCTCTTCAATGTCTTTATTAGTGTCATTGCAGGAAGGTTGGAAGGGAAAGTAAGCCTGTTCATGGATTACACAAAAATCTGCAATAGAGTGAGCACAACAGGGAGGTGGAAAAAATGAGGAACAATCTGAAAAAGCTGGAAGACTGGTTAAAGATTTTGCAACTGGGTTTCAATGCAAAAAAGTGCAAAATCATGCACTTGGAGCACAGAAACCTGGGAGCAATGTACCAACTGAGCAGGAAGATATTGGCAACCACAAAACAGGAAAGGGACCTGAGGGTAATCATTTCTGAAGACCCGAAGACAGCAAAGCAGTGTGATAAGACAGTGGGGAAAGCTAGCAGGATGCTTGGGTGCATAGGGAGGGGTATCACCATCAGAAAGAGGGAGATAGTGTTACCCCTGTATGGATCAATGGTGAGGCCCCACCTCGAGTACTGTATCAAGTCCTGGAGTCCCCATCTCTGGAAGGACATAAATAGGGTGGAGGCGGTACAGAAGAGGGCAACCAAAATGGTGCAGGGCCTGCATCAAAAGCCCTATGAACAAAGACTCAATGAATTAAATATGTACTCTCTAGAGGAAAGGAGGGACATGATAGAAATGTTCAGATACCTCACAGGTATTAATAAGGTACATAAAGGTAGCATTTTACATACAAAAAGATGCTCAAGGACAAGGGGTCATGCTATGACACTGGAGGGGGGAGACTCGGAGGAGATGTTAGGAAATACTTCTTCACAGAAAGGGTGGTCTACACCTGGAACAGTCTCCCAGCAGAGGTGATGGGTGTACATGGTAACAGAATTCAAGCATGAATGAGATAGACACAAGGGGATCTTTGACATATGGCAAGGGGAGACACTGGCGATCATGTAGGGTCTGCAGTGACACAGTAGGTAGGGAAAATAGAGCAGACTAGGTGTGCCAAGAGGTCTTTCTCTGCTCTCTTCAGGGGGAGGAAATGGACAATTAAATGATAGAAGGCATCCTTAAAATGGCAGAAAAAGGGGAGATATTGTTGATGGGGGACCTGAGTATGCCAGATGTTAACTGGAGTACCTTTGCTGCAGGCACATCCAAGATCAGGGTCATTCTTGATGCCCTACAGAGGGCATGCCTCAGACAGCTAGTGCTGGAACACACTTGGGAGGGAGCAGTCTTAGACCTGGTACTCTCAAATGGGGAATGAGAAAGGATCTGAGATTTAGAAGTGGGTACCCATCTGGGAACAAGTGACCACCAAACAGTGTGGTTCACAATAAACACAACCATAGAGTCAAGTCATACAAAAATAAGAGTATTGGACTTTAGGAAGGCTGACTTTGGGAAAATGAGAAAGTGTCTCAGAAAAGCACTAACAAACAGGTAAGAAGGAGGGGCGGAGGAACAATGGGGAATAATCAAAACAGTCATCACAGAGGCAACAAGCCTTTGTGTGAAGCAAATCAACAAAACAAAATGAAGGAAAAAACCACTATGGTTCTCAAACGAGGTGGCAGGGAAGGTTAAGGAGAAAAGGATAGCATTTAGGAAATACTGTATAAGGAAACACAGAAGGAGAGGACAGAGAACTTTATCAGTTAAAGCAGAAGGAGGCAGGGATGGCAGTCAGAATAGCAAAGGCACAAACTGAGGAAAATATAGCCAACTCTGTTAAGAAGGGGGATAAAACCTTTTATAGGTACATTAGGGAGCGAAGAAAGACCAAGGGAGGGATACAGAGACTTAATAAAGGGGAGGGAATGTGGGCAAAGGGTGACAGTAAAAAGCAGAGATACTGGCCAAATATTTCTGCTCAGTATTCACAACAGAAGAGGAGGGGGAGGTACCTAAATCAAACAAGAGAGAAACTCTGAATAGAGGGGTTGATACCAGTACATTCATAGTAGAAAGGGTTTTGAAAGAACTCTTGAAACTAAGGCTGGACAAAGCAATGGGGCCTGATGGGATTCACCCAAGAATTCTAAAAGAACTAAGGGTAGAACTAGTAACACCACTGACTACTCTCTTTAACAAATCATGGGAGGATGGGATGGTACCTGAGGATTGGAAGAGAGCAAATGTGATTCCACTTCACAAAAGTGGGAGCAAGGCAGAGGCAGGAAACTACAGACCTGTTAGTTTGACCTCAGTGGCAGGGAAAATGATGGAATCACTTCTGAAGGAAAGAACTGTTGAGTACCTAGAGGCCAGTGGGGCACAGGACCCAAAGCAGCATGGTTTCACAGCAGGAAGGTAATGTCATACAAACCTAATAGATTTCTTTGACTGGGTGACCAAAGTAGTAGACCAGGGAGGGGCTGTGGATATGGCCTATCTAGATTTTAGCAAGGCGTTTGACACAGTCTCACACAAAAGATTAATATACAAGTTAGCCAGCCTTGGAGTGGGTTCCAAGGTGGTAGCCTGGATAAAAAACTGGCTGGACAACAGGATGCAAAGGGTAATAGTAAATGGAGTCCACAGTGAAGAAAGGAGGGTAACTAAGCGGTGTATCGTAGGGTTCGGTACTGGGACCGGTCCTCTTTAATGTCTTTATAAGTGACATTGGAGAGCACCTGGAAGAAAAAGTATGTCTCTTTGGAGATGACACAAAGATCTGCAACAGGGCTGATACACAAGGTGGGGTGGAAAGGATGAAAAGAGACTTGGCAAGGTTGGAGGAATGGTCAAATATGTGGCAGCTCAGATTCAATGCAAAGAAGTGCAAGGTAATGCATCTGGGAAACAAAAACCCAGGGGAAGAGTACACAATGAAGAAGAAGAAGAAGAAGAAGAATTAGCATTTATATAGCACTTTTTCATACATAGTATCCCAAAGCGCTTTACAAGCAATGCTAGACTGGTAGTGAAGTGACTGAATATGTAGTGGTGGCCATATCGCACATCATCACCCACACACAACCTGGATAACTGCATGAACTGGTTTATGGGAAGGGGAATGTTGGCCAGGACACTGGGAATGTTCCCTGCTCTTTGCGAAGAGTGCCCTGGGTTCTTTTACTTCCATCTGGACACCCACCAGGACAACACCAGGATGGGCAGAAGGGACCTCGGTTTAACACCTCATCTGAAGGATGGCACACCACAGCAGTACAGCACCCCCCAATACTGCACTCAGATGCCAGTGATTTTTAGGTGCAAGTCCATCCCGGTGTGGGACGAGAACCCACTACCTTCTGGTCCAGAGGCGGATGTGCTACCAACTGAGCCACACTGACACCCAATGCGGGGTGAGTTAATAACAACAACAAAAATCGAAAGAGACCTAGGAGTAATTATATCAGATAACCTAAAGTTGGGCAAGCAATGTGAGAAGGCAGTAAGGAGTGCTGGGGGGAATACTGGGATGTATAGGGAGAGGTATCAACAGTAGAAAACAGGAAGTTGTTATCCCTCTGTACAGACAGTTGGTGAGACCCCATCTGGAGTACTGCATGCAATTCTGGAGACCCCATCTCTGCAAAGGCATAGACAGAGTGGAGGCTGTTCAGAGGAGGGCAACCAAAATGGTGCAGGGTCTGCACCAGAAGACATATGAGAAGAGACTAAAGCAGCTTAACATGAATACCCTTGAGGAAAGGAGGGAGAGGGGGGACATGATAGAAACTTTCAAGTATTTCAAGAGAATTACCAAAGTACAAGAGGGTAGCATCTTTCAGAAGAAGAGATGTGCAAGAACAAGGGGACACAATTTGGAGATAGAGGGGGGACAGCTCAGAGGTAATGTTAGAAAGTATTTTTTTCACAGACAGGGTTGTGGATGCATGGAACAGCCTTCCTGAGGAGGTTGTGGAGTCAGGAACAGAGGGAAAATTCAAGAATGCATGGGACAGGCATAAGGCAATTCTAGTAGGGTGGGGTAGAAGGAAGTAAGCTGTTGATTAACTAGAATCTGCAGCTTATCCATTGGGGAAGGAAATGGGCAGACTAGGTGGGCCAAGTGGTCCTTATCTGCCATCAAATTCTATGTTTCTATATTTCTGACAACTTCTATGTTTCTATGTAACTGGTATCATTAGAGAGTCATGCAGCCTGTATGCTTCGCCCATCATAATGGTACAGAAAAAGAATGGCACCATGAGGATGTGTGTGGACTATTGCACTTTGTACAGATGTGCAATCCCTGATCAATACGCAATGCCTAGAATTCAAGAATGCCTTGGACTGATTAAATGGAAGTCACTGGTTTTCAGTACTGAACATGAGAAGTGGGTACTACCACATACTCATGGCAAAATCAGACTAGGAGAAAACAGCATTCATCTGTCTGTTGGTTTTTTATGAATTCCTGATGATGCCTCAAGGAATATCACAAGCACCAGCCACTTTCCAGAGACTCATAGAGTGTGAGTGATATGAATCTGCTCGAGTGCTTGTGTACTTGGATAATGTTATCTTCTTTGGAAAAATGCTGGAAGAGCACTGGTTCAGAGAAAATCAGTTATCCTTCAGTGCTAAGAAAACAGTCTCCATGACGTTTGGCACTAGGAAGAGGCTTGCTAGAATCTCCACTCTTCCCTCCTTTCATACCCTTGATGGTACAGCTATTTACGATGTCTCATCTTTCAAGTACCTCAGGGTCTGGCTGGATTGCCACCTTGATTCTTCTGTTCATGTGGATGTTATCCATAAAAAGGTCCACCCCAAGCTTGGAGCACCATGCAGCAATATGCAAAGTACTCTGCTTCTTGCTTGCAGAGAAATCCTCACTAAGATGATTCTCCCCATTTTTGGCTATGGAGGCATTGTTTATATAGATACAGTGTTTATAGCGCTGCTCCAAAGTCCACAATAGCTAGACTGGACCTTCTCTTTCACTCCTTCTAGTGCTTTTATTTATTTATTTAGCTTTTGTTAACCAGGTAAGCACACTAGACAGTCAAGTGCCGATTTTCAGGTGCGACCCGGGAGAATTACAAGGTACAGGCAATAGCAATACAGCGTCAAGGTACAGTCGGGTACAGGCAGTAACAACACAGTGGCAAATACAGAGTCAAAGTATGGCAACAAGAAGAAGCAGTCAAGAAAGCAAACATGTATCAGCAAGGGAGATACAAAGTATTCACTAGACACATGCGGCAACCACACATAGTCATTGGGACACTGGGCCACCATACAGGGTGAAGCAACTAAGAACAAGGGCAGGAGGATGCTTGCTTTAAGTAGCCCCAGAGGGAGGACCTGAAGCAGGTGTGGGAGGGGGTGGACCTTACATGGGCAGGGAGTAGATTCCAGGCTCTGGGAGTGAGGGCCGCAAAGGCATGATCCCCTGCGATAAACCCCTACATACACACCATTGTACTTAGTACTCTTCCCTCATCCTCCCCTCTCTTGATGCCACATGCCTCTCCCACTGTGTTTCCTTTATCTCCAAATATCAGTTTGGCTCTGTCACCTCTTTTATTACTTCTCTCTCTCTCACACTAATTCTTCCTCTTACTCCATTTGCAATGCTTGCTCTTGCTCTCTTGCTCTTCCCTCAAGTGAAAGCTACAGCTGGCCAAGCTGCTTTCTTGTTCCATTTCCCTAAGCTATGGACCTCTCTTAACCCTTCCATTCACTCTACTCCTTCCTTTCCAGCTCTGAAATCTCTCCTCCATGAATTCTCTATTCACTACTGCAATTGCCTCTGATATTGGGGTGGATTCCTTCTCACCTGCTTTCCACCAGCACTCACATCTGCATTTCCTGCCCTTAGTTTCAGTAATTTCTCCATGTTTCTTTTTTGTTGCTGCTTATTGCTTTTTTTATATTGACATTCTTTACCTCCTTCCTCTGCAGAGCAGGCTGACAAGTCATCCGGCTGCTGGCACCCGCACCCCTGGACCAGGGTATGGCCAGCGACACGGTCTCCTCCATGCAGACTGGCACACAGCATCTCCCCCACGGGCACCTGGATCCGATACCTGGGGGGCGCACCTCTTTAGGTCTGGGGGCACCGTGCACGGCCATCAGTCACCATGACTGCCCCTCAGTTTTCCACCTGGATTTTCTCCCTGGAACCAGATGTGCAATGGTGTCAAATGCACTACGTGCCAACACCTGCTGCCCTCCAACCCCCAGCTAAATGCTGCTCCTTGCAGTGCCTCTGACTTCTGCCAGTTGCTGCTACAAAGCACTGTAAACCCCTTGCCCACCCCCAAGGGAGGAGAGCTATCATGGAATGCTCGATCCTCCCCCTCCCCTGTCGACCCCCAATGACCTGAATCCATTCCTGAACCCAGATCACCGGCATAGCATGAGGTGTGGCATCCAGCGCCTCAGTCCTCAGCACCACCAGTTGCTTACTGTTTAATTTTTTTTTTCCATTCTTAGATTGTAAATTTTGATTTATTATTTCAAATGTATTTCCTTTTTTTATACATTTTACTTTATATATGTTCTCTCCTGCTCTCTTCCCCCTTCCCTAGGATACATCTGGAAATGAGTTGTTATTTCCTGGTGGAGCTTATGAAATAAATCAATAAGCAAATATATTATTTAAAGTGCTGGATAGACTGGAGGAGTTTGGACTGAAACTGTCCATGGAAAAGTATACATTTTTCAGAAGCTCAGCAAACTGTGTAGGATACATTGTTTCTTGGGAAGGAATTTATGCTGATCCTGAAACAGTACAAGCTTTAACTACATAAGCAAAACCAGCTCAACCCAACTGAAAGAACTGAAATGATTTTGGGGGTTCTTAGAATACAATAGAAGGTTTATAAATGACTATGCCAAAATTATTCAGTCACTGTTAAACCTGACACAAGGTTATCCAGCAGCACACAAAAGATGCAAAGCACCTTGATACGAGCCTGCCCTTAAAAGTTACTATTGATTCACTGAACTATTTGGATCCAGGTGGAATGCCAACTGTGACCGTGCTTTTGCACACATTATCAAACAACTGACAAGTGTTAGCATATTGAGACCCAAACAAACCATACACTCTGCATACTATGGATGCAAGTTTCCATGAACTTGGAGTAGTGTTGTGTCAGTCGTACTGTCAGCAGCAGGACGAGGCAGCACAAAGTTCAACAGTTCATGAATTCTTTAATTCAGTTAGTACAGAGACTTACAAAACTCACTTACAGGGAAAGTGCCTTGCAGTGCTGAACACCAAACAGTAACTCTACTGGTTTTGCCCGAGAGCTTTTTCAGTCATACCCAGAGTGCCTGAGACTTGTGGCTTGTGTAAGAAGAATTTTGACAATTTTGACACCATCTGAATGCAACTATCCAGTTCACGAATTAGAATTTTTGGCACTGAAATGGGCAATTGTGGGCCAGTTTTATGAATACCTGTTTGATACCCACATCACTGTAAAAATTGATAATAATACATTAACGTATGTCAAAAGAAGAGCCAAACTTGATGCTGCTGATCATCATTGGCTTTCAGCATTATCCACATACAATTACTCTATAGAGTATTACACTGGACTGAAATACATTGATGCTCATGCTGTATTGAGATGCACACATGATGACACCCACAATTAGGACTGGTTCAGAATTTCTTAAGCAGCTGTGCAAGCCTTGTCTTAAAATTATGACACTGATGAACAACCATCCCCTAGAAATCCAGTTTGCTTTATCAACAGTTCAGGTGCCACTGCTAAATGTTTCCCTGTAACTTATTGTAATTTCACAGCTCTTGATACATCTTCTTTGCAGCACTTAAATCAAAAAGATCTGCAGTGAGAACAGTGTTAAGACCCATGTTTTAGAGACATTGTACTGAGGCTCCACAGTGGGGAACTAGTTGACCATGTAGACATGATTCATAGAGATACTCCTTTGTTGCTCAGAAAATGGCAGAAATTGAATATATGTGATGGACTGGTATACAAAGATTTTTGAGGTACTGAAGGGCACAAGAAGCATCAACTATTGTTGCCAGTTAAATTTTGTAAACATGTATAGTGCATTGTATGATGAAATGTGACATTTGGGTCTAGACTGCATACTAGATTAAATCTGACACAGATTATATTGGCTCAAGATGGGGGTAGCAGTTGAAAAACAATCAGTCACCAATGTATCTGTTACATTCAGAGAAAGACATTTCCCAAACATGCAGTTCCGCTTGTCAATATCATAATTAGCACTCCCATGAAACTCACTTGTACTGAGTTCCTTTGTCTTGAACCCAACAGTAAAAAGGTAGCCAATGAGTTAGTTGTGACTGATCATTTCTTGCAATATGCACAGGCCTTTCTGATCAAAGATCAGAAAGCATCAACAGTAGCTAAAGTCCTAATGAAGAAGTTCATTGTTCACTATGGTACACCTTTACTCATTGCTTCCTAGAACACGCCTCTAGGTGGCAGCAAATGTACTGCAGTGTATCCCAGAATGAATACGAAAGTCAGCTACAGACTTTCTGTGTGCTCTTGCAACATATGGAGATGTCACTCATATGTTTTAATATTACTTGCCAGCCAGAATTGATTAGAATTGACTATATAGCATGGTTAGAAAGGTACTTTTGTGCTGAACAACTTTGCCACTGATACTTTGTGTGTTAAGATTGCTTTCCCTAAAAAGTCTGTATTCTGATTTTACAACAAACTGAATAGCTGTATGTTAAAGGTAGGAGTTTGTTTAGTCCATTTAATAGCATTTAGTAGCTAAAATCTTTGATGTCTGTGATGTGTAGAGGTTGCTTGGGGGGGCCAGGGGGCCAGAATAGTGTACGGGGCATCCCTTTTGCATGATTTGCAGCCCTTTACCTGATTCTCGGTTTTGGACACTATGGTAAGATGTTGCTGGGAGGTGGGGATTTGGAGAAGCCAGAGGGAGGTCCCGTGCACAGCGGAGGGTGGTAGGATTGAGATTGTTAGGTCCAGAAGGCATCCTAGATTATGACTGGCAATAGAGAGAGGCCAGACGTGTTTGGTGCCTGTCTCCAGGGAATCTACCAGACCGAGTGGTCAGGTAACCCAAGGGGCTGCCTCGCTCACAAATCACCTGAGGGCAGTGGTATGCAATGCCAGATCGATTAGGAACAAGACCGCAATTATTATGGATCTGGTTTCCTCATTCGATCTGGCTTGCATTACAGAGACCTGGGTTGGGGAAGATGCAGGCCTGGTTTTTGAGGCCGACGTCACCCCCAGGTATACCGTAGTGTACTGTCCCAAAGAGGAATGTGGGGGCGGTGGTGTAGCCATCTGTTTTAGATCCAACCTGGGCTACACCATGCACCCAGTGGGAACCCCGGGTTCTTTTGGATGTGTGGCCATTCATGGGGGTCCAGGCACAGTTTACAGGATTTTCCTTGTTTATCGCCCTTCTGGGACAGCGGGGAATTTCCTGCATGAGGTTGCTGAATTCATCGCTGGTGAAACATTCAAAGCCCCCAGATGTATTATTCTGGAGGATTTCAATGTTTGGGCTGACGACAAAGCCTCTCAGCTTGGTCATAACCTCCTCCAAACTAGTCGTCTTTGGGCCTGTCGCAAGTTGTTTCTGCTGCAACTCATCAGGGTGGCCACACATTGGATCTGGTGTTCTCACTGGGGCTTGAGATAAATAATCTCAGGATAGATCAGGTGGCTTGGTCTGATCATTGCACAGTGCAGTTCACATTCAGGGCGCCCATTGGACACTCTCCCCCTACAGAGAAGACGAGCTGTCGCCCTTTGTGGGGACTGAGCCCGGAGGGCTTTTTGTCGGCAGCCGATCTATCTGATATGGGAAATGTATGCATGGGAGGCTTTGGTATCATGGTGGACTCGTATAATAGAGTTCCATATGATGCCATTGACTCCCCCACACCTGTCCACGTATGACCCAAATCTTCCTACCTGAGGTCCCCCTGGTTTGATAGGGATCTCAGGGAGATGAAGAGACAGGGTCAGAGGTTAGAGCACTGCTGAAGGAGGTCCAGCCTGGATGAGGACAAACTGGCCCTGTATGTGCATTATAATGCATACTAGGGAGCAATCAATCATAAGAAGGCAGTGTTCCTGTTCAGGGAGATTGCCGCCGGGAAGAACCAACCAACTATACTTTTTCAGACTGTGGACAGGCTACTTCACTCTGCCTGTCTACAGCCAAAGAAGGTTTTTTGAAATACTGAATGTGAAGAGTTCGCTTGGTTCTTCTCAGACAGAGTGTCCGGTATCTGGCAGGGAGTTTCTCCAGTCAGCAATGCCATAGCTGGCAGTGGTCACCAGAGGTGTACTAACTGTGCTCCCCATGGGGGAGTTTAGACCAGTGGATGCAAGTGAGGTTATCAGGGTGGTGACCAATCTGAAGCACACCTTTTGTGAACTGGATCCAGTGCCAACGTGTTTCCTGATAAGATACATTGACACCATTGGCCTGGAGTTTGCTCTGATTGTCCAGTGTTCCCTATCTGATGGGGTCTTCCCTGATGCCTTGAAGGAGGCACTGGTGAGACCACTCCTAAAGAAACCATCTTTGGACCCGGAAGTCAGGGAAAATTACCAACTTATCTCCAGTCTCCCCTTTTTGGCGAAGGTTGTGGAGAAGGTAGTGGCACTTCAGATGAAGGAGCACCTCGTGACCCGAGAGCTGTATGAACAGTTCCAGTCAGGGTTTCAGTCAAGGCATAGCACAGAAACAGCATTTGTTCAGGTGCAGGATGATCTCCTCAGGGCTAGAGATCGAGGAGAGAGGACAATTCTTGTTCTCCTTGATCTCTCTTCAACTTTTGACACTGTGGACCATTGTGTGTTGCTTGACCATCTCAGGGAACTCTGTGGACTCACCGGTACTGTCATCTGCTGGTTTGAGTCCTTTTTAACCAATAGGAGGCAGTGGGTTGTGATGGGGAATTTCTCCTCCACCTCTAGCCTCCTTTCTTGCGGAGTACCTCAGGGTTCAGTTCTGGACCCAATGTTGTTTGCAGTGTATATGCTGCCCCTGGTGGGGTCATTAGGAAGTATGGCTTGGGTTTTTATTGCTACGCCGATGATACCCAGCTATACTTATACTTTGCCCCAGGAACACCTAACGCGGTGGATGTGCTAAACAGCTGCCTTGCTGAGATCAATGATCGGATGTCATCTAGCTGGTTGCGACTGAACCCCAATAAGATGGAGGAATTGGTGGTGGAGTCGGCCAGCGTGCATGATAGGTTGGCTTCTGATTCAGAGACTGGACTTGTTCTGGGCTCTGTCTAATTGAAGGCCTCCTCAAAGGTACAAAATCTTGGCATTATTCTTGATAGGAGTTTGACTATGGAGGCGCAGATTTCCTCCATCATCCGCTTCTGCTTTTTCCATCTCAAAAATACCCTCAGGATAAAGCCCCTTGTTCTGCCTCCGGACCTCCCCACTTTGATACATGCCTTAGTTACATCAAGGCTTGACTACTGTAATGCGCTCTATCTCAGGGTCATGGAAGGATCCCTCCACAGACTGCAGCTAGTGCAGAACACAGCTGCCTGGTTACTTACTGGGCAGCTGAAGTTTTGCCATATTACACTGGTGTTGCATGAGCTGCATTGGCTGCTAGTCAGGTGGAGGATCCTCTTTAAGATGGGGCTTCTCACCTATAAGGCCCTACACAGTCAGGGCCCTGGTTACCTGCTAGACCTTCTGGTTCCTGCTGTCTCAGCTGGCCCCCTCCATTCCTCTTGTGGAGGCCCCCTAGCGGTTCCCAGGTCAAGGCTGAAATCGGCCTGCGATAGGGCTTTTAGTATCATTGCTCCCATCCTGTGGAACTCGCTCCCTCTGAAGTTAAGGGGGCCTCCACTTTGGAGGTATTCAAGGCCCGCCTTATGGCCCTCCTACTCACCCAGGCATTTTTAGACTAAGCTATTGACCTGTGAGTTCTGATTTGAGTATAGTAGTTGATGATTAAGTATACATATGTTTATAATTATTTCCTATGTTTTTATTGATGTATCTTTGAATATGTGCTTATTTATTTGTGCAGCACCCAGAGCCTCCAGGATTGGGTGTCTTCTCAAATAAATTTTACCTTACCTTACCTATCACAAATACTTTAGGAGTTATTTGCATTTGTTTATGGCATGGTGTGTATGGCTGAGATTTGTCCCTCAAACATCACCAAAGTTCCTTGAATAAAACAGGGAAAAACACAATGTTTTATAATAGAAAAACAGCTTTTTAGTACAAATGTACTATTGTAACTACATCTAATGTATGAATGCTTAATTTGGTGTTGATATGTTACATATTTCTCAACCAAAAATGACTTACGTTGCCTTTTTTAGTGCAACAAAACCCAACCTTTTGTTGGTTATTTTGACTAGTATAGAAAAAAATAAATTATTAATTGCATAGCACCATTGGAAAGGTAATTTTGTGTTGAACAACTTTGCCACTCATACTTTATGAGTAGCACTTATGGTTCATAAGGTGGTATCAGCATTTGTTTGTGGCATGCTGATTATGGATTGATTTTGCTTCTAAGATAGGCCCAGGATGCAGTGTTAAGAGTATACAGGAGGCAAGTGGTGGAACTCTTAAAGAGCTCCTGTGGAGTGAATCCATTCAGATCAATGCAGAGACTTTGAATGTAAGTTAGTAAAAAACTCCTGTCCCTATGGGACAACATTGGCAAATCATGAACAACTCCATATCACCGGCTAGGTGACCTTCAACCAGAATGGTTTAACAGGACCTTTTTAACCATGCTGTGGTACTCTAGATCCTAAATGAAAGTCAAAATGAAGCAAGCAAGTAAGCTCCCTTGTGTGCACCCGTAGAACTGTGCAAAAAGTGATCAATTTGCTCTTTGTCCTGCTATTTCATGTTCAGAAGAGAAACTACTGTAGATTGTCTTTAGGCATTTCTTTTGGAGTTTATGTTGATGGATCATTATTTGAAAGCTATAGGCAGTATGTGCAAAGGCTCAAGGATCAGTTGG
This sequence comes from Neoceratodus forsteri, assembly GCA_016271365.2. Classification (NCBI taxonomy): domain Eukaryota; kingdom Metazoa; phylum Chordata; order Ceratodontiformes; family Ceratodontidae; genus Neoceratodus; species Neoceratodus forsteri. Next base: position 934,407,002 of record CM028131.1, read on the forward strand.
ATGTTGTGTACAGCCTTGTCTCACAAACCTCAGAAAAATCAGTTAAGTCAATTCTGAAACTTTGGTATGATGCTCCTGGTGCTTCCACTGATTTGTCCATGCGTATGGTGCATAAAGCTATATACATAACCACCAGATCTTTGCCCTGAATCAAGTTCCACAATGATAATGGGTAAAATGGTATATAAAAATGTTTTATTTATTTATGCCTTTGATGACATAGAGACATAGAAACAAAACATTTAATGGCAGATAAGGACCGCGTGGCCCACCTAGTCTGCTCATTTCCCTACCTAATGGATAAGCTGCAGATCCTAGTTAACCAACAGCCCACTTCCTCCTGCCCCCCACTAGAATTGCCTTGTGTCTATCCCATGCATTCTTGAATCCCCCCACTGTTTTTGACATTACAACCTCCTCAGGAAGGCTGTTCCATGCATCTACAACCTTCTCCATGACAAAATACTTCCTCACATTACCTCTGAGCCTTCCCCCCTCTAGCACACCTCTTTTTCTGAAAGATGCTACCCTCTTGGACTTTGTTGATTCCCTTGAGGTACGTAAAAGTTTCTATCACGTCCCCCCCTTCTCCCCCCTTTCCTCGAGGCTATACATATTAAGCTCCTTTAATCTTTCTTCATCTGTCTTCTGGTGCAGAACCTGCACCATTTTTGTTGCCCTCCTCTGGATAGCCTCCACCCTGTCTATGTCTTTGTGGAGATGGGGTCTCCAAAACTGCATGCAGTACTCCAGATGTGGTCTCACCAACTGTTCTTACAGAGAGATAACACATTTCTGTTTTCTACTAGTGATGCCTCTTCCTATGCATCCCAGTATCCCCCCAACCATCCATACTGCCTTCTCACATTGCTTGCCCACCTTCAGGTCATTTGATATAACTACCCTCTGGTCTCTTTCCATTTTTGTTGTTGTCAGCATCTTACCCCCATTGTGTACCCTTTCCCTGCATTTTTGTTTCCTAGGTGCATTACTTTGCACTTCATTGCATTGAATCTAAGCTGCCATACATTTGACCATTCCTCCAACCTTGTCAAGTCCCTTCTCATCCTTTCCTCCCCAGTAGGTGCACTGATCCAGATGACCATTTTCAGTCAAGACTCCGGCCACAAGGTGGCAAAAAATAGGTACAGGTACAAACAATCAATTACAAGATACAATACATGCACACCCAAAAGCTGGCAGTGAGGGTGGAGAGAGAGATAACAGGGGTAATGCAATGACAATGTGCAGACAGGGTAGACAGGTAATGCTATATCAGTATGTACATAAGCATAGCCACAGGCTAAATAATAATGATGGTGCAAGACACAAGCAATAATGGTGTACAGGTACATGGTCCAATTCAAGAACAAGTGAGAAGAAACGGTTGCTGCAATAAAAATTCAAATAAGAAAACAATCACAGTTCATAACATCAAAGGGGCAAGACAAGAGGAAAGGGGGGTCGAGGTAGTCTTAGGGGTGGGGCAGGAAGGAGAGAGGTGGGAAATAGGGGCAGGCTAGTGGGGGCAGGAGGGGGAGTATACATGCTATAGGGCATCAGGGGAAAGTCTGAGTGCTATTAGAGCATAGTCAAGTTTTTTCATTTGCTTGTTTGTTAAAACGTTATTTATTTATTTATTATACAGGAACAAATGGTTAGCTCCGAAGGCACTGTTTTCAACCAAGGTCCTGTGTAATAGTGTGAGTCCATAAATAAAATACAACAGTTAACATACAAACATAAAACTATACAATTAAACATACAATAACAATATGAAACTAAAACATGTACATACAGTTTGCAAATGTTCAAGCAATTTTACTTTAAAACTGGACAGGTTATATATGGTTTTTAAGTGTTTTGGCAAATTATTCCAGTAAGTGGCTGTTCTATTTTGCAGCTTTAACTCCCCTATTTTGTTACAATATTTATGTATTGGGATTCTATTATCTGAATTCCTTGTACAAAAATGTTGATTACCTGGTAGTTGTAGCATAACATATTTAGCTAAAGGATGTTTATTTTTCCCATACATAATCTTATGACAGTTTATTAACCACATGTAGTTTCTTTGAGCATCAGGATGTAGCCAATGCAGTTGATTAAATATTATACAGTGACGTATTTTGTATTTGCCTTTGGTGATAAATTTACCCAGTCTATAAAATGTTTGGTTAACTTTCTTTAATACCTTCTGGGTAGAGTTCATGTAAATCAATGCTCCATATTCTAGTACCGGAATCAACATTTGTTTAACAAGCTTCTCTCTAGCTTCTTTAGGCAAGACTCCAGATAGCCTCCTGAGAGCTCCCAGTCTTTGATTTACTTTTTTAACCTGGGTATCAACATGATCTTCAAAAGTCATATATGAATCTATATATAAGCCCAGGTACCTATATCCTTTCACTTCACCAATTGGGGTATCATTGGATAAGTGGATGTGTAACTGTGGCCCAGCCTTTCACTCTTGCCCCAGATAAAACATCATACTCTGGGTTTTTTTTTGCATTAAGAAGTAGGCCAGAGGCACCCATCCACTGCTCCAACTGAATTAGGTCACTCTGTAATTGCTGTTTCAAATTTTCAACATTCTCTGCCGAGACCAGTAAGACCTTGTCATCAGCATATAGTTTAGTTTCTCCGTATCTGATTGTTTGTACTAGACTATTAACATAAACATTAAACATTAATGGGCCAAGGATCGATCCCTTAGGAACCCCCTGATTTATTTCCTCAAGGCTCGACACTGAGGCACCATTAATGATGCATTGCCTGTGATTTCAATCAATCAATCAATCAATCTTTATTTTACCAGGTGAAGCACCGTTGAGCAAGTTCATTTCCAAGGTGGGCCTGGGCATACAGAAATAACATCCAATACATAAGAAATACACATATGTATACACAGATACAGCAATACTACTCCTAGTAAAAGCAGCACAGATGAAACAGCAAATAAAATACGGGCTGTACATAAGGTAGAAATTCAACAGGATTTGCCCCCACAACCCCCTACTTAAGGATTCTTAACTCCGGGGGGGGGTGCATGTCGGGGGGGGGTGAAAGTAGTAAAAATATAAAAGTTTGGGCCGGGCGCAATAAAAAACTCACCAACACCCAGACCCAAACCCAGTACCTCAGCCACCCCAGCCATTGCCAAGTCCTCGATGCCATGCTGCAGCTTGACAGATGACCACAACACCACCCCTTACAGCCTCTCCACCCCCAGCCTATGCTTGCTGTGCTCGCTTCCACCCCCCCATGTGCATACTTATAGCGACTTCCTGTCACCTAGTTCGCCCACCCCCTCATCCGGTCACCCTTACTTTTTTGTTGCCCCCCAGACAGCCTCCATTTGACAGACTGTCCCCCCCCAGCCCCGTCACCTGGAAAACTGGGGTTTACCTTATGTCTAGCCTGGGAGTGGAGCCTGCAGGGAGTCGGTCACCATCCTGCTGCTGGCTTTTTCCTCTGTTTTTACCCCAAGGGCCCAGGAGTAGGTCCAGAAGGGATTTGAAGCCTTAAAGGAGAATAAGGCAATGGGACTGGATGGGATTCATCCAAGGGTCCCAAAGGAAGTGAGCACAGTGCTGGCTACCCCTCTGGCAGCACTTTTAGCGCCTCAGTGGCAATATGGGAAGTTCCAGAGGACTGGAGGAGGGCTGATGTGATCCCTCTGTACAAAAGTGGCAGTAGGGAGGATACTAGCAACTACAGACCAATCAGCCTCACATCAGTGGTGGGGAAGTTAATAGAGACACCACTAAAGGGAGGCACACAATGCACCTGGAGGCAAAAGGGCTGCAGGACACCTGCAGCATGGTTTCACGGGGGAGGTTATGTCAAACTAATCTCATAGATTTCTTTGACTGGTTTACCAGAGAGGTGGATCAAGGTAGAGCAGTGGACATGACCAATCTGGACTTCAGTGAGATAGTGTAAGAGAGCATTGGGAAATGTAGCTGGATGCTGGGGTGCACTGGAAGAGAAATTTCTAGCAGAGGGAGGGAGATAGTGCTGCCATTGTATCACTCACTGGTGAGACCCCACCTGGAGTACTGTGTCCAGTTTTGGAGGCCACAGCTCTGTAATGACACTGAAGGGAGGAGGAGGTACAGAGGAGGGTAACAAATATGGTGAGGGGGTTGCACGAGAAGCCATACAAAGGAAGCCTGCAGGAACACAACATGTACTCCCTGGAAGAGAGGAGAGTGAGAGGAGACATGATTGAAACCTGCAAGTACCTCATAGGAGTCAACAAGGTGCAAGTGGAGGGTCTATTTCAGAGAAAGGAAGGCACTAGAACAAAGGAAATGCAATAAAGTTAAGAAGGGGAAGTTTAGGAAAGATGTGTGGAAATACTTCTTCATGGAAAGGGTGGTGGATGATTGGAATAGTCTTTTAGAGGAGGTAATGGGGGCAAAGACTGTGGAGAGCTTCAAGCATGCATGGGATAGGCACAGGGGCATATTAGGTAGGGGAACGGGGAGAGGCAGTGACACCTATGACCAATGAGGATCAGTGGTGTTGGAATAGGCATGACAATGGGCAGACTAGATGGGCCTAAAGGTTCTGTTCTGCTGACAAAAGTTATGTTTCTATAAAAAAGCGCTATCCAGCCAGCCCATTGGAACAGAGAGCTGAGGTGCCTTATGACTTACTTCTCCCACACTGGTGACCCAAGTTCAAGAATGAACTTGGGCTGCAGGGGGCAGGTTGGGCGGAGAAGAATTGAGCATCCCAGAGGACACACTTTTCCTAACAGGAGGGAGGACTGCCAGCTCTGCTGCTATACTGCCACCTGGCAGACCACAGGTGGCAGTGCAGTTAGTGTAACTAGTAGGTAGGAGGATGTCGGCAGATGCCATATGACTCATGCTTCTATAGGTACATGTTTGGTGCTCCCTTGACACTAGTATTCTGAAAAACCTGAAAGAAAAGAGGAAATATGCCGAGTGGCAAGATGAAGCTGACCAGCTTACAGGCCCTGCACCTGGTTACCTAGGGTGGTCTCTCACGCTGGGACCTTCTGTGGTGGAGGTGGGGTGGGGGGGCTGCCACCCCTGCCAGAGGGTGAAGCTCTGGGGGAACATGGGGAGGCTCCGATAAGATGGGACTTAGGGAATGCCAGAGTGAAAGGGCTGGAACTGGGTCAAGCAGATGGGAGCCCTTTGAGAGCAGGTGACATAAACAGATGCAAAAAAGTGTTTGCTAACAGTCAGTTGGGTGGGTTGAAAGGCAGACTTGTATATTTGTAAGTGTACCAATGCAAGATCCTGGGCACTGCAGCATCAGGCCTTCAACAGTATTTAATTTCTCTGGGTACCCAGTAGTAGAAGTAAGCTGTTGGTTAATTAGGATCTGCAGCTTATCTGTTAGGTAGGAAAATGGGCAGACTAGGTGGGCCAAGCAGTCCTTATCTGCCATCAAATTCTATGTTTCTATGTTTACAACATAACAGGACAGCAGTTAAATCAAATGTGATTGCTTTAAAAGTTAATTGAAACTGAGAGGATCTGCTACTGAAGGAAGTGGGAGGCCTTACAGTGCAGTGGGCTTTGCCTGGAAATCTTGTGTTAGGATGTGTGGAGGCCTAGTGTGCTGTCTCTGTGGTGAGGTCTGGACAGCAGAGAGTTTATTGCTTGTGGAGATACACTTGAAAATAGTGAAAATGGAAATTGAGTTCCTATTGAACAACATCATGCCTAAAACAGTTTTGCATAACTCCCATTCCTCCATTTCCTCCCTACTCCGCTTCATCAACGCCATCCACACCACTATGGATCTTGGCCACATTACCACAGCCATATTCATTGACCTAGCCAAGGCTTTTGACTCTGTCTCCCACACCCTTCTGCTTTCTAAATTACTCTCCTCAGCCCTATCCCCTGCCTCAGTGTCCTGGTTCAGTTCCTATCTATCCAGCCGCTCCCAATCTGTTTCTATGAACAACATCACATCTCCCACCCTCCCCATCCTCGCCCGTGTACCCCAGGGCTCTATTCTTGGTCCGGTTCTTTTTTCCCTCTACATCAATGACCCTCCCTCAGTATGCACCCAATCCAACATCCACATGTATGTGGATGACACCATCCTTTTCCTATCTGGCTCTTCCGTACAAGCCATGCAATCCCCTTCAACTTGCTCTTTCATCAGTAACAGCCTGGTTTGACACCAACTCCCTTAAACTGAACACCAAGAAAACCATTGCCATGACCTTCGGCTGCACACAAAAGCTTGACAAACTTTCTCTGGTTTCTTTTCAGCACCAGATCCCCCCCTTAACAATGTCAGCACTTACAAATACCTGGGGGTCTGAATCGACCCCTTCCTTGATTTCTCCTCCCATTTCAGTGCATTCCACACAAAGATGCTCCCTAAACTTGGGATACTCCATCGGCACAAAGCCAGCCTGTCCCTCCCCATAAGATGTGACCTATTAGTCAAATGGATCCTCCCTGCCTTCGACTTCACCAACATAGTTTTCAGTGCTGCCCCAGCCACCTCTCTTGCTAAACTGGATGTCCTATTCTATGCCTTTTGTTGGTTCACCTCCAACAGTCCCCCACTAACTCACCACTGTGACTTCTACTCCACTCTCTCTCGCCAGCCACTTGCACTGAGGTGCTTCTCTCACTGCTCTACCTTCATAGCCAAGTACTGGTTTGGGTCTCTTCCTTCATACCTTACCTCCCTTCTCTCTCCTGCCTCTCCCTCTCCATATAACTCTCGGTCTAGCTGTGCCTGCCCCTTTTCTCTCCCTCATATCTGAACCTCAGCTGGCAAACTCTCTTTCTCCTGCAAGTTTCCCCTCCCTCTGGAACAGCCTTCCCCTCCCTACCCATCTTTCACCCTCCTTCCACTTGCTCCAGTGCTTACTCAGACCAACACCGACCACCTCCTGCAGCTGTTCCCCTTCCTAGCCCATAACCTCATTATGCCACAATTTCATTCCCTTCTTGTTCCAACCATTGTACAATAGCTGTGCCCTACATTGTATATAAGGGGCAGGATATTCAAAAAGGTTGTGCCTGGCACAACCCTGTAAAGCACCCCAGTGCCATATTCAAATGGGTAAGTTGCGCAGCGCAAATTCTGATGCACCCGGGGTGCATTGCTAATGCATGAGATGCATCTGCAGGGGGCATTCCCATGCATATGCAGCACATCCCGATATTCAGCCCGGGATATGCAACGCATCTGCTGGCACAACCCCCAGATGTGCCACATGCTGGGGCACAAAGTTGAGCCAGAAAATCCTGGCTCGAGAGATCATGTGATGTAGAGTGCTGAAGAGCAGCTCCCTCAAGAAGCTCCTGCCTCCCGTTTATTATTTTATCTCATTTTGGTGTTTTAATTCACTATTTTCCCTAGTTTCTCAGATTCAACGCTGTATAATAGCTGTCGCACTCTGTTCTGGTTATATCTCGAGCGGATGGAGACTTACATGAAGAAAGCCCCACAGAAGCATACCCCTCCAGCAACTCCCGAGAAGGCCCCTAAGAAACCCAGGGCCTCGGGTGGTTCTGGGCCTGATCCTTTTAGCCAAAGTGGTGATCAGGAGCCTTAACGCTTTCCAGATTTCTTGAGGAGTTGAAACCCTTTCGAGAGGAAATGAAGGATATGGCAATGGATCTGAAATCGCTATCTAGAAAATTAGATGAACTCTCACTGTCTGTGTCTGATAATACAGCCTGAATTGCTTCTATTGAGAAAAGAATTGGTAGTCTCGATCCTGAATGGGTTTTGATGCGCCAGAAATTGTCTCGTTTTGAAGCTAAGCTCGAGGACCTAGAGGGTCGGAGCCGAAGAATTAACGTAGTGGTTCTCGGCTTACCAGAGGGAGAGGAAGGCCAAAATATTGTGGCATTTGTTCAGAAGCTGGTTGAGGGGGTGGCTGACCCATCTCTATTCAGCCCCGGCTACATTATAGAGCGTGCCCACAGGGCTTTACGGCCCAAACTATCACCCGAGGAGCCCCCCCGGCCTACTGTGTGCCAGTTCCTGAATTATTTGGAGAGACAGCATTTCCTACAAAAAGTGCGTGCTTTGCAAGAAGTTCGTTGGGAACATATAAAGCTGAGAATCTCACAAGATCTACCCATCTCGATCCGCTTGTAATGCAAGGCGTTCCACCCTATTGTCACTAAGCTAATTGCAGCTGGTTTGAAGTTTAGGATGAGTTATCCAGCCTGACTACAGATTTCAACTAATGGATCCTAGAAAAGCTACGAAGACCCTGAAGAAGCTTTGAGGAGCCTTAAATCCATGCTGCCAGATCTCTTTAAGGACTCTTGAATGGTTGTGGTGCAGTATGGAGTACTGCATGGAGTCAAGAGTTTGAATTTTTGTTTTTTCCCTTAGAGAAATTTTTTAATGTGCAGACGGGAAATCGCATCTATCGCATTGGACTGGGGGATCATCCCAGACCGTCCCGACTTTCTTTTCTTTCCATCTCATAATGGGCCCATGCTGGTCTGAAGCAGTGGACACTCCAGTTTGGGGCCTTCTTGGGGGGGTTATGAGCCAGGCTTTGGTGGTTACTTTTGTTGGGGGTTGAATGTGCCCAGTTCGATCGGTTGTGGGCCAGTTTCTAGTTTTTTCTTTTTGGATTGACACTGGGATGGTCCTGGGCTTTCTCCATCTCGGCTTTCCATTTAGTGGGTCAGGGAATTGGCCACTAGAAGGCGTTCCAACCTTTGGGGACTTGCAAGGAAACTCTACTCGAGGAGGAATTAGCAGTGTTTCACTATTCAGCTGGGGCGTAGCACTCTCAATTTTCCAGGGAGGACCTGTCCATTGGATACTGGCTCATAGTGGGTAGAGGCAGCTTTTATGCCTTCCCCTCTGGTGGAGCAATCCCAGATTTTCCCCATCTCAATTCTTGCTCTTAATACGAGCTGGGGTATTTTCCCTTCCGGATTTTCTGGCCCTGATCTGGTTTCTGGTGGTTCACCCTGTGCTTCTGGTTTTAATTCGGGTCATCACAAGCATCTGGGTGATGAGATAGTTTTACCATAGTCCCCCTATGACAATTTCTCTTATGCTCTTGCTCTGGCTGGACCAAGGTGAAGGCCCAGGACCATTTCCCTTCTTTGGGGGTAAAACTTGCAGTGTTTGGTTTCTATAGACTGCAATTTGTGCGCAACAGCGCTATTTGGGTTCATTATCGGGGGGCTGGAGTAGAGGGATTAGAACCAGTACTGTGTTGAACGTTGCTTGTGAGTTTTGTGGGGGGAGTGTGGGTGGGGTTTGGGGTACGGTTTGAGGGTTGGTGATACAGGGGATGAGTGGTACCTATTTCTGGGGGGGCTAGGGAGGAGGGTGGGTGTTGCTGCAGTAACCCTGGGGATACATGTAAAAGGGATATGCATCTCGTGTGCTGAGTGTAATTATTTCAACTCGTTTATCTCTTCTACATGGTTAATGAGTTAATATTCGTGTCTTGGAATGTTAAGGGGATCAGAAAACAACATAAGCAATATCAGGTTCTCAAACATTTAAGTCTGTTTAGTTCACAGATAACCTTTTTGCAAGAAACCCATTTATTAGAAGTGGAAGCCTTGCAATTATGGAGGCAACAAGTGGGATCAATTTATAGTGCCCAGGGCACCACGAATAGCTGCTGAGTCATGCTTATGATTAATAGGAGTATTCCATTCTCTTCCACACAAGTGATTAAAGATACCGAGGGTAGGTTCATCCTGGTTAAAGGTACCCTCTGGTCTGTCCCAATATTATTGGGCTCTGTTTATGGCTCTAATCTGGATGACCCTGGATTTTTCATGAGGCTTGTATCTATCATTCTCCCATTGCTTCCCATTAAAATTATTTTAGGGGGAGATTTCAATCAAGTACTTGATCCTCACTTAGACAGACTGGGCAGTGGCCTGGGTAGGGCTACCCCTGGGCAGAAGGCATTTAGGGATTTATTAGGTCAATGCGGGCTCTGCGATGTCTGGCGTGTTTTACACCCTGACTCTAGGGAGTTTACCTTTAGGTCTATGGCACATGGCTCGCAGTCCCGCATTGACTATTTACTTATTTCTCAGTGTCTCTTGCCTGGGGTGAAGACCTCCTCGATTCAACCCAGCCCAATCTCCGATCACTCACTAGTGGTATGTAATTTGGTACTGCTAAATTCATTTAATAGGGAAACCAGATGGAAGCTCAATGACCAGCTCCTTAAAGATGTTAAATATTGCAAACTTATTAGGGAAAAAATAGAATCCTTCTTTTCACTAAACCCTGTAGATGATGCAAAGCCTGATATCTTGTGGGGGGCCTTCAAGGCTTTCATGAGAAGGATACTGATTAGCATGGCAGTTGGTAGGAAAAGAGAGCTGGAGAAAGAGCTTAAATCCTTATTAACCCAAATCAGATCTCTGGAAGTTAATCTCCCAGCCAATCCTCTAGACGAGGATACTCGGAATCTCCTGAAATTAAAGGATAAATACTTGGGGTTACTTCAAGAGAGAGCAGAACTAGCCATTATTTATACCAGAGCTAATTACACTGATCAGGGGGAGAAAGTGGGACGTTTACTGGTATCGCGTATTAAACAACAGGAATCAATGAGATTTATCCCGCCCATTAGACCAGTGGCAGATGGATCTCTTAAGGTGTCTCCTACTGAGATAGCTCAAGAATTTGCTGCTTATTATTCTAAATTGTATAGCGACATGGAGCACCCCCCCCCGCCCTGAAGACATACAGGGTTATCTAAGGGACTCCCACTTGCCCCTTCTCCCTGACCGGTGTAGTGATACTCTGATTGTCCCTATTTCCCAGGAGGAAATTGCTAAGGTTATTAGTGAGTTGCCTGCCAACAAGGTCCCTGGTCCAGATGGATTTTCTGCTTTATTTTACAAGGTCTTTCGAGACCTTCTCTTACCAATACTTAGTCACTTATTTCAGCAAATCCTATCTGGGGTGGAGACAGATCCGTATCTCTATGAGGCCCTGATTGTCCTGCTTCCCAAACCTGATAATGACCTCGAACAGGTTCAAAGTTACAGACCTATCTCGCTTTTAAACCAGGATATTAAGATTCTCTCTAAAATACTGGCTAATAGGTTAGCACTGGTTCTCCCTGGGTTAATAGGCACAAATCAGGTTGGATTTATGAAAGGGCGCTCATCTTCCGATCATTTACGCACCTTGTCGCATGTCTTCTCGGCTACCAGGGATGCGGAGTTCCCTGCGGGCTTGGTCTCCTTTGATGCTGAGAAGGCATTCGATCATGTGAACTGGAACTTTCTGTTCCACACTTTGGAGGCCTTCCACTACCCCTCTCTGTTTATCTCCTGGATTGCCGCCCTTTATAAAAATCCCTCGGCAAGAATTTCCGTGAATGGGGCCTTTTCCCATTCTTTCTCGCTTCACTCAGGTACTAGACAAGGGTTCCCACTCTCTCCTTTATTATTCAACTTATATCTGGAACCTCTTATTCAAAATATTCTCAATATCGATTCTATACAAGGGGTGAGAATTGGGCGGCATGAAGTTAAAGTCACTGCTTATGCTGATGACCTGTTAATACATCTGTCCCATCTGGTATCCTCTGTCCCGGCCTTAATAAGGGAAGTAGCAAGGTTTAGTGCTCTGTCCAACTATAAATTAAATGCCAGTAAATCCCTATTTTTCCCATTAAATCACAAAGTTTTCAAGACTGACATTAGCCCTCTTGGGCTATGCTGGACACCCAGGTCTTTCAAGTATCTGGGTATCAAACTTTCACGTAACCCCCTAGCATGGTTTAAGGAAAACTTGGATTCCTTATTGCAGAGGATTACACATGACCTTGATAGGTGGTATAAACTCCCTATTTCTCTGTGGGGCTGAATTAACATAATTAAAATGATAATATTTCCTAGGACTATCTACCTGTTGTCTCTTCTCAACGCTTTTATTCCTTTACTCTGGTTCAAAAAGGTACATGGTGTTTTTTTACTAGATTCATCTGGGCCGACAGGTATCCCCATTTGGCTTATCATAAGCTGGCAGCCCCAAAGCTAGAGGGGGGGCTGCGAATCCCCCATCTGGCTATATATCGCTGGGCTAGTCACCTTGCGAAATGTTTGTGGTGGGTATCTCCCAGCCCAGAAGAAATGCAACCTATCTGGCTCAAAATAGAATTGGATGCAATCAATGCCAAAAATCTGGACCCTCTTGCTTTATTTTTCCTTAGGTTATCCCAAGTAAGTGTGGCCATGGAATGTTCCACAATTATGACTTCCTTAAAGGTCTACTCACAGATATGTTCCTTTCTGCAGTATTCCCCCCATCTGGACCTGACCCAGTCTATCTGGAACTCTCCATCATTTACTATTAACAAGAGTCAAATCTCCCATCTTTGGTTGCCTCAATTGGGAGAGGGGAAGCTCTTGACTTTTACTGATGGTGGGGAGCATTGGTTATCAGTGAAGGAGATGGTTAGGAAATTTCTCATCCCAACCTCTTCTTATTTCAAAGTCCTGCAATTGAAACACTTACTTGTAATTACCCTGGGTAGTACCCCTCCTTCTCAGAGTATCTCTTCTCTGATGCCCGAGGTATCCCCACTTTCTGGATCTTCTGGTGTAATCTCTAAACTATATCAGGTTTTGTTTCATAAAAAATGTGGGGGTCCATTTGGGCCATCAAGATTTTGGAGTAACTTTTTCCCCCACTTTCAGCTGGATTGGCATTCTCTCTGGAAGTCATGTCATAAATTTAATTCACAAGATAGACTGCGTCTCAAGCAATATCATGTATTGCACAACTTATATTATTCCCCGGCTAAACTTCACAAGTGGGGCTACCTAGACTCAAACAAGTGCAACAAATGTTTGCAGGATGAGGGTACACTTTTTCACAATGCTTTGGTCTTGTCCAAGAATCTCCACCTTATGGGTTTCAAACTGAACTTCCTTAGACCCCTTGTTAGGCCTCCAAGAATATTTTATCCCTGAGATATGTGTGTTAGGGGACCTGTCCTCCATTAGAGTCAAGGTGCATAAATTTCACATATCCATGGTCGCCTTGTCGGCTAAGAAAATAATTCTCTGTCATTGGAAAGACTGGTCCTCCCCTTCCTTCCAGGAATGGGTAAGTGAAGTATTATCCAACTTGTGCACAGAAAAAGCAATAGCCAGTCTACATAATAGTCTGGCAGTTTATACTAGAATTTGGGATCCCCTTCACACACTAATCTCTCTGGTTCCAAATTAACCTTATACTAGGGTTGTTGCTTCTATATGGTTTTTTTGATTAGAGGCTCGGCATCTACGGGTACCGAGATGGGTTACTGCAGCAAGGGGAGGTGATGGAGAGGGGGGCAGCATCCTTTCACTGTGTATCAATGAGTCTCTATCAGTTTTCTCTGTATGCTGCCTTTTATGGTGGAAAATGTATGAACAAACTTTAAATTATAAAAAAAAAAAAAAAAAAAGAAAATCCTGGCTCAAATGCTGGACGCTCACAGGCTGGCTGCTGCATTGCAAGGCGCAACACAGCATCCACCAGCCATGGGTGGCCAACCGCCAGGCAAGAACACCATCTACAAGCACCCATCTTGTCCCTGGTAGTCCAGCGGTACTCCCCTCCATCCTGTACCTGATCTGTCCATTTGTATTAAAATAATATGCCCTGGCTAGTCTAGTGGCCCCCCTTCCTGAGACCCAATCCCCATATAATAGCACATAAATTCCTGGTAGTCCGATGGTCTCCCCCACCCCAATCCTCATAAATGACAATATAAGAACACCTGGTGGTCCAGTGGCACCCCCACCCTTGCAGTGACTCCTGTCCACCCTCCCCCATCATCGCCCGAGCAGCATCACCTGCCCACACACCACCCTGCTGCCTCGCTGAATGACAGCTTACAGTAGCAGCTGGGGTGCCTGATTAGTCCACACTGTGGACTATTGGGCCTGTAGTGAACACCGTACTAGTCATTCACAAATATGTGACTGACTAGCACAGTACACACTGCAGGCTCATTGGTCCACAGTGTGGACCAATAGGCTTATAGCTGCTACTGTAAGCTGTCATTCAGCAGGCAGCAGGGTGGTACGCAGGCAGGTGATGCTGCTCACCGATGATGGGGGGAGCTGGGTGGGCAGGGATGCCTGTGAGGCTGGGAGGTGCCACTAGATCACCAGGTGTTACAGCTGCTACTATAAGCTGTCATTAGTGGGTGGCAGGGTGGTATGCGTGTGGGTGATGCCGCTCGTGAATGACAAGGGGAGCTGGGTGGACAGGGGTGCCTGCGAGGGTGGGGGGTGCCACTGGACCACCAGATGTTCTTATATTGTCATTTACATGGATCAGACTTGGGGATAGGGGTTGGGGGACCATCGGACTACCAGGGATATATGTGCTATTACATGTATGAGAATCGGGACTCACGGATGGGAGGGTGGACTGCTGAACCACCAGAGCTTATTTCATTGTGACAGTTACAGGAATCGGGACTCAGGGATGGGAAGGGGGTCCACTAGACTACCAGAGATTATTATATTCTGACTTGTATTAGGATTGAGTCTCGGGGAGAGGGGTTCCACTAGATTACCAGGGCATATTATTTGTACACAACTGAATGAAATTGGGCTACCGGGAGGGGGGGTTACCACTAGGCTACCAGGGATGCCATACATGTTGAGGGTGGCTATACAGGACACCAGGCGCATTTCACCAGGCTGTCCTGTGCAACACATGCAAATGTGGTCATAATGACATGCAGATGGCCCCCATTTGTGCCATGCATATATTATGGCCACATTTGCATGCCCAGGTCTCAATATCCTGGGTGATGCACCCCGCACAACCACACTTGCGCTGGAGCATTCCAAGTAGTCCCTGTCTGGGGAATGCAATGGCGCATTATACTTGCACCATGCACATTCTGTGCCATATTCAACAGTGATGCACCATGGCACATCACCTTTGAATATCACCCTGTCCTGGCCCAGTGCATCTCAGTTGCGCTGCGACCCCATTGTGCCAGTTTCCAAGTTAACACATGATTGTACATAGTTCCTGGTTATATATTACTGTACTTTTTACCTTATCTATCTTTCTTTTTGTCACCGCCTGTTACTGTGTTATACCTGCTGTTGTATTTGTCACCCTCCTGTTCCCCTTCCCCCGGATCGCACCTGGAAATGAGCTTTGGCTCATAGTGCCTTTCTCGGTTACCAACTTTAAATAAACAAAATAAATAAATAAATAAATAAATAACTCCTGTTCTCTTGCCCTGCCCAGTGGCACTGAGGGTTGAGGCGCTGGACGCCACACTACGCCAGCGACCCAGGTTCAGGAGCGAACCTAGGTCACCAGATGTCATGGTGGGAGGAAGGATTGAGCGTCCAGAGGACAGCTCTCCTTCCTCGGGGGGGCCAGGGTTTCTCTGCCCGGCACCGCGGCGACCTCTGTTGGAGACCAGAGGTACCGCAATGCTCAGGGCCAGAAATAGAGGGCTGCGGAGTTACAGCAAGATGTTCCCTGGCCTCATTGCATGCCAGACTCCATCAGGAAGAAGGAGGGAGTAATGAGGGAGGGGTGGGGACAAAGCAAAAATACCCAGCCAAGTGGATAGGCGATGGAACCTGTATCCACCAGGACCACACTCTACCGCTGGGGGCACTCCTTACCTGGACCAAGCCCAGCCCGGCCCGAATTTGCAGATAGAGTGCCCTGGATGGATAGAGTGGCCCTACCTCGGGGAGCTCAGATCCGGAGGGATAGCCAGGCTGGTGCCAGGTTTCAGGAGGCCTCTCAGGCATGGAGGTAGAGTCAGGGGGTACTACAGGATGTCTGAGAGAGTTCCACTGGCTGGAGGAAAAAACAGAATTCGAAAAAAAAAAACCTCCTGTTCTCTTTTAGGACCTGTGCTGCTGATTAAGAAAGTCCTGTGTTAGTTTCTAAAATTTGGTATGTGAGCATATTATTAGCAATCTTTAGTACTGTGTGGCATGTGGAATTCCACCAGTGGAATTAGCACAGAATGACCATTCCATCGGCAGAATTTCTGTCGGAATTTCACCAGTTATTCTGCTGAATTTCGCCTACTGTGATCCAGAGAATAATATTCCATGGAACAGCATTTTTCTGCTGAAAATTATTCTGCAACAATTTCCATAGAAAATATTGAGATCTGCCAAATAATATTCCACAGAACAACATTTGTTTTCACAGAAAATCATTCTGCAACAATTTTCTGCAACGGAATTCCACCATTCCATTTCTGGTGAAATTCGGCAGAATTTCAGCGGAATTTTGAAAAGTCTGTGGAATTTCGTTCTGCCAGAATTTGAAAATTCCACACAGCACTAGCAATCTGCCCTCACTGGTAAAAAAAGTATTTGAAAAAACCAGCTGAGGTGTGGGTACTGGAACAGATTGATGCTTGGGTGGTGTCAGATGGCTATTTGGGAGGTTGGTAGATACTGCATCCTGGAGGCAATATTCTATTAGGGATCAGGTCCACTATTTCCTTCTCTGAGTGGAGGCACCACACTATTCCCCTTGTTCAGGGACACTGGTTTACCGGGATTGAGAAAGGGCATATTCCATTTTGCACATTGTAAAAAACGATATTGTCACCGGTGTCTGCTAAGCCAAAATCCAGTTTTACCCGGTGTTTGGTTTTGTGTACTTTATTTAACAATTTTTATCTCTACTAACATGCATCTTAGTAATGTTGACCTCCACTATTACACATCCTTCCATCCTTGTACCAATTTAAAGTTATTTTAGATACAAGATGTGATGGCAGCAGCAACACTACAGCCTCCATCCCTAAGGTGTGATGGAAGCAGCACTACAGCCCCATCCCTCAGGTGCGATGACAGCACCAACAGTACTATGGTCCCATCCCTCTGGTGTGATGGCAGTAGCAACAGCACTACGACCTCCCTCCCTCAGGTGTGACAGAAGTAGCAGCACTATGGCCCCCATCCCTTAGGTGTGATGGCAGCAGTACTACATTCACCATTCCTCGGGTGTGATGGCAGTATCAGCACTATGGCCCCCATCCGTCAGGTGGGATGACAGCAGTACTACATTCCCCATCCACCAGTGGTGATGGCAGAAGCACTACAGCCCCCACCCCTTCGGTGTGATGGCAGTAGCAACAATGCAGTCCACATCCCTCAGGAGTGATGGCAGTAGTGACAGCACTATGATCCCCTTTCTTCAACTCCCACAACCCACATGCACAAGTTACAAATGACTTAGTCTCTTTGCTTGTTAGAACTCAGCTGTGAATTAATCTGAACCATCACCACTAAGGTGAACTACCTTTTTTTTTCCTATCTATAATTTAACTGCCTGAATTGGATTTCTGCCTGTGACACTGCTGACCAGGCTTAAGGAACAGACTTGGGTGTTGGAGAGAGATAGCTGGTGAGTGAAGGCTTGAGTGTCCAACGACCACTCACCTTCTCTAGGGAGGGAGGGTGGGTTCATGGCTCAGCATCTGTTGACCTCTGGTTGAGGCCAGAGGCACAACAACATGTCAGCCCTCACTGCAGGAGGGAGCATGATGGATGCCGGCTTGTGCCTTGACATCATGTGGCCTGTCATGCTCCCAAGAAAATGGGAAAGCACCCGCTGACTAACCGAAAGATGGCTGTTGGTCCCTCCATAAGCCAGAAGCCCCAGACATTTGTCCGTTCTGACCCTGCGATGCCCAGGATACACAGGAAGCTCTTTGGGGCAATTCTCCTCCCCTGGCAGCCACCCACACGGGTAGGGGCACACTCATTGAAGGGTTACTTTGGGTTACCTAGTAGCACAGCAGTAAGGGGCAGTGGATGGTGGTCAGGACGCAGCAGTGGTGGTAGGGGGCCTTGGCTGGCCTGAAGGAGTGGATGGCCAGGGGTAGGAGGAGCAAAAAAAATGCTTGAATTTGCTTCTTTGAAATAAAGTGTCTTCACAAAAAAAATCCACAAGTGATTAGTGGAGGACCTTCAAATGGATTCATGCATCTCCCAGACATGTGGATGCCTTTTTTTAACTTGGTGTCCATGAAAAGGGTGTCTCCCAGTTTTCATGTTTCTGTTCAGATGTGAATTGAGCACCACTCTGCCCACCAGCATCATACAGCCCCTGGGGTCTTACCTTCTGTATGCCATTGACTGTGCTTTCACAATCCATTGACCAAACATAAGTGCACTTAAATAATTAACATTTGCTTTTGCTGAAGCAGTCTATCAGAAAACTTTTGTTGTCACAAAGACTGAAACAGCAGGTGGGAAAAAAGGTGCAAATGGTCCAATTCACCTAAATGGGTGCTAACTGTAAAGTCTTTAATAAGTAGTAAGGCAGTTTCTTCTTTGTGAACATACTTTCATTCAGACTACTTTTCATTCAAACAACTGAGGATTTTGAATGGCCCTACTGATTATAAACTTGAATAAGCAAGTTGGTAACTGTAATCCTGCATTTAGAAATCTACAACCTAGATGCTCATATGCAAAGAATACAATAAAAGCCTGTCTAAAATCTAAAAACAAGCTTATAAAACACACAAAATGTATCTGAACATTTATCTTTACCTATACAAAATCATTGCAGCCCAAGTAAAACTCAGGTAAATTAAGTGGTACCCTGGCTACTATTCTATGACGTAGTAAACACATATTGGTATTTTTTTTATATTCTTTGCAAAGCAGGTAAGGCCCACTAGGCAGAACTGTCTGTTTTCAGGAGTGACCTAGAAACACTGGGGAGGTTAAGTGACTTGCTTGGAGTCACACAGCATGCAAGTGGAGGTTGTGGGAATCAAATCCAGGTCTGCTGGATGTACCCAGTTCAATCACAGTTTGTTGCTCTAACCACTAGGCATGGGTGGTTAAACTGAATGGCTGATTACAATAAAGCAGTGCAGGTGATTTCCTTACTGACTCTATATGCACAAAACAGAAAGAATGCAAAGCACAGCAACATTCATTTTAAGATGCTGAAATCTTGGTTGGCCCACTGGCTCATTGGTAGCAGTATTGCTTGCAATGCCAGCAACTCAGGGTCAGAAGCTAACCTCGAGTTGCTGGAGGTCTGGCCAGGGAGTAGGATCAAGCACCTGGGGACTGCCTCCTCCTCCAGAGAGGGTGGGCTGCAGGTCCTGCTGCTTTACCACCACCTGTGTGGCCACGGGTGGTGGTGCAATGGTGCTGCAGAGTGATCAGGAAGGGAAGACGCTAGCCAGGATCTGGAGCAGTGGCATGTCTCTATGTAACCTACCTCCTTGGGTCTCCTCTAGTGCCAGTGCCTCAGGGACAGAGACCAGAAAACCAGGAACAATCACCCCACTCGGCCACTGGCAGAAAGGACCCAGGTGCCCCAGACTTCATAACCAGGCTCCATGAGGGACCCACTGAGCTGCCCGACACACACTAAGGGTGTGGAGGGTGAACTGGGTCCCTTCCTTCCACCTGGGGGTACAATCCAGGCAAGATGG
This sequence comes from Neoceratodus forsteri, assembly GCA_016271365.2. Taxonomy (NCBI): domain Eukaryota; kingdom Metazoa; phylum Chordata; order Ceratodontiformes; family Ceratodontidae; genus Neoceratodus; species Neoceratodus forsteri. The sequence continues at coordinate 934,426,449 of CM028131.1, forward strand.
GCAGGCCCACAGGAGCTCCTGGGGGTGAAGCTATAGGATATGAACCTAGGGATCTCTGAAAAGTAGAGACTAATGCTGTGAGAAGGGTACATAGAAAAAGAAAATAAAAAAAATGTTAAAAGATGCTGAAATCTTAGAGATTCTGTGCAGTGACATGCAATTTCCGTGAGGCACCGGTACAAGAATTCAAAATCCGCAAACCAAGCAGGATTCCGTGATTGTTACCGGTGTTACCGGTTAAAATGGAAAACCAGGGTCCCTGCCCTTGTTCACCTTCTGAACCAAACACTCCATGTGAGAAGTTTAATGAGCCCAGGCCCCTTAACCTTTTTTGGACCACATTGGTGCACCACAGGTGTAGTAACAGAGCAAGTAACACCTCTAACATCTGCATGACGACCCAGTTACACAACCATAGGTTGACTGTATATACAATAGCTCTGTTTTATGTGACTATATGGTTAGACTGCATCATGCTACCTATTAGAGTCAGTTAGCAGAGTACATAGAGGGCTGTGAGGATCACTTGCTAGTCGGTGACTGCTTCACAGCTGATGACCATGGCAGACACCAACAACAATTGCATTGCCCTTTGTGCTGTGGCCATTAGCATTCTGGACTGCAGCACAGAGAACCTGTTGTCTGGGACAGCAGAGATGGAAGGAGAAATAGCTCTGCCCAGAACCACCCAACTGGTGGGTCAGTCTAGGGGGCTCAGTGGCTCAGACTTCTGTCTTTGGTGTTCAGGAGGACGGGGTGACTGACAGAGGGGCGGGAGAACAAATATGGAGTGCTCTCCCCTTGCAACAGGGGTGGGGTGGGGCTGGACCAGACATGATGATGGGCCTGCACCAGTGAGAAGGGTGCATAAAGAATATAAAAAAATACATATATGTTACATTACTTACATTAATCTCAATCCAGTGGGCATGTGTAAGGCTGGGCTCATCTCTTTGCTGGAGAACTGGGTACAAAAAGCTTCTTGAAAATAGTTTGGATAAGGTAAATGTAATTCAAATTATGTATAGTGACTGTAGCTATTATTTCACATGAAAGATGTAAGCACTTTTTACCAGTAGAAAACATTTTGTAACAAGAATCCTAATATTGTCAAAGTGATTGAAAACATGTGCCTTTCATTTATAAATCAAAAACTATCAGAACATAATTGGGCCTCAGCCCTTCATTCTGAAGTGTGTTGTTTGCAGTGGGTGATAATTGGCATTATGTTGATGCACACAGAAATAAAATCACATTCAACATAAGACAGAAGCTGGATGACTCATTTAGAATGTGCTTTTATGTTCAGACAATATTATTGACAACCTGTAAACTGCAGATTGAATTTTTCATTTGTCCATAATTGTGATGGCTTAACTGCAATTTGTCAGTAGGTAAAAATGTTTCTCATTCTTTTATTATCAAAACCAATTGCAGACTGCAATTTAAAAATGTCAACACAGTTGCAATGGCGACAGAAACAAAGTATCATTCTTTCCAATGATATTGGATGTTTTGGTAAGCAACTATAATCCCAAATGGGTTGAATGAAATATTTGATTTGAGATCATTTCTGTAGGGGTATATTTCTTTCAATCTAGAAACCCAGAAACATAGAATTTGACGGCAGATAAGGACCGCATGGCCCACCTAGTCTGCCCATTTCCATTCAAGCCTTTGTGTTTTGTTCTGATGTTTAAGACATCATGAGCATGATTCATTTTCAGTTTTAACGATACATGAAGGTGGGGCGTTGAGAAAATAGTACATACTCTTTTGCTCTAGTTATTCCTTCTGAAGATGATAATGTTGGTTGGATATGCATATATTTGAAATTTTATGATAGAGGAATTGGGACAACCTTAAGGAGGGGCATACATTTCCACTAGCAATCATTTATGCACAGAGATTATTAATTAACATTATTTTTAAAAGGGTGAATTTATGGCATGGGTACATTTAGGAAATCTGCTATTTTTCTGTCACATAGTAGTCAAATTGACCTTTCCCAGCCTGGCTCCCTGCTTTTTTGGTTTCCAGTAAGGTTTCCCCCTTTTTTTCCTTCACTATTTGGGGCACTGTGAGATCTAATTAAAATCAATAAAGGATGTGTTAGGGTTCGTGGCACATTTATTAAAACTTAATTTAAAATAATCTAACGTATTGTGTGCCCTGAGCTAGGCTGTAATTTAATTGTGGTTAATTTGGTGTTCTTATTGTGACAGGTAACTTGTTTAGACCATGCAGTCATGGTCTTTTTAGTCTCATGGTTTTAAACACACAAGGTGCATCAATGAAGTTTAATGTCAATCACATACGTTTATTAAGCAATTTATAGTTTGCACATGTCCCTCTTTGCACAAAACTACAGGGTTTTTGCTACCACTTTTACATATTTATTGTATTTATTTAAATGTATGGTGCCACTCATGAATATTCGATTGATGTATTTAAGCACATTGACACCGACCCCCTGATGAACCCTTTGTAGGGGAATGCACATGGAGAAGTAGTTTTCTCCTTCTGTGCTTCTATTAAATATCTGCATGACTAATGTGTGTGTGTGTGTGTGTGTGTGTGTGTGTGTGTGTGTGTGTGTCTCACAAGCAAGCATTCTTTCATTACATCACATTCCAGACAAGCCTACTGGTTTAGAAAAAGGCTCATCCAGTAAAAGGCATTCCAAACTTAATTTGGCCTGCTCCATGATAATGAATTATGGCAGCCTATTTCATTTAAAGTATGGTTTTCATTTCTGAAGCCTAGTTTTCAAATGTGTAAACATTACATGAGTTACCATTATTGCCATCATTCCAATGTGACAGTAAGTTTGAATTTCAGCTCAGGCAGAACTCATGCAGCTTTGAATGTTTCTTTGAATCACCTAGAAAGTATGTTCAAAAGAAACTGGTTGTTTTGAAATACTGACTGACCTTTGGTGCGATTCCTGACTGGCATCCATCAGGACTTCATCAGTGAGACTACAATTGAATATACCAAAGGAGGGGTGGCAGTGTGCCAACTGCCTGCGTGTGGTGAAAGAACAGAGATGATGACTGTGCAAGAGGCCCTCAGGGAACAGCAAACAAGTGAGGTAAGGAAGAGCAGTGTGTGTAAGTCTGTTTGTGGTGAGGGAGGAAGAGAGGAGTGGGACCATCCAGGAGAAGGAAAGAGACAATCCAAGAAAGGGAGAGAGTGAATGCTGTTGTATTTTTGTGTGTGAGGAAGGGGGCAGGGGAAGAAGGTGAGGTGTGGACAATCTAGAAGAGGGAACCAGGGAGTGAATGCTGCTGCCATTTCATTTGTGTCAGTGGGAATGTGGGAGGCTGGAACAAACCATGAGAATGATAAATAACATGCTGATGCCATTATGTGTGGGTACTATGGTTATGCTACAGATGAATTCATGCCAGACTTGAGGACAGAACCGGCAGGGTCACATTTCTTCCTCTTTGTTCTCATGCCAGTCAATGGTGTAGGTATTCTGCACCAGGCAAGGAGATTATCTTTTCTTTGGTATCAGATGGTGTTCTGTCAACATCTCACAAATCAATTTACTAGACATTCACTTTAGTAAGCAGATAACCTTATCTAAGACACAGAATCCGTTTCTGCAAGCAAGATTCTGATTGTTGTGTAAATTTTAACATCATGATTTTACAGTACAGGCAAAGGTTGCTATATTTACAGACTGCAGCATGAAACATAGAAATGTAGAAATTCTCAGCAGAAAAGAATCACTTGGCCCACCCAGTCTGCCCAGATGTTTCCTGCCTAATCTGACCCTGTAGACCCTAAATGGTCTTTGACAGCCCTCCCTCCTCCTTGCTTATTTACTAATATACTCATATGCCTATCACACACATGATTAAAGCCCACCACTGTTTTTTGCCTTCACCACTTCTGCTGGCAGTCTGTTCCAGGCATCTACCACACTTCCAGTGGTGTAGTCTTTCCTCATATCTCTCTTAACACCCCCCCCACTTCATCACATACCCCCTGGTGCAGGTGCTCTTTCTCATTTGAAAGATACTCCCTTCCTGCACCCTGTTCACCCCTGTGAGTTACTTGCAGGTCACCATTATGTCCTCCCTCACTCTCTTACACTTTCAGGGTGTACATGCTGAGATCTCTTAGTCTCTCCTCATTCGGCATCTCATACAACCCCACACCATTTTAGCTGCACTCCTCTGTACTGTCTCTACTCTGTTTATGTCCTTTCTGAGAGGCAGCATCCAAAGCTGGACACAGAACTCTAGGTGGGGTCTCACCAGTGAGCAATACAATGACAACACCACCTCCCTACTCTTGCTGGAGATACCCCTCACTATGCACCTCAGCATCCCACCAGCCCTCCCCACTGCTTTGTCACATGGCCCTGCCATTTTAAGATCATCATTTATGATAACCCCAAGGTCCCTTTCCTGCTTCGTAACTGTCAGTACCTCCCCCCATCCTATACTCACATCTAGGATTCTTGTGCTTTAGGTGTATGATTTTGCACATTTTGGCCTTGAACCCCAACTGCCATGCTTTTGGCCACTCCTCAAGTTTCACAAGCTACCAGCACATTCTCTCTACTCCCTCCTGAGTGTCCACCCTACTTCAGATTTTCGTATCATCTGCAAAAAGGAATACCTTCCCTTCTAGTTCTTCTGCAGTTTTACTTATGAAGACATTGAAGAGGACTGGACCCACTACTGAGCCTTGTGGCACCTTGCTGGTCACTCTTCCATCATTATAATCACCACCCTCTGTCACCTATCCGTTAATCAGTTTCTTACCCAATTCACCACTTTGGACCCCACATAGGCTGCTCAATTTCTCACTCAGTCTCCTGTGTGGCACAGTGCTGAAGGCCTTAATGAAGTCCAGATAGGCCACAACTTCAGCCCTTCTCTCATCTGTTTCCCTGATCACTCAATCAAAGAAGTCAATCAGATTCATCTGGCATGCCCCCCCCTCCAAACCATGAATTCATGATGTCTATGGTCTTGCAGCCAATTGAATTCAATATGCTCTCTCCAGGCCAAATTGATATAATCATGGGCCCTATGCACAGTCATAACCATAGGCCCCTCTCTGCATTGCCCTCCCCAAAGTTGGTGTGGCGATATGCCCCAACCATGGTGCGTAAACATTCAATACTGAAATCTGAGTGCCACATTTTACTTTAACACAGTTGTCACTCTTAATACATTAAATATAGCACCATTTTATAATTCAAAAGACAAATTATGAATGTAAAACTTTAAGAAAAGGTCCACTGGTCAACTCTTTAAAGGGAATTGCTGGGTTTCATTTAGCATGCCCTGCACCCTGGCAAGATTTAGCTATTATTCTTACGAGATGTTTAGTGTCCCTGTCATTGCGCTGAATTTTAATCCAATGCACAGCAGCATGTTTGTGCAGGCAGTGCTATTTCTTCCTATTGGGCATATTCTGTGATGTCATCGCATCTCCAAAAGTTCTTACTAGTAAATAGGCACATGTGAGGCCCTGACATCAGGGTGAGTGCCCCAGCATGAGGAAATTTCACTGTTCGGCCTGAGGATGCTGCTGAACTTTAAATTTGATCACTACAATATAGGTAACAAACAGCCCCATAAGAAGAACAGATAAATACTGTAGGTGGTGGAGCTACTAAACATTAAACTTTAAAGGGACACTGTCAACCTTTTTTGCATCATATTATTTCTAGGTAAAACCCCACATTTTATGATTGCTTACCTTCTCTAAAATTCATTGTTTGCTGGCTGCTTAATCTGCCTCCTTGCTTATTAGAACTGAAATGCATGGGAATGTATAGTTATACACAGCCTTGTTTTGCTCCAAATTGTTTACTTAAGCTTACTGCATACTTCCTGAACATTAGAACACCCTCAAACAGCGCAGCCGCTCATGATACAATAGTCTCATCTACTCTCATTGCATAATGAGTAGCTAGATAGTGTTGAGGGTGTTCCTGAGTCCAAAAAAAAAATGCAGTTTTAGTTGGTCGAAATGTAAACAAACATGTTTTGGTGTGGTAACACCGGTATGGTTGACACTCCGTTTTTTAATTTTTAAAAGGAAAAAGGAGTCTGAATCAAACAACCAGCTACATCAGCAGTCTCTATAGAATGAAAACAATCATAAAATGTTTTTTTTTAAACTAGGGACACTTTGAGGCCAAATGAGTTTGACAGTGTCCCTTGAAACAAAAGATTCCATTCAAGCCTTTCACATTACATGCCAACTAGATAAGGAAAGGAATTTGGTGGTATATTGTACCTTTAACACACATCCTAAAACATTTTATAATTCATTAATAGGTGGCACTGTGGCCGCTGCTGTAAGTTACACACCAACAGGACAGAGTTACTTAAGGGAGAGTTAAGAAAAGCTCTGGGGTGGTGCCAAGCACAGAAAGAGTGAAGGAGAGAGGAAGTTAAGCACAGAGAAAATAAGATCTTCTACGGACTGATCTCTTGCAGTAAGTCACTACTTTTGGGAGCATCCACCAGGTGGCGCTGTCACATAGCAGCTCCTTCCAGCAGTTTTCCATGGGGGCCGACCACACGACATCACTTCCTATGGATGTGTATAAGAGTGGGTGGCCCCCAGTACTCTCTGTTCATTTTCCTGCTGGCTTCAACTCACACAGTCAGCTCTCCTGACCTCCTGGGTTGCAGTCTTCAACTCAAACTTGAACCAATTGTTCTATCTTCTGTTCCAGGCCTTTGGCCTACTCACAGTACCCCCTGGACTTCTTTTCTACAGTAGGCCGGTGTTCCATTAGAGCTCCTGGTACACCTGCTGCTCCTTGGCCCAGGCACTCTTGCTGGGTCTGGAGATTCACTAGGACTGCTGTTAACGGCCCAGCCTGATTTTTTTTCTTTCTGCCAGGCCTGCGGAACACTCCCAGGCCCTGGCTCTTCTACTTCCAGGACCCAGGCCTGTGCACCACTTGCTGCACCCCCGGCCCCTGCCACTGCTCATGGGTATGTGTACTACTCCCAGGCCCTGGCCTTTCTACTTCCACTAGGCTGGGCCTCTGCTCCTCACAGTGCCCCTGGCCCTCCTTGCTCACAGCACCCCTGCTGCTACCTGGCCCAGGCTCTCTTACTGGGCCTTGGGACTTGCTCATGGCTGATCATCCAGCCAGGCTGGAACAGACCTCGGAGGTGCCGCCTTAAAGGCTCCCCGGTCAAGGGCACTTGTTCCAGGCATAGGAGGGAGCAGGATCCACACTTCTCACACTCCCTGCACCTTACTCCATTGACGGTGGCTCCTACATTGTTGACGGAGCGTTCCTTGTCATCGGGGCTGCTCCCCCCATTGACTGTGCCTGCTGGGCTTTTTTTATCTCCAACAGGCCTTGTCCCATTGACGGAGCTTGTTTCTGAACATCTCCCATTGACAGGCTGTGTTGCCCCATTAACGGACCATTCCTCATCGATGGGGATGCTTCCCTTGTCGACAACATGTGTTCTTTGCTCTTCCTCATCGACGGGAGCTCTTCTCCCATCGAGGGGACATGATTCTGCTGTTCTCTTGACGACGGAGGCTTATTCTCTGTCGATGGGGCACTCCTTGTCAATGGAGACGCCTCTCCCATCAAAGGAATGGTGTCTTTTGCATGCTTTGTCAAAAGGGACGTCTTCCACCATCAACAGAGGCTTGTTTCTGGTCTCTCATCGACAGGGATGATTCCACTGTTGACAGAGGAGCCTCTCCTCCTTCCCTCCTTGACAGGGATGCTTCCATTGGTGATAAGGGCCTCCCACCCTGGGACACCCCCTGCTTGGGGCTTTGCTCCCATGCCCCGACCACTCGTCCCGGCACTGGCACCTTGTTTCAGCATCCCTGGGGGGTCTCCCCCCATCACCCGTTTTGCGCCCTTTGGATGCAACTTTTCCCGGGCTTTCAGCCACGCTGAGAGGACCCAACCCTGAGTCCATTACCCCTTTGCCAGTCCTGGACCACAAGGGTTGGAGTGCCTTCCCCCACTATTTGGGGTCAGTGGTTCCCTGGGATGGCTCACCCTCCTATTAGTGCCACCCTTGGGCACCTCTATTTCTGGACCTCCCCCCATCACAAGTGCTGGGCATCACCTGCATTGTGTGGAGGTCCTACGGTCCATGGGCCAGGGTCTGGCCTCATCCTGTTCCTCCTCCCCTCCGTCTGGATCCAGCTCTTCCTGCCTGGTCCCTCCTTCTTCCATTTATGTGGACTCCCTTTATGGAGATTCTGGGATGGGGATACTTTTGTGGGGGATGTTCCTGGTGGGGACCTCTCAGACCATGGGTACCTTGGAGCCCCCCTTGTCTGAGTCGTCCTTTTTGGAGGTCGCCCCACCTGAACCCCCTGATCCCTCCTCGCTCCCGGATCCCTCCTTCATGGAGCTCATAATGCAGATCTAGCATGCTTTTGGCTTCCCTGCTGTGAATCAGGACTCCTTTCATCGGGACATGGCTGCCTACCTCGATGTTTCCGAGGAGCCTGCCATGGTTGTCCTGCCTTTGATTCCTGCATATTTTCATGCACACTCTCATATTTGGTGTCATTCTGCTTCTGCTCAGCCTTCGGCTTGTGGCCCTGATCAGCTCAGCCATTGTCTGCCATAGCCTCCCTTTCCTGTCACCTGCTCCATGCATGCTTTGATACTATTGACACATCAGTCTGCCTCTTGGCTTCAGGCATCATCCTTCGGCGCTTTGTCTGGCTGCGGGTTTTGGGTTTGCCACCTGGTGTTCAGCTGTCGGTTGCTGATGCCCCTTTTTCTGGGAACCTGCTGTTTGGACCTGGTGCTCAGTCCATCCTGGATTCCCTTCAGGCTTCAGGGCATACTCTTCGGTCTGTTCAGGACCTCTATCATGCCCCCAGGTCCCACCCCTATGCCCCACAGGTGGGCCACCTCATGCCCAGCCCCGCTACTGGGGTGCTTCTCAGGACCATGGTAGGGCCTCCATGGGGGTGGCTCAGTCTCCCCCTCTGCATCTTGCCCGCCCCTCACGCAGTGCGGGACCCACTTCTGTGCCTTAAACTGCTTTTCTGGGTTTCACCCACCTCCTCTCGCAGGCTTGGAGGCACTTGGAGATCTCTTTACCTTTTCTTGGAGCCTTGCTCCTGGACTGGATGCTTTGCTCCTCCATGCGGATCTGATTGGAACTCCTGCTACTCTCCCTGCTGGAGCCCTTCAGTTGTTCCTTCCTCTGACCATCCAGGATGTTTTTTTCTGCTGTCTGATCTGCTCTCCTTGTCTTTCTACTGGATTTGACTTTATGCCAGAGCCTGTCAATCTCTGCCTCATCAGGATGAATCACTGTGCCTGGCCACCTATAGTTCTTTCTATATCATGCCTCCTGCATGCTGTCCTCACCCACCTTTGAACCTATCTGCCTGAGCGGGTATGGTTTGAGTTGACATTTCTCTTCAATTTCATGTCAATTGTCTTCGCCTGACCGTTGGCCTATCTGCCTGCACAGAAGAGGTTTGAGTTGACATTTCTACTAAATATCATACATGTTGTCCTCTCCATCTTTGGCCTATCTGCCAGAGCTGGTGCAGTTGCAGTTGACATATTTCCTATGAAGTTATCTTCTTTGGCATCATGGACAGCTGGGTTTGCACGGGCTCTACTGTCGGGTGTGCCCTCTGGCCCAGCTACCAGCCTTGCCTTTCTTCCCATTTGGATTTTACTGCTTGGTAATCTCCTGTAAGTAATGATTTACCGCAAGAGACCCGTCCATAGAAGATATTACAGTTACGTAAGAACTTATCATAACAGTAGATCTTCCGAAGACTGTCTCTTGCAGTAAGTCCCCCACCCTCCAACCCCCTGCCTTGTTGCCTCAAATCTGCAACTCAGGACATTGGGTGGGATAGCTGTTCTCTACTTTTCTGGCCCTCATTTACCTCAGTCCAGGTCGTGCTCACCGAAGCCGACGGTGAACAGAGGGTACTGGGGGTCGCTCATTCTTATACCCATCCACAGGAAGTGATGTCGTGTGGGCGGCCCCCACGGAAGACTGCTGGAAGAAGCTGCCATGTGACAGTACCACCTGGTGAATACTCCCATAAGTAATGACTTACTGCAAGAGACAGTCCTCGGAAAATCTACTGTTATGGTAAGTTCTTACGTAACTGTACTTTAAGCACCTTGCTCAAGGTTACACAATAAGTCGCACTGGTGGAATTCAAACATATGTCTCCATGGGTTCACAGTCAATCATGTATGCATCCTAAAAAAGAAAACCAATATCTAGTTGATACAAGACTTAACTCTGCATACAGATGGCACAAATGAGGAGACATATTAACACTGCTGAAGAGGAGGGGGACTGCAGGAATCAGGATGGCCACCTTAGTAAACTAGCAGGCTGCTGTAGACAGTTTAGCTTATAACTGGCACATATCATATGGTACTCAATATTAACATGTGAATTATGAAATGCTATACATTTGGTCATAATAGGCTCCACCAGTAACCATAGTTATTCACAAAGAAAATAGTGGTAAGCACAATGCAATGGTCCCCATGACAGCTTCAGAAAACATAAAATGTCATCTACAGGTGGAGTGGGCAACCCACACTAAAAATGTGCAGATTTATTATATAAACAAAACATGTGATATGAGAGACTTTAATCATTTTATTCATATTGTACCTTTTGATGATGCTGCTCAAGTTGCTGTTGCCCACTACCTCACTCCTCGACTCCTCATCCTCTGATCTCCTCCTCTCCTGTGGTTACTACTAGGGTTATAATGGCTTGTAAGCTAGCTGTGCTGTCTGCAACTCTGCAGAACATCTGACTCCTCACTCTTGCATCTCACCTGGCACTGAGCGTCCAAGGACCTGCAGGCCCTTCTCACCATGTCACAAAATAATGCCTCTCCATCCTCAGGCTCTGACCAGCACTCACCACTCCCTGTACACCCTTGCTAATAGCACTGAGTCTGTCTCTGGCACTAGCAGCACCCCATTAGTAGTGGCAGGTGCACAGCTCCACACAAATTCTGTGACAACAGATGAACGGGGGAGAAACAGAAATGGGCTAGATGCCCAAGAGTTCCCCTCATCAGCAGAAGCAGTCTGGCGAGGGGAAGGAGCCAGAGATTTGTTGTTTTGTTTTTCAAGTCGGGGGAGAAGAAACAGAAATGGGCTTGGAGACCAACAGTTCCCCTCATCAGCAGAAGTGGAGAGCAGCGAAGGAAGAAAGTCAAGCATTTTTTTTAAGGGGGGGACAGAAATGGGCATTGATCCCAGAAGCACTCCTCAGTGCTCGCCAATCCCATCTACAACCATGATTTAATCTCTGTGATGCCTGAATCACTTAATTTGCCTCCAGTTCCCACTACTAACTATCACTAGGCCAAGCTGACCTCTTCAATACGTGCACTTAATGGGTGTTAGAGAGTCTGAGAGACAAGATGACTCACCCAGATGAATTCTCAAGTAAATGGCATCAAATCCAACAGCAGCTGCTCTGCGCAGCTGCTGGTGTCAAACTTTCACTGTCTTGCTCATTCACTGCCTCATCTGTCCATTTCCACACACACCTTGCTCCCCTGTTCCTGCAACTCCCTGGAGATCTGTCCCCTCTCCTTCCACTGTGAAGACTGAGTAGAAGTACCTGTTCAGGAAGGCAACATTTTCTTGGTCCTTTTCTGTGCAGTCTGCCTCTTCTGCCCTTCTAATCCTCACTATGAATCCCTTTGCATTCCTCTTCTCAGTTTTGTATCTGAAGAAAGTCTTATCCCCATTAGAGACCACTTTAGCTATCATTTCCTCTGTCAGTGCCTTTGCTTCTCTCATTGTTGTTACTGCTTCCCTCTGTTTTACTTGGTATACCTCCATATCCTCTTCCCTCTGTGTTTCCTTATACCTTCAAAATGCCACCCTTTTTTCCTTCATTACCCTGGCCACTTCCATAGAGAAACTCAGCGGTCTATTTTTCCTTCTGCTTTTACTCACTTAAATCACACAGAGGCTGGTTGCCTTATTTATGCCCTCCCTTATTTTTCCCCACTGAGTCTCTACCCCTCCCACAGTTCCCCCCTACAAGGCAGTGTCTAAGGCAGTTTTCCATTTCTTTAAAATCAATCAATTAATCAAGCAATCAAAATCTTTATTTATCCAGGAGGGCACCATTGAGCAAGGCTCATTTGCAAGGTGAACCTGGTCATGAATACATCAAAGTACAGTACAGAAGCAGGTATACAAAAAGCAATAATATACAAGGAAGAAAAAGTATATACAGTGTATACAGTACAGTCCACCCTCCTAAAGTCCAGGACCATTGTCCTCATGTGGTTGCCACTGCTCCTCTATTTATTTTAAGCCACACTGTACAGTGACCATTGGTACATCAGAGAGTGCCCACTGTGACATCTGTAATGTTATCCTGCTTGTAAGCACCATGTTCAGTACTGCTTAATCCCTAGTGGATTCTTTGACAAGCTGCATGAGAAAAGTCCCTTGAAGGGAGTCAAGGATGGCCCTACTCCTTGCTGAAGCTACAGTTGGAAGGCTCCATTGCATATATAGCAAATTGAAATCACTAGCTAGCAGCATCTTCCCCTTACTTTTCATTCTGATGATGCCTTCCCCAAGTGCCTTATCCAACTTCTCTCCTTGTGCTGAAAATCTGTACACTACCCAAGTACAGATAGCAGCCCCAGAGCATGTCTACAGGGTGACTCAGGGCACCTCCAGCCCATCCTTTTCCTCTGGGTGCTGCTTTACCTCTGTGACTGTAATTCCATCCCTCTCATAAAGTACAGTCCTTCCTTTTCTCCTCCCTGCCTGTCTCTCTTGAACAGAAAGTAGCCAGATATGGCCATGTCCCAGTCATGGTGCACCACGACTCCTTTATGGACACCAAATCCAGGCTAGCCACTGCTATGATGGCTTCCAGATCTGGAATTTTGTTTCCAAGACTCCATGCATTATCGCATATGGTTCATCATACCTTACTCCCTCCCTGACTGCTGACTGCTTCCCCACCTTCCTGCCTGTGCTGTTCTCTGAAACTCCCCCTGACCCACCGCTTCTCGCTTTAACTACTCTATTCCGTCTCCTTTAATCATTTACTCTTGTTTACCTGATTTATACCCCTCTTTCCTCTGTCTTGTCCCCATCCCTGTCTTCTTGCTCCCAGTTTATCCCTATTTGGGCCGCCTCCCTGATGCTCCATCGCCCAGAAGGTAATTGTTGCCTCCATTGGTTTTACAGCCTCATCCCCCCGCAGCTAGTTTAAATGCTCATCCAAGTAGCATTTAAACCTCACACCAAGGATTGCAGTCCCCTTTCTGGCATGATGCAGTCAGTTTCCATTAAAATGGTCCATATCCTCAAAGTCTGGCCCCTAGTCCCCAAAGTACTGTAGCTGAAGCCTTCTACCATGTACCATGCCCTCAACCAGCTGTTAAATGCCTTGATGCAGAATATCCTTGCCTCTCCTTGACCATACATAGGTAAAACCTTGCAAAAGCCACCATGTGTGCCACCAGCTCAAAGCCCTCTGCAACTCCTTAACGTTACTTTTCACTGCCCTTACCCTGTACCTTGCCAGATCATTTGCCTCCAGGCAGACAATGATGTCTAGCTTCTTCCTATCTTCTGCAGGCCCAGCAGTCCTCTGGATATGCTCTCCGTCCCTCCAAAATGAATCGCCTCTCAAGCACTGCACCTCCCTTTTCCTTTTCCTTCCTCTTGCTGCACTCCAGTCTATCCCCCTTAAAGTGGAGTCCCCCACCAGCTGATTCTTCCTCCTCAGCTGTGGGCCTCTTCCTACATCCTTGGGGCCTCCACTTCTGAAGACTGTCATTTCCTCCCTTCCCAGTGAGACAGGTGCCTGGCTGCCCTGTCCACCAGTATGGTGAAGACATTCTGTAGTGGTATAGGCTGAGGAGCATGCACCCTTCTGCAACCCCCACCCATCACAGCCCTAAGGTCCATCTGCTCTGCCTCTTTTGAGGCATCCTCTGGGAAAATGGTGGCAAACTTGGTGGCCCTTGGGTGGGGCAAAAGTTCATGTGTATCCATACCAGTTCAACGAGATTCCAGAAACCTCTGCCCGTAACCAAGAGATGTGCGTATAGATGTGACAACACCTCAGTCTCAAGAGGATGTCCTGAAAGACTGCAGCTCAACAACCATTGCCTGCCACCATTCCCTTGATCTTTCATTCCTTTATTTAATATCTATTCAAACTTCTGTGTACCCATTGTCCTCCTTTCTACTCCTGTTGTACTGCTGCCTCCCCATTTGCTTCCCTAAAACTAATTTGTTACCCTACCCTTGATAGGGCGTCTCTTGTTTACCCTTTTCCAACCTTCCAACCAGTACCTACCTTATCCTAGGTGTCTATTATTCCTTATACACTTGTAGTATGGTTACAACCTGTAGCTACCTTCCTCCTTGCTGACTGTCTCAGTACAACAGTAAACAGTAGTGTGTTTGTAACCCCCATACAAATGGGGGTTCCCAAAAAGTCTCCCTTGAGCTTGCCTAATTGCTCACTGCCAGGCTGGTGTCCTGCATTTTAGCAGTTTAAATGTGATTGCCAGAGCCTGTATAGCCTCTGTGCACTGTCTCTTTAAGAGCTGCTTGATTGCAGCATAAGTAATATGAGATGGAGCTCTGTTGAAAGATGTAACTATTTGCTGAAAACCATTTAGAATGATAATGATAATGTAGTTTGTCTAATCTGTTTTCTTTGTAGCAAGGACTGTTTTATTTGTGTCCACTATCTTGGTCCTGGACTGCAAATTGGACCATCAGTTCTGGTGGGACCTAAAATGTAGCCAGACTACAGGACCTGTCTGATTTCAAAATCTATAGGAACTATGGTTTGAGTTTTTGCGCATTTTTTGCAACTGAAGGTGGAGCTCTTGCTTTGACTGACAGCCAAATCAGCCAAACAAAGCTTTTGGATCTTGGGGAAGTCCCGGGTTGCTTACAGTTTTCAGTTAGAACTAAGCTGGAAGCTGAGCAAGAAGGAGCTGAAGTGATTCTGAGAGCAATCCTGAGTGGATTCGCATGGGAGAACTATGAAAAGGCTGAGAGTTTGGCCTGCATGTCTGCCTGCTGCTCCTGAGAGGGAGAGAAGATAATTATTTTGGACTAAATCCAAGTTTGTGTGACTAAAGTAAGCTACTGAAGTGGGCCAGGCTCAACCTGAAGAAGACCGAATATTTTTGCTGAATGCAATCGGCCTGTCAGGAGTTCCAGCTACCCCTAAGCTCCGGGTGTATGCAGAGACTTTGCGATTGTGCCCGGGAAGCGCTTTGCCTGGTACAGTAGAATTCCATACATGTAAATGTGCTGTGAGCTGCTAGTGGTTGTGAGTTAGTTCCCCACTGTGTGAACTGTGTTCTGCTTGCTGGAGCTGTATCCAGCCCAAAACGCACTGCTTCCGAACTTGTCTCCATGCGGTCTGGGCTTTGCCAGACTGGTCCAGCCAGACTATCCACTGCACAGAGAAGCCATCGACGAGAGTCCTGCCTGGGGATCAGCCCCCTGCTCCATGCTTGAACAGGAACGACACCTCTGTGACTTGTGTGGGCCGTGTTTCTTCTGGCATTCCAGATCAACCACCTGCAGTCTCAATTTTCATCCAGCCTGTGTCCAGTCTTGGGCATCGTGAGTAAATTCCTGGGTAGCTCCCTACAACAACAGCTTAATCTGAGTGTGTCATCTGATTGTCTTGTTTTGTTTCCTTTATGAACTGAGCCCTCTGGCTCCGGATTACAAATATTGTGTACTGTGCATGTTGTGTTTTCCATCACAGGGCCCCAACCAGCTGCAACCCCAGGCAACTGTCCTGGCTAGCCCATCTCTTCTCTACCTGGGTACCCAGAGCTGGACTGTGTGGGGGGACTCAAAGTACATGCATAACTGCTTGATTGATGTAACCTTTAAGCTAATTAACCTGATTGTGCACATTCCTTGTTCAAGTCCCCTGAATAAATCAGATCAAACTTTTTCTGCATGTAATCTGACTGTGGTTCCAGTTTGTGCTCAAAGTACTGTACTGTTGCTATTTGCTGTGCTTAACCTTGTTTTACAGGGAGTCCCCAGGGTCGAGCCAGAGGAACCAGCCCTGGGTGGTAAGTGCAAACAGTGTGGGTACTTGTGTGGTGTACTAAGGGTATTGTGAAAGTGATTATTGTACAGTGTTCAGGCCACTAGAGGGGAAAGAGGGGGGTTACAGTGTCCTGGAGGGCTGTGCCCAGGTTAGCTTGACCACTACCAACCCTGACCTCCGGGTGGAGGCACCCGTTTCAGAACTCAGACCCCTTAACCTGCTACTAGCCAAGCAGGCAGGGGTAGTAGCCCTTGGGATGGCGCCACCTAGGGGTTACATGTTATCTACTATTGCAGTCTGGTGTCCCCCACCCGCAAAGTCTCCTGTGAACTACTGTCACCCTGCAGACATGTCAGAGATTTCCTTAAGGCAGGTGTTCCACTTCTGCTCTGTTCCTTTTTATTGTGATGAGACAAAAGCATGATGTGACACTTTGGTTGTATGGCTCCTGGTGCTCCCTGATTGGCCGCCTCTAGTCAGGTGGTCCAGCTCAACTCCACATCCTTCCCTGACTGGCACTCCATCTATACAAGAAAAAAACAAACAAAGAACAAGTAAAGTATAGCCCTCTACACTCACAAACTGAAATTTGCGCTGTCCTTCTGTAAGGGTGCTGGCACTTTCTCACCTCAGATGGAACACCCTGCACACAGCATCCAAGCATCAGCTTCTGAATTTAAAGCTGGAGTTACTTCCTGGTGCTCCCTAATTGGCTGTCTCTAGTCAGGTGGTCCAGCTCAACTCCACTGCCTCCCCTAACTGGTGCTCCCTTCAAGCAAGGAAAAACAAACAAATGTAAGCCGCCCCATCTAGGTGTATTCAGGTGGTAAAAAGTGAGAGGGGGCACTTAACAACCTAAGCAACCACAGTCCAAGGAGATAGGATAGAACAGAACAACTCGTTACCTGATTCATTGATTTGTTGTGACTGGAGATAACGGTAACAGAGAAACCAAAATCTGCTGCTAGGGTATTCCGGAGGCTGCAGGGGAAAATTGAATAGCAGGCAAGCATGCACAGTCACAGTGATTAAGTTCATTGTCCACTGCAAGATCAACATGAAAAATGATTTAACTGAACTTGAAAAACAGTAACAACCACTTCATGGAGAAGGGGGCTTGAAATATGGTGGGTTTCTTTCACAGACACAGCTGGAAAATCTTCAGCAACAGTCTATTGGGCTAACAGATTAATTATTTCATGCAATGTCCCTTAAGCTATGCAGGCTTAATTCCTGGCAGCACTCTTGGGGCTGACATAGGCCTCCACCTGAGGTAGCTTGACACTATTACTCTCTCTCTTAACTCATCTCTCGTTCTTCAGCTTTCTTTCCCAGCTGCCACATCTCCTTTCCAGCCAGACTCTTCTATGCAATTCCATTCCTATACACTTCTCTCTGGGCTTATGACAGCACGAGACATTTCTACTGTCCCTAACCCTCTGACACTTTCCATATTCTTCCAATCTGCCTGGTAGCACTTCTTCTCCACCCGGGGGCTAATTCTTATGGAGCATACCCTTTTACTTTCCAAAGCAGTCTTAACTCAGTAAATTTCAATGGCTGTTCTTTAACAAGAACTGAACCACCAAAACCCTTTCAGACATTCAATCGCTGATGCCTTGACCGGTGGCTGGGCCTTATTTCAGCAGTTTTGGGGTCCCCGGACCTGATCCCAGTCACTCCCGGCATGCTCCACTCATGTAGTGATTCCAACCTCTGAAATGACTCATCAGGGGGACCTCTGCCAATGCCACACCAGCTCACACAATGGACTGACACCCCACTGGGGTCCTAAACGTCACTCCTCCAAATGGACTTTCCCCACCTCTATAAGCAATTCACCCCATGGGTCTGAACTCTGTGGCAGCCTCCAGCCTGGGGATTGGGGGTAACTATGCCACCATTATGCCCTCAACTACAAGGGATGCCACTTCCAAGCCTTGCCCCAGGCCCTACTGCCATAGCAGGCCCACCCACAGTAAACCATCTGACCCAACAGCTAAACTCACCCACGGGCTACTTCTCTTTTAGGGTTTTTAGGCCCTATCAGTGCTTACCATACCAAGGTGCCAAAATTCACGTGGCGGGTAGACATTTTCATTTCTTCTCCCCAGGCTCCAGCTCACAAATGCACCGACAGGACCCTATGCTTTACTTTACTGCTTCTCTTTCAGCACACCTGAACTGTGAACTTCAGGCTGGGGCGGCAAGCAGACCACCACGGTCCTGCCATGGCCCTCTAGCCGAACATGTAGGCTGAACCCCCTGGTCACTCTCTCTTGGTCCTCCCCAGGGTCTCCTTGGTGCCAAAATCCCCTGCTATTTATACCCATCATGGAAGGACCCAACCTGCAGTCAGCAGGCAGCACCACATGCCAAGCTCAGCGGCACTACAGCTCTCTCTCTCTCTCTCTTCCTAGCTATCCCCTAGCAACCAAAATTTAACTAGTAAGCACCCAGAGAGTGCTTACACTTTCCTCTCATACAAAACATTCACCCTCTGGTGAAGACACAACCAGGCTGCACCACTAACCCTCCAGAGGACAGATACAGTCACTCTCCCACCTCCAAATGGGCAGAGCACTAAGCCGGCTGCACTGCCCAAACAGTGAAACACTGAACTTGTAAACCTCCAACACTACTTTTGTGACTCTTTCCTACACTCTTCAAAATCCCAAACTTTACTGGGCTAAGATCTGGCAATCCACCACCAGTTCCCACGGTCACCTGCCAGGTACAACAGCAGCTGCCTGCTGCCTCCCCCCTTTTCTACTACTATACACTTCTCTACAAACAATCCTTCCATTACACTACCAAGGCTGCCAGGAATGGGCACAAGCTAAGTGTAATTATTTGATTATCGTTCCCACTATGAGCTTAAACAAACAATAATAAACACTGATTAACCACCCTGGCCCCGCCATGGCCATCTGGCTGAACTTGCAGTTGATACCTCCTGGTCTCTCTCAGGTCCTCCCCCAGCTCTCCCTTGGCGCCATAATCCCCTGCTATTTATACCCATCACAGTGGGGCCCCACCTGCAGTCAGCAGGCAGCACCACATCTCAGACTCAGCAGCACCACAGCTCTCTCGCTCTCTCTCTCTCCTTTCTCCTAGCTACCCCTAGCAACCAAAATTTAACTAGTAACTGTCCAAAAGGTTCTTACAGAAAGAACAAGTGAAGTACAGCCCTCTACATTCACAAACTGCAATTTGCACTGTCCTGCAAGTGTGCTGGCACTTACCTCAGCTGGAGTACCCTGCACACAGCATCCAAGCGTCAGCTTCTGAATTTAAAGCTGGAGTTACTTCCTGGTGCTCCCTGATTGGCTGCCCCAAATCAGGTGGTCCTGTTTCACCGGGGCTCCCTCCAAATGGGAAAAAACAAGTGAATTATAGCCATCTTCACTCACAAACAGTGTGATTTGCACTGTCGTACTGTAAGTGTTCCAGCACTGGCTCGCCTCAGCCAGAGTGTTCTGCACACAGCATCTAAGAAGCAGCATCTGAACTGGTTCTCCCTGATTGACTGTTCTGAGTCAAGAGGTTCCCCTCCACTCTGCCTTCTCCCCGACTGGTGCTCCCTCCAAATGAGAAAAAAACAAAACATAAGTGACTATCAGCCCTTTTCACTCACAAACAGTATGATTTGCTCTGCCCTACTGTAAGTGTGCCAGCGCTCACATACCTCAGCCTGAATGCCAAGCACACAGCATCCATGAAGCGACATCTGACTTTAAAGCTGGAGCTGCTTCCTGGTGCTCCCTGATTGGCTGCCCTAAATCAGGTGGGCCCATGCTACTCTACCTCCTCCCCTGACTGGTACTCCCTCCTAGTGAGAAAACATAAACAAAACACAAGTGAATAACAACCCTCCTTATTCACAAACTGTGCAATTTGCCTTGATCTTTGCTTGCCACTCAATGTATTTCACTACACAAAACATTATTTCACTATTATACTTTATATTGTTAGAAAACAGCACAGTTCTTTGCCTTACAAAAGTTAGCAAAACATTGATTTTAGAATGCATCTGTTTTACATTTACAACCTGCAGGGATAACTGACCTTTAAAAAACCTGAGTAAATAGGTTATCTCCTAACAGATCTGCAGAATACAGACAGCAGACATTGGAAGTAGGTCTCCTGTGACAAATATACTGTTGCTTGGTGAAAGCATTGTTTGCATAAGGTAATGAGAAATAATTTCTGGAAGTATTACTGCTTGATTTTTATTTGTTTACTAATTTATTTATCTAGCATAACCCAGCAGAGATGCAGTATCTTATTTTGGCTGGGGTCCTGCTTCTATCCATTTCATCAGTTGCATGGACCAAAGCATTGAGAGGTTAAGTGACATGCTCAGAGTCACACAGTGAGTATTTGGCTCTGATGGGATTTGGACTTGTGATCTTTTGGTTCCCAAGCCAGGGCTCTAATCACTAGACCACACTGCCTCCATTACTGGAAAACAGTAAAAGGTTGGTCAGCCTGACATCAATGCTGGGCATGGTCCTGGAATTCATTATACAGGGCAGAATAATGAATCACCCAATTGAAGCCAAGCTCCCCCCCCGGCCCCCAGCATAACTTGATGAGATGCAGATCACTGCTAAAGCAACCTGATTACATTCTCCCAGAGACTGACCAGTGAAGTGGATTGGGCAGAACCATTGCATAGTCTGTTTGGCAAGGTCTTCGGCTCTGTGGCACATGATAAGCTGCTGCTCACAGTTATACTGTATCCACAAGGTGGATTGCTAAGTGGTCTTGGGCAGGAAGCAGAGGTTTGTTGCTGACCTTCACTACTCCAAGTGGAGATGGGTTCTTTGGGATTGGTGCTTGGGTTACTGTTTTTCAACATTTATTTTTCACCAATGATCTGGTAGCTGGATTTGGCAAAATAAACTGGACAATTGTAACTCCTAGGTGGCCCCTATCCCAAGGGCTACTACCCCTGCCTGTATGGCTAATGACAGGTTAAGGTGCCTAGGTCCAGTGACTGGTGCCTCCACCCAGAGGTCAGGGTCGGTAGTGGTTAAGCTAGCTTGGTCACAGCCCTCTGGGACACTGTGACCCCCCTTTGTTCCCACTAGTGGCCCACACAGTACACGGGAGTTACCATCCCAATACCCCACATATGCACATTTTTTACACATACAGACCCACTTACCCTCAGGACTGATTTTGCAGCACGTCTCTGAGGACCCCCCTGTAAAACAAGGTTAATGCACATACACAACACAATGCAATACTGGTTCGATATGTACTGACACCACAGACAGTATATAGTTCAATAACAATAAATCTGATTTATTTAGGGGGCAGTAACACAGGAGGGGGCAATCAGGTTGATTTGGTTTAGTATGGTTCAAATCACAGTATGGTACATGCATATAGGGTCCAACAGGTAACACTCTGGGTACCCAGGATGGTGGAGGGATAGCCAGGTCCATTGACCGGGGTTGGCTGGCTGGTGCAGCTGGATGGAGCTCTGTAGGAAGAAAATATATGCACAAACAAATTGTAATCCAGAGCCAACACAAAGCAATTAGATGGCACACTTTGATTAAATGAAAGGTGCAGGGAGTTACCCCAATTTGTACTCACAAACCCCAAGCCATGAATTGAATTGAGGAGGTTGATCTGGATGGCCAGGATGAGCAGAGCATGGAGATGAGACCCTCATGACAGGGCCCAATTGATTTGGGTAGCAGACGGATTCAGTCCGATTGGGTTTGAGTTCAGCTTCCAGCTTCAGCTCACAACTCACAGTAAAAAGGGGAAAAGGAATCGCGATCCCCCACAAGCACTAGACACATTGATATGTAAAGGAAACTACTATATCAGGCAGCTGCTTCTCAATCCCAATCGCAAAAACTGCAAATCCCGAGAGCACACACAGCATCAGAGTCCCTGACAGGCCGATCGCACTTCTGCAAATCTTCGGACTTCTATGGGCAAGCCTGGTTCTACACACTTCTTCTTTTTCTCCACAACTCGGATTCAGTCCGATGAGCACTCACTAATGGCTAGAGACCGACTTCAGGACCTTACACGCACTTCCTGCGTGAACTGCATGCCACAGCAGAACAGAGCTCCTACTCCTTTCACAGTCCACTCTCATCTCTGCCCCCAGGAACAGTTCAAGGCACTTCTCTTAGGCTCCACCAAGTTCGGTTGGTGGATTCGGCTGTCAATCACTGCAGGGCTCCCTCTGTTGGTGCAAAAAGGTGCCAAGGTCCAAACCACAGCTCCCAGAAGCACCTGCCATACATTTCCCCTTTAAGCAGGCTCCAGGTGAGAGTCCAAGTTCTGGTTAGCTCAAGCAGTCTCCATTTTAGGGCTCCCCTAACCCAATTTGCCCAGATCAGCAGTTTAGGTCCAAAATGCAGGGGCAACACACACAGAGTCCCAGCTGCAATAAAGGCAGGTTAGACAAACTGCAATTTTACTAATGCTCTAAATGATTTCAGGCAAACAGTTACATCTTTCAGGTGGGCTCCCTCTGCGCTTTTAGTGATTGCAGAAACAGAGAGATCAGACAGCAGCTCAGGTGGGATTTGAGCATTAAATACACAGTCACCCCATTCAAACTAATTTAGCCTGCGATCTGGCAGCTCTTAAAGAGACAGTACCAGAGGCTCTAAAAGTACTCATAATTAAACGGCTTAAACGCCGAACACCATTCAGGCTGGGAGCACTTAGCTGGCTCCTAGAAGACTTTTGGGAACCCTCATTTGCAGGGTGGTGACACCATGTTTTGGACTCTTTGAGGATGTGGACAAACTTCAGTAGCACCAGAACAAGCTGCATGACTGGTCAAACTCCTAAGTGCAAATACTCAAAGTGTTGCACCAAGCACAAAGTGGCTATGTCCACATGTATATGCATTTGCACTGGAATCGCATATTCAGAGGGCATCCCTGCACGCACTGTTGGTGACAGCACACTAGTGCAGAGCTAATATAGGCAGCTCCCAAAGCTGAGGGTGGCATCCTACATAATGTGTGCAGCACAATATTCAGGGTGATAGCGCTGCACAAACAGGATAGCACAGGTCACATAGCACTGCACAAATATCGCCTATAAAAAGGCTGCCAGATGGCTTTGTGGTGCCAGGAGATAGGGGATCACCTGGCACACTGGTGACCCAGGTTTGCATTCTGAGTGCAGGGTGACAGTAGCTGAGGCCAGCAGGGAAGGCTCAAAAGCACCCTTGGGCATGCTCTTCCCAGAGGGGGAACTAGAATGTGCCACCCTTTGATGGCTCCTGGTGGCCAGTATGGCATTGTGCAATGCGGCGTGGGTGACCACATGCCGCATGTGCGAGCAACCAGGACGCTGAGGCATACATCCATTGTGGGTGAGGGGGAAAAATGGAAAAATGGCTACCTTGACACAGATGACAGTGGGCCATCCTCTGGATGCCACAGTAGCTGGGAAGGCCCCATCCTGAGCTCTTGCCACCCTGGTGAGGAATCTAGAAGGCGCCTCCAGGCACTGAAGTCTCCCCCTCCCGGTAACCCCTCCACAGGTAGGGGGGCCTCCCATCAAAGGGATAAGGCAGATCAGTCAGAGTGGCTGGAAGAGAGACAGCAGATGGCAGAATGGAGGATCGTGACAGCGGTAGGTACTGGATGCCCAAAGGAGTGGCCAGCGAGGCTGGCTGGGGCACATGGAAAAAAGATAAGACAAAACTAAAGGCTGTCTTAAGCCAGAGCAAACCCTAAAGGTGGAGGGAAACACTACAGGCCATACACCAAGATGGCTCACATGGCAGCACACATCATATACCTAATGTAGCAGGTCATGGAGGATGAGGAGAGGGCCAATGGCCCCCCTTGGTCCAGTGATGACCAGATTCTGGGCCAGTACAGGATCAACAGACCCATGCTCATGCAGCTGTGTGAGCTGCTGCATGGCCAGCCCTTGACAGACACAGTCATGCGATGTACATAGAGCTAAATGGGACCATTGCACTGTGCTTCCTGGCCAACAGAGCATTCCAGATGACAGTGGAGGACACCACCAATATCTCGCAGTCAGCCACCTTTTGGTTGTTAGGCAAGTTCCTAGAAGTCCTGCTGGCCTATGCTGGGAAGGGCATCATATTCTCCAGCATGGCAGCTGTGCAAACAGCAACCATCCAGCAGTTCTATCGAGCTACGCACCTACCATCTGTAGTCGGTGCCATTAACTGCACCCATGTTGCCATTCAGGTACCCACCAGTGAGAGAATGGAGGCCTATGTGAATAGGAAGGAGTATCACTCCATCAATTGCCAGGGAGTGTATAATATAACAGAATGCATAATCAATGTCCTGGCATGGCATCCCAGCATCACCCATGATGTCGTCATCTGGCACAACTCCATTCTGTGTGAGTAGTTTCAAAGTGGGGACATCCCTAGTTTCCACTTCATTAGTGAGTATACCCCAAAGGCTTGTCCCTCCCCATGTTGCAGATGGTGACACTAACCAATGCCCTTTAATTACACTGGGGACAGTACATATCTCCTGTGTCCCTGGCTCCTCACACCTGTCCTACAGCCTTGATCCATTGCAGAGGACAGGAACCACGAGGCGCACAGAACTACATACAACATCATCAAGTGTGTCTTTGGAATGGTCAAGATGTGGTTTAGGTACCTTGATTGTTCTGGTAGTGCTATACAGTACACCCCTCAGAAGGCTTGAGCAATATTTCTTGCCTGCTGTTTACTATGTAACATTGCACTCCACCATGGTATATGCATGCCAACCCCAGAGGAACAGCTTGCAGTGGATTCAGAGCCAGAGAACCAGGGGATGCAGGAGCAGCTCGACAGGCATGACCCCAGGATGTCAAGGAGGGCCCAGGAGTGCAAAGACTGCATCATAACATACCTCTTCAGACATGGAGGGTGAGTACAGACCACACAGGAGACTGTAATGTGTATAGTCAATACATTAACACATAACAATATTAGTACATATATAGAAGCAATCCAGGCAAGGGGTATCAAAAGGGAGGGTTAACAGAACTACAGTCCATCCATCTGGGAGTGCATCAAATAGGGTGCACACACATACATACAGTCCAGTCTGGCAGGGGAGTTCTAAAGAGGTGTAAATATAAATACATGTCAGCCAGGTAGGGAGGTCCAAGGGGTGGGTGATGGAAATGCAGGCCATCCGGGTAGGAAATGGTGAGTACATACATATACAATCCATTGGGGTTCCAAAGGGGTGTAAAAGTAGATACATGCCAGCCAGGCAGAGTGTACAAAAATGGGGATTTAGCAGCAATACAGACCATCCAGGTGGGGGCGATGAATGGGATAGGCCACAGGGCAGGGGGCAGTGAATATGGGTAATGTGGGGATTGAGGGTGCACATTTTGGCGGGGGATGGTGATTCCCACACTATGTGCATCCCCTACCGCCTTCCCAGGTAGGACAGTATGTGTGCACTGTACCTGGTATGGCTGGAGGGGGTCATCATCCACAATATGAGGGATGAGTGTTGAAATGATATTAGCTATCCCCAGCCATGGTACAGAAGGATACTGACTCCAGAGAGGAGCAGGCCCTTTGCTGGTGTGTTCAGTGTCCATGATGTCCTGGGAGTCCCAGGTGAGTTGGGAATTCTCATTACAGCGCTGCATGGCATGGGTCTTTGCTGTGTTGTCTGAAACAGAGTGACACTACTCCCACTGAATAGGACTGGGCTATGGCTGCCCCCATGGTGCCTGTCACCATTGCTGCCACCTCCAGCACAATGGCACACAGACGATCCATGCTGGTGAAAATATCCAGACACAGGTCTTGGATGGCTGCCATGTGCTCTGCACAATGTGCCTCTGCCCTCTCTTTGTCATGCTTCGTATCTTCATGCAGCATGTGGTGGATGTGTGTCAGTTCCTGCTGGGTGACACTCTGTGCTTCCATGGCACAGAGTATCCACAGCAACTGCCTGTTGGCATCCGCATCCTCTCGATCACTGGGGGCTTTCTACTGGGATAGGGTCAGGCTGCACTCTCAGCTGCTGTATGGCCCAGGGCTGCACCGCAGTCAGTGCTTAGGAATGTTGTGGGCATTGTGAGCTGACTGTTGCCAGCCCAGTGGGATGGTCTGGGATAGCAGGGCTGTGGCTATGCCAAAGGATGGTTCATGGACAGGCACAGTGGTGGCTAACCTTGTGGTATTGGCAAGGGATGGCGGGCAATGGCCATGCTAGAGGTGGCATTATGGAGTGGCACAGCAGTGGCTGTGCCAGGGCTGTGGGGAGCTGCATTGCTGTGACCTCAATGCCACATGAGGACAGTGGTTGGGCCCCAGTGTTATGGGGGCTGGCATGGGTGTGCAGCCCCTCCTGGTCTTGTACAGGCCCCAATTGTCCCCAGTTCCCAATAAATGTCTCATCACCATTATCCATTTCACCATCTTCACTAGTGTCTGTCAGGTGCATAAGGGTGGGTGGCAGGGGCAGCTGCCACTGAGATGGACCTAGAGCATCCACAGCCATGGTGAGCTGTTGAGGAGAGGAGAGTTACATACAGCAATGTACCATACAGAGCTGTGTGCCGGCCAAGGCAGCATGCATGCACATCATATGGTGACGCAACATCCATGCTGGTTGTGCAATGCACCACCTATACCTCCATGGCCGCACACACCTCACACCCCTACACTGCTAAGCACACACCTCATCACCAAGGAGCACACATCCCAGCACCAGTGAACACACACCATCACCAGTGAACACCCACCCCAGCACCAGTGAGCACAGATCCATTTCCACTGAGCACGCATCCCAGCACCAGTGAGCATACATCCCAGCACCAGTGGCCAGACACACCCCAGCACCAGACAACACACATCACAGCACCAGTGAGCACACAGGCGACAGCACATAGAACACAATAGTGGATTACCACACAGATGGCTACATGCCAGGAAACATGGAAACAGTAGTGCGACCTACGCCCAATGTGTCACACAGCACTGGCATATGCATGCACTCATACATATCTACACACTCATATGCACACATGGCTGATGGGATGATGCATTCCCTCTGCATGCTTGCCCACCCCTACCCTCCATTCACAGTCCTCTTGTGATAAAACCCTGCAAAAAAATAAATGGTCCTTCAATATGTACTGCTCCCCAATTCTTCTGACTCTATCACCCCCCAACTCCCCTTTCAGCACCAACTACCCCACCCCTCACTGACTGACTGAACACAAGGTAAATTTGGTTAATAACTATTTAAGGCATTTTGAACTTTTTACTATTAACTGTTATTTTTAACATTTTTGCCCCAAATTTTCAACATACTGTAGTGTTTTTGTGACCCCATCCAATGAGCAAGGTAGGTGACATTTCTGAAATCTTCCCAAAATATGTTTTCATAGTTGCTCTGCAACATCATAAGGTGGGGTCATAAAAAGCCTGTTGAAACTTTTGGGTCAAAATGTAAAAAAGCAATGAAGTTAAGAAGAACATTGGCTTGTTTCAATGTTTCCTCATAATATTGTGATTTTTGCAGGTTTGTACACAAATGTTTAACATAGCCCTTTTGTTACCCCACCTCATGAATATTACACATGTCATCATTTTTCATATCCCTCCAAACATGTTTTTGTTGTCACTCCATGAAATCACCTTTTGGATAGAATTAAATTATTTTACTTCTCTTGATTATAAGGTGGGTTTGTAGAAGAACTGTATTGAAATTTTGGAGAGAAAATGTAAAAAAAAAAAATGAAGTTATTGGATTTTTTCAATGTGCACTCATAACTGTGATTTTTGTAGACTTTGGCCCCAAATGTGCAGCATAGCCCCTTTGTCACCCCATCTGATGAACATAACGGGTGTCAATTTTCAAATCCCCTCCAAAACATGTTTTTTGCAGTCACTCGGCAAATCATCTTTGAGATAGGATATAAAACATTGCATCTGTCTTGATAATAATGTGGGTTCATAACAAGACTAAGTTGAAAATTTGCAGTCAAAATGTTAAAAAAACAAGGAAGTGTTGAAAAGCAATGAATTTGTAAAGATGTTCTTTATTCTGTTCACTATTTCTCAACTTTCTAGGGCCTCCATATTCAAAGTTAGCATGGCACTTACCATCAGCTATGCCAGACAACAGGACAGAGGCCATATTCAAAGGACCCTGTTGTGCTATGCTGACCCTGCAGAGTGACTGGGCAGAATATATCGCTTTGCCCATGCAAACGAGGGATCCATACTGAGTGCATCAGTATAGTCAGTGGTTTCAGCAGCTCTACACAGCTTCCTTCTCAGTGCTGTTTAATGCTTCTGAAACCCTGCCCTTATCCTCTTGCATAGTCACCCCCAATCCTGTATCTGTCTTGCATAGTCCTGATTGTCTAGTGCTTCCCTACACCCCCCCATCACCCACTGTCTTGAATATTCCTGGTTGTCTAGTGCTTCTCCCACTCACCCACAGTCACTCATCTAGTAGTTGTCTTGAATATTTCTGGTGGTCTACTGGTCCCCCCCATAAGAGCATCTGGCCACCTCCTGACCCATCTACTGAGGACCCTTCTCCCCACATATCCCCTTGCGCTACTCACCTAAGCCAAACTACAGCAATAGTGACAGTAAGCAACACAGACCTCAGCTCACCACCTCAGTCATCTGCCACCTGTCAGTTAACAACTGTGAGTATTGCTGAACCAACTGTTTCTACAGTACTCATGATCGTTCACTTACAGTTACGTAGCTTTTCTACAGTACTCATGATCGCTTCGATGGCAGACACCTGAGATGGTGAGCAGAAGGATAAGCCAGTTGCCATCACTATTGCCATAGTTTGACTTAGGTGGTCAGGAGAAGAGGGGTTAGTATGGGAAGGAGGGTCCTCAGTGGGTGGGTCAGAGGTGGTTTGATGCCCTTATGTGGAAAGGGGACCACTAGACCCCCAGGAATATTCAAGACAGGTGCAGGACAGATGATCAGTGGGTGGGGGGATCTACTAGACTATCAGAAACATTCAAGACAGGTACAGAATGGAAAATGTGGGGTGGAAGACCACTAGACAACCAGGAATATAAAACTACTACCGGATGAGTGCTCAGGGTGGCAGTGCATGCATGCTGATGATCCTATACTGTGCATGAAAATAAACCATAATGCCTAATATGCCCAATGGGCTCATTAGCATGTTAGGGCTCAATATGGCCTGCAGGGCCCTGGCGCCATTCCATATGGCCTGCATTTCCATCAGGCTCCTTTGGGCCATATTTAGTCTGGGGCTGTCTCAGTGCAGCACATAGTCACTATGCACTGTGCACTGTGCAGACATGGTCCCATATTCAGATGGTGCACTCCAGTCAGTGTGTGCTAATTGTCTGAATATTGTCCTTGAGCGGGCTGTGAGCTAAGTACTGGACAGTGCTCCTGTCAATGCAGTGCACCTGACTGGCTTTGAATATTGTGGCCTATACCCCTTCACCCAGTGGAACCCACAGTCCAAAAAGCAATGACCGCAGGAGTAACCCCCTGGCAAAGGATCATGTGTTAACCCTGAAGCGCCAGGGTTTAGTGCCATGCTTTTTTCTCCACTTGATTGAGAAGCTAAATAAACCTTGAGTTTTTCAGCATTGGGCTATATAGCCTGTTCTTGTTTTTTAGCCTGGTGTGCAGTTCCTTGTTGTGTCTTTAGGAGTAAGAATGGTCTTCCATTAACCTCAAGATACTGTTGTTCTAACTTATAAAATGGGCAAAGGATTTTGAGCAATCTGATTGGTTGTTGTCATGCATTAGAAGTGTCAAACACATGTCTAAAACTAGTCCTGCCAACCTGGACACAGTACATGCTCAAAATCCTTGTGCTATTACAACTTTCACAAATGAAACATACACCATTTTTTGCCTCCACAGTAGCCACTGACAGTGAAAAACTAAATCTGAAGTGTTCCTGTTTTTTTTTTTCTACTACTTTCCTCCCCGTGCAGCCATCCAGTTTTAACATGCTCTGTGTAATACACTCAAATGTAGAAGATCTGCTGAAAAGAAGTCTTTCCTTTTTTTTCAATTTAGAGACTGCTTACTGTTCCACTACTTGCAATCCGGTCAGTCACACACCATGAGAAAATATCACATCTCTGCTCCTCCACTTACTTCTTTCATCCTGCCTGCCTACTTGTACACCCCAGAAACCAGCCTCAGCACAATAAATAAATACACAAGACTTAAAAATTCATAAAACAAAACATTAACTCTGAACTCCGTCAATGTGCATGTTGGGGTGGGGCTCCATGGTAACCATGACATCACTGTTACAGATCGCGTCTCTGCTCCTCCATAGCAAGCACTCCCTTCATTAAAGTGTACTGCTGACAAGAATCACAAGATGAACATACACTGAAGACAAGCAGGTGATTTATTTACTTTTTTTAAACTCTGTAACCAGAAAAATGCTCTCTTTACGTCTATTTCCTCCTTCCCGCCTAGCTGTCCGCTCGCTCCCTCACTCATTCACTCACTTAGCTGTCCACTCACTCTGCCCAATCACACCTCACAGAAACTCTTCCTGGCATAATCCTAATAAACACAATACAATAGAAATATAAAACAATAAAATAACCAAATTGACGATGGGTGCGGGCTACCATGGCAACCAACTGTCACGACTGGAAATAAAGTACAGGTACAGTTGACCATAACATAAGAAAAGACATAATGGCAAAACAAAAACAATATATGGCAGGTGTAGAACTATTTTACAACAAACTACATGAAAGATTGTCATTGTTTTCTGTGACATAAAACATTTGGTTCTTACATGCATATAAAACATAGAGGCCTATATTTATGTTTGTCTTTTCTGTAACCTTCTTGATGCTTATCCCATCCCACATTATCCTCTTAATGTTCTTCTTTATACATATTTCCATTATGTATCTACAGAAGAACCTCCTATTGCTTGCTCCCTTTGCTATCATTTGTTCTGAGCTTGCTTTTGTCTTCCTTATGGTGTCCTTACTACCACTACTACTACTACTGCTGCCAAGGTCCAAGATTGGATGTCCTCTAGCTAGCTGAGCTACCTACAGAGAAGATGGAGGTGCTAGTGATTCAGCCTTGTCATCAGCAAGGTGCAGAGTCAGCTGAAGCGGTGCCAGGGCTAATGCTGGGCTATGCTTCTCTTGCCATCTCTCCTAAGGTGAAGAATCTGGGCATGATCTTGGACAGCAGTCTAACGCTAGAGTCTCGGGTATTGATCAGAGGTTTTTTCATCACCTGAGAAAAGTCACCTGGATGAAACCTTTCATACCGCCCGATGATTTGCCCACACTAGTAGATGCTTTTGTGACCTCCAGACTTGACTGTTGTAATGCTCTCTACCTTGGGATAAGTGGAGGTGTCCTATGTCACCTGCAGCTAGTGCAGAATGCAGCAGCTAGGCTGCTGTCGAGCCTACCTGGATCTTGCCATGTGATCCCAGTTCTACATATTCTAGACTGGTTGCTAGTGAGGTGTCAAATAACCTTCAAAGTCAGATTGTTGACCTATATAGCCCTACATGGTCAGAGCTCTAGTTACCCGTGTGACCTTCTGACCCCTCACCAACCTCTCTGTCCTCTCTGCTCCTCAGAGGAGGGCCTCCTAGTGGTTCCAAGGGCTGGCTAAAATCTTCCAAGGACAGAACTTTTGCAGTAGCAACCCAAGCCCTGTAGAACTCTCTTCCTAGAGCTCTGAGGGATGGCCCCTCAGTGGAGGCCTTTAAGATGAGTCTGAAATGCCATCTTTTTAAGGAGGCAATTGGCTTTTTAATTCCTCACATTCACTGGCTGTTGATTTTATTGACTGCATAACTAGTTATTGTTATTTATATATTTAATTTGTTTTATTTGGTTTAGGTGAGATTGCCTTGTTATTTTATATGTAATCAAATTTGATACTCTGTACAGCACTCTGAGCCCCCGGAAATGGACGCTTGAGAAATAAAGGTTTACTTATTTACTTACTACTACTACTACTACTACTAAAAATATAGAGAATAATACATAGGTGGCTATGTGTTAGGAAGTTTTTTTACACACCCAGGTTGTGTGATGACCCATAAACCTCAAGAGTGAAGCTAGAAAGGTTAATGACGTCATTACATGCTGAAGGTGTGTAAAAAACTTCATAGACACACAGTCATTTATGTTTTATTTTTATTGTAACACGGCATTATTGAGAGCTGTGTCAGGCGTACAGCGATAGTGAGGCGGCATCACGGTGGTTCTAGGAGTAACGACGCTATTATGAGATGATAATGCCGTGTTGCTGTTGTGGGAAGCGTGTTCATGAGCTCAACATGGCATTATCGTCTCATAATGTCGTGTTGCTCTTCTACCAGCTGACTGCCTTCCACTATGCACCTAGCATCATGGTAGGAATCACACGCAGAAACGGAGACACAGGAGTAGAAGAGGCCATCAGAAGAGCTAAGTTTTCAAGTGTAATGGTTACTTGCGTTGCACTTGTGTTACAAGCACATTAATCCCCGCTGAAGGTGGCATCTAATGGGGAGTTAATGCATGGTTGGTCCGTTGCACACCCTCGGCCTCTGGCCTCGTGCCACAACGGTCCCAACCATGCATTAACTCCCCATTAGATGCCACCTTCAGCGGGGATTAATGCTCACGTATTTACTGGTACAAGGAGTCTATGACAGAGAAAGTCACCAAATACTGAAGTCCAAAGCTGCATTTCATATTTGTTTTAATAAAACAACATTTGACTCATTAAATTCATGAAAAAAGTTACATTGAGAATTTCTCAAATATACTTAAAATTTGAGATGCTGTGTATGAGACAACTAGGTCAACTGTGACAGCATGAGTGAAAGTGAGAAAACTCATAAGCTGGGTTTGTTCAGAATGAATGTGTCCCTGAGCAGCTGCCGTATTTTTTTTTTATTTTTATTTATTTAATTTGTTAACTGGGTAAGAGCACTGAACCGAGGGTCCTTTTCCAGGCTCAGCCTGGACAGATCATACAATACAGAACATACAAAGATATAAAATAAACATTCAATAATTTATTGAGCAGCTTTTGCTTCAGTTTTTCTTTTTTTTTTTTTTTCACTAAGAAAACTGCTTTTGGTAGCTTCTGCATCATGGTTGGTTTCCCCAAAGACAGACAGACATGCAAACTCTAAGTATGGCAAGTTGCTAAGTGTGAGTGAGCATTAGAGTCTCGAGACAGGCACTCCTGCTGGAGGACACAGTTGAACAGAAAGTGATCTTAAAATGTGATAATGAAAGGGAAACCCAGTTATTATGGCCTTTGAAACACGGATCAAGTCAATGTATTAAAGCAGGTCACCATTAATTATAATAATATTAAATAACATTTTTATTTTTTTTATTTTATCTTTATGCCCTGCTTGTCCCCCGCTGATATCCTCCTGGTCACAGTGCCTTCTCACTTCCACCTCCCTACCGTACTCTCCCCCAAAACCCCTGAATTGCCCCTCAGAGGGTGGGGTTGTGGCACTGGCCAGGTGCCGCGATCAGTGTGGCTATCTAGGGGAGCTGGTCAAGAGGCTAATTGAAGCTGAAGGTAGGCTTCATGGAGGCAGCAGACTACAAGATTGTTTTTCCCATATATGCAGGGGCGGGGATGTGCAATGATGTCAAGCATCCACCCCACCCCCTTGGAACTGCTGCACGCTGGTAACTGCAGTACCCCGACCTCCGCCAAGTCCATTGGCGCTGGGACGGAACCCATCCCTCCCCCTGGAGAAGGACAACAGTCCACTGGATGCTCCATTCTTCTCCCCCCAGCCAGCCCTCCAGCGACCTGAGTCTGTTCCCGAACCTGGATCACCAGAGTCACAAGCAGAAGTCCAACCGTTGCACTGACGGGCCGGCCCTGAATGAATACAATTTATATAGCTCCTTTAAAGTGTTCAAGGTAATGAATAATTCAAAATGCAAACAAAAAATAGTGAAAGGACATTAAAACTTAATTGGTAGAGATTGGTTTTCACTCTGCTTTAAATACTGTATCTCAAGGTCAACACGTAACTGGATTTTCAGTGGGAGTCCATTCAAGGATAAAGGCTATGGGTTGAAAAGGTCCAGTTACCAAATATGACAAATCTGGTAGTAGGCACATTGAGAAGGCATGCATCAGAGGATTGAAGTGGATGAGTTGTCAAAAGGTCATGAATTAGTCCAGATAGATATGGAGAAGCAAGTCCATTGCTGCATATAAACAGAAGCAAAATGATTTTGATGTCTATTCTCTATGCTGAATCGGAAGCCAGTGAATTTTGGCTAACAGTGGAAAGACACGATCAAACTTTCTAGAACCAGTGAGTGCTCAGCAGTAGCAGTTTGAACAAGCTGAAGACAATGCAGGGTTCAAGCTGGAAGACCAGTTAAGAAGGGACTGCAGTAGTCAATGTTGGAGAAAACAAAACAATGGATACAAGTAGCAGCAGTCTCATTAATTAGATAGGGCTTGATCTTAACCAGTGGTGTGTAGGTGACAGAAGGCTGAGCTGACAAGGCTACTGATGTGAGATTTCAGATGCATTGATTGATGTGATTAATGTAATAGCTGGTTTTCCTTTGTATGTGACTCTGTTGATCTTGTCTGGTTCCTTCTTATATACCCTAAAAGCCTTTCTTCTGTCCCTTGCTGATTCATTCACTTGTCTGTTGAACTAGAGTAGCTTCTTCTGTTTCTGAGCCTTTTTCACAAATCTGACACATGACTGGGAGGCCTCCAATATTGCATTATTTACTTGAATCCACTTTTTCTTTGCCCCTTCTACTATGTGTAGCTCCTCCACTTGCTTATGGATTAATAGTTCTCATTTAATTGTACTCTACCTTTCTAAAGTCAGGATCATGGTACTGTATATATTCTGCTCACTTCCTGGCATTCTGTTGAATTTAATGATGTTATGGTCACACTGGTCTATGGTCTAGGCATTAATAATCATCATTATGGCCTGGTTGCACAGTACCAGATCTATTATTTCCTCTCCTCTCCTCTGGTGAGTCTATACACCCACGGTGTAAGGCAGTGTTCTTGCACTATTTCAAGGAATATCTGACTTGTTTGGCTAGCTGCTGAGTAAGTTTCCTGTTGTATGTCGGGGAGCTTAAAGTTCCCCATGAGCACCATTTTGGCCTGGCTTGCTGCTTTCATGCTTTCCTGTCCCATTGCTTCATTCCTATCTGTCTTGTAGATGGACTGCCTATAGAGTACCCTGATTGTGTATTTCTCCCCCCCCCCCATCTATTAGCTGGAGCTAGAGTGACTTCTTTCCTTTACCCCTGAGACTGACTTGTCTTCTATTATTCTTGTCTTATCTTTTACATATACAGCATTGCCACCCCACCTCCCTAGGGATACTCCCTCCCTTTTCAAAATAGAATATGGACCAGGTCATTTAGGTCCCAGCTGTTATTCTGATTTGGCCATGTCTCTGTTACAGCAAAGAAGTCAAGATTTTTCACTGCTGTTATTGCTGGTAATGCATCCATTTTACTACAGATGCTTCTTGCACTGGTGTATAGAAACTTCCATACGTTTAGATTTTTTCCTGCAGTGTTGTTTCCTGTGTGGCTGTGTGGCTTCTTACTTCTAGTGTTATAGCTCTAGAATGTTTTCCTTGTGTCCTTTTGACCTGTGTGTGGATGGGGTGAGCCTGCAGGATGTAACTTGTCTGAGTTACCGTCATGTGCATGAGTTTAATTCAACAGCCATCCTGTACCCTGCACTCCCCCTTCTAGTTTAACAACTGACTAGCTGGAACATCCATCTTTTACCCCAGTGCACTGGTACCTCACTGGCTAAGATGAAAAGCAAAGTAGCTGTCTGTCTTGTCAACAGGTTCCCCAGCCTCCTGTATAGCAAAAAGCACTCCTCCTCACACCACCTTTCAATCACTTGAAAAACATTTCAATTTTCCTCTCACTTCACTTCCCTGTACATTTCACTAACAGCAACTCTGAGAAGGCCACCATGTCTGTTATTTTCCTTAGTTGTCTGTGCAGTTTCCTGATATTAAGGTGCATACTAAGGCTGATCTGATCTTTTCCTTTGTCTCCTCTAGGCTGGGTCTTTTTGGGTGTCTGTTATCTAAGTGTATTACAACACATATGTTCATCCCCTGCTTGCTTAATTGCCTCTAAAGATGAAGTTTTGCCCTCTGAGAGGAACAAAACAAACTTACCCACCCAGCTTGAGTTACTTACTACCCTCCCTGTCCCTTTAAATGGGACACTTGGTTCTCCAGGAGAAATACTGTGGGACCTGGAGGTCCCGATTTAGCAGTTCACAAAGTTAAATAATTTTTTAAGTCACTTACTTCATCGCTGTGCAATTTATTATCTGGTTGATCCTGCATTCCCCACCCACCATGGCAACATACTCTGTATCCTAGAGTCCCCAGCGGCAAGTCCTCAGATGATGTGACAAGTGGACTATGCTGCAGGGGATGTTTATTTCCCAGCACCTCTGTTAACTGAAAACTAATGTTACAGAGCATCTGATTCATTTACTCTACTGGTACTGATCGTGCTGAGGTAGTGCGATCGATACAAGTAGAATATGGGAGAATATGCACTCTGTAACATTAGTTTTCAGTTAATAAAGGTGCAGTCATATAGACATCTGCCACTGCATAGTCCAACAGTAATGTCATCAGAGGGCTGGCCATGAGGGACTCTAGGATAGTATGTAACCATGGCAGGTGGAGGGAGTCGCAGGATCATCCAGATAATAAATTGCACAACAACTACATAACTTAAAAAATTATTTCACTTTGCAAATTGCTAAATCAGGACCTCAAGGTCCCACAGTATTTCTCCTTGGAAGGTGAGTATCGTCCTTTGATTATGTTTTCATTTACTACTATGAAGATTTTCATTTTACTTCTTTCACTAAATTTCTACCTACTGGCTCATCCTTACCAGGTGTGGAGGAGGGGAACAGAGTCAAATGGTTGATTTAGTTTATCTAGACTGCAGCACAACCTTTGACACTGTACCACATGGAAATCCCATAGAGGAAGCACAAGTACAGGTTGATTTCATTGTTTGGCTAAAAGCTTTTGCAAATATAGATAATTAAAATTTTGGAGGAAATAATACAGAAGTGTTTCCTAGAATAAAACAGTGCAGAAAATATAATTCATTACCACAAACACAGAATAATAATTTGCATAACAACAGCAATTAACAGAAATGACTTACCGGCCCAGTGGCATGGAGGGCTAAGATGCTGGCACCTTACCTCCTGCCACACCGATGACCCATGTTTGGTGATGAGCACGGGTCACTGGGGGTCAGCCAGGGAGGGGGGAAGGCTATGTGAGGACTGAGTATCCAGCAGGCAGCTCTTCTCTCCTGGATAGGGGAGGTCGGGTCTCCCAGCCTTTGACTGTCAATGTATGGAGGTGTGGTGGTGGTGTGGGTGATGGGGGAAGGCTAGACACTAGGCCAGGGGTGGGGTGGAGTCATTTCAGGCCAAGGCATGCATGTGCACCTCCACACATGCACTGGACCTTGCCTGGGGCTCTGGGGAATAAGGGTGAAAAACAGGTGGGAAAAAACTGGAGGTTGGGGCTTAATGAACCCCTCCCAGCTGTGCCAACAGTCCACCTGGGCTCAGAGGAATGAGGAAGTCAAAGCCTCAGAATAGCTGTGGTGTTGGAAGGGATGGGCTGATACAGCCACTCAGCCTGCCAGAGGAACAGAAAGGAAAATATAGAAAAACAAAAATAACTTGATTAAATGCTTACTTGCACTGGGAACAGCATACAACATGAAGTAAAATAACAAAGCTGTTACACTTGATTCATTAAAATTATGGTAATGTTGCCCATTTCAGCCAATTTTTTAGGTGCATTGCATGTCAGCTAGTATAGGGATTACCCCATATAGATAGGGGTGTAGGAAACTAGACCTGAACCTGCTACATATAGGGTTTCATGCTACTAGGTATTTGCTAATGAATAAGTCTAAAATGACTAGGCTAAAATAGACATAATTACCATCATTTTAGTGAAAGAAGAAACTGTGCTAAGTTGGTCGTACTTCATAGCCTGTGCAACAGAGTTACTATCTCATTTGATTGCATATAGATATTCTCAGTTATTGAGCTCAACCACAGATCTCTGTTTTTTTATATAATGGATATGCCTATGTTCTATGCATTAAATCATCTGGTTTCCCTAAAGAACATCCACAGTCTGGGGTAAAATACCATGTAATTTCTAGACCAAAAAATAGAGGAAGTAGAGTAATATGAAGACCACAAAGTGTACAGTAGGCGGGTAGCAAATGATCTTAAAGGTGGAATCAGAGTGGCAGTGGATTGTCACCATTAAAAGTGAAAGAATATGCTGAGCTGAGTGCATCAGGTGCCAGTGCTTGGTCAGCTGCTCTTTTGTATATTTACCATGGGTGTCGGCAGGCATACATAATGTACTTTGCTGAGTACAGTAAAATCTGGAAAGTCCAGGAGCAACATGAGCCTCAGGGCAGGGTAACAAACATAGACAGAGCCTTATGTACCTGAAGAACTGTTTTTCCCCTCCTTGGATGCTTTAGTGTAAGTTTGTGAATGATATGTGGAAGACAGTGTTGGGTAAGTTACTTTTTCTATTACGTTTGGAAACTTGTTCCAGGAAGCTCTGTGCAGTCACTAGCAAGGATGGATAAGTACTAGAAAAAGTAATACACCTTACAATTATAGTTACGTATTTCTTTTTATACAAAAACAACACAAAAATAACAAATAACCACAAACGATTACATTTTTGAAAGTAATAGGTTAGTTACTAGTTACTTTCAAATAAATGTAATCAGTTACAGTTATGTATTTCTTTTCTATAAAAAGACATAAGTAATTATAACTGTAAGGTGTATTACATTTTCCAGTACCTCTCCATCCTTGCTAGTGACTGCACAGAGCTTTCTGGAACAAGTTTACAAATGTAATAGAAAGTAATAGAACAAGCATTTGTCAATGCCGAATGTTGCTTGCTTGTATGTGCTGTTTAGGTATTTGGAAGTGATAGTTCCATGCCTTCCTCACAAGACATCCACTTTGTCTTTCCGTTCATTATTCACAGAAGAGTGGGAGGGGCAAGGAGCACAGCAGTGCAGCAGTTGCCAAGGGAGTGAAGAGGTGAACAATAGTCCATTCAAAGGCAAAAGAGTCCTGCAGAAGCTCACTAAATTGAAGGTGGACAAAGCGATGGAACCAGATGGCATACGCCCAAGGATATTAAGAGAACTGCGAAGGGAGATAGCAGTACCTCTGGCAGCCATGTTCACTGAGTCATTCAACATGAGTGAATTGGAGGAGGGCACATGTGGTCCCTCTACACAAGTCTGGCAGCAGGGAGGTGGCAGAAAACAATAGGCCGTTCAGCCTCACCTCAGTAGTGAGGAAGATCATGGAGACATTGCTTAAAGAAAGGATAGTGGGGCATCTAGAAGCCATCAGAGCCCAGGACCATAGACAACATGGATTCACAGTGGGGACATCATGTCAGACAGATCTGGTTGATTTCTTTGACTGAGTGTCAAAGGAAGTGAATCAGGGTGGGGCAGTGGACAACGCTTACCTTGATTTCAGCAAAGCCTTTGACACCATCCCATATAGGAGGCTGATAAACTAGCTGGGTAGGCTGGGCATGGGGGAAAGGGTGGTAAACTGGGTTAGAAACTGGCTAACAGACAGGAGGCAGAGAGTGGTGGTAAATGGAGTGCAGTCTAGGGAGAGGGGGTCACCAGTGGGGTGCTGCAGGGATTGGTCCTGGGGCCAGTCCTGTTCAATGTCTTCATTAGTAACATTGCAAAATGTCTGAAGGGAATTTTTTCACCAAATTTTCAACATAGCCATTTTAAGACCTCTGCTCATGAACAGTGTCACTGTGATTTTCTTAATCTGTCCCAAACATTGACTACATGCACGATGCGCCATTGTGCGCCATCATGCATGGAAACACATTTTGGGTGACATGTGAAAAATGACAGCTGTACTGCTCATAAGGAGGTGTGGTAAAATGGCAATGTTGAAAATCTGGAGTGCAAATATTAAAAATTTGCGAACTTCATTTAGCTTGCGTAGGAACTGTACAATGCACGCTTGTAAAACAGTCATTTTTAGGAATTTTTTCACCAAATTTTCAAACTAGCCATTTTAAGACCTCTGCTCATGAACAGTGTCACTGTGATTTTCTTAATGTGTCCCATGCGATGATTTCACACACCGACTGCGCCATTGTGCGCTACATGTGTGGAAACATGTTTTGGGCAAGACATGAAAAATGACAGCTGTACTGCTTATAAGAAGGTGTGGTAAAATAGTAATGTTGAAAATCTGGAGTGAAAATATTGAAAATTCGCGAACTTACGAGAGTGCGTCGGATCAGCGAAACAAATGCTCATAAAACAGTCATTTTTGGGAATTTTTTCACCCAGTTTTCAACATAGCCATTTTAAGACCTCTGCTCATGAACAGTGTCACTGTGATTTTCTTAATCTGTCCCAAACATTGATTGTGCACACCGACTGCGCCATTGTGCGTTACATGCATGCAAACACATTTTGGGTGATGTGTGAAAAATGACAGCTGTACTGTTCATAAGGAGGTGTGGTAAAATGGCAATGCTGAAAATTTAGATTGAAAATATTAAAAATTAGCTAACTTACGAGCGTGCTTAGGAACTGCGCAATGCATGCTCGTAAAACAGTCATTTTTAGGAATTATTTCACCAAACTTTCAACATAGCCATTTTAAGACCTCTGCTCATGAACAGTGTCACTGTGATTTTCTTAATGTGTCCCATACATTGATTTCGCACACCGAGTGCGCCATTGTGTGCTACATGCGCGGAAACACATTTCGAGCGTGATGTGAAAAATGACAGCTGTACTGCTCATAAGGAGGTGTGGTAAAATGGCAATGTTGAAAATCTGGAGTGCAAATATTAAAAATTTGTGAACTTACGAGCATGCATAGGAATTGTGCAATGCACACTCGTAGAACAGTCATTTTTAAGAATCTTTTCACCAAATTTGCAACATTGGCTTTTTGAGAGCCCACCTTATGAACACTGGTACTGTTGTTTTGTTAATCGGTCCCGAAAGGTGATTTCACGCAGTGACTGAGAAATCACCCTTTGGGCCCGATTAACACCATGACAGTGACAGAATTCATGAGGAGGGGTCCCAAAAACCCTATGTTGAAAATTTGGTGCCAAAATTCCAAAAAATGCCTGAGATATGCAGCAAAGTTGAAAAAACCCTATCTATCCCATTATACAGCTTACCGGCATTTCCTCAGTTGTGATGCGGCTTTGAAGAGTGCAGACATGTTCCCGGTCCACCGAAGATCTCGCACCGAGGTCTGGAGGTAAGCATGGGGATGGGGTGGGGAGGTGCAAAGTAGTGGGTGGGTGCGGTTGTGGGAGGGGGCAGCGAGAAGTGCCGAGGACAGTTTTTGTATTTACAGGTTGTTTTTTTTAATAAGACGACAGGACACTTGCCACACTGGGGTGGGCTCCCAGTGTGGCAGCTGGAAGGCTGTTTGGGGGGGCTGGAGCCAACAGGGGATTGGGCACCCCCATCGGCCATAACAAATTTTGCCACGCTGGAGTGGGCTCCCAGCATGGCACCTGGAAGCTTTGGGGGAGCATAGAGCTGATGGGGGATTGGGCACCCCTGTCAGCCATACAGTGTGTGCATGGGGGGAGGCACATGAGCACACAGTATGCGTGCATGCGTGCATGTGTGTGTGTGTGTGTGTGTGTGTGTGGAGGGGGGAGCTCTGCTCACTGAAATGGAGCTCTCCCTTTCAACTGTACGACCACTGCATTTTCAACTGCTGTCATAGACAGCTGCAGCAGTGATTGGGGAACTGGGGCCACGCCTGCAAACACACTGACTGAATTGGAAGATGGGTGCCACACCTCCGAAAACTCGGATGATGGCACTATGTTTCTTGAACATGCATGCAAGCAACATAAAAAGTACCTTACCCAACACTGGTGGAAGATGTGTAGGCACTAAACATAGATGCCATGATTGCATGAGTGACCCAATCGAGTATGTATGCATGCATGCTGGTGAGAATGGAATTCTCTAAGGCTTGTTATCTTGATGTGGTACAGAGGCTTTTAGCATATCTTAAACATTGTAACTAAAAGTCAACCAACTGCTGTCTGATTGGTAGTGTGTGTGTTAGATAAAATAAAATGTTGTGAATCTATTAGGTCATTGAGCTTATTACATATTGCTGATGGAAACAGAGGTGGCACAATGTTTGTGTGATGGGACAGCACATCTTTTGGTTTGTTTTTTTATGGGGGGACAACAGTTCCATCAGCTCTTGAACATAAGTTTAAAATCCCTGGCTGTACCTCTGATATTTATAAATGACCGGGAGCAGCAATTTATTTATCGTTTTGACCTACATTCATTTGAGAGCCCTTCATAACCCGTCAGGTTTATGTATGACTGTACTCCTCATTATTCAGAAATTCAATGCTGTGTGAACTGTTCACTCTGTACTACTGCTGCATATGAAAAATGGAATATGCCAATAAGAAGATTAACTGCAAAAGAAAAGTGCTGCTGATGACACTAAATTGGCACCAAACATGGCTACAGCACTGGAAGAGAATGCATTGTAGGGCAGGACTGCACACTTTTGGGACATTGACTGAGAAATGGATACATAGGGTCCAATTCCAGAAGGTGGGTGTAGGGCTTTGCGGCAAGCATTGTGTCCACCGCAATGTCTGACGCAGCTGCGTCAATGCCCTTCGACACAACTCTACACCATTCCAGAAGGTATGATGCAGTTGTGACAGTTTCCACACTTTACGGCAGCTTGTGCCAAATGATTGGTGCATGCCCCGAAGTAAGGGTACACCCATGGATGCAAAGTTAGACCATTGGGGAGATGGTCTAACTTTGTGATGTCAGGGACTTGCGGCATCGGCTTCTGGAATACCACATTTGATGCAAACCAACAGTTGCATCAAACAGCTTGCCACAAGCCTCCTGCAGTGATCCTAGCTGCTTTTGGAATTGGGCCCATAGATTTAATGTGGAGAAGTGCAAGGAACTATGCCTAGGGGTGATTCTAGGTTACGCATGCACCCTGTGTGAAGCAAGAGTGGCAACCGTATCACAAGGGGGCACAGTCTTAAGCTGGAGAGTGGGAGGTTTAGGAGGGAGGTCAGGAAGCACTTCTTCACAGACAGGGTGGTGGACACTTGGAATGTGCTGCCAGAAGAGGTCATCTCATTGAAGACAGTGGGCAGCTTTAAGAAGGGCTGGGATAGGCATAGGGGGAAGGTAAGAATCATGGGTAGGGAGGATGGGAGGAGTGGGGAGGGAGGGCAGGGACATTAGCTCAAGCTGTGAACCCTGCAATACAAGCAGACTTG
Source organism: Neoceratodus forsteri (assembly GCA_016271365.2). NCBI lineage: Eukaryota > Metazoa > Chordata > Ceratodontiformes > Ceratodontidae > Neoceratodus > Neoceratodus forsteri. The sequence continues at coordinate 934,469,968 of CM028131.1, forward strand.
ATAGACCAAATGGCCTTCTTCTGCTGGCTTCTTCGTATGTTCGTATGTTTGTAAGAATGGATAGCACAGCTGAGGAGAAGGATGTATGGTTAATTGTGGACTGTAAGCTGAAGAGAAACAGTGTGCTTTCCCAATCAGGCAAGCAAACATAATGTTAGGATGCATCAGGAGAGAGTAAGGAACACGTTAAAAGCAGTAATCCTGGGGGGGTCATGAGCATGCAATTGTGGAAATTACAGCTTAGCATAGAAGCTCTCTCACTGTCTGTGATAATTCTTTCATATTTACTTTTCAAAGTTTTTGAAATCCATTCTTTTCTTCACTAAACTTCTTCATTTACAAGTCTAAATCAAAATTCCAAGTTTGCAAAGATTTGGCACAGTTTTGAGTATTTTACCTATTTTGACAGTTTTCCCAGGATGCCGGGTCTCTGAGATGCCGAAACACAGTAGAGGTGGAATGAGTTTTATGTCTGCACAATCAGAGATCTCCCCACCTCATCTGATCAGTAATCCCAATAACAACAACAAAACAGACAAATCGGTCAGTGCTGGTAAGAAAGACAATGAAGATATGGTATACATTAAAGAAATGCTAATGTCCATTAAACTTGACTTTAAGGACATAAAGAAAGGGGCTGAGACAGAGAAAAATAAACAAGGAGTTGACAAGGAGACTAGACACTTCGGAGTAAAGGATATCCTTCATTGAAGAGTCACACTGTAAAATTGAGTACTTGGGTGAAAATGACAGATCAAAGATTCAGTCACTTGATAGTAAAATAGATGATCAGGAAAACAGAAGAAGAAGGAGTACTATATGAATTGTTGGGGTCCCAGAATATGCCAAAGGGGAAAACATGGTACAATTTCTGCAGGAATTCATTCCCTCAGTTCTAAATTTTAATTGGACCTGGCTCCTGGAAATAGAATGAACCCATAGGTCTCTCAGGGTAATTCCTAAACAAGGGCAAAAAGCAAGACCAATAATTGTTAAATTTCTGCATTTTCCAGTCAAAGAAGAGATACTGGTTGTGGCACAGCAAAGGAAAATCTTAAACTAGGGACAAGATCAAATATTTTTCTTCCAAGACTTCTCATCTGAAGTGGTTGAGAAGAGGAAGGCATTTGAAGATACTTGTGCTGTGTTACAACGCTTTAATGTATACTATTATGTAAAATATCCTGCTGTTCTTATGATTGCCAGGGTGGTGGTATGCATGCCTTTACTGATGTTAATGAATTCTGGGACTTTGTTCAAAAATCTTGGCCCGAAGTTAAAAATGGAAAATTTGAAAGACCTCCTCATTTTTCAGAAAAAAATGGTCATCAAACTGTCAGTAATGGAACGTGGAAGGCATTGTCTCATGAGGGAGAATCCCGTGCATTTGCTAAGCCTCAGCAGAGTTTAGCTCATTCTCCCAACAGCTCGTATTCTGCAACTAATGCCACTACCAAACCAATTCAGATTCCAGTATTAAAACCTGTCTCCAAAACTACTCCATGTTTATCTGAGAGGATCCCAAAGCTGCCAAAATCATTGAACTGGTCAACCAAATGACCTAGGAAAACACTCAATCTCAATCTCAATCTTTATTTATTTATTTAAGGCGCCTTTCTAAAAACCAAGGCGCCTGTACAATACTAGATAAAACAAGTACAAATACAGTAAACAACAATATTAAAAATCATTATATGCTTTACTAAAGAGGTGAGTCTTTAAATATTCTTTAAAACTATGGACAGTGGGGCTTTCCCGCACCTGACGAGGTAGAGAATTCCACAGGTTTGGGGGCCATAAAACTAAATGATCTTGCCCCTGAAGTTTTTAAATGAACCCTGGGAATCTCTAGCAATCCCTCGTCAGTGGATCGGAGAGAGCGGGAGGGACAGTAGGGATGAAGGAGATCTTTCAGGTAAACTGGTCCTTGATCATGTAGGGCCTTATAGGTCAGCAAACCGACTTTGAAGGTGATTCGCCAGCAAACTGGCAACCAGTGCAGACCACGGAGCACAGGCATTATATGACTGGCCCTAGATGAGCCCATCAACAGCCTAGCTGCCGCATTCTGCACTAGCTGCAGACGGCGAATCTCAACCCCAGGAAGCCCTAGGTAGAGCGAGTTGCAGTAGTCAAGGCAGGAGGTAAAGAAGGCGTGGACCAAAATAGGCAGATCGTCAGGGGGAACCAGGTGTTTCACCCGGGCGATGTTCCTCAGATGGTAAAAAGAGGTTTTGACAACCGCTGACACCTGAGATTTAAACGTCAAGCGGTCTTCAAATACAACGCCCAGATTCCGCACTCGGTCTGAGGTAATTAGCGGGATATCCCCGAGCCATAAACCCGAGGGTGATCCAACCAATAAACCCGCCTCCCGGTGGTCCTGGCCCACAACCAACACCTCAGTTTTATCTTCTTTAAAAATAAACCCAACAAGTCATTCCCTACTTCTCTAAAAAATGTAGCAATCACAGGAACAGTGAACATCAAGAGTGAGCATCAATTACTCTTCACAGCTAAGGACTTTTCTTCCTCGGATATACTTGATTGCTTGCAGAGCACATTTCGTCCAGTTGCCGATATGTTTATGGAACCTTCATAAGACTCTCCTGAATCGGTCATTCCTCCATCACTAGTCAGATGAACCAAGTTATTCACGTTTCCTGGCCTTTGAATTAGGAACTTCCTAATTCACTACTGATTGGCTATTGCAATCTGTAGGAAGTGGATCGGTGCTAAGATCCTTTACTTGCAGTGACTTTTCATACTGTTTTATTTTTGTTTAAAATAGTAAATGTTTAAAATAACTAAATATGTGGTTGTGTGCCTTTTTATAACCCCCTAGGTTACATTAAGCTTGTCTTCAAGGTGTGCAGTCAAATACAGTGTTGGTTCCAGAGGTTGTCTTGAAAGAACCAGAGGTCTTCACTTGAACGTACTGCCACCCTGGGAATACAGGTACCAAATTACTGTGTATAAATAGCACAATATTGTTATGTAGCAGTTTAGGACTACAGGGGGAAAAGTTAGTTTTCAAGCTATTTCATTTAGGCTGGGTTCTCTATGGCAGTTTATTTTTCTGGTTTTATTTGAAGAGCTTTTTAAGTGTCAAGGTACAGGCCCTCTCACACATCTGATGTACTTTCATTTTATGGTAAGGAGAACATGGGTCCTTGTTTATCAACATCCGCTTTGTACATAATTATATCTGATAGGAAATCTTTACATTGTTACTATGGTTTTATGTTGATGTTCTGGAATATTTTAACAGGCAGCATGGGGGCTATTTCTTTTCTTTTTCTAATAATTATTGTTACATGTTGGTGCCCTAACTCAGTCCTCTAGGTTCAGGTAGGGATACAGAGACTTAATAAAGGGGACGGAATGTGGGCAGAGGGTGACAGTGAAAAAGCAGGGATACTGAATGAATATTTCTGCTCAGTATTCACAACAGAAGAGGAAGGGGAGGTACATAAACCAAACAAGAGAGAAACTCTGAATAGGGGGTCGATACCGGTCCATTCACAGAAGAAAGGGTTTTGAAGGAACTCTTGAAACTAAGGGTGGACAAAGCAATGGGGCCTGATGGGATTCACCCAAGAATTGTAAAAGAACTCAGGGTAGGACTAGTAACACCACTGACTACTCTCTTTAACAAATCATGGGAGGATGGGGTGGTACCTGAGGACTGGAGGAGGGCAAATGTGATTCCACTTCACAAAAGTGGGAGCAGGGCAGAGGCAGAAAACTACAGACCAGTTAGTTTAACTTCAGTGGTAGGGAAAATGATGGAATCATTTCTGAAGGAAAGAATTGTTGAGTACCTAGAGGCCAGTGGGGCACAGGACCGAAGGCAGCATGGTTTCACAGCAGGAAGGTCACGTCAGATGAACCTAATAGATTTCTTTGACTGGGTGACCAAAGTAGTAGACCAGGAGGGCTGTGGATATGGCCTACCTAGATTTTAGCAAGGCATTTGACACAGTCTCACACAAAGATTAATATACAAGTTAGCCAGCCTTGGGTGGGTCCCAAGGTGGTAGCTGGATAAAAACTGGCTGGACAACAGGACGCAAAGGGTAATAGTAAACAGAGTCCACAGTGAAGAAAGGAGGGTAACTAGTGGGGTACCACAGGGTTCGGTACTGGGACCAGTCCTCTTTAATGTCTTTATAAGTGACATTGGAGAGCACCTGGAAGGAAAGGTATGTCTCTTTGCAGATGACACAAAGATCTGCAACAGGGTCGATGCACAAGGTGGGGTGGAAAGAATGAAAAGGGACTTGGCAAGGTTGGAGGAATGGTCAAATATGTGGCAGCTCAGTTTCAATGTAAAAAAGTGCAAAGTAATGCATCTGGGAAACAAAAACCCAGGAAGAGTACACAATGGGGGGTGAGTTAATAACAACAAAAATCGAAAGAGACCTAGGAGTAATTATATCAGATGACCTAAAGGTGGGCAAGCAATGTGAGAAGGCAATAAGGAGGACTGGGGGGATACTGGGATGCATAGGGAGAGGCATCAACAGTAGAAAACAGGAAGTTGTTATCCCTCTGTACAGACAGTTAGTGAGACCCCATCTGGAGTACTGCGTGCAATTCTGGAGACCCCATCTCTGCAAAGACATAGACAGAGTGGAGGCTGTTCAGAGGAGGGCAACCAAAATGGTGCAGGGTCTACACCAGAAGACATACGAGGAGAGACTAAAGCAGCTTAATATGTATACCCTTGAGGAAAGGAAGGAGAGGGGGGACATGATAGAAACTTTCAAGTATCTCAAGGGAATTAACAAAGTACAAGAGGGTAGTATCTTTCAGAAGAAGAGATGTGCAAGAACAAGGGGCACAATTTGAAGATAGAGGGGGACGGCTCAGAGGTAATGTTAGAATGTATTTTTTCACAGAGAGGGTTGTGGATGCATGGAACAGCCTTCCTGAGGAGGTTGTGGAGTCAGGAACAGTGAGAGAATTCAAGAATGCATGGGACAGGCATAAGGCAATTCTAGTGGGGGGTAGGAGGAAGTAAGCTGTTGATTAACTAGAATCTGCAGCTTATCCATCAGGTAGGGAAATGGACAGACTGGGTGGGCCAAGCAGTCCTTATCTGCCGTCAAATTCTATGTTTCATGTTCTTGGAAACTTGTTGATAGATGTATTTCTGTTTTGGCATTTCTTGGTCTGTACATGAATATACTCATTGGGTAACGTTCCACTTATTGGTCTAATGCTACACACTGTGGGCATTATTGCTGAGAAGCCCGGTGGCATAGCTGTTCAGAAAAAGGGTGAATGGAGATAACTTGTTCTGATGCAAGTTAAGGTCCTTAAAGCTCTCTAGCAGTGATGGCCTAGTCAAGCTGAAAAAACTATGGTAAGTAGCTGGGGAGTGGATTACTGGCCCTCAGCATGAGGTTTTACTGTTCAATTATTGATTCTAAGTTTAATTATTGATCTGATGAACAAATTGGTTTAATGCTAGTCTCTCTGCTACCTTGGACTTCATCCCCGCTTCAACTCTTGGGCTCTCTGGGGGATAAGTATACAAATATGACCAACGTTTTTAAATGTGGGAGGGGAGTACTCTTTCCTTTCTTTCCTTTCCACTGTTGCTATGAAGCCCCTTCTTATTCTCACTCAATGTGTGAGGGCCATGGGGGAAATGCCAAATAGTTACTATTTCTTTAATCTCTTTATTTGTTTATTTGTCTTTTTACATTCTAGACTTTTATTTGAAAACATTACACAAGAACACTAATGTGATTATTATGATGGTTATACTTAATTTGAACTGTTATTATATTTCCAGTGAGTTTCTAGTTATTAGCTGTTTCTGAGGTGTGTTGCTCCACTTTGAGAAAAATAATTTTCTGTGGAATCTTGGCATCTTTCCTATAAAATGTTACTGTTTCTTTAAAAACTAAAAAAGGAAATTCCTTAGAACTGTATAGTTTATCTGTGTAGATGTTTATATGTATAGTAGTTGTTAATTTGTACTAATTTATTTCCATAATAACTTCATTGCTTTATTTCTGACAACTATTCATTGTTAATAGTAGGGTTATCTTTTATCGGAGGAAAACATCTGTGTTTTTACTTCTGTTGGTCAATTCTTTGAATTTTGCTTAGTTAAGGGCAGCATAATACCAGCATTTGCTAATGAGTGCTGTTAACTTTATTTCTTGGAAGGTTCAAGATCTGGGGTCACCAATTAAGAGACACAGAGTATTGAATAAGATGCATAAAGCAGATATTGCTTTGTTACAGGAGACCCATCTTCTTCCTTGTGAGGCCTTATAAACTGGATAGGGGATGGGTAGCAAAGGTAGATTATAGGGGGTTTTCTTCAAGAAAGAGAGGTTGCTATTTTAATTAAAAAAGGGCTTAATTTCATCAAACATGCTCATCTGTCAGACCCTGAGGGGAGATATCAAATCCTGTCAGGTTTACTATATGAGAAAAATATTGCAATCTTCAACATATATGCCCCAAATTCAAAACAAGAAGAATTATTTCAAAAAAATAGTTTGCTACTAGGTTCATTAGGTGATTATGAGGTAATGCTGGGGGGTGGAGGGATTTTAATGAAGTAATGGACTCTTTAATAAATAGGTCAAATTTTATGGTCAGAGCCATAACGAATAAATCCAGACAAACTCTGCATACTGTTTTAGGGGAGCTAGGCCCTATGGATGATCAGAGGTTAGCTAATCCCCAAGGTTGAGACTGTTCTTTTCTCTCTGCGAGGCATGCTACATTTAGTAGACTGGATTATTTTTTTTCTACCCCTAACTTTATGTAACACAACCAGTAATATCTCTTACAAAAATATCATAGTCTCTGATGACAGCTTACTAAAAATTTCTATTCTCCTTGAAAACTCCTCAGAAAGGATTCCTAGATGGAAATTCAATACTTTGCTGTTAAAAGATCTAAAGTTTTTATCCTGGATAAAAGATGAAGCAAAAGCATATTTTGAAATTCATAATAATGGTGAAGTTTCAGCTAAAAGTGTGTGGGGGGCCTTCAAAGCATATATTAGAGGGATAATTATTAGCTTTGCTTCCAGGAAAAAGAAAGAAAAACAAATAGGGTTATCTGAGAAAAAGTCTCTATTAAGCAAAGTGTTAGCAGCCTATAAAAGTCCCCCTGTGTCATCTCTGAATTCATTATATGAAATCACAAAATTAAAATATGAAACAAATAAATTGCACTCAACCAACATTGAATATACCCTATTTTGTCTTAAACAAAGATACTGGGAAGCTAGGGAGGAAGCAGGCAAGTTATTGGCCTATATCACCTTAAAAAGTGGCAGAACCAGAATACTATTATTGGAATTCAGGATGGGAGGGGCAGTATTTCGCATAATATTTAAACTATTAATGCAGTTTTTAAGGAATTTTACACTAAATTGAACAAATCACAGGGTTCAACGGGGCCTAATTTGATCAATGATTTTCCGAGCCGCTCTAAGTTACCCAACATATCTGATGAAGAAAAACACAAAATAGATTTGCCAATCACCCTAAAGGAAGTGGTGGAAGTTATTAACAAGGCTCCCTCTGGGAAAATACTAGGACTGGAAGAGTTGCCTGGTGAATTTTACAAACATTTAAATCTGGTTGTTGGAAGTCATCTGCTGGTAACATTCAGGGAATCTCTTAGCTCAGAATGTCTTCCAGATTCCATGCATTAGGCCTTGATCTGCCTGTTGGCTACGAAAAATAAAGACACTTTGGACTGCGAACTATAGGCCGATCTCACTTTTGAATTTCTTCTATAAAGTTCTGGCCAAAATACTTGCAAACAGAATTGCTACCATACTGCAGAAGCTAATAGGCAAGAAGAAGGTGGGGTTCATGCATGGGAGACAGGCTTCAGACATTTTACGTAGGCTTCTCACAATAATCTGGGCTGCCCAATCTAAGAAATTCCCAAACTCCCCCTCGAAGACAATATCCCTGGATACTGGAAAAGCCTTCAATTCCTTAGAATGAGATTACCTGAATTCAGTTTTACAGATTTTATAATTTTGGTCCTTTTATACGACAGTGTATGGCAACTATTTACAGTAAACCCAGGGCATCTGTTATTACCAATGGAATAATTTCAGACTCCTTTCAATTACATAGAGGCACTAGGCAAGGGTGCCCGCTTTCCCCTGTATTATTTGCCATGGCTATAGAACCCCTTATTAGAAGAATAATGGTCTCTGTCAGAATACATGGACTTCAGGTGGGAAAATAATAAGGTCTGTGCCTTTGCAGATGACATTTTGCTAACTTTGACTCAACCACATTTATCCACGCAGAACCTTATGCCCCTTTTGCAAGAATTTAATGTGATATCAGGTCTTTGTGTTAACTGGTCTAAATCTGAGTCTCTAATGCTCACCAAGGCTCCAAATGAGGAGGCAAGGTTGCAGAGGGACTTTAATCTGACTTGGGTAATAAAAGTAATTTCATATCTGGGTGTCAGAATTTTTGACTACATCGAAAAAATCTCTAATTTTAATCTGTCCTCAGTGGTGAAAGATATAACATATGAACTAGAAAAATGGGCAAAGTTACATATATCGCTAATGGGTAAAATCAACGCCATCAAAATGATTACAGCTCCCAAAGTTTTTTATGTTTTAAACAATTTGTCTATTCACATAAACAACTCATGGTTTGACAAACTAGACAAGCTAGTCTCTTCCTTTCTGTGGAATGGCAAAATGCCCCACTTAGCTATCAAAAAACTAAATGCCCCCATAAAGTCATGAGAGATTGCTCTACCATGGTGGCAGGGCTATTTTTCAGCCTTTAGGCTAAGGCAGGCAGCATTCTGGTTCATGTCTCCTGTTAAAGATATTTTTCCCCTATGGGCTGTAGTGGAAAATGAATTAGTCTTTCCTCTAAAGCTGCCGGACCTTCTGTTCTTACCCATGCCTACCAAACTTAAAAAGCACCCCTCATTGCATAGTACACTACTAGCGTGTAAAAGATATGCCATAATTACTGAAACAGACTCTTTGCCATTACAATACCTACCACTTTTGAGCAACTCATTGTGTATATTTCATGGTAAACAGATTAAAGACATTGACTGGGGTAAGAAAGGGATAAGAACAGTGACAGATGTGTTGAACTCTCAGAACCAAATACTATCCTTTGATGAGCTTAAACACAAGTTTTCTCTATTTAAATTCAAATTCTGGTTCTATTTACAGATTAGAGACATTCTTTCTAAGACAGTGCTAGGGAAGGGCTTTTCTTTGCCTATCTCTTTAGAGTGGAATTTGTTCTTTAAGACTGCACACCTCTGAAAGGGAGTGAGCCTTATATACAAAATATTAGCAGATATGGATATAAATGTAATGCTGCCTGCAAAGGCTAAGTGTAAAAACGGAATTTAATTATACTATTACACAAGAGGCTTGGGATAAGACCTGGGTTAATGCATATACTGTAACAGTTGCAGAGAAGTGCAGGGGAGGTTAATGCAATTTAAGATTCTGCATTATTTTTAATTTTCTCCCTATCAAATATTCAGAATGAGACTGGTACAAGATGACAAATGCTGGAGGTGTGGTGAGCCAAAGGTTGATTTATGCCATCTTTACTGGTATTGCCCAGGTATATTAAAGATGTAGGGAAGTATTCATTAATTTTGTCAATCTGTTCTTAAGATCAGTTTTCCCTTTTCCCCTTTATTGTTTATTCTGGGGGATGCCATGGTAATTCCTGAGGTTCAGTCTCACAAAATGCTATGGATTCTCTCAGTCTCCCGTGCATTTAAAAGACTAGTACTACAGCATTGGAAAGATAAAGTGTGCCCTACACTAAAGGAACAGACAGATGCTCTGGGGATACTAGCAAACAATGACGGGGTAAGTTATATAGTATCAGACAAATTAAACTTATTTAACCTTGATTGGGGCCCCTTCCTAGACTTTATTCAATAAGATTTATCCAAGATACATGTTGTGTTTTGAGTTAAAGTTGTTAGGCAACTTAGCAGATGTAATAATGTCAGTTCCTTAAAACATGTTTTTAAATTCTGTACTGGTATCACAATTTATAAGCTATACATCATTGCTGTAGTGTATCTTTCAGAATGGAACTGTTGTTATGATATATTGTTGTTTTTATGTTTCATTTTCCTGAATTCTTTAATAAAATATTTATTGGAAAAAAAGCGATAACCCTCCTTCTGTACAAGGACTTGGTCTGACCACAGTTGGAGTACTATGTCCACTTCTGGTCCACCACAGTACAGAAAAACATTGAAGACATTGAGATGACTGAACACAGGGCCCTGAAACAGATTAGTGGTTTAGGAGGAATAAGCTATGAGGAGAAACTGGACATACTTAAAGTATTTAACCTAAAAAGGAGAAGGCTGACAGGGGACATCATCATGGGTTTCTGAGTACTACAGTGGATAGACGGAGTGCTGTATACACAACTATTTTGACTGGTGAATACAAGCAAAACTAGAGGGTTTGCCCTCAAATTGGGCAGTTGCTGAAAAAGAGAAACTATTAGAAAGCATTACTTCACACCAAGGGTGGTTAACATGTGGAATAGTCTACCTAGTGTGGTTGTGGAAACTGGCACTGTTCAGGCTTTCAAAGAAGGATTTAACATATTCTTGAAGGAGGATGACACTGTTGGCTACATAGCATGAGTAGGGTAACATTCCAGCTGTTAAGCTTGGATAAGTGTCATTACTTAAGATGGGTATAGTCAATTATATGCAGCAGGAGGGGTTGACAAGATGGACCTTAAGTCCCTTCTGTCATCACAGTACTATGTTACTGTGCTTCTGCACCTGACAGCATGGACACGGCAGCTGTGTTGAACTGGTGTCTCTCTCTGAGGTGAAGGTGTGGATGGCCACAGACTATCTGGGTCTCAGTCCTGATAAGACACAAGCACTGGACCAAGTCTTCACTCTTTGGCAATGACCTGTGGAGGCACTAATACTTCTCATAAAGAAAACAGATGTGATTGTAAACTTGGGAGTCACTCTTGACTGCAGGTTGTCCCTTTAATCCCAGGTGACTTTGGTAATAAGGTGCAGCTCTCATCACATAATGAACATATTCAGGTTAAAGTGTTATCTCACAGAGCAAGACCTAGCCAAGTCTGTGAATGCATTATTGACCTTACATGTAATACTCTATACTTGGGCCTTCCCAGGGTGGGGGTGGGGTGATGTGCAGCCTTTAGGCTGGTGTAGAATGTTGCACTTAAGCTGATAACCAGCAGAAGTATTAAACAACATGTCATCCCTCTGCTTTTGGAGCTTCATGGGCTGGCTATTTCATGGCACATCACCTTTAAGGTTTGTGTACTCATTTGTAAGGCCTTGTATGGACTGAGTCTCCTCTGCTTTCATGATCTTCTCCTGCCATATAACCCAGCATTTGCCATCTGCTCAGCTGAGCCTCAGAGCCTCGCTATACCTAAATCCCACTTAAACTGCCTGGAGAAAGGAGATTTACACAGGCTGTTCCAGTCTAGAATGCTGTTCCAACTGTCCAGAGCCAGAAGCTCCCAGTCACAGGGTTCATTTATTTTATTTATTTAAAAATTGATAACTGGGAAAAGCAACATGAGCCGAAGCTCATTTCCAGATGTGACCCAGGGAATGGGAGCAAGAGGAAGCAATACAAAAGGCAAACATATACATAAATACAAACATAAGTCACAGGTCAGCAACATAACAATAAAAAGCAATGCACAATCAAAGGTCTAGTAACATGAACATATAGTTCAGGAAGGCTTTAAAGATCCATCTGTTTCAACAGACCTTGCCAAATCCCTGATGTCACTGTATCTATTGAATAGCTGCTCCACTTATTTACTGTTCTCTCTAATTTTTGGTGTTAAGTTTAAAGTTTATACTTCTGTCTTTTTTTTTCTTCTATAAAGTGCCTGGAGCCTCTGAGACATGGTGCTATAACTGTTAAAACTTACCTTGCCTTGCCTTAAAGTGTTATTAATGAGATGTGAATCTTGGTATCAATTGAGATTATGGTAATAGCCATTTATTTTATAGTGTGCTTTTTTATTGTTTTCACATAATACAGTATGTAAAGTAAGGAAATACATATATATCTCAAGTCCAATTCATGATGGAGGGAGGACAAATTAATATACAGTAGCACTATTAAACAATCTAACAGGCTAACATTACATGCTGACCACAGAATCTCAGGCCTATATTAATAACCAAAAAAAAGAAAAGGAACATCATCTCCAAGAGTATCCAAACACCAGAAACCAATCCTGTTATTAAATGCATGTTCAATGTTCAGGATTAGTGAATATGAAGTAAATAGGAAGCGGATAACATATAATTGCTAAACTAGAGATAAAACTAAGTTAATCAACATTATTTTTGCAGTCACCATCATTATCTTCATATTAAGCTGCAGAATCTCAATATGTTATTATGGGAACAAAGAACTAATAGATTGCTTCAGTTTTAATAAACATTTCAGTCTCAAATGAGCTTCTCAATTTTGAGTCTCAAAGCATGTCTGTACATATAAAAAAGCATATAAAAAGATTAACACAGTTGATTATACTCCAAATGTCCCTAGGCTCAATTCATGAGGCAAAATGTTAAACAAAGACGGGACACAGCATTACATCATATATTCAAACTTCTCTGCAACCAGAGACATTTCTGTAATGCCCATGAAAAAGAGACTTTTGTCTCAGTGAGCCTACCCTATTAACAACATTCAATAAATAATAAATTTATCATATGTAGAGGGGAATTCTCCTTTCTAGATGAATCCTTTTAATAGTGGGAACCAAAACGACATCTATCACACTTCAGGGAAGATGTGCTTTGTCCCCTGAAACACTACATGGACTCTAGCTGCTCCCAACATCTGAAAATATGCTCCCAACTCTAGAATATCCTGAAGAACATAAGAAAGTGTCAACAGAGCTGCTGAGTTGAATAAGCAAAGTCAGGCTATACATAAAATTGTAAACCCTTGTATGGTAAAATGTATTTTAGATTAAACAGATGCACTATCACTTCTCTAGCTGAGTCAAAAGTAAAGGAAATTAAAATTGCTGTTTTTAAATTCATATCCGGTCTGGTGTCAGTTCAGCATTAGAAATTAAATTTGAAGCTATAACTGACTCAGAGCTGACAGATTCTTTTTAGGTAAGTGGAAAGCCTTTGTCATAAATGAGGGATTGTTAGAAGGGAGGTCATACAGAGTAATAAAATATATTAAATCGTATCTCTGACAGTCTCAAACTCAGAATCAGGTTTCAAAGGAAATCCAACAATCCTTAAATTTTTATGTCTGACCTGATTTTCTAGGTATTCCACTTTCCTGTGGAGCAAGTAATTTTCTTTTACCACAGCTGCAGTGGTGCCTTTAAGCGAATATAAAAAAACTGAGCAGTTTCAGAGTTTTGTTTCCCTTGCTCTGACAGGGATTCAGTTTATTCTTTATTTTTTTATTACTTTTTGTATGAAATCAGTCTTCAAAGTTCAGTGATTCATATTGTCGGTCATGTCCCTTTAGCAGTAGTAGGATGTGGTCAATTGAGTGGCCCAGGGAGTAGAGAGCACAGTGCTTATCTTCGAGTGAATTAAGAGCTGCAGGTGGCTGGGGAACTTCAATTCTGTAGAATCTCAAAATTCTTGCTGCATGGTAGTACAAGCAGACAAAATTATGATCTAGGGCACACAAAGGTTGCTTTGCAAGATTTTAAATGCTGGTTGTGTTCCCTAGTTTGAAGTTGGTAGGCTTGCTGCACTTGAAATCTCTGCTGCTGCAGTTACTCATTTGGCAAAAGATAGTTGCATGTTTCCATCAGGTTGCTGGCTCTCAAATTTGCACATGGATTGACTGCAGTCAAGTCACACTCACTGTACCTTCTTTGCCTCCAGATTAATGGATGAGTTGGAAAAAATGCTGTAGAAATGTTCCAGTGAAAGCAGGGCTCTGGAGTTACAGTGGCCAAATGAGAAGCTGAGCCAGGTGAATTCCTTAGCTGCAAACTGCCTCTGTGGCTGGCGTCAGGCTGAAAGTACTTCTCAAGCTGGTGAATTCTCAGAGACAAGTAATCTTGGTATGATGAGGTAGACAGATTTTCCCCTTCTCAGTCATTAAGGTAATGTTGAGAAATGTATCACAACTGTGGTATTCTATGGATTTTGTAAACACACTATACAGAGCACATATCAATGGACAGCAGCACAGAAACATAGAAACATAGAAGCTGATGGCAGATAAGGACCGAAAGGCCCATCCAGTCTGCTTATTTTTTCTGCCTTATGAATGTGCCATAGGCCTTTACTCTGTCAATGGCCTGTTTATTTATACTCATCTGCATTGCTCCCTTATGCCTATTCCATGCCTGTTTGAAGCCCTGCACTGTATTAATATCCACCACATTCTGAGGTAGTCGGTTCCATGCATCCACCGCTCTTTCTGAGAAAAAGAACTTCCTCGCATTACTCCTTAATCAGCCTGCCTCCAGTCTCATGCTGTGTCCTCTTGTCCTGCTATCTTTCTTATATTGAAACATGCAGGAAACATATAGACAAAAGGATTTCACACATTGCATATGCCCAGGACACAGTTTATCACCTTTCAGGAATTTTAACATATTATGTGATCCTGGATCTCAACAGTTAATTTCCTGTGGATGAAATTAACCTTCAGCATTTTTCCTTTGCTATCTCCTGGTGTGCTTGTTAGACCACCCGAGTGCCACCACCTCTGCTCTACCACGGATTACTCTATCCTTCTAGTTCTTTTATTTGCTGTGGGTGCTACAGGCCCATGATGTCAAGCTGGACCACTACCACCCCTGCGAGAACCTGCTCTTGACAAAAATGGACTATATGGCACCCCAATGCCAACTGTGCCGAAGGAGCTCCAGCTTTCCACCACCTGCATCCCACCTGCTAGCCTGGGGCACCCGACACCTGCCACGGTTATCAACATTACCATTTTCATGCCCATAAAGATCACCCTGGTGAACGCTCACCTCCCCCACTGCAAGAGCAGGAGGCGCAAGATACGCTCCACCATTTGCATAAACCTCTCAGCCAAGAAAATAATATTCATGCTTCTTCTTCTATTGGGTAATGTCCATGCCAATCCTGGCCCACCACCAGTATCAAACGCAGGGGGAAACATGAGTAAAGGCCTGAAAGTAGCTGCACTGAACATCTGCAGCCTCACAGCAAAGTTTGACCTACTCCAAGCGTGGATGTCCGACCATGTACCTGACATTCTGTGTCTGACAGAGACCTGGCTGTCAAGCAGGATAAAAGACAATGAAGTGATGCTTCCAGGATATCAAACATTCAGGAAAGACAGGTGTGGCAAGAGAGGTGGAGGAGTCCTTATCTATGCCAGGGATTACCTATGCTGTTCGGTCCTCCCTGTTACCAGGGTCGAGGATGATCATGAACTACTAGCAATAAAAGCACAGGTCGGACAGCACGGCAAATCTCTAATCTTAGTGTCGGTTTATCTTCCACCCATTAAAGCCAGGGATGGCCTCTCAAAAATACTGGATACAATTGCTACCCTTTCTCAGGCCACAGAGCTTCTCATAACAGGTGACTTTAACATCAACTGGGAGGGCAGGGAATCCATGCCTTTCAAGGACATGGTCGCTACTTCCAATATGACCCAACTTGTAGACAGCCCAACAAGGCGGAACCACAAAACAGGAAGAGACACCCTCCTCGATTGGCTCCTCTCGAGTTACCCTTCTCGGATCTTTGAACTTAAGGTCCTGCCTAACACCTTAAGTGATCACTCCCCGGTCACTTTCACATGGTCAAACAAATTGAGCAAGCCCCCGCCTATCATAATTAATAGTAGGGTCTTGGGGAAGGGCAAGCTTGGGTCTCTCTCCTCTGCCCTCTCCCAGTATGACTGGTCCCCCATCGATCATGTGCCTAATATTGACCAGGCCCTAAGTTTCTTTATAGAGGGCTTCAACAAGATTTGCAATATCTTTGCACCACTGAGGAAAAGAAAAATTCGGGGTCAAGTTAATGGTTGGATCACAGGGGATCTCCTCGCCCAGATGAAGGAAAGGGACAATCTCTGGGAAAAAGCCAGGTCCTCTCACAGCAAACACAACTTCCAGTGCTACAGAGCTGCAAGAAACCACTGCACCAACCTTATCTACCAAGCAAAGGCCAACGTCCACAAGAAGCAGCTTAAAAAAACTTGGGTCAATGGGAAGAATTTTTGGGATAACATCCTAAACCTTCTTGGGAAGGATGAGAAGAAGATCCCCCACTCGCTCAACATTGACAACATCACGATTACTGACCCTCAGCACATCGCGGATTCTCTCAACACAGCGTTTACTGGCCTGACTGGAGTGCTACCCCCTGACTACCTGCACCCTGCTGGGGAACAAACCAACTGCACGCCTCAAGAGGGCTCAATCCCTGTCTTCTACTTCAGAAAAGTGTCAGTGAAGGAGGCTTACAAATACATAAAAAAAATACTAGGCAAGACCAGAATGGGGAGTGATGGAATCGATATGAAACTCCTATCCCTAACACTGGATGTCATCATCGTGCCAGTTACAAAACTATTTAACAAATCACTGGCTCTTGCACAGTTCCCCGGGATCTGGAAACAGGCTCTTGTGACGCCGGTGCACAAGAATGGTGATATGACATGCACCGCCAATTACAGGCCAATATCCATCCTCTCTCCCTTATCTAAAGCCCTGGAAAAGATTGTGGCCACCGAACTCACAGATTACCTCAACAAATATAACCTGTTATGTCCAAACCAACATGGCTTCAGGCAGAATCATAGTACCTCCACAGCTTTGCTGGACTACACTGACTACTTGCACAAGGCACTAGATGAAGGAAAGCTGATGGGGTCAGTCTTCATAGACCTCACCAAAGCCTTCGATACTGTCAATCACTCTCTCCTCCTGACTCAACTACAGAACCTGGGAGTTGCAACTAATGCTGTCTGCTGGTTCAAGGACTACCTAACACACAGAAGCCAATGTGTAAAAATTGGGCACACAGTATCTAGCTCCAACAAGGTATCTTTAGGGGTCTCACAGGGGTCAATACTGGGGCCCTTACTATTCTGCCTCTTCCTAAATAATCTTCCTGAAGCCTGTGACACTAAACTGATACTTTACGCAGATGACGCTGTGCTTCTCACCAGCAGTTCATCAATAGTTGCCCTCCACTCCCAGCTGCAGGCATCCTTCTACAAGCTGGAAGACTGGTTCTGTAGCCATAAACTTCTATTAAACTACAAAAAAACCAAGGTGATGCTCATAGCCAGCCCACAGCACAAAAGAAGCTCCTCCCTCACCATCTCCAATAAAGTCAGTGAGCTGCTGGAACAAGTTCAGACCTTCAAGTACCTGGGGGTCACCGTTGATGACTGCCTCACCTTCACCCAACACATCGACACAGTGGTAAAGGCAGTGAACACCAAGCTGGGTGTACTATATAGGCATAAAAAGTATCTCACTCCAGAGGCCCTCCATCTCTCAGTCTCCAGCTCCATCCTTTCTACCATTGACTATGGATTGGTGGTCTATGGCGCAGCAACAGACACTGTACTAAAAAGGATTCACATTGCCCTCAACAAGGCATGTAGGCTCACAATGGCTGCAGATCGAAATACCCACACCTGCTCCTTATACAAGGAGACCAATTGGCTGCCACTAAAGAACAGGATTATATTCCAAACCTGTCTCCTTGGAAAAAAGGCACTAATGGGTAAAACCGCCCCATGCATTTCTAGCATCCTAACACCAAGTGCTACCAGCTATACCACCAGAGGCAGGATGAGGGGGGCCCTATCAACACCTTTCCGTCGAACTGTGCAGGGACAGCATGCTTTCAGCTTTAGGGCCCCCCAATGAAATCCCAGTGCACATTCTAAACTCCCAATGCATCTCGCAATTCAAAAATGGCCTAAGGCAACACCTTCTTACTAGGACAGTTTATGACTGCCACTAGGACTCTAACACCCATAATGCCACTCACCCACACTCTCCTTCCCCTTCCTTTTACACCCACTCTTCCCTATTGCCCTATCCCTCTGTCTTCCTCTCCCCCCCTGTGCCTTTTCTACCACTGGATCAACCTTAAAATCAACATACTACCACTACCTCCCCAACCTCCTAGACAAAGCCACTTCTTCTGGCTGCCCACTCCCCCGTCTCCCCTTCCCCTCACCTTGACTCCTCCTTGGACTCTCACACTAGGTGTCACACCTGTTTATCTCCTTCGCTACATATAAACACTGTCCTTTACCCTAGTTGAATGCTCTTGATGCTGCACTATCACCATTGGTACTATGAATGACATTGTATCCTTACTGTATACTAGCTACCTACTATTCAAGTATTGTATGTAAACTGTTTGTTATTGCTGTCATTGTCACTGTTTGACGTGGAACCTTTGTAAAAGAGCTCTGAGCTCAAAGGTATGATCCGAATCCCTAAATAAATAAATAAAATTTTAGACTCTTTCACCTTGTTAATGCCCTTAAGATGTTTGAATGTTTCGATCATATCACCTCTCTCTCTCTTTTGCTCTAGGGTATACATATTGAGCTCTGTTAATCTGTCTTCATATGTTTTCTGATGTAGCCCCTGCACCATTTTGTTTGCCCTACTCTCGACTGCCTCCATTTTGTTAATGTCCTTGTGCAGGTGTGGCCTCCAGTACTGCACACAGTACTCCAGATGGGGCCTAACCAGTGTCTTATAAAGAGGGATTATTACCTCCCTCTTATGACCTGTGATACCCCTACTAATACACCCTAACATCCCTCTAGCCTTACCTACTGCTTTGGTGGTCTGCTTGGATGATTTCAGGTCATCTGTGATGATGATGCCTAAGTTTCTTTCTTCCCTTGATATTACCAGTAACTCCCCTCCCAACCTATAGGTAGCTTCAGAGTTTCCCTTCCCTATGTGAATGATCTTGCACTTCTTTGTGTTAAACCCCAGTTGCCACTTTTCAGACCATTTTGCCAGTTTTTCCAGATCTTTTCTCATTCTATCCACCCCATCTGGATCATCTACTCTGTTGCAGATCTTGGTGTGATCTGCAAACAGGCAAACCTTACCCCTCCAGTCCATCTGCAATGTCACTGATAAAGATATTGAACAGGACTGGCCTCAGGACTGATCCCTGAGGTACCCCTCTTGTGACTTGCATCTCTTCTGACTGTATACTGTTTACCACCACTCTCTGTTTTCTGCCCACCAACCAGTTTTCCACCCAGTTGACCAAATTCTGACCCTCCCTGAGCATCCCCAGCTTATTAATCAATCTTTTATGTGGAAAAGTATCAAAAACATTGCTGGCGTCAAGGTAGACAACATCAACTGCACCCCCCTAGGTCAACCACTCTGGTTACCCAGTCAATGAAATCTATAAGATTAGTTTGACAGGACCTTTCTGTTGAAAACCCATGCTGTCTTGGATCGTGTGCTCCTATGGATTCCAGGTGTTGCATTATCCTTTCCTTAAGGAGTGCCTCCATAATCTTGCCCACTACTGAGGTAAGACTGACTGGTCTGTAGTTCCCTGCCTACTCCCTGCTGCCACTCTTGTGGAGCGGGATCACATCAGCCCTTCTTCAGTCTTCTGGGACCTCTCCTATGCTCAGAGACTCACGAAACCGTTCTGCTAATGGCTCTGTTAGTTCCACCCTTAGCTCCTTTAGTACCCTGGGGTGTATGCCACCAGGCTCTATTGCCTTGTCCACCCTGGGCTTAACGAGCTCTTGTAGGACCCTTTCTTTTGCAAAGGAACTTGTACATACCTCCCTCCCCCTTGTGTCCATGGTGTTGAGCAGCTGGCCCTGTCCTACTTCCTCCTCAGTAAATACTGAGCAGAAGTATCTATTTAGCATAGATGCTTTTCCTTGGTTCTCCTCCTATCTATTTAGCATAGATGCTTTTCTCTGGTCCTCCTCCACACACTCCCTGTTATCCCCTTTGATCTTAGCAATACCCTCTCTGGACTTTCTCCTGTCACTAATGTATCTATAGAAAGTCTTGTCCCTTTATTTTACTGTTTGTGCCAGTGTTTCCTCAGTTTGGGCCTTTGCCTGCCTTACTACCTTTCTTGCTTCACTTAGGAAAGTTTGGTATGCCTCCCTTATCTTCATCCTGCTGCATTTCCTTATATTTCCTGAAGGCCAACTTTTTGGCTCTGATCTTTTCTGCTAATGTTTTTGAGAACCAAAATGGTTCCCTCCTTCTTTTGCTCTTGTTTTTCTCCCTAACACAATGGGATGTTACTTCAAGTATTGCATCCTTAATACTTGTCCACATTGCCTGTACTCCCTCACCTGTATTTCTTCTTTCCAGGGTTAGCTTAACTCTGCAGGCCATCTTATCAAAGTCAGCTCCTCTGAAGTCCCAAATGTTTGCCTTGGAATGGGATGATTTAGTTCTAGTGGCCAAATTAAATCATACCATGTGATGGTCACTGGTCCCCATGTAACCTTCTACCTGGAGATATGTGACCCTTTCCCTGTTAATCAGTACTAGATCCAGGATAGCCCTGTCTCTTGTGGGTTTTTGTACCAATTGTTTGAGGTCCTCCCCCTGCAGGGAATCCACTATTTGTCTAGTTCTGGCAGATGTTCCTGATGGTATTGACCAATCTGTATCTGGCATGTTGAAGTCTCCCATTATCAGAACCTCCCCTTTAGCTCTCATGTTTTCTATATCTTCTAACAGTAATGTGTCTATGTCCTCCCCCTGATCTGGGGGCCTGTAGACAACCCCAGTTCGTATGGCTGTCCCATTTCCTGTTTTCAGGGTGACCCACAGTTCTTCTGGCTCTTTATGTCTATTCTGAATTTCTGTAGCTTTGATATTTTCATTGACATAAAGGACCCCCCCACTCTTTTTTGCACTTCCGTCTCTTCTGAACAGTACATAGTTGGGTATTGAAGTCTCCCAAGAGTGGCTACTGGTGAACCATGTCTTGCTAATGGCTACTATGTCCAGTTTAGCCTCTGTCATTGTTGCCTCCAGGTCTGGGATCTTGTTTCCCAGACTGTGGGCATTTATGTACATGATTTTCCATGGGCCAAATTTTGGTGCGTTAGTTGTGGGGAGAGGTCCGGCTTTTCCCCTGCACTTTGTATGTGGAGCCAGACCTTTTTCCTTACCTGGTGATGCAAATGAACTACAAACATGCTGAACTCCTGTTTGATCACTAGCTGAGGGGACAGGGGTGTTCTTCCCATTTGATGTATCGGCTGCTGCACCCCTCTCCCCATTTGCTAGTTTAAATATTCTGCAAAGACATCAAACTTCTGCCCCAATGTACTGACTCCATCCTTAATCAGATGCAATCCATCGAATTTAAAGAACTTTCACTCCCAAAACTGTTGCCAGTTACCTACAAATTTGTATCTTTTTCCTAGCACTAGGCCTTGAGCCACATGTTTAGCTCCCCTATCTCCCATTCTCTGACCTTCTGTCCATCTGCCCCCCTCTCCCAGACCAGCAAGATCTCAGAGAATATGATGCTGGATGAAATGGATGATAGTTTGTCTTCCAGCCTGGTCAGGTGTCAGTCAACTGACTAGCTGGCAAGATCATTAATCCCTATGTGTACCAGGATATTGAAGTTTTCTCCTGCTTCCTGCACGATTTTAGCAATGCAGTCAGTGTCTCTCCATGCTGATGTTTCTGAGAGGCATCTGACCATTACCCTCAGCCCGAGGAAGGTATCAGCTCCCTGAATCACTGAGTCTTCTATGATCAGAAGTGTTTTGTATTTCCTATTTGTCTTTTTTGTTTTGGTTCCCTGTTTTAGGTGAGTTTTGTAGTGCTTGCTCCTGTGCTGCAGTGTCCTGCTCTGCAGCGTTCTCTGCCCCTTTGTTTGATTTCAGAGATAGAAGCAAATACTTTTTGTAGTTTTTATATGGTTTATGGAGGTGATACATTGGTGAGCATTGAGTGATGGGGCACCCTTCCCCTGCTGAAAAAGAAGAACCACGGATAAAAGAAGCAAGGAGGTAAGAGCAGAAACAATCAACCAACAACAAATGCAGTCGCTGTCCCTCAGCCTGTATCTCGTATGTGCTCCTGTAATTAGCCCTGAAAGCTTAGCATAATGATAGATAAAACTGTAAAACCTGTAAGCACCACCTGTAACAATTTCACAGAAGATATACTCTGCAAAAAACACTTTGCTACAGAGAAAAATAAAGCAGTAAAAAAGTAACAAAATCTGTAAGCACAACCTGCAGAACAAATTAACAGAAGATATACCTTGCAAAAAACAATTTGAATCAGAGAAGATTACAGCAGTAATCTGTAAGCACAAAACAGTAACAACCCTGTAGGCACACCCTGTAACAATGTAGCAGAAAGTATACCCTGCAACAGCAATTTGAATCGGAGAACAATAAAGCAGTAAAATGTAAGCAGAAAATCATAACAAAACCTGTAAGTACAAAAGAAAATAGTAACACACAGTAAATCTGCCTAGCCAAAAGAAGCTTAAATTATTTTCCTTGCTCTGATAATGTGCTTCCTTGCTCTGTCCTTACAAGCAAACCTAGAAGAAAAGAGCTCAGGTGAAGCTAGGTACCTTTGTCAGCAAACCTAGTCTTCCACCTGCAGTACTGGCCATCTTGCACCCAATAATAACCATTTATATAGGTAATGCCTCCCATCCTGAAAGTGGTTGAATAATGTTACTCTTTAAGAAAAATAGGTATCCCAGGCCAACCCCAGTTGCTAATTAAATTCAAGAGTCCCTTGTATGTAATTCACCTGATATGTATAGATTAAAAATTATTTTAATTTACTAAGCACTCTTACAAACAGCTTAGCAACTATGATCCAAAATTAAAATGAATATCTCATGACAGCCTGTGTTTCAAAATTAAAGTGAATATCTAATGGCAGCCTGTGTTTATGATTTATACCAGTGATTCCCTTTTAGCCAATACCGGTGGCTATTTAATGTTCAAATGGCAGTTTATTCAGTTGACAATGCTATCTCCTTGCAAGCAGTTTAGCATTTATGCTCTTACTCAGACAGGGCAAGGTACTGGTAAAATGATCAACCTTTAGGAATACAAGCTCGAGACCTGGAGGACTTTAGGAATGATGGAAACAAGTCAGAATCATGTCAGGTTTGGATCAATGAGGGTAACAAAACAAAAAATGCTATTTGAGCTCTGCAGGTACCTCCGTATGAAGGAAAGGTAACCAACAAAGGATTGAGGGAGGAAAGAAGAAGGGTAGCAAGTATAAAACTTTAATTTTTCTGCAGTTGAGTGGGATATTGTCAGGTACAATACCTGGCTGGATGCTGACTATCCGGATCCTTAAATGAGGAAACTAGTGAGGGAGGAAACAAAGAAAAGTGCTATGCTAGATCTGGCGAAAAGTAGCAGGGAAAAGCTGGGTTCTGAAGCAGAATTCACAAAACACCAGGTCAAGGTAGTAGATAGCACACTACTGTGTTCTCGTACACTGGTATACTGAAGCAGTCAACTTCAGGGTAGGTAGCTACAGTGAGTAAATATCTAGTGGTAAAGGAGTATTAGGAACCAGGATTAGGTGAATACAGGTAAATTGGCTGAAACGGAAAAGTAGGAGACACCCTATCTAGGGTAGGGTAACAAATCAGATTGGGCAAGTGGGTAAGGACTAGTAGACACCCTGAGCAAGTCAGGCACAGGTAGCTTGGTTAAAAATGGGAAAACAAGATACATCATATCTAGGGTGCCACATACATTTCAGACAAGCAAAGGGAAAGATATGAATTCAACAGGCATAGAAAAGAGGCAGTTAAGTACAGGGAAGTTCCAACAGGCACTAAGTTAAAGGAAGGAGAGAATATGGGAGGTGTGCAATGTATCAGGTGTGGAGCCATGGTCTTTTGGGACATCTTCTGGAGACTGAGGTGTTGCACCATTTGTATGCACCTCTCTAGGTTGAGGGCAGAGATTACTGGACTCTGGGCTGAACTGGCATGGGTGCAGAGAATCTTCTGCCCCACTCAGGGGCCACCAAGTCTGCCACCACTGCCCCATAGGATGTTTAGGCTTAGGCATAGCAGTTAGACTTTGGTGGGCTCTGGGAGGGTAGGAGAAGGGGAAAGGGTACCCACTCCTCAGCTTGTACCACTGCACAATTTCTTTGCTGTAATGATGGGATAGGGCAGCCAGGAAGAGGCACCCCTAGCAGTAGGAAGGTAGGAAGTGGGCGTCTTCCTATGGGAGGACCCAAGGTGGAGGAAGAGGCCACTAGTAGAGGAGGAAGCAGCTGATGGTGGGAGACTCTATAGATAAGGGGATATTCTTGGGAATGGAGCAGAAAAGGAGAGGCAGGTAAAGTGTCTGAGAGGGACTTTGGCTTTGAAGGATGGAGAGCAGATCCAGAAGATTACTAAAGCATCAGGAGATGGGAGGGAACAAGATGTCATTCTGCACCTGAGGACAAATGATCTGTAAAGGGACAGGGTAGGGGTAGTACAGGTGAATTTCAGGGATCTGGTGAGGGGCCTCAAGCAGGTAGCATGTACAGTGTTTCTTGCCGAAGTGTTACCCATATATGATGAGGGAGAGGATAGGACACTCCACTCCAAGGCTTTTAAAAATTAGTTGTGTAGCCTACCCCCCCAAATTGGGGGCTTACTTTTGGCCCATTTTCCCATTCTTGCTTCCAATCCTCAGAGTGCCCTAATGCCTACCAGGTCCCTGTTTGTGTCCCCAACCTTCTGGCCATGGCCCTAGGTCCTTTGTGCACTAGAGGTCCCCAAGGAGCTCTTTTCTTGTTTTGCTCTCCTTTGGGCCACTGCAGCACTGCAGAGCCACCAGCCATTTTCCTTTCTTCTTCACAGCCTGCCAGTGGGCTTAGGCATGTGTGGGTGGCGCCTTTGATCTCCCGACTGCTCGGTTTGCGGTTAAGCGGGAGAGTGTTCGGTGATCCCAGTCTCTGCGTTGGGCAGAGTGGGGACCAGTGACCCATGCCAGGGCCAAGAGATCCCTCTTTCTAGTTTAAATAAAGAGTGCCACAAAGCACTGCTGATTGGGGCTCGTGAATATTTATGAGGGCAGCATTAATATTCATGATCTGCCTGTTCCTAGCACAATGGATCTTAAAATATTGGCACTAGAACAGGCACTAGAACTTGTAAATAAATGTAAACAAACATGAAGGGGCATAAGGGAACTAAAGGGGCTAGTGTTTAGTTGGAAAATTATTTAACTAAAGTAACTCTCCTGGCTGCACCAGTTAATGTTGGGACTCAGAAAAAGTGCCTGTCTCCTGCCTGGGGGTACTTAAAGCAGCAGCGCTTATTGATTGAGTTACTTGTAAGTGTGATATGTTTTCACCTGTGTTTTTTCTCTGTTTGATCCTCAGCTGATGTACAGTTTCTGTATAATTTGGTTGTATTGTATTTCAGCAGCACAGAACTTCACCCTGATCGCTGCTTGAGTCTCTGACCATTAATGTTACTCCTTGCCTACAACGAATCTTCAATCTCCTAATTTTAATGTTATGTCCCACCTCCGCCTTCTATGCAGGTGTCATTCAAACCTGCAAGAGCCTTCATGTTATGAGGCTGTATTCAGCTGAAATTTCAAACGGAGATGAATGTTGCTTTCAGCTCCTGTTCCTCAGAATCTTCTGAGTATGTCAAGAATTGCATTCCTAAATGTTTCTGTAAAATAACTCTTTTTTTCTGCTGTATAATGTTTATGTAGACTGAAATATTGGAATTTTATGTAGCTTACATGTAAGATTTTTTTTTGAATGGAGATTGCTGATTAGATACCGAAGTTAACTGTTTATACTGTGGAAATATTCACATTATTATTGACAGAGGCTATTGTCTGTTTGGAAAAAATAACATTTTATCTGCTGGTAAAGCACACACTTTACTGTTAGATTTCAAAAGAGCCATCACACACAGAATCTGGATTTGCTGATTTGCAGTCTGCGCTCTTTGAGTATGCTGTCAGCATAATATGAGTGTGTGGGGGGCAGCATTTGGAATTCATATAGGCAGATGCAGTGCATGGATTTTTTTTGCAGATGCAAGGGGTGGTTTATGGGGAGAGCAGTCTTGAGCACTGTATGTGAGCTTCAAGTGTCTCGATGACTCTAGCTGTCAGGCAGTACAGATAACCAGTCAAACAATGATATTACTAGATAAATCTTTATTGAGGGAATGCTAAACAACAAAACCAACAGAAACCACAACAAAATAAAGTAGCATGAAGAAGGTAGTCAGACTGATAGTATGAGGACATAAAAAGCAGTTATTTCAGCTTGTCTTCGTGCACGTGATAAACACACAAAATCACACGCACACTTCCTCAGACATGTTGTGGCACTCCTCTTAACATCGGATCCTCTTGCCACTGCTCATGGTAGCTGCTAGCTGTGGAGAGAAGTAGGAGGGTGAGTTTTGCTGTTGATTTAGGATTAGCTTAAGTCTTTAACCCTATAACTGATTTTTTGTTGTGAGTTTGCTGTTGGTTTGGGACTAGCTTAAAGCTTTCTTTAACTCTGTAACTGATTTTTTGTGAGTTTGCTGTTGGTCTGGGAGTAGCTTAAAGCTTTCTTTAACTCTGTAACTGATTTTCTGGAGGACTGTTGCTGGCTGGAGTAAAAGGCCCCACCCCCACCAGTATTTCCTAAATACTGGAAAGCCACTGGCAGTTAGGCTTGAAGGCTGTATGGGAGGAGCTTGGGGAGCTACAAACTGCCCATATGAACTAACCCTTAAAGCTAATAGTCAGGTGGTAAAAAGTTCAGACACTCAAGATTTTACTAGTTGGATTTTAGGGTTTAAATGTTTTAAAGTTGCAAGTTTGAAAGTCAAACTGACAAGCTTGGGTTAAGGAAGGGTAACTGCATGTTTTAAAGTTGAAAGTCTAAAGTTCAAACTGACAAGATCATGTATAAATGTGTTAATTAGAGTTACTGAGCTAGCAAGCTAGGGGCATTGGGGTGAAGAAGTACTCAGAAGCAAGCTACTAGGGTCACATATGGTATGCATCTATTGTTGTACAGACTGTGTGATACGAAATTGAGGTTACATTTCAGTTAAGTGTCAATTATGGAGGGAAGGAAAATAGGGCATTATGGGGGATCACACTGAGGGGGTGGAGGGACATGAATAAGAGTGACAGGAGACATTGGAATAGTGGATGGAATGGAGATTATCATGGAGTGAGGGTGGCAGGCACAGGGAGGATAGTGGGGTGCAATGGTTGCGGGGTGGCTGTTTGGATGAATATACTATGGAAACTGGGAGGCTGTCCAATTTGTTACAGGCCAAGGAGACTGGTAGAGGAGGTACAGGGGCTCTGGAGGATGCTGGAGAGGGTGAGGGAGGGGCAGGCTGGGGTGGGAGGGACACAGTAGAAGAGTCGCTGGGAGAAGCAGAGGAGAAACAACAGGGATAAATCCCATGAGGATGTAAGGAGGGGGGGGTGGGGATGAGGAGAGCAGAGGGGCAGTAATGGAGGGAAGGCTCAGAGCAGGAGGAAGGAGGAGACTGGCATCACTGCAGGGGTAGCAAGTAATAGGTTTGCAGTGTGGGCACTGTAGATGGCAGTGGAGGTGCCGGAGATCATGGGGGGAGGGAGTAGAAGGGTAGTGAAGGCCCAGGAGTCAGGCTGGGCAAGGAAGAAGGGGCAAGGGAAGAGCAGGGTAGAGGCAGAGGGAGAGGCAGAAATGGGGGGGTGTAGGAGTTGCAAATGGTGTAAATAGACGTAATAAGGAACAGGGCAGTGTGGACTCTGGAAATGTGGACAGTGAAAACAGGAGGAGGGGGTTATAGGACATGAAGATAGGGGTACTAATGCTGGGGGATTCTATACTGAAAGGGGTCAGATGGGGTGGAAGGGAAGAAAGGCATAGTTGCATCTGGGTCGAGGCTATTCTGGGGTTGACCACGGGCAGGGCGGGCAGGCACTTCTCAAATGCACATGGAGGGGGAGGGAGAAACCTTACACAGTGATGCATGTGGGTACAAATGACTTGGTGGGGGAGATGGTAGAGGTGGTAAAGGGAAGGTTCATGGAGTTGGTTAGGCAGTGTGAGGCGGTGAGGGGTCGGTGCCATTCTCTGAGGTACTCCCGGTACCATGTGCAAGTACAATGAGGGAAAAAAAGGATAGAGGAGTTCAATGAGTGGCTGAGGGATTGGTGCCATACCAGGGAGTATGGATTAGTGTCAGACTGGGGCAGGACCTGAGGCAATAGTGACCAATATGCAGGGGACAGGTTACATTTGAGCAGGGAGGGAAAGGAAGTACTAAAACTGGGAATAGAGGGGTATATGGCAACAAAGGTGGATTTGGACTAGGAGAGCAGGTGACGAGGGGACCACAGATAGGAAAGGGGGCCAGAAAGGGAGCTAGTGAGCTCAGCCCCCCAGTTATGGGTAAGGGCAGTGGGGAAGATGCACAGGAAGGGATAAAAGGGGGAGGAATAGGGGTAGGGAAGGGGAGGGGAGGAGACAGTCTAGAGGGTGGTCTCACTGAATGCAAGAAGCCTAAGGAATAGAACAGCTGAGTTACAGGCTGTCTTGGCAGTGGAGGGGGTGGACATTGCGGCCATCATGTCAATGTAGGCCACTCAGTACCAGGACTGGGATATGATGATCCCAGGGTTCAGATTATTAAGAAAGGATAAGGCTAAGGGGAATGGGGGGAGTGGAGATCTATGCAATGGAGGGGATAAAGTGAGTAAGGGAGGAGGTGAGGACAGAAGCACTATGGATGCAGTTCCAAGATACAAAGAATAGAACACTGAGGATGGGGGTGGTGTACAGGCCACTGGCTCAGGGCATTGACCTGGATAGGGAATTATCTGAACAAATTAGAAGGGTCTGCAGGAAGGGGAGCACAGTGGTGGTGGGGGACTTCAACCTACCAGGGGTGGAGCGAGGCACACCAAACACCACGAGTGCAAGGGAGTGGGTCCTGCCAGAAGCATTTCAAGACAGCTTTCTGACACAGCTGGTTCTGGGGCCGATTCTGTTAGAAAGGACTCTGGACCTGGACCTTGTACTGGATAATGGGAAAGCTGCAAGGAATCTGGAAGTGGAGGAACCACTGGCTGGTAGTGACCACTAGTCTGTGTGGTTCATGCTGAACATGGGGAGGGAAACAGGAGGCATGAGTACATGGGTGATTGAGTTTAGGAGGGTGGACTTTAAGAAGATGGGGGGAATTTGGGGCATTCTCCCTTCTATCTTCAAATTTTGTCCCTTTGTTCTTGCACATCTCTTTTTCTGAAAGATGCTACCCTCTTGGACTTCATTGATTCCCTTGAGGTACTTAAGAGGGCAGTGTTTTGAATGTACGGGAAATCAGGGAGGGGTGAAGACAAGGATACATACATAGAAAAGTCCAGGCAGGTTACCAGACTGATCAGGAAGGCCAAGGCATCCAGGGAGCTAAGACTGGTGCGGGGAATCAAAAGTGGAGAAAAAGACTTCTTCCACTACATCAGAGCAAGAAGAAAGAGCAAGGATCAGCTGGTGAGGATTAAGAAGGACGGGGGAGGTGGGTGGAGAAAGAGGAGGAGTAGGCAGAAGCACTGAATGAATACTTCTGCTCTGTATTCATGCAGGAGAAGGGGGGCAGATACCTCAGGTGAACGGGGTGGGTATGGGGGGGGACAACAGATGTAAGGATTAGAGAGAGCGGGGTTCTAGATGGGTTGAGGGCATTAAGGATGGACAAAGTACCGGGACCTGATGGCATTCACCCTAGGGTACTAAGGGATTTGGCAGTGGTCCTGGTGGGGCCACTGGCTGACATGTTCAATACCTCCCTGGACATGGAATGTGTACCACAGGACAGGAGAATGGACCATGTGGTGCCCATCCACAAAAGTGGCCTAAAGGATGAACCAGTAAACTATAGGCCATCAGCCTCATAATGATCATGGGAAAGCTCATGAAACCATACTAAAAGAGAGGCTAGTGAGCTTCTTAGAGGAAAACGGTCTCCAGGATTGTCAACATGGGTTTATAGCAGGCAGATCCTGCCAGACAAACCTTGTAGAGTACTACAACAGGGTGAAGCTGTAACTGGACTAGGGCCATGCAAAGGATGTCCTGTATTTGGACTTCAGCAAGGCATTTGATTCAGCGCCGTATGGGAGGTTGGGGGGGGGACTGGAATATGTGGGGGTGGGACCAAAAATGGTGAAATGGATCACAAACTGGCTAAAGGGAAGGCAGCAAAGGGTGGTGGTGGTGGGGGACCTCTCATCACTGAGAGCGGTGATGAGTGGAGTACCACAGGGATCGGTACTGGGACTGGTGCTGTTTGAGATTTTTATTGCGGATATCTC
The DNA here is from genome assembly GCA_016271365.2 of Neoceratodus forsteri. Classification (NCBI taxonomy): domain Eukaryota; kingdom Metazoa; phylum Chordata; order Ceratodontiformes; family Ceratodontidae; genus Neoceratodus; species Neoceratodus forsteri. Next base: position 934,500,338 of record CM028131.1, read on the forward strand.
ACACGGGATCTAGAGCAAGATCAGTCTGTTCACAGATGATACCAAGATGGTGGTTGATGACACAGATGGGTGGAAGGGGTTGCAGGAGGACCTGACTAAGCTGCAGGAGTGGGTGAAAACATAACAGTTGGAGTTCAATGCCAAGAAGTGCAAAGTTATGCACTTCGGAGTCAGGAACCAGGGGAAGGATTATCACTTGAACGGGGTACAGTTGGGGAGCTCCACAGAGGAGAAGGACCTAGGAGTGATCATTATGGGGATGATGAACAACTCTGCTCAGTGTAGGAAGGCGGCAGCAAAAGCCAACAAAATGCTGAGGTGTATTGCAAGAGGGATCTCCTCCAGAAGGAGGGCATTTATTCTGCCCCTGTATAGGTCATTGGTCAGGTCCCACCTGGAGTACTGCATGCAGTACTGGTACCCATTCCTGAAGAAGGACATTAGATTGTTGGAGGGGGTGCAGTGAAGAGCCAAAAAGATGATCCAGGGATTGGAGAGCAAGTTCTACGAGGACAGGCTGGGGGAGTTGAATATATATTCACTGGAGGAGAGGATGGATAAGGGGGATATGATTGAGACCTTTAAGTATCTGAAGGTGATAAACAATACCAACACAGAAGGGATTTTTCAGATGAGAAGGGGGAGGGACACGAGATAGCATGGACTGAGATTGGAAGGGGGAAGAATCAAGAGGGAGATGAGGAGACATATTTTCACGGAAAGAGTGGTGGACAAATGTAACACCTTACCAGATGAAATAGTGTCCTGTAAGATGGTGGGCAGTTTCAATAGGAGTTAGGACAGGGGAAGGGATACTGGGAAGGGGGGCTGGAGGAGCACATACCTGATGAAGGGCTAGCTGCACACTTGAGCAGAATCAATAGATTGAGGCCTGTTTCTGCTGGCAATTTCGTATGTTCGTATGCTCACATGATACTGCAATTTCAATGCTACACCAAAATAGAGATATAGAAGTATGCAGAATTGCCCTATCAGCAGAAAACAGTGTAATGAAGGGCATTAAAATGCAAACTGAAACAACCGATGAGTAAAGATTGCTTCTGGTTTGAGATTGCCATCAACCTTGACCTCTACATATCTGTGGGAAAAAAATTAAATAAATATAACCATTATGGAAAAACAATTAAAAAAGGCAGAATATTTGGCAAACTGGTGCATCTGTTTATTACTATCTGATCAAACATGTCAAATGTAACACGAAGCAGATGCTGACTGCTTGCCAATCAGGTGCTCGGGAGCAAGCGAAGCACATAACATAAGTAGGAAAGATGTACGTAAAGCAGACCGCGTGCAAAAACGGCTTCGGAAATAAATTATTGACTTGAGTCACAAATTATAAATTACAAAGAAATGAGAAAACAACTTTACAAATCTGGCTCAGGATAAGAAATTTAGAAACCGAAATGTCTGTTTACACTACCAAGCCTCTGTCTACTGCAGGTCAGTACAAATACATGCTAACTAGCACTGCTGCTTTAATTACGACAGCAGCAAAAGGTCAGAGACTGAACAAAAATATTTTATCCTGGGCAGCAATTGAACGGGCACAAAAGCAGCTATTAAACTGTGAGGCAAGTGGGCAAATAAAGTAATTACTCTGCCTATACCTGGACTTTTATTTGGGACTGTGTTCAAGCTGCAAGGGGACTGTGTGTTAACAGCCACTGTAGTGCAGCAACAGCCAATCATAAACCAGGATTCTCAGCCAGGATTTATGTGACTTTTGCCGGAGCTCATGGGACATAGCAAAAGGCTTACGGGGAAGCTGCAGGGACCTAATTTCAGGCACCAAAACAGGGAGCCTATAGTGCATCAAGTGGAGTTAATATTTTTTTATTTCCTGGACTGACAGGCAAAATTAAAAAATCATTATGGGAGCAGCAAACAGCTTCAGCCAAAAGGGAGCCCCAAAAAGTCTCCATAAATGACAGTGTTTTTGGCTGTGCAAGCAGTTTTAGCAAGAGTCCCCCACAGGGGTTGGGGCTCAGGCCCTTTGCCAAAAAATGGACCTAGCAATCCAGTGCAAGCACCTCTACAAGGGAGGGGACTTTTCCTTCTGTCAAGAGAAAGACAAGTGGCTGCAAGCAGTTAGAGTCGCTAGCCTGGGGGTTGCCAGAGGATGTCCTCCGGGGCTAACCAGATCCTTTCCACATTGAGGGAAAATGTGGGCCAGTAACCTGATGAAGCCAGCTGTGAGACAGCTGAACCTGCCTCAATGGTGAGAGCATTGATGGAAGCCTTAAACCTCTAAAGGAGGAACGCAATTTCTGCAAGACACCTGAGTGAGTAAATTGCTTTTGCCAAGCACAACTCTGAGAAAGTCTTTAAGGGGCAGAGAAGCCCAAAGCCTAGCAATAGTGACTATCTGTCTGTCTGTCTGTCTGTCTGACTTCACCATGAGTTCACAGCAATGCTCAGAGGGTGGACATCTGCCAAGTGACCTGGAAGGGTCCAAGTATTGTGTATAAATGTGTCTGATCTGTTAAGTGCCCACAGGACTGGAAGGGGAGTACTCAGAGCCAGGGCTCTTCCTGACTTTGCCTGGGAGGACCACTGTTTTGTCCGTGGGAGCTGCAAGTGCCAGCAAAGACCACAAGGGACTGCATGTTGTATTGTTGGGCTTAGACAGCTTCAGAAACCATTTGCTGCCTAGCGCACATTTGGTGTTAAAAGAGCCTAGAGAGCTACAGTAAACAGTTTATTGTCAAGAGCAAGTGTTTGCTTCAAAAAAGACTACTGTGTCTGTTGCTAGCCAGCAAAGTCTAGAGAATGGTAGTGGGCCTTGTTACAAGCCCAGTCAAGTTAAAGTATCTTAACTGGTAGTGAGCCCAGTCCCAAGCTTGGTCTAGTGGGGTAATAAAAGTTATGCTTTAAGCTTCAGCTTTAATCGAAAAGGAAGATGAAAGTTGTCCAAGAGACTGTGTTCTAATGTCAATGTGGGAGCAATAACCTGGGCTCTGGTTGTTCACTCTGCTGTACGGAGTGTGAGTGCTCATCCCTAAAATGCTTGAGAGTGCAACTGGTTCTAAAGTTCTGGCCGATTGGAAAAAGGGTTTATGTCTGCCATGACCAAATGGGACACATGGAAAAGAGACTGCAACCAAATTATAAATCTGCTGAATGCATAAATGTGCTGGATATAGACTTAAAGAGCATAAATGTGCTGAATGTAACAGACTGAACTACTCAGGCCGGCTGGTCTGATTAAAAGAGTGATTTCAGCCCAGAGGAGGGGCCTATCCTACAGAATGTTAAAAAGTTGTTTTCCACCTGCAAGAGCAAAAAGACATTTGCAGTCAGTATTGGGGGCCAGCAGTTAGCTTTTCCAGCATTTTAGCCTTCCGGAACAAAGGCCACCTGCTGAAAACACTTGATCCTGACTTGCCTAAGCCTATGAAGATGTCTAACTTTAAGTAATGCAGGGTCGGCCCTGCACCAGCATAAAAAGGGATTTGTAAATAGTTCAAAGTTGGTAAGTTGGTAAATTCTGCAGGCTGCATTCAATGCGAAATTAAAGATGCAACCTGATAATAATCTCCTTACTTCCATAAGGGGCCACAACTAGCCAGCCAACGTACAGCTGCACCATCCATCAGGCCTGCACCATTATAGGAACTGTAATTGCTTGGTACCCTGGTCGTGAGGGATTGTGGGGTCTTGCACTAAATGGGAAACTGATACCAGTGTGAGCATTAATGATGAAAGTTTTGCCTTAATGCAGCTAGATAGTTAGTCAGGGAGTTGACTACTCCAGAGGTTGGTGAGTGGCCACTGTGATTGCAATTGATTTAAAATGTGAAATGTTTATTCCGCCCTCAAATCAAACCCAATCTGCCTCAATTGGTAAATAGTTTAACCTCTACTCCAGCTTTACCCTTCCTGGCCCTTTCCCAGGTAACTAAACTTGCTGTTGTTTGTTCTTGCAGATACCTGTCTCATGAGCGTATTATTAGTAGTAAGTCGCTAATAGCAAAAATGCCTAAAATTGGGGAAAATGTTTATTGGGTCATGCTTGAGGTGGCATCCTGGTAAGGTAAGTGGGTACAGCTTCCCAGAGGGCTGTAATAGACTAAGCACTAGCCCACTAAAAGCTAAACTCTGGGTGGAGGCACTGCACAATATGTTATCTTGAAAAAAAAACAGTTTAATGTTAAAATAGGTACCCAGGCCCCTCAACCTTGTTACAGACCCACAAGGCAGGGGTAGTAGCCCTTGGTATAACTCTGCCTAGGGGTTACATTTGAAAGCATGGTGCATGTAGGAGGGTTTCAGCTGCATTGGAGACTGGGGTCCAACCTGGGAGGGTATGGGCCTCTATGGGAGAGAAAGCCCACATCTTTCCAGGAGGGGGACCCCAGTCCTTAGTGGGAAGTTTAAATGCTGCTAGGATGAACATTTAAACTAATCAGGAGGGAGGCTGTAAAACTAAGAGAGGTAACAATTCCTCCCCAGATGATGAAGCAGCAAGGAGGGAGAGCCCGAAGAGAGTAAGCTCCTCCAGGGCAGGGGCACAAAAAAACAGGGGTAGAGACAAAGCAGAGGGGTACCTAGTTAGAGTAGCACTACAGGAATAGTCAACAGAGCGCTAGTCCCTATAGCACTAACACGGACAGCGAGAGGGGATTTACAGCACTTTCAGTAAGTGCTCCCCTTGTTACTGTCCATGGTGCTTAAAGCACTCAAGAGCACCAGGATCCAGTAGACTGGCTGAGCTGCTTCTGTGGTGTGGAGGGCTGGGGCATCAAACAACTTGGCCAGCAGCATTAGAGACCAGAGTTCTAATACTGGTCTCCAACTTTTTGGTGCACTGTGGGCTTCATTTTGTTTACATAGGACTGTGGAAATAGTATTCTACTGCCCCACAAATTTTAACTTACCCCATGAACTTCCCCCCTCCAGTGAGAATCCTTCAGTCTGGGGGGTGTGGGGGCAGAACCCCCTGCACTGGGGGGGGGTGCAGCTCCCTCTAAAAACAAAATTGGTGCCTAAATTGCTGCGCAGTTCTTTACCACACTATTCTTGTAGGCACTATTCCGACCCAGTGCAAGCAGAGGACAAAGGGAGTAAAAATCAATAAAGCAAGAAGAAAGGAGTAAAGCAGAAAAGTAACAGAGAAGGTAACAAGGGAAGAACAAGGTCAGGGGAGCTTCTGAGAACAGCACAGGCTGGAGGTATAAAGGAAAGCAGGGAAGCAGGCAGGGAGGCAGTATGTTCAATAATCATTACTGTGCCTGTGCTCCCTATTCATCATGTTTGAGGTAGAGGAATATAAAGATGTTATTTAAATTTTGATATTGGTGTTCAGCCTTATCAATTTGAGCCCACAGTATCCAGTGTTAATCAATGTGAGGGCACAAGCTGCACCTGATTCTGAAGAGACTGACAGTTCTGATTCAGATGACACAAATCAGAGTCTTACCTTGGATTGGTAAATATTTTTAATTATAAATACTAATCATTGCTTTATCTGTAATCTAGGGGTCATTGTCTGTTTTATTTAGCAACCCAAAGGTATTCCAATACTTCATATAATCTGTGATAGCCCCCCATTATATTGCATAGCAACTCTCTGTCCTATGCTGTCACAAATTGTATATCTATATTTTTTACTATGTCTTTGTACTCATCAGTTCTGAACTATATCAAGTCATACTGTTTATTGCATGTATGTGGGGATGGGCTCTGCAAAGGTGCCCATGTGCACCCATTGTTATTATAATTTGATGGTGCTTCATATTAGTTTATTGGGGCTGTGTTTGGATATTGTTTCTGCTTGTGTTACAAAACAAGTATGTTTGCATTTTTTCTCATTGTAAATGTACCTGTTCTGATGTGTGTGTGTGTGCGTGCGTGCATGCGTGCCTGTGTGTGTGTGTGTGTGTGTGTGTGTGTGTGTGTACGCTGTGAGGGTGGTCCTGACTGTCTGTTCCAGTACTGTCTGCTGTGGGACTACATGACCACATGTGGATATTCATGGACAGAGGTTGAAACTGGCACCTGCCTCACTAGCCAAATGCTGTTAGATATTGTTTTGGGATAGACTAAAATCTTTGTAAGAATAAGAAAAGGGCATTGCAAGACTTACTTTTACTCTTAGAAAAATTAAAGACCGTGATCCTGAGCATGCATGTGTCATTGCCATGGATGAGACACTCATGCTCATTATCACGGTCATGTTTTTGTGTGATAAAAAGTAAGACTTGCAACACTCTTCATTATTCTTACAAAGATCCCTATGCTCAGAAGAGCAAGTACTTTTAGGTCCAGCTATCACTTATACTTGTTCAGATAATTCGTGCACACTCAATGCATGTTCACATTGAGAAGAGGTATCTGGCAGTGGAGAATCGACCAAATAATAAGGTAATGTGCTTGGTCCAAGCTAAAGTATATATTTTTAAAATTTAGGTAACAGATCTTTCAGTTACTCGTACTGGGGCATACGAATAGTTTATTTTGCCATAAATGTTATTACAGGCACTCTGCTCACACAGGTTCAGTATAGCTACTGAAGGCTGATAGTGTCCATTTAGTGTGTGCATTGCTCATGCACTACATTGATAAAAGTTTCCAGAGAGCTGCAAAATACAGTAAGCTGAAACTGAATATCAGCTGAAAGCAAACCATTTGGAGCCTTTTATTAATTCATTGCAGTGAGCAGTGCACACATTAAGCAACTCATTGAACAAACTCCAGCCAGAGTCAGCAGGGCTGTGAAGAGCTATCAAGTGACCAAAGTTACACATGTGCGTAGAAATTATTCAATGCCCAGGTGTAACTTGGCCATTTTTTGGAGGTGTTGCACCAGATTTTCAACATGGCCTTTTTTGGACCCCTTCCCATGAACAGTGCCAGTATCATTTTGTTCACTTGTCCCAAAAGGTGATTTCACAGAGCAAATGCGTTATTCTGTACCACAAGAGTGAAAACACATTTTGGGCAGGTTGTGAAAAATTACAGCTATACTGTTTTGAAGGAGGGTTGCAAAAATGGCAATGTTAAAAATGTGGAGTGAAAATATTAAAAATCGGTGATGTTAGGGCGTATGAAATCATGCGAACTCATGTCGCTGCAACACAAACATTTTTATTTTTTCACTAAATTCTGCAACATGGGCTTTTGAGACTCCACCTTTTGAACAGTGGCACTGTCATTTTGTGAATCAGTCCCGAAAGGTGATTCCATGCAGCGACTTCGAAATCACCTTTTGGAATCAAGTAACAAAATGACAGTAACAGTTTTCATGAGCTGGGGTACCAAGAACCCCATGTTGAAATTTTGGGGCAAAAATTCAAAAAAATGGCTGAGATATCAGAATAAGTTGAAAACCCCATTGAATGACAGTATTGCATGCTTACCTTTGATTCTTCAGTTCGTGGTTGGGCTTTGAAGAGTGCAGATGTGTCTCAGTCCAGAGAAGATGACAGCGCCAACCTCTGGAGGTAAGTATGGGGTAAGGGGGTGTGGGGAGGAGTGCTCAGTGGGAGGGTGGGAGGGGACTGCAGTGATGATGAGGGACAATTTTCTGTTTTACAGGTAAAAAAACATGACAATGAGGGACCGTTTTCTATTTTACAGAAAAAGAAAGAAAAAAACATTTTGACACACTGAGGTGGGCTCTCAGTGTGCCACATGAATTGGGGGGTTGTACAGGATGCTGATTTGGGAATTGGGCACCCCGATGTTGGTAACATCTTTGGGCACACTGGGGTGAGCTCCCAGTGTGCTGCATGACTTGGGAAGGTGGGCACAGAAAAATCTTTGCACACACTGGGGTGGGCTCCCAGTGTGCCAGTTGAGTTGGTTGGAGGGGCTCAGAATGCTGCGGAGTTTGCGGCCAATGTTGGGAACTTTATGGTGAATGGCATTTTGCCATTTGCAACATGGCGGTACCCGCAGAACTGTGCATGCACATGAGACTGCACGTATGCGCAGTTCATACACCGGGTTGCAGAAGTAATAGCCGAAATAATGCAGCTGTTATTCCGTAGTGACCAGTCATGGTGGAGAGGTTCAAGCTCTGTTGGACTTTTGGGAGGATACTTCCAGCAGTCCAAAGGAAGGTTCCATGATAGGCCATTTTCAAAGTTACAGAGCGATCCCAATAGGGCTGTAGGCTCTGCCCACAGCCCTAAAAATGCTAAACCAGTGAGTTGGAGGGACAGTTTAAAGTGACTTGTACTGTATGTTATACTGGAATATATAAGTGTATATGTATTAATCAATGTGTGTGTATCACAACAATTAGAAAGTGCAATTAGTTGGCTCAGTGGTTAGTGCAAAAATTGCTAGTCTACATTCCCCCACTATCTAGATTAGTTTCAGCTTTATGCATGTCATTGCTGATTTAAGTTAGGTGTCTAGTGGCAACACCTTCCCCACCCTCCGATGTCCCTCAGAGCCAGAAAAGAAGAAAACAGTCTCTCAATGTATTTTTTTATCTGTAAAAAAGGGTCCATCGCTGATGCAACCCCACACCCCCAACCTAACATCCCACTGAGAACCTGCCACCCCCACAAGCCCCAGACTTTCTCACACATCCTCACTCACTTGAACAGATCCCAATGTGAAGATCCACTGTCCAATGGAAGACATGTCTTGCTGCTGGAATCGACAATTGCTATATGAGAAATAAGGTAAGTGCAGTTGAAAACCCATTGAATACATTGCACTGCACTTAACTTATTTCTCATACAGCAGTCCTCAGATCCAGCAGCAAGGCGTGTCTATGATGGGCGAGTGTATCTTTACACTGGGACCTATCCAGGTGAGTGAGGGTGTGTGGTGGACTCTGGGAGTGCGGGGTGGTGAGTGCCCACTGGGAGATCTGTCTGGGAAGTGGGAGTCGCATTACCACCCAGTCTGCCCTGTTAATACCTATCAAGTGTGAGTCCTCATGCCCAAACTGAACTCTGGAGCTCCCTCCTTGCCTCCAGGAAACCCTTGTGTCTATCCCACTCCTTCTCAAATGCTGTGACTATTTTAGCCCCCATCACCCACTCTAGTAGGCTATTCCAGGCATCCACCATCCATTCTATGAAAAAATATTTTCTGATATTTCCCTGAGCCTTCCCCCCTCTAACTTCATTTTGTGCCCCCTTGACTTGGAGCATCTCTTACTTTGAAAGATGCTTCCTTCCTGTACTCTGTTTATACCGGTGTTGTATTTGTATGTCTCAGTCATGTCCTCCTCTCCATCCTTTACTCCAGCAGATACAAATTTAACTCCTTTAGTCTTTCCTCATAGGTCTTATCCCACAGGCCCTGCACCAATTTACTTGCCCTCAACTGCACTGCCTTCACCCTGTCTATGTTCTTTCTCAGGTGGGGCCTCCAGAACTGGGCACAGCATTTGAGGTGCAGTCTCATGAATGTCTTATACAGGGGCAAGATGACCTCCCTCTTTCTACTCATGATACCCCTCCCTATGCATCCAAGCATCTTGGTAGCCTTTCCAGCCACCTTATCACACTGTCTACTTTCTTTTAGGTCCTCTGAGATGATAACTCCCAGGTCCCTTTCCTGCTTTGTGACTGTCAGTACCTCCCCACCTAGTTCATACTTTGCCCTTGGGTTCCTGTGCTCTATGTGCATGAACCTGCACGTCTTTGCATTGAATCTCAGCTACCATTCTTCAGACTATTTCTCCAGTTTTATAAGGTCTTCCTTCATTCTTTTAATACACGCTGGAGTGTCCACCCTATTACATACCTTTGTGTCATCTGTAAAGAGGCATACCTTCTCCTCCAGTCCCTCTTCAGTGTCCTGAATAAAGACATTGAAGAGGACCAGCCTTAACATCGACCTCTGTGGCACCCTGCTCGACACCTCTCCCTCTCCAGAGTACTCCTTGTTTACCACAGCCCTCTGATTTCTGACATTCAGCCAGTTCTCCACCCACAGAACTATTTTTGGATCCACCCCTAGGCTGTGCAGTTTGTTAATCAGTCTTCTGTGGGGGCAGTGTCAAAGGCCTTTCTGAAGTCCAGATAGGCCACGTACACTGCATCTCCCAGGTCCACTACCTTAGTTACCCAGCCATGCTGAATATTAATACAATGAGTTAGTGTAAAACAAAATGTTTGTCCTAAATACAGTAAAATATAGGATTAGATGTATAAGTAAATAAATGCCATATAAGACAGTGTGAGTGTGTGTGTGTGTGTGTGTGTGTGTGTGTGATGTGTGTGGTGTGTGTCAATGCTTAGTGTTTGTAGACAGTGTACTGTTTTGTTATACTGGACTGTGTGTATGTGCGTGTGTGTGTGTGCCTGCATCACAACAATTAGAAAGTGCAGTTAGGTGGCTCAGTAGTTAGTGCAAAAAATTGCTAGTCTGTATTCCCCACTATCTAGATCAGTTTCAGCCTTATGCATGCAATTTCTGATTTAAATGAGTTGTCTAGTGGCAACCCTCTTCCCCCACCCACTGATGTCCCTTGGAGCCTGAAAAGAAGAAAGCAGTCCCTCGATGTCTTTTTTTTTATCTGTAAAAATGTGTGTAGACAGTGCACTGCTGTGTTACACTGGAATATATATGTATATATGTGTATATGTATTAGTCAGAGTGTGTGTATCACAATTAGAAAGTGCAATTAGGTGGCTCAGTGGTTAGTGCAAACATTGCTAGTTTACACATGTTTCACTGCCCACAATACCATTATTTTGCAGCCTTATTGGCTCTTGCTAGATTTTCTTTAAGGTAAGCTGTGATGCAAGCCAAGCTGTCCAAACCCTTCCAGACTGCCAAAGTAGCTCCCAAGTTCAACTGGTGTCATTGGGTTGCTGCCAGTTAAAATGCACCAACAAGATGAGCTGAAGATCTAGGAGAAGCAATAAGTTCAGGCTGTAACCAGGACAGTTTGTCCATGTAGGAAAAGTGATCACTCAGTAGAACAGGGTTATACCCAGCAGGACACCAACAGAAAATGTGAAATGACCTGTCCAAACCCCTCCAGACTACCAAAATACCTCTCAAGCTCAACTGGTGCCTTTGGGTTGCTGCTGATTAAAACGCCCCAACACAACAAGCTAAAGATCTAGGAGAAACAAATAAGTTTGGTTTGTAACCAAGCCAGATCATACAGTCTGCAGAGCTTTCATGTCCATTTGTTGGCACTGGAAGAGAGTTTGCTGAGAGTTTCATTATTTGTTTATTTTACTGACCAATTTGTTTTTTAAGGTGGCACTGCCTAAGAGAAAGTAGCATGCAAGTTAAAAGAAATGGTGATGGAAGTAAAAGCATTCAGTGCCCGTAACCAATCAGGATGGTAAATGCAACCTTTTGTACATTTCTCCTTTCTCTTCTGCTGCATGACTTCACATGAAAACTCAAGATGGGGACACCAGATGTAATTATTTAATAATTGTGGTGTGCATCTCCCATCAGCATTAGTTAAGAGTCCCGCTCTCAATGAGCTGCTCTGTTTTGCATTCAAACTCAGGTCTGCCTTCTGTAGATGCCCTTTCAAAAAAAGCAAAACATGCATCTCATTTTTAAATAGTGCATGTTATTCTTTGTAGAAATAAGCCCTGAATAATTGAGCCTTGTTCAGACCTAGGGGTCTCTGTTCTGTTTGATCTGTATGAGGGATCTGCTCTCTTTGGACTGCATGGGGGCACTCTTCTGTTTGGGCTGTTTTTGTTTTTCTTTTTTTAATGCAGGGAGGCACTAAGTACATTGGCCTTGTTCTTGTGACAATTATTACAAATTTCCCTTTGGGGCTTTGATTCTTGCCTTCCATACATTTTTTTTTCTGTTATGTGTGTTTACTACCTGGGAGCCTGGCAGGTGTCTCTGGCTCTCCATTACTCACCCGAGTTTCCCAGAGATCCCACATGGGATTTCCACCCCCCCCCCGTGTCATGGCTAAGGCAAAGGGGCACCGGCATTTCCCCACCCCCCGAGCAAAATCCAGATGCTTCAGGGAAGCCGGGACAGGCACAGGAGAGCAATCATTGAGACTGCCAGCTCCATTTTCCACCACTTTTTTCTTTACCCCCCCCACTGATGGTGTACATCGGTTACGTGCATCCCAACTCACATCAAGATTGACGAGCGGGATGGCAATCCCTTCCTGCATGAGAGAGGAGAGCAGTCTTCCAGACGCTCAGTCCTCTCTCACCCCTGTTGACTCCCAGCAGCATGGGATAGTTCCTGAACCCAGGTTACTGGCGTGGCACTAGGTATGGTGTCCAGTGCCTCAACCCTCAGTGCCACCAGGCCGGTCTCCTTCCATACATTTGCAATCATGTCCATATATGACCCTCCCTCCCATCGCTGTAGAACAGAGGCTGCAGGACATGTAGTCTGTCATGGCTGCAAAACTGTGTCTTGTTGGTAGCATGTTCAGTGCATCTCCAGACCCCCTTTGCCTTCCTTCTCTCGGAGGGCCCTTGCTGTCCCAAACACTTCCTGCCCCCTTCCTGTAGTAAGATCATTGCAATTGTGTCTCCCCATCCCAGCATGCACTGTCATAGAGGATCCATCTTTTGACCCAATCTGCCCACTAATGAAGTCTCTGGAGTGAGGTGATACATAGGGCACTTTACCACAGCATCTAATGTCTGAACTGGGATTTTGAATAAACCTCTTAAGTGAACCTATTGGTGTGTGCACAGTTTTATTTCCCCTTCATCGTTGGTACCAACTGTAGCACCTTGGAGAGCAGTGGTGTGTGTTCCTTTACACACCCTAAGTTGTGTTTAATTCCATGGATGCTAGTCACAGTTCTTCTTCTAGTATATTTTCTATATTGTCTTTAAACCTTTTCCTTGTATTCTCCATTACCAGGTTAATTTACATGAAAATATGATCCTTGCATCCTAGAGTTTACCTTTTGCTACTTACTCCTTTGCTGAAGTCATAATCTTCTGGTTGATATGTTTTGTGGCCATGGAAATTATTTTGATGTCACAAGCGTAAGAGTGTGTCTTCAGAAAAGATTAAGTGGCGGTAGCAGCTGTACTCTAGACAACAAGGAACCTTTTCCCATTTTTTAATTACTCTTTTTGCTCCCAACTGCTTCCTGTACTCCCTTCCATCAGTATCCCCAGCCCAATCTCCCTTCAGTCCCCAGGACTTACCTTGCTGTGATACCCTATAGTGTGCCCCCCAAGTGATGCTGCCGGAATGGGACCAGTCCTTGATGGTGACTATATCCCAGTGGAGCACAGCCTGATTGGTGGCTGCAGAGCCTGCATGATGCCAGTATCATCCTACATCCAAGACAGGATTTACAAGATTTTTCTGTCCCTCCCCTGGAGTATGAAACACAACAACAAAAAATAAACATTGTCAGGTATTACCAACCTCCCCCACTCCTCCAGGCAGTGTTATCTACTGCTTATGGCATTGTTGGGAACAAGAGATTACTGTTTGTAACCCTATCTAGACTGAAATAGTCACTGTGTGATGCTGAGCAAGTCATACATCTACAGGTAGTTCCTCCATGCCTTTGTCCTCACCCCATTTGCTTTATAGATACATGCAATCAAACATCACTACCACTGACCAATGCTTCTTTTTTTTTTATTTATTTCTGCTTCTCCCTCAACATCTGGACCGGCCACACACTCAGAGCACCACCACCTACCCTACCACCCTCTGACCCCTGCCATCTTCTATCTGCCCCAATTGCAGCCTGTACGTGGATACCCTGGCATATCCCTTCTGCCAGAAGGGTCCCTCTCTTCTGAGTGAGAAGGGCCTTGGTGGCCAGCAGCATGTACTCAAGGAGCTGCAGGGCTGGTTCTGGGCTGAATCCAGGGCTTTGGGTGGCAGGAGCTGGGTATTCTTCTTCTGATCTGTCGAGGCATACTTTTTCCATTCTCTGTGCCCCATCCACACAGTTCTCAGCCTTGTGTGAGCACGGGGCAGCCTGGGGCGGGAGGTGTACAGTGAGAGTGTGTTGAGGCATCACATCCCCAAGTACGCCGCCAATCCGCCCTCAGGGCCCCAGGCAAAACCTACACCTCTGGGAAGGAAACATCTAATGGACACTTGAGGAACTCCCCCCCCCATCAGTCTCCACTTCTGGTACCCAGGCTCGTGGCATGACCCTGGGTCGCCAGTATGCCAAGCAAACCCCTTTGCTCAGCACCACAGAGCCAGCCACAATGCTTCTTTTTTATTATTGTGATGTAAATCTGGAATTTTACTATTATAATTATATAACAAATACATTAAAATCCAAGCCACACTTTCATTCTACATCTTTTATCAGGTTAATGCATTAGCAGCTGTTTCTGCTGTAACCAGAACTTGTTTAGATAGGCGTAGCATCTTGACTGATGCATGGCACAGGGTGCTATGCCCCTGCATGAGACAATTTTGCACAAATACACATAAGAAGAGCTAAGCCCAAAGCTGTCCCATGCAGGGTGCTTATTGAGGAAAGTCCTAACTTGCTTGCAAACCAGTAGGAAAATTAATTACTGTATAACTTGCAGAATTACTGCAAAAATATTGTGAGCAGGATTTTAAAACTGACAGCTGTGAGGTTTAGAGGTGTGTGAAAATTAAATTCCGAGGGTGGAATTCAAGCGAAAGTGACTTTCGCTTCATTATATCATACTAACATACTAATTGCCAGCAGATTAGGCCTTATGGTCTATCGAGTCTGCTCGAACCTCAGATCCCTAGTTGGGTGCCGAGGCCCCACCCCTTGTGTTCCAGAAACCCCTATCATCCATCCCCCGGGCCAGGCCATCATCTGATACATTCGCTCTGTGTCAGTCCCACCCTCTCTTGAAGCCCTCCACTGTGGATCTCTGAAACAGTTCGCCAAGCAGCACATTCCAAAGGTCCACCACCCTCTCAATGAAAAACCTCCTCCTCTTTCCCTCCTCGCCCTTCCACCTTCCAACTTCCAACCATGCCCTCTGGTGATGCCTCCCTGCTTTAGTCTAAAGATCCCCTCCATGTTTACCCTATTTATTCCCTTGAGGTACTTGAAGACCTCAATCATGTCCCCCCTGTCTCTCCTCTCCTCCAATGAAAACAGGCAGAGCTCCTTAAGTCTGTCCTCACACGTCAAATCCCCTAGTCCTCATATCATTTTAGTTGTCCTCCTCTGTACCCTCTCCAGGAGCTGTATGTCGCTCTTCAAGTGTGGTCTCCAGTACTGTACACAGTACTCAAGGTGTGCTCTAACCAGCCCATTGTACAGCAGCAGAATCACTTCCCTGCTCCTAGAGGTGATCCCCCTTACAATGCATCCCAACATCCTGTTTGCCTTGCTAGCCGCTCTCCTGCACTGCTCAGAGTTATTCATACATGCATCCACCATGACCCCTAGGTCTTTCTCCCCCGTCAAGCCTCCAGTGCCTCCCTCTCAGGGTGTACCTGTGTTTAGGGTTTCCCACCAAGATGTAACACCTTGCACTTGGTGATATTGAAATTTAATTTCCATGTGTGAGCCCAGCTTTCCAGGGTGTCCAGGTCCCTTGCAGGGCCAACCTCCCCTATTCCCCCTCAACTACTGCTCCCATCTTGGAGTCATCAGTGAAGAGACTCATTTCATACCCTATACCCTCCCTGATGTCCGATATGTATGCATTAAACAGGATCGGACCCAGGACCGAGCCCTATGGTACCCCACTACCGACCTCTTTAGGGTTCGAGAGCTCCCCACTGACCACTACTCTCTGGGTGCATCCAGCTAGCCAGTTTTCAATTCAACTGACCATCAAAGGGCCTACTCCCAAACCTGTCAGTTTCTCTACCAGACCATTGTGGGGGACAGAGTCAAACGCCTTGCTGAAGTCCAAGAATAATACATCCACAGGCTCTCCCCTGTCCAGTTCTGATGTTACCCATTTGTAGAACTCCACAAGATTGGTTTGACATGATCTACCTGGCACAAACCCATGTTGCCGACTATCCAGACTTCCCACCTCCTCCAAGTACACCCCCAATCATTCCTTTAGTATACTCTCCATTAATTTTCCTACCACCGAGGTCAAACTGATGGGTCTATAGTTACCTGGTACTTCCCTCGACCCCCTTTTATGGATTGGCACCACATGTGCCTCTCGCCTATCCCTAGGTACCCTCCCTGTCTCAAGTGACCCATTGGAGAGCTCCGCCAGGGGTGCAGCCAGTATGTCTGCCAATTCCCATAGTATTCTTGGATGAATGCCATCCGGTCCAGGAGATTTATCTTTCTTTAGGGCCTTGAGGGCTAACCACACCCTTTTGGTGGAGACAGCATCATCCATCCCCTCCACCTCACTGGCCTTTTTATCCTTATCCTGATGTGACACCCCTGGGATACCTCTCCCTCCCTCTTGCTCCATTTCTGTTGCTCCCCTGATCCCACTCACTTCTGCTTCTATCCCCATCGTGCCTTGCTTTGTAGATATCCCATCCCCCTTCCTAGTGAACACAGAGGCAAAGTACTCGTTTAATACCGCTGCCTGGTCCCTCGCCTCTTCCACCCACCCTCCTTCTGACCTCAATCTGCCGAGATGGCCCTTAATTTTTCTCCACTCCCCAATGTACCCGAAGAAACCCTTTTCCCTTCCATGAATACCCTGTGCCAGCCATTGCTGTTTACTGGACTTTGCCCCCCTCACCATCCGGGTGACTTTTCTAGACGCAAGATGGTACATTTCCTTTTCCCTATTCCCTCTTGTTGTTTTATATTTTTTGTAGGCCGCCTTCTTTTCTTTGACTGCTACCTGAACCTCACTGGACCACCAGCATGGTTTATGTGACCTTGCTCCCTTACGTTTCATCTTAGCACAGGTCCTGACTGCCTCATGAAGTCCCCATTTTATGACCTCCCATCTCTTTTCCACATTTGTCATTGATGTAATCCCTTTCAAGTGATCCTTGAGAATATTTCCCATTCCCACAAAGTCTGCCCCCCTGAAATCTACTGCCAGTGTCCTAGATCTCCCCCCCTCTCCCATGCTTATTTGAAACCAGACAGTATTGGTCACTCCCAGTCAGGGGATCCTCTACAACCAGGTCCCTTACCAGATCCCCATCTGCCAGAACCACGTCCAGGACATGCCCCTCCCTTGTGGGCTCCATCACATGCTGTGTTAAGAACACATCCTGGAAGCCAGCCAGCAGCCTCTGCTCCTTGGCCACCTTAGAGGACATGGTTCCCCAGTTTGTACCTGGCATATTAAGGTCCCCCATCAACACCACTCCTTCCCCTTTTGGTCCACACTGGGCAATGATGTTGTCCAGCAAACCATCCTCCAGAACATCACCCATCCTGGGGGCCTATATACTACACCCAGCTTGACCTTACCTCCTGCTGGGGTTCGTAAGGTGACCCATAAAGCCTCCACGTTTCCCTCTGCCTCTTCTACCCTAGCAATTTCTATGTCATCTCTAATGAACATAGCCACTCCACCCCCTCTGCCCTCCTTTCTATCCTTCCTAAGCATAGTGTACCTTTGCATATTTAGGTCCCAGTCATGGTTTTTGTTGGCCCATGTTTCCAAGACCACTGCCACACCCACCCTCCGCTCTAACAGCATGGTCTCGAACTCTGTCAACTTGTTTCCCAAGCTCCTGGCATTTACTAACACCACCCCCCACCCCTTATCCCTGATCCCCATTGTCGAACCCCACCCAGGTTCCTTATACTTCCATCCTCCCTCTGCTCCTCCTGAAACCTCCTCCCCAGTATGTTTCCCCCCTCCCCCCCTTGGGTTTGAAGGCTACTCCCCTCATCTGGAGGAGAGGGCTTCTGGTCAGTCCCTTCCTTATCCCTTCCCCTTCACAAGTTTAAACCCCACCTTTCTTGAATGTAGTCAGCCACCCCCTGTTTAAGGACTTCCTTCCCTAATGGGGTAAGATGAAGCCTGTCCTTGGCATACAGTCCCTTATCCTCCCAAACTCCTTTCCAGTTCCCTAACACCCCCAACCCACTCTCTTCACCCACTTCCTGAGCCAGTCATTAACCTCTGTGATGTTCATTTTTTTCTCCACTGAGGCCTTTGGTACTGGCAATATCTCTGAAACGGAAATGTTGCATCCATTATCCCGACAGACTCTGGCAAGTTCTTGGAACCTTGCTTGGATTTCCAAAATGCTATTTCCCTCTAGATTGTTAGTTCCCAAATGCACCAGGATATCCGGTTCCCCTCCACAATCCCTAACCAGTTCGCACACCATGAACTTTGCTCTGTGCACTGTCAGCCCAGAGATACTCACTACCTTCTCCTAGCTATGGCATCCACCCCCCCATCCTCCCACTGGATACCCTAATCATCGAGTCTCCCAATAACAGAACCTTACACTGCCATCATCCTTAGGGTTACCTCCACTATGTGCTCTCAACCCCCATCCCCCATTATTCGTGATCTCAATTCCATGGGAGTCTTCCTGCCTTATTAGAGACCCCTTGTCACCCTCCCCTTTCTGCCTCCCTTGTTATTTTGCCCACTTAACTCAGACCCCCTGAATAGGTGTCCCTTTAACCCTCTCTTATCTGAACCATTTATCCTGGCCCTAATGGTTTCCTCTTCCCCCACACTGCCATCCCCCTTGTAATAGCTTCAGAAGTTCTGAAATTGATTTCTGAACTGCTGAGGAAATTCCACCTGCAGTCACAATCATCCCCAAGCCCTGATGACTAGAACCTCCTTCTTCACCTCCCACCCATCCCATATGTGGAACATCCTTGGTAAGGTGGTCTTCTCCCATCCACCCAGTTATCTAATGCCAAAATCAGCCTGTAAGCCTCTCTGTCCCCATTGTATTTCTATCTCAGGTTCAGTAGCACCCCTTGTCCCCAGCCCCATAATCTATAGTTATTCTTTCTGTGGTTCACCTCAGTGGTGCCACCACCACTCATCTTCAATCATAAACTCCCCAGAGTGGGCAGACCAGCACAGCCCTCCTTTCTCCACCACAGCCAGCCCACCAACTGAGCTTAATGTACAGGAATGCACTCATTCATTAAGCTCAGTTGGTGAGCCGGCCATGGAGGACAGAGTAGGGCTGTGCCAGTCCACCCACTCTGGGGGGTTTATGATGGGGTTGGAGTGGGGTGGTGGGCACCTGCTGGGGTGGGGGGCACTAGACCACCAGGGATAGCTATAAATTATGGGACTGGGGATCAGAGATAGGGAGGGGACAAGGGGTTACTTTATTACTTGTCAATTACCACTAGACCACCAGGGATTAGACTATAATATGGAGATGGGGAGGTACTGTACAATTTCAGCAGCAGCCGGCGGGTGGAGAGGAGGGACCACTAGTCACCAGGGATATTTTTATACACGAGGAGCAGGTGGGGGGGACCACTAGCCATTCCAGGACTTCAGGGCCTAATAATGGGCAAAATTTGGCCCATAACTTAATAACTTTAGAGAAAGTTTTCTGCTCCACCACAGATGGAAGTTTGGAAACTTCTACGAAAGTTCCCTGATTTCTATGGAAGTTCTGAAGGGGCGAAACTGCCAAGTTTCGTCTACCCCTAGTGAGGTTCATAAGGTGGTGTAAAAAAAATTGCCTTGAAAATTTAGGGTCAAAATCTTAAAGTACAACAAAGTTATGAATCAAAGTTGAAAAAATATTTCACTGTTGGTAGTGTCACAAATGCACTCCACAGGTCAGGCCATCTGCTCCCACAGTGCCAACCTCAGAATGTAATAGTATGAACAGGTAACAGACAGGGTAACCTTCCTGTCTGCTTTAGGTTCAAATAACTTTTAGCCTCAAGTTCTAGAGGGGTTCAAACTGTAAACCTTATGCTAGCATACCCAATCACAGGCTCAGATACAGTATGTACTCTCTTTGGGACTGCAGTACAATCTTTCACCAGGGGCACCCAGTCAGGTCTCCAAAATGAACCTTCAAAACTCCATAAGAGACGTTAGATATATTCTGACTTTTTAGCTTAGTAACACAATCAAGTTTTTAACAGCTGTCAGACTTAACCACATATACATCATATCCAAAAAAGAAACTGAAAAGACACCCAGGCAGTATTTCAAAGAAATGGTTGTTTACTAAAAATATGATAAAAAGGTAAAATTAAACACAGAACAATATATCATACAGCTAACAGTCTTGTAAAACAAAAAGGAAGTTTCAGAACAAACACTCCTAGCACAGGTAATTAATTATTTTCTAGCTGGTTCCTTTCTAAGTGCTTTCCCAGTCAGAGTCTAGAATCATATGCCACCATCCCATATATAATGTTTCATTTTTAACTCTGACTGTCCCCACCCCCTTTTGATGAGGTCAGCTAGAACCTCCCTTAGATAATTTCTGACATAAATGTCTCTGAGGATGTGAGTCATTGCTTTGAAGAATCTATAACTAGCCATTTCCCAAATACGACAGTCTTTAATTAAAGATTTTCTCTTTGAACTTAATTCCACACTCATGTCCTCTTGGGCTGATTTCCTGTGCTAGTATGATATGAGGGATTTTATGACTCTTTACACATTTCTGGTTATATGCTAAAAGAAGAAGATCCAGCCCAATTACCCTGTCTCCTGTAACATCATAAAACTCACATTTGGTTTTCAACTTCAAAAGCCTGGGCAGGTCATAAAAGGGCAATAAAATATCCTTCTGTAAGGAAGTCTTAATTAACTGGTTACTCAGGTCTGTTTTACAACATTCTGTGGTTTCTGCTACTAACCTTGAAAGTTCAAGGCCAAATATCTCACATACTGACATTTCATACACAGACCATTTATTTATATTGTAAATATCATACAGGTAACCAGAAGCAGGGGCAGAGCATCACAGGTAGTAGCCAACTATTGTTTTGTTTTTTATTTTAATTGACATTTTGTTTTTACTTTTGCTCATAATTTTGTTGTTTTTATGAGATTTTGATCCCTCATTTTCACCCCAACTCATGAATTTGGCAGCTGTCATTTTTCAAATCATGCCCAACACCTTGTTTCACAGTATGACCAAAAAAGAACATTTCAGCCAGGATCTGAAAAATGACAGCTTACAGGTTCATGAAGTGGGGTGAAAAAATCATGTTGAAAAATTGGGGTCAACCTGTAAAACAACAATGAAGTTTTGAATAAGACTTGGAAAAAAACATGACACCAAAAGAGTCTTCAGTTCAACCTGGTGTGGGAAGCCATAGTGTACATATCATCAGTCACTTAGAGGATTATGAAAGGGGACCCTTATACAGGTGCTGTAAGTTGGTGACTGGTTGGAAAAGGGGTGGCAAGAAAATGGAGGGGTTCAGGGTGGGGTGAAAAAAGGTTGGAGGGGGAGATGTGATGATGGACCATTTATTTTTACATGCAAATGGAGGGAGATGACCATTACCATTTTCTTTTTAAAAAAGTTTTATTACACAATAACTACATGGAATGATTTTCTCTTTTACATGTAAATTCATGTGGGAAGGGGCGAAGGGGGTAGCATGGGTTCTAAGAAGGTGGGAGAGGTTGGGCTTTACATAAAATAAATGCCCACTGTGCTTAAGCACACTGCTGGTAACATAAATTAGGAATGAATACTGGGCTTGATCAGCCCAGTGACAAAATAATTTAGGCATCATGGTGACTGAAGATAGAAAGGAATGGCCACTGGGTATGGGCACAACTGGTCACTGGGCTTTGCAACATACTTTGGAGTTGACTTGCAAAATGATAGTTAAATATCTGAAGTGGAGAAGTGATATGCCCACCCTGAAAATATGGATCAATTGGACACCAAGTGACCAAGGTATGGACAAAAGTAAAAATAAATTAAAACAATAGTTTCTGTCACTCTTAAAAAAAAAAAAAATAATGATCCCATTTTTTGTTTGCCACCAGGCTGCCCAAACCTGTTAGCTGTTTCACATCTTCCCTCTGTTGTTTTGACACCAGGGGGTCAAATCCCAGTGGCAAATACATTGTCCCCTTCTTCTTTTTTGGCCACAGTGGTGCCCATGTCTGGTAGCCATTCCTTTCTATATTTAGCCACCAGGATGCCCAGCTTATTTTGCCATTGAACTACCCAAGCACTGAGGCAATCCATAATTAATGTGACTACTAGTGTGCCCACGCACAATGGCCATTTGCTTCATGCCTACCCCAACCTTTCCCACCTTCTTATCACTGTGCCACCCCCTCATTCTTTCCCCACATAGCTGTACCTGTAAAAAAGAAATGGGAAAAAGTTCAAGAAACAAAAAAGCACTTTTCATTTCCATCACTCATAAACCTTGCTGTCATAAGAAATCCTTATAAACAGACATTCAGAAAACATTTTGTCCATGTGTGACAACAGGATTTTAAATGTTAAAAATGTATACACTTTCCAGTGAACCACCTATCAGAGGCACTTCCTTGGGTAAAACTGTAACAAACCTGAATGTTTCTAGTTTCAAGTTTCACCTGCCATCCATTTTTAAGCTACAGGTGAACAAAAAAAAAGTGTTAATATGGCAATTTTTTATGTATTTTCAACCTTTTAGAACTTTTACACTGTTGAACAAATTGTTACCAAAATTTCAGGATCCTATTCCCCAGAATGTGCATGTCACATTCTAGGCTATGCTGACCAGAGACAGCTGTGTTATTAAGATGCAAACATAGGGGTTTAACAAAGGAATGCATTTGTAACTCAAACTGTAGGGGCTCTACTGCACTGCTATATGAGGTAGTTAGTTATTTAGTTAGTGAAAATTGGTAACTGGGAAAGGCACACTGAGCCAAGGTTCCTTCTCAGGTGTGATCTGGAGGAAGAAAAGTAAGGAGACAAAATATACAATGTATGGTCAAATATACAAAGTATATGTAGTAGAAAAATACAAGGTGTAGCAAAAATACAGTAAACCATCAATACAATACAGTAAAAAATGTAATGACTAGTATATAAACTATAACCCGTGATAGGCCATGGGTGTATAGGGGCATTAATGCACACCTCCGTTGCATTGTGAGGCACAGTGTTAAAGGCTGAGTGTCTTCCAACCACCCAGAAAGTGCATTAATACCCCTTATACCCATGGCCTTGAGTAGGTTATTGTACTTTAAAAAAATGTTTTTTTTTAGTTTCAAACAAGAAAAATGTGCATCCTGCCATATAAAAAGTAGTCTGCAAAAGCATATGAACTCATTCATGTTACAAGAAAAACTATTGCATAAATAATGTAATAAACTGATCTGTAATGTTTGTTTTTTAATATAATCATTTAAAAATGTTATTGTGATTTTTGCAATTTATGACATCACAGAACATTCTACTGCAAACTGCAAAATATAGCACTTTTTTGTTGAACTGAAACATGAACCGCAAAAGCCAAGATTGAGCAACAATGGAGATCTGTTGTTTAATTTGCTAGACACCCCCAGGTCTTTTGTGTGGTCGAGTTGCAGCATCCCCCACCACAGTGTATCTTTCCTACTTTGCACTCCCCTCAGTCGTGCTTTGCTATCTCGCTCTGTTAATACCTCTCTCTTCTGGAGCTATGCCAAGACCTTGCAGCCATTACTACAGTGTATCTCTCTCTCTGCTTCTTATGTGCTGAGCCACTGGTACATTGTCTCTCTCTCTCTCTCTCTCTCTCTCTGTCTGTCCACTCCTCATGTGCTGAGCCACTGCTGCTGCTCTCTCGCAGCTCCTCTTGTGTTGTGCCAAGGACTTTGCAGCTGCCACTATCTCCCCTCACTCTTTCCTAACTCCTGATCTACTCAGAGGAGGCATCAAGATTTGCAGATGCCACTAACTTTCATCACTCTTTCCTGACTCCTAACCTGTTGGGGGAGGCAGACAGCAAATGTGGTGTTAATGGACATGGGTGTTAATTGACACTGTACTGTAGATAAAATGGATCAGAAAAAGTGTCAAAATGGGCACAAGAAAAGGGGAGGGGGTTATGTTTATTTATTGATTAACTCCGAAATTGGGAATTTCGACTCTTTTCCACAGCTCTGTGAAAAACTTTTTTATTAATAAAACTTTATTAAGATCATAAAAATAAAACAAATAAATGAAATGTAACTTAACATTTATCTAGCCTATGCATCAATTCATTAAATAATTACTGTGTATGAAGAATCTATTATAATCCTATTTTAAACTGACATATTAACAACCAGATACTACTTTCCCCTTTCCTCCCTTTACAGAAGATACTAAAGCTATGTGTTTAAGTACCCAAAGCAAAAACAAAGAAAAAGAACAAAAAAAGTTAGTTACAGAATTATAGGAAAGAGGAAGACACTAACATGATCAGATTATACATAGAAGATAGAAGACAAACCTCAGAGCATAGCATATAAATTTACCATGTTTCTACAGTAGGAATAGACATAAGGATGACTATTTCAGAGTAGACTACAAAGGAGTTGATGCTGATTGGGCTGAAAGAACTTCATTTGCCATAATAGACCCATGGTAAACAATTTGCAAATGGTGTCAAATTTGGGTTTAAAACTATGACCTTGATCAACCAAACAATGAATCAACTTCTCAAGTCTGAGGATCTCTAAGCATTAATCCTTATATTCTTGAAGAGATGGCAAATTATTGTCTATCCAACTTCTGAGAATCACATTTTTAACTGAGGCTGCAATAAGTAAGATTATATGTTTCTGTTCATTGTTACATTGCTTTTGAACATCAAAGGGTCCTATTAGACATGTTTCTAAGTTAAAGGGACACTGTCAACCCCCAGAGGTATCAAAGTGTCCCTAGTTTAAAAAACCACATTTTATGATTGCCAAAATTCTATAAAGATTCCTGATGTATGTGGTAGTTTGATTCTGACTCTTATTTTCTTTAAAAATGTGAAAAACAGACTGCCCAACATACTGGTGTTATCACACCAAAACTGGTTTGTTTACATTCATTGATCAACTCCAAATGCATCTTTCCTGGACTTGGGAACACCCACAGCACAGTCTAGCCCCTTCATGATGCAATGAGAGTTAAGGAGGCTACTACCTAATGAGTGACTGTACAGTTTGGGTGTGTTTCTAATGCTCAGGAAGCATGTAGTAAGAACAGATCCAGGATTGTAAACAAAACAAGGCTGTTTATAAATACACATTGCCATGCATTTCAGTTCTACTAAACAAGGAAACAGACAAAACAAACAGCAACATCAATGAATTTTAGAGAAGGTAAGCAATCATAAAATGTGGGTTTTTAACTAGAAATAATATGATGAAAAACAGGTTGGCAGTGTCCCTTTAACATGTTCCTTTAACTATGAAATGTCACGCAAAAAGTGTTTAATATCATTTCATAGTTGTTTTGTACCTTACTGCATCCCCAGAACATTATGCACTAAGTTGTCATTCTCACTTTCACATTTATTACAAATTGAAGTGGCATTAAGGCCCTTTTTGTATAAATGTTGGGGAATGTAACAAAGATTATGCAACATTTTGAACTGTGCCAAATTTCATATTAATTGTTTTGAAAGTACTCATAAGATAGCCCATATTCTGTTCCAGTCCCAGTTCTCTGGATTCTTGTCTAGAACTTGTGACCACCATCTTATACTATCATCATCCTTTCCCTTGGTGGTTTCCAATAGTAACTTGGAAAGAGTAGGTATTTTTGGATGGATTTGAAGAAAGGATATGAATGTTTTTGCATTATTATTTGCTTTGAAGGATCATAAATCATTACTGAACAAAGTCTTTAAACTTTTAAAAAGGTCCTCATACAGTATATACCCTCTTCATGTAATGAAATGCCAAATGTTTGTGCTAATGTAATAAAAAATATCATTTTGTGTTTGTCCACCATGTATTTAATGCTCACAAAGCCCTTTTTAGCCTAGTTCTCATTCATAAATGTTTCCTTGTTGATAGCAATATCTGGGTTACTCAATAAAGGCTGTATATAAGAAGCTCTTCAGTTCATACATAACAACTTTGAACAAGTATTTATGCACCTCAAACCTTCTGATAAAACTCTATTATGGAATGGTTTGAAAGGTTTGGAGAAAATTATGGTGGAAATGTCTAGTTTATATTTTTTTGCTAATTCAATTTCAATAACCAACCATTCAGGGGTATCTAACTGTGTAATGTCATTGGTAAGCCATCTTGATATCTGTAACATTCTAAAGGCAAAATAATAAAAATACATACCTGGAAATGTCAGTCCCCCAATAGACTTAATTCTAGTAAGTTTAATGTGAGCTATTCTACATTTCTTATTGTTCCAAATAAATTTAGAAATATCCTTCTAAATTTCAAGAAACCACTTTTTTTGGAATATAGAAGGGGAGCAGCATAAAAAGATACAAGATTCTCTGAAGCATATTCACTTTTATTGCCTCCATAAGACCCCAAAATCCTAAAGGAAGTTTACAGGAAAGCCATATAGTTCTGGTAATGCAAATATATGAGGCCATAAAATGCGATTGAAGGTCTTTTCTGCATCTGACAAAAAAGGCCTGATGTTATTTGAGAATTGTTCACCACTTTCATAATATGAAACAGTTTTCTTGTATTATCAGCTGCTACTCTGTGCTTAATAAACCCTGCTTATCTAGTATCAACAAACAGTGGGATAACTCATTCTAATCTGACAGAATTTTTGCTAGAGTTTTATATCTCTGTTAATAAGAGAAATTGGCCTATAATTTCTGCATTCGCTGGGATCTTTTCCAGGTTTGTGAATAGAAGAACTTAGACCTTTTGTCATGTTCTGCATCAAAGAACTGTTAGCTAATGCTTCATTATAAACCTTAGTAAGTAATGGAGCAACTACCCCGTCAGTTTATTATTAAAATTTGCTGAACAGCTAGCCCACTGATGCAGGGGCAGGTTGCCTACCTGTGATGCCAGTGACCCGGGTTCAGGAATGGACCTGGAACATCAGAGGGCCAGCAGGGGAAGAAGGATTGAATGTTTGAAGATTGTTCTTCTCCAGAGGGGAGGAGATAGAGTACTTGGTGAAACATGGACACCTGGCGGAGTCTGGGTGTACAGAGCACGCCGATGCCAGCAGCTTAGAGGGGGTTGGACAGATACTGGACATCATTGCATGTCCCTGCCCCTGCACACCTGGGAAGAAATGCTGCTGGCCACCCTAGATGAAGCCTGCCATGGCTTCAATCAGCTCCCTGGCCAGCCCTTTGACCTATCCCATCATCTGTGCCACTAGAGGGGCCAGTGCCTCAACCCTTCCCTGGGGGTAAGCCAGGGGGTATCGAAGAGGTGCGGCCAGCATTGGAGTGGAAGTTGGGGTCTATGACTGGGCAGAGGTACTGAGCAGCCAGCGGTGGAAAAAGTATAATAAGTAAATAAAAAAAAAAGAAATTTGCTGACTAATCCATCTGGTCCAGGTGCCTTTTTTTTCTTCAAACCTTTAATGGCAGCCACTACTTCTTTTTGTTCAGTGTCTTTACTTAGCGTTGCTTTCAAATCATCTCATACTTTGGGAATGTGTATACGTCTGCAAAATTCAACTAATGCCTCTGATGGGATCTCATTGTTAATATCATATCATTCTCTATAGAATTTGTAAAATTCATAGTTAATCTTTTTATGTCCCATAATTAATTAATTATTTTCTAGCTCCCGACAGCAAGAATCTTTGCAGCATAGTTATTTTGCTTTAATCTGATTGCCAGAATCTTTGCTGCCTTTGGACCTGAATCAATGTAATTGAGTCTGGATTTCTTGATCACAAATGCATCCTCATTCCTATTGGGTTTGTAGTATTCAGACATTAATTTAGACCAAGAAACCCAGGTATCCTTTGATGTGTCTGTTGCTAGCTTCTTTTCTGTCAGATTTTGTTAAGTGTCTCATTTGTTTTTCCCCCTTTTTTTTTTTTTGCTTAATTGCTGTAGAGGTGCTAATGAAGCAACCTCTTAACCAACATTTAAGGCAATCCTGATTGTTAGTTCATGAAGTATCTGCGGGATTGTTAAGCAGGCAAAAGTCCTCTACTTTTTGTTTAATTAAAAACTCCTCATCTTCCAGGAAAAAAATATTTAGTTTCCATCTCCTAGTCATTTCTGGGTTGTTACTTTCTTTAAAAGACAATAAAACAACAGAATTATCCAATATAACCTACTTCTTATTTTGGATGCAAGAACTCTATGAACAATAGTTTTGGGGATGTAGGTTTAACCTATTCTGGATCCAAAATGGGAGCAGCTTGACCAAAAAGTGTAATCTTTACTTGTAGGTTTTAAAATTCTACCAACATCTACTAAATCCAAATTGCCTTCTAGGTTCCGCAAATCCTTGACAACTTTATTCTTCCAATACCTGGGGTTAGTTCTGTCTAGCAGGGGGATCTAGGTGCTGTTAGTATCACCAGTCAGTGAGTTTACTGTATAGGGTATTAAAAATATCATGTGAGGGGCTCGTGTGCCATAAATATTCACTAAAGTAGCAACTTCTTCATCAAGTTTACCATTAATGAGAAAAATGACCCAAGGTGTCTTCCATAAATGAAGATACCTGAACGTGTGGAGATCTTTTAAATAGTATCAACACTGCCTTCCTGGAACTATTTACAGTTCTAAAAACTTGCCCTACCCATTCCTTATGCATTAAATTGATAGTATCTTTCTTCAGGTGAAACTCTTGAAGAAAAACTATTGAGGGATTAAATTCCTTAAGGTGTCTCAGTACTGTATACCTTTTAAGTTTGTGGTTGAGTCCTTTAATATTCCAGGTGATACGGTTAGACTCTTTGCTGTTAGCCATTTTCAAAGTAATAACTGCTCATTATTTCAGTCTTTCATTGGCACTGTATATCCATACATCCCCCTTCCTTATACATTGGTACATTCCTTTCTTGAATTTGTCTGTGAAGCAGTTTGCCATCATCAAAGAATCTATTACTATTGATGCAATTGTATAACAGCTAAGAAAGGTAGAAAAAGAAAGGAGTGTAGAAGATGAAAGAAGAAAAAAGAAAGGACCCTCATTCCATCTCTTAAATTGTCTCTATAAATTAATTATGTTCAAAACACCCTCCCACCACCCCTCCCCAGCTGTCCATTGTTGAATGTAGATATTAGAATGGGAAATTTAGCAAACTCCTTCCCCACCCAGCTATTCTTACTTATTTATTTTTCTACACATTCTTTTGAGTTAGAAAATAAGCTAGATACTTTGAGCTCTCTAATTGGCTGAGAGCCATAGCAGGGGAGTACATTAACTACCAGTAGAGCCCAGCAGATAACAAATGCCAGTCCAGCCTGCCTCAGTACCAAAGTAGTATTACAGTGCCATTTTGGATTTTCAATTTACCAATATGTTTTTACCCTATATATCAAGTCACCCCCCCCCCCCACTTACTTAAACCTCCCTCGGGACCATGACCACCAAGTAAAGTAGTTAGCCATAAAAAGAACAATATGCCACACTGAAAACTGTTTAGACTGTTTTCCCCTTTAAAAAAAACAATAACAAAAAAATGTATTTCCCCAAGCAACCTGTAGTGCTTCCACCATCATGTGCTTACCACTACAGTGGGAGCTGGCTACCACACATCCACAAACAAAATCCTCTTTTTTGTTTTCCTTTTTGTGTGCAATTTAAAAAAAGGCAAAATACCTCACAGTAGCATCCTATGGTCACCCACCCTTTCAGCCTTCTCTCGACCCCATCCTCCGACCATTCAATCTACAGTCCACAGCGTCCATATCCTGCAGTGAAAACAGAGAAAGTACTTCTGTTTGAGAAACATTACAAACTATCTGTTCCTATGGAAAACGGAGTGAGAGCCGTAACAGTGCTCATCTCACCTTGTCTTCTGTACACTTCCTGGTTTTCCTATAGAGTATGTAGTAACTGAAGTTGCACCCAGATTTCATAACTCCTAATGTCTGCCTCACATCACAGTGCCCTCTACTGGCTAACACAACAGTACAGGGATTACTTAAAAAAAAATAAATAAATAAAATCATCTGTAATCATTTTATGCAGCATTACATTATTATTTTTTTTTTTTTGTAATCCTATAAAAAAATGAAACACGTAGCCCATTTTCTAAGCACAGTAATACCCTCCAGAGTGGGCAGTATTGAGCAATACCAGACCTTCCAGGTGACAGGCCTCATTACACCTCTTGGCGGTCCAGTGTTGCCCAATAATGCCCACCCTGTCAGGCATTATTGCTTGCTTAAAATGTTGTGTAACACTAAGCGTATAAGCCATCTTAAGAACTGTATTTAAATAATTCTGTATAACTATATGCTTGAGTTTAAAAATAGCTAACAAGCTATTGCATTGAAATCAAAATGCAACTTCCATATGAGAATTATAAACTAGCCTAGTAAACTCCAACATATAAACCATCTTAAAAAGTCATAAGCTAGAACTAAATGTTTGCCACAACTGTAGATAATTTATAGTCTACATTCTGTTTCTGTAAAACGGACAGTAAAATAGTAAATTAATTGAGTTGCAAACTATGAGCAAAGCTTACAAGTTTAGGTTCAGTTGCCCTAATTTGATATCAAATGTACTGTACATTATGTGAGGAGTTAGTTTATGTACTTTTTGATCTGAATATTTAACCATTTGGCACTGCACCTCATTAAAAGAATGATCTGAGTTTCAGAAATATTACCTCATAAGTAGATTCACCCCTTTTTTGGTATTGCCGAGGTCTTGTAGTAAGAATCTTCTGAGGTACTTCTCTCCACTTCCCTTTGGTTGTATATCATACCTGCATGTTATAAGAGTAACATTAAATCCACATTGTTCAGTTAATTTTTTAATAAAGCCATTTGTTTCAGCATAAGGGAGAAAACGCCATTGCTCAAAACAAAATTGAACTATGCAAAAGCAGAGCCAGAATCCATTCATTACTTTGATCTGTAAAACTCGGTTTCAATCCATACTTTACTCCCAACGGTCCTTGCAGTAGCTCAGTGTCATTTAGAACTCTTAGTCATG
Organism: Neoceratodus forsteri; assembly: GCA_016271365.2. Classification (NCBI taxonomy): domain Eukaryota; kingdom Metazoa; phylum Chordata; order Ceratodontiformes; family Ceratodontidae; genus Neoceratodus; species Neoceratodus forsteri. The sequence goes on from CM028131.1 coordinate 934,531,189, forward strand.
TGCAGTTAATGCCACGTGCTCATACTAGAATTGCAATTTGAAAATTAGCTGTAAGAATAAACAGCCAACAAATGGCGTCTTCTGAAACATTTTGTGCACTTCAGCAGACCAAGGGAATCCTTATCATCTGATTACATGCCACTTAGATCAATTGAGATCCAACTTGTACAGCCAGCGAACATCACTACCCTCATGAAAGCTATCTCACATCCACCCGAAACAAAGCACATTAAAATTATAAAAGATTTACATATATCAACTTGCATTCCCCTGTTGAGTGACCCCAAAATATATTGTATAACTTCTTGTTGGATGAGCCTAATGCATTCAAGCTAGATAAGCATATCCCTGGCGTGTTGGATGCATAGAGAAAACTAAGAGTTAAATTTTTTTGTTACCAATTAGAGACCACATATTTCCAAGAAATAATCACTGCAACTCCAATCTACTTACTTCCAGACTATGTATTTCATTCCTTATCCTTCATTAAACTCATGCTGTATTGTCCACTCTGTGCTGGAAAAGTAAGCCAGATTAATTTTATAAATTGAATACTAATGAGGCCACTATCTCTAATACCAACGAGCCTCCACTCTCCCCATCAGAGTGAGCAGCCATATATGGCATCATCATCAGGCCCCTCCTACTACCCACAGATGGCAAAGAGGCCTGAAAGTTTACAGTTTAATCTCTCCACAACTGCCACTCAGATAATTGCCTAAAAAATAGAGAAGGGGCGAACTTAGAAAAAGGTATATTATCAACATATGTGCTGCTCATTTCAAATTCTATAACTTAGAAGTTATTTTTGCAATAGGCACTACCAAAAGACAAGTCTGGCTACCTCTCAGCACAGGTCCCCCCAAAAAAGTTTGCAACAGAACAACTTGGAATGTGCATAATCACATAAATGCATACTACATTAATTTACTTGTATGAATTAAAAACAAAGTCCTTAAACAACATTAGGAAATCCTTTTAAGTCCTGATTTTGCAGCATCAAAGCCATTGTAATCTCCAGGACCTTCAGGGGTCCACATTTTCAACAGTGCTGGGTACAACAGACAATACTTAAGGCTTGCTTCCATTAGTTTTCTCTTCATTGGGAAAAAAAGCATCTCTTTTTTTAATAACACCCGAGGAAGATCATTAAAAAACATTATTTTACATCCTTCAAACTCCAAAATCTGTCTGCCTCTCAATGCTCTCTGCACATGTACTTTCTGTTGGAAAAGTAGGAATTTAAAAATGAAGGAATGTGGTTTGCTGTTGGGGACAGGAGGAGGTTTTAGAGATTTGTGTGTCCGCTTGATCACATACTTTGAGCAATCTGGTGGTGGTCCAACAATTTGTAGAAGCATTTTCTAGTAAGGGATATTGGATCACTTCCCTCTATGGTTTCAGGGAGACCGAAAACCCTCAAATTGTTTCTTTGGCTCCTATTTTCTAAGTCCTCCATTTCAGCTTCTAATTTTGCTATACATTTAATATTCAAATCCCCTTTTTATGTTGTCTTGTATGCAGCACAGGCAACATATTGTGGTTGCCTCAGTGGAGAAGCAGGTTTTGGAGATGCGTTCCTGCTGCAGCCAATGGAGCCACTGCTTTTTGTGGCTGGGCTCTGTGGTGCCAGTGGCATAGCATGCTGTCTATGACAGCAGTTGAGAAACATGCCACCACCTTGAAAGGAATTAGCTGCTGCAATCAGGGATCACCCTGTGGCATTCCCTGATTGCAGCAGCCAATTACTGCTTGCCTTGTCTGGTGTCCCCATCAAGTAACATGGCGGCGACTTCCCCGTCAGCTTCTCATAGTCCCCACAGAAGCTGAGGGATGGCCACAACCTTTCACAGTCCCTTTGAAAGCCAAAGGGGTGCTTAATCCCCCTTTTGGCATGCCCCCTCCTAAGTTAATTTGCCGACAGGGGTGCCCAGTACCCGTCGGCATAATGTACCCCCATTTGTTGTGTGCCAAGGGTGTGCCCAATCCCCCTCGGCTGATGCAACCCCCCCAACTCTGTATGGCCAGCTGGGGTGCCCAATCCCCTGTCAGCTACAGCACCCCCAATAAAAATCAGGTGGCATGCTGGGAGTCCACCCCATTGTGCCAAATGTCCCTGTAAAAAAAAAGTCCCGCAATGTTTTTTTTTTTTTTACCCTGTAAAATAGAAAACAGTCCTCGTTGAGTCAGTGGCCTCCCCCAACCCGCCCACCTCTGTGCACCCTGCCTCTCCACACTCCCCACTTCACCCCATACTTACATCTGGAGCCCAGCGTGATGATCTTCGGTGGATCCAGAACACATCTGTACTCTTCAAAGCCAACCGCGAACTGAAGAAATGCCAGTAAGCTATATAATGGCATAAATGATTTTTTTTCAACTTATGTAGCTATCTCGCCCATTTTTTTGACTTTTGCCACCAAATTTTCAACATGAGATTTTTCGGACCCCTCCTCATGAATTCAGTCACTGTCATGGCATTATTCAATCCTGAAAGGTGATGTTGCGGTCACTGTGTGGAATCACCTTTCGGGACTGAGTAACGAAATGACAGTGTTGCTGTTCAAAAAGCCTATGCTGAAAATTTGGTCAAAAAATTCCAAAAAATGACTGTTATGAGCATGCATTGCACAGTTTCCATGCACACTCATAACTTCATCAATTGGTAATATTTTCATTCCAGATTTTCAACATTGGCATTTTTTAACACCACCTTATGAACAGTGCAGCTGTCATTTTTCACATCCTGGCTAAAATGTGTTTTCGTGCTACCGGAGCAGAATAGCATGGTTGCTGTGGGAAATCAGTGTTTGGGACAGATTACAAAAATTACAGTGACACTGTTCATGAGCAGAGGTCCTAAAATGCCTATGTTGAAAATTTGGTGACAAAAGTCCATAAATTGACTATGTTACAAGTGTGCATTGCACAGTTTCCATGCACACTCATAACTTCGACAGTTTGTAATATTTTCACTCAATGTTTTCAACATTGTCAGTTTTGCACACGTCCTTATGAACAGTACAGCTGTCATTTTTCAGATCCTGCCCGAAATGTGGTTTTGCACAAGTGGCGCACTGAGGTGCAGTCGCTGTGGGAAATCAATGATCAGGACAGATGAAGAAAATCATTGTGACAGTGTTCATGAGCAGAGGTCCCAAAATGCCTGTGTTGAAAATTTGGTGAAATAATTCCACTAAATGACTGTGCTACGAGTGTGTATAGTGCAGTTTCTACGTATGCTAGTCAACTCGAGCATTTTTAATATTTTCACTCAAGATTTTCAACACTGCCATCTCTTCACACCTACCTATGAATGGTACAGCTGTCATTTTTCACATCCTGCCCATATGGTGTTTTGCCACATTTGGCTCAGAATGGCACGGTCACTGTGAGAAATCAACTTCGGGACAGATGAACAAAATCACAATGTCACTGTTAATGAGCAGAGGTCCCAAATACTTTCATGAGGTGGGGGTCACAAAAATGCTGTGTTGCAAATTTGAAGTGCAAATACCAACAAACAGCCAGGGCATTTGGGTTTCTAACCATAACATCCCACCCTGTACAGACTGACAGGCGTCAGGGGTGTGTCTTTTCATTGCCAGCTGTCATGCTCACGCCATATCATTCTCCCTACCCTCCAGCCACTGACAGACATCGAGGTGTGCCTTGGACTCTTCGGACCCACAGTTCACCCCATTCTCCTATGCTGCACCCATTTCAGCATATGTCCTTATCAAATGGGGCGACTGTAAAGCCGAACACCCCAAAGCACACCTCAGCCCTTGTCGATGTCTGCAAGATAGGGTGAGGTAAAATGCCTTGAGCATTATGGCTGAATGGGGTGAGCATAACACCTGAGGACCCCAAGGCACAATATGATATTTGTCACATTGCAGGGTAGGGTGAGCTGAAATGCCATGAACATTATGGCTGATGCCCAAAGGCACACCTCAGTGCCTGTCAGTCTCTGTAGGGTGATGTGGGGTTTGATGTCACTTTCATACCTCACTGCCATTCCTATTATGCATCTGTTCAACTCCTGCACTACCAACGCCAATGTCAGCAAGACAACATTCGGCATTGACAAATGCTTATTTAATATATTTTTCTATTATGTTCTCTACACTGCAAATGCATGCTTCTGCATCCCCAATTCTAATTTTATATTCTGCAGTTTCGCTTTTCAACTCTTTCAAGCCAACTAATGTGTCCAAAATTGTGATTTTGATAGTTGCTGTTTCAGACATAATTAAATCAAAGTGTGCTGCAGTTAGTGGCTTTGACTGTCATCGCTGTCAGTAAAAATTTCTAAGACGGGCTGTTTTAATAGGTTTATGACAGCCTTTTTATCCGAGAAAGACTGTGATTGAGGAATCCTAGGTGTATGTTGGCAATCCATACTATTGTCCTCCATGTCAAGTAATAGGTGAAATTGTATGAAACTATGGGAGCTCCTTCAAGTTTGCGTGTATGTCTTTAACATTAAGATCCTAGGAGTGTATCAGGGATTTAATTTTTTTTTTACTTCCTCTGTTGCACCCCCTTTTTAAAAAAAATTACTTATCTGTCTTGAAAGCTCACTTGTTTTGCTTTGATTGAATACCCATGCAGCTCAATGTCATTAAATGCCCAAGCCAGTAGCCACGATATTTAGTGAATTTCCCTGATGTTCTAGTGGTCCCCCCACTCTCCAAACACGATCCCCGAAGCCACGGTATTTACAGCATATCCCTGGTGTTCTAGTGGTCCCCCCCCACCCCCCAAGCACAATCCCTAACCCAGTAGCCGTAGTAATGAGAGATATTCTCTAGTGTTCTAGTGGTCCCCCCAACCCCCCAAGCACGATCCCTGACCCAGTAGCCATGGTATTTAGAGATATTCCCTGGTGTTCTAGTGGTCCCCCGTCCCCCAAGCATGATACCCAATGCCCGGTAGTCCCGAAAAGAGAGCAATACTCGGTGGTCTAGTGGTCCCCCCCACAGACGTGCGCCGCCCGTCCTCCCAGACTCAGCTATGATACGGCGCCGGTGACTGGCTCATCCCTCCTCTCACCACCATGGCCAGCCGCCGACTGCAGTATGCATGAGCACTACTAAAAGAGTAGCACTCATGCATACTGCAGTCAGCAGCCGGCCGTGGTGGTGAGAGGAGGACTGAGCCGGTCGCCAGCACTGTATCTAGGCTGTGTCCGGGAGGACGGGTGGCGCACTTCTGGGGGGACCACTAGACCACCGGGTATTGCTCTCTTTTCCGGACTACTGGGCATTGGGGATCATGCTTGTGGGGTTGGGGGACCACTAGAACACCAGGAATATCTCTAAATACCGCAGCTACTGGGTCGGGATTGTGCTTGGGGGTGGGGGACCACTAGAATGCCAGGGAATATCTCTAATTACCACAGCTACTGGGTCGGGGATCATGTTTGGGGGTGGGGGACCACTAGAACACCAGGGATATTCTATAAATATCATGGTTTCTGGGATCGTGCTTGGGGGTGGGGAGACCACTAGAACACCAGGAATATTTCTAATTACCATGCTACTGGGTCGGGATTGTGCTTGGGGGTGGGGGACCACTAGAACACCAGGGAAATTTTTCACATACCCTGCTATGAGGCTCGGGGATCATGCTGTGGGCACTGCTACATATGCGCCAGCTTTTGTTAAGTATTCTAGTCACACTACAGGTCTCTACTAATGCCTGTAGCGCAGCGCTATACATTTGAATATGCCATGCAGCTGGCATTCATGGCCACTCCCCTCACTCCCACCCCAGCATACATTTACTTTTAGCATCGGAGCTATCACACAGCACCGGCGCTATTAGGGCTTCTGAATATTGCAGCCTCGCATTATTCCAGCGCTATGGTTTTGCACTGGGTGCAATTGTTTGAATATCTGGCCCTCAGACTTTTATTTATAGAAAATATACAAAAACCCTGATACATTTCAAAATTATACAGGGTACTAGAAATGCATTTACCTGTCAAGTGAGTAAGTTTTAAATCCATCAACAAAGAGTATTAAGAGCAATTTACAAAAATCTGTAGCCCCAAAACTGTTTAAAATATATTGACAATTTTGGGGTCTATAGTAAGCTGACCTTGCCACCTTTTCAATGAAATGAGAGTTGAAGTGTTTATCTAATAGAAACAACTAGTCAGGTGGATTATAAGCCTCTGGATAGCAACATGAAGTCACGGTTCATTTATTTTAAACAAAGAAGATCCCTGTCTTAAATAAGTTTTACTAAATTTATACAGTTCTAATGATAGTAGGTGTGCCAAACTAACATAATTTTAAACAGAACAAAATGTACTTCTGAAATCTGTAAATACTTTTTAGATATCTATAAAGGAAAATGTTTTATAATGCTCTTATAAATTATAGATTTTATATTAGGATTGACACCATCATGTTTGGTCACAAATTAATCCTCTCTTTAAGTTGCATCTAAAAATGTGAATTTTATATATGTACAGAAGTGCTTATAGATGCAAGAAAGAAAAGTTGTTTTATATCAAAAGTAGTTTTCCTGGATGAGGTCATATTGATAAAAAATGGCTTAGGAAGGGCTAACAGTACCACCCTCAAAGAGTGCTCAGACCAATCATAACTTGATGGTGATGTCACCCAGTAAGGGGGACATAAATGGGATGCTGGCAAAGCCTGCCCAGAACTGTTTAATTCTTTGGTGTGTGAAGACCTGTGTTGGCTGTCCTGACAATTTTGGATGAGCTTGGACTTGTACTACTCCAAAAGCCTGAAGCCATACATGCTTAGAACATTATTTTGGCTTGACATTGCCACCACAAGGGGGTGCTAAACCAGCTGCTGCAACTGACTGTTACAGAAAGGACTCTCTTCCAGTATTGGATTAAGCAAGGCCTATGTTTTGCATACTGAGAATTTGGACTAAAAGTAATGTTTTGGAATTTCTGATAAAAGCCTGAACAAGAGACTGACTTTGGAATTTACCAGCCAGCAAGCTTGCAGTGCTGTTAAATAGCAGTGAGTCCAGAGTTGCAGGTTCAAAAGCAGAAATGAACTGAAATGCAAAAGAGTCACAGGGTCCAGTTACCCAAAACATTGCTGTCCACAGGGAGAGATCTTTCTACAGACTGTGCTGAATTGCTAAAATCTTGTCTGATTTTTCTCACTAAATCCTGAAGTGACTTTTGATGATTTGTGACGTCAAGCAAGAAGAATCCGGCCTGCATTGCTTCATTGATGCCAAAAGACTCTACAGTTCCAGGTTCAAGGGAAAAAGACAGCAAACTAAAGCCAAACTCACCACCAAAGACATCTGTCATCCAAAACCAAAAGTTCTCACCAAGACTTTGAAAGCTAAAAAGTAGAAGACCACATCTACAGATAACTAAAACATAAGTATTCATTTATCCTACTATTAGTACTTATTTGGCTATCTGGGGTGATAACTTAGTGCATTTTAGCTCCAAACCTTGGGGTTATGGTTAAGCTTAAATTGAAATCTAAAGAGAATACTTTACATACTATAAAGTTTAAACAAGTATCATACCATGATAATCTGAAACACTAGTGTAATGAGTTGCAAGTTCTCACAGTAAAAAAAGAAAAGGTAATGCTATTTATAAGAATGCTAAAGAAATAGTATAAACTGTCATTTATTATGCTGACTAGTGCTTACTCATTTACATTGTTTATTTGCTAAAATGTATTTGTTTTATTTGTTTGATATGATTTACTTGATTTTCTAAAATCTGTTTTGTTTACATTACAGTTTATGTTTACATTACTTTTATTATGCTTGATATTTATGCTAGTTATAAATATTTAGGACTTGTACATATGTGAATAAAATATATTTTTCTCTTATATAATCCAAAGTGTGGCAACAGTGTTTTTCACTGTCATTTTTGAACCTGGAGAGCATAGGATAATATCACATGAGAATATGTATTATTTTTGGTAATTTATGAAATAATTTTTGGGTAAGGCCCAAGGCGAATCCAAGTGCATTATTATAAAAGTGATATTATAAGCCTTTGTTCCGACAATTCCTCTACCCTCTGCAGTCCCCATGTACCATCTCTTCCCCTATCCACCCCTGATACATCATTTCTAACTTATGGAGGTTCAGGTTATACTCTGAGAAGATAGTAAAGGACTCCATTGCCCACAGCAAGGCTAGCATTGATTTTCTGGGTTCCATAATAAAAATGACCAAATCATCAGTATACAGAGTAATCTTATGTTTCCCTCCCCTGTTCACCCTTATTCCCTTAATATTTTCATCCTCCCTTATTTAAATTACCAATGGTTCTATAGCCAGGGCAAACAGCGGGGGGGGGGGGCACCCCGTCTCATACACTGGAAAAGCCTAAACTCCTCTGATGGGGCAGTGTTGACCAACACCCTTGCTGCCGATTCTTGGTACAGCATTTGTACTAGCTCCACAAACCCATCTCCCAGGCCAAAGTGTCTTAGTACCTTAAACAGGTACCCCCACTCTATTATAGCAAAAGCTTTTTTGGCATCCATAGACAGCACACAGGCCTGACCAGGATGCTGAGAACCCCACTGGATAACATTCACCAACCTTCTCATATTGTGGTATGACAATTGTCCCTGTACAAACCCAGTCTGATTGGCACATACCACCTTGGATAATACCCCTTCCAGACGCTGCACCATTACTTTAGTCATAATTTTAATATCATTGTTTAGCAGGGAGATAGGTCTATAGGAGGCACATTCAAGGGTGTCCTTTCCAGGTTTCGGTATGACACCGATGTTTGCCTCCCAACATGATTTGGGAAGGCCCCCTGTGCTTTTTCCATTAGTGCTCTGATCGGCACTGCCAATACTGATCTTAATTCCTTATAAAATTCTGCTATCAGTCCATCCTGCTTTACCCAGCCCCCCAATTGCTTGAAGTATCTCTTCTGTAGCCACTTCAGCACCCAGCATTTCACTCTGCTGGTCTGTGAGGGTTGGGATGGCAATTCTGTCCAGGAAGGCAGGAGGCCTGCTCCTCTGTACCCTCACACTCTGCCTTATAGAGCTTCTGATAGAATTCTATAAAGTTTTGTCTAATCAGAGGGCTCTCATGTACTAGGCGCCTGTATTTATCTTGGATTACTGTTATATAGCTAGAGGCCTACCTGCCATTTATCAATCTGGCCAGCAGAGGACCAGGTCTATTCCCCAATTCATAGAACCTCTACCTTGCTAACCTTGCTTGTCTTAGCCTCCCATGTGAGAAGCAAGTGCTGTGCTTCTTGGGCTACTGCCAGTTCTCTCAGTACCTCATTTCCTCCCATGCCTAGCTGCCCTCTGCTCCAATTGCTTTATTGTCTTTTTGAGTTGTTCTTGCTTTTCTCTCTGTTCCTTCTTTTTTCGGGCTACATAGCTGATTATGGTTCCTCTCATAAATGGCTTCCCTGCCTCCCAGTAGACCCTTTCAAGGCCACAGAGTCCAAATTCACACTGGCATACAGTTCCCATTAGTCCTTTAAGTATGTTCTGAAGTCTTCCCTGGCTAGCAAGTACTGTATGTAGGGAACCTCCAGCTAGGTCTGTTCCCCTCTCCTGTGCAACACTGGATGAACCATAGCATGTTGAGAGGGGCTACAGAATGGATGATATTGGAGTAGGATGGGACCATACAGTACAACAAGATAGAAATGAACTCCTTAGAACACAAGCCAGGGAGCGGGATGTGAACAAGGATGAAAAACATTTTTATTTTGTCACGACCTACTCCATACATGCTGTGGAGGTAGAAAAGACAGTCAGAAACCATTGGGGAGTCTTGAGCAGTGACCCTGCACTAAAAGATATTGCGCTGGTTCCACCTAGAATGGTGTTTAGGAGAGCACAGAAATTGGGAGATAAACTTACCAACGGTCATTTTGTGGATGGTACAAATGGAGTCAATACCTGGCTTAGCAAATCTGTGGTGGGGTGTTCTGCCTGTAAAAGATGTAATATGTGTAGTCATATTAAAGAAGACAAACAATTCTATAATGCAGGCACAGAGAGAAACTATGACATAAGGCAGCTCATCACATGTGACAGTGAAGGGATTATCCTTACAGCAGTTTGTAACTGTGGCTTCTTCTATATTGACAAAACAAAAAGAAGCCTTAAAATGTGAGTAAGTGAACATGTAAGAGCAATTATGAGAAGAGATAATACACATGCCACAGCCACACATATAGAAAGATCTGCAGATAAAACAGCATATATTTTCACATTTCAGGGTATTGATAAAGTTTCTGTCTGGCCTAGGGGAGGTAATTTAATGATCTGTTGTTAATAAGAGAAGCCCTCTGGATTATCAGCCTGAATGCTTCTAGGGAACCTGGTCTTAACTATGGATTTGAGTTAAAGCCATTTTTAAGGCAAAAAAGAAATACATAAATGGTCAGAATTGTTTTTGATTATATAATATAAAGTAATGATCTAATGCACTGTGCTGTACCTAAATGAATAGGTCCTTTCCCTTAGGATATATGTACTTTCTGTACTTTTTCTACTTTTACAGTTGTGATTGTTGTGCACTTTAGTAAACAGTGTATATAGCAATGCAATTGTTAGATGACTTAAACCTTATTCCTTACTGTGATTAATGTATTAGATGTATTTATTTAGAGAAGCCTTACTTTTCTGCTTGATAGTATATAGATTCTAGTACTGACTGGATACTGTTGATCTTTTGTCTTTGGTACATAAACAGATCATGCTAAGTTAATAATTTGTGGTTTAGATCAATTGTATATAGCTGTTTGTCTTGGCTATTCTCAGCCTTTCACTTTATGAGAATGTATTAATACTGTTCCCCTGTCTCCCCCCCCCCATCCTTACCTTCATATACTTTACATGCATTCATGTATATTTGGGAGCTTGCACTTTAAATAAGGTTACTCAGGACCTGTTTCAGTTACTGGTCTGATGTATTAATTGGGTAACCAATGTTTTTAATAGGGTATGACATCATGAGTGATGCAATCTGAATTTTGTATTTAACTGCTAGGCCCTCACTATGTGTTTTAGCCTTTGATAAAGGATGTGAACTATCCAAAACGCATTAGGCTACTGGCATTTATCTTGTATAATAAATATTTCTCACGTGGAGACCTGTGCCCTTGCTTTTATTAAGGTTGGTGTGTGCTCTATCTTCAGTTTGTTTTGGATCATGGTCAGATATGGGGATAGGTTATGATTTACTCTGATCACTCTATTGTAAGTACTTCTGGTAAAACATTTCTCTACCACAATTTATGTGGGTTAGAGTAGAACATGTATTCTCTTGCCCCAGGATTAGCAGTCCTTCAACTATCCACTAAGTCAAGCTCTGACATTCCTACTTGCCAGTTCACTATGTCCCCAGTACTTTTTTCTTTAACTCCTGAATAATCTAGTTTGGAGTCCATTATACAGTTTAGATCTCCCCCCAGTGTGAGACTGGGGAACTGCTCCTTACTGATGATATCTAGGATATGTTGGTAAAAGTCAGTGTAACCTCTAGGTGGCGCTATCCCAAGGGCTACTACCCCTGCCTGCTTGGCTACCAACAGGTTAAGGGGCCTAGGTTTGATAACGGGTGCCTCCATCCAAAGGTCAGGGTTGGTTTTGGTCAAGCTAACCTGGCGACAGCCCTCTAGGACACTGTTAACCCCCTCTTTTTCCCACTAGTGGACTACACAATACACAATATGCACCTTCCCAACAGCCCAGATATACTTTGTACATACACTTATATTTGGCACTTACCCCAAGTACTGGTTTCTTCAGCTTGACTCTGGGGACCCCCTGTAAAATAAGGTGATGCAGTACAAAAGCAACAATGCAATACCTTCAACATAAACTGACACCACAGTCAATGTAAATTGCAGGAAAAAACAGATCTGATTTATTCAGGGGACTATAACAAGGATTGGGGATAATCAGGTTAATTGGCTTAAACACACTAAGAATCACACTACTGTGCATGCAATCAGAGTCCCACTCAGTCACACTCTCTGGGTACCCGGGATGAAGGGAAAGGCTAGCCAGGACTGTTGCCCGGGGTAGGCTGGTGTTGCAGCTGGTTAAGGCCCTGTGATGGAGAAAGAACATGCACACACACAATTTGTAATCTGGAGCCGGAGGGCTCAGTTCGTGGAAAGGGAACAACATAAGAATCAGATGAGACACTTTTGATTAAGAAATGTTGCAGGTTGCTGCCCTGATTATTACTCACGGTACCCAGGCTGAACACAGGAGGGCTGATGGATGGACATTCTGGATTGCCAGAGAAAGCAGAGCCCACATGAGTTGCTTCAGCACTGTTCTTGTTCAGGCAGGGAGCAAGGGCTGATCCCCTGGCTGGTCCTTCATCGATGGATTTTATCTGTGCAGCAGGGTAGAGAGACAAGGCCCTCTTGGCCGGGCCTGTCTGCAGTAGGCAACAATGGATTCAGTCCGATTTTAACTGGGAAACAGCTTCCAGCCACTAGCACACAGTTCACAGAAGAAGGGGAATTAGATTGCGATCCCCATCCAGTACGTAGCACATTCATATGTACAAGCCAGCAACACACAGCCAACTAGATCACGATTCTCTTTCAGTACACAGTGCATTTATATACCAGAATTCTACCTGTACCAGGCCTCCCCAGTCATGATCGCAAGTCTATGCACACGCTGGGAGCTCAGAAGTAACTGAAATTTCTGACAGGCTGATCGCATTCAGCAAAATCCTCAGTCTTCTACAGGTTAAGCCTGGTCCCAAATCAGCAGCTTGCTTTGTTCTCACAGAATTCGGAATTAGTCTGACAAAAGTCCTCTTCTCCATCTCAGGGCAGAAATCAGGCTAGCAGGCCAGAAATCAGGCCTTCCATGGTTCTCCCGCAAACTACTGCACAACACGACCACTCGAACTAGACAAGCTCCTTCTCTCTCAGCTTCCAACTCAAATCTGGCTTGCCAGCAGACAGCTCAGGGGATTTCCCTTCGATCCAAAAGGTTCAGTTGGGCAGTTAAGCTGTCATTCACAGTAAGAGCTCCCCCTTCTGTTGCAAAAAGGCGCCAACAGTCTAAAACTACAAATCCCAACTGGTAGTCCATACAGTCCCATTTCAGCAGGCTCCATTTTAGAGTCCCCAGTACTGATTGGTCCAATTTGGCAGTTCAGGACCAAAATGGTGGAGCTAAACAGAAACAGTCTGTGCTGCAAGAAGGCAGGTTAGAGCAACTTACATTATCATCACTATTCTAAATGATTACCAGCAATTAGTTACATCTTTTAACCAGGGGTGTCGGCTGGCATACGCATTGTACTCAACAGAGTACAGTAAAAAAAGCAGGCAGGGGCAACAAATCAGGCAAGGGTAACAAACAGGAAAGCAAGAACATTGCAAGTCACATTGAGTCAGTTACACTGAGCCCTTTTGCCTTTATTGTTCACAATGGGGCACTGATGCCACCAGTCAAATACACAAACAAGAACAACTTACCAGGCAAGTAGAAAAACAAAGAAAGAAGGATTACAGGAAGAAACTGATTATTTGAACTCAGACATGGCAAACGGGAGGTGGGGCTATTGATGGTGTGGTGTGGCAGTGCATATTTTGGTTTATATTTACATAACGGTGGGGGGGCAACAGTGCATCAGTTTTGAGTACATGTGTAAAATTCCTGGCTACACCCCTGCTTTTAACAGGGCTCCCTCTGCACAAGTAGCAATGGCAGAAACGGAGTGAAAAGTCAGCAGCCTGGGCGGGACTCGGGCATAGAAACACACAGACTCCCCATTCGGATTAATTAGGACTACAAGCAGGCAGCACTTAAAGAGATAGTACATGGAGGCTTTACAGGCGCTCACTGGCAATCACATTTAAATGGCTTAGGCACCAAACACCAACCAGGCTGTGAGCAATTAGGCAAGCTCTTGGAAGACTTTTGGGAACCCCCATTTGTAGGAAGGTTACATCAGCCTCAAAGACAGCTGGGGTGTATGCACTTCCATTGGTCACCCTTTCACCATGTAGTTCCCCCTCTATGAATATATATTTGCTCTCCCTAGTATCTTTAGTCATTTTGTGAACTTTCAAAGGGATGTTTTTATGAAAGAGAACTGCAATTGCTCTCTTGTGAGATGAATACGAGGCTGCATAACATGACCCTACCCAGCCCCCTCCAACAAAGCATGTTCCATGGGCATTAGGTGGGTTTCTTGAAGCATTGCCACATGTGCTTACCTGTGGTTTAGGGCTGCTAATAGTTTAGTACACTTCACAGGTGAGGTAAAGCCCCTCATATTCAGGGAGATGATATTAATTCTATTGCTATTACTCATAATGTAGGCCTAATTGTCCTCCTTGCTGACTCACTCTCCATAAGGTACCCATGATCCAAACTGGCACCCTTACTCGCATCCAGTGTACATTGGCTCACAGAATGAAACCAGTAAATATAACATTAACCATAACCAGTTGAACTTTCAATATGAACAATAACCTCCTAATAAGAACATTTCCCTTAAACCCCTCCCTCACCTCTCCCTTTGTATTTACATATAAAGCACTAGTCATTTACTCCCTTCATCTGTATAATCATTAGTGTGTGTCAAAGCCATTGAAGGTTACTGTATATTCTATTTCCACCCTGTTAAGTTGAAATGTTTATTCAAGCAACTCCTCCTTCTCTATGCAAGTGTTCCCCCCTCCCATCCCACTTTTAACCATATCCATTTTGCTCCTACAGCCTCGTTCAATTTATGGCTCTTTCTTTCTTGTTGCATAATACCCCTTCTCTTCATCAGGGACTTCCTCACACCCTCAGTGTGTGTTCTTGTACCTTGTCACTGTGTGTGTCCTTCCTCCCCGACTTGTCGTTCAGTTCACCGGCTCCTCTTCTTTTATCCCTTCCTCCTCTTTTTTCATGTTTCTTTTTCTCTGAGGCTGCTTAGTTTCTCTAGTTCATTTCTTCCTTCCCTTCCCATAGTTCTACTCAGATTCTGCAGCTTTTGTGATCACATTGATCTATCCTAGTCTCCTAAATGTGTCCCAAGTCTCACATACTCAATGACTCCCTTTAGCCTCATCCCCCCTAATCCTTACCACCTTCTAGTCCCATCCTGTATTTGTATATTACACAGAACTGTCAAGCACTTTCTTTTATTATTTCTGAGGACTGCCCCCCTCCCCCCATCTGTATCACTGAGTACAGCAACAGGTGTGACCAGATCCCCTCCAGACACCACCTATATTCACTCTGCATCCTTCCATTTTGTGCTCCCAAAGCCAGCCCCTCTAAGCAGGACTCCATTATTTCCTGCTGCCCTTGCATTGATTCCTGTATAAAGGAAGGCTCCCCTTCTTCTACACATTCTCAGCATCCCTCAAAATCCAACTAAAACAATGCTGCAAGCACTGGCCATTCAAACCACACCATCCCTCCTTCACCAACCTCATCCATTGAGCATGTCCCCCCTGTTCTCTCCACCCCATTTCCTAGGAGTCCAGGCCCACTTAAGGATCACTCGCAAGCTTCCCCCAGTTTATTACCCTAGGTGGGGGACTTGTATCATAAGCATCCAATCAGTCGTATTATTCCCACCTTGCCCACCTCCCCGGTCTCCTTACGCCAACACTTGCAAGCTGTATTCTGCACCACTCAGGCCATGAGTGAAGAACCAAGGCCTGATTGCTTTTACTGAACCCGATGATCTCAGCAGTTGGCCCTCAACCCCAGGGACCAGGGCAGAAGGCAGGAAGAGGACTGCACCATCACAAGTATTCACATCTCCTGCCCCCTACAGCACCCCTTACCTGCAACAAGTTTTGGAGTCCAAATATTTGGGAGTTTTATTGGACTCAAGTCTCACTTTCTCAGCTCATATAAAGAAAACAGTTAAAATAGTTAATCAGAAGTTTGGCATTTATTTTAGATTCAAGGACTGCTTAACAAGAGAGCCCAAGGAATCTGTGTCAAAAAGCATACTTTTGCCCATGTTATATTATAACTTATTTTTGTTCACAATGCTGGCAGTTAATGTCTTAAATTTAGATAAGAAAATGTTTAATGCGGTATGCAGATTTGTTACATCTAAACCATTTAGCACTCATTACTGTATATTACAGAGTGAGCTTAGATGGTTATCACCCAAGTTGCAATTTTTATAAAATTTGTCCTGTTTGCTTAATAATATGATAAAGCTTGGACATCAATCTCTACTATTCAATTTAAGTGAATTTAAAGGAGATGTAAGAACACTATAGTCCTCATTAAATTATCACTTGGTCTTACCTAAGATCTCAACCTTGATGGGGAGCAGGCTTTTTCCATACAGGCACTCATGTTGTAGAACACCTTGCCTCAGTATTTTATGGATACAAATAGTCATGCTAATTTTAAATCTAAACTAAAATGTTACCTGTAGCAACAAACCATTTGTAAGTGTTTATAAGGCAGAAGTGTATTGTATGCTGTTGTTTATTGTTTGTACAACTTGTAAAGTATTGCATGTACTTAATGTAATATCATCTAAGCTGCAGATGTTGTGGCTCTGGGTCATTCCTGAAAACAGGCCTTGGCCCAGTGTGCTTACCTGGTAAAAAAAGTGATAAAGGAAATAAAAAAAAATGAAAAAAAAATGTCTGGATGATGTCTTGCAGTTATGAGCCCAGGACACAATGATTTTCACAATATATTTCTTCAGTCTTGCCAGTATTTCTCCTTTCCCTTTTCCTCCTTTGTTATAAGAAAAGAAAAAAAAAAAGGACACAACAAGAGGTACCCGCCGACCCCCATATCCAGCATACTGAGTTATTATTCTCTGGTCTTCTGTGTTCTGGCATCATGCTGCAGACAAAGCCATCAGTCCTTTGTCCAACATGTTGTTCCATTTTTGTTTTTTTTGGGGGGGATGGGGCCAGCAGTCCCTCCAATCTGTCCATAGTCGACTCTTATGTTGGGCAAGTCAGTTCTGAAAGGGGACAGTAAGCTTGGCAGCCACAGTTGTTAATGCTGAGATCTGAGCTGCATTGTCCAAGTGTCCTGACACAGAATATCTCCCATAGCAAGGTCCAGGCAAACAAAAGTCCCAGAGGTCCGCCTTGTTTTAACAGTCCATCAGTGATGAATGTGTAAAAATATGTATATTCGCTGTTCAGAAATTACAATCCTTTTCATCTTTTATTCTTCCTGTCCCAGTCACTGAAGAATCCTTGGACCTTTACAACCTCCTAGAATGACATCATGGACCCCTTCTGTCTTATCTTTACAACTGCAGGATAAGCGAAAAATAACTCTATTTTCCTTTCTCACAGCATGTCCATTACCAGATTAAACTGCTGCCTTTTCTTTTGCAATTGGATCAAAAACTCTTGGTGTAAGGTTAGCCTAACTTCCTCAAATTTCAGTTCCTTCAGTGCCCGATATGCTGCCAGAAGAAAGGGTTGGTCACCAAAGTAATGCAGCCGAACGATGATTTAGTGTGGCGGTTGGTATGCTGGAGGTCACGGTGCCAGGGCCCTGTGCACCCTTTCAATTTTCAGCCTGCCATTCTTCAGGTTCATTCCTAGCAACTTCAGGAGTGGGACCACACAGAAATCTATGGCACTGGGTTCTTCTTTACCCTCCGGGAGACCTCGGAGCCTAAGGTTGCTTCTCCTATTATAGTTCTCCTGGTAATCCAGCAAATCTTGAAGGTCTTTGAGTTCTCATTCCATCCATGTCATTTTCTCTGACAGCTGCCTCAGGACATCCTCCACATTTGAGACTCGCTTCTCTACCTCCCCAATTCTTCATGATTGCAGAGTATACAGTGTAAATATTTCAGTCAGTGTTTCCTCTAGCTTTGTTAATCTGGGGTTCAGCCCTGCCAGCACTTGATCCATGACCAGGTGACCTAGCACTCCCATCTCCATTGTTGATAAGGAGATCTGGCCTAACCCAACTGTTGGTGCCATTTCTTGCTGGGTTCCCTTTTTGCTAGTTTTAGTAGCTTGTCTTGAAAGTTTTGCCCCTGGAGCAATCAAAAACTCATTCATAGCTCTTCTGTCACCGATCTGTGAAGCCTGTCTTTGCAGAAAATAGTGGAACTGTAGGATTTATTAACTTATATTATCATGGTGGGATGGAGCGCTGGAATTACAAGTTCTGCTCATTAGCCCCAGGCTGACTGCTTTACTTGAAGGCTGCAGCATGACTCCAGTTGTGGTTTCACATTTCAAGAAAATTCTGCTGTTCTTATACTGAGAATGTGGTGAACGCATTTTGGGACATGATCAGGTGAGTAAGGATGTGTGGGGATGGGGTGGGGGGGTGGCATGGTCAGATCACCAACTAACCTTTTTGTCAGGTAAAAAAAGATAAACGAGGGACAGATCTTTTATTATAGGGGGAGAGAAGCCAACACTGGGGCTTGGGCACCACCATGTCAGGATGATCTTTAGTGGCACCAGGGGCAGGCACCCTGGTGCCGATACCTATATTAATGGAAGTGGGCAGGCAACCTGGAGGGGAGGTGGGTAAGAGAAGTGGCACCGTTGGTGGGCACCTATGCAGAGATGGTTTTGTAAAAGTTCAGCTATCCTTAGAATATTTATTTTCTGCACTGCACATGAAAAACTAACAATGAATGATTCTTGAGCCAAACTTTAATGAACCTAACAGTTACAGATTTCAAATACCAACAGTTTTTATGTTAATAGTGAGCCAAACAGGCTTAATTTTATTTTTCAAATGTTTTTTCCACCTTATGGGACTCTCAATTTCTGAAATTATCATTACCAAATTTACAAGCTCTTAAGATTCTGTCACTGACTGTGAATTTCAAATGTCATGCAAATCCATCCATGGAAGGCCGAGTTATTAATGCACAAAAATTGGGGTTTAACATTCACATAGTGTTGCTACCACACCAGTATAATATATTGTGAAAACAAATACATAAATGCATTTATTAGGGTTGAAATTCAGAGTGTACAAAGTAAGAAAATGAAAATTAGGGTTGGAAGTCTAGAACCTTAGCAAATCATTGATGGAGTATTTTTCGGGTTTCATCATGTATGCAACACAGGGTTGGCACTACTCTAATGTTGGCACTCTTTTTTCAAGCATTGCTGTGTTATTTAACTCATTTGACAAGGAAGTGCTGATACTGGGGTAATACTAACCTGTGTCGCATGACCACTGAAACAGAGGAACACCCAGTCACTGGTCTGCCATTATTCCAGACTTCCAGCCCTAATTTTTCATTTCCAGACTTGGTGCAAGAGGCATCAACATAGATTGTTTTTCAATTAATTTTCTTGCTTTTGAACAGGTGTCTAAAAGCATCTTCATGGTGACGGTCACTGTACCACACCTGAATGTTGCTTTGTGATCGGCACTGTGGGCCACTCATCATCAAAATGTTATTGTATATGGCTAGAGAGCCTTCTCAAAATAAGCACCACAATCATCAATCACAACACAAAACATCTATGACACACATATATATAAATAACAATTAAATATTAATACAAAATTTAAAATTGCTAAATAAATACACATTGTATTCCAACATTAGATAAAAAGATAATTGTCTTGTTGGAGTATTTCTTTTATGTTATACGAATTCTGCTTCTTATCTTATTGATTGAACTTAGATATTTGGCTAATCTTTCAACAGACCATACATCTTTAGTGTGAAATAATATATTCATTAATATTGATTTATCTATCTGATACATATCACCTGTAAAGGGGTGCAACCAATATTCCCTTTAATTAACATATCATGTACCGCCCCATAGTATGTGCATTAGATTTTCCTCACCTCCTTAATTACAGTCACATTCCCCAGATAGAAAACCTTTTTTTTTATATTGATAAGATAGCATGTTACTTTCACACTGCTCAAATTTATAATTAGAAATCTTAATGTTGGATCTGTAAGCATTTCCAGGTATGGTTTAACTCCAAAATAATAATTATTCTCCGAAAACCATTTTAAGTAACAAGAGTTTTTTATCAGTTGTAGATCCTGGCAATTTCAGTTTGCAGTTATTCTTTTTGTAATATACTTTTTGGGTGGGATACTCAGGGTTGCACATGGGCGCAACGGTGTTGTCATCATGCCTCTAATCTTGGCCAACACAATATTCAAGGTGGAAGTTGCCTGCGCAAACTCTGATGCACCAGGGCGCAGCATTAATGTATGCAGCTCAAGTTCAGGGGGCATGCCCATGCATATTCGGCACATCCTGATATTCAGCCTGGGATGTGCAGTGCATATGCAGGCACACACCCACCTTGTGTCACACAGGGGGTTGCAAAGATCCACCTGTAAACAGAAGGAGCAAGGCCTGGCTACCCACAGGTGAGCTGCCATATCGCAGGGTGCAACATGGCAGCCGCCAGCTGTGGGTGGCCTCCCGATCTCCAAAGACAATGTCCGGATGTCGTTGCCCCCCCACACAATCACAGGCTTTACATGTACATATAAACCCTGGTGATCCAGTGGACTTGCTCCCCTGCCTGATTGTGAGCTTAAGTAAATTAAATAACTCTCTGGTGGTCCAGTAGACCCCCTCCCCTGCCTGATCATGGGCTTTTGTGATATTAAATAATTCCCTGGTGGTCCAGTGGACCTGCTCCCCAGCCCGATTGCGGGCTTAAGTAAATTAAATAACTCCCTGGTGGTCTAGTAGACCCACTCCCCTGCCCGATCATGGGCTTTTGTGATATTAAATAATTCCCTGGTGGTCCAGTGGACCCGCTCCCCAGCCCAATTGTGGGCTTAAGTAAATTAAATAACTGCCTGGTGGTCCAGTGGACCCGAACCCCAGCCCGATCATGGGCTTTAGCAAATATAATATCCCTGGTGGTCCAGCGGTACCCCCCTCCCCACTCACCCATTCAGACCCACCACCCCACTTCCCCCAGTCAGTGGCAAAGAGCAACTCCCCACCCTGCAAGCCGCCCTGCCACCCGCCGGCTGACAGCGTACAGTACGGCTGTACACCCACTGGTCCACTGGCCCACTGTGTGGGCCAATGGGCATGCAATCTGTACTGTACTACACAATCCCGATATGTGAATGGTTTCATTCATAGTTCAGGACTGTGCAGTACAGTATGATCTGCATGCCCATCAGCCCATGCAGTGGGCCAAAGGGCATACAGACATACTGTACTTTGTCAGTCAGTGGGCAGCCTGCGGGTGGGGAGCTGCCCTGCCACTCCACTGGGGAGTGTGGTGTGGCTCAGAGGAGGGTGTGGAGGGATACCACTGACCACCAGGGATGTTATGCTTGCTAAAGCCCATAATTGGGCTGGGGTTCAGGTCCACTGGACCACCAGGGAATTATTTAATTTACTTAAGCCTGCGATCCGGCAGGGGTACAGGTTCACCAGACTACCAGGGATATTACATTATCTACAGCCCACGATTGGGCGTTAGGGCATGTTGCCCGTCGAGGGGCAGGGGCAATCGGTCCCCAACGGCTGCAGCCTGGCAGGCTGCCAGGTGCAAGTCGACAGGGATCTGCGCACCTGTGTGCAAATTGGGCCATAATGACATGCAAATGGCCCATTTGTGCCTTGCATGCATAATGGCCTCATTTGCATGTCCAGCACTGAATATCGTGGGTCATGCACCTAGCGCACCCGCACTTGTGCTGGCGCATCCCCCTGCACCTCACTTTCCACTTGCCACTTGCACTGGTGCAGTGCCACTGTGCCATGCGCAGTGCAGGCAGCCCCAGTGCCATATTCAATGGTGCTATGCCATGGCACAGCACAGTTGAATATCATCCAGACCATGCCCTGGCGCATCCCAGTTGCACTGCACCCAGGCTTAAACCCCTGTCTGGCGCATTCTGAATATCCCACCCTTCGTATTTTGTATTAAGTGTAA
This sequence comes from Neoceratodus forsteri, assembly GCA_016271365.2. Taxonomy (NCBI): domain Eukaryota; kingdom Metazoa; phylum Chordata; order Ceratodontiformes; family Ceratodontidae; genus Neoceratodus; species Neoceratodus forsteri. The sequence continues at coordinate 934,553,070 of CM028131.1, forward strand.
TCCCTCTTTCTATTGCCGGTTTAAGAGTCATCATTTTATTTAACAGTATATCTAAAACTGTATTATACCAATTACCATTCTGATAACCCAGATCGTACCATATTTGTTTTTCCTTCAATGCCATATTTGCTAGTATGACAATTTTTTTGTCTAGATACTCTGATACAATAGTTAACTTTTCTAGTTTCTATCAAAGCTTCAATATTCACAATTCACAATTCTGAATGTATATATGCTGATGGTCAAGAATGTCCTACTTTTAGAATTGTACAAAGGAATTTATATAATGGGGACATCAATTTATTAAAATTTTTGGATTCCCAGATCTCTGCTCCATATAGGAGTTTGTTGTCAAATTTAGTTCTAATTACCTGTATTACTGGTTTTAATTTCATGCTTCCATATTTTATATTAAAGTGTAACAGTCCTGCCACAGTCTGTTTTAATTTCTCTAATAGCAATTCTATATGTTGTGTCCAAATGCAGTTCTCCTGGAATAGGGTGCCTAGATAGACATAGCTTATTACTTTATCTAATTTTTCTATTCCCACTTTCCAGAATGTTGAATCTTTTTTCCTGCACCAAAAATAAGCACTTTTGTTTTATTCAGGTTTATTTTTTATTTTAAATCTGTGGACCTACTATAAATATAATCTAGCTTTTTTTGAAGTCCTAATTTTGAGAGGGAGAATATGGCAATATCATCCATGTAGGCCAATAATGGGCATGGCATAGATGATATTTTCAGTGAGTCTGACTTTATAGATTCACTATCTGTTAACATTTTATCAATATACAGGGAAAACTGCATTGGTGCCATAACACATCCCTGTCTAACTCTCTGTTGATTTTAAATGCTGTTGTTAATCTACCTTGCCTTCCCATTCTTATCTTTGCCAGTTGTCATTGTATAATTGTGCAATTAAAGCAATGATATTGCCCATAATATCTGTCTAGATATATTATCGAATGCGGATGAATAATCTATAAATACAAGACAGAGTTTCTGATGTCTAAGTTTCACATATTTCTCTATGAGATGTTTTAAAACAAAGATATTATCCAACATAGAATAACTAGCTCTGAATCCTGCCTGGTATCTAGAGAGGCCACCTGTTTTTTGTACCTCACTTTTTAATTTTTCCAATATGACCTTTGTCAGTATCTTTAGATCTACATCCAATCGACTAATGGGCCGATACATAGTGGGATCTGAAAAGCACCCTTTTTTATCTACTGGTACTATGTTTGCTCTCTTCCATGTATCTGGAAAGGAGTTTGATCTTATACATTTATTACAAATATATCACCAGAAACTTTACCCATAATAATGGTGAGCATATAAATACTTCAGCTGGAATCCAGTTAGGACCTGCTGCATATTGTATTTCTAAAGTGGCAATTGCCATATAAATATCTTCAGAAGTGATTAGTATAGATCCTTCCTAAATCATAAAGGGTTCCTTTTCAATATTGCCTTCCATATCATCATAGAAAATTTTAGGGGAATGTGCAATCCATTTATCTTCGGAGATACAGGTGTCGATTTCTGTCTTAAAAATTTTATTGCCTCTAGCCACCAAATTCCAGAATGCCTTGACATTATTTTATTCAACAGCTGACAACATGTGTTGCCACAATTTCTCTTGATTTTTCAACTTTTTTTTGTTTTATCAGATTTTTGAAGTTCTTTTTTCTTGATTTAATTCAATCAGAACTTGTTTACACCTAGTTTTTCTAAAGAGCTTTTTTTCTTTCGTATGATCACTTTTTTTTCTTTTTACAATCTGCATCAAACCAATTCAAAGCTGTTGTTGAATAATAATTAAAATTACATTCTAGGCATGTTCATGTTTCAGAGTAGAGATTATTTAACATCCTAGTTAAGGATTGCACATCCTCGTTCCATAATTGTGCACATTTATAAATAAAACAAGAATCCTGTATCAATATCGTTATGTCAACATCTGAATTTTTTGGCCATATTATTTTTTTTTTTTTGCCGCTCTAACCTCTGTAAACAGAACTGGAATCATTTTTGGGTCAGATTAACTTTGTTTAGGCATGTTAAGTTCCAAAAGAATGGGAAAATGATCACTTTCAGCTCTTACCGATATCGATAAAGCTTTCCACATATTTGGTTGTCATGACCATATTGCATAATCAACCAAGGAAGTTCCCCTGTCAGTTATATATGTAAATTCACCATCTATATCACCCCTTAATCTACCACATAAGGGATACAATGAATGTTCCATCATAAAATCTATTAGTTTTGTTCCACCCTTATTAATTTCCATATATTTTGTATTTCTTTCCATAAACTGGGATCCTGATTGCTTATAGATATATAACAGGTTATCAATAAGTCCATCAAATGGACAAATATAAGCATTAAAGTCTCCCATTAACAAGACATAGGCAGTTGAACTTTCCTGATAGATATCCATAACCTCATCTGCTAAGTCATTCCAAACTGCATCAACATAAAAACTAGAAGTTTCTGGAGGTGCATAACAGTTCACAACATATAATTCTAAATTTCCAATATTAACCTGTATGGTCAGCATATTAGTCAATGTTGTGGATATTCTTATTTTGCTAAATTTACCCACTTTCACAAAAGTTATTAATTCACCAGAGTGTCTACCATACTTGGCCACTTTTTTCCCTGGAATTACATAGCTCTCGTATCCATTCATCATGATCTCGTCATCACCAGAATGCCAGGTTTCCTGAAGGCATATGAAATCATGCTCTTCTAGGAAAGCCATACATTCTGTATCAGATATATGCATAAACCATCCTGCAATATTCCAAGTTAAAAAAGTTAGCCTCTGATTTTTGTTAGCCACTTTTTTTGTAAAATCTATATATTCTGATGGTAGTCAATTTTTATCATAACCTGCTAATTTCATAAATCTGTTGCTCAACGGCAAATTGCTATCATTTAATATATTCCCTAATTTGACATCACTTATCCCTGAACTGTTAAGAACATGTGTCTCCACTAAGTTCAGACCTAAATTGTCTAAAATATTGGTCTTCTCTACAATAAAGTCAGCTAGTTTTGAATTAGAGACCTTTATATCTATTTGGTTATCTACCCCAACTCAATTCGCTGAAATATGTCCAAGTTCATCTACTGGAATTCCTAGAAAGTTAATCATTAAATGCGTTAAGGAGTTAGTTAATTTGTTGTTACTTTCTCCTCTCAAGTGAGCCATACCAAAAACACTGACAGCAACCTCCTTCTTTGTATCTACCATCCCTTTATTAAACAGTGATCTATTAGGGAAGGTGATAATTGAGTCAGGTTCCTGAATCACCCAACTATTTACCCATATATAATTTGCCAACCTTGGAGATATAAATAAAACATCTATCAGTGTTGCTTCTGATATTGGTATTTTTTTTATCTCCAAGATATGATCCTCTGAGAGCTTGATGTTGAATTTAGTACTTAAAAATTGTAGCACTTCCATCTCTATTTGGGTCGAGTTAAACTTGCCCCAATTTAACGGTCTGTAAAACCTAATTAAAGGATAGACATCTTCCCAATTGGTTGGCTTATTTCTTGTTCTACTCTTTGATATTTGGGTGAGGTTGGAGTTTACTTGGGTGCATAGATCTACTTTACACTCACGTTTCTGTATTTGCAATTTTTACCATCATTAGTACTTCTCCTCGGGGCTAAGGGGGGATGTAGATGCTGTGGTCTCATTTCCCACTGTAGTTACTGGGTTTCCACGTTGTTGATTTAGCTTTACAATTTCTTGTTCCAGTGTGTCTAGCTTTGACATTAAATTCGATCTAATGGGTGTTTCTATAGGTTGAAGGGGGTTCTCATTCGATATCTTACTAACCTCTTTTGGAGTGGGGAATAATCACCCTTCTTCGTTAATACTAGTATCTGTGGTATCCTGTGAATTTATTACAAGAGGTCTATCTTTAATTTTCATGTCACCCCTTTTTTTTGTTTGTTTTTCTTTTTTTCACCCTTTATTCTTGATTTATTAGGAGTCACTGGAATTTCAATTATACTAAAACCAGGTCTTAATTTAGTTTGAACTACTATTTGATTTTATGTTTGTGTAGACCCTTCTTCTGTCTTTGAGGTATCCTTGATCTCCTTTATTACCCCTTCTTTTGCTACAATTTTATCTATTTTGGCTCTATTTAGAGCCATCTCTGCTCGTAAACTTTCTAGAATATTTTTGTTAATAAACATTTGCTCCATTATATTCAAATGAGCATAATAAGGATCTTTGAATTGATAAACAAGTGGGTTAAAAGGTTTTCATATTATTTGGAGGAAGCCTTACACCATGGCCACATGTTGAACAATATGCTAAAGGTACTGCAGGTATTGGAGGTACTTTACTCCCATCCAGCTGTTTTAATCCACTAATAGTATGTTGGAGTTCCGGCATTACCTGCCTTATCTTGGAGCCAAGTCCCCCACCTTTCTGATCCTCATAAGATTCCTGGCCAATGAAATACCATAACTTAGGGGATTTCTCATAGGAAGATTCTTCCCTTATAGATTCTTCTTGCAGATGATTTTCATTCATCAAATTAGGGCAATTAGGGGCAGACATCAAATTGTTAGAGGCATTCATTGCCATTTCTCCCTCTCCATCTTCATAAATGAACCTTGGCGAAACTCCTTGCTTAAAATCATCAGTTATTGTAGTATTATACTCAGACACAATTTTAAATTCTGAATCACCATCGGGTTCTATAATGTGATCTTTCATATCTTTTTCACTAACATCATTCATTCTGGTTTTTAACAGAGTTAATTTGGTTTCAACTCTAGACATTGAAGTTTTAACAATGCCGTGAATTGAAACCAAATGTTCTGTTATTTTAGACTGTCTGCTAACCAGTTTCTTTTATTTCAGTGGCAATGCTAATTCATGCAGTGGTGAAGGATCACTACTTTGTAATTTAGTAGAAACCATATTCACCTCTAGAAATATAAAGCTGAACAAATGTAGGAAACAATGTAGGAAATCAACTCTCTTAATTCAGATCTCTTCCGTAGCAAGGATTTTTTTTCTCTCCTGTACTATTCCTTAGTGTTATCAGATGCTGTTCAGGTATTAATCAATAAATGCAAAGAATCCACTCTTACATTTCCAGTTTCCAGTTCTTAATTCTTAGTATTCAGTTCTCAGTTCTTCAGTTCTCAATTCTCCTTATTCGGTTCTCAGGTCTCAGTAATTCCACAAGCTCATTAGTGCATCAGATACTTTGAGTAAACATGGTTTTCAGATGAAATGAATATATAATACTTGATCTTTGAAAATATTGTAGGGTTCTAGAAAAATAAGTAGCCAATCAGTAGCCAGTCAGTAGCCAATCTATAGCCAAACTTTGGATCAGCTCAGTAAATAAGTGAGTGCATAAAAATTGAGGTTCTCAGAGTAGTTTTTCACTTTACTTAGGGAGTCCTTCTTTTCTTCATTCACAAAGATCCAACAAAGCCAATAAAACCAACAGGTCCAAGAAATCAAAACAATCCGATGAACAAATTGTGTGTGTTCTTTATTGTATATGAGCCAGTGTTGTTCCTTCTGTGACCACACTAAAATCAATAAAAGAGAGGTCACTTAAAAGACAGTCAAGAAGTTGATAAATAATACCATAATATGGTATAATACAACAGTATAAAAATAATAAATACAACTATAACAAACTAACTTCCCCCAAGGTATCTTTATGGCTGTCTCAAAAATGGAATTTTTAAAAGTGCCGAAGAAGCCAAAACAACACTTAACTAACATGTAAAGTGGAAATTCCAAGAACACCTAGTTTAAAGTAACCCTTTTATTTTCTATATTAAAAGAATTTATATTCTTCTTACTATTCCAAGTTACACTATTTACAAAATGAAACCTGTAAAGCGGGGATATCACAGGAATCCTAGAAACTTCCATCTCACACTGCTTTCTTCTGCACTTCAACATAAGGTATACTCTTATAGTGTGGAAAGGTTTTTCAGGCTTTTCGAGCTACGGAGTGCAAACTTCGGCCCGGTTCTCCCCTCAGTATTGTGAGTACTATAAAAATATATATCGATAGGAGAATAGCAGGCCATATCAAAACTTAGGTGAATGTACCCTCCTTGCTCGATAGTGGTGCTGCAGCAAATGCAAATGCCAATCTGGCACATGTGCACTTTAAAGTGTCTTGGTCACATTAACAAAGCGTCAGAATGGCACAAAAGTAATTTAAAAAAATTAAAAGGCTCTGAGTATAATATAAGTGTTAAAACTTGGATAAGTATTAAAATACGAACACTCTGCTACTATAACTACACTATTGATCTAGATCTAGTCTGTACAATCTAATCGGGTGATAGTGATATCAGTAGTGGTGGAGGTAACATTTTCACAACAAACCTGAGCAAACCTAAGCAATAGTTGTTTTTATATTCCTCAAACAGCAACATCATATAGCAGCATGCATTACAACATATACTGCAACACAAATTAACAAAAAACAAGAAGGGACAGCCCTTTTGAAGGGGTATAAACTGGAGGCAGCTGGATTCAAATGCTGTCACTAATGTTCTGAAAAAATCTTTTCTCAGTTGGGTTGGATACAGTCTTTGTCCTCCTTAACCATCTGATTGGTCCCCTCTGCTTTCTTTTCTTTTCTTTTCTTTTCTTTTCTTTTATTACACCCAATGCCGACTATCACAGCAACTGCAGGGAAACAGAGGGAAGTGGGCAGACAATCCGACCAGATGGGAGATACAATAGGCTGGACTGGTAAGGTTACACACTACATTAGAGGCACTGATAGGATACCTTACATAGAATAAAACATGCAGTGTAACCCTGCTTCCTGTAGCTAACTCCTCAACCACAGGAGTGTAGCTCTCATGTCTTCACAAAACAGCACAGCAACACTGACTAAGCCACCACTCAGGAATAGCACACCAAGCAAAAGTTTTTTTCCAGATCAACTTCTCCCAGGCTATCGCTCAGGCCACTCAAAAAGCAGCTGCATAGTGATCCACAGTGTACCAGACCACAAGTGGCCAGAAGAAGACCCCACCTGTTTTGTTTCCTTGCACCAGATGCCCAATGCTAGTGTCAGGTAATCATACAAAACCCAACCTCTATTATTCATGTCACCATCCTCCCCGTGCAAGTACTAAATAACCCCAACATCCCCTACACCTATCTTTTATATGATATTTATCACTGGACAACTGGTACAATCCTCCCTCTATCTCACCAGCTGTCATGTAATAATGTAAAAAAATTGAAAAAATGTTAAGTCTCAAAATGCGCTAATCATGTATGCATCTGGGCTTAGGTTTTTTTTTTTTTTTGCTGCAAGTACATGGCCATTTGTGGCCATTTAAGGCCACAAGATGTAGGAAAACTAGGCTAAGATGCAAAACAGTTGAATTATTCTTTTTTTTTTTTAAGTAACTTCGGTAACTTTACCATCTGTGGTCAATTAGAGCCCACAAAATGCAGGAAAATTAAGCAAAGGTGCAAAACATTTTAATAATAATAAGAAGAATCAGCAGTTATATAGCGCTCTTCATACACAATGTATCCCAAAGCACTTTACAAGCAAAGCTAGACTGGTAGTGAAGTGACTGAATGTGTAGTGGTGGCCATATCACACATCAACACCCACACACAGCCTGGACAATTTTATGAACCCATTATTAATTAATTAGAGCCAACACCCTAAGTTTATTGCATATCATTATTATTACTTTTCATGCCTTTGTAAATGTATTATGATGGAAGAATTCATGTGCAAACATGCCAAATGAGTTGGACTAACCACTTCTGAAAAATATTATTATAAGGACTGAAGACAAAGAAGAAAAAAATGTAAGCATATATGGACAAGAATTCAGAACTCAGCTTGAAGCCATGACAGCTTATCTGAGTATTAACAAGAAATCAAAACAATCTCACTATAGGAATGTTATGAAGAATCAAAAAGTCCTTGGCCAAATAGCTTGCATCTGTGACATTAGGTGCCTCTCATTTTATCAGATAAACAGCTATACAGTAGCTTAGAGGACAACTGACATCAGAATGACATCTCCAGCTCAAAGTGTATGTTCAATGACCAAAATAAAGCACCTTTAAGATGTAAGAAAAAAATCACAAATGGTAAAATCTTTTGGTATTTTACCAAAGGTATCCCGTCAAGACAGCGCCGAAACTAGGTGTGGGGTGTGAAGCCCCTGCAATGGGGGGATGCGGGGGTGGAGCCACCCACAGAAAATGATGGTGACAGCAGCAAGTTCTGATCACTACATGTGGTATGCGATCTGGCTTGGGGGGGTGACACAATTGGATGTCGCTCATCTTGTGGTTGTCATTTTCCTTCGCTCTTTTTTACCACACAGTGTTTGTTTTTGCCCTAAAGTGGGTAAACCTTTATGAAAGAATGCCATATCCCACACACTACTAATATGTATTATTCCAAATCTCACTGAGACTAATATCTGAATATGTTTAAATGTCCTGTTAAGAAATTTGGACTGTTATATAAAAAAGGTCAGAAATCTCAATTACTTGAAAAGCATGAAGCCTTCTTATTCATACTGGGTTGAATGGACAGGAGAAGGCCAGTAGCCCATTGTGTCTGTCCACCCACATTAAGTGGCCACATTTTACCCTTGTAACTAACAGGTACTCGTCGGGTCCTTTTTTAAAGTTATTTAATGCATTCCACAATCTACCAGTCCTTTGAATAAATGAATGTAGACGTCCATTTCTTTTTGTATGCTCCAATAGTATCTGCATTTGTGCAATATACATCCCGGTGATTAACACTGTAGTACAATCCCCAGATCAACCATTAGCTCATGGTCATGCATAACTTTCTACATCATCAGTAAATCTCCTCTCATACGTCTCTGTTCTAATGAGTATATTAATTAACATATCTTCACACTGCACATTCTGCAAGCCAGAGACCAATTTTGTAATACATCTCTGCACCCCTTCAACCCTATCCATGTTTTTCCACAAATAAGGACTCCACAGCAGCGTGCAATAATCCAGATGTGGTCTAATGAAGCTCTGACAAACTGGGATTATACACTGTCTTTTATGAATCATGACTAGTGGGCTACACTTATTACTTTAAACACAGAACTAATACTTTCTCTGTGGCCTTTTTCCCTTAACACCCAAAGCAGAAGGACAATAAAAGGCATCCATAAACACTGTCTCTCCCTTGGGACCAGAATGCATGAGAATGCTGAGAAAAAATTAAGACTTTAGGACACTGTACTGAAATGCCAACAGAGACAGAACAATCCTGGAGACCAGCTAAACTTGTGGAGCTGGAACTCTAAACCTCTGCTAAATGAATGCTAAGTTTGGCTACTGACAACCGATGGATTGTCAGCTAACAGATCATGCTGTATGAAAAGTTGCACCAGAACAGAACCAGCAGCTCATAAATCTGGCAACAAAATACCTCCTGCCTCCTATCCAAGATGCAGATAAACATGCCTTGTGCCATCAGCCAAATCTAAGTATTTCCTTCCTCTTATTAAATGGTATTTGATAAAAATAGCCTTTGGGGGGATTAGTCCATTGTTTGAATGCAATTCAGTGTGTATACATCATTGCCAAACCTGTCTGATTGTATCTGACATGAGATATACCATAGGTGACTAATGACCTATGGTACTGTAAATACAAACTGGTCTATTATCTGCAATGCAGTATGTAGTAGAAGCATATAATTTGTTGGCAGAAAGGGACTGCTTGGCCCACCCCGTCTGCCCAGATGGTCCTTGCCTAGTTCGTCTCCAGAGACCCTAACTGGTCTCCAGTAACCCTCCCTCCTCCCTGCCTATTAACTAATATTCTATGTTTATACCAGATATGCTTGAAGCCCATTACTGTTTTGGCCTCCACCACATCCACATGTAGTCTGTTCCAAGCATCCACCCCTCCTGAGTGTCCATCTTTTTGCAGATTTTGGTGGCATCCACAAAGAGGCAGACCTTCCCTTCTAGCTCTCCATACAATGTCACTTATAAAGACAGTAAAGAGGACCAATCCCAGAACTGATCCTTGAGGCACCCTGCTGGTAACCTTCCCATCCTCCAACTGAACTTCATTTACTACCACCCTTTGTCGCCTATCCCTTAACCAATTTCTTATCCAGTTTACCACATTTGAACCCACTCCTAAGCAGCCCAGCTCCTTACAAGTCTCCAATGTGGAGTGGTGGCAAGCCTCTGCTGAAATCTAGGTATGCCACATCCACCATTCCACCCTGATCTATTTCCTTTGTCACCCATTCAAATAAATCTATCAGATTCCTTTGACATGACCTCCCCTCTATGAGCCCATGCTGCCTCAGGTTTTGTAATACACTAGAGTCAAGATGTTCCATAATTCTTTCCTTCAGCAATGATTCCATTAACTTTCCCAACACTGATGTCAGGATGATTGGCCTATAATTGCCAGCCTCCTCCCTGCTACCACTTTTGTGTAGTGGAACTACATCCAGCCTCTTCCAGTCTTTGAGAACCACTCCTGTTTCCAGTTAGCTATTAATAGAACTGTCAGTGGTGCAGCCAGTACCTCACAGAGCTCCATTAATACTTTTTGATTCACCCCATCTGGCCCAACTCTCTCCACCAAAAATGGACTAATGTTCACCTCACTCCCTCCATAGCTTTTGTTACTTTCTGTGGCCCGACCTTTCTCCTTCCTCTGCGAACATTGAACAAAAGTATTTGTTCAGGATGTCTGCCTTTTCCTGGCCCCCTTCTGCAAAGTCCCCCTTCCCTTTTTAACCCTTACAATCTCACCCCTGGTCTTTCTCTGTTCACTTACATATCTAAAAAATGTCTTTCCCCCTATGTTACCTCCTGGGCTATTCTTTCTTCAGTATGCACCTTTGTGCTCCTTACTGCTTTCCATATTCCCATTTCCTTTGATACATGTCCTTATCCTCCTCGCTCTGTGTCTCCTTCTATCTTCTGAATGCTACCCTTTTAGCCTTTAGCTTTTTAGCCACCTCTTCCAAGAACCATAATGGTCTCTTTTTCCTCTCACTTTTGCTCAGTTGTTTGATGCAGAGGTTTGTTGCCTTTACTGTATTCCTTTTTAGCTTTTCCCACTGTTCCACACTGCACAGAGGTATCCCACTGCCAGGTTGTCCCTGAGGCATTCAACCATCTTTATAAAATCTGCCTTCCTGAAGTCCAGGACCCTTGTCCTTGTGTGGTTCGATTCTGCAGCTATCCTTATGTTGAGCCACACCTCCTCCCCCTGTGTTGGAGGTATATAGATCACTCTAGTATGAATAGTGGCTTCATTTCCCATCTCCTGGATGACCCACATTACCTCTTCCTCCCTCTGTAGTCCCTGTATCTCCATCATTTTTGTGCTTTCCCTCACATAAAGCACCACACACCCTCCTTTCCTTTCCTCCTTTCCTTACTGAACATAGTATGTCCTGGTATGGTCATGTCCTAGTCATGGTTTTCAGTTCACCATGACATGGTAATGGCTACAGTAGCCAGGCTGGCCTTTGCCATGATGGCCTCTATGTCTGGAATCTTATTTCCATGACTTCTAGCATTTACACACATGACCTTTGAGACTTTATTTCCACTCTGCTTGTTGTTCTCAATATTCACTTTTTGCCCTCCATCCTTCCACCCTCTCTTTTTACTGCTCCCTTTCCCTTCCCCCTTTGTCTCTGCTGCCTTGCTGCTTTAATTAATTTACACCCTGAGGGATTCCTACCTTCTCGAGTTCTCCTTACTCTCCACTTCAGTCGGGGTGGGGGGCCGTTTCAGGCACCTCAGTTCTTTCCACTGCCCACCTCAGCTACTCTAAATGTTCATTTAAGTAACATTTAAACCATCCACAGAGGATTGCAGTTCCTCTCCCAGATGGATGCAGGACATCACCCCTGTATAGGCTGTTATCCTCCCAGGTGGGTTCCCAGTCCCCCATGTAGCTGAACCCTTCCTCTACACCATTTCTTCAGATATGAGTTGAAGCTCCTGGTGGGCAGATCCCTCCCTCTGTTCTAGACAGGCAGAACCTCAGTGAAAGACACTGAGTGAGCTACCTGGTCCACTTCACAGCATGGCTTTTGCTCAGGACATAACACAGAGACTGCCTTGGTGAGATTCATAAGCCAGGTCCACAAAGCCCTAGATGAGGGTAAAATTGTAGCCTCGGCTTTTGTGGACCTCACCAAGGCATTAGATCTTGTTGATCATAGACAGTTATTGAAAAGTTTACTTAAGATTAATTTCTCCGATGAGGTGATTTTCTGGTTAAATTACTATCTGTCTGGTAGGGTACAGAAAACACTTATTAAAGGATCTCTATCTGTTGAGGGTAAGTTGGATTGTGGAGTTACACAGGGGTCCATTCTTAAACCCCTGTTATTATCACTTTTTATTAATTCATTATCAGATGTTTGTAACAATTCAGAACAAATTTTTTATGCAGATGATTCAGTTTTAACTTGTTCAGGTTTGTTTCTTCCATTGTTAGAAAATAATTTACAAAAAGATTTTGGTTTAATGCACACTTGGCTTATCAAACATAAATTAGTCCTTAATTCAAATAAAACAAAACTGACGGTTTTCAAAAATCCAAGGAATAATGTTGTATCTGAATTGTGTCTCTGTGACACTATAATAATATTATTGAGAAAGTCTCAGATTTTAAATATTTGGGTCTGATTATTGATTATCACCTTTCATTTCAATTACATATTACAAAACTAATAAGCAAAATTCATCAAAGATTGGGCTTGCTGTACCGGTTAAATGGGCACTTAACTTATGAAACTAGGGCTATTCTTGCACATAGTTTTTTTGTTTTCATTAATTGATTATGGATTCATTATATATTATTCTTCTACTGATAGAATGCTTAATAAGTTAAAGCTACTTATCATAATATCATGCACTTTGTTACTAGACAAAGCAAAAGGACAAATCATTGCCATTTATATAGCTCTTTTGGGTGTGTCTCTATTTTTTGATAGATTCAGATTTCGGGTATCTATTTTTCTCCACAGGTTATAATTGGGTTACTTACCTTTTAGTATTGTCAATTTATTTCCAAGACAAATTAATATGTAGCAAAGTAGTAGTAAAATTCATTTATACAGGATATGTAGACAACTTCAAGCACCATTAGGGTTACAATTATCCTCTTTACAAGGTGCACCTGTTTAGATGTCAATACAAAGTTACAATTATAATAACAGGCAATAAAAACTGCACATTTAACAGTACAATAAATTACTTAACACAGGACAACAATTTTATGTCATGCACTTAAACATCTTCAAGCAGTTCAGGTCATCTGTTACATACACAACAAAAACATATTTCTTGCTTCATAGCAGAACTGAATTTGGCTATAGTCAGGTCCTGGGTTTCCAGCAGCAGTGAAAGTTCATTCGAAGTAATAGCAGCTCTGTACTGAAACGTCAAAGTTACAAATCTAATTTTTATATTTGGGGACTATCAAATCTCTAGCTCCACCTTTACGTAGATTAAACTGATGAGTGGGGCTAATAAGTCTCTCTGCCAGGTCAATGGGATATTTGGTCTTATAAATTGTGTAGACTAAATTTGTCCAGATTTGTTGTCTCCTAATCTCTAGAGAGACCCAATTTAGCTTAGTATGCATATAACAATGATGAGTATCAATTTTGCATCTTTATACACACCTTGCTAACCTATTATAACAAACTGAGGTGTTGGTTGTGGACCCAGGTTGTCGGGAGGCGGGTTTGCTGACAGGATCACCTTCGGGTCTTTGGCTTGGGGGGCCCAGTTAGCTTCCTCAGACCAGGTGCAGAACCTGGGCATTATATTTGATGACTGCCTAATCTTTAAACACCAGGTGTCAGCCGTTGTCAAAACCTCATTTTAGCATCTGAGGAATATAGCCCGGGTGAAGAACCTGGTTCCTGCTGATGACCTTTCAACGTCGGTCCACACCTTCCTTACCTCCCACCTGGATTATTGCAATGCCCTGTACCTAGGGCTACCGTGGGTGCATATCCGCCACTTGCAGTTAGTGCAGAATGTGGCGGCCAGGCATTTGACTGGTATGTCTAGGACCAGTCATATAATGTCTGTCATAAGCGGACTGCACTGGCTGCCAGTACAGTGGCGGATTACCTTCAAGGTCAGTTTGCTGACCTATAAGGCCCCTACACGATCAGGGACCTAGTTACCTGCAAGATCTTCTTTGTCCCTACTGCCCCTCTCGTCCACTCCGATCCATCGATGAGGGATTGCTAGAAATTCCCAGGGTTCATTTAAAGACATCTGGGGCCAGATCATTTAGTTTTATGGCCCCAACCCTGTGGAATTCTCTACCTTATCGGGTGTGAGATTGTCTGACCATCCAAAGTTTTAAACCAGCATTCAAAATGTATTTATTTAGCCTGCCGTACTCTGATTTCTAAATATATTTCATTGATGAATTTTATGATTTTATGACATTGTTTTAATTTTTTTTGTTTTTGATTTAGTTATTGTAAAAGCGCTTTGATTTTGAAAAGGTGCTTTTTATAAAAATAAAGTATTGATTGATTGATATATCAAGCTTATGGTACATTGTTTTATTAGCACTAGAATATACATGACTTCCATAGTCAATCAGTGGAATTTTTTACTGTTTTTCTATAACCTGTCTGTCCTTAATGCCTAGACAGTTTACTATTCTTCTACGCGCACCTATCCTGGAACGAACTTTTTTTATTACCATATTTAGGTGTTGTTCAAAAGATAACTGATGGTCTACAAGCACCCCTAGGTACTTATAGGCCAAAACCTGTGTCAAACAGTTTCCATTTACATTTTATATGTAGAGTTTATCATTCTGTAAACCATTCTTAGTTATATTTTAACCAATTAACGTAGTTTGGGTCTTCTTTGTGTTTAAGACAAGACCTGAGGAGGCAAACCAAGCCTGTAGTTATTATAAAGAGATCACAGGAAAGGTATATATTTCAGAATCCATTTTTTCACACAGCAATGGCACATAATTCTATACAATTTATTGTAGTAAAATGTTATAACGCTTTGCCTAAAACAATTACAAATTGTGCTGGCATTTCAATTTTAAATAGTGCTTTTAAAAAAATTCTGTTTTCTGAAGCTGATAGTCAATGTTTTAATTGATTTTATTATTTGTATGTATACTGTATTTGTATGTTAATTCTGTATTTTCTTGTGGTTTGTATTTATATAACTGGTCACCAGTGAAAATGGGCATTTTTTTTTTGTTCAATTGTCATTCAGTATAAAAAAATAAACAAACAAAATAAAACCACTTCCCACATCCCTAAACTCCCCCTGCACTATCCTAGCCTTGTCCCTATCCAGGACATTAGTCCCCAGGTGGAAAATGACATCCAGCTCTCCCTCTTATCCTACTGCCCTAGCGATCCTCAGAATCTGTTTCCCTTCTCTCTGGGCCATAGTACCATGCAGGCACCTAACCTGCCTCTCCCCCCCCTTTCCTATTCCCCAAATTATACCTTCCCTTCTAGTCCTTCTGCAATGTCACCTATGAAGACATTTAAGAGGACCGCTCCCAGTACTGATCCCTGTGGTACCTCACTGGTCACTCTCCCATCATTAGAGTGAATGCCACTAACCACCACTCTCTGTCACTTATGCATTAACCAGTTCCTTACCTAATTCACCACTTTGGATCCCACCCCTAGGCTGCTCAATTTCTTTATTAGTCTCCTGTTTGGCACAGTGTCAAAGGCCTTGCTAAAGTCCAGTTAGGCCCCGTCCTATGACCTCAACTGATCTAGTTCCCTGGTCACCCATTCAAAGCAATCAGTAAGATTTGTTTGGCAAGATTTGTCAGGCATTACCCCCCTCCCCACAAATCCATGCTGTCTATGGTCTTGTAGCCCAGTATGTGTGTAAAATCTAGCATTTTCTTAGACACTATGTAGTGTGTAGCTTAGCTAAGAAATATATCTTATTTATAACAAATCTTGTTTTGACCTCTTCTGGTTGAGGAATAAGTGACATAAAATATCAAAGAACCTTTTTAAAACTTTGGCTGTGAATATATACGAGCCATAATAATAAAAATAATTTACTGCCAGTCAAAAGGGAAACTATTTTGGTTGAAGGTAGGTTTCAGTCTAGAGTTACAAGAATACTCAGAGTGCCCAAGTTACCACCACATTTCATGAACACATGCGTTGCACCTTGTAAATATGACTTGAAATGTGTTTTTAGTCATTTACACAGCAACAGTGATTTACTTACCACTCTGCTGCCTTCCCACTGTGCTGTGCCTGAATTCTACAATTAACTGTTTACACTCCTGACCCTGATGTGCCACAGATAGCACCGGGAGGAGTGTCTGTGGACTTAGGAACAAGGTTCTGGAAAATGATATCTCCAGCTAGGAGAGAGGGGATCGCAGCAGCTTGAGCGCATTGGCTGTTCACACTGCCGGGTAATGTGCTCGATCTAGCACACATTCCCACTTTTCAGTCTGATCAGAAACTGGAGTGGGAGCACACTTGGAGTGATGCGGTGAGTATCCACAAAGCAAGCTTTGCAGCACATCAACTGGAGTGCATGAGTTGATGCACTGCAAAGACGGTGGTGTAAACAGGGCTTTTGTGTCGGATGTACAAAGTCCCACTCAGGTGGTCATGAGGGGTATGATGACTTGGGCACCTTGAAATTATGATCACAACATGGACAAGTTATTAACAAAATGAAAACAAATAAAAACTAAGTCTCAAAATGTGAGTAATGTATATACACGTAGACCTAGTTTTGTTTAATGCATTTTTTCTTGTGGTCATAACCTGACCACCTGTAGCCATTTGGGTACCATATTTTCAGCATAGACAAGGCACCACCCCCACCTCACAACCACATAAGCTGCTCCTTGTAAATTTAAACTCACAATGTGTTTTGGGTGGTTAACTCACAAAACATATTGCAGGTCAGATAGGTGCCACTTATGTGGTTATGAGATGAGGTGGCTACTTGGCCACCCTGAAAATGTGGGCCAAAAATGACCAAGCCATGACCAAAAGGAAAAAAATGAAAACATACAACAATATGTATATTTTGGGACTTCGTTTTTCCAGGTCTTTTTGTCTTACCTGCAGGTAGAGAATAACTTTGAGGAACATTGAGGTTTCATGAGATGGGACATTAAGGACTGAAGCAAGGGATTGCAGAGAGGGACTGAGTGGACACTAGGGGTGTGTGTATGGGTGCTAGAGGGTGGGGCAAGGGTGGATGTTTTAGAACATGGTGTGTGGGAGGGAGATACCAGTGGCAGGGTTGGGCACCCACCAGTGGTTTATTTAGTGACTGGGTGGGAGGAGGGGCTCTGGCAATGGAGCTGGACACCTGCCACCAGTGTATTTAGAGATTATGCAGAAGAAAAGAGTACCAGTGCTGGAGTTCAGCACCCACCACTGATTTCTATACAGATTGGATGGGTGGGAGTGGAGATAACAGTGGAAGGATTTGGCAATCAGCACCTGCTGCTAGTGTCTGTATATCTCTTGGTGCAGGAGGGGGATACCAGTGAAGGGTTAGGCATCCATCACTGATGGCTGTAAATGGCATTATGAAGTGCCATTTTTGTTAATCAAAGCTGCATGAAAATAACAGTTCTGAGTCAAGAAAATTGGGCCCCCTCACAAGTTTTGCAAAAATCCACTTATGAATAGAATGTTGAAAAACATTCTGCCCATGAGCCATTATGGCACTTTCTTTACTAAATTATTTAAAAACTACACATTTTTAGTAAAATACCCTGTCAAACAATTATCTTTGGGCCAGACTATAACAAACCTCCTGAATGTTTCAGGTTTCAACCCATAGACATTGTTGTGCCATCTGTGAGCAAGAAAAGGTCTTAAGTTTCATATTTGTAAGGGGTTTCAATCTTCTAGAACTTTTAAACCACCAAACTGTTACCAAATATAGGGGATCCAGAGGCCTTGGTACTGATATTGTGCATACCAATTTTCAGTCTATTTGGTTCAGCAATGGCTGTATTAAGGTGCATAAATTCAGGTTTAATAATAAATTGCCTACTTAACCCTAAAATACAGGTGTGATAGATAACAGATAGATAGATAGATAGATCGATAGATAGATAGATAGACAGACAGACAGACAGATAGATATTTTATTTATAAAAGCACCAATTTCCAGGGTATCTGAGTGCTGTACAATAAAAAACAAACAACAATATAAAATAATTTACAGAAAAAAATGTACATAACAATTCAGCTGGGAGTGGATTTAAAATTCATCTATCTATCCCATTAAAATAAATAGTTAATCAATCAATAAAAGCTTGCTGGAACAAATAAGTTTTTAGGCCCTTTTACCAAAGGACTCTCCTTTAAATAAGCAGGAAGGGAGTTCCACAGGGTAGGCGCAGCCACAGAGAATGCCCTGTCCTCAGAATGCAGTAACATAACCCTGGGAACTCCAAGGAGGCCTTCCTTGGCAGAACGGAGTGCCCAGGGCAGACGGTAGGGGATAAGGAGATCTTGCAGATAAACAGATCCCTTTTGTGCAGGGTCTTGTAGGAAAAGAACCCTACCCTGAAGACAGTCCTCCACCTGACCGGCAGCCAGCTGCAGTCCGTGGAGGACCAGGGTGATAGATAGATAGATAGATAGATAGATAGATAGATAGATAGATAGATAGATAGATAGATAGATAGATGGGTGGATGGCTAGATAGATAGATAGATAGATAGATAGATAGACAAACACACGTGGTAAATAAACGGGATAAAAAAAAACTGTCTTGAGAAGCCCATGTGGCGCAGGCATGTGGACTTATGATTCCACATTTTGACTCCACATTTTCAGGATGGCCAAACCCTACCTCAAGACCACTTAAGTGGCATTGTTGATTTTTTTTATACTGAAGTATTTTAGTTTTGTGAGGGGGGCCCAATTTTGTGACTCAAACCTACCATTTTTGATTAGTTTTGAGTCATGAAAATGGCCTTCCAGAACTCTTTACAGTCACCAGCAGTGGGTGTGTAACCCCATCACCGGTATCTCCCTCTTGGCAACCGAATCTTTACAGAAACCAGCAGCAGGTGCCCAGATCCCTTATGAAGCCTCATTTGTCAGGCAAACTGCCAGATTGCCTTTAGTTTTTTCTATTTCCATGCTTGTTTTCAGGGCTGCCTGTTGTCCCTGTTCTTAATGTAATGTACATATCATATTTTGCTAACGTTCATGTTTTTAAATATTTTGTGGATTTTTGGTCAATAAAAAGTAATCTTCATTTGTACATTAGATGTATTTATTTTTTTATTGCCACTTTGTGCCCTAAAATGTTTGGTGTAGAGCTCAGTGCTGTCAACAGTGCTCCACCCCCCCACCCATCTGAACTTTTCAGAAACTGGCAATGGGTGCTCAGTCTCAGCACTGGTGACCCCCTCCTCCTGCACAATCTCTGACTACACTGGCAACAAATGTGAACCCCACCACTGGTACCTCTCCTCCCTCACATTCCCTTAGTAAACTAGTGATAGGCCTCAACCCTACCACTGGTACCCCTCCCTCCTGCTCAATCTGTGACTACATTGATGGTACAGTAGGTGTCCAACCCGACCACTGATACCTCTTCCCACCAACCATGTTCTAAAAGCCCCACCTTCACCAACCCTCTAGCACGCAAACCACACTCCACACTCCTCCCCCCACCAATGTCCACTCAGTCCCTCATTGCAATCCTCAATGTTCCACATCACCAGTTCTCAATACCCCTCAAAGTACTCCTCTACCTGCAGGTAAGACCCCCCCCCGACAAAAAAATCTAAACCCTGAAATGTGCATACTATATTTTTCACTTTATTTTTTTTTGATAATAACTTGGCCAATTTCAGGCCAATGTTTCAGGGTGGACAAGCTGCTATTCCATCACATGACCACATAGGGGGCACCTTGTTCATATGACAAGAAATGTGACCTGAAAACACATTTTAGGCCTAGTTTACATGGTGCAACTTATGTGATTGTAAAGTGTGATGGAACCTGGTCACCCTGAAAATGTGAACCCAAAAATAGCCAAGATATGTGCAAAAGAAGAAAAAAGTCCAGACACATGTGTTGGGTAAACAAACCAGAGGGGGGCTGCTTCAGGACACTTCCAGCTCCTTAAATTAGATGCCATTACAATTCACTTCATGGACATAACAAGCATTAAGGTGCTATGGCTACAGCAGCTTTCTTCAGGCAGGAAAGCCATTGCAAAAAATTATATTCATGCACAAGCTAGGGTTTTTAAACCAATGAAAGTAAGCCTTTTTTTTGTAACCCTAACTTCATTCACTCCCATGAACTCAGCAAATTAAATGCCAAAGCCAATCCAGATTTTAAACATATGTTTTATCATCATAAATACATAACATTGTACAAGGATTACAGTTATATCCCATGATGCAGGGGAAAAGATGTAATCAGGTGGCAGCTGAAACAGAAGCAGTGACAAATTACTTAGATATGTTGGATGCAAGCAAGAAACTGGAGTCAGACATAATCTACCCCAGAAAACTGGAGAAACTCAAAAACCCAGTGAGGAACTAGCATAGCTAGTGGCATGTATTTTTAAAACATCACAGGAAACAGGGGACAGACAGTCTGGAGTACACCACACATTATTCCTTTATTCAGAAAGGTATGTAGGTTGTATTGTTTTTACTGACCATATTTGCACTTTTTTCCACCAATTATTGTACCTGTATGCCATGTCATCACTTTTATTGTACACTGTTGTTTAACTTTGTCCTTACAGGACCTCCTTGAAAATGAGCGTGCTCAGTGGAGTCTTCCTGCCAATAAACTTAACTTAACAGTACCCTGGGAACTGCAGACCACTTAGTTTGACCTCAATAGTATGTAAAACTGTTGGAGGCTATTGCTGTGTAAGTAAAGCACTCCGGTGGTCTAAGAATAGTAAATTGCAACAGACAGGCTCTTACCTTGGAGCAGTGTATGTTCTTTCTTCTGGAAATCACCACATTGCTTGCCTCCAAAGAACACTTTAAAAGGTTATTGTCTGAGGAAGACATCACCAGTTGGCATCAAAATGTCAGCTTCTGTGTGTGTGCACATGTCAAGCATGTGCTCGCTCTTAAACTAATGATGTTGCCATAGCTACCTGCTTAGGAGTGAAGAAGTTTGTTATAGAAAACCAAGAATGATCATGCTGTATGTAAAGGCAACCTATTAAAGTGTTCTTTGGAAAAATATAATGTGATGATTTTCTGAATAAAGCATGGGCACTTCTTCAAGGTACGAGCCTGGCCATTTTTTTAAATTTGGTATTCTTACACTACTGGAGTACCATCCCAGCCAACACTGTATTTCCTGGCAAATGTGCTGCTAATGAACTTAATAATTTACTGTACAATTTATTATTGTAGGGCCCTGGTACCCACTCTGTTTCTACTGTATAAGTGTGTATTGGTGGCTCATTTGCTTACGTGAACACTGGTTTACTGTGATTGGAAAAGGGTAAAATCTGTTTTGCTGAATGGAAAAAATGGTATTGTCACTGGTGTCTACAAAGCCAAAATCAGTTTTTACTGGTATTTTGTTTTGTTAGCTTTCTTTAACAATTTGTTTTGCAGCTAGCATGTATTTTAGCAATTTTGCTGTCTAGTTTTGTGCATCAACCCTTGTAATTAAAAATAATAAACTCTACGATAAGCTCAATCTTTACCTCACTTTGTTTCATGTCTTATGTGTATACACAGTCCTCAAACTATTATCAATGCCTATTCATCCAAGTGATCTTGAAAGTCAGTGTGTGTGTGTGTCTGACCACATGTATAGCATCTTGAGTCCACCAGCCATTATATGTGACAGCAGCAGCACTATAGCCCCCATCTCTCAGGGGTTACAGCAGGAGCAGCAGCACTATGAACCCCATCCTTCAGAGGTGAAGGCAGCAGCAACAGCACTGTGGCCCCCATCCCTGAGGGGTGACAGTGGCAGCAGCAGAAACAGCACTATGGCTCCCATCCCTCAGTGGTAACAACAGCAGCATTACGGCCTCCACCCCTCAGGGTGATGATAGCAGCACTATGGCCCCTATCCCTCAGGGGTGACAGCAGCAAACCTATAGCCCCTATCCCTCAAGGATGAAAGCAGCAGCACCTTGGTCGTCACCCTGGAGGGGTGGCAGTGATGACAGCAGGAGTAGCACTATAGCCCCCCATCCCTCAGGGCTTGTCAGAACTCAGATGAGAATTAAGACAAATCACTGGATGCCAAGGTGGACACCTTCAATTTGTTGCTATCTAGTATTTAACTGCCTAATTTGGTTTCATGAAAAAATAAAGTGCCTTCACCTACCTCTACCAAAGGCCTCTTAGCAGTTCCCAGGGCCCGCCTTAAGCCCTCTGGGGAGCATTCATTTGAGGTGGTGGGTCCAGTATTGTGGAACTTGCTATCAAGATCTTTGAGGGAGGCCCCATCAGTTAAGGTTTTTAAATGGGGCCTGAAGGCTCATCTCTGTAGAAAAGCATTTTTAGAATGTTTATAGTCAAACTGTAAACTACTGCAACATTTTATGTAAGCTAGAATTTGTAACTTGTTTTATTTGATTATCTGTTTTCATGTTTATCGATTGATGTGTTTCCTACCTATTTGTACAGAGCCCAGAGCCTCTGAGATGTAGCGCTCAACAAATAAACTTTACTTACTTACTAACTAAAACAATCTACATGTGATTAGTGGAGGACCCTCTAAAGGAAATCATGCTTCTCCCACACATGTGGATTCCTTTTTTTTACGTTGGTCTGCATGAAAAGAGGTCTCTCAGTTTCCAAGTCTGAGCTCAGATGTGAACTGAGCACCCCTCTGTCCACTAGCATCGCACAGCACCGGAGGCCTTACTTTCTGTGTGCTTTCTGGTTTGAGTGAGGTTGCAGCACCCCACTCAGTCCTAATGGTATTATACAGTGACAGTTCAGTGACACTAACAGTTGAGTCATAAACTCAAGGGCACACAGATTCTAAGGTTCTGTGACTCACTTATGGGCAAGCAACAGCCCCAGTTTGCCCGCTGGCATTGTACAGTATCTGGCGCCTTACCTGCAGTGTGCCTCTGAGTATGTAGTTTGGCTTGGGTAATGTTGCAGCATCTGTTTTAAAACTTATTTATTCAATAAGACTTTTAATCTTCTTTGAAAAATCTATTTTGGGGTGATATTATTGCATTTCACTGTTATTCTACTGTTATTTTGTTAAGTGCTCTGAGCCCCTGGATAGGGCACTGTATAAATAAAATTTGCCTTGCCACCACACCCTCCCACATAGGTATCATGCAGTGACAAGTAGGGGTAACAACAGCACCCAGGTCATACAGCAAATTCAGGGACACACAGACACTAATCCCCTCCCCTCCAGATGCAGAGGCATTGTTTGCTGACCTAAGGGGGCCATACCTCTGCAGGAAGTGGGGGCTGCCTTGATGATGAAGGTGGCCACACAGTGTTGTAAGCCCCTCTATGTTTATTGGTCTTGCACAAACACAGACAGATCAGCAAGCATCTCTTAAGCCTCCTAGCTCAGCAGTGCTAACAGTTCAACTTCCCAGAGGCAAGCAGTTAAATAAATGCAATTAAGAACACCCAATGGACCCCCCCCCATGCTGCC
The DNA here is from genome assembly GCA_016271365.2 of Neoceratodus forsteri. NCBI lineage: Eukaryota > Metazoa > Chordata > Ceratodontiformes > Ceratodontidae > Neoceratodus > Neoceratodus forsteri. The sequence continues at coordinate 934,576,785 of CM028131.1, forward strand.
TGATTCTCCAAGTGTGCTGATACTAAGATTTATTGGGGTTTTAATCATGCAGCATAAAAAATAGTTTGGGGACATACTTGTTTCTGCATGAACAAATTTATTGTCTGGATGGAGAGCAGTTGCATCAGCTTCTCAAAGAGTTAGATGTACAGCAGTTACACTTTAAACCTGACACCCTACTCATTCAGTCCAGCCTGATTCCCCAAGTGGATTGAGACTTAAGGCTCAATTTTACAAGGTGGACGAAGGGCTTGCATCAAGATCTGCATCCACTGCAAAGTGGGACGCAGTTGCTCCAAAGCCCCTCGGGTGCACCCTGGTCCAATTTTAGAAGGGCTGTCACATTTCTGACAGTTGCCCCACTTTACGCAACCTTGTGTCAAAGGTTTGGTACAAGTGCCACAATCCCAGATGCACAGTTAGACCACGGAGTACCTGGTCTAACTCCCTGCATCCCACATTCTAGACTTGCAGTGGGTGTTTGTAGCACACTTCTTTTAAAATTGTGCTTGCTGTAATGTTTGACACAAGTCGTAACTTGTGTCAAACACCCTCCTCCAAGTCCACTGCACCACCGTATCTCTTTCTAAAATCGAGCCCTTAGCTTTTTTGTTGTTGTTGTTTTAATTCATTTAGTGTGGAAAACATTTAGGCATGTACATTTTCTACACAAAAAATGTTATGTTTAGGTTGGTGAGCAGTCACATCAGCTGATTGAATGAAGAATTAGATACAGGAACTGTAGTATATGGTAACTTACCCTAGTAACAGTGTAGAATGGTTTAGTCCACATCCCCCTGCAGTTTTGGGCCAATGGTATGTCTGGGAGGAAACTGGGTTTTAGAAACTGCACGAGCAGATTGTAGTAGTAGTTCTGCTGAGGCCTGCTGATCTATCTAATGTATGTTTGTTGAATAAACCTCAGAGCTGTTAGAAGTTACTTATGGTGTCCAGTCATTCCTAAAAACCAGCAATCCTGTAAGAAGCAACTAAAGTGAAATATTATATGGTGTCAGAAGTGAACTTGCAGTGCTGCAGTTGCAAGAAAGAAGAAAAGTTTGTGCTGCCAAGAAAAGAAACAAAAGACAGTATTTGTGAGTACCTAAAGCTTACTAAAAGACTGTATAACAAAGTATTTTTGGCAGTATGGAGCAATTTAAGCCACCTCCACCACTATTGTTGACTGGAAACCTTGCAGAAAACTGGAAAAGGTGGGCACAGAGATTAAGTCTGTACTTCACAGCCATGGGATTAGATGATAAATCAGAGGAAATGAAAATTGCAGTCCTGCTATACACGATCGGGGGATGAGGCCCTCGAGGTGTACAATACCCTCAATATAATGTATGCTGACCCACAAGCTAAAAAAGCAGCTGAGGTTATGGAAGCATTTAAGAATTATTGTTCAAGGCAGGATGGTAATATCGGCCAAAAACCAGACCGCCAGCTACCAACACGTGAGACAGGTGCACAAAAATTAAACACGTGTGGGAGGTGTGGCAAGGGACATGTGCCAAAGGCTTGCCCAGCGTATGGACAAGAATGTCATAAATGTGGTGGCCTCAACCATTATGCAAAAATGTGTAGGTCCAAAAAGTCCAACAAGCCTCATTAAAAAATGACAAAAGGGGTGGAAGCACTATTTGTGGGTGCTGTAAAAAGAAAACAAGAAATGGTGCGGACACAAGTACCAGATGAATGGTGGTACAACTACCTTGAAGATAATGGGACAGCCAGTTAAGTTCAAGTTGGACACTGAGGCTGAAGCCAATATACTTACTAAAGAAGTGATTGCACAGTTTCCATGCAAGGTACAAATCAAGCCGATCGGTAATATCCTAAAGGCATATGGAGGAGCACAAATTAATCCTGAAGGGAAGTGACGCTAAAAGTGTAGAGACACAAGACAGAGAGGCCAATCTGCAGTTTTATGTCACACTATTACATTGGGAGCTTCCCTACTGGGTCAACAGGCATGTGTCATCCTGGATCTGATTCACAAAGTAAAGGTGCTTAAAACCAAGCCACCAAGCACAAAAGAGGAACTTCTTGCACAATATAAAACAGTGTTTGAAGGCCTAGGAGAATTCCCAGGAGTTTACCACATATATATTGACCCAAATGTTACCCCTGTGATACATGGGTGCAGGAAAGACCCATATGCAATTACGGACAGACTAAAACAGACGCTGGAACAACTCGAGCAAATTGGGGTGATTAGCAAGGTAATAAAACCTACAACATGGGTAAATAGCCTTGTAATTACTGAAAAGAAAAATGGTGAGATCAGGGTGTGTTTGGACCCTAGAGACTTAAATAAAGCTATCAGAAGACATCATTTCTCTATCCCCACATTGGAGGATATTCAGAGTAAGCTTGCAGGTAAAAAGTTTTTTACAATTCTAGATGAAAAAGATGGGTACTGGCAGATCAAATTAGATGACGAATCTGCAGACCTATGTACATTCAACAGTCCATGGGGAAGGTACAGATTTCACAGACTTCCTTTTGGTATACGGTCTGCAAGTGAAGTATTCCAGCAGAGAAATGCTGAACACTTCGGAGACATACCAGGTGTTTTTGTAATAGCTGATGACATGCTTATAGCCGCAGCTACCAAGGAAGAGCATGACAATACTTTGAGAAAAGTAATGGACAGAGCAGTGGAACTCAATGTAAAGTTCAATAGTGACAAAATACAGTATTTGGTGAGTGAGGTGAAATACATGGGGCACATCATAACCGAAAATGGACTACGGCCTGATGAAGCCAAAGTAGAAGCAATAGCTGAGATGCCCCCTCCCAAAGATAAAAAAGCACTACAGAGACTGTTAGGAATGACTCGATGCTTGGCGCAGTACATTCTGAATGAAGCAAATCTCACTGCACCACTAAGGCAGCTACTCAAAAAAGATGTCATGTGGCAGTGGCAGCCAGCACAGGAAGAAGCCTTACAAAAGCTGAAAGGACTATTTCTTGTGCACCAGTATTAAAATTCTTTGATCCAAAAGAGGACATTGAAATCCAAGCAGATGCATCTAAGGACGGACTAGGTGCTTGTCTACTACAAAGAAACAGACCAATAGCTTATGCATCTAGGTCATTGTCCAGTACTGAAAGAAACTATGCTCAGATAGAAAAAGAGTTGCTAGCAATTGTGTTCTCTCTACAGAAATTTCATCAGTATGTTTATGGAAGGTCAGTGAAAATACAATCAGATCACAAGCCACTACAGTCCATACTGAACAAACCAATTGGAAAGGCTCCAGCAAGATTGCAGCGGATGCTGTTACAGATACAGAAATATGACATAGAGGTAACATATACTCCAGGCAAAGATATTCTGATTGCAGACACCCTATCCAGGGCAGTACCGAGAAAACCAGCAGAGGGAGACATTGATCTAAGTAGTGAAAAGGTCATATACTCAGTTCAAGCAACAGAAACACTGCCTGACAGCATGTTAGAGGGGCTAAAACAGGCCACACAGAGGGACAGTGAGTTACAGTTGCTTAAAGAAATGCACCTCAAAGGATGGCCTAACAGAAAAAAACAAGTCAGCATCAAACTTCAGCACTATTGGCCTATGAGACACAATACATACATAGAAAATGATCTCATAATGGTGGGGAAAAGAATCATCATACCCAAAGAGCTGAGAACAGATATGCTACAAAGACTTCACACAGCACATCAAGAAATACAAAGGTCGAAGGCACAAGCCAGAGCTGTGATGTATTGGCCAGGCATGAATCGAGAAGTAGAAATGATGGTTGAAGCATGTGGACCTTGTCAGGAACTCTTACCCAGCAACCATAAAGAGCCAATGTGTCCACATGAAATACCTGATATGCCATGGTTAAAGCTTGGTGCAGATATTTTTGACTTTAGGGGACACTCCTACTTAATAGTAGTGGACTATTTTTCAAAATACCCTGAGGTTCTTAGAATACCTGACGAGACAGCAGCTACAGTTATTGCAAAATTGAAAGCTGTATTTGCAAGACATGGAATTCCGAAAGAACTGGTAGTGGATCATGTACCATTTGCAAGTCATGAAACGAAGCAATTTGCAAAGTTGTGGGAGTTCAAAATAACTCGTTCCAGCCCAGGATACCCACAATCTAATGGTTTAGCTGAAAGAATGATCCAGACAGTAAAAATAATCTTTCTGAAGTCTATGCAAGGTCAGACCGATCCACATCTCGCATTGCTCAGTCTTAGAAATACACCAGTCACAGGACTGAACTGTACACCTTCTCAATTGTTAATGGGCAGAATGTTGAGAACAACATTACCAGCAAGTGCAAGGGCACTGTGACCTGAAATACCGAAGGATGCACATAAATGTCTGAAAAGACTACAGAAAAGACAGAAACAGTATTATGACAGGAATGCAGCTCCACACACTCCATTCAGAGAAGGGGAAAGGGTATGCATAGAGACTTCTAGTGGGTGGCAACCTGCAACAGTGGAAAGAATCCGTGATGAGCCAAGATCCTATATTGTGATTACACCTGCAGGACAGCGATACCGCAGGAACAGAAGACACCTGAGGAGAGACCGAACAGTTGCTGGAGGCTGAAGACAACAGGCAGATGAGTCAACTGAACGTATTGTCACAAACTGTGCAATCCAGGGACAACAGCCAGGAACAGGACACTTGTCAAGAGTATGAGCAACCTGAGATGGAACCTGTTGTTTTCAATGACACTTTGCCAGAAAGTCCTGAGGCTGTACCCAGTGTGCAGTCTACTCGAATGACCAGAAGAGGGCGTTTGCTTAAAGTTCCTGAGAGGTTCAGAGATTTTGTTATGACTTAAGTCAGTGGTAAAGACTTATTTCAACAAAGCTGAGTACCAGTGACTTTAGACCCTAACTCATCACAATGTAAGACTCAACCATTATGTTAATAGTGCTTGGTAACTATTTGTCATTGATATGCAAACCGAAATCAAGGTAATTGCTTTCTTTTACTAGAAGGGGAGATGTAGTATATGGTAACTTACCCTAGTAACAGTGTAGAATGGTTTAGTCCACATCCCCCTGCAGTTTTGGGCCAGTGGTATGTCTGTGGGGAAACTGGGTTTTAGAAACTGCACGAGCAGATTGTAGTAGTAGTTCTGCTGAGGCCTGCTGATCTATCTAATGTATGTTTGTTGAATAAACCTCAGAGCTGTTAGAAGTTACTTATGGTGTCCAGTCATTCCTAAAACCAGCAATCCTGTAAGAAGCAACTAAAGTGAAATATTATAGGAACAGTTAAACTTCAAATCTGACACCCTTACCCCCGCTGTATCAGCTAGTGTGATATAAATAATAAAAGAAGTTTAGGCACATACTAAGTGGAAACAGTACTTTCAGGCTGGAGAGCAGTCAGGTGAAGGAAAGCATGGGTGGTTACAATGAAGCAGTGTGGGTGTTTTTCTTACTGATTCTATAAGCAGCAAAGTAGAAAGAATGCGCAGAAGAGCAGCATTTATTGTAAGATGCTGAAATGTTGAGAATTCCATGCAGTGACTTGCAATTTCTGTGATGCACCAGTGGAAGAATTCAAAATCTGCAAACAAAGCAGGATTCAATGATTTTTACTGGTGAAAAATGGAAAACCATGGTCTTTGGTAATAGCCTTGCCAGACCATCAGCACAGTGGTAGGGCTTATACTTATGATGTGGTGACCCAGGATCAAGGAAGAAGCCTGGGACGCTGTAGGGCAAAACCTTCAGCTTGGTTACACACCTATCTGTTGCATGCATGTGCCATGTGTTAATGCCAGCATTCCCGGGAGAGGGGAGAACAAGAGGAAAACATTAATCCCCTGCAGGATGGTACAGGCTCCCATAGACCCAACACCACTGACCAGGCTCTCTTACACAGCTGGATTTGGTCACTGGAGGGAGTTTGGAGTTCATCCCATGATTAGCCTGCCATTGGGAGGAGTCATGCAGACTTCTAGAGACAAAAAAAGTAATGGGGAAGGTGGCTGATGGGGTTGGGAAGCATGGTTGCAGGGGCTGGTGGATCAGCAGTAGTTAACAAAAAGTAAATGATAGCCAGCATTATCAGAGTCATCTAATTATGACTTTTGGAGCCAGATATTCAAAGCTTTGCCCTGGGCCGAGATTAGCACTGCCTACCGTGCAAACGTAGCCAGGAGCAAAATACAAGCTATATTCAAAAGGAATAGCACCGTGCAAAGCCAGCTGAATATAGCAAGCAAAGGAAGCCGGGAAAACAGGGCCAGGAGTGCAGGGCAAAACATAGCCCAGGAATAAGACAGCACTGAATATAGCAAATAAGACAGCACTGAATATAGCACCCAGACAGGCAGTGCAAACACACAAAGGAACACAGTGTAGAGCTGAGATAGCCGGACCCTGGGACATGTAATGAAATACAGGCTGGAATGAGGCCCCAGATGCAGAGCACAGTGCACATCCTGAAATGATGACACATGCATGGTAATGGCAAGCAACAACCTGGACCCATGTGGGGAACCCAAGGAACAGCACAAACCAAGTGAAACCCCAGCACCCCAGAATGACACAGAACACAGTAGAACATAATAAATGAAATGTAATAGTAAAAAGCAAATAAAATGGTAAAGGGGACAGAACAGTGAAGAAATGCAAAAGTAAATGGAAGTCAAACCCAAACGACAAACAAAATATGCCCCAATCACCTCCCGCCAACCTACCCCATACCAAAGAAAGACAATGTAACAATACCCACAATGTGACAAGCTATGTCCCCCCAACACACAACCCAAGCAACAAGAAGACCACCACTGGAACAGCAACATGGAAAAAACAATGAACACACCCAAGCCAGCAATGACAAACATATATACAACTATGTACAATGTACGCTAAGGCACAGGGAAAGGGTGCAAAGGGGAGGGGGTTGCACACAGGGACACAGGAACAGGGGCCAGGGGACAAAAACAATGCCTGGTGGTGGGGGGGGGGGAGACAACACAGAATGGGTAGAAGGGCATGGCTAACTGCCTGCTGGATCTGGGAACTGAGCCTCCAACACAGATGCCACCCTTCTTCTTGTCTCCATGATCAAGATGGCCTGCTGCTCGATTACAGTCCTCTGTTGACGGACGATGCGGTGCAGCAGGTCCTCCATCCCCTCTGACTCCTCTGGCCTGGTCTCCCACAGTGATGCCCAGAGTGGACCTACAAGAGGAAGGGGGAGACTGTGAGGATGGGAAATCAGCCAGGAGGCAGACAACAGCCACAGGTGGCCATACAGGGATGGATAGCATGTCCCGATGGACAATCCCAAGTGGAGGTGAGTGCCGCACTGGTAGGCCAACCTGGAAGGTGCCCGCACTGCAGGCTTGGGTGACACAGGCACCAACCCAAACCCCAACATACATAACGACAACAAGCCCGACAGCACCAGGGCACAGGTGACACCACCCACCCCGGCACAGCACACAGTGAGACAGGGCAGACACACAGCCGGACCCCAGGAGAGCTGGGTGCAAGGGCCACACCACAACATGCACAAGGGCACACACACACGTCGGGACATGCTGCCCACTGACAGATGGCAATGTACCGTAGTACAGAGCACAGCAACAACAACAATCAAAAACGTGCTGGAGCAGCACCATACCATGACAGTGGCCTTCCAATGCCTGACCTAGGCCAGGGAATAACAGGCAGCCAGGGCACAGATGTTGGCAGTGATGGGCCGACACATGCCACCAAGCAAGGCCACTGAAAGCATACCTCACAACTATACCACAGTACAAAGAATGTCCCTCAATCCAAGGGTCAAAAGACTCCTGTTCCACCCTGTGAGGACATGTTCCACAACCAAGGTCAACATAGTAATGCAACACTCCATAGTAAATGATGCACATAATATATTAGTAAAGTAATAACAGACCCTCGGAACATAAATGCAACACAGTAACAGGGTCATGAACTACCCAGGTAAATATTGCACTATGTGTTCCACACATTGCCAATATGTACCACAGTATGACAGGCAATGTTCCATGGTTGGTGGACAAAAGGATGAGAGGTATGCCTGGAAGGCATAGGGCATGGTGTCCTGCAGCCACAACAGGCACACAGGGGGCACTATGCAGGCCTGTCCAGTGAAGCCCCACGACAGCAAGGTAATGCCAACTGTGCACATGTGGATGATCTCTGGGGGGGCCAGAGGGAAGGAGCACACTGCACTGCAGAGGTGGGCATGGCAACAAACAGCATGTGAGCCCCACTGAACACCCACCACCAGAGCCCCCACCACCATCTGGCACCCTCACAGCAATGCAAGCCAACAGTGCCCCCCAGCCCCCCCAGGGCACAGCAGCCAGACAGCCATCACCCGGCTGTGGTGTGCAACACAGGTGTGCAGCACAGCACAGTGCCACAACACCACTGGCCCACTGCCCATCACAGCCATACCACCGGACCAGTCAGTGGCAGGACACAGAATGAGGCACACAGCACAGTGAAACAGCACAGAGCACAGAGCAACAAGACAGGTACTCACGCAACACACCACTGCACTCAGGGCTGCTCTCCTGCACCTGCTGCGGCATGGATGGCACCCTCGGGCTGCATCTCTGCTGCTCCTGGGTCACATTCCGGCCCCCTCCTCCAGCCCTGGGCTGCTCAATCCACTCTACAGAAGATGGGTGAAACATTGGCGTTAGAGCATGACACAGCATACACCATGTGCAGGACAGTAAGATACACATGCAACCCCAACAACACTGCACATACAGGGACACTCACGGTCAGTGACTGAACATGGAGGACACTCACACTGAGGGCGGCATGGCCCATGGAGCATTTGTTAGGAACACACGACATGTCATCAAGGTGGTGCAGTGGTGTGACAGTGCCAGTCACAGCTGTTCTGCGATATTCTGCACACCCATGTGTGTAGGTCGACAGCCCCAGGAACAGAACCCCTGCACCACGGTGTCATCGGCTGCAGGCTAGTGCTGCACCAGGACCCACCACCATCCATGTCCCAACCCACCACCCACACCCATGCCACCCCCATGGCTACAGCATGCACTGTGCCCCCACTGTGCATGTCACCACACCACCCTGTACTGTGATGCCCCCCTAGGGGGCCAACATGCGAGTCCCCGCCAGTGCCACATGAGCCCAAGCACCATGCAGAGTGACACACATGCAGTGCACACACACACACACACACACACACACACACACACACACACACTCACACACACAGGCACACTTGCAGCCTGACACGCACATGATAGTGTGTGTCAACATGCATTGCCACTTACCTGGTACAGGCACAGTGCCCTCGTGCACCATGCGCTTGTAGCGCTCAAGCTGCTGTCACTGCAGCTGTTGCAGGTCAGTGTATCTGTGCCTTCACTTCTCCACATCATGGGAGATTCCTGTGTGATCACACAGCTTACTAGTGACTGAGGCCCACACCTGCATGCATGGAAGGTCTCCCTCCCTGACCTCCCCAAAAAGCCGCTGGTGCCACTTCTGGACCAGCTCAACCAGGTTGGCTGTCTCCACCTCCCCCCAGTGCCTGTCCCGGTGCACCACCGCCCGTTAGCACCTATCCCCTGGCATTGCCAATGGATCGCACACCGCCTGCCACCTGTACCACTGCACTGACAGTACCACTCCTGCTCCTACAAGCAAAGTGCCGTAGTGCCACGCTATCACGTGACATAGCATGGCGCTACCCAGAAGCAGCCCCAATGCACATTCATGACCCCCGCATGCTCCTGGGCTGTGTGGGATAGCGCTGCACTATGCCGCGCTATACCTGGCCAATAGCTCGGAACAGGGGTCTTATGGGCATGCATGAATTCTGCGCTATGCCACAATCAGGCCCATATTCAACCGGAACATGCAAATGAGGGTACTTGTGCATGCATGGTGCAAACACTGTGATTAGCATATCACTATACGATGATTTGCATGCATAATGGGCTGGATTGCCTGGCTGGGCTATAAAAGGGCGATCAGTGCTCCACCAGTGTTGTGTTGTGGAAATGCAGCATACAGCGGACACTACAGTACAGAGAACGACACTGAAGGAGACATGCAACAGGAGGGAGAGCAGTGGGTGGAAGGTCTGTATAGCTGCTGGAGAGGTGTTGGAATGGCACTGGCGCAATACAGGGTTGGGGCATACGCACTGCATACCTGCTGTCCACAGCTGTACCAGCTGGGGGACAGGTCCACCAACCACAGGACCAGAGGCATGCACAGTTTTGCACAATGGTGCACAGAGCCATAAGAACGGCAGTCCAGCACACCTGACCTAGCACCATGACCATGCCCCTGCATCAGCCTGTGCCGGATGGGACCACCTGCAGTACTGTGGGTGCCAGGCAGGTGCAGGGGGGACCCCACCATGGACTGCGGGTGTGCATCGCAACTGTGGCTGACTGCCATGGGGTCCATGGCACCTCGGTAGCCGCCCTGAATATGGGACGTGGAGGTTCGCAAACACTTCATCGGTGGTACACAGCTACAGAACAGGGGTCACAGAGTCCTGGCAGTGTGTTGCCAAGGGTTTCATGTGGCCTGTACCTGGTAGCCTGCATGCCAGTCCCCGTGTCCTCTCCCCTGTGTGCAGTGCCCATGTTCCCTAGGGGTGCAAGGTACAGTGCAAGGTGGCGGCAATTAGTGTGGGTCCATCCTGGAGTGCATAAGTCAGCCATGTGTGATGGCGGTGCCCTTGTGGGTCTGGTACATGCCATTCAGACACCGACAGCTGTGCAGTGGCACAGTGCACACAGGGGTGGCCGCAGCATATTGTAGCTGTGTGCACGCCATACACGCACATGCTGGCCAGTGCCAGATCCATGCAACATATGCCACACTAGGTGGTGGCACGCACATGCAGTTGCACATGCGTGATGCAACACAGGCATGCAACAGCTGGTGACACATGTCCCTTTCCATCTCTCCCATAGGTGGTGCAGCACGGCCTGAGTGGATATGTGCCCATCATTTCTCACAGGACAAACTGAGGACCATGGTGCATGGCATCAAGGAGAGGGAGCAGGTGCTGAGGCAACACAAGGCCATGGATGCGGTGGTGCACCAGGCATGGAAGGAGGTCACCACCTGGGTGAACGCAGTCGGTGGTCATGGCGGGACAACCGAGGCAGTGTTCAAGTGCTGGAGTGACCTGCTGCACAGGGTGAAAGAGGAAGAGGCACAGTGTCTACAGGACAGGATGAGAACCGGTGGTGGCCCGCAACCAGCACAGCATTGGGAGGAGGATCCACTCATGGCCGTGGCGGCATCCACACTGCACCCAGTGGCTGTCACTGGTGTACCGGGTGGTGGTTGTGAGACGTCTCTCGCACCGCGCAGGGCAGGTCTGTAACCGCATGTGTGAACCCTGCATGGTGTGGTGGCACAGGGTGTTTGTGTTGGGGCTGGACCTGGGGTGTGCTGTGGAGCGGCAGTGCTGTGCACACTATGCACAAGGGACAGGTATGCATGCACACAATAGGGAGGTTGGGTGCATGTGGCCACATGATATTGCCATGGGGTGGTGTGTGGGGTGTGCATGTCTACAGCAGGTGACACATGTCCAAGGGTGTGCATGATTGAGTGGCAGTGGTGGTGGTGCTCCCACTGCATGTACGGGTGACTGACCCTGTCCTGTTTTCATCCATGGTGGCATGTGCAGGGCCAGTGGTGCACCAGGACCATGCCAGGATGGCAGCCTCGGGACCGGAGGAGGAGCAGGAGGTGAAGAACTTCCAGTCATCGACATCTGGTCTGGGTGGTGGATGTGTGCACCCTGAGCCGCACCATGTGTGGCACTCACGTGGAAGACTGATACAGCTGACAGGGGAGGGGGGCCCACTGAAGGAGGGAAACTGGACTACAGTGCCACCATGGAGAATGCTCAGGTTGAGGATCTTGGTGGTGGGTAGGTGATCCTCCTGACTGTGACTATTGACATTGACAAAGATGTGTCAGCGGGTTCCTACCTCCTGCCCATGGACGGGCCTGTGGAGGGGGGTACAGGGGTGGGGCTAGGTGCAGGATGCAGCACAAGTGCCAGGGGGGTGGTCGGCCTTGCTGGCATGGGTGCTCCCATGCAGCCGGTAGTTGGCCATGTGGGGGATATGTGTGCACTGCTGGACATGCGGTGACCCCCACGGGTTGTGGGGAAGGGCCCTCCAGTAAAACAGCACTTCACCAGTGGTCTACAATGGCAGGACATGCTGCCCATGCACCAGCGTCCCAACCCTGTTGAGATGCAGGCCCCAGTGCCAGCCACCATGGGGGGGCTGCACCCTGGAGCAGGGTGCCCTGGAGGCCCGACCACTGCTACAGGCTGCCCTGACATCACAGCAGGAGGCTCAGATGGACCTGCGTGGCCCGGAGAGGGAGCTCAGGCATGAACTTTCACTGCTGAATGAGTCCATGTCCCTGGGCTTTGCCCATGCGGAACAGCAGGCTGAGGACAGGGTTGGCCTTGTGGTTGCTGCACTGGACCGTGGCTTTGCTGGGCTCATGGCTGCAGTGGTCAACCTCACCACTGTGCTGCACGGGGTGCATAGTGGTCACCCGGATGTGCAGGGAGGGCAGGATGACCCTGGCACAGGGGCCCACAGGCATGCCACACTTGGCCGCAGGGCTGCCACTGACTCCAGCACAAATGCATTAGGCACATCTACAGGCAGCCAGCACCTCTGTAGTCATCCATCTGCCCTGTCGGGTTCCACTGGTTGACAGGGGCACAGGCGGCCCACCCTGCCTGCCTCACTGTGGTCCTCCCCCAATGTGTCCTCAGTACAGAGCACACCCTGGCTCTGTGACCCACTCCCATGGTGTGTGCCATGTGAGTGGTGGTAGTCGCCGTTGATCAGAATGGCCAACCTCTGCCTGTGCACAGTCGCCACACCTGTGTGCACATTGGCACACCCACACCCTTGTACACACATGCACACACACAGACATGCACACCCCCGCACTCCTTCACATGCACCACCTCACTGGCACAGCCATGAAGACCGTCTTCATACTGCCACCACACATTGGGCATTGACCATTCTACCATGCCATGGCTGTGTGTCCACTTTCTGTGTGATCTGCACACCCCTCACATGGCACCACACACATTCACGCGCGTTCTGATCCAGTTTGTTGTGCACCTGCTCTGATTAGTGATGTCACTGTTGTGGTTGTTTGTTCACATTAAATCATACACCATTGTACTGTTTCATGTTGCTGTGCAGTCTGTACTCACCCTCTGGCCTGTGACAGTGTCCTGATGATGTTGGCCCTGTATTCTATGGCCCTCCGGGCCATGCGAGGATCCCTCCTCTCGAGTTGCTCCACTATCCCCCTGACCGCTGGGTCACTGTCGGCCTGTTCCTCAGGTTCAGGTGTCTGTATCCCACAGTTCATCACCATGTTTTGCAACATGCAACAGGCTAGGAAGATATGGCATACTTTCTGAGGCCTGTACTGTAGGCCACCACCTGATGTGTTTAGGCATCGAAAGTGCATCTTCAGTATGCCAAACACCCTCTCTATGATGTTGCTGGTACTGGCGTGTGCCTCATTGTACTGCTCTTTGGCTACTGTCTCTGGCTGGGGTACCGGTGTCAGCAGCCAGGGTCACAGAGGATAGGTGCTGTCCCCTGTCGGGAGATATACACCTGTTAGTGTTGAACTGCTGTCTGCCTGTTGCCGTCGTGCATCCCTGTGTTGCCCTCCCACACCCCGTCCCAGCCTCCCATGCCTGTCCCCATCCATGCTGTGGTGTGTGTGCCTTGTCAGCTGCTACTCACTGACTAGGTGCCCACTGGGTATCCTGCCCTCCTCAAATGCCTGGCACAGCTGGGACTGGTGCCAGATGAAGGCGTCGTGGGCACTACCGGGATACTGTGCATAGACATTGCTGATGTGCCCCAGTCGCATGGCACACCACCTGGAAGTTGATGGAGTGGTAACCCTTCCTGTTTATGTAGACGTCACTGTCATCACCAGGTGGTGCGCGGATGGGGACATGGGTGCAGTCAATGGCACCCAGTACTGCTGGTAGGTGCTCAACTCTATGGAATTGCTGCATTGTTTCTCTGCACTCTGCTGCTGTGCTGTGGAATACTATGAACTCCCCTAGCATGTGGCAGGTAAGCCGCTAGGAACTGGGTCAGAAGGCATGAGGTTGCAGACTGCAATACCCCAAAGGTGTCCTCCTTTGGTCATTGGAATGTCCCTGTGGCTAGGAAGCACATCGCTGCTGTCACCTTCTCCTCTACTGTAATGGCATGGCTGAGTCTGGTGTTGGGGTGCAGCTGCTCATGCAGGAGTTCACATAGCTGTCTCATCATTCCCCTGTTCATCCTGTACCGGCCAGTGATGTGCTCATCTGGCAGGGTCTCAAAGGAGACCCTGGGCCAGTACCACCTGTTTGCAGCATACCCTCTCCTCGGCCTGCATTGCAGCCCATGTTGGGCCTGATCACTCTCCTCCTCCTTCTCCACTACAGCTACCATGAATGGCAACATCACTGCTAGTGGTACAGCACTCATTCCCACTTCCTGTTGTGGTCTCTCCCCCTTGGTGATTTGCCCTGGGTTAAGGCCAGCCTTTTATAGGCGGTAGCTAGCATCACGCTAGGTGTCATGTTTATGTCCTAGCGAGGCACTATAGCTTTGAATATCCCATTGCACGTGTATGCAGCCCCACCTTTGCCCCTTGCATACATTATCGGTTTGCCCTATGCTATAGCGGTTTGTGCGTGCTAACAGGTCCTTTGAATATGGACACTCTGCACTATTCCCACACTATTCCAGTGCTAATGGTTTGCACGCTGTGCTACGCTTTGAATATCTGGCCCTTGATGAGGTAATCAGAAGTATATATGGGGAAATGTTTCTGTGTGACAGTAGCAGGTATCTTTAATGCATGATAATTTTCTTTTGGATTCCATGATGGCCATACCCAAGGTGAGGTATATCCTAACTTCTGGCAATCACTATGTCAACTAATATTATAGACTAATAAATACATACATAAATAAGCAAATAAATAAATGACCAATTTAAATAAATAACTTTCTTTCTTTCAGTGCCTATATGCATGTCTGATGACATAGTTTCTATTTCCAGCTTGCTGTCTGATTATAGTAGCAGAGTATCACCTATTAATCATACGTATTTTAGTTTGGATACAGTACAAGACTATCCAGCAATTTGTAACCTTTATGTCTATTTTATCTAGCTCACTTTCAATATGCAGCTGACATGTGACAACCCTGTTTTGATTGGGTCCATTTATGATACCTGTTATTGCTCCTTGCACTTGAACTTTGCACTTGAACTGGTGTCTCATATTGAGCTGTGACTGCAATTTTGGTGCAACAATTTTATTTTTGTCCCTACTCATTTTTTGCACCAACTTATTTACCGAATTTTGCTGTATTGCATATTTTGTGTACTGTGCTGCAGTTTCTTCTGTTCCCCTCCCCTGGGTCACACCTGTAAATGAACCTCGGCTCAGTGTGCCTCTCCCGGTTACCAATTTTCAAATAAAGAAAGAAATTGCTGTTCAATGGATATGTACATAGTTGCAAGGCACATAGGTTAGAAGGGTTAATAAATCGACATGTTACTCAAATGGTTCTTTTTCCTTATACTCCGCCTTTATTCTTCATAGATTTTTATCACTGCTATCACCATGCCCCCCCCCCAAACCTGGATCTAGTGGAACTACAGTACGCTAGACAAAATTGTAAGTCCAGTATTGTTAACTTACAGAAAGAGACTTTCTCTTTTCTCCTAACTGAGGATCTTAAATGGATTACCATTCTCTGAACAGACCACTTCAGTGATTACCTTCTGGATGGCTCCTCTTAATGTACATTGTTGTTACATATTATTTTAAAGAGGCTTTATAATTTATATTTCCCCTAATGTTGCATTGCATCCTGAGGCCATTTTTTTTGTGCATTTGTTCATAGTGCCCTCTAACATTTAATGTTCCTGCTATTATTTTAATTAGTAATACTGTTGTCTCAATGCCTTGGCTGTTTTATAACACGTAGAGAACTGATGGTACAACTATTTCTTTGAATGTTATTATCCAACACTAAAGGAAACAACTGTTCATTTATTGACACAATATCACCTTATTAGTAGATGATTAAGAAGTTTAGTCATATTGCAAGGAAGCCTCAATCTCTCAGTTGTGTGGAATAGCTTAGTGGGTTAATGTTTGGGTCCAGTCTTCATCTATCTCTTGCACAATTACAGAAGTATCCATTTCTTTTTTTACTATCACTTTTACCTTCCATTCTTGTGTGTGAGGATTGCAGAACCTGGGTATCCACCAAGGGACAGTTACTTGAAGACCTGCAACTAGGCTTTACTTTCCTTTCTCTGACCATGCATGGTTCTTGATGGGACAGAGGGGAGAAGAGATTGCCTGCAGTTTGAGATTTTTTTTTAACTTTATTTTTTTTTATTTTGCAAGTGAAAACACTCACATATAAATACAGAAGGGAAACAATTTTCAGTAATACATATATGGATCCCTTACAAAGGATGATTACGATCACTTCCCAGTAGTTACACATTGGGGGAAATACCATAAATCCAAAAACTCCATTAATCCTAATGGCATATTACAACATAGAAGCTCTACAGGGATATATTTATACTAATAAGCCTTTTATACAATCATTACCTATACCCATTAGACTGGGTATACTCATGTACAATAAAGTGAGCTGGACTTTGTTCCAGAACCTGAACCAGTATGATTAATGTAAGTGAAAGTGACATTTTATTTCCTTGTTCTACGTTGACTACCAGTTGGAGGTTTTGTGTTATATAACAAATTGCATGGAATACAGTGTATGTACACAGAATTGTTAATTGGTTTGTAGTCATGTGGTGGCCATCAGGCTTTATTGGCCCAAACACTTTCTTTCCTGCTCATTTTAGGATGGCTTCAATACCCCCTTGAAAAGTCCCCTTAATGTCTTATAATGTGAAGGGTGTCAATTCAATATCTAAAATGGGCTCAGTCCCCCCTGGAGTACAAAACTGCCTCAGTCTATCCCATCAAACTAGAAGCACCAGGGGAATAAACAACCACTCCCTTAAAAATTCCTTTCCATAGGACTTCCCTAGGCCAACACTCTTATGAATACCGAGCACCACTCTGGCTAAACTCTCTCCATGAAGATATCATAAAGAACTCAATCTAGGCCCATTTAAAGAGAAACTACAAGCCTATCTAGCCTCCTCCAGCAGTTGCGACTGCCAGTGCTAATACATTTCCCCTCTGCTAGTTCTAGCATTCCTCCTCCAGTGACAAATCTCTTCTTAACTCACCTTCCCCCATCACCTACCCATAAACTCTTTGTCTAACCTTATCATCTTCCACAGCTCTTACTCCACGAACTTTCATCTCTAGTCTAACATTCTATCTCTACCTACTATTTACATTCACCACTTCCCTCGGCACTTCCATCCTCTTGCTCTTCTCTTCCCCCTTTTTCCCCTATTCCTATGTCTTCTCCCCCTTAAACACCCTCGGGTATCCTTTTGACTAAGATTTGTTAGATTCAACTTCTGTTTCTCTTGCTCATCATTCTTATTCTCCCACTAGTATCCCCCCTTCGCTCCTCGCTCCAAGCCGTGCCCCTCCATAAACATTCTCTGGTCTCCCTACCCCTTGTATATATTCTATTAATTTGACCCTGGTTCTGTACCTTTTCTTGTATTTATTATTGTCCTGCCGTTTCCAACCTCCATACACCCATGTGCTAATTCCTCTACACACTCTTCCTCAACATGCACTGTTCTTCATCCTTACTCCATAACTCTACCTGCTCCGGCAGCCCCCACCTCTTGTATCCTTAACTAGTTCTAAGGTGTGTACTTATTCTAAGATCAACATTGCTTTAACCATTACTATTTACCAGTTTTCACTTATGACAAATAACTGCAAATTCCATGTTATGCCTTCTAATTTTGTGTATGTAACTTTCAACCATTCACTGAAAGGCTTGAGTGTACTGTATAGTATAGATCCTTGAATCAATATTTGCTAGTTTCGTGACTTGCTTTTTAATTTTGTGTATGTAACTTTCAATCACTACTGTATGTCTTTAATGCATGGTATTTTTTGATCCTTGTATTACTATTTGTACTAATTTTCATGACGTGGAATCTCTGTGAAAGAGCTGCTGGCTCAAAGGTACTTCCGAATCTTGATTAAATAAAATAAAAACAATTGGTTTACTCCAATTTAACTATTAGAAAACAGGCCCTTGTTTTGCTACTCTTGCTTCTAGCCAGTAACATTCAGCACAGTCCTGGTCCTTTTTCAGGCAAAATATGACCCCCAAACATGCTTTGTCCATTGCTCAAGTACACATTAGAAGTTTATAACCAAAATTAGATGATTTCAGAACATGGGTGTTGGGGAATGATTTTGATCAGGTTACAATGTCTGATACCTGGTTATCAAACAGAACATCTGAGTCAGAAATCGAGAGTCCAGACTACTGCTTGTTAAGATGAGATAGGCTAAGAAAACATGGGGTGGAGTTCTAATCTATCACAAGTCTTGTTTTTTTTTGTTGTCTTTTTTTGGTGGTGGCTAATGATTTCACTACTCATCCTGTGATTTTCTTTCTATTGTGTTATGTTTGCAGGGTGCCAAGCACCTATCGTTAGCTACTTTTATTTTACATTCCTCTGGGTTTTTGTGAGGATGGACTTGCTTTATTGTCTGAGTTTAGGTAATCCAAATCCAACATGAGAGAAATCCTTCTCCTGTGTACGCCAATATTAATTGGAATGATTAGGCAAATTGGAAACATGGAGAGCACATTGAGAGCTTAAACCTTAAACCAGCGATTCATCAGCAATCAGACCAAATTACAAGACTGGTACTGAGTCCTTAATAGACCGAACAGTCACTTTTAGACTAGATCATATCCATCAAGCACATCTTTTACCCGATAGCTTAAGTGACTATTCACTGGTTATTTGCTACTGGAGTGCTTGTAGGCATTGCCCCCCTCCTTTTCCAGATCCATTCACAAATCTGATCATTAGTGAATTCAGGAATGCTGTTTCACAGATCAAATGGTCTTTTTTGCATGCCATCCTCTTAGTAGCTTTGAAGTTGTAATATAGTATACATGAATTTAACATGGTGGGTAATCTTTTTGCCCCATCCATCACTCAAGTACTAAAAACAGAAGTCAAGAATAGATCATCCAGTATCTGGCACAATTGATATAGAAGAGAGACAGGGCCTGTGAAGCTTTTAGGAAACAATGTACAAATTTACCATTGCTTTAATATTAAAAAAATCAGGAATAAGACTTAAATCAATTCAATTTATTTATTTTTCCAGAAAAATGCAAACAATTGGTTAGAAAGACAAAAATGGAATATTATGTACAGTATACTCCTATTTCAATTTTCAAATGGTGAACAGGCAAATTGACACATACTCAACAATGTCAAGGAATAGATCAGTTCTACAGCAATACCACTTCTGTCTACTGAACAAGGTAACGTGAAAGATACAATTGAAATTGACACTGTGCTGAATACCATTTATTGTGCAGCCACAAAAGTTGTTCCATTGGTTGCTCTTTCAGATCTTGAGCAGCATAGGACTAGCTGTGGTGGTTCTGATGCCGGTTCTAAATTTAGATCACTAACTGCAGACGACACCTTAAAGTACCTTATGAAAATGTACTTTAAACTAGAATGGAATTGGGTAATATTGATCTAAAAGTATTTTCCTTTGTTATTGATGTACTAGTTAATTCTTTATGCATTTTTGCAGAACCATTCACTAGCTACTGGTGAGGTTCAGAAGTTGCAGAGGCAAGCAACTGTCATGGTCCCTATTTTTAAATCCGGAGGGCACTCTGTGACCAAGAAATATTGATCAGTATCCATACTTACCCCACTGTCCAGAGCCCTTGAAAGAATTGTATTTAACCAATTTAAAAAAGTTTCTGGATACTGGGATCTGTAAATACCTTGCCAGCATGGTTTTTGAGATAATTACAGCACACTCACAATGGTGCTTGAAGTCACCAATGATATTCAAAGAACCTTGGACAATGGGGACACAGTCAGTGCACTTTTCCTGTATCTTTCCAAAGCATTTGATATGGAGCAACCACGGTTGCCTACTTGCCAAGCTTTGGGCTCTTGGTTTATCTCTATTTGTTTTATCCTGGTTCCAGAATTACTTGACTGACAGATCTCAATCAGTTTCTTTGAATTCCACTTCTTCTTCACTCATCAAAATTACTACTGGGCTACCCCAGGGATCAATCCTGGGGACTATTTTGATAAGGTTTTTTTTTTGTTAACAGTCTAGCTGATATGGTATACCATCAATATAGAGCTGGAATGATTGCTCACTGAAATGCACACCATGGAAATAGCATGAGTGAAAACAGCTACATGTACATTTGAGGATGATGACACAAGCTGTAGGTGCAAGAGGTTGGTAGTGGACGCCGCACCTGCCGAACCCCGATCAGTCCACCTTGCTGCACACCAACATGTTTGGCAAAACTAACAAAATAAGCTACAGTTCATAATTCATTTGCCACCTAGAATATATTGGAGTTTTGAAAGCTGCCTTACTTTCTCCTGTTTTTACATGCTGCTGGGTTGGTCTTTCTTTTTGACTGACACATTGGCTGTCTTGCTGGTGGGACTGGATGCTCTCAGTGGTTGCTGAGTCAGAGGATTGGAGGAGCGATTTTTCAGTGTTGGCAGTGGACTCGCATCAGTGTCCAGGAGTGTATTTGACTGGCAAAGGAATATTTGGGGTCTGCTGCTTGAGGTTTATTGGCGAGACCCATGGGATTCGGACTGGGACCCTTCATGTGGCTGAAGAAGAAGGTAGAGGGCTCGGCATTTCCCTTTGTTTACTGCAGGCTTTGAGCAACAGATTCAAATATCATACTAAACTGGAACAGACTGAATGCCTGAAAAGGGACAGCTTTCAGCAGGAAACTGGTTGATACGGACTCTCACTGTATGCCTTAATGACTAGATTCAGATTTTCCTTCCAGAGGATGGAGAATTAATAACTGGGAGTGGTGTCTCTTAAGACCTAATTGCAGAGACCCTTCTAACAGATATGGATGCCTCTCCAATATCAGCTGGAACTACAGACTGACTGGAAATACTTCCTGAGGGACAATCTTTGAAATGATGTAAGGTACCTTCTTTTTCTGGTTTTGAATCGATAAGCCTGATTTTGACTAAAATATATGACATGCCTAAAGAAGTTTAAATAACTACTTTAATTGGGAAATGCTGGTGAAACAAGGCAACATATGAAACTGATGTCTAATCCTGCTTCTATTCTTGTTTAAGTTGCCTCAAGTTGCTTTCAGATACTTTGTGCTGTGTTTTATATATCTGTTGCTAAACTGGATTAACAAGAACAGCATGCACACCTCATTGTGGTTTATAAGGGCTTTCAGTCACCTGCAAAAAAATTAATACAGTCTCAGTTGCCCATTTACAAAACAGGCAGGTATTTTGAAAAAAATGGGTCCCAGATCTGATCCCAAGAAAAAAAGAGAAAAAAAGGGAAATATTTCCAGCCATTGACAGAACTACAAGATGGCAATGTAAGGAATCTGCGCAAGGGGCCAGATTGCAGTCAGGATATTCAAACTGCTATGAAAACTACATCAGGACCCTCTACCTCCTGTATTTCAGAGGATGAAAGAGAGAAACTGGAACAAGCACAGGCAACAACAGCAGAAAAAGAACCACCTGGATGAGCAAAACAGTTAATTAATAACATCACAGGCTTACAGCATTCTCTTGATGAATTAAAATCTCTCCCAGAAACTATAAATGATATCAAACAGACTATGACTAACATCGATATCAAAATGGAGAACTAAATCAAGAGGATAAATGAACTTGAGCAAAGACAGTCCAACTTGGAGGACAAGGTGAACTCCCTTACTCAAGAAATTCTTCAATTAAGGAAGCATTGGGATTTACTCTCAGCAAAACTGGATGATCTCGAAAATAGATCAAGAAGGAAAAATCTTAGGATTTATGGTGTCCTGCAAAAATGGACTAAAAAAACTTCCATATAAGAGATCCTAACTGAATTATTTCAACTTTTATTCAACACTAAGGAGGAGGAGGTCCCCATTTTTGATAGAGTACACTGGCTGGGCATATATATATCAAGGCAACCTTCAGAGAGCAATACTAATTACACACAGCCAGTGACTGTCAAGCTTTTAACATCAGATGGGAAACAACGGATCTGGCAAGCTTTCCAAACATCCAAGGAATTTACCATCAGAGGACAGAGTCTATTTAAAACAAGATTTTACAAAGGACTTATGAACACTTAGGAAACAGTATAATCTATTGCAACAAACCCTTTGGAAGGGAAATGTTAAATCCTACTTGATTTATCTTGCTAAACTGAAAGTGTTCCTTAACAGTCAGATGTTGTTTTACCATACCTGTACAGAAGTACTTCAAAATTTTAAAATGTGCCTGCCTGACATTCTTATTAACTTTTGAATGCTTCCTATAATCTTATATGGATAAGTACAGGGAAGGGGGCACAGCGGGTATGTGATTAGACATTAATTAAAGTGTGGCAATCATGGGGGGTACTACATATAATAAATGAAATGGAATAAGAATGTAATTTCCTGACCTGAGTGGATGGTGGATGGTGGAGGGGGAGGACTATCTTGTGTCACTGCATCCTTTTTGGGGGGTGGTATGGGTATTGGTAGTTCTAAGAGGGAGAAGGTTGGATTTTAGTGGAGAGAGGGGTAGATGATTTAACCACCTATTTTTTTCACATGAATACAAGGTCAGCTTGTTCAGAATCGATCAACAGAAACATAACAACATTTCAGATGATTTCATTCAAAGTTACATCATGGAATGTCAATGGACTCAGTTACCCCATGAAAAGACAGAGAATACTCAACAGACTTAAAGGATTTAATTCTGATAGTATTATACTACAGGAAACTTATCTTAATTCAACAGATTTTCAAAAGCCATAAAAAGGTTTGGTGGATCTGGTAATAGGATCCCCGGCTTCCTCCAGAAATAGCTCTAGGGTGGCAATTTTGTTACATAAAAGATTGAAATGTAGCATTCTGGACACTATATCAGATAAGGAGGGCCATGTATTTCTTGCCTTGGTCAAAATGGATGCAGAAATATTAACAATTGGTTCAGTGTATGCCCCATTTAAAGGTTTTGTCATGATTATGCTTGTCTTAATAAATTAATAATTGGGGCTGCACTAACATATTAATAGCAGGAGACTTTAACTGCCTTAAAAATCCAGATTTGGACAGGTCATCCTCTGCCAGTAAATGGGACAGATCTAAATCTCATATATTTAATAATTTCATACCTGATAATAATCTAGTAGACTTGTGGTGAGAACTACACATCTTAAATCTTATACTCATTTTTCTTACAGGCATTCAACCCATTCCAGGTTAGACTATGGCCTGGATATTCAAACTGTGCCCAAAAAGTGTGCAATAGCAGGAGCAAGCACAAGTCTATTGTGCCCATGCGCAACAGACGTGATATTCGAAAAAGGAGCAAGCCAAATTGTGCCTACAGCCAACGTCTGAATATCGCACAACCTGCGCCATAGCACAACTAGGGAGGGGAAGCTGAGCAGATATGATGAGCTACAGTGCAACAAGGGATGTCCAGCTGAGCAGTCCAGAGGCACCATAGCGCAAGCAGGGAGCACCCCAGCTGCAGAGTAATGTAACTGTACAACCAGGGAGGTAGGGGCCCAACCCCCCCATGCCACAGATGGGCACAGGAACACACAGCAGAACTGACATCGTCCCCCCACACCCCAAGCACAGCACAACTGGGGGAGGGCTGGAATAACCACCGGCCCATGGAGACAAGCAAACAACCCACAGCCAGGCCATGGTGCCTCATCACACCCACCCGCAAGCTAAGACTGCCACACAAGGAGGGTGGACCACCCCGTGCTACACCATCCCTCCCAGTGCAAAGCACACGCTGAACCATGACCCCCAGATACCCCCCCATAAGCAGTGACCACCACTGCAGGAAACCCCATGCATACCACCACCCCCCCTGTGACAGTGCAACCTGGAGCACCACAGAACCATACAAGCCAGCCCCACCATGAACACCCAACAGTGGGTGGCAGCACAAGGCAATGCAACAACGGCAGACACAGTGCCACCATGCACAATCCCCCCGAGGCACAGCTGAGAGACCCACCATGTATCAGTACAAGAGGTACCCCACACAGGACAGGGCATGCCCCTGACACCACCACCAGTGATACAGCACCCTACACAGTAGTCCAGTGACACACCCCGACCCACCACTGGACACAACAGCCAGCACAGACACCCACAGTGGTGTGTGGAAGCATACACCACACCAGATGCAACACAGTGCAGGGACAAACACCCACCCATACCCAAGGGGACAATAACACAGGGACGCAGTAGCGGTGCAGCCAAGCCCCCAGTGTGGGCCCATGGAAACAGTGTACACACAGCCTGCAGTCCTCCATGGCACAGGAGTGCCAGCCACCCTGCGCAGGCACTGTGGACTCGTACGCCACCATCATATGCCTGGAGCACAAGTTACAGACAGTGGTGCACATCCCTGCAACACACACACAAGCCACAGCATGGAGGTGGACAACAACCTGGAGGCACAGTGTCACCTGAGGCAAACATGCACCACACCAGTGACAGGAGGCAACTCAGTATTGTGACGGGTACAGTGGCTACCCCGCATGGACAGCCACCAGTGACATGGCAGCAGACCTTGCAGGTCACAGACATGCAAGGGTGTCAGCTGTACAGGCCATGGACGGGTTGACAGGGGCATCATGGACACAGAGCATGCACCATGGACCACTGCACACAGTCATCCATTGCACAGGGAACAACACACACACCACAGACACCGACTGATAGCTACTTCCACACCATAGTCACTTCTCTACAGACATAAACACATATCTATGACTGCACCACCCCAGACGCCATGCACACCACTGCAGCTGAGCACCTATAGCCCACTGCAAATCAGAGACCACCACAGTATTCATATCAAAATATTTGTATTCAAACATATCAAAAATAACTATATACACAACTACGCACAAACGTGGGGGGGAGGGACATAAACAAGGTGGCGGTGGGTAAGGGGCAGGGGTGAACATATGGGAGAGGGAAGCAGGGGTGTGAGGGTGGGTCAAAGGGGGGAAGGTGCTAGTCAGGGCATGGGGACATTAATGGCCGCTCCGGTCCTCCTCCTCCTGGTGCTGATGTCTGCTCCTTCGGCTCCTCCTGACCCCATGGTGGTGTATTTTCTGAAGGAGCTGCAGAGTCTCCCTGGCCACCTGGAGCAGCTCATTAATGCCCTGCTGAATTTGCAGGAGCCTCCGTCACCTAGGATGAGGGAGCAGAGTTAATAGGTTTGACTGTCCATCCCCCTGCAGCCCACCCATTGTGCATGGTATACAGCCATGTGCCATGCCCCTGTGATGGTGTGCAACCACCCACAGTGACTGTGTCCACAAGACCTGCCCACCCAGGCAGCCACAGCCATGTGGACCACTGCACACACCCACCGCCCATGTCCTGCACAGCACCACCATGGCCGTACAGTAATGTGGCTATGCGGTGTGAAGGCAGTGCCACAGCCATGTGCCCGGTGCATGCATGGACCACCACTGATGCACTCCCAGACATGCAGTGCCACTGGACAGTGCTGACTGTCACAAGTCACGTGCATGTCAGTGGTGTCCATGGATGGTGGCCATGCCCTGCTGCCCACCCTGTTACACAGCATGCAATAGTAATCATGGAGTTATGGCACTCACCCTCATCGGGCCGGTCAGGTCAGCGGTGATGGTCCCCATCCCACCTGGACGCTCTGTCCTCCTCCCTCCGTCACTCCTCCCTCATCCGGCGACGCTCGTCCACACCTGTGGGGG
Source organism: Neoceratodus forsteri (assembly GCA_016271365.2). Lineage (NCBI taxonomy): Eukaryota > Metazoa > Chordata > Ceratodontiformes > Ceratodontidae > Neoceratodus > Neoceratodus forsteri. The sequence continues at coordinate 934,602,825 of CM028131.1, forward strand.
AAACAAGGAGAGAAGAACATCAGTACAATCCCGAAGCAAAGTCCCCCTGCCCCAATGTGTGCCCACCCACCCAGCCAGACCCACCCACCCCACACCCTGTAAACACCGCCACAGCCAACCCAAGACTAGCCCTCCCCTATATGCTGGACACATACAACACTGTTACCCATATGGACAATACAAGTGCATTGACGGATCCCCCACCTGGACTTGGCACCATGCCCCTCCTGGCACGTGACCACAGATGGGCTAGTAGATCCGGCTCCCTCCTCCTGAGGTCCCCATAGCGGTGTCTGCACTGATCCACAGTCCTCCTCCATCCGGTGGCCTCCTCTAGGTCAGTGGCCACCTCTTGCCACACCTGGGTCCTGGCCCTGTCCAGTGGTGCCTCCCCAAACAGATGCCCATGGTGTGGCTCAACAATAGCCACAAGGTTGGCCAACTCTATGGCAGTCCACTGTGGGGCTGTTCTGCGTGCCATCACAACAGCTATAGTAGGCAATATGGCGCTCTGCAGTGCGGTACCACATGTGCAAATGCTGCGCGGTACAGCACTGCCATCCCCTATCGCGCTGTTACCGAACAGCGTGATAGAGGTGGGCACCATGCCTGGACGATGGTGCCAGGGGGGCAAAGGTCAGGCACAGGGTCAAGGGTCACTGGTCCAAGGCCACGCACAGCACCATTGGACGACTATGCATATAGCTCGATTGGTTGCCTGTTTGCCAGCGCCACAGCGGACTATCGGGCAGTTGTGCCATTGTGCCTATGGAGGACCATTGTCACAGTGCCATGTAGTGACCTTTGCTATAGCACCACTGGCACAATGGTGGCTGTGCCCTGCATTGACCATCGTACACAGCACGTAAGCAGTGTGGCAGATGCCAGTGTCAGCAGCCTGGGCATGCGCAGTGAGGTGTACTATGCATGCCACGGAACTGAGCCATTGGCTCAGCACATTCAACACAATTGTGCAAAGTGCAAAAGCGTGATATTCAGCCATCATATGCTAATAATCCGATCAGCCATTCAATGGTGCAGCACCGCGATTTGCATCTAATTAAAGTTGCTCCTCACCTAATTTGCATGGATTGCGCTATAAAGGTGCGACAAAGTGCTGCAGTGGCCATAGTCGGTTACTGCAGTTTATTGGTGAGTTGCATGCTGTGTGGGAATGTGGACTGTGGATTCAGGGACATGCTGTGGACTGCACAGTCACAGGTAACCACTGCCATCCTTACAGGCGGAATAATGACTGAGCAAGTTCTGGGTGAGGAGGACAATGATGGTGGGTGGAAAAGGAGGCCCAATTTCATGAGGGCCGAGACCAAGGCACTTTTTGAGGCCTACCTGGATCAGGAGCAACTGCTCAGTGGATGGCGGGGCACCCCTCTGGCCCATGCTGCTGCATGGGAGGAGGTGGCACATGCCGTGAACCTGCATGGCAGCCACCAGCGCTCCGTGCAGGAGTGTAAGAAGAAGATGGGTACTGACAGGAGGAGGGTGAAGGAGAAGGTGGCTGCCATCAGGGTGGCACATGCTGCAACAGGTGGGGGACAGCCGGAGGTGGTGCAACTCACACCAGCAGAGGACATGCTTGCTGCAAGCATGCACCACAGTGCCATAGAGGGAGTTCCAGGTGGTGGCTTCCAGACGGGTGGTGGCCCATCTCTGCATGGTAAGCCATGGTCTGCCTTGGGGGGGGGCCGGGTAGATTACACACAGTAACGTGACTTTGCTTTCCCTTACAGATCCTGAGCATCTGCATGGGTCAACGTTGGTGGGCCTGTCCACTGAGGACAGTCAGCCAGAGTCGGAGTTTGGACCATCCACCTCCACAGGTTTCTGTGGATCAGCACGACAGTGGGGCCACCTGGCTGTCCACACTGATGTCGTTGAGACAGGTGTGGGGGAAACTCTTCCTGTGTCTCAGCATTCTGGCATCCAAGGACCAGCACCAGTGATGAAGACATGACCATCATGGGCAGTGACACATGTGTGCCACGGAATGGACACACAGCAGGTCAGCTTGCGCCCATGGCTCTGGCTGGTGCCGCCGTGTGGGCCAACGTGTCAGCACAGTCCCAGGCTGTGCCTGTCAGCACCAGTGGGGCAGCACCGGGTGTCTGGTCAGGACAGTGGGACTGTTGCGGCCACAGCGGCAGCACTACTGAGCATTTGGGTGCAGCGGCTGGAGGGGCAGCAGCAGCAGTCGCCCACCGGGACTGGGGGTTCAGGGTTCAGTGGCGGTGTCTGTGCACCGCCTGTGGACTTGCCCATACCTGGTCCTGGTGTGCAGCACTCACCCTCAAGGGGTGCTGAACATCAGGCCTGTGCACACCCTGAGGGACAGGATGCCGAGGAGGCAGATGACCTCTTGGATGAGCACACCCACCTACTGTGGGCATTGGTCCAGCAGCAGATGTGGCTTGCAACGTCCATGGAGGCACTGTGTGTGGCTCTGGAGTGGGCAGAGGAACGTCGCAGCAGGGACACTGATAGGATCGTGTCATGATGGACTGTTTGTGGGAGGATGTGACCGCTGCCATTGACAGGCTTGCACAGCCATTAATTGCTGTCATGGCCACAATGGGCACACAGTCAGGTGCCCATGCATCACTCACACTACACAGCTGTGGGCATCCCGAGCACTCCTGGTGCAGGCATGTTCAGTGTGCTGCAGACCCCTGCATGGACACGGTCATGTTCATGCAGTGAAACCCCTTGGGGACCATCAGTGCCACCCCATGAGGCCCGTGGTCAGCCTGCCAGTGCTGGCAGGTCTCAGAGAGGCCACCCATGCGTCCGAGGTGGCTGTGGCACTGTGCCGCGAGACTGACCTGTCTCCCAGTGTGGGCACTGTCTGGTGCTGCCCTGTGTGCATTGTGTGTTTCGGTGGGCAGTGCACGGGTGGGTGCCTGGCCCTGCAGACAGACACATGGTCCACCTGCACACCCTCCTGACTGCTGTCCACGGGTACATGTGCATGATGATGCCTGCATTGCGCTGTACACCAAAGTGCGATGGTGCCCAGCATCTGACACACGCACATGGACAGACAGTGGACGTGGTGGCCTGTGGACAGGTGTGTTGCTAGGGTTGGTGTTCTTGGTCGGTGTTCCTCCTGCCCTCTGTGCACATTTGGTGCATTGTATGTGTGCGTGTGTGTGTGTGTCCGTCCATGTGGCGTGTTGATGTTCACCCATCCCTGGTTGTGTGTGTGTGCTTCTGTGCCCTGCCACATCCCTTGCCAGCATGCACCCCTAGTGTGTTTCCATGCATGTTTGTGGGTTGTGCCTTAGCCACTGGTGGTTGTGCATGGCACCATAACTTACCTGGGTTGGCTGAAGTGCTCCTCTGTGATGGTGTCCCAGTGCAGCTGTGCCAGCCAGATCAGTTGGGGGTCCCGTCGGCCAAGGGGGGGCTGCCCATCACCATCTTCACCATCATCCCCATCGCTGTCCCCCTCTTCGACCTGTACAGCTATCCCACATTCTTTGGCCATGTTGTGCAGGATGCAACAGGCCAGGAATATCCCATAGGCCTTTGAGGGGCTGTACTGTAGGGCACCGCCAGAGGTGTCCAGGCAACGGAAATGTGCCTTCAGCATCCCGAACACCCACTCAATGACATTGCATGTGGTGGCATGTGCCTCATTGTAGCATTGCTGTGATGGGGTCGTGGGCCGCTGGTAGGGTCTGAGCAGCCAGGGATGGAGTGAGTATCCACTGTCACCTGTGTGCAGAGGGTGGAAGTTAGTTTCATGTTCAGCTTCAGCCTGCCCCAAGCCCTGTGGGCCACACCCATGGCACCTCTGGCCATGCCACCCCAGGCCCATGATATGTCCATTTGGTTTGCATACTCACCCACTAGGTGTCCTGTGGGGATGTCCTCACTCTCAAATTGGTGACACAGAGCTGACTGGTGCCAGATGTATGAATCATGTGCTTCCCCAGGGTGTGTGGCACAGACATTGATGATGCGCCCACTGGCATCGCACACCACCTGGCAGTTGATGCTGGAATAGCCCTTGCAGTTCATGTATGAGGCCCCCTCCTCACCAGGTGATGTGCTTATGGCCACATGGGTACAGTCTATTGCCCCTAGCACACCAGGCATACGTGCTACCCTGTAGAACTCCTGAATGTTTGCTGTGCACTCCGCCACAGTGCTGGGGAAATGGATGTACTCTGCAGCATGTGGCAGCAGTGCACTGAGGAATTGGGTGAGGATGCATGATGTGGCCAACTGGGTTATGCCTGTGGTGTCCCCGGTTGGTCTCTGGAAGGTACCCATGGCGAGCAAGCACATGCAGGCTGTTACCTTTGTCTCCACTGACAGGGCATGACTCTGTCGTGTGGATGCCTACATCACATCACTGCACAGCTCACAGAGCCACCTCAGTATTGCCCTGTTCAGGTGGTACTGGCCCACAATCTCGGTATCTGTATACAGCTCAAAGCTGGTGTGGGCTCGGTACTGCCTGTTGGGGGCATACCGCCGATGGGCCCTTCCACGGCCATGTCCCCCTGCTACCTGCCTTCTCACCCCCCTCATTATGACCTCCATGTGGAAGGTGGCACTAGCCATGTTCCTGGCTTGCGTTCCTCCCAAGCAGCTGTTGCTTTGTTCCCCCCGCTGTCCTGACTGCTACCTCCCCTGCACTGGGTACACCTGTCTGTGCTGGCCTCTGGAATGTGTGGCTCCACACACCTTCCCTGTGCCTCTCTTCTGCTGTTTGTTTTCCTGGCCTGCCCTCTTTCTCCACACTTCCCTGTGCCTGCCTCTCCCCTACGTCATGTGGCTTCCTGTAGCATTCTTGCCTCTTCCTTGCTCCTTTTATTTTGGCTCATTTCGCTATGCGTTCAACTTCCGCTTGCTCCACTGTTGCGCATTGCGCAAGTCTTTGAACATCACACTGCGCCCTTTATGCATGGTTCCTCCCCCTTCGGTTGCACATGCCTTCATTATCATTGCACTGTTGCTCAGCATGTTTTCGGTGGCGCAACTGTCTCCTGCTGAATATCACAGAATGGCACAATTTCAGACTTGCGCGAACGCAACCCTATTGCGCTTGGCTCAACTCTTTTGAATATCCAGGCCTATGTATTTATTTTTGAGGATTTAGGAATTAAGTGTTCCATGGTTAGATCAGAAATTTTACCTTTGATTTTTTCAGATCACAATCCAGTTTCTGGAATTCTATAATTAGATAACAAACTTAAAACATATTCACAATGGAGGCTTAATAATTATATTTTACAGGCTACAGATACGATAAACAAAATGTCCATGGCAATACATACTTTTATACAGGATAATCATCTTTGTGCCAAAAATATCATAAATTCATGGGATACCTTTAAGGCCACCTTATGAGGCTTATTACTTTCTATAGCATCATGGAAAAATAAAGAAATACAGTGGAACATTAATCACAGGATTCATATGAATCATAGGAATTTACAAGTCCAAAGCATTAAGAGGCCATTATGACTTGACCCTTGCCATAACCTCCCCTATATTCAATCCTTCCATGTTTAGTCATGTAAATATCAAGTCTTCTCTTAAATATTTCAATACTTTCACTCTGTATGACTTCAGTTGGAAGCCTATTCCAGTCTCCCACCAACCTTTTGCTAAACAAATGCATGCTTCCTCCTGTTACCCCATATCTTTCCCCTTTCAGCCTACAATGCTGTCCCCTGGTTAATATAGCAGAAAAAAACTCAGAAAAATTGGAAGCAGAAGTTAGAGTAGGTAACCAAATTAAAAAAACAATAATATGAAGAACTTAAAAATTAATGTTAGCAACAGTTTTCTTAATAAAAACAGGTGGCTTAGAAGTAGAAAAAGGTGGTAACAAAATAGTGAACAAACAGGGAAGGACTTAGGCAGGAGATTTAAACATGCTGAGTTGAAAAGATTAATTTCTTCTCTTTATGACAAAAATGGGGTATTAGTGATAGGCTATAAAAATATTGTATCTGAATTTCACAATTATTACATAAATTTGTATCAGTCCAAAACTAACCCATTACATACAGATTTAGAAGGCTATAATTGCTTTTTGAATACTAGCATAATCAAGGAACAAGAAAAGAATACGCTAGCAAATCCAATTTCATCTGAAGACATTAGAGAGACAATCTTAAATATGGCCAAAGGTAAAAATTCAGGAAGTGATGGATATACTACTGAATTTTATCAGCAGGTATTAGAAACTTTACTCCCATTATTAGTATTATTATTCAACCAGATACAGGAAGAGTTGAAATGCCTGATTACTTCTATGAAGCTTACATCACAGCAATTCCAAAAAAAAGGTAAAAATGATAAATTGGTGCAAAACTATAGACTTATCACAATATTAAATACAGACCATAAGATATTCACTAAAATAATCAACAGTATATTATTGCCTTTTCTTAATTGACTGATTCATAAAGATCAAGGCAGATTTATCCCTAATAAACATGTATTTTTGGGACTCCATAGTGTACAATTTATAAAAGAACATCTTCAGGACTCTAAAAACCCTGCTGCATTCTTGTCATTGGACGCATGTAAAGCTTTCGACATGCTTGAATGGCAGTTTCTTTATTTTTTGCCTTGAAAACTCACAGATTGCCTGAAACTTTTATTGCACTTATCAAGATTCTCCATAAAGAACCAAAAATGAGAATTAAGGTTAATAAAATGTTTTCTGACATGTTCACATTATTCAGGGGGGTCAGACAAGGCTGACCCCTCTCCCCTACCTTATTTGTGCTCAGTTTAGAATTATTCTAAGATTAGCGAAAATGGAAAAATTAAGGACATTTCCATGGGCAACTCAGAAATAAAAAAAACAAAAGTTACACAGACAACCTGTTAATGACTCTTGAGGATCCAATACAGAGTTTGAAAGAACTTAAAATTGTACTAAACAACTTTTCCAAAGTTTCAAGTTATTTAGTTAACCAAATCTGAAATGCTCATTTTTAATAGTCCTCAGTCTAATGAAATTCAAAGGATTTTCAATGCAATTCTTGTTGTAACAGGGATGAGTTATTTAGAGATCCAGTTAACGAAAGAATTAGGTGACTTATATAAACAGAATCACATTAAACAATTCACTTATATACAGGATAAACTATTTGGTTGGGGGAAAATTCCAATCTCTATATGGGGTAAAATAAAGATTCTTAAGATGTTCATAGTACCAAAGATATCGCACATATTATAGGCTTTGATTACTAAGATCCCTGTTTCATGGTTTAATAGAATCAACTCTTTATTTTGAAAGTTCATATGAAATAAGAAACATCCGAAAGTTGCATGGAAGAAATTATGTCTGAATAAGGAACAGGGTAGGTTAGCCAGCCCCGATGTTTATTCTTATTATTTATTGTTTATGGCTGAATTAGCCATTAGATGGGTAAGGTTTGACATAGATCTTTTGATAGAAAATGATATCTTTAATAATAATAAGTGTGGAACAGACCAGATGGATAGTAAAAATATTTGGCTTGCCCCAGTAAAATTTAGCAAATATGGTAACAAGTTGGTCCAGAACATTTCACAAGTCAAGTATCAAAACAAATTAAAATGGGAAGCCAATCTGTCTCCTCACAACTGTTTATGGTGCAATCCCAACACTAGAATAGAGGGAAGAACTTTATATAAGAAATGTTGGCAGGAAAAGGGGATTTTATGATAGAGTAACATGTTGAACAACAATTGAAGTATCAGCTGGGGAAAATTTAAGGCCAATTATGGTATGGACACCATCAATGCTGCTTTTTTTTATCAATTGACAGATTTAATCAACAAGGACTTTAAAAGGTGGGAGAGGGCACCCAATAACAAAGGAATGGAAAACAATGTAGATGCCATACTAAAGAGGAAAATCAATCAGCTTTTTTCATGGTTAAAAAGCCATTTACATTGACATCAATTTATATTCTGGAACCGTTAGACAATGGGCATCCAAGCTAAATGAAATTACTCTAGAATTCAAAAGGAAAACTATATGCATTAGACTACAGCACCTTAAGCTCACAAGAGACAAATCTATTCAATACAAAATTATTAACCAGGCAAATTATACACTGTATAATTTATATAAAATGAAATTGAAACTGGATACTAACTGTTGGCATTGTGGCCAGTCAAATGCAGACCTTTTACATGTATTTGTAGATTGCAAATTAATCAGTGGTTGGTGGTCACAACCTTTCATCAATTTATCATATATAGGAATAAATATTACTGATTATAATATAGAGAATAATGCCTGTGCAGGTACGTATTATGAAGATGTGTGAAAAATCCACATGACACAAACCTGGCACAGGCATTATTTTTAATAATTGCTGGTGCAAGGGAGTCAATGCCAAAGTATGTTATCGAAGCCGCTATGCTGTTATTCTTGCTGCTGCTCAGTCCTCCCCCCACACTACACTGACACATATACACACACACACACACACACTCTCTCTCTCTCTCTCTCTCTGTCTCTCCTTTTCAAAGTTTTTTTAGCATGATTTCTCTCTCTCTCTTTTTTTCACTACAGAACCATGCCAAACAGCCAGTCCCCATTTTTGATTACACTGTCTGTCTCCCAGTGTCCCACCTGAAATGCGGCAGCACACGGATCAACCAGATAGATATATATTTTTTAAATGTAAGGGCAGGATCAACCAGATAAATACTTTTAAGAACTTCTACATTACAGAGACTCACAGGCAAATGATAAATGTGTGTCTGAATGCTCAGCAACAGAGAAACTGCTGCAATGTTTGCTGACCTGTTCACCCCACCCACACACAGAGTAAGAGCCAATGAGATGGCATGCTAAAGATGAGTGACAGCAACAGGTTATTATGGCATTTGAAACATGACTCTAGTCCATGTGATAAAGGGGGTCACCAGTAATTATAATTCATTAGCATTATTTAATTATGGAAAAATTCATGATATCAAACATAGATAAAAGATGGTAGTCATGGTAAGTAATATTACTATTAACAGAATAATTTTGAAATATTGGAAATGGAACACTGACAGTATGGCTTTTCCTCTAATGGAATGGAAGCATCTTTTTTAGGAAAACTATACAATAGAGGTTTCTTCAAAATGGATTCAGAATTTTGGTTAATATAAAATAAAAATCATGAATCATGGACATCTAATGATTTTCAACTTGGGGATTTGGTGCTCTCTCCACAATAAGCCTAAACAATGAAGACAGGTTTTGATATGATAGGGAAAATGTACTAAAATCATTAATATATTATCTTATATTATTTTATTGTATGTTTACATGTAATATGCTGACCCTGGACTATTGGGGGGGTGGGGTGGATTGGAGAGTGGAGGGAGTGGGATGATGTTAAAAATTGTTATGTTCAAGATTGACGGTATAGGGGATTTTCTCCATTTGAATTCTGTATTGTGACTTAACATGTCCAATAAAAAAAAGTAAAAGAAAAAAATGTCACTGACTTGCAAACAGTTAAAATTCTGCACAATTACATATAGAGATTTGCTGCCTTTGGCTGCAGATTTTATCACACTGTTGTCTTTATAAACACCTTTGTTGTCTTTTCTTTACTTTATGCATTACTTATTTTACTCTTACCAGTTTTAGACGCTTCTTACAGGGTCCTAATTTTTACATTTTGGCTGCTAGTGATGCCAGTGTGGGTTCCCAGAGTACTACATCTGCTCATGCTCATTTCATAAGACCCCAGCTCTTTCATTCCTCCCTGGGCCAACATTCTTATATTTATAAAGACATTATATTCTTGAATAATTTACCTACTTCTCTGCACTCTATCTTTTCATAGAATACTGTATGTTTAAAATGGTGTTAATAATATACTGCTTGAATCTGTAAATGTGCAAGCATAACGGAGTTTGCCCTTTAAGGGGCAGACCAGGTTGTCCTGGTGCACCCCTTCCCTCCTGCATAGAATGGTTGTGCTCAGAAGGGGAAGGGGGAAGGAAGGGGAAGGGCTAAGGGCCAGAACAATGGGCAGGTAGCAGGAAGGGGAAGGGTGAAGAGAGGTACATAAGGGACAGCACAAGGGGGGCCTCAGCCATTTTTTGCTGGAGTTTTGATCTACATCAACTGAGGCATGTCGGATTGGCAAATTTTTTGAGGTTTGTTCACCAGGAGAGAGAGGTAAGGAAACAAACAGATGATATTGCAGGACGAGATGCGAAGTGTTTAAAAAAAAAGGAGAGGAAGAATGCATATACAGCATTAAGAGTAAACATGTTACAGTATATAACTGAGCAAATATGGGGGGTCCTGAGTAGTGATGGAGATCAAATTGTGGATGAGAAAGTGACCCAGAATCACGTGGGGGCGACACACACACGCCTTGTGGGGGGCTTGTTGGAAGGCCTTTGCTTGGTTTTGATGCTTTGTGGCATTTTGTGGACTGATTTTTGCTGGCTGGTAGGAATTTGTATGCCTGGAAGAGCCCCTGAGGCAGGGGAGAGATAGCGTGAGCTGGGACCACATGGCGTGGCACCATGCGTCGCCTTTTTTGGGATGGCTAACAAAGCCTTTCCTTGATTTTTGTGTTTTGTGGCAGTTTTTCCCCTTCTGGTGGCTGTTTGGCATGAATAGTGGGCCTGGAAGAGGCCGTAGAAATGGGGGGAGCGAGCGCGAGCCGGGACCACGTGATGTGACATCACACGCCACATGGGGGGTTGTAAAAACCCTTTTTTCCTTTTTCTGTTACGCTGGTGGCTATTTGGTGGCCATTCTAGTTGCAGAAGGAAGGTCTGGGGAGGAAGAGTATGGCCTAGAAGAGGCCCTGAGGCATGGACTGCATGGTTAGACATCACAAGCCACGTGGGGGGTTGCTAGAAAGGCACTCACCTTTGGTTCTCAGGCTAGGGTGGCACTGTGTGGCTGTTTTTGATTGGCTTTAAGATTAGGAGGCCAAGAAGAAGCCTCAAACCAGGGAGGAGCGAGCGCGATCTGGGACCTCATGGCGTGCGTCACACGCCCCATGGTGGGGTTGTGAAAATACTTTTTGTCTTGCTCTTATGCTCTGGTAGCATTTTTGTGGCTCTTTGGGTGCCTGGGATGGATGGTAGCCCTGGAAGAGGCCCCAATCCATGTACCACATGGCGTGATGTCACACGCCAGGTGGGGGTGTATAGAAGAGCATTTTCCTGGGCTTGGGTGGCTACTGGGGTGGTGTGAGGCATTTTTTGGTGGCTTCTGTAAGGAGAATAGGCCTGGAGAAGGGCCCTGAAGCAAGGAATAGCGAGTGCAATATGGGACCACGCGTCGTGTCGTCACACGTCTCCGGGGGTTGGGATAAAGTATTCCCATGTGCTCGAGCTGTTCTTCACAGGTCTGAGAACCTTTTGAGGCATACTGGGGAGGGAAAATAAGGTGCCTGGGAGAGGCTAGGGGCAGAAGGAGAGAGATCGTGACCCGAGACCCCGCAAGGTTGTACCAAGCTGCGAGGTGGTCACATTGGGAGCCGTGCCCTCACTCTTTTGTGGGACTGCTTGCTGTTTTGGCCCTTCTCCTCCTTTTCAGGTACTGCTAGTGAGCAAAGGCTTGGCAGAGGCATGAATATAAGGGAAAGGTGACCAATTATTGGACCATGTGGTGCGACCACTTCCTATGGTGGGGATGCTGACTGCGGGGTGCCTTGGTCAGCTCAGGCAGGTGAGGAGGCCAAAAAAAAATGGCAGCATGCATTCGGGGTAAGCTCCTAGGGAGGCCACCACAGTGCAGCGCTTCTGAGGGACAGTAGCAGGATGCTTTTAGAGGCTCAAGGTCCAAAAAAAAAAAGTTTTTTTGTAATTACAAATAATAGTAGGCATTTGAGTGGGTGGAAAGGGGGGGTGCCGGGTATCTCACAATGCGGTCTCTGTAGGGCACAACAGGGAACAGCCAAGGGACCTGGCGACCTGTCAGGCAGGATGGGGACCTTCACTGGTGGTCCGGTCTGTTTGATGTGGGCATGTAGTTTGAGGGACAGGAGGAAGGCATTACAAACAGGTACAGATATACAAAAAACCCTGTTTTCTCTTCCTGTAGTTGTCTTCATAGAGCAAGGAAAGGAAGGACATGGCACCAAAGAAGAGCAGGCCATCAAAGGAAAATGCTTACAAGGCTATAATTGAATTGGCAGAAAAGGCAAACAGAATGTGGGAACTGGGGGAAGGGGAGGAACCAGGGAGACCCGGGGAGAAGAGAAAAGGGGGCCCAGGAAAAGGTAGCAGGGGGAAATGACCAGCCGAAGGGCCAGGTAATCCCGCTAGGGTACCACTGGTGATAGTGGGGCCCACCAAGGCAGTTGATCCAGTATCTCTGTGGCCTGTTGACCCGGTGACACCAATACCCCCCCGATCAAGGTGGGATCTCCCCGGCTGAACCCAGACACAATGCCCAGAATGTGGTGTTCCCTCCGCAGACCCCAGCAGTTCACCCTCCTCCTCAACTGCAGGGAGAAGCAAGGGGAAATTTTGAAGCCTCCAGGCAGCATGGCCTGGACAAGGTTACAGGTAACACATCCAGTGCAGTGGGTGACAGTATAAAAGAATACATAGGGAAAATTGTGGTGGCACTAGGCACAGAACATCTGGGGCAGATGGAATTAGCTCCGGCAGAGATTAGGATGGAGAAAGAGGTGCAAGAAAAAAATGAAAAGGGAGCAAAGAAAGAAGGAAAAGGTACAAGGGAGATAGGGACACCTGGGATGAGGATAGGTGAGCATGTGCCACTGGCCACAAAGGAAAAAATATGGAAAGGGGAATATGTGGATATATTCACTTTGGTGAGTTGGGAGGTAGCAGCCAAGTATGAGAAAGCTGAGGGCATAGGTAAGAGTGAGATGGCAGCGGCTATAGTGCTTTTAGGGGAAAAAAGAGGATGACAAGTTCACAAAAGGGAAGACTTGGGATGGGTGGTTCCTAGGTTTTGCCACTTTCTCAGCCATCATTCTGGAAAAAAGGCCGGAGCTAGGCATCCCGCTCATTAATTATTCCTTGATAATACGGAGAGCAAAAGCAAAAGGTGGAGTGGGGTGGTTATACTATGATGAATTTTTTCGGCAGAAAATGGCAACATTTGGGGACATGAGATGGGACACCAAGCAGATAGATTTGTGGACAGATTACGTAACAGATCAGTCCACACCCGAAGGTGAGTGGGGCAAAAAGGGGTTTACGCCCCAGAGATGCTGCTGGGCTTACAACAGGGCTTTTTGCTCATGGCCTCAATATTGTTTCTGGCATGCTTGCTCAAAATGTGGAGGAGGGCACCCAGCAAACTAAGGTAGAATGACATGGGCCCAGGGGGCACAAGGACACAGGGGTTAAGGAGCAGGTCAACAGTTTTTTCGAAATGGCCAAGGGTTTAAAGGGCAAACATGGAACAGGGGAGGGCAGAGGAGGGGGAACGTGAATAGAGGGGGTCAGAGCCACTGAGGGAAGAAAGGTAGGGCAAAACGAGAGGGAGGGGTTGGGGAGGAGGGGCAGGGGGCACGACAGGGAACAGTTTGGGATGGCCAGAACCCCCATCAAATTGAAGGTGTGGACAGTTTGCCTGGACAGATATCTGGACATGAGGGTGCAGGATATGATTTTAAGGGGTTTTAACACAGGGTTTTCATTGCAGTGTAGGGGACCCAGGCAAGCAGTGGAGGCGAGCAACCTTGGGTCAGTAAAGGGAAAGGAGGAGATACTAAGACAGAAGATAGAGAAAGAAAGGGCAGCAGGTAGGGTAGAGGGCCCATTTAACACCCCCCCATTGCCAAACATGTGGATTTCGCCATTGGGTTTGGTACCCAAGAAACAAGAGGGGGAGTACAGGGTGATCTACCACCTGTCCTATCCGGAAGGGGAGTCGGTGAATGATTTCATCAGTGAGGAGCATAGTAAGGTGACATATGCGACACTAGAGGATGCAGTCCAGATAATCCGAGCCACAGAGGATGCATGGATGGCAAAAACAGACATTGAATCCACTTTTAGACTGTTTCCGGTTAGGAGGAAAGACTGGGATCTATTGGGTTTTAAAAGTGGGGGACAGTATTATTTCGACAAAGCAATGCCAATGGGCTGTTCCATAGCATGTGCTACATTTGAGGCATTCAGCACCTGCTTACAGTGGATATTCCAAGAAAAAATGGATTATATGATGGTCATCCATTATCTGGATGATTTTCTTTTCATTGGGAAGGGAAAAAGAGAGACACAGAGGATGCTGGGAAAGTTTCAGGAATTGTGCCATTAGCCAGGAGTCCCACTGGCACCAGAAAAAAAAGAGGGGCCCAACAGGGTTATGGAATTTCTGGGGATTGAGATAGATGCCCCGAATGAAGTATTTAGACTACTGGACAAAAAAGTAAAGAAACTTAGGGAACTAATCCAAGTACATACCAGCAGGAGATGGGTACACCTAAAGCTGGTGCAGCAGGTACTGGGGCACCTGAACTTTGTATGCAGGGCCATCGTACCAGGAAAGGCATTCACAAAGAGGTTAGCTAGGGCTACAGCAGGGGTCACTAGACCACATCACTGGGTGGACCTGACGCAAGGTGTCAGGGAGGATTTTAAAATCTGGCAAGAACTTCTTAGGAAGTACAATAGGTGCGCGTTCTGGCAACAGGAGTGGCTATACAACACAGACCTTGACCTCTACATGGACGCTGCTGGGGGGCTAGGCATGGGGGGTTACCTGAGGGGTAGATGGTTCACAGAACCCTGGCCTACCAGTTGGGTGAGGGATGGGAAAGTGAGAGATATAACACTGCTGGAGATCGTGCCCACATGGGCGTGTACCTTGGTCTGGGGGGAGGAATTACGGGACCAGAAAGTGACATTTTTGTGTGACAATAAAGCAGTGGTGGATGTTCTGAACAACAGGGGATCCAGGTCAGGCACAGTCATGCAGGTATTACGACTTTTAGTTTTAAGGGCTTTGCAGCTGAACATGTCATTTAGAGCACAACACATAGAAGGGGTACACAATACCCTGGCTGACAGCCTTTCCCGTCTGCAGCTGGACTGTTTTCGGAGGCTGGCACTGGCAGCAGAAGAACTAAAAACACCCATACCAATGACATCTGGGACATTAGCAAGAAGGAGCAGAACTGTTGTTTCACAGCTCATGGGCACCTCAGACTCTGCGGGCCTACAGTGGGGCCTGGTGAGTGTTTTAAACATTCAGGGCAGAGCACCAGATGGAGGTAAGTAGGCCACTCACAGAGGAACAGTTGAGAATGTTCACCGTGGTGCAGCGGCAAAAAGGCACAGCCCACACCACAATGGGAGTCTATTTGGCAGGGATTAGTGTTATCTGCAGTCTAAAAGGGTGGAAGGACCTGACAAAATCATTACTCATCAGAAGAATGATGCAAGGATGGAGCAGGTTGAAACAAGGGCTAGCAGATAATAGAAGGCCTATAGGGGAGCAGTGGCTAATAAAGCTGAAGGACGTGCTCCCAGCAATATGCAAATCAAAGGCCGAGGCCCAGCTGTTTCACACAATTTATGTGGTAATGTTCGCAGAGGTCATGAGAGTAACGAGGTGGTAGGCCATGGGAGAGAAGAAAAGGAAGGGGGTTAGAATGGGAAGATATAAACTGGGGGTGACAGAGATATGGATCAAGATTAGGAGGTCAAAAATGGATCAAAGAGGGCAAGTTGCATAGTAACGCTGAAACGGCAAGCAGAGGGTGCAATATGCCCAGTACAGACTCTGTGGGCTTTCACCACAGAGCATGGGAACAGGACGGGGAAATTATTTGTACATGGTGATGGAAAAGGGGTCACCGGCTACCAAGTCACAGCATTGCTCAAAAAGGGCATCCAGTTCATGGGGGAAGACCCTGCTAATTATTTATCCCATTCCTTGCGGATTGTCTGCCTCAGAGTGGGCAGCAGTGGGAGGGACGGTGAATGGGATATTGGAGAAGGGACACTGGTGATCGGCCAGTTGTAAGAGATACATTAGAGCACAGAAGTTAAAAAAAAAAAAAAAACTTCTGAAGGTATTGCTTCTGGCTTAAACTGCAGAGCTGGGGGGGCAAGAAAGAGTAAAAGGTGGTGGGATGACACACAAAAAAAATAATAATGGGGGGAGAATACGGGTATGACACTAAGATCATGTGTAAAATAATGAATTTTGCTTGAACCCCATAGATAGAGAGAGGATCACGGAAGTCTGAATCTGCGGCCATTCCTATATTTATTGGGCTGGAAAAAGAGCAGAGAAGAAGGCTGGGGGAAGGCAGCTGTACCAAGATGTGAAACAGTGTAGGTTGGTTTGACATGGCATACGGGGCATGAGATGGGCACAGCTGCTTCCCACCTTGAAAGAACTCAAGGGACGGCAGCCCAGTCTGGATCTAATTATTATACATCTAGGGGGCAACGACCTTGCAGGCAGGCCTTGGGTAGACACATACTTACAAATAAAAAGGGATTTAGGGGCAATACGATGGTGGTGGCCACAGGTGTGCCTCGCCAGGTCAGATATGATACCAAGGAGGTTGTGGAGGCAGGAGCACAGCCACAGAGCGGTAGAGAGGGTCAGGAGAAAGATGAATAGGAGGGTTGGGATGTTGGTAAGGCAGATGGGAGGACAGGTGATACTGAGGGGGTAGAAGAATGGGTAGAAGATTTCTACAGGTCAGACGGTGTGCACCTGTCAGACCTAGCCATAGACATGTTCAATACAGAAACAATGGGCTTTGTAGAAGCATGGTGGAAACATGCAAAAAATAGGAAATAAAAAAAAAAGAGGGGAAAGAAAGAAAGAATAAAAAGGATCTTCCCTGAGGTAGGGGAGAATGGTACCCTAAGTATGGGAGAAGCCAGCCATCCAACGCAAGCTGGAGACTGGCTAGTGGGGAAAAAGTGGGGGAGGAGGGGAGGGGGGAAGAAAAAAAGGAATAACACAAGAAAAGGAGGGAGATGAAGGAGAAAGCGGTCTCGGTTTTCACCGTTACCTAATGGAAAAGGAGAAGAAGAAGGCACACAGGTTTTCACCTGGGGAAATGATAATCAGAGATTGATATATGGAGGAAAAGAAACAAAATTTTGAAAATATGATAATAAAGGAATTGAAATGGAATATGGAATTATGAATATAAATAAATTAATTGCCAATCTGAGCACAACAACAAACATGGTCTCTGTCTTTTTGTGAGGGAAAAGGGGGGAATCTGGGACAATGGAGTTTGCACTTTAAGGGGCAGACCAGGTTGACCTGGTGCACCCCTTCCCTCCTGCATAGAATGGTTGTGCTCAGAAGGGAGGGGGGAAGGAAGGGGAGGGGCTAAGGGCCAGAACAATGGGCAGGTAGCAGGAAGGGGAGGGACGAAGGCAGGTACATAAGGGACAGCACAAGGGGGCCTCAGCCACTTTTTGCTGGAGTTTTGATCCCTCCCACCCACACTACTAAGCAGAGCAAGAGGGAAAGACAGTCAAGATGGGACTGTATGGTGGGTCTGTCAAGGTGGATGACAGACATGTCCAGTCGGACAGTTTGGACTGCCAAAGGTGGATGGCAGGTGACAATATGATTATGGACTGCCAAAGGTGGATGGCAGGAGAAAAAGGGGAAAAAGTGGGGGAGGGGAGGGGGAAGAAAAAAGGAATAACACAAGAAGAGGAGGAAGATGAAGGAGAAAGCGGTCTTGGTTTTCACCGTTACCTAACGGAAAAGGAGAAGAAGGCACCCAGGTTTTCACCTGGGGGAAGGATAATCAGAGATTGATATATGAAGGAAAATAAACAACATTTTGAAAATATGATAATAAAGGAATTGAAATGGATTATGGAATTATGAATATAAATAAATTAATTGCCAATCTGAGCACAACAACAAACAATGGTCACTGTCTTTTTGTGAGGGCAAAGGGGGGAATCCGGGACATTGTTACCTGTTTACTGAGTACCCTGATGAATTCCATATTTATTCTTTAATTTTGCTTGCATTTCTGGGTCCCCCTTGAAAATGGGCATCTAAACATCTTGGCTCCTACCTGGTTAAAAAATTTAAAATAAAAACGGGTCACCAGTGTGGTGCAAGGTTAAACATAACCCTTATTGCCACTGGGCCGGCTGTATTGGGCATATTGTATGAAGAAAAGATTTGTTTATTGAATATCTATGGCCCTAACAAAGATAACCCTAATTTTATTCAAAACCTTTTCTGAGACTGCCAGATGACCCACAGAGCATTTGGATTCTTGGTGGTGACTTTAACTGTGTTAATGTTCTTCAGCCAGACACCAAACTAATTCAAGCATGTCACATACTCTGGATCTCCTTTCCATCAAAACATTTGTTTTCAGATAACTGGAAATTTCACAAAGGCAGACAGTGGGACTTCACATTTTTTTTCCAGTTCCTTATAAAGTATACTCTAGGATTGATAAGGTTTTTTTATGTCAAACTCAGCATCTACATAGGTTTTCAAAGCCCAAATCACACACAATACTGTACTTTTACCACACCCCAATCTCAGTCCGGTTATAAACATCTCCACTACCATTTAGTCGCTTCTGGAGGTTTAACACCTACATGCTTATATGAAGATATGAATATGCCAGCAGATAAAATTCTTACCATCTATCTAGTCTTCTCAATTGTGCAGTTCCCTATGTATTTATGAAAGGAACTGCCCACTGTTTCCCTTTTGACCTCCCTCTACTTCCCCCTCTTCCCCCATGCAGTACCCTCTTACATGCAATTTTTAACCTCACCCTGTCTCAACCCCTCTTGAAGCTGTCCACCATTTTTATGGATACCACCTCCTGTGGCAGCAAATTCCACTTGGTCACCCCCATCTTGGTTTAAAAGTGCCTCCTCATTTCCCTCCTAAACCTTCTGCCCACCAGCTTTAGGCTATGCCTTCTAGTGGTCTTGTTCCCATTAAGGCTGAAGAAGCCCTCAGTGCTCACCCTGTTAATACCCTTGAGATACTTCAAGGTCTCAATCATGTCTTGCCTCTCCCTTCTCTCCTCAAAAGAGTACATGTTATGCTCCCTGAGCTTCTCCACATAGGTGTTGCCCTGCTGGCCATGGATCATCTTGGTTGCCATTCTCTGGACCCTCTCCACCAAGCTGACATCCTTCTTAAGACACGGGTAACAAAGCTGTACACTGTATTCCATGTGTGGTCTTACCAGTGACCTGTACAGCAGCAGAATGACCTCTGCCTTCCTGATAGTAATTCCCTTGGCTATGCAACCCAGCATCCAATTTGCTTTGGGTGCTGCTCTCTTGCACTGTGCAGAGTGTTGCAGGTCATTTTCTTCTTCTGGTCTGATTACCTGCACACCCCTCAACCAGTATTTGGTCCCCAGATTCTTTGCCCCCAAGTGCATATGGATCATTATTGATCCCAATTTCAAAGAGGAAGAAATCCAATAGTATTTCCAAATTCATGCTCAAGTGGATACTCCTCTGGAATTCATTTGGGATGGATTTAAAGACACCACTTGTGGGTGTATAAATTCATTTGCATCCAGCAAAAAAGAAAAACAGTGGAAAGCACTATGAAATCCTTTGGTGGAACTCACCATTTCAAAGGGTGGCATAACATTTCTCCTGACACTAACATCTTTGACCAACTCCAAACAGTCCACCAAAATCTATTTGATACTAGCCATAGGTGAACCAAATGAAATTTGAAATTTTGGAACCAGAGCTACTATGAAAATGGGAACAGAGTCAGTAGACTGTTGACCATTAAACTTAGAAAGCAAGTGGTGGACTCTCACATTGTCAAAATATGTCTTAACCAAAATTCACGTGACATCATCACATACCCTTCAGATATTTCCAAACTGTTTCAAGACTGTTATAACCATCTTTATAGTGAAGATTCAGACCTTAGTTCCACTGGTCAGATTGCAGAATTTCTTTCCCACCTCACTTTTCTGTGATTCCACCCACAAGAGTAACAAATTCTGGTAGCTCTGATTTCTTTAGTGGAGCTGAAAGAGGTGATCAAAGCTTTGAAAAATGGTAAAGCCCTTGGTCCAGGCATTGGTCTCTGGCATTGTTGCAGAATTGTTTAAATCCCTGAGAACTGATTTATGTCCCTCATACTGCTCCATCTTAAACTGCTGTCTAACTGAATGTGCCCTTCTATATTCTTGGGCAGAGGCCACTATTGAGGTCCTTCAAAAACTTGATAAGGACCTTACTCTGTGTAATACATTCTATCCCATCTGTCTTTTCAATTTAGATTTAAAAATACATACAAATGTTATAGCTAACCATTGAATAGCATTATTAGTACACAGAGATAAAATGGGTTTTATTCCAAATCACCAATCGGAAAATTTGGTCCGCAGATTTCATAATATCATTCCCGCCACTTGTAACTCATCCATCTCTAACCTTGCTATATGGGTTGATGCAGACAATGGCAGTTTGTAATTTCAACTGGCCATTCCTATTTTTCACCCTGCAGCACTTCAATTTCAGTCCCTACTTTGTTCAGGCACTTCAGAAACTGTACACCAGTACTAAAGCTTGTTTCCATACAAAAGGTTTCACTTCCCCTTGATTTTTGATCTCCAGAGGAACACAACAAGGGTGTCCATTATCCTCTCTACTTTTTGCCCTTTTCATTGTGCCCCTGGCTATCTCAGTTCATGCTTCCCCAATGTTGTTTGACATGCAAGCCACTTACATTGACAGCAGAATTGACCTACTGTATATGCTGATAATGTTCTCCTCATTAGTAACGCCACCCAATCTTTTTCCAATTCACCAAGATATTCTTTCTCTGTATGGTAAATGCTTAGGCTTCCACATCAATGCATCTTTGTCTTAGTGGACTGGATACCTCTGAAGAGCATCAACACATTCCGTTTCAATTGATGTCTATAGCAATTCAATATCTAGGCATCCAGATTTAACAGAACACTGTTTATCTATATAAAGGCAATCTGTCCCTCTTCTTGCAACATTACAATGGGACAATGAGCATTGGTCACAATACCTCTTAGCACAGGTGGGATAGATTTAATGTGTTCACTTATTTTTCTATTTTACTCTACACCTGTCTCCTTACCGCCTGATTTCTGTACTAAACACCATACTCTCATGAGTCGATTTGTCTGGTCTAAGACCAAACCTAGACTGAAGTTGTCAGTGCTATGTGCAACCAAGGAACATGGAGGGATGGGTCTCCCAAATTTTTAAGAATTTACTTAAGAATTACTACCATGCAGCAAGGCTATTGGAGATCCCAGATATACTACAGTGGCGTGAAAAAGTATTTGCCCCCTTCCTGATTTTCTCTATTATTGCATATTTGTCACACTGGATGTTTTCAGGTCTTTAGACAAAATGTAATATTAGATAAAGGGAACCTGAGTGAACAAATAACACTTGTTTTTTTTTTATTTCACTTATTTAATGAAAAAAAGTTAACCAACACCAATTGGCACTGTGTGAAAAGTAATTGCCCCTTACACTTAATAACTGGTTACGCACATTTAGCTGCAATGACTGCAACCAAACACTTCCTATAATTCAATATCAGTCTTTCACATCGCTGTGGAGGAATTTTAACCACTCTTCCTCGCAGAACTGCTTTAATTCAGTAACATTTGGTAGGTTTCGAGCATGAACTGCTCGTTTCAGGTCCACCACAGCATCTCTATTGGGTTTAAGTCTGGACTTTGACTAGGCCACTCTAAAACATTAATTTTACTTCTTTAGCCATTCTGATGTGGACTTGCTTTTGTGTTTTGGATCATTGTCTTGCTGCATGATCCAACTACGCTCAGCTTCAGCTGACGGAAGGATGACTGGACATTCTCCTTAAGAATTTTCTGGTACAGAGCAGAATTCATGGTTCCTTTAATTATGGCAAGTCATCCAGGTCCTTAGGCAGCAAGCATCCCCACACCATCACACTACCACCACCATGTTTGACTGTTGGTATGGTGTTCTTACTGTGGAATGCTGTGTTTGCTTTACGTGAGACATTATGGGATCCATGTTGTCCAAAAAGTTCCACTTTGGACTCATCTGTCCATAGAACATTTTCCCAAAAGGCTTGTGGATCATCCAGGTGCTTCTTGGCAAATGAGAGACGAGCATTTATGTTCTTCTTGGTTAGCAGTGGTTTCCGCCTTGCTACTCTCACATGAAGCCCATTTTTGCCCAGTCTCTTTCTGATTGTGGAGTCATGAACACTGACCGTAGCTGAGGCAAGAGAAGCCTGCAGTTCTTTGGATGTTGTTTTAGGATCCTTTGAGACTTCTTGGATGATTTTACACTGCGCCCTTGGAGTAATTTTGGCAGGCCGCCCACTCCTGGGAAGGGTCACTACTGTTCCAAGTTCTCCATTTGAGATTATGGCTCACTGTGGTTCGATGGAGTCCCAGAGCCTTAGAAATAGCTTTGTAACCCTTTCCAGACTGATAGAGGGCAACAAAATGTTTTTCTGATCTTTTCAGGAACTTCCTTTGATCAAGGCATAATGTGCTTGTTGAATCTTTGAGCTGGCAATGTGACTCTGATGGTAAGGGCCAAAATAAGTGAGGTTTATATTGAGCAGGGCTGGCTGTAATCAAGCCTGGCTGTGTTCAATCAGCTGACTCTAATTATCCCTTTAATTGGGTTGATTTAACTAGGGGGCAATTACTTTTTCACACAGTGCCAGTTGGTGTTGGTTAACTTTTTTTCATTAAATAAATGAAATAAGTAAAAAAAAAAAGTGTTATTTGTCCACTCAGGTTCCCTTTATCTAATATTATATTTTGTCTAAAGACCTGAAAACATCCAGTGTTACAAATATGCAATAATAGAGAAAATCAGGAAGGGGGCAAATACTTTTTTCACGCCACTGTATATAAAAGACAAAATAATTGGGAGCATGATTTGGGAGCTAATTTGTCATCTATGGTAAACGTTTCCTCTTTTCCAGTCATCCGATTAACATTCTTAGTAGTATGGTCCATTAGTGATCACTGGACAAGTTCCACTATCCAGTCTTGGGTCTGTGTCATCAAAGACAAGAAACTCTCTAATGTAATATCAGTTTTGACACCAATAGCTTGCTGCCCCTCCTTTATTCCAGCCACTATGGATCCTACATATAGGTGAAAGGGCTTACCCAGTTCCCAGTTGAGTTTGGTTTATTGATCATCCAACAGAAATTGTGGACATTTCAATGTGTACAAACATTTAAAAAGACACTCATTTGAATAACACACATTACAAAATCTCTAGGGATACAAAAATACAATGTACAAAATAGTGCAAAACATGCACTAGATAGGTCCATAACTCTTATTTCATGGTGACTATGTTATCTATAGGTCAGTTTGTACTTCACCGATTAAGTGGTCTTTCTCATTTTTTATTTATTTTTCGGTCTTAAGTACAGCTCCTACTAAGCGTGCTATCATTTCAGCATTTGTTACAGTCAGAGGAGGTAATAAATTAAACTCTGCAACATAATTTAGATTTTCATTTTTTAGTAAAAAGTCCTTCAGGATAGCATTTCTACTAAGACTATACAAGGGACACTGATAAATGATATGGTGAGTTGTATCTTGAAACCCTCTGTTACATGGGCACATCCTATCTTTGTCTAAGTGGTTATTAAAGGGCATGTGCTTGAATGTAATTAGGTCAAAGCTTATCCAAGTGATCAATCTCCTGTGAAAAGGAGACAAAGGTAGTAACAGGTCATCTTCAATCCTGTGGGCTATTTTATTGTCTTTTAGTCATAGGGCCTGTCTCTGAGATTTAAGTGTAGCCATGTCAAGCTTCTGCACCAGCTGGTAAATTTTCCTTTTCATAATCACCTTAAATTGTACAGAAATAACAATGTTTCTAAGATAGTCCTTCCATAAATGAGTGAGATTAATCTTCTCTAAAGTAGTCAGCAAAAATTGTAACCAGGGGGAGACAATACCCTTGTTATTCTAGCTGATCTTTTCCTGTAGACAGCTAAATGGAAGAGTGTTAGATGAATTGTTAATAATCTTTAGCCAGTATGACACTAGTCTAAGTTCAAACAAGGTGGAAATAGTAATTCTGTCCAATTCTCCATGAACTATAGCAAATGATGTTGACGTGGGAAATTGAAGCAAAGATTTGTAGTAGTATAACAAGGGTACCCCAAGTTTACAGAGTATTTTTAACCCCAGACTTCCACCCCATACAAGATAATGGGGTTTAATTTTGCCTCCCCAGTTGTGAGTGCAGGCCCTACAGAGTTTCCACCATAATTAAGATTAAGGTGCAGCAGTGCTTTAGCAACATGTCTAGTTGTATTGCATTGATCTCTGAGGTGTTTAGTTAAGCAATAAGGCACAACAGGGTGTGGGTTATTGGGGATCTACCCATGCCTTGTGTGGTGTGTCATGAGGCACAGCCGAGTGACAAACACACAAGAAGTGGGTAAATCACCTAATATCTCACACCCTGGAGTGCCTTATTGCGATTAATACAATGGACCCATATGTAATATACATTTAAAATGTGTTTAATTATGTTTTTTAAAAATGCCATTTCACAGCCGTGGGTTATGCAGGACTTACCCACAGCCATGTGATATGTTTTGACCAATGAGGTTACAGGATTTTCACACACCATTGGTATAATCCATTTTAAATTAGATGTTACTTGCCCAAATAGGTATATGCTGATACAATTTCAATAGGATTTTTATCTAAGTAGAATCTTAAGGAAGAGGAATTATCCTGAAAACCATGATTTTAGTATTCTTAAGATTTATTTTTAAGTTAAGCGCATCACACTTGGGTTTTAGGATGTTGATTTTCTGCTGTAGGCCCTGCTTGGACAGGGAAAACAATACCAGGCCATCTGCATAGGCTAAAATGTGGTAGGAGACCGTATTTATTTTTGGTTGGTCAAGTGACAGATCATCTTGAAACAGAAGACGGTGGTCTATATAAAGACTAAATAACAAGGGGGGCAATAGGCATCCCTGTTTAACTCCTCTGTTTGTGTTATAAATTCTGAGAGGTTACATTGATTATCATATCTGATGACTGTGCTTGTAATATTGTGTGATAAATATATTGGTAGAAGAACTTCTAGGGGGAGCCCTCTGTTAAAGAACATATCCCACAAAGTCTCTCTATTTACTGAGTCGAAGACAGCAGAGAAATCTATGAACAAGGAGAATAACTTTGATTTCCTTATGGTAATATATTTATCTAGTAAGTGGGAGATGATATATACAGTAAGTTATCTGTTGTAGAATGATTTTCTCTGAAACCTGCTTGATACATGAATAAGGGACTTGTATGATCTATCCAATTTTGAAGTTTTGTCAATAGTATCATGGTGAGTATCTTGGAACTTATATCCAACAAACTAATAGGCCTAAAGTTATAGGGATCATAGAAATATCCTTTTTTGTGGAAAGGGATGATGATGTCCTTAGTCCATGAGATAGGAATGGACTTCTGAGATGAACAAATGTTAAATAGACAAGAGAGCAAGGAGACCAAAAGTCTTTAACATCTTTGTAAATATCTGATGAAATGGCATCAGGACCCAGTGCCTTATTCCTTGCCAATTTCATTATTACATCATCCAGTTTTATTTGTGATAGACATGGGAAAATAAGGTTTTCGAGTTAACCAGTTCGGTATTTTGTCAGGGATCCCTGTTAATTGTTCCTTATAAAATATTCTTTGTAATGATCAACCCATGTGTCTTTTGGTATGTAAACAGTAAGACATGGATGACATTCATTAGTCCCTGTTGCCAGTAACTTCCAAAATGTTTCGATATCATTTTTTTTGCTTGCCTGAAGCATAAACTCCCATTGTTTTTAGAACAGTCTATTTTTTATGCTTTAAGAACTTTGCATATTGTTTTTTCTACAATGATTTAAGTGTCTTAAATAAATTCTGGTTGGATTTTTTCTAGTATCTCTAATAAGTCTCCCTAGATTCCCTTTGGCTTTATAGCATGATGAATCAAACCAAGTCTTTGCCCTTCGACTGATCTTTCCTGAAGTATAATTTTTTTTCTGATATTTTCATTTAGAGAGTCCATGTGTACAAACATTTCCTAAACCAGAATTTGGGTATGTTTAGCAATATCACATGGGAGCCTAAAAGTTTCCAGTATTCCCAATAACAGCTCCCAAGTTCTTTCAGTAAACAGAATTCTATGTTTGCCTCTCAAAGTCAGTGAGGTCAGATGACTCTGGACCTCAGCAAGGGATTCTTGTTGATTTTGAAGACAAATATGTCAACATAATGGAGCATGACCACTTTATGGTCTCATGCTGATACAAAGTTTCTTAAATATCTCATAATGTTCTTGTGGGCACAAAATATGATCAATAACACTCTGTCCTACTGCTGAGAAGAAGATGGGATTGCCTAAAGTGTCCCCCTCTATTCTGACATTCAGTACAAGATACTTATTATTCTTTAGAACATTTTTGGAACTTGGCCCCCTGATAATTTGTGTGCTTGTCCAGACTATTTCTATTGGGCATGTCTCCCAAGTAAATATGTTTCTGTATATTCTCCAGGTTATCATAACTAGCAATCCTGGCACTAAAATTTCCAACGATCAAAGTAATACTAGAAGGGAATTTCAGGAAAAATTATTCCAAGTCAGAGGATAGATTATCCAAAATGGTTGGGGGATTATTATTAGTTAGGGAACCGGGAAGTAGATACACATTAGCCAAAATAAATAGAATATTATCCCATTTAACTACTGATATTATGTATTCAGTCTTAATTATACCATGATCAATGATTTCCATGCTTTGCCCAATCTTAATGTACATAGCAAGGACACCTTTGGTGCTACCAAATTTCTTAGACTTTACTGCAGGAGAAAAAAATCAGCTCATATCCATCGATAATAATCATGACCAAAGACCAAGTTTCTTGAAAACATATTACTTCAAAATTGGCATTTAGTGAGCACCATTCAGAGTCAGACAGCTTACCCAGCAAACCAGCAATATTCCACACCAGAAAGTTGTTTTTGTTAGCCTGAGTAAGAGAAAAAATTAATATGGCTGAACCCTCATCACTAGAGGCATCCTGTCATAATTCTCCTCCAGGATTGGCAGTACTAGGGTAACCATTAGTCAAGTTATGCATATCACCTGCCAGGATGTTCCACTTGTCCAGCTCAGTTGCATTATCTAAGATCTGTTGGTATATTCTGGGAGATTTTATATACATATTTATTTGAGTTTCCTCATCCTGGGAATGAACCCTTTCTATAAGTGGTGCAACCTGGACTGAACTATCTAGGGTCAAACTGCCTTTTAGCATCATAGACACTAAAGATCAGAGTGTGTTTCTTTTTTCATCTAGAAGACGGGGAGATCAAAAAAGGTCAAAACTTTACAAGGATCCTGATGCTGTGGATTAGGATCCATTTTGTCAAAAGTTCCATTTCAAATCTTTTAGAATGGTTAGTGTCTCTAAGTACTGCAGTATATCCTTAAATTGAGAGGAGGGATTGGACACCACCCAAATGGTGCTTGAGGACACTGGAGGAGAAATCCCAAGAGTCAACTGTTCTAGTCATTGTTGTTTGAACCATACCTTTTAAGCGAAGTTCATATCAGACACCATGATATAAATGGGTACCAGGGGTCCAGTATATCACTACTTATAAATATGACATGTTCTCTAACATTTAGGATCTCCAGTTCAGCATTAAATAAGTGGATGACTAGGTTAGTCAAAGTTTCCACTGTCTCTTGTGGTTTTAAGAACATACCCAATATTCCTAAAACTACTTCATTACCTGTTATTTTTTTTTTCAAATATTGATTTTTCATTAAGTCTCTTATGGTAGTGGGGGGCCCTGTTAATCCGTGAATGGTTGGATATTAACTTATCAGCTTTAATTTCCCTTCCCCACTAGTTTTATGACTGGTTATTCAACTTAATGAGGATCCCACTACGTGATTTGACTGTTTATTTTTTTAGATTTATGCTTATAAGTTACATCCTCCTTAAGAGATGTTCTGTTCTGCTTTTGAATTAGGATTTCAGGAATCACAAAAGGGGGGACAAGTTTTAGAAGGTATTTGTTATTTGCTTACTGGTAGGGCCGATGGTGTCCTTTCCTTTTGGGTTTCTGTTCTTTTTTGCTTTATTAATTTTATGTTTTTTCCCTTTGTTTTTCTGACCTTTTCTGTTTTTGCCCTGAGGTGAATCAGTGATGATTAATGTAGAAAAGGATAGTTTCCTGACCACTCCTTGGTGTGCCAGATGGTGTTAATTTGTTAGTTTTTCAATGGCGGCCGCTTGGTCCTCAACTATTTTGGTTAGTTGTTCAATTTTGTTTTTTAGATTATTTAAGGCTTTCAGTAAGACAATATTGGCCATAATAAGGTGGGCCAAGGCCTTGATGGTATATTTAGATAGTGTATCTTGGCATTGTTCCAGGAAATTAGGCTCTATGTCAGTTTTTTCAACCTCTTCATCCAGTTTCTTAAAAACAGTATTAGGTGAGCCACCTAAAATCAAGTAGTCTAAGTCCAGGGCTTGTTTCAGGGAGTTTGTGGTATCAGATGTAATGTTTAAAGGACTAAAAAATTCTAACTTAGTAAAATGGGTATCTTGTTCAACTCTTAAATATGTCTTCTTTGGAGTTATCTCTTTTATATTTTCACTATGCACTATCGTTACCTCCTTAACCTTAACTACTTCCATGTGCTCTGGGGAAACTCTGTGTGTAATAGGGAGAAAGTAATCTGAGATTATTTCTTTCTTATTAGGATCCAGAATCTCACTCTTTTTAACCTTGTTGTTAGTTTTTTTTTCTACCTTTTCCTACCCCTGGGTTTTTTGGGGTTAGGGGCATAGTCCCTTAGTTCCAAGTCAGAGTATGCCTCAAAATCAGGTGAAACCTCCTTAGTGACTTCCTTGGCCTTAGATCCAAGGAGAGCTGAAGTGGAATATATATGAGGGTCGGGATGCTTTTCTGGCCCTTGTTTTTATTCATCCTGACAGATAAAGTCACCCACCTTTATTGTGTTTTATTTTGATTGCTTACACCTATCAAAATAATCTAGTTCTACTGCCTCTGCAAAAGTAAAAGGTCTGTTCACTTCAACTGGCATTGAGGTGGGCAAAACCAGGTCCTCTGAAAAATGCTACCATTTTGCTTAGGTCCCTTTTTGACAACAATTTTACCACCCCTGGTATGCATCTTGAGAACCTAAAAGAGAGTTAAAGGTTAAAATGTTAAGCAACAAGAATTGCCACAAAATATGTCCACTAGATGTAGTCAGCTTTTCTAAGAAGGTGTCCACTTAATGGAGTGATAGAATTTGGACTGTGGCAGGTAGTTCTTAAAATAATGCCCAGTGCCCGTTTATCTTTCCAGGATAAATACAAATGGGAGTTAAACCATAAAGGGAGCCAAAGAGATCCAAACAGCAACCAGTGAAGTCTGTAGGTGCAAATACGACCCAAGTCAAATTCACAGTGTGTATCACAAGTCCTTTGCCAATACCAATTTTTGGATTCTCAGGTTGTAAGAAAAATCTTCAAGTAGAAAGTGATAAAAAGTAGAGGGTTGTATGGAAGAGTCTACTGCAAAAGCACTAGTTCTTCTAGTGAGAAAGTAGAGAGTCCCCAGTCCAGAAGATCCCTTGTTCACTATAATTCATAAAACTATCTCATATTCTTCGACATAGCCAGGTCTTGTGTAACCAGTTTTTAAGGCTGTGCTCTCCAAATAACACCTTTCTTAGTGTAACCCAGAGCAGGAAAGGGAGGGAAGATCAGCTGTATCCTTAACTATAACCTTGTTAAAGAAGAAAGAAAAGTCTGATTAAGGGTATAGGCAGGGAGTCAATTAAAAATATTAATGGTAAGTGTGGATGGTAGAAACATTAATAAGATATGTTAAAGTATAATTATAGTGATAATCTTTCAAGTCTCCTTAAAAGTCAAGTAATTTGCAACCAGTTCCCAGTGCTCAAACAAAACTAGCTATGTTAAAGAACTAGAAATCAGTCACCAATTGCAAACTGGGCAAATTTAATGTGGATTCACCTTGTCCGGCTCTCCGCATAGCCAAAAAATGACCAGACACTGGCGTTATGCAATGTGCAAAATGAAAAAGGCTCAAATAAAATTCTAAAAACATACATAAAACACCAAATAGCTAAAAATAATCTAACATAAAAAAGACTTGTTGGGTACCGATTCTAAGTTTTAAGTGTTTTAAACACTTACTTGGCAAGGTCCTTAAGATGTTTAACTGTGGCAAAACCAAGCAACATGACTGCAAATAGGTTCTTCATAACTGTACCAGAGTCTTACTCAGATGATGTTCACTATACTAACGCTAGGCTAGCTCTGGTACTCAGATACTACTAGCTGAAGTAAATGGTAACCTGGGTTTACTAAAAATATCAGCCGGTAAAAAGCCCTGTGTATTTTACCTGATAAGGTGGTCAGAGCAAAATGGTGATCAAGGGATAGCACGCCACGCATGTGCAATATAAAAAAAATCATATGGCAAAGATGGAGCACAAGGTTAAAAAAAAAAAGAAAAACATTTTTTAAGCAAAAAAGATGTAATTATGTTGGGATGAGTTAGGCTGAACAAAAGCTCAGAACCCTAGTAAAATGTACACTCTTGTTCCCACAAAGGGCTAATTTCACTAATTGTGAGCCTGAAAATACCTAAGTGATACCACACCAACATAGGTATGTAATAGTAGCCTGTAAAGAAAAATGGAAATGTTTAAAGTACAGGAGGAGAGTGAACACTTATACACAAATACCGTACAAGAAATGTGAAAATGTGAGAGGAGTATAAAACATAACTATAATAGTAGAGGGACAGGAGTGAGCTGCATAAAAGAAACCAACTCTCCCTACAAGGCACTTTTAAAAGACTCTTTCAGTGTGCTGCAAAAAATAACAATCCAGGTGGGTGCTCCTGAGTCTCTTATTTTTTTCCTTTCTATCCAAATTTTCTCCAAGACCTCATAAGGCTATCTTTAGGTACCTCATCCAATTTTGTTCCCAGTGGTCAACCCCCCACAGGGTTCCCTGCTTTCCTCCAGCCAGGTGGGCTACTCTGCCACTGGAGAACTCCAGGCACCTGAGGGAGAAAAAGCAGCTGCAGGGAAAAGAAGACACAACTCCTAGTCACACAAGGTGGTCTGGGAAGGTCACTAGACTCCAACAAAACAGGTGAAAACTACAATAAGAGTTTTAAATTTTGCTAAAAGCAATGCTAAAAGCAGCACCTGTTTTAAGGTAATGGTGGCATACTTTACCTTGGTGGGAAATGGTGTTCTAGTGACCCTGATTCTCCAGTTACTCCTCAGCAGGTGAGCGTGCAGCAACACAGCAGAATCCAGAAAGAAAGCATCCAACATGTGAACCTGACCATCCTAGATCTCATTTTTACCTATACCTTTAAAATCATGCTTTCCTTCTATGTTCCCAGTGAAGTCTGGGTTACTTCAACCTGCTTTGGAAGTTCTTTGCATTTTTGCCTCATGTTTACACTCAGGACATAGTAGGGACTGTGTTTCTTGTCCTACTGTATAGCTTACTTCAGGACTGTACAACACATCATGTTGAAGATTTTCAACAAAAATGGCAAGAGTAAATACCCCTTGATCTTCTGGAAAAGCACTGGGTGCTTATATACCAAGAAGTACACAGAGCTACCAGAGCTGCAACCTGGCAAGAATTCAGATGGATTTTGGTTACCAGATATTTTCATACCCTGCTTATAACATGCCACATTCAAGTTTCTTATACATACCTTTGTTGGAGACAGTGTCATGAAGTCTCTACACACACCCATATTTTCTGGTCTTGCTCCCACACTAGCACCCTTCTGGTCAGATGCTCTTGACTGTATAAAAGACATCCTTATGATTACCCACGATCTTCAAATACAGCACCTTATTGTTTGGCTTTCTTTAAGCATGGTGAAAAGCAAGTTGGAAAGAAAGTGATGGAATATTTGTGTTGCTGTTGCTTGCAAATATATTACTTTTAAATGGCTCACCCCTAATATTCTGATGAGACAGGACTGGATCACTAAATACAAAGAGATTCAAGATGTGAAGATAATCACAGCTTGAGAACATTTGCAAACTGAACAAGATAAAGGGATGTGGATGCCTTTTATGTCAGTTCTCAAAACGGTTGAAGGCACTTCAGTACTGGATCAGCTGGTTCACATTGATTTATAAACACAATCGTCAGTCACTCATGTGGGAGCATAAGACACCTAGAGATCCTGTTTAGCAATGCCCTGCTCCATCCATATGGTGGAATAACACAGGTCCACAGTGAGATGGCCTGGATGGGTTAGTTGGTAATAGCCTAAGAACCTTCAATTTGCTGTGGGAGGGATGAGGCTCATTCATTTCCTTTTTCTTGTTAATTCACTTACATCCAAGTCTTTCAGGTATTAATCCTACTGCCTGTTGATCTGACAGGGGCCCTATGCAGGTTCCAATATATATTGTGGCTGGCAGTATAGCCTAGTGGTTTGAGTAATTAGCTGTGAATGAGCATGGTACATCCAGCATAACTGGGTTTGATTCCCACAACATCCACTTGCATACTGTGTGACTCTGAGCAAGTCTCTTAACCACCCCAGTTCTCCCAGATTACCCCTGAAAGCAGAAACCTGTGCCTAGTGGGCCTTACCCAGTTACCAAAAGAATAAAATAAAAAAAAAATTAAAAAATTGTGTAGTGGCTTGTGCTTATACAGACACAGCTGTGTGTGAATGTTGTACTGCGTGCATGAAGTATGGGTGGCTGCTGAAGTGCAGGCCCCCCTTCTGTGATCAGAAAGCCCCATGGGGTCTGCACCTCTTCAGCCAGAGGTACAGCAGCACCAGCCAGGATGCAATGCAGAAATGCTAAAGTATATCACAAAAATTATGCAGTATGCTGCAGGGAACAGTGTAATTCAATGGCAATTAAGCACTTTTTTACTGCAGTATTTTGTGACATGTCATTTAATGCAAGCCACTGCGCTGTATCATGGCTGGCTCCACTGTACTCATGTGCACTGTACAAGGTAACTCACTAGATGGCATGATCTATTAGTGCATGCTTTTCTATATGCATCTGTGTAACCGAAAAATTACTTTTTCTTTGAACAATTTCTAGATTTACGCTGAAACCATTATACCCACATTGTCACAGTACTTTTGTCTGCATAACTACAGGCCCCACAAGGGCCTACCCTTCTGAAGCCAGAAGTCAGTGTGTATGTCTTACACCTGTGGCTGAAGAGGTTCAGGCCCTTCAGGGGCCTGCAATTCTACAGACAGAAGTAGTGTTGCAGTTTTGGTATCATGGATTTAGTGACTACTGTGCTTCTGCAGACAAAGGTCAGTGTGTATATCTTACCTCAGTGGCTACAGAATTGCAGGCCCATCAAGCGTGTATGTCTTACAGTGTGTATGAGTATCTAAGGCTACAGAAGCACTGGCCCCATAGGGGCATGCACTTCTGCAGGCAAAAGAACTCCTGTAATTTGGGTATTGTAGATTTGTATCTATTGTTGCAAGGGACAGTGGACCTGTGCATCTCTGCACAGAAGCAGTGTTGTGACTTGAGTATTGTGGATCTGTATCTGCAGCAACAAGTGAGTATGTATGTCTTGCAATGTGCATACTGCAAATACAAATCAATGAAGATAGCATATCAGTGTTCTAGCATTTGTGTCATCTGGAAAAAGTTGTATGTTTGTCTTTCCTGATGATGGCTGTCTGTGGTTGCTTGTGTGGTGTTGTCCTTTTTCTCCTTTGGGGAGGGCAGTTAAGATTGAAAAACCCAATACCACATTTCTCTACTTTTACTACATTAAGTTGAACCCCAACTGCTGCATTAACACAGTTTTTTTTTTTGCAAAGAATAAATATATATATATATATATATGTGTGTGTATTATGGTAGCATGGTAGTGCTACCATAGTTAGGGTTGAGGAGCCATTTCTATGTTAAGCCCCAAAATTTTGCACCTTAATAACTTTGCAACTGTTTGATGGAGTTGCCTGAAGTTTGGAATGCATGATCAAGAACCATAGGCCTTGGCATCTGCCAAGTTTCATACTGGTCGGATACACGGCTGCGGAGTTATTAAGCATGATTTGCGCGCATGTTTACGCTTTTTCTCGAATTCTACAGTCGCACGTACAGGTCGCACGGTTTGTGTGACCAGCCCAAAATCTTCAGGGAACATGCCGGGTACCTGATGTGCCTTTCAAGATTTGGTGAAAAATATTAAACGGTTCAAAAGTTATTCAAAACAATTTCCAATTATAAGTCAATGGGAAAAGTTAACAAAAGTTCAACACTTTCAGAATGCATTTTTACTTTCACAAATGGGCCTGTTACTTTCGCAAATCCACCATTTTGTTTTCAGTTGGTGATCAGAAAAATGCTTGGCATTTAAATTTGGGACCCTCTAGCAACTTAATTATTTTTGTATTCACCTAGTCGGACCATGAGGATGCTAGCCATGTCTTTATTTTGGGGTAAAACACCCCAGAAATATGTTTTTCAAATTTCTGAAAAAAGTACTTTCACAAATTACTTTCATGCTTACGAAGGTGTCTCAAATTTTTGTGAAAGCTTTCGCAAATTGCGACAGTAGTTTTCTAGTCTGTGGGAAAATGACAGCAATTCTTTGGCACTGCACTGCAAAAGAATGGTTGGGAGTTTTGGGCTGAAATTTGGAGGGAACGCAGCCGACATCTCACAGATGTGCCTTTCAGTGTTGTATTGAAAAAATATTACACAGCGGCAAAGTTATGCTCTCCAAAGTTGATGTTTTTTCCCATAGGATAACATTGCAGCGCCCGACGCATTACAGGAAACCTTTGGCACCCTGCTGCAAAATAACGGTTTGGTCTTTTTTCCTGAAATTTGGAAGGAAGACAGCCAACAGCCCACAGATGTGCCTTTTGGTGGTTTAGTGAAAAAATATTACAGGGAGGCATAGTTATGATGCTCCAAACTTCTCTTTTTTCCCCATAGGATAACATTACGGCAGTCGCCGCGCCTTTCAGGGCCCGTATCTCGGAAGCGGTGCAAGATTACGGACTTTTCATTGAAAACTGCTTAGCCCCTAATGGGGCTAAGCATAAACCAGCCAGGACAGTCATAAATCATATAACTTTTACATTTTTTTCACGCCATACGGTTCCTGAGATATAACCTATTTAGTATTCCAAGTCCTCATTTTCTGCTCGATACCCATTATTATGCATACATTCTTTGTACTCACTGTCTTTCTCTATGCAGCTTTGGGAAAACCAACCTGTGTGCTTACATTACTGTTACCATTGCCCTTTCGCTTGCAGTTCCGTGCCCGTTTCACTTACCGTTGACGTCTACGCCACCATGTACGTTATCCTATGCGTTTTCATTTGCACTTGCGTTTCTGTTATTTTTTGCCATTTGTGTCTACAGTACTGTTTCTCTTTCTGTTTCACTTTGTGTCACCATGCCCATTGACATTTTCATTTGCAGGCACCATGTTACTATGTGACAACACATCACGTGGCAGACCATTCCAGTCTACGCCACCATGTGCATTACCCTTTCTGTTCTCATTCACGCTTGCATTACCATGTGTGACACTGTTAGCGCTTCTGTTTGCGTTGCTCTTCCTGTTACTATGCCACAAGACCTCATGTGGCGGGAGGGCCCCGCGCTCCTGCCGCTGCATTACAGGCCCCGCGCTCCCGCTGCTGCATTACATTCATTATTTCTCGTTATCATTCTCAAAAAGAAGAGAAATTAGAGGCAAAAAAATCAATTTAATGCATTAGTTAGGGTTGTTCCACAGCGACAAAAGTGAGGAATTCACTGTTAGGGTTGAAAACCTAACTCTAGTCCCCAGCACCACACACACAGACACACACACACACGCATGCAAGTATGGGGAGGACCAAGTCAAAACAACCAATGACAGACATCCAGCAGCAGGTGACAGAAATAACAAACAATTGTCTAAATGTACTACGAGACATCCCCACCCACCTGACCAGGTACTGCATGCTCAATGGAGATCAACAGCAAAACTGAGGCCATGTACACCAAACGTACACATCCCTGATTGCAGCTGCACACAACATACCACACTTAGTAGTTGCATGGCCTTACCTACCAATGCCCCACACCAGACCACAACTGGTACTGTGCCGTTAGTCAATATAAATGCTGAAGGTGCATGATGACAGTTGTATAAAGGTTTTAACACTAGTGAGTATACATTAATTAAGAGAAGTACATAAATTAACTACAAGACAGTAGCATGCTCAAGATAAAAGTAGTGTTACATTTTGCAGTGACTAAATATATATATATATATATATATATATATATATATATATATATATATATATTCACCATAACATAACCCAGATCCCAGATAGACCATCTTAGGGTAGCTGGTTCATTCCACTAGGATGTCAAACAGACGAGGCACACTGATGAGTTCTGGTAGGATGAAACACGCGCCTGTTTCTTCTTTTGGCACCCTTTGCAAATTGTGTGAGATGCCTAATAATAAGCATTTGTCCATGCTGAATGTTTGCTTGATTGTAGCTGTTGTGTAGTTGTTGGGCATAGATAGCGCAGAGACTAAAATTAACAAATTAATAACACAAGTTGCAATAATGAAACTGCTATGATTGGGAAATTAAGAGTTTTGCACATAATGTTGCTTTTTTTCTTAGACTGTGAGCTTGAGTTTTCAAACTAACTTATATGGTCAAATAGAGACTGCCCTCAAAAATAGTAGTCACCCTCAAATAATAGCCTTATGTCAAAACCAAAGTTTGAAATAAAAGTTGCCCTCAAATAGAGACCACAGCTAGAATTAATGGGCTACCTCCAGTTTGAAGAACAGGCAGTTAGTACAGGTTTACTGAATAACCGCTACATGTTCTGATGACCCAAGGATGTGGTGAGAGACAAGACAACCTTCCCTCTTCCTGGCCAACACAGAAACACAGCTTTTTTAACTATATTTAGTGAACTGAGATAGCTGTAATTTTATTTCACACATAACACATTTCCATACTTATAAGTGGATTGCTATCAAATCACGTTTGATTTTATAATTAAAATGTAGCAGTTAGCAGGGCCAGTGTAATAAAATACTCACATCAAGGAGGCAGAGCTTGCCAGCCAAGATGGTGGCAGACTAATTTAGTTGGAGAAGATCCCTAATACCAAATAATTTGTCCATCTGACAAATGAGAGGTTCTTGACATGGCAAAGTGGTCTTAAAAGAAGCGGCAAGTTGAGAGCTTCTGATGAATACCATCTGGGACTTAATACCTCCTAATTGAAGAACAAGGGCTTCGTGTGAAGTGCCATAGAAGGGGAATGATGGCAGTAGCCTAAGAGACAAACGGAAGCAGCAGGACATATTACCACAGTGTGGTACCATGAGTCAGTACCAGAGACAGAGCACAGCATCAACTCCAGTGGCAGCAATGGCACAGCAGTGGGCTGCACCCATAGAAACAGAACTGGCCAAAATAACTAACATGCTTAACAGGGTGCTAGCTGACACAGCTGAGCTGAAACATACTGCTACCAAAATTAATGAAGAACGAACAGCGCTGTCCATGAGAGTAGCTGGCATGGACGTGGTGGTGAAACAACATGGGGAAGCCTTACATGACCATTTTTTACAGCTCAGAGATCATGACAATAAACTGAACTACCTACTTTACAAGGTCAATGATTTAGAAAATAGAGCAAGGAGAAAGAATGTGAGGTTGGCAGGGATTCCAGAAGGGGCAAAGGGGCAAGACATGATTACTTTCCTATGCATCACCCTACCTCAGATGTTGCAGTTGAATAACGCTGCCCCACCCAAACTTGAACAAACTTGCCCCAAGGCCAAAACAGGGAGAATGGCCAAGACCTATTCTATGTAAATTTCTAAGGTATTCTGAAAAGGAGATGTACCTAAGAGTGGTGAGGGAGAGAGGGCAAGTGACATGGGAAGGGCACAATGTGCAGCTGTATCAAGATGATTCCTACAAGCTTTCCAAAAAGAGAAAAGCCTACGCTGGGGTTAAACAAAGACTGTACAAATGAAATATTCCAGTGTCTCTGAGGTACCCTGTGATGCTAAGAGTGCAATACAGAAGAGAATATATTACTTTTAATATACCACAAGAAGTGGAATGCTTTCTGTCTGAGGTCAAAATTGATAGGAATGATGCAACCTACTATCCATCTTTGCCATGAGACGAGGCCTTGCAGGATATGAATACTACACCTGTGAAAGCGAGCAGCCAGCCCTCTTCTCAGCGAGGTGAGGTAAATCCAGGATAACCCCCCCTGGCACAAGCAAAGAGGGAAAGACCCAAGAAAAAATCCAAGAATGAATCAGAGAGCAGGATCTCCCCCAAAAGAACCAGATCAAAAAGTCTACAAAGCCAAAGGGTGCTGTCAGATGCAAGCAGCACTTCACCCAGACTGATGCTGATTAAAGCATCAGATATGAAGCACTGTGCGAACTAGAACCCACCATGCTGAATTTAACTGCTGCACAG
Organism: Neoceratodus forsteri; assembly: GCA_016271365.2. Classification (NCBI taxonomy): domain Eukaryota; kingdom Metazoa; phylum Chordata; order Ceratodontiformes; family Ceratodontidae; genus Neoceratodus; species Neoceratodus forsteri. The sequence goes on from CM028131.1 coordinate 934,641,390, forward strand.
GACAGACAAGAAGGAGAATTGGCTGAGGTGGGCATCCAGCAGGAGGATTGGCTACCTTTCTGCAGAGAATGGGCAGAGACAGTGACCGAAGTCATTAAAGAACAGCAACCGCAGTCAGCATAGCCGCTAGAGCAGAGGACACACGAGAAATGAAGGTGGGTGACAGACAGTATTTGTTAAGGAGAGACACAAGCCCCCTCCCTTTTGATGGCATCTGTTGCATTGTTTCCCTTTCCATACTATTAAAACTGGCTACCACAATGAATGCCCAGCTACAGCCGAATAGCAGCGCAGATGTATCAGAAGCCATGAGACAGACACAGAAGAAGATGGTAATGCAGGTACTATGCAGGGGGCAATTGTTCAGTATTGACCCTCTGGATGGTCTTAAATGTACATATTGGATGATGGTGGGTGAGAGTGGTTTACAGCTTGTAATGTGGGCTATGTTGTTTTTACAGAGCTGCAGCTGTAAGGGAAAAGGACGATGCGTAGTACAGATAAAGCGTTGGGGAAAATGTGGATTGTGAGTGAGGGGTATGGGGTGAAGCTAAGTAATGTTGAAGTTGGGATGGGAAGCTTTTGAGCAGTGAGGGGGCACAAATGGGATTCAGGGAAGATATAGTTCCATCAGGAAGACAGGGGAAAGGGCTTTCTTCTTTTTCTTTTTTAAATAAAATGAAGGAGGGCTTAGTGGATGAGTATTTTATCAGCAGTGATGTATGGACCTCCTCATAGTAACTTCTAGTAGATGCTGCATCACCCCTCTCATGAGTGCACCAGACCCATATTGTGACCAGGGGACAGAGACTATGCCAAGGACTGATCTCAGAACTTTAAGAAGCGCTAGGGACCTCTCGGTATTTAAGGGAGGAGATTAATGTCTGTGAGCAGCTGAGATAATGCCGATGCAAAGGTCCTAATAGTTCTAGAAATTCCCCCCAGGGGAGGTTTCCAAGGAAAATGGTGCTCTGAGAGGAAATGGGAGTGTTAAGCCTAAGTGGGGAGCCACATCCCTATGTAGCATAAGAAAGTTTACACCCGCAAAGAAGTTATATTCTGTTAGGTGTTTACTGGGGTTATACCAGTTGTTTGTTCATTTTGTGACAAGTTCTTCACAGCGTAAGAGCCCTTGGGAGGAGGTAGGGGCCTCTAAAGAGGCTGTACCCCCCTCCTCCGAGGCACTAGGGATGTTTGGTTTCAGCACTATGATACCTCAGGACAACAAAACAGAGTAAACAGAGCAGAGGGATTACAAACCTTCGAAATCACTTGAGTACTATTGGTAAGATGGGGAAAGGACAGGACCACTGACACTTTAGATGCGAATGTCACTCTGATAGAGCAGGAAGGAAATGGGGACATACCATACCTAGTGAACATCCAGGATACATGTCAGGTTATAAGACCACCAAATGGCTAGCAATACAGATGTAACAACCACTTCATGGAACATGAGAGGGTTGAACTCTCCTATAAAGAGAAAAAAAAATACTAGCTAGGCTTAAAAAACTTAAAATGCAGATTGACTTTTTTACAAGAGACCAAATAGGATAAAAAGGACTCTCAGAAATTGGTGAGGGAGTGGGTAGGCTGGGTAGTACATGGCCCCTCAGAGAAGGCAAAAAGGGGAGTATCGATTCTTTTTCATAAAAAGCTCAACTGGAACCTCAGACACTCCCTCAGTGACAGAGAGGGGAGGTGGGTGATAGCCAAAGCTGATTCACCTGTGGGCTCCATTATATTAGTGAATATCTATGCTCTGAATGAGGACGTGGCAGAATTTTTTAACACTGTCTCGCAGAAAATACTTGATCTGTCATATGATAATCTGGAGGTCATTATGGGGGGAGAGACATTAATTTAGCTATGGATCATTTGATAGATAGATCTAACAACAGGAGAGAGACCCATGTGAACTCCCTGTGGAACCACAAGGGCCTACTTAGCCAACATCAGCTGGTGGACACATGGAGAACCATGCATCCTACAGTAAAGGGCTACACTTACTTTTCTGCACCCAAGGCCATGGCCAGCAGACTTGACTACTGGTTCAGCTCTATGAGGCTGACACAACAGGTGGTGGATGTTAGAATAGCCCCCATATACCTGTCAGACTATGCACTGGTGGTAATGGGCACGACCTTAGAACCTAGACCCTCCAAATCTTTGACATGGAGAATAGACCCCTTGTTTTTACAGAGTGGGGAATTCAAGGAGTGGATAAAAAAGGAAATGGAGACTTACTTCCAGCTAAGTACCCAAAGCATCCCCTCTCAAACCACGATTTGGAAGGTATACAAAGCCATGATATGGGGACAGATTATTAGATATGCGGCTCACAGAACAAGGGCTAGGGAAAAGGAGGTGGCCCAGCTGGAGAGACAGCTAGGTCAAAAACAGGAAGAATATTAAAAAAATCTCCAGCAGATCCGTAGCCCTAAATTAATTTTGGAACTCACTAATCTCCACCTGCAGCTTAATGTACTGGCCACCAGGAAAGCCGAACTGCAAATTAAGAGACTATAGCACAGCTACAGTGCTGGGCAGAAGGGGAGAAGGAAGGGAACTCCTAGCTTTTTGCCTAAAAAAATGTAAGTAGAAAGGCATATATCAACTCTCAAAGACAGCAACAGGAAGGCCTCTATGAACCCCAAAATAATTAATAATGCCATGGTAGAATTCTAAAAGAAACTATACTCCTCTCACATAGGGTGGGATGCAGAAAAATTCTCTTGTTTCATGAAAGGCCTACCCCTGTCAAAATTGGCAGAGACCCAGAAAGTGGACCTTGATGCTCCCCTAACAATAAATGAAATTAAACAAGCCATCCAGGGCATGGCCTCAAGCAAATCACCAGGCAACGATGGCTTATCTGCCAATTTCTATAAAACAGTGCAAAAGGAAGTAGTAGAGCCTATGCTCACGATGCTGCAAGAGGCACAAGCCAAGGAGGAGCTCCCTGATACTTTAAAAGAGGCATTAATCACTGTGCTTTCCAAAGAAGGTGAAGATCATAACCTGCCAGCCAGTTACAGGCCTATTTCGCTTATAAACGTGGATGCTAAGATCCTGGCAAAACTTTTGGCCTCCAGACATGACAAAATTTTCCTTCATGTGGTTCATGCATCCCAGGTAGGCTTTGTGAAAAGGAGGGCCAGTTCTAACCATCTGAGAGCTATAGCTACCTTGATACAATTTGCAGCAGGTCTCCCCACTCCAGCCACTACAGCAACTATAGATTTTGAAAAGCTTTTGACTCAGTGGAGTGGGGAGACCTGCATGCAGTGTTAGAACTCTTCAATGTAGGGCCGGGTTTCACAGCATAGATACAAACAATATATAATCAACCTGGAGCAAAAGTGATAACCAGTGATATTCTCTCGGGCCCATTTATTTTGAATAGAGGTACAAGGCAGGAATGTCCCTTAAGAGATCACCCGGAGATCAAGGGAATCCAGATGGGTAAACACCAATACACGACTAAATTGAACGCAGATGACTGTATGATTCTCACTAGTAATATAAAAAATAGTATTAAGCCTATTATGTACTTTGGAGGCCTCCAGGGGCATTTCTGGCCTGAAGATAAACATGTTCACATCAGAACTCTTACCTCTAAATAAAAGGGCTACTCAGAGTATGGTAGGGCAAGCAGGTTTCCAGTGGGTGCAGGAAGAGATCAAATACCTAGGGGTGTGGGTGACTACAGACATTAAGAGCTGGAGGGACAGAAACCTTGGCCTTTTATATAAGCAGCTGCTCAAGGACATACAGAGATGGGTCCACCTGCAACTATCAATGGCGGGGAAAATAGCAGCTCTTAAGTTAATGTTAGCCCCCAGGGTGTACTATCTATTAGCCCACATCCATAAGCTCATTCCAGAGGCCTGGGAACAAACACTTCAAGCATTAATGAGTAAATTCATATGGGGTAATAAGCCTCCATAATTCAGTAGAGCCATGTTGAGAGCACCCTGGATAAGGGGAGGATGGAACGTTCTGAATTTTACAAATTACTCTTACGCATTTGTGGCAGCCAAAACTTGTAGGTGGTTACAATTAAATAGTCCTAACATGCCAGCATGGCTGGAGTTAGAGAAAGAAACAATGGAGGGCCCCCAACTCCCTTTTTGGCTCACGTGAGTCTTCCCCTACCCTCCAAACACGTAACATGGAACACAATAAAAGCATGCTAAAAGGCCTGGAAGAAAATGGGGGCTACAGCCAAGCTGTGCTTAAACAAAGGCAATAGTACCCCACTAATAAGCCCACCTTCTGCACAGACCACAAGCCTATAAGGTGGGAGGAATGGGAGAACTGGGAGGTCAATAGAATCAAGGATTTACTCATGGGGGATGGGGAGACTATGGCCTCCTTTCAGGAGCTACAAGGGAGATTTGGCCTGACAAAAGAAATGTTCTGGCAGTTCCTGCAGTTAATGAGCATGTACAAAAAATGCAGGAGAATGAAATGCAACTGCACAAGCTGCAAGGTTTTCCCAAAAGGAAAGCTAGACAAGGTTCCTATAGAGCACTGGGTAAAGCTGAAAAAAGGGCCGGCAAGGACCATACAGAGAGCAATGAGAGATGGATCACCTGATCCCTCCCTGTTAGCAAAAGAGAAATGGCAAAGAATGCTGGGAGCACCAATACAGATGCAAGCTTAGGAGAAAAGCTGGAGGAAAGCACACCAGGCATGTGCTGACCAAAGAAGCCTCCTAATACACAACAAGGTGATGCACCTCTGGTACTGCACACCGGCTCAACTGAAAAGCATGGGCCTTTTACAAGATGCTAATTGCTGGAGGTGTAAGTCTCGAGGTTGACCTTCTGCATATTCTCTGGCAATGCCACCTAATTCGACCACTTTGGGAGAAAATTATCCAGCTGGGCTCATAGATATGTGGGCAACCCCTGCCACAAACCCCTAGTTTCTGGTTAATAGGACTAGAGCCAGACACTAGCATCTTCAAGTATGCCCATCTGCTGTGGATTATACAGGCAGCTGTGGAAGTGATTAGGCTTTGCCTGAAAAGATGGAAAACTCAGGAGATACCCAAGGTAGGGGACTGGACTCAAGCAATGGAAGGCTTGGCCTCCCACGCTAGGCTATCTCACTATGCAAAGAACACCAGTGGAAGATATCAGGTATTCTGGCTCCCTACTGAGTATTTAAATCAAAATATTTCTCCTATCACTACTATGTACACAGGTAACAGGTTCCGTCCATCACGAAAAGTGGTCAGTGGCTGATTGGTTACAAGTTTTGAAGCTAACAAGCATCAGGGTTAGGCCCCAATACCCCTGCTACAGAGGCAATAGATAACTTAGAAACAGTGTCCTGTCACATTAGATAACAGTCAGACTGAGTAAAATAATAGGTGTTTATTTAGAATTTTAATTAGAATTGTAAAGGAGATGTACTTAGTGGGTCTTATAAAGGTTTAATGCGCTATTTACCCCCAACTTAAACAGAATGTAGCAGCTAACAAAGATATTTCAATATGTTCATCTAGTGCTGATCCAATATATCCATCCTCCATTGTTTTGGGAGCTGCGTAGATGTTAAATGTGTATGCTCTTTTTTCCTGATCCACTTTGGACACAGCAGTAATCATAAACTGTGTATGAAAAACAAAGTTTAGTCAATAAAAAGATTAAATGCAAAAAAAACCAACACATCAGTGCTCATCTGGCTCAATATTGCTAGTCTCATCAAAGTGCCTGCTACTCAGGCTGACTTAGCACCCACCTGCCAGTGTTCCATCTTCTGCCAAAGGGGAAAATGATGAAAACAAAGGCATAGATGTAGTTCAGACTGTACTAGGCTGGGGGAGGGAGAGGAGCTACCGCCACTGCTAGGACTCGCTAGTTTACTCAGCCTCACCTCCACTTATTAATGAATCTCCACCATGCCAGCTGCTGTCCCCATGGGTCAGTCACTGACTCGCCTGATGGGGACAGCAGATGCAGTTCAGTGGCCCCTCTTAAGTAGCTCAGGCACATTGTGCTGGAAGCTGCTGGCTGCTCTCACTGGGTTGGTCCCATTGCTAGAACCTGTCCCAGACTCAACATCACCACTAGTCAGCTGGGTAAGGCTCTTCTCCGCTGCCACTGGTTTAGGGTGATAGTTGCAGAGGCTGGAGATGCTGTCTGTGTGGCTGTTCCTGCCCAGGCTGCCTCATGCCATTAGGGCAGAGTCCCCAGCATTCTGACTGAGGGAGCAGTCCGGGGGAACTCCAGTGCTAGCTGGGCATGTCTCTTGCCCTTCTTCATCTTGCAGGATTGGCCCATGTTGCTCACCCTACCAGCCCAAGCCCCTAAGCTTTATAGCTCCCCTGTCCAGCCCATTTTCTTACCTGTCATGCTCAGCTTGGCTGAGGGACTTTACTGGGGAAGGCTTGTTGTCTTTGATGCTGTGGATGCTGTGCTGGAACAGGCAGCTTTGTGTTGCCAAAAGCCCTGATACTGAGGTCCAGTGACCGAGGGTAGAGGCAGATGACTATGGGACTGGAAACCAAGGGTGGAGGCAGGCAAGCATGCTGAGGGAAGGAGTGGGAGATGCTGAGAAGCAATTGGGAAGTTGAACTTTTGGGGGGCCAATTTAAACAGACTGAATTTGGGACTCACTGAGACAACTGCCAATGAGCATTTATTTTTGTGTAACATTTACCGATACTTGGGGAAGTGGGGGAACAAACTAGAAGTGCTGCAATCTAGCATCTCCTCCATGGAGACAGGGAGCTGGGAAAAACCTGTTGGTGACACGCAATACCTCTGTGTTTTTCATGTTCTCAGCTACTGTGCTGGGAGGCAGTGTAGCGCAGTGGTTTAAGGCTCTAAGCTACAAATCTGGAGACCTGGGTTTGAATCCCACAGCCCCCATTTGCATACTATGTGACCCTGATCAAGTCACTTAACTTCCCTGTGCTTCCAGGTCACACCTGTAAACAAGCTTTCAGCTTAATGTGCCACTCCTGGTTAAACAATTGAAAAAAAACAAACATGTATTATTTCATGCAAGAAGAGTGGGGCGTTGTAGCGTGTTGTGAGACCACCTTGATTTTTCCTGGAACTTCTTTTCCTTTTTCCTAGCCTTAAGTCTGCTGCAGCAACATTCTCCTTTACTGTCCTTATTCTGTTCTATTCACTATACCTATGTTTTACCCCTTTTCCAGTTAGGCCATCTGGGAAAGGTTCTTTATGTTATCCCTGTTAGTTTCTGCATGGCACCAGAGAGAAAGAGGTCTTCCTGTCCTGAGAACCCCCTTTTTGCTTTCGAAATGAAACCTGCGTTTAATACAAAAATAATGCCAGGTTTAATGGCTGTCAGTAAAGCCATGCACATAATAGCCTTTAAAACTGAGAGACTGTTACTGTTGTAGCCACGGAGAAAACTCCTCTTGTTTTGTTTGACGTATGTGGCTGTAGGATCAGCTAAACGCTGGTAGCGCTTGTAAAGAAATAAACATAGAATTTGACAGCTGATAAGGACCGCTTGGCCCACCCAGTCTGCCCATTTCCCTACCTAATGGATAAGCTGCAGATCCTAGCTAACCAACAGCCTACTTCTTCCAACTCCACCCCCTAGAATTGCCTTATGCCTGTCCCATGCATTCTTGAATTCCACCACTGTTTTTGACTCCATAGCCTCCTCAGGAAGGCTATTCCATGCATCCACAACCCTCTTCATGAAAAAATACTTCCTCACATTACCTCTGAGCTGTTCCCCCTCTAGCTTCAAATTGTGCCCTCTTGTCCTTGCACACCTCTTTTTCTGAAAGATGCTATCTTCTTGGACTTTGTTGATTCCCTTGAAGTACTTGAAAGTTTCTATCATGTCCCCCCTCTCCCTCCGCTCCTCGAGACTATACATATTAAGATACTTAAGTCTCTCTTGATACATCTTCTGGTGCAGACCCTGTACCATTTTAGTTGCCATCCTCTAGACTGCCTCAATCTTGTCTATGTCTTTGCAGAGACTGAGTCTCCAGAAAAGACATAGAGAGGATGGAGGCAGTCCAGAGGAGGGCAACGTTTTACCTAAAGTGCTGAGGAATTGTCTGACTGAGGCATACTTGCTTCACGTAATTCATTTTCAGCTTTCGATTGCTGCTCGATGATATACACGATAGTGTAGTGCTAATTAAGCTACTGCTTGATGGTGTGCACATTCGAGTGGTAGCGCTTTGTCTGTATCATTTTTTTCTCTTCTGCTCTCTCCTTGTCCTTAGCTACTAGCACCCAATCTCAATGCACGATGTTCGGGTGCAGGATACTAGCAGCTGGAAGCAGTGAGAACAAACCTGTAAAAACAGAAGAAATCATTTTATGTCAACGCTTTAGCTTTTCGGGTTTAATTATCTGTTTGGTACAGTGTATATGTATGCTGTATTGCATGGAGCACTTAAGCCAAAGTCACTTTTACAGTATTAACTCAGGGCTTAATAAAAGGTACAAACATACAGAAGAACCTAAAAATGTAGTTACTTATTACTCCCCTAGACAGAGTTTATATTTTCTTGCAAGAAATAATTAGGTTCATGAGGAAATGTTAACAAGAAATGTATTGTTGTGCTGTATATTTGAGATAACATAACTGGGAATATAGGAAATAACAAAACAGTTACCTATATAGTATACCATGGACAATAAAGCCATGTTGTTTTTCTATTTTCTCCACTTCTTAACTTGCAGTAAAAATGAGTCTGTTTTACAGTTAAGCCTGGATATTCAAAGGGATTGTGCATGACGCAACAGGGTTGCGCACGAGCAACTGCGCCATAGAGCAATATTCAGTGGGAGCAACTGCACAGCGCAAGTGGCAGTGTGCCAATGCACAATAGAAATTTATGCATGTGCAAGGGCAGGGGGCGGACCCGTGAATATGCAGCACAGTGTAATATTAAACCCCTGACCAATGGTGCAAGCGAGGATCAACTGCCAGTTGCACAGAGGGAAGACTTGAGCCTACAAAAACAGGGAGCAAGTCGGGGGAGAGCACTTGTGCCAGAGGGGAGCAGGACAGTGGGAGACAGACAGGCCATCTGAGAGAGGAAGAGGGAAACAGGGAGAGAAAGAGAAGGACAAAGAGAAAGTGAGAGAGAGAGAGAGAGAGAGAGAGAGAGAGAGAGTGTGTGAGAGGGAGTGTGACACACAGGGAGGCCCACTGACGGAGGGGAGAGAGAGGGGTGCCCTACCGAGCCACCAGACCCAAGAGGAATGACTCAGGCACTCACAGGGGTGGGTGACAGAGCCAGCAGGCTGACCCCAGCCAGGGGCAGGGTACGCAGAAGGGGTCCCTGCCGAGCGACAGGCACTGCCCCACAGAGCCTGGGGGGGGCCAGTGGAGCCGGACGCCCAGGGGGTGACAGGAAAACAGGGGCCATGGCCAGTGTGGCATTCCAGATGGAGGCCATAATGAGGGGTGTGAGGAGGCAGGACGCAGAACAACATGGCCATGAAAAGACCTGTTAGCGGTACGCCTGGAACAGGCGGTACCGGCCCCGCATCAGCTTCGAGAGCCATGCTGACATAGAGATCGTGGGCTGATATCACCTAAACTGGGCGATTCTGAGGCAGCTCTGTGAGCTGTGCAGTGAGAAGATGCAGACACCCACTAGGCAGAGCCACGCCCTGACAGTGGAGACAAAGGTAACAGCTGTCATGTGCCTGCTCACCACATGCACCTTCTAGAGACCAACAGGGGACATCACAGGCATAACCCAGTCAGCCACATCATGGCTCATCACACAATTCCTTAACACCCTCCTGCCACATGCTGTGGAACACATCCACTTCCCCCGCACACAGGCAGAGCATACAGCAACTGTGCAGGAGTTACACAGAGTAGTACATATGCCTGGCGTGCTAGGGGCCATCAACTGCACCCATGTGGGCATCCACATGCCACCTGGCACAGAGGCGGTAGCCTACATCAACAGAAAGGGCTACCCCAGCATCAACTGCCAGGTAGTGTGCGATGCCAGTGGGGCATAACCAATGTCTGTGCCACACACCCTGGGGGAGGACATGACGCCTTCATCTGGCACAGCTCTGCACTGTGTCACAGGTTTGAGAGTGTGGATATCCCCACAGGTCACCTAGTGGGTGAGTATGGTGAGATCACAGGCAGCTGAGTACAGCAGGGCATGGAAGGGGATGGACAGGGCAGGGGAACAGCTGTGTGTACCTGGGAAGAGCATGGGGCACAGTGACAGGGGTCACCAGGCTAACCATCTCTCTATCTCTTTCCCCACACAGGTGACAGTGGCTACCCACTCAGGCCCTGACTGCTTACCCCCTACTGGTGCCTGTCATCCCCAGCGGAAGAGCAGTACAATGAGGCACACGCCAGCATGTAGGACATCATTGAGCATGTGTTTGGGTTGCTGAAGGCATGGTTCTGTTGCATAGACAGGTCCGGTGGTGCTCTACAATACAGCCCCTCAAAGGCCTGCGGCCTATTCCTGGCCTGCTACATGCTGCACAACATGGCCATTGACCGTAGTATAGCTGTCGAGGCTGAAGAGGGGAACAATAGTGGGGATGACATGGGCAATGGGCCGGGAGGTGGTGGGCAGACTCCCGGGTGGAGAGATCCCCAGCTCATGCAGCTGGCACGCCACCGAGACACAATAGCACAGGAGCACTATGGTGCATGCAGATAGGTGGACAAACACCCATGCACAGAACTTACACAGTGGCAGGGCACACAGCCATGTGTGGGCATGGCCAAGGCCATGCACACACAGGCATGGAGCAGTGGCGGGGCAGTGCTACACGGCCACATGCAACACCACACAGCACTGTACAGCATCACACACACACACACACACACACACACACACACTCACATTCCCACACAGTGGCACCTGCACGTATGCGACCGGTCACTAGCATGTGGCATGGATCAGATGCAGGGTACAGGTGCACATGCGCAACCAGTGTTATGAAAACATCATCATGTACATGCCACATGGGCCAGCTGAAAGGCAGGTGTGCACACGGGCAACGAGTGGTGCACCACACAGCTGACATGACCGTGCTATGCACACACATAATGCCAATCTGCACACAGGGCGGTGGCTGCAGACAGCAGACAGGGTGGCATGCACATCAGGTCTGCCAAGCAGACACACGGCGACCACAGACATGGGGACAGCCGCACCATGGCTGCCTAGCAGACTCAGGCTGTGCAACGGCCACAGGGGGGTCTGCGACTGCCCCTCAGGGGTGGGACTGCAGGACCATGACCAGGTCCTCGCAGGGGTCTGCAGGCTCCCAAACAGGCCCACACCAGGTGTGCCCTGGATGCCCACAGTGGAGCCCAGTGTTGACACAGTAGGGGTCACCCAACTCTGGGGCCGTGGGGTGGACATTGCACTCCGTGTTGTCTGTGGCAGTCAGCCATGCCCTGTGGCAGCCAGTGGGGCAAGGCTGACCAAGATCACATTGACAATGCGGTCCAGGGCTGTGGTTGTGTCCTCCCACAGGCATTGACTGGCCTCCAAGACCTGTGTGGTGCACCTCTCATGCTGCTCTACTGCCTATATCACCTCTGCGTGGAGTGCCCGCACCCCAGCCACGAGCAGCACCTGTTGCTCCACAGAGGTCCACAGCAATCTGGTGTGCTTGGCCAAGGGGTAGGTGCCCTGGGGTGCTTGGGCATGGTGCCATCCCACTCATGGCGTACAACCACACCACATGGCCCCCCGGCTCAGGTGGGTGCTGCACAGCTGGGTCCTCATGGGGTTGGGCAATGACAGGTGCTCCAGCAGTGGACACAGCTCCCAGCCTCCCAACGTCACCAGCTGTTTGCTGCTGCCACCTCTCCGGCCCCTGTGTGCTGGTCAGCACCTGTGCAGGTGCTCTGCCACCTGTGCCACTGTGCCTGTGCACACAACGGTACCAGGGGCAGTGGCGCGCAGCTGTTCCACCACCAACAGGCCACCGGCCGTGCTGCCAGTGCTGGTGGTTGGTATGGGTGTCTCCCCTCCAACATGACCCCCACTGTCCAGGACTATGGTCAGATCATTATCAGAGTCAGACCATGCCCTGATCTATGTCTCTGCACAGAGCATGCCATGGCTGGCATCTCGATGGAATACAGCTAGGGCCTTGTCCGCCACCTTGCCCGGGACATCTGGCTGGATGGCGGTGGTGTGCTGCAGCCTATCAGGTCCCCAGATGCGCTGTAAAGGCACCACACAGCAGCACAAGCCTTGGACTGGTTTTCAAATGTCCACATTGCACCGCAGAGAGGCTGATGAGCTAATCTGCATATGACTGCTGAATATCGCGCAATGCCGTGACATGTGCAGTGCGCCCTTGCCATCATGCATGCGCCACAGCACATGCTACCACCTATTGCACAGCATGCACTAGGTATGCTGTAGGGGCCATCATATCCTATGTGCCATGGACCCTATGGTGCTTGGGTGCTATAGGGCCTATGGCACTCAGGCGCTATGGAGCCTGTGGCACTCTGGTGCTATGAGGCCTATGGCACTCAGGTGCTCTAAGGCCTATGGCACTCAGGCGCTATTGGTCCTATGGTGCTCAGGCGCTATAGGGCCTATGGTGCTCGGGTGCTATTGGGCCTATGGCACTAGGGTGCTATAAGGCCTATGGCACTTGGGTGCTCTAAGGCCTATGACACTCAGGTGCTATTGGTCCTATGATGCTCAGGTGCTATAGGGCCTATGATGCTCAGGTGCTATAAGGCCTATGGTGCTCATGTGCTATTGGGCCTATGGGGCATGGTGCCTTCATGGCCCTATAGCGCAACATGCATCATGGGCCCAATAGCACTCATGCACACATTGCACATGCTGAACCCTGACCCTCACCCTGCCCTATGCCCTCCAGGGGCCGTTGCCCCATGTGCTGGTGTGGACACAACCATGCTGCGCATCCCTAGAGATGCATGATTGCCACAGGCAGCACATCTCCGTGTGAGGCACGCATCCTGATCATGTTGTTCATGTGTGCTACTGGGTGCTATTTTGTCCTGCATCTTTGCTGTGGCACCATGCTGTGTCGCACAGTGCCCCAATCACATAACTGGAGCCAGGTTGAGTTGGTTAACCTGGTGGCCCAGGTGGAGCCCTTTGCTGCCAGCCTGTTTGGTCAGCAGCCCTTGCTAAAACCCAGGACCAAGGTGTGGTAGGACGCTGCCGATGGGCTTGTCCAGGCCACTAGGGTGCAGTACACCAGGAGCAGTGTTGCCACTGGTATGGAGACTTGTTACGGAGGGACCCAGAGAGGCTGAGGGTGCTGCAGGCACGTGTCCGGAGGGGGGCCATGCCACCACCAGGTAAGTGGGATCCAACTGCATCTGTGCATGTCCACTGTTCCATGGAGCTGGCAGGGCTATATGCCATGCAGGAGGGGCCTGTCATTGTGTGTCCTGTGGCTTGGCATTGCCAGTCACTGGGTGCACTGCACCACTGCCCTGCAGCCTTGCCAAGTCAGGGTGCAGTCTGTGCTTGGGGAGTGGGGGCATTGGGCTCATGCTGTGGCTGTGTTCTGATGTGTGCCTCTCTGTGTTCCCATCCTAGGACCTGAAGACCGGAGGAGAATCAGGGCAGCAGGGGCACCTGGCGGTCTGCAGCAGGCCGCTGTATGCCCATCGGATGCTGGTGGAGGACCGGGCAGGCATGCAGTGCTGGGACCAGTGTGCACAGTGCCACAGTGAGCAGGTAAGCACTGTGCATTCTCACATCGTTGTGCAGGGTGGGCAATGGGGGTGGGGGTACGGCCTTGGTCTCCTGTGCCTTGTGCCATGGCAGCTGTGTTTGGCACATGGTGCAGTGTGTGTGGCACCATGGGCGGCCATTGCACATGTGTGGCAGCTGTTGGTGGGCTGGGTGTGTGTCTGGCTACCACTTGTACCGCTGTGGTTCTACTGCAGCACCATGCCACTTGCCTGCCACTGTGCTGTAGGGTGGCCCTTGGGCAGCGGTTTCCAGCGCTATGCACTGACGTGGCTTGCCGGGTTGGCAGCAGGCATAGGCCCACCCGCTGTGGGTGGCTGGGTTGCCATATCAGGGGCATGTGTTCCCACTGTCCGCTGCCCACAGGTGGTGCGTGTGTGCTTTGGACATGTACTGATCACCTGTCCCTTCCTCTGCCATAGGTGTCCAGAGGGGTTCCAGACTCCCATTGTACTGCTGTCTCCTGTGACAGATTATACTGATAACCTCACATACGATGGAGATTGTGGACCTGACTAGGCAGATCCTGCTACGGGACCGGCTCAGAGGGAGGCACCAGGCATCGGCAGGATGTGGCCTGCCATAATGTTACCCAACCCTCTTCCCACCTCTGTCCTCCCTTCCTCTGCCTTCCCCCATCCATCTGTACAGGCCCTGTCCACTGACCGCTTCCCACCTACTTCTACCCTCCCCCTTTGTTTATTGTTCTTTGTACTGCTGTTTCTCTATTGTTATATTACATTTGTTACCTGTTTACCCTTCTGTGTCCATGTCTGCTTTGCAGCTGTTGAGTGGGCCATGCTGCAGTGGTGTGTTGGGTGGCTGTGTGATGTGTCTGCATCATTGGGTGGTGTGTGCATGATGGTGGCATGCCCCTTGGTCAGTGGCTGTGCCTTGGAGCGGCCATGAGCTGGCAGTTCGAGCAGTGTGGCATGTCTGTGGTGAGTGCCATGTGTCAGGGTGTGGTTTGCTGTTGTCTGGGTGGCTGCATGCCCTCTGGTGTGTGGTGGACTAGGATGCCCACTCCTGGACATCAGTGTCACCTGTGTCCTGTGTCCTCCACAGCGGGAGCCATCTGCATGCCTGTACTTTTTTGTGCAGTGGTCACCTGTGTGCTGGCTATGTGTCCCTGCCAGTGTTCCTAGCCTGGTGCCCCCACCTTCCTGCACTGTCCTCCCCTTCCCCTTTGCCTGGCACCCTGCTGTGCCTGTGTCTGTTCCTGCTGTGCCTTGGCACATCTTCCTCTGCCCCTGCGCATCCCTGGGTGCGCTATAGCACATTTCTGGTTGCTCCTTTGCGCAACCGTCACTGCGCCATGGCTCAGTGGCTGCGATAATCAGCCATGTTGCACTGGCGCATGTTGCAGTGCACAACCATTGAATATCACAGTCACTGTGCCATTGCGCAGTTCACTTGCATTGCGCATGCCTTTGGCGCCATTTCTGAATATCCCGCCCAAAGAATGAAACTGTTTTGCAATATTAAAAATGAAAATGTGAAATGTAAATAAGGACTTGTAGAAATAGATAGAGTAGTGTTATAATTATACTTACCCACTCTAACTGTAGTACTTTTTCCTTGAGCTTTCCAGAGACTCTAAGAGCTGTCCGGCCCAGTTGCACAGTACTTTATACTGGCTAGTTCAAGGGGCCGGGCCTGCAACTAGGAGGTATTATAAAAACAGAAATACGCTAGATATTTTGAGGTTAAAAGATACTGGTGTCTATATTTAGACTAAAATAATGTTTTGCTGTATGATTTGTATTAAAATAATGCTTTTGTTTAAAAATTAAAAGTTTATAGAAGTAAGTGGGTGGAGTTTCAGGTAAATCACCTGACCCCCACCAGTATAAAAGAAGCACCTTTTTAGCTACCTCCTCAGATAAGTGGAGAGGTTGGTGGAATACTGACCTATTGTTATGCTCTGGCTATTTCCTGGAATAATTTTAGATGTAGTTTGCTTCTGTTTTATTTTTGCTATGTACAGTTTGTATTTATTTTCTATTTTATGCTTTGCTGCTGGTTATTAATAAAGAGCTTGTCTAGCAATTGCTTGGCTCATCAAGTATCATCTGTCTCTGCATCCATCCATAACCATGACTCTTTGACAGGGGGGAGTAATGAAAACAACTGCCACAGAGTGCCTTTTTTGTGAGCACAGTGGAGATGGGAAAGACGGACACTAACACATGTTTGTAGGGGAGGGAGGAAAGAAAAGAATGCCGGTCAGTTACTGGTTTGTAGCTAGAGGGAGGGAAAATAAAGTACTGCCCTGAAGAGAGAGGAACTCAAAGAACTAACAAAATGAAGCTGGCTGATAATGATGTTACTCCTCTGGTTAGTGGGCAGAGTCATGCAGATGAAAGGATACAGCCACTGTCTGATAGGTTTGCCTACTTCCATTCAACTACATGAAATTTCCACCCATCAGAACAGTGTCACGATCAGCCTTAATGATCATTGGCCTGTCACAGTGGAGCCTCTTGCTGCCTGAGCTGCTTTGGATGCGACACACCTCTGAAGCCCTCTACTCTATCACAATACGTTTGATTAAAAAAAAGGTTTGGGGGGGGAGGGCTTCAATATCTGATATACACTGCATGCTGAGGTGTGTGAATAACTTGTGTTCGGCTTACAATAAATTTGGGCAAAGGACTCTGCACTTCAGCTTGATAACCTCAAGTCTATGGTTACGGCTTTTTAAGAATGTCTCATGTGTATAAAATATGACCAAACTCTCTTTAACAGTTTATAAACTGCCCTATTTGTCCTTTTTGGCAAAAGCCACTCTGTGGCAAAAAAACAATACATAAGTTACATAGAAACAATTTAAATTACCTGTACATTTTTATCAAATAATATAAAGTGTATGGGACCTATTCACAAACGGTTGGGATGTACGCACAATTCGCACATACAGAGTCTGTGAAGCTCCGCACCCTGAGACAGGTGCGTACTGGCTGGTATTCACCATTGCTGGCCACCTGTCCATGTCATGCCACCCCCCCAGCATGCAGCCACATGGATGTGGATCGCTGCTGCACGGGAGAGATCATGGGACCCAGACAGGCATCCAATCAAATACCCCTCCTGAGTCCTGAAGTGGATCCCCTGCTGCACACATGCAGGGGATCCTAGGAAGGCATGGACTCCAGGTTGTGGACTCCAATGGGTGACTGGCTGAATAGCTGCCCCAGCTCTCCCTGGCAGCATAGTGGGCTGGGGCAGCAGTGTGCGGGGTGTCCCCATTGCTGCCTCGCCCAGCCGGTATCCATTTGGGGGGGGTGCATAAAAGTTACAGCAGGGTCCCCCAACATGTAACTTGGGCACCCCTGGCCCAGTTCTCTGCACCTTCATGTCTGCACTTCATTGACTAGATATTCAAAGGGGTTGCTCCTGGCGCAACTGAGTTATGCAGCGCAACCCAGAACTGCACAGGGCAATATTCAGAAAGCAGGGAATGCATAGCGCAGTACAATGCACAGAGAGCACAATAATATTGTATGCAGCACAACTCAAGAGGCATGCCCATGCATATGCAGCACATCCTGACATTCAGCCCAGGATGTATGGCGCTAATACTGGCACAACCCTGAGATGCACCACATACCATGGCTCAAAGTTGAGCCCATAAAGGATGGCTCAAGTGCAGTCCACCCACCGGCAGCCCACTGTATTGCAGTGCCCAACACAGCAGCCACATGCCATGAATGCCAACCCCGCCAACACTCTGCACAAGCACATACAACAGTAGTCCAGTGGTCCCCCCTCCACTCCTGAAGCACTGATTGATGCAAAAACCTATGTAGAACAGCCCTGGCAGTCAAGTGGCACCCCCCTCCCCATCCCAGCCCTCCGATCGCAGTCATATTTAAAATCAAGATATCCCTGGTGGTCAGTGACTCCCCACCCCTCCACCACACAGAACCCCCAGCCCCCGGTCATCAACGGACAGCATACCGCCCACATACCACCATGGCTGCATGCGAATGACTGTGTACAGTAGGAGCTGCAAGCTCATTGGTCCACACTGTGGACCAATGGGCTTGCAGTACATACTGTACTAAGTTACAACTCTGTGAATGAATGACTTCATTCACAAAGTGTGATTTATTACAGATATGCACTGCAGTCCATTGGTCCACAGTGTGGACCAATGAGCTTGCAGCCCTACTGTATGCCGTCATTCAATGGGCAGCCACAGTGGTATGCGCGGGCGGGTATGCTGCCCACCGATGACTGGGGGCTGGGTGGATTCGCGGGGCTGGGTGGACTGGGGGTTCTGTGTGGGTGGGGGAGCCACTGGACCACTAGGGGGTTGTTTTGGACATCACTACGGGTGATCACAGGTACCAGTGGGGTGGGGGGTCCCACTAAACTACCAGAGCCATTCATATAGGTACAGTTCACCAATTGAATGCACAGGCAGGGGGGGTTACCACTGGACCACCAGGGATGACTCGATTTTAAATATGACGGCGATCGGAGTGTTGGGATGGAGAGGGGGGTGCCACTAGGCTGCCAGGGCTGTTCTACATAGGTTTTTGCAGTGATCAGTGCTATGAGGGGGGGAACCACTGGACCACCAGGGCATGGCAGTGTAGTGCCTCACTGTGATCGGAGGCACAGGCAGGGAGGGGGAACCACTAGACTACCAGGGTTTCTCTTAGGACACATTCATGGTGCTCAGGTTACAGGCAAGGGGGGCACCTGTAGATGTCCTCTGACAGCATTGCATGGTGTGCAGGGCACACAGTGCATTTCGCCAACCAGCCCTGCACAACACATGCAAATGGGGCCATAATGAAATGCAAATGGCACCATTTGCACCTTGCATGCATTATGGCCCCATTTGCATATTGGTGGCTGAATATCAGGAATTTGCACATAGCATATCTCTGTTGTGTTGATGCAGTTCCCATTCCTGGTATTCAGCCTTGTCTGGGGGGATGCTCCAGCACATTTTATTTGTGCAGTGCGCATTACCTGATATATTCAGAAGAGATGCGCCATGGCTCATCTCTTTTGAATATATTCCTTAGTTGCTCCAGTGCATCTCAGTTGCACTGTGCACACACTTGTGCCATTGCCAGGTGCACATTTGAATATTGGGCCCCATATGTATATTGCAGTACTACTGATAGTTAATATGATCAAACACATCATATGTTGCCCTGCTTTAAAAATATAAAGTGGCAAGTTTACATAGCTATTCAATAAAACCCATACAAAACATAGGGCTATTGAAACTTCAAAGCAGACAGTGCAGTAGTTTGTTTCTTTTCACATAGTTCAACTATATTTCTACCCCCTCTCGGAAAATCATGTGTGGAAATACAAATAAGCCTTATTTAAACAGGCTGTCTTATTGTCTGAGGCAAACAGTAGTGTACAGTTTTACATTATGATTATTAGGATTTTTTATATCTTTAGAAAAAAGAAATGCAAGACTATTATTGAGAAAACTGCACTGAAAAAAACTCCAAAAGCCAAGCTCTACATCTGAGTTAGACAGAAAGCAGAATACATCACGACGCAGCTTAAAAATTACCCTTCCAGCATGATTCCCATGATCCAGCAAAAGGAAGAGAAGGACTGGAGGAATTTATTGATTCATTGTAGTCAGCAGGGCTCAAGACAAAATACAATTACAGCCAGTGGGGACTTGTACAGATTGTTCTTTTAAAAAAATAATAATAATCCCAAACTTAGTCACCAGAAATTTGCAACCTGTTCTGGCTCTATACAAGTGGCAGCAGGTAAGGTCAGCCGATGACCCCCTCAATGACAATTAGTGTCAAAGTGCAGCTCATCCAGCTCAAATATATTGGCCCAGCCCTGAGCTGCAGGAGTCAAACCTGGAACCATCCGGGTCGCACAAGAATTATGGAAAGAAAGAGAGTACATGCATACCCTCCAGGGGATCCTGCAGTAGTAGATGGCGAGTGGGGAAGCAACCCCAAACTGCCGGCTGCAGCAATGGCCAGGAGAGAAAATAGGAAGATATACAGTACTACGGGGGCAGTGATGGGGCACCCATAAAGGCTGGATGATGGATGTGCAGGATTACTGCTAGCTGCATATAAGTGCAAATATGGGTCTCTGAATGGCAGGGGTCAGTCTACCATCATCTGCTGCATTTTGTTGACTTTGCAAACTTGGGTGCAGAGTTGCTCAGCTGCACCCACCATACCACTCCAACTCTGCAAAGGCAGCAGAGAGAGGGACTTTTTTTGTTTAGTTACACAAAGCCTGCTGATAATGACGCTACTCAGTGGTTGCTGGGAGGTGTGATGTAGATGAAAGGATGCAGCCACTGTTTGATAGGTGAGGCTGCCTCTATTGAACTACACAAAGTTATCATCCACCACCCAGCAGAACAGCTTCATGATAAGCCTCACTGATCATTGGCTTGTCACTGTTGTGCCTCCTGCAGCCTGAACTGCACTGGATACGAAAGTGACAAGCCTCTGTTACCTGCTATTCTACTTTCACAATATGAATGCTTCTCGCACGCATGCAAGCAAACACAAAAAGAAAGTTTTAAAAAAAAGTATAGATGGGGATGTCCTAGACTAAGCATATTTAGATCTAATCAAATGAGCAAGAAAAATAAATCCACCTGAGTAGTTGACAGGCCTTATAAAGTGTGTAACTCTGTCATTGTAAATGTTCTGGGTGGAATCAAAAATACTTCCCCAGACTGTTATATTCCCAAGGACTTTCTTAGTTTCTGTCATTGACACTTGTAAATGTATACACTGTTATGATGTACATACTTAACAGTCATCATTTTGCGACTATTGTTTTTCACATTGCCATTGTAAATTGTTCAATATCATTGCTCTTTTAAACAATGTAATCATATATAGTATATTCTCATTTAATTGTATGTTGTTCTATCACAGGACCTCCTTGGCGTTATCTTGGCAAAACAAATACATACAAAATTAAAAATGCTATCACACTGTCTAGGTAAATCCTGTTCATCCCTTAGTGGTCCCTAAGGGCTACGATGGCTATAATAGGATCCACATCCTCACATTTACACCTTTATATGTCCACTGTAACACTGCAGGGAGGGGAGATAAAGTTTATGCTCTTCACAGCGTTGGTTCAAGTGATCAAATCCCAGTGGTGCTTGCAATCAGTAACCCTTACTCACAAGGTGTGGCTAAGCCCACACTTAAAGATAATAAGAAGCTTAGGTTGTTTTGCATTTGGGCAGATAGCCTTTGTCCATAGTTGGTAGATGGTTTGGTCAGAGACCAGCCACACAGAGTTTTTGTTTCCTGAGATACACATGCTTTTCTATCAAACGCCATAGGGTACAACAATTGTTCATAGTGGAGTAACCACTTCTAAAACCTGCCTGCAGTTCACAAAACCCACCTGTAAGACTTATTTGGTGAGTACGTCTTTCTAGAATAATTTTAGAAAAACATCTTCAAACTGATATCTAGAAGGCTTATTGGTCTATGTATAGTAGGATTAGCTATGTCACCTTTTTACAGATGGGAACTATTTCAGTCCCTCTCCAGGAGTTTGGAACAAAGTCTTCTACAATACATTTATTACAGAAAACAACTAAAGGTTTACACCACAGGGGATTATTACATAAATAAACTTCAGCTGGAAGTTTATCTGGACCAGGAGTTGTCCTCAGTTTCAAATATTTTATTGCCATATAAACCTATTTTCTTTCTTAAACACAGCCTCCAAACACACGTTGGTGGTGCTCAAAATCCATTACTTTTAATAAGGGAGAAATAGTTTAGAGGTGCATATAGCAGGGAAATACAATGTGCAAAAAGTGCTCCAGAGGGAACATGTCTATCAGCACACTACAAGAAAAGTAACACAATTTCTTCGATACTCTAAGCTTTTATTAAATATTTAATTTAGGCAGTTTTACACAACCACTTTGTATGACACAATACTCTGCACCTATATTATGTGGTAAACTTTCACGGCAAAAAGAAAACTTCACTATACTGGTTGCTGGTTCTCCTGTGGGTTCCCTAATCATGTTCTTGAGGCTCAATTGCCTTATCCAAAGTTTGAGAAACACCCCTTCTGAAGGCTCGGACACCTTTCACTGTAGTAGTGACCTTCAGTGAACATGGTAGTATAAATGTTTATTCAATAAAAATTTGCATCTATTGAGCTGAGCATGTTGCACACCAGTGGCTTCCAGTATAGGATAGCTGGCAGCCCTCTGGCTGTCTTGTGCCACTTCTTGCTGTGTAGTAATATTCAGAGTTTCAAAATGCTTGCCAACATCCACAAGCGTGCTTACATTTCGGAGCTCGTAGGCCCCATTATCCATTTTCTTTCTATCAGGGGAAACATACTTTTATCCAAGACTCGTATTTCAAGAGGCAAAGAATTATCAGCTTGGGGATCAAAAAAGCAACTAGAAAAATATTGTACCCAATGTTTTTTTTCTAAGACTAGGAGTCAAGACTCTTGTTATATTTATTCATACCTTTTGCAATTAGTTTCTAAAAACTTTGTGCATCTTTCTCGTGTACAACTTTTCACATTTTATCCCACTACTGGCTAAAAACACGGTTGTTTCTTTTCCTTCAGAAATCTATTACGTCTTCTTTTCTTGATTGAGATTTAAGAAAAGTTTTTTTTAATTTAGAAAACTTTATTGAATTTTTTTAATATACAATAAGCAAGCTAATACATGTGTAACAACATAACTGAACAAAACAGATACCATATCAAAGGTTAAAACACAAGTAACAACCTTGCAAAAAAACAATAAACATACAACAAAAAAGAGAGGCATCCCCATCAATCAGGACCCCCTCAAGGTAGTTAGTCCAGTTAGTTGTCCCCACCAAGAAATTGTGAGGACAGGAAAGCATGGAGCCATTCTCATCTGGAGACAAAAAGATTAGGGTGGTGCCTGAGTGAGGGTATTTGCTTTTCCACTAACAGTGCTTGAAGTATTTCCTAATGCCATTCATTACAGGACAGAATTGTATCCTCATTCCAGAGGCAGAGAATACCAGTCTTAGTTGCCATTGCTGTTAAGGTCATATGGCCTTTATAGGAACTGAAAAACTGTGGTGGAAAATGGCCAAGTAAACACAGTTCTGGAATTAAAAAAATCCACGAGGTCTAGGAGGGGGTCCAGGAACTGTTTGATGGAGTTCTAAAAGGGGGTCACCCTGGAGCAATATCATAAGATGTGTTTGAGGGAGCCCTCAAATTCACCACATCTAAAACATAGGGGTGTCACAGATTTGCCCGTTTGAAAATGTTTCATTGGGGTGTAATATAAATTATGCAAAATTTTATACTGGAGCAAACAGAAATGGTCTTGCTTAGTAAATTTATACAAGTTCTTCCAAACCAGTTGCCACATGATTTGATCCCACTGCAGATCTAACGCCTGTTGCCAATAATAGCAAATCCCCAATTCATTGGTGGAGTCCATGCTTAGAAGAACATTGTATAAGCCAGAGACAGTGTGGGGCTGAACTGCAGCAGCAATAAGGGTTTCCAGATCACAGCATCCTTCCCTACTCCAGGGTAAGGGCCACACTAAGCAGAGATGGCATGGGAGATTTGGAGAAATTTGAAATAGAATGAGGGAAGAAAATGAAACTGCTCCGTAATGGAAACAAAAGAGAGCAACCTGTCCTCATCCAAAAGGTCAACCACCAAAGTATTGTGCAATTGCATGCAAAAGGCCACTGAGATGGGGTGAGATGCAATCTGGAAATTAGAATTGCCTAATAAAGGTTGTTGTAAATTTTTCATCCACTGGCTCCTAAATATAAAGCTAACTGATGATGGGTCTGAAGCGACCAAAATAGTGGGGTTTTCTTTAAGGGGGCTTGGAGCTGCAATGGTTTAATAAAGAGGACGCTATGGGGGTGGAGCCCGGACATCCGACAAAAGTCCCACTCAGTGTACAACTAGAAGGGGATATATCAGGTCCCCACTTCACTATGCACACCTAGCCACCCCCCTTCCTGAGATACTAGCTCGAGTAAAAGGTGCAATAATACAAAAAGAAATTTGGGAGTTGTAGGCCACTAACTTTTTGAACAATGTTAATTTAAAGTATGACTGCCTGATTGTGCACCCCCGCCAAAGGAAACTATTGAGGAGACATTGCAGTTGCAAAAATCCAACTTTGGGAAGATAAATCATAACATCCCAAGGGGATACAAAATGCAGGGAAGAACATTCATTTTTATGATACTGATTCATCCCCAGAGGGAGAGAGAAAGAGCAGACAAACAATGCAGGTCCAACTTAATAGTATGGAGAAGGTGTGACAAGTTGTGTTTCTACATATTAGAAGAAACTCTAGAGATCTTAATCCCCAAGTACATTAAGGCATGAGGGTCCTGGATCAGCCTCATCTCAAGTACTTCCTGCTTGGTCAAAAGATTATTTTTATTTTGTGCCCCCCCCCCTCCGGCTGGCCACTCCTTTGGGCCACACAGACAAGACCCTCAGCCATCTTTTCTCCCTCAATCACCATCTGCTGCCCCTGCTACTGCCAGTTGTCCCTGAGTGATCCGTCGTATCCCTTCCATCGGATGGGTCCTCTCCTTCCAGTGGAGAAGTTCCAAGAGGCACATCCAATTAGCTCAGGGGCCGGTGGTGGGTCAGCATGGAGCTATCCAGGGCTACCATGGTGCTGGGGACTGGTGACCATCATCTGGTTGGACAGGGTCCTTTTTCTTGTTTTCTGGTCCTGCCCACCCACTGTAAGTGCACCACATCATGCATCCTGAGTGCGGGCATCTGGCAGTACATGGTTACCCACATTGCCTGTGACACCACCCAAGAGCCACCAAGAGCCACTACACAGGCAGCAAAGCACCTTTGCTCCCCTGGGAGGGAAATGTCCAAAGGATGCCCTGAATTCCCTCCCTGCCAGCAACTGCTCCTGATGTCACAAGCTTGGGTCACAAACCCAGGCCACCAGCATGCCAAGCAAACTCCTATTGCCCAGCACCATAGGGCCAGCCAAAAGATGATTTAAAGACAAGACATTAGTCCTGTCCAAATTAAGCTTGTGATCAGAGAGAGTTGAAAATGTCCAGATTTCAGACAAAGCAGCAGGAATTGAGACTAGGGGATCCTCGACATGAAGAAGAAGATTATCTGCGTAGACAGATAGTGTATAGCCTAACCCCCTCACCCCCATCCGTATCCTCCATATTTAACAAAAAACATTTTTGTCCTCACTGTTTTTGGCATTTTTAATATTTTCCCTCAGAATAGCTTTATACTTCCTACATTCAGAATGAAACCACCCCTTTTGCCTCCTATGTTTCCCAGTAACTAAAATATCTTCATAAAGCTTACCAATTATTATCTTGTAAAGATTAAATAACTCTTCCCATAGTGATTCCACACTTGCTTCTCCTAAAGTATCCCAGTCCTTGCTTACAAGATAGTCCCATTTTAGATCACACATTACTTCTTCCAAAGCACAATCCCATATAATTCTCCCATGGAGCATCTGATCTATTATCAGTAACCAGATCCGAAGTGAATCCTCCTAATATAACTGGTAGATGATCACTTACTGATCTGACAGGCATATTTAGATTACACCACACCTGTAACTGTCCAGGCCAGAGCACAAGATCAAGGAGTGAGGCACCTATAAGCAGGGCCACTGGAAAATTGCGCCTGCAATTTTTTTGCAGAATCTGCAGTTTTCACCATTCTCCGCAAAAACTGACATGTTCCGCAATTTCTTGCAATTTCTGAGTTTTTATATTGAACTGTGTAAAAAGTATTAACATTTTTAATAAAATGCTCTCAAATATATTGACAATTTTGCATGCAGACTTGGGTTTGGATGAAACAATGCAGGTCAAGGTAGGGCAAGGGTTTTATGTGACACTGATTTCTTTTGAATCCTTGTCTTGTTTGATTTCAAAATCCACTGGCCAAGTATAAGTACACTTAAACACTTAACATTTGTTTTGTGTTGAAGCAGTCTATCAGAAAACTTTTTGTTGCCACACAGACTGAAACAAAAGATGGGAGAAAAGGTGCAAATTATCGCATTCACTTAAATGGGGTGCTAACTATGAAGCCTTTTTATGTTCGATTGCGCGCATGCGCAGGGAATGTTTTGGGAGAGTAGCACACTTTGGAGGTGCGCCTCTCCCTTGCAATCCAGTGCTCCATTGAGCAGGCATGGCAATCCTGCACTAATGGTGCGGGGTTGTATGACAGCAGTGGTCTTCGCTTCAAAGAAAACCACCACTGTCATACCGAGCACCGCATCACGCCGCCCCTCGCATCACGCACTCCCCCACGCCACACCACCCCCAAAGCTTTAGTAAAAGCTATGCTGGGAGCTCACCCCAGTGTGGCAAATGTTGTTTGCCAATGGGGTGCCCAATCCCCGCCGGCTCCACGGCCCCCAAGCCATCCTGCTGCCATGCTGGGAACCCACCCCAGTGTGGCAAACGTGAAGGTAGTTTGCCGATGGGTGTGACCAATCCCCCATTGGCTCCTCGGCCCCCCCAGCCATCTTCTGCCATGCTGGGAGCCCACCCCAGCGTGGCAAACATCCCACGTCATCTGTTTTTTTGTTTTTTACCTGTAAATGGAAAACGGTTCCACAGCGCATCTCCCAGTCCCCCTTCCCACAACCCGCACCCACCCACTGTGCACCCAGCCTCCCCACACCCCCCTCACCCCATACTTACCTCCGGAGCTTGGCGCGACGATCTTCAGTGGACCAGGAACACGTCTGCACTCTTCAAAGCTGACCGCAAACTGAGGAAATGCCGGTAAGCTGTATAATGGGCCAGATAGGGGTTTTCAACTTTATTGCATATCTCAGGTATTTTTGGTTTTGCACTAAATTAATAGCGCAGACTCTTCGAATGAGGTCACTGTCATGAGCAAGAGTTCCGCCCTAAGGGTGATTCTCGCAGTCACGCGTGAAATCACCCTTTGGGCCTGAATAGCACCATGACAGTGACATCATTCATGGGAAGGGGTCCCAAAAACCTCATGTTGAAAATTTGGTGCAAAAAGTCCCCAAAATGACTGTTTAACGAGTGTGCATTGCGCAGTTCCTACGCAAGCTCGTAGGTTTGCGAATTTTCAATATTTCTACTCCAGATTTTCAACATTGCCATTTTACCACACCTTCTTATGAGTAGTATAGCTGTCATTTTTCACATCTCACCCAAAACGTGTTTCCGCCCATGTAGCGCACAATGGCGCAGTCGGTGTGCAAAATCAATGTATGGGACACATTAAGAAAATCACAGTGACACTGGTTATGAGCAGAGGTCTTAAAATAGCTATGTTGAAAATTTGGTGAAAAAATTCCTAAAAATGACTGTTTTACGAGTCTGCGTTGCGCAGTTCCTACGCATGCTCATATGTTTGTGAATTTTCAATATTTGCACTTCAGATTTTCAACATTACCATTTTACCACACCTCCTAATGAGCAGTACAGCTGTCATTTTTCACATCCTGCCCAAAACATGTTTCCGCCCATGTAGCACACAATGGCGCAGTCAGCGTGCAAACTCAATGTATGGGACACATTAAGAAAATCACAGTGACACTGTTCATGAGCAGAGGTCTTAAATGGCTATGTTGAAAATTTGTGAAAAATTCCTAAAATGACTGTTTTACGTAGTGTTCATTGCGCAGCTCCTATGCACGCTCGTAAGTCTGCGAATTTTCAATATTTTCAATCCACATTTTCAACATTGCCATTTTACCACACCTCCTTATGAGCAGTGCAGCTGTCATTTTTCACATCTTGCCCAAAACGTGTTTCTGTCCATGTAGCGCACAATGGCACAGTCGGTGTGCGAACTCAGTGTATGGGACACATTAAGAAAATCACAGTGACACTGTTCATGAGCAGAGATCTTGAAATGGCTAAGTTGGAAATTTGGTGAAAAAATTCCTACAAATAACTGTTTTACAAGCGTGTGTTGTGCAGTTCCTACGCACGCTCATAAGTTTGCGAATTTTCAATATTTTCACTCCAGATTTTCAACATTGCCATTTTACCACACCTCCTTATGAGCAGTACAGCTGTCATTTTTCACATCCTGCCCAAAATGTGTTTCCGCCCATGTAGTGCACAATGGCGCAGTCGATGTGCAAAATCAATGTATGGCACACAGTAAGACAATCACAGTGACACTGTTCATTAGCAGAGGTTTTAAAATGCCAATGTTGACAATTTGGTGAAAAAATTCCTAACAATGACTGTTTTACTAGCGTGCAGTCCACAGTTCCCACGCACGCTCGTAGGTTTGCGAATTTTCAATATTTCCACTCCAGATTTTCAACATTGCCATTTTACCACACTTCCTTATGAGCAGTACAGCTGTCATTTTTCACATCCTGCCCAAAACGTGTTTCCGCCTCTGTAGCGCACAATGGGGCTAACAAAAAGGTCATGCTGAAAATTTATTGTGCAAATACCAGCAATGGCACAGGGCATTACAGTAAAGCACCATACGTGACAAACACCACTGCAAATACCTGCAAGCGAATGTTCGGCATTGACAAATGCTTGTTGTAAGTGGCAGGGCAAATTTTTCCTTGTAAGCATACTTTTATTCAGACTAGTTTTGATTCAAACAGCTGAGGATTTTTGGATGGCCCTGCCAATTTTAAACTTGAATAAGCTAGTTGCTAACAGTGATCTCACTCTTAGCAACTACCCCCAGATGGTCACATGCAAAGACTACAATAAAAACCTGACGAAAGTCTAAAAACAAGCTTATAAAACACAAAATGTATCTGAACATTTATCTTTAACTAAACAAAATCATTTCAGCCAGAGTAAAATAAAAGCAAATTACAGGGTACCCTGACTACTGTATGATGCAACTGGTATTTTTTTTACATTTTTTGGTAACCACGTAAGGCACACTAGGCACAAGTGCCTGTTGTCAGGTACAACCCAGGAGCCCTGAGGAGGTTAAGTGACTTGCTCAGAATCTCACAGTATGCAAGTGGAGGGTGTGGGAATCAAACCCAGGTCTGCTAGATGTTGTCAACTCATTCATAGTTTGCTACTCTAACCTCTAGATTATACTGCCAGCCTCAATAACCCCCAGATTTAATGTTTAAATATGTGATTTCAAAAATAGTGTACAGTACCTGCAGTACAAATCATGACCATTAAACACTTTAACATTTTACTAAAACTCAATTATTCACCACTCTATCTGCTTATTTTTTCTTGTACCAAAGTGGGTGAATAGCTGGCAGAGCACTGTAAACAGCTGTTGAATAAGCTTCATTATTCTACAGCCAGAAACAAAAACAAATTTCTTCTGGCTTTGTTTAATATTGATTTGCTATGCCTCACTTTATAGAATCTATTTAGCACTGTTGAGGCAGATGCTTTTAAATTTTGGAAGATAGGCAATGCTTATGATAGCTTATCAGTTTAGTATTCATTTTAGGAACATAAACTTTTCTTTATGTTTTAAACATATTCAGGTGTCAGTGTATTCATTTAGCAGTTTATACTAACTAATATATGCTGCAGAAAACATTAAAAGATTTATTGTGAAGCACCCAGGGTCCATAGTAGAACCCCCGCAATTTTTGCAAAATGCTCCACAATTTTGGGTAACCTTTTCAGCAATTTTCCAGTGGCTCTGCCTATAAGTGACATATGTGTTACATTTCCTTCTAGATCACTTGTTAATCTTCCATTCAAAGCATATAAATTAAATTCTTTTAAAATTTCATTCATGGAAATTCCTGCCTTATTTATCTGTTTATCTTTAGTGCCTGTAACAGAATTCTTGGCAGAGTGTTCAAATACCCAGAGACTGAATTATCAATTAAACTGTCAAAGTCTCCAACTCTGGCATTTAAGTCCCCCATAATAAGAATATCTCTGTCTGGGAACCTAAAGTCTATATCCTATAAGATAAGTCTAAAAGATTCCCATATCTTCTGCTGGTAAAACATTGAGCCTTGAGAATGTACATATGTATTAATTAATAAAAACTTATGCTTCTGTTTATCAAATAGTCAAATAATGAAGTTAGCTGAAACATATAGGTTCTGTACCTTAGTAAAATAATAAGTTTTGATACAAGAAGCTAACCCTCCTGAGTGGCATACTTATTCTTTTCCCCAGGGTGCCGAAAAATTTCATACCCATGTAATCCTATTTTACTGTCTTTATCATGCTAAGTTTCCTGCAGGCAAATCACCTCTCATGCTATAATAAACTGGATCACTACTAAATCTGAAAATGTATGTTCATAATCTGCAATATTCCAGGTAATAAAATGAAGATCTTCATAATTTTTAAAACTGCTAGTAGCCTCAGGGTTCCTACACCTACATTCCTGTGCTTTGTTATGATTTAAAGGCTATAGTTAATCAGCATACCCTGCTAAAGCCATGTACATGTTTGAAAGGGGAATGGGGGAGGGCTGTTTGGAGGAATTTATTTTCATCTTATTGGGCTCAGCATCATAAAGATTCCTCTCTATGTCTCTAGATTCAAATATGTTGTAGTCTACAAGATAGAGCCCCAGGTTATCCATTTTATTACAAATGTGTAAAATTATTTCTGCCACATATCTATTTTTAACTGTTGTGTCAATCTTATTACCTCCCTTTCTCCATGTGGTGCCCACAATTCTGTTTTTGCCCAGGTGGATATGCAAATAATTACAGAAAAAGTTTCATATGAAACCAGTTAACCCAAATCTATTTTTTTTCTTTTCATCAAGGGCAAACCAAAAAGGCTAAGGGTTTCTCTGGCTTCAAAATCCTCACTATTGGAGATACTAACTCTATTGACTCATTCCTATTGGGGAAAGTGATTTTAATTCCCGTATGCATCAGGGCATCACCATTGATCCAGATAAAATGAATGATTCTTGGTGAGACAAAGTTCACATCTACAGGGGTATATTCCACTGTAGTGAAGTCAAGATAAGGCTACTTGTATATGAATGTCTGAATAAAGACTTTTTGATTTATTGAAAATGAGCCTTTTGTGGATTCTGTTGGAGTACAGCCTCTTTGGAACTTTCTGCTCTCGGGGTTAGTCACCCCATGCTGCACCCCGCTGTGGAACACTGGAGCGAGCTCACAAACACACAGCAACAGTAACAAATTAACAGATCCATTGAACCTCAAAAAAAAATGAAGCCTACTACTTTATGTCAGCCTCATGTTGTCTTCAGGGCTCTGTATCATATATCACCTGAATATTTCTTCCAGGATCAATATCCTCCCTTTTAGGGTTCTCATGTACAGGCCCTGATCCACCATCAGATGGTCCAAAATTTATACTTCAGCTGTTAACCTAGGATGATAATTTTTCCAAATGACAGGGCCCATGCAGGAGCCCCTTGCATTGCTTTTTCAATAATTATATCTCTGTATCCATTTTGTTAAGATGTAACAAACATTTACTTGTCTCAGAGTGATAGTCCCATCAAAATGCTCATAATCAGCTACACTACTTAGGTGGACTGTCTGCATTTAGGTTACTAAACCATAGTCACAGCCAAAGACATGGCCAGATATTTCCTGAAATGTCTGTGATATTTCTAGAGAAATCTCCTGCTTTCTCCATTTACATAGTAGGGGCAGTAGAGAGAAACTCTTTAGAAATTTTGCTAAATATCTGGCCATGTCTGTGACTATTACTGTAGAACTGACCTGACTATTGGTTTCCTATTTCAGATGATTTTCCAGTACCTCCGAAGTTGTCTTAGAAGAATCCATTGAAAACCAGGAAATGCAGTGCTCACCATTTCCAGGTAGGGCGCAGGTCTGGGACGAAGAGCACCACTCCAAACTTCAATATCATAAACCAATAATGACTTGCACTCCATAGTGGATAGCCAAGGTGTGCAACAAGAAAAGAAAAATCAGAGTCAGTAGAGATGTACCATCATTTATTATTAAATAAATATCAATTTGTATGTACAGTCAATAGCAATTCATACAGCCCAACACTGCATGCACTCAGAAACACTCCTGATGTCACAGTGTTGCAACTGTATGAATTTCAGTGTTGGTGAGCATACAAATTGATATTTTGTTTAACATTAATAAATTGTGGTGGAGCATATCTTTGCTGACTCTGACTGCCTTTTTTTCACGTTGAACACTCTGATTATCCACTACAGAGTGCAAGACATCTCTGGTTTGTGTCAAAGAAGAATCTTCCTGCTTCCTTCTCCTTTTCCTTTTTGATTTCCCAACTCTTTTTTTTCTATTTGTTGGACTCTCTTGGATAACAACAGTACTAAAATCTGGTCTTGCACCAAATGGTGATGCACTGGGGGCCCTGCACATGATTCCAGAACAGCCAAGGTCCCCGGCAGCTACATCCATTACTTGCGCCAAACCAACAGGTATGCCAAACAGAGGGCATACTTAAACAGAGTGTCACAAGCCTGCAGCACAGGACTCAAAATGGTGCAAGTGCCTCCCTGCCACCGAGCCCCCAATAAACAGTACAGAAAGCCCCACAAGGCTATGGGACCCCCCTGCTCCCCTATCCCCCAATATATACAGTATACTAAGTCCCAAAGGGCTATCAACCCCCATGCCCCAATCCCCAAATATGCCACCAGTAAGCCCAGCAGGGTTATCGGACCCTCCTGCCTCTGATCGCCAAGTAATGCCCTGCAGGGCTAATCATTCCCCCCCCAAGCCCTGAACCCCGATCGCCAGCTCACTGGTTATTGTAATATGTAAGAATAACAACACACCCATACACCCTGGTAGTCCAGTGGCCTCACCCCCACCACGGCGTGCCAGCCACCTGCCGCTTTCTCATTATCCCAGCCAGCGACTGGTGCAGCCCATTTCTCACTCACAGCCAGCCACCGACTGAGTTCTATATGAGTGCGTACTACTGTATACAGTATGCACTCAGTGAATGACAGCTCATTCATTAGGCGTGTATGGTATACAGTTGTACACACTCATATGGAGCTCAGTCAGTGGCTAGCCATGGTGGTGAGAGGTGAGTTGTGCCAGTTGCTGGCTGGGGACGGATGGGGGAAGCAGAGTGGGCTGGCACTGCCAGGTGGAGGGGGCACTAGACT
Source organism: Neoceratodus forsteri (assembly GCA_016271365.2). Classification (NCBI taxonomy): domain Eukaryota; kingdom Metazoa; phylum Chordata; order Ceratodontiformes; family Ceratodontidae; genus Neoceratodus; species Neoceratodus forsteri. Next base: position 934,674,199 of record CM028131.1, read on the forward strand.
ACCAGGGTGTATGGGTGTGCTGTTATTCTTACATATTACTATTACCATGAACTGGCGTTCAGGGTCTGGGGCTTGGGGGAGGCATGATTAGCCCTGTGGGACATTAAGTGGGGATTGGGGCTTGAGGGTGCCAGCAGCCCACAGAGGGCTTTGCTGTGAATAACACTATGAGAGATGGGTGGGGAAAGCTTCTGTGGGATCATGGGGGGTGGCTGTTAGGTGCACATGGCACAGTGGCGCAGCCCCCGTTGGACACAGAATACATGTACTTTGCCCAGTGTCCTCCAGGGATTCTCTTGGAATAGCAAATGTACTGTTCCAGCAGCCACCCTCCCAGAACAGGGAGCAACTACTGCCATAAACCCCCTTGCGCCATGTTGCAGGGGGGTTATGGCTTACATGGTGGCATAGGACCACTTTGCCACAGGCAGCCTGCAGCATGTTGCAGGCTGCGTTTTGGAATACCGATTGACATAACTCAAGGTGCAAAGTGCTACTTGCACCTTTTATTTTGATGCAAGTTACCTTGCACCATGTGTAATAATTCTGGAACTGGGCCCAGTTTGTCTTGGAGAATTGAGAGCCACAGAAGAGGAATGATTTAGGTCCAATGTCTGCTAAAGTTTTAAATATAACATCTAATCTTGCTCCATTAATTGCAGTGTCCTCTTCTGTTGTTTCTGTATCATTCCAAATAATAACCAGCTGTTCCATTATTATAAGACTGGCGATATACTGATTTTTTTATCAGCTCTATAATTTCCTGACTTAAACATGTAGGTGCATATAGCTGCATGTTGCCCTTAGTTAAAGTGCATTGATGTGCATCAAATCAATCACCTACTTTTAAGTTTTCCGTATATTTTCTGTCTACCTCCTTCAGACCATTTATGATTTGTTGTAGTTCCTGCATAACTTCATTAATCTTATTCTTAGGAACCAGTATTTATTTATTTATTAACTAAAATGTTTTACCAGGAAGGCACACTGAGCAACAGGTTGCTCGTCTCCCGGTACAACCTGTCGGTGGGGGAACATGGAGGAGGTATACAGATAACATGGAACAAGTACAATAAACACAGCAGTATACTGTCACTGTCATTTTGATTAAAATTATTTAAATGTTTCCCATATCTCCTTTGAATTACCGTCCACAGGCAAGAGCATAAAACTATTGCCCAATATGTTTTCTCTGGCATCTTTGTCTTTAACACTGGCCTCCAATACTTCACTCTTTTTAACCTCTGCTATGATGTTAGAAGTAATTAACAAATTAGAGGATTTTTCCAGCCAGTTGTCATCAATCAAATACCTGTTGGGTAAAACTAGAAGAGAAACAGAATTGCTACTCACTTTTATTTTTGGTGTAGAATTCCTACCAGTAACTAAATCTAGTTTAGGGGATATCAAAAATTATCTGTCATTTTTTTGTCTTTTTTTTTGTTTCAGTTAGCGATTTCTTAGATTGTTTTCATTTAATATCTGGTAGTGTCTAACTCCAAAGAAGAGAACATTTACTTTTATTCTTCTTCTGCTGTCTTGTGCTAACCATGTCCAAAAAAGAAAAGGCAAACACTGGTTTGAAATACAAAGTTATCCCTGTCAATTCTGAGGCAGTCACTTAAAGTTACAGGAGGGTGAGGGGATCATGCGACTAGTAACAACTGGTGACAGGTACTGGTCGCTGTCCCACTATCTAAAATAATAACAAATACAATATATATAATATGTATTTAGAAATAAATAAATGATGTTCACATAAATAATCTCCATCTTAAATAAATAAGTAAAGTGTACTGTATTGGGTGCAAAATATAGCACCTAAAGCTTGCTTTTACATGTAGCATTCATTATAGTGCGTTATGAAAATACAGGGAAACAAACCTTAATGTTCAATAAGCCATATTTGGCAAAATACACTAAATAAAATTTTGCCCTTATACATTACCAAGTCAAGTCGGGTCCAAAAGTCCTAATTGTATAGATAATGCGAGTAAAAAGTATGTTTTACTTCCTTGGTTTAGGTAATTTCCTTTGGTAGGTATTCTAAGTATAAGCAGTGTCTTTGTGGAATCCCTGTAAAAATGTACAAAGCAGTCTTTTCCCCCTCTTAAGCACATGTATGTTGGACTACGACTCAAGTAGTAGTCACACTACTGCATTAATGCTCTGTCCTGTACAAACACAAATTCTATTAGTCTAGTTAAATTGGGTCCTAAACTTTAAATTTGAAAAGAAAAATGCTTATACATCTCATCTCTAAGGTGGCCTCCCAACTTAATTTGTGTGACCAGAGTCTCCCATTTCACTTAGCAGCATGTTGTGATGGTGTCTGGTGTCAGGAGTGAGCAACTCCAGAATGCTGGCACCTGCATGCTTTAAATCTCTGACTCCCATGTGATCACTGTAACTGCAAAATTTAGAAAAGATGAGATAATAAATACAATATAGCATAATTATAAAATTCTAAGAGCTACTAAATAGATCTGTGGGGGGGGTTGGAAAAAAATACAGAAAAAAAACATTATGCAAAAATGCAAGCCTATATAGTAGCAGGAGAATCCACAAACTAGTTTTCACTCTGACTCCTCTTGTTCACCTCCAGACTTTTCCATGAGTGTCCTGCAGATCATACATCCCATCCTCTCTTTTCCCTTCCTTCTTGCTGATTGTTTACTCCTTTTCTTTCTCCCAACCACACTTTTCTTTCCTTTCTCCAATCCAACTTCTTCTGTGGTGCAAATCCTCGTGCCCCAGCCCTCCCCCCTGCAGGACTCTCTGTCACCTCAGCTTATGAAGCACAAGTACCTACACTACAGGGTTCCCTCTTTTCCTTAGAACTAGCTACAGAACCACACGGGGAAGTATCACAGTAGCCAGGAATGAAACTGCACAAGAAGTTATGGAAAGGATTGTAATTCTAAACAATCTTGCAGGCAATGGTGATATACCTGTTATAAAATAAAATATGCCTTTGCAGTACTGCTTTTGCAGATGCTCCTCAGCTATCACAGTGTGCAGCAGCCATCTTGGTCCACCTATCCAGGCTGGGATCTTACCGTGTATGCATGTGTTCCTCCTCATAGCGGTAGAAGAATATTCTCTATTCTCTAAATTTAGACTGGAAATATAGCCATCAAAATTCTTAAAGGCAAGATATCAGAGGGGGAAATCTGAAGTAAATGACCTAGTATGTGATTGTGGGGCTAATGTGCCAGAGAATATGATGCATCTCCTATTTTAGAAAATGAGTAGGGAGATTTCTTGGCCTCTGACTGGTTGTACACCTTTCCAAGGAGTACATTTATGTGCCGATAGAGACCAGGAAAAAACAAAACCCATTGCCAGTTGCCTGCTTACCTGCCAAAATTCATGTGCCAGGTTCCAAAATGAAATCTGAAAATGCTGACCATCATTTTTTTGTTCCTTCTTTCCTTGCTTACTGAGCGAGCCTATAGCTAGTGGCCAATCTTCCCCTTCCCTTGCTAACAGTTTTCCTTAAATATGAAAACAAATAAAATCGCTGCCTACATCTGTTTCCCTTCTGTTACTGTATCTCATCACTTTTGCTCTCCATCTTTCCAGACAGTGTAATGCTACTTGGCTGCCCATCCACCCATCTACCCCCTTTCTGTCATGCCATAACCCGGCAGCACATCTCCATCTGTGACAGCACAAACCACAAATGTACCACTGGTCTCATAGACTGCGGCACTTCACTCGCATCTGGGAACAAACCTACTTTAGTCATTTCAGATGTGTGTGTATGTACAGTATGTGTTGGGGGGAGGAAACACAATGTAAAAGGAAAGCGGCCAACATAAAAAAACAGGCCTATGAAACACATCAAATGCCATCTGCTGGTAATTCTACTAGTGGAGGGACTACTTTACAACAACTTTTATTTATTAATTTATTTTTAAGTGTCATACATTTTTTTTAATTAAACCATTTTATTTAAAATGAAAAGGTAACCCCATTTTCTAAGCACAATAATACCCTCAAGGGTGGGTGGTATGAGCAATATTGAACCTTCCAGGGGCTATAAGACCCTCCTCTTGCAGTGCTGGGCCTCATTATGCCCCTAGTCCAATACCACCCACCTTCTCTGGTATTAGTGCTAGCATGTTGCCCCATATACACAGAGGAAATAACTAAGCATTTGTACCCATACTTGAATAATTGCTATCAGATCATCACAGAAACAATTAGATCATTGCTGTCCCCAAAGGTGGAAATTGTTACAAAATATATCATGGATTGCCTAAGAAATGTTTACCAAAAATGGAAAATATTGGAGGTAACTGTAGGAATTAGGGAAATAGCTACTGTATACTCAGAAGAGATGGAGGGGAAGTGCACACATACAGTACAAGTAATTCTGACAGATCATCTGAAACTGCTGTATTAATAAATATTTAACAGATTTTTAAGTAGTCTTTGAGAAATGTGCAATAATGTTTGAGAGGTTATAAAGGGACTCGACACCCAATGCTGTTTGTAACTGAATGCCTTTCTAAGAGGACTTTGCAGACATCTCATTTTTAAAGTCTTATGGTCTGTTTGTTTCACTGAGATTAAGGGATTACTGGCTCAGTTACACTGACTTTGAATGTAGTTAGCCAGACATGAACTCTTCAGCGTTCATTTTTATAATACTGGATTTAGCAAAAGAGGATTTCCATACAATGCTTTACTACAAAGCTATATTTACAAGAGAAAAAAATAATGCACAACAAATATTCTAATAAACTTAATTTTATTCTTGGATTAAGTGGTATTTTATTATGTTGCAATGTATTTGTAACAACTTTTTAATTTACAGTATTTATGTTACTGTGATTCTTTTTATATAAGGTTTTCTTAACATTGTAATGATTTTAAAATTCGATGAATAAACTTAAAACCATAAACTGTAGCTAGTGTCTCTGTAAATTCAATTTGTAGGTATTTTTTAATTATATTATCTGTTAGATTGACACTTGTGTAGATTAACATTGCATTTGTAACAGTTTTCCTGGAATGACATTGGTTCTGCAGCATCACTTGCTAGTAGATGAGAATTCGATTTTGACCATTTTTTTCTCAACACAGTCTGTTATTTCTTTTGGCATCTTATATTCTTATTTTAATTGTCCCGGTCCTTCAGTAGTTTTTCACTTTTTGCTTACCACTCCTATGCACTTACAGTTCATGCTGAGAACTGCCAAGACAGATGTGCTACTCTGATGCTGCAGTCAGCTGTTTGGTATCCTGCTGCACCACAGGTGATCTGACGTGCTGTTTAAAACCTGTGCCAGGTGTGAACTGTTGCGTAGTATATTTTATGGATCAGTAAATTGACATTTGCTCACAGTACAATTGGACAATCCTAAGTCAGCTGTCTTCATGTCTCCATGGGCATTAGAGGTTAGCAATTTAAGTGGGACTGGGCCTATTAAGGTAGATTATTTATGTGTAGATATACTGTGTATATGCATATGTACTGTAGCTGCACTGCACTAACACACTTTAATGAAGGCACTATGAATCAAGTTCCCCACTGCTATAGTTACATGCATGTATCAAGTAATACTTGGTACCAGATCAGAACGACATTCAGTATGTAATGAAGAATGTATATGTTCTGTCTCTACTATCTATTATGGTAGCACAGTAGTGCTACCATAGTTAAGGTTGAGGAGCCATTTCTATGTTAAACCCCAAAACTTTGCACCTTAATAACTTTGCAACCGTTTGATGGATTTGCCTGAAATTTGGAATTTATGATCAAGAACTATAGGCCTTGGGATCTGCCAAGTTTCGTACTGGTTGCATATACAGCTGTGGAGTTATTAAGTGTGATCTGTGCGCGCAATTACGCTTTTCTGGAATTCTGTGGTCGCGCCTACAGGTCGTACGGTTTGCGTGACCGGCTCAAAATCTTCAGGGAACGTGCAGCCAGGGTCCCCAATGTGCCTTTGAAGATTTCATGAAAAAATATTAAACGGTTCAAAAGTTATTCAAAAAACAGTTTCCCATTATAAGTCAATGGGAAAAGTTAACAAAAAGTTCAACACTTTCGCAAATGCATTTTACTTTCGCAAATGGGCCTGTTACTTTCGCAAATCGCCATTTTGTTTTCAGTTGGTGATCATAAAATGGTTGGCATTTAAATTTGGGACCCTCTAGCAACCTAATTTTTTTGTATTCACCTAGTCGGGCCCTGAGGATGCTTGCCATGTCTTTATTTTGTGGTAAAACACCCCAGAAATATGTTTTTCAAATTTCTGGAAAAAGTACTTATAGAATTACTTTGGTGCTTCACGAAAGTAACGTAATTTTTAGCGAAAAGCTTCGCAATGCAAGTCAGTAGTTTTCAGTCTGTGGGAAAATTACAGCAATTCTTTGGCACTGCGCTGCAAAAGAACCGCTGGGAGTTTTGAGCTGGAATTTGAGGAACGGAGCCGACATCTCGCAGATGTGCCTCTCAGTGTTGTATTGAAAAATATTACACGGTGGCAAAGTTACAGCACTCCAAAGTTGACGCTTTTCCCATAGGATAACATTACGGCGCCCGACGATACAGAAACTTTTGGCACCCTGCTGCAAAATAACGGTTTGGTCTTTTTTCCTGAAATTTGAGGGAAGACAGCCAACAGCCCACAGATGTGCCTTTCAGTGGTTTGGTGAAAAACATTACAGGAGGCAAAGTTATGGCGCTCTGAACTTTTCTTTTTCCCATAGGATAACATTATGGCATTCGCCGCGCCTTTCAGGGCCCGTATCTCGGAAACGGTGCGAGATATGGACTTTTCGTCGGAAATTCTTAGCCCCATAATGGGGCTAAGATTCAAATTAGCCAGGACAGTTGTAAATAATATGACTTTTAAATTTTTTTTCTACGTCATACGGTTCCTGAGATATAATGTATTTAGTATTCCAAGATCTCATTTTCTGCGCCGATACTCATTATTTTGCATACATTATTTGTACTCACCGTCTTTCTCAATGCAGGTTTTGGGGAAAACCAGCCTGTGCGCTTACATTACTGTTACTGTTGCCCTTTCTGCTTGCGGTTCCGTACCCGTTTCACTTACCGTTGACGTCTGCGCCACCATGTGCGTTATCCTTTGCGTTTTCATTTGCGCTTGCGTTTCTGTTATTTTTTGCCATTTTCTGTCTACAGTACTGTTTATCTTTCTGTTTCACTTTACATCACCATGCCCATTGACATTTCTGTTTGCAAGCATCATGTCACTATGTGACAACACATCACGTGGCAGACCATTCCTGTCTACGCCACCATGTGCGTTACCCTTTCTGTTCTCATTCGTGCTTGTGTTACCATGTGCACCACTGTTAGCATTTTTGTTTGCATTGCTGTCCCTGTTAGTATGCCACAAGACATCATGTGGCGGGCCCCGCGCTCCCGCTGCTGCATTACATTCACTATTTCTTGTTATCATTCTCAAAAAGAAGGAAATTAGAGGCAAAAACTCAGTTTAATGCATTAGTTAGAGTTGTTCCACAGCGACAAAAGTGAGAATTAGCTGTTAGGGTTGAAAACCCCTTGCACCCACCACCCCCAACCCGGCATTGGGGTGTGCATTGGGATCATGAGTCTAACTCTCACCCCATTCTCCTATACTTCTGCTGCTTTACACAGGTCCTTGGGTGAGGGTTAGGGCAAATAGATCCCAATGCACACCCAATGCCACCACGCGTCATCCCTTTGCTTTCACTTGCGCTTGATGCTTCTGTTACTTTTTGCCATTTGTGTGTACCTGCACTGTTTCTCTTTCTGTTTCACTTTCGCGTCACCATGCCCATTGACATTTCCATTTACAGGCACCATGTTACTATGTGACCAGACATCACATAGCGCACGTTCCGTCGCCACCGTGTCGTTACCCTTTCTGTTATCATTCGCGCTTGTGTTACCATGTGTGCCACTGTTAGCATTTCTGTTTGCATTGCTGCTCCTGTTACTATGCCACAAGACATCATGCTGCGGTAGCGAGGCCCCATTTCTACTATTTCTCAATATCATTCTCAAAAAAGGGAAATTAGAGGCAAAACTCCGCTTAATGCATTAGTTAGGGTTGTTCCACAGCGACAAAAGTGAGGAATTTGCTGTTAGGGTTGAAAACCTAACTCCGATCACCCCAGCACCACACACACACAGACACACACACATTTAAGTATGGGGAGGACCAAGTCAACACAACCAAGACAGACATCCAGCAGCAGGTGACAGAAATAACAAACAATTGTCTAAATGTACTATGAGACATCCCAACCCACCTGACCAGGTACTGCATGCTCAGTGGAGATCAACAGCAAAACTGAGGCCATGTACACCAAACGTACACATCCCTGACTGCAGCTGCACACAACTTACCACACTTAGTAGTTGCATGGCCTTACCTACCGATGCCCACACCACACCACAACTGGTACTGTGCCGTTATTCAATATAAATGCTGAAGGTGCATGATGACAGTTGTAGAAAGGTTTTAACACTACTGAGTATACATTAATTAAGAGAAGCACATAAATTAACTACAAGACACTAGCATGCTCAAGATAAAAGTAGTGATACATTTAGTAGGTGATTTACATAGTAGTACATTTACTGCAATGGTTTACCTAAACATAGAGAGGTGATGTAAACGTATGGAAAAGCATTGCCTGTTCAACGCTGTGAAATTGGTACTGCCAGTATCACATGCATTCTTACTGATGAGGGTGTACTGCTGATGTACATACATAGATCTTCAGTGTGTTTCAATATTAAAGATGCAGTAAGTATTCTTTGTAAGATAGATTGTAATTGCATGGATCAGGCCAAGCAACTTTTAAATATCATAGCACTACTGAGCCAACAATGATGTACCTGTATCGGACATGTATATAGGATAGATTTTCCTGTAGGCACTTACTGAGTATGTTGTACCTGATAAAGACAATCTCATTGCATCTGTGATGACTAACTTATTCAAATAGTAATACATTTGCTATTGTTGCAATGAGTGATCTATGCCACTTATGGACACAGTGTGATTTTTTAACAGTTGTTTCATACTCAGGCTGTATGCCTACTGTTTGGGTTTGCCACACTTCTGTCACTGATGCTATCAAAGTGATAACTATGTTAATTCTGCTACAACAGGAATCAAGTAGGTATGGTGTAGATATAAACAGAATGTCTTTTAGTATTGATTTAACTCATAATGGGGTAAATGTACTAGGACAGCAGGGTTATCCTCTATCACTGAGTCTGTCAGTTATAATCACACTAGGGTTTCGATGACTGTAATGATCAAGTTACACTGTTCATCTTCATGAGTTCATATTCACAGTCATTCTCCAGCAACTAGACAGTGTATGGTGTAACTGGTGGACACTGTGTTGCAAAGCTGCTGCAGTGCCTAGCAGAGGGAGAGTATCTCTCATAAAGACAATTAAGCAATAAGGCATGACCAACAGTTATGTTAAATGGTCTGTTAATCACCCTGTAGGGGTTTAATGTTGAATGAGGCATATCCGAGTGCCATGTCGCTAGACAGTGATAAACTGACCATTAACATAATACCTGGGAGTGGCTTATTGCTATCATAATAAAACTGTTTTTTAAACAACATTAAACCATGTTCATCATATGGTTAGGCTCTACATGTATGTTAATAAAAACTAAACATAAGGTTGTTACAATGTTTACAGTCAATTAGAAAGCTGCATTTCTCAAACCCTTGTTATAATCAGAGATATTATACCTGTACAACTCCTTGGTTTTGCTTAACTCTATTGCTCAGGTGGCCCACCACAAGTGGTGTGGTGTGGTGTGGGGCATCGGTAGGTAAGGCCATGCAACTACTAAGTGTGGTACGTTGTGTGCAGCTGCAATCAGGGATGTGTATGTTTGGTGTACATGGCCTCAGTTTTGCTGTTGATCTCCACTGAGCATGCAGTACCTGGTCAGGTGGGTGGGGATGTCTCGTGAGTACATTTAGACAATTGTTTGTTATTTCTGTCACCTGCTGCTGGATGTCTGTCATTGGTTGTGTTGACTTGGTCCTCCCCCATACTTGAATGTGTGTGTGTGTGTGGTGCTGGGGGGGGGTGTATTCAGAGTTAGGGTTTTCAACCCTAACAGCGAATTTCCTCACTTTTGTCGCTGTGCAACAACCCTAACTAATGCATTAAACGGAGTTTTTTGCCTCTAATATTTGTATATGGCGCATTAATGTCTGCACTTCACTTTATCAGGATAAACCTGTATTTATTGCTGAAGGGTAAGGGCTATGCAGTTTGAGGAAAAGGTTTTTGCACAGAAGACTGAATTTAGTTTCATTTGCATACTGGTGTGCTGCCCTTACTTAGTGCTCCAAAATAATATTTACCTTCTTATTTATTTGTTAATAATTTCTGTAAAACAGGATATTCTCATTTAGGTTAACAGCCTAGTATCCAAGAGGGTCCTGGGTGGCAATTGCTGTAGCAGATATTTAACAGATGTGTAATGCAATATCTTTATGCAACAGGTGCCTGGATAAACAGAGAGTGATAAATCTGTTTATCTGAGTCACTGTGTAGATACATTTATTTATCTACACAGTGACTACATCTCACTCTGTTTATCCACACAGTTACTACATCACTACTGCCCCACATCCCATCTGCTGGTACTACATTCAGCCACTTTCACTTTCCCATTTCACTTGCCATCATAAACATTACATAACAGTATAAAACACATGAAGCAAATTTACAATCCTTACTTTTACCCTTAAAGAACCGCTGTTGCTGTTCAGCAATTTGTTTAAAAAGTTATTTTTCTCCTTCAGTACTATTTCTTTCCTAAATGATCGGCTTGCTGCAGTGCTCACAGAACTACTTACACTCTCTACTACCCCGGCCACCCACTCACTTCCTTCAGATAACTGCCGCATCATCCCTACTTATGATTCAGACAGGGCAAAGCTTAAAAAGTATTATAACTTTTTTTAGTGTACCATTTGACTCCATGCTAGTTTTTTGGCACCATATCCAGCCACATACCTCCAGTTTGCTCTCCTTTCACACCCGAACCTTGTCTCTAACAACCTCCTCCCTCTCTCAGTCAGACACTGCATGTTAAATCTCTAGTCTAACAATGCGGCTCCTCTCGCACTCCAAATAACGTATGCCACATATAACCACCAAAACAAAACCAGGAAACTGTACACATTTTCAATAATCTCCTCCTGTCACAGTACAAAATGTGCTCACTAGGAGATGACACCATTTTTCCCAGTAAAAATGCAGATTTTAACCTGACCACCAATTGAAACACACATCAGGCATGTTTTGTTCATCACTATGCTACAGCATCCATAGCAACCACTATACAAAGCGTAGCTACAGTATCCTACTCACAGTCACTCCACCAGGCAGAAAGCTACTATTATACAAATAAGCCCCTAAACTTCTTAAAAATAAAATAAAAATACTGACAATAAAAATTTTAAAAAGTGTCACACTAGATCTTCTCCTGTTGCATAAATGAAATATGTGGGGGGCACTTGTGATGTTACTTAAGGTCACTGGCAACTGTACAAGATAAATGCATTATCACACGCTCCCCGCATATCCCTTATATATGCAGTTCTGTTTAAAGCCAAGACAGACTGGATTCCTACATGATTATTTCTATCCATATATGTTTGTCTGTCAGTCAGTCTATCTAGTTATCATCTGTCTGATTGTAAATCTATCTACAGTACCTGCCATCTATCTCTCCATCCATTGATGCGTCTATCAGGTTATCTTGCTATCTAGTTATCACCTGTTTGTCTATCCTCCTAGTTATTATCTGTATGTCTGCCTAGTTATACTTCTGTCTATTTACCCATAATGCGCTGTATATCTTCTTTAAAACTTGATTTTACAGTCCTTCATAAAAGTGTGCTAAGCTGAAGTCTGTCATGGTAAATTGCATATATAGTGCCGTCCATTAGAGTCAGTCACAATATCATTGTTTTTGCTGGGATATCTTACAGGATACTGTGGGGAAAAGAAGGTAATCCAATGGTAATTACTCCAGTTTGCCAAACAGCAAATTGTGAAATCTGACACACACACACACACACTGCTTGATCCTAGTGAATGGCATTGTATCATCCACGGTGTATTGCGATTAGGACTAAGGGTAATGTTGCACTTCACTGAATCATGACCTGACTCCCAGTATACTTTTGTGCAGCCCCTAGCTCAAGGCTTTAGAAGTGAGGTTTTGTACCCATTACTTATGTGTGTATTGTGCCTCTGTATATAGAGAACTGCATGTGTAGATGTTCCTATACCTGTATATGTCAATGTCTGTGAGTGTACACCAAGGAAAAATGCAGGTACAAAATGTTTTTCTTGTTGCTAGCAAACACATTTTGGATTCCAAAGCAGCAGTTTTGCACATACTGCCATCATAATCATACCATAAGTGCAAAGGATAGCTGTCTGCCAGAGTCAGCCGGTAGGCACCAGTCTGCCAGGCAGTCTGCCCCCCCCCACCCTTCTTGTTCTCCTGTTATCTTTTTATCTTGTTCTTGTTTATCGTCTTGTTCAGCTCACCAAGGACTCCGAAATAATAGAAATCTGCTCAGGTTTTGTCACATATTGCCTAAGACTGCATACCCTACTACAGCACTATATGTTATTCTAGTTCATATTATCTTTCTCATAGTTCGAATATCTCCACAGCCATGTGTTTTTTGTTTGCTATTGAGTATTCTGTCTACATATCATTACTGTACTTCACATCACCGCTGATATTTTGGTTTGGTGCTTTATAAATATACTCATTACTGCCTGTAGTAGTTTATTCAGTTTTACCTGTGGTATGCTGCTAATACTACATTTTGCATCCTCATCACCCTGCTGTAAATATGTTACAGTAACCTTGCCTGCTTTTCCCCTTCCTATATTCCTCCCTCCCCAGTACTGCATCTCTCCTGCTCTTCTCACTCTTTCTTCCTCCCTCAGATTATTGGCCACTCCATTAACTCCCTATTGTAGGTCCCCCTATCTTCCCCCATTGCACTGTTCTGTCCCTGGCCAAAATATCCCCCCTCCTCCTCCTCCTCCTCCTCCCTGGCTGCCTTCTCACTCACTCCTTCCCTTACTGTTCCAGCATTTGAACAAACTCCTTATATAGGGTCCCCCTATCTTGTATCACTGTGTTGCTCACTCGTCCTGCGCTTTCTTCCCTGCCTTGTCTGTCAGTTGCACTAACTCCCTTTATAGGGTACCCTAATCTTTGTATTACTATGCTGCTCACCTGCTCTACCTGCCCCTTCTCATTTTCCCTCCTACCTACTTAACTCTCCTTCCCCTACCTCCTCAGACTGTGTATCCCCTTCCTTTCAATCAAATTTCCATTTTCACTCCTGCTTCCTCTCCCAGTTTTACCCCCCCCCCACACACACACACTCCTCCTAATTCAAGCTCTGCTCCCACATTCTTCCTGGCATTTTAATATGTTGCTTATCTCCCTCTCTATCCTTCCCCTGCTATTTTCCCTAACATCCTTTCTTCCCACAGGGTTTCCTTCTCCTCCCCCTCCCTCACTCATCCTCTTCTCCTACTCTACCCTCTTCCAGCCTTTCCTCTCTCTCACACTCCCCCTGACTCACTGGTTGCTCCCTTCAACCCTCCTCTTGGCTGCACCTCAAATTGCTTAAAGCTTTTCTCCCCTCCCACTCCTCCCCAGCACCCCTTTCTTTCCCTCTCTAGTCAAGCAAATGCATCTCTGACTCCATCAAGCTCCTCAGCTCACTGCTGCTTTTAATGTCAGGTGATGTTGAGCCCAATCCCAGCCCTGTACACCCCCTTCCTCTTTTCTCCCCAAAGGGTTGAGACGGACTCATATCAATGCCAGAAACCTCCTCCCCAAGATTGACCAGCTGCAACCACTTAGGTTAATCTTCAACCAGATATATTAATTATCTCAGAGTCTTGGCTATCCCCCAAGATCCCCGATTCTGAATTTGTCATCCCTGGATACATCCTCATTCAGCAGGATGATGCTTCGAGAGGTGGTGGTGTTACCATCTACCTCTCCTCTTCCATCCAGTTCATCCCCCACTCTCTATTGCCTCCACTTCTGCATATGAACTTTTCCTTCTCAAACTCTCTTTCCCTTTCTCTGTCCCTATCTTTGTAGCTGGAGTACTGTATATTGCTGTCCTGGCCTATCTACTTCATCTGTCACTGAGCTCCTAATCACTGTTTCCACTCATGCCTCGTCTATGCAATTACTCATCCTTGGGGACTTTAATATAAACTGGCTCTCCCCCTCACAATCTAAATTCTGCCAAAATATGAATTCCTTTGACTCGGTTTATCTCTGCCCTACCAGTCACAATCATAAATCCCTCAATCACTCCTTGCCGGACTGGACCCTTATCTCTCACCCCCATCCCATCACTGATGCCAGCACCCTTCCTGATGCCATTAGTGATCACCACATGGTCTACTGCATTGCACAAAATACACCTCCCAAACTCCTCCACATACTGTCCTTCTGGTCGCTGGACATGTACTCCCTACATGCAAATTTAGTAGCTACCGACTGGTTGCCCATCTCTTCTGCCAGCTCCATTGACTCTGTCAATAATTTCTTCAGTACCAAATCAGTTTGGGATCGACATGCCCCTTCCCCATCCTACCTCCCTGTCTCCCCCCCCTTCTCTTTCTCTCTTATCGCTACTGTTGACACCCTCAAGGCCCTCCTGGCTCTAAACCCTCCCAAGGGCAAGAGCTCTGATGGACTCAACCCCAAACTCCTCCATCTCTCTGTCCCTGCCATTGCCCTACCTATCACCTCCCTTCTTAACCTCTCTTTCTCCCTTGCTTCTGTCCCTGAAGCCTGGAAACAGGCCACCACCATCATACCCCTTATCAAAGGTGGAGACTCCACCAATCCTGGCAATTACTGCCCTATCTCATTGCTCCCCACCTTAGCTAAATTACAAGAACACCTTCTGTTGACTCAGCTCTCCCCCTTTCTTGACTCCTCCTTCTTCACCCCCTTCCAGTTTGGTTTCCATAAATTCTATTCCACCTCCTCCTCTTTTCTCCAGCTCACTGACTCCATTCTCTCAGGCATGGATCATTGCCTTATCTTTTTTGTTGTCTGTTGTTTTTGTTTTGTTTTTGTTTTTTTTGCTGCAGCCACCCGCCGGGATCCACCTTGGTCATGGACCTCCAGGCTCCCACCTCCTATATTTCCTGCACTCTCCCCAGCACCCCTGGCTTGCCCCCCAAGGGGTGGGGTCATGGCACACTTTCTCCATGGTGCCGTGATCCTAGAGACTATCTGGAAGAGCCGTCTAGGAGGCCGATTGAAGCCAGAGGTGAGGCTTCATGGAGGCAGGCCCAGCTGCAAGTTCCCCCCCCATGAGGACAGGGATGTTGCAATGGTGGCCAGTGTCCGCCCTGCCCCCCAACATACTGACAATGGCACTGCGGTACACCCGGCCTCTTCTGGGTGTCCGTAGTGCACCAGAACCTCAACCCCCCCTTCCCTCTGGAGAAGGAGAGCAGTCATGGGATGCTCAATCTTTCTCCCCGGGCTGGCCCTTCCGATGTCCAGATCCGTTCCTGAACCCAGGTCGTCAAAGCCACAGGTTGGCACTCTGCCCCTGCACCGGCAGGCCAGCTGGATCATTGCCTTATCACCTAACCCATCTTTGTCCACCTGGCCAAAGCCCTCAATACTGTAGCCCACCCCCTTCTCATTGACAAGCATAAGGCAGCAGAGCTCTCCAACTTCTCTACTAACTGGTTCCACTCCTACCTTGAGGGTAGGACTCAATCTGTTATAATTTGAGATTTCCTATCCCCCTCCAACTCCCTATCAATACTGGTGCCTCACAAGGGTCTGTCCTTGGTCCAATATGCTTTTCAGTCTTCCTGAACTACCTCCCTATTGCCTGCTCCTCTGCATCCATCCACATGTATGCAGATGATTTGGTACCGTTTACCTCTGGTCCCTCCCCCTCTGATCTGATGGCCAGGCTCCAGCTGGATTTTGGCAATGTCCAGCAGTGGTTCTGGTTTAAGCAGTTATCACTCAATGCCAAGAAAACAGTGTCCATGACCTTTGGCTCCAGACAGAAGCTCACAAAGCTCACTGCCCTCCCCTCCTTCCATACCTTGGATGGGGTCTTAATTGATGACATCCCCTCATTTTAAGTACCTAGGAGTCTGGTAAAACCATCAGCTCAACTTTGCTCAGCATGTGGATGGCATCCACAAGAAACTTCAACCTAAACTCAGTGCATTATACAGGAACAGAGCTTGTATTCCTCTTCCTGCTTGCCTAGCTATTGTTCAGAAAATGATTCTCCCCATTTTTGACTTTCGTGACATTGTCTACAGTGCTGTTTCTAAGTCTACCCTTGCCAAACTGGACATCTTCTTTCTCTCCTGCTGCCACTTTGCCTTGGACTGTCTGCCCAGCACCCACCACTGCTTCCTGTATTCCTCCATCTCCCTTCCCTCCCTTGAAGCCAGATGCCTTGCTCACTGTACCTCCTTTACCTTTAAATACTGGCTAGGCTCTCTCACCTCCTACCGTACCTCTCTCCTCTCCTCTCCTCTTCTCTCCTCTCCTCTCCTCTCCACTTCTCCTGCCCCCTACTCTCCTCTTACAACCTTAGAAACTATGCCTATTGCTCCCTAGCACCCTCCTCAAGAAAATCTGGCTGCTTTATCTTTCCGTTTCCCCAAACTATGGCATTCTCTGCTCCTAAACACCCGTTCTGCCTCTTCCCAGCATTCACTCTCCTCTCTACTCCATGACTTCTCAACTCACACCTGCAATTGCAACTACTAGCTGCCCCAGTTTCCTTTACATCTTCTTGCCACCTCATCTTCTCCTGATCTTCTCTTGTCCACTCCATCTGTATCCCCAGCTACCTGCATCTGTTCTTGAATCCTAATGCATAGCTTTCTCTGCTTCATTCTTCTTTTTGCATTTCATACATTTATGTACCTCCTTGGTTCCCTCTGGGTCAAAATCACCTCCTCATCCTCACATAAACTGCACCAATATTGCACAAATATTGTATAAATTGTTTATATGATTGTTGCTTAGTGTTTATTCCTAGTCCTCTACCTGCCATGTAATTTTTTTTCGTTATGATTTTCATACATTAGTCTCCTCTTCCCCCCTCCCCCCCAAGACACATCTGGAAATAAGTTGTTATCAGCTCAGTATGCCTTTCCTGGTGAAACTTTTGAAATAAATTAAATAAATAAATAAATAAATAAGTAAATAAGGAATAGTTTTGCAGGTTTTGAAAATAAGTGTTACCGCTAGTCTGGTGTTGGTGCTGCAGATTTGTTTGCATCGTTGCTGAGGTTCGTGGATTATTGAAGTCAGTAGAAAGTACTGCTGGCTGAGGCTTGCTAAAGTCTAGTTATGCCCAGTGTGATGTTGTGTTCTTCCATTTCACATGTCACATGTAATTGCAGCATTTTGTGGCCACCAGTTATGTGACAGCTATTTTGTGCTCCAGAGATGCTGATACTGAGATGCTGTCACATTGCCCATCCGTAGGTATCCCTAGCAGTTTATTCACATTTTCAAAGGGTTGTGACGGTTTTATATGTCCATAAAGTTGTCCTGTGGCTTGGTATGCATCAAATAAAAAAATCACCCCAAAATAACTACAGTATGCCCTTATTGTATGAACCCATGTATCTGGTGGTATACAGTAGAGCCTTTGGGGAATATGAATCCCAAATTCCATGTCAATATAACAAGAAAAGCTAAAGTTATGGGTGCTTTTGTGTGATATCTGCAAAACAAAACCAGGCCCTAAGAGGGAAGAAAATGTCATCCTGGATCTTGCCACACATCACCCAAAACCACCCCTTGAAAACAACTTTGCCCTTATTGTATAAACCTGGGCTTCTGTATGTATTTAGTGGACCATTCGGGGAACATGTATGCCAAAAGTTTGTGTTACTATAACAAGAAAATCCAGTTACAAGTGCTTTTGTTTGATGTCTGTCAAACAAAGTCAAACCATAAGAGAGAAAATGTCATCCTGGATCTTGACACATCACATAAAACCACTCCCCAGAATCCACTTTACCCTTATTGTATGAATCTAGGCTTCTGGTTGCATTTAGTGAACCCTTTGGGAAACATGTACCTAAAATTTCATGTTAATAAAACAAGAAACGCCAAAGTCAGGCCAGGGAATGCAGGTGTAATTGAGTGAGAGGATGCCCTTTGAAACACATTGTGCCATTCCCAAAGTAACAAATTCTTGCCAGATCCACCACAGCTCCATAATGAAATTTGTGAAGAAAATGGGCAGACTGATTTTTTTAAATGTTAAACTGGGTTGAGCTATGGGCTGCTACCCCCCCCCCACGAGCTGGTGTGCTGCACACCATGGCGTGCCAGATGTATCGGTAGCTACACCCTTGCTGTTAAGGGGAGGTGACAGAAATGGCAGGTATGCAGAAATGTACAAAAAAAAAGAAGCCCATAAAAAAAACGCCCACTGTGATATAGTGCAGTGCTGCAGTCCATAGGGACAACATGGGTGGATTGCTTCTTGGGGGACGGTCAGGGGTCAGGCAGAGGAAAAACAGTTCCACGGAGGAAAACATGACATCAGTCCTTTTCTACATGCAAAACGTCTGCAGTGCTCTACCCATGCAGCCATAAAAATGAATGGCCAAACAAGTATTGACCTGAACAATCCCACATAGTATTGCACTAAATAAACCATTCTGGGGAAGAAGGCGCCCTTGGCTTGCAATTCAGAATGCACAACAGTTTACCACACATTTGCAGACCAAGATAGCAAACAAGCATTTAAGAAGAACCGTTTATTATATTATTTTTGTAATAATCTTGGAGGCCTCTTTATCAGTCCCCTATTTCCTTTTGACCCAAAAAGAGCCTACAATCATTCAGACAACAGCTGCGTTTACATCTACATGCGGGTGTAACACTTGCCCCCCACCCCAAGTTGTTAAAGTACCATTCAAGTTCAGTTAACTGTTGAGGTTCTGCTGTATTTGGGCTTGTCATCCCAGGCAGCTCCCCTACTGCAGCTGTGCCCGTCTCTCTCACCTGGTCGATGTACTGTCAGACCCGCTTCCTTAACCTCTCCAGGTTCATGTTTTCAGTAGATGTCTCTAGCACGTAACAAGTTTCAGCCGCTCTGCCTCTCCATCTGTTTCACTGAATCACGTAAACTGCCCAGCACCAGAAATCCAGCCACTGGATCTGAGAGCCCGCCATTCCGGGTAGAGGTAGTGCGACGGAGAAACTGTCCCCTTGGCAACAAACACTCAGTACAAAACGTCCCGGTACTAGCACGTCCACATGTTATCCATAGCGTAACGATCGCTTCATTTTACCATCGGTAACTACGCCCTTGCTGTTAAGGGGAGGGGACAGAAATGGCAGGGATGCAGAAATGTACGCCCACTGTGATATAGTGCAGTGCTGCAGTCCATAGGGACAACATGGGCAGATTGCTTCTTGGGGGAGGGTCAGGCGAAGGAAAAAAGTTCCACAGATGGAAAACATGACGTCAGCCCTTTTCTATATGCAAAACGTCTGCAGGGCTCTGCCTATGCAGCTGTAAAAAGGGGCCTTTTTCAGACATGAATGATTTGCAGTACTCAAGGAAACACCAGGCCTGGGGAGGCAACTGTAATTGATGGGGAGGGGGGCCTTTGAAACACTCTATGCCATTTTTATATGAATAAGAGGATATTTCCAAATGAATAAGGGGCCTTTTCCAGATGCACTTTACTTAATGAAAATTCAGGCCAGGGAATACAGCTGTGATGGGGGATTGGGGGGCATTTTGAAACACTCCATGCCATTCCCATATGAATAAGAGGCCTTTTCCAGACATGCTTTGCAGTACTTATTGAAACACCAGGCCAGGGGTACAACAATGAATCATGGGGAGGAAGCCCTTTAAAACACTATGTGCCATTCCCAAATGAATAAGGGGTCTTTTCCAGACATGTATTACAGTACTTAATGAAACACAGACCATTGGATGCAGCTGTGATCAATGGGGAGGGGCCCCTAGAAACTCTCTGTGCCATTCCCAAATGAATAAAGGGCCATTCCCAAATGAATAAGGGGCCTTCTGCAGATGGAACTGTGACAAAGGGGGAGGGGGCACTTTGAAACACTCTGTGCCATTCCCTAGTGAATAGGCAGCCATTCCCAAATGAATCAGAGGCCTTTTCCTGGCATGTTTTATGCAATAAAATACCATGCCAGTGGTTGCAGCAGTGACTAAGGGGAAGAGAGCCCTTTGAAACACTCTATGATATTCCCAAATGAACAAGGGGCCTCTTCCAAACATGCTTACTCAGTGAAACACCAGTTACCAGGATGCAGCTGTGACTGAGGAGGAGGGGCCTTTTGAAACAGTCTGTGCCATTTCCAAGTGAATAAGGGTCATTTTCAAGACACACTTTACAGTATTTAATGAACACCAGATGAGGGGATACATCTGTGATTGAGGGCAAGGGGACCCATTAAAACACTCTGTGTCATTCCCAAATGAATAAGGGGTCATTCTCAAATGAATAAGGGGCCTTTTTCAGATATGCTTTACTTAAAGAAACACCAAGCCAGGAGATACAGCTGAGACTGAGAGTGAGGGGGCCCTTTTAAGCACTCTGTGCCATTCCCAAATTAATAAGGGTCCTTTTCCAGACACACTTCACTCAATGACGATCCAGGCCGGGAGATGCAGGGGGGACTGAGGGGAAGGGGGCCCTTAGAAACACTCAATGCCATCACCAGATGAATAAGGAGCCTTTTCCAGACACTCTTTACTCAGTGAAACACCAGGCCAGGGGATGCAGTTGTGATTGAGGGGGAGAGAACAATTTGAAACACTGTGCCATTCCCAAATGAATAAGGAGCTTTCTCCAGACACATTTTACTTATTGAAACACCAGACAAGGGAATGCAGCTGTGATCGAGGTGCTGCAGTCCTTTTGAAACACTCTGTGCCATTCCCAAATCAGTAAGGGTCCATTCCCAAATGAACAAACACATTCAAAATATAATTGTTTATCTCATGGAGTTCAGTGGCATTCCATAATGTGCAGCATCCAGCAATATAATAATAAGTAAAGCAGCAAATACAACAAAAACATGAATAAATTAACCAAAAATTAACAAAAAGAGCTGGTCCTTGAAACCCAGGCACTGTGATTCTTAGTTCCTGCCCTTTACTGCTGCTGCCACCCCTCCAGGCGCAGGGTGCAGACATGATGCCCATTGTTGCTCATCTGCCAAAAAATAATAACAGTACTTTAAGTGTTTGAACTTTACTACTTTTGGGCAGACTGGGTGGGCCAAGCGGTCCTTTTAAGCTGACACATTCTGTTTCTATGTTTCTTCATGGCATGCTTACAGTTTTGTACTGTGTGCCCTTCCAATCTTGTCCTTATAGGACTCCCCATCTGGGCTGAGCTCCAGTGGAATTGGTGTCCCATCTGACAAGATTTAGCGTGCTTGTGGCTGTAGGATATGTAAAACCCGGACTCAAGGTCCTGCCTCAGCCCCTTCTTGAGACCCTGATTCTTACTCAGTAATGACACAGAAATTGAAGGAACATTACAACTATCAGTCCTGTGCCTACAGTAATGACTATCAGGTATCGTGACATGCACTGTTGTGATGAAACTTTCTGTACTCACAGTGTAGGAAACTGCCACCCATCTTGAGTACCCATCTGAAACATAGGAAAGCCTCCATCTCACTGGTGGACTTTTGTAACAAAACTGTTGGAAGGTACTAGTTGTCCAGCTGGTCATCCAGCTGCTGCCATCCTTCACAACTTTTTCTAAGTTTTTCAATACTAGCAAACACAGAAAATTGACGATCACAGCAGAGGCATGCTGAATGTCAAAGGTCACACAGGTTTGATGTTCAGAAAAAAATATTTTGTGGGGGTGTCATTTTCAGGAAAAAATGGAGCAGATAGAGTCAAAATATTAAATAAGTTTATTGTGTTAATTCACAGATTAGGTGATCATGATACACTGTAAATGGGCCACTGTAGTATTATAGTATCTCTGATAATGTGACCAGGCAAGCACACCTGTCCCAACCCCTTCCCCTCAAACAGGTACACTGTGTGGAACTGGAGTCAGCATCAACATCCAACAGGTACTGTATCACTGGACATGGTGGGGCATGAGTGCATAGTGTACAACTGTGGCCGACTACTTCTACAGTACAGTATAGGCACAGTATTGCCTGAACATTTTCATGTCTTTTTTCCTTTCATTTCCTTTGTTTGTCGTGCCTTTGTATTTTTTTATTAAATATGTTTACATGTCCCTGAACTGTGTTGTGTGCTTCTTTTGGGAAGAGTCCTTTCTTTATTTTTCTAAAATGTCGCACAACTGCACCTTAGGCTCCCAGTGGGATCTTCAAGGTGAGTCACAGTTACTGTACACGGTAAAATGCAATATGGTTACTCCAGGGACTGGAATTTGGTTGCAGATCTGGAGCAAGCTCATTTTGGACAAGTAAAGGCATTGGGGACATCCATTACTGGTCCTGGAGCAACCTTTCCTAGTGGAGGAGATCGGGGGTGTTCAGAAGGTCAAAATGTGTTTTTGGTACTGGGCATACAACACCATGGCAGCATTCACATAATTTATTACTTCAATAATTATTATTGTATTTTACTGTGGTCAGTATCAACTTGGTGCCCTACCACTATCCACTCCATGTTGCAGGGGTCCACATAGTGGTTCCCTTCATGAGTCAGTGCTGGTGGTAATCAGTGAAACATATTTACAGCATTTAAGGACTGCTTGGCCAAACAGTCTGCCCAATTTTCCCTCCCTACAGTGTCAACACAGACCCTACTTGCTCTATGGCTCTTTCTCCCTCCTACCCTTCCACTAAGATTCCCTTGTGTCCATCTCATACATTCTTGGACCTCCCCCACTTTTTTCATCCCCACCACCTCTGCTGGAAGACTGTTCAGGCATCCACCACTCTTTCTGTGCAGAAGTACTTTCTCATATCCCTCCTTAATCTTTTTTTTTTTAACCTGGAGAGACACACTAAACTGAAAGCTTGTTTACATGTGTGACCTGAGAGCACAAGGAAGTTAAGTGACTTGCTCAGGGTCACACAGTATGCAAGAGGGGACTGTGGGATTCAAACTCAGGTCTCCAGGCTTGCAGCTCAAAGCCTTAAACCATTGCGCTATACTGCCTCCTAAATCTACCCTACACCAGCTTCACTGCAAGCCTCCTTATTCTTGGGCATATTTGTTTTTGAAAAATACCCCCCTCCTGTACCTTGTTTACCCCGGTGAGGTATTTGTAAGTCTCTATCATTTCCCCCCTTCCTCTTTTCCAGGGTGTACATACTGAGATTTATTAGCCTCTCTCTTTGTAGGGCTTCTGATGCAGACCCTGCAGACCCTGCATCATTTTAGTTGTCCTCCTCTGGACAGACTCCACTTTCTCTATGTCCTTCCGGAGATGTGGTCTCCAGAAATGGACACAGTGCTCCAGGTGGGGTCTCACCAGTGATCTCCAGAGAGGCAACACCACACCTCCCTTTTTCTGGTGGTGATATGGCTCCCTATTCACCCTAGCATCCCACTAGCCCTCCCAACTGCCTTGTCACACTGCCTGGCCATCTTTAGGTCATCAGATATAAATACCACCAGGTCTGTCTCCTATTTGGTGGTTGTCACTACCTCTCCACATATTTTGTGCTCTGTCCCTGGGTTTCTGTGCCCTAAGTGCATGATTTGGCACTTTTTCACATTGGAACATAGCTGTTGGACCTTTGACTGCGTCTCAAGTTTTGTCAGATCTCTGCTCATTCTTTCCACACACCACCGGAGTGTCTACCCTATTGCAGATTTTGGTGTCATCCACAAAGAGGCAGACCCCTAGGTGGTGCTATCTCTAGGGTTACTACCCCTGCCTAACTTCCCAACAACAGGTTGAGGGGCCTGGGTTCAATATTATAGTGCCTCCACCCAGAGTTACAATAGTGGGGGAATCTACCTAGTCTGCTGTAGTCCTTTGGGAAGCTATAACCTCCAATAATCCCACCAAGTGACCACTTACCTAATACAAACCGGGACCCCTAACAGCATTCAAGAAACCGTTTGCAATTTGTATTAATAATATGCTCACAGTTGTCCCACTTACCAGCAAGGTCTCAGGTTCTGGTGTGTGTGCCCTGCAACCCCCTGTAAAAGACAGTTTGGCAAAACAGCATACACTTTTAACACATTCAATTTCACGTCTATCACTTTCAACTCAATAATAATATGCTAACAAGCTAGATTCAAAGTAACACAACCAATTAGATTTATTGAGGGGATGTGAACAAGGAAGGGGTGTGAATGTGGATGAATGATTACTTTACTGGTTAACTTCAAGTTATTATGCATGTATGATAGTCCCAACAATTAGTCCTACAACACTGGGTACTCAGGATCTATGCTGGCTGGCCAGAAACATTGCCCGTGGGTGGCCGGCATTGCAACTGTGTTGGGGCCCTTGATGACAAGTAAGGCAGTTAGCATGCATAAACAAGACCTACCTATTTGTAATCCTGGCCAGTTGGTTAGAATTGTTAAATTTAAACCTGAAAACAATCAGATGATACCACATAGAGATTTAACAGACTGTTGCAGGGAGCTACCCTGAATTTACTCACTGTACCAGTCGATTGCAGGCAATGTCCTGGCAAAATGAAGACCTGAGGCTGGAAACTGATGCACATGGTGAAGCTGGGCCATCATGACTCACCTCCACTTCGTGACCTTTCACAGAAGGTGGCCACAACTTGCAATGGCTATCTGCACAGAGACTGGATTCCCAAAGCTGGTCTCTCGCCAATGACGCTGAGGCTGGCACACAAACAGATGGCATGGGCCAGTTGGGAAAAAGGTCCAAGGCTGGATCAACACTCTTGGAAAAGTTCAATTTAACTTCTAATGACCTGACCAGCTGGCAGGCAGTTCACGCACAAGTACATGTGGGCTCCTTTCTGACAGTCAAGAGTCCCTGGGCAGCAGACACTGATCCACAACAAACATTCAGCACACTTAAAGGAAACAGCATTTGAGTCTCTAATCTTCTTTTTTCTGACCACCAGAAACACATACTATAACCACTAGGTCTTTTGCAGGCCCGATCTCCGCACAGCCTGCTTGGAAGTTCGAGCTGGAGTTCCAACACAGGCCTGCCTTGACTGCAGGCTGCTTTCTGCAGTTCCTCTTGATCTGGTCTCCCCACAGAACTCCCTGAAGACAGACTGATATTCAAACTGTCCTTCTTAAATAAAGGCAGAAATCCTTGGGTTCTGATTGGTAGTGTAGGCTGCCTGCAACAATTTAAGTCCTTTAATTGACTACAGTTTAGGCATCCAAACATTGTCCTAGATTATCTCCCACAAGGCTATATTATACTCCCATGAAGCTCTGGATGAAATCCCAGTTTGTGATTGGCTAAGTCACTCCCAAAATGGTGGCTGCAGTAAAAGATTATGTCCCAGAAATGCAGTCCCATGTGTTTAAAAGTCTGGTGCAGCCAGGATAAACATTATTTATTTGCACAGACAGTTCTCTTTAAAACAAGCCCACATTCATTAATATATCCCTCATACTTTTGCTGTCACCGCTGCTGTGTACTGTCCCTCTAGGAGGCAGGCAGCAGTTAATTAATATTCATGAGGGCTATGAATATATATGAGCCCTTTGTAACTAGCCCTCGCTCAAGCTATGCCATTGGGCTTCAAAGCAGCTTCTGCACTGCATGGTTAAGGTCACCAGCCCCCTTTAAACTTACTAGGGCACCAAGACCACCAGAAAACTTCTTGGTTTGACCACAACCTAAGCGGTCGGCAGATCAAATACGCTTTCTGTGCATGCGTGGTTGCCGGTGGCACAGAAAACATGCCGGTGACTCACAACTACAGATTTTAGCCCAAAATTGGCTCAATTAGCACAATGGGCTCTATGGGGAATTTGAGGAACACCAAGGGGCACCAGAGGAGCCTAGGGGATGCCAGAGTAACAAGAGAGAAAACGGGAGACACAAAAGACATGGGGCAGTTAAAGGTAAGACCCTGAGGGGGGTTACATCTCTTCCCTGGCTCAAATGCTTGGCATCAGTGCCAAGACTACAATAAACTAGAATCTACAATAACAATTACTATACACACTATTAAACACGTTCTATATCAAAATACTATATACAGTTTACCATGCTATCACTCTAATTAGTACCTTTCAAACATATTGTACAGTTAATACTTTGTCATGATGTTTTACATTCAATCATCACACTTTTTGCATTACCCCTTAAGTATTTGTTTCATCAACACAGATATCAAGCACCTTTCAACTAATCCCCATAACTCTGTAAAAGTGACCCCTAAAATACTGAGTGGAAGCCTTAGCTATCACTTGGGAAGATGCAGTGAACACTAGCTTGGGCAGGGAATTTGCTGTAACATATACCCCTTTGTGAACTACATTCATGGGCAGATCTACAGGCACTCCTGGTGTGTCATACATGAGGCATACTACCGGTTTGACATCTCTTTCAGATTTCTGAGGTAGAAGGGGCACAGGCACAGTCCTTTGAACATTGGCATATGGTTTGATCAACCCCTGGTTATTGTCCACTAATACGGCAGCTTCTGATGAAAGGGGCACCTCGGTACTCTCTGGTGGTTCAGAGTTGGCAGTATTACTTGCATTTACAGTAGTACTGGCTTGCTCCTTAGATGCTGGTTCATCATTAAGAGGAAACTCCATAGCATTTAAATCGTGTAGCACATTTCCAATACTTTCAGAATCAACATTTGAATTAGCATTATTGTCAGCGTTATCAGTTTCACAGATTTCAGTGTCATCTGGCACATTACCAGTCTGGCTCTTGTGGTCAAGGTTTATCTCTTGAGAGTCAAGCAGTTTCACGAGACATAAAGAGTCAGCTATGTTAGACGTTATACTTTGCACTTCACTATCAGGGAGCACAGGAGTAGTGGAGAGGGCTGGATGATTAGACAATCCTGAGGGTCCAGTCTCATCTCCCATGTTGCACAGAGGATTTCCTTGGAATATCTGGTTCAGTTCATAAGAAGGATAATAAGCAATCCCACATTCACTATCATCAGAGTCAGATTCGTTGTCATTATCAATGAGAACATTACTGGTTGCAGGCTTGGGTTGCAAAACAGCAGAAGTGGAGCTTAAATTTCTCTTTTAGCTGCAGACCGGGTCACAGGCCCACAGGGACATTGTCTGGACGTACAGAGTCTATGATGATTTGCCCAGTGGGTAACAGGTGATTTCAGTGTATTGTTTTCACAACTTTTGAGTCATTTTTGGGATGCACTTTGTAGACTGGCAGGTCACCCAGCATGCTGGTGACAATGTAGGGGGTGTGACTCCACCGATCAGCTATTTTGTGTTTTCCTTACACACCCACATTTCTCATTAACACATGGTCTCCAGACTGCAACTCTTGAGCTTTATCATGTCTGTCATGTCTCTGTTTGTTGGATAAGTTTCTCTTAGCAGCCATTGTGTGAGCAAGCTGATAGGCATGATTGAGCTGGGCTTTGAGTTTTTGCACATTCTGTAAATAATTGTCTGTTTGAGTTCCATTGGGTGACACTTCAAAACAAACATCTACTGGAAGGTGAGCTTTTCTGCCAAACATGAGGTGGTATGGTGAAAAACCAGTAGCATCATTTTTTGTGCAATTACAGGTATGTACAAGTGTGCATATCTGTTGGCCCACTGGGGCCTGTCTTTTGGATGCAGGGTGCCAAGCATATCAAGCAAGTTGCAATTAAATCTCTCTGGTTGCAGATCTCCTTGTAGATGATAGGGAGTTGTTCTGGATTTTCTTACACCCCATAGGAACAAGACAACAGTTCTTTAATAAGTCTGCTTTCAAAATCCCAGCCGTGATTCGAATGGATACACCGGGGGGCACCGTAATGCACTAAAAACTTTTCAACAAGAACTTTGGCCGCAGTTGATGCCTTTTGGTCTTTGGTTGGATAAGCCTGTGCAAACCTCATGAAGTGATCCATAACTACCAATACTTTAGCAATGCCTTTTGAATCTGGCTTCAAACTAAGAAAATTGATGCAGATGAGCTCCATCGGGGCACTTGTAGTAATATTAACCAGAGGGGCTGCTATCTGTGGTTGAGCTTTGTGCTGAAGACACCTACTGCAGGTTTTAACATGTTGCTCAATGTCTAGGCCCATCTTAGGCCAGTAGAAGTGTGAATGGGCTAGATACAGAGTCCTTTCACTACCCAGATGTCCCATTTGGTCATGCAAGGCTTTTAATACAACATTTTTGAACTTAGTTGGCAATACTGTCTCCTCACCACTTCAGTTTAGCTATCAGTAAGCTTTCTGTACAATAACTGCTCTTGAAGTGTGAGTTTAGGCCCTTCTTGAAGAAGTAAAGCAGTTTTGGGATCACTGGACTGCATTTTGGAGACATCTTCCCCCTTTCTTAAAGTGTCGACCACTGGTCTGATCATTGGGTCATAGTACTGTTCTTTTTGGATGTTAGCTGGAGTTAGCTGTGGTGAAGAACTTTAGTCTAAGGCTGCAAAGATACAGTAGGTAACTGGTATACAAGTCTCTGGAGGTCCCAAGCAATCTGCTAGACAGTTTACAGATTTGGAGGACAGGGTTTCTTCCCGGTCAAAGCTGTGCAATGTGCTTTTACAGATTGTTCAGGAATATGCACCCACTGTTGATTGAAAGCAAATTTTCATGCGAGAGCATCAGCATCAACGTGATACAAACCTGGTCGGTACTCCTCCGCATAATCATATGTTGATAGGATGGAAAGTCATCTGTGTCCGGTGGTGTCAAATTTGGCTGTTGTTTGAACATACATTAATGGATTGTTATGACTAGGACTTGAGCACTATACAAGTATTCATGAAATTGATCCACTATTGCTTACTTTAATGTGAGAAATTCAAGTTTGTGTACAGGGTAATTTTTCTCAGAGGGTGTCAGGCTCCTATGAGCAAAAGCCACAGGGCATAGTCCTTCCTCCTTCTCCTGATAGAGCACAGCCCCAAGACCTTTAAAGCTGACATCTGTATGTAGTACATATGGTTTAGTTGGATCTGCATAGGCGAGTATGGGAGCATGGGTGAGCTGATAAATGATGTCATAAAATGTGGAGTCATAATCAGGGGTTCAACTGGTTCCCAAAGGTTTGTTAGTCTTGAAATAAACCTTGTCCTCCTCTTTTACTGTACTCCTTTTATTTTTCTGGGTGGTAGGTGGGTACCCTTGAGTCAGATTTAGCAGAGGGCAAATTACTTTGGTGTAATCTTTTATGAAATGGCAATAGTATCCACAGAAACCCAAGAACCTCTGCAGTTCTTCAAGATTGCCAGGCCATGGCCAGGTAGTTAAAGCTTCCACTTTACTTGGATCATTTTGTATACCTTGAGAAGATACGATGTGGTCCACATACTTTATGGACTTCTGGAAAAACTGACACTTATCAATGGACAATTTTAACCCATATTCTTCTAACTGGTCCAGGACCTTGAACAAGAGAGCCTTGTGCTCTTCAAGTGTTTTGCCAAACACAGTGACATTGTCCAGATAAACTAAACATTCAGGCAGGTTCACGTCTCCTATAGCTCACTCCATTAATCTCTGGAAGGTGGCTGGGGCTCCAGAAATGCCCTGGGGCATGCGTAAGAATCCATAAAAACCCAAGGGGCAGATGAATGTTGTTTCCTCTCTATCTCCCAGTACCATTGAGATTTGGTAATACCCACTTCTGAGGTCTAGAACAGAGAACCACTGCTCCCATTAAGACAGTCAAGGGCATCCTGGATGCAAGGCATTGTATATTGGTCTGGTATGGTTTTCCGGTTAAGGATACTGTAGTCTACATGCAACCTCACTGAGCCATTCTTCCTTCGGACTACTACAGTGGAACAGGCATATGGACTACGTGATTCGTCTATAATTACAGCTGCTAACATCTCTTGGAGGTGGCATCAAACATTTGTCAGTGTCATCTGGTGCCAATCAACATGATCTTTCATGAAATGGCCTCTCATCACAGAGTCTGATATGGTGTTCAGCACTGGTGATGCATCTGACATCCCATTCCTTTAATGAGAATACTTTACTTCACTGTGCTAGCTTGCAGATTATCCTGTCTTTCCACTCACCAGGGATAGGAGATTATCCAAAGTGAAACATATCTGGGGATACTTTATCATCTTCCTCCCTGTGACACTTGGTTGGCAGCACCACAGTGTCTGCACAGTATACCTGGGCCAGCATGCAGCCCAGGGGACTTCAATGTTTCGGTCGGTCACATTGCATAGTTGCACCACTACTCTGCTAGCATAGGCATGTGCTCTAACAGGTAGCACACCGGGTTTAATAAAAAGCCCATTAGGTAGCTTCCCCTCTTCTGGCACATCCACCATGAGAATCTGGTTTGTGACATATTTTTTAATTCACACATCTGCACTCACATGGCACTGTGAATTAGGTGGCAAGATGAGAGGTGATGTGTCCTTTTTTCAGACATACCCTACTGAATTATCCTTATCATTCTCTTCACTCTGCAGGTGCATCTCATAAGCTCTTTTCACTATGGTGTGAATTGGTAAGGCTCGTCCATTTTGTTGAGCTCGCTTCTCTTGACACATCTCAGCTAGTTGGCCAAACATGTGCGCATTAGTGCTGATCAAAATGGGAACTCCATCATATAGTCCAGTGGAAGGGCAGACCAAGCCCAGCATCTCCACAGACTCATCCATGCCAGCAACAGTAGAAGGAAAAGATAGCCATATTCGTAAGTAACCAAGGTAAGGGTAAGATTTGTCACTTAGACCCCATACATGCAGTCCTTCTAATGGTTCTAGAGAGCGGTCAGACAGGTGCTGGTCATACCAGTCTTTGAATATTATAGTGACCTGAGATCCACTGTCCAACATGGCCCAGGCTAGAATACCATCAATATGTACTGTGGTCTCCATGGAAGGACCTACCATTTTTTCCCAATCCAAAGAAGTATCTACAGGAGCCTGGACAGATGACATAGCCATAAAGAAAGTGGATTTGGAGTTACCTGACCCTCCACTGCAGTCATTTCCAGCACCCCTCGGGGACCGCTGTTCTCTTCAGTGCTCCTCCAGCAATTTGTCGACCACTTTTTCTAGGTCCCTTTGAGACCGGCAATCTTTTTTCATATGTCCATCTTTCCCAACAGTTGTGGCAAAACATACTTCCTTTGGTCTGCTTTGGCTGTAATATTACATTAGAGGCTGATCTCCATTCACAGCTCGAGGGTGGGGAGGAGTACACATTTGGTGCTGGAGCCAGAGCACTGATAGGAGACGGTCTTGACTCAGCCTCCCTCTCTCTTTGCCATGCCGAGGGCAGTGCAATGCATTCCAGTAATTCTCTTAGCATAGCAGTCAATTCTCTGAGTTCAGTGTCTGAGTAGCCATCTGCAGGGGGCACCTGATTGTGATCTCCCACTCCTATAGCAGACGCATTTTGAGGGGGGGTCATAGTTTTTATCAGCGACAGCTCAAGTAGAGGCATCAGGTTTCACTTTTCTGATTTATGTCAGCAGCAGTTCTTCCCATGATGGAGTATCCCTAGCAGTCTCTCTCTCTCACTGGGCTCCTTAGTGCTGGCACCAGTGTTTAGTTCTCTGATCCCTTTACGTAGTTCTTGAAATTCAGGGCCATTAGTGACTGACCCCTTACCAAGAGCAAGGGCCGCATTAGCTACAGCTGTGCAGGGTTCCCGGAAGTCTTCCTTCTCCTCAGCTTCACATACCTCCCTCATCAGCATGTGGAAGGGCAAGGGATCAGATTTTCATTGATGCAGTTGCAGCTTGAGCAATACCCAGCTGGAATGATGGGCAGAGCGGCATATATGATCCAATCTTACCTGGTCCAGCTCACTAGAGGCCCAGCCACCTTTTTGAAAAATTGTTTGTAGAAGTTCCTCTAGTCGACTCATGTAAACCAGTAACAGTTCTCCTGGCTGTTGTTTGGCATCCTTGAGCTTCCACTTTAATGCTTCAAAATTAGTGGTACCCCAAACATATTCTCTTGGGCAACTAAGTACTCCTGTGCACTAGAATTAGGGTTCGAGGACCTCAGGGAACGACATGTACATAGGGCGGGCCCTTGCAGGCTTTTCCCCAAGTGTGCCCTTTTTTCAGCCTCTGAGTATTGCCAGTCTTGTACTAGCATAGTAGCTGAGTCTAGCCAGGTCTCCAGATCAGTCTCCCTATTAGGTGTGGGGAGGATACTAGAAAACATTTTAAGTTTGCGGTAAAAGTCATAACTGGCAATGGTGGGCACAGGTGCAGGAGCTGGGGAAGGAATACCCCTGGAGGCATGACTAACTTCTCTATGTCCTCGAGGGTCCAGCCCTCATTAAGTAGTAAGTTGGCAAGCTTTTCCTCAAAACCCTCAGATAAGGGTGGAGATTTGGGTTCTGAGGGATCCTCACTATCTTTAGTTATCACCCTCCATGCAACCGGGGACCCATCAATGGTGATAGTTTTGGACACTTTAGTACTGTCCACAGGGTTACTACACTCCACTAATGCCATTAGAACGTGGGCAATAAAGTCAGCTTTGTCGGCTCACCACTACAGCCATCCCCAGACATTCAGTTTTTGAAAGTGTTCCCTTGATAGTGTCTTTACTAGTGCCCAAGGGTATAGCTAGTAATAACAAAGCATTCTAGTGGTAAATTCATGCACCATACACCAACTAACTAACTGATGCACAGACATTACTTCAGTGGTACCCATAAAATTTCTAGTTGTAATTTTTCATTTTGGCCACTAGCAGGGTGCTAATCCCAATGGTGCCTCCAAGATGTAACCCCTAGGTGGTGCTATCTCTAAGGTTACTACCCCTGCCTGACTTCCCAACAACAGGTTAAGGGGCCTGCGTTCAATACTATGGTGTCTCAACCCAGAGAGACAATAGTGGGGCATCTGCCCAGCCTAGTATATCCCCCTGGGAAGTCATAACCACCCACAATACCACCTAGTGACCACTTATCCAGACACAAACTGGGACCCCTAACAGCATTCAAAAAACAGTTTGCAATTTGCATTAATAATAAGCTCATGGTTGTCCCACTTACCAGCAGGGTCTCGGGTCCTGGTACATGTGCAATGCACCCCTCCCCCCGTAAAAGACAGTTTGGCAAAACAGCATGCACTTTTAACACATTCAATTTCATGTCTATCTCTTTAAACTTAGTAATAATAATATGCTTACAAGCTAGATTCAAAGTAACACAACCAGTTTAGATTTATTGAGGGGACGGTAACAAGGAAAGGGTGTGAATGTGGTTGAATGATTACTTTACTGGTTAACTTCAAGTTATTATGCATGTACGTTAGTCCCAACAATTAGCTCTACAACACTGGGTACCCAGGATCTATGCTGGCTGGCCAGAAATGTTGTCTGTGGGTGGCCAGTGTTGCAGCTGTGTTGGGACCCTTGGAGAAAAGAAAGGCAGTTAGCATGTGTAAACAAACCTGCCTATTTGTAGTCTTGGCTGGCTGGTTGGAATTGTTAAATTTAAACATGAAAACAATCAGATGATACCACATGGAGATTTAACAGACTGTTGCAGGGAGCTACCCTGAATTTACTCACCATATCAGTCAATTGCAGACCATGTCCTGGTGAAGTGAAGACCTGAGGCTGGAAACTGATGCACATGGTGAAGCTGGGGCATCACAACTCACCTCCACTTTGCAACCTTTCCCTGGAGGTGGCTGCAACCTGCAATGGCTTTCAGCTCAGGGGATGAATCCCCGAAGCTGGTCTCTCATTGATGATGTTGAAGCTAGCACACTAACAGATGGCATGGGCCAGTTGGGACAAAGGCCCAAGGCTGAATAAACACTCTTGGAAAAGTTCAGTTTAACTTCTGATGACCTTTCCAGCTGGCAGACAGTTCGCACACAAGTACATGTGGGCTCCTTTCTAACAATCGGGAGTTCCTGGGCAGCAGACACTGATCTGCAACAAACATTCAGCACACTTAAAGGAAACAGTATTTAAGTCTTTACCTTTCAGTTCAAGTTCAGGCTGGTACACAATTTCAGTCAATTCACTGAGCAAAACCTCCAAAACTGCAAGCAGGCAGTTCCTGGCTATTAATCTTCTTTTTTCAGACCACCAGAAACACATGCTATAACCACTAGGTCTTTTGCAAGCCCAATCTCTGCAAAGCATGCTCAGATTTTCGAGTTGGAGTTCCAACACAAGTCTGCCTTGACTGCAGGCTGCTTTCTGCAGTCCCTCTCAATCTGGTCTCCCTGCAGAATTCCCTGAAGACTGACTGAAATTCAAACTGTCCCTCTTAAATAAAGGCAGAAATTCTTGGCTTCTGATTGGTCTTTTAGGCTGCCTGGAAAAATTTAAGGAGTACCTAAACAAGCAGTTTTAAACATCAGCCTTTCACTTTCAAAAAACAGCCATGAGTGACTGATCCCTAACATGTCTGCCAAGTGTGTTAAGTGATGAGTCATGATGATATTGTTGGAGCCAGAGGCAGAAACCCACATGGCTCTCTATAGTGCTAACTAGTTCTTCTTTCCCTCTTTGTTTAGAATTATTTCGCCAGAATAATCAACATCATGTGTTAATATGTGGATTATTTTGATCAGTATGTGTTAGGCTATGGTTTTGTTAATTTTGTTTACTTTAACTTGCTGAAAATATTCTGTACTCTAGCTGACTTTCTTTTTGGCAAATTGCAGTACAGTACAATACAACACTTCAAATACCTGACAATCTAGTGGTCATGTGATGCCTTTAAATTTGTAGTGAAGCACTGGTCTGGTCCAATTCCAAAGCTCATGCTTTCTTGGTAATCCACAAATAAGCTTCTCTTGTTGTATTTTTCCACATGAACCACCTGCACCTAGCCTGCCTTCTGTTGAACACCTCACTATCCATATTCTGTCCCTAGTACTGCCTGGGGCCACATATGAGCCTGTGGTGTCATGAAGAGAATTATCACACCTCAGCTTGTAATATTGTACCTCAGAGAGTTGTGCACACCTATACTGATACACTTCATCAGCTGGCACTGTTAAAACATGCCTCCCAAACCACTCCCAGTCCACTTTCTCAATGTTTGACTTCTGCTCCCACAATAAACATTGAGTGGATCACCACCCTTATGCACAGTAAAGGCAGTATGTACAGTCCCCCTGTTGTGTTTTTTTCCCCACCTCATTAACCAACAACTAGATCTTCTTGGAGGTCCAAGCAATAAGCATCAGGACACACCAGAAAAATTACTATTCACGCCCTCATAAGGGCTGCACTTACTTTGAATAACAATATTATAGGCAGGAGAGGCATATTAATGCCTTGAGTGAATCCACCCGACTTCCAGTGTTGTTCTACGACTTTA
This sequence comes from Neoceratodus forsteri, assembly GCA_016271365.2. NCBI lineage: Eukaryota > Metazoa > Chordata > Ceratodontiformes > Ceratodontidae > Neoceratodus > Neoceratodus forsteri. Next base: position 934,709,729 of record CM028131.1, read on the forward strand.
CCTGTGATCTGCAGAACCATGCAGGACAGTTCCAGGCAATTCTTCTCCAGTACTTTTCTGTGCCCTACTCCACAGTGCGAGTTGACTAGTTACCACCCTTCTGAATCTTGAATGAGCTATACACAGCTCCTTAGATACTGTCCTCACAAATGTCAACATGCCCCCCACACCTGAGGACAATCTCCATACACTGAATTGAAGTAACAGTTTAGGTGCAACCCTGCCACTCTGAGTATTTGTTGTCACTGTCTGCTCTCATCCACAGTCAGGTAGTGATCATGGGGTTTGCTAGAGATGCAGCAAAATGATATTCCGCTGGTGAAGTGAATGTCAAGTGGCCACTTCATGTTGTCACTAGACTACGTGGAGTGGCCAAAGCAAATGGCTCACTGTGCCTTGTAATTATTACTTAGCATTGTCATTCTGCCTTAACGCAAAATAAGGCAGAGCAACAACAATATTGGCAGCCCCTCACACACACAGTCACCAGACTTAATCTGCATCTCCAGAGTTCTACTGTCTTGTGTCCAGAAAATTCCCCAGTGCTGATGAAGTGAAATGAAAGCACAAGAAGAAATGAAAACGCTTCCAGAATTAATGGCACACTCAGTTATGTGTGCAGTGGTCACACATCACACACAGTCACCAGAATTAATGTGCATCCCCAAAATGCTACTGTCTGGTGTCCAGAAAATTCTTCACTGCAGATGAAATGAAATGATAGTACACAGTCACTTAAATTAATGTGCATCCCCAGAATGCTACTGTCTTGTGTCCAGAAAATTCTGCAGTGCTGAGGAAGTGAAATGATAGCACAACAAGAAATGCAAAGTTTCCTAGAAATGCTCGTGCACTCAGTCATGAAGGCATTGGTCACACATCACACACAGTCACCAGAATTAATGTGCATCCCCAAAATGCTACTGTCTTGTGTCAAGAAACTTCTCCACTGCAGATGAAATGAAATGATACCACACAGTCACTAGAATTAATGTGGCATCCCCAGAATGCTACTGTCTTGTGTCCAGAAAATTCCCCAGTGCTAATGAAGTGAAATGATAGCACAACAAGAAATGCAAAGTTTCCTAGAAATACTGATACACTCAGTCATGAATGCATTGGTCACACATCACACACAGTCACCAGAATTAATGTGCATCCCCAAAAAGCTACTGTCTTGCATCCAGAAAACTCCCCAATGCTGACAAAGTGAAATGATAGCACACAGTTACCAGAATAAATGTGCATAGACAAAATGATACTGCCTTGTGTCCAGAAAATTCCAAAGTGCTGATGAAGTGAAATGACAGCATAATAAGAAAAGAAAAGTCTCCCAAAATTAATGGTGCACTCAGTCATGAGCACAGTGGTAGAACACAGTGACCAGAATTAAGGTGCATTCATAGAATGCTACTGTGTTGTGTCCAGAAAATTCCCCAGTGCTGATGAAGTGAAATGACAGCACAAAAAGAAATGCAAAGTCTACCAGAATTAATGGTGCACTCAGTCAAGCATGCAGTGGTCATGCACAGTCACCAGAATTAATGTGCATCCCCAAAATGCTACTGTCTTGTGTCCAAAAAAATTCCACAGTGCTGACAAAGTGAAATGAGAGCACACAGTCACCAGAATTAAAGTGCAATCCCAGAATGCTACTGTCTTGTGTCCAGAAAATTCCCCAGTGCTGATGAAGTGAAATGAAAAAAGAACAAGAAATGCAAAGTATCCCAGAATTAGTGCTGCACTCAGTGATGCATGCAGTGGTAGAACACAGTCACCAGAGTTAATGTGCATCCCCAGAATGCTACTGTCTTGTGTCCAGAAAATTCCCCAGTGCTGACGAAGTGAAATGAAAGCACAAGAAAAAATGCAAATCCTCCCAGAATTAATGGTGCACTCAGTCATGCGTGCAGTGGTCGCACATCACACACAGTCACCAGAATTAATGTACATCCTGAAAATACTACTGTCTTGAGTCCAGAAAATTCCCCAGTGCTGATGAAGTGAAACGAAAGCATAACAAGAAATGCAACATCTCCCAGAAATAGTGGCACACTCAGTCATGCAGGCAGTGGTAGCACACAGTCACCAGACTTAATGTGCATCCCCAAAATGTTATTGTCTTGTGTCCAGAAAATTCCCCAGTTCTGACAAAGTGAAATGATAGCACAACAAGAAATGCAAAGTCTCCCAGTCTAATGGTACACTCAGTCATACATGCAGTGGTCACACACAGTCACTTGAATTAATGTGCATCCCCAAAATCCCACTGTCTAGTGTCCAGAAAATTCACCAGTGCTGACAAAGTGAAATGATAGCACACAGACACCCGAATTAATGTGTATCCCAAAATGCTACTGTCTTGTGTCCAGAAAATTCCCCAGTGCTCATGGAGTGAAATGAAAGCATAACAAGAACCACAATGTCTCCAAGAATTAATGGCACATTCAGTCATGCAATTAGTGGTAGCACACAGTCACTAGAATTAATGTGCATCCCAGAATGCTACTGCCTTGTGTTCAGAAAATTCCCCAGTGCTAACGAAGTGAAATGAAAGAACAACAAGAAATGCAAAGTCTCCCAGAATTACTGGTGTACTCAGTCATGCACACAGTGGTAGCACACAGTCACCAGAGTTAATGTGCATCCCCAGAATGCTACTGTCTTCTGTCCAGAAAATTCCCCAGTGCTGACGAAGTGAAATGACAGCACAACAAGAAATGCAAAGTCTCCCAGAATTAATGGTGCACTCAGTCATGCGTGCAGTGGTCACACATCACACACAGTCACCAGAATTAATTTTCATCCCCAAAATCCCACTGTCCTGTGTCCAGAAAATTCCCCAGTGCTGCCAAAGTGAAATGACAGCACAACAAGAAATGCAAAGTCTCCCAGAATTAATGGTGCACTCAGTCATACATGCAGTGGTCACACATCACACATAGTCACCAGAATTATTGTGATTACGCAAAATGGAATGGTCTTCTGTCCAGAAAATGCCCCAGTGCTAAAGAAGTGAAATGAAAGAATAACAAGAAATTCAATGTCTCCCAGAATTAATGGCACACTCAGTTATGCGGGCAGTGGTAGCATACAGTTACAAGAATTAATGTTAATCCACAGAATGGTGTTTGTCCTGTGTCCAGAAAATTCCCCAGTGCTGACAAAGTGAAATGAAAGAACAACAAGAAATGCAAAGTCTCCCAGAATTAATGGTATACTCAGTCATAAGAGCAGTGGTCACACACAGTCAACAGAATTAATGTGCATTCCCAAAATGCTAATGTTTTGAGTCCAGAAAATTCCCCAGTCCTGACAAAGTAAAATGATAGCACAACAAGAAATGCAAAGTGTCCCAGAATTAATGGTGCACTCAGTCATGCATGCAGTGGTCACACACAGTCACTTGAATTAATGTACATCCCCCAAATGGTACTGTTCTGTGTCCAGAAAATTCCCCAGTGCTGATGAAGTGAAATGATAGCATACAGACACCCGAATTAATTTGTAACCCAACATGCTACTGTCTTGTGTCCAGAAGATTCCGCTGTGCTGATGAAGTGAAATGAAAGCATAACAAGAACCACAATGTCTCCCAGAATTAATGGCACACTCAGTCATGCATGCAGTGCTGGCACACAGTCACCAGAATTAATGTGCATCCCCAGAGTGCTACTGTCTTGTGTTCAGAAAATTCCACAGTGCTGACAAAGTGAAATGAAAGAACAACAAGAAATGCAAAGTCTCCCAGAATTACTGGTGCACTCAGTCATGTGCACAGTGGTAGCACACAGTCACCAGAGTTAATGTGCATCCCCAGAATGCTACTGTCATGTGTCCAGAAAATTCCCCAGTGCTAATGAAGTGAAATGAAAGCACAACAAGAAATGCCACGTCTCTCAGAATTAATGGTGCACTCAGTCATGTGTCCAGTGATCACATATCACACAGTCACCAGACTTAATGTGTATCCCCAAAATGCTATTGTATTGTGTCCAGAATATTCCCCAGTGCTGAAAAAGTGAAATGATAGCACAACAAGAAATGCAAATTCTCCCAAAATTAATGGTGCACTCAGTCAAGCGTGCAGTGGTCACAGACAGTCACCTAAATTAATGTGCATCCCCAAAATGCTAATGTCTTGTGTAGAAAAAATATCCCAGTGCTAAAGAAGTGAAAGGATAGCACAACAAGAAATGTAAAGTCTCCCAGAATTAATGGTGCACTCAGTCAAGCATGCAGTGGTCATGCACAGTCACCAGAACTAATGTGCATCACCCGAATGGTACTATCTTGTGTCCAGAAAATTCCCCAGTGCTGACGAAGTGAAATGAAACCATAACAAGAAGTGCAATATCTCCCAGAATTAATGGTGCACTCAGTCATGAGTGCAGTGGTCACACACAGTCATGTGAACTAATGTGCATCCTTAAAATCCCACTGTCTTGTGTCCAGAAAATTCCCAAGTGATGAAGAAGTGAAATGATAGCACACAGTCACCAGAATTAATGTGCATCCCAAAATGCTACTGTCTTCTCTCCAGAAAATTCCCCAGTGTTGATGAAGTGAAATGAAAGCATAACAACAAATGCAATGTCTCCCAGAATTAATGGCACACTCAGTCATGCATGCAGTGATTGCACACAGTGACCAGAATTAAGGTAGATCCCCAGAATGCTACTGTCTTGCATCCTGAAAATTCCCCACTTCTGAAGAGGTGATATGAAAGCATAACAAGAAACGCAATATCTCCCAGAATTAATAGAGCACTCAGTCATGCTCGCAGTGGTAGCACAAAGTCGCTAGAATTAATGTCCAACCACAGAATGCTATTGTCTTGTGTCCAGAATATTTCCCAGAGCTGACAAAGTGAAATGAAAGCACAACAAGAAATGCAAAGTCTCCCAGAATTAATGGTGCACTCAGTCATGCGTGCAGTGGTCAGACATCACACACAGTCACCAGAATTAATATTCATCCCCAAAATCCCACTGTCTTGTGTCCAGAAAATTCCCCAGTGCTGCCAAAGTGAAATGATAGCACAACAAGAAATGCAAAGTCTCCCAGAATTAATGGTGCACTCAGTCATTCATGCAGTGGTCACACATCACACACCAGAATTATTGTGCTTACCCAAAATGATACTGTCTTGTGTCCAGAAAATTCCCCAGTGCTAATGAAGTAAAATGAAAGCATAACAAGAAATACAATGTCTCCCAGAATTAATGGCACACTCAGACATATGGGCAGTGATAGCAGACACTCACCAGAATTAATGTGAATCCACAGAATGCTGTTTGTCTTATGTCCAGAAAATTCCCTAGTGCTGACAAAGTGAAATGAAAGAACAAAGAGAAATGCAAAGTCTCCCAGAATTAATGGTACACTCAGTCAAGAGTGCAGTGTTCACACACAGTAACCAGAATTAATGTGCATTCCCAGAATGCTACTATCTTGTGTCCAGAAAATTCCCCAGTGCTGACGAAGTGAAATGAAAGAACAAGAAGAAATGCAAAGTCTCCCAGAATTAATGGTGCACTCAGTCATGCGCGCAGGGGTAGAACACAGTCACCAGAGTTAATGTGCATCCCCAGAAGGCTACTGCCTTGTGTCCAGAAAATTCCCCAGTGCTCACGAAGTGAAATGAAGGCACAAGGAAAAAATGCAAAGACTCCAAGAATTAATGGTGCAATCAGTCATGCATGCAGTGGTCACATATCACACACAGTCAACAGAATTAATGTGCATTCCCAAAATGCTATTGTCTTGAGTCCAGAAAATCCCCCAGTGCTGACAATGTGAAATGATAGCACAACAAGAAATGCAAAGTCTCCAAGAATTAATGGTGCCCTCATTCATGCATGCAGAGGTCACACATCAAACATAGACTCCAGAACTATTGTGCATCCCCAAAATGCTACTGTCTTGTGTCCAGAAAATTCCCCAGTGCTGCTAAAGTGAAATGATAGCACAACAAGAAATGCAAAGTCTCCCAGAATTAATGGTGCACTCAGTCATGCATGCAGTGGTCACACATCACACATAGTCACCAGAATTATTGTGCTTACCCAAAATGGAACGGTCTTGTGTCCAGAAAATTCCCCTGTGCTGACAAAGTGAAATGATAGCACACAGTCACCCGAATTAATGTGCATCCCCAAAATGCTACTGTCTTGTGTCCAGAAAATTCCCCAGTGCTGATGAAATGAAAATGAAAGCATAACAAGAAACAAAATGTCTCCGAGAATTATTGGTGCATGCAGTCATGCACGCAGTGGTAGCACACAGTCACCAGAATTAATGTGCAAGAGCAGAATGCTACTGTCTGGTGTCCAGAACATTCCCCAATGCTGATGAAGTGAAATGAAAGCACAAAAAAATGCAAAGTCTCCCAGAATTAAAGGAGTACTCAGTCATGCGTGCAGTGGTCACACATCACACACAGTCACCAGAATTATTATGCATTACCAAAATCCCACTGCCTTGTTTCTAGAAAGTTCCCCAGTGCTGACAAAGTGAATTGATAGCACCAGAAGAAATGCAAAGTCTCCCAGAATTAATGGTGCACTCAGTCAAGCGTGCAGTGGTAACACATCCCACACAGTCACCAGAATTAATGTGCATCCCCAAAATACTACTGTCTTGTGTCCAGAAAATTCCCCAGTGCTGATGAAGTGAAATGAAAGCATAACAAGAAATGCAACGTCTCCCAGAATTAATGGCGCACTTAATCATGCAGGCAGTGGTAGCACACAGACATTAGAATTAATGAGTATCCACAGAATGCTACTGTCTAGTGTCCAGAAAATACCCCAGTGCTGACAAAGTGAAATGAAAGCATAACAAGAAATGCAAAGTCTCCCAGAATTAATGGTGCACTCAGTCATGCGCGCCGTGGTAGCACACAGTCACCAGACTTAATGTGCAACCCCAGAATGCTATTGTCTTGTGTCCAGAAAATTCCCCAGTGCTGACAAAGTGAAATGAAACCACAACAAGAAATGCAAAGTCTCCCAGAATTAATGGTGCACTCAGTCATGCGTGCATGATCACCCATCACATAGTAACCAGAATTAATGTGTATCCCCAAAATGCTATTGTCTTGTGTCTAGAATATTCCCCAGTGCTGAAAAAGTGAAATGATAGCACAACAAGAAATCCAAATTCTCCCAAAATTAATGGTGCACTCAGTCATATGTGCAGTGGTCACAAACAGCCACCTGAATTAATGTGCATCCCCAAAATACTACTGTCTTGTGTAGAGGAAATATCCCAGTGCTGATGAAGTGAAGGGATAGCACAACAAGAAATGCAAAGTCTCCCAGAATTAATGGTGCACTCAGTCATGCGTGCAGTGGTCACAGACAGCCAACTGAATTAATGTCCATCCCCAGAATGCTATTGTCTTGTGTTCAGAAGATTCCACAGAGCTGACAAAGTGAAATGAAAGCACAACAAGAAATGCAAAGTCTCCCAGAATTAATGTTGCACTCAGTCATGCGTGCAGTGGTCACACATCACACACAGTCACCAGAATTAATATTCATCCCCAAAATCCCACTGTCTTGTGTCCAGTAAATTCCCCAGTGCTGCCAAAGTGAAATGATAGTACAAAAAGAAATGCAAAGTCTCCCAGAATTAATGGTGCACTCAGTCAAGCATGTAGTGGTCACACATCACACATAGACACCAGAATTATTGTGCTTACCCAAAATGGTACTGTCTTGTGTCCAGAAAATCCCCCACTGCTACTGAAGTGAAATGAAAGCATAGCAAGAAATGCAACGTCTCCCAGAATTAATGGCACACTCAGACATACGGGCAGTGATAGCACACAGTCACCAGAATTAATGTGAATCCACAGAATGCTGTTTGTCTTATGTCCAGAAAATTCCCCAGTGCTGACAAAGTGAAATGAAAGAACAACAAGAAATGGAAAGTATCCCAGAATTAATGGTACACTCAATCACGAGTGCCGTGTTCACACACTTTCACCAGAATTAATGTGCTACCCAGAATGCTACTGTCTTCTGTCCAGAAATTTCCCCAGTGCTGATGAAGTGAAATGAAAGAACAACAAGAAATGCAAAGTCTCAAAGAATTAATGGTGCACTCAGTCATGTGTGGTGGGGTAGAACACAGTCACCAGAGTTAATGTGCATCCCCAGAAGGCTACTGCCTTGTGTCCTGAAAATTCACCAGTGCTCACGAACTGAAATGAAAGCACAAGGAAAAAATGCAAAGTCTCCCAGAATTAATGGTGCAATCAGTCATGCATGCAGTGGTCACACATTGCACACAATGAACAGAATTAATGTCCATTCCCAAAATGCTATTGTCTTGAGTCCAGAAAACCCCCAAATGCTGACAAAGTGAAATGATAGCACAACAAGAAATGCAAAGTCTCCAAGAATTAATGGTGCACTTAGTCATGCATGCAGTGGTCACACATCACACACAGCCACCAGAATTAATATTCATCCCCAAAATCCCACTGTTTTGTGTACAGAAAATTCCCCAGTGCTGCCAAAGTGAAATGATAGCACAACAAGAAATGCAAAGTCTCCCAGAATTAATGGCGCACTCAGTCATGCATGCAGTGGTCACACATCACACATAGTCACCAGAATTATTGTGATTACCCAAAATGGTACAGTCTTGTGTCCAGAAAATTTCCCAGTGCTAATGAAGTGAAATGAAAGCGTAACAAGAAATGCAATGTCTCCCAGAATTAATGGCACACTCAGTCATGCTGGCAGTGATAGCACACAGTCACTAGAATTAATGTGAATCCACAGAATGCTGTCTGTCTTCTGTCCTGAAAATTTCCCAGTGCTGAGAAAGTGAAATGAAAGAACAACAAGAAAAGCAAAGTCTCCCAGAATTAATGGTACACTCAGTCATGAGGGCAGTGGTCACACACAGTCACCAGAATTAATAGGCAACCCCAGAATGCTACTGCCTTGTGTCCAGAATATTCCCCAGTTCTGATGAAGTGAAATGAAAGCATAACAGGAAACGCAATATCTCCCAGAATTAATGGAGCACTCAGTCATGCTTGCAGTGGTAGCACAAAGTCACCAGAATTAATGTGCTTCCCCAGAATACTATTGTCTTGTGTCCAGAAGATTTCCCAGTGCTGACAAAGTGAAATGAAAGCACAACAAGAAATGCAAAGTCTCCCAGAATTAAAGGAGCACTCAGTCATGAGTGTAGAGGTCACACATCACACACAGTCAAAAGAATTAATATTCATCCCCAAAATCCTACTGTCTTGTGTCCAGAAAATTCCCCAGTGCTGCCAAAGAGAAATGATAGCACAACAAGAAATGCAAAGTCTCATAGAATTAATATTGCACTCAGTCATGCATGCAGTGGTCACACATCACACATTCTCATCAGAATTATAGTGTTTACCTAAAATGGTACTGTCTTGCATCCCGAAAATTCCCCAGTGCTAATGAAGTGAAATGAAAGCGTAACAAGAAATGCAATGTCTCCCAGAATTAATGGCACACTCAGTCATGCTGGCAGTGATAGCACACAGTCACTAGAATTAATGTGAATCCACAGAATGCTGTTTGTCTTCCGTCCTGAAAATTTCCCAGTGCTGAGAAAGTGAAATGAAAGAACAGCAAGAAATGCAAAGTCTCCCAGAATTAATGGTACACTCAGTCATGAGGGCTGTGGTCACACACAGTCACCAGAATTAATAGGCATCCCCAGAATGCTACTGCCTTGTGTCCAGAATATTCCCCATTTCTGATGAAGTGAAATGAAAGCATAACAAGAAACGCAATATCTCCCAGAATTAATTGAGCACTCAGTCATGCTTGCAGTGGTAGCACAAAGTCACCAGAATTAATGCGCTTCCCCAGAATACTATTGTCTTGTGTCCAGAAGATTTCCCAGTGCTGACAAAGTGAAATGAAAGCACAACAAGAAATGCAAAGTCTCCCAGAATTAAAGGTGCACTCAGTCATGAGTGTAGAGGTCACACATCACACACAGTCAACAGAATTAATATTCATCCCCAAAATCCCACTGTCTTGTGTCCAGAAAATTCCCCAGTGCTGCCAAAGTGAAATGATAGCACAACAAGAATTGCAAATTCTCATAGAATTAATATTGCACTCAGTCATGCATGTAGTGGTCACACATCACACATTCTCATCAGAATTATTGTGTTTACCTAAAATGGTACTGTCTTGCATCCCAAAAATTCCCCAGTGCTAATGAAGTGAAATGAAAGCATAACAAGAAATGCTTTGTCTCCCAGAATTAATGGCACTCTCAGTCATGCGGGCAGTGATAGCACACAGTCACCAGAATTAATGTGAATCCACAGAATGCTGTTGGTCTTGTGTCCAGAAAATTCTTCAGTGTGCTGACAAAGTGAAATGAAAGAACAACAAGAAATGCAAAGTCTCCCAAAATTAATGTTACACGCAGTCATGCGTGCAATGGAAGAACACAGTCACCAGAGTAAATGTGCATCCCCAGAATGCTACTGCCTTGTGTCCAGAAAACTCCCCAGTGCTCACGAAGTGAAATGAAAGCACAAGAAAAAAATGCAAAGTCTCCCAGAATTAATGGTGCAGTCAGTTAAGCATGCAGTAGTCACACATCACACATAGTCAACAGAATTAATGTGCATTCCCAAAATGCTATTGTCTTGAGTCCAGAAAATCCCCCAGTGCTGACAAAGTGAAATGATAGCACAAGAAATGCAAAGTCTCCCAGAATTAATGGTGCAGTGAGTCATGCGTGTAGTGGTCACACACGGTCACCTGAATTAATGTACATACCCAAATGGTACTGTCCTGTGTCCAGAAAATTCCCCAGTGCTGATGAAGGGAAATGAGATAGTAACAAGATATACAAAGTTTCCCAGAATTAATGGCACACTCAATCATGCGCACAGAGATAGCACACAGTCACCCGAATTAATGTTCATTCCCAAAGTCCCATTGTCTTGTGTCCAGAAAATTCCCCAGTGCTGACAAAGTGAAAGGATAGCACAACAAGAAATGCAAAGTCTCCCAGAATTAATGGTGCCCTCAGTAAAGCATGCAGTGGTCATGCACAGTCACCAGAACTAATGTGCATCACCCGAATGCTACTGTCTTGTGTCCAGAAAATTCCCAAGTGCTGATGAAGTGAAATGAAATCATAACAACAAACACAATGTCTCCCAGAATTAATAGCACATTCAGTAATGCGAGCAGTGATTGCACACAGTCACCAGAATTAATGTGCATCCCCAGAATGCTACTGTTTTGCATCCAGAAAATTCCCCAGTTCTGATGAAGTGAAAGGAAAGCATAACAAGAGATGCAATATCTCCCAGAATTAATGGAGCACTCAGTCATGCTCGCAGTGGTAGCACAAAGTCACCAGAATTAATGTCCATCCCCAGAATGCTATTGTCTTGTGTCCAGAAGATTACTCAGAGCTGACCACGTGAAATGAAAGCACAACAAGAAATGCAAAGTCTCCCAGAATTAATGGTGCACTCAGTCATGCATGCAGTGGTCATTCATCACAAACAGTCACCAGAATTAATATTCATCCCCAAAATCCCACTGTCTTGTGTCCAGAAAATTCCCCAGTGCTGCCAAAGTGAAATGATAGCACAACAAGAAATGCAAAGTCTCCCAGAATTAAGGGTGCACTCAGTCATGCATGCAGTGGTCACACATCATACATAGTCACCAGAATTATTGTGCTTACCCAAAATGGTACGGTCTTGTGTCCAGAAAATTTCCCAGTGCTGACAAAGTGAAATGAAAGAATAACACGAAATGCAAAGTCTCCCAGAATTAATGGCACACTCAGTCATGTGGGCAGTGGTAGCATACGGTAACCAGAATTGATGTTAATCCACACAACGCTGTTTGTCCTGTGTCCAGAAAATTCCCCAGTGCTGACAAAGTGAAATGAAAGAACAACAAGAAAAGCAAAGCCTCCTAGAATTAATGGTACACTAAGTCATGAGAGCAGTGGTCACACACAATCTCCAGAATTAATGTGCATCCCCAGAATGCTACTGTCATGTGTCCAGAAAATTCCCCAGTGCTGATGAAGTGAAATGAAAGAACAACAAGAAATGCAGTCTCCCTGAATTAATGGTGCAATCAGTCCTGCGTGTAGTGGTCACACATCACACACAGTCAACAGAATTAATGTGCATTCCCAAAATGCTAATGTCTTGAGTCCAGAAAATTCCCCAGTCCTGACAAAGTGAAATGATAGCACAACAAGAAATGCAAAGTCTCACAGAATTAATGGTGCACTCAGTCATGCATGCAGTGGTCACACAAAGTCACTTGAATTAATGTACATCCCCCAAATGGTACTGTCCTGTGTCCTGAAAATTCCCCAGTGCTGACGAAGTGAAATGATAGCATACAGACACCCGAATTAATATGTATACCAACATGCTACTGTCTTGTGTCCAGAAGATTCCGCTGTGCTGATGAAGTGAAAGGAAAGCATAACAAGAACCACAATGTCTCCCAGAATTAATGGAACACTCAGTCAAGCATGCAGTGCTGGCACACAGTCAACAGAATTAATGTGCATCCATACAGTGCTATTGTCTGGTGTTCAGAAAATTCCACAGTGCTGACGAACTGAAATGAAAGAACAACAAGAAATGCAAAGACTCCCAGAATTACTGGTGCACTCAGTCATGTGCACAGTGGTAGCACACAGTGACCAGAGTTAATGTGCATCCCCAGAATGCTACTGTCATGTGTTCAGAAAATTCCCCAGTGCTAATGAAGTGAAATGAAAGCAAAAGAAATGCAAAGTCTCCCAGAATTAATGGTGCACTTAGTCATGCGTCCAGTGATCACACATCACACAGTCACCAGACTTAATGTGTATCTCCAAATTGCAATTGTCTTGTGTCCAGAATATTCCCCAGTGCTGAAAAAGTGAAATGATAGCACAACAAGAAATGTAAATTCTCCCCAAATTAATGGTGCACTCAGTCAAGCGTGCAGCGGTCACAGACAGTGACCTAAATTAATGTGCATCCCCAAAATGCAACTGTCTTGTATAGAGAAAATATCCCAGTGCAGAAGAAGTGAAAGGATAGCACAAGAAATGCAAAGTCTCCCAGAATTAATGGTGCACTCAGTCAAGCATGCAGTGGTCATGCACAGTCACCAGAACTAATGTGCATCACCCGAATGCTACTGTCTTGTGTCCAGAAAATTCCTCAGTGCTGATGAAGTGAAATGAAACCATAACAAGAAGTGCAATATCTCCCAGAATTAATGGTGCACTCAGTCATGAGTGCAGTGGTAACACACAGTCATGTGAACTAATGTGCATCCTTAAAATCCCACTGTCTTCTGTCCAGAAAATTCCCAAGTGATGAATAAGTGAAATGATAGCACACTGTCACCAGAATTAATGTGCATCCCAAAATGCTACTGCCTTCTCTCCAGAAAATTCCCCACTGCTGATGAAGTGAAATGAAAGCATAACAACAAACGCAATGTCTCCCAGAATTAATGGCACACTCAGTCATGCCCGCAGTGTTAGCACACAGTGACCAGAATTAATGTGCATCCCCAGAATGCTACTGTCTTGCATCCAGAAAATTCCCCACTTCTGATGAAGTGATATGAAAGCATAACAAGAAACGCAATATCTCCCAGAATTAATAGAGCACTCAGTCATGCTCGCAGTGGTAGCACAAAGTCACCTGAATTAATGTCCATCCACAGAATGCTATTGTCTTGTGTCCAGAATATTCTCCTGACCTGACAAAGTGAAATGAAAGCACAGCAAAAAATGCAAAGTCTCCCAAAATTAATGGTGCACTCAGTCATGCGTGCAGTGGTCACACATCACACACATTCACCAGAATTAATATTCATCCCCAAAATCCCACTGTCTTGTGTCCAGAAAATTCCCCAGTGCTGCCAAAGTGAAATGATAGCACAACAAGAAATGCAAAGTCTCCCAGAATTAATGGTGCACTCAGTCATGCATGCAGTGGTCACACATCACACATAGTCACCAGAATTATTGTGCTTACCCAAAATGGTACTGTCTTGAGTCCAGAAAATTCCCCAGTGCTAATGAAGTAAAATGAAAGCATAACAAGAAGTGCAATGTCTCCCAGAATTAATGGCACACTCAGACATACGGGCAGTGATAGCACACAGTCACCAGAATTAATGTGAATCCACAAAATGCTGTTTGTCTTATGTCCAGAAAATTCCCTAGTGCTGACAAAGTGAAATGAAAGAACAACAAGAAATGCAAAGTATCCCAGAATTAATGGTACACTCAGTCATGAGTGTAGTGTTCACACACAGTCACCAGAATTAATGTGCATCCCCAGAATGCTACAATCTTGTCTCCAGAAAATTCCCCAGTGCTGACGAAGTGAAATGAAAGAACAGGAAGAAATGCAAAGTCTCACAGAATTAATGGTGCACTCAGTCATGCGCGCAGGGGTAGAACACAGTCACCAGAGTTAATGTGCATCCCCAGAAGGCTACTGCCATGTGTTCAAAAAATTCCCCAGTGCTCACGAAGTGAAATGAAAGCACAAGGAAAAAATGCAAAGTCTCCCAGAATTAATGGTGAAATCAGTCATGTGTGCAGTGGTCACATATCACACACAGTCAACAGAATTAATGTGCATTCCCAAAATGCTATTGTCTTGAGTCGAGAAAATTCCCCAGTGCTGACAATGTGAAATGATAGCACAACAAGAAAAGCAAAGTCTCCAAGAATTAATGGTGCCCTCAGTCATGCATGCAGAGGTCACACATCACACATAGACACCAGAACTATAGTGCATCCCCAAAACGTTACTGTCTTGTGTCCAGAAAATTCCCCAGTGCTGCTAAAGTGAAATGATAGCACAACAAAAAATGCAAAGTCTCCCAGAATTAATGGTGCACTCAGTCATGCATGCAGTGGTCACACATCACACATAGTCACCAGAATTATTGTGCTTACCCAAAATGGTACGGTCTTGTGTCCAGAAAATTCCCCAGTGCTGACAAAGTGAAATGATAGCACACAGTCACCCGAATTAATGTGCATCCCCAAAATGCTACTGTCTTGTGTACAGAAAATTCCCCAGTGCTAATGAAATGAAATGAAAGCATAACAAGAAATGAAATGTCTCCCAGAATTATTGGTGCATGCTGTCATGCACGCCGTGGTAGCACACAGTCACCAGAATTGATGTGCATCCGCAGAATGCTACTGTCTCGTGTCCAGAACATTCAAAAATGCTGGTGAAGTGAAATGAAAGCACAAAAAAATGCAAAGACTCCCAGAATTAATGGAGTACTCAGTCATGAGTGCAGTGGTCACACATCACACACAGTCACCAGAATTATTATGCATTACCAAAATCCCACTGCCTTGTTTCTAGAAAGTTCCCCAGTGCTGACAAAGTGAATTGATAGCACCAGAAGAAATGCAAAGTCTCCCAGAATTAATGGTGCACTCAGTCAAGCGTGCAGTGGTAACACATCCCACACAGTCACCAGAATTAATGTGCATCCCCAAAATACTGCTGCCTTGTGTCCAGAAAATTCCCCAAGTGCTGATGAAGTGAAATGAAAGCATAACAAGAAATGAAACATCTCCCAGAATTAATGGCACACTCAATCATGTGGGCAGTGGTAGCACACAGACATCAGAATTAATGTGCATCCACAGAATGCTAGTGTCTTGTGTTCAGAAAATACCCCAGTGCTGACAAAGTGAAATGAAAGCATAACAAGAAATGCAAAGTCTCCCAGAATTAATGGTGCACACAGTCATGCGCGCCGTGGTAGCACACAGTCACCAGACTTAATGTGCAACCCCATAAAGCTACAGTCTTGCGTCCAGAAAATTTCCCAGTTCTGGCTAATGAAATGAAAGCATAACAAGAAACGCAATATCTTCCAGAATTGAAGGAGCACTCAGTAATACTTGCAGTGGTAGCACAAAGTCACCAGAATAAATGTGCATCCCCAGAATGTAATTGTCTTGTGTCCAGAAAATTCCCCCAGTGCTGACAAAGTGAAATGAAACCACAAGAAGTAAAATGCAAAGTCTCCAAGAATTAATGGTGCACTCAGTCATGCATGCAGTGGTCACACGTCACACACAGTCGCCAGAATTAATATTCATCCCCAAAATCCCACTGTCATGTGTCCAGAAAATTCCCCAGTGCTAACAAAGTGAAATGAAAGCACAACAAGAAATTCAAAGTCTCCCAGAATTAATGGTGCACTCAGTCATGCGTGCAGTGATCACCCATCACATAGTAACCAGAATTAATGTGTATCCCCAAAATGCTATTGTCTTGTGTCCAGAATATTCCCCAGTGCTGAAAAAGTGAAATGATAGCACAATAAGAAATGCAAATTCTCCCAAAATTAGTGGTGCACTCAGTCATGCGTGCCGTGGTCACAGACAGCCACCTGAATTAATGTGCATCCCAAAAATGCTGCTGTCTTGTGTAGAGAAAATATCCCAGTGCTGACAAAGTAAAAGGAAAGCACAACAAGAAATGCAAACTCTCCCAGAATTAATGGTGCACTCAGTTAAGCATGCAGTGGTCATGCACAGTCACCAGAACTGATGTGCATCACCTGAATGCTACTGTCTTGTGTCCAGAAAATTCCCCAGTGCTGACGAAGTGAAATGAAAGCATAACAAGAAGTACAATATCTTCCCAGAATTAATGGTGCACTCAGTCTTGAGTGCACTGGTAACACACAGTCATGTGAACTAATGTGCATCCTCAAAATCCCACTGTCTTGTGTCCAGAAAATTCCCCAGTGATGAAGAAGTGAAATGATAGCACATAGTCACCAGAATTAATGTACATCCCAAAATGCTACTGTCTTCTCTCCAGAAAATTCCCCAGTGCTGATGAAGTGAAATGAAAGCATAACAACAACAAAAATCTCTCCCAGAATTAATGACACACTCAGTCATGCGCGCAGTGACAGCACACAGTCACCAGAATTAATGTGAATCCACAGAATGCTGTTTGTCTTATGTCCAGAAAATTCAGCAGTGCTGACAAAGTGAAATGAAAGAACAAGAAATGCAAAGTATCCCAGAATTAATGGTACACTCAGTCATGAGTGCAAATGTTCACACACAGTCACCAGAATTAATGTGCTACCCAGATTGCTACTGTCTTGTGTCCAGAAATTTCCCCAGTGCTGATGAAGTGAAATGAAAGAACAACAAGAAATGCAAACCCTCTCAGAATTAATGGTGCACTCAGTCATGTGAGCAGGGGTAGAACACAGTCACCAGAGTTAATGTGCATCCCCCGAGGGCTACTGCCTTTTGTCCAGAAAATTCACCAGTGCTCATGAAGTGAAATGAAAGCACAAGGAAAAAATGCAAAGTCTCCCAGAATTAATGGTGCACTCAGTCATGTGCGCAGGGGTAGAACACAGTCACCAGAGTTAATGTGCATCCCCAGAAGGCTACTGCCATGTGTCCAAAAAATTCCCCAGTGTTCACGAAGTGAAATGAAAGCACAAGGAAAAAATGCAAAGTCTCCCAGAATTAATGATGCAATCAGTCATGCGAGCCGTGGTCACATATCAAACACAGTCAACAGAATTAATGTGCATTCCCAAAATGCTATTGTCTTGAGTCGAGAAAATCCCCCAGTGCTAACAATGTGAAATGATATCACAACAAGAAATGCAAAGTCTCCAAGAATTAATGGTGCCCTCAGTCATGCATGCAGAGGTCATACATCACACATAGACACCAGAACTATTGTACATCCCCAAAATGCTACTGCCTTGTGTCCAGAAAATTCCCCAGTGCTGCTAAAGTGAAATGATAGCACAACAAGAAATGCAAAGTCTCGCAGAATATATGACGCACTCAGTCATGCATGCAGTGGTCACACATCACACAAGTCACCAGAATTATTGTGCTTACCCAAAATGGTACGGTCTTGTGTCCAGAAAATTCCCCAGTGCTGACAAAGTGAAATGATAGCACACAGTCACCTGAATTAATGTGCATCCCCAAAATGCTACTGTCTTGTGTCAAGAAAATTCCCCAGTGCTAATGAAATGAAATGAAAGCATAACAAGAAACGAAATGTCTCCCAGAATTATTGGTGCATGCTGTCATGCACGCAGTAGTAGCACACAGTCACCAGAATTAATGTGCATTAGCAGAATGCTACTGTCTGGTGTCCAGAACATTCCCCAATGCTGATGAAGTGAAATGAAAGCACAAAAAAAATGCAAAGTCTCCAAGAATTAATGGAGTACTCAGTCATGCGTGCAGTGGTCACACATCACACACAGACACCAGAATTATTATGCATTACCAAAATCCCACTGCATTGTTTCTAGAAAGTTCCCCAGTGCTTACAAAGTGAAATGATAGCACCAGAAGAAATGCAAAGTCTCCAAGAATTAATGGTGCACTAAGTCATGCGTGCAGTGGTAACACATCCCACACAGTCACCAGAATTAATGTGCATCCCCAAAATACTACTGTCTTGTGTCCAGAAACTTCCCCAGTGCTGATAAAGTGAAATGAAAGCATAACAAGAAATGCAATGTCTCCCAGAATTAATAGCGCACTCAGTCATGCGGGCAGTGGTGGAACACAGACATCAGAATTAATGTGCATCCACAGAATGCTACTGTCTTGTGTCCAGAAAATACCCCAGTGCTGACAAAGTGAAATGAAAGCATAACAAGAAATGCAATGTCTCCCAGAATTAATAGCACACTCAGTCATGCGGGCAGTGGTGGAACACAGACATCAGAATTAATATGCATCCCCAGAATGCTATTGTCTTGTGTGCAGAAAATTCCCCAGTGCTGACAAAGTGAAATGAAACCACAACAAGAAATGCAAAGTCTCCTAGAATTAATGGTGCACTCAGTCATGCGTGCAGTGGTCACACATTACACACAGTCGCCAGAATTAATATTCATCCCCAAAATCCCTCTGTCATGTGTCCAAAAAATTCCCCAGTGCTAACAAAGTGAAATGAAAGCACAACAAGAAATTCAAAGTCTCCCAGAATTAATGATGCACTCAGTCTTGAGTGCAGTGGTAACACACAGTCACGTGAACTAATGTGCATCCTCAAAATCCCACTGTCTTGTGTCCAGAAAATTCCCCAGTGATGAAGAAGTGAAATGACAGCACACAGTCACCAGAAATAATGTGCATCCCAAAATGCTACTGTCTTCTCTCCAGAAAATTCCCCAGTGCTGATGAAGTGAAATGAAAGCATAACAACAAACAAAATCTCTCCCAGAATTAATGGCACACTCAGTCATGCACGCAGTGATAGCACACAGTCACCAGAATTACTGTGCATCCCAAAATGCTACTGTCTTCTCTCCAGAAAATTCCCCAGTTCTGATGAAGTGAAATAAAAGCATAACAACAAACACAATGTCTCCCAGAATTAATGGCACACTCAGTCATGCGTGCAGTGGTAGCACAAAGTCACCAGAATTAATGTCCATCCCCAGAATGCTATTGTCTTGTGTCCAGAAGATACCCCAGAGCTGACAAAGTGAAATGAAAGCACAAGAAATGCAAAGTCTCCAAGAATTAATGGTGCACTCGGTCATGCGTGCAGTGGTCACACATCACACACAGTCAACAGAATTAATATTCATCCCCAAAATCCCACTATCTTGTGTCCAGAAAATTCCCCAGTGCTGCTAAAGTGAAATGATAGCACAACAAGAAATGCAAAGTCTCCCAGAATTAATGGTGCACTCAGTTAAGCATGCAGTGCTCACACATCACACATAGTCACCAGAATTATTGTGCTTACCAAAAATGGTACTGTCTTGTGTCCAGAAAATCACCCAGTGCTAGTGAAGTAAAATGAAAGCATAGAAAGAAATGCAATGTCTCCCAGAATTAATGGCACAATCAGACATGCGGTCAGTGATAGCACACAGTCACCAGACTTAATGTGAATCCACAGAATGCTGTTTGTCTTATGTCCAGAAAATTCCCTAGTGCTGACAAAGTGAAATGAAAGAACAACAAGAAATGCAAAGTATCCCAGAATTAATGGTACACTCAGTCATGAGTGTAGTGTTCACACACAGTCACCAGAATTAATGTGCTACCCAGAATGCTACTGTCTTATGTCCAGAAATTTCCCCAGTGCTGATGAAGTGAAATGAAAGAACAACAAGAAATGCAAAGTCTCTCAGAATTAATGGTGCACTCAGTCATGTGCGCAGGGATAGAACACTGTCACCAGGGTTGATGTGCATCCCCAAAAGGCTACTGCCTTTTGTCCAGAAAATTCACCAGTGCTCACGAAGTAAAATGAAAGCACAAGGAAAAAATGCAAAGTCTCCCAGAATTAATGGTGCAATCAGTCATGCGTGCCGTGGTCACACATCAAACACAGTGAACAGAATTAATGTGCATTCCCAAAATGCTATTGTCTTGAGTCCAGAAAACCCCCAGTGCTGACAAAGTGAAATGATAGCACAACAAGAAATGCAAAGTCTCCAAGAATTAATGGTGCACTCAGTCATGCATGCAGTGGTCACACATCATACATAGACTCCAGAATTATTGTGCATCCCCAAAATGCTACTGTCTTGTGTCCAGAAAATTCCCCACTGCTGTCAAAGTGAAATGATAGCACAACAAGAAATGCAAAGTCTCACAGAATTAATGGTGCACTCAGACATGCATGCAGTGGTCACACATCACACATAATCACCAGAAGTATTGTGCTTACCCAAAATGGTATGGTCTTATGTCCAGAAAATTCCCCAGTGATGACAAAGTGAAATGATAGCACAACAAGAAATGCAAAGTCTCGCAGAATTAATGGTGCACTCAGCCATGCATGCAGTGGTCACACATCACACATAGTCACCAGAAGTATTGTGCTTACCCAAAATGGTATGGTCTTGTGTCCAGAAAATTCCCCAGTGATGACAAAGTGAAATGATAGCTCACAGTCACCCGAATTAATGTGCATACGCAAAATGCTACTGTCTTCTGCCCAGAAGATTCCCCAGTGCTGATGAAGTGAAATGAAAGCATAACAAAAACCAAATGTCTCCCAGAATTATTGGTGTATGCAGTCATGCACGCAGTGGTAGCACACAGTCACCAGAATTAATGTGCATGCGCAGAATGCTACTGTCTGGTGTCCAGAACATTCCCCAATGCTGATGAAGTGAAATGAAAGCACAAAAAAAATGCAAAGTCTCCCAGAATTAATAGAGTACTCAGTCATGCGTGCAGTGGTCACACATCACACACAGTCACCTGAATTAATATGCATTACCAAAATCCCACAGCCTTTTTTCCAGAATGTTCCCCTGTGCTGACAAAGTGAATTGATAGTGCTAGAAGAAATGCAAAGTCTTCCAGAATTAATGATGCACTCAGTCATTCGTGCAGTGGTAACACATCCCACACAGTCACCAGAATTAATGTGCATCCCCAAAATACTACTGTCTTGTGTCCAGAAAATTCTCCAGTGCTGATGAAGTGAAATGAAAGCATAACAAGAAATGCAGTGTCTCCCAGAATTAATGGCACACTCAGTCATGTGGGCAGTGGTAGCACACAGACATCAGAATTAAGGTACATCCACATAATGCTACTGTCTTGTGTCCAGAAAATACCCCAGTGCTCACAAAGTGAAATGAAAGCAAAACAAGAAATGCAAAGTCTCTCAGAATTAATGGTGCACTCAGTCATGCGCACCGTGGTAGCACACAGTCACCAGACTTAATGTGCAACCCCAGAATGCTACTGTCTTCAATCCAGAAAATTTCCCAGTTCTGATTAAGTGAAATGAAAGCATAAAAAGAAACGAAATATCTCCCAGAATTAAAAGAGCACTCAGTCATGCTCGCAGTGGTAGCTCAAAGTCACCAGAATTAATGTGCATCTCCAGAATGCTATTGTCTTGTCTCCAGAAAATTCCTCAGTGCTGACAAAGTGAAATGAAACCACAACAAGAAATGCAAAGTCTCCCAGACTTAATGGTGCACTCAGTCATGCGTGCAGTGGTCACACATCACACACAGTCAGCAGAATTAATATTCATCCCCAAAATCCCACTGTCTTGTCTCCAGAAAATTCCACAGTGCTGAGAAAATGAAATGAAAGAACAACAAGTAATGCAAAGTCTCCCAGAATTAATGGTACACTCAGTCATGAGGGCAGTGGTCACACACAGTCACCAGAATTAATAGGCATCCTCAAAATGCTACTGCCTTGTGTCTAGAATATTCCCCAGTTCTGATGAAGTGAAATGAAAGCATAACAAGAAACGCAATATCTCCAAGAATTAATGGAGCACTCTGTCATACTCTCAGTGGTAGCACAAAGTCACCAGAATTAATGTGCTTCCCCAGAATACTATTGTTTTGTGTCCAGAAGATTTCCCAGTGCTGACAAACTGAAATGAAAGCACAACAAGAAATGCAAAGTCTCCCAGAATTAAAGGTGCACTCAGTCATGAGTGCAGTGGTCACACATCACACATTCTAAACAGAATTATTGTGTTTACCTAAAATGGTACTGTCTTGCATCCAGAAAATTCTCCAGTGCTAATGAAGTGAAATGAAAGCATAACAAGAAATGCAATGTCTCCCAGAATTAATGGCACTCTCAGTCGTGCGGGCAGTGATAGCACACAGTCACCAGAATTAATTTGAATACACAGAATGCTGTTGGTCTTGTGTCCAGAAAATTCTTCATTGCTGACAAAGTGAAATGAAAGAACAACAAGAAATGAAAAAGTCTCTCAGAATTAATGGTACACTAAGTCATGCGCGCAGTGGTAGAACACAGTCACCAGAGTAAATGTGCATCCCCAGAATGCTACTGCCTTGTGTCCAGAAAATTCCCCAGTGCTCACTAAGTGAAATGAAAGCACAAGAAAAAAATGCAAAGTCTCCCAGAATTAATGGTGCAGTCAGTTAAGCATGCAGTGGTCACACATCACACATAGCCAACAGAATTAATGTGCATTCCCAAAATGCTATTGTCTTGAGTCCAGAAAATCACCCAGTGCTGACAAAGAGAAATGATAGCACAACAAGAAATGCAAAGTCTCCCAGAATTAATGGTGCAGTGAGTCATGCGTGAAGTGGTCACACATGGTCACCTGAATTAACGTACATCCCCTAAATGGTACTGTCCAGTGTCCAGAAAATTCCCCAGTGCTGATTAAGGGAAATGAGAGAGTAACAAGTAATACAAAGTTTCCCAGAATTAATGGCACACTCAATCATGTGCGCAGTGGTAGCACACAGTCACCAGAATTAATGTTCATTCCCAAAGTCCCACTGTCTTGTATCCAGAAAATTCCCCAGTGCTGATGAAGTGAAATGAAACCATAACAAAAAGTGCAATATCTCCCAGAATTAATGGTGCACTCAGTCATGAGTGCAGTGGTAACACACAGTCACGTGAACTAATGTGCATCCTCAAAATCCCACTGTCTTGTGTCCAGAAAATTCCCCAGTGATGAAGAAGAAGTGAAATGATAGCACACAGTCACCACAATTAATGAGCATCCCAAAATGCTACTGGCATCTCTCCAGAAAATTTCCAAGTGCTGATGAAGTGAAATGAAAGCATAACAACAAACACAATGTCTCCCAGAATTAATGGCACACTCAGTCATGAGCGCAGTGATAGCACACAGTCACCAGAATTAATGTGAATCCCCAGAATACTACTGTCTTGCATCCAGAAAATTCCCCAGTTCTGATGAAGTGAAAGGAAAGCATAACAAGAAATGCAATATCTCCCAGAATTAATGGAGCACTCAGTCATGCTCGCAGTGGTAGCACAAAGTCAACA
Source organism: Neoceratodus forsteri (assembly GCA_016271365.2). NCBI lineage: Eukaryota > Metazoa > Chordata > Ceratodontiformes > Ceratodontidae > Neoceratodus > Neoceratodus forsteri. The sequence goes on from CM028131.1 coordinate 934,733,588, forward strand.
GAATTAATGTCTATCCCCAGAATGCTATTGTCTTGTGTCCAGAAGATTACTCAGAGCTGACCATGTGAAATGAAAGCACAACAAGAAATGCAAAGTCTTCCAGAATTAATGGTGCACTCAGTCATGCGTGCAGTTGTCACACATCACACACAGTCACCAGAATTAATATTCATCAACAAAATCCCTCTGTCTTGTGTCCAGAAAATTCCCCAGTGCTGCCAAAGTGAAATGGTAGCACAACAAGAAATGCAAAGTCTCCCAGAATTAATGGTGCACTCAGTCATGCATGCAGTGGTCACACATCACACATAGTCACCAGAATTATTGAGATTACCCAAAATGGTACGGTTTTGTATCCAGAAAATTCCCCAGTGCTAATGAAGTGAAATGAAAGCGTAACAAGAAATGCAATGTCTCCCAGAATTAATGGCACACTCAATCATGCTGGCAGTGATAGCACACAGTCACTAGAATTAATGTGAATCCACAGAATGTTGTTTGTCTTGTGTCCTGAAAATTTCCCAGTGCTGAGAAAGTGAAATGAAAGAACAACAAGAAATGCAAAGTCTTCCAGAATTAATGGTAAACACAGTCATGAGGGCAGTGGTCACACACAGTCACCAGAATTAATAGGCATCCCCAGAATGCTACTGCCTTGTGTCCAGAATATTCCCCAGTTCTGATGAAGTAAAATGAAAGCATAACAAGAAACGTAATGTCTCCCAGAATTAATGGAGCACTCAGTCATGCTCGCAGTGGTAGCACAAAGTCACCAGAATTAATGTGCTTCCCAAGAATACTATTGTCTTGTGTCCAGAAGATTTCCCAGTGCTGACAAAGTGAAATGAAAGCACAACAAGAAATGAAAAGTCTCCCAGAATTAAAGGTGCACTCAGTCATGAGTGCAGTGGTCACACATCACACATTCTCAACAGAATTATTGTGTTTACCTAACATGGTACTGTCTTGCATCCAGAAAATTCCCCAGTGCTAATGAAGTGAAATGAAAGCATAACAAGAAATGCAATGTCTCCCAAAATTAATGGCACTCTCAGTCATGCGGGCAGTGATAGCACACAGTCACCAGAATTAATGTGAATCCACAAAATGCTGTTGGTCTTGTGTCCAGAAAATTCTTCATTGCTGACAAAGTGAAATGAAAGAACAACAAGAAATGCAAAGTCTCCCAGAATTAATGGTACACTAAGTCATGCGCGCAGTGGTAGAACACAGTCACCAGAGTAAATGTGCATCCCAAGAATGCTACTGCCTTGTGTCCAGAAAATTCCCCAGTGCTCACTAAGTGAAATGAAAGCACAAGAAAAAAATGCAAAGTCTCCCAGAATTAATGGTGCAGTCAGTTAAGCGTGCAGTGGTCACACATCACACATAGCCAACAGAATTAATGTGCATTCCCAAAATGCTATTGTCTTGAGTCCAGAAAATCCCCCAGTGCTGACAAAGTGAAGTGATAGCACAACAAGAAATGCAAAGTCTCCCAGAATTAATGGTGCAGTGAGTCATGCATGAAGTGGTCACACACGGTCACCTAAATTAATGTACATCCCCCATATGGTACTGTCCCGTATCCAGAAAATTCCCCAGTGCTGATGAAGGGAAATGAGAGAGTAACAAGAAATACAAAGTTTCCCAGAATTAATGGCACACTCAATCATGCGTGCCGTGGTAGCACACAGTCACCAGAATTAATGTTCATTCCCAAAGTCCCACTGTCTTGTGTCCAGAAAATTCCCCAGTCCTGACAAAGTGACAGGATAGCACAACAAGAAATGCAAAGTCTCCCAGAATTAATGGTGCACTCACTTAAGCATGCAGTGGTCATGCACAGTCACCAGAACTAATGTGCATCACCCGAATGCTACTTTCTTGTGTCCAGAAAATTCCCCAGTGCTGATGAAGTGAAATGAAAGCATAACAAGAAGTGCAATATTTCCCAGAATTAATGGTGCACTCAGTCATGAGTGCAGTAGTAACACACAGTCACGTGAACTAATGTGCATCCTCAAAATCACACTGACTTGTGTCCATAAAATTCCCCAGTGATGAAGAAGTGAAATAATAGCACACAGTCACCACAATTAATGTGCATCCCAAAATGCTACTGTCATCTCTCCAGAAAATTCCCAAGTGCTGATGAAGTGAAATGAAAGCATAACAACAAACACAATGTCTCCCAGAATTAATGGCACACTCAGTCATGCGACAGTTATAGCACACAGTCACCAGAATTAATGTGCATCCCCAGAATGCTACTGTCCTGCATCCAGAAAATTCCCCAGTCTGATGAAGTGAAAGGAAAGCATAACAAGAAACGCAATATCTCCCAGAATTAATGGAGCACTCATTCATGCTCGCAGTGGCAGCACAAAGTCACCAGAATTAATGTCCATCCCCAGAATGCTATTGTCTTGTGTCCAGAAGATTCCTCAGAGCTGACCATGTGAAATGAAAGCACAACAAGAAATGCAAAGTCTCCCAGAATTAATGGTGCACTCAGTCATGCGTGCAGTGGTCACACATCACACACAGTCACCAGAATTAATATTCATCCCCAAAATCCCTCTGTCTTGTGTCCAGAAAATTCCCCAGTGCTGCCAAATTGAAATGATAGCAACAAGAAATGCAAAGTCTCCCAGAATTAATGATGCACTCAGTCATGCATGCAGTGGTCACACATCACACATAGGCACCAGAGTTATTGTGCATCCCCAAAATGCTACTGTCTTGTGTCCAGAAAATTCTCCAGTGGTAATGAAGTGAAATGAAAGCATAACAAGAAATGCAATATCTCCCAGAGTGAATGGCACACTCAGTCATGTGGGAGGTGGTAGCACACAGTCACCAGAATTAATGTGAATCCAAAGAATGCTATTTGTCTTGTGTCCAGAAAATTCCCCTGTGCTGACAAAGTGAAATAAAAGCACAACAAGAAATGTAAAGTCTCCTAGAATTAGTGGTGCACTCAGTCATGTGAGCAGTGGTAGAACACAGTCACCAGAGTTAATGTGCATCCCCAGAATGCTACTGCCTTGTGTCCAGAAAATTTCTCACTGCTCACAAAGTGAAATGAAAGCACAATAAAAAATGCAATGTCTCCCAGAAATAATGATAAAATAAGTCATGCGTGCAGTGATCACACATGACACACAGTCAACAGAATTAATGTGCATTCCCAAATGCTATTGTCTTGAGCCCAGAAAATTCCACAGTGCTGACAAAGTAAAATGATAGCACAACAAGAAATGAAAAGTGTCCAAAAATTAATGGTGCAGTGAATCATGCGTGCAGTGGTCACACACAGTCACCTGTATTAATGTGCATCCCCAAATGGTACTGTCTTGTGTCAAGAAAATTCCGAATGTTGATGAAGTGAAATGAGAGAGTAACAAGAAATGCAAAGTCTCCCAGAATTAATGGTGCACTCAGTCATGTGTGCAGTGATCACACATCACACACAGTCACCAGAATTAATGTGCTTACCCAAAATGGTATGGTCGTGTGTCCAGAAAATTCCCCAGTTCTGATGAAGTGAAATGAAAGCATAACAAGAAATACAATGTCTCCCAGAATTAATGGCACACTCTGCCATGCGGGCAGTGATAGCACACAGTTACCAGAATTAATGTGAATCTCCAGAATGCTGTTTGTCTTGTGTCCAGAAAATTCCCCAGTCCTGACAAAGTGAAATGAAAGCACAAGAAATGCAAATTCTCCCAGGATTATTGGTACACTCAGTCATGAGTGCAGTGGTCACACACATTCACCAGAATTAATGTGCATCCCCAGAATGCTACTGTCTTGTGTCCATAAAATTCCCCAGTTCTGATGATGTGAAATGAAAGCATAACAAGAAACGCAATATCTCCCAAAATTAATGGAGCACTCAGTCATGCTCGCAGTGGTAGCACAAGTTCACCAGAATTAATGTGCATCCCCAGAATGCTATTGTCTTGTGTCCAGAAGATTCCCCAGTGCTGACAAAGTGAAATGAAAGCACAAGAAATGCAAAGTCTCCCAGAATTAATGGTGCACTCAGTCATGCGTGCAGTGGTCACACATCACACACAGTCACCAGAATTAATATTCATCCCCAAAATCCCACTGTCTTGTGTCCAGAAAATTCCCCAGTGCTGCCAAAGTGAAATGATAGCACAACAAGAAATGCAAAGTCTCCCAGAATTAATGGTGCACTCAGTCATGCATGCTGTGGTCACACATCACACACAGTCACCAGAATTATTGTGCTTACCCAAAATGGTACTGTCTTGTGTCCAGAAAATTCCCCAATGCTAATGAAGTGAAATGAAAGCATAACAAGAAATGCAATGTCTCCCAGAATTAATGGCACACTCAGTCATGTGGGCTGTGATAGCACACAGTCACCAGAATTAATGTGAATCCCCAGAATGCTGTTTGTCTTGTGTCTAGAAGATTCCCCAGTCCTGACAAAGTGAAATGAAAGAACAACAAGAAATGCAAAGTCTCCCAGAATTAATGGTACACTCAGCCATGAGTGCAGTGGTCACACACAGTCACCAGAATTAATGTGCATCCCCAGAATGCTACTGTCTTGTGTCCAGAAAATTCCCCAGTTCTGATGATGTGAAATGAAAGCATAACAAGAAACGCAATATCTCCCAGAATTAATGGAGCACTCAGTCATGCTCGCAGTGGTAGCACAAAGTCACCAAAATTAATGTGCATCCCCAGAATGCTATTGTCTTGTGTCCAGTAGATTCCCCAGTGCTGACAAAGTGAAATGAAAGCACAACAAGAAATGCAAAGTCTCCCAGAATTAATGGTGCTCTCAGTCATGCGTGCAGTTGTCACACATCACACACAGTCACCAGAATTAATATCCATCCCTAAAATCCCACTGTGTTGTGTCCAGAAAATTCCCCAGTGCTGCCAAAGTGAAATGATAACACAACCAGAAATGCAAAGTCTCCCAGAATTAATGGTGCACTCAGTCATGCGCCCAGTGGTAGAACACAGTCACCAGAGTTAATGTGCATCCCCAGAATACTACTGCTTTGTGTCCAGAAAATTCCCCGGTGCTCAAGAAGTGAAATGAAAGCACAAGAAAAAAATGCGAAGTCTAGCAGAATTAATGGTGCAATCAGTCATGCGTGCAGTGGTCACACATCACACACAGTCAAGAGAATTAATGTGCATTCCCAAAATGCTATTGTCTTGAGTCCAGAAAATCCCCCAGTGCTGACATAGTGAAATGATAGCACAACAAGAAATGCAAAGTCTCCCAGAATTAATGGTGCAGTGAGTCATGCATGCAGTGGTCACACACAGTCACCTGAATTAATGTACATCCCCCAAATGGTACTGTCCTGTGTCCAGAAAATTCCCCAGTGCTGATGAAGGGAAATGAGAGAGTAGCAAGAAATACAAAGTTTCCCAGAATTAATGGCACACTCAGTCATTCGAGCAGTGGTAGCACACAGTCACCAGAATTAATGTTCATCCCCAAAATCCCACTGTCTTGTGTCCAGAAAATTCCCCAGTGCTGACAAAATGAAATGATAGCACAACAAGAAATGCAAAGTCTCCCAGAATTAATGGAGCTCTCAGTTATGCATGCAGTGGTCACACATAGTCACCAGAATTAGTGTGCATCCCCACAATGCTACTGTATTGTGTCCAGAAAATTCTCCAGTGGTAATGAAGTGTAATGATAGTGTAACAAGAAATGCAATGTCTCCCAGAATTAATGGCACACTCAGTCATGTGGGCAGTGGTAGCACACAGTCACCAGTATTAATGTGAATCCACAGAATGCTATTTGTCTTGTGTCCAGAAAATTCCCCTGTGCTGACAAAGTGAAATGAAAGCACAACAAGAAATGCAAAGTCTCCCAGAATTAGTGGTGCACTCAGTCATGCGCGCAGTGGTAGAACAGAGTCACCAGAGTTAATGTGTGTGCATCCCCTGAATGCTACTGTCTTGTGTCCAGAAAATGTCCCAAAGCTGACAAAGTGAAATGATAGCACAACAAGAAATGCAAATTCTCCCTGAATTAATGGTGCACTCAGTCATGCATGCAGTGGTCTCACACAGTCACCTGAATTAATGTGCATCCCCAAAATCCCACTGTATTGTGTCCATAAAATTATTCAGTGCTGACAAAGTGAAATGATAGCACACAGTCACCTGAATTAATGTGCATCCCCAAAATGCTACTGTCTTGTGTCCAGAAAATTCCCCAGTGCTGATGAAGTGAAATGAAAGCATAACATGAACTGCAATGTCTCCCAGAATTATTGGTGCATGCAGTCATGCACGCAGTCATAGCATACAGTCACCAGAATTAATGTGCATCCGCAGAATGCTACTGTCTGGTGTCCAGAACATTCCCCAATGCTCATGAAGTGAAATGAAAGCACAACAAAAAATGCAAAGTCTCCCAGAATTAATGGTGCACTCATTCATGCGTGCAGTGGTCACACATCACACACAGTCACCAGAATTAATGTGCATCCCCAAAATACTACTGTCTTGTGTCCAGAAAATTCCCCAGTGCTGATGAAGTGAAATGAAAGCATAACAAGAAATGTAACATCTCCCAGAATTAATGGCACACTCAGTCATGCAGTCAGTGGTAGCACACAGACATCAGAATTAATGTGCATCTACAGAATGCTTCTGTCTTGTGTCCAGAAAATACCCCAGTGCTGACAAAGTGAAATGAAAGCACAACAAAAAATGCAAAGTCTCCCAGAATTAATGGTGCACTCAGTCATGCATGCAGTGGTAGCACACAGTCACCAGACTTAATGTGCAACCCCAAAATGTTATTGTCTTATGTCCAGAAAATTCCCCATTGCTGACAAAGTGAAATGATAGCACAACAAGAAATGCAAATTCTCTCAGTACTAATGGTGCACTCAGTTATGCATGCAGTGGTCACACACAGTCACTTCAATTAATGTGCATCCCCAAAATCCCACTGTCTTGTGTCCAGAAAATTTCCCAGTGCTGACGAAGTGAAATGATAGCACACAGTCACCCGAATTAATGTTTATCCCAAAATGCTACTGTCTTGTGTCCAGAAAATTCCCCAGTGCTGATGAAGTGAAATGAAAGCATAACAAGAACCGCAATGTCTCCCAGAACTAATGGCACACTCAGTGATGCGTGCAGTGGTAGCACACAGTCACCAGAATTAATGTGCATCCCCAGAATGCTACTGTCTTGTGTTCAGAAAATTCTCCAGTGCTATAGAAATGAAGTGAAAGAACAAGAAATGCAAAGTCTCCCAGAATTACTGGTGCTCTCAGTCATGCGCACAGTGGTAGCACACAGTCACCAGAGTTAATGTGCATCCCCAGAATGCTACTGTCTTGTGTCTTGAAAATTCCCCATTGCTGACGAAGTGAAATGAAAGCACAACAAGAAATGCAAAGTCGCCCAGAATTAATGGTGCACTCAGTCATGCGAGCAGTGATCACACATCACACTCAGTCACCAGAATTAATATGCATCCCCAAAATCCCACTGACTTGTGTCCAGAAATTTCCCCATTGCTGATGAAGTGAAATGATAGCATACAATCCCCAGAATTAATGTGGATTCCCAGAATGCTACTGTCTTGTGTCCAGAAAATTCCCCAGTGCTGATGAAGTGAAATGATAGCACAAGATATGCAAAGTCTCCCAGATATAATGGTGCACTCAGTCATGCATGCAGTGGTCACACATCATACACAGTCACCAGAATTAATGTGCATCCCTAAAATTCATCTGTCTTGTGTCCAGAAAATTCCCCAGTGCTGACAAAGTGAAATGAATGCACAACAAGAAATGCAAAGTCTCCCAGAATTAATGGTGTACTGCAAAGTGTAAACACACAGAATAAGATTGCGCTGTTCACTCAAGAGATGCAAATGGAAAGGTACAACAACACCTAACAAGTGCTCACAAGTCACAAATCCAAATCTGGAATAGAATACCCTTTGCCTTTGGGGGTAGGGTAGTGCACGGCAGTAACAGTCCACTACCAGTAAAGATACCACAAAGCAGTATAAAAAATTCATGCAGGTGCGGTGGATTGCAGGTTCAAACTGCTGCAATTACTCTGTGGCACAATAAAAGGTGTCTGATTTAATGGCATGCATCACACACACACACACACACACACACACACACTACAAGTACTGCATAGCGAACTGAAAACCTCTAACAATATAACCAAATGTTTCAAACAAACTGAAATTATACACTGCTGCACCACAACAATCAGCAAAAAAATGTCAAGAATTAATGAAAATATTACTGTGTGTACATTAACACAGTTATACAAGAGAAATATAACCAAAATAGAAAGACTGCCTTTTTCTCCCAATTAATCTACCTAAAACCACAGACACCCTCCCCAATGCACACTTCACAGTACACAGACTGACTGTTCTAAATTAACATTTAAAATCCACACACAAACAGTAAACATTTGATGATATGAGCACAGGAGGGTTTCCTACAATCGTTGTACTAAAATTTGAGCAAAAAAATGGCTTAAAATTGCTTTTTTAACAGCTTTTAGCGGATTTGAATCGCAGAGCTCTGAGAGGAAACTGTCTCCATCTTCCACTACACACACACTACACAGAACTGAGACTGTGCAGAACAGTCGAGAGCCCATGTGACCTGCAATCCCATGTAGCACTGCAAAATTCACCTTTGGAGATCAATTACAAGGTGAAGTGATGCAAAGTATACTGATTTAAATGTACTTCACCTTAAAATTGGTGGAGAAGTGGTTTGGGGAAGGCGTAATAACGCAAAGTCATTGGTTTCAATGGACTTTGCATTCCTCATTATAATGCAAAGTACTCCACTTCATGTTGCAGGCACATCATGGATTCCTCAGAGCAATTTTGGCCACTTTGCCCATCTCTAGTGCTGGCAGCCCCACATCTCAGATCTCACAATGATATGCTCAATGTCCCCCTTCCTGTCTTCCACTAACCTGAATATAGCTGTACCCTGCTGGAATGGCCTCTTCAGTTCCTCTCTGGCATTCATTCTTCTCTCCTGTTCCCCACACCAAAAACTGGGTAGCTCACTACCCTTCTGCATCATGAATGTGGTTAGTGTAGTCTCCCATGTTATTTTTACATATTAATAATAAACGTGATCTTCTAGTAAGCCAGGCTGATAGCAGCAGGGCACAAGGGGAAAACAGGCTTTCCTACCCATATAAAAATCTAAGCCACCTATGATTAGGCACTATTAAATGATGTGCATAATGATGTGCACACCCATCATTTAATAGTGCCTAATCAGAGGTAGCTTAGATCTTTTAAGGATAGGAAAGCCATCTCTCCACTTGTTCTCTGTTGCTGTCAGCCTGACTTACTGGAAATATTTGTTTATTTTTGATATGTCAAAAAGCCCGGGGACTGTACTACCTGCATTCATGATGCAGAAGGGTGATGAGCTTACCAGTTTTTGGTGTGGGGAGAAGGAGCAAAACATGAATACCAGAGTAGGACTGAGAAGGCAACTCCTGCAAGATACTGCTATACTGAGGGAAGGGGGAAGACAGAAATGGAAAAATATGAGCAGATCACTGTGAGATATAAGATGTGGGGCTGCCAGCATCATGATCACTACCTGACCCCATTGTCCTGGCCAACATTCCCATTCCAATAAAATCAATTCATGCAATTGTCCAAGGCTGTGTGTGGGTATTAATGTGGGAAATGGCTGCGACTACATGTTCAGTCACTTCACTACCAGTCTAGCATTGCTTGTAAAGCACTTTGGGATACACTGTGTATGAAAAGCACTATATAAATGTTGATTCTTATTATTATTATTATTATTTCCCATGGAAAAAGAAGATAAATCAAGCAAATTTTTGATTTCCAAGAAAGTATTAACTCTGGCTTTGGACTACACAAGACGTTACTACAAACAAGTGGTGGATCTAGGGGTGGTGAGAGGTGCTTCTCCCGATTGTAACTTGTTTGCTGCTGCATTTCGCTTTGTTGAAGAAGTCTGATTTATTGATTGTACAAATGTTTGCTTTCAAAACTATGGATTACATTTGTAGGTTTTGTCAAAAACATACTAAAAAGGAATAATAGCAGACAATATAAAGGTTTAATAAAAATTTTAAAAAGCACATATCAAGCATGCACACCACCCCAGCACCCCCACCCCCACCCCCATTGTAACATCCTGAATCCACCATAACCACTAAATCACCAGGTTATTTAAGATTTGTACTGCACTGTGGTTTGCCAAAGAGAAAGTCAGTTGGATGAAAACACAATTTCAGCATGTTACAGTAAACAAAATGAACAGAACCATAGCCTAACATGTGTATTGATCAAATTAATGCACATGGTTTTTGACCATTTTGGTGAAACAATTCTATACAAAGGGAAAAAAGAACTAGTTTTTTTTTCAATTGTTTTAACCAGGTGAGATGCACTAAGCTGAAGGCTTTTTTACAGGTGGAACCTGGGAGCACAGGGAAGTTAAGTGACTTGCTCTGGGTCACACAGTATATGCAAGTGGGGGCTGTAGGATTCAAACCCAGGTATCCAGATTTGCAGCTCAGAGCCTTAAACCACTGCGCTATATTGCAATATAGAGAATATATAGAGCCATATAACTCTCTGACTTTGGCTCCAATTATATCATCACTTAACACATTTGGCAGCCATTTTAGGAAGCAGGTAAGGCAGTTCTTTTGAAATTGGAAGGCTGATTTTACATTATTCAAATGTTTTGGAAACACAGTTAGGTAAATTATATAAATGTAGTTTTAGCATTAATGAGTACAGCAGCCAATAATTTAGTCCTCTATGAAGTCAGATTGTTGAATAATTAATTGTCAAAATGTTGCTTAGGTATCCTTTAAGTCCTTTAGTTGGCTACAGTTTAGGTGCCCAAACTTTGTCCCAGATATCTCCCACAAGGCTACATTACACTTCCATGAGGCTCTGGATGACATCCTAGTTCGTTATTAGCTAAGGTACTCCCAAAATTGTGGCTGCAGTAAAAGATTCTGTCCCAGAAATGCAATCCCACATGTTTAAAACTCTGGTGCAGACAGGATAAACATTATTTATTTGTATTTTCCACCTCACTTGTAGCCCAGACAGTTCTCTTTAAAATTAGCCCACATTCATTAATATATCCCTTATACATTTGCTGTCGCTGCTGCCACTATACTGTCCCCCTAGGAGGCAAGCAGCAGTTAATGAATATTCATGAGGGCTATGAATATGTATGAGTCCTTTCGTAACTAGCTCCCACTCAAGCTCTGCCTTTGGGCTTCATAGCGGCTTCTGCGCTGCATGGTTAAGGTCACTGGCCCTCTTTAAACTTATTAGGGCTCTGGAATCACCAGAAAACTCCTTGGTTTGACCACATTCCGAGTGTCTGGCAGATCAAATGCGCTTTCTGCGCATGCACGGTCGCCGGTGGCACAAGAAACATGCTGGTGACTCACAACTACAGATTTTAGCCTGAAATGGGCTTAATTAGCACAATGGGTGCTACAGCAAATATGGAGAACAATAAGGGGCACCAGAGGAGCCTGGGGGATGCCAGAGCATTGGGAGAGAAAACAGGAGACACAAAGGACATGGGGCAAGTAAAGGTAAGCCCCTGAGGGGGGATTACACTTAAAAAGACATTGAAGAGTACTGGTCCCGTTACCAATCCCCAAGGCACCCTGCTGGTCACCCTCCCTTCTCCAGAGTGAACTCCATTTACCACTACTCTCTGAAGCCTATCCCTAACCAATTTATTTCCTTTGGACCCACCCCTTAGCAGCCCATTTTCCTTGCAAGTCTCCTATGTGGAACATTTTTGAAAGCTTTACTGAAATCTAGGTAGAACACATCCAATGCTCCACCCTGATCTAATTCTCTAGTCACACAGTCAAAGAAATCTATCAGATTCCTTTGGCATGACCTCCCCCCCCCCAATCCATGTGGATTTGGGTCTTGTAATCTGCTGGATTCAAGGTATTCCACAATCCTTTATTTATGTATTGATTTCATTAACTTTCCCACTACTTATGTCAGGCTGACTGGCCTGTAGTTACCAGCCTCCTCCCTTCTGCCACTTTTGTGAAGTTGGACTACATCTGCCCTCCTCTATTCCTTCAGAATCACTTCTGTTTTCAGTAAGATGTTAAACTGGACTGTCAGGGGTGCAGCCAGTTCCTCCCTGAGATCCCTCGGTACCCTTGGATGCACCCCATCTGGCCCCTTCACTTTGTCCACTTTCAGATTTGCCAGTCCCTCAGGACTCTGTCTTCTGAGAAAAGACTAGTTTCCACCTCCCTCCCTCCAAAGCTCCTGCTACTTTTTTTTGGCTACTCCCCTTTCCCTTTCTCTGTGAACACTGAACTAAAGCATTTGTTCAGGACATCTGCCTTTTCCTGGTCCTCCTCTGCACAGTTCCCCCCTTCCCTTCTTAACCTTACAATTTCTACCCTGGTCTTCCTATTTTCACTTACATACCTAAACATGTCTTGTCCCCTTTCATTACCAACTGGGCTATTCTTCACTTTGTGTCTTTGCACTCCTTACTGCTGTCCCTGCTTCTCTCTCTGTTTCCCCTGATACACCTCCCTATCCTCCTTCCTCTGCATTACTTTAAAGCTTCTGAATACTAACCTTTTGGCCTTTACCTTTTCAGTCACTTCTTTTCAAACCATAGCAGTCTCTTTCTCCTCTTGTTTTTGCTCACTTACTTGGCACAGAGGTGTGCTGCCTTCACTATGTTATCCTTTAGCTTTGCCCACTGTTCCTCCACCCACCTAGGTCATCCTTCCCTCCAAAGTCATCTCTGAGGCATTCACCTATTTTTATAAAAGCTGCCCTCCTTAGGTCCAGGACCCTTACCCTTGTGTAGTTCAGTTCTGTAGCCACCCTTATTTTGAACCACACCATACAGTGATCATTGGTCCCTATGGAAATGAGGATGCATCGACCAGTAAAGATGTCAAAAAACATATAAATCATAAATGAAACAAAAAGAACAGAAAGAGGGAAGAGAAATCATCAGCAGTAGGTGAGGCACCAACCATTAGTAATGTTACTGCTACAAATGCAACTAAACACAGCAATAAGAAAAAAGAGACAGGGAAGCGGAAACACAAGAAGGATCAGATAGCGATTGGTATAATACACAAATTTCAAAAAGAGGTAGAAGGGCAGAACATCATAGTATACCACTAGTAAATCAGTTCACCCTCCTGCTTGATTTAAATGATAGTGGCACTGATAACATAACAGAAAACACAAACACCCAGATACAAAATATTGATTTATTATCAGGACATTCAAGCCAGACTGCAAATACTTTAACTATATATGACAAAGTGAACAGGAACAATCTATCGAAAAATGAGCCCCTATTAACCCGGCACAATGAAACCACCCAAAACATCACTGATATGCAAATGCATACTCATAAACCGCCATGAGAAGTAATACTGTTAGGTGACTCCATTATAAAACATCTGGATAGGGCAATATGCAACCAGGAGAAAGCTACAAGAACAGTATCCAGTTTTAGTGTGGCAAAAATCAGGGACATCACTTATATGACAGATAATAAACTCAAGAATACTACTGAGAACCCCTTAGGAGTTGATGCTAGCCATCCAAAGGATGGCAGACAAGGGTGAGGTAGTACTGGTTAGAGAGTTCAATATTCCAGACGTGGACTGGAGCATCCCAGCAGCAGCATCAACTAGGAGCAGATTTATCCTGGACTCCCTTCAGGGTGCCTTCCTCAAGCAATTGGTCATGGAACCAACTCGGCAGAAGGCAATACTGGACCTTGTGCTCACAAACAGGGACAGTGTGATGGGGGTAACAGTGGGGAGCACCTGGAGAACAGTGACCACCAGTCATTGTGGTTTGAAATCGAGAAGAGCAGAACCAAACCACACAAAACACGTATCCTGGATTTTAGGGGGCAGATTTTGAGAAAATGGGAGATACTTGAAAGAGGCATTAAGGAATGGGCAGGAATCAGGAGTTGAGGAACAGTGGGCAGTATTTAAAATGGGATTACAAGAGCAACAGAATTATGCATTAAGCAGGTTAGCAAGAGGAAAGGAAGAGGAGACCATTATGGTTTTCCAAAGAGGTAGTAAAGAAAGTGAAAGCCAAAAGATTGCATTCAGGCAATACAAAAGACACAGGCAGAGGGGATAGAGAGAAGTACCAGGAGAAGCAAAGGGAGGCAGGAGGTCAGTAAGGGAAGCCAAAGCTCAGACAGAAGAACACATTGCAAAATCAGTGGGTAGAGGGGACAAAACCTTTTACAGGTACATAAGTGAAAAAAGAAAGGCAAAGGGAGGGATAGTGAGACTGAAGGGGGAGGACGGGGGTCTCGTGGAGGATGACAACAGTAAAGCTGATATATTGAACAGGTATTTCTGCTCAGTCTTTACTGAGGAAGAACAGGGTAATGGGTCTGAAGGGAGTATAAGGGGTAAGAATGGTGCAAAAATGGACACAAGTCCCTTTACACGAGAAAGGGTCCTGAAGGAACTGGAAGTAATGAGTTGATAAAGCAATGGGGCCAGATGGGGTGCACCCCAGGGTCCTTAAAGAACTAAGAGGTGGTGGCTGAACCTCTGGCTATCCTGTTTAGCCGATCACTGGAAACAGGGAGGTACCCAAAGACTGGAGGATAGCAGATGTAGTCTCCTTATAAAGTAAGAACAAAGAGGAAGCAGGGAACTACAGACCAGTCAGCCTCCCCTTGGTAGTGGGGAAGATCATGTAAGCACTATTGAAGGAGAGATTGGTGGAATATCTGGTTGTCAATGGACTCCAGGACCCAAGGCAGCATGGTTTCACCAGGGGGAGGTCAGGTCAGACCAACCTCGTTGAATTTTTTGACTGGGTGACTAGGGAGGTGGATCAGGGGAGGGCAGTGGACATGGCCTATCTGGACTTCAGCAAGGTCTTTGACACTGTGCCACATAGAAGACTATTACACAAACTGGGGAATATGGGTGTGGGCAGGACAGTAGCGTGGTGGGTAGGTAACTGGCTGGGCGGCAGGACACAGAGGGTGGTGGTAAATGGCTGTCACTTGACAGAGGGAAGAGTGACCAGTGGGGTACCACAGGGATCAGTGCTGGGACCGGTCCTATTCAACATCTTCATCAGTGACATTGCACAGGACCTAGAAGGCAGAATTTCACTGTTCGCTGATGACACAAAGCTCTGTAACAGAGTAGATGCACCAGAGGGTGTAGACAGAATGAGAAGGGACCTTCAGAAACTTGAAGAATGGTCAGGGGTTTGGCAGTTGAAATTCAATGTAAAGAAGTGCAAGATAATGCATATGGGGCACAAAAACCCTGGCACAACATATCAGTTGGGGGGTGAGGATATAGCATGCACCAAGCAGGAAAGGGATCTTGGAGTTGTCATCTCTGATGACCTCAAGGTAGGGAAACAGTGTGACAAGGCAGCAGGTAAAGCAAATAGGATGCTGGGATGCATAGGCAGGGGCATCACCAGCAGGAAAAGGGAGGTCATAATTCCACTATACAAGACACTAGTGAGGCCCCACCTGGAGAACAGTGTATGGTTCTGGAGACCTTACCTATGTAAGGACATAGACAGGGTAGAGAAGGTTCAGAGGAGGGCAACAAAGATGGTGCATGGATTGCATCACAGGTCCTATGAGGACAGGTTGAAGGAACTGAACATGTACTCCCTGGAGGAGAGGAAGGAGAGAGGGGATATGATAGAGACATACAAGTATCTTACAGGGAGGAACAGGGTGCAGGAATACACTATTTTTAAGTGAAAAAGTTGTTCCAGGACTAGAGGTCATGGGATGAAGTTGGAGGGAGGATGATTCAGAGGAAATGTGAGGAAGAATTTCTTCACAGAATGGGTGGTGGACAAGTGGAACACCCTGCCAGAGGAAGTGGTGGGGGCTGAAACAATCACGGGATTTAAGAATGCATGGGATAGACATAAAAGAATTCTGGAGGTCAGGGGTAAGGGGCAACAGACTTCTAGGAAAACATAAACTGAACTTACAAGCTCAAATTGGCAGCCTGGGTGGGCCATAGGCCCTTATCTGCCAACACTGTCTATGTATCTATATATCTAGTCAAAAGACCAGACCATAGTTTGATTCTCACAACCTCCACTTGCATACTGTGTGATTCTGAGCAAGTCACTTAACCACCCAGTGCTCCCAGATCACCCCTGAAAACAGGCACTTGTACCTAGTGGGCCTTACCTGGTTACCAAAAAGACAAAAATAAAATAAAATAATACATGCAAGGGCAAATAATTCATTCTCTGAAACTATGCAAAACATCAAAGAAGATTTTGTGGCTGTAGCCAACAAACGAACTGAAAAGGGGTGCTAAATAATCATATCTGAAATCCTCCTGATACCAAGTAAGCAATAATACCCGACAGGGTGGGCATTATTGAGAAATACCAGACCACCCAGGGGTATAATAAGGCCCAACGCCACAGGTGGAGGGCCTTATAGCCCTTGGAAGGTCCGGTATTTCCCAATAATGCCCACCCTGGAGAGTATTATTGCACTTAGAAAATGGCCCACTGGAGAATGTTACTCTGTGAAGAGGCACTGGGACTGGCTCTTATTTTTAGCTGGGCATCTATTGAAAAATAAATGCCCAGCTTGGAGCCTGTCTCAGCCCATCAGGTTTAAGAAGTGATTGTTGCCATTTTCAAAGAGCAAATAGGCACCAACAACTAAAATAAGAGATTTAAACAAGTGGCTAAGGAAGTGGTGCTTGTCTCAGAACAGTCCATGTATTACTGATTGGGAGGAATTTTATGGTAACCCCAACCTCTTCTACTGGGATGGACTTCACCTGAGCAGAAGAGGTGGCAAGTTGTTAGGGGACCACATGGTAACAGTTATTACTAAACATTTAAACTAGAATTGCAGGGGGAGGGGTGTTTTACCCTTCTAGAAGAAAGTCATCATGCCCCCCAAAGTAACTCATTGGTGAGTCCTAAATTTAATAGCAAAGTTAAGAAAAAATACTCAAAAGGTAACACATGTCTGGGACTGTTACTTCTGAATGTTAGGAGCCTGCGCAATAGAATGAAAGAGCTTGAGTTCGCATTAAAGGAAAATTATATTGCAATATGTGGAGTAACTGAAACTTGGACAAAAGATAATGACTGGAACACAAATATTCCTGGCTATTCCAGGTTTTTTTTTAAATCGAAGTGAACGAAGTGGTGGCAGTGTTGCATTATATATTAGGGAAGCCCTGGAAGCATATGAAATAAATTACTCCAATGTTAATGAAACTAAGGGTGTATGGGTTAGAACTGGACACCAATCAATTCAACTCATTATAGGCTTAGTCTATCGCACACCTAGCTTGACAACTGAGGAAAATAATAAATTATTTTCTGATATAGCAAAAAAAAGATTTAACTGGGGATTATATATTAATGGGAGACTTTAACATGCTTCATATTGATTGGTATTCATTGAATAGTCCTACAGCCTTGGAATCAAATTTTATTGACATATCCATTCAGTAAGATTTAAAACAGCTGATCAATCTCCCCACCAGGGGAAACAATATATTGGACTTAGTTTTTACAAACAATAGAAATAAAACTGAAAACATACAAATACTGCCTCCCTTAGGAGAGTCAGACCATAACATGGTTATTTTAACTACAAAAACAATATTAAATACACGAAAGGTAATACAGTTATTAAAGTCTTTAATGAGGCAGATTATGTTAAAGGGACACTGTCAACCCCCTTAGGCCTCAAACTGTCCCTATATTAAAGAACACCTTTTATGATTATTCACATTCTATAGAGATCATTGATGCAGCTGGTAGTTTGATTCAGATCCCTTTTTTCTTTTAAAAAGTGAAAATCTGACTGCCCACCATACTGGTGTTACCACACCAAAACATGTTTGTTAACATTTCTTGACCCACTCTCACCGCATCTTTCCTGGACTCAGGAACACCCCCAACACAATCTAGCCATTTATTATGCAGTGGGAGTAGAGGAGACTATTGTATCATGAGTGATTGCACTGTTTGAGGGTGTTTCTAATGTTCAGCAAGTTTTCACTAGGAATAGTTCAATGATTTGAAGCAAAACAAAGCTGGGCATAACTATACATTACCATGCATTTTGGTTCTAATAAGCAAGAAGGCAGACAAAACAACCAGCAACATCAATGTACTTTAGAGACAGTAAGCAATCATAAAATATGGGTTTTTACCTAGAAATAATATGATGCAAAAAAGGTTGACAGTGTCCCTTTAAGATGAAACATTATCTAGTACAATGGAACTGGCAACAAGAACTAAAAACTACAAATCTGGAAAACATTTGGGCAAATATTAAAAAAGAAATTAACATATTGTATGGATAATGTACCCACTAGAACCAAATATTGTAACAAACACAATGTCCCACCATGGTGGAACAATGAGATCTGAAAATTAACAAAATAAATAAAATATACCAGAAATCTAAAAAAAAACATCAATACAAATATGGAATACTTACAAAAAAAGAAACAAACAATGCAAAGGAACAATTACAAATGCCAAACATAGAATGGAACTCAATTTACTAAATAAAGTAAAAGATAATAAGAAACAATTTTACAACTATATTGGTTCCCTAAAGGGGAAATATCAAGTTATAGGGCCCCTAACAACTGAATAAGGTATAATCACAGAGGAAAGAGAGATTGCAAGGAAATTAAATACCTATTTCATAAGCATTTTTGAATCTGGTGAAACTTCTGTTGCACCATTAGAGGTAACACAAAAGAACCTCCCTGAATGTAATACAAATGATGTAGAAAAAATAATAAAATCATTAAAACCAAATAGTTCTGCAGGGCCAGATGGAATACCACCAAAATTACTTCAGGAGATGAGTAAAGAACTTTTTTGACTATTTTTGTTTAATAAATCAATCAAAGAAGGCAAAACAGTGAAAGACTGGAGAGTAGCTACAGTGACCCATATTCATAAGGGAGGTAAAAAGGATAACCACAAGAACTATAGGCCTATAAGCCTCACTTAGGTGATAGGCAAAATAATGGAAAGACTTCTGCAAGCTCATATAATATACTAACATACTAACTGCCAGCAGATTAGGCCTTATTGTCTATCGCATCTGCTCAAACCTCACATCCCATGTTGGGAACCGGGTTCCCCTCTTGTGTACCAGAAACCCCTGTCATCCCTCCCCATCCCTCTGGGCCAGGCCCTCATCTGATACATACCCTTTCTGTATCTGTCCTACCCTCTTTTGATGCCCTCCACCGTGGAAATCTGAACCAGCTCTCTAGGCAGTACGTTCCAAGGATCCACCACCCTCTCAGTGAAAAACCTCCTTCTCTTTTCCCCCCTCATCCTTCCACCTTCCAACTTCAAACCATGTCCTCTGGTGATACCTCCCTCCTTTAGTTTAAAGATTCCCTCCATGTTTACCCAATTTATTCCCTTGAGGTACTTGAAGACCTTAATCATGTCCCCCCATCTCTCCTCTCATCCAATGAAAACAGGCCAAGCTCTTCAAGTCTGTCCTCATACGTCAAATATCCAGTCCTCATATCATTGTGGTAGCCCTCTTCTGTGCCCTCTCCAGGAGCTGTATGTCCCTCTTCAAGTGTGGTCTCCAGTACTGTACACAGTACTCAAGGTGTGGTCTAACCAGTCCATTGTACAGCGGCAGTATCACTTCCCTGCTCCTAGAGGTGATCCCCCTTATGATGCATCCCAACATCCTGTTTGCTTTGCTAGCCGCTCTCCTGCATGGCTCAGAGTTATTCATACATGCATCCACCATGACCCCTAGATCTTTTTCCCCTGTAAAGGCCTCCAGCTCCTCCCCTCTCAAGGTGTACCCTTGTTTAGGGTTCCCCCACCCAAGATGTAACACCTTGCACTTGGTGGTATTGAAATTTAATTTCCAGGTGTGAGCCCAACTTTCCAGGGTGTCCAGGTCCCCTTGCAGGGCCAACCTCCCCTTTTCCCCCCCTCTACTACTGCTCCCAACTTGGAGTCATCAGCGAAGAGACTCATTTCACACCCTATACCCACCCTGATGTCAGATATGTAAGCATTGAACAGGATCAGACCCAGGACAGAGCCTTGCGGTACCCCACTACCTACCCCTCTAGGGTTTGAGAGCACCCCACCAACAACTACTCTCTGTGAGCATCCTGCTAGCCAGTTTCCTATCCATCTAACCATCAATGTGCCCACACTCATCCCCGTCAGTTTCTCCACCAGACCATTGTGGGGGACCAAGTCAAGCCTTGCTGAAGTCTAAGAATAGTACATCCACAGGCTTTCCCCTGTCCAGTTCCAATGTTACCCATTTGTAGAACTCCATAAGGTTGGTTGGACATGATCTACCTGTCACAAACCCATGTTGTCAACTATCCAGACCTCCCACCTCCTCCAAGAACACCCCCAATCGTTCCTTCAGTATACTCTACATTAATTTTCCCACCACTGAGGTCACACTGATGGGTCTATAGTTACTTGGTGCTTCCCTTGACCCCCCCCTTATGGATTGGCACCACATGTGCCTCGTGCCAATCCCTAAGTACCCTCCCTGTCTCAAGCGACCTGTTGAAGAGCTCCGCCAGGGGTTCGGCCAGTACGGCCGCCAATTCCCATAGTACTCTCAGATGAATGCCATCTGGCCCAGGAGATTTATCTTTCTTTAGGGCCTTTTGGGCTTACCACACCTGTTCTGTGGAGATAGCATCATCCGTCCCACCCTACCTTACTGACCTTTTTATTCTTATCCTGATATGACACCCCTGGGGTACCTCTCCCCCCTTATGCTTCATTTCTGTTTCTCCCCTGATCCCACACACTACCGCTTCTATCCCCATTGTGTCTTGCTTTGTAAATATCCCATCCCCCTCCCTAGTGCACACCGAGGTGAAGTACTCATTTAATACCTCTGCCTGGTCCCTCACCTCTTCCACCCACCCAACTTCTGATCTCAATCTGCCGAGTTGGCCCTTAGTTTTTCTCTGCTTCCCAATGTACTGTAAGAATCCCTTTCCCCTCCCCATATCCCCTGTGCTAGCCACTGATCTTTACTGGACTTTGCCCCCCGCACCATCTGGGTGACTTTTCTAGATGCAAGATGGTACGTTTCCATTTCCCTATCCCCTCTCTCGTTGTTTTGAATCTTTTGTAGTCAGCCTTCTTTTCTCTGACTGCAATGTGAACTTCACTGGACCACCAGGACGGTTTATGTGACCTTGCTCCCTTACGCTTCACCTTAGCCCAGGTCCTGACTGCCTCATGAAGTCCCCATTTTATGACCTTCCATCTCTTTTCCACATCTGTCATTGCTGTAATCTGCTTCAAGTGATCCTTGAGAATATTTTCCATGCCCATAAAGTCTGCCCCCGAAGTCCTCAGCCAGTGTCCTAGTTCTCTCCCCTCTCCCCCCATGCTTATTTGAAACCAGACAGTATAGTGGTCGTTCTCAGTCAAGGGATCCTCTAAAACCAGGTCCCTTACCAGATCCACATCTGCCAGAACCACATCCAGGACATGTCCACCCTCTCGTAGGCTCCATCACATGCTGTGTTAAGAACACATCCTGGAAGCCGTCCAGCAGGCTCTGCTCCTTGGCCACCTTAGAGGACATGGTTCCCCAGTTTGCACCTGGCATATTAAGGTCTCCCATCAACACCATTCCCTCCCCTTTAGGTCCACACTGGGCAATAATGTTGTCCCGCAAACCATCCTCCAGAACATCTCCCATCTCGGGGGGTCTATATACTACACACAGCTTGACCTTCCCTCCTGCTGGGGTTCGTAAGGTGACTCATAAGGCCTCCATGTTTTCCCTTTGCATCTTCTTCCCTAGCAATTTCTATGCCATCTCTAATGTACATAGCCACTCCTCCCCCTCTGCCCTCCTTTCTATCCTTCCTAAGCATAGTGTACCCCCTCACCTTTAGGTCCCAATCATGGTTGTTGTTGGCCCACGTTTCCACAACCACGGCCACATCCACTCCCCCAAACAGCATGGCCTGGAATTCTGGCATTTGTTTCCCAAGCTCCTGACATTTACTAACACCACCCCCTACCCCTTATCCCTGCTCCCCTTTAACTAACCCCGCCCGGGTTCCTTATGCTTCCAACCTCCCTCTGCTCCTCATAGAGCCCCAGTCTGTTTCCCCTCCCTCCCTTGGGTTTGAAGACTACTCCCCTCATCTCGAGGAGAGGGCTTCAGGCCAGCCCCTCCCTCATTCCTCCCCCCTCACAAGTTTAAACCCCACCTTTTACGAATGTAGTCCACCACCCCCTGTTTAAGGACTTCCTTCCCTAACAGGGTAAGATGAAGCCTGTCCTTGGCATACAGTCCCTTATCCTCCCAAATTCCCTCCCAGTTCCCTAACACCTCCAATGCATTTTCTTCACCCCACTTCCTGAGCCAGTCATTAACCTCTGTGATCTTCTTTTTGTTCTCCACTGAGGCCCTAGGTACCGGCAATATTTCTGAAATGGAAATGTTGCATCCATTGTCCTGACAGACTCTGGTAAGTTCTCGGAACCTTGTTTGGATTTCCAAAATGCTAAGTCCCTTTATATCATTAATCCCCAAATGCACCAGGAAATCTGGTTTCCCACCACAATTCCTAACCAGTTATAATGGAACACCTTAATTCAAATGAAAATATAGACACTACACAACATGGTTTTATTAGTGGCATATCATGCCTTACTAATCAGATATAATTTTTTGAACCTATAATTACAGCCATAGATAAAGGGGTGTCCTGTGATGTTATATCCTTGGACTTTGCCAAAGCCTTTGACAAAGTGTCATACATTTTGACACGGCATTTAGGAAAAAAATGTCATCCCTATAAAATAAGCTGGATACAATCCTGACTTGGATATAGACAACAAAGAGTCTCAGTCAAGGGCTACATGTCAGAATGGGGAAGTGTCACGAGTGGTGTACCACAGGGATCAGTGTTGGACCCTACCCTGTTCAACATAATAATTGCAACTATGCAAATAATAGGTAAAAACTGGATATGTAAGTATGCCGACGACTGTAAACTCAGTAGTATTGTAACTACAGTAGATGAAGGGGAACAACTAGAAAAACAACTTGATATCCTCTATGACTGGGCTAAAGCTAATAAAATGTACTTTAACACTGATAAATGTAAGGTCATGCATTTAGAGAAGAATAATTTAATGTTAAATTACAAATTAAATAAGATTGTGTTATAAACAGTAACTGAAAAAAAAGACCTTGGTACAATAATAACTGATAATTTATCCTTTGACAAGAATATCATAGTTAAAGTTAAAAAATGCCACAAAATCGTAGGATCAATCTTAGCTAATGTTAAAAGCAGGGATCCAGAGGTGATAATACTGCTGTATACCAGCTTAATATGCCATCACCTTGAATATTGCTCACAGTTCAGTATGCCACATAACATAAGTTTAAAATTAATAGAAAGAGTACAGAGGAAGGTAACAAAGAAAATCAAAAACATAAAATGTATTGCAACAGACTAGAATGCTTAAACGTATTCTCAACAAAATATAGACAAAATTACACACAAGGTGTGGTGACTATGTGGAATAGTCTACCTCAACACATTGTTGAAAGTAAAAACTTAACTATATTTAAAAACAGACTGGATACATATATGGGTCATAAATCGAGTTCACCCATGATTGCACACATAACAAAAAATACTTTTCGCTCTTCTTTAACTCCTTAAAGAAAATACTGCTGCTGTTCCTTCTTTGCTCAGGCAATGTGGAACTAAACCCAGGTCCACCAGCTCAATTCTCCTCTCCCTCGGATTTTGCGGTTGCTCCTAGTCTCAAAATTATGTTAGTTAACATCCGAAGCCTGATCAAAAAAATTGACCAACTTCATGCATGGGCTGCACACACTTATCCTGACCTTATCATCATCACTGAATCTGGCTTAAAAAGACTAATCTAGACCACCAAATTAGCCTACCTGACTATAAACTTTTTAGGGCAGATAGGGATACGGGGGGGGGGGGGCTGTTATCTACACCAAAACAAAGTTCTCAGTCAGTGGTATAACCTGTAAATCCAAGCCCAAAGAATTTGAGATCGTCTCCCTGAAGCTCCATCTTCCCTCTTCCAAATGCATTACCATTATAGGTGGCTATAGGCCCCCATCTGGCGGTACCGAATTCCTTGACACCATGAAATCCCTTACTATAGCAGCCAAAGCTAAAACAATAATTATGGGTTACTTCAATATGGACTGGCTTTCTGAAAAATCTTGCAGCCTTAAAATCCTCTGTGATGATCTTGGACTTAGACAGCTAGTCACCGAACCCACAAGGATCAATATTTCTACTTCTAACAATAGCACTATCCTAGATGTCATACTGACCACATACTCCCACAAAATCTCCCACTCAGCAGTGTTTCATAATGACATGAGTGATCACAGTGTGGTGGTATGCACAAGACTGCAAACCAAAACCAGCTAACAATCTAAGCTTAGAATTAAATGGTCCTTGCGTAAGTTTCATAGGGCAAGCTTCCTGCATGACTTAAGCAGGATCAGATGGCAAGATTTATTCCTGGCTAAAACCGTTGATGAAGCCGTGTCCATTCTTAATGCTAACCTCAACACTTTGGCAGACAAACATGCCCCCTTTATCAAAGTCAGGATGCGTAACCATTCTCAGCCTTAGTTTACCCCAATCTTAAAGTTGCACTTTCTAGCAGAGATAAACTTTGGGCTAAGGCAAGGCACACTAAGAGCCCTGCTGACTGGCAGTCATTCAGAGCTGCCAGGAATGCCTGTGTAAAAAGTATCCATACTGCTAAAGCTCAATTCTACATCTCCACCCTGGTACATGCTAGAGGAAATTCTCAAAAGATTTGGAGGACTATCAGATCTATTGAAGGTCAGCCTCCAGCCCCAACCATTCCATCTAAGATATCCACCAATGGGAGGTTGGTTGAAAACAAGCCCCAAATTCTTGAGGAACTTAATTCACACTTTGTCACAGCAGGACTTGCTTTCGACTCCTCACCCTATGCTAATCATGTTAAAAATCATGCTAGCTCTACCTCTGTTATCGGCACCCCAGCCCATACCTTTCAACTACGTACGTTCACATTTAAAGAAGTCGAAGATGCTCTCTTTAACCTAGATACCAGAAAGAGTGCTGGCGATGATGGTCTAGAACCATACGTCCTGAGACTAGGTGCTGTTCACCTTGCCACCCCTATCCTGCATATCTTTAATCTATCCATTACTTCTGCCTCTGTTCCTTCTTGTTGGAAAGCAGCCCACATTCTCCCTCTACTTAAATCATGAGATCCTAGCAATCTAAACAACTATAGGCCTATCTCCATCTTGCCTATCCTTTCTAAAATTCTTGAGAAGCTAGTCTACAATCAACTAAAACAACACATTGAATCCCACTCTCTGCTAAACCCTGCCCAATCTGGGTTCAGGCCAAATCATAGTACTGTCACTGCATTGGCTAAGGTTACTAATGACTGGATTTCTGCTGTGAATTCCAAGAAGACTACTGGTACAGTGTTCCTTGACCTGAGTAAAGCATTTGACACTGTTGACCACCTCCTCCTAATCCAGTGCCTCACTAAATTAGGTGCTAATCCACCTACAGTGACATGGTTCACCAGTTACCTCTCTGGCAGGACACAGAAAGTCAAAGCAGATGGTCTTCTCTCAGCCCCCCTTTAAATTGTTAGGGGAGTCCCCCAAGGCTCTATCTTAGGACCAATACTCTTATCTATATATATATCAATGACCTTGACTCACTTATTACGAAATCAACTCTTCATTTCTTCGCTGACGACACTGTGTTATACACCTCTGGTAAAACCGTATCGGAAGTTAGGGAAGTTCTGAAAGCTGACTTTGCCCAACTTGAAACTAATCTTATCGAAGCAAAGCTCCTTCTAAATGCCTAGAAAACCAAGGCAATGGTCTTCTCTAGTAGCCCTACTACCAGCAACCACCCCTCAATTTCAAAGAATCTAATAGTCACCTCACTAGGTGAACCACTAGAAGTGGTTACTAAATTTAAATATCTCGGCTTCTGGATTGATAATAAGCTCTCCTTCAACGACCACATCAATTACTTATCTAGGAGGCTAAAAATACGACAAGGGTTCTTCTTTAGAAACATGATCCTCCTTCCCTCTTGATACTCGAACCAGACTTGTTTCGGCCACATTTCTTCCCCTATACTCGATTATGGTGATTTCCTTTATGCCTTTGCAGCGACTTGTAGCCTAAAGAAACTAGACATCCTTTATCATCGTGCTTTATGGTTCATCACTCGCTCCTCCTTCAGAACCCACCATTGCGACCTGTATTCAGCTGTTTGCTGGACGTCACTTGCTACTAGATGCTTGCTTCATGCTGGGATCTGGACCCTTAAGATACTTCTTCACAAACTGCCTAGCTATATTATGTCTCTTATCCACGTCTCCTGCAGTGCCTATTCTCTCAGGAAATCAAACTTTATCCTGCTTGACGTCCCATGAACTCGTACTACATTTGGCCACCGCGCCATCTCATACTCCCTCCCTCCCCTATGGAACCAACTTCGATCTACGCTTAAGCTGACCAGCACAGTATCACTTAATCTCTTCAAAACTTTATCCCTGTCCAAGTTAAAAGATTCATGTCGCTGCCAATAAAGCCTCCCTCAACCATAGATTAGAACCTCATAAGTCAATCTGCCTATGTTTAGCCATTACCTGTGATCATCAAACTTAAGCATGAAAGAAAAATAAAAAAGTCTCTCCCATGTTTTTATCCTTTACCCTGCCTGCCTTTTGTCCTTCGCTTTTATCCCCAAATATTAAACTACTTAAACAAATTTAGATTTGTTGTTCATGTTGCCAATGTTTGCCCTTAAATCTGCCTCAATTGGTTCCATCCCTCTGTGAATTTCACTGTATCCTGTAAGTACTTGACTTATGTATTTACTGAAATGATATCTGTATGTTGTGTCCGAATGCCAATGTATGTGTACCAGGACCTCCTTGTGAATGAGCTTGCTCAATGGAGTATTTCCTGCAATAAACTTGAACTTGAATAGACATGGGTGGCCAGTTCAGTAAAGGGCCTTCGGCCTACAGAACTCATACCTTACCTAAGAACCTAGGTGGCCTCCTACCTTGACGTCTGCAACACAGTTCCTGTTGGTGAGTACAAGGTACAGTTCTACCCCTCTGTGAGGGGGAACCCTGATTAGTTGCCTGAAGAATGTCCCCTGCATTGGAATCCAGGATGTCCCTGCTTCCACCTGAAGCTACAGCTGGGAGGCTGTATTCTACACCCAACTTTTGCCATCTTGTCAATGGCTTCCATAATTACCCTCTCCAAATCTGTGCTCCCAGGTCACCCCTGAAAACAGGCACTTGTGCCTGGTGGGCCTTACCTGGTTACCAAAGACTAAAAAAAAATCCTCCCCCTGTGCTGGAGGTCTGTAAATCATGCCATTGTGAAAAGTGGCTCCATTCCCCACCTCCAAAATGACCCACAGTACCTCCATCCACCTGCATTCCCTGTATCTCCATCACTTTTATGCCTTCCCTCACATAAAGCACCACATTCCCTCCTTTTCTTCCCACCTTGTCCTTCCTGAAAAGATTATAGCCTGGTTTGGCCTGTCCAAGTCGTGGTTTTCAGTGCACCATGACTCAGTAATGGCCACAGTATCCAGGTCAACCTCTGCCATGATGGCCTCTATGTCTTTTATTCCTAGACTCCAAGCATTTACACACGTGACCTTCTAGATTTTGTTACCACTCTGCTTGCTAAACCCATTTTTTTCCTTTTTTCTTCCCCTCCTTTCCCCCTCTATTTTTAATGTTCTTGTTTTCATCCCCCTTCATTTCTACTGCCCCGCTTCTTTTATTAATTTTCACCCTGGGGGATTTATCTCCCCTTGGGTCCTCCCTACGCTCTACTTCAGTCTGTGAGGGAGGGTGGCAGTTTATGCTGCTCTGATTCCTTCTGCTACTCCCCTTGGCTACTTTAAATGTTCATCAAAGTAAAATTTGAACAGTCGACTGAGGACAGTGATCCCCCTACCAAACACATGCATGCCATCTGCCCTATAGAAGTCCCTATCTCTCCAGGTAGGTCCTCAGTCCCAAATGTAGCCAAACCCCTCCTCTCACACCATTAATTCAACTATGGGTTGAAGCTCATGGTGCAGAGAACCATTTCCTGCCCCCTGTTGTAGATAGGCAGCACCTCAGTGAAAGCAACTGAGTGTGCTACCTAAGACCCCTCCCCAGGTCCCTAAACTCTCCCTGCACTATCCCAGCCCCATCCCTAGCCAGGTCATTAGCCACCAGGTGGACATATACATTCAGCTCTCCCTCTCACCCTGATGCCCTAAAAATTCTCAGGATCCATTTCCCATCTCTCCAAGCTCTGGTGCCACATAGGCACCTTACCTACCTCTCCCCCTTCCTTCCTATTCCCAAATCAATCCTCCACACAACTGAGTTCCCACCAGAAGCTGCTTCCTCTTCCTCCGAGGTCCTCTACCACCCTCCTTGGGGTCTCCACTGTGGAGGACCCCCATATCCTCCCTGGCCACTACCACAGGTGCCTCCTCCCTGCAGTCCTCCCAGAGCAGCATAGGAATTACATAGAGGTACTGGTTGAGGAATGTGCCCCTAACCCATAACTAGAGATGTGCAAAGTTGCCAAAATTCTCTCCATGAAAAAAATCCACAAATTGTGGCACATTCTCAGAGCTGGGGACTGTAATTCACCTTGTTAGTTGCCAGCTGGATTGGTCAAAATTCACCTGGCAAATGGACAATTCACCGGCGATTAACAAGGCAAATCTAGTGCTGCTTGCCAAGCCACCCCCTCACCCCCCCAGCATCCTCCCTCCCCCAATGAACATCATGTTTGCTGCCTCTGAGTCAAGAATAGGAAATCCCTTCCCCCACCCATGTGCAAATACACTTTAAATGCACTCAGAATACACTCCCAGCACCTCCCCCAACCCAAGTACCATGGTCTTTCAGTTTTACTTCCATTACCCCACCCAAGCTTCCTCTGGTCCCCACCAGCCTCTTCCCCCATGATACCCACAAAATATTGGCTGTGAATAAAGAAAACAGCCCTCCAGTGATGAGTGTCTGCTCTATTAAATGCCAGCTCTCATATCATATAATTGCTTTAATGAATGAATGGTGACATCTTAGCTCCTAGTAAAACCTGACTGGTTGAAAAGTCAACCAGTCAGGTTTTACTAGATGCTAAAACATCAACATTCATTCATTTATGCCATTTTACAAGATGGGGCTAGGGCATGTTGGCACAGAAGCCATACCTTTCAACCTCTTGCCTCATGAATCAGTGACAAGGCTTAAAAAAATCAGGGACAAAGACCCCAAATCAGGGACACATCTTAAAAACTGGTATTATTCACTCAGAAAGCTGATGGAATAAAGGGGTTCATGTTAAGATCCATTTTCTGAAGAAAAATTCCGTAACTTTTATGTCTGACATTATTCTGTGCTTTTAATCCCCACTGTTCTGTCACAAAAATAAAAATGTTATAAGGGACAGGGGAAAATTCTGAGGCAAAATCAGGGACGTCCCTGAAAATCAGGGACAGTTGAGAGGTATACACAGAACAGAGCAGATGATCTGCACTGTGGGACCATTTTCTTTATTCACAGCCTATATTTTGTGGTTGCTCATGGGGGGAGGAGGGTGGTGGTGACCAGAGTGGGGTTGGGTGGGGGACTGGAAATAAAATTGAAAGACCATGGGAGTTAGGTGGGGTGAGTATATAGCTTGGCAGAAGAAACCAGGAGAAAGGACTGCTGTGTGACTGAACTTCACTGCTGGGACTAAAGTAAAAGAACTTTTATATTTGGACCTTTAATTTAGGGTAAAAAAACTAACATACAAAACAAACAAAAAAAAGTGTGTGTTTGGGTTAACTGAACTGAATGGTTAACTGAAAAGTCATCTAGGTGTAAATCTCAGGTGACTGAAGGGACTTAACTGCTGTGAGGT
Source organism: Neoceratodus forsteri (assembly GCA_016271365.2). Taxonomy (NCBI): domain Eukaryota; kingdom Metazoa; phylum Chordata; order Ceratodontiformes; family Ceratodontidae; genus Neoceratodus; species Neoceratodus forsteri. Next base: position 934,763,719 of record CM028131.1, read on the forward strand.
TTAAATTACTTGTAGAAAGATCTGGTAAGTAGGGGGAGTGGCTTAGCTAGAAGGAAGCTACATTTAAAGCCTGCCTTAGAAAGATTCTGCTAATAGCTTGGTAGAAGACACCAGGAGAAAGGACTGCTGTGTGACTGGACTTCTCTGCTGGGACTAAAGTAGAACTTTTGTATTTGGACCTTTAATTTAGGGTAAAAAAACTAACATACAAAACAAAAAAAAAAAAGGGTTTGGGTTAACTGAACTGAATGGGTAACTGAAAAGTCATCTAGGTGTAAATCTCAGGTGACTGAAAGGACTTAACTGCTGTGAGGTTTAAATTACTTGTAGAAAGATCTGGTAAGTAGGGGGAGTGGCTTAGCTAGAAGGAAGCTACATTTAAAGACTGCCTTAGAAAGATTCTGCTAATAGCTTGGCAGAAGAAACCAGGAGAAAGGACTGCTGTGTGACTGAACTTCACTGCTGGGACTGAAGTAGAAGAACTTTTGTATTTGGACCTTTAATTTAGGGTAAAAAACCAAAAAAAAAAAAAAAAGTCTGTTTGGGTTAACCGAACTGAATGGGTAACTGAAAAGTCATCTAGGTGTAAATCTCAGGTGACTGAAAGGACTTAACTGCTGTGAGGTTTAAATTACTTGTAGAAAGATCTGGTAAGTAGGGGGAGTGACTTTGCTAGAAGGAAGCTACATTTAAAGACTGCCTTAGAAAGATTCTGCTAATACCAGGGCCCCTGGTGTTCTGCGGCAGAATTTTCTGATTTCTGTGGCAGGGCTCCTTGACTTCTGCAGCAGCATTTTATGATTTCTGCTGCATGATTTATTCATTTCTCTGGCAGAATGCAGTTCTGTCATTGGCTAAATATGATGTGATGTCATTGATGACATCATATGCTGAGCATAGAGGAGGGGCTTCAGGATAAACGAGAGTGGGAAAGAAAGCCTGACACTATGGAAAAACAGTATATTTATATGAAAATTCACCAAAAACAACGAATTCTGTGGCACTATATATGTTCTGCGGCATGAAGCAAATTCTGCGGCAAATTCCGCAACCGCAGAGCCGTAGAATTCCTGGGGCCTTGCTAATAGCTTGGCAGAAGAAACCAGGAGAAAGGACTGCTGTGTGACTGAATTTCACTGCTGGGACTAAAGTAGAAGAACTTTTGCATTTGGACCTTTAATTTAGGGTAAAAAAACTAACATACAAAACCAAAACAAAAAGTGTGTGTTTGGGTTAACTGAACTGAATGGGTAACTGAAAAGTCATCTAGGTGTAAATCTTAGGTGACTGAAAGGACTTAACTGCTGTGAGGTTTAAATTGCTTGTAGAAAGATCTGGTAAGTAGGGGGAGTGACTAAGCTAGAAGGAAGCTACATTTAAAGACTGCCTTAGAAAGATTCTGCTAATAGCTTGGCAGAAGACACCAGGAGAAAGGACTGCTGTGTGACTGAACTTCTCTGCTGAGACTATATTGCCCTCCTTCCCTCCACCCCCCCACCCAAAGTTAGTTCTATTTTTATGGGCACAGGATTTGACTGACAACAGGAACTTCCTGTTTAGGGGCAGGAAGTGAGTGATCACAGAACCACCAAGGACCCACCAACCTAGAAGGGCAAGAGTAGCTCTCCGGCCCCCTCTAGATGCTGGAGGTCTGCCTCTGAACAAGTAAGTGGTCTACTGAGAATAGGATATTCTTGTCTCAGAACAGGACAATCAGGAGCTTAAAGGGTACACAGGCAGAAAGTAAGGAGAGAGAGAAAACAAACAGAGGAAAGAGTAAGGATTGCAAACAGTTAAGGGGCCAGAAATAAGACATGATTGGAGTGGTGCAGTGCAGTGGCTGTGGAGCAGCAGTCTTCCGGGAGATGTTCTGGAGGATGCGGTGTTGTCCCATCTGCAGGCACCTCTCTGGGCTGAGGGAGGAGGTTGCTCATCTCCAGGCTGAGTTGGCCAGGATTTGTGGGACCTCCTCTTCCATCCAGGGACCACCAGTGCCACTGCCCGTTGCCTCAGAGGTTGCCAAGAAAGAGGAGGCGTTGGAACACAGTGGGCTCAAGGGAGGGTGAGGTGGTGGAACAGAGGTGCATCCCTCAAGTTGTACCTCCACATCCCTATGCCATTCTGGCAAAGTGTGGTTCCTCTATGGAGGCACCCACAGTGGAGACCAAAGAGGATGCTGGGAACTTCCACAAAGGAGACCCACAGGATGGTGGCAGGGGACCCTGCAGGAAGGAAACAACTCCTGGTGGGGACTCCATTGTTAGGAAGGTAGAACTGGGCAAGGAAGGGAGAGGGAGGTGGTAGCCTGCCTGGCACCATGGCTTGGAGGGACAGGGAGTGAATCCTCAGGATTGCCGGAGCAGCTGCACAGGGAGGAGCTGGATGTCATTGTCCACCTAGGGACAAATGACCTGGCTAAGAAAGGGATTAGAGAAGTGCAGGAAGAGTTTGTGGAATTGGGGAGGGGCCTTAGTCCGTGGCACGCAGTAACCTTCTTGGAGGTGCTACCCATCTATGGCATAGGAGGGGTTAGGGTGTTCAGTACCATGAGATTCAATCAGTGGTTGAAAACTGGTGTGGGAGCTCAGGGATTTGGCTTCATTGGGGACTGGGGTCCACCTGGAGTGATGCAAGCCTATACTGGCATGATGAGCTGCATCTGTCCGGGAGGGAACCAGGATCCTAGGTGATAGGTTTAAATGCTTCATTGCTAGCTTTTAAACTAGCCAAGGGGAGAGCACTGGAAAGGAGCAGGAAAATCCTAGCCCCCCCCAAACAATCATGGTAGTAAGTGTGGCAAACACCAACATGGAGGTGTCGATAGGGAGAAGGGCAGGGTAAATGGAGAAAGTGACAAAGGCAAGAAGGACAGGGATGGGGCAAAAGGAGGTAAGGCCATCAGGAAATGGAGGGTAATGAGTACCAATGCCCGTAGTCTGGGCAACAAGCTCCCTGAGCTGGTGGCCTTAATGGAAGAGGGATGCCTGGATGTCGTAGCAGTCACAGAAACATGGTACACAGAGAACCATGACTGGGATGTTAACATACCAGGGTACATAACCTACAGGAGAGACAGGCAGGGGAGAAGAGGGGGAGGAGTAGCTCTCTATGTAAAGGAAGGGATAAAAGCAACTAAACAAAAGAGTAAACAGGGAGGAGAGGAGGCACTGTGGGTCACCTTGGAGACTGGAAAGGGCACCACAATCCACACAGGGGTTGTGTACAGACCCCCATGTCAGGGGGAAGGAATGGACAAGGATATGATGGAAGGCATTCTTAGAATGGCAGAGAAAGGGGAGATACTGTTGATGGGAGACCTGAATATGCCAGATTTTAACTGGAGCACATTTGCTGCAGCCACATCCAAGAGTAGGGCCATTCTTGATGCCCTACAGGTGGCAGGCATTAGACAGCTAGTTTGGAACCCACTCTGAGGGAGCAATCTTAGACCTTGTACTCTCAAATGGGGGCAGTGAGAGGGATCTCAGATGTAGAAGTGGGTTGCCATCTGGGGACAAGTGACCATCAAACAGTGTGGTTCCGCTTAAACTCAGCTACAGAGTCAAAGCCATACAAAAGTGAGGGTACTGGACTTTAGGAGAGCTGACTTTGGCAAGATGGGAGAGTGCCTCAGAAAAGCACTAGCAAACAGGCCAGAAGGAGGTGTGAGCAACAATGGGGAATTATCAAAACTGCCACATCACAGAGGCAACAAGCCTTTGTGTGACACAAACAAACAAATCAAAATGAAAGAAAAGCCACTATGGTTCTCAAGAGAGGTGGCTGTGAAAGTCAGGAAGAAAAGATAGCATTCGGAAGTATAAGGAAACACAGAAGGAGCAGGACAGACAGCTGTACCAGTTAAGGCAGAAAGAAGCAGGGAGGAAGTCAGAATAGCAAAGGCCCAAACTGAGGAAAAGATAGCCAACTCAGTTAAGAAGGGGATAAAACCTTTTATAGGTACATCAGCGAGGAGAAAGACAAAGGAGGATAGTGAGGCTGAATAGAATGAGCGGTGGGTGGGCAGAGGGACAGTGAAAAGCGAGGAATACTGAATGAATATTTCTGCTCAGTATTCACAAAAGAGAGGGGAAGTGCCAAACCAATTAACAGAAGCACTCTTGATAGGGGGTCGATCCCAGTCCTTTCACAGAAGAAAGGGTTCTGCAAGAACTCCTAAACGGAAGGTGGACAAAGCAATGGGTCCTGATGGAATTCACCCAGAATTCTAAAGAATTAAGGAAGGAACTAGTGAAACCACTGGCTACTCTTTTAATAAATCATGGGAGGATGGTGTGGTACCGAGGACTGGAGGAAGGCAGATGTGATTCCCTTCACAAAGTGGGACCAAGACAGAGGCAGGAAACTACAGACCTGTCAGTCTGACCTCTGTGGTAGGGAAAGTGATGGAGTCACTTCTGAAGGAAAGAATAGTTGAGTACCTAGAGGTCAGTGGAGCACAGGATCCAGGCAGCATGGGTTCACAGTGGGAAGGTCATGTCAGGCGAATCTAATAGATTTCTTTGACTGGGTGACCAAAGTAGTAGACCGAGGAGGCTGTGGACATGGCCTACCTAGACTTTAGCAAGGCATTTGACACAGTCCCACACAAAAGATTATTAGTCAAATTAACCAGCCTGGGAGTGGGTCCCAGGGTGGTAGCCTGGGTAAAACATTGGCTGGACAACAGGATACAGAAGGTAATTGTAAATGGAGTCCACTCTGAAGAAAGGGCGGTTACTAGTGGGGTACCGCAGGGTTCAGTATTGGGTCCAGTCCTTTTTAATGTCTTCATCAGTGACATTGCAGAGGGACTGGAAGGAAAAGTATGCCTTTTTGCAGATGACACAAAGATCTGCAACAGGGTTGATACACAAGGAGGTGTGGAAAGGATGAAAAGGGACTTGGCAAGGTTGGAGGAATGGTCAGACGTATGGCAGCTAGGATTCAATGCAAAAAGTGCAAAATAATGCACCTGGGAAACAAGAACCCAGGGGAAGAATACACAATGGGTTGGGAGGTAACAACAACAAAACAGGAAAGGGACCTGGGGTAATCATATCAGATGACCTTAAGGTTAGCAAGAATGTGAGAAGGCAGTAGGGAGGGCCGGGGGTATACTGGGATGTATAGGGAGAGGCATCAGCAGCAGAAAACAGGAAGTTGTTATCCCTCTGTACAGACAGTTGGTGAGACCCCATCTGGAATACTGTGTCCAGTTCTGGAGACCCCATCTCCATAAGGACATAGACAGGATAGAGGCAGTCAGAGGAGGGCAACTAAAATGGTGTAGGGTCTGCAAGAGAAGCCGTATGAGGAGAGACTAAAGGAGCTTAATGTATACCCTTGAGGAAAGAAGGAGAGGGGGACATGATAGAAACTTCAAGTACCTCAAGGGAATCAACAAAGTCCAAGAGGGTAGCATCTTTCAGAAAAAGAGACTTGCAAGAACAAGGGACACAATTTAAAGATAGAAGGAGGGCGGTTCAGGGGCAATGTGAGAAGTATTATTCCACAGAGAGGGTAGTGGATGCATGGAACAGCCTTCCTGAGGAAGTTGTGGGGTCTAAAACTGTGGGAGAATTCAAGAATGCATGGGACAGACATAAGGCAATTCTTGTGGGGGGCAGGAAGATATAGGCTGTTGGTTAACTAGGATCTGCGGCCTATCCTGTAGGTAGGGAAATGGGCAGACTAGATGGGCCTAGCGGTCCTTATCTGCCATCAAAGTCTATGTTTCTATGTTCTATGTTTCTATGAGTGTATTTGGCATGTGAGTGAGGGGAAGGAATTACCTGTTCTGTAATTTCTTTCATAGTGCAAATGACTTGTGCCATAGCAGGCATGCTGATTTCTGTGGCAAGGGGGAAGGGGACCTGAGGGTGCCTGAGAAGGGGGGGTTAGATTAAGTTGTTATATTCATGGGTGGGGGAGGGGTGGTTTCATAGAACAGTGGGTGGGGGAGTTTTTTATGTTAAAAAAAAATCTGTCAGTGAAATTGGCCAGTTCAGCTGCAGAATTTATGGATTTTTCACAAATGTGAATACTGTGGATTCACGCCAACTTAACCATTGAATTACATATTTGCAACATCTCTACCCATAACCTCCACCCTTTCAGAGCCCACTATAGTCCAGCCATTCCTCCTCCCTAGCATCCTTTGAGGCAATGATGGCAGATGGGGGCTGACAATATAGCCTGGAGGTTTGAGTAATGAGCAGCAAATGAGCTTGATACATCCATCCAACATGGGTTTGATTCCCACAACCTCCATGTGCAGACTCTGTGGCTCTAAGCAAGTCATTTAACCTCCCCAGTGCTCTCGGTTTACCTCTGAAAGCTAGCACTTGTACTTACTGAGCCGTACTCAGTTACCAAAAAAGAATAATAAAAAAAAAAGACATGGTGGCCCCTGGGGTGGAGGCAGAGGTCCTCCTGTCTAGCGATCTCCTCCCTCAGGTTAGAGAGGTGTGCATGCAGATGGGCAGCACCGCAGTCTCCAGAAGGTCCCTCTCAAAACTGACACCCCACAACCACCGCATTGCACCACTCTCAGCATTCCATATTCCTACTCTTCCCATGTCACTTGGAAAAACATTTATACTGTTACCCCTGATATGGTGTTTCTAGACCCTCCCCCCGCTTCATTTTGCTTGCTTTACTTCTTAGTACCCTTACCCTAGATAAGGTTTTCCCTTCTACCCCACTCAGTTGTTCACCCTTGTACGAACTGTTTTCCTCCTTCCTTTACCCACTTACCTTTCTCTGCATTTTCCTACTGAACCAGCAGCAATCTCATCTTCACCTAACCCTTTGCTACCTGACCCTAGATAGGTTGCTATTTATGTATCTCTATACTCTCCTTAAAAACACTTTATACATCTACCGTGATAGGGTGTTGCACCTATTCCTAGTATTGGCCTACCTTTAACTCTCCACCCTTCCCTGCACTGACTGTAACAATATAAATAAATAGGAACCTTACCTTAGTCAAACAGCAGGGCCCTTTGTTTTCCTGCTTCCTTCTGCTGAAGCATGTTGATGCCTAAGATGCCAGTTATCTGTTCCACTCCTTTGCTGGGACATGAACATGAACTGGACACTTTAGGAGGGAGTCCTTTTATATTGCACTTGTTAGAAGGCACTAAGTCTCTGTTAGCTCCATCCCCACATTACACACTTGGTTCACAGGACTTTCTGAATCTACTCAGCCTCAAGATTAATCTCCTGAGCTAGCTTCCCCAACACTAACTGTTACAATTATAAACACAAGTTTCAAAGTGCCCCAAGTGCTGCCTACAAATCTCTTTTTTTTCATCCCCAATTGCCCTGCTACTTTCAGTATGAAGAGAAATATAAATATATATTTAAGGTAAAGCTAGGTGCTTACACTTAAGAGTTCCATCACTTAAATGTACAGTGTTACATTCTACAATAAACTCAGCATTTTTTGTGTCTGCATTTTCTCTCTGTCCCTGTGGTTGAATTCAGAGATTAATTTAACATGGCTTCTATCCATTGTTTTATACCCATGTGCTCCCATCCCCCATTCAGTAGTTTCACAGGTCTGGGCCAGTATTACATTCCAAATAAGGAGACAAGTACTTCACACTACCTCATTATGATGTTGTCATGGTGACCTGGTAACAATCTCTGTTTGTGGGGGTTTGGAAACTCCAAATCCTCCTACTGTAATAAGCCCCACATGGATGGAAATTTCTAGTTTATGTTCCTTAGTTGGCAATGTGTTTTCCACAGTAGAAAAAACACCAGTGGCAAAAATCTCTGAGAAACCATGGCCTTAAATGCACCCACCCCCCCTTCCTCCCGGAAGCACTTATTGAAATATTGCCACCACATCAGTCCCTACTTGCATACTGTGTGACCCTAAGCAAGTCATTTAACTTTACTGTGCTCCCAGGTCGCACCAAGAAACAAGCTCCAGCTTAGTGTGCCTTTCCTGGGTAAACAATTCCCCTTCCCTTCCCCTCTTGTTTGAACATCTGTTTTGTGTACATGTACTGTAGTTTGCTGCTTATTCTCGCTAGCACAGTGCAGGATGTGCGCATCGTACTGTGTTTTATGAAGTGGCTTTATAAAGTATATGTGACTCAGAATCAGCATCAGTCCTGGGAAAAACTGGAAATTGGGATGGAGCTGTAAAAGAGATCCTTACCAAGGGCCATACACCATGAGATGTTAAGGATCGCCAGGAGGTATAAACTAAAACCAATAAGAAATATTAGGGTGCTTGAAAAATAATATCACACTAAGAAATAATAAAAATTTGTAGAAAGAGTAAAACAAATATTGAACTCAGTTACTGTTTTTAGACTTTCGATAATTCTAACTGTGGTAATGTAATGTACTGTACTCTCAAAAAAGCTTTCTAATTTTGAGGTGTAAAAACAATGTGGAGGGTAAAGTGATTTTGGGGGGGTTCATCTGTACAGTGCTTGGCAAAGTGTTGGACAACTTGTATTCTCCTCTCAGGGCCTGCCTTTGTTTCACAAACAGCACCAAAAGCACACATAACTTTACCATTTTCTCAGTGTTTTAACAATAAATTTGGAACACCTGTTCCCCAAAGAGTCTCCTGACAACCACCAGTTGACCCTATTCAAATGTGGAGGGTAAAGTGGTTTTGTAGGGATTTATCTCTGGCATTTCGTGTGGTATGAACATGTGTAATCCCTGGGTGGTGCCATTCCCCAGTGTTACACCCCTGCCTACTATCCTGGACGTAGACTTAGGGGGTTGGATTCGCTAGCTAATAACATTTTTAAAACCTTGCACAGTGCCTCCTACCAGGGTGCTTACGTTGGTGAGATGGTACTGGGTGTAGCCCTCGAGCTGCTACACCACCCCGGTGACCAGTTACCTTCCCCAGACATGCCCCAAGACACAGCTCCCACATTTCAACATTTTGAATTAAAGCATGCTTTCTAATAATATGCTCACGAGGATTTCAAACAACAACAACAAGATATTTATTTTGGGGGTAATAAAGGAGCTAGGAAAGGGAAACAGGAGGAGTAGAGGATATCTTACCGTATTTTCACATGTACAGAGATCATTTTGGATTTTGCTGGTGAACCCTCCAGCTGGGTGACTACATATTAACAGGCAGACATAAATCACATTTTACCATTCGACTTAAGACATCCAGAGCCCTGGTTATCTAGCTGCTGATAAATCAGATGTTAAACATAATTATTAAAATTTACCCAGACTGGTACCAGTCCCAGATACAGCAGAAACCCCGCAATCTCATACCATACTGGTTAAACAGATACCACAGTCCAAGATGTTGCAGGCCTGATGGAGATGCAGCTGGTCAAGGTGGCCGGCTATTAATTTGAGGGTGGGGGCAACTTGGAAACAGATTTTTGTAAAGCAGCAAATTACTATTTACAACCACAGCAGGGATTACCCTATACTTTAGCAGACAAAGCAGGGATTGCCCTGCACTCGCAGACTTCTGAACATTCCAGAACAAACTATGTGGATCTTACATCCAGAACATTCAGCACAATATTTGAAAGTCCCATCCAATGCTATGAGAGTGATGCTTCTGTCAAGCATCCTAAATGCAGTTTAAACACGGTCACATCCAGTATTTTATAGACCACAAGGCATCCATCCATCCAGACTAAGTTGGCAATGACTTTCATCAAGCATCCCATACTTTAGTCACAGGCAGTCACATCCAGTACATTCTATATACTGAGAACATTATCCACAGGTGGAGTCCTATCCAGCACGTCTAGCCATTTAACACTTATACCAAGCGCTCTTAGACGAAATTCTGTGCAGACACAGGTACATTCTCTTTAAGGTATCTTAGACATTAATATGCTCTAGGGTCTCCTGTCTCATGAAGTGCAAGCACGTCTTGGCAGACAGCTCCACAATGGCAGAACTCTAACCCATAGCTACACATTTATATGATTCACTAAGCCCAGCATCTTGCTGCACCTGCAACTTAGCCATTTGGGCCACAGACAAGATGCATCCATTTCTTGAACTAGGCAGTCTCTTATGGGGTTAGTAGCCCAGACTGATGACTTCAATACTTCACACTTAACAGCACACATTTTCTTAATGGGGCTGGAGCCCATAAGATTACTTGCTTAGCTTATCCTTTGCACATTGGGATACGAGGGTACTCACTCAGGTCCTCCACGGGTCTCAACTGCAATCAAAGGTATCCTGAAGACTTCTTCAGCTCTCTCACGGCTGAGGCACTTGGACAGCGCTCTCACCACTGCATGATGTCATCTGGTTTGGTCAGCGCTCTCACCACTGTTGGACATCTGATTCTTCAGTCCACATCTTTCCCCAATGTGGGAGGGAAGGCTAGCCTCTGGAGGACAGTACTGGCAACCTCCAGACTAGCTGTTGCAGAAAGCCCAATTATTGTAACGAGTTAACTGAAGAAAATAACAAATGTCCTCTGAAGACTGAAAGGGCTTGAATTAAGTGGCCCAGGCCTGATGGCATGGCTGGAGCCTGAGCCCATCCCCCATGGGGGGCTCCCAGCAGGCTGGAGCCTGCTCTGTTGCTCTCTCCAAATCTCTCTCTCAATCTACAGACAAACTGGCAACATTGTCTCTTTATAGAGCTCCTAGCTCGACTCCTGATTGGTAGCAGGGATGGGGTGACATGTCTCCAAGTTGCTGAAGGACCTGTTAATCAGAACACTTGAGGCACAATTGGTTGTGGAATTTGCGCCTAAAATAATGACTCTGTAAGCCCCCATAAGCACTTGGGTGCTTACCCATAAGATGCCGTGAATGTCCCACAAGTCCTGGCTTTCTATTGCTGCAATCCCAATTGACTGTACTGCTGGCAATGGCTGCTTAACCCACTGTCCCTTATAACAGATTAGATACAGTCCTGAATAATGTCCTGTTGCACCCAGAAAGAAGTAATTATTTGCCTCAAATGCCCCACAGTTCTATAGCTTAAAAGTTGTACTTGCAATTGCTGCACAGATGAACAACATGGCTCTTTTACTTTTCCTGTCACTACTGCACTTATGCAAGCTCCCCTTGAAGCAGCTGACAGGCTGACACACAGAGTCCCAGATACTGGAATTGCCAGGGAAACAGTACTCATTTTAACTTTAAACACTTTTCCCCACATGCACAGTATATTTCCAACAGGCAGCAATAGTTCCATCATGTAAAACATTTTAATTCTTTACTTTTTGGCTGGAGATGAACATAGCTACCCTGAAGGCAGCCAGAGACACTGTTATGCATTATTCAGATGACCAGGGCCCTGCACAGGCATACTCAAATGAGCCCCAGTCAGAGCTCCATTAATTCCCATCTGAGCTGTCCCCCAGTAGGCTGTCCATGGTCACCGGGTCCCAAATAGGTGGAAGGGATCCCGGGACCCACGGCACAGTCCCTGAGGTGACCACAAAACAAGCGGCTCCACATCAAAGGCACTTTGCCTGCCAACGCGACTCCCGCTGCCCTCGAGGCAGCGCTTTTGCAACGGGAGCCAGCAGTTAGCAGTTTAAGCCCCGAGGGGCTGGATTTTCATTTGACTGCAAGCTGGGGCACACATGAGGGCAAACAGGACCTGAGAAGCCAGAAAAATTAGAGGCCAAGTCAGGAGAAGCCCGAGAGACAGTGGGAGAAGGACAGAACAAAACGGGCTAAGGTAAACTCAGACTGGCATTTCTAGGAACCCCCATTTGCAAGGGGGTTACACTCTCCCATGGCCACAAACCTTGGCATCCATGCCAAGGGTGTGCCAAGCCTGGCACACAAGGGTACCATCACACAGTAACTATTAACATACGAAAACACTTTGTCTTATCTGGGGTGTATGGCTTCCTAGACGTCATTGGTTACCAAACATCCTGATCTAGACAATTGCACCCTATTCTAAATCAGCAAAATTTTTCATTTTAACCACTGTGAGCATTACCAGATGTTACATTGTACAGGGACCCTTACATAAACAGTTATTTTAGCTACAAAAACATAACAGGCGTAATTTTACTTTTAGCCACTAGGGGGCGTCCCCCCTAATTATTGTCAATGAGCCAGCAGTAAACAAACAGCTTAGGCAGTTTTGGCATCAATATACACTCCTATAGCTAGGCAGTGGCAGCCAATTTAAGAGTCTCCACACATACAAAATGGGGGGGGGTGCATGCTGGTTTTGGCGCGTGGCATAAAACATAATCCCAGTGGTGCACCTCCATTGTGTAACCCCTGGGCGGCACCACCCCCCAGTGTTACACCCATGCCTACCACCCTGGACGTAGGCTAAGAGGGTTGGGTTCGCAAGCTAATAACATTTTTTAAAACCTTTGCGCAGTGCCTCCACTCAGGGTGCTTTACGTGGGTGAGATGGTACTGGGTGTAGCCCCCTGAACTGCTACACTGCCCACGGTGACCAGTTACCTTCTCCAGACATGCCCCAAGACACAGCTCCCCACATTTCAACATTTTGAATTAAAGGCTGTCTCTAATAATATGCTCACACAGGATTTCAAACAACAACAACAAGATATTTATTTTGGGGGTAATAAAGGAGCTAGGAAAGGGAAACAGGAGGAGTAGAGGATATCTTACCGTATTTTCACATGTACAGAGATCATTTTGGATTTTGCTGGTGAACCCTCCAGCTGGGTGACTACATATTAACAGGCAGACATAAATCACATTTTACCATTCGACTTAAGACATCCAGAGTCCTGGTTATCTAGCTGCTGATAAATCAGATGTTAAACATAATTATTAATATTACCCAGACTGGTACCAGTCCCAGATACAGCAGAAACCCCGCAATCTCATACCATACTGGTTAAACAGATACCACAGTCCAAGATGTTGCAGGCCTGATGGAGTTGCAGCTGGTCGAGGTGGCCGGCTATTAATTTGAGGGTGGGGACAACTTGAAACAGATTTTGTAAAGCAGCAAATTACTATTTGCCAACCACAGCATGCATTGCCCTTGTACTTTAGCAGACAAAGCAGGATTGCCCTGCACTCACAGACTTCTGAACATTCCAGAACAAACTATGTGGATCTTACAGCCAGAACATTCAGCACAATATTTGAAAGTCCCATCCAATGCTATGAGAGTGATGCTTCTGTCAAGCATCCTAAACGCAGTTTAAACACGGTCACATCCAGTACTTTATATACCAAAAGGCATTCATCCAGAGTAAGTTGGCAATGACTTTCATCAAGCATCCCATACTTTAGTCACAGGCAGTCACATCCAGTTGATTCTATATACTAAGAACATTATTCACAGGCAGAGTCCTATCCAGCACGTCTAGAGTTACCACCTTTTAAGAAGCCCAAAGTGGGACATTTCTTACTGAAATATGATTTTTCACAGGACAATATGTAACTTCAACAAGTGCAACATACTTGTTTTCTCTATATAATCAGAATTAAGGCTAAGTACTGCCATTTTTTAGTTGTTTCTATTGTTTCTTATCATTTTAAGGTATTTTATTTATTTATTTTATTTACTTATTTATTGAATAAGATCGGAATTACAATCCTTTGAGTCATAGACTCTTTTGCAAAGGCTCCACATCAGGTTACAGGGGGTGGAGGGTAGACAAATACAGAAAAGACATACATGAACAGGCAGTATTTACAGTTTCAGTATTGACACAGCAGTGTTTCAGTCTCCACGTTGGTTACAGGGGGTGGAGGGTAACACAGGGTACAGTAAGTTTAGTTAAGCTATTGTAGTTTTCTGCAACATATAGTTGAAAGTTAACAAATATTTTTTCTACTATAAAATCAGGACATGTAGTATTTTTCATGTTTTTTTGCAGGACACAGCTGCCCAAATCAGGACTGTCCTGCGAAAATCAGGACAGGTGGTAATTCTAAGCACGTATAGCCATTTAACACTTATACCAAGTGCTCTTAGATGAAATTCTGTGCAGACACAGGTACATTCTCTTTAAGGTATCTTAGACATTAATATGCTTTAGGGTCTCCTGTCTCATGAAGTGGCAAGCACATTTTGGCAGACAGCTCCACGATGGCAGGACTCTAACCCATAGCTGCACATTTATATGATTCACTAAGCCCAGCATCTTGCTGCACCTGCAACTTAGCCATTTGGGCCACAGACAAGATGCATCCATTACTCTAACTAGGCAGTCTGTTATGGCGTTAGTAGCCCAGACTGATGACTTCAATACATCACACTTAACAGCACACATTTCTTAATGGGGCACAGAGCCCATAAGATTACTTGCTTAGCTTCTTCTTCGCACATGGGGATACGAGGGTACTCACTCAGGTCCTCCACGGGTCTCATCCGCAATCGAAGGCATCCTGAAGACTTCTTCAGCTCTCTCACGGCTGAGGCACTTGGTCAGCGTTCTCACCACTGCATGATGTCATCTGGTCTGGTCAGAGCTCTCACCGCTGCTGGACATCTGATTCTTCAGTCCACATCTTTCCCCAATGTGGGAGGGAAGGCTAGCCTCTGAAGGACAGTACTGGCAACCTCCAGACTAGCTGTTGCAGAAAGCCCAATTATTGTAACGAGTTAACTGAAGAAAATAACAAATGTCCTCTGAAGACTGAAAGGGCTTGAATTAAGTGGCCCAGACCTGATGGCATGGCTGGAGCCTGAGCCCCTCCCCCATGGGGGGCTCCCAGGAGGCTTGAACCTGCTTTGCTGCTCTCTCTCCAAATCTCTCTCTCAATCTACAGACAAACTGGCAACATAGTCTCTTTATAGAGTTACTAGCTTGACTCCTGATTGGTAGCAGGGATGGGGTGACATGTCTCCAAGTTGCTGAAGGACCTGTTAATCAGAACACTCGAGGCACAATTGGGTTGTGGAATTTGCGCCTAAAATAATGACCCTGTAAGCCCCCATAAGCACTTGGGTGCTTACCCATAAGATGCAGTGAATGTCCCACAAGTCCTGGCTTTCTATTGCTTCAATTCCAATTGGCTGTACTGCTGACAATAGCTGCTTAACCCACTGTCCCTTATAGCAGATTAGATACAGTCCTGAACAATGTCCTGTTGCAGCCAGAAAGAAGTAATTATTTGCCTCAAATGCCCCACGGTTCTATAGCTTAAAAGCTGTACTTGCAGTTGCTGCACAGATGAACAACATGGCTCTTTTACTTTTCCTGTCACTACTGCACTTATGCAAGCTCCCCTTGCAGCAGCTGACAGGCTGACACACAGAGTCCCAGATACTCGAATTGCCAGGGAAACAGTACTCATTTTAACTTTAAACACTTTTCCCCACATGCACAGTATATTTCCAACAGGCAGCAACAGTTCCATCATGTAAAACATTTTAATTCTTTACTTTTTGGCTGGAGATGAACATAGCTACCCTGGAGGCAGCCAGATACGCTGTTATGCATTATTCAGATGACCAGGGCCCTGCACAGACATACTCAAAGGAGCCCTGGTCAAAACTCCTTTAATTCCCATCTGAGCGGTCCCCCAGCAGGCTGTCCGTGGTCACCGGGTCCCAAATAGGTGGAAGGGATCCCGGGACCCACGGCACAGTCCCCAAGGTGACTGCAAAACAAGTGGCTCCACATCAAAGGCACTTTGCACACCAACGCGACTCCCGCTGCCCTGGAGGCAGTGTTTTTGCAGCGGGAGCCTGCGGTTAGCAGTTTAAGCCCCAAAGGGCTGGATTTTCATTTAACTGCAAGCTGGGGCACACATGAGGGCAAACAGGACCTGGGAAGCCAGAAAAATTAGAGGCCAAGTCAGGAGAAGCCCGAGAGACAGTGGGAGGACAGAACAAAATGGGCTAAGGTAAATCCACACTGGCATTTCTAGGACCTCCATTTGCAAGGGGGTTACACATGAAATTCAGAAAACGCATTCCCCCAAAGGGTGCCCCGAAGACTACCAGATGCCAGGACTGATACAATAAGGGTAATGTAGTTTTCAGTAGGTGCATCTGTGTGGTGACTTCTTTAAACCACAGACAGCAATGTACCTGTTTAAAAGTCGCTCAGTTTCAAGTACATCACATCACTCAAAAGCAGCTGTAACTATGGCAATTTTTGGTGTATTTACACAAAGTTTAGGATTCAATGTGGCCCCATGTCTTTTCAAATAGCACACATTCTGAACTGCAGAGGTGTCCACAAAATGATACAGTTCTGTAGTATAACAAGAGTCCTACAAGGGAAAGCAGGTGAACCATCACAGATCTGAGGCATGTGCATAGGTGACAGCTGAAACTTCCATGGAAGTGATGCACCCTGTGAGCAAAGAGACATGATGCTTGAATGGAAAGCTGCTGCGCTGTCATGTGGTGCAGAAGAGCATACCACTCAGCATAACTGTATATGGTAGGGCATAGAAATATAGATTTTCACAGCAGATAAGGACCGCTTGGCCCACCTTGTTGGCCCACTTCCCTACCTATTAAATAAGCTGCAGATCCTAATTAACAAACATACTACTTCCTCCTACCCCCCTCTAGAATTGTCTTATGTCTGTCCCATGCATTCTTGAATTCCCCCAGTTTTCAACTCCATAACCCCCTCAGGAATGCTGTTCTATGCGTCCACCACCCTCTGTGAAAAAAACACTTCCTCATGTTGCCCCTGAGCCATCCCCCCATCTTCAAATTGTGCCCCCTTGTTCTTACACATCTCTTTTTGTCAAAGATGCTACCCTCTTGGACTTTGTTGATTCCGTTGAGGTATTTGAAAGCTTCTATCATGCCCCCCCCTTTCCTCGATGGCATACATATTAAGCCCCTTTAGTTTCTCTTCATATGGCTTCTGGTGCAGATCCTGCACCCTTTTAGTTGCCCTCCTCTGGACTGCCTCCATCCTGTCTATTTCCTTACAGAGAAGGGGTCTCCAGAACTGCACACAGTACTCCAGATGGGGTCTCACTAACTGTCTGTACAGAGGGATAACAACTTCCTGTTTTCTACTGGTGATGCCTCTCCCTATGAATCCCAGTATCCCCCCAGAACTCCTTATTGCCTTCTCACACTGCTTTCCTACCTTTATGTCAACTGATAAGACTACCTCCAGGTCCCTTTCCATTTTTGTTGTTGTTACTACTCCCCCCCCCATTGTGTACTCTTCCCCTGGGTTTTTGTTTCCCAGGTACATTACTTTGCACTTCTTTGCACTGAATCCAAGTTGCCATACTTTTGACAATTCCTCCAACTCTGCCAAGTCCCTTCTCATCCTTTCCACCCCTTCCTTGTGTATCAACCCTGTTGCAGATCTTTGTGCAATCTGCAAAGAGGCATACTTTTCCTTCCAGTCCCTCCACATTGTCTCCTATAAAGACATTAAAGAGGACCAGTGGCAGTACTGAACTATGTGGTACCCCACTAGTAACCCCCCTTTCTTTGGAGTGGACTCCATTTACTATGACCCTCCATGTCCTGTTGTCCAGCCAATTTGTTACCCAGGCTACCACCCTGGGACCCCCTCACAGGCTGGCTAAATTGTTTATTAATCTTTTGTGTGGGACTGTGTCAAATGCCTTGCTAAAGTCTAGATACAGTAGGCCATGTCCACAGCCCCTCCCTGGTCTACTACTTTGGTCACCCAGTCAAAGAAATCTATTAGATCCATCTGACGTGAACTTCCCGCTATGAATCCATGCTGCCTTGGGTCCTGTGCCCCGCTGGCCTCTAGGTACTCTACAGTGCTTTTCTTTCTTTCTTTCTTTCTTTCTTTCTTTCTTTCTTTCTCTCTCTCTCTCTCTTTCTTTCTTTCTTTCTTTCTTTCTTTTTTCTTCCTTCCTTCCTTCCTTCTTTCTTTCTTTTTCTTTCTTTTTCTTTCTCTCTCTTCCTTTCCTTTCTTTCATGATTCCATCAAGTTCCCTACCAAAGAGGTCAAACTAACAGGTCTGTAGTTTCCTGCCTCTGCCTTGCTCCCACTTTTGTGAAGGGGAATCACATTTGTCCTCCTCTAGTCCTCAGGTACCACACCATCCTCCCATGATTTGTTAGAAAGGGTAGCCAGTGTTGTCACTAGTTCTCCCCTTGTTTATTTTAGAATTCTGGGTTGAATCCTATCAGGCCCCATTGCTTTGTCCACCTTCAGTTTTAGGAGTTCTTTCAGGAGCCCTTTTTGTGTGGATGGACTGCTATATTCCCCCCCCCCCCCCAATCCAGACTGCTTCTATTGTTTGGTTTAGGTATCACCCTCTCCTCTTCTTTTGTGGATACTGAACAAAAGTATTCATTCAGCATCCCTGCTTTTTCACTGTCACCCTCTGCCACCCCTCCCCTTTATTAAGCCTCACTATCCTTCCTTTGGTCTTTCTTCACTCCTTAATGTACCTATAAAAGGTTTTATGCCCCTTCTTAACTGAGTTGGCTATCTTTTCCTTGGTCTGACTGCCTTCTGAGCTTCCTTCTGCTTCAACTGGTACAGTTCTCTGTCCTGCTCCTTCTGTACTCCTCATACTTGTATGCTCTAGTGGTTTCATGGGTGCTGGAAAACTGGGAAAGGTAGTGGGCTCAAGAACAAAAGGGCAGTTTTACATTAAAAAGGGCAATTTGTCCACAAATCACTGCATGATGTATAAAAATCTACTCCACCACATGTGTATGATGTATGGTATATCTGTATGTATATCCACATGCAAATGTTCTATAACTCAACTTCCCACTCACAGCCTTAAGAACATTGCAGAATCTTTCTTTTTACAAGAAGGCATGCAGATCAGGAGGCCTGGGGTCTTAGTCTATATTACTAGCGAGTACAGAACACCAGGCACAATTGGAGTTGTTAGGCTTTTCTTGCACATAGTGAGGATAAGAGTTTCATAAAATCCTCATGACTTATCCTCATGTGGGCATGTTTATCATACTGCAGTGCAGGAGTTGGGGTCAAAAATGACAACATTAAAGCAATTTCTTGACTGGCGACAACAGTAACAGCAAAAGTATGCTACTGTTGTCACAATAGCTATACAAACATATAAACAGACGAACATAACCAGCAGAAAAAGGCCTACTGGTATACTTAGGTTAGTGTCTAAGGTGTGACTCAGAATATGCAGTTTATCTTCACCTGTCTGAGCGGGGTGACACTGACATCTATAATTCACTCGTGGCTCTGACACTCATGAGGTGTTGGTCCTGCTCCCTCACCCTTGAAGTCAAAAATAAATTGCATATTTTGAGTCAAGCCATTGCATATCCCCTGTTTATATAAAACACATTTCATACATTCTGTACACCAAAACACTCAACATATCAGTGAGTAAAACAGCAGTAATTCAAAGGCTGTACATAAGCTAACATGCCATAGCTCAATATTCCACATGTAGTCATGAACAATTGCTGAACCTGTTTACTTCTAAAGTAAGGCTGATCTGGACATCTACTGTTTGAAAAGTGCAATGTGACATTTATCCTATACCATAGACAGCCAAATATTTTTTTTTTATTGAAATATCAGAATTACAAACCTTTGAGTTAGAAACTCATTTACAAAGACTCCACGTCAGAAGAATAACAAAGTGATTACAGTGCAAGTTTACAAGGAGATTACATAGCAAGAATAAAATACAAAAAACAGTGCAAGTTACAGCATAAGTATTAATACAGAGACAAAGTCATACAAGGTTGTGCAAAAAATGTTGGGTAGGACAAAACAAACACCAAAAAAGAATGGTAAGGGAGAACACAGTGGGGAGATGGGCAGGTCAAGAGGGCACAGTTAAGAGGAGAGGCAGTCTGATAGGACCTTATCACACAGTGAGGAGGAGGTAGCAGGTAACTAGGGAGGGGGAGGGACTGAGGGAACCTATATGTAGGTTTTTGGGAGGAGAAGGGGATAGAGGGAAACTGTGGGAGGAAGAGCAGAAGGGGGAGAGAGGGATAGCTGGGAAACCATAAAAGGAGGAAGGAGACAGGAAGAGTGAAGTATAGGGAGGCAGAGAGTAGGTATAGGAAAGATAAAGTTAGGGGAAAGTCAGGAGAGGGAATAAGTGGAGGATACACATAGTGTGAGGGGAATCAATGTTAGAAGCAGTCACAGCTGTTTAGAGATAGTAGTTGCTGCCATAGTTTAAGTTTAAATAAACCTATTTTATTTACAGAGAAAACCTCAGGAGGTAAACTATTTAACCAGAGAGGAGCCCTGTACATAAAAGCATGCTGATCATGAGCAGTTCTGCAAAACTGGATGAGAAAGGAGACTTTTGTGGTGCTTCTGGTGTCCCTAGGAGCAGGGGCGATAGTGAGGAGTTGTTGGGCAGTGGGCTGTGAGGGACTAAGGGTAAACTTGCGTGCCAGTAGACAGGTATGGTACTGAAGTCTCCCTGTAAAATTCTGCCAGTTTGCTTGTTGATGGAGGTTGCAGGTGTGGGTGAGCCTATGACCATTTACTACAAGGCAACATGCTTTATTAAGGGTGACCGTAACCCTATATAGCGTGGTGTCATTCACACTGCCGTATATCACTGTACCATAGTCTACAATGGAGAGGACTGAGCTGGTAATGACCAGCTTGAGGGCAACAATGGTGAAACAAGACCTATGTCTATAGAGTAGGCCAATTCTGGTATTGACAGCTTTGCAGACCTGGTTGACATACTCCTGGAAGGAGAGGGAGGGGTCTAGGGTGATGCCAAAGTACTTAAAGTTCATGACCTGCTCCAGAGGCTGGCAGTGGCTATTGAGAATAGTGAGAGGCACATCCTTATGTTTATTCTGAGGGTTAGCAAAAAGAATCACATTGTTTTTTTTATAGTTTAAGATGAGTTTGTGTAAGGTGAATCAAGACTCATTTTCCTCGAAGTTCTTTTGCAAATTGCACTGCAGGGGAAGAGTGGCTGGGTGAGTAGAGTATATAACGGCATCATCTGCATACAGGAGCAGGTTGCCGGAGCACACTGAAGGAAGGGAATTGAAGAAGAGGCTGAAAAGTAACGGTCCTAATATGGACCCTTGTGGTACCCAAGAACAAAGTGGTAGGCTGGAAGACAGAGTGTCAAGGATTTTTACTCATTGTGATCTCCCACTTAGGTAGTTGGAAAACAAGGCATTGGCTTCTTGGAAGGAGGCCCAGCACTGAGAGGGACTTTAAAAGCAGAGCATGATTGACCATTTCAAATGCTTTCATTAGGTCTATAAAAACAGACCCAACTAAATGACCTAAGTCTAGGGCTTTTTGAGTAAAGTCAGTAAATTCCAGGAGAGCAGTGGTGGTGTTATGTTCCTTCCTAAAACTGTGTTGCTGTTTGCATTGTAGATTGTACTTGGTGAGGTAGTCAGTTAGCTGGTCAGTCACTGTCCATTCAAGGGCTTTGGAAATGGGAGGGAGGATTTAGATGGGATAGTGGTTACTACAGGAGGTTCCATCACTGCTTTTGAGTACTGGAGTTACCACTGCAGCCTTCCACTGCATTGGGAATTGGCCAAGGCAGAGGGAGAGGTTTAGAATTTTTGTGAGTGGAGGCAGAACTGCATCCAGGGCCAAACAGAGTAGCTTAAGGTCCAAAGAGTCTCCATTAAATCTGGATTTTCCCCAAACCCAGTTTAGGTAAGATCTTGCTCCCTAAGGGTGATTAATCTAAAGTGGAAAGGGGGTAAGCATTGGGCCCAAGGTTGGTAAGAGGCCAGGATAATCACAGAAAAAATTGGGGGGGGAAGGAACATATTACTAAGATCTGTTAATGCAGCATTAACTAGATGAAGGGATCTTTGGTTAATATCTCATTTAAAGAATGACACCTCTCACACTGGAGCTTTCCCTTAGTACTGCATACAGCATCAGCACTGGGTATGAACTCAAATATCAATTTATTCCACAAATCTTAATCAAATATTGTAAAGTTGTAAAGCAACTCTGTCTCTTCTGATTTGAAATACCAATATTTAAAAAAAATAATAGTGCATATACCTAATAAATGCTGTATAGTATTATTTCTCAAGAAAGACTGATTTTATTTTTGCTCAGATACAGTCAATTCTCTTTCTACAGGCACCAATAACCACAACTTAATCCCCCCCCCAGCCTGGAGCCCCCATTGTTTCTCAGGGACTACAGTAATCCAGGTGCAGTAGTCTTCCTCAGTGCCCTAGCCCTTGACAACCCTTATAAACTTGGATTTGTGATGCCTCAATCTTATTTCCTGGAAAGGGTACTCTTTGGAATGAGAAAGGAGGCAACTAGAATTTGGTGCTGCAGCTGAATTTCTAATGCTTCTCCAAATGTATATTTTTTTAATTTCTGGCAGTCATGATGGTACAGTAAAAACCCTACCGACCCTAAAATGCCCTTACTGAAAGAATTCAAACATATCTGGCAACCTCCCCACACTTAGCCCCCACAGCGCACAAAGAAATATACAAAAATAAAAACAATTACACACTCTTTTCCTTAATTTATTCCATTGCTCCTCTGCAATGCCATCAAAACCCATCCACCCATTTTTATGGCTGTGGGCAGAGCTTACAGCCATATCACTTTAGCTTGAAAAGGGGTTTCCTTGGAACACATTTTTTAGATGTTTTCAGTGTATCCTTCCATAACAGTGCAAATTCCTATGGCAGTTAAAAAAATACTCCCTTCTTTCTGTTTAGAATGATGGACACAGAACTCAAAGCTGCTTTTCTCTGAGAGCAAATGTGTATACTTTCCAAACAAATCTAAATATCTCTAAAACTATTTAAGGTGCGCAAAAACAACCAGAGTGAATGTTGTTCAAGGTAAAAAGACCTTTCACATGAGGGTAGTCATTAATCTGAATTCTTTATATTTTGTAAAATATGGTCTTCCAAACAACCTCATGTTTTCCCTCTCTCTGAGTGAAGACAGTAGGAGTCATGGCAAACAAATGCAAATATCTTGGAAAGTATAGAAGTTACCAATATACAACCAACGTGAAAGTTGTTCAGGACAAAATGACCTTTCAAAGGAGGGTAGTCAATAATCTGAATTCATTAGATTTTTTTTTAAATATAGCCATCTGAAAGGTGACAACTATGAAGAAAAATGAAAATTCAGTAATCAGATAGCCATAGTTTAAAAATATAATTAGTGCAGCTTAAAGAATAAGCTCATTTGAATGGTTGTTTTGTCCTGAACAACTTTCATATTGATGGTTATATATTTATGTAACCCCTTGTTACCCGGGGTTACTAGAATCCCAGTAAGACCTAGTGGTAGGCAGGGAAGGCAGCTTGTGAAACTCCAGTTAAATGGATTTCACACTGTCTCACTCTGTTCTCAGTCTCAGCTGAGACTGAGGGATGACATCACCAATAGAACTGTTGTAGCTGCATGAGCCACAATGGAATCTGCAGCAAGGGAGTTTGGAGTAGAATGTTGGGAGGTTTGAACAGAGTCTGTGGTGAGTTGGTGTTGGGAGCTTGCTGTGAAAGCAGCACAGCAGCTCAGTGTAGGCACTTGGAGCCTCAGCCCTGACAGAGGGCTACTTTTAGGTAAGAAGGGTGTGTGTCTCCACCAAAAGAGAGACACAGAAGATAATTGAGGTGGTGGAGACCGCTGTTTTGGGGCTCAGTGCCCCCTTCCTCTGGGGATGGGGGCAGGAAAGGGTTTCCTGCAAATTCCTGGGGCAACCCCCTAGTTCTGCTAGTAATGGAAAAGCTTCCTATTTGTTCCAGAGTTCTTTTGGGGAACAAGAAGACTTGTGAGTCACCTGTGGGGCACCTGCAACCAGAGGGTGAGTGCCTGCTCTTCCTGAAAGGGCCTATATTTTTCACCCTGGGACTTGTGTGACAATGTGGGGATTGAACTACTGAAACAGTGGGAGGCCTAGAGTAATAGGCTTAGCCAACAAGTAAAAGTAGGTTCAAGTCCAGTGCTTATTGGGATCAAAATGATATGTAGAGGAGATGTGCCATACGTCTACCCAGGAATCTACATTTGCAAGTTTTCAGTGAAGAAATTGTTTAGTTTCCAGAGAAATGGCCAGGTATGGACTGTGGGAGCTGGAGGTGGGAGGCCCCCCATCTTTAGTGACCAGGTCTACCTCTATGGATTTGCTCTGTGGATTTCTACTTTGCCTCATGCACTTGGCCAGTGATGAGGGAAGTACCCAGACGTGGGATTGGAAGGAAAATTCTCTCTAGGAGTCAAAGGCTCTAGTGTGGTTTGGGGAGCCACAACAGGATAATTGGTTCATTTCTCAAAATGGACCACGGATCAAGTGGCCGAGTGGGGAGCCGGCCAGAGGGGAAACCCAAGCAGTTGCACAAGATTGTGTACCAAGTGTGCAAGTCCAGGCTGTGTGCCTGCTGGGTTCAGAGCCTGAGGGCTGGAAATAGTGATAAAGTGTTCTGTTGTCTCTAATCTGCATTACCAGGAATGTAGCCCAATGGGGGTCCATCTATGCTTTGTTTGTTCAGCTTGGATATGACTAAAAGCTACACTGTAGAATCCCATTCCTGGTTCTGGACATTACAGTTATTACTTCCTGTGTTTGGATTTACTTGGGTGCCCCTGTGCAGAGTAGCCAAACCTAGGTCCCCTGTGCCGTGTAACCTCATCATCCCCGAACCCAGTCCCCACCAGGTACTGCTGTCAGCTTCAACAGCATGCCACCTGTCATTTTGCTAAAAAGGCAGGGGTGAGGGGTTACAAAAATGGAGGCACCGCTTTGGATTTTATTCTGGGAAGGAAGGTGCTCGGGCAAGGGGCTAGCATTTTGGATCTCTGGCAGTGGGTAGCCCAAAAGCTGAAGCAAGTAACTAGAGTGTGTTGCTGTGTGATGTGGATCTTATGCTGCTGTTTAAAATTGCCAGCTGTTTACCAAGGAGCAGTAAAGCCAAAGAGTGTGCCCTTGTCCTGCATCAACTGTTTACAGCATTTTTGCCTGCTTTTAAAATGAACTGTGGTAAAGAAAAGTGTGGAAGACTAGGGGTAGCAACAGGAAAATTGTGCCCTGGACATTTGAAATGCTTTTAAAATGAATTGTGGTAAAGAAAAGTGTGGAAGACTAGGGGTAGCAACAGGAAAATTGTTTCCTGGACGTTGGAAATGCTTTTTGAATGAATGGGAGACTTGCAGGTGTAATGGCTATGTTAAATGGCTGAAATGGGCTCCTGCCGTGGAGTCAGTTAGAAAAAAAAAAAAGTTGCATTCTGCAGTTTAAATTTGCCTGCTCCACAATCGCCGTGAGGAGAACAGCCCTCACGAGGAATAAGAGGCTCATTTGCATGGCGTCGTGTGATTGGTCAGGCTGCGATCAGTCCTGCCCCTTAGCCAGCTCTACAGTGACTGCCCCAGCATTTGAGAGGGAGTGTGAGTGGAGTGCGTGTACTGGCTAGTGGAGGAGTGCCGCGGAGTGTTAAAATCACTGTAAACTTTGTAAAAGTAGATTTTCTTGTTCAAAATTGGGCTCAACCCGCTAATCAGTCGTTGGAATTGCAAGTGTGATGGTCGAAAAGACGATCGGCAGGACTACCCACCCGTTTCTGTTCTGAGGCCTCCAAGAACTGGCTGCAGGCTGTTTTTCCCCATCGCAGCAAACTGCTACTGATAACAGTAAGTAACAACATAAAAACTGCTCAAACAGTGATTTTCTGCCCTATGCCATATAAATGTGTGTGCAGCAGTGTAGTTGCTTTGCAAGTAACGACTGTGTCAAGTCCTGCCAGCAAGTGCAAGCCTGTTAAGCCATTGACTGTGTGGATAGTAATGAATTCAGCCTCAGTTTAAAGTTTGAAGCCAGAGAGAGACTGTGAGTTGTAGCCAAATGTGCAGCACTAGTTTTACAGGCAATCCTGTGCTTAAAAACCTGAAGCTTTAAGGGACTGTGAGACAAAGAAATGTTACCAGCATGTAAAATGTCTGTGGAAAATCAAGTAAATGTGTCTAAAACAAGAACAGAGTGAGTTGTGCAGTTTGAGCAAAAGTTATCAGTAGTTTGTGTAAATCGGGTGCGCAGTGGCTTGACCCAGTTTCTGAATGTTGATGCACAGGAGTGCTGCCGCAGCCATTACAGGGTGGGGTAGTAAAGTAAACACAGCAGCAGAGGAGCCATTTTACAACTAAAGAGAGTGTTTAATAAAGTGGGACTTTCAGTTATAGTGAACTTTTGTTTGTTTTTCTGCAGTTATGGCCTCAGGACCAGCTTGTTACCCGGATCATGCCCAGGTTGCAGTTACAGCAGCAGTGAATAGACTGAGTGATATTAAAAAGTGGTGCTATGGAGGACAGCTGCCTCCTCATGTGGTGGTTCCTGTATATCCAATGCATGTATGTCAAATATGCTTGAGAGCTGGAAGGGATGTCTTCATGATTTCTCACTGTGCTGGATGCCTACAAAAATATGGCTTGTATAAAGCGCCTCAAATTCAGTTGGCTCCCACATGGACAAAGGTTCAGGAATCTACAGTTGGCAGCACACAGCACTAGGTGGAGCCTGTGGAGGAAGGCTCCTCGGGGGAGTGTGGCACAAAGCTAGAGGGTGCAGAGTTAGAGACAGAACCAGAAGTTGAAGTTTTGGATGCTGGATCCCAGAAGGAAAGTTCGCATAAAGCATCACTAGACCCCTGGAGGGTGGGGGCCTAGCCCAAGTCTCTTAGGTGAAGATGAGATGCAGGAGGCTTTTGAGTGGGAGGTGTCGACCTCCGCATCTAGTGATGAGTGGATAGTCTTAGGAGTGAGAACGACTGCTCACTCCTGGGCTCAGATCCTCAGTGAAGAGGAAGATGAGGGGGAACCTATGTGGCCTTGTGAAAAAGGAATGGGTACACAGCCTCAAGATCTTGCCTTGGAGGAATGCATGGAAGAAAGTGGTGATGCCACTGCCCTGGCTTCGCAAGAGGAAGAAGTCAGGGATCCATTTCTAATTTCTTTAAGGATGCGTAGCTGGCAGAACCAGGACTGGCCACCCCCAAGCCAGGCCAGCGGTCTCAGATTGACCAAAGCTAGTAAAGAGGAGAGACTGGTTCATAGAAAGGAAAATGAGATCTATGGTATGACCTTTCCTACCTTTCCTCAGAAAGTCTGGGAGGAGATTGAGAACAGCAGTAAATCCTGGATCTGGGCCAAAGAAATGAAAGGTGTGCATCCTGGGGCCAACAAGCATGTGAAGAACAGACTGTTTCACGAGAAGTATACCCAGTGGAAGAGAGGCAGGACACTGTTTATAGACAGAGTGCGAATCGTTGATTTAGAGGGACATGAAATCTCCCATTGTGTAAATTATGTGCACCCAGATGGGGTAATAATTCAAGCTCCTGATCCCCGGTACTATTGGCCTCAGTGCAAGGACCTCCCAGCAAATGTGCCCATCCCTACTAAATGGAAAGCCAAGCAGTGGTAGTCAATACTGCCATGCCAGACTGTGAAGTGCCTTTATTGATCTACCAATACGGACATCCAGGACTCAGGTGCCCCACATTCATCAGTTCTACAGCATACTGACCTTTCCAGAATCCATCGACTGGCCCACCAGATGACTTCAGATCCAGAGAGGATACCAGCCCAGCTGTCTCCTGAGCCATCGCCTGGTAATCGGATGACGTCGGACAAGCTGTTTTCTTTTGTTCCTGTTCTAAGGTTCCATCTCAAGAGATGACATCAACCCAGCAGTTCCCAGATGTGCCCTCCTGTGGTTCCTGGAAGATGTCCGCCCAGCTGTATCGGAAGAAATGCTGCCAGGAAGAGTCTTCGTCAGAGGTGCAGGTTGGCGCAGAATTTCCATTCTACAAGGGGCTGGTAAGTCCGAACTTTTCTATCTTTATGACATTGCAGTACACACCCTACACTAGCAGAATCCAAAATTTGTGAACTGTCCGTAAAGACTCTCCCCTTCGGGACTTTGGCCTGTTTAGAACTGTGCTTCACCGGGCCCCGGACCAGGAGAGACTCTTTATTGGACTAGCCTTCGGGCACTGTGGTCACTAGTTGGGACTTTTAGGGCACTCCATCCCCCCAAATGTGTATTGTAAATAATGTCGTTGTTTTCTAATGTATATGCTGTTTTTCTACCTTTCTTCAGTGTTTTGATGGTAGGGGTTTAGGTAGACTGTGTATGCAGATTAGGAGTGTGTTTTGTCTTTCTTTTTCTTGCAGGTGTTCCTGGAGAAGAGAGAAGAGAAGACAAGAAGAGGAGGAGGGGCTGATCGGAGTTCCTCATTAGTACTTTAGTGTGTAGTAATTTAAAGTACTGTGGTGTTGTTATTGTTGTTGTTACTGTATTAACCCTTTCCTTCCACAGGTGTGGTTGTGGGGGTAGGGAGGAGGCAGTAAAATGCTATAAAACATGGTATTTTCTTGGTGTGTGGTTGCAGGTTGCCCAAGGTCGGGGAGGTCCCCAGGTTGTTTTTGTTTTTGGGGGTATTAAGTTAAAGGCAGATAGGTTTTCCCTAGAGGGCTAGGGGGGATAGACAGGCTGTGGCCCTGAGCTGCAGTAGGGGTTGCAGTGCTGAGCTATTAGGGCTATGCTCTGGACAGTTCTACCAGAGCCACTAGGCATCCATAGTAAGTGGATAGAGTAGAGGCTGATATGTCAGCTAAAGGCCTCTAGGCCCTTAGTGTTGCCTGCCTGTGCTTGCACATGGTAGGAGGGGGCCTGATCACCCCCCTCCGCAGGTAGCACAAAGGGTGGGATGGTCTAAAGCTGGTAAACAATGACTGCGGACAGTCATTTTCCTGAGTCAAGGAAAGTGTAACCCCTTGTTACCTGGGGTTACTAGAATCCCAGTAAGACCTAGTGGTAGCCAGGGAAGGCAGCTTGTGAAACTCCAGTTAAATGGATTTCACACTGTCTCACTCTGTTCTCAGTCTCAGCTGAGACTGAGGGATGACATCACCAATAGAACTGTCGCAGCTGCATGAGCCACAGTGGAATCTGCAGCAAGGGAGTTTGGAGTAGAATGTTAAGAGGTTTGAACAGAGTCTGTGGTGAGTTGATGTTGGGAGCTTGCTGTGAAAACAGCACAGCAGCTCAGTGTAGGCTCTTGGAGCCTCAGCCCTGACAGAGGGCTACTTTTAGGTAAAAAGGGTGTGTGTTTCCACCAAAAGAGAGACACAGAAGATAATTGAAGTGGTGGAGACCGCTGTTTCAGGGCTCAGTGCCCCCTCCCTCCGGGGATGGGGGCAGGAAAGGGTTTCCTGCAAATTCCTGGGGCAACCCCCTAGTTCTGCTAGTAATGGAGAAGCTTCCTATTTGTTCCAGAGTTCTTTTGGGGAACAAGAAGACTTGTGAGTCACCTGTGGGGCATCTGCAACTGAAGGGTGAGTATCTGCTCTTCCTGAAAGGGCCTATGTTTTTTACCCTGGGACTTGTGTGACAATGTGGGGATTGAACTACTGAAACAGTGGGAGGCCTAGAGTAATAGGCTTAGCCAACAAGTAAAAGTAGGTTCAAGTCCAGTGCTTATTGGGGGATCAAAATGATATGTAGAAGAGATGTGACATATGTCTACCCAGGAATCTACATTTGCAAGTTTTCAGTAAAGG
Source organism: Neoceratodus forsteri (assembly GCA_016271365.2). Taxonomy (NCBI): domain Eukaryota; kingdom Metazoa; phylum Chordata; order Ceratodontiformes; family Ceratodontidae; genus Neoceratodus; species Neoceratodus forsteri. The sequence continues at coordinate 934,793,141 of CM028131.1, forward strand.
AATTGTTTAGTTTCCAGAGAAATGGCTGGGTATGGACTGTGGGAGCTGGAGGTGGGAGGCCCCCCATCTTTAGTGACTAGGTCCAACTCTACAGATTTCCTCTGTGGATTTCTACTTTGCCTCATGCACTTGGCCAGTGATGAGGAAAGTACCCAGACATGGGATTGGAAGGAAAATTCCCTCTAGAAGTCAAAGGTTCTAGTGTGGTTTGGGAAGCCACAACAGGATAATTGGTTCATTTCCCAAAATGGACCACGGATCAAGTGGCCAGTGGGGGAGCCGGGCCAGTGGGGAAAACCCAAGTAGTGTACAAGTCGGGCTGTGTACGCAAAGCTGGGTGCAAGTCCAGGCTGTGTGCCTGGTGGGTTCAGAGCCTGAGGGCTGGAAATAGTGATAAAGTGTTCTGTTGTCTCTAATCTGCATTACCAGGAATGTAGCCCCGTGGGGGTCCGTCTATGCTTTGTTTGTTCAGCTTGGATGTGAATAAAAGCCACACTGTAGAATCTCATTCCTGGTTCTGGACATTACAGTTATTGCTTCCTGTGTTTGGATTTACTTGGGTGCCCCTGTGCAGAGTAGCCAAACCTAGGTCCCCTGTGCCGAGTAACCTCATCCTCCCCGAACCCAGTCCCCACCAGGTACTGCTGTCAGCTTCAATAGCATGCCACCTGTCATTTTCTAAAAGGCAGGGGTGAGGGGTTACATTTATTCTGATAGAGATATTTACATTTGTTTGCCATAACTCCTATTAAGCTTATAACAGTCTCATTTCTGTAAAGCACTACACCACTTTAAGTGCAATGAGACCAGACCATCTTGTTATGCCTACTTTAACAGTACATCATCATTACTTACTAGTACTTCAGTGGTATTCTTTAGTGCTTACCAGCTTGAAACAAAATGATTTGCTTATTGGCGTCACATTTGATATTTTTAGAATGGGATCATTTTAAATCTTTTCAGAACAAAAGCAGCAGATTCATTTTAGTAATTATTAGCCAGTAATATCCTATGAGATCTATATGTGAAGCTGATGCTGACCAGACAGGAGGAAGAAGGAAGAGAGAGAAGAAAAATAATGGCTGTCTGTAAAACCTTTAGGCATCTATGCTGCAACACTGATTTTTTTTTTTTATTATGTCCTCTTTGGCAACTTCTATTATTAAAATGCATTACATGTATAGTTTGCTAAATCTTGACCTTGGGATAACTCTCGAATGGCTCCTAAATAAGTTTTAAGCCATTCCCTTTCCAGGAGGTCAAGACCTGTGCAAAAGGTCAAGTGTTATTTTTTCATGTTTTTTAACAAATTTACACAGTAAAAGTGTGGAAAATAGAAAAGTATATACAACTAATAGCCTATTCATTCTCCACTCAGAGAGAAGTTAATATTTATGCAAAATCAAACCCAAAGTTTATGCAGTTTTGTTCAAAAGTTATTTTATTCTAAATTTTATTGGACTGTTGTGTGTTATTTTTTTCATATTTTTTTTTTACAAATTTCTGAAGTAAAAGTGTGGAGAAATACAAAAGTATGTACAACTACTGTCCCATGCATTTTCAACTCAGTGAGAAGTTAATATTTGTGCAGAATCAAACCCAAAGTTTATACAGTTGTTGTTCTAAAGTAATTTTATTCTAAATCTTATTGGACTATTGATGAACTGAACAAATAAATGTTTAGATAAAACAAATTGAAGACTCCAGGATTGGGAGGTCATTAACATTGCAAAAGGTCAAATTATGAAATCTTAAATGAACTCATCAAGACCATTCTTCTTAGTGTGTAATTATAAGAGCTACCTCATGAATCGCCCTCAAAAAGTTTGGGATTGATAATGTTCCATCTGACAGTAGACCCATTTGCTCCTGTGTGCCTCATGGCTCCATCCTGGGCCCCATTTTATTCAGTTTGTTTCTAAACAGGCTCCTGCTCACCAGTAGTTGTCCACTTCTGCTCTATGCAGATGATGCAGTCCTTTGTACAAGTGGCCCCGATCCCTTTACCTTGGAACACAAGCTCCAAGACAGATTTACTACAGTTAAAAGATGGTTCAGAAAACAAAAACTCATTATGAACAACAAAAGAACCTAGACCTTGTTGTTTTCCAGTCCACAGAATAGGCATCGTTCACACCCACTCAATATAACAAACGAGTCTGGAACTACACTGTAACTCATCCAGCATTTCAGATATTTGGGGGTCACTATAAACAGCATAGACAGCACTATGTGGAAGACTAGGTTTGCTGGCCAAGGCACCTAGCTTCACCTGAGCTCTTTCCTTTTAGGTTGCTTGAAAGGACTGAGCAAAGAACCTTACCAGAGCAAGGGAAAGGATTAAGATTTATTTTGGCTAGGCAGATTTACTGTGTGTTGTTTTTATTTTGTACTCACAGGGATTGTTACTGTTTGTTGCTAACATTTTATTGCTTTATTTTTCTCTGATTCAAATTGTTGTTTCTGGGTATACCTTCTGCTGCATTATTACAAGGTGTGCCTACAGGTGTGTGTGCTAACAGATTACTGCTGTAATCTTATGATTCAAATTGTCTTTTGCAAGGTATAGCTTCTGTTACTGCTTTATTTTTCTCTGTAGCAACGTGTTTCTTACAGGGTATATCTTCTGTGAAATTATTACAGGTAGTGCTTAAATTGCTGTGACTTTTTATCATTAAGCTAATCAAAATTACTGTTTGCCCCTATTTTATTTATTTATTGATTTCTTTTTGCTGAAAAGGTTTTTTTTTGTCTCAGACATGTTGCAGTCTCCTTTTCACATTGAAGGAGCTAATTGCTTTCCTCCCACAGTTCTTCTAGGGGATTAGGTGTGTATCTGAGGGATGGAGCTGGCAAACTGCCAGCAACTTCCAACAGAAAGAAAGGTTAAAAGGTCAGGTTAGTTGATATCTTGGAGGTGAAAGACTAGGTTTGCTGGCCAAGGCATCTAGCTTCACCTGAGCTCTTTCCTTTTAGGTTGTTTGAAAGGACAGAGCAAAGAATCTTACCAGAGCAAGGGAAAGGATTATGACTTCTTTTGGCTAGGCATATTTACTGCGTGTTATTGTTTTTATTTTGCACTCACAGGGATTGTTACTGTTTGTTGCTACATTTTATTACTTTATTTTTCTCTGATTCAAATTGTTGTTGTTAGGTATACCTTCTGCTGCATTATTACAAGGTGTGCCTACAGGTGTGTGCTAACAGATTACTGCTGTAATCTTCTGATTCAAATTGTCTTTTGCAAGGTATACCTTCTGTTACTGCTTCATTTTTCTCTGTAGCAAAGTGTTTCTTACAGGGTATATCTTCTGCTAAATTAGTACAGGTGATGCTTTATAGGTTTTACAGTTTTATCTATTATTAGGATAAGCTGTCAGGATTACTGCATTTGTTTGCTGACTGATTGTTTCTGCTCTTACCTCCTTGTTTCTTTCGTCCGTGGTTCTTTTTTGGCAGGGGAAGGGCCCAGCCACCCACCCCCATCCCCAACCACCCCACACTACATTCCTTTTATAGGGTAGCACAGTTGTGACATTTCCTGCAAAGAAAGAGAAGGTGGATCAGTGGGTATCCACACGGTGACTTCATTTATAGGGTATTAGTAATTTAACTTGTTATAACAAGTTATACAAAACAAACAAACAAAACACAAAATCAAACTTTTGCTTGCATTTTCTTCCTTCTAATTACTCTGACCAGGTTATAAACCCAGCAAATTATCTGGAATGGATATCATTAACTGCAGGTACTGTGGAACACTTTTCAGAAGGGCAGTTTTACAGGATTTAGGACACTGTCATACATGCTGGTCCATTGGAGATCTTAGGGCTCAGCTCCAGCCAGCATGGACAGAGATTGCGTGCCTCAAATTTCATATTTAAGAGGAACTATATTACAAGAACCACCCGCCATTTCCCCAACATCCAACAGAAGAACCTCGACCACAGAGAATTGTTGGTCCGGGAGGTTGGCAGGTGGTTAGGAGGGGCTCTCCAACATATTACCTACACAAACCATATCAGAACTATGAACAGGTATCTGCCTTTAACTCTGAAATCAAACAAAGGGGAAGAGGACACTGCAGAGCAGGTCATGGCAGCACAGGAGCCAGCACAACAAAACTCACCCAAAACAGGAACCAAAACAAAAGAAAAAGCAAAAAGGAAATCCAAAAAACTTCTGCTGATAGGAGACTCCATGATTTGAGGAGTTGATACCTATCTCCAGCCAGGGTTAATGGTCAGATGTCTCCCAGGTACATCAGCATGGAGAGACACTGACCGCATTGCTAAAATTGTTCAGGAAGCAGGGGAAAACATTGACATCCAGGTACACATAGGGACTAATGATCTCGCCAGCCGGTCAGTTGTGGAGACCAAGGAACACCTGACCGGGCTGGGTGACACACTATCATCCATTTCATCCAGCATCTCATTCTCTGAGATCCTGCCAGTCTAGGAGAGGGAAGCAGATGGATTGAAGGTCAGAGAAGGGGAGATTGGGTAGCTAAACATATGGCTCAAGGGCTGATGCCAGGAAAAAGGACACAAATTTGTAGGGAACTGGCAACAATTTTGGAAGCGAAAGTTCTTTCAATTTGATGGACTACATCTGACTAAGGAGGGAGTCAGTGCATTGGGGCAGAAGTTTGATGTCTTTGCAGAATATTTAAACTAGCAAATGGGGAGAGGGGTGAAAAATCCCATACATCGAATGGGAAGAACACCCCTCCCCCCTCAGCTAGTGGTCAAACAGGAGTTCAGCATGTTTGCAGTTCATTTGCATCACCAGGTAAGGAAAAAGATCCAGATCCCCATACGACACACAGGGGGAACGCCAGACCTCACCCAACAACTAATACACCAAAATCTGGCCAATTGAAAATTATGTACACAAATGCTCGCAGTCTGGGAAACAAGATCCCAGACCTGCAGGCAATAATGACAGAGGCTAAACTGGACACAGTAGCAATTATCGAGACATGGTTTACCAGTAACCACACTTGGGAGACTTCAGTACCTTGCTGTGTACTGTTCAGAAGAAACCGAGGTGCAAAAAGGGGGTGTGGAGTGGCCCTGTATGTCAATGAAAACAGCAAAGCTACATAAATTCAGAATACACATAAGGAGCCAGAAGAACTGTGGGTCACCCTGGAAACAGGAAATGGGACAGCTATAAGAACTGGGGTTATTTACAGGCCCCCAGACCAGGGGGAGGACATAGACACATTAATGTTAGAAGATATACAACACATGACAGCTAAAGGGGAGGTTCTGATAATGGGAGACTTCAACATGCCAGATACAGATTGGTCAATATCAGCAGGAACATCTGCCAGAACTAGACACATGGTGACTTCCCTGCAGGGGGAGGGCCTCAAACAACTGGTACAACAACCCACAAGAGACAGGGCTATCCTAGATCTAGTACTGACTAACAGGAAAAGGATCGCAGATCTTCAGGTAGAAGGTCACCTGGGGGCCAGTGACCATCACATGGTATGGTTCAGTTTGGCCACTACAACTAAATCATCCCATTCCGAGGCAAAAATATGGGACTTCAGAGGAGCTGACTTTGATAAGATGGCCAACAGAGTTAAGCTAGCCCTGGCAAAAAAAAAAAAATACAGGTGAGGGGGTACAGGCAAAGTGGTCAAGCATTAAGGATGCAATACTTGAAGCAACACCCCATTGTGTTAGAGAGAAAAATAAGTGCAAAAGAAGAAGGAAACCACTTTGGTTCTCAAAAAAAGTTGCAGAAAAGGTCAGAGCCAAAAGGCTGGCCTTCAGGAAATATAAGGGAATGCAGCGGGATGAAGACAGGGAGGCATACTAAACTTCAAGCTTTCGATACTGTTCCACATAGAAGATTGATTAATAAGCTGGGTAGGCTCGGGGTGGGTCAGAAGTTGGTCAACTGGGTGGCAAACTGGTTGACGGGCAGAAAACAAAGAGTGGTGGTAAACGGTATACAGTCAGAAGAGATGCAAGTCACAAGTGGGGTACCTCAAGGATCAGTCCTGGGGCCAGTCCTCTTCAATATCTTCATCAGTGACATTGCAGATGGACTGGAGGGTAAATGATCAAGATGGGGTGAACAGAACGAAAAGAGATCTGGATAAACTAGCAAAATGGTCGGAAGAGTGGCAACTGGGGTTTAATGCAAAGAAGTGCAAAATCATGCACATAGGAAAGAGAATCCCTGAAGCCACCTATAGGCTGGGAGAGGAGTTGCTGGCACTCACAAGGGAAGAAAGAGACTTGGGCATCATCATCACCGATGACCTGAAATCATCCAAGCAGACCACTAAAGCAGTAGGTAAGGCTAGGGGATGTTAGGGTGTGTTAGTAGGGGTATCACAAGTCAGAAGAGGGAGGTAATAATCCCTCTTTACAAGACACTGGTTAGGCCCCATCTGGAGTACTGCATGCAGTACTGGAGGCCACACCTTCACAAAGACATTAACCAAATTGAGGCAGTCCAGAGAAGGGCAAACAAAATGGTGCAGGGACTGAATCAGAAAACATATGAGGACAGATTAACGGAGCTGAATATATATACCCTAGAGCAAAGGAGGGAGAGAGGTGATATGATCCAAACATTCAAACACCTTAAGGGCATTAACAAGGTGAAAGAGTCTAAGATGTTTCAATATAAGAAAACTAGCAGGACAAGAGGTCACAGCATGAGATTAGAGGGAGGCCGATTAAGGGGTAATGTGAGGAAGCTCTTTTTCACAGAAAGGGTGGTGGATGCATGGAACGGCCTACCTCAGGAAGTGGTGGCTATGAATACAGTGCAGAGCTCCAAACAGGCATGGGATAGGCATAAGGGAGCAATACAGATGAGTAAGAATAGATAGGCTATTGACAGAGCAAAGGCCAATGGCACATTTATAAGGTAGAAAAAGAAATGGGCAGACTGGATGGGCCTTGTGGTCCTTATCTGCTGTCAACTTCTATGTTTCAATGTTTCTATATGCCTACCACATTGAAAATGTTGCAAAGGCTGTGAACATCTGCATTGGTTTGTTTCATAGACATAAGCAAAGTTTTACCCTGGAGGACCTAAAACTCGCTATCCAGAGTACAGTGGTCTCTCTTGCTGACTACAGCATAGTAGTCTACAGTTCAGCCATGGACACAGCCCTCCACCATATAGAAGTCTCTCTAAATAAAGCCTGGCAACTCTTAACTGACTTCGCATGGCTTACACATACGTATGACCTATATGACCAGGCTATCTGGCTCCAGTTCACAGGTGGGCTCAGGTTCCAAATGTGCCTCTTGGCCAAGAAAGTGTGTCTGGGCCTCATGACCACGGGCATCCAAAAGCTCCGTACTCCCTATGGAAACAGCCGTTCCACCAGAGGCTCAGATAGCACAGTCTTTTAAATTCCTCGGTGTCGCACCTCCCTTGGTAAAAGAGCTTTTGCCCACCGTGCTCTCAAATGGATTAATAATCTTCCTCCTGCCATCTCCTCTATAACAGCATTAGGCCCCTTCAAACATGAGCTCCAAAAACAACTCAATGCTAATGCTAGCTGTGACTGCTTCCCTTAACCCCTCAACTGCTGTTTTACCTCATGCTGAGACAGCACTCCCTCATGACAACATGGCCCTTAATATCCTGCACTTGTTGTTTCTCTCCCACCCTGTGTCTTAATCCTTCCTCCATTAAACTCCCCTCTTACCCCCACCCCCTCTTTTCTCCTACAATCCTCTCCATCTGTCTACAGCCCAACCCTCCAAAAAAGCTTTGACAAGGCCTTCCTGGGCTGATGTTTCTCTACTTCTTGAGTGGGTGTGGCCACCCTGGGCTGCTATAATCCCTGTACAAGGCCCTCCATCCTGACAACACAGACTGCTGCAGTACCTCTATCTCACCTTTCAAGCACCCAAGTCTAAGCTGTCCTGTCTCCCTTAAACTGCCTTAACCCTCTCAGATACTCTTTGTGCTTATAATACTCTGTTGACTTAGTCCACTGTCTTTGCCTTCTTGTTTATATTTAGATTTAGATTTATACTTAAGACTCCTATTTGTTATTCACCTGCACTTACAGTTCTACTATATACCTAAATGTCTTTTTTTAAATGACTATTAATGTAATTCTGACGTGGAACCTATGTAATGAGCTTGTTCTCAAGGGTGTCAATCCAAGATCACAATAAATAAATAATGAATTAAAGCCATTTGAATGTAGACCTACAATTATACAACCATTGTGATACATACTTTTAGGATCAGAGGAATGGTGGATGGCTGCCAAAATCATGGTGATCACACTGCTTCAACGCTTCAGTGTGCATGGATCAAACCAAAAAAAAACATAATAAAAGCTGTCATTTTCTTAAAAATAATCATAATTTATTATATTTGATTTAACCTGAAAATACAAAATAGCAATAAGGAAGTAAAGGAATCAAGATGAGATTTCGGCATTCTCCAACCATACATTGAAGCTTAGCCATAATAAAGGCTTCTATCTTCTTCAAAGCAATTATATTTTATTTTGATATATTTAATATTCTGTATCTCAGTAGACAATAGAAAAAAAAGTTTATTGGATGTTTGAAAACAGGCAAATGCAACCAGACACAGAAGGAAGTCAAACGAGAGTATTGGTAGCGGGGGCTAGTAACAAGTCAAGGAGCTTGCTTGACCACTCCAACGGGGGCCACCCACCAACACTACTGGCCATTGGTGGGCACTGGTAACAGAGGAGGAGCTAGGCAAGTGCTGCAAGCAGTCAGTGTAGGAGGAGGATGAGGAGGAGGAGGCAATTGGCAGGCTGCCTGCCATAGTCTAGCTCTTGTTTTAAATCCCTGGTGGTGCCTGAGTGGACGTAGCAATCATCTGTGCAGCAGCCCTCCATCTGTAGGAATTAAGTGGACTCAGTTTAGTTGTTCTGTTGTATTTAAGCAGGCTCAAGCTCCATCACAGCAACAGGTCAGACTGGAGCCACGGGCCCCCAACTCTGCTACTTGTATAGGACTGAGCCCTTGAGAGTAAGTGATCCTTGCTGCTTGCAGAGGAAGTGGGAGGGGTCAAGGTTGGTGTTCATTTGTGTGCTGGGGGCCTAGCTGGGCTGGGAGGACTGCCTTTAAGTGTAAGCATTGCATGTGTTAGGTTTTTTTTAGTTAGTTATTTGTTTATTGTTTGTCTTTTAAAAGCCATTACAAAATAATCTTACAAAATAGACATTTATAATATTTCCAGATTTACATATTGCACTTTCACATTTCTAATTACATTCTAGACCTAAACAATTTCCCATGAAAATCAGTCACATTTCTTGGCATTGATAGCATCTATTTCTCCTAAAATTGAAATCCAATTGACTCTTATTTCTCCGTAATTAATTATTACTCACATTCATGACATTTTTATAATACTTAGTGTAGTGCATCAGATTTTAGACATAAAACTATATTTTCTTTTGGCTAACCATTAATCATATTGATATCACTGCAAAACTTTCAATGAGGCTTCTCACTACTTATGGTGATATATTGTTTCTTATCAATTATTTTAAGGAGGGAGGCCACATGGGCTAGCACCTGCTCATCGTTTGATTTTAATAGGTATGTGGCCAGATGATATGATTCATATTCTAAATACTTAAAGTATTCTCATAATATTTTTTTACTGTCTCTTTCATATAAGGAACATACAAACAATAAATGTGTTAGATCATCCTTTCCCATCCCACATCTGTATTTCCCTTTCTCTCCATTTGTTTTCTTCCTCTTATTATAAATTTCATTTGGCCAATTACTGTTGTTACATTCAAACCTGAATCTATATATTGTTTTTCTTTTACAGGGATTCTTCAATATTTTTAGATATGATTCCAACCTATGATCTCTTTTGTTTTTACACATCCATTTGCATATTTTATATTGCTGACATGTTTCCATGTCCTTTTGTTTATAAATATCTTTAATTCTTACTGAGATTTCATTATTAATTTGATCTAATGGAACTCTGAATGTATCATAAATGCAATATAACAGCCCATAGGGTTTGATAATATCCTCAGCAACTTACATGCTGGGAAAGAGCAAGTTCAGACCTTTATAATTTATTGTTTTGTCTATGCATATGCTAGGTAATCTAGAATTACTCATAGCAAAGGCTTTAATCCAGTACCTCACCCCTTTCTCTTTTATTTGACACTCTACTGGTAGTTGTCCTAATTCTGCCCTAACTAAAGCTGAGGGTGTCCCCTTTGGTAGTCCCATCAAATGTTTATAGAACCTATTTAAATGAGGCTGTATATATATTTTTGGGTGTACCCCCCATATTTCTGCTCCGAATAGTGGCTGACTTTTTATTTTAGCGTTAATAACCATTAGGTTACCTTTGACAGATTTACCGCCATGCTTGTGTGATGAAGATTTTAATATGGGGCAAAATGTTTTACCTTTTTTTCCATCTTTGCTATATGACTTCTCCATGAGCCATCCTATGAAACTGTGATTCCCAGGTAGCAAAATTATTTTACCACCTCTAATCTAGTATTCATAATATAATATGTGTAATTCCTATTATTCCCTCCAAATACCAACATTTTTGTTTTGTGATAATTGATTTGCAAATCAGCCCTTTCACATTCCAGATGGAACTGGTTCAACATCCTTCTCAAACCTATTGTACTTGTTGATATTAGTGCCATGTCTTCAACGAATGCTAACTACAGGCATTTTCTTTCCCCTATTTTTGGTAAGTGAAACTCTTCATTATATAAGTTTATGAGGACTGTTTCAAAAAAGATATTAAATAACATCAATGAAATAGTATAGCCTTGTTTTTCCCCTATATTTACTTCAAATTTCTCACTTAGTTCTCCCGCTGCATTAAATCTTATACATATTGAATTATGTGTATATAATCTTGCAGCATGTCAATTGTTGCTTTCTCCATTCTTAATTTCTCCAGTCTTTCCCATAACAATACCCTGTTTACCCTGTCAAATGCTGCTTTCAGATCTACAAATGCACAATATAATTTTTGCTGTTTTATAGCTTTGTATTTATATACCAAATGCACCAAAACAAATGATTGATAAGTGGTGGAGTACTGAACTCGGAAACCAGCTTGTGCCTCATCCAAGATGTGGTTTTCTTTAACCCAAGTTGTTATTCTATTATTTTGGCCAAACAGTCAATAAGGCTTATCAGCCTGTAGCAACTCAGATCTTTTTTATTGACTTTTTTATATAGTGGGACTATTATACTATTTTTCCAACTATCTGGTATTACTCCTGTTTCTCTTATGTAATTAAACACTCTATAGAGCAAGGGTAACCATAGTTCTTTTAGTTTGCTAATAACATCAAATGGGACACCATCTGGTCCCAGTGCTTTAGGAGCTGTAAATTAATCTATAGCCATATTGATTTCTTTTTCTGTAAACTGATTCATTTTCTTTCCACCTGCCACTTTTTTCTCTGTTTCTTTAAGCCTTTCAATATAATCTGGGTTATTTTTAGACAACAATTTTTTAAAATGTGTGACCCAACTATCTGCATCTATGTTATGTTCTAATTCTTTGCATGTATCTGAACTGTTGTGGATTGCATGGGCGTAGGCAGGGGGAGTGTCCATGGTGCTCAAGCCCCCCCCCCTTCCCAAAATTACCTCAGAAAATTTCAAATTCCTATATTTTGTTTTTGGGTTGGCTCAGGATCAGCTGCTAAGAAATTCAGTATATCAGTGGTCTCCATAGCAGTTGGAGCTAGCTGCAACACAATATGCATGTGCAGGACCATTTATGGCCAGGGGGTTGAGACATCATCAACAGAGAGAGCAGGAGAAGCCTAGTGAGACAAACTAGTGAATGTGCTGCTGTGCTGCATTGTCTGAACAGCACCGAGCAAGTTGTGGTGTCTTGTCGACTGTCATAGTGGTAGAGTGGGACTGTGTGCTGCTCTTTTCTAGCATCAGTTGAACTGTGGGAGAACTTGAAGTATGGTCTACTAGAGAAAGAACTGACCCATCCAGTGCCAAGCTGCAAGTAATGCATGGTGTATCTTCTTGACTGTGCTGGACGCTGGCTGGACTGGTGGTATGGTCTGAAAAGAAGACAGCAAAGGTAGAGGAAAAGCTGCTGTGGCCTAATGGTCTTTAGTCCTGTCTTAGGAGGGGAGTGACTAGTAAAACAAGCAAACAGGAGGATAATCAGCAGAAAAGGGGGGTGAATAGAGAAAAGAATAAAAATTGATTCAGGAGGAGGGGACTCCTCTCATTCAGAGAGGTGGTGAGGGGTATTGGATCCATCTCCCAGGGCAACCCACACATTACATCTCAACCCCACCGATGTTCTGCTCAACTTGAAGCTTATAATGTGGAGTGGGAATAGGTGTGGAAAGGCAGATGCCTGACTGACATCTTTGCCTCTGACTGTTGCAGGGTGCTCCCACGTGCAAAGGTGGAATGGGGTTAGGAATACTCTCTATATGCAGAGGTGGGATTGTGATAGAGGAGGAGTGATGCAAATATGTGGAGGTGTCCCCATGTGTAGGAGTGGGGGATGGATGGGGAGCAATGCTCCTCATATACGGACAGTGGGATGAAGGGGTGGAGTGCTCCCCATGTACACAGCTTCCTATGTGCAGGAGGTGGAATGCAGTGGGAGAAGTGCTCTCCATGTGGGGGAGGTGAAATGTAGTGGGAGAAGCACTGGAGGGTCAGAGGATGAGTGATCACAATGTATGGAGGTGGGATGGAGGTGGAGCAATGATACATATGTATGGAGATGGAATGGAGGGAAGAGTGCTTTCCATGTTCAAATTCAAGTTTATTGTGAAGGGATAAACTCTATTGAGCAAGCTCATTTGCAAGGAAGTCCCATGTACAAACAATGATAAATACATGGTGTGAGATACAAAAAGTAACAGCACATAATATAAATTAAAATAAAGCAATTTTCTTTACATTAGTATTTACAATGTGTATAATGTTGCATTCAACTAGGATTGAGACCAGATATGATTACATAAGACACTATGTCCACCATGTGGAAGAGGGCTGGAGAAGGAGAATTGCTCCCCATATGCAAAGGAGGCATGGATGGGAAGGAGCGCTCTCCATGTGCAAATGTGTAATGGAGGGGGAGGAGTGCTTCCCATGTGTGGAGGTGGGATGGGGGGACAGTCACTTAATGGCCACCATCCTAGACCCCACTCCAGCCTGGATGTGAAACATTTTGGAATGGACACAGTTTATGATGGGGCAGATGTGCAATCCACATCTCTTCTCTGGCCACTGTAAAGTATTGAGCTGTTACATGGGGGTGTAAGAGGGGGCACCAGTCACTCAGGAGCACCCACTGTATCCTATCCCTCCACCCACCCAGCAGAGAGGGAACAGTTGTGGAGAGGGGATACAAGATCCATATTTTTTATATCTGAGTACTTTAGAGTGCTCTCCCTGGGTAGAGCACATTAGGTGGGACAGCCTCTAGCTGAAGCAGAGTGTTCTGCAAGTGTAGAGGTGTGGAACAGTGTGAAGAAGTGCCAGTCGCCCAAAATCCCACTCCAACCTTCATGGTAGCTCTGGTGGAGCAGGGACAGGTATGAAGTGGCAGATGTGCAACTTGCATCTCTATCTCTGGCTGCTGCAGGGTGCTACCCTTGTGTGGAGGTGGGATGGGAGGATAGGGCATCCTTCTCCCAGAGCCACCTGCATGGAGCCCACCCAATGTCAGTTCCAGCTTTCATGGAACTCGGATGTGTGAAGATGGAGAGATGTGTGAACCACAGGCTCCTGCAGAGTGCTCCTAATGTGCAGGAGGTGGAATGGAAGGAGAAAATGCTTCACATGTGCAGAAATATGGAACGATGTGTTGGGTGCCAATGGCCTCGGGCCACCCAGTGGATCTGGACTACAACCCTACCTGGCACCCACCAGGGTAGATAGAAAGAGATGTGGCAAGGCAAATGTGCAACTCACATTTCTGTCTCTGGCTGGGGCAGTCAATGTGCAGTGATAGGACGGTTGTGGAGGGGGCACCAATCACCAACTTCTGCCAGACCACAATCCACTATTTACCTTGGGCTGCCCACCTGGAGGTCACCATGTCACTGTGCCAACCTGTGTAGAGTGGGATGGGTGTGGAGGGGAAGATGAGTAACCTACATCAGTCTGTGGCTACTGCAGATTGTCCCATATGTGCTGGTGGGAGCTGGAGGTGTAGGGGGCAGAAACTGCCCGGGGTGCCCATCCAGTGCCCACCCTACACTGTGCTAGTCAATGTGAAGGGGCAGATATGTGACCCGCGTATTTGTCTCTGGCTCTGTCTGGGTGCTACTTAAGTGCAGTTGTGGAATAGATGGCACCAAGATTGTTTTATAATGTCTCTCTCTCTCTCTCTCTCTCTCTCTCTCTCTCTCATCTGCTCCCCCTATGGTGAAAGGAAAACTCTGCAGCACTGCTCTCTGTCCTGGTCATGGCACTCTTCCTGCCACTTTCTCTATCTCTTTATATGTGCTGTCTGCTCCACTGAGCTTCAGAAAGACAAACAGTGAGTCAGACTGACAGCAAGGTGCCAGAAGAATGAGTGGAAATAAAATGGATGGCAACTGAGCTCAGGCACACACTGTATACACTTCTCTGTTGTGGGGGTGGTGGTGACACCATCTCTGACTGAAACAGATTGGACCTGCACATATATGCTGCACTGGAAGCAGCTCTCGCTGTTGCTGTGTCTCTCTCTCGGGTGAGCGGGGGAAGGGGTGTAGACACTGCTAGGGGATAGACCACCCATTTAAATGAATCTTTGTTCAGGTGCAGGTCTGGGAGGCACCAGTCATCGTGGTTATGGTCACTACATTGCACTGCCCCCAATTTCACACTGCCAAGGGGGTGCTGCAATAGTGACAGCCTGTCACCTGGCGATCACTCTCATTCTGCTTACTTGCCACATCTCAGCATGTTGCTGTCACTGTTTGGGAGCTCTCTCTCTGCTCTGTCCATGACACTGGTGCCACTCACCACCTCTTTGGATCCTGAGCTCTGTTTCGTGGGGTGGGGGCAGCTGCTGCCTCTCCTTCTCGGTGTCTGTCCCTGCTGCCTGTGTCTCCCTCTCCCAACCATCCAGGGTTAAGATACAGCTCTGCAGGCAATGCTGCCTCACTTCTCAGCACTCTTGCTCCTTGTATTGTGCGGTAGAGTGGGGTGCACACTGTGGTAAAATGGACACTAGGGGATCCATGGGGTGGGTCAGTGGGTACCATCACAGAAAGCAATGCTCAGGCTAGGCATTATGGCACACATGAAGCACTGGACAGAGAGGAGCCCAGGGACAAGAACATAGAAACATAGAATTTGATGGCAGATAAGGACCGCTTGGCCCACCTAGTCTGCCCATTTTCCTACCTAACAGATAAGCTGCAGATCCTAGTTAACCAACAGCTTACTTCCTCCTACCCCCCACTAGGACTGCCTTATGTCTGTCCCATGCATTCTTGAATTCCCCCACTGTTCTTGACTCCACGACCTCCTCAGGGAGGCTCTTCCATGCATCCACAACCCTCTCCGTGAAAAAATACTTCCTCACATTACCTCTGAGCCACCCCCCCATCTTCAAATTGTGCCCCCTTGTTCTTGCACATCTCTTTTTCTGAAAGATGCTACCCTCTTGGACTTTGTTGATTCCCTTGAGGTGCTTGAAGTTTCTATCATGTCTCCTCTCCCTTCTTTCCTCAAGGGTATACATAATAAGCTCCTTTAGTCTTTCTTCAGTATGTCTTCTAGTGCAGACCCTGCACCATTTGGTTGCCCTCCTCTGGACAGCCTCCACTCTGTCTATGTCTTTGCGGAGATGGGGTCTCCCGAATCTGCACACAGTATTCCAGATGGGGTCTCACCAACTGTCTGTACAGAGGGATAACAACTTCTTGTTTTCTACTATTGATGCCTCTTCCTATGCATCCCAGTATCCCCCCAGCCTTCCTTACTGCCTTCTCACATTGCTTGCCCACCTTTAGGTCATCTGATATAATTACCTCCCAGGTCCCTTTCCATTTTTACTGTTGTCAGTGTCTCACCTCCCCTTGTGTACTCTTCCCCTGGGTTTTTGCTTCCCATGTGCATTACCTTGCACTTCTTTGCATTAAATCTGAGCTGTCATACATTTGACCATTTCTCCAACCTTGCCAAGTCCCTTCTCATCTTTTCGTCTCCATCTTGTGCATCAACCCTGTTGCAGATCTTTGTGTCGTCTGCAAAGAGACATACTTTTCCTTCCAGTTACTCTGCAATGTCACATAACGACATTAAAAAGGACCGGTCCCAGTACTGAACCCTGCGGTACCCCACTAGTAACCCTCCTTTCTTCACTGTGTACTCCATTTACTACTACCCTTTGCGTCCTGTTGCCTAGCCAATTTTTTATCCAGGCTACCACCTTGGGGCCCACTCCAGGATGGCTAACTTGTATTAATCTTTGTGTGGGCCTGTATCAAATGCCTTGCTAAAATCTAGGTAGGCCATGTCCACAGCCCTCCCTGGTCTATTACTTTGTCACCCAGTCAAAGAAATCTATTAGATTTGTCTGACATGACCTTCCCATTGTGAATCCATGCTGCCTTGGGTCCTGTGCCCCACTGGCCTCTAGGTACTCAACAGTTCTTTCCTTCAGAAGTGATTCCATCATTTTCCTACCACTGAGGTCAAACTAACTGGTCTATAGTTTCCTGCCTCTGTCCTGCTCCCACTTTTGTGAAGAGGAATCACATCTGCCCTCCTCCAGTCCTCAGGTACCACCCATCCTCCCATGATTTGTTAAAGAGTAGTCAGCGGTGTCACTAGTTCTACCCTTAGTTCTTTTAGAATTCTTGGGTGAATCCCATCAGGCCCCATTGCTTTGTCCACCTTCAATTTTATTAGTTCTTTCAGAACCCTTTCTTCTGTAAATGGACTGGTATCGACACCCATCTTCAGAGTGTTTCTCTTGTTTGGCTTAGGTACCTCCTCCTCCTCCTCTTCCTTTGTGAATACTGCGCAGAAATATTCATATTCAAATATTCAGTATCCTTGCTTTTTCACTGTCCCCCTCTACCCACATTCCCTCCCCTTTATTAAGCCTCAGTATCCCTTCTCTGGTCTTTCTTCACTCCCTAATGTACCTATAAAAGGTCTTATCCCCCTTCTTAACAGAATTGGCTATCCTTTCCTCGGTTTGGGCCTTTGCTATTCTGACTGCCTTCCCAGCCTCTTTCTGCTTTAACTGATAAAGTTCTCTGTCCTGCTCCTTCTGTGTTTCCTTATATTTCCTGAATGCTATCCTTTTCTACTTAACCTTCCCTGCCACCTCTTTTGAGAACCATAGCGTTTTTTCCTTCGTTGTGTTTTATTGATTTGCTTTACACAAAGGCTTGTTGCCTCTGTGATGGCTGTTTTGATTACTCCTCATTGTTCCTCCACCCCTCCTTCTTGCCTGTTTGCTAGTGCTTTTCTAAGGCACTCTCTCATTTTCCCAAAGTCAGCCCTCCTAAAGTCCAATACTCTTGCTTTTGTATGGCTTGATTGTATGGCTGTGTTTATCATGAACCACACTGTTTGGTGGTCGCTTGTTCCCAGATGGCTACCCACCTCTAAATCTGAGATTCTTTCTCTGTCCCCATTTGAGTGTACCAGGTCTAAGATTTCTCCCTCCTGAGTGGGTTCCAATACTAGCTGTCTGAGGCATGCCCCCTGTAGGGCATCAAGAATGACCCTGCTCTTGGATGTGCCTGCAGCAAAGGTGCTCCAGTTAACATCTGGCATATTCAGGTCCCCCATCAACAATATCTCCCCTTTTTCTGACATTCTAAGGAAGCCTTCTGTCATTTCCTTGTCCATTCCCTCCCCCTGAGATGTGGGTCTGTATACAACCCCTGTGCGGATTGTGGTGCCATTTTCTGTCTCCAGGGTGACCCAGAGTGCCTCATCTGCTCCCTGTTTACTCTTTAGTTCTGTTGCTTTGATCCCTTCTTTTACATAGAGAGCTACTCCTCCTCCTCTTTTACCCTCCCTGTCCCTCCTGTAGATTGTCTATCCTGGTATGTTGACACCCCAGTCATGGTTCTCTGTGAACCATGTTTCTGTGACTGCCACAATATCCAGGCAACCCTCTTCCATCAAGGCCACTAGTTCAGGGAGCTTGTTACACAGACTATGGGCATTGGTACTCATCACCCTCCACTTTTTGATAGCCTTACCTCTTTTAGCCCCATTCCTGTCCTTACTGCCTTTGCCTTTTTTTACATTTACCTCTGTCCTGCTCCCTAATAACTTCTCTAACCTTGGTGTTTACCTCACTAATTACCATGTTTTGTGGGGGAGGCTGGGATTTCCCTGCTCCTTTTCAGTGCCTCCCCCCTTGGCTAGTTTAAATGCTTGCCAATGAAGCATTTAAACTTCTCACCAAGGATCCTGGTTCCCCCCCGGGACAGATGTAGACCATCGCACCAGTATAGGTCTGCATCCCTCCAAGTGGCTCCCCAGTCCCCAATGAAGCCAAAACCCTGAGCTCCACACCAGTTTTTCAACCACTCATTGAATTCCCTTGTGAGGAGTGCCCTAGCATCACCTTTTCCATAGATAGGCAGCACCGCCGAGAAGGTTACCGTATGCGCTACTTGTCTAAGGCCCCTCCCCAACTCTACAAACTCCTCTTGCACTGCTTTGATCCCATTCCTAGCCAGGTCATTTGTCCCTAGGTGGACAATGACATCCAGCTCCCTCCCTCGTGCAGCTCCTCCCACGATCCTGAGGATTCGCTTCCTGTCCCTCCAAGCCATGGCACCAGGAAGGCACCTTACCTCCCTCTCCCCTTCCTCTCCCATTTCTACCCCCCTAATGATTGAGTCCCCCACCAGGAGTTGTTTCCTTCCCCTGTGGGGTCCCATGCCACCCTCCTGTGGGTCTCCTTTGTGAAGGTTCCCAGCATCCTCCTTGGTCTCCACTACAGGTGCCTCCGTAGAGGAACCACTATCCACCAGAAGAGCGAATGAATTGTGGAGAGGTACAGCTGGAGGGATGCAACTTTGTTCCACCACCATCTCCCTCCTTGAGCCCACCCTGGTCCAGCCACTCCTCATTCTTGGCAACCTCTGAGGTAGTGGCATTGGCCCTGGTGGTTCCTGGGTGGGGGAGGAGGTTTCACAAATCCTAGCCAGGTCAGCCTGGAGACAGGCAACCTCCTCTCTCAGACCAAAGAGGTGCCTTCAAATAGGGCAGCATCGCAGCCTCCAGAATGTCTCCCGGAACACTGCCGCCCCACAGCCATTGCACTGCACCACTCCTATCATGTCTTATTTTGTGTCCCCTCTCCTGTTTCTCTGTATGCTTACTCTCTCCTCTCCTTACATCTCTCACCCTTCCTGTTCTGGGACAGCAACTTCCTATCTTCTTTAGTAGCCTCCTTCTTCCTTACTCAATGTCAGACCACCAGCAGCTAGGGGGGAAGAGTGAGCTACTTTTTTCCTTTAGGGTTGACAAAACCAATGTTTCTCTATGATCCTTCCCTTCCTACTGCCAAACAGGAAGTTCCTGTTGACAGTCAGATCCAGTGGCTATAAAAGTAGAACTGGTTTAGGGTGGGTGGGATGGAGGGCAATTAGTAAGAAAAAAGGCTAGCAACAGGAAGTTGTAATTTGAGTCACCTGCTTTTATAGTGTCTAAGCCACACCCCCAATTAAGCTCTCTATCCTCCTACTGGTTTAGCAAAGTCAGCTGATACAATACCCTTCCCAGCAAAGAACACACACTGACTTTCTTTCTTTTCTTTCTTTTTTTAACCCTAAATAAGACCCCTTCTACTTCTAATAAAGTATCTGTCTACTTAATCTCAACAGACACTGACTCCTGCTGAGATATAAGTTTTAAATTAATAAGAAAATGTAGCTTTTTTAGTTAGCTGCTTTCTGCTCTACAAGCAACAAGGCTAGCAACACGCATTGTCATTCGCACAGAGACACAAACAAGTTAACTGCGGACATCTGTCTGGGGAATGATAAATAATATTTGTTTGTTCTTTACTACTAGGACTGTTTACTGCTTATAGCACAGAGAGTTAGGGATACGGTGTATGGCTAGTTACCTGGAGATCTGCAGGGTGGGTGGGGAGACAAGCAGTATGATCAGTAAGGGCATGAATGAAAGGAATGAAGTGCTCTCATTCAAGCACTTTGTTTCTTTCAACTAGAGAATGGATTCCAGGTGTGAAACTGTGACTAGTGTCACAGTCTGGTTGTATGCTCATTGGTCTGCCAGGGACAAGCCCACTGTAGATTGCTGTGCATTGGAATTATCCCTGCCACACCTCTGAAATGTCATTCTACCACAAGATGTTTCTTTCACACGCGCAAGGAAACATAAAAAAACTAGAAAGAATTTAGATAAGTGACTACCTTCATTTGAAAGGCATTTTTGCCTGAACAAAAAAATGTAAAATAATGCACTTGGGGTAGAGAAATCCTGGGGCAGAGTACACATGGATGGAGTGGTATTGACAACATTAAGAAAGCACACATTCCAAAAAAAGAGCTTTTACATACAGTTGATTACTGTTTAACACTATTTAGCATCTATGGCTGCCACTGTACATCTGATGCAAACCCATAATGACATTCCTCACTTAAAGCAAAAAGGGAAGGTGGAGGCTATAACTGACTCCTTGTTTTTGTGTTAAAAGGGTCTGTTTCTTTACAGCAAAAACAAGGAAAGGCATCACTTTTAAAAAGTGCAGACGAGCATGGGGACCACTTTTTTCCAGAGCATGCCACCACTGGCGGCTACCACTTCAAGACTGCTGCTATCCCCACCTAATACAATCTGGGGAAAAGCAGAAGTAGTCTACCAGCACTGAGATCAATATGGTTAAGGAACATTTGCCAGAAATTACTGCTTAGAAAAGAATGAGAAAGTGACTGTGATGACGAGCAAGTCCCAGACCAGATCTCTAGTTTGTTAATAGACTCCTCCTGAGTCTGATTTGTATGGCTGCATGGGCCAAGCTCCACGGATGTTATGCCATCATCAGATTTGTATAACAGCACTATGGAAGCACGTAACCAGACTGCTGTCTGATGTGCTGCCACAGTGCTCTGACATAGTTTCCAGTGATGCTGTTTATGCAGCCCTTCCCCCTCCACAGGCCGCATGAACATACCCACTTCCTGGTGCACTGCTTTTCTGTTCTGCAACTGCAGTACTGATGGACACTGTGTGCAACATGGGGATGCTGGCTTAAAGTGCACATGCATGATTATCGTGCATACATAATTATGTCAGCATTGCCATGTTGTGTAGGGCTGAGAACAGGGTAAACTACACATGTGTGAGTATCACACATACGCAGTACTGTAATTGCTGCAGTATTACTTACAGCTGACTCCGGTGCAGTGAAAGCACTGCATATACTTTTCCACGCTCTTGCCACTCCTAAAAGCTCTCCCACAGCCATATCAGCTCTGACCACAGCTTGTTCATTCTATGGCCTGTTCTCCCACTTCACAGATTGTCAGTCACTCTCTTCTGGACATCCCCCTCACACATCATTTCTCTCCAAATACCATACAATTCAAATGTACAATTCATGTAGTGTATACATAGTATAGTATAGTCTATAATATAGTGTGCTTTTCCTGGTTACTAATTTTCAAATAAATAAATAATATTTCAACAAAACATGCATGCTAATGATGGTAAACCTCCTTCAATCAGTTCAATGAGTTGAAGCAGCACTACTCGCCATCTACAACTCCTGCCTAGAATTCTTCTTGACTGCACAGACACACTGCACAGTTGTGCCCCCAAATACCATTTGTTTCACAAAATACTGCTCATACAGGCAAGTGGCCTCATTACATTCATTTCGACCAATGCGGCAGTGTAAATATAAATTAGTGATGATATTCATCTCCAAAAGCTGAAATTTGTTTTCAAGCAGAAGGATAAAATTTTCATTATCTCCCTGCAGTGTAGTTCTTCTCAATTAAGTTTTTTGATACAGAAACATTTATTTGAGTTTGACATGTTTAATTTTAATAATGTAGGCAGACTGTCACTTTGCTTTATATCCATCTCCTGCATCCTACGGCACCCTTTCAGTCTATGCAGCCGCAGTGCCTAATGTAAATGTGGAAATTGGAATCAATCACATGATAGCACTTCTGCTGCTGACTGAAAGACTAATAATAGTTAATTGCCTGCCATCATCTTTTAGTCTGCAGTGTAATACAATGTCTGTCTACCATGCTCCATTTTAAATTCCAAACCCCACTTCTCTACCTACAGTACACTAGCCACTGCTTCACTGACTAAAAGTACAAGCTGTTGTGAAAAACATTTCCAGTACCTATCTTTTTATTTTATAAGCCAGAATAGCTAGGGGCACTCACCTCTGGATTTGGAAGAAATGATGGGCATCTTTTTATTCTAGTCTAAGTAGGCCAGGAGGCAATACAGCATAGTGGTTAAGAGCATTGAGCTGCAAACCTGGAGACCTGGGTTTGAATCCCATTAGCTCGCACTTGCATACTGTGTGACCCTGAGCAAGTCACTTAACTTCCTTGTGCTCCCAGGTCACACCTGGAAACAAGCTCTGGCTTAGTGTTCCTTTCCTGGTTAAACAATTTCCCATTTTCCTAAGTGGACATACAAATGATTGCCAGTCTCATAACTGAAAAAGGCCACACTGTATCTGTCCCAGTTAATAGATTTTTATGATTATGCTCCACTAACCTGCGGTCCCTTGCTGGGGCATAAACATTATTTAGAGACAATTTTTGGCTAAGTGATAAACACAGAAATGCAAGTATTTATGTCTCCAGATTTTCATCTTAGCTTGGGAAGCTGGTTGCTTGCTGTGACATTTTAAAGAGGTTTAGTTCTATAAAACAATTACTTGCAATTGTATACTGGAGAGTTCTCTCTCTCTCTCTCTCTCTCTCTCTCTCTCTCTCTCTCTCTCTTTCTCGTAGAGTTCTTTCAGGGCCTGACCCTGTCCCAAACCTTAACCAGGAATTTCAGCAACAGTGTCTGTATCTCCCAGTCAGCACACTTGTGCCTTTTTCCAAGTCTTGAAAGACCCCACTGACCTGCTTGGCTGACAGACGTGCCACCCTGTCCGCTGGTGATGACCTTTAAATTTCACTTCAGTCCCTTGGATAACTAGCAGCAGTGCAGGAAGGTCACAGCAGCATTCTCACTGAACACTGCACTGTCCTGAGACTGGAGAATGGAGTTAGTCCCTCTTGACCCCCGACCCATCTGACTGTACAACTGACTGCATGTATCCATCCCATTCCTGTAGCAGTCACACTGAATTTCAAAAACTTCTAGGTGGAGATGATATTAGACAGGTTCCAACAGTGACCAGGAGCACAGTATCTAGGGTGGCACCAGCAGCACACCCATACTATGATAAACCACCCTATAGCCCAGCACAGCCTCCTTGTATCCAGCTGGGAGCAATAACAGAGAGGCAGTGGTGGTCCCCTTGTGGGTCCCACTGTGTAACGGGTTCTCCTCAGCACACCTACTTTTTCAAGACATGGAATTCAGAGTCCACAGACAAGAGGACACTGAGACTCACGGCTGATGAGCTGAGCAAGAGAAGCTGAAGTAATAAAAGGCAAGTTAAGCAGCTAGCAGGCTGTGTCTAATCAAGAAGGTGCTGGCCCTGCACATCAAAGCCCCAAATTTCTTAAAATTCTGCCAGGACTGTGAGCAGGGAGAGCTGATAAGTGATCGTGATCAGTGAGAAAACTGTTTCTGTATTTTCTCTGCCTCTGGGCTTCACAGTCTCTTGTGTTGTGATCAGGCTGTATGTTATTTGTTAAAGATGTGCAAATTAAAGACAAGATAGACAAGAGTAATCAGGATGGGGGTGGGGGGGCTTCAAAAGGATTGTGTGCATGACCCACTACAGCAGCTTTCCTATGGTGGAGGAAGGCAGTCTAGGTGGCTACTTCAAAGGGCACTTTTGATAAGCTGTGGAAGAAAATGAAGGGGTGCTTGCCCACCCCATGCTCCCACAGCTTTTTGCACCCATGAGTGGTTTTGTGGGAGCTGTGGAGCATCCTGGGTATGGGTACTGTATTTAGTTAGTGTTTTTGTAAATTTAATGTGTTGGTTTTATTTTCTTATATTGTCTGTTAGTTTGTCACATGTGTAGCTGAACACTGCATTTCCAAATGTGAGTGCTACTGGATTTGTGGCACCACTTGTTAGTTGCTGAGAGTTTGATTTTGACAGTATTTTTCCTCAGTGTAGTCTGTTGTTTCTTCTGGTATTCTGCTGTATATTCCTATGATATTTTTCCTGCTCTTGCAGTAGTTTTTAGCCTTTGCTTACTACTCCTATGCACCTACACCTCATGCTGAGAACAGACAGGACAGGTGTACTGCTCTGAAGCTTCATTCAGCTGTTTGGTATCCTGCTGTATTAGATGTCATCTGATATGCTGCTTAGGATCAGTGCCAAGTTTGAGCTTTGCTGCCAACTGAATAATTCTAATTTATTTGCTGGGGTTGCCAGTGTAATTTTGCAATATGGAAGCTGGCAGAACCAGCATCCTACTTTGAAGTCATGCTGCCAACTGAATAATTCTGATTTATAATTTGCTGGGGTTGGCAGTATAACTTGCAATATGGAAGCTGAAAGGACCAGCATCCTATGTTGAAGTCAAGATCAGCTTCTTGGTTTACACTTTATTAGCAGAAACTAGCATGTCTGGAAAGGTTTACTTCAGTCTATAAAACTGCATCACACACTGCATGTGAGCCACAGTACAGGTTCATATCTTCAGCATTTAGCAGTGAACAGACTCATGTAATTAATGTGTCCTAGACTTGGAATGTTGTAGAGTATTTTTATATGTACTCGTAAAGTGATATCTGCTAACTGTACAATTAGATGACCCTAGGTCAACTGTCCTGTGGAAACAATTTCGGAAGATCAGGGCCTATAGAAACCCATAATGTGATGGCAGATAAAGGTCGCTGGGCCCACCCAGTCTGACATTTGTTTTACCTACATTTAATGCTGATGATCTGCTACTGATCTACAGCACCATCTTGCTAAAGGGAGATTGTGCTTTCTGGTATATATGCGATGTCAGTGCAGTAACAAATGGTAGATGCCTTATCCATATTTGCTCATATATAAAGGAAATAACTATGCACTCCTGCTGCATGGTACTGCATCTGCACTGCACTTACACACTTTAATGAAGGCACTATGAAACAAGTTCCTCACTGCTATATTTGCATGCATGAATCAAGCAGTACTTTGGACCACATCAGAACTGACCTACAGTATGTAATGAAAAGACTATAATATTTTCTGTCTGCTATATTTAATTGCATATACTGCATCAATTACTGCACTTTACCAGGACTGACATGAACTTACTATTGAGGGATGAATGTTATGCAGTTAAAAAAGTTCCTTTTTTTTTAATTTAGTATACTTTATTGAAAGTCAAATAATGACCGGACATACAGGTTTCAACAATCATCATGAAACACACATATGTAGTCCGCTGCACAATTTGCATATTGAATATTTTACAGATATAGATATAAAATTCCTAACACTACCCCCACCTCCCTTTCCCTCTCCCCCAGTCCCACTCTCCCCTCCCCTTTTTCCACCAGAGACATCTGTGTGAGTCAGTGAAAGAAAAAGAAGGAAAAGAAAAGAAAGGAAGATGCTCCTTCTGAAGTGTTATGGGAGACACCCTGTTTGGATGCTTAGACTAATGGTGTAAGAAGTGGTGCCTAATACCCATAGGGGAAATACCTTTAGGTTATACTGATTCCTCAATAGTTTACTGTATTGCCAAAAGGGTGTATAAGGGTTCCCAGACCCAGTTGTACTTTGGTAGGTTGTTAGACATACTAGCTATTGTCCGCTCTGTCTGTAAAGCAAACATTATTTCCTTAAACCACTCAATATAGCTTGGGGTAATCTGGTCTTTCCAGTGCCTAAGTATTATCTTTTTGGCACAGGCTGATATTAGGACCATATGTGGACACTCATTGCCCACAAGTTTATCTGTATATTCTCCTATAATACAAACTCCAAGACTGAATTTCTGTGAAAGGCCAAACAAGAGGTCTAGTCTATTTCAAATGGTAGCCCAAAACAGGGAAATATTCTCACATGACCGTAACATATGTAATAGTGTACCAGGCTCTTTCCCACATTTAGTGCAAAGGTTCGATGATAAACAACCCATTTGATGCAATCTGAAGGGGGTATAATAGAGGTCATGATTAATATGGAACTGCATGTACCTGTAATGATCCCAACATATCATACTATAGAGGTGTTTCCATATTTGAGTCCAATTCCTTGATGGAGAGTTGGGGGGAAGGGCTTGATCCCTCCAATAGAACCGTGGTACATCTCCTGGGTAAAAAAATGACTGTAGGTAGTGATATGAGCATGAGATCAAGTGGGTTTTGGGAAGCAAATTCAGGTATGGGGAAACTGCATTTTGAAGAGGTGATCCCCACGGACCTTTGCCCAGGATTGTATGTAGCATGTGTGTGATCTGAAAGTATTTGAAAACCAAGCCTCTGTTCCAACCATAAATGTTACTGGCTTACTAGAATGTCATTAATTGTTGGTGAAGTATTAAGTCTTCCACCCTACTCACTTTCATGTTGGGCCAGAATTTATCTCTGGAAAGAATCTTGCCTGATATCTGAAAATTAATGTTCCCAAATAGTGATTGAGAGCTATCTTGCATTGAATTCACTTTTAACAGCTTATTTAGCTGTGCTTGGGACATGAGGTAATCTCCTAATGACATACTCTGTAGCTGAGTAGGTAACTTTTTCTTCGGGATGAAGGGTAGGGTCCCAATATCTAAACCATAATTGGAGCATAATGTGGTTTTAATTTCCACCCATACAGGGGTATATAGATCTGCTGTGTGTTCCTGAGGATGTGTGTACCAGTAGATAGACCTCACTAGATGTATTGCCAGGTAGTACAGGTATAAGTTGGGGTCTTGTAATCCCCCATCCCTTTTGTGGCACATTAGCTTAATGTAAGCCCTTCTAGCTTTCTTGCCCTGCCAGAGGAAGTTAGTTATCATTCTGTTTATTTGGGAAAACCAGCTTTGGGGTAGGAACTTATTGAACATCTGGAGGGGGTATAACAAACAGGGTAGAATATTCATTTTAATAATACTGAGCCTTCCCCATAGTGTCAAAGGTAGTGTTTTTCATCTATTTATATCCAGCTTGGTGTTGGCTACCCCTGACCCATCTGACTATACAACTTTATACAAGATTATTCTATCTGATCCTCCGGGAGGAGGTGCTGAGGACTATTCCCAGATATTTCAAGTTGTCCTTTATCCATATGAGGCCCAAGTGTTGCAGGACAGCTTTATTGGTATATTTATTGAGTGGCATCACCTCAGTTTTGTGTAAATTTAGTTTGTAATTGGAAACTGCACTAAACTGTGAGATTAACTGTAAGGAAGCAGAAAGGGTCTTAGCACTGGAAGAAATGTGCATTAGTATCAATCAATCAATCAATCAATCAAAATCTTTATTTATTCAGGCGAGCATCATTAAGCATAGCTCATTTACAAGATGGAACTGATTGGTCTTAACAATATAAGGTTACAGTTTTACACAAAAGACATGGTACTGATTGAACACAAATACAAAGATTTATGAACGAAACAGGTATACAAATATTTACATATGTACAAGGCAAAATTGACATTTGACCTAGATTATATTAAAAGGAAAGAAACAAACAGTACTGGAGGGATAAAGCTAGGTAATGGGACTTGGGGGTCATTTTGTACATAAGTAGGTTGGAGAACAAGCTAGAAAAACAGAAAATAGGGTAGTGTAAAGGGGGTAGGAAAAGAGGGGTGTGAGAGGACTAGCCTTATGGAAGCAATTGCATGATTCTGGGAAAGACTAGTGTACAGTTTTTGAAGGATGTTAATGGAATGAGGGTCTCCAATTTCAAGGTCTTTTGAAGAGCATTCCAGATAAGTGTTAAGGAATAGCTGATTGCAGCCCTTCCATACCAGGTGCAGGTAATAGGAATCTTCAGCATGATGAGTTTATTGATCCTTAGGGTGTAAGGCCTGGATGTGATCTGGCTGAAACAATCTAAGATGTAGGAAGGGAGTTTGTTTGTCAGAGCTTTGTAGATCCAGACAGCAGCATTTTTGTTTCTTCTATGGTGTAGGGATGTCCAACTGACTGCATTGTAGAGACAGCAATGATGGGTGCTGGAGGGAAGATCTGTAATGAATCTAATAGCTCTATGATACAGGGTGTCCAATTTATTTAAATGGGTGAGGGAACAGTGACCATAAAGGAAGTCAGTGTAATCAATGAGGGATAGGAATGATGCCAGGATTAACCTTGTTTGGAATCTCTGGTCAGGTAGTGTTTGATCCTATAAAATAGGCCAAGTCTTTGTCTACTTTTCAGGAGCTCTTCAATGTGGCTAGTATAGTCAAGTTTATTGTCAATCCAGACTCCAAGATATTTGAATTTGTCCATATTCCAGATTTTCACCAAGGATGGTAGATAATTGTGGGATGGTGAATGATGGGACAGCGGAAGAGAAGCTCTTGGTGGCAAAGAACATAGCTTTGCTTTCTTGGCATTTAGTAGTAGTTTCTTTTCTAGTAAATTGTGCTGTAGGAGGGAGAACTCAGACTGTAAAGCTCAGGCTTTTGATGGTGAGGGATTACTGACATATAGTACAGTATCATCTGCAAAGAGGTGATATTAGATTGTGAAAGATTGGAGTCAATATTGTTGATGTAAATGGCAAAGAGGATGGGGCCCAGGATGGAACCTTATGTACACCTCTTAGGAGTGGTTTAGTAGATAGGTCACCTTCATTTTTATCAGTTGTATTCTTCTGGAGAGATAGCATTTGAACCATTTAAGAGAGAGTGAGTCAAGGCCTATGGAGTTCAGAGAGGAGATTGTAGTTCATGGTCCACAGTGTCAAAGGCTTTGCTTAGATCCAGAAACACAGCACAGGTGTTACTCTTTTTGTCTAAGGCAGTCTGCCAGTCATTTGTAACTTTTGCTAAGGCAGAGATGGTGTGTGTATAGATCTAAACCCAGATTGAGCTGAGTTAAGGAGATTATTGGTGTCAAGGTAGGCACTTAACTGGATGTTCACTAACTTTTCAAGCATTTTGGACAGTACTGGTAAGATGGAAATGGGCCTATAATTGTTGGGGTCCATGGGATCACCTGCCTTAAGTAGTGGAAACACTTGAGCTGTCTTCCATATTGAGGAATAGAACCAGTGGCTAGGGACAGATTGAAAAGGTGAGTGAGGGGGGCAGCTAAGGCGTGCAATGCTACTTTTAGAAAGTAGATCCAGAGAGTCTGCACCTGCGCTTTTAGTTGTATCTAGTTGGAATAGTAGGTCTTCTACTTCTTTTAAAAGTATTGATTTGAAGGAGAATGTGGAAGCAGCCTTTTGTCCCTCAGTAGATTGTAAGTTTAGTGATGACCTCATTAGATTTGCAGGTGAGGAATCGAAAGCTAGTATGTTGTCCACATAAACAGACAGTTTATATTCTCTCTTACCTATTCTTCTTCCAGAGATGTGCAGTGAACAGTTGAGCTTATGAATGAGAGGTTCTAAGAACAAATTAAATAAGTATAGGGAAAGTGGACAACCTTGTCTTGTTCCTTGATACAGGGAAAAGGATGGACAGGGAACCATTACAGGAGACTCTTGCTATTGGTGAGGAGTAAAGTACTTTCACCCAGCGATTAAATGCTTGGGGAATATGATATTTAGGTAAAATAGAAAATAAGTAGACCCAAGAGACCCTATCAAATGCTTTCTCTGCATTCAGGGAAATCAAAGCAGCAGGTACTGAGGAATCCCTGGACGAAAAGAAAAGGTAGGATCATTTCCTGAAATGATCTGCCAAGAGCCTACCTCTAACAAACCCTACCTGTTCTCTGCTGATCAGGGAATCCCAAACCAGGTTTAACTGATTTGCCAAGATTTTGGCTAAGATCTTAATATCACCATTGATAAGTGAGACTGGTCTATAGTTTGTGACTTTGAGCAGATCACAGCCTGGTTTAGAGAGTACAATAATTATTGTGGTGGTCAGTGAATGATCTGATATCCCTGCTTTAAATATGTATTTAAAAGTGTCTAACAGGATAAGGTCAAGTTGGTCTTTAAATTCTTTAAAAAATTATCTATAGGTAGTGATTCTATAGCCGTATGGATTTCATTAATAGTAAGGGGGGCCTATAGTATAGCAGCTTGAGAGTCAGAAAGCTATGGGAGGTCAACATCATGGAGAAATAAGTCCATTTGCGTGGCAGAGAAGGGAACTTGAGGTGGGGCATACAAAGCTTGATAATATTGTTTAAAGGATTCCACTATATCCTGGGGGGAAGTGCAGAGTTGCCCCTCACATGTCAAAATAGAGAGAACTATTCTGTCCATTTCCTGTGAATCGAACCTCAGGGCTAGCAATTTCCTTGCCCATTCCCCTTGGTCAAAATAAGAAATTTTAGAGCTGAGTATTAAATGTTCAGCTTTTTCTCCAATTAGCCTGTTATAATGAGCTCTCAAGAATTCTAGTTGTGGGGGAGACTTCATGATGCAGGGTACCGGGTAGTAGCTCCTCTTAGTTGCTCCAGCCTCCAGACTCTCTATTTTCATCTTTTGCTCCCACAAAACCTCCTTAAGCCCTCAGTAACTACTCCACAACTCTTTCTCAACACCCTGGGTATCCACATGGTGTTTCGTCATTTGGATGGATTTCCCTATGAAGAAGGCACTGCAGAAGCACACTCCTCCAGCTACTCCTGAGAAGGCCCCGAAGAAATCACGGGCCTCGGGTACTTCAGAAAGACCAGAGAACTTGAATCTTGCTATGGATCAGGAGCCGTTAACCGTGAACAGGTTTTTAGAGGAATTTAAGCCCTTCTGGGAAGAAATAAAGGACATTTCTACAGAGCTTAAATCACTAACCAAGAAAATAGAAGAGGTTTCTTCAGCTAGCTCAGATAATACTGCCCATATTTGTTCGCTGGAGAAGTGGGTAGAGAAAATTGATCCTGGGCTTGTATCAATGCAGTGAAACTTGCTCATCTGGAGTTAAAGTTAGAAGACCTTTAGGGTCGCAGCTGCAGGAACAATGTAGTTATCCTCGGGCTTCCAGAGGGAGAAGAGGGCCAGAACACCATTGGATTTGTCCAAAAGTTGGTTGAAAAGATTGCTGGCCCCTCTCCCTTTTGTGCCAAGTATATCATCGAGAGGTTACATAGGTCCTTGCAGCCAAAGCCTACCCCTGGAGCACAGCCTCATCCCATTATCTGCCAATTTTTGAACTTTTTAGAATGACAGCATTTTCTGGCAAAGATAAAGGAGTTACAGGAAGTCAGATGGGAAAATGCAAAGACAAGGATCGCCCAAGATCTACCAGGTTCAGTCAGGCAGAAACATACAGCATTCCACCCCATTGTCTTAAAGATTACTGCCACGGCGCTCAGGTTTAAGATGGGGTACCCAGCCAGGCTGCAAGTGCAAGTGGCTGGTACCTGGTTATCTTACGAAGATCCAGAGGCTGCACTTGCGGGGTTGAAAACAGCCCTGCCTGATTTATTCCACAATCCATGATCAGTGCCATTTGGGCTGAAGATGTCCGAACTGGAGAGATGCTATTGTTCTTGGATAAGTAAAATGAGAAGAGTGTCACTGCCCGTTTTGGTTCCAGAGAGCCTGCTACTGAAGGCTGAAGGGACATTATGTTGCTGCGTTTTTCTTGTTTTGTACAGCATTTAGTAGTTTAATATGTTTTTGGTGCAGCTTATTTTCTCAGTGGGTGGCTGCATTTTAAGGGCAGATTTATTTGATTTAATGTTCCTTCTAGACTGTGCTCGACATGTGCTTAATATTATAGGTACTAGGTAGGCTCAGGGTCAGTTTTATTTCCCAGGCTTTTCTTCATACAGGGTATGGTTGTGCGCTTTTGTCTTCGTATCGCTAGAGGGAGCTCCAGACATCCAATGCGCAGCCCAGGGCAGTTAGATTAGCCGGGAAGTTACTTTCAAGGCAGAATATTTTTACCAGATGCCTGGAATTACTTAACATATTTTACAGTAGGGCAGGTGGTTTAGCTACTGTCATGGCTCTGAGATGGTCATGTTTTACTTTCAACTGCCGGCCATCTTCAGTATGCATATACCTGTGCTTACTCTCCAGGCTATTAGTAGCTGTCATATAAACTCAGAATATAATTTGGATCTCTGGCTTCAAAAAGCTGAGCATTTCCCTTTGGCGATCTGAGGTTTACACTTAAAGTGTTGCTGGTTGAAATGCTGAATTTACTGTTTTATACAGTATATTCAACTGTTGCCTGTCTTTCATATGGAATGGTTATAGGATCTGTTTGGGTTTATAGGGGTAATGTTGGGAGGCTGGGGGGAGGGAAAGAGAAGCGGTAGTTTGTTGATCGTTGTTTGTGACAGTGAGGGAGGTAGGGTGGGTGGGGTTATGATTAGGTATAAAGGAACCGGCTTACCAATGTTATGTTATATGGGGGATTATAATGGGGGAGGATACAGTATGGGATTGAGTCTGGGTGGGAGGGAATGAGATTGGGAGGGTGGTACAGCAGTAATCAAGGGGTCCTGGTTCTTTGATACCCATTGTAGTAACATCTGGATATTATATATGCGTTTGCTTATTACTAGATTAGATGGTTAGTAACATCAACTTTGCAACCTGGAATGTGAAGGGGATAAGGAAAAAGCCTAAGCAATATCAGGTGCTTAAACACCTGAATCTGTTGCGATCTCAGGTTACGTTTTTACAAGAATCCCACCTGTTAGACTCCGGAGCTTTACAACTCAGGAGACAACAGGTGGGGCAGATTTTTACTGCTGTGGGGTCCACTAACAGTTGCGGAGTCATGTTAGTTGTCAATAGAGGCATTCCCTTTATCTCCACGCAGGTCTTCAGGGATCTGGGTGATAAATATGTGTTAGTTCAAGGCACTCTGTGCTCCATGCCACTATTACTTTGTAGCATCTATGGGCCCAACACTGATGACCCTGGTTTCTTTATGAAGCTTATTACCATTATACTTCCCTTGCTTCCTATCGCGATTGTAATGGGAGGGGACTTCAACTTAGTATCGGACACTAACATGGACAGGTCTGGCAAGGTGTTGAGGGGACTTTCCCCTGGGCAGAGAGCATTTAGGGACTTATTGGATCAATGTGGGTTATGCGATGTATGGCGAGTGTTGCACCCTAATACTAGGGAATACACGTTTGTTTCACCAGTACATGGATCGCATTCCCGCATTGACTATTTATTAATATCCCAATTGCTCTTGCCGGGGGTTACGTCTGCTTCAATTCAGCCAGGCCCCTAATTTGATCATTTTCTGGTGGTATGTAGCTTGGCTTTCCTTAATATCCCTAAGAAAGAGACTCAGTGGAAATTAAATGAACAATTATTAAAAGATGCTCGGTTCTTCAACCTCGTGAAAGAGCAGATCGATCTGTTTCTTTCAACTAACTCAACAGAAAGTATGGCACCGGATATATTATGGGGCACTTTCAAGGCCTATATGAGGGGGATTCTCATCAGTCTAGCCACAAAGAGGTAAAGAACCCAAGAGGTGGAACTACTATCTTTATTGACCCAAGTGCAGTCCTTAGAGGCCAACTTAACTTCCAGTACCCTGGAGGAGAATAGGCGGAAGCTCTTGATAGCTAAATATAGGTATTTAGATTTGTTGTGGGAAAAGGCAGAGTTAGCCATTATCCTCACTAAAGCTAGCTACACCGATCAGGGAGAAAAGGCGGGACGTTTACTTGTTTTAAGGTTAAAACAGCAGGGATCAGCAAGATTTATCCCTCCTGTGAGGGTTCAAATGGATTGATCCTTGAGGTCATCCCCATCAGAGATTGTGCAGGAGTTTGTGTTGTATTATGAGCAACTATACAGGGACATGGATAGGGATAGTCCTCCTCCTTTAGAGACATTGGAGGCTTATTTCCGGGACTCTCATCTCCGCTCCCTGTCAGTTTCGCAGAGGAAATTTCTGTCCTCCCCTATATCCTTGGAGGAAATAACGGAGGTAATAAAGGCCCTACCCTTGGACAGAGTCCCAGGGCCGGACAGTTTTCCCTCGTTATTTTATAAAGTCTTTTGGGAACAGTTGGTGCCAGTACTTCATCAGCTGTATCTCCACATTGTCTCAGGGGTAGCCATTGATACCTAT
Source organism: Neoceratodus forsteri (assembly GCA_016271365.2). Taxonomy (NCBI): domain Eukaryota; kingdom Metazoa; phylum Chordata; order Ceratodontiformes; family Ceratodontidae; genus Neoceratodus; species Neoceratodus forsteri. The sequence goes on from CM028131.1 coordinate 934,827,422, forward strand.
CTTTTTGAAGCTTTGATCGTCCTTCTCCCTAAACCTGACAAGGATCCCGAGCTGGTACAGAGTTATAGGCCCATATCCCTTTTGAATCAGGATATTAAAATTCTCTCGAAGTTATTAGCCGATAGGATCACCCTGGTCCTTCCGGACCTGATTGGCATGTCACAGGTGGGATTTATGAGGGGACGTTCATCATCAGATCACCTATGTACCCTTTCACATGTCTTCTCGGCATCCAGGGATGCCACCTTTCCTGCCATGCTGGTGTCCCTGGACACCGAGAAGGCATTTGATCGTGTGAACTGGAACTTTTTATTTCAGGTTCTCAGGGCATTTGCTTTTCCCCCCATGTTCATAGACTGGATCCGAGCCCTATATCGGGCCCCCTCTGCTAGGATTTCAGGCAATGGGGCATTTTCTAAACTTTTCCTCTTACATTCGGGAACAAGGCAGGGTTGCCCCCTTTCTCCTCTTTTATTCAATTTATATTTGGAACCCCTTATCCGAAATATTTTAGATAATTCGGATATACAAGGCATACCGATAAGGAATAAAGGTAGTGAAGATTACGGCATATGCCGATGATCTTCTTCTCCATTTGTCCCATCCAGTTACATCCATCCTGGCCATGTTAATGGAGATTACCAAGTGCCTTTTTGAATTCTAAATTAAATGCCAACAAGTTGTCCATTTTTCCCCTTAACCACAAGGTCTTTAAGAATGATATTACCCCTTTTGGATTGTGTTGGTCACCCCGTGTTCTTAAATATTTGGGTATCAGACTGACACGAAATTCTTCTTCATGGTTTAAAGAAAACCTGGATCCCCTTTCCCAAGTGATCATTCAGGACCTTGATAGATGGTCGAAGCTTCCTGTCTCATTATGGGGCTGTATTAGTATAAGTAAAATGAACTTATTTCCCCACCTTTTTTATCCTCTATTGCATCTTAACTCATTTATCCCATTATCCTGGTTTCAGAAAATGCATAGAATTATTACCAATTTTATCTGGTCTAACAAACACCCCCAGCTGGCATACTACAAGCTGGCGGCTCCAAAATTTGAGGGGAGATTGCAGATTCCTCACCGGGCAATCTATTACTGGGCTAGCCATTTAGCAAAATATCTTAAGTGGGTGAATCTGGGACCCGAAGGATTGAGGCCGGTTTGGCTTAATATTGAATTAGATTGCATCCAGGCTATGAACATGGACCCCCTGACCATGTTTTATGCTAAGATTTCCTCTTTACAAGAAGGTCGTAAATGTCCGACCCTTATGACCTCCCTAAAAATGCATGCACAGCTCTGTTCCTTTTTGTGCTACAATCCGCAGTTGGATCTGTCTCAGTCCATATGGAATTCCCCGTCCTTTACTATAAATAAGCAGAGGATTCCCCCATGTGGTTGCCCCAAGTGAGGGTAGGGACGGTATCCACCTTCCTGGATGGAGAGGGGGCATGGCTCTCTGTAACCAACATTATTCGAAAATTTAATATCCCAGTAACCCCTCACTTCAGGGTTTTTCAACTAAAGCATCTCCTTACTACTGTATTGGGCAATACCCCTTCCCGTCCGCTGGCCTCTTCCTTGATATCCAAGCTTTCTTCCTTATCAGGACCCGCTAAGGTTATCTCAAAAATGTATCAAGTCCTGTTTCGTTGGCGGTATGGAGGTTCCCACGGTCCTACCACGTTCTGGGTTTCTTTTTTTCCCCAGCATACCTTCAACTGGCCTGTACTATGGAGGTATTGTCATAAGTATGTGTCACAGGACAGACTACATCTTATGCAATATCATATTTTACATAATATGTATTATACCCCAGTAAAACTGGTGAAATGGGGCCTTCTTGAATCAGAACTGTGTACCAGATGTTCCCAGGAAAAGGGAACACTCCTCCACATATTCTGGTCATGTCCCAAGATAACCCCACTATGGGATGCAATTAAAGCTAAATTGGACCCCTTGCTGGGTTTGCAAGATTGCTTTACTCCCAAAATTTGCCTGTTGGGAGATCTGACTCCTATAAAGATTAAAGCTTGGAGATTTCACACGTCTATGATAACATTATCTGCTAAAAAAATCATACTTAAGCATTGGAAGGATGATGTTAGCCCATCATACCAGGAATGGATTCATGAAATCCTTGCTAATCTTCGTACTGAGAAAGCTATAGCGAGTCTCTATAATAGGCAACGGAGCTATAAGAGTATCTGGGATCCCTTTCACACCCTAATCATGGTTGGTCTGGATAAATGAGTTGTTGACAATTGCTTATCTCAGCTACATCAAGGTTCACTGCAACATGGTATTATACTACAATGTTTTAGTATACTGCTGTATGGGGGGAGGGGTAGGGGAAGGGGGAAGCATATGTCTGTTCCTATATTTTAATAAAGTTTAAATTGGAAAAAAAAAGAATTCTAGTTGTTCCCAGTCCTCTATTGGTGAAGCAGGAGATAAACTAGATTCCTTTTATTGGATATTCTCTAGTATTGAGGAGATTGAAGCCCCTAACTGTTTTTTACATTTAGTAGCCCAACGAATGATTTCCCCTCTAAGCCCACATTTTAAGGATCCCCATAAGAAGTCAAGCTTGGCCATAGAGGGTGCATTGTTCTCCATGGAAGATGTTATAAAGGTTTTAAGGTGGTCTTGAAAATCTTTGGATTTAAGCAGTTGATTGTTAAATTTCCAAATCCTGTCTCTGACTAGAGAGGGAACTAGATCGATTCGAACTATTATGGGATGATGATCTGATAAGACTTTCGGTGAGTAAGAACAGGAGTCTATTCGCTGAAGATGTTTTACTTCTATCAGGAAATAATCAATCCTGGAATAGGTACGGTGAAGTATTGAATAGAAGGAGTATATTCTACCGTCTGGGTTCAGAGTTCTCCAAGGTTCAATTAAACCTAGGGAATTCCCCTAATGCCTTCTGGCTTGGGGTTTGGATTTGCCTCGAGCATGCTGATCTAAGTGATTATTCAAAACCATATTCCACCCCCCCCCCCAGTATCATAGGCAGTGAGGACCAGGATGAAAGTGTTGCAATTATGGTGGAAAAGAAAGATGGGTCATCACTGTTCGATCCATAGATAGCGCCTAACACTATTTCTAGGTGACTCAGCATTGGCCGGAGTAGAATATATCAACCTGCTGGGTCTGTAACTTCCTGAAGTAAACAAAACAGTAACCTTCATGCAATTATGATGGCCACCCCTCTTTTTTGTGAATCTATTCCTGAATCATATACTTGCCCCACCCAGGGCCTCCTTAACTGAAGGACCTGGGATGGCTACAGGTGAGTCTCTTGCAGGAAGGCAATATCTATTTGCAATTTTTGTAGGTGGAACAACACTTTCATCCTTTTGTTGGGTGTCTGTCCTTTTATGATCCAGGAGCAAAAGTTATAAGTAGCCATATTCCTGATTAATTTCTAGTAGTATTAATAGCGTAGTCATTATATGGCTAGGCTTAAAGCAAAATAGACAGAAGAAAGAAAACTGATAGAGCTTGACCCCTGATTTCTGGTGGAAAACCCTCCCCCCAAGCTGATCCCTTATGGTACCCTTAACTTCCCCCTGCCATCCCCCCACCCCAGATGGTATATTGCCTTTAAATGATTTGATTGTAACATGCCCCCTCTGTAGGGACCTCATAAATGTCCATATTTTTGTTGTAGTGGTGTAGTGCCTTAGATTTAGCCCCAGTTGAGGTCCCCACCCCAAGAACTGATGCATAACTGCTCACCTACTAGTGGCCCTCCCCCCCCACCCTCTCCCACCATTAACCTTAACTATCTAATTTAACAATTGTAGTATACAAAAACAGTGCACTGCAGTATTAACAAATTATTGCTTGCAACTGCTTGAAAAAAATATAACACTGAATTTGTCTCATGAACAGAAAAAAATAAACAATTACTGTTTACCGATTTGATTTTGTAATGCAGTAGCTGAATAAATGGTATTATTAAGATTTAATATTGGTGAGACTTTTCCTGTCCCTAAAACTTGTATCTGGACCTCCGTTTCCTTAAAACAGCATGGGGAGGCCAAATAAAAGCAAACAGATATGGCAGGAAAAAGATAACTGTTGTATGCCACTTTGGGACTAACTTAGATTTGTGTCAGGCCATAGCATGACCGATTTATATGCTGGCCATAACAAACTAAGTCCAATGTTGACAAATCACAATCCACCTAGGCCTATATTATTTAGCTATATAGTACCTTTGGGGTTGATTTAGAACTTGAAGGAAACAAAAACTTAAAGCAGTTTCCTGCCACAGGTCGCTTTACTGACCCATATGTAATACCTCAAAGGGCATCTGCAAATTAAATACTTGGTTTGCAACATTTTATTTCAACTAAATGAGTACAATATAAGAGTAAATTTGTGCCATTAACTGAGGCAAATAGAATGTTACTGATTACCAATTTGGTTTTATAATGCAATAGCCAAATAAACTATATTTAAGACTTAAGATAGGTGAGACTTTCTCTCTACCTAAGACCTGCATTTAAATCTCAATGTCCTTTAAGCCACAGAAGGAAGCCAGGAAGGAATCCAACTAAAATCACGGCAGGAAGGAAACACCTAGTATAAGCCACTTTGGTTCTAACTTGAGTATATGTCAGGCCACAGCATGCCCGATTTATGTGTGGGCTATAACAAATAAAGTCAAATACAGTTAGATCATAGTTCACCTAGGCCTATATTGTTTCTTCATATAGTACCTTTGAGGTTAATTTATAGCATAAAAAAGAAAGAAGAAAGAAAAATATATATAATGATTTGAACCCATTTCCTGCCATAGGTTGCATTTCTGACCCATATTAAGTGCCAGGAAGAACGTTTGAAGGTTAAATGCCTGCTTTGCACCTTCTGTAGATATCAGTCTCTCCATCTGTCAGGATGCAGAAAGGACTTGAGGGACCAAGTAGATTGTCGAAAGATGATTATTATGAAGATCTAGTCCAGATGGTCTCCTAGCAGATACTAGCCAGTGTGCGCACCCAAGCAAGGATGAAATCAGCTTGCACATATGATCGGGTGTGATTATGTGCACTATCGCATAGTGAAGTGCACTTCTAGAGGCCAAACAACCCTTTTGGGCCAATGAATTAAAAACAGCAAGAGGAGAGTTCCTGTGGCATCATGGCAGTGTCTCTATTACATTTAGAGGAGTCTGGGTTTTCTCCATGACACCAATGGTAGCTTACCAAGGTGTAGTCCTACATAAGATATGTAGTATTTCTTTGCTCAGCTCAATCATTGAAATGTCATTCTGGCGTTTACTCCCTTGCTGATCTGCTTTGCTTCAACATGGATTGAAGAGGTCAGGAAAGAGGATAGGAAGATCTTTGGTCACTTGTTCTGCATTTTCAAAAGTTTTCCACATTCCTTGGTGTAAGACTAACAATCAAGCAGGATAGAGCATTCGAAACTTGATACTAGCTGAAATCAGTTTAGTGACTGAGCTGTGGTAAGCTGCTCATTTTTGGTGAATGTGGCTGGGAGGTTCTGGGTAATCCGGAGTGTTGAGTTCTCTCATTGGATTGCTTGGAGCTCTTTTACTTTGGATAGTATGTACTGCCTATCTAAATAGTTTAGCAGCCAGAGAATTAAAGGCCTTGGCTGGGCACCTGGTGGTGGTCTGGGCCTTAACGACCTGTGGGCCCTCTCCATGATGTAGTTCGGAGAGTGCATAGGAGGTCCTGCAATTTTGGCAAGTAACTTCTGGCCAAACAAGGCAGGTGATGAACCCTCCACTTCCTCAGGAAGGCCAAAACTCAGTAGATTATTTCATCTACTGCAGCCCTCCAAGTCCTCCAATTTCAGTTCCATTTTGGAGATTTTTTGCCGAAGCGATGTAAGACCTGGGTTCCCTCTGGACTGCCAGGTTTCTAATGATGAGGTGTGGGCCGAGATGTCTGTAAGGTTTCTGATGGTATCTTTAAGATCAACTTTGATTATTTTAAGGTCATTTGAGAAGTCTAAGAATGCATTCTTAAGTGGTGCCAGCTCCGTTAGGAATTTATCCTCTGAAAGAGGTGTTGCCGAACTAGCAGGTTGATTGCTCTTCCCCGTTGAGGTGTCTTGGTTCTTGGAGCACTTTGAACTCTTATCCGGCGTCTGAGGTGGTGTATGCACAGGAAGGGTCAGCTTCATTTCAGCTTCCATTTGGGAGAAGTACTGGTTAAAAAACCCTGTAATTTAGCAGTTGGTGGCTTCTTTACAGTATCAGAAGTCCAGGAATTTAAGATTATATAAGATGTCTCACTAAACTCGGTGAAATAAGATATAAATATTGGAGTTGAGGTGGGAGCGAAGGTGCTGTGCGTCTGTATAGCTGGCAGGCATCACATGATCCCCCCAAAAGTTCCTTTTACATACTGGTGTGCTACCCCTACTTTGTGTTCCAAATTATAATTATTTATTTTATTTATTTATTTCTAATCTATTTATGGAATTTTTACCTCCTTGGCTGAGGGTTTGTACCTTTGGTTCCCCCTTCTAGCTGGCCCTCATGATCCCCTGCCCCAGCTACAACCAGGGCTCGAACCCCCTCACCCCTAGCCCTCACAGGCTGCTTCACAGTGGTTACTTACCCCACCACTGCAGAGATTTGGAGGCCAGGCTTGGGGGCAGCTGACTTGGGTGTATCCGTGGCGGTGCCATCTGGGTCAGCCTTCAAGTGCGCTGTAGGATTGTAGCTCAAGATGCATGAGTCCCCCCATGGCACGGGCATGCAATTACATCAGGGATGCTTCAGCACATGCTACTGCATGCTGTACATCTGACATCATCCGCACCGCCCCACTTTTTGACCCCGAGCATGCACCAGCCCCTGGCCACCACCAGGAGCCAATGTTTCAGTGGTATTCCCCACCACCCTCCCAGGAGGAGAAGAGCAGTCCATGGGACACTCGATCCTCCTCCTCCTCCTGGCTGGCCCTCTGACTCCCGAAGCTGCTCCTGTCCCTGAGTCATCAGTGTGGTTAAAGGTAAGGCACCAATGCCTCAGCCCTCTGCACCACCTGGCCGGCAATTATTTATTTTGTTTGTTTAGAACTTCTGCATATCAGGATGTCCTCATTTAGGCTAACGGCCTAGTTTCCAAGAGGATCTGGGTTGGGGAGGGGGGCAATTGCATCAGCAGATATGATTTAACAAATGTATAATACACTAAATATACAAATAGGTTGAAATAATATAAATGATAAACAGTAGTACACAAATAATATATACATACTTTTAGAGCTGACGTGTTCTGGTGTGCATAATACTTGATGAAAGGAAGAGAAAGAGTGGCTGGTTAGACAGATGATACTTAGAAATATAGAAACATAGAATATGCAGGCAGATAAGGACCACTTGGTCCACCCAGTCAGCCCATTTTCCCCTGGCCACAGTATCACTGCATATCCTATTTGATCTCTGGTCAATTACCCCCCCCCCCATTCCACTAAGATTCAATTGTGACTAGCCCATGCAAACTTAAACCCCACCACAGTTTTCACCCCACCACCTCCACTGGAAGACTGTTTCAGGAATGCACCACTCTTTCTATAAAGAAAGACTTCCTTACATTCCTCCTGAATTTTTCCCACTCCAGTAGCTTCACATCATGTCCCCTTGTTCTTGAGCAACTTTTAAAAAAAAAAAAATATTTCCCTTCTGTACCTTATTTACCCCAGGAGGTATTTAAAGGTCTCTATTATATCCCCCCTTTTCTTCCAGTGCATACATACTCAGATCCTTAAGTCTCTTCTCATAGGGCTGCTAATGCAGACCCTGCACCATTTTTGTTGCCCTCTTCTGGAACACCTCCACTCTGTCTATGTCCTTCCAGAGAGGTGGTCTCCAGAGCTGGACACAGTACTCTAGGTGGAGTGTTATCAGCGATCTATACAGAGGCAACACTACCTCACTGTTCCTGCTGGTGACACTCCTCAGCATTCCACTAGCCCTCCCAACTGCCTTGTGGCACTGCCTGGCCACTTTTAAGTCATTGATATGATTACCCCTGTTTGGTGGTTGTCAGTGTCACAACAACCACCAGTGGTGGATCCAGGAATTTACAGAAAGGGGCGCACTTTGCATTAAAAACCATACCACTCTATGGGGTTGGGGGGGCATGCTCCCACAGGAAATTCTAAAAATGCAATGTGTGAATGTGTGAAATGGTGCATTTTAGGCCCAGTTTCAGGAGCAAAGTGTTAATCCCCCCCCCAAAATATTTTAGTTTACATTCATTTAAAACAAATTTCTGTGAAAAGGGAAAAAAACATTCTCTTTTTAAACAAGTGCAAACTTTGACAGACCACACACACTCATACACACACACACACACACACACACAGCATTTCTGACTTAGTAATAAACACAATTCCTCATAAAAAGTGGCTACAATACTAGCTCAGCAAGAGCTATCCAGCTATCCAACAAGTTTAGATTTATTTAGCATAGAAAGATACATAATGTTGGCAGAAAAAGACAACTGATCCATTCAGACTGCCCTGTATCAATGTTACTATGGGACTTAATGTCTAGATGTGGTGTAAGACAAATTTATGTAAAAAAAAAAATGTCTCATTCCTGTGAGCCTTATTTTATATACAGTACAAGTGCAAACCTCAACCAAACTACAGAATGACACAACACACGCACACACATGCGCACACACACACACACACACACACACACACTCTCTCTCTTCTGGTTCACAGAGTTCCTCAAAAATAAAGAGGCTTGCATGCTGTTGCCTGACCACAGTACCTCCCTGCAGCCCATTTTTCTTTTCTGGAGAATTTCAGGAAACCCAATTCTTAGATATAGCAATCTCTGCACTGCAACAGAGATTACCTTGCTGCCCTGTCTCATAACTGGTCCAGTCTCTGAGTTCCTCTGCTTTCTCAAGCCCTCCATTGAATGGTCTGTGGATGGCTACAGAAAGTAATAGACCATTACTTACTTTATTGTATCACTTTAAAATGTTTTAAGCTTTTTTTTAAATAAAGTTCACTCCTTTGGTTTGCATCTATACCCCCACCCCAGACAAGGTTGAAAAGGCAGTATTGTCTAGCTCTCATTTCATAGTCAACAAAAGCTAAATAAATAAATTGTACCTATATCCTTTTAACCCTCTTGGGTTATGCCTGAAAATACTGCATGTATCTAGTTATGCTTCTTAGTGCATTTACTCAGTTACCAAGAATTAATTAAATAAATTAGACCACACCATAGTGCTTTTTATGTCTGCTTGTGTGGATCATCTGCACCAAAATCCACACCCTACCTCCATTCAAGATCCTTCTACAGTAGATCCATTGGGCTCTTGCAGCTGCCTAGAAGTTTGCTGTTTTTTTTTATATATATATATAAACACACAGGACTCCCATCCCAGGGTCACTTAATATTTTTTTATTACTTAATAGGAAATAAAGCACAGCTACTTGGAACTGTTTAAATTTCTAAAAACTGCTACCAAGGGGCAGCCTGGTTTATGACAGAAAACCACCTAACTTTGTAGAATTTTGAATTTTGTTGGCTGTGACAGGAATGTGACCAGATTAATTCAATATTTTTTGTTAGAGTAATTATCATTTCTTTATATTTATTTTCATATGCGTTCTTGCTGTTTGGAGTTACATAGGGCATACAAAATGGATTTCTGGATTACATGTCACAGCAACTCTCAGGGAAAATTCCAAAGGGTAAACAACTGCCAGCTGGGAGAGTGAGAATTTTCCCACAAAGGCATCCTGAACTGGAAGGGTGCAAATAAAGTAATAACCCAATATAAGGAAGTGCTAGGTGAGAGCAAGGCAATTTGGCCTGGTGATGGAATCACCCACACAACCTCACACTGGTGTGGAATACTGAACAGACCATCATTCCATGGAGAAGTTCCACCCTACAGACCTGAGCATATCAATTGAGGAGTTAGATCCCAACTCACTCTCTGACTCTCTGTAGTCTTTGAAAAGTGAGTGTCCTTATAAAATTTAATAAAATTTAAATTTCAAAAAAAAAAGTGAGTGTCCTTGAGAATGGAGAGCCCTGCTTGATAGCTAGTTTATCTGTGTGATGGAAGAACAGTGTTGGTGAATGTCCTTTCAACTTAGTGGGCAAGTAGATATAGACTCTAGTGTGAGACTAGATTTTGAGATTATTCTTTGAGTCATCTGTCTAACTGCATTATTTTTTCTTTTCTGAAAATGTGTACTTTTTTGGGTTGCTCTATATAATGTATCCTGTTCATAAATATCTGTCATATTTAGTAGTAAAGAGCCTATTTTTATAGAACCAGTGGCTGTACATCCTTATTGGAAAGGTAAATGTAATATGTCTTCTGGCAAGGTGAGAATTCTTTGTTTACAGTCTGTCATCTGAAGTGCACTCTACCATATTTTACTGTGTTTGACTTTCAAAGTACCTGAGCAGGACAGTGGTATTTCCTGATATAATTAGGTGGTGGCAGTAGAAGAAGTGAATGAAAGCCCAAACTATCCTTTAAGCTAGTACAGCCCAAAGGGTAGTTTGTCACAAACTGGTGGTGAGCGGTGCAAGTCAGTGTACAAATTTAAAGCCAGAGTTTGTGTGCAGTGTGCTTTCCTAGTAGAACTAAGAACTCTGAAAGAGGTAAAATCCTTACCTGGCACACGGAGAAACAGAGATTGACAGAAGAAAAATTACCTTAACAGTCATGAAACAGGATATACAAAAAGATGACATCTTTTACTACTTTTTTTAGTTCTAGAAACACAGCTTAGTTCAGTGTAGTTAGCAAGTATAAGCTTCTCAACATACAGCAGATTTAATGTGCCTCAGCTCCATGAGCTGTGTAAAGACAGGGGGATTATCTACAAGAGCCAGATAAAAAATGGACTCATAAAAGCTCTGGCAGAGCAGGACCGAATGGAGGGGAGGCAGATGGTCACTGAGGAGTATGACCAAATGCCTGTGGAGCAGGTGGTCACTGAGGGAGGTGACCAAATTAGCGAGACTGAGGGCACAGATGCTGAGCCAGAGGTGGACCTTGAGCCATGTGCTGGTGAGGCAGTGCAGCTCGAGCCTAAGCCTGAGCCAAGAAATGGGGCAGCAGAGACTCAAAATCAGCTTGAACTCATTAAAATGGAGCCTGCACTGAAAAAGGCAGAAATGCAGCAGGCAAGGCTTGAGACTGAGAGGCAGAGAATAAGGCTGGAGGCTGAAGAAAGAGAGAAGTAATGAGAGGAAAATAAAAACACACACCAGCACAAAATCTTGATGTAGCATGAAAGAGAGAAAGAATGAGTAGAAAGACAGAAGGAACAACAGCATGAGAAAGAGACAGTGAAACTGCACCAGAAAGCACTGCAGCAAACTGTAGGTAATGGTGTAAGGGGTCAAACCCTTGAAACCACAATTAATGCTAAAATATTTCCTCAGAACTGGGATGGGGATGATCTTGATTTGTTTTAAAATCATTTGAGAGTGTATGTGTGCGGTTTAAATTTGACAGGGCTCCATAGTTGACCCATCTTATATCATTGCTTACTTGTTGCACTTTGCATGCTTGTGCTAGAATGTGGTAGTATCACGTGAAAATGTTTGTCTGTTTTCTGGGGAAGGGCACTGCAAATCTTTGTCGACTGCTTGCCTACATTTTGAAATAAATGGCTTTTATTCTAACTACATCGTATATGGATTTATCTTTGGTTTTGGAGCAGTGACAAGGAGCCAAACCTCAAGGCCCTGGATTTGCTAGAATGGATGATCAGGACTCTGTGGACTATGATAAATAGAAAAGGGAGTTAATGAAACATTTTGAGTTAATTCCTGAAGCTTACAGGTGAAAATTCTGGGACTTAAGAAAGGGATCAGGAGACAGATATGTAGAATTGCATGTTCAAATGTGTAGCTATCTAGACCGCTGAGTGGATGGGGCTAAAGGTAGAATTGTAGAGCAAATAAAAGGCTTGTTTGTAAGGGAACAATTTCTTAAAACTGTACTTGAGGACCTGCATGTGTGGTTACTGGACCAGGCATGCAGCTCTGCGAAGGAGACAACAGAAAGTGCTGACCTGTATGTGGCCAGCAGACCATACACGTTGAATAGGAACAATGTGGGGGGGGCAGCATATGGTTTCAATGTGGCCCAAGGACAGCAGCCTATAGTAAACTAGCCTGCACCCAAGCCCAAAACTCAACCATGTAGTCCTAAGGGGAATGAGGAGCTGGGGTATAAAAAATGCTATATTTGCCAGAAAGTGGGGCACCTGTTATATGACTGCCCTAAAAATATGAACAAAGGGTAAAAGTCTGGGGGAAGAGGTAATCAAGAGAATGCCCTGCAGATAGTAGCCTGCTTACAGACTTCAGTACCATCTAATTCCTCCATACATATGCACCCTATCCTAGTTAATGGTACAGTAACACAGGGTTTGAGGGACATTGCCACCTCCATTTCTATGTTGAGGCAGGATTGAATCCAGGTGAAGCAGATTTTGCTGGGGCAGCTTTCCAAGATTCAGGAAGTCATGGGTCCAGTAGTTCAAGTACCAGTAGATCAGGTCTTCCTGAGCTGGAAAGGTGGCCATTGGGTACAGGAGGTGGGAGTCATGCCTGAGCTCCCTGTGGATGTGATAATGGGAAACAATTTTGACCACAGGGAAACTCTGGAGTGTGTTAATATCAACAGTAAGGCAAAAAGGTAAGCCTCTGAGGGTGAGTAGGGGACAATGCAGCCTGCACTAACCCCTCCCTCAGCAGCTGAGGGAGCAGTTAGTGTGGGAGAGAGGCTAGCTAAGAGTAGCAGCCCTGATTCCCAGCTGCAAACAGAGGAGATCTCAGTCATGGGCAGATTTCTTCCTAAAGGGGAGCTGGGGAGGTTCAAATGGGATGAGTGGGGCAGAGTTTAGCTGGCTGATCCTACCCTACAGAAACTGAGAGATATAATTGATAGTGCTGATGACTCTCAGGGGAGTAGAAAATTAGTTTAATGGGAAAATGGTCTGTTGTACAGGGAGTGTACACCACAGAGAGGGCTAGAGGAACAGGTACTCCAGCAGCTGGCAGCCCCTCTGGCTTACTGCAAGCAGCTTTTGGCCTGGGCCAATGACATCCCTTTTTATGGCCATGGGAGTATTCGCCACAAAAAAAGTGGCTTGCCAACAATTTCTTTTGGCCTCTTATGTACACAGATGTGGCAAATTACTGTCAGACTTGTCCACAGTGCCAGATGATGGGAAAGGTGGGGAAAAGGCTAAGGTAGCCTTGATACCCCTGCCTATCATTGATGAACCTTTTAAGAGTGTAACCATGGACATAATGAGGTCCCTGAGCACCTCGAGTCACATGGGCAAAAAGTACATACTGGTTTCATAAGTTTCATAAGTCAAATCAAGCTTTGGGACTTTTGTCCATAATGCTCGCCATTTTTTTGTTAAAACGTAGTAGTCTTATCATATAGATGGTTGTCTAATCTAGACTTGAACATGTCCATATTAGAACTCCCCACCACATTTGCTGGCAAGCCATTCCATGTTGACATCACCTTTACAGAGAACCAGTGTTTTCTTAAATTAGTATTCCATTTAGGCAGATCTAGTTGCATACAGTGCTTTCTAGCACTAGACCAACCTGTTCTATATGACATTTTAAGATCTTCCCTTAATGTAGAGTCCTGTGATATTCTAAACATCATACAGAGGTCTCCCCTTAATCTTCTATAGTATAATGAATATAAGTTGAGTTTAGTTACTCTCTCCTTATAGGACAGGTTTTTTAGTCCAAACACTGATCTTGTCGCTCTGTGCTGTACACTCTCCATTCTCACAATATCTTCCCTGTACTGGGGGACCACAGCTGGATGCAATACTCCAGGTGCTGTCTCACCAGAGCTCCATACAATGGAATAATCACATTCTCATGTCTACTAGAAATATGTCTCAAAATACAATTTAAATTCTGATTTGCCCTTTTAACCTGTTGTTTACAGTGTGAACTAAACTTTAAATCTGAAGTAACATTGATACCCAAGTCTCTCTTTTCAGATGTTGATACCAGAATGTTGTTCCCAATGCAATACATATGTTTGCTGTTGTTTCGGCCCATATGCATAATTTTGCATTTAGAGATGTTGAGTTCCAATTTACTAATTTTAGTCCACTCATAAATTTCGTTTATGGCCTGTTGCAAAGAAAGTGCCTCAGTTGTTGAAGTCACAATTGTACCCAATCTACAATCATCAGCAAACTTAGAAATCCATATATAAGGACTACTGAGTTGCAAAGATGAAATATAGACATTAAAAAGACAAGGACCCAATACTAAACCCTGAGGTACCCCACTGGTTGTCATGGACTATGCAACCAGGTACACTGAAGTGGTGGCCATGTCCTCCATTGAGGTGGAGAAAGTGGCTGATGAGCTCCAGGGAATCTTTAGCCAAGTGGAATTTCCCCAGGAGATTTTGTCAGAGCAGGGCACAAATTTCATGTCATCACTAATGACTAGTTTATAGGAGAAGTGCAGGGTGAAACAGCTACATGCTTCACCATATCATCCTGGGACTAATGGCCTGGTCAAGCAAGTCAATGAGTCCCTGAAAACTATGCTTAGGATGTATGCTGACCAGCACAAGAGGGAGTGGGATAAATATTTGCCTCATCTCCTGTTTGCTTACTGAGAAGTACCCCAGGAGTCTATAGGGTTCTAACCCTTCAAGCTTCTGTTTAGTTACATGGTGAAATTTGGTTAGGGGTGAATGGAAAGGCAACCTCATCTCCCACAGGGAATCTGTTGTGGAGTACATCCTGAATATCAGGACTCAGCTTAAGGAGTGCATGGGGCTTACCCAGGAACACTTAGCCTCTGCACAACAGTGGCAGAAAGCCTAGTATATCTGTGTGGTCTCAGCACGGGAGTATGAAGTTGAACAGTGAGTGATGGCACTCATCCCAGTCTAACAAAATAAATTGCAGGCAACATGGGAGGGTCCATTCTCCATAGTTAGGAAGGTGAGTGAGGTCAATTATGTAGTGAAACAGACTGACAGGAGATGCAGGTAGAGGATATATCGTAGTAACATGATGAAACCCTACTATGATAGGGAGGAAATGATCCTTGCCATGTGCTGAGTGCCAGAAGAGGAAAATGAGGCTGATCCACCAGTGGACCTCCTCAGAAGGCATTGGAGGGATCTTCAGTGAATAACCTCACCCTCTCAGAGCAGCTGACACCAGCCCAGGCAGAGGAGAGGAGGGGGCTGCTGTAAGCATTTGGGGAAATGTTCACATGGAAACTGGGGTACACTACAATGGCTGAACATCACGTGGACACTGGAATCTAAGTGCCTCTGAGGCAGTCCCCTTACAGGGTAACTGAGGTGGTTAAGAAGACCATGCAGGAGGAGCTCAGAGAGAGATGCAGGCTCTTGGAATAATCCAGGAATCTGGAAGCCCCTGGGCCTTGCCTGTTGTCTTGATCCTTAAGAAGGTTGGTACCACAATGTTCTGCATTGACTAGCGAAGGTCCATTGACAGCTGCATGGAGTCAGACACCTACCCCATGCCCAGAATGGATGAGACCATTGAACGGATGGGGGAAGCCCAGTCCTTGACCATGATAAAGCTGACAAAGGGCTACTGGCAGGTACCTCTACCCTCTGCACCCAGGGCGAGGTCAGCCTTGGTCACCCCATTTGGCCTATTTGAATCCTGAGTAATGCCATTTGGGATGAAGAATGTGCCTGCAACCTTCCAGTGGCTTGTGGATCACATTCTGTCTGGGTAGGTGAATATGCAATGGGGTACATGGATGATATATCACAGACAGCCCATCTGCGGGCTTCCCAAGCTGCTACTGTGGCTCCAGCTCTGTACAAGCAGGCTGCAGCTAACAGACCACCTAACTGACTCCCAGGACAGATTCAGACAGCCCATCTGCAGGCTTTCCAAGCTGCTCCTGTAGACCTGGCTCTCTCTGAGCAGGCCACAGCTAACAGACTGTCCAACTGACCCCCAGACAGATTCAGACAGCCCATCTGTGGGCTTCCCAAGCTGCCCCTGTGGCCCTGGCTCTCTCCAGGCAGGCTGCAGCTAACAGACCACCTGACTGACCCCTGAACAGATTCAAGTATGCACCGGACCTCCGAAACTCGTGGTTTTGAATGCCACTGTTTTGACTGGATGCCCAGTGGAGGAGCCAGGCACTGATTGGCAGTTCTGCTCCTTGACTGATTTTCCAACACTGGCACTTTCTGATCTCAGGGAAATCTCTTTCTGTTCTGTGTTCTGGACTGGATCAGGGCTTGGAGGTGTGGACTGGTCCTTGCTGGGACCCCCTCCTTCCCCAATTTGGCAACGTACTTGGCGCTGCACTCTCCCATGGAGCTCTTGCTGGAAGAGTCAGACCACAGTGAGAGAGGGATTTTTCAAACAAGAAAAGGCACCAACTTTAAACTGCTAGTGCAGTTTAAATAGTGCTACAGCCCCAGTCACAGCAGTTGGATTTTGGGCATCGGGGGTTGGAGGTGTGGACTGGTCCTCACTGGGACCCCCTCCTTCCCCAATTTGGCAACGGACTTGGCACTATAATCTCCCATGGGGCTCTTGCTGGAAGAGCCAATTTTCTTCCCACCCACTCACTCACCCTGTTCCCTCCTCCTGTTAAATGCTTGTAAGTTCCTCCCTTCACTGACTATGGACCCTATTAGCAGGATGGGTGTGGCTAGAAAATCTGTTTTCTAACTTTCTTCACAAGCTTTTAATCTCTCACATTGCAAGGGGTTTGTTGAATAGTGCTGCTTACTTTTCATGTACCATTGTCTTTGCATACTCCTGCCTACTCTCTTAGATTACCCTGGGATGTTGCTTTGGGTGTTTGCTGGGCTATCAGTGGTAAAAGTTAGCATTCTCTTGGTTTTCTGCAAGCACATACCAACCTGTCTGTAATTTTCGGGGTGAACGTTTTTTGCAATAACTTCTGGGTAACTGTTTGTCTATCTATACTGAATGCTCATTCACTCTCAGGCAGACCCTGTCCCTACTAGCTGAACTAGAGCACTATTGCATTCTGGCCAGCCTCCTCTCATGTTACCCCACTGGTCCATGCTGTCACTTTGAGTTGGGTGTCACTGACCACTGCTGAGCTCTACTCTGGAATGGAGACTCCCAGGCCTGCTACAGAACGTGCTATGCCTTCCTCACCTCGCCTCATGCTGTTCTCTCCATTGGTCTCCTCTCTGGCCTTTTTCTCTTCCTAATGGTCATTGACTCTTCCCGGTTGTCTGGGGACCATTGGGGTATGACTGTCCCCCATGAGGTGTTTGATTTCACCTTCTCTAACCTCCTAGCTCATGATAGACTGCCCCCCTGTCCTACCTGCTGTCTTGACCGCAGATGTCTACTGTGTACGGTCATGGTGAGAAGACCACCTACCTGTATGCCCTTGGCCAGAGGTACCGTTCCCCCCATAAGGTATCTCCTCTGGCTCTTCCTGGTGACACTACCCCATGCTGGTGACATTGAGCTAAACCCAGGTCCCACCTATCAGGCCTCTTCACTCCCAGTGGGTTGGAAGTCGAGCAAGGGGATAAAAATTGCTCACCTTAACATTCGCAGTCTACTGCCCAACCTTGATGAACTCTCTGCCTGGACCACACACTGTAAGCCTGACATACTTGGCATTACAGAGTCCTGGCTGAAACCCTCAATACCTGACTCTGCCTGTGCGCCTCCTGGCTATGAGATTATTAGACAGGATTGGCCAAGAAAAAAGCAGGGGGGTGGTATTCTAATTTACAATAAGAGTCATGTCATCTCAGAGTGTCTGTGGTAACTCATCAGCAGTCCTCCCTGTCTTCATGCGAGCTGCTGCACATTGTGTTGTTACTTGGAAATACAAAGAAGCTGCAAGTTGTATGCACATACAATCCCCCCATGGGTGGTCTGCCTGGGCTTACCTACCTCCTGGATATCATTGGTCCTTATGTTGGGGATAATCAACTTCTGATCCTGGGAGATGTAAACTTAAATTGGAATGGAGGTAATTCCAAGCAGTATGAACCTCTGCTTGGGAGTCTTGCCCTGATTCAGCTTATCCAGGACCCCACTAGATGGTCTGCAAATGGTGGCACTAGCTCCCTACTGGACTGGGTCCTATCAAATCGTCCTGAAAGAATCAGCTCTGCTGGAACCCTACCTGACTCCATCTCAGATCACACCCTGGTGTTTTGTGTGTGGAAAGTCCCCTCACCTGAAATTCCCCACAAACTCATTCATGTTAGGGATTTTTCCAGGTTTGATCTGAGGTCATTTCATGAGTATCTGAGGATCACTGACTGGTCAGGGGTGCTTAGTACTCATGACTCCTCCACTGCTGTCACCCAGTTTCTCACTGTTTTTGGTGCCTTGCAGGACAAGCACCCCCCCTTATTAGGTGGAGAGTAAGGGGGTCTGCCACAAAATGGCTGCACAGGAGCCTCTTAGCTCTCATGTGGGCAAGAGACAAGTGTTGGGCTCACTTCAAAGGTACGTTGGATCAGTCCATCTTCCAACAGTATAAGAAGCTCAGAAATTAGTGCAAAAAAGCCATCAGGGTGGCAAAAAGTGAACACTGTAAATCTGCCCTGCTTAGCTCTGCTAGGGACCCACGAAGGTTCTGGAGGAACATAAAAAACTTAGTCAGTGGCTCCTCCAATTCTGGGGTATCTGATATGATCATTGGTGGGTCAAGTTGTAATAACCCACTTACGATTGCAAATGCTTTTAATTCCCACTTTTTGGACTTGTTCGCACTTATCTCCCTTTTCCCTGCTGTAGAGAATCTCAGTGGCCCCTTGGCCTCCGTTCCTCAGGAGGTACACTCCTCTCGCCCATTATTCTATCTCAGGACTGTGTCTGTCATGGAGACACAGAGACTTCTCTCTGGTCTCTCCCCACACTCCAGTGCTGGCCATCATAACATGGAGCCCAAGCTTCTGAAGCTGGGTGCCCCCCTCATTGCCTTCCCAGTGGCACATATCTTCAACCTGTCTCTGGCGACTGGTGTTATCCCTGACATTTGGAAAGTTGCGAGGATTGCCCCCATTCCAAAGCAGGGTAACCCATAGTCCTAGACAACTACCATCCAATTGCCATCCTATCAGCTATTAGCAAACTCCTGGAGAAAGATGTGGCTGAACAACTCACGGAGTACATTCAGGCCCATAAGTTGCTGTCCCCTGTGCAGCACGGCTATCAAAAAGGGTATGGTACATCTATGGCCCTTGTCTCTGTCTCAACTAGCCTCAGGGTGGCCATGGATCAGGGCAAACTCACTGGGGCAATTTCCATTGACCTATCCAAGGCCTTTGACCTTGTAGATCATGCATTACTTTGCTCACTGATGTGGTCCAATGGCTTGTCCCCTTCTACCTTGAGTTGGCTTAGAAACTACCTCCAGGGCAGACTACAACAGACCACATTCAACAAGGTCCTCTCTGACCCCACTCCGGTGACCTCTGGTTTCCCCCAGGGATCAGTTCAGGGGCCCCTTCTCTTCTCTGTATTTGTTAACAACCTCCCTGGTGTTGCTTCTGACTGTAGTGCCACCCTTTATGCAGATGATCTAGTCATCCTTTCACATTCCCAGGACACTGGGGTTCTCAACCTTCAGCTGAGTGAGGACTTCAAGAATATTCAGTCCTGGGTAACATTTCACAAGCTAATCCTCAACCTAAAAAAAACCCAGGTCATGCTTTTTGGGTCATTAGCCAAGATCAAGGCCCCCCCCGCCCCTCTGTGTGTCAGTGGTGTGGACAGTGCTCCCCTCCTAACCACAGCTTCTATAAAATACCTTGGGGTGACACTCGACCCCCAACTCGACTGGGGTGTCACATCCTAAATGTTTGCAGAGCTGCCACTCTCTTGGCATTGGCCAAAGGTGTCCTGCTACCTTTGCTTAGCTATGGCCTTCTCCTGTTCACTAGCACCTCCAAGGTCCACCTTGCTCAGTGGAATACAACCTACAACAACATCTGTCACTTTGCCCTGGCAGCCCCACACCTCACCCATCATTGTAAATTATATGACAAACTGGGCTGGCTTTCCCTGGCCAATCACTTGCACTTTGGGTTGGGCTGCTTTGTAGGAAAGGTGCTCAGAACCAGCACCACTCCGGGGCTGGCACAGTTTCTCAAGCTTGCTGAATCCTCCTTCTACTCCCTCAGGTCTCAGGGTCATGGGGTGCTCAAAGTTCCTTATACTTGTACTCAAATGGGGGACAGGGACTTTGCTACATGTGCTCTGAGGCTATGGAACTCCCTTCCTGACAACATTCATTCCTCCCCCTCCCACTTGAGCCTCTGGAATTCCCTGTGGGAGCACCTGAAACTAGTCTCTGTCTGTGGGTGTCCCAAGCCACCTTAACCAGGTCTCTCAATTGGTCTCACCCAACTCTGGGATACTCCTTGCAGGATCTAATTATGTTGCCTACTGTCATTTAACTCTGGGAAGCATGTGATTTGTTTGTTTATCTGCTCAGGAATTATTTGTTTCTGTGGCTCTAATAAAAGGGTCACTCACACACTGTAATTACTGCTATTGCTATTGAATGAATTAGCCTATTTTATTCTGTATGTATTTTACCTGTTACTGCTTACTGTAGACTATCTCTGTCTAACTGTTTCTTTTGTTACTCTGTACATTGCCCCTCTAGTTGTTATGTACCCTGTTTGAACCTGTATTTTTCATTGTACTCTCCCGGGTAGTACCTGAAAATAGGCATACAACTTGTCTAGTGTACCTACCTGGTCAACAAAAGCTAAATAAATAAATATTCATTTACAGCCATGCATGGGAAGATCACATCAAGCATGCAAGGGAGGTGTTCTGTGCACTAAAGGCTGAAGGGCTGACAGTTAAGGTGGAAAAATGCTAGATAGACATGGTAGAAGTGTCCTACCTTGGGCACTGGGTAGGCAGTGGATGCATCTGTCCACTGCCTGCAAAGGTTGATGCCATCCACGTCTGGCCCACCCCTACCTAACAGACAGGCAAGGGCATTTCTGCAGACAGCTGGGTACTACAGGAGTTTTTTTCCTCACTATAGTGATGTGGCCAAGCCCCTGATAGACCTGACAAAAATACAACTGCCAGAGAAGGTTCTCTGAACAGAGAAATGTGACTCCACTTTCCGTAACTTGAAGGAGGCTTTATGTGGTTCACCCATACTCGCTATCCCCAGTTATGACTTCAGGTTCATTGTGCATGTGGATGCATCAGACCATGAGCTAGGCACTGTCCTGAGCCAGGTTACATCAAAGGAGGAGGAGCACCCCACTGTGTATCTGAGCTGGAAGCTTCTGCCCAGTGCGGAGGCATATGCCACAATTGAGAGGGAGTGTCTGGGATAGTGTGAGCACTTCAGAAGCTGTAGCCATATTTGTATGGGTGGCAGTTCACTGTGGTCACAGATCATAACCCCCTGACATGGCTGCATAAGACTAGTGGGCAAAATACAAAATTATTGCACTGGAGTTCAGTATTGCAGTTGTATGTCATGACCATCCAGCACCACAGTGGTTCACAAAATACCAATATGGATGAGTTGTCTAGGCAAGGGCTTAGTGCGTGGAATGATACTTAAGACATTTCCCAGTCCTTACATGAATGGCAGTGTCTCTTGAGGATCACCCGAAAGAGACAATCCTTCATTTTCTGTGAGGGGAAGGTGACAGGAATGTGACCAGGTTAATTTAGTCTTTTTTGTTAGTGTAATTATTTTTTGTTTATACTTATTTTCATATATGTTCTTGTTGTTTGGAGTTATATAGGGCATACAAAATGGAATTCAGGTCACATATCCCTATAGTTCTCATGGGAATGCCTCAAGGGGTAAACAACTGCCACCTGGGAGAGTGCAAATTTTCCCACAAGGCATCCTGAGCTGGCAGGATGCAATAAAGTAATAACTCCATGTAAGGAAGTTCTAGGTGAGAACAAGACAATTTGGCCTGGTGATGTAATCACACACACACACACACACACACACACACACACACACACTCATGTGGGTGGGGAATACTGGAGGGATGGATCGTCACTCCAGGGAGAGGTCCCACCCTACTACCGTGAGCACATAAATTTATGAGTTGGGCCCCACCTCACTGACTTTCCATAGCATTTGAAGAGGGTCAGACTCCGTTGGTGAGTGTCCTAGAGAGGGGAGAGCCCTACTTGAGAGCAAGCTAATCTGTTTGAGGGAAGGGCAGCCTAGCTGAATGTCCTTTCAAGTTAGCTGGCAGGTAAATATAGACTCTCGTCTGAGACTAGATTTTGAGATTATTCTTTAAGTCATCATCTGTCTGTTTAACTGCAATATTGTTTCTTTCCTGTAAATGTGTAGATCTGTTTGGTTGCTTAGTATATCCTGTTTTTAAATATCTGTAGTATTTAGTAGTAAAGAGTCTTTTTTCTTTTTCAGAACAAGTAGCTGTGCTCCCTTATTGGAAAGATGAATGTAGTATTTCTGCTGGCAAGGTGAGAATTCTCCATTTACAGTCTGCTATCTGAAGTTCACTCTACCATATCTTACTGTGATTCACCATCCAAGTCCCTGAGCAAGACAGTGGTATTTCCTACAGGCCATGGGCTGAACACTGTCCTGAACTCGGTTGGCAGTAGAAGTGAATCAAAGCCCAAACTACCCTGTAAGCTAGCGCGGTCCAAAGGATAATTTGTCACAATGGCATTTTTGGTAACTTTCAACAAGAGTACCAGAGATCATATGGGGCTCATCCATTTAATTATTTTAAGCTACAAGTGGTGACCAGACACAGTGTTACCTTGTGCAAGAAGAATTTTCTACTTGAGGTAGAAAATTCTTCTTGCACAAGGTAACACTGCATCAGGCAAACAAGAACAAAGGAGTCCAATATTTCCCATTCTGTTCAGAACCCCAAGACTGTCAGTGGCAGTTTAAAGAAAAAAAGATTAAGTAAAATGTCAAACTTAAATCCTTTAATGTTAGCTTTCCAGTATATGAACAATTTCTTTGACTTAAAATCATCAAGCTCATTGTGAAAGGGTACCATTTTGTTAAACATCTAAACAGAGATAACATAGAAATTGCATGCTAGTGTTGCCATAAATTACTCACTGGTTAGGTATGATATTTCTATTCCCATGGTTAATTCCAAACTCAGACAAAGGAGGCCAAGTGTAATTCTGCAGATTTTCAATTCTTTTGTTTGTCAGTGGATTCATAAGAAATGAAAATCTACAAAGTGACATTTGGTCTCCTTTATCTGAGCCTGGAATTAACATGGAAACATACATATACACCATTGCAGTACAGAGGACTTGTATCAACACCTTTGCCCTAACATGCTAAGTATGTCCCCTCAGTATTAATCTTTTTTTTTTCTGTGTGGTGCCACTGGATACATAGGGTTGGTATGGGGCCAACTCTGAAATCGAACTGTGCCTAAGTTATATGTATGTAAGCCTCAGAGCAGGACTGATCCACATGCAGCTGGCAATTCCTGAACTACATGCTAGCCAACACAGAGTTCAGAATTCATGCACAAGAGGAATGGCAGCAGTATATGGCTACTAATGAGAGCTTGGTCACCTCCAAAGCAACATGGAAGTGAGAAGGCATAGTTATGGGGATATGCTGTCCTGCCAATGCAGTGGTAGCACTACCACTCTCTATGCTGCCGGCCCAGGTTCAGGAAGGTGCCCAAGGAGACGGAGGGATGGCCACGGGTACAAGGCTTGAGCATGCAAGGACCACTTGCCTTCTCTGGGGAGGGAGGGGGGTATGAGGCTTGGAGCTTGACTGGCCTTTGGCGGAGGTTGGAGGTACAGCAACCACCAAGCCACACTGAAGGGAAGAGGTGTGACAAACATCAGCAATTGCACCTTGACGTCAGGGCACATGTCACACCACAGAACACCAGAAAATGGCTCCCTGCATGCCAGGAAGATTGTGCGCTGGCATAGATCCCCAAATTCTCCCTGCCTGTCCTGCTTGGAGTGGCCTGATGAAAACAGATGTTCGGGGTGTATGGGCCCCACCTCATCCCTGCCTGGAGAAATAGCCAAGGCTACATGGAAGATCACCCACGGGCTCCAGGAAAGAGGGAAAGGGGGCAGAAACTCCCAGTGGGGCGACTTGCAGGGAGTGAGGGGGAGCATACATGGAAAGTAAAAAAAAAAATAGTTATGGGGATAGATCACTAGCTGAGTGCCAGCATGGTAATTATGGGAAATAGAGAAATAATAAGCATTTTTACTTTTTATTTTATACTGTGCCCATGAGGGAAGGCTTTAATGCAACAGCACTGCCTTTACTTAATACTCCATAAAGCCTTAGACTTAAAGTCTCACCCCCTCCTCATCAGCAGGACTGTACGCAGATAAAGGTTCACCCCCCCCCCGGCACTGAGCACATGTTTTTCTCTCCCAAAGCCAGTCAGACAGATTTACCCCACCCCCAGGCAATGGACACATAGTTATCCTCCCACAAACTGGACAGACAGATCTATTCCCCACCCATGGTACTGGACACATAGTTCCTCTCCCCAAACCAACCACAGAAATCTATTCACCCTCAAGGTACCAGACACATAGTTCTCCTCCCACAAACTAGACACATAGATTCAACCACCCCACAAGGCACAATTTACAAGTACTGGACAGACACAACACCTCCCCCCTACCACCACCAGACACTTGTTTTTATCCCCTCCATTGGCTAGACTTAGGCTCATCTCCCAAGTATCACATGCATGTTTCCCCCTTCCCACCCCAGCACTGCACATATAATCATCTGTACCTTGCCTGGATTTTCACAGTTATATACACCCACACATATTCCCCCCCAAAAGCGGACAGACAGCTTTACCACCCCCGCTCCCACACACGCACAGCACAGGACTGAACACCACCCCCCCAAGCAGACATACATACCAGATGGGATGCAATGCATTACTGCAGCATACTGCAGTACAGTTACTGCAGCAAACAATGCAATTTCAGTTGCAATGTATGCCTTTTGTCATGCAGTAACTGGACACACTGTGTTGAGTTCTGGACGGCACCACTGTATGCCCACCTAAGCCATAATCAGATACTGTACATCCCCATCCAAAACAAATAAAAAAGTGCCCTTTAGTAATATTTTTATGTCTATCACCTTAAAATGTACCTTTATGTATATTTCAGTAACCACTTTGACAATAACCTCAGCCATGTCCTCCCTCCTAACTTCTTCGTCACCCCCGATCAGTTCCCCCCCAGCTTACCCCTCCCTTTCATCTATGGTGCATCACTTTCAAGGCTGCTGAGCCTTATCTTAAAAACGCACTAAGACACGCTCACTATAATAGTGACTCCTTGGATCAGAGGCTTCTACGGCTCACCCTCCATGACATACTCTACCCCTCACCCATATTCTCAACCATTCTCTTTGCCAAGGCAAATTCCCCTCACTTTGGAAATCTGCCTCCATAACCCCCATATTTAAGAGTGGGGACCATACTGCCACCAATAACTATCAGCCCATCTCTATACTCCCCCCCCCCCATCCAAAGCTCTCGAGCGCATTGTCTATGATCAGCTCACTGACCACCTCAACAAACATGATCTTTTCTGTAAACAGCAACATGGCTTCCACAATGGGCACAGTACTACTATAACCCCTCTGGAATTCACCGCACACATCCACTCTGCACTAGACCAAGGCCACACCACTGGTGCTGTATTTGTTGACCTTACTAAGGCATTTGACACCGTCAATCACTCCCTCTTGCTAGTCACTCTCTCCAGCATTGGCTTCTCTCAGGATGCCCTATACTGGTTCACAGACTACTTTTCGGGTAGGTGCCAACAGGTCAAAATCGGCACTACCCTATCCAATAGGCTCCCAGTTCTCTCAGGGGTCCCCCAAGGGTCCATCCTTGGTCCTCTTCTTTTCAGTCTTTACCTTAACTCCCTCCCTAGCACCTGCTCCAGCAACCTACTGCTATATGTGGATGATGTGTTCTTTATGCTTCCAGCCCTGACCCTCTGCAACTCCACGAAACCCTCCAGTACTACTTTAACGAGCCAAACAGTAGTTCACTGCTCAGTGCCTCATACTGAACTACAAGAAGACCAAGTTCATGATTTGTGCCCACCCCCAGAACCCTAGGAAGAAACTTTGCCCCCAGGTCCTAACTGCTGACCTAACCCCTCTCAAGCAAGCGGAATCCTTCAAATATCTAGGCATCACCCTTGACCCGGCTCTCAATTTCCACCAACACATACACCACCTGTCCACTGCCCTTAATATCTGCCTTGGCCTGCTCTACCAGTTTAAACATTGCCTTACCCAAGACGCCATCAGACTTGCAGTCTCATCCTCTATCCTCTCCCTCCTCGACTACAGCATGCTCATATATAGCGCTGCCACCACATCAGCCCTTAATAAGCTCTGTCTTTCCCTCAAGAAAACCTGTTACCTTGTACTGGACTGCAACCGCCTCGCCCATACCTGCTCACTTTATAACTCCACTAACTGGCTCAACTTAGACAATAGGATCCAGTTCCACACCTGTCTTATGGCCAAAAAAAATCACCCTAGGTCTCCCCCGGCCTCACCTCCTTAATCTATCTGGCTACAGCCCCAAAAGTAACTCGTAGCTCCGGCAAGAAGCTGTTCACAGTTCCCCAATGTCAAACCTCCCTATTTCAAAGGTCCTTCAGCTTCAAGGCCCCCTCATGGATGAATGGCCTACCCAGCTTCATCACAAATGAAAATTCTATCGGCTTCTTCAAAACCCACCTTAAGAGACATCTCCAGCCCTTAAATTGCTGTGACTGCTATTGAACCTGTCTCTCACTCCTCCCCCCACAATGACAATGGCCTCTGGCTGGCTTACCCCCGCCTTACTATATTCTTATCTGTGTCACCCTAAGTTTCTCAGGTCCTGATTACGAGCCTTACTTTGTACTTTCACCATGTATCTAGCTTATTTTGTACTTTTACCATGTATCTAGCTTGTTCTGTTTCCTGCACTGTATGTTTACCTTAATACTGTATTGGCCAACATATGTGACATGGAACCTTTGTAAATGAGTCTTTGACTCAAAGATACTTTCCGAATCCTGAATAAATAAATAAATAAAGCAAATAAATATTTCTTTGTAGGCTGTTGCAGGAATACTAGCTCCAAAGGTCAATACTGCCACTTTTGCTCTTCTCAGAAGTTTGGAGTACTGGGAATAGCTTTGTTTGTAGCAACTATCTCAGCTCCAAGCTCCTCTGTAACTGATCAGATTAGTTATTTCTGTAAGCAGATAGGGTTTTCTGAAAATATTTCAGATGGCTTGTCACAAGAGTCTCCCTGTCTCCTGTTTTTATTTAAAAAAGAGCAATTAATCACCCTAATAGTCCAAGTAACAAAGCATTTGTCAGAGAAGAGATGGAAATTGATGGTCTGCAGTGCCTGGGCATTTAACAACTGCCTGTATATCTTCAGTATGTTTTGGCTCATAAGTGTAAAGCAGCTCTGTGAGCAACTTCTGATTTGGCAGTATCAAACACGAGAGAGGAAAGTGCAGAAACTGAGCAGTTTGCTAGTGAAACAAGAAAGTAAGGCTGTGCAAGGGCTGAATTTTATTTCCTGAATACCATGAACAGTATTGCTTCTGAATATTCAGAAGCCTTACTTGAACAGGGAACTATTTGTATTTGAGAAAGAATATTCAGCAAGCTTCAAACTTTAAAAAAAAAAAAGAATAAATAAATATAAAAAGGCCCTCTTTCCCAACCTAAAACTCGGTAAAATAAATGTTACCCCCTTCCCACCCTATCAACACCCCAATGCCACCCTCTTCCCCCCAAGCACCCAGCATTTTTTTCATATTTTAATCATTTATTTTCATTCTGCAGTGTAAATATATCCCATGATGGACAACCGGCAAAACCCAAACACCTCCACAGCCAGATGCTGTCTTTCTTAGCACATGTTTGCACACAAAATTATGTCCCCCCCCCCACCACAGTAGTATCCTAGCACTAGCACCAAATTCTTAATACGGAGAGAGAAAGTGACTGACACAGACCCACCTTCCTCCATGGCCAGTCGCCTTCACATGAATGAAAGCAATCATCCGCTTGCTCTAGCTATATAATAAAACCAGCTGATCACTGGTTTTACTATACAGCTAGAGCAAGCACACTAGTGATTTCATTCATGAGAAGGTGACCAGCCGTGCAAGAGGGTGGGTCTGTGCTGGTCACCTTCTCTCTCCGTATTAAGAGTCGGGTGCCAGTGCTGGGGTGCTACAATGGTGGTGGTGGAGGGGCATAGTTCTATGTGCAAATAAGTGCTTAGAAAGATAGCAACAGGTCGTGGAAGTGGGTGGGTTGTGCCGGTCATCCACCAGGGGATATATTTACAATGCAGAAAGAAAATAAATAATTAAAATATAACAAATCATGGGTGCTTGGGAGGAGGGTGGCATGAGCTGCTGCTAGAGGGTGGGAGACAAGGGTTACATTTAGTTTTTTAGTCTGCTGACTGGAGAGGGGCTGTATTTTTTAATTTTGTTTTAAAAGAGCTACCGAATATCTGAATATTTGGCTGCCCAACAGAAATATTCAGCCGAATAAAAGGTATTTTCACAGTCCTACAAGAACGCAGCCAAGCCGCTTGCAAAGAAAGGAAGACACATTTAACAGCTCACTATACCGCTGATCCTTCCCTTCCTCCACCACCGACCACACTGTTTTTCTACCAGTCAATAGGCTGTCAAAATAAACAGAAAAATGCCTCCAACTTCAAAAATGAAACTGCAGGATTTCTACAGACATTCACTCCCCGCTGATCAACTCCACTCTTACTGTGCTGCTTCTTTTCATCCTGGTTACTTTTCCCATACAGCACTGTCATTTCACTTAACCTACTGTTACTTCCCACACTAAGAACTGCTGAAAAGCACAAAGAAAAGTGTGGCACCCCATCGCAGCTGTATCGTATCTACTGTATTCATTTATAGACAATCACTGAAGGAAAGTTGTATCTGCTATGCCTAGCCTCCACCTTACTTCTTACAATCCCTTGCACTGCCTATTAGCACTTGTACTCCCTTAGCTGTTTGTAGATATTAATGTAGTTATCTCCACCAATTGTGCTCAGTTCCACAATCCCCATGAGCTTCCCTCAGTCCCCTATATTAGTATCTTACCAGCCTTGCTATTTACTCATTGACTTGCTCAACCCTGATCGACTTTCCTAATCGTACATGCCCTTATCATTCACAGCCCTAATAATCTATCTTTATCATACCTATCTTGTCCGTCTTGATTTTGTCTATGCCTGCAATCCTTCTGAACACCACTTCCTCACCCAGGTTCCAAATCCCTCTTGAACATCTTTTCCCCACCCTCCTTGTTTTTCACAAACTGCCCTCCCAAATCCAGGAAGACTGTATTGTTCATTTCCTATGAATAAAGAACTTTGATGTTAGTATTATCAAAAGTATAATCACTCTGTATTGTTCCCTCATTGTGAATACTAGAATCAGGATGTTAGTTTTTCAGAAGTACAATTATTCCTGTATTGTTAATGTATCGTTAAAAATGTACTATCCTTGTATAAAATGTTGTTTTGTATCATCCTTTATGTTGCGTGCTCTCAGAACCACCTTGTAAATGAGCCTGCTCAATGGTGTCTTTTCCTAGTAAAAATAAAATTGAATTGAATTATCTTTGTCACAGTGATGCTGCTGTTTCTTACTATGAGATGCAGCTGCTGCATCATTCCACCAAAGCAAGAAGTTTTACATCTAAAACCTCTGCTTACAATTTCGAATACCCCACCAACCCACCCTTCCCCCACAAAACAAACCAATGGCTGTTCAGCTTCAAGCTGATATGCAGGGCTCATTATTTATGTTCTCACCACCACTGACCCAGTCACCCCCCCCCCCCCGCGCTCATCATGTCTGCTGGAAAAAAACAGGAGTAGGTTCAGCCAGCATGGTGGAAGACGGGGTCAGGATAAAATTATAGTGTATGGTGGAAGGTTGTTCTCACCAGAAATCCAGCCTTTCAAAAATGCTGTTCTGCCACAGTCAGCAAAATGAATGGAACACTGTACTGACCGTACGTGCAGAACAGCATTCCATTCATTTAGATTCAAAAACTCAAGCAGTGGGTTGAAATACTGAACAGAAAACTGCCACGTTTCAACATTATTCACAACAGCCTGAAAAACTAATGTGGTGGTTTTCTGAAATGGGCACTGTTCATTTAAATGCAGGATCAACCAGATATTGTATGTTACTTACAGTTTTCTTGGCCACAGGAAAGTAATTTTTCTCGCTAAGCGAGAGGTTCTGCCGCCATGTTTTTTTTTTATAAATCCCGCCTACAGCCAACCAATGGGCATATGCGCTGCAACATTAGGGAAGCCCAGTCCCTAGCAACCACCCAACTCTGTCTCCTAGCAAGGGGAGACAACAATTTCTTTATCCATAAGTTAAATACACATTGGAAGCCTAAAAATGTATTAAAAATATTTTGTGGGGCACCGTACACTATAAAAAATACAGGATGGTGCACTCAGTGTAGAACCATGCTCAGTTATTTTCAGGTTCTGATTTCTAGACCTCTCTCAGCCAGCTCTCGAGGTCACAGGAATCAGACCCCTCTGTGGCAGAACACACTGGTTCTGCATGGTAACCCATCCTGCATTCTCTATGTGATATCAACAGATGAACAATTATGGTCTTGTGTTGGCCATTTGATGATTTCTGATGTCACCCCAGATCAGAAATGTTTGAAAGCACTGGCATACAGTGCGTACACTTGCTGATGCCCCCTACAAGGATCTGTTGGCAGCAGTTGTGAGCTGCAAGTTGCATCTCATCAAAGGGGGGTGACACACACCCTCTCACTCAGGCTTCAATCTACCAGTTTCTGCCCCCGGTTTCCATGCCCCAATTACATTATTTGCACTTTTTTTTGCATTGAAACACAGCTGCCATACCCTTGGTCACTCCTCCAGTTTTCTCAGGTCACTGCCTATCTTCTCTACCTCCTCTTCTCCAGATTATCCACCCTATTGCATATTTTGGTGTCTTCAGCAAAGAGACAGATGTTCATTTCCAGCTCCTCTGCAATGTCACTTATAAAAACATTAAATAGGACTGGTCCCAGCACTGATGCTTGAGTTACCTGGCTGGTCACCTTCCTTTCCTTGGAGTGAACTCCATTTACCATCACCGTCTGCTGCCTATCCCCTAACCAATTTCTTACCTAGCTAACCACCTTTGGACCCACCCCGAGCTACACAGCTTGCTTCCGAGTCTCCTATGTGAAACAGTGATAAAAGCTTTACTGAAATGTAGGTATGTTATGTCCACTGCTCCACACTGATCTAGTTCCTTGGTCACCCAGTCAAATAAACCTATCAGATTCATATGACATGACACCCCCCCATTTGTTTCAAGATATACCACAATCCTTTCCTTCAGCAATGATTACATTAACTTTATATCGAGCAAGGAGGTGGCTTCCTGAACACACTACCAGTGCTTCCACGTGTAAAGTATAATCAGCAGTCCAAGGAGTGGAGCAGCACGGTATATCAATAAAGGCCCTAAAAGCTAGGTCAAGTTAAACAAAA
Organism: Neoceratodus forsteri; assembly: GCA_016271365.2. Taxonomy (NCBI): domain Eukaryota; kingdom Metazoa; phylum Chordata; order Ceratodontiformes; family Ceratodontidae; genus Neoceratodus; species Neoceratodus forsteri. Next base: position 934,859,080 of record CM028131.1, read on the forward strand.
TATTTTATTACATAGAACACACAGACAAGCAGCACCCACAACCACCAACTTGTCATGTAATCCTATGCTTTTTCAAGGCGTAGCTACCTCTTTTGTAATAGTGCCTTAAAAAGAGCCCTCTTAAGGCTATTGTAACACACATATTGCACACACTCCTCATAAATGTAAATATAAAATTATCAATCACCAATATTAATGCACCAAAGAGCAAATTTTATAAGGTAGCTAAAGCAAACCCAATGTGTAAAATAATATAATAAATACTCCAATCCCCCAATATATCTAGTCATAAATGCACAGTTAAAAACATTAACACAGTGAACAGAAACTCTTGAAACAGGGCAATTAAATAGCATGTGAATTTTCTATCTGTACAGACAAAGGGCCGACAATTAGTGATATCATTACTTTTTCTTGAAAAATTGAGTTACACTAAATATAGCATTCAAATCCTTTTGCCCATGAGCGCTTAATATAAACTGCCATCTACTTTCGAATGGAAGAAGTTCGTTGTCTGTAACACCCCGCCCCGAATGTTCAGAGACACTTTATCCAGACCTTGAAAAGTAAAAGAATGACCAGTTCCTTTTTGCATTATATGCAGTGCCAGAGCATTTGTTTTGTCATGTTTAGAAATGCTGTGCAAAGGTTCCACTATCCTGTGTTTGAGTGGTCTTTTGGTTTTGCCTACATAAAAGTTCTTGCATACACAACTTGCAACATATATCACATGAGTTGTGGAGCAGTTAATAAAATGTCTATTCTCATACTCTCTGCCAGAAACCAGATGTTTAAAAACAGTACCTTTATTTATGTGCTGGCAAAATATGCCATTGCTGCATTTAAATGTTCCTTCTGGGTAAACCTGGTCATTTTTGTCCTTAAGGTCTAGTGTATAGACTCTTTGTGACAATGTTCCCAATGTTCTGTCCTCTTCTGTACATCGTTTTGGGTGGGGTTTGAGTCACCTCCTCATGTTTGGACTCCAGGGCCAAAATGTTCCAGATTTTAGCCAGTATCTTTCTAATCTTATAACTCTGAGACGTATATTCTGAAATATACACAGGAAAGAATAGTTGAGTACCTAGAGGCCAGTGGAGCACAGGACCCAAGGCAGCATGGGTTCACAGTGGGAAGGTCATGTCAGATGAATCTAATAGATTTCTTTGACTGGGTGACCAAAGTAGTAGACCAGGGAGGGGCTGTGGACATGGCCTACCTAGACTTTAGCAAGGCATTTGACACAGTCCCACACAAAAGATTAATAGTCAGATTAACCAGCCTGGGAGTGGGACCCAGGGTGGTAGCCTGGGGTAAAACATTGGCTGGACAACAGGACACAGAAGGTAATTGTAAATGGAGTCCACTCTGAAGAAAGGGGGGTTACTAGTGGGGTACCGCAGGGTTCAGTATTGGGTCCAGTCCTTTTTAATGTCTTCATCAGTGACATTGCAGAGGGACTGGAAGGAAAAGTATGCCTTTTTGCAGATGACACAAAGATCTGCAACAGGGTTGATACACAAGGAGGCGTGGAAAGGATGAAAAGGACTTGGCAAGGTTGGAGGAATGGTCAGAAGTATGGCAGCTAGGATTCAATGCAAAGAAGTGCAAAATAATGCACCTGGGAAACAAGAACCGAGGGAAGAATACACAATGGGTGGGGAGGTAGTAACAACAACAAAAAGGAAAGGGACCTGGGGGTAATCATATCAGATGACCTTAAGATTAGCAAGCAATGTGAGAAGGCAGTAGGAGGGCTAGTAGCTACTGGGATGTATAGGAGAGGCATCATCAGCAGAAAACAGGAAGTTGTTATCCTCTGTACAGACAGTTGGTGAGACCCCATCTGGAGTACTGTGTCCAGTTCTGGAGACCCCATCTCTGCAAGGACATAGACAGGAAGAGGCAGTCCAGAGGAGGGCAACTAAAATGGTGCAGGGTCTGCAAGAGAAGCCATATGAAGAGAGACTAAAGGAGCTAAATATGTATACCCTTGAGGAAAAGAAAGGAGAGGGGGACATGATAGAAACTTTTAGTACCTCAGTGGAATCAACAAAGTCCAAGAGGGTAGCATCTTTCAGAAAAGAGACTTGCAAGAACAAGGGACACAATTTAAAGATAGAAGGAGGGGTCAGGGGCAATGTGAGGAATTATTATTTCACAGAGAGGGTAGTGGATGCATGGAACAGCCTTCCTGAGGAGGTTGTGAGGTCTAAAACTGTGGGAGAACTCAAGAATGCATGGGACAGACATAAGGCAATTCTTGTGGGGGGTTGGAAGAAATAGGCTGTTGGTTAACTAGGATCTGCAGCCTATCCTGTAGCTAGGGAAATGGGCAGACTAGATGGGCCTTGCGGTCCTTATCTGCCATCAAAGTCTATGTTTCTATGTTTTCTATTGAAATGAAATTAAGACAGGCATCATTTTGACCTCTAACAGAGTTTTTCAACAATTCCCTTCTGTCTATTGTGCTAACAATGTTTTCTGCTTTTTCTACACTTGTCTAGTCATAACCTCTGGCATAAAATCTTTCAGCAAGTGCCTCAGTTCTTTTTTCATAATCCTCCTGTCTACTTGTGTTCCTTTTCAATCTTAAAAACTGGCCTTTTGGTATACTCTTTACCATATGCCTAGGATGGCAGCTATCAAAAATCAATAGTCAATACTGCATTTTTAGCTGTATCTTTTCTAAACAATTTTGAGCACATTCCTCCCATTCCATTCTTTTCAATGACAAGATCTAAGAATTCAATTCTGTGCATTTCATTTTTAGTAAGATCTCTCAGCCCCTGATCGGGGAAACATCTGAGCGGCCGGGGCTACCTGGGCAAGCCATCCACACCACCACTGCTCATAGCCAAGGAACCCTCCTCTTGCTGGTAAGCTCCCAGGCCAAACCGGAAAGTGCTGAAAGGCTCCCATTGGCCGCCGCCTGTTGCTTCCATCTCCTGTTGGACTGTTGTGCTCTGCGCGGCCACTGATTGGCCCTGCAATCTTGACTGATTCAAACTGTGCTGCTGGGCTCTGCGCCCATAGACTTCAGTGGGTTTCGGAAGAAAATTTTCGCCCACCCTCATTCCCCCACCTCCCACCTTAATTAAATAGGCCTTAGGTCTGCCCACTTCTGCCTACGGAACCGCCCTTTCATTTCCTACTAGATACTTTCTCTCCTGTACCTCCTCTCTTTACCACCCACCCTCCTTCCTCTCTGCTCCTCCTCCCCCCCCTACTAATCAACTCAGTCCCCTCACTGCTCCACCTCCTTTCTGTGCCCAACACACTCCTCATATCTTCTACTGCACCCATCGCATCCCCCCTCACCTGTTTCACCCCTATTCCTGACTGTTTCTTCTCCCTCTCCATCAGACTTTCTTACCCTGTACTATCCTTACCTCTCTATCCACTATGGCCCTCCTCTCTCTGCCCATCTGTCTGGTTATTGTCTCCTCCCTGTTGCCCATGGCATTCCTGCCTGGAGCCTGCCATCCCAATCTCCCACTGTGTTTCCAGCTGGACAACATCTACCGGCACTGAGGGACAATACCCACTGGGCTATGCCCTCCATATCTAACCACCACCAGGAAAGGCTTGCACCGCTCCTGGAATCAATATGGGGTGATTTACGTTTGCCTGTTCCCATTCTCACTTCTGGCTATGTCACCACTTACTGGGATCATCATTTACAGAGTAGCTTTCTCTCCAATAAGAAATGGTCGAATAAAATCTCTATCAAACAGCTACACTGGTGCACCCTGAAACTCTTGCTTCAACTATTACTTCTGTCTGGCAATATTCACCCTAACCCTGGCCCCACAATCCCAGGTTCCGACCTCCAGAAGAGTCACTCTGGGGTACTCACCTTTGCAACGAATAAAATCTGTAGCCTTCTACCCAAACTTGATGCCCTACAATTATTTGCACACCAACACAACCCTGTTGTTCTTGTGATTGTCGAAACCTGGCTCACTCCAAAAATACCCGACAGTGCTATTACCCTATCAGGATGTAACATATTCAGAATTGACAGAGCCACTAAAAAAGGAAGTGGATGTGCTGTTTACCTCAAAGACTCCTGGGGCACTGTGTTCAACCCCCCAACTTCGGTCTCTACCGCCCAGCTACTACCCCTCAGAATTCTACTTGGGGTTCACAACAAGGCACTGACTATTGCTGCTGTCTACATCCCTCCCAAGGATCAAGGTAAAGGTCTCAACTCCGTCCTTGACCTTGTCTGTTCCCAACCACGAGGCACCGAGATAATTCTAATGGGCGATTTTAACATAAATTGGTTTGGATCAGATACAGGTGGCTACAAGGATGCCATCTCAGCTGCCAACCTCACTCAGCTGGTTGTCTCTCCCACTAGACTCAACTATGAGACTGGGACAAGCACCCTCCTAGACTGGATACTGACCAGCCACCCATCCAACATCTTGAAAGTCTCCTTTCTCCCAGATACGCTAAGTGACCACTCCCCAGTCACATGCAAATGGTCTAACAAATTCAGCCCACCACCATCCAAACTAATAAACAGCAGACTCCTTCCACATGGTCAATTGAAGCACTTCAAATTACTCCTTAGACAACAAGACTGGTCACCTATCTTCCATTCATTAGATGTCAACTCTGCACTTGACTTCTTCATCAGCTCCTTCAATGCTGCCTGTGACATTTACGCCCCTTCAAAAAGAGGAAAGTAAAAGGCCTTAGCAATCCATCACTCACTGCTGATCTCCTTACATTGCAGAAAGCTAGGGACCACCTCTGGTTTCAGGTCCGGGCCACTGGTAGGCAAGTAGATATACAAAACTACAAACATGCCCAAAATGACTGCACCAAAGAAATACACCTGAAGAAAAGTAACTATTACAAAGATGCCCTCACAAACACCTGGGGGAAGGGGAAGTCCTTCTGGAATAATCTCAAGGAAGTTACAGGAATACTGCCCAAAACATCTCCTTCAATGTTGGACGTGGATGGGACTATAACTCTTGACCCTTCCACTATAGTTAACACGTTCAATAACGTGTTCGCTGACCTCAGTAGTGTTCTTCCTTCAGACTTCTTTGATGAAGACCTCCCTCCTGCACCTCCCCCACGCCCCTTTTTCAAGTCGCCCCCTCTTCACTTCAGAGCAGTCAGGACACATGAAGTCCATAGATACGTCTGTAAAGCAATTGCTGGAGCACAGTTGGGCCATCGCACTACTGATGCACCAGTCGCGATATTCAAAGGGGATTGTGCCTGGCATAAATCCTGATGTGCGGGTGCATCAGTAATATGTAAGCGCAGGTAAGAGGCTTGCCCATGCATACTCCGCACATCCCAATATTCAGCCCGGGATGTGCTGAGACTATGCATGCACAACCCCTACCTGCGCTGCACACAGGTGAGCCAAAAAAAAAGGAGCAACAGCTGGCCACCCACAGGTGAGCTGCCATATTGCAGGGCGCAACACGGGAGCTGCCACCTGTGGGTGTCCACCCGAGCTCCGGTGGCACCTTCGTAGTGGTGCCCCCCCATGCCCGATCGCAGGCATATGTAGAAAAACTAATAGTCCCATATCCCTGGTGGTCCAGTGGACCACTCGCAGTCCAATCGCCGGGCATACATGGAAAGAATTATGTCCTACATCCCTGGTGGTCCAGTGATCGACTGCAGCCCGCTGTAGGCATCAGTAATATCCCATGATGATCCACCCAACCTCAGGTCTAGTGTTCCCCTCCCACCCGCCCACTGAGCCCCATCGCCCAGCTCCTCCCCAGTCAGCGGTGGGAGGCAGCTCCCCACCTGCTTGCCACCCACGCCGCGACTGACTCGGCGGTAGTGCTGCACGCCTGTTCACAGGTGAGCCAATGGGCATGCAGCTGTACATAACAGTCCAGATATGTGAATGGATCCATTCACATATCTGGACTGTGTAGTACTGTTTGGCTGCATGCCCATTGGCTCACGCCAGGGGCTAACAGGTGTACAGCACTACTGTATGGAGTCAGTCGCGCAGGGCGGGCAAGGGGTGGGGAGCTGCCGCCCGCTGACTGGGGGCAGGGCAGTAGAGCCAGTGGGTGGGTGGGGAGGGGGGACCGCTGTGACCACCAGGGTTGGATTGGATCGTATGGGATATTACTGAAGCCTGTGATCGGGCTGCGAGTGGTCCACTGGACCACCAGGGTAATAGGACTAATATATGTACTCTATATGCCCACGATCGGGCTGCGAGCTGTCCACTGGACCACCAGGGATAGTGTTGACTGTTTTAAATATGCTTATGCCCGCGATCAGGCTACAAGCGGTCCACTGGACCACCAGGGATATTGGACGTGTTCTTACATTTACACATGCCCACGATCAGGCATTGGGGCATTTTTCCGTGATGTGCAGGGGGTGTTGGTCCCTGACGGCTGCAGCCTGGGGATCAGTGCACCTGCATGCAAATGGGGCCATAATGACATGCAAATGGCCCCATTTGTGCCTTGCATACATTATGGCCCCATTTGCATGTGCACTTTTGAATATCATGGTGGTTGCACCTATCGTAATGGCACTTGTGCTTGTGCATCCCCCTGCTCCACTCTGGCCACTTGCGCTGGCACAGTGCCACTGCACCATGCGCACTGCGGGTGGCCAAGGAGCGATATTCAATGATGCTGTGCCATGGCGTAGCTCCGTTGAATATCACCCTGTCAATGCCCCTGTGCATCCAAGTTGCGCTGCACCCAGGCTTGCGCCACAGCCTGGTGCAGTCTGAACATCCCGCCCTTTGTGTATTTCACACATTCTGGGAACCTGGAAAATTTTGAGTGCTATCTGCAGTCCCTCTTGTATTTAGATCACCTCCAGTTCGAAAGTGGATGGCAGTTTGTATTAAGAGCTCATGGCAAAAGGGTTTTAATGCTATGTTTAGCTTAACCCAATTTTTAAAGAAAAAGTAGTAATATCATTAATTGCCAGCCCTTTGTCTGTACAGCTAGGAAATTCACGTCCTATTTAAATGTCCTGTTTCAAGAGTTTCTGTTCACTGTGTTAATGTTTTTAACTATGTATTTATGATTAGGTATATTGTTTTTTGGGGTATTTATTATATTATTTTACACATTGGGTGTACTATAGCGATCTTATAAAATTTGCTGTTTGGTGCATTGATATTGGTGATTGATCATTTTATATTTACATGAGGAGTGTGTGCAATATGTGTGTTACTATAGCTTTAAGAGAGCTCTTTTTAAGGCACTATTACAATAGAGGTAACCACTCCTTGAAAAAGCATAGGATTACGTGAAACATTTGACAGTTGCGGGTTCTGCTTGTCTATGTGTTCTATTTAATTAAACATTTTGTTTAACCTGACCTAGTTTTAAGGTCCTTTGTTGGTATACTGTGTTGCTCCATTACATTAACTTTCCCACCACTATTGCAAGGCTTACTGGCCTATAATTGCCAGCCTCTTCCCTGCTACCATTTTTGTTAAGTGGGACTACATCCACCTTCCTCCAGTCCTCCAGAAAAATCCTGTTTCCAATGAACTGTTGAGTAGGATTGTCAGGGGTGCAGCCAGTACCTCCCTGAGCTCCCTCAATAACCTTGGATGAATCCTGTCTGGCCCCATCACTTTGTCCACAGCCTGATTAGCAATTCCCTTCAGGAATATCTCCTCTGAGAACAAACTAGGATCCAACTCCCTCCCACCAATGCTCGTATTAATTTTTTGTGGTCCTTCCCTTTCTCCCTCCTTTGTGAGCACTGAACAAAAGTATTCTTTCAAGACATCCGCCTTTTCCTTGTCCCCCTCTGAACAGTCCCCCTTCATGTTTTAATCTTACAATCCCACCCCTGCTTTTCCTCTTTTTTCTTACATACCTAAAAAATAAATGCCTTGTCCACTTTCAAAATTCTCTCTTCCATTTGCACCTTTGCCCTCCTTACTGCCCTTCCTACTTCCCTCTGCTTCTCCTGATACTCTTCCTCTGCATCTCCTTATACCTCCTGAATTCTACCATCTTAGCTTTTACCTTCTTTGTCAGCTCTTTCAAGAACCACAAGAGTCTGTTTTTCCTCTTGCTTTTGCTCACTTGCTTGACACAGAGGTTTGTTGTCCCCACAATAGTCTCTTTTATCTTTGCCCACAATTCCTCCATCCCATCCAGGTCAACCCCCCCCCCCACCAGGTCATCACTGAGGCATTCATCCGTCTTTATGAAATCTGCCCTCCTGAAGTCCAGGACCCTCACCCTTCTGTAATTCAGTTTTGCAGCTGTCCTTATTTTGAACCACACTGTCAGTGATCACTGGTCCCAAGATGGGTTCCCACCTTGACGTCTGCAATACTCTCCCTGTTTGTGAGTACCAGGTCCAGTATTGTCTCATCATGAATGGGTTCACTGACTAGTTGCCTGAGGAATGCCCCTTGCAGGGATTCTAGGATGTCCCTGCTCCTAGCTGAAGCCACAGCTAGGAGGCTCCAATCTACATCTTGCAGATTGATGTCCCCAACCAGCAGCACCTCCCTCTTCTCTGTCATTTTGCCAGTGGCTTCTACCAGTGCCTTATCTAATTCCTCCCCCTGTGCTTGAGGTCTGTAGACAATGCCAGTGTGAATAGTGAATCCATAATCCATCTCCAGGGTGACCCACACTACCTCTTCCCCTCCCCATATTCCCTGTATCTGTTTTGCTTCTAGGCTTTCACTCACATAAAGTATCCCACCCCCTCCTTTCCTACCCACCCTGTCTTTCCTCAACAGAGTATAGCCTGGTATGACCATCTCCCAGTCATGGTTTTCAGTGCAACATGACTCAGTAATGGCCAATATATCTAGGTCAACCTCTGCCATAATTATCTCTAGTTCCAGAATCTTATTTACTAGACTTCTACCATTCACACACCTGGCCTTCCAGATTTTGTTAGCTCTCTGCTAGCCCCCCTTTTCCTTTTGCCCCTCCTTCCTCCTCCCTCCTCTCTTTTTTATACTCCTGTTCCCATCCCTCTTCTTCTCTATCACCTTGCTTCCTTCCATACTTTGCACCCTCAGGGGTTCCTCTCCCCTCAAATTCACCCTACTCTATCTCAGCCTGTGAGGACAGTTTCTGCTTCCCCAATTTTATCTGCCACCCCCCTTGGCTAGTTTAAATGTTCAAAGTAACATTTAAGCCATCCACCTAAAGACTGCAGTTCCTCTCCCGGACAGATGCAGGACATCATCCTTGTGTAGGCCCTTATCCATCTAGGTGAATTCCCACTCCCCAATGTAGCCAAACACTTCCTCTCCGCACCATTCCATCAAGCATGAATTGAAGCTCTTGGTGTGGAGATCCCTCTCTCTCTCTCTCCCACCCTCTGTTGTAGACAGACAGCACCTCAGAGAAACCCGCTGAGTATGCTAATTGTCTAAGACCACTCCCCAACTCTCCTAACTCTCCCTGAACCATCTCAGTCCTGTCCCTAGCTAAGTCATTGGTCCCCAGATGAACAATGATATCCCAGATCCTCTTTCCATCCTGCTGCCCTAGTGATCCCCAGGATCTGCTTCCCATACTTCTGGGCTGTAGCACTACATATGCACCTAATCTCCCTCTGTGCCTCCCTCCTTTCCTATTCCCATATATATCTACCTGACAATCAAGTCCCCCACAAGAAGTTGCTTCTTCCTCTTCCTCCTCTGGGGTCCTCTCCCACCCTCCTTGGGGTCTCCACTACAGAGGACCCCCACATTCTCCCTGGCTACTACCATAGGTGCCTACTCCTGGCAGTCTCACCCTGTCAGAACAGCATAGGAATTGTGTAGTGGTTCTGGTTGAAGAATGTGCTTCTGAGGCACCCCTCTTTCTGAGCTCACCACCCCTACCCTTCTAGAGCTCACCATAGTTCAGCCGTTCTTCCTCCCTGGCATCTTCTGAGGTAATAATGGCAGACTTGGTCATCCCTGGGTGCTAGAGATGGTCCCTGAAATCCTAGTCAACTTGACCTGGAGTCTAGCATCCTCTTCCCTCCTCTACTAAGGACTCTCACATCCTTCCTGGCCACTACCATGGGAGTTTCCTCTTGACAGTCCCACCTTGCAACAGTAGTGCAGGAATTTTGTAGTGGTACCAGTTGAGGAATGTGCCTCTGACCCACCCCCACCCTTCAAGAGCCCCACAACCCCACCCTTCAAGAGTCCCCCACATCTACCCTTCTAGAGCCCATCATAGTCCAACTGTTCCTCCTCCTGGCATCCTTTGAGGTAACAATGGCAGACTTGGTGATCTCTTCATGGGGGAGAAGGTTTCCCAAATCCTAGCCAACTTGGCCTGGAGTCTAGCATCCTCTTCCTTCAATGCAGAGGGGTACAGGCGGATGTGGCAGTGCCGCAGTATCCAGAAGATCTTTCTGAAAACTGCCACCTGACAGCCACTGCACAGCACCACTCTCACCATTCCCAATTCCTTCTCTGTCTATGTTACTTAGAAGTACTTTTGTACCCTTATCCTTGATGAGATGCTTCTAGTTTTTCCCCTTATGTCATTTTTTATACCCCTTTGTACACCTACCCTTGATAGGTTGTTGCTTCTATTCCCAGTTTTAGCCTACCCTTTTGCTTTTATCCATCCCTTGTGTACTCTTTACCCCAGTAGGATTTTTTTCAGTTCTGCTCTTTTGTTGTCCCAGTTGTACACTTCACTTATATAGGATGTTGCTCCTATTCCTTGTTTAGGTCTACCCTTTATCCTCCACCCATCCCAGCAGTGAATGCAACAACAGGAGTGAACAGGTACCTTATCTTAGGTGACCGGCAGAGTCCCCCACTTCTTGCTTCCTCTGGTTGACCCCTGCCAGTGCCTAAGATGCCAGTTTTACTCCTGTTCCACTCATGTGCTGGGACACAAACTGGTGTGGGGACATGTTAGGATTACTTCCTTTTATCCTCCCTTAGGCACTTCACCCACACAGAACTTTTTTCTAGTTATGGCTACTTCTACTTGTCCACTGCCACCAGTATCAGGCTTCCTTTGTTAGCAGCACACCTTCCTTCCCATTCACACTCCATCTCCCAAGTGCTGCTGTTGTTGCTGCTGCTGCTCAAACACTGGGGAAAGCAGACAAAGAAAAACAGCAACAGGTAAAAAAAAGTCAACCCTGCTCCACTGTTTGCAGTTATTTGCGTAGTGTTATAAAAAGGGATAGGAACAGTTGCAAGGAGAGCTTAGATGGCAGAACATGGCATTCTAAAAATCAATGATAGTTTGAGCTTCTTTGGCACTTGTGGGCAGGGCATTCCAGGTAGTTGGACTGGCTACAGAAAAGGGTTTTGAGATAATGGACCTGTGAGTTTTTGATACTTGGAGGAGGCTCTTATTTTCAGATCTCAGCATATACAACTGATCGGTGCTTGTAGGAGACTGCTAAGGTAGTTTAGATATTGTGCATTCCATTTAGGCATGTATATACAGTATGAGAGAAATCCATCTCAGCTCTTGCATCATATCCAGAACTAGGAGGCAAAGGTTATATCATAAAAGAGACAGTGATGTTTGGCTTTACACAGAATAGGATGAATCTGCAGATATTGTTAAATGTTGTGATGATTTTGTGCAAAGAAAATACTGAAGCAGTCCTGTACATTTTGCTGCCATATTCCAAGGTGAGGAGTAATAATTGCCTGAATATTAGGTTTCTTGTGCTTGACAAGAGAGAGGTATGGGCATGATAAAGTGCCCTGAGGTTCTGGTGCCTACTTGTTAGCAGGATCAGTGTTTGTCGACCTCACCAAGGCCTGCAACCTGAGGGACCACAATACACTGAGTTTGGGACTCCGAGCACTAGGTTTCCCCTTTCCACTCCTCTCGCAGATAGGTAACTAACTATTTTTTTTTTTAACTTTCTTTATACTCCCAACCGCCAGGCATCTTTCAGGAGTGTCTACTCGGATAGACCACTACTCCTGGCCTGAACCCCCTGCATCTCCCAGAATACTCCCCCCACCCGGATCTATTGCAGGCTTGACCCTTAGAACACCTCTGAGGCTGGTTCCACCCTACCCCTTGGCGGTCATCGCCTAAGTGTGAAGTGCCTACCTGGATCTGAATGGGTCTGGGGAGGAGAAGCGGGTGTGTCTGGGCCAGCTGTAGGATGTGTGGCATTCCCCTGGGGCCTCAGTCATCACACCAGAGGACTGAGAGGCTTTTTTTCTTTCTTTTTCTGTTCCCCCCTGCGGCGCTTGGTAGTGCAATGATGTCCAGCATCTGCCAAGCTCCACCCCCATTGCCTTTGGCTGCATCGCATATTTCCTGGCTGTCCCTGGCCATTACCAGGGGTCACTCAGGAGCGAAGCTAACCCTTCCTCCCCTCCTGGGAAGGGAGAGCTGTCAAACAGATGCTTCATCCCTACCCACCCCTGCCGACCCCCGACTTCCCGGGCTCGTTCCCGAACCCGGGTCGTTGGCATGGCGTGAGGTGAGGCATCTAGAGCCTTAACCCTCAGTGCCACTGGGCCAGCTGCTAACTAACTATTTGACTGGGAGAAGCCAACAGGTCAAGATTGTGAACATTTGTTATTGTCTCTCCTGGTGTCCTGCAGGGATCAATCGTTGGTCTTTTGTTATTATCATTCTTTATTAATTCTTTGCCATCCCCTGCCAGCAGAGCAAACCCCTACTATATGCTGAAGACCTTATTATCTACAGTGGCTCCCCTGATCCTTCAGTTATTTCCCCTGTCCTTAGTGAGGACTTCCACATGGTAAATCTTTGGCAGTGCAGAAACAAGCTCCTGCTAAACAAAGTGAAAACTAAATCTGTGTCATTTGGTTCAAAAAACAAACTCAAAACTGGCCTCCAAACATTCAAATCCAGAGTCCCTGTGGGAACCTTATTGAATGCCTCCAGACTTTTAAATATCTAGGGGCCTGATTCTCAAAAGTCAGTGCAAGCCATGCCAAAGGCAGCTTGCTCCAAATGTCGGTGTGCCAGGGACCCTGCACTGATTTTCTATCAGGTAGGGTCCCAGCATCAAAGTCCTGTGGCTTGCAGAAAACTTGGCCCTGTGCCAAACAGACAGCACATCAAGGAGGTTTGCTGCAAGCCATGGGCTTGCTGTATGGAAAATGCACCACGGACAGGTACCTGGTGGCTAGCACCCCCCAGCCCTGATCCCCAAACGCACATACAACTTTTCCCTGGTAGTCTAGGGACCCCCATCCCCAATCCCTGATCCCCATGAATATGACAAATCCTTCCCTGGTACTCTAGTGGTTCCCCTACCCCTACCCCAGGTGGCAGTACCCCACCATTTTTTCTGTAATTGCAGCTGTACAAATGGGGTCTGTTTTACAAATATTGGTTTTAAAATTAATCCTAGGATTCTTACCATGAGAGGTAGAACAAGTTCATACTAGATGGGATCTTCAGTTAAATAGTTTACATTTGGCCAGTCATAGCATGGACACTGAGACTAACCTGATTACTCCATGTATTTTTTAAGTTTTTACGACATGTTCGTTCATGTAGTTCCAACATTCTGTTACAAAATCAACTTTTGGCAATGGTTGAATGCTACATTTTAACTACAGGCTTTGGCTGTTTTCTAGGCAATGAAATATGGAAGGGTGGGTTATCTAGCTCATTTCCTTTGGGTCAGTCAGGTTTGGGACTTTCATCCACAGCATGTATTTTACTGATTTTGCTTATAAGTGTGGATATTTGTCCTAACCCAGGACCACTTGACAATAGTATTCAGAATAGGAAGGGAATTGTGTTCATTCATTCAAATGTTAGAAGTATCTATCCCAAGCTGGACTTGATCAAGGAATTTGCTGTGGATCATGAGCCAGAAATTCATGATTTTTAATGAAACTTGGCTGAGTGACAGGCAGGATGATGCCCAGCTAGCAATTCAGGGTTTTAATTTGTTGAGGGCAGATCGAAATAAAAGAGGTGGGGGCATTTTAATATATTACTCAGATGTTTGTCCCCAAATGCCTTAATTTAAATATTGATCCCAATAGTTGTGAATATTTGGCATTGGAAATTAAATTGCATATTGTTAAACCACTTTTGTTATTTGGAGGTTATAGACCACCTCAATTCTCCTCATTATCTTTATCATCTATTCATGATGCTTTGCTCCCATATTCCCTAACTCATTAATTTTTTCTTCTAGTGTATTTCATTGCTGATTGGTTAAATCCCACTAAATCTAAAAATATAAGAACAATTGCTTTGGGTTTAGAACCGACTCAATTGGTGACTGACCCTACTCGCGTTATTAATAACCCCAAGGATTTCACCCTGATTGGCTTAATCTTAACACGTTGTCCCCATTATTATACTGCTGCAGGGATCTCTGCTGATCTGTTCGGTGACCATAATGTGGTATATTGTATTAGGGGGAAAAGTAGTATAAAAGGCCCAGCTAAATTAATAAAGTTCAGATCCTTTAAAGATTTCGATTATCTGGAATTTATTTCTGACCTTGAAAATATAAATTGGGAATGACTTGAGTTGATTCCTGATATGGATCTGGCCTGGGAAAAATTTTTGGATGAATTAATGAAAGTATACAATAAACGTTTTCCAATAAAATCTAAAAATGTTAAGTTAAATCCAGCTGTTTGGTTTACTTCTAAATTAAAGAAACTGAAATGTAATAAAAATAAGGCAAGAAAAAAAGCAAGACCTATAGGAACCCATAGAAGACTGGCAGTAGTATACGAAATTAAGGAACATCTACGTCACAGGGGTAAGAGAAAATAAAGACATTTTTTAATGACACAACTTCTGAATCTGTGGGGAATCTGAAGAAATTTTGGCCAATTATTAAAGAACTAAATGGCCAGTCTAGACGTAATGAAACCATTTCTCTTTCATTTGATGAAACCTTTGACTGTGGTACAGTAGTTCAACTCCCAACAGATTTAATACATTTTTCATTGAATTAAGTAATTTTTTGGGAGATGTACCACAGCCTCTGTGGAACCCCTTGGGTAAATTTAATGAAGGTACCTCCCTTTCTTCCTTCAAGAAATTTAAGTTTATGAAGTTTTGGAAATCTTATTAGAATTAAAAACCAGTGGGAGTTGTGAACCTGATGGTTTGCCCTCTACTGTGTTAAAATATGTTACTTTTCAGATGGCTAGTCCTTTGACATATTTATTTAATCCATTTATTTATTTGGGTTATCTCCTTCTGGCTTGGAAGCTGGCCAGGGTTGCTCCTATTTTTAAGGGGGGTCAGCCCTGGTCACTTATCCAACTATAGACCTATTTCTTTACTCCCCATTGTAAGTAAGTTACAGTATTGATGGGGTCACGTGGTGGCAGCCTAGTAAGAAGCAGCAGTTCTAGGAGAGCTCCATTCCTCGTCCGCTGAATTTAGCTTAATATTGTAATTAGACACAAAGTTTACTTCACCGGAAAGCCAGGCATCAAGGCAACAGAGATCAGACGCTGTAAATTGAGTCTCGGATGGAGATTTATATGAAAAAGGCGCTACCGAGATGATCTCCGCCACTCACCCCGGAGAAAGAGAAGGCCACAAAGCGGCCCAGGCAGCAAGCCCCGACCTCACTGAAAATGGCAGTAGCACGGACTACGCTTTTGGAAGAAAAATTTCTTGAGATAATGCAGCCGCTTCAAATAGCAGTTGCTTCCATCACTGAAGATCTAAAGGAAATTAAAAATTCTGTGGAATCCTTAACTCGGAGAGTCGGGGACTCGGAGGCCAGAGTGATGTCGCTAGAAAAAAGGGAAGACAAAATGGACCTGGGGTCAGCTGTAATGGGACACAGGCTGAAGAGAATGGAGGAAAAAATCGAGGATCTTGAGGGTCGTAGCAGATGGAACAATCCAGTGATCATTGGAATCACCGAGAAAGAAGAAGGGAATGCGCCGGTATTATTCACACAGAGGTTCTGCGCTAAAATAGCCGGCCTCCCCCCAAATGGAGGAGAATACATCGTCGAGAGAGCTCACCGAGCCCTATGCCCACCCCCGGCTCCTGGTCAGTCTCCTAGGCCATTGATCTTCAAATTATTAAACTACAATGATAGACAACACATACTAAATAAGGCAAAGGAAGCCCATGAAGTAACCTGGGAGGGCACAAAAGTGCGGATTGTGCAAGATCTCCCCCATTCAGTGAGGCTGAGGAGGCAAGAACTTCACCCCTTGGTGTCCAAGCTTATTGCTGCAACCAAGCAGTTCAGAGTTAAGTACCCTGCAATCTTAATGGTGAAGAACGAAGATAAATGGATCTCCTATGATTCCCCAGTGCAAGCTTTATTAGGACTGAAAGAACTTTTTCCGGATCTGTTTAAATGAAGGGGACAGTCTAAACTGACTGGCGATTACTCATGAAGAATTATGTAGAGACGCCTGTAATTTCCCGAGGTTACACTTATGCCTTAATTGGACTGTTGCAGAGTTATGACTGCTGGAGAACTTGGGAGCCTGTGATTTACATCGCTTGAATTGAAGCCCACTCGTGTTTATTGAATAGCTGGCTTCCCACAAATATGCTATTCACAGCATCTGCTTGGTATTGCAGCAGGAAAAGCGGAATAATATGACGTATAAGGACCTTGCCAGAGCCATATTTTGAATCGCAGATGGTAGAGCGGTGATTACCTCGTTTGCTTCTTGATTTGTTTGTAGCAGTTTGCCAGATTACTTTATTTTATTAAGGACAGTACGAATTGGATGTTCTGCTCAGTGTAGGAGCTTAGATCCCAATGTGATTATTAACATGGATCCAAATTACTTGGCTAAAGTGCTTAGCTTGATTTTGCCAAATTTAGGCTCCTACTAATGAAACGTCTGCTGTAATCATTTTGCTCTTATGGTTAAGTGTGTACCAGATTGACGCAAATAATGGGCTGTGGTTTGTTTATGTAATCGAAGATGTGGGACAAACTTGTATTTACCCTCAACCCCGTATTTTGCTAGTTTTAAGAATGATATTAATGTTAGCATGCAGTTAAGGATACTAGTTTTCAATATATAGGAATAACAGCGCTATTAAACCTATTATGGCCAATGTTTATAATTACCTAAATCTTGATGCTATAGTGAAACTGTCTGCCTAAACACTGATTACACGGGTGTTAAGCTTTTGGAATATGTAGTAAGGATATGAGTGATATTTAGCTTTCAGATATTATTATTGTTCTCTGCTTCTGTTGGTAAATACTGATGACTACAGTTTATCTACAGTTTATCGTAGGTATGAATCAAATCTGAAAAATATTAAGCTTTTACGCACTTGCTTATAATATAAATTTCAGTTGGGCGGGGGGGGGCTCCGGGGACAAAGGTATCTGAGCTGGGTCTGCTTATGTGCAAAATCACGTGACATATGATGTTTAGGAGTGCAGTATGTTGGAACTGGGGATGTTATGTTATGCAATTTGTTATGGCTTATAAATATAATAGATGTAGAATACGGGGCTTGGAGGGGTTTGGATGGGGAGGGGGAAAGACTACTCACGACTCATACTTAGGCTCTGTTGATTTAACTGGCAATGTCTTTCCACTCTATGTACTTCTCAGTGGCCTAGAGTATAGAATCTGGATGGCTCTTTCAAAAAGGACACGTTTACTCATTATTTCTGATTACCTTTTAACCTGTTGATTTAAGGTATAAGTAGTATCTATCGTTTTGTGAGCTGGAATGTTAAAGGAGCCAAGGACAGGGTCAAAAGACAGGTTATATTAAAACACTTACAGTTTTTGCAAGCACAAATAGTTTTCTTGCAGGAAACACATCTTAAAAGAGAGGATGTACTCGTCTTTAGAAAATTATGGGTTGGACAGGTGTTTGGGGCAGGAGCCTCCACAAGCAAAGGAGGGGTAGTGATACTGCTGGCCAGGGGTGTTCCGTTTAAATTGACTCAGGAAATATGGGATCCCGAGGGTAGGTACATAATAATACATGGATCTCTAGAATCCTGTCCGGTCCTTCTTGGATCTATATATGGCCCAAATAATGATTCTCTCCCATTTTTTGTAAACCTGATAAATACCATAGTAGTGAACCCACCTAAACTTACAATACTGGGTGGGGATTGGAATTTAGTTCTCCAGACGGATATTGGCAGATCAGATCGAACACAGCAAGGTCTATCCCCAGCACAAAGAGCATTGAAAGAACTTATAAGCAGTGCAGCATTAGTTGACATATGGAGAGTTCTGAACCCCACTGAAAGACAATACACTTTTTCCTCTGCAGTACAAAAAACTCACTCTCGAATTGACTATTACTCATAAGCTCTTACGCAATATCGGGGGTCGCACATGCAGGAATCTCAGCCAGGGTTCTATCTGACCATGCACCAGTTGACATGGAGCTCTGCTTAGGGGCAAGGGGCAAACGCTCTCTGCAGTGGCGTTTAAATAATCAATTATTAAAAGATCCAGCCTCTCTTGAACACACTATGAAGCATATTGCCCTTTTCCTTAACTGTAACCTAGGGACGGTTGATAAATACGATTTAGTCTGGGCAGCTCTAAAATGCTCCCTGAGGAGCGAATTTATTAAAATGGCTTCTAATAGGGTCAAGCGTCAAAGGTTTCAGCAGGAAGGGTTATTAACTAGTATTAAAAACATAGAACGTAACCTTTCCCGTACCTCTCCAGCAGAGACATGGACCAGGTTATATCAATTCCAGGCCCAATATGCAGATCTACAATCACAGAGGGCTGAGTTATCTTTACACAGAGCTAAATTGCAATATTTGGAGGCTGGAGAGAAAGCAAGCAGACTGCTTGCGATGCGTATCCGTCAAGTAGAGGCCTCGCAATTCATTGCGGAATTTATTCTGGGAAAGATTGCAAAGTCTGTACTGATCCCCAGGAAATGGTGGAAATGTTTGGTTCCTTTTATCAAGATCTATATTCAGTGACTCTGTCCTCGTCACCCGCAGAATCAGAAATAATCTCGTATCTTAAGACGGTGAACTTGCCAAAAGTTGCTGTGGCTGACACGGTCTTTCTGGGTGCCCCAATCACTTTAGGGGAAATACAGGAGGCCATCCAGCAGTTACCCTTGGGCAAGTCCCCCGGACCAGATGGGTTGTCCAATAACTTTTACAAAACTTGTCAAGCTGCCATTGCACCTGTACTAAAAGACCTCTTTAGTTTTTGGTTCAATAAGGGATGTCAGAGTCCAATTTTTTAGAGGCGGTAGTATCTCTAATCTTAAAACCTGGGAAGGACCCCCAAAATCTCAGTAGTTACCATCCCATTTCGCTATTAAATACCAATATAAAAATTCTGGCCAAAGTGTTGGCTAACATACTTTCTAAAGTTATAGACAACTTAATAGGGCATGAGCAGGTCAGATTTATGGTGGGAAGATCATCTCAGGACCATATGAGAAAGTTGCTACATCTCATTTCGACGGTGAGGGATTCTGACTTACCTATGGTGCTGATTTCACCCGATGCTGAGAAAGCATTTGATAGAGTCTCCTGGGATTTTCTTTTTTGCCACCTTAACATCCTTTGGTTTTCCGGGAAATTTTCTCAAATGGATCAAAATATTATACTCCTATCCCTCAGCCAGAGTAAAATGTAATGGTCTATTATCTTCCCCATTCAAATTAGCCCGTGGTACTAGACAGGGGTGCCCCTATCCCCACTATTATTCAACATATACCTAGAACCTTGTCCTCGGATGGCTTAGTAATGCCAATATAACGGAATTCAGGTGGGTGGAGTTAAATATGCATTTTCGGTTTATGCAGTCGATATCTTATTACATTTAGAGAGCCCAAATGCCTCAATTCCTGCTGTCCTAGAGGAAATTGAGGAGTACTCTAATGTATCCTATTATAAACTTAACTGGGAGAAAACGATGGTGATCCCCCTGAACCACAAAGTCAACAAAGCGGAACTAGCCCCTTTAGGCCTTACTTGGGAGACAAAATACTTAGTTTACCTAGGAATCAAGATTTTTAGGGATTCTGGCGCTATTATGAGAAATAATATAGACAACCTCATCAAAGTAATAGCAAAGGACCTCGAGAGATGGGGATTGCTTCCTATTTCATTATGGGGTAGAATAAGTATAATTAAAATGAATCTACTGCCGAGAATATTATACCCCTTAGGAATGCTGGGTATGTACCTTCCAAAGTTTGGTTCTCCAGGTTGCAAGGTATGTTAAGCTCCTTTCTGTGGAACAAAAAAAATGCTTGCAGATCCTATCTCAAATTGACAGCCCCAAAAGTGAGGGGGGGGAAATGCAGCCCCCTCTTTCTTCCTATACTACATTGCACAACATTTGAGTAAGCTGGTCTCCTGGCAGAAAGAGGTAGATCATACAGCATACTCTCCTTTGTGGTTATCCATTGAAAAACACCTGGCATCTCATGAGAAATGTTCTCTCCGTGCCCTGCTATAAGTCTCCCCATCCCATATTCCCAAGTCTCTCAAAAATAACCCTATGGGCTAGTCGATGAAAGCCTCTCATCAAGCCCAATTATATTTCACAGCTAAGTGGAGCCAGTCCTCTGATCAACCAATTACAGAGAACCCACATTTCAAAATTGGCGGTGCACCAATATCTCGTTCCTTTTGGCCTGGGTTAAGTCAATATAAGGTCTCGGAGATATGGAGGGATGGAAAAGTGTTTTCCCTCACTCAATTATGTGCTGCTACTGGTGCAGTAAACAACGATCCCTTTAAACACCTCCAAGTCAGTAAGGCCCTATCCTCATTCTTCCGGCTCTTTCCAGTAATAGATATGGGGGAAAGAGATCCTATCGCATTCCTGCAGGTTGCTTCCCAATCACAAAAAGTGTCCAATTTGTATAAAATTCTTCAGGATTGGGATCATAAATTACCTTCGGGAGTTTGCTTTTACTGGGTAAGGGAATTAGGCCTCCCTGATGACATTAATGTATGGAGGAAGCTCTGGATATCTGTGTATAAGTATGTTAAGCAAGATAGACTCAGATTAGTTCACTACAATATTATGTATAATATGTATATGACACCAGCCAAACTTTGTAGATATGGATCTCTGCACACACCAACATGTAACAGGTGCAAGGAGGAGATAGGGTCGTTGTTTCACATGTTATGGCTATGTCCACATATAAAAGTATTCTGGCAATCCATTAATAATTCTTTGGACCCTATCCTTGGCTTGAGGGAATTATTTACACCCGAAGTTTGCCTAACAAACTATTTCCCAGTCGATACTCCAAAAACTAGGAAAGCACATATGATTCTTGTCACAGCAACGGCTAAGTTAATAATAATGAGGCACTGGATGGATGAAAACCCACCTGGAATCTTGGAATGGTTTAGGGAATGTGTTTTGGCCTTACAGATGGAAAGACATATTGCATTTGTACGGAATAGAGGCAAAGCCTTTACCTCACTATGGGGAAGCTTAGAGGCTATCCTGACGATGTGGAAATCCTAATGAAAATGGGGCCTCAGTACATCTATAGTCCAAATGGTAGTAGTGGTGCGTAGTCTGGGGGGGGGTAAGTTGAGGCCTTTTTTTTTTCTTTCCTTTTCTTTCTTTAATGTGAAAAGTATGCACCTGATGTCCTCACTTGTATTAGATTATTGATGTTGTTTACCTGGTGCTGATATATTAATAAAGTTTTTAAATAATAAAAAAAAGAAAACTGCAGGTCAACCTTGTAAATGAGCTTGCTCAATGGTGGTCGCCTGGGTAAATAAAAAAAAAAAAAGTTACAGTATTAGAAAGACTGTTAGCTGGGAAACTTGTAGATTATTTTCAAGAACAGAATCTCTTTGATCAATACCAATCTAGTTTCTATAAACTTCATGGAATGATGGTCTCCATGTCGAGGTTCCTGGATGATATAGGCATGGCAAATGATTGCCAGTGTTTTACAGGAGCAATATTGGTTGATCTTTCCAGGGCCTTCGACAGGGCTGACTACCAGTTATTGTTACAAAGGCTTTATCAAGTGGGTTTAAGTGGGAGGTACTAGCCTGGTTTTGTTCATATCTAAGTCACAGATCTCAAGCTACAGTTGTTGATGATGCTGAGTCTACCCCACAACCTGAGGTTAGAGGGGTTTCACAGGGCTCTGTCCCAGACCCCCTTCTTTTCTTAATTTATTTAAAAGACCTAGGAAAAAGTGTGGGGAGCTCTAGCTACCATCAATATGCTGATGACACAATAATTTATACTTTGCATTCTTTAGTATATGCGATACAGAATGCACTCCAGAGAAGTTTCAGTGAACTCCAAGTGTTTTTCACAGGTTCTAAGCTAAAACTGAATACTATTAAAACTAAGTCTATGCTGTTTGGGCCTGCTTCTAAACTGAAATTGAGTGAGAATTTAACAATCTTAGATGATGCTGGAACTGCTTTGGAATGTGTTGATACATACAAATATTTGGGTTATTGGCTAAGAACAATCTGGTTCTGGGAAAAAACATGTGAGTAAATTAATCACTCAAGTTGGTAAGCCAGTGTTTTCTTTTCTATAGAAATCATGACTGTTTGGATCCAGAAATTCTAAAATCTATTGTTCAGGTCCAGATTTTGACTTTGATTATGTTGATATTCTATATGTTAATACCATCGATGATCAACTTCATAGACTAGATGTACTATATAACCTTTAGCTATGTTAATTTTAAAATGTCTCAAAATGTACATCATTGCAAATTGTACCAGCAGTTTGGTTGGATTTCTTTATCTAACAGGTGGAAGATAAATGTATTTTTTCCTCTAAGAGTGGCCTGGGTCTTGTCCCAAAATTTTAAGTAACAGGCTTTCCTTTAGAAAAATTGATTCTTCTTTGAGAAATTTGTATATTCAGGAATGATTAGTAACTTGCACCAAATCTAAAAGATCCTTGTTCTTTTTTAGTCAATTTATCCCTACCTATTGGAACAAACTTCCTTCTGAATTTCGATTACTTCATAGTAAATCACCATCTGTTTCAGTATTGAAACATTATCTTATATCTACTCAGAGTGCCTGTAATTGTTTTAATTGATTGTCATCTAGGAAGATAACTACGTGTTATTATGTTTGTACATTTCTGTATATAACTGTTTCATAATAACTGCTTAGCAATTTTTATATGGGCTGACAGAGTTATTATTTGATATAAATTATTGCTATTACTAAATTATTGCTGAACTGCTTCAACGATTGCACCTTACTGAGCTGCTTTGCTGATTTGCTGCTAAAAACTGTTGGTCTTCTGATAGCCACTTTATTTTTCCAACTAAACTCTAAGTGGCCCCAAGATCATCAGCAAAGGGAAAAGTGAAACCTAGCTAGAGGGGTTCACATAACAAGCTGCAGTGGCAGGGTGGCAAATAGTGTAATCCTGGCAGCTCTTAAAGTGCTTCTCCCTAAGACGCGGTGGTGTCTTTTTGAAGTGGCAGCTGATTCCTCCAGCTGAGTACTCCGACGGAGTACAAAGGAGTCTACCAGAGTCAGCCAGGGAAGAGGGGGAAGAGGCAACAGAAAACAGTTTATGATCAATGTAATAAGTAGTTAAAGCTGAATATACATCAAAATTGCATTTAATACTGTGTGAGACAGTTTTGTGGGGAATTGTATGTGGGATTGAAAAGGGCAAATAAACAGTAAGTGTTATGCAAGAAAGAACCCATGGCTGGTATTCAATAATTTGTAATAACCTACATAAACCACATGGTAGGTCACATAAAAGAAACGGTTTTACAAATGGGTGGAATGAGTATGTAAAAAGTACAGTATTGACAACAACAGGCTTAGGTAGCATTAGATCAAGAGCACGTAGCCAAACACTTGTTTTAATGTTGTTTATTAGTGGAGATGTGGAGGTAAATCCTGGACCCATGGTTAGAGATATCGGTGTTATCCACGAGAATGTGAGGAGCCTGGTGAATAAAATGGATGTTTTTAGGGTTTGAATGGATGGAAATCTACCAGACACCATGGGAATATTTGAAACTTGGTTGCACTGGGGTGTTAGTGATGGTGAGGTTCGGATACCAAGATATAAAATGATAAGAAAGGATGGGGCAGAAGAGGGGGTGGGGTAATGATATTTTTAAAATAAATTTTAGGCTCATATTACATTGTTTTTTCAGACAATGTAAAAGGGATACAATGATGTTGATTGAACTAATATCAAGTGACTTAATAGTAGGGGTAATTAATGCCCCATCTAAGGCAAAAATAACATATTTTGAGTCATTAGCAGGTACAATATTAGACAAGGTACAAAATAAAAAGTTAATTTTAATAGGAGATTTTAATGCTGCATGGAAACAAAAGAAAAGAAATAAGCTCAGGGGAAAGTATGGACATTCTAGGACTAAGACAAATTGTCAGTGATCCAACAAGGTGTACAAAAGATATAAAGCAAGGATCCATTTTAGACTTGGGCTGAGATATTCAGAGCACTTGCACATGGCGCAACTGAGTTGCGCTGGCACAAGTACGTAGATGCGCCACCAAGCAATATTCGAAGGGAGTGGTGGTGCAGTGCAAATCCCATTGTGCCAAGGCACAACTATAATGTATGCAGCACAAGTGCAGGGGGGGGCGTTCCCTTGAATAAGTGGTGCAATGGCATATTCAACCAGAAAGCATGGTGCAAGTCTGGAGCAAACCCCAAGTTGTGCCAGGCAGACTTGAGCCTATAAAAACAGGTTCACATACACAGACAGCAGATGCACAACAGTGTGCCCAGAGAGAGAGAGGGAGAGGGAGTGAGAGAGTGTGAGAGAGAGAGAGAGAGAGAGAGACACACACACACAGGCAGGTGGACGGACTGACAAAGTGTCATAGGCAGCCAGGGAGACACCCAGTGACTGAGTGATGGACAGTGGCCCATTCATAATGGATGCAGTAATGAGGGGTGTGAGGAGGCATGAGGAACACCAGTGTGGCAGACGAAGGGCCCGGTGGTGGTATGCCCAACACAGGTGGTACTGTGCCAGGATCACATACGAGACCTACAGTGACACCAAGATAGTGGGCCTGTACCACCTGAACAGGGCAGTTCTGAGGCAGCTCTGTGAGCTGTGCAGTGATGAGATGCAGGCACCCACCAGATGTAGTCATGCCATGTCAGTGGAGACCAAGGTGACCACCTTGATGTGCTTGCTTGCCACAGGCACCTTCCAAAGACCAATGGGGGATACCATGGGCATCACCCAGTTGGCCACATCCTGCCTCTTCACCCAGTTCTTCAATGCCCTGCTGCCACGTGCTTTGGAGTTCATACATTTCCCCAGCACACAGGTAGAGCATACAGCAAACATGCAGGTGTTCCACCAGGTGGCATGCATGCCAGGTGTGATCAGGGCTATAGACTGCACCCACATCAGCATCCACACACCACCTGGCCCAGAGGGCCCAGTCTACATCAACCAGAAGGGGGTACCCATCCATAAACTGCTAGGTGGTGTGCGATGCCATGGGGCACATCATCAGTGTCTGTGCCACATGCCCTGGGAGTGCAAATGATGCCTTTATATGGCACAGCTCAGTGCTGTGCCATAGGTTTGAGTGGGGTGACATCCCCACAGGCCATGAGTAGGACATGCACCAGGGTGGCTGGGAGCCACAGTCCTGGGGGTGGGGGAGGGTAGTTGGGGTGGGCATTGAGGTGTGTACGGTGGCTGAGAGGAAGCAGGGGGAAGCACAGCACAGGGATAACCATGTCTTCTTCCACACAGATAACAGAGCATACCCTCTGAGGCCATGGCTGCTCACCCCCTACTGGCAACCATCATCCCCCGCAGAGGAAAGATATAATGATGCACACACCAGCATGAGCAATATCATCGAGCATGTCTTTGGAATGCTAAAGATGCAATTCCATTGCATAGACAGGTCAGGTGATGCCCTACAATACAGCCAATCGAAAGCCTGTGGCATATTCCTGGCCTGCTGCATCCTGCACAACATGGCCATTGACCATGGAATAGTTGTCGAAGCTGATGAAGGAGACAGTAGTGGGGACAATGGTGGTGAAGGGCCAGAAGGTGGTGGGAAGCCACCCCCTGGAAGGAGGGATCCACGAGTGGTGCAAGAGGAGATGCGGTACTGAGACACCATCACAAGGGAGCATTATGGACAATGCAGGTGAGTGGACTGACACACAAGCATGGGCCACACAGACCATCACACAACACAGTGGCATGGAGGTGAACAGCAGTATGCATGCAGGGACAGGAATGCACAACACACATGGTGGAGCCACTGGCACACGGGCATACCCACATACACACACACACACATGCAGTAATGGCAGGCACACAAAGACACACACACACATTGAAGAACATGACATGGATCAGAAGCATGACACCGGTGCACAGGTATGACTGATGCAGAACTGCCCTCATCACATCCATGTCACATGTCCCAGCAGCATGGTCCACACAGGGGGCATGCGATACTACACACATGCACTCCACCACATGCATGTTACAGCACCACCGCCCACATGTGTGTGTGGCAACAGCAGTAGTTGGCAGGTCAGGGCAGCAGACACGTCACTCAGACCACTCAGTCCCACAACCACCATGGCCATGTGGGCAGCCATACCAGGGACGACCGGCAGACGCATGCTGCACATCAGCCACAGAGGGCATGTCAGATGGCCCCCAGGGGTTGATGTGTGGGACCACAACTGTGTCCATGCAGGAGTGTAGAGGTGGCCAAACAGGCCAGGCCCAGGGGTTTATACGATGCCGACATTGGAGCCCAGCATCCGCTGTGTGGGGGTGGCCAGATGCCGGGACAGTGGGGTGGACAAGGCACTGAGGGGGGGTTCTCTGCGCATGGCCAAGCCCTGTGGCCACCACCGACGCTAACCCAGCTGCAACAGTACTGGTCATGCCGTCCATTGATGCCACAATGGCACCAGTCATGCGGTCCATGCTGTGGTCATGGCCTCCTGCATCTGGCTAAGCCCGTACATAAGCCTCACATTGCCCCAGTCCTGCTGCTTGGTCAGCTGGTGCACCTCTGCCCGCAATGCGCGCACCTCAGCGGCAAGCAACTCCTGGTTGTCTACAGATACCTGCAGTAACCAGGTGTGCTCTGTCAGTCTCTCAGCATCCTGGGCCTCCTGGCCCACCCATCAAGCTGGTGTGGGTGTCACAGCATGCTGCACAGCCTCCCGCTCAGGTGGACACTGCACAGTGGGCTGTACAGGGGGTACAGTGCTTTCCGATGCACCGGTGGTGGGCACTGTGTCATGCTGCCCATTGTCACCTGCATCCTGCCACCACTGCCCAACTGTCTGCTGGGCAGTGCCCTGTGCTGCCACTGCAACAACAGCACCACCGCCACCCACGCCGGACAAATGCCTCACCAGCGGGGATGGGACATGGCTGAGGAGCTGTGGGCACAGCACTGGGCCCTGCTGATGCCTGTGTAGTGGGAAGGGGCATGTCAGGCACCACCACCCCTATGCTGTCCAGTACCAGAGTAAGGTCATCATCGGTGTCAGACAACACCCCAAGCTGAGTCTCTGCACACAGCACATCCAGGCTGTCATTGTGCAGGAACTCAGCCAGGGCATCATCCGATCCCATGTCTAGCGCATCCACATGCCCAACACTGCCAAGATATGGCCTGTCCTGGCTCTGGATGCCCGTGGATGTTGAAGGTGTGGCACCCGTGTCCATGGCCATGGCCACCTTCCTCCTGGTCCTCCACACGGAGGTGAGCTGGTGCTGCAAGACAAACACAGATGGTTAGTGGTGAAGCATTACCCATAGCCCCCCATGCCACCATTGCCACCTGCCACTGTGTTGCACTGTGTGCCCGTGTCCATACATGTATGTGGCTGTGGGCATGGCATCAGGCACACCTGCATGTCACTCCCACACCAGGCACACCTGGCAGCTGGCCATACTCACCATGCAGTGAGGGGCTGCCACCCATCTGGAAACCACCACCAGGCACACCCCTCACCGCTGTGCAGCTGATGGTGGATTCCACAAGCTCCTCTGTGGCCATCAGTGGTGGCACTGTTGCTGGCCCACCACCAGTCACCCTGCGGGATGCCTATATGGCAACTACCTTGTCTTTAACGCACCTTCTGTCTGTTCCAACCTTCTTCTTGCCCTCCTGTGGAGTGTGATGGTGCCAGCCATGGCATTCACATATCGGGCCACCTCCTCCCAGCCCACTGCCCACTCCTGCATCATGCCTGTGGCACCACTGAGTAGGCTCTCCTTGTCCATATAGGCCTCAAAGAGGGCATTGGTCTCAGCTGCTGTGAAGTTGGGCCTGCACTTGCATGCAGGCCCCTGACTCTCCTCTCCTTCATTGCCCAACATTCTGCCACCTGTGGACATGAACAGCACAGTGGGTCAATGTCACCATGTCACTGTACAGCTTATAAGGTGCAATGCATGTAAATAAGCCTGTACGCAATAGTAATGATATGCAAATGCTCTCCACTGCACCATGCATTGGCTAATGAGGTGATTTGCATATGGTGTCTCAATATCGCAAACTTGTGCAGTGCGCAATAGGGTTGCACCGGAGGGCACGGAGTGCACATGTCCGCAGCATGGACCACAATGCAATCATGCATCTTGCACAGCATGCGCAATGCTGTGTCACTGCGCATGTGGCGCTGGTATGGCATCGCGCATGCATGTGCTTCCTGGAAGTGGTCCCTATCGTGCACCTGCACACTACATGGGGAGTGATGACCTCTGACCCATGGGTTGTGTACGTGACCCAATGCCCCCGCTAGGCCCTGGCATGATGCACATGCCCATGATTGTGCTATGGCCCTGCACTGCGCACTGTGGCCATGCATCCATGTGCTATGCAATTGCAGCCTTGAGTATCCTATCACACATCCTGCACATGTGGCAGACATGTGCACTGTTCCATGGCCATTTTCCTCTGCATTGCAGCTAGTGACCATGGCACAGGGTGCTGGCAGGAGGGCTGCCAACTGGGCAGAGGTGAAACTTATTAACCTGGTGGATGTGGTGCAGCCCTATGAGGGGCAGCTTTTTGGCCAGGTGCCACACCAACAAGTCAGCACGGATGTGTGGCACAGTGTGTCAGAGGCCCTGGAGTGGAAGACGGGTGTGGGCTGCACACCAGAGCAGTGCTGTCACAGGTACGGGGACCTACGGCGGAGGGACCCTGACCACCTGAGACTGATGTAGACCCACGTCCAGTGAGGTTTGGGCCACAGCCAGGTAGGTGTGTGCATGTTGCATGTATGCCCAGGTGCAGTACTGTAGTGTTTGAATAGCTGTGAAGCATGGCCTGCAGTAGGGTACACTGTCATCCTGGCAGGCACTGCGTATTCTGCTTGGCTGCTGCACATGTTGCAGCCATGCTGGCATGGGGGCCTCAGAATGGACAGGGACACACCAAGTGCATGGCGGGCTGTGTGGTGGTGGGGGGCTCTATATGCGTGATTGTGTACTGATGTCCACCTCTCTTCATTCCCTCCACAGGGCTGGAAGACCACAGATGGGTCAGGGCAGCAGCAGTGGCCAGGGTGGTGTCCCCTAGCAGACAACAGGCAGCACCCAATGCACAGCGAGGGGCAGGTAAGCATTGTCACATTCCTTATCTGTGTCACTGTGGGATAACAGTGGGGACAGGGTACAGCCATGGCCGCCTCTGCCATGTGCCTGAACAGCTGTGTTCATCACACAGTCCATTGTGTGTGCCACTGTGGCCCGTCCCTTGGCCACCGTGTACCGGCTGTTGGGAGGATAGGCATGCACCGGGCTTCCACCATTTGTGCTGCTGCATGGCCATTGCTGTGTGCCATGTGACCATCACCATGTGACCATGTGCACACTGCACTGCACCATCCACCTCTCTGCACCACCGTGGTGTGCCATGTGGATGGCTGGTGTAGCCCTCCATGCGAGGGGTCCAGTCCAGTCTCTCCAGGGGTGTGTGCTCCCACTGGAGAATGCATGCTGTGGGTGAGCAGGGGTCATTGGGGCATTGCACTGATTGTCTGTCTTGTCCCAACCCCTAAGTGTCAGATGGCCAGCAGTGAGGAGGGCTCCGAGGGCACAGGTGAGGACTCTGTGCCAGATACTCCTGGTTATGTGGAGGGTCCTGTTGGTGGTCACGTCCGTCTGGAGGGTGAAGACAGCAATTCAAAGGGAGCTGAGGCACAGATGGCTGTCCTGGTGTGACCAGCGTTAGGCCTTTCTTGTATATAGCCCCCTTTTCCTTCACTATCCCTAGTCCCCTGCAGTCCCCCTTCCTATTGTACAGCCCCTGTTATCTGCCCCCATCCTACATTCTACCTCCCCTGTCCCTGACCCCTGTTCAGTTGCATTTTGACCTCTGTGTTTCAAATTTTATAAAGCATTTATTTTGCTACATGCCTGTGTCCGTGTCTGCTTTGCAGGTGGCATGTGGAGCCATGCTGCAGTGGACAGGTGTTGGTCCATGGTGTTGGCATGGGGGGCACGTGTGGGGTTACTGGGATTCCCTGCTGTGTCCAGTGGTGTGTCACATTGTGGTAGGGGCTGTCTCCCAGGTTCGGTGGCTGTGTTGTGTGTCTTCACAGTCACCATGGGACTGTGGGCAGGCAGGTGGGGGTGTGGGGGTTGCGCAAGGACATAGGTGTCCTGCTGGACTAGTCCACCCACTGAGGAATGGACATCTGTGTCCACTGTTGCTCTCTCAGTCCCATGGGGTGTGGTCACCTGCCTGGGTCCTGCCTCATTCAGTGCCTGGCATCGGCACTGCCTGTGGAGGTGTGGGGTATGGGTGTTTTTGAGTCCAGGGACATGGGGGTTGAAACCCACTGAGGACTGGTGTTGGTTATGGCCAGCTGGCTGGTGGTCTGTGGGGGGGACACCATTGGTAGCCTTGCATTGGCCATTGTCCCCACCTGTCACCTGATGGCCAGGCCACCATTGTGTTGTGGGGTGCTGTTCTGGTGCCTGCTGCTGTCACACGGCCATGGAACAGCTATGGGTGGTGCAGTGCACAGTGCCTCTGTTGGTGGCTGTGCTCCATCATGTGTTGCCCAGTGTTCCCTCCTGCTCTGTACCTGTGTGTGCAATGGTGTGCCCTGCTGGTGGGGTCCTGTGCCCATTGTCACAGTGCTTCCTTGGCTGTGTCCCTGGGCCTCTTGCATTTGCACTGACCCCTGGAGTTGTGCACAGGTTTGCTCCACGCTTCCATGGTTGTGCCGGTGCATCTCTAGTTGCACCATGGCACATCCTTGCCATATTCAGATGGCCTGCACTGGCACATGTCAGGTGGCACAACTTCTGAATATGGTACCCGTTTTGCCATGGCACATCCGACGTGTGCTGTGCTAGACTTGCGCCGGCCTTTGGCGAAATTCTGAATATCTCGGCCTTGGTGTTTATTTCTCTAGAACTAACAGTAGGAAAAATTAACATAATGCCACTAAACTTAGAAGATCATTTTCCCATCAAATGTTACTTGTAAATTGACGAAATCCATAATACAGAACCTTTAACACACTGGGCCACTGATCTAATGAGATTTAATGTAGAAGCATATAGGAATTCATTATGTAATATTAGATGGGATAGACTGAAATTAATTCCAGATCCAGATTTAGCAGTC
Source organism: Neoceratodus forsteri (assembly GCA_016271365.2). Taxonomy (NCBI): domain Eukaryota; kingdom Metazoa; phylum Chordata; order Ceratodontiformes; family Ceratodontidae; genus Neoceratodus; species Neoceratodus forsteri. The sequence continues at coordinate 934,890,619 of CM028131.1, forward strand.
CAAGATTCTATTCACACATTAATAAGAGTTATAAATAAATATGCTTCTAGGTTCAAAAAAACATATACTTCAAAACAACTACCCTGGATTACTGATAAAATTAAGAAACATATAAGAATTAAACATCGCTTCTGGAAAAAAAAAAAACAGAAGAACCCGAAGAAATACAGGCTTGGAACACATTAAAGAAGTGGAGAAATGAATGTACTAAAACAATAAAGGAGGCTAAAAGTAGATACTATAGAACAAATATTGAACAAACTAAAGATCCTCGGAAATTCTGGCAACAGGTAAATAGGCTTCAGAATCCTGGAGTCTCTAGGGTTCCAATAAATTTGGTCGAAGACAATGTTTTAATAGTTGAACAATAAGAAGTGGCCAATATATTAAATAATTATTTTACTGACTTGCCAGATTTGGATAAAATCAAAAATGATTCCCTAAATGAAGATACATCACTTCAGGAAATATTAGGTGATATACAAGGCCATACTTCTGCTTTAGAATCATTGCAAGCAAAGATGCTTGCAAATGAATAAAGCGGGGGGGTCTAGATGGGGTGAAAGAGAGGTTCCTGAAATTTGGAACAGATATACCTCTCACCTTTTAGGGGCTACCCAGCATTATTCCTTAGTGAGGATACTAGAGCCCAAGAGTAATGGAAGAGATCTGAGATCCTCCTCCAAACTCCTGCTCTCTGAAACCTGGATATCTAGTACTATGTGCTAGAATGCTTTCTGAGTGCCTGCCCCCAATCAATGGAATAGCTTTGCTTGTATCCTGATTCATGCACTCAGCCTTCTGACTTTCAAAAGGGGAAAATGGGTCTAAGGAATTGCTTAACATCTCAGTCTGTGTGGGCTGCTGTTTCCAACTACTTGAATTGGGCATTTTCATCACTGTGACCTGCCTTAACTCCCAAATGTATTGCATTCTATACATAGAAAAACAGAATTTGTCAGCAGATAAGGACCACTTGGCCTACCCAGCCTGCCTATTTTTCCCTACCTACAGTACCGCCACAGACCTTATTTGATTTCTGGCTCTGTCTCCTGCCCCCATTCCTTTCCTCTAAGAATATCTAATATCTATCCCATGCATTCTTGAATCCCACCACTGTTTTCACCCCACTACCTCAGCTGGTAGGCTTTTCCAGGAATCCACCACTCTTTCTGTGAAGAAGTACTTCCTCACATCTCTCCTGAATCTACCCCCTCCAAACTCACAGCATGCCCCCTTGTTCTTGAGCACCTTTTATTTCCTAAAACAGTAACTTTCCTCCTGTACCTTATTTACCAGTGTGAGGTATTTAAATGTATATATCATATTATCCCCCATCTTTTCCATGGTGTACATACTGAGCTCCATTAGTCTCTTCTCACAGGGCACTTGATGCAGACCCTGCACCATTTTAGTGTCCTTCCTCTGGACCACCTCCACTCTGTCTGTGTATTTCCAGAAATGTGACCTCCAGAACTGTACACAGTATTCTGGGTCACATTTAGGTCATTAGAGATGATTACCCCCAGGTTTCTATCCTGCTTGGTGGTTGTCAGTAACACTACCCCATTTTGTAATATGCCTCTGGGTTTCTGTGACCCCAAATGCATTATTTTGCAGTTTTGTACACTGAAACCCAACCTGTTCCCTGTTACCACTTTTGTTAAGTGTGACTACATCTGACCTCCTCCTGCCCTCCAGAACCACCCTTGTTTTCAGTGAGCTGTTAAATAGGACTATCAGAGGTACAGCCAGTACATCCCTGAGCTCCCTCAGTACCCTAGGATGTACCCCATCTGGCTTCATTGTTTTGCTGACTTTCAGATTTCTGAGTTCCTATAAGACTCTCAGCTCTAAGAAAAGACTAGCATCCACCTCCATCCCTTCAGAGATCCTGTTACTTTTTTGTGGGCTCTCCCCTTCTTGTTCCCCTGTGAACACTAAACAAAAGTATTTGTTCAGTATGTCTGCTTTTTCCTGGTCCCCCTGTGCACAATACTGTGAAACAACCCTAACTGATATATTAAACTGAATTTTTGCCATGAAAAAATATATATATATGTATTATGGTAGCACAGTAGTGCTACCATAGTTAGGGTTGAGGAGCCATTTACATGTTAAACCCAACATTTTGCACCTTAATAACTTTGCAACTGTTTGATGGATTTGCCTGAAATTTGGAAGACATGATTAAGACCCATATGCCTTGGGATCTGCCAAGTTTTGTACTGGTCAGATACACAGCTGCGGAGTTATTAAGCGTGATCTGTGTGTGCGTTTACACTTTTTCTGGAATTCTACGGTCGCGCCTACAGGTCGCATGGTTTGTGCGACCGGTCAGAAATCTTAAGAGAACATGTGGCCGGGGTCCCCAATGTGCCTTTTGAAGATTTCATGAAAAAATATTAAATGGTTCAAAAGTTATTCAAAAAACAATTTCCCATTATAAGTCAATGGGAAAAGTTAACAAAAAGTTCGACAGTGTTGCAAATGAACTTTTTACTGTTGCAAATGACCCTTTTACTGTCACGAATCCACCATTTTGTTTTCAGTTAGTGATCAGAAAAATGCTTGGCATTTAAAATTGGGACCCTCATGCAACATAATTCTTTCTGTATTCACCTAGTCGGGCCCTGAGGATGCTAGCCATGTCTTTATTTTGGGGTAAAACACCCCAGAAATATGTTTTTCAAATTTCTGGAAAAAGTACTTTCGCAAAGTACTGTCACACTTGCGACACTGTCGAATGCATTTGTGAAAGCTTTTGCAAATTGCGACAGTACTTTTCTAGGCTGTGGGAAAATGACAGCAATTCTTTGGCACCCTGCTACAAAAGAACGGTTTGGTGCTTTGGCCTGAAATTTGGAGGGAGCCCAGCTGACATCTCACAGATGTGCCTTTCACTATTGTGTTGAAAAAATATTACATGGCAGCAAAGTTACGGCACTCCAAAATTGACACTTTTTCCCATTGGATAACATTACGGCATCCGACGCATTGCAGCAATCCTTTGGCGCCCTGCTGCAAAATAACGGCTTGGTCTTTTGGGCTGAAATTTGGAAGGAAGACAGCCCACATCCCACGGATGTGCTTTTTAATAAATTGGTGAAAAGATATTACAGGGAGCCAAAGTTATGGCACTCCGAACTTCTCTTTTTTTCCCATAGGATAACATTACGGCGTTCCCCACGCCTTTCAGGGCCCGTATCTCGGAAACAGTGTGAGATACGGACTTTTCGTCAAAAAAATGCTTAGCCCCCTACTAGAAGCTAAATATAAAACTAGCCAGGAAAGCCATACATCATATGACTTTTAAATTTTTTTTCTGTGTTGTACGGTTCCTGAGATACAAGCAATTTAGTATTCCAACTCCTCATTTTCTGCTCCGAGATCCATTATTATGCATACATTCTTTGCACTCACTGTCTTTCTCTATGCAGCTTTTGGGGAAAACCAGCCTGTGCACTTCCATTACTGTTACTGTTGCCCTTTCCACGTGCGGTTCCGTACCCGTTTCACTTACCGTTCACGTCTACGCCACTATGTGCGTTATCCTTTGCGTTTCATTTGCGCTTGCGTTTCCATTATTTTTTGCCATTTGTGTCTACAGTACTGTTTCTCTTTCTGTTTCACTTTGCATCACCATGCTCATTGCCATTTCCATTTGCGAGCACTATGTTACTATGTGACAAGACATCATGTGGCGGACAGTTCCCATCTACGCCACCGTGTGCATTACCCTTTCTGTTCTCATTCGTGCTTGCATTACCATGTGCACCACTGTTAGTGCTACTGTTTGCATTGCTGTTCCTGTTACTATGTCACAAGACATCGCGTGGCGGGACCGCGGGGCCCGACCGCCGTTGCATTACATTGACTATTTCTCATTATCATTCTCAAAAAGAAGGGAAATTAGAGTCAAAAAACTCCATTCAATGCATCAGTTAGGGTTGTTCCACAGTGACAAAAGTGAGGAAATTTGGTGTTGGGGTTGAAACCCCTTTGGACCCCAGCCCACCCCCAACCGGCATTGGGGTGCGCATTGGGGTGTTCGGTCCAACTCTCACCCCATTCTCCTATACCTCTGCTGCTTTTTACACATGTCATGGGTGAGAGTTAGTCGATGACCCCAATGCGCACTTCAATGCCAGTTGGGGTGGCTAGTCAAGGCGATTTTCAACCCTAACACCGAATTCACTTTTACTTGAAGAACCCTAACTGATGCATTAAACAGAGTTTTTTGCCTCTAATATATATATATTAATATTCACACACACAATAGGGGTGAGTGGTAAATGAGTGAGATAAAACAGTGTATCATCCACTGCAGTGTGATATTTTTACCCTCTCCTCTACAGTGATGATATCAGCCATTTACACACAGAGTGCACACAAAGGTCACTGATATCATCACTCTAGGCAGCTTTCCCTCAGCATACAAGAACAGCCTGTGTTGTTACCATAGAAACAAATACAGAAGTACAATGCTTTCACCTGAAACACAGCATGTTTCTCCATCAAGGACTCCTTCACAAAATAGGCACAAAGTAATAAGTTACAAAGGAAAAGATAACTCTGTACTGTGCTGTTTCTCTTCCTCCATGTCCTCACTGCAAGCAGCTGCACAGAAAGTGGGCTAGAGTACTTGAATCAGACTCCAACACAGAGTAAAATGAAGCACATCAAACAAGCAACATACCATTGCGAAGAGCAAAATTTATAACAATTCAGCTTGTAAAACCACTAAAAAATAACTTTAGTTACCTTATATGTTGCAAAACACAATAAGCAGCAGAAGTGAAATCGCTTCTATAACTTAAGTGAAACATCCATAGTTTGGCTGAATGGAACCAAAATGAGCAGGGCAAACATAAGTTAAAACAGTCACACAAGCAGTACACTAAAGCTGCAAGAAACAAACTAAATAAAAATACTCACAAACACAGAAATCTAAGAAAATAAAAGAAAGTTTTGATGAAACCCTATTCCCTGATGCCAACCTAAGTCCCCCCCACCAAGGCACAACATCCAATGAAACACAACACATAGACAACATGTAGTGAAGCACACATCAGCAACACACACATCAACCAGTCAGAACAGTACAAAACATACACCCAGCCCCAATAACAAAAGAACACTCCACAGCTCCCCAAAAAATTCACAAACTAAATACATAAAACCCTCTCACTTATTTACCACTCACCCCTATTGTATAAATTGCACACATGAAGTGCAGATCATGTGCTATTAAAAATATTCTCACTCCTGCATCTTGAGCTCTGGATATCTCACTCGTGCCATAAATGGCACTTGTGAGATATCCAGAGCTCACTCTGCAGGAGTGAGAATATTTTCCATATCACACCCCTGCCCATCATATATGCCATATATATATATATATATATATGTGGGATGTGCAATGGAAGCAAGTGTAAAAAATGTTTTATCTGCATAAGAGCAGTTTCACCTCTGGTAACCTCACGAGTAGCATAAGCCATGAGTGAGGTGTCAGAGGTCCAACTGCTCGAGTGCAGATAAATCATTTATTACGTGAGTTTTCTATTGCATACTCCATTTATGCAATTTTTTTTTTTGCTTTTGTAGGGGGCATTTGTTAGTCAAAAAAGTGAATAAAACTTGAATTTTCTGCAATTTTTTGCTGATTATAGAAAATATAAAAGGAATCTAGAAATGAACCACCTCTTATTTTATAGATATTTTTATGCTGAACAACTTTTGTGCTCAAAGTACCATACAATCATTTTTTGTTTTTAAGTTATTTGCATTTGTTTGATGAAAACGTGCACAACAATGGAATTTTCTGCTGTTTTTCACTAATTCTGAAAAAACTAAAAAGGTATCTATAAATGAAACACCACTCATTTTGTAGATATTTCTATGCTGAATAAACTTTGTGGTCACAGTACCATGCTATCATTTTTCATTTTTAAATTATTTACATTTGTTTGTGGACAACATGAAAAAAAATGAATTTTCTGCTGTGTTTTTGCTAATTATCAAAAAATCTAAAAGGTATCAATAAAAAAAACACCACTCATTTTGTAAATATTTCCATGCTGAACACCTTTCATGCTCACAGTACCATGCTATCATTTTTCGTTTTAAAGTTATTTGCATTTGAATATGGTTAATACTGCTACTGAGATCGAACATTCTAATTGACATAAGCACTGTATAGATAAATGGCTGATGACATAAGCACTGTGTGGATAAATGGCTGATGACATAAGCCCTGTATACATAAATGATATTTATGTACACAGTTACTCAGATAAATGGATTTATCACACTCTGTTTATCTCCACTGCATTGCATAAATATGTATGTGTATATATATATATATATATATATATATATATATATAAGAGAGAGAGAGAGAGAGAGAGAGAGAGAGATATCTAGAGAGAAAAGATAGGTAGATAGATAGATAGATAGATAGATAGATAGATAGATAGATAGATAGATACTGTAGATAGGTAGATAGATATTCATTGCAAAAAAATTACTGCATCGGTTAGGGTTCATATTACAGTGTCAAAACTATGGAAATGTGGTGTTAGAATTCCCAACCCTAACACCCCATCCCACCCCCTAACCAACCCTACCACCCTACCCCCATCCTCCACACACCAACAGGTGTGTGGGTGTGTCTTAGGGTCATCAGGGTTGAGTAGCCTGTTTAATGTTAAACCTCAAATTTTGCATTTTAATAACTTTGCAACTGATCAATAGATTTGCACAAAATTTGGTACGCTGTGTCCTGTGGAGCAGATCTCTTGATGTGGCAAGTTTTACTGTGGTCAAATGTGTGGATTCTGAGAGCCAGATAGGGGGGAAAAAGTAAAAAGTCACCCTTTGTGCATTTTTACCTTGTCACCTTGTGCTAAGATGGTGTTGAATTTTGTTGTGATAAATTTGCGGACGATACCAAAATAAGCAGAGTAGTAAAGGATAGCGAGGATATAGTAGCACTCCAAAATGACTTAAAATGTCTGAAGAAATGGCCAAGCAACAACAATATGGCCTTTAATAAGGAAAAGTGTGTAGTAATGCATTTGGGTCAACATAATACACATTCTGAGTACCATCTCAATGGCAAACAACTAAAGGAAGTACAGTTGGAAAAAGATTTAGGGACGTTAGTAAATAATCAACTAGTTCCTGGGAGTCATAGTAGACTGATTACTACAAGAGCTAATTTTATTCTCAACTCCATTAAAAAATCCTTAATAAGTAGGCAAGAACTGTGTGTTCTGGCATTGTACAATTCCTACATAAGACCGCATTTGGACTATGGAGCTGCGTTCTGGGCACCATTCATGACTAAGGATACTAAACTATTGGAAAGTGTCCAAAGGAGAGCAAAAAAAAACTAATCCCTAGACTAAAAAATCTTGATTATTCTACCAGATGTAGGGAACTGAAGTTATACCCTCTTACTGTAAGGAGAATTAGAGGAGACTTGTTGCTTCTTTATAAAATACTTCAAGATAATTCATTAATGCAATCATGTGGGATAGGTAATACTCCCAAACCAATAACCCTAAGATGCAATTCACACCAGCTGTTTGTACCCAGAGCAATAAAAACAAGAGAAAATGTTTTTGATTTAGCAGAGCAACTAGACAATGGAATAAATTGCCACAATTTGTAGCAGGCACAGGCACAATGGACCCGTTTAAGAGAAATTTAGACATATATCTACAAAACTGGGTTTAAAACTGAAATTCCCACATAGTGTGGGGGTAGACTTGATGGGTCTTGTGGCCTTCTTCTACCAAGAAAACCATGTAAACCATGTAAGGAACCTGGGTAACAGAACTGCCACTGTTAGTCTGGTACACAAATATTAACCTCTTGCAAAGTTATTCAGTTTTTAAGTTTCCATTATTTCCTCGGGGAAGTTCATTTTTCAGGATACAGGTAAAAAGTTTCACAGAGGACTTGATCTCACGAAAAAGGATTCAATCTCAAAAGATCATTTTCTTTTTTGTGATAACAAAATCCTTTTTCATGAGAGAGAAAATTCCTTTTTCGTGAGCCGCCATCTTGTTTTCAATTTATTCAAAAACCAAAAATAAAAATTGAAAAGCACCCAAAATGAAGGTATCTAGAGACACCAACACATGTATCTTGTTCATCAGGACTCCATTAGGTAGACTGTGAAGTTATTTGGTGGAAGAACAACCTTGCAATGCCTTTTTTTAGCATTTTCATTTTTTTTTGATGACTCGCTTAGATCCTTTTTCGAGAGCTAGTTCCTTTTTTGCAAGCCAATTCATTTTTTCATGAGCTCACAAAAAAGGATTTTACCAGCTACTTTGATGCATAACTCAGCCACTTTTTGAGTTTTGACCCCAGATTTTCATCATGGCCTTTTGGGAACCCCACCTCATGAACAATATGACTATCGTTTGTCAGCTCCTGCCTGAAATGGGAATTTGCAGTCGCTTGGTGAATTCACCTTTTGGGCAGGATTTGTATAATGACAGTCATATTGTTCATGAGATGGGGTTCCCGACAGGCCATGTTGAACATCTGGGATCAAAATGTCAAAAATGGCTGCTTTATAACCATTCATTGCAATTTTGCTATGCATGCTTGTAACTTTGCAAATTTAAAATATTTTGACCCCAAATTTGAAACAGACTCGTTATCACCCCACCAAATGTATGTCAAAACTGTCATTTTACAAATCCTGGCTGAAATGTGTTTTTGCACCAGTGGCGTGGAAATGGCATTGCAATTGTGAAGAATTACATTTCGATGGGGATTGAAATATTTTGTGCACTGGGTACATCAGGTGGGGTAATAACATGGCTGTGCTGACAGTTTCATCACTCTTGAGCTATATCCACAGCTAAGTACATATATGCATCCATGGAGGAATGGAAGCACAGGGTCCACAAGCAAATTACAATATGATTATACTATCTTAAGAAGTAAGGAAATAAATTGCAAAAAAAATTGTTAATGCATCAGTTATGGTTGCCACAACAAAAGTAGAGAAATGTGGTGTAAGGGTTTCACCCTAACACCCCAACCCTACCCTACACAGATCAAGAGGTGTTGAGGGTGGTATTGGGGTTGTTAACCTTAAAGCTCACCCCATTCCATTATAAAATAAGCTGTGAGGGTACAGTATAGGAGAATGGTTTGAGCATTAGGGTTGCCGACTTCAGTGCCACCCCCCTGACACCTCTTGGTCTGTGTAGGGTAGGGGTGGGGTGTCAGAGTGAAACCCTAAAGCCACATTTCCCTACTTTTGTTGGCAACCTAAATGTTGCATTAATGCAGTTTTTGATATATATATATATATATATATATATATATATATATATGCTGTGCAAAAAACTGTGTTAATGCAACATTTAGGGTTCCAAATAAAGCACAAAAAGTAGTGAAATTTGGTTTTAGGGTTTCCAACCCTAAAATCTCAACCCGATCCCTAAAACAAATCTGGGGGTGAAATAATAATAATAATAATTTTATTTGTATAGCGCCTTTCAAATTATCAAAGCGCTGAACAAGTTAATAACAAAAATACACATAGCCATTCACACATAAAGTTATAAAAGTGTATCATAAATTCATCAAAAGACTTAATAAATTACAATAAAAAACAGTCAGATACTGACACTTTAATACTCCACAAAGGCCTTTTTCCATAAAAAAGTTTTTAATTCTTTCTTAAAAATCTCCACGGAGGTGCAATCCTGTAACCGGCGTGGTAGAGAATTCCAAAGAGTGGGGGCAGCATGAGAAAAAGCTCTGCTGCAAGAGGTTTTTAAACTCACTCTTGGAATCTTCAGCAACCCCATGTCAGCTGAGCGGAGCGATAAGCCAGGGCAATAGTGAACCAGAAGGTCTTTCAGATAGGACGGAACCTGATCGTGAAGGGCTTTGAAAGTCAATAAAATGACTTTAAAGGTGATCCGCCACCGAACAGGCAACCAGTGCAGTTCGCGCAGCACCGGTTAATATGACAGGACCTACTTGTCCCAGTCAAAACCCAGGCAGCAGCGTTCTGCACCAGCTGCAGGCGGCAGATTTCAACCCCAGAAAGCCCAAAGTAAAGGGCGTTGCAGTAGTCCAAGCGCGAGGACACAAAAGCGTGGACCAACGTTGGCAAGGAGTCAGACGGAATGAGGTGCCTAACCCTGGCAATATTCCTAAGATGGTAAAAGGAAGTACTGATGACAGCTGACACCTGAGATTGTAAAGTCAGCTTGTCATCAAAAATCACCCCAAGGTTATGCACCCATTCAGAGGCCGGCAGTGACACGCCGCCAAGAAAAATTCCAGAAGGCGCGCCAATACACGACCTCTCAATCTGACCACCCGGATCCACCACCAACACCTCAGTCTTCTCCCAGTTCAATTTTAACCAACTGGAATCCATCCAGTCTTGGATTTCCCCCAGACAGTTGTTCAACATCGAGAAAGCTCCATCCTGGTTGGGTGCAAAAGACAGGTATAGCTGGGTATCATCTGCATAGCAGTGAAACCTCAACCCATACCATCTTATAATGTTTCTGAGGGGCAGCATATACACTGCAAACAACATGGGTGACAGCACAGAACCCTGAGGCACTCCACACAACACAGAGACTGGGCCGGAGGAAAAAATCCCCGACACAACTCTTTGTGATCTCCCGGTGAGGAATGACGTGAACCATTGCAAAACGGTTCCTGACATTCCACAGATTTGCCTCAGGTGTCCCAACAACACCACGTGATCCACAGTGTCAAATGCTGAAGAGAGATCAAGGAGAACCAGAATGGAACGTCTCTTTTGATCCCTCGCCCTCAGAAGATCATTTAGCACCCGAACCAGAGCAGTCTCGGTACTATGTCTTTTACGGAAACCAGACTGGAAGGACTCGTAGATAATATGGATGGTTAAATGGTCATCCAATTGAGCAGCTACAACCTTTTCAATAACCTTCCCAATAAAGGGAAGGCTAGAGATAGGTCTGTAGCTAGAAAAACAGTCTGGGTCTAAGGAAGCTTTCTTCAAGAGAGGTGTCACCACCACCTCTTTCAGGGAGCTAGGAAACTCACCTGACTCCAGGGAGCACCAGACTATTTGCGTCAAAACTGGACCGATGATATCAGTACAACCTAAAATTAGGGTAGTCGGTCCAGGATGCAAGCTGCAACAAGTAGGGCGCACACTATGGATAAACCTCATAATATCCACAAACTCAGGTCGATAAAAAGAACTCCAAGAGAAACAAGGCACTGCGTTCTCACACATCCCCACAACATCACCCTTAGAGGTTGTCAGACGCAGATCAGCCCTGATGTCAGCCATCTTAGTTGCAAAGTAACGAGCGAGCTCATCGCACTCTATTTGCGAAAAAGCTTTCCGAACTTGCAGACAGGCTGGGTTGCATAGTCTGTCTACAGTTCGAAACAGCTGAGCCGGTCGATTCTGAGCAACTGTAATCTCCCTGGACAGGAACTCTGCCTTCTTATGGGTGATTGCAGATTGGTAGCTAGCATAATGTTCTATCAATCTAAGGCAGTCGTCATCAAGGGCCGATCTACGCCAACAATGCTCTAACCTTCGCCTTTTCCTCCACATCTCCCTCAGAGTCCCATCAAACCAAGGGGCCCTGGGGTGCAGTGAAAAAGGGCGTTCGCAAACAGGAGCAATAGAATCCAGGGGAACAGTGATGGCCTTATTATAGGCCACCACCAGTGCCTCTGGATTACTGCTCACCAACACAGGGCATGAGAGGTCAAGGACTGCTGCTAGGCCTTGTGAAGTAACATTCCGTAAGGGGCGGTACCTGACCATCTCCACAGGGGATGGCCTCCTAAGGGGGGGTGCAAAAATTGAACCTCATGGTGTAGTGGTCAGACCAAGTTACTGGTTCCACCCCCATGTCAGATGCATCAATCCCTAGAAGGAAAACTAAGTCCAAAGAGTGCCCAGATTTATGCATAGCAGCGGAAACTACCTGTGTAAGGCCCAAAGAAGACATTAATTGGAGGAAGTAACTACCAAATTGTGAGAGTTCATCGTCGACCCAGGCATTGAAGTCACCCAGCACCATCAATCTGGGTGACTCAAACGCACATGTCGACGAGGAAGTTTGCTATTTCCTGCAAGAAGTTTTTCCCATCACTGGGTGGATGGTAAACGAGAATGATTCGAATGCCTACACCTGCTACGACTGAATATTCAAAGGACTCAGCCTCTCCTACTACCACACTCGTGAGACCCAATTCAGTCTTAAAACAGACTGCAACCCCCCTTCCCTGCAGTCCAATCTCGGGCGGTGTATTACCGAGTACCCAGCCGGGGTCATGGCCTCTACTATACGGACAGAATTTTCATCCAGCCAGGTCTTGGTAATGCAAGCCAGGTCAGCCGAACCAACAAGGTCGGCAATAATAGCAGTCTTATTCCTAACAGACCTGGCATTGCATAACACCGCCCGAATTGGACAAACCTCGGAGATTGTCAGGCCTATCTGCCTACTAAAATCAGTAGTGCCCTTGGGTATGGATACCAGACAGGGTGAACCCCGATCAGGATTCCATTTTGCCCCAGGGCACCTTCTGGACTTTATAACCCTGATACGATGGCCCCGCTCGTTCATCCTCCCCTGTTCGTGCACCCCCACCCCCTCACTCTCCCACGGGCAATCCCCAGTGCTCTACATCACCGATAAACATCAGGTTGCAGGGGAGGAGTACAAAAGGGGTGGAGGGCGCAAAGTGAGGAGTATGAATAGCGCACCACCATGTGAGATAAAGGCCAGCACATGATGCTGCTTGACTAAAATAAAACAAAAATAAACCAAAAATTAAAACTATATTAACTTATACAATTTCAGTAAACATATAAAAACAAAACAAATGATGAAGTTCTGTATAATCCCTCCTCCCGGTCTTCTCACTACCGGGGAAGTGAATACACTGGCACTCTCACTGCCAGAACAACATAAAAATAAACTCCCCCAGTTCTCTCACAACTGGGGAAAATAATATCAGTCTTTCTCCCTGATTAGGAGAAGAACTCAAACTATGAAATAAACAAAAAATAAAACAAATAAAAATTTTAGACCCAGGGTCCTCCCACCACCCAAGAGTCAAACAGAATCCAAAAAATGATAACGATCCACAGTCTCTTCCAGTAGATCCAATAAATCCACTAAGTTCAAGATCCAAGTTCAAAGGACAATCACACTTAACTCCATAAAGGAACAATCCGAGGAGAAGGTCCACAAAGGCTCACGTAGCAGGAATAAGAGGTCCGGGGGGGTTATCCAAAACACAATTTCAGCCCCACAAGCTCCCTATCAGGTACACACCAGGGCAAATTATGTCACTCACAACAAAGGACCCTATGAAAGAGCCACCATAGCAGCAATTCCCAGGGTCCAAGGGAGTGGGGCACTCCACTCAGTTCCCTAACTAGAAAGTACCCCAGCCCCCTGTGGAGTGACAAAACACTGGAAAGCACCAGCCGGAGCAAAGGGGTTTCAGGAAAATTCGAAATAATCAAACTGGGACATCTATAGTATTCCAATTTAGTCTTGGCAGCTTTCACAATGTCCAAGTTGATTCTAAATTCCACTAATTATGCCCTCCCTACAGTTATTAGGGGAACAAAGTCCAACGCATAAAATCCCCACCACAATCTATAAAAACAAACCCCACTGTCGTCTCATCTTCAGAACTCATCCATTAAGGGAACAAACCCCTCCAGCAGCACTTCTTTTAAACTCAGCCGGTAAGAACAAACCCCTCTGGTGTCTCCTCTCCAAAATCACAACAATCCAGAAAAATTCCAGGAGAGACTAGCAACTGTCTCCAGCTCCACTAACAGGGAGCCCTCCTGAGCCCTCCGGTGTCAGAAACCCCCTCCGACTAAAAGCAAAAAACGGAGGAAAGTCGGCCAGAAATCAGCACAATTCTTAAAAGCTCAATCGAAACTCCTCAGGGCATTACCCAGCATCTCAGCGTCCTTCAGCTCTTGAAATCCAGAATCCAAAAGCAGTCCTGCAATGCTCCACCCAACGGCACCCAGCGGCACCGAAACACCAGAGCTTAAAACGACACAAAGTAAGAACTAAACTAAAAAAAAATAAAATAAAATATTCAAACAATGAACGATCAAATAAAATAGAATGACATCAAAGAAATAGCAGTGGCAATACGCCAGCAATCTTTCTAGGGGTGACAACCCTAAAGTTCACCCAATTCTGTACACTGCAGAAACATACACACCTAATGGGGTAAGCTTTAGGGTTGACAACCCTTTGGAAAACTCTGGCCCAGATTTGTTTTAGGGGTGAGGTTGAGGTTTTAGGGTTGGAAACCCTAAAACCACATTTCTCTACTATTTTTGCTTTACTCAGAACCCTAAATGTGGCATTAATGCAGGTTTTGGTGAAGAATTTCCTAATTTTTTGAGATAGTATAATTGTATCCTTATTTGTCTGACACAGTGCAGGGCCCTCCGGTCCCTGCCCTCCCATCACTCCATAGATGCATATATGTGTGCTTATGGAGGACAGCATCCAAACTATCAACATAGCCTTCCTATCACCCCATCTCATGAACACAGTAGTAAACACTGTGAAATATCCAACAAATCATCATTCTGCGTGAATGCAGCGTCATTCTGTATCAGGAACACGAACATACATTTTCAGCTAGATTAGAGCAAGCATTTGTCAATGCCGAATGTTGTCGCGCTGGCATTGGCATTGATAGTGCAGTGTGGAAACACATTTTGGGCAGGATGTGAAAAATTACAGCTGTACTGTTCATAAGGAGGTGTAAAAAAATGGCAGTGTTGAAAATGTGGTATGTAAATATTAAAAATTTGCGAAGTTACAAGGGTGCGTGGGAAATGCACAACACACGCTTGTAACATAGTCATTTTATGGACTTTCAGCACCAAATTTTCAACATAGGCATTTTAGCACTTCTGCTCATGTACAGTGCCACTGTCATTTCCTCAAACTGTCCCAAAAAGTGATTTCGCACAGCGACCGAGCTATTCTGTGCCGGACGTGTGAAAACACATTTTGGGCAGGATATGTAAAATGACAGCTGTACTGTTCATCAAGAGGTGTGGAAAAATGCCAATGGTAAAAATCCAGAGTGAAAATATTACAAATGCACAATGTTACAAGCGTGCGTGCAAACTGTGCAATGCACGTTCGTAACACAGTCATTGTAAGGAGTATTGTCACCAAATTTTCAACATAGGCATTTTAGGACCTCTACTCACGAACAGTGTCACTGTCATTTTCGTAATCTGTCCCAAACACTAATTTCCCACAGCGACTGCGCTATTGTATGCCGGAAGTGCAGAAACACATTTCAGCCAGGATGTGAAAAATGACAGCTGTACTGTTCACAAGGAGGTGTAGAAAAATGATAATGGTATAAATCTGGCGTGAAAATATGGTGAATTTGCGAAGTTACGAGCGTGTGTAGTAACTACGCAACACATGCTCGTAACACAGTCATTTTATGGAGTATCATCACCAAATTTTCAACATAGGCATTTTAGGACCTGTGCTCATGAACAGTGTCAGTGTCATTTTCATAATCTTCCCCGATCACTGATGTCCCACAGCAACCACGCTATTGTGCGCCAGAAGTGCAGAAACACATTTCAGCCAGGATGTGAAAAATGACAGCTGTACTGTTCACAAGGAGGTGTAGAAAAATGACAATGTTGAAAATCTGGTGTGAAAATATTGCAAATTCATGAAGTTACGAGCGTGCGTAGCAACTGCGCAATGCACGCTTGTAAAACAGCAATTTTTTTGGATTTTTTCCACCAAATTTACAACATAGGCTTTTTGAGAGCCCATCTCATGAACACTGCCACTGTCCTTGTGTTAATCAGTCCTGAAATGTGATTCCACGCAGTGACTGCGAAATCACCTTTCAGAACTGATTAATGTCATAACAGTGCCAGAATTAATGAGGAGAGGTCCCAAAAACCCCATGTTGAAAATTTGGTTCAAAAATTCCAACAAATGCCCAAGATATGCATCAAAGTTGAAAAAAAACTATTTATTCCATTATACAGCTTACTGGCATTTCCTCAGTTCGTGGTTGGCTTTGAAGAGTGTAGACGTGTTCCCAGTCCACTGAAGATTGTCGCACCAAGCTCCAGAGAGGTGAAGTATGGGGTGAGGGTGTGTGGGGAGGCAGGGTACACAGTGGGTGGGTGTGGGTGGTGGGAGGGGGTAGGGAGACTACGAGGGACTGTTTTCTGTTTACAGGTGTTAAAAAAAATCTTGGACATTTTTCTTTTTTTACAGGTTTTTTTTGGGGGGATACAGTAGCCAGTGGGTGATTGGGCACCCCCATCAGCACATAGGGAGTGGGGAACACTAGCTGAGGGGGATTGGGCACCCCCTCAGCACAGACGAAGGAGGGACATCATGCCGACAGGGAGTGGGCTCCCCCGTCAGCACATTAAAGTGGGAAAGGGGGAACGGATGCTGATGGGGATTGGGCACCCTCATCGGCAAACAACAAAAGCGGGGGCGCATGAGCTGGGGGATTGGGCACCCCTCGACAAAGAGGAGGAACACATTATGCCAATGGGGAGTGGGCTCCCCGTTGGCACATAAATGAGGGGCAGGGTAAGCCGACCAGGGATTGGGCACCCGGTTGGCAGTTTAATGAACACAGGCCGCCATGTTTGTAGCTGGCAAAGAACGTAGGAAGGTCCGCTGCATGTGATGAGCTTTGCTCACATTGCAGAGGACCTTTCCTTAGATGTGCTCACCCGGGTGGTATGGCGCCGGCATGCAGGCTGATTGGGGAATGAGGGATGCACCTACTGGTGCGTGCCCTGCATTCGCCCAACAGTGACCGTGCCTCCAAATCTCCACTACCACAAGATGTTGGCTGTGCAAGCACGCCAACATAAAAATGACATCTGTGACATTCATGAGGTGGTGTAAAGAAGTGCCTATGTTGTTAATCTGGTGTCAAAATATTTAAAATTAAGAACGTTATGAGCAAGCATAGCGAAATGTGAACAGATGCACACAACTTTGCCATTTTTGCATATTTTGACCCCAAATTTTTAACTTACTCCTTGTGGTGAGCTACCCCTCTGCTAGCTGTTATTTGTAGATATAACTCTGTTGTATATATGTTTTTTATGTAATTCTATGTAAATTTACATGCCAGTGTCAGCAAAGGCGCATAGAGAAAAGACTGGATTTTTTTAAAGAGGGGTTTGACCATCCTCTGACCTGCAGGCCAGCCTTGTTTGCCAGGAATCTGACAAGTTTTATATGAACATATGAAAAATCCAGCAGAATAGGGCCATTTGGTCTATCAAGTCTGCTTGTATTGCGGGGTCCACAGCTTAAGCTAATGTCCCTGCCCTCCCTCCCCACTCCTCCCATCCTCCCTACCCATGATCCTTATCTTCCCCCTATGTTAATCCCAGCCTCTCTTAAAGCTGCCCACTGTCTTCAATGAGAATACCTCTTCCAGCAATGCATTCCAAGTGTCCACCACCCTCTCTGTAATGAAGTGCTTCCTGACCTCCCTCCTAAACCTCCCACCCTCCAGCTGAAGGTTCAGGTTGCACCCATCATTGCAATATTTATCATGCCCTATCCTTTCTGTCTCTTACAAATAGGCAACTCTCCCACTGTGCTAAATTCACCTGCATGCACTGGTTGGGTGAGCTCCCTTCCTACCTCTCCTCCTTCTTTATAACACCCCTTCCACCCTCCCATTCCCTTAGATCATCTGATTCCCATACCCTGGTTGTCCCCTGCAGATCCACCCAAATCAGCCAATCTGGTTTCTCTCACTGCCACCCAAAAATCTGGAATTTCCTCCCACCTCAAATCCAGCACTCATCCACTGCCTACTTCATTAGCTTTGCCCTCAAAAATTACCTTGCATCTAGCTGCTCCTGCATTGTCCCTATCTGATTCCCTCCTCTAAGCCCTGGACAAACCCTACCTCTCTACCCTCACCTTCACTTACCACCCCAAGGGACTTGTATTTCTGATCTACTACCTTCCCCCACCATCCTAAAGGGGTCTCTCTGGTACACTGAATTGTTCCCTTCACTCTGGTAACACCAGTCCCATTGCAGGGTTCCTCGCACCCTGAGGGGGTATCCAGGGACATGACTCTTCCCCCTCTCCCCACCTAACCCCTCCCTCCCCTTCCCCCCTTTTCTTTCATTTAAGCACTTGCTTACTTATTAACCTACCACTTATTATTGTCCACTCTTTTCTACATGTTATGCTCAACACTGTTTTAACACTTTTTGTAACACCTGCCTTATAATTGTATGCCATTGTTGGCCTTGTAAATTGAATGTTTAATGTCTCATTCCTATTGTACCCCTTTCCCCCATGTCACACCAGGAGACAAGCAACTTGTTGCTCAGTGTGCCTTCCTGGTGAAACATTTCAATAAATAAATAAAATTAAGACTGTGCCCCTTGTGTTATGGTTGCCACTCAGCTTAAAGAGACTCTCCTTATCAACCTTATTTATCCCTTTCAATTACGTCAAGGTCCCAATCATGTCCCCCCTCTCTCTTACCTGTCTTCCAGGGAGTACATGTTCAGTGTCCTCAACCTCTCCTTGTATGCTTTACTCTGCTGACCCGCTATCATCTTTGTAGCCCTCCTCTGGACCTTCTCCAGCAGGTTAATGTCCTTTTTGAGTTGTGGGCACCAGTACTGAACTCCATACTCTAGATGCAGCTTTACCAGTGACTTGTACAAGGGCAGGATAACCTCCTCTCTCCTACTACTGATTCCCCTAGATATGTATCCCAGCATCTTGTTTTCCTTTGCTGCTGCTTTCTTGCACTGTGTGGAGTGCTTCAGGTCACAAGTGATCATCACTCCCAGGTCCTTCTCCTCCTCTGATGCAGATACTCAGACTCCACCCAGTTATTACTCTATCCTGGGATTTTTGGCTCCAATATGCATAACTTTGCATTTCTTGGCATTGAAGCCAAGCTGCCAGATCCTGGACCACATCCCCAGCTTTTCCAGATTTTCCTGTAAGTCCTGTATCTCTTCAACTGTGTCCACTCTCCTGCAGAGCTTGGTGACATCCATGAATAGGCACATTTTGCCCTTAATGCCATTCCCAATGTCATTGATGAAGACATTGAAAAACACTGGCCCCAATACCAAGCCCTGTGGGACTCCACTGGTTACTGATCTGGTGCCAGATAACTCTCCCCCCAAAACCACCCTCTAGGTTCTGTCCCTCAGCCAGTTTTCCACCCATCAGGCCATCTTTTTGCCAACCCCAAGATCCACCAACTTCCTGATCAACCTTTTGTGGGGCACAGAGTCAAAGGCCTTGCTGAAATCAAGATAGAGGATATCTACCACTTGGCCTCTGTCTACTGTCTTAGTGATACAGTCAAAGAAGTCAATCAGATTTGTTTGGCATGACCCCCCCCATGAACCCATGATGCCTCACATCCTGGAGACCATGCTCCTCTAGATATTCCACCAACCTTTCCTTCAGTATGGTCTCCATGAGCTTGCCCACAATGGAGGTCAGACTGACTGGTCTGTAATTCCCTGGGTCATCATTGGGACCACTTTTGTGGTAAGGCACTACATGTGCTGTTCTCCAGTCCTGCGGCACCATGCCTGACTCTAGTGCTTATGAGTAAGTAGTGCTTTTGTGTGTTTTAGAAATTTTATTTATATACTGTAGGGCTCAGTATTAAAGTCTGCTGGAAACTGTGCCAAGAAGTTTTAAATTATATAGCTTATTAATAAGATACTAAATTATATGCTTAGTTGTACTTATTTTGTACACAGGTTTTTCCCCACTACCACTGTAGTCTTTTTCTTTTACTCCCTAAACTAATGATAACTGATTTTATTTTTTTTGTTTTAGTTTTGTTTATTTTTTTGTCATTTGGTATTATTTATAGTAGGATTATAGGGCTCGTTTTATGTCTCATTATTAGGAGTTAGTTATAGGTTACACAGTTGCACTTTTTAATAATTATTTTGTGTTTGTGTTCTCCAGTGTATTTCTCAGAGGCCGTTTTCAGATTCAAGGTGGTTCTAGAGAAGAGGTTTTGTTATTCACTTCTAAAGGCATCAATTTCACTTCCAAAGGCAACAATTGCAATCTGTCTTGAGCCACTCACAGAAGGAGAAGGGAAGGCAGAGTGGAAGAGAGGAAAGTTCCTTTTATTTTTTCCTCAGGTAACTTTAGATTCTCCATACCCTACATTCTGGATCTGTATGGTTAAATTAGGACTTATTGCCTTACTGTGATTTTGTCCTAAGAGCCATTCTCCCTTCTGGAGAATTCTGTCAAATTAAGGTACATGGAACTGAGAACTGAAAATAAACTCCCTTAGTGGGTGCATTTATTCTACTAGGGGGTCTTCTATTTTAAAAGTTTTTTTTTTAATTTGTGTTTTTTTTTAAATTTGTGTTTGTTTTTTCCTTTTTCGCATTTTATTGTCACGATATTTATTGGTATTCATAGAATAAAAATTAAAATGGTGCAAAGTAGGCAGCAAAGAGAAACCCTAGGAGATTCCTCACTGCTTGAATTTAATCCCCTACCAGTTTCCAAAAAAAAAAAAGAAAATGAGAAAGGTAAATAAGGGGATTACTGGTAAGCAAACTAACATTACTGATCATTTAAAACTGGTGTACTCTTATGACTTTGATAAAATCTCAACTCCTAAGCTGAGAATTTCAAGGAGTTTCCCTCAGTTAAATCTTAGCAAGAAGAAAACCCCTGAGTTTAGAAATCCCTGCACGAACATCAGTGACCATTCAGTACTCTAGGGTTGCTTGTAGGGGCTGAGGAGTCTATGGAGGCCAAGGAGGGTAATGAGCTTTCAGTGCAATTTGGTGAAAGTGTTATGGCACTACCTACTGAAAACTCAAAACAGGTCTATATGGAATATGTGGACTATGCTACTCATTCAATACTGGATGAATCTGCATTAGTTAGGCTTCAAACAGAAAATGTGATTATTCCTAGGGAGGAGTTTAAAGATGTTACAGTAAAGTTGAAACAAACCATTAAAGGAATTAAATCAGTAGAGAAAAAATATGAAGCTAATATGCTAGAAATGAGTAGAGAATCATTTACTGAATTTGATATTAGTAATGGAGTGCAGGAACAGGCCACTGAATCATCCCTACCAACATCTTATGTACCAGCTTGTTTAAGTGAGGACCTAATTCGCTCATTAAAGAATCAGTTTACAGCTAACATATTAATTAAGGAACAAATAGCAGTTTTAAAAAATGAGCTAGAAACAGCAAGCTATGATATTGCTGTAAATGCTGCAAAGTCAGATACTATTTGGGCCAAATTGAATGAGATGGATCCGCCAAAATTGTCTGATTCTATTCCTCTAGATACAAATAGTGGCCAACTAGATGGTAAAAGATCTGGTTTAGCCCTGTAATTATTCCAAAGTTACCTAGCATAAAAAGCAGGAAAGGAAAAAAATAAGAAGCAGGAAGAAAATGAAGGAAAGGAAGGTACAAAAAAATGTAAAGGTAAGAAAAATTCTAAAACCAGCAATAAGCCTAAACCAAGAAATTACACTGGTCGTACTTCCTCTGTTATGGGGGCTATTCTAAGCCCTACATATAAGGTAGTAACCTCTTTAGCTGCTAAGAATATTTCCACTTCTGAGGACACAAATAGGTCTAGTCCCATTATAAATAGGAATGAAGTCCAAAAAGGGGACTTAGGTGCACATCTACTATTACTGGAAACTGAACTAAACTGTCTAGAGAAAGAACTTGGTACAGCCACTTCGAGGAAGTTTTTTCAAACAACAACAAATATGGGTTCAAATAAGCATTTGTATGATACAAATATGACTCTCCCATATGTAAAGGATTCACATGCTAAGATATATGCTAATAGTGGACAACCAGTTGTTAATAGTGGAATTCCTTTTTTGAGGTTAACAGCAGAAAGGGAATGGCCTAAGGTTAAGGAAGAGTATTTAAAGATATATTTGTTGGATATGTTTAATAGAGATCTGGATTTAGATATAACTATAGACAACATTGTTAATCTTATTATTCCCAGAGATGGTCGACAAAACACTGTTGAAATATATTTGGATTCAGCATCATTGGCAAATCAATTATGGTACAATGGTGAAAGATTTGAATCCAAGGGTGTCTTTCTTTCATTTCCTAACAGACCCATATTCAACACTTTAAGATCTAATATGACTACTATTAGTGAAAGGCCTAAGGTTTTGACTCTCTTTGGGATGGACAGAATGCCAAGAGAAAATAATTATAAAGTATGTGGGGCCTTATGTAATGTATTTAGAAACTTCTTGCAGGTACACCTTGGAGAGAAGGGTATAATTAAAGCTGTTAGATCTGAGGTTGACTCCCAGATTAACATATGTGTCAGAAATAATGAACTTGCACAGTCACTGTTGGCTAAAACTTCTATAGTGGATATGATGGGTTTACACTTGATATTGGCTGAAGACATTTTTGATTTGGATGAAAAGTAATCTTTTGAGATTTTGCTACCTGTGAGGTCTAAAAGTGTACCAGTGACATCAACGTCTATGGAAAATATATTAACCTTAAATAATAGATTTACTATACTTACAAAACAAAAAGACTGACTGCATCATGAAGATATGCTTATAGGTGTTGATTCTGGCAACATTTTGGACCTCTCCATCAGCATATCTTCTCTGGATTCCAATTCAGAGCTGTATGGATTAAATGAGAATATAATGAGAATACTCTCCTGGAATATTTCAGGATTTGTTTCAAAATTACCTGATAGTAAGTTCATGGAATATTTAAGTAAACATGATGTTATTAATCTACAAGAATCATAGCATACATTGAACATAGATGATAGTTTACAAATAAATGGTTATCATTTGTTACATTATCCTGAATTTCACGAAGCAAGTATGGGAAGGCCAGCTGGAGGTCTTTTAACATACAGTAAGATACATGATCACCTAGCTATCATAAAAACTATACATGACCAGAATTATTTGATAATATTTCTGAAAATATGTAATGACTTGGTCTTATTAGTGAATCTGTATAACCCATAACAAATCCTCTATTCATGATTTTAATTTATTTACAAAACTTGTTAGTGTAGAAGAGTTTACTGACATTCATAATGATCTCGAAGTAATAGTTGCAGGTGATTTTAATATAAGATTGGGAAAGAAAAACCCAGATAATAGTACCCACAAAACATTTATGGAATTGATGACAGAAAATCATCTGACTCAAGGAATACTGATTGTGATGGACATTTTGATTTCTTACTTAAATCATTGACTCTATTAATTCTTAATGTGAGATTACCTTCAGACCCAGAGGGTGCAGCTACTTGTATCAAGCATAATGGACAATCTATAATTGACTATATTTTAGTTTCCCCTTTCTATTACAGTAAATACATTGACTTATGTATCATGAACCAAGTGGAAAGTGATCACTTCCCCCTAGTCATGGTAAGAAACATAAAAGTTTCCATTTCTAGAGCACAGCAAGGAAAGATAGAAATTTATAATAATACAAAACTTGTTCAATGGAATCGAATACCTCAAAACACATTAAATAACTTCAAAGCTTTCTGTTTCATCATTGACAATTTATCTACTAAAGATACAGAACCCATTGCTATATATACAGAAATGATAAGTCAATTTGATAGCTATTTCTTTCAGTACTCTGGAACAAGAACCATAACTAAATATAAATATGACTCTTGGTTTCATAAAAATTGTATGATACAGAAAGAGAATCTAACAAAGTGGGTAAGATATGTCAAAAATTATCCCTCAAGAAATAATTATAGGATGTTAAATTATCAAAGAGAGCAATACAGACCCCATGTTTCAAAGGAAAAATCTCATCAACAGTAAAAATTATGGGAACAAATGTTATGGGTAATTGAAATAAAGGATGACAAATTATTTTGGCAACTCGTTGCTAAGGGAACTAATAATTATAAAAACCAACCTGATGCTAATATATCCTCCAGTCAATGAGTGGAACATTATACAAACATTTTTCATAAACCAAATATCAAACAATATAATTTCACTTTGATTACTCTGAATCTATATGATTTACACTGATAGAGGTTTATACAGTGATAAATAGTAGCAAATCAAACAAATCTCCTGGACCTGTCCAAATCCAAATAGACTTTTATAAAATAAATATTGATTGGATGGCTGATTTACTTACAGATCTTTTCAACAAATTTATAATGTATGATTTCACACCTGACTCTTGGAAGGGAAGCCATATTATCCCAATACATAAAAAAGGGATTAAAAATTACTGACTAATTATCATCCAATTTGCCTTATTGACAACATGGCTAAAATTTATTCTAAAATTCTATTGAATCATTTACAGGATTGGATTATCAGTAACAAAAAAATATCTCCTTTACAACCAGGCTTTCAGAAATATAATGGAACCATACAGCAGATTTTCTTACTTATGTATATAATTGAAAAATACTGTATTATAAAAAAGCAGCCTATTTTCTGGCATTTATCAATTTTTCATCTGCGACGATTCTTTATCAAGAGAAATTCTTTGGACTCGCTTGAAAAAAATGGGGATAGATTTAAATCTTCTTAATTTGATTATGAGAGTATGTACCGATACATGGATTAAGGTTAAATATAACAGTGGTAGAGAATTTACAGATAAAATCTGGACTAATTCTGGGGTAAGGCAAGGTTTTGTGCTCACTCCCACACTTTTCAATTTGTACATTAATGAAATACTGGCTGAGCTTAAGGATCCATTACATCATATGCCTAAAAGATTATAACAAGCAATTCCAGTACTTGCATACACGGATGATTTGATCTTTATTTCCACTTCAAGACTTGGACTCCAGAGAAGTCTTAGTAAGCTTAAGAAACTCTGTAACTTCAAGCAGTTGACTCCAAACATTCAAAAAACAAAGATTATGGTGCTTGGATCAAAGAAAAAATATTGTACTCTTTATCTTAATACTCAGCCTCTTGAATATGTACATCATTACACATACCTAGGTGTCATACTTTCTACTTCATTATCCTGGAATAAACATATAGGCTATGTAGCCTCTAAGATGAAGCAAACCTCAGCTGCTTTGCTTCAATAGATTATATGGCAGAAGGACTACTGAGCCCATGATCAAAGCTATAAATTCAAAATTGTTTGGTCAAGGGAAAAATGTGGTCGAAATCTGGGGGATTCTGGCTTCTAAAACTATTGAGCCCATAATTAATTCAATTTATAAAAAACTTTAGGGCTTCCTAGATCTGCACCAAATGCATTGGTAAAAGCTAATCTAGGACAAATTTCATATGTAGCCAGAGTACATATTCAAACTATTAACCTTTGGATAAGAGCCACAGCTGCATATGCTGGGTCACTTATATCAGATTGTCGCAAAGAAAAAGTAAAGTATCAAAAATTAGGTAAAATAAGATGATTATCTAACGTTTATGACTTATGCAAATATGGCATTTTCCATTTAAAATGCTGGGCAGAACAATCCATAGTAATCCATGAAAAGTATAAAACTAAAGTGTCAAATATCATCAAAATTAAAAGTAAAGAATCTGGCATAAATGAAACAAAACAATTGAAAGTATCATTGTGGTTGTCTAAAAATATGTAAGAACACTGTTTTAAGGAATATTTGAGGATAGTCGAAGATCCAAAATTCCACCCAGTGTTAACATTATATAGATTTCAATTATTTTACAGTAATGTAACACAGGTTAGATATAACAAGTCCCCAAATACAAAGCCCCCAAACGGAGGCAGTATAGCGCAGTGGCCTAAGGCTCTGAGCTGCAAATCTGGTGATATCCAGCAGACCAGACCTGGGTTTGAATCCCACAGCTTCCACTTGCATACTGTGTGACCCTGAGCAAGTCAGTTAACCTCCTTGTGCTCCCAGGTCGCTCCTGTAAAAAAGCTTTCAGCTTAGTGTGCTATACCTGGTTAAACAACGAAATAAACA
The DNA here is from genome assembly GCA_016271365.2 of Neoceratodus forsteri. NCBI lineage: Eukaryota > Metazoa > Chordata > Ceratodontiformes > Ceratodontidae > Neoceratodus > Neoceratodus forsteri. The sequence continues at coordinate 934,916,685 of CM028131.1, forward strand.
AAAAAAAATATGACTGAGCATTGTCCATGTTATCTAAAAGAGGTTAAGAATTTACATCATGTGGTAATGAGATGCCCGATGTACAAATTCTTTAGGAAGAAATATTTGGCTAACCATATTGCATCTTACATTATACCATTGTCCTTCATGCTAGATATCTTATTTAATTCAGAAAACAAACAAATGTTATTAGACCTGGCTAGATTATTGCTTGCTGTAAAGAATTATAGCGTTAAACTTAAAACAACAAATATTTGAGTACAAATCTTAATTGAGCCTTTTGGATCTTCTGTTTCATTTAATTGAGAATAGCGATGACAGTATTACGTGGAATGTTGGTAACCAGACCTGAACCTTGTACACTGTTTACACTCACTAAGCATACTTATTTTCTATGTGTGCTTAGGGAGTTTAAGTTTTTGTCTCTGGTGAAATAGTTTTTTGTCCAATTCATGCCATTTTTCAACTCGGCTTTGTAAAAATTTGTATGCATTTGCTAATACTATTTGGTGCTGTCTACTATTTTGATCATAGAGGAAATGTGGATGTACTATGAAAAATATGGATGGACAACTGTATGTGTATGTATTGAATTAACTTATGCATATCTATTTATCTATGAATGTTATTATTCAATCAAACTTTTTATTACCCAACTAAACTTTGCATAAATTTCTAGTGTGTCTACTGGTACCATTTGCTCTGGTCAAGTAACTCCTCTTTAGATAAAATCTGGATGCACATTGATATGTATTAATTTATTATTAAATATGTATGTATATATAGAACTGTCATGATGCATATATTTGTAATAGAGACTGCCTTTTTATTCTATGTGTCTGTATATATGGAACAGGAGACAGGGGTTGAGGAACAGTGGGAAGTATTTAAAATGGGGATTACAAGAGCAACAGAATTATGTATTAAGCAGGTTAGCAAGAGGAAAAGGAAGAGGAGACCATTATGGTTTTCCAAAGAGGCAGCAAAGAAAGTGAAAGCCAAAAAGATTGCATTCAGGCAATACAAAAAGACACAGGCAGAAGGATAGGGAGAAGTACCAGGAGAAGCAAAGGAGGCAGGAGGTCAGTAAGGGAAGCCAAAGTCTAGACAGAAGAACACATTGCAAAATCAGTGGGTAGAGGGACAAAAACCTTTACAGGTACATAAGTGAAAAAGAAAGGCAAAGGGAGGGATAGTGAGACTGAAGGGGGAGGATGGGGCTGTGGAGGATGACAACAGTAAAGCTGACATATTGAACAGGTATTTCTGCTCAGTCTTTACTAAGGAAGAGGAGGGTAATGGGTCTGAATGGAGTACAAAGGTGAGAATGGTGCAGAAATGGACACAAGTCCCTTTACGAGAAAGGGTCCTGAAGGAATTGAAGTAATAAGAGTTGATAAAGCAATGGGGCCAGATGGGTGCACCCCAGGGTCCTTAAAGAACTAAGAGAGGTGGTGGCGAAACCTCTTGCTATCCTGTTTACCGATCACTAGAAACAGGGAGGTACCAAAGACTGGAGGATAGCAGATGTAGTCCCCTTGTACAAAAGTGGGAACAAAGAGGAAGTGGGGAACTACAGACCAGTCAGCCCACCCTCGGTAGTGGGAAGATCATGGAAGCACTACTGAAGGAGAGATTGGTGGAACATCTGCTGTCAATGGACTACAGGACCCAAGGCAGCATGGTTTCACCAGGGGAAGGTCATGTCAGACCAACCTCATTGAATTTTTGACTGGGTGACTAGGGAGGTGGATCAGGAGGGCAGTGGACATGGCCTCATCTGGACTTCAGCAAGGCCTTTGACACTGTGCCACATAGAAGACTATTGCACAAACTGGGGAATTGGGTGTGGGCAAGACAGTAGTGCGGTGGGTAGGTAACTGGCTGAGAAGCAGGACACAGAGGGTGGTGGTAAATGGCTGTCACTCCACAGAGGGAAGAGTGACCAGTGGGGTACCACAGGGATCAGTGCTGGGACCGGTACTATTCAATATTTTCATCAGTGACACTGCGCAGGACCTAGAAGGCAGAATTTCACTGTTCGCTGATGACACAAAGCTCTGTAACAGAGTAGACACACCAGAGGGTGTAGACAGAATGAGAAGGGACCTGCAGAAACTTGAAGAATGGTCAGGGTTTGGCAGTTGAAATTCAATGCAAGGAAGTGCAAGATAATGCATATGGGGCACAAAACCCTGGCACAATATATCAGTTGGGGGTGAGGATATAGCATGCACCAAGCAGGAAAGGGATCTTGGAGTTATCATCTCCTGATGACCTCAAGGCAGGAAACAATGTGACAAGGCAGCAGGTAAAAGCAAATAGGATGCTGGGATGCATAGGCAGGGCATCACCAGCAGGAAAAGGAGGTCATAATTCCACCATACAAGACACTAGTGAGGCCGCACCTGAGTACACTGTGCAGTTCTGGAGACCTTACTCATGTAAGGACATAGACAGGTAGAGAAGGTTCAGAGGAGGGCAACAAAGATGGTGCATGGATTGCATCACAAGTCCCAAGGAGGACAGGTTGAAGGCACTGAACATGTACTCCTGGAGGAGAGGAGGGAGAGAGGGGATATGATAGAGACATACAAGTATCTACAGGAGGAACAGGGTGCAGGAATGCACTATTTTAAGCGAAAAAGATGTTCCAGAACTAGAGGGCATGGGATGAAGTTGAGGAGGACGATTCAGAGGAAACGTGAGGAAGAATTTCTTCACAGAATGGGTGGTGGACAAGTGGAACACCCTGCCAGAGGAGGTGGTGGGGCTGAAACAATCACGGGTTTTAAGAATGCATGGGATAGACATAAAGGAATTCTGGAGGTCAGGGGTAAGGGGCAACAGACTTCCTGGAAAACATAAACTGAACTTACAAACTTAAATGGGCAGACTGGGTGGGCCATAGGCCCTTATCTGCCGACACTGTCTATGTATCTATGTCATGATGCATATTTTTGTAATAGAGACTTTTTAGTCTATCTATTTATGCTTTTTTAATTTGTAATGTGTAATGATGTATATTGTCAAAGATTAAACTTTTGATTGATTGACTCTAGTGAACTATTAAATAGGTCTGGCAGTGGCCCTGCTATCTCCTCAGCCAGTTCCTTTAGTACCCTTGGATGTACTCTGGGCCTGGTGATTTGTCCACCTTCAGTGCCAGCAGCCTCTCCCTCACTCTATCCTCCTTTATCATTACATCTGTGTTCCCCTCCCCCTCCTGCTCCTCTTTTCCCTCCTGACAGCACTGGTCCATCCTTCTCCCTGGTGAAGACAGAAGTATTCATTTAGTATCTCTGCTTTCCTCCATTATCCTCCACCCACTCTACCCTCTTTTTTAAGCCTAACAATCCCTTTCTTTTTGTCCCTTTTCTCATTTATATAGTGAATGAAAGCCTTCTTCCTCTTCTTAATTCCTTCAGCTATCTGCAGTTCCTTCTGCAACTTTGCTCACCAGACTTCCTTACTTGCCTCCCTTGGATCCAGAAGCAAATGACTTGATATCTTTTATTGGACCAACATAGATGTAACAAAAAGAACAAAGTGCTTTAGCTTTTGACCAAGTCCTTTGTCAGAAGCGTAAGGCAAAACTAAATCTAGATTTAAGCCAGCGTTAGGTAGTTTCCCCTATCCACCTTTCTCTTGGTCTTTTTGAATTTTCTATAGGCCAGCCTCTTTTACCTTACTGCCTGGGCAACCCCAGAACTGAACCAGCTGGGCACTTTGGCCTGAGTGTTCTTCCTCCTGAGCCTAACACACTCATCTGTGGCAACCAGTATTCCTTCCTTAATGATGGACCTTTGGTTCTCCCCCATATCTGCTCTGATGCCCACCAGATGGCTCCTTAGTTCTTTGCCTATTTTTCTGAAGTCTGCCCACCTGAAATCTAAAATTTTGGTTTTAGTCAGAATGCTTTCCCTGCCCATATCCAACTGGAACCATACTGTGCAATGGTCACTTCTACCCAGTGACTCCCTGACCATTATTTCCTGTACATGCTCCCCATTTGTGAGCAGAAGATCAATAATTACCTCAGCTCTTGTTGGTTCAGTGACACCCTGAGTCAGGAACCCACTCTCCAGTCCTTCCAGGATCACCTGACTCCTTGCACATGTTGTGGAGGGTATGCTCCAGTCCACTTTGGGCAGGTTGAAGTCCCCCACAATTACCACATCTCCTGTCTCCTCAGCATCCAATATTTGTGAGCTCAGTACCCTGTTCCTCTCCTCATCCTGATTGGGTGGTCTGTAAACCACCCCCAACCTCACCTTTCTCCCTTTATTGTACCTTAACTGAACCCATAATGAACCCATATGTTCTTGTCAAAAAGCTTGTAGATAACTTATCAAAGGGTATTCCTCTAAGTTAAATGGCCAAGGGAAACAGACGTAATAAAATCAGCTTGTATAACCATAAAACTTACAGGATCTTCCTTATAACTAACTAAATTAAGCCAGTTCAAAAGCCCAGGATGTTTCAACCAGGAAATATCCTTCTAATAGGCCTGCATGAAATTCCACTTATAGGCGTTATGATTGTAAAACCTGGGTTAACTATGGAAATCTGACACATCAAAGATTATCAGGAAAATAAGTTTTTTGGAAAGAGCAAGAGAGACACACAGTGGCCTAAATGGAATGGCCAGCCTTTATTCACAGACTGGGGGATGGTCATCTATTTAAACTCTCCAACACAGATCTTCAGGGCCATTCTGTTTGGACTCCTACTCCTGATCACAAGTGAACAGCTGTCAACACAAAGACTGCCTAAGAACCAAAGGCTGCTACAGAAACACTGAAATATTTTGCAAACCAGTGATTTTCTGGACTTTGAAATCTCATACGTAAGGTAGACTTAGCTAACATGTTTTAGTGCATTTTTCTGTATGTGTTTCCATTTTGTTTCTTATACTGCAACCTAAATTAGTATATGTGCTCTTTGAGTTGTAACTGCTTTTTTAATTATTTTATTAAAAAAACTTGTTTTCCTAAAGATTATCTGCCTGTGTGAGGTTTATATATATTTGTGTGTGAATTGTGAAAACAGTATTAATAATCTGTGAAAACTGTTATTGCCAAAGGGGTCACACCATAAGCAACCGAATTGAAAAAGGGTCTGAAAGGGACATCTGGAAGGATAGGGAGAATACGAGAATCTACAAACATTTTGAACCAGGCTGTCACATGTCCTGCAGGAAGAAGGCCAAATCAGGTGTTACGTGGCTACCCCAAAGACAGTGTGATGCCTTGGTCTTCCTCCTTTGTGCAATAGCCAAGGAAAGGTTCATATCTGGCCACAAGACTCACGACTGGCATTGTGCCCTTATCCAGAGATAGAGGGATGCCCTGGGTCCTCGTGGCAGAGGTGCAGTCATGACCTCGGTGAGCATTCTAAAAGCACAAGGAGGGTATCCCTGTTCCTCCTGTCATGGACTGCACATAAGGGTGGGCACTGTGAGCTCAGTGGATCTGACCTCCAGGAATGGGTTCATGACACCTCTCTTACAACCCCACATCATGAACAAGTATGGTTAAGATGTTAAAATCCTGCCCGAAAGGTGATTTTACCAATAGACTGTGAAATCACCTTTCAGACAAGATTTGTGAAATGACACCAACATTGTTCATGCGATGGGGAGTCAAAAAGGGTATCTTGAAAATTTGGTGTCAAACTGTTGTAAAATGAGGAAGTTATGGACCAAAGTTGACACCCCATTGAAATACAGTGAACTGCATTTACCTTAGTTTCTCATAGCGCAGTCACTGGTTCCAGTAGCAAGACTTATATTTGACTGGAGAGTGCAGCTTCACAGTGGGACCAGTTCAGGTGAGTGAGGGTATGTGGAGGGGTCTAGGGGTTGCGGGGTGGTGGGTGCACAGTGGGAGGTCAGGTGCGGGTGTGCATCAGCGGTGGACATTTTCTTTTTTACACAGGAAAAAAGTAAGTAAAAGACATCAAGGGACTATTTTCTTATTTTCAGGATGCAAAGGACCAGGGAGCATGGGGGTTACCACTAGACACCAGAGTGCAAAAAAAAAATATAAATGACTTAACAGCCGTGGAGGGGCTGCCAGTAGGCACAGGGATAAATTTCATGATGACAGGATCAAGCATGGGAGGGGTGGGGGTGCCACTAGACACTAGGGATACATACAACATATTTACAGGGACAAGGCATAATCGGAGGTTGGGGTACCACTGGACATCAGGTAAAATAAACAAATCACAAGAAAATGTAAAAAAAAAAAAAAATTTTATGTCAAGCAATCCTTTGCCCCATGAAATGAAAAAGGATTCTTTGACATGAACAAGGAATTGCAAAACAGGGAATTGGAAAAAACTTATTCCGAAATCCTTTTTTTGTGTGCTAACTGATCCTTTTTCATTTCCATGAAACTATCAAATGAAAAGGATTCCTTGGCATTAAAAGGATTAGTTTTTTATGATTCTTTTTCAAGGCCAAGGGATCCTTTTTTCGTGATCCTTTTTCTTTCAAACGAGAAAGGATCCCTTGGCATGAAAAAAGAATTCGGAAAAAACTTAGTCCAAAATCCTTTTTCATGACATATGATCCTTTTTTGTTTGAATGAAGAAGGAATAATGAAAATGGATATTAACAAGTCACGAAAAAGGATTTAAATTATTAAAAAATCACATTCCAGTGTGATGTTAGTAGAAGATAACTGCAGAATCCAGCTAATGGTTCCCAGATGAGCAAGATACATGTCTTGGTAAGTGTGAACAGTGTAATTTTGGGAGGGTTGGGAAAAAAATGATTTTTTTGGGAAAAACAAAAACCAAGATGGCAGAAAACAAAAAAATTATTTTTTTCTCATGAAAAAGGATTGGTCCCTAATGAAAAAGAATTATTTTTCATTTGAGCAAATTACTTTTTCATTCCAGGAAGCTATCTTGGAGAGTAAAATTCCCACTGAAAATAATGGGAAATTAAAAATGTAATAACTTTGGAAAGGATTACTATGTTCTCACCAAACAAATGAAAGGCACTTCTGTGGGCCAACCCCTTTCTATCCTGAAAAATTTGGACCAAAATACCAAACTGTCAGTGTATAGCATGCTGACAACACAACTGTGAAAACAGCAAAGTTTTACATTTTTTCACTATGCACAGCTCGTAATCCTTACATCTGACTGGAGCAAAACTTAGAAACATAGAAGTTGTTGGCAGAAAAGGCTCTCCAGGCCTATCCAGTCTGCCCATGGCATGTCAATGGATCTACCCCATGAAACTGTGCAGGCAAAATTTCATGCCAATCCAATGAATAGTTTCAAAGATATCAAAGTTCAAAATTTCAGGTTTAACACAGAAAGCCTTGCTCAACCCTAAATATACAGTAGAAGTGCTACCGTGCTACTATAATTTATAAATACAGTATAATTATAATCACATAACTGATAGCTATTTATTTATTTATGGATTCCTGCATACAATATGTAGCATATGCCTATATCTAGGTCCCCTCTCCATCACTGCTTACAATGCTGTTTACAATGAATCTTGGCCCAACTCAGCACTTGTTATCTTACATCATATTTGAAAGGCTATACTTGTAGTTCAATGGGTGAGCAGCTAGACAGACCTACTTCCTGAGCTATATAAGCAGTTCCTTCCAGTCTCCCTCTGAAGCACTTTCTCTTTGCCAGACTGAGGCTCTGATGGTCTGTCTTTTTACTTTGGGCCTGCTGCAGCCTTGCCTGGGACCATCTTTGGCCTTGCAACCCCATCCCATTGTCAGTGCTCAGGGACCTGTTTGTTTCTGTAGGATGTGTTTGCGTATTTCTCCTTCTTGGTTAGTATTCCTTTTGCTTCTGGCTGCTGTGTGCTTCCTCCTGTGCTTGTTTTCTGGCTCCTGTGTTTGTTTTGTCTTTTCTTTTGGGGTTTTCATTGCCCTTTGTGTGTGCTATATTAATCCTGTGCCTGTGTGTAAGCCCCTTTCCTTTTCCACTGCTTACCACGCTCAGTTTTCCTGCAATTGCTATATGTTTCAGCTCCCATTCCAAATTCTCTGCTGCTGCTGCTTCTGTTAATTAATTGCAACTGGCCTAGGCTCCTGCTCTCAGTTTGCTGCCTCTCCCTGTTGCAGCTTGCTCTCAGTTCTCAGTGCTAGTTTTCTCTGACACTGCCAGCAGCCTTGCTTTCCACTACAGTTCTTTCCTGCTTATTGACCTCAGTGTTTCATTTATTTATTTTGCAATTCCTTCTGTACGCCCTCAGTTATCCAGTTCTTTTGAGGATTTAAATCTGCTCAACATGTTTATCTGCATTCAGTGGGAATCAAACCTGATTCTAGTTCAATTCTATATTACTTTCTCCATGTGATTCAAACCTGCTTAAATGAATTGTACCTAGCAATTATTATTGTTGTTTCAGTGCATTATTGCCCATGACTACAAATTCATATGCTTGTTCAGTTGTACAGCTCAGCTACTGCTGGAATCTATAACTAATTAATGCTGGAAGCTTTCACTATGCGTACAATGCTTCATTATACTCTGGAGGTCAGCTCAGCTACAGCAGTCGCTGTAAACTAATTTTACTATCTACTTGTAGATCATGGCACTTTACTATGGCTTCTTCAGATTTCCTGCAGCGAAGGGGGGGGTTATTGTGGAGAGTCATGGTCCCATGTGGTTCAATTACCTTATGTTCATATACTGCCTTCGCCACTAAAATCCTCTGGGTATTTACATCACCTTTAATTGGCAATCATTGATGGACTGGTTTGCTAGTATTCCTTCCTCTTTACTTGTATCGCATGTCCTATAACCTTACCAGGCAAACAACTCACACTGAATAAAGGACCAGGTTACCCTGAGTTCTTTGTGCAATTCCTACTGCTATCATGCTTCTGTGTACAATTGTTTACCATGCTGCACATTGCCTGTTACTCTGCATTACCATGTATGGCCTGTTCCATTACTAAAGGTGTTTACCATGCTGCATATAGCCTGTTTCTCCCTGCATCACCATGTATGGCCTGTTCCATTGCTAAGGAGGACTAGCCAACCATGTTCATGAATTTATTGTCTCTGAGCTTGCTCTTAGCTGACGGTCTCGCTGTACACCCTAGACACATCCTGAGCATGTGATGCCTGAGTGGGGTCCTTCCTTTCTGGCTCATAGTGGGAATGTCCTTACTCCAAGTGGAGCTTTTGCCATTTGTGTGCGGTGGCATCCCTTGAAGTAAAATTGGTGACTAGCTGTGAAGGGTGGCTCCGTGCTTTTCCCCTTTGGCTGTAGTATTAATTTACTCCCACTGCATCTTCAATGCTTCTCCCTATGACTGCCTCCGGTTCACCTGGTTTATATTTTAGATTGGTAAGCTGACTGAGTGCCTCATCAGTCATTGCTCTCCTCCTCCTCCTCCTGCCTTGGAGGTGCTTGTTGCAGAGAACCCTCACAACCCTTCACAGTATTCCCATTAGCAGGATAGAGTGAGAGCCCTCCATCAAATCAGAATATTTTCCACTCCCTTGTATTGAATTTCAAATGTAGCAGTTGAGCCATCATTAAATAAAATATACCAAGCCTTGAGAGAAGGTGATCTCGGCCTTGGATCCCCAGAGATTTCCTCCTCAATTAGTTTTTTTCTCTCCTCTGTACCTCAGATAATTAATACTTAGTTTTAGTAATATTTCTAGCTTACTTAGGTAGGTTCCGCTGTTGGATGGAGATGGATGGGGATCCACAACAGGAGTCCAACAGTATTTCTGTCAAACGCCCTGTCAGCGACACCGGCAGGTAGACTGCATTCTGCAGTTGACTGCTGGTTCGCTATCATTTTCTTTGTTTTCTTTGGGGGGCTTCACCCCCGAATCCCCCACATGGGGGGCTGTTACCCCACACCCCCCACTTAAAGATTTTCAACTCCAGTCGGAGCTGATTGGGGGGGTGCAGGACCCCCGACAGGCAGCGCCAGGTTCCAGCGGGTCTCCCACCATGGCTACACACTGTAATCACTGTGGAGGACTTTGCTGGTGAAATGTTGCTGCGAGGGGGGTAAACGGATGGATGGTGGCCCTACTAGCCATTCCCTCTCTCCTTAGGAAGCCTATTGCTGTCATCAGCACAAGCCATATTATTGGAGCTCTCCTGCTAACTTGTGCATCTCATTTATGTTTCATTAAGCTGCCTGTTGCTGTCAGTCTGCTTCTCTACCTCCTAGTTTTTGATCACTGCTACAATTCTTTTGGGGTTCCTTCCTAAGGTACCTTTAGCCAAGGGATCCTTCCCATGGCACCTCTAGGGGTGGAACCTTCTTACAGGGTTCCTTGCCTTCAGTACTCCTACATGGTGGTATTCCTAATGGAATAGAGAGTGTGAATAGCCAGAACATTGTTATACAGTTGCTCAAGCATAACATTATTCTGGTTGCGTAGGCCATTGAATTGAAAGGCTACAACTGTAGTTCAATGGGTGAGCACCCAGCCATGCCTACTTCCTGAGCTATATAAGCAGTTCCTTCCAGCCTCCCTCTGAAGCACTTTGTCTTTGTCCCACCATCCTCCCCTCCTCAGGTGGCTTGCCTCTCTACTCCAAGGTGATTTCTTCCTAAGGTACCTTTAGCTATGGAACCCTTCCCATGGCACCTCTGGGGTGGAACCCTCTTACAGTTTTTCTTGCCTTCAGTACCACTACAGGGTGGTAATTCTTAATAGAATAGAGAGTGTGAATGGCCACAATGTTGTTGTACAGTTGCATAAGCATAACATTATTCTGGTTGCGTAGGCTATTGAAATATGTTAATATACCCCTCGGAACCACTCATTACTGTATAAGAGTGGTTTCATGTACCTTTGGCTGGAGTGAGAATAGTGAAGCTGAGCTGTTCTGGCTCATGCTGAAGGCAAGTGAAACTACTCTAATACAGGAACAAGTGCTGACGGGGGCTGTATTAATATATTACTGATCAAGAGTGATCAATATATTTTTTTTAAAACTGTTCCTGGAATGTGCCCATTTCCGGGGCATCTGTGCATGAGACATTCTTCAAAGAATAAGCGTGTCTCACACATAATGGAAAGGAGCACTTCAGTTGGTCAGGAGCACTCCCTCAATCTATAATAGTTTTCTGAACTGAATCTGTGCACGCCACTATTTGTAGGTAGTGTAACTTTTTTTTATAATTCATGTCTGTACATTGTCTATAGCAATTTTCTACCTTACTGTTAAGGTATTGCCTGAAAAATTGGCTAACTCATTGCCCAGTGTACCTACCTAGTCACCACATTAATTAATTAATTAAATACTTTTGTTTCTTTTAGAGATGTGGTCTGAGAAACTGACTTTTAGGTCAAGTCATACTCCAAAGTATTTGAAAGATTGTAGTGTTTTTAGAGGCTAACCTAAAGAAGCAAAGATTTACAAATGTTATGATGGTTTGGGAGTTTCCCATGGAAAGCCATAATCTTAATGTTCTTACAAAAGTCACACTCTCAAGTAGAAGTGTATGTACATCAGGAGAGCTTAGATTTATGATTCTAATTAGCACTGAGTTCTCTGTATAAAGTCCTCTCCATGTAGTTGTTTTATCACAGTGCCTGGCAAAGAGACCTATAAAGTTTCTTTTAGTCAAATGAAATGTATTACAACCTACTTTTTTAATTAATATTTGCATAACTATATTATATATGAAAAAAAAAACACCATCTACACATGCACAGAATTTTTTTTATAAGGTGTTTTATGCACCTGTAATCATACGCATATTACAAGTTCATTCAGAAACTAACTATACACCTTCCTGAACCAGCACTTCCAGTGCACTCGCTCAGTATCACCTTGTCCTCTTACTACATGCCTGCCACCAATTCAGGCTTCTGGTGAACTAACTGACTCTCCCATGAACAGTACACTTGCCCTTGTATACTCCCTGGTCATAGGTTTCGGGTATGCAAATGTCACAATGTTCACTGTATGTATCACTGCAATGTAAGTAACTTGCACCACTTGCTCTTTTGTATTTGTTTTTCTTGTTGCATTTTTTTCCTGCACCCTATGTAACCTGTATTATTTGAATATGTCATCTTACTGTACACACTCCTGAATCCTAAGAAACCTGATTTGTCGTGCCTATCTTTGTACTGTACCAACTGAAGCACCTTGTGAATGTTTTTTTTTCATTGTTTTCACTGCTGCCTTGTAACCTCCCAGGTCATGCCTGAAAATAGGCAAATCTCTTCCTAGTACACCCTACCCGGTCAACAAAAACTAAACAAAAAATAAATAAATGTGGTCAGCAGTTACACTCTTAGCCTGCCTGCCACCGCTCACTGTTAAATGTGGTACTAGAGCCTCTCCATAGTGCCACTTAATTTTTTTTTAGTTTATTTCTAAGTTAAAACTGGCAGCAGAAGCTTAACCACCCTACCAGTAATGTAACCTGCCCCAGGAAGGGACTTTGAGCTCACCTCAGTGTCACAGATGACAGCCTATCAATACTGGCTATAACACTGGAAGTCCATCTTGGTGTCATGAATAACAGCACCCCTCCATATTAAGTGTGACACTGAGAGTCCACCTCAGTGTCATGAATAATAGCCCCCACCAATACTGAATGCAATACACCGAGCCACCTTAGTGTCCCAAATAACACTTCCCCAACCCATGATTTTGGTACCTGGAGCCCAACCTCAGTGTCATATTAGTTTTTCCTTTAAAAATGCCCTCCCCATATGCACACATTCATTCACCTGGTTTTGGTGAGTCTGAGACCCCATCCATGGAGTCACTGAAAAGTATCTCTCCCCATTAGAGACATTACAAATTTAAATTCCGCTAGTGAAGTGGCCATGAAGTGACTGAAATGAGCCTTTGTGAAGCTTTGCGGAGCTTCCATGGACTCTAGGAACTTTTTTTTTTTTTTTTAATTTTCCTTTTTTCGTTCACGTCCTGTGTCCGCCGTCTGCTTTCGGTCGAGCTCCAGATCCGGCCACTGGATATCACCAACTCCCCACGGTCATCCCTAGCTTGCCCCAGAGAGGGGACTACGGTTCCGACTCGGATATCGATCATGGAACTAGTGACTAGTCAGGGGAACGGCTCCGTGGCCAATCAGGGCAATCCTGGAGCAGAGCGTCATATAGGCAGCTGGGCATGGGCTTTTTCTCCCTTTCTCCCCTGAGGAGGTGAGGGCCGTGCAATGACGCCAGCGTCCACCCGCCCATGTGGGCGTCGGCTGAGTGGAACTCCCGGTCTCTCCAGGGGTCCCCAATGCACGAGTGCTACCGCACCCTCCCGGAGTAGGAGAGCTGCCCGCCCACGGCGGCTCGATCCTACTCCCGGCCAACCCTCCGACGACCGGATCCGCTCCGAACCCGGGTCACCAGCGGCCGCAAGCGAAATCCCAGCTCGCCGCCGACGGGCCAGCTGGACTCTAGAAACTTTAACTTTGCCAAAATTGTGAAGTGTTTTCCATAGATTAGCCATTTGTTTGGCAAAGTGGCCACTTCATGAGCAAACTTTGGTGAATTCACTGAAAAATAGTAACTTGCATTCAAAACTTTACAAATTCAGTGAATTCACACTTCACAAATTCCATGGAATTCACATATATTTGCCACTTCTCCCATACATCTTCTATATACAATTAGTGTGTATTTTGCACTGTGAGATAAAACTTCCAGATGGCAACTGATCAAGGAAGAAAGAGAAGGGATTTTGCCAGCTGCCATGGTGGGGGGCACTGAACAGCAGGAATTCATAAGCAGAAAAATGGAGATGGGATGGAGTACCTCTGGATGAAAGTGATCCAATTAGTTCAGGATAGCCTGTGGGAGAAGGTGCCACTGGTTGCTAGAGAGCCACTTGGCATGGGGCAGGGTGCGGGATCTGGTAGTGTTTCTAGAGGAATGGAGACCAATGTCTTGGAACAGAGTATGGAATGGGATGCCTTTGGACACCAGAGACCCATTAATATGGGTCTGGGGGTGAAAAGGGGTGCTGTTGGACACCAGGGACTCACTGGACTGGGGCAGTGTATGGGGGATCGCCTGCTAGTTAGAAACTGTTTGTATTGGTGCAGAATGGGTGGGGTGCTGTTGGACACCAGGGGCTGTTTGGCACAGGGATGGTATAAAGGAGGATGATGCCACCATACTCCAGACACTGCCTGGCATGGAGTAGGATGAGGGAGCGTATTGTCACTGGAGATTAAACACTACATGGCATGTGTCAGGGTGAGGACAGGGTGCCATTGGACTGCAGGGTTTGCTTGGCATGAGGTTGGGTCAAAGGGGGGGATGCCACTGGAGTTCACAGAATGTTTGGCATGGGATGAGGGAGTGATGGAAGGAGGGGAGATGCCAGTGGACATCAAGGACTGCTTGGCATGGAGTGGGGTGATAGACAGGAGGCCAGTGGACATCAAAGACTGCTTGGCAGAAAATATATTATCAGATGGCACTGCTAATAAAAAGTAATGTCAAATTAGTGTGTATTTGACATTAAATATTTTAGAAAGGAGGGACATTCAAGCAAAAAAAAATGGTTTATGTATCAGATAAGGTTGAAGCAAAAAGGACTAACTGTATTTTACCGTTTTTAACCACCCCCGTTTAGAAGCCACCCTGAATACAAGCCGCACTGGAAAAAAGTTCATTAACAGAAGCCACCCCCGTTTTAAAGCTGCAGCTTCTAATGGGGGCAGCTTGAAAACAGAGATATACTGTGAAGTCACTTGCAGTCTTCTCCCTCTTGGATCCTTTGGCTAATCCAAAACAGATAAAGGACCCATGCATTTGCAGACACCCACCCAAAGGAGGAACATCAAGAAATACCTCCACTAACCTGCGACACAAATTCTCTATCTTGCCTGTGGGTCAAAACAGAAAAGGGAACCCATACATTTGTGGACACACACCCAAATAAGGAACATCAAGAAATACTTCCACTAAGCTACGATCCAACATAGGCACCCTCCTACCTCTGACTGTATATGGCTCCCTCTGATTACCCAGACCTCATTGTTGCTCCTGACACATGTAATCTGAATTAGCAGTCTTCAGGCTATAAGTTCCACTCCAATTGTTACATTTTGGAGCCCAGGGCTGACTGATCACTTGCGGATGGGAGCACTCACTACATCTAAATGCAGCACTACTCAAATGAGCAACACCTCCTTCCCCTTCAGTTCGCTGCTGAGTATTTTAGCAGTTCCAATCTTGAAATGACTTCACATACTGCTGTGCCATGGAAAAAAATGATGTCTCTGATGATTGGCTGACAGCTTATAAATTAAAGCCTCTCTTAAATAGTAGCCTCCCCATTTAGAAGCCGAGACTAAAAATAGAAAAATGTAATAGAACCCACGGCTTCTAAATGGTGAAATATGGCATAAGTAGAGAAATTTAATGTTAGGATAATAAAGCCCCCTGACTACTGTAAATTTGTGCTGTGGTATTCCTTGGAGTTTGAATAACAGGTCAATGCAGAACTGTTACCCTTATGTTTCCCCTCTTTTGGAGCAATTGTTTTTAGCTAATTTGTTTGTGACTTGAAAGATTGCCAAAACTGGGGTAATGCTAATGCTGAATTGTGCAGTTATCCAAATCCCAAGGAATACCACACCACACATTCATCAAGAGCCAAGAAACTTTTTGCCAAATTGTCCT
Organism: Neoceratodus forsteri; assembly: GCA_016271365.2. Lineage (NCBI taxonomy): Eukaryota > Metazoa > Chordata > Ceratodontiformes > Ceratodontidae > Neoceratodus > Neoceratodus forsteri. The sequence continues at coordinate 934,932,324 of CM028131.1, forward strand.
ACTTTTGAGGCTTTGCCCTTCAGTCCTGGAGCCTAAATGTAGTCTTTTACCATGAATATGTATTTATCTAATTTAGTTGTGTTATGTTGTTGTAAGTCACCAAAATAAATACGTTAGAAGCATTTTGGCCAGAGATTTTACGAGTGCTGAGAGAAGTCAGGGGTAATACTTTAATGTTAATACTCATGTGTAATCTCTCTGATCAGTTCAAACAAATGGTACTTTTGTTTGATTTTAATACGCAAAATGCATCTTATGTTAGCAGTCAGGAAGGCCATACTCTTATTCTCTTTGTTTTGCTTTAACTTTTCAAATACATTTTTAGGCTGTGCTGACATTTGAAGTAAACCATTATTTAAAGTAAATGTGTGTGTGTGTGTGTGTGGGGGGTTATTAAGGGTTTCGTTCAACATTTGAATTGTCAAAAAAATGTGATTCATGTCCAGGACATCACCAGCAATGACTGTTAAACCGAAATCTAAAGGGACATTAGAAAGGTCTTAGCAGGTACATTTTCCAAATTAAATGGTCTGTGCTAATCTTTTAGATGGCATGTCTTTCCCTTCTGACAAAATAAATTAAAAATACAGATTTGAGTTGGTACTATGTTGGTGGCCAGAATGAAAGCTTCTTTCCATTAGATTTACAGCACTTGATTCTTCTATTTATTTTTGCTTAAGGAAGCATACAGCACTTTGAAAGCTTTCGGTACATTTTGTTCTTTGATTACCTTGTCAGTAATTGAGTCATAGTCTAACAATGATTACTGTACCAAAAACTCCTGATTCACAGCCTCAAGACTGAGCGCTATAGACTCAAGACTAAGAGTTATTAATGATTTTTTTCCTGGAAAATTTGGTACCTATCTTCCCATTACCTCTGCTTCCCAAATCCATTTGGAAGTGTTTTATTTTATTATTTCTTTACCCAGGATTGCTCACTGAGATTCAGCCCATTAATTTCAGCTTAGTCACATTAGACCTGTTTTTACAGCAGTGATAACAGAAGCACAGGGAAGTCAAATGACTTGTTGAAAGAGCTCAAGACACCATTGGGTACCTGAAAAAGATTAATATTTAGGCACAAGTCAGCTTGAATTTCATATCTGGCAGTGTTTCTTACACTTATTTCTTTTTTCTATTGACATTTTCTTTTAACCAAATATGCTTTATGTCATTTTAAAAACAACAAAAAGAACACAGCTATGATAACAATCAGTAGCAATCTATTCACTAAGCATTATAAGATTTCTGGGGCTGGTACATGCAAAACAAGTTACAAATACACCAGTCTTATGCACTTTAAATCAGCAGATTCATTTGGCTCGTTCACAAGCTAATGGCATAAAGGCTCGCATCTAAGAAATGGTCTGGCGAATGCAAAGTAGCCTGCATCAGCGCGGGTATGTGTGAGGCTTGCACTGTCATGGACCAAAATGGGCAACATGTTCAGGGGCTTACCGAAGACACCAGGTCCACCATATCCCTAATTTGGGATTCACAAAACCACCCAGAGGGCACATTTCTAAGCACCATAGACCAGCCAGGGCTGGTCTAAGGGTACTTAGAAGTGTCATCTGGGAGGGTTAGAGACCATGTACCACCCCTTTAGCCCTCCCTGAATGATAGGAAACTTCATGCCCTGATCCCCCCCAGTCCTAATCCCCTGTTTAGGAAAAATACACATATCTCTGGTGGTCTAGTGGACCCCCCAATCCCCAATGTCCCACATTAAAAGTCATATATACTTCCCTGGTGGTCTAGTGGATCCCCCTTCCTATCCACAATCTCCCCCATAACCATTTATGTATCTTTCCCTGGTGGCCTAGTAGATCCTCCACACTGGCAGGCAGTTCCTCTACCACTCCAGTCCCCCCCCCCCATTACTGAGCTGGTGACTGACACAGCCCTCTGTTCTCCACCCACTGTCAGCTGATGAGTTAGCTGTCAAGGAGCATGTACTGTATACAGCATGCACTCCTTGATAGTTCAGTGGGTGGCTGGCCATGGTGGAGGGCAGATGGCTGTGCCAGTCGCTGACTTGGGGATGGAACAGGGAGAGTGGGGTGTTGGGGCACTGCCTGCCAGGGTGTAGCAGGTCAATACTGTGCATGAAAGACAGCGTGATATTAACTGCGCTGTATAGAGAGTGCATGGATTTTCAGCAACAGGGTTAGAACAGCGCTAGGGAAATACCGCTACCCTGTTACTGCACGCTCTTCCAGGGAATTATCAAGTTGCTATGTGCTGGGTGCCTGGTTGAGTTGCTCCCATGGTGGAGTGGCTAAGGCACCAGCACAGGGTGGAATGGAAGGCCTGGGACCATGCTTTGGTGCCTGCCAGTTCTCCCATGCCAAAATGTTTTGCTGAATTAAAAAAAAATAGTTTTACCCCCAGCAGAGTTTTTTCCCCATCCCCAAAGTCTGCAACCCCTGGAGTTTGTTATCTAAATTCTAGGGTGTGGGGGGGTGAAGACCCCCATGTTGGGGTGTGTGGGGCACAAAGCCCCCTGCAAAAAACAAGGAAACCCATACTTTCTAAGGGCATGCACTGTTCTGTGGTCATCAGTATTTTACCCATTATTTTAGCGCATGCCCTTATGCTTGCAGCATTAATTGCCATGCATTTTTATGTGCAGTGAGATGACCCCATGCCTGCCAGGGTGGGGGTCCACTAGACCACCTAGAAAAGAGATATAAATGGTTATGGGGGAGATAAGGAGGAGTTGTCTGCTAGACCAGCAGGGAATGATATTTAAATATTTATGGAGGACATCAGGGATCGAAGAGGGGTCTGCTAGACCACCAGGAAAAGAGATATAAATGGTTATGGGGGAGAGCAGGGATAGGGAAGAGGGTCCACTGCACCACCATGGAATGATTTGTCAATATTTGTGGGGGACATTGGGGACTGGGGGTGTCTACTAGGCCACCAGGGAAAGATATATCAATGGTTATGGGAGATCAGGGATAGGGAGGAAGGTCCACTAGACCACCAGGGCATGATATATAACTTTTAATGGGGGACATTGGGAATTAGGGGGGTCTGCTAGACCACCAGTCACTTTCCATGGGCACAGCTGCTGCCTGACCTCCCCGCAGTTTGCTGCACACCTGGTAGATGCTCTGTCAGTTTGGTGTATGGCTACAGGTGCTGTAAGCTGCAGAATTATGTTGCCAGGACTGTACCCAATAGTGAATCAGGCACAGGGTCTCTGGCGCAATGGCAATCGATGCAAGGTGTGGTGGGCGCAGCCTGTGCCAGCCTTTTTGAATTGAGCCCATTGTGTCTATGATGAAGCCGGCATGTTTAAAGACAGTATACTTGTACATTTTGTTAATGGTTCATACTGGGTGGATAGTACCCAAAAAGGGGGTTGGTCTCACATAAGGCCTACTAATGTGTGTAACTTTTCCCAGTTACAGTGATTGGTTATTAGCAAGTGTCTCATGCTTGCTACAGACTTTTCCATGTATGAGATTTGTAATATAGTGTTGTGCCACTCTCTGAATGCGGGCAATTCATCATCAAGCCAGTGTCACATGATAACTATCCTGACGGTGTCTGCTATGAGTGACATTTGGTATTACTGGGCCTCCACCAGAAGCTCGGTACCTGAGAGCAACAGGCAAAATTGTGGGGCAAAGGCATCTTCAACATCTAGTAATAGACCTGCCCATTGTTTTATTTCAAGTCAAAGGGGTTGTGCCTTACTACAGTCCTAGAGGATATGCTTCAGGGGGCATTCCTGTGTTTTGCATCTGGTGCAAAGGACTATATCTAGTTTACCCATTTATGCAAACTTACCAGGGTGTGATATATATATATATATATATATATATATATATATATAAACACAGCTTTATTGAGTGAAATCTTTAGGCAGAAGAAGAAGAAGCAGAAAAAGAAGTAGCATTTATACTGCACTTCTCATACACTTGTATCCCAAAGCTCTTTATAAGCAATGATAGACTGGTAGTAAAGTAACTGTACACATGTAGCAGCCATTTCACACATCAACATCCACACACAGCCTTGGACAACTGCATTAACTTTTTTTATGGGAAGAGGAATGTTGGTCAGGACAGTGGGGAAATCCCCATCTCTTGCGAAAGTGCCTTTGGTTCATGACCCAGACCAGGACAGGACCAGGGATGGACAGTAGAGACCTCAGTTTATCATAGCATAGAAAAATCAGTGAGCAATGCATGGACTTCACTTTAAAAAAATATGCAAACACTATTAAAAGTTTTTTGTCCATAAATATGTACAAAATATATACAGGATCCCTATTAATAAATAGCACCAACATCACACGAGATCTAAGAAGCTCATGAATCAGTATATCTATATATACAGAAATAGCATATATAATGACAGAGCAAAAATTGTTGGGTATGGAAAAGGTGACAACAGGAATTTGTGGGGAGGATCTGGACTACAAACTCCTCAGGTGTGAGAGTGCCTGGCATTATAAACTAAAGGCACACCATTATTCGGGACATAATGAAATGTTGAGCCTGGTGCTTTTTTAAATTAATTTTCTTGAAATGTGTGTGTGTTGCTTTTTTTGGTGGGGGGGATGTGGTTATTTTCTGCTGTTTAATTATGTAGTCAAGTCCTGATGTATTCACATGGTTCAAATATCCCATTTTTCTGCATACATCCAAGATGGTATACAACTAAAATTGTATTGAAATCAATGGAGCCACTCAGTAAAACACATTTTCTCACATACTATTCACTTTTACCTTTATGGGATGTATCAGATTCATTAAAACATACCAATTCATGAAAAATTGCACACTCTGAGTTAGTTAAGCTATTTGTTTTCTCCATTGGCTGCTTGCTGTGACAGAAAGACAGGCTGAAACTGATTAAAACTTACTTGTACAGTATTTAACCACTGGCAGCGCCATTAGCACTTGTTCAACAGCTGTTATGACAGTACTAATGTCTGCAGAGCCCCTGTCTGATGGAAAAAGTGTGCATACAACCAAAATTTGGTGTGGGTACATGCAAATCTTTATCATTAGGTAAAAAGGATTGGGAATGGGACATGCCATTCTTATATTTATCATGCACATGCGCAGTGAAAATTTTGTTATGAGAGTGGCTTTTGAAAGGTGTGACACTGTCAGTCCAATGCAGAGCTGTCTGCAAGGGGCTAGTCAGTGTCACACCAGTCATCAGCCAGTCTGATTATGACACACTGGTCTGGTTTGCTGGATAGAAACTTCATGTAGTAAAAAGGAGAGAGCCAACCTAGTCGTAAGGTGGCTCTTTCCTTTCAACTACATAGCACAGCCCAGCAAGCACAGCTGAACTGTCATGATCAGTTTAATGCGGTCCCTCCCCTCCACCAGCACAATCCCAGGTGCCAGCTACAACCTGCTCAAGGAACTTTTCCCAACCCACCCATTTTCATTTGGCAACATGGAAGCCAACCCTCAGTGCCGCCAAACATAATGAAAAAGCTCCTCTCTCACACAACACTGGAGAACCCACAGCTGGTATCACCTAACTTAAAGAAAACCCTCCCTCAATGTCTCCCTCCCCATTTTCTGGCATGGGAGTGCCCAATCCCCCATGCCAGCTGCTACCCCCAGCCATGTCCAGCTTGATTGTGTGACACTAGGAAGCCCACCCCCAGTGCTGCCAAGCATAACACTGGGGTGCCCAATCCTAGTGTTGGTAACTGAAATAAAGAAAACCATCCCTCATAGTTTTCTTTTAATACCCATGGTAAAAAAGGAAACCATCCATCAATGACTATTTTCACTGCCATTACTGTTCTCCCACCTGGCCCTCACACTCAGCGCCCACCACCCCACCGCCCAAGCCATTACTTACCTACTGGGAGTCCAATGCCGAAATCCTCTCTAGGCCAGAGGCACATCTTCACTCTTCAATGCCAGACCACGAACTGAGGAAATCAGGTATGCCGTTCCATGTATTTCAATGGGTTTTAAACTTGCTGTCATAACTGTCATTTTTTTATATTTTTGCCCACAATTATCAACATGCCTTTCTTTGGGACCCCACCTCATCAACAATGGCAATAAAATTAGGCAAAACTGTTCCAAAGGGTGATTTTGGGGTCACTGCATGAAATCACCCTTCAGGCAGGATTTGAACATTTTCTCCACCCTTATTCATGTGGTGGGGCCATAAGAACACTACAGTATGTTGAAAATCTGGGGAAAATATATTAAAAAACTATGAGCCTACATTGAAATTTATGAACACAGGCTTGTAACTTTTGTAATTTTCAATACTTTTACCCCAGATTTTTGAACATAGACATTTCTTCACAGCACCTCAAGAATGTGACAGCTGTCATTTTTCAAGTCCTAGCCAAAATGTGTTTTTGCACTCATGGCACAAAATCACCTTTTGAGCAGGATTTGAACATTTTCTCTGCCCTTGTTCATGAGGTAGGGTCATAGGAAGGCTATTTGGGTTTATGAGAAGGCTATGTTAAAAATTTGGTGTAAATATATGAGAAAACAACAAAATTATGAGCCTACATTGAAATTTTTCAATGAACGTTCGTAATTTCGGTAATTTTCAGTATTTTCACCATTGATTTTTAACAGTCTTCTTTTCACACCACCTCATGAATGGGACAGATGACATTTTTCAAATTCAGGCCAAAATGTATTTTTACACATGTGGTGCAAAATCCACTTTCAGGCACAATTTGAAAATTTGCTCCACCTAGTTCATGAGGTGAGGTCATAAAAAGGCTATGTGGGGTCATAAGAAGGCTATGTTGAAAATTTGGGGTAAAAATATTAAAAAATCAACAAAGTTAGGAATGTAAATTGAAGTTTTCAACACAAGCTTGTAACTATGGTAATTGTCAGTATTTTAACCCCAGATTTTTAACAGTCATTTTTTTGCACCACCTCATGAATGTGACAGCTGTCATTTTTCAAACCCTACTCAAAATGAGTTTTCACACTTGATGCACAAAAATGGCATTTCAAACATTGTTTTATAAATGACACCTGTCGTACTCAGAAGCAGTGGTCATAAAAAGATAATGTTGAAACTTCAAGGTAAAAAGTGAAAAAAACAACAAATTATGAGGAAGCATTGCACTGTTCCAACATTTTCTTATAGCTTTACTTTTTGCAGATTTTGGCCCCTAATGTGCAACATATCTCTTGTATTGCCCCACCTCCTGAACGTGGCAAGTGCCATTTTTCAAATTCCTCTGAAACTTGTTTCCTCACTCACACAGCGAAATCACCTTTCAGATGGGATTTTAAAAATTCCACTTTTCTTGATTATATTGATCATAAAAAGACTATTGGATATTTGGAAATGAATGTGGGAGCCCACTTAAAAGTAATTATTGCCTCTCAGCTGCCCTATTCAGGGTAATTAAAATCTAACAATGAGTAAAAGCAAGACACCACTGAAAATGAGATACTGTGTCTCATCTGCACTGTCCTGAGTAAACATATACTAAAAATGTGTACAAGCAAGATCCAGTACAACAGCTATATGAGCACAGAACATTCAGCATTGGCACATGCTTGTTGTACATGTACCTGAAATGTGCATATATCAAATGTGTATATAAGTGGAATACACTGCGTCTAGTATCATTATTATTTATTAATAGGGATCCTGTATTTATTTTTGCACATCTTCACGGACAAATTTTAATAGTTTTTGCATTTTTGTATGCACTGATCATATGATTTTTTTTAAGAGCCCAGAATTTAAGAGAGCTCTTACCCATCAATCACCGCAACAGAATTAAAAACTACAAGCATATGAACGTATGAAAATGCCAACAGATTAGGCTTTAAGGTCTATCGTGTTTCCTTGAAAAACAGCTCACAGTACAGTCACCCTCCCTTCTTCCCTCCCTCCCTCCAAGTTTTTCCACCCTGAGTTCCCTTACAGGTCACTTCCCTTCCCTCTTGTACCTTGACCATGTACCTAGCCCATCCCTTCTTACAATTTCCTACTGATTCCATTGAAATCACTTCTCTGGTAGTGCATTCAAAGGCACCACCAACCTTTCCATAACGTAATGTTTCCTCAGTTCTCTTCTGTACTTCCCTCCACCAGTTTTAGGTGATGACCCCTTGTGGTCCCTTCCCCCTTCAATCTGAACAAACCCTCTGTGGAAATGAATATATACATACATATATATATATATATATATGTACATGGTCACACCCCTATAGTTAGGGTTGAATAGGCACTTCAGTGTTAAACTCAAAATTTTGCACTTTAATAATGTTGCAACTGTTCAATGGATTTGCACAAAATTTGGGATAGATGTCTTGATCTGGCAAGTTACGTTCCGGTTGGATGTGCGGCTCACGAGATACAGAGTGATGAAAAAACATGTTTACACACTTTGACTTAGCTGGGATTTTTCTTTGAACTTACCTACATCCCAGATGCTTTGATTTTCTGGTCTGAAATTTTCAGGGGAGACAGGGACTACCTCACAGAAGTGCCTTTTGCTAGTCTAGTGAAAAAAATAATAAGCCATTTTTAAGTTATTGCAATTTAAAAACTTGAAAAAATGATTTCTGAGCATGCTCAGTAAGCACTCAATATTGCTGTATGAAATGAAGTAGGAATCCTGGTTTGTATAGGAAAATTTCTACTCCATATGGCTGCCATCTTGTTTACAGTTTTGCCTGAAAAATTCAAATTTGGAAACCTCCCAAAATGATATTCTGGGGAGGAACCAACACATGTAGCTTTCTTGTTGTGACCCCCAGGTGCATTCTGCACTTTACTGCTTGGACAATGTCCTTAAAATTTTCTTTATTTCATATTAAAATTCGTCATTCATATCTGCGTAAGACGAAGTAGGATCTTACTTCATATAATGAGATACGCAGTAAGATCCTACTTCATCTTATGAAAATCCTGAAAAGAGATGTTTATGCTGACATCGGGGTGCTCAATCCCCGTGTCAGCACTAGACAACCCCAACCTAGTATGGGACACTCAGAAGCCCACTCCCAGTGCCCTCAACAGAAGAAAACTGTCTCCCACATTTTTTACAACAACAGGGTGTCCAATCCTCATGTCGGCAGTTGCCCCTCCCCAAGGTAGGACACTGTTGACCCTACTTCCAGTGTCCCCAGTTATATTATACGCCACCACCACCACCTGTACTAACACTGGGGAGCCCACCCCCAGTGTCACAAAATGTTTTTTAAATACTTGTATACCTTCAAAAAAGGAAAAAGTCCCCAACATCTTTTTTTAATCCTGTAAAAAAGAAAATGGTCCCTTGTCATCTCCCCATCCCCACCTCCCCATCCTGACCTTCCCACTGAGTAACCCACCACCCCACTTGTCCTATACTTAACCATTGGAGGTCAGCAGCTGTCATCTTCTGTGGACCAGGACACATCTGTACTCTTCAAAGCTGAAATGCAAACTGAAGAATCGAGGTAAATTCTGTATAATGGCTGTCAATGGTGTTTTAAACTTATGTTGATATCTCAGCCACTTTTTAATATTTTTGCAGCAAATTTTCAACTTGGGGTTTTGGGAACCCTACCTTATGAACACTGCCACTGTAATTTCATTACTCAGTCTTGAAGAGTGATTTCACAATCACTGTGCAGAATCACCCTTCAGGGCCAATTAATGAAATGACAGTGCCAGTGTTCATGAGGTGGGGCCCTTAAAAGCCCATGTTGAAAATTTGGTGGAAAAATTCCCCAAAATTGCTGCATTAGGTGTGTGCATTGTGCAGTTTCTACCCAGGTGCATGACTCTGGTAATTTACAATATACTGACTCCAAATGTTCAACATTGCCATTTCTACACACCTCCTCATGAACAGTACAGCTCTCATTTTTCACATACTACTCAAAATGTGTTTTCGCTACTGTGGCACAGAATGCTGCATATGCTATTCGAAATCACCATTTGGGGCTGATTAACAAAATGACAGTGCCACTATTCATGAGAAGAGGTCACCAAAAGACCATGTTGAAAATTTGGTGCAACAATTCCTCAAAATGTCCAAGTTACGTGTGTCCATTGAATTAACTCTATGCACGTGCATAACTTTGGTACTTTTCCATATTTTGCCACCAAATTTTTAACATACCCATTTTTTTCACACCAACTCATGAACTGTACAGCTGTCATTCCCCACAACCTGCCCAAAATGTGTTTTTGCACCTGTGGCACAGAATGGTGTTGCAGTTGTGCACAATTATGTTTTGCCTTGTATTTCACAATTACTCTGTACCGGGGTACATGCGGTGGGGTAATAAGATGACTATGCTGATAATTTAGTCACTGTTGTTTGACACATGGAAGAGCCCTGCACTTCCACACTTACATACATATGCACATCTACAGCGGTATTGGAGTGCAGTGCTACCATTCAACAGCTTTGCACAAAATGTGGTATGCTCTATCTTGTTGGGCAGATCTCTTGATTTGGCAAGTTAAGTTCTGGTCGGTTATGTGGTCTCCAAGTTACGGATAGGTCAAAAAACATGTTTTCACTCATTGACTTTGCTGGGATTTTTTTGAACTAGCCTACAGCCCAGAGGGTTTGTTTTTTGGGTTTGAAGTTTTCAGGAGAGAAAGGGACTACCCCACAGAGGTGTCTTTTGCTACTCTGGTGAAAAAATAATAAGCCATTTTCAAGATATTGCACTTCAAGATAGCTGTATGAAATGAAGTAGGAATCCTACTTCATATAGAGAAAATCCTACTTCATATGGCTGCCATCTTGTTTTCAGTTTTGCCTGAAAAAAAGTTTGAAACTGCACAAAATGATATTTTGGTACAGAATCAACACATGTAGCTTGCTAACTGGGACCCCATTAGGTGCATTCTGCAATGTACCAGATGAAATATGCCCAGAAAATGTGCTTTATTTCATTATTTAAATCCTAGGTCATATCAGCATAGTACCACTTAGGATCTGGCTTCCCACTCCCAGTGTCCCCAGTTATATTATATCTCACCACCACCACCACTAGTACTGAGTGACATTAGGTAGCCCACCCCCAGTGTCACATAATGGTTTCCAGTACTGTATACCTGCAAAAAAGAAAACAGTCCCCCAGAATCTTTTTATTTTTTTAAATCCTGTAACAAACGGTCCCTTTTCATCTCCCTGTCCCCCTTCCTACCCCTACCCTCCCTCTGCGTACCCACTTCCATGCACATGCCCCCCCATACCCCATACTTACCTCTGGAGGTTGGCAGCTGTGATTTTCTCTGGACTGGGACACATTTGCACTCTTCAAAGCCCAACCGCAAACTGAAGAAACGAGGTAAATGCCATATAATGGCTGTCTATGGCATTTTTAACTGATATTGGTATCTCAGGGCATTTTTCAATATATTTGCACCAAATTTTCAACATGGGCTTTTTGGAACCCCGCCTCATGAACACTGTCATTGTTATCTTGTTACTTGGTCCTGAAAGGTGATTTCATGGTCTGTGCACCGAATCACCTTTTGGGACTGATTAATGACATGTCAGTGTTCATTGGAAGTCCCAAAAAGCATATTAATTAGTGAAAAAAATACAAATGGCCACATTATGAGGTATAGCGTAGCTTCTACGTACACTTGTACCTTTGTCAGTATTTAATATTTTCACTCCAGATTTTCAACATTGTCAATTTTTCACACCTTCTCCTGAGCAGTATAGCTGTCATTTTTCATATCCTACCCAAAACATGTTTTCACTCCTGTGACGTAGAATGGTGCAGTCTCTATGTGAAATCAACGTTTGGGATAGATTAATGAAATCACAGTGCAAGTGTTCATGAGGTGGGGTCCCCAAAAGGCCATGTTGAAAATTTGGTGAGAAAATTCCTGAAAATGCCTGAGTTATGTGCGTCTGTTACATTTATTTTACTCATGCTCATAACTTTGATACTTTTCAATATTTTACCACCAAATTTTCAACATAGCCATTTATCACATCACCTCATGAACAGTACAGCTGTCATTTTTCACATCCTGCCTAAAATATGTTTTTGTACCTGTGATGCAGAATGGCGTTGCAGTTTCGCATAATTATGTTTTGCCTTGCATTTCACAATTTCTCTGTACCAGGGTATATGAGGTGAGGTAATAAGATGACTATGCTAACAATTGGGTCACTGCTGTTGGACACATGGAAGTGCAGGGCCCAGATGGCTGTGCGCTTCCACACCTACATACATATGAGCATCTATGGAGGAACTGGAGTGCAGCATCTAAAGGACCCTGCGCTCCCACAGTTAAATAAGGATACTACTATACTATCTCAAAAAGAAGGGAAGGTCATTGCAAAAAACTCTGTTAATGCACCAGTTAGGGTTTCTATTACAGTGACAAAAGACTGGAAATTCAGTGTTGGGGTTACCAACCCTACCACCCCACCTCCACCTCCTGACCCTCCACACACCAATAGGCATCGGGGTGTGCCTTGGTGTCATTGGGCCTAACTCTCACCCCATTCTCCTATACTGTAAAATCTCAGCTTGTTTACACATGGAAAGGGGTGAGAGTTAGGACTTATGACCCTAAGGCACACCCCAATGCCTCGTGATGTGTGGAGGGTGGGTGGGGTGGGGTGGTAGGGTTGGTAACTCCTAACACTGAATATCCATTCTTTGTCATTGTAATAGAAACCTAACTGATGATGAATATATATATATATATATATATATATATATATATATATATATATATATATATTGTAGTAGCACGGTAGGGCCACTATAGTTAGGGTTGAGTACCCCATTTAAGGTTAAAGTGTAAAATTTTGCATCTTAATAACTTTGCCACTGTACAATGGATTTTTCCTGAAAATTGGCAGACATGGAGCGGTACCTTAGATCTATGGATCTGCCAAGTATCGTAACAGTCAGATATACAGTTGCGGAGTTATAAAGCAACATTCCATAGCACATTTACACTTTTTTGCGCATTCTTTGCTCATGCCTACAGGTCACATGGTTTGCGCGACCGGTCCGAAAACTTCAGGAAACATGCAGCCGGCATGTACCCAATGTGCCTTTCAAAGATGTCATGAAAAAATATAAAATGGTTCAAAAGTTATTCAAAAAACAATTTTCCCATTATAGTCAATAGGAAAAGTTAACAAAAAGTTCAACAGTGTTGCAGATGTAGTTTTTAGTGTCACAAATTACCACTGTAGTGTCATGAGTCAGCCATTTGTTTTTAGTTAGTGGTCACAGAAATGCTTGGCATTTAAATTTGGAACCCTCTAAGGACACAATTCTTTTTGCGTTCACCTAGTTGGACCCTGAGGATGCTAGCCATGTCTTTTTTGGGGGGTTAAACACCCCAGAAATATGATTTTGAGATTTTTGAAAAAAGCAGTGTCACAAAGTAGTGTCACACTCACGACACTTTCGTGATTTCATTTACGAAAGTGTCGTGATTTGCGAAACTATTTTGTGACACTATGCACAAAATAACAAGAATTCTTTGCCACCCTGCTGCAAAACTATGGTTTGGTCTTTTGGGCTGAAATTTGGTGGGAAGAAAGCCAACACCCCACAGAAGTGTCTTCTGATGGTTTGGTGACAAAATATTGCACGGATGGAAAGTTACTGTGCTCCAAAACTGACACTTTTTCCCATAGACTAACATTGTGGTGTCCGCCATGCCTTTCAGTGACTGTATCTCGGAAACACTTCGAGATATGGACGTTTCATCAGAAAAACATTTAGCCCACCCACTAGGGGACTAAGTGCAAAACTAGCCAGGAAAGTCATAATTTACTTATATGAAATTTAATTTTTTTTTGTACATCTTAAGGTTCCAGAGATATAAGCAATTTAGTATTCCAAGTGCTCATTTTCTGCTCCGAGGTCCATTATTATGCATACATTCTTTGTATTCACTGTGTTTCTCTATGCAGCTGTTGGTGAAAAAAAGGGTGTGCATTTTCGTTACCGTCACAGTAAGTGTTCCCACTTGCATTTCCGTAACCATTTGCATTAGCGTTTCTGTCTACGTCACCGTGTGCATTACCCTTTGCCTTTTTGTTGCACTTGCATTTGCGTTACTGTTACCATTTGCATTTCCATTACTGTTTCTGTTTGCGTTTCATTTTGCATCACCATGTGCACTACCATTTGTATTTGCATACACCGCTTCCATTTGAGTTTCCATTGGCGTCATCATTGCTGTTGCCATTAGCATTTGCATTTCCTATTGTGGTACTGTGACTGTGCACATTACCATTTGCGTTTCCATATGTGCTTGCGTTTCCATTTGTGTTACCATTCCCATGTATGCCACCATGTGTGTTATCCTTTATGTTTTCATTTGCACTTGCATTTGCATTACTGTCAACATTTGATTTCCCATTACTGTTTTTGTTTGCATTTTGTGTCACTGTGTGCATTACCATTTGCGTTTGTGTACACGTCATCTTTGCTGTTACCATTAGCATTTGCATTTCCTATTGTGGTACCATGACCATGCGCATTACTAGTTGCATTTCCATATGCGCTTGTGTTTCCATTTCCATTTGCATTATCATTCCTGTCTTCGCCATCATGTGGGTTACCCTTTGAGTTTTCATTTGCACTTGCGTTTGCATTACTGTTAACATTTGTGTTTCCATTATTGGTTTTGTTTGCATTTTGTTTTGCATCACTGTGTGCGTTATCATTTGCGGTTGTGTAAGTGCTTCTGTTTGCGTTTGCATTTCCTTTGGCATCATGGTTGCTGTTACCATTAGCATTTGCATTTCCTATTGTGGTACCATGACTGTGTGTGTTACCATTTGCATTTCCATACATGCTTGCATTTGTGTTTCCATTTGCGTTACCATTGCTGTCTACGCCACTGTATGTGTGTTACCCTTTGCATTTTCGTTTGCACTTGCATTTGCTTAACTGTTAACATTTGCATTTCCATTACTGTTTTGTTTGTGTTTCCTTTTGCATCACCGTGTGCATTTCCATTTGCATTTGTGTATGCACTTCCATTTGTGTTTGCGTTTCTGTTTGTGTTTCCATTGGTGTCATTGTTGCTGTTACCGTAACTGTCTGCGTTTCCAATTATGTTACCTTGCCAGTGTGCATTACAGTTTGTTTCCATACACACTTGCATTTGCATTTCTGTTTCCGTTAACATTTGCACTTGTGTTTGTATTACCGTTTGCGTTATTGTTTATATTTGCATCAACATGTGCGTTAGCGTTTGTGCTTGCGTTTGCATTGCCATTACTTCACTATTTATAGTGCACATTCTCAAAAAGAAGGGAAATTCATTGCAAAAAACTCTGTTTAATGCATAAGTTAGGGTTGTTCCACAGTGACAAAAGTGAGGAATTTGATGTTGGGTTCCCAACCTCTTGCACCCCGCCCCCACCAACAGGCATTGGGGTGTACATTGGGGTCGTCGGTCCTAACTCTCACCCCATTCTCCTGTACTGCACCACCTTAGCTTGTTTGTTTATGGGATGGGGTGATAGTTAGGACCAACAACCCCAACGCACACCTGATGCCTATTGGTGGGGTGGGGTGGGGTTGAGGTACAAGAGGGTGGAACCCTAACATCAAATGTTCTCACTTTTGTCACTGTGGAGCAACCCTAACTTATGCATTAAATGGAGTTTTTGGCATGAATATATATATGTATTATGGTAGCACGGTAGTGCTACCATAGTTAGAGTTGAGGAGCCATTTACATGTTAATCCTAAATTTTGCACCTTAATAACTTTGCAACCATTCAACAGATTTGCCTGAAATTTGGCATAGATAATCAAGAACCATACATCTTGGGATCTGCCAACTTTCATACTGTTCGGATATACGACTACAGAGTTATTAAGCATGATCTGTGCACACATTTACGCTTTTTTGGAATTCCTTGCTCGTCTCTATAGGTCACATGGTTTGCACGACCGGTCCAAAATCTTCATAGAATGTGCAGCCAGGGTCCCTGATGTGCCTTTTGAAGATTTCATGAAAAAATATTAAATGGTTCAAAAGTTATTCAAAAAACAATTTCCCATTATAAATCAATGGGAAAAGTTAACAAGAAGTTTGACAGTGTCGTAAATGCAGTTTTTACTTTCACAAATGACCCTTTTACTGTCGCAAATCCACCATTTTGTTTTCAGTTTGTCATCAGAAAAATGCTTGGCATTTAAATTTGGGACCCTCTAGCAACCTAATTATTTTTGTATTCACCTAGTCGGACCCTGAGGATGCTAGGCATATCTTTATTGTGGGGTAAAACACCCCAGAAATGTGTTTTTCAAATTTCTGGGAAAAGTACTTTTGCAAAGTACTTTCGCATTTGTGACACTGTCGAATGAATTTGTGAAAGCTTTCGAAAAATTCGACAGTACTTTTCCAGGCTGTGGGAAAATGACAGCAATTCTTTGCCACCCTGCTGCAAAAGAACAGCTTGGTCTTTTGGGCTGAAATTTGGAGGGAACGCAGTCAACATCTCACAGATGTGCATTTCAATATTTTGGTGAAAAAATATTACAGGGAGCCAAAGTTATGGCACTCCGAACGTCTCTTTTTTTCCCATAGGATAACATTACAGCGTTCGCCGTGCCTTTCAGGGCCCGTATCTCAGAAATAGTGCGAGATACGGACTTTTCATCAGAAAAATACTTAGCCCCCTAGTGGGGGCAAAGTACAAAACTAGCCAGGGGACTTTCAAATTTTTTTTCTATGTCGTACGGTTCCTGAGATATAAGCAATTTAGTATTCCAACTCCTCATTTTCTGCTCCGAGACCCATTATTATGCATACATTCTTTGTATTCACTGTCTTTCTCTATGCAGCTTTTGGGGAAAACCAGCCAGTGCACTTACATTACTGTTACCCTTACTGCTTCTGCTTGCGGTTCTGTACCCGTTTCATTTACTGTTCCCATCTACAGCACCATGTGCGTTGCCCTTTGCATTTTCATTTGCGCGTGCATTTGCATTATTTTAACCATTTGTGTCTACAGTACTGTTTATCTTTCTGTTTCACTGTGTGTCACCATGCGCATTACCATTTGTGTTTGCGGGCACCGTGTTACTATGTGACAAGACATCATGTGGCGGGGCATGGGGCGCGAAGACCCGCCTCCCCACCGCATTACACACACTATTTCTCATTATCCTTCTCAAAAAGAAGGGAAATTAGAGGCATAAAAACTCCATTTAATGCATTAGTTAGGGTTGTTCCACAGCAACAAAAGTGAGGAAATTTGGTGTTTGGGTTGAAAGCCCCCCTTGTACACCCCCACCCATACCCCAACTGGCATCGGGGTGTGCGTTGAGGTTGTCGGTACTACCTCTCACCCCATTCTCCTATACCTCTGCTTCTTTGCACATCTGATGGGGTGAGAGTTAGGGCTGGCAACCCTAACGCGCACCCTGATGCCGGTTGGGGGTGTGGGCGGAGGGGTCCAAGGGGGGCTTTCAACCCTAACACCGAATTTCCTCACTTTTGTCACTGTAGACAACCCTAACTAATGCATTAAATGGAGATTTTTGCCTCTAATATATATATATATATATATATATATATGAATGTATATATATATATATATATATATAGACTGTATATATATATATATATATATATATATTCATTCAAAAAACATCATTAATGCATCAGTTTGGGTTTTATAGAAAGTGACAAAAGCTGGGAGATTCGACATTAGGGTTACCAACCCTTCCATCCCACCCCCACCCCATCCCTCCACACAACAGGCATTAGGGTGTACCTTATGGTCACTGCCCCTACCTCTCACCCCATTCCATGTATAAACAAGATGAGATGGCACGGTATAGGAGAATGGGTGAGAGTTAGCCCCAGTGACCCCCAAGGCACACCCCAATGCCTGTTGGTGTGTGTAGGGTAGGGGTGGGGGGTGGGGTGGTAGTGTTGGTAACCCTAACATCGAATTTCCCAGCTTTTGATGCTTTAATAAAAACCCTAACTGATGAATTAATGGAGTTTTTTGCAATTAATTTCCTTTCTTTTTGAGAAAGTGTAATGTAACTGGTATGTGATTGTGGGAGCACAGGCCATCCTGGCCCTGGACTCCCCTCATGCTACCCATTGTTGCTTAATGATATGCATAAGTGGGAGTGCAGGGCCCAGAGGCTGTGCGCACCCACTTACACATAAGTACGGACTTACCACAGCCCTATAGTCATGAAAAGTGACCCTTGTAACACTAATTTGGCAATATCTCAGTAACCGTAGCAACTATGGAAAGCACTCCACTGCAGTTGTAAGCATGACTTTGAGACCTCCATGGGTGCTTAGTTCACATTAAGGTAGACTAATCTGTGGAGAGCCAAAAATTCATATCTCGAATCGTTTTTGAGATATGGGCACCAAAAGGTGCCACAGGCAATACAATTCAATGGACGCATGTAACGGACATTTTCTGTTTTTTTTCACACAGTTTTCAACATGGCCTTTTGGGGACCCCACCTCATGAACAGTGTCACTGTCATTGCATTAATCAGTCCTGAAAGTTGAGTCCACACAGTGAACGCATCATTCTGCACCACAGATGTGAAATCATGTTTTGGGCAAGATGTGAAAAATGACAGCTGTATACTGTTCATGAAGAGGTGTGGAAAAGGGTAATATTGAAAATCAGGAGGGGAAATATGAAAAATTGGTGAAGTTACAAGCGCACATAGAAACTGCATAACGCAAGCTCATAAAGTGGCCATTTTCAGAAATTTTTGTTACAAAATTTTCAACATGGGCTTTTGGGGAAATCCTCTCATGAACACTGGCACTGTGTTTTTTTTAATCCATCCCAAAAGTGTCTTTCTCACAGCGACCAAGCCATTCTGTGCCCCAGATGCAAAAACACATTTCAGACAGGACGTGAAAAATTACAGCTGTACTGTTCATGAGGAGGTTTAGAAAAATGGTAATGTTGAAGATCAGGAGTGAAAATATTTAAAATTGGGCTCCCAGTGTGTCCCACTAGTGGGACAGGACACAACCTGACTTGAGGATTGGGCACCCAGCTGTCAGGATAAAAAAACAGGCTTGGGTGGAGGGCATCTGACACTGGGAGGAAGGCACTCCAGTGTCAGAAATATTTCATATTAAATTGGCACACTGGGGTGGGCTCCCAGTGTGCCACACTAGTGGGGGATGGGGGAACGCAACCCATCTTGGGGACTGAGCACCCCAATATTGGGCTTTCTGCAAAAAAAATGGGCTTGGGGTGGGCATCCAACACTGGTGGGGGGGTCATCCCAGTGTCGGAAACATTTAGTATAGAATTGGCACACTGGGGTGTACCAAATTAGTACTGGTGGAGGAATACATGCTGACACAGGGATTGGGCACCCTGATGTCAGTCAGAAAGTCAAACAAGCTACTTTGATGCAGGATCCTGCATCAAAAATTTCAATGCAGGATTCTACATCGAGGTAAATAAGTGGGGCAACACTGGCATCGGGACACTGGGAGTGGGCTACCCAGTGTCCCATACTGAGGTGGATGTGGAGGAGCTGCTGCCAACATGGGGAATGAGTACCCCCATGTCGGAAAACATATCGATGCACTGTCATGCATTGAACTGCCATGCTATTCGGCAAAGCATGGCAATTCAATGCAGGATGGAGCATCACACCTGAGCCACATTGGGGGATTTGCAATATAAAAATAATGCCAGGAGCATGTTTCTTGGGCTCCCATTAGGTAAACACAACTGTTAGTGTTTACCTAGGGGCATTGGTTTTTAAAATATTTCAGTTTAGAGTCTCCCTAACTAAAAACAAGATGACGGCAATCAGCACTAAAAACTGTGACCACGAACAGTAGAGTGCGAATGGTAAATGCCTTTTACTGTTCAAACGGTAAATGTCATTTACCTTTTGCACATTTACCATTTGAATAGTAAATTGTGAACGGTAAATAGGGTGGGTCAGAAGTTGGTCAACTGGGTGACAAACTGGTTGACGGGCAGAAAACAGAGAGTGGTGGTAAACGGTATACAGTCAGAAGAGATGCAAGTCACAAGTGGGGTACCTCAGGGATCAGTTCTGGGACAAGTCCTCTTCAATATCTTCATCAGTGACATTGCAGATGGACTGGAGGGTAAGGTTTGTCTGTTTGCAGATGACACCAAGATCTGCAACAGAGTAGATGATCCATATGGGGTGGACAGAATGAGAAGAGATCTGGATAAACTAGCAAAATGGTCAGAAGAGTGGCAACTGGGGTTTAATGCAAAGAAGTGCAACATCATGCACATAGGGAAAAGAAATCCTGAAGCCACCTATAGGCTGAGAGGGGAGTTGCTGGCAGTCACAAGGGAAGAAAGAGACTTGGGCATCATCATCACCGATGACCTGAAATCATCCAAGCAGACCACTAAAGTAGTAGGTAAGGTTAGGGGGATGTTGGGGTGTATTAGTAGGGGTATCACAAGTCAGAAGAGGGAGGTAATATTCCCTCTTTACAAGACGCTGGTTAGGCCCCATCTGGAATACTGCATGCAGTACTGGAGACCACATCTTCACAAGGACATTAACCAAATTGAGGCAGTCCAGAGAAGGGCAACCAAAATGGTGCAGGGACAGCATCAGAAAACATATGAGGATAGATTAACGGAGCTCAATATGTATACCCTAGAGCAAAGGAGGGAGAGAGATGATATGATCGAAACATTCAAACTCCTTAAGGGTATTAACAAGGTGAAAGAGTCTAACATGTTTCAATATAAGAAAAATAGCAGGACAAGAGGACACAGCATGAGATTAGAGGGAGGCCAATTAAGGGGTAATGTGAGGAAGTTCTTTTTCACAGAAGGGGTGGTGGATGCATGGAACAGCCTACCTCAGGAAGTGGTGGATATGAATACAGTGCAGGGCTTCAAACAGGCATGGGATAGGCATAAGGAAGCAATACAGATGAGTATGAATAGATAAGCCATTGACAGAGCAAAAGCTGATGACACATTTATACGGTAGAAAAAGAATTGAGCAGACTGGATGGGCCTTGTGGTCCTTATCTGCCGTCAACTTCTATGTTTCTATGTAAATGCTATTTACCCCGCGCATTGCCTATCTTGCATCTATCAAAAAAAACATTAAATTCAAAAATGGTTATATATGTTTTCACCAAACCATCCAGAGGCACACCCTTGGCATACACTGCATCATCCCGGAATGTTTCAGAGGCAAACTTAATTCCATGTGTGCTGTACATGAGAGCAAAATATCCCATGTTATCCTATGGGGCAAAAAGTTCGTTTTAGCATTTTTGACCACTTTATATCTCCAAAACCATAAAAGCTACCATCATGAAGCTTTCAACATTTTGCGACACTGCCAGCATGACAGCACATACCAATTTTGCATTATTTGGTTGAAAAATGACAGTTATTTAAGTGCAAAAATGTAGATTTAACATTGAAAGGCTGTACCAACCCTAACTATAGGGGCACTATTACACCCCTATAATATATTATAGTGCCACAGAAGTGGCACTTTAGTTAGAGTTGAGGAGACACTTTAATGTTAAATCTCAAATGTTGCACTTTAATAACTTTGCAACGGTTCAACTGCTTTGCCTGAAATTTTGAATGTGCAGTCTTGTAACATAGATCTCTGGATCTGGAAAGTATTGTTCCAGTCAAATTTGTGGTTGTGGTGCTATGGAGTGTCAAAAAGTGTGAAAAATCCTCACTTTTTGGCAAATTCTTTGCTCATCTCTTCAGCCCAAATGGTTTGTCCGTCTGATCTGAAAGTTTCAGTGTATATGGGGAGTGGGTCACTGAAGTGCCTTTTGAAGGTTTGGTCAACAAATATTAATCTGTTCAAAAGATGCTGCAGTATCCATTAAAATCTTGCATTTTGGCCTGTGGCTTATATTCGAGGGTGGCTGCATTCTGGGTTCTGGGCTGGGTGACTTTTTTTGAAACATCCAATTTTTAACATGTCCAGAATTTGACCAAGTATATTGTATAAGGTCTATTTCATAGTGACATAAACCGAAACATTAACTAAGAGCATATGTAATACATTAATGATAATATTTAAAGAGATAAAAATCACAGAGCAATGATGCAGCTAAACAGCAGATGGTAAGAATCTTTGTCAGTAAACTAGAAGTCCAATCTGAAGTGCAAAGAGATTGAAATCACAGAGAAATGACACAGCTAAACAGCAGATGGTAAGAAACTTTGTCAGTAAACTAGAAGTCCAATCTGAAGTGTAAAGAGATTAAATCACTGAAAGATGATACAGCTGAATAGCAGATGGTAAGAAACTTTGTCAATACACTAGAAGTCAAATCTGAAGTGCTTTATGTAACATGATTAGAGGCCACGGCTTATATTCGAGGATGGCCTTTATTAAAATGTTTCACAATGTGGCTTTTACTTAAGGGTGGCTTATATTTGAGGGTGGCTTCTAATTGAAGATATACAGTGTGTGTGTGTGTATATATATATATATATACACACACATGATATATAGATATAGATTATATATATATATATATATATATATATATATATATATATATATATATATATACACACTTCTATTTTATATATATATATAAAACCCTCTTTAAGGTAACATTTACCCTCCATTTAGTTATAGGGTGCTCAAAGAATTTGGGCATTTGAGGTTAAAAGATCAGATAGACAAACTATCTTAACCCCTATGTGAAAAGCATCTACTGACAATTCTGTGGTGACATTTTCTACAGCATACCCCCTGATGACATAGTGAATATGAAACCGGTCAGGTTTTCATTGATTCTGTGGAGTTACAAGGCAGTTTGCTCCTTTTAAAGCTTTTTTTGTGTGTGTGTGCTTTATTGAATAAAATATTATTTATTCAGCTATTCAGCTGAGAAGTGCAGCTCCTTGAAATGTTTGTATGATTCTGGCTGCAGCTCACACTCTCTTAGGCAGTGGAGCTGTTTCCGTTAACACACTGAACTGATACAATGATTTAGCAGGCTGAGTGGGCAGCCTGATACAAAAGTACAGGCCGATTCGCCTTACTGACAAAATACTTGCTCAGGAAATAGGTGCTGCTTCTAGAGTAACTTTTAAAAAAGCTAAAAATTTGGGGGACATTCTGAATTCCAGTTATTTTGTCCCTACCAGGAAGGAACAGCCTTATCTTAACTGGTTACCAGTCACACACAAAAGTTTTTTTGTTGTGGTAACTGCACAGTGCATAAAAATGCTTTAATGGCCACATTTTTTGAGCACCCTATAACTTAAAGGAGTGCAAATGTTAGATAATTGATATCATGTGCCACAAACTTTGTTGTTTATGTGTCCTGGTACCCTTGTAACTGGCTACACATAGGAGGAACAGTATGACAGTTGACGGTGCACATCCAGGAGCATGCCAAAGCCATTGTACATGGTGATGTCACTAATGCCCTGGGTGTGCACTTTATGGCTGCTCAAAATTTGGATCCCTCATTGTTATCCTTCATGGGGATTCAGCATATCCCTTCTAGAAGGTGGGGGTTGGGGACAGAGTAAACTGTTTGCTAAGGCAAGAAACCAGGTGAATAGTTTCTTTGAATGCTGAACAAACAAATGGGCTGAATGAGGAATAGATTGTGCAACCTATTTAAAGTGAAACTCTGGACTCTTGATTGATTTTTTTTGACTTTCCAAGACCCTTATTATGCTAATGCTTTATCTCTCTTAAAGATTCTGGCTCTTCATGACTTCTTTCCTTTTGAATCTAATCTGAGTTATGTGATGTTGTGCTTAGGGAACGTTTCCCCTTGCATACCCAGTACTTCAATGTGATCCTGTATACAGTAGGTATACATTTACTTTTCATAATTTTGAAAATTATTAACTGGAACAGCATCATGTGCCAGCAGTGGAATTTTGTGTTATGTAATGTATTTTGATTTAATAGGCCTATGCAACAAGAGAAGTGTTATGCTTGTGCAACTGTGATAACTCTTTGGCCATTCATACTCTCTATTCCATGGGGAATTATCACCCTGTAGGGGTACTGAAGGCAAGGAATCCTTGAAGAGGGTTCCAACCCTAGAGGTGCCATGGGAAAGATTCTCTTGGCTCAAGGTACCTTTGGAATGAGCCTCATGATGAGAGAGGCATGCCACTGAAGGAAGAGGGGAGGATGGTGGGGCAAAGAAAAAGTGCTTCAGAAGGAGGCTGGGAGGGACTGCTTATGTAGCTCAGAAAGGGGGTGTGGCTGGTTGCTCACACCACTGAACTACAGGCATAGCCTTTCAATTCAAAGGGCCTACGCAACCAGAGTAGTGTTATGATTGTGCAGCACTGTGGCTATTTGACCATTCGCACTATTCCACAGGGAACTACCACCCTGTAGGGGTACCAAAGGCAAGGAAGGCTCAAAGAGGGTTCAACCCCTACAGGTGCCTTGGGAAAGATTCCCTTGGCTAAAGGTATCTTAGGAAGGAGACCCAAAAAGAACATTGAGCAAGCTGGCCAGTGAAGCTGAGGGTTGAGGTGCTGGATGCCACATCTCACTCATCACTAGTGACTCCAGGTTGGGAGTGGACTTGGGTTACTGGGGTGGTGGCCGGGGAAGAGAGGATCAAGCATCTGGAGGACTGCTTTCCTCTCCTGGGAAGGGTGGGTGGTGCATCCCACAGTTCTGGTAGCTCCCAGTGGAGACTGGGGACATCACAGCTAGTAGGGGCATGTACCAGAGATAGGGGGGTGTTGGCAGATGTCCTGTGCATGAGTGTGGGAGCACACCCGTTGTGCACTGGACATCAATACATGTCTGCACCCCCATGGAAATGGAAAGTGGAAAAAGTCCTGGCACCCAGGTAGGCAAAGGCAGGACCCCAAGGACAGCATCCACACTCACCATTGGATCCTTCTGGCTATCCTCTGGCTCTCACCCTCACTCCGGCCACCATCTAGATTCTAGATAGAGCACCGGAGGAGTTGGCAGTCCCACCTCGGGGGACTCAAAGTCAGAGAGCTGGTACATCAGGATGAGGCTGGAGAGCACCCAGGGACAGAGATTGGACCATAGGATCTCAGGCAGAGCAGAAGAATGTTGTGTCCAGTGGTCCACACTGGAAAGAGACCTATGGGGCCAGTGAGTAGGAGGTATAAAAAAATTGAGTTAAAAAAAAGATCATTAGGCAGTAAATGTTGACTACGAGGTAAAAAAGCAGATTGACAGCTATGAGACAACCTGATGAAACAAAAATGATATGCACAGGTTGTCAACATTGCACTGATAAAATGGATTGCACTGATTACATCAGGGGCTTCCTAAGGAGAGAGGAAATGGCGAGTAGGGCCACCATCCATCTCCATCCAACAGCGGAAACCTACCTAAGCAAACTAGGGAATATACTATAAACAACCAAAAGCATATTATGACCTTTGGCATGGAGAAGAGGAAAAAAACCTTTTTAACAGGAGGAAACAACTGGGGATCCAAGGCCTAGGTTGCCTTCCCTCCAGGCTAGGGGTAGTTTATATAGTGATGGCTCTGCTGCTGCAATTTAGAAACTCAATCAAAGGGGAAGAAATATTCCAAATTGGTGGAAAGCTCTCACAATCCCTCTAACAGGAATGCCATGAAGGGTTGCGAATGGCCTCTGCATCAATGGGTACTCTGAGTGACAGCGGATCCCAAGGTGGGAGGAGGAGGAGAGCAATGACTGCTGAGGCACTCAGTCAGCCTACCAACTAAAACAAACTGGGTGAGCCAGAAGCAGTGGTAGGATGAATAGCTTTCAAAGGTGCTGGCCCACAGTGACGCCAGAGCCAAAGGAGAGCTTTTGGACTGTGAGGGCCCCACCCCTCGGCAGTTGAAGTCTTCAATTCTGCATCAAGAGATGCACCATATGACTGCACCCTAAAGCTCTGCCAGGAGTAAGGACATTTACACTATAGACCAGATGAGAAGGACCCTGCCCTGAAGTTCACATGCTCAAGATATGAACTTCTTGAATGCAGAGCAACATCATTGGCTTACAGGGCAAGCCCTGAGCCAGAAAAGGCAATGAACATGGTTGTCATGCCTCTAATTTATGAATGAGAGCATGAGTCAACTTTGAGTGCTTAATAGAAGGAGTCTAGGCAAAGTCAGCAGCCATAGATTAGGATAGAAAGGTTGCAAGCAAACTCTGCAACCATGATAACTACCAAAGTGGGGCCTGGGTGAGGTAGGAGGCTGCAGTGTGAGACAGCATTTGGTGGTTTGATGGTAGCAGTAGCAGCCAGCAGAAAATAAGCCAACCAGTACCATTACGGAAGCCAAATTGATGGTGACATATATGCTTGGCAACCAGTTCCATAGAGGAGCAACATAATATACATAAAAGCATTTGATGCTATGGTTTCAGCATGAATAGTGAATGGATGTGATTGGCAGAAATACCTTAAATGCCATTAAGGCGGAGATAGGTTAATCCAGTAAGGAGCATGCAGCACAGTAATGGAATGCAACGAACATCTGAAGGCCATGAAGGCTGCAATGTTAATGATTTATGTATGGATAACCAAAAGCCATGTAGACAAGAAATCAGGGCAAAATAATACAGCTTACATAAAAGCATGCTCCTGCTGACTGGAACCACAATGTCCCACCGTGACACTGCAGTCCCCTACCATGGGAATAACAGGAAAGCTACAATCTGAACATTATGAGACCATACAGCTACTGTAATGTTGGTAGGTTAGGAACCCCCAAACAAGGCTCCTTTACTGGCAAGGACCTAGTGAAGGGCCAGCTATAGGATAGCATACTGCCAGAATAATGTGAACAGGGGAAGCAAATTAATGACTAAAAGGTTCAACATAGTTAAATTCAGAAACAATACTGCTAAAATGCCTGCAACTGGAAGCCATTACCAGGCAGCTAATGTAGGAGGTGAAAGTTTCAGTATAGCAATGCAGCAGTTGGTCCTCACTGAGCAAACACTGAATAAACTGAGCAGAGCACATTGAACTCCAATACTGAATGAATTGAACTAGCACTGAGTGAAGTAAGAGCAGAGCTGTTGAACACACATAGCACACAGGGAGTGGTAGGGTGAAGTAGGTGCTCAGGCAGTGAGCAGCTGTCGGTGAAGCCTGAACCAGGTGCAAATAATTAAGGTGGAAAGCACAGGAGACAGCAGGCAGGAAAACAGCAGTGGGAGCTGAAGCACACGATATTAATTCTGTTGACTGAGGGCTTGCAAAATATGGTGAGTAAAAGGAGCCTGAGAGCACGGGATCAGGGCAGCTTAAAGAGCCATTGGACTGCCTGGAAACTGCCTGGAATTAATTGTAACTTTCAAATGTAGTCAGCTATCACTTTTTATATCTCAAGCCTTTTTACTTTTCTTTTTGCCAATTAGAAGATGTTCCACCTGGCAATGCTAGGGTGACATGTGGAGCAGCACTATCTGGAGACTAAACAAAAGTCAGTTCTGTTCCTCCCACTACATCAACACTGAGACCACATTGATTGTGACATCACTCGTAACCAATAAGAACCATTTCTTACTGCCAGATTATTCTCTTTCACATTAAGCAGAAGAGACTGGTTCTTCTTGGTTACTAGTGATGTCACAATTTCCTGCATTTTGATTGGTAACTTGTGAAAGTCACTGCTCAGGCTACAAGGATTGTGGTGCCTCAAGGTGTTTGGTCACATTTCAGATGATGTACTGGGGAGGGGAGTCACGTGATGCGGGAGACCGAGTAGCTGGGTCCGCTTAAGCTCCGTCTTCTACTCCGCTAATCTGGTTAAAACTACCCAGTTAGAAGTGAAAGACCGATTGTGCTGTGCAGGATATCGTCAGAGGGTGTGCGAGAAGAGGTTTTATGGAGGCAGATGTCATAAGCAACCCAAAAACACACCGCCTGCAACACCGAGAAGGTGGCTAAAAAGCCTAAGGCCTCGGCCTCTGAGTTGGGTCACGGGGAGAGTGCATGCAGCAACCCAGATGAACTGCTTTCCCTGGCACGGTTTCTTGAAGAGATGGGTCCCTTGAAAATAATGATTTTGGAAGTTGCTGGTGAAGTTAAAAATATAAATACAGCCATTGAAGACTTATCCAGGAGAACTACGGACACCGAAGCACGGGTATTCTCGTTAGAAAAAAGTAAAGATACGATGGAGTCATCGGTAGTCAAATTAACACAGAAAATTCAAAAGTTAGAAAACAAGGTGGAGGATCTGGAAGGCCGAGTCGGCGTAATGACTGTCGTTGTCTTAGGACTACCTGAAAAAGCTGAGGCTAATAGCCCGATTGTGTTTGCACGAAACTGACTGAAAAATAGCAGGGTCTTCCCTTATGGGCCTAAATACATCGTTGAGAGGGCACATAGGCGCTCCATTACCACCATCTGATCATCCACCAAGGCCATTCATAATAAAATTTTTGAACTACCAGGAAAAGCAACTCTTGATTTCCAAGGCAAGGGAGGACAAAGAAATATTCTGGGAAAGTACCAAGCTAAGGATCGCCCAAGACCTTCCTTTAACAGTCAGACAGAAGAGAGCTGCCTATCATCCTCTCGTCAAGAAGCTGATACCTGCAGGACTGAAGTTCAGGATGGGATACCCTGCGAGGCTTCAAGTGTATATTGGGAAGGAATGGAAATCTTTTGAAT
Organism: Neoceratodus forsteri; assembly: GCA_016271365.2. Classification (NCBI taxonomy): domain Eukaryota; kingdom Metazoa; phylum Chordata; order Ceratodontiformes; family Ceratodontidae; genus Neoceratodus; species Neoceratodus forsteri. Next base: position 934,960,932 of record CM028131.1, read on the forward strand.
CTCCTGACTCAGCTGCACCAGCCTTGAAAGAGGCATTCCCCGATCTTTTCAAGGACACTTGAGCTAATCAGGGTCACATTCGCGGTTTCCTCTGGGAGCCTCAGCGCTGTTTTATTTTTGTGAAATGATGCTTTTGTCTCAACTCAGGGTTTGAACCCGGGTCCACAGGAGTCCATTTTGTTAAATCTCTCATCTTCAGGGTTCGAAGCTGAGTGGTGTTATGCTATTAATTTTGGTTATTTGGTTTCATCGAACAAATGCCCTTGGCGACTTAAGATGGTTCTGGACTGTCTTCAGATGGTTTCTAAGGACTGCATTTCGTAGAAAGAACACTACTTCTAACCAGTCTGGGACATCTTTTGTTTTTCAGGGCCTGGACTACATGATATTTGTGGGCCTTTTTCGTTTTGGACATATGTGTTTGGACTTCTCAGTATATATTGGGACTTCTCTTTTCGGGCACAAGGCAGTTCCCCTTAAGCACATTTGGAATCGTGTTTGGAATATTATTTGGTATTAGGGTCCATTTTTCTAATGGTATCTTGCAGTCTGGGTACCTTTCTGTATATTCTGTTCAGGTGGAGTAGTCGGCGGAGTGGGGCGTGAAAGGCGGTGTATCCTGCGTCATAGGCCACATTGAGATTTAGGGTGGTAGTGGGCGGGGGTTTGGTGGGGCTTATGGGACTAGGGGTTTTGAGATATGGCTGATTATTTGGTTTCGGGGGCCTCTCGACTATTGGGGTTTGGGTTTGGACACAAGGACTGGGGTTATATGGGTCAGGCAAGGTGGGCTAGAAGTTGGCAGTTAGCTTTTAGGCTATGGGTACTGATACCTGTATAAAATTTTGTCGTTGAATGTTAAGGAGCTAGACATTGAGTCAAGCAATACAAGCTATTGAAATATTTGGAAATAGCTAGGGTTAAGATAGCATTCCTACAAAACACATTTATTACTTGAGGAAAGTAAATGTTTGAAAAAGACAGTTTGGAGAAATCTTTTCTGCTCAGGGTACCACAAAGAGTAAGGGTGTTTCGATTCTAGTACATAGGTCGATACCTTTTGTTTCCAATAAGGTTATCTCAGATAAGGATGGGAGGTTCGTATTCACTATTGGGAAGTTATGTAGGAGGGAAGTATTGTTAGGATCGGTCTATGGGCCTAATTCGGACAATCAGGATTTTTTAATTAAATTACTGCAAAGGTTATTACCTTTTGCTCATTTGCCCATAATCTTAGGTGGGGACTTCAATGTGGTCCTGGATCCCACATTAGACAGGTCTTCAGGACTACGATGTGTCTCCCCGCTACCTTAGCTCTAACTGACTTATTGGTACAGTTGGGCCTAGCTGATGTGTGGAGGTTCTGCACCCACAAGCCAAGGAATACCTCTTTTTTCGCCAGTGCATAAGTCGGGCTCGAGAATAGACTACATACTCCTTTCTCGGGTCCTACTTAAAGGGGTTTTTACCGCTGAGATTGTGCCGGCCCCCTTGTCAGATCACTCGGCTGTGGAGGTTCTGATCTCGTTTCCATCAGCTTTGGGCAAAGGTAACAGGTGGAAAATTAACAACCAGTTACTCCGCCTACCCAAGGTTGTGCAGTGCTTAACTTTTCAGCTCGATGAATTTTTGGCCTTGAACTCTACTGAAGAAACTAGGCCGGACATACTTTGGGCAACTTTAAAGGTCTTCATGAGGGGCCTCCTTATCAGGCAGGCCACTATTATGAAAAAAGGAAACCAATGTTTTAATGGTAGAGAAATTGAGAGTGATTAAGGAACTGCAGGCTTCATTGGTCTCTAATCCACAAGAGGAAATTGAGCTAAAGTTAACTAAGGTTAGGGATGAATACCTTAGAATGCTGGGGGATCAAGCTGAGCTGGCCATCATTAAAACCCAAGCTTTATACACAGATCAAGGGGAGAAGCCGGGCAGACTACTGGCAAGGCGGTTAGCACAGCTGGAAGCATCTTGGCTCATTGAAGGAGTCAGATCAGGTAAAGATGGGTTAATTAAAACCACCCCAGAGGACATCGTCCTTGTTTTTCGTGATTATTATGAGGCATTGTACGGAGGTATGCAATCTCCCCCACAGCTGAGTGACATCCAGCAATTCCTAGACAGGATACCTCTTCCTAGTTTGGAGGGGGGGTGGACAGCAAGGTCTTGGTAGCAGACATTACTTATAATAAGATAGAGGATGCGATCAGAGCTCTACCAATGAATAAAACTCCTGGCCCTGATGGGTTCTCACTTAATTTTTATAAAACCTTTTCTTCCCAACTGATTCCGTTGCTGGCCGTCCTATACCGGTATATTTTATTGGGAGAGGAAGTGGATAAATACCTTTTTGAAGCTTTAATAGTGTTAATCCCCAAGCCTAATAAGTCACTTGAAAACCCAGGTAGTTATCGCACCATATCTTTACTTAACTACGATATTAAAATACTGGCAAAAATTCTGGCTGAGCGTGATAGCAAATTCCTGCCTCATTTGATAGGACAGGAACAAGTGGGTTTTATGAAGGGCAGATCCTCAGCGGACCATTTGGGAGCGTTGTCTCACGTCTTCTCGACCTCCGAGGAGGCCAGAACCCCCAGGCCTTGGTCTCCTTGGATGCCGAGAAAGCCGTTGATAAGTTCATTGATCCTATCTTTACCAAGTGATGTTAAGAGGAGTTTTCCGGAGCAGTTTGTCGATTGGATTAAGGCCTTGTATTCAAATCCGACCTAAAGTGACCTGTAATGGTGTTATATCTGAACCCTTTGTGTTAAAAGGCTGGGACAAGGCAGGGCTGTCCCTTGTCTCCCTTACTTTTTAATCTTTATTTAGAGCCCCTTATTAGGTATATTGTCTTTAAAGACACGATTTTTGGGATCAAGGTGAGAGACCAGACTATCAAGGTTACCGCTTTTGCGGACGACCTCCTGATTTACTTATCAGATCCGGTCTCTTCTGTTCCTGTCCTATTAAACGTCATTAAGGAATTTAGCCTAGTATCCAATTATAAGCTAAACCAGGACAAGACAGTAGTGTTCCCTCTTTCTAACGGGTTTTTTAAAAAAGATATCATTGGGATGGGTCTGGGTTGGAATTCTAAATCTCTCAATTATTTGGGGCTCTCCTTAACTGTAAATCCTGATCGTCTTCGGCACCTCAATCTGGATACTTTAGTTCGGAATATCGATTTGGATATGAAAAGGTGGGCTCAATTTTCTCTATCACTTTGGGGCAGGATTAGCATAGTAAAAATGAACATTTTTCCCAGGCTTTTCTATCCATTATCTATGTTAAATATTCAACTCCCGATGGCTTGGTTCAGTAGAATTCATAAGTTAATAGCCAATTTCATCTGGAATTTTAAGAAGGCAAGGATGTCATATAATAAGCTGGCGGCGCCCAAAACCCATGGGGGCCTACGGCTTCACCACTTTGCACTATATTATTGGGCCGCACAGATTAACAAGTACGGCAGGTGGCTGGGCTCCTCTACTTCTGTTGGGCATAATGAATATGTCCCTCTTTGGTATGATCTTGAACTCTCTATTATTAAGGGATTGGGTCTTAACCATGAGGCCTTGCTGTTTCCCCAGATTAGTTCCTCTCTCACGAGTCTCCTCCATTGGTGTTTCCCTCAGGATTCATGATCAAGTCTGCAGTTTTTTGAAATACGAATATAGGTTAGATGCGTCTCAGCCTCTCACTGGCAGCCCATACTGGTTGATTGGAGGGAAGCCGATTGGGTATAGATGGTTACCCAACTTAGAAGATATTAGGTTGGGAGATTTTTTTGATGAGGATGGCAAGCTCTATATGACCCCCCAGATACTCAGCAGGTTGAACCTACCGGTGGGTGAGTGTTTTAAGGTATTTCAGGTGCGTCACCTTATAGTTCAGAAGCTGGGACTAAATGGTTTTAAGCCTCCTAAGATAGATTTTGGGATACTATTAGACCTTTGGTGGGCACTCCGCATGCAATATCCAAAATATATGCAGTACTTCTGAACTGGGCTTTCCCAGATGGTTTTTCTCCTCCTTCAGTTTGGGGCAGTGTTTTTCCTAATTTGGAGCTAGATTGGGCTCAGATATGGTCTAATTGTCATAGGTTTTTGAAGCAGGACCCTCTTAAATTAACCCAGTTCAAGATTTTACACAACATCTATTATTCTCCCCAGAAATTGCTTAATTTAAAAATGTTATCGGACTCTTTCTGTTTTAGGTGTGGGTCAGAGGGAGGAGATCTACTACATATATTTTGGCATTGTACCAAGATCGCTCAGTTATGGTCAGACATTAAAGAGAATGTGAGCCCCTTCTGGGCCTAGGCAATTGTTTAAGCCAGAGATCTGCATATTAGGATATATGCCTGAGGTCTTTGTCACACAGAGAAAATTTCATATCTTTTTGATATCTATTTCAGTTAAGAGGCTAGTGCTTAGACATTGGAAGGAAACTAATAGAATCCATTACTCTGAATGGTTATCTGAGCTTTTAGCCCTACTTAGGATAGAGACGAATAGCAATATTGCATGATCAGCTCCCTAAGTTTGAGGAAATTTGGTCTCCATTAGTTTGTGCCTATTCATGATTATTATGTATCAAACCTTTCTGTTTGTATAAGCTTTGTCTGCTAATGTCCATGATTTTTTGTGTCCGGAGGGGTGGGCGTTGAGAGGCCCAGGGAGGCAGGGGGAGGACGGAGGAGGGGAGGCATTAATTTATAGAGGTGCTCATTTACTCTTTTATGTTCACATCTATGTAAACTATGCTGTATTATGCACCTTGTGATACTTTGTACACGTAGAGTATCACCTCTGTTCATTTTAAATTGTCAATAAAAAGTTAATGGCAAAAAAGATGATGTACTGGGAGGAACAGAACTGACTTTTTTCAGCCTCCAAACAGAGTGCTGCTCCACAAATCTGCCAAGTACTACCAGGTGGAAAATCTTCTAATTAGCAAACAGAAAATGAAAAAATATTTCGGATATAGGAAGTGACAGCTGACTGCATCTAGAAAATTATTATTAATTCCAGGCAGCACACTAGCTCTTTAAGGTAAGGAAACAACAATATGTAACCTATAGCACAAATAAACAATATGTACACAGGGTGCTAAAAAACTAGAAAGTCCCAAAAAAAAACAAACAAAGCAAACACAAGTACAGGAGCAGGAAGGAAACAGCACACAAGGAAGCACTTAGCAGCTGAAGGCACAGCAATACAACCCAAAAGCAAGAGAACACACAAAACAGAAGTCCAGCACAAACCAAGCAGAGCCCAAGCACAGCAATGCTGGGGGGGGGGCAAAACCCCTGCAGGCCCCAATGGAGAAGACAGACTGACAGCTCCTCCAGCCAGCAAAGAAATAGTGCTTCAGAAGGAGGCTGGGAGGAACTGCTTATATACTGTAGCTCAGGAAGGGGATGTGGCTGGTTGCTCACCCCATTGAACTACAGGCATAGACTTTCAGTAATATTTTTATTTGTGTTTCCCTTTATTTATGATTATGTTTGGCTTAGGAATTTTATTTTGTGCCCCCCCCCCCATTGACTTATATGGTTGAGGGATGGATTTCAGTTGAATTTCTTTGTAATTGTTTGCGAAAGTAATTAGTTGCTATTGACTTGTTAGAGATTCAGGCACTAGATCAAAGAGGGTGTACATACATGTATAAAAGAAGTATTGTAACCTACATGACTACCCCCTGACAAAGACCAATCACTAGTCGAAGCCTGGGGCTGTTTTTCCCAGTCTGTCTGACTTATAAACCCTTTCTATGAAGTTATATTATATTAATGTGTCTATAACATTTGTTGCCTGAGTGCAAATCTCATGTTTTTTCCTGTTGAATTCATGGACTAGCAAACCCAGTCTGCACTTTCCTCACTCCTATGATGTGCTGTTTTTTGGAATTCTTTTGTAGCTCATATTGCTAAACAGCTGCTGCCGGAGATGTTAATTGATGTGGAGCACTGTGATTGAGCAACCTGTTCAAAGCAGCCAGATACATTCGGAGGATATATTTTTCAGCTCAAGGCATTCCTGGATACCATTCAAAAGCATTTTTCTATCATCCCTAAGGGGTTTAGAACATCAGCAAAAAGCTAACCATCATTAGCTTGATACTACAGACATTATGTCCCGTCAAATACTGACTGGGAGTGTTAATGTAGCAGGAACCAATGCTGGTGCTACTGGAAATGCAAGCTTTGAATGCCTAGAAGACTGGGATTCCATTCTCAAAAGGAGGGAATGCTTGGTTAATTATTTGTCCACTGATGAGACTGGACCAGATGAAGAGAGAGAGAGAGATGGTGAGTTAAAAACACTGTTTATGACACTTCAAAATCTTGGAAAAAAAAGAACTGAATCATATTTATAATATGAACACTTCGGAGAAATATTTGGGAAAGGGTTGGTCCCCATGGGTTTATGACTTGATAAAGTGCCTGCATTTGGATTTGAGGTCCCAATACTCAAAACAGAGTGGGAGGTGGCTTTAACAGCTTGTACAGCAGAGTTAATTAAAATGCTCATCAGAAAAGATGAGAGGAAATTAATTAAACTTGAAGAGGACATTTTACAAGTTTAAAATTAATTAAAAGAACTTACTGTACATCCAGAGTTTAATGAGCTTAATAAAGGATACACAAATATAATTGTTAGATTTGAAACTGAATCGGTAAATTGAAAGAAATCTAAACTGAACAGAAATGCAGGTGATTTTGAAAAAGGACAAGTTTTTAGGTGGAAACATCCTGAAAAAGAAAACAGAAATTCTAGAAGGAGGTTGAAAAGCTGGAGCACGGGTCAAAAAAGAAAATGGAAAGTAAATTGAGGAATAAAACATCCATTCAACAAAGAGATAGCCAGCCTCTACAAACCAAGTCTCAAGTTACGCAAAGCACTGAATAACATCCCTCTGTGTATTTTTTAGACATAGAGACCCAACAAGGGATCGAGACTTTGAAATCCTTAGAAAGAAAAGCCCAGGAAAAAAAAAGATGTGGGTGCAGGGTACATAGAGAGCCTAAACCATGACAGAATGCTCAGGAGCAAAAAAACAATAATTAACCTGACTGACTTAGTATTAACTGAAACACAGGAAAAAGTTTTGTCAAGAGGACTTAGTTCTGTACCTAGTTCACCTGCTGACCTACTCAATATCAAAGTGGATCTGTATAAGCTCTTCAGAAAAATCAAGTTAACATTTCTTTTTTCAGAAGAAAGTAGACTTTTGCAAAATATGGGGAGAATTGCTCAAGAAATGGTAACTAATGTGACACAGGAAGCACAGTCACGAGAGAACATCCCACTCACATACCACTGATGCTGTGGGATCAATTGCCAGCAGGCAACAAGCTGATGGACTGGATTTTGAACTACAAAATAGCCTCACTAATCGGTTGGGTTTCATTGATACTGTGGATATCCAACAACTTTTGGCTGATGTAGGAGGCGAGTATCATCTGGAAAATGTCCTTGTGAATACTCAGATAGGTCAGATTTATATAATGGATATTGGCCAACTTTTGGCTGAAGTCCAAAGAAGGACTGATGTGGACACAAAATATGCCTTTAATATTATTGCCATCCCTAATAGGAAAGGTAGATTTAAAAGCAAGTCTGCATTTCTTCCACAGGTGAACAATGTATCTATAAATGCTTTTGCAAAGGCTGCAACTGCCAAGATTGAAAAGCTGTTCCAGTATTATAAGTATTGCAAATATAGCAATCTCCCTCAGGCTAAAAGAGAAGCTTTTACAGTTACAGGATTTGAAGGATGTGGTTATTACGCCTGCTGAAAGATGGGGGAATTTGGTGCTAATGAGAACAAGACTGCATGAATATGGTTTATGACTTGTTGAATGTGGATGAAAATTATGAGAAGCAGACAAGGGACCCTACAAGTAAGTACAGCTTGGAATTATTTAATTTAGTTGATAATGCACCTAACAGAGGTTGGATCACAGTGGCGGAAGCTGTTTTTTTCTTTTAAGTTGAGTTCCCTGTATTACCCACCATGTATATCATCCCAAAACTCTACAAAGCTCCAATTAACCCTCCCCCACCCCCTCCAGACCTATAATCTCAGGAACAGGCTGTCTTACTCAGAACCTTTCTAAATCTATTGATTTTCTTTTTTTCTAGAGCCGTATGTACAGAATATGAAGTCTCACATATGAAACATCATGCACATCTTGAATAAACTGAAAGATGTGACATGGGGTGATGACTATTACTGGTTAACATTAGTTGTTCAAAGCCTATACACATACAACAAGCATTATGAGGGAATTGAAGCAGTATAACACTATCTCAGCCCACCATATCGGGGAGCTGAGATACCTACACACTTCATCATACAGGCTCTAGAGTTTGTCCTGTCCAAACATTATTTCACCTTTAATGGTAAATTTCTTTAGACAGAAATGCGGGACAGCCATGGAGGAAGCAATGGCCCCCAGTTATGCAAGTTTAGTAATGAGGTTATGGGAAGAGAAGTTTGTGTATTCAGATGCTGATATATTTGTAAAAAAACATTTACTTGGGACCGATATATAGATGATATTGTTTGTATATGGTGAAGAAACAAGCAACACATTTCATAATTTGTGGAATATCTTAGCACCTCATACAGCCTTCAATTAACATATCAATATCATAGGTCCTATTGCCATTTCCTTGATGTTACGCTGACAGGTGTTACAGGACATGCTGTCTCCACTGCTGCCTATAGAAAGCCCACAGCTGCAAATACCACTTTACAAGCTGATAGTTCTCATCCCAGGCAGCTCATTTAGTCCATACCCTATAGCCAGCTCCTTAGAATAAGGAGAAATTGATCAGAAAATCTGGACTTCAAAATAAGCTTCTGAGATGCTTGAGAGATATAGGGAAATAGGGTATTCTGATCAAGTATTGAAACTGGCCAATGAAAAGACTAAAATAATAGGTAGACACATGCAGTTAACCCCCAGCCAAAAAGCATCTACTGACAATTCTGTGGTGACATTTTCTACACTATATAATGGTTTAGCAGGCTGAGTGGGCAACCTGATACAAAAGTACTGGCCGATCCTCCTTACTTACAAAATACTTGCACAAGAAATAGGTGCTGCTCCTAAAGTAACTTTTAGAAAAGCTAAAAATTTAGGGGACATTCTGATTTCCAGTCATTTTGCCCATACCAGGAAAGAACAGCCCCATCTTAACTATTCATGTATCAAACCTAAAGGTTTTTTTTGTAGGAGCTGCAGTGTGTAAAAATGTTCAAATGACCAAATTGTTTGAGCACCCTAGAACTTAAAGGAGAGTCACTGTTAGACAAATTATATCATGCCCCTAATGCCCAGGATAAAGCTCTCCTGGTCAGGAATACCTTGACTAATGACCCCTCCTCAATAACAGAGGAGTTCAATGCCGCTTTTTCTAACCTCGATGGCCTATCTCCCCCTGTCCTGCCTGGGGCCCCCCAATATACCAGTCCCAACAGTGAACCTACTCGGCCCCAGTTTCACCTGAAACTTGTTAAACCCTCAGAGTTTCTCCCACTCCTACTCAAAATTAAACCAGACTCCACCCCGGGACATGACCTGCTCCAACCAAAACTACTGAGGGCTGCTGCCTCTGCCATTGCCCTCCCGGTCACCTGGCTCATCAACAGGTCCACCCTTGAGGGTACAGTTCCCAGTAAGTGGAAAGTTGCGACCGTAGGCCCAGTGCACAAAAAAGGGCCCAGTGATAACGTGGGGAATTTCAGGCCATCTCCATTCTCTGTCCTCTAGGGAAGGTGCAGGGGAGGCTAGTCTATAACCAAATGCTAGACTACCTTGAGACGCACTCTGTCCTAACTGACATCCAACATGGTTTTAGGAAAGGCCATGGCACGGACACGGCCCTTATCTGGCTCACGTCTGATGTCCTTGAGGCAATGGACAATGGCTCCCAGATGGGAACCCTGTTTATTGACCTGTCCAAAGCCTTTGATTGTGTCTCCCATCAACTCCTTCTCTCCAAACTCCACCTCTTGGACTGGATGGGCTGTCACTCTCCTAGTTTAAGAGCTACTTGCTCAACCAAAGCCAAAAAGTTGTCTGGAAAGGTGTCCAATCTGGTATCCGACCAGTGGTCTCTGGGTTATCCCAGGGCTCTATCTTGGTCCTCCTGCTGTTCTCCCTCTTTGTCAATGACGTTGAAAGGGGTTGTGGGCCGTGTAATCTAATCCTCTATGCAGATGACACCATTGTCTACTGCAGTGACCCTCAACCTAGTGTCATCACTGCCAAACTGCAAGCTAGCCTCTCAGCACTTGAAGCCTGGTTCTCCACCAACCTTCTAGTCCTGGATGAGGAAAAGACTAAAGCGGTCCTGTTTGGAACCAGGCATCTGGGGCCATCAGATCTGACCTGCTCAAACTCCAAACAGCCCAGGGGAAGAGAGTTGAGGTCCTTGACAAGATCAATTACCTTGGAATCCTCCTTGACCAGGAGCTGTCCTACAAACCTCATATTGACACTTTAACTAAAATCATCCACCAGAGGATTGGGCTCCTCTACCGCCTGGGACACTCACTCTCTGATGAGGCTCGGCAAGCTATAGCTAATTGCACTCTTCTCCCCATCCTCCTCTACGGGGCCCCCCTCCTCCAGTCCCTTCAGTAAGGGGATCTATGTACTCTCTCTGTGCTTCACCATCAAGTAGCATGCTTTGCAAACAATGATCCCCCTAGGAGATATCACTGTGAGGTCCTTGCCGACTTCCATTGGCCCTCCTTAAGGCACAAACTGGCCTACTCCTCCACCTGCCTGACCTACAAATTCTCCACTGCAGGCCCCCCTCCTCACTTTCGGGGTCTGCTCAACCCTAGGGCACATGGCCATGACATGAGGTCCTCTGCTGGCTGTCCCATGGCCATCCCTCGGGTCCACACCAACTCTGGCAGGCATTCCTTTAAATATTCTGCCCCACACCTATGGAACACCCTCCCAGCTTACCTGGTCAACAAGCCGTCTCTCCAAAGCTTCAAACTGGGCCTCAAAGTTTACATCCTGGAACTCAGCCTCCGTGGCTGCAATCGTTAGCCCCCTGCATATCATCCCCTCCTACACAGGTCTTACCCGTGACCATGATACTCCATGCTAACTTTTACGATAGTATCTACCGTGTCTAATGCTACCCCATTGTATCGTACCACAGGTGTAACTTATGTTGTCATTTGCAATTACTGTCATTCCAATGTATATAACTATTACAACCACTGCATGCTGTCCAAAGTATAAAGTATGTTTTATGTAACTAATCCCTGGTCGCCCTTGAGAAAGGGACCTCTGGTCTCAGCGGGCTCACCTGGTTAACAAAATATTAAATAAAAAAAAAATAAATAAAAAAAAATGTGCTACAACCTTTGTTGTTCATGTGGCATGGTGGTTTTGTAACTGGCTATATGTAGGACAAACAATATGACAATTGAAGGTGTGCATCCAGGAGTATGTCAGAGCCATTATATTTGGTGATGTCACTAATGCACTGGGTGCACATTTTATAACTGCTCACAATCAAGATTCCTCCTTGTTATCCTTCATGGGGCTTGAGCATATCCCTTCTAGAAGGTGGGGAGGGGGCAGCGACAGAGTAAATCGTTTGCCCAGGCAAGAAACCAGGTGGATAGTTTCTTTAAATGCTGAACAACCAAATGGACTGAATGAGGAAGTAGATTGTGCTCCCTACATAATGTGAAACTCTTGACTCTTAATTGATTTTTTTACTTTCCAATGCCCCTATTATTCTAATGTTTTCTCTCTTTCTCTTACAGATTCTGGCTCTTCATGACTTCTCACCTATTGATCCTAATCTGAGTCATGTGATGTTGTGCTTAGGGAAAGGTTCCCCCTTTGAATACCCAGCACCTCAATGTGATTCTGCATACAGTAGGAATATATGTACTTTTCATAATTGTGAAAATTATTAACTGGATCAGAATCACATGCCAGTAGTGGAATTTTGCATCATGAAATGTATTTTGAGGATATTTTCATTTGCGTTTCCCTTTATTTATGATCATGTTTGGTCTAGAAATTTTATTTATGTCCCCCCAACCCCACTGACTATGGTTGAGGGATGGATTTAAGCTGAATGTCTTTGTAATTGTTTGTGAAAGTAATTAGTTGCTACTGCTAGAGATTTGGACACTAGACCAAACAAGGTGCACATGTATGTATAAGAGAAGCATTGTAGCCTATGTGACTCCACACCCTGAAAATGACCATTTCCTGGTCGAAGTGCTGGGGTAGTTTTTCCCAGTCTGTCTGACTAATAAACCCTCTCTACAAAGTTATATTATATTAATGTATTCATAACTGTTGTTGCCTGAGTGCAGCTCTCATGTTCTTTCCATCAGTGTCCACAGCTTGAAAAAGTGCACATCATTTCATGAAACATCAGCCTTCAGAGGGATGAGTGCTGCTGCCACCATGTTTTAAATTGCTTGTGAATAACATTTTAATTATACCAATCTTTTCATTTTTTTAATTGGTATTGTGTAGCTTGACTTCTCCACGTCTGTTTTTGTTGTGGCGTGGGACATGTTGTGCAGCCACCTTTTTTTCTTGAGTATATACATTTTTAAAACTGTATTATGTTTTTAAACATGTACCCATTTTATAAGTGCAATAACACACTCTGGGGTATGGGTTAGTCTTCATGAACGCACTACTAGGGGCAGTAAGGGCACTCAGCCCATGGCCTCATACCTCACTATGCTGCTAGGCATTTGTTTATACAGACAAACCCACACCCCATTGTGTCATTGCTTATACTGCATATAAAATTCTCAGACTCAAGCTCATTCTTTTGATTTTAAAGTGATATCAATTTAATTCAGACATTTTTAACAAGGCTGCTGTTAGTAAAGTGATCATTTAGTAACAGTTATCAAAGTCCAGCACCTCTCTCAAGGCACTGCAAAAAAGATCTGCAATGCATTTTTAAAAGTTTCATACCCTTATTTCAATAGGAGCCTTCAGTTTATAAGGTGATTATTTTACATGTTAAGGTATTCTTGTTTTGGAAATATAACATCTTACTTTAAATGCATACATCTCATGCAAACAAAAAACAACTAGCCTTTGTCTATGTACAACAGACACCTAATAAGTAAGCAAGACATGAATACTGCTCATATTACAGACATAGACATCCATGTTAGACAAATAATTCTGACTTAAGTTTAAACAGCATACAGTACATACAGGATTTAATTTGGCATAGCAATTCTTGTATAGAACGCATTTATATCTAAAGCTAAGCTCCTGCATCATTTCGGCTGATTGTGCAGATAAGCTTGCTAGCATGTTAAAATACTGCCTAGTTAGCCAGACCACAGTTTATCCTGTATTTTATATTTTAAACAACTATACTGAGCTGAACTCAGGTTTCTTTCTGTAACACCAACAACCCTTTTGGCAACACATAGCACAGTATTACCCCTGATATTAGGGCAACACCTGGCTCATTATCTAGGAGGACGAGGGGAGGGTACAACATAACATTTCTATTTCACTGAGTCCCGGGGAGAATACCTGAGCAATGGTGGATTCTACACAGCATGAGGGGGCCCCAAAAAAGTCACACAGGTCACAAACAGATGGAATGTCTGCAAAAGGCACAGAGGTATGCAGTATGACTTTATTCTGACAGATGTCAGAAAGCCTGTGGTGCTACAAGGGCTTTTGCAGGTGCAGAACAACTGTACACAGAAATCCACAGATAGAAATTACTACAAGTACACAGACTTCGAACATCCATCTCGTCTTCTGGGCAATGGGCACCAGAGTCCCCAACATTTTTAGAACACTGTAGGCAACAGATCCCACTTATTTCAGAGAACACAGCTGGCAATTAAGTCTCACATATTTCAGTGAATGGCGGGCAATTAAGACTCACATATTTCAGTGAACAGTGGGCAATTAAGCCCCACATAAGGAAAGTTACCCTGCGGGCAATACCCATTCACAAAAAGAAGGCAGTGCCTGACTCCTCAAATAACTTCCAGGGGGAAGGTAGCACCTAACTGCCCAAAACTTTTTGTGATCAGGGTGCCCCTCTGAAACTGGACTGACATGCTCTTAGCTTGGCTCCAGCCAAGGGTCAGGCAACATCTGAGTTCAACACAGAATACAAAGAACTTAAAGGCACTTAATGACTGTTAGCAGTCCCATGTTTGTAAATCCTTCACATTTCAAAGCTGTGAGAGTCCGGCTCCAATGAGGCTATCCCACAGTAACACCTGAAGACACTGTCTCCCAGACTATCAGGCATCCCTAAACTGAAGTGCTAACCTGCTTTCAGTCCTAAAGTAACACATTTCAAACACATAGCATTTCCATGACCGGAAGGCTTTGATTGAGCCAAACCAGTTCTGGACAGCACTTTTAAAACAAATCTCTACCGATTTGTGGATTGCCCCAACAACTACTCACTGTTACCAATTTGAAAAGCACTTCTGAAGAAATGTACCTCCTATCAGCACTCAGCAGTTGTATGATTCTGTACTGCTTTTATTGGCCACAGCCTTCAAAATAAGGTCACTTTCATGGCCAGTTTCATTCTACCACTCTGAAGGTGTGAACCTTATCTGCAATTCAGGTCATGGACCCAACTTCCAGATGCATAACACTGGAGATTTTTGTGTCAGACCACTCGGCCTACCTATGGTTTTCAGCCATGAGGACCATGCAACTTGGTCATTGCTCCGGTCAAACTTCATAAGCTAAGTTACATAACTTCCCCTTGAGAGAGGCTTATGGTTTGATTCCCCAAACAAAAAAAAATATTTTGGCTATCTCCCGTGTCAAACAACAGTACAAGTCTACCATAACCCAAGGGGGTCAAGGTAATGGCCGGCACAGACAGTTCTGTGAAGGGGTTCCATTCCTCCCATAATAGACTCCAAAGAATGGAGAAACCAACCCAGGTAACAAGGTTGCAGTACCAAAGGAGCACTGGAAGCACCATGCAGAAGGCCCAGCACCAAGCCTGGTGCCCTTACTAGAGAGCACGTGAGAACACTACCCTCTTCAGGAGGCTTTTACCTCAAGATGGGCCTGAACAACGTCAGACACCTTTTTAAGGGATATTCTCTATCCCAGTTCTTCCTGAGGTGAAAAGTCCAGATGTAGTCAGAGCTCCTGACCCCATCTTTCCTCAGGAACATAGTACAGTCCCGTTAAATCAAACAGGGTTATGGGTCATATGGTTTCATTTTATAGCCCCCAGGAAGTAGGAATTTTGCCAGGCCCTTCATCTTCAAGCACCTGAACATGTGTGCCCCAAAATCTTTGCAGGATGCAGCCCAAGAGATGTCACCGGGTTGCTCAGGTTTTTTTATTACTCATTGCATCTGACGAATGACTATCATCATATTCCTCATTCCTACTGAGAGTCCCTCAGGTTCTGATATTGGACCAATATACCAAACAGGATGCCTCCTTTCATCTGAGCATCAACCCCACTGAGTTCCTCAAAGGTGTTGATCGTCATGGTGGCTTATTGTCTATCCTGCCTGGATGAACTTATTATTAATGCAATGGCATTGTCTCTGGTAAGAGGTCATTCCTCCACACTCTAGGTCTACTAGAGTCACATGGCTAAGGGTGACTGGCCTGGGAGCAGAGTAAGCCTAAGCCGTCTCAGACCTTGGACAGCCTGGAGGTGTTTTTTTGCCACAAACCAAGGAAGGTTCACCTTTCCAGAAGGTGACTTTTGTCAAAGTCCACTGTTTCAGGATGCGGTCCTCGGCATCTGCCCTAAGTCTGCTGCTTTTTAGCTCTCAGGATAAGAAGTTATTCCCAATCCCATGGATTTGCATCTAGTTGAGGGCCTATTCAACTGTTTTTTTCTGTTGGTCTATGATTCCTCATTGGAGGCTTAGTAGCCAGTTCCTACCCCCTCTCAGTTTCGTGACTCCCCGAGTTGGTGAGTGTATGTTCAGGATCTCTTTAGAGTTCAAGTAAGTTTCCCAGAGTTAATTATCACAACAAATGTCATCTTCACTGTTGGAAGCAGGCAGAAGCCAGCCTCCCACTTGGGGAACAGGATCAGTCTAGACTAAGCATCTCCAGGAGATGGAGAAGGTCTGCCTATCCTCCCCTAGGTCTCAACCATGCAGCTTAGCATGGGCGTACATTCTATCAGTCCATATAGGCACTTGAGATTTTAAAGAGGTCACTGACCTGTCAACAGTTCTCATGGCAGGAGTATTGAACCTTTAAAAGGATTGCCCATGCCACAAAAATGTTCATCCCGTGGAGTGGCGGTTGAACCTGTACAACTGGTTGGTCAACATCAGGTTGCTGTTCACATCCAGCCACTAAGCTCAGATCAGAAAAGGTTCTCACTCTTCTTCACTCTCCACAGCCGGAGGCAGTGTTCGCTCTGCCTTAAGAGTGGATCTCCAGCACAGAGTATGCTTACTCCACCAATTCTCCTTTAAGTTAAACAATATATATATATATATATATATATATATGTTTTATAAAGGATGCTTTAAAGAGCCACCTCTAATCAGCTGCAGAGTGGCCAAGAACACTGTGGTTCTTGGACTTAGTGAATCTTGCTCAACAACACCTTTCCGCCCCCTGGTGTAGAGACCTGCTGCCAGGGTCTCTCTCACTCTCCTCCCCCCCCAAAAAAAGCCAGGGATGAGACAGTTTGTGGCTTGGCTCCTGAGATTCAGAGGCCCCGGTTTTACATAGGAAATTAATGGATAAATATAGGTTTTCTGGAGGAACGTCTTGACACCTTGCTGTATGCTGAACATTCTCTGGGTCAGCAGCCCATGCTCCAGTAAGGGCTACTACTCCTTTTTACCTTGGGCCAACCAGGAAGGTTCTCCTTCACCGTCCGCTATTCTGCATTTTTTTTGTTCTCTACAAGAAGTCGTGTTGAAGCGGTTGACATCGAGCCCGCTATCAGACAAGGTTCTGCTTCACAGCATCCTAAGATTTTCGGCCTAAGGCCTGATAGGTGCATGTTTAGTAGACATGTCTGATGTTCTATCTCTGGTTCTCTGGGGAATCCGAATTGAGTTCTGAATTCTTCTTGCAAGAAGTTTTGCAAATGTTCACATCCATTTCGCTGGATGTGTTGTTTTACAAGGTCTGTTTTTTCCTAGTGGCCAGGTGTTCAGGCAGGAGAGTGGGTGAACTCCAGGCTTTCTCTCATGAGATTTACCTTCTTATGCATAAAGACAAGTGTTACTCAGGATGGTTACATCTTTTGTCCCAGAAGTGCTCATGGCATTTCTTGTGAACCAGGAAGCATGCCTTCCCTCCCTTTGTATGCAACCTTCTCACCCCAAGAGAAGGAATTGCACAAGCTGTATTCTATCAGGCAGTTAAGTGCTACCCTAACAAGCGGCTGGGTGTCGTAACTCAGATGGTCTATTTCACTTGGAGCAGCTAAGCTGTGTCAAGTCTCTAGGCTACCTCAGCTAGATGGGTGTGGGCCTGTGTTGCTAAGGCCTATGTCGTTTAAAAAAAAGATAAGTCTCTGGCTTTCTTCAAAGGTCACTTTACTGTGGCGAGGGCAAGTTCCTCAGCAGAGAGAGGCAGAGGTGACACCTCATTTTTAAAACTGTGCAAGCCAGCTACGTGGCTTTCTTTCCACACTTTCATAAGCATCACAAATTGGTTGCCAGAGTTTTTCTGCTAACACACCATTTCTTCCAGAGTGTTACAGGAAACAGTTTGAAGGTATTTTCTGATATTTTCAAGTGTATGAGATAATGTTCTCTCCTCTCCCATTTTTATGTTGCTTGCACGCATGTGCAAGAAACATAGTGCCATCATCGGAGATTTCGGAGGTGTGTCATCTCCTCCTCCAATTCAGTCAGTGAGCTGGCAGGCGCAGCCCCTGTAAGCCAATGCATTTTGGAGCTGTCTATGACACGCTCCAAAATGCAGTGGCATACAGTTGAAAGGGAGAGCTACGCTTCAGTGAGCAGAGATAAGAAGCCCACTGAAGCGCATAGCTCCCCACACGCAGGCGCAGCGCGCCCGACCTACTGCATAGCCGGCGGGGTGCCCAATCCCCATCGGCTGAGCTGCGTCTTCCAGTTGTAGGTGCCACGCTGGGAGCCCACCCCAGTGTGGCAATGAGTCTTTTGGCCGATGGGGTGCCCAATCCCCATCGGCTGAACGCCCACCAACATCCTTGTGCCACTGGAGCCCACTCCAGCGTGGCAAGCGGTCCTAGCGTCTTTTTTTTTTAACACAGAAAAGCAGCGGTCCCGCGGAGGCGTCTCCCGACCCCTCCCACAACCCGCACCCACCCACTGCGCACTCCAGCCTCCCACACCCTCACCCCATACTTACCTCCGGACTCGCACGACGACTTCGTGGACCGGGAACACGTCTGCACTCTTCAAAGCCGACCGCGAACTGAGGAAATGCCAGTAAGCTGTATAATGGCCTAGATAGGGGTTTCAACTTTGTTGCATATCTCAGGCATTTTTGGGAATTTTTGCACCAAATTTTCAACATGGGGTTTTTGGGACCCCTTCTCATGAATGATGTCACTGTCATGGCGTTATTCGGGCCCGAAGGGTGATTTCGCGCAGTGACTGTGCAGTGACTGGAAAATCACCCTTTGGGCCTGAATACCACTATGACAGTGACATCATTCATGAGAAGGGGTCCCAAAAACCCCATGTTGAAAATTTGGTGCAAAAATTTCAAAAAATGACTGTTTTACGAGCGTGCGTTGCGCAGTTCCTATGCAGGCTCGTAAGTTCACGAAATTTCAATATTTTCACTCCAGATTTTCAATATTGCCATTTTACCACACCTTCTTATGAGTAGTATAGCTGTCATTTTTCACATCTCACCCAAAATGTGTTTCCACCCATGTAGCGCAGAATGGCACAGTCGGTGTGCGAAATGAATGTACGGGACAAATTAAGAAAATCACAGTGACACTGTTCATGAGCAGAGGTCTTAAAATGGCTATGTTTAAATTTGGTGAAACAATTCCTAAAAATGACTGTTTTACGAGCGTGCAGTGCGAGTTCCTCCATGAGCTCGTAAGTTCACAAATTTTCAATATTTTCACTCCAGATTTTCAACATTGCCATTTTACCACACCTCCTTATGAGCAGTACAGCTGTTATTTTTCACATCCTGCCCAAAACGTGTTTCCGCCCATGTAGCGCATAATGGCGCAGTCTGTGTGCAAACTCAATGTATGGGACACATTACCAAAATCACAGTGACACTGTTCATGAGCAGAGGTCTTAAAATGGCTATGTTGAAAATTTTGTGAAAAAATTCCTAAAAATGACTGTTTTACAAGCGTGCGTTGTGCAGGTCATACGCAGGCTCGTAAGTTCGTGAAATTTCAATATTTTCACTCCAGATTTTCAACATTGCCATTTTACCACACCTTCTTATGTAGTATAGCTGTCATTTTTCACATCGCACCCAAAATGTGTTCCTCCCAGTAGTGGCAGAATGGCGAGTCGGTGTGAAATCAATGTACGGGACAAATTAAGAAAATCACAGTGACACTGTTCATGAGCAGAAGTCTTAAAATGGCTATGTTTAAAATTTGGTGAAAAAATTCCTAAAATGACTGTTTTTACGGCGATGCTTAGCAGTTCCTATGCAGGCTAGTAAGTTCAAAAAATTTCAATATTTTCACTCCAGATTTTCAACATTGCCATTTTACCACACCTTCTTATGAGCAGTACAGCTGTCATTTTTCACATCCTGCCAAAATGTGTTTCTCACCATGTAGCGCATAAATGGCGCAGTCGGTGCTCAAACTCAATGTATGGACACATTAACAAAATCACAGTGACACTGTTCATGAGCAGAGGTCTTAAAATGGCTATGTTGAAAATTTTGTGAAAAAATTCCTAAAAATGACTGTTTTACGAGCGTGCGTTGCGCAGTTCCTACGCACGCTCATAAGTTCGCAAATTTTCAATATTTGCACTCCAATGACTTCCAAATACCTAAACAGCACATAGAAGCAAGCAACATTTGGCATTGACAAATGCTCATTTTCTCTGGGTATTGCTTCTTGGAACCCAGTTGTTATAATTATCCATTGACAAAGTGCAGCACTTCAGAAAGAAGAAATTTACTTCATACTTACCGTAATTCCCTTTTCTGTTAGCTCCAACATTGTCAGTGGGGGGCCCCCTAGGAACCTGCTCCTGTGGGAGAATCTTATCCAGTATGTTGGAAGTGAGGTTCGGTTCATTAAAATCCCCTACTCAGATCTCTCTCTCTCTCTCTCTCTGTCTCTCTGTCTCTCTCACTCTCTCTCTCTCTCTCTCGCTCTCTCTCTCTCTCTCTCTCTCTCCTGCTTTGCTGTACTCTGATATAATTACAACATAAGGCTTACAAGAAAAGATTATCCCAGTACAGCCATTACCTCAAAAAAAGTTTT
The DNA here is from genome assembly GCA_016271365.2 of Neoceratodus forsteri. Taxonomy (NCBI): domain Eukaryota; kingdom Metazoa; phylum Chordata; order Ceratodontiformes; family Ceratodontidae; genus Neoceratodus; species Neoceratodus forsteri. The sequence continues at coordinate 934,981,388 of CM028131.1, forward strand.
CAAAAACAAATATATTAGTTAATAGGGAGAGGATAGTGACCAGTACTGGCTTACAGTTAAATAACAATATAATACTGTAGATCTATCCCACTCACCCTCAAATAAATCAATACACCCTGCTGGTTATATACTTTTAAATATTTTAATATGTTTCATCCAAAGTAACTCATTCTACATTTTGGGTAAATCAGGAAGAGTTCAGAACACACAGCATGACACTGTAAAAAGTAAAGACTGCTTTATCCACAGAAACATTGACTTCAGAAAACACAGTGAGCAGCATGTGGAGTGCATTGGTAACAAATTGAACCTGGATAAAAGAGAAGTTTAAAGCTGCTGATTGAAGCTGAACAGTGATGGGAGTCAAACATGAGAATCCAGAGAAAAATACAGAAGGAGAATTCTAAGAGAGAAACCAGTTCCTGACGAAGGGTGATTTACCCAAAATGTAGAATGAGTTACACTGGATGAAACATATCAAAATATTTAAAAGTATATAACCAGCAAGGTGTATTGATTCATTTGAGAGTGAGTGGGATAGACCTCCAGTATTATATTGTCATTTAATCATAAGATTTTCCTCAATTAGTCTGTAACCACATTAGTCCTTCTTAAGGGTTTTTTCCTGTTGCAGGTAATTTGTTGTACTCAGTAAAAAGATACCAGAGAACCTGTCTGATTTTGTCTTAGCTTCATTTCACAGGTCTGTGACTGTATGAGACCTATTATGTTTTGAAAGTTGTCCCTGCAATAGGACCGAATAATCTAGCCCTGGAGCCCATGGAGAACAATTCCTTCCTTGAATGACTGCTAGAAAGGTAAGACAGTATTTATTTAGTGGGCACAGGATTATAAAGCTGCACCAGAAATAACACACAGCAGAATGCAGCTCAAGCAACAGCATGCGCATAAATAGCGTTGGCAAATAACACCAACCAAAACATTAACCGCAAAAAATTACAGAAATTGTGTTTTAATGCAGGGTGCTTCACTCCCCCCCATGCCCCTCAATGTGATGGCCTTCACCACCCACACCCCCGAGAATTAAAATAACTAACTCTGAGGGTGTGTGGACTTAGGGGATGGGGGCAAAACTTTGGAGGGGGAAAATTCCCATTTCCCCCAAAAAAGCTACAACAACATGGAACCTGAAGGAAATCAAATCACACACCCAGGTTCTCCATGCCGCCGGGTGCTGGTGCCCTAGCCACTCCACCATGGGAGCTGCTCAACCAGGCACCACCCCAGCAGCATCCTTCCCACTTCCTCATGTGATGTACAGTGACAGGGGTAGCTTGTTTTCCTTGTACGCTAACCAATCCCCATCACTGTAGGAGGATTAACACTTTCTGTAGCACTGTTTCTTCTGTGCTGTGTCCAGTGCAGCATAATCACCCGGTACCTATTTACAGTAGTAGCTACAGACATTGCCAGCTATTTCCAGATATTTCTTGAAATTTCTAAAGAGCTTCTCTCTGCTGCCCCTACTGTGGTAATGCAGAAAGCAGGAGTTTTCTCTAGAAATATCACAACAATTTTGGGAAATAGCTGACAGTGCCTGTGACTACTACTGTAGTGTATTGGTGAATGTATAATAGTGGTTTAGGATACATGAACATGCCATTTCATTTTTTATTTTTTATTAAATGGGTTAGACCATTGAGTACAACTCATTTAAAATGGTGACCATTGGTTAAGCAGAAATAAAATGACAATTACAATAAAAAAAAGAAGAATACAATACATAACACAGCAAAATACCATACAATTACATACAACATGTGTAGCTATAGTGCACTGCGTAGTGAGTAGTAACTGGGGAACTGCAGTTGCATGGAAGCCTCATATGCCCATCACTCTAAAGTTTAGACTGTGCCATTTCCCTTGGCAGGAGTGCACTATATCCCGTTATTATGATTACCCCTTGACAATGTTGGAGCTAACAGAAAAGGATATTATGGTCAGTATGAAGTAAATTTCTTCTATCTGATTACTGAGTCAATCTATACTGCAGCACTCTAGCTAGGGGTAATGTTGCTGTAAGAGTTCCAGCATTTCATTTTAAAACATTCTTGCCAGCAGAAATGACCAGGTGGATCTTAAAGGAACCCTACAGGGATTTTATACTTGTGCTGCCCAAATCCTACCCAAACTACATTACAAGCGGGTCTAGTAGCCCCAGGGAAACCAGGGGGTACACTCACCACCACCCAGCCAACCTTGCTGTCTGCAGCAAGGGCTTTAGACTGCAACACAGGCCATCCACCCTTGAGTACTCATTGGGGAGGATTGCACACCCCTCCCCTATCTATGACCAGCATAGGCAGGTAACCATAAAGGACATGGAGCCATTGCTTAAGCACCTTCAGCCATATCTGACAAACTGGCTAGTGGATTCCTGCACAAGGGCCCAATGGGACCTCCAGAAGCACTTCCTGACAAGACAGGACGACCACCCATTACCATGGATCATGGCCCATCAGCCTATCCCTGTCAGGCACTTGCCCAGCTCCATTAGGCCCATACTATGTATTGACTAGCTGCTCACTATGCTACACCACAGGGGCAACCTGTACTATAAAACCTTTTTAAACTGTACACTGCTTAAGAACACAAAGTATGGCATTGCTATGCATTTTTCTAATGCTAAAACTACACTTTACACCTGTAAACAAAAATGCCTGACATATTATTGTTAAAACATTTTATAACTTTTTAAGAAGACTAGGAAAGACCAACAAAAGCTTTTAGCTGAGGCTGTAAATCCCTCTTCATTTTTTTATCTATGTAACACCTGCAAAAAAGAACAACATTGAAAAGTCCCATGCACAGGAGATACTACATAACTTTAAAATGGTTTTTTTTTGAGAATTTTGTTATAAAACAGTATAAAACAATAGGCAAGGCATACCAGTAGTTTATTTCTATGGTGCACAATCCCGGAGGCTCTAGGCACAGTATATAAAAACAGGTAGGGTATTAAATAAAATTACATATCATAAATAAAACAGGAATAGATGAAAAAATAACACATCAGATATAGCATTTAACCCTAGCATATGGGGAAGCGGGAACCCTCATTGTCCATGCAGGACTACAATGTATTTTGCTGGGCACTCCCAGCCAAGAATGTCTCTGGAGTTTGGCAAAGCCAGTCCAAAACAGTTCTTGCAAGCAGGCTCACCTCCCACTGGAGAATGTCCAGAATACAAGTTCACAGAGCTAGGAAGGTGACAACATTACTTCCATAGTAGGTGCTCAAAACTGTTTTATGGAGCCATGCTTTTGGGGATTAGTTTTATTTTGCTGATTGTCTATAAATATTTTATCCTGTTTTTAATATATGCAATTTTATGTTGAAGTTGTTTTAATTGTATGTAAGGCACCTTGATATTTGAAAGGCACCATATAAATAAACCTGATTTGATCTGATTTGATAACAGACAGTCATTTTAAAGAAAATAACAGAAACATGTCCCTTCCAGTTCAGACTTGCAGGCTGTATCTTCTGCTTCACCTCTGACACCAGTGAAGACTTCCTTCTCATGTTCTCTTTGCTATGGACATCTTTGGACTCCAACTTTCAAGATCTCTGGCTCTGGTTCTGCATCTGTTGAACAGAAAAAGAAACTGCAGCTACAAACATCCCTCATTCTCCCAGGGGGGATGATGCACAAAAATCTTCTGGGTTTCTTCAGCCAGTTGCCTGCAGGTCATATAGCCTGCTGACCATGGTTTACAGTCTCTGAAGGTCTGTTTATGGCTCACACATGGTAACGTTTACACATCTGGAACATCCAGGAACTTTCTTCAATGATACCACCAAGGGTGGGAACAGTATATGACAGTTCCATCTGAACAGGTCATCCTGGCTGAGTGGACAGCCTCATTTCCATCTGGATCAGTTACAATGACAGTGTGCAAGTGAATGCTGTGCCCCACTTTTAGGATCTTAAGTCTTTCCTGGCACACCCTGTCTCTTTCCAGAGCACCCGCTTCTGTACCTCAATACCATGTCCAACCAGCAGATTCCCTGGCCTCTTCCATGAGCCAGTCTTCTTGATGGTCCTCTATTTCTTCCCACATCCATCTTGGCAAATATGAGTATTTAAGTCAATAAAATTTCTCAGCATTCCTTCTGATGACCCTTTCTTCTTTGCTGCTTTTTGGAAAATTCCTGTCTCCAGCCTGGCTTGGTGGTGGCCAGGTCTGAAGCTCCCAGGCCTGTGTGTCCCACACAGGAAAAATATTGTCTTTTCCTGCTTCTTCTTCAAACTACAGGTATGAGCACCTCTCTTTTGAGGGCTCATTCAGGTTTACTAACTTCTAGAGGCACAGCATCACCACCAGACGCCTCCATTTCAAGTGCATATTTTGTACCTCATCCATGTGGGTTCCCCAGGAGCCTGTCACAGGTTTGACTCCCATAAACACCCACTCTTCACTGCTACTGGAGGCATTGGCCTCCCAGGTGGTGAGGGCTTCCAACTCCTCATCCAACTCGGGGTCACTTGGGTTTGGCCCCCTTTTCCATGGGTACAACAATTCTAAATTAGCAACACTTGGGACCTACCTAGCCTTTTTGTCCACTGATGGGCCATTATTCACATCTGAAACTCCACCCTGTACTGGCAGATACTCAAAGAATTTTCTGCAGAAATCCTCAGGCCCTTCCTCACAAACAACTGATTTTTGTGACTCTGGAGTGGGCTCTGCATTTATAATCCAAGTGGGGGCCAAATGGACACAGCAGACACAATTTCCTTGAGGGCAGTGGACATACCTATACCAAATTTAACTCTGCAATCTTGGCAGCGGGGCATCACAAATACATCATGTCTAACCTTCATGCTCACTACACACAAACTGACTGGCCATTCAGAGAGTGCTACTGAACTTGGAGCTCCCGCACAGTCATGTTCTTCCTCAAATTTCCTTAGTTCTTGCTCCTTCTGAGCTACCCAGTTCCAGACATGCAGTGGATACTGACTCCCACCACTAGCCATCATGCACACTGCAAAGAACATACACAAAACAGAGCTGATGTTATTTGTTGCATTCTTCCATTTTTATTTTGCAAAAAAAGTCCTTTACACTGCTACCTACAGATTTAATTTGTGACCTGCCTGTGTTTATTCCCTGCCCTTGCACAATGTGTCCAGTTTACATTGTGTCATTTAAAAATCTCCATCATGCTTGCTTTGCATGGTTTCTTTTGCAAAATGACCAAATGACCAAATATTGAATATTCAACTTTTTGCTGCACAATCATTTCAAGTTTCTACTCACAGATGCTGATGTCTTCCATGCCTTTGCTGCAGCCTACACTCGCTTGATGGCTCATCACACACACAAGACAGTCCCAAATGGTGACCAATTCTAAACCACCTGGGATTCCAACACTGGACTGAACGAACTTCCGAATGCTGCTGGAATCGCCTGATGGGTAGCCCGAGAATCTTCTGTTACAGTAATCCAAGATTCACAGCAAATTGAAACACAGGCCTTGTCACCTTGAACATTCTCCAACACTCCTCTATGAGCACTGCACAGTCCAACACCAGACTCCAGCCTGAGATGGGGCTTACATGGCATTGTCCAATCATGTTAAGCCATGCAAATGAGTAGGGGCACACTCTCTCTCTCCTCAGGCACTCTTCAAGCTACTGAGACAATTTAAGCAGCAAAACTAAACTTTTTTTTTCCAAGTCCACCAATATGCTTTGACAAGACTCTCCTCATGAAACAGTACTTTGGATGGGTGCACCGCCACCAGACAAAAATCACAACCATAACCTCTGCATGTCAATCATTTCTCCCCTGAAATCTGCAGACAAGCCCCCAGTTTTGTAACACCAGCTCCCCTTGGCAAAATGCAGCACATTATTACCCCAGACATTAGGGCAAAACTTGGCTCACTCTCTAGGAAGTTGGGGTAAGGGTACAAAACAACATTTTATTTTGCCGAGTCCCAGGGGAGAATACCTGAGCAATGGCTGGTTTTACACAGTCTGAAGGAGCCCCAAAAAAGTCACACAGTTCACACACAGATGGAATGTCTGCAAAAGGCACAGAGTTATGCAGTATGGCTTTATTCTGACAGATGTCAGTCAGAAAGTTGGCGGTGCCACAAGAGCTTTTGCAGGTGCAGAACAACTGTACACAGAAATCCACAGATAGAAATTACTACAAGTACACAGACTTCGAACATCCATCCCATCTTCTAGACAATGGACCGGCACCAGAGTCCCCAAGATTTTTATAACACTGTAGACAATAGATCTTACTTATTTCAGAGAACACGGTGGGCAAATAAGACTCACACATTTCAGCAAATGGTGGGAAATTAAGCTCCACATAAGGAAAGTTACCCTGTGGGCAATACCCATTCACAGGAGGGAGGGCAGTGCCTAACTCCCCAAATGACTTTCATGGGGAGGGTAGCACCTAGCTCCCCCAAACATTTCATCATCAGGGTGCCCCTCTGAAACTGGATTGAAACTCTCTTAGCTCAGCTCCAGCCAAAGACCAGGCAACATCTGAGTTCTCCACAGAATACAAAGAATTTGAAGGTACTAAATGACTTTAGCACCCCCACGTTAGTTCTGAGGAAGCACTTTACATTTCAAAGATCTGTGGGTTCAGTTTCACTAAAGCTATCCCACAGTAACACCTGAAGACACTGTCCTCCAGACTATTAGGCACCCCTAAGCTGAAGGGCTAACCTGCTTTCAGTCCTGAAGTGACACATTTCAAACATATACCATTTCCATGACTGGAGGGCTTGGATTGAGCCAAACCAGTTCTGAGCAACATTTTTAGAACACATCTCTAACAATGTGGGGATTGCCCCAACAACTACTCATTGTTACCAGTCCAAAAAGCACTTTTGAAGCAATTCATCCCCTCAGAGTATCACAGAATATTGTAGCTGCCATGTCCCAGCATCCAGACTAGGATGAGAAAATCAGAGAGGAGGACTGCCCACTGGTATTCAGTCTACCCACTGGAAGAGCACCAACCAATTCACTTGAATTTCAAACACAATCTGACTACTGAGTTAAACCTCATTGTAGCACTCCAGCTGGGGGTTATGTGGCTGCAATACCTCCAACATTCCATGTTAGAACCATCTGCCCAGCAGAGTTGACCAGATGGATCTTAAAGGAGCTTTACAGGGATTTTACCCTTGTGCTGCCCAAATCCTACCTAAACTACATTACAAGGGGTTCTAGTAACACCAGAGGAACTCAGGTGTTACATTTCTGTTTTTGTTTCTTGTCTGACACCTATTTCTGTTTTGATTTACATGGCTCAGCTAATGAAAGGTTCCTGGTAGCCAAATGAGGGAGGTGTTACTCAGCAAAGGCCACACCTCTCTCCTATCAATGAACATTTTAGAATATAACATGCATAACATACTCAAACCCAGACTCATTTACTTTGTGTTCTTTTGATGTCAGTTATTTCTAATATTTTCAAGCCCAATTGCTCAGCATAAGAATGCTTAGTTCAAGTACATGTGAATTATACTAGCAATAATATCCTTTAGATTGGCCAGTATTGGGCTGTAATGGACCACCTAGAGGGTATAATAAGGCCTGATGCCACATGCAGAGGACCATATAGCCCCTGGAAGGTCTTGTGTAGCCCATACCATCCACCCTGGAGGGTATTATTGCACTTGTGAAATGTGTTACATATATAATTTTCATGTTAAACTTAGAAGAAATTAGAAAAAATAAATGCAAATGAGCTTGAAGTTTATTTTTGTAAAGTTGTCCCTTTACTGGTATTTGCCAGGAGTCACTTTCTTCCACAGACTTTCCTTGCAGTATAGTATCTGTGTTTAACCCCTGCCCCTGCTTGTACAACTGTCATTCCCCCACCTCACTGGTGCTCCATTTCTCCCCATTTTTACAGCTGCGAGGGCAGAGCTCCACAGATATTTGGCTATCACTGTAGGAGAACAGTGAGTCGGCTCCAGAACATGACCCTGTGTTCTCCTACAGTGATGTGGCAATGTCAGGACAGCACTGCTGCCACAGGTGCTCTCCTCCACAATGAAGTTCCCCTCTGCAGCATGGTCACCCCCCTCCACACGATGCAATTCTTCATGACTGCACATCCAGTAGAACTGTGCATGAGCGAGTATCTTGCATGCACAGTTTCACCTCCACCACCATCTTGTGGGTGGCAAACAAACCACCACTGCTCCACCACTGCTTCAGTGCTCTGTTGTCACCACCGCTACTCAATGACCCACCATTGCTCTAAGGGCCATGCTGCTGCAGCTCTGCCAATCAGTCAGATAAGAGCTCACCATAGCCGTATCGGCTCTGCCCACAGTTTGTTATTAAAAGTGTTTACTATGGATGGGAACAACATTCATTGTGCACAATTGAGCAGGGAGAGCACAGTCAGGATTATTGTTGGAATGCAACACCATCAGGCGTGGTGGCAACAGATTTTTGTGCGGTACCTGTGGTACTGATAAGGTGACTTTTAATCATTTAAAAAAAAACTGTGAAGATTGTTATTTTCTTTTCTTTTGGTGAGTGGATGTACAGCTACAGCAAGCCAAGGAGAAAGTTGAAACTGCGGGTGTGATTAGTTCTCACCACACACCTGTGCTGGTGCTATGAATTTAAAAAGAAAAACTGTTCTTTTTTTGTGCTTGCGGGAAACAAGTGGTAAAAGTGGCACAATGTGTATAAAAGTGGCAGAAGTTGTGATTTTGTTTTGTGTGTTCTCCTCCATTTGTACAGGCAGTTGGTGAGGTCTCATCTGGAGTACTGCATGCAGTTCTGGAGACCTCATCTCTGAAAGGATATTGGCAAGGTGGAGGCAGTTCAGAGAAGGGCAACGAAAATGGTGCAGGTGCTACACCAGAAACCACATGAGGAGAGATTGAGGGAACTCAAAATGTATACACTGGAGGAAAGCAGGGAGAGGGGGATATGATAGAGACATTCAAATACCTCAAGGGTATCAATAGAGTTCAGATTCAGATTCAGATTCTTTATTCTGTATGTATAAAATTTATCATCATCACATACAATACATTTGTGTAATCACACAGTTTGAAACAACATACAATTAAATACATTAGATTAGAAAATCACTAGATAAAAGGTAATTTAAAAGATTTGTACCACAATGCTTCTTTTTAACTGAGCCACCAGTAATACTATAAAGTGCATATTTGGTAAAATATGCCATGGCAAAAATATGACTTGCTTTGTCACAATAAAGCATACACTCAATATAATTCTTCTCACTATTAGCTCTTAAATTCTCCCATATCGGATACAACCGTTTTAATCGTATTTTAGCCAATTGAGAGCATTCTAAAATCAAGTGCTTGCTTGTGACAGTAAGTACTGAATTACAGCTGCAAGTACAGTTTAATAAATCAAAATGGATTCTCTCCCATATCCTACTTTCAACAGACTCAGTCTAAATTTACTGTAAGCATTCCTCTGGATACTATCTTCACAGAGTGATAAGTATTTTTCTTCTTTGAATATTTGTTTATTCTCTACATAGAACATGCAAAATGACAGTTACCACAGCTTACTTACCTCATTCTAGAAGAAATTATCTGTCAGTCTTTGCTTAGCTGCTTTGACATAATGTTTTTTTTTTATTTATATTAACTTGTTAGTCCCAAATTTGTAAAAGACCTAACCTAACCATATATTGGTTCAGTCTGAAGAACCAACCACTGGCCCATACTCTTCCTTTACTTTCTAACCAACATTTGGTCAGTCAGTAGAGTTCAAGAGGGCAGCATCTTTCAGAAAAGAAGATGTGCAAGAACAGGGGGTCACAATATGAGGCTGGAGGTGGGAAGAATCAGGGGCAACATGAGGATGTACCTTTTCACAGAAAGGGTGGTGGATGCATGTAACAGCCTCCCTGAAAATGTTGTGGAAGCAACAATGGCAGGCAAATTCAAGAATGCATGGGACAGGCAGAAGGCAACCCTAGGGGTGGGAAGGAGGAGGCAGGCTGCAGATCAAGTAGCATCTGCAGTTTATACAGTAGGTATGGAAATGGGGATATCCTGTGAACATTGAGACCATGATTGAGTGACTGCAAAAGTGGCGACTCAGTCATGGCGCCTGTGTTCTGGGCTACCTGGTAGGGTAGCGACAGAATATCTCAGTGGGTGAGAGAGGGCAACGGGAAGTACATGCGCCTGATGGGGGGAACCACACCATGCAAGGGGCGGAAGGGGAGAGAGGATATATGTGGGAGGTAGTGTGGCAATTGGCCGCCAAGCTGGCCGTGTGGCATGGTGGTGAGGGTGGCTTGCTGGGGTTGGGAGGGTTCCAGATTCGGTTCTGGGGTGGGCGTCATTTTTTGCATTGTGGCTGAGTTTTTTTTTTCAGTTTTACACCCCCCCCTCAACATGCACCCCCCTGGAGTTGAGACTCTTTAGTTAGGTGGGTGCAGGGGTCTTTGCATACATTACAGTCCTGTAGCCGCATTTGGAGTCACCATGAATGTACATTGCCGTCATTTATTTTTGGCGATGTACACTCGCCCAAACAGCGATCACCATTCGGTGACAGCCATTTTGACATTGAACCGAAATGGGTAGAGTAGGTGGGCCAGGCGGTCCTTATCTGCCATACGATTCTATGTTTCTATGTTTCTCCCTCACTAAAGTAAGAAAAAAATGGCTGTTATTAGGATGCTTCAAATTAGGGCCACAATGATTTCTCTTGTGCCGTGTTGCACATTTGGCTGGTGCTAGTTTTTCCCAATTTCTGTTGGCACATTAATGCACCCCTTGTCAGGGGTCTCAGTCAATCAAAGGCCAAGAAAATGTCAACCCATTTTCTAAGTCACAGCTACTGGAGTTGATGTGTTCTGATGGAGCATAAGGACCATATACCCACATGGAAGGCTTCTTAAAGTCAATAGAGCAACCTCTTTTATATCTCATACTATTTATAGTACTCCACAGTCCAAACCAATGGGATATTCCCCATCCATCCTATAGGTTGATGCATGATCCAATCAAATTTGAGCTGGCCATGGGCCAACCCCCTTGTCTCATCCTAATAGCTCCAGTTTACTTTTTGCATCTAGAGAGGTTGGTCATGATCCAAGCTGCTCCCAACAATCACTAACTTACAACTCATTTATTTCAGGTACAGCAACTTTAAAATCACTATTACTAACAATACATGGTAGCCAGACAGAGGGTATTTATGCTAACAAAGGCAACTACTGCCATTTATATATAAAAATATTATTATTAAAGGTTGGATCTATAAAATGTTGAGGAACTAGACTTTGATATAATAACTAAATCCATTTAGGTGAATCCTAGTGTGATAAAGGAGCACCACCTAAAGAAGGAAAAGAATTTGGGGCAGGGACTCCTCCAGTACCATTCCCTTCTCCATGAGAGGCCCACATCAGCTGCCAAAAATACTCTCAGCTATATTCTGTACCTTCCAGGGGCTTATGCAAACCCCTCCAGGAGTGGCACTACACCCCTGGTTTTACAGTATGTGGGCAGAGTCTGCATGTGCAGTCCCTCCAGGAGCATCTGCACACTGCAGCAAAAAATAAGGGAGCATTCACAATGCATAGGGTCACGGTGCTTGGGGATCTACAGTGGCTCTCTTCAGCCACATTGACCCTTCAGAAAATATTTTTTGTGCTACTTCTGCCTGTTACCTCGCATCTACATGGGTCCAGCATTGCTCAAGCTGCTGCCTTTTTTCCTGCTTGTGGGACTGTTTGTTTCTCTGTCCTCCTGGTGCCAAGGAAATAACTGCTTTGCCTCCCAAGTGACCCTCTGCCATTTTCAAGAAGGGTCTCTTCAGGCTCAAGACCCCGCCAGCCCTCAGCTTTAAAGCAAGTCTTTGTCTCAGTGGGCACAGCAGGAGAGCAACTTCTCCACCCACCGAGACTCTCTGCAGCCATACTGCCTGAGTTCCTTCCTCCTTGGTGCTCCCGGCAGCCACAAAAGTCTCACGAGACTCAGGACTTCAGTGGCTCAAATGCAACACTTGCAAGTCTCAGGGGGAAAATCCCATGAAACTACAGCAGCCATCTTGCCTGGTACCCAGCCTGTACAAGGAATAGGCTGTCCCAAATCTCACCTTAATATCACAAGATTTCAGCGGCCTTCTTACCTGGGGAGCCAAAACCATGTGCCTCATAGGATTCAATAGGAATTTTAAAACAGAAGACTCCTACCATCTGTGAGCAATAATTGCCCAGTGAATCGATCTGGACTAGTGCACTCACTGCAAGCTCCCTGGAAACACATCCACGCTTCCCCATCATCCATTAAAGGGACAATCCAATTTAAAAAAAGGAGGGATAAGAATTGGTACTGGTCTTTAAATAGACATACATAATGGAGAGTCCATACCTCATACAGTTTTTTCTGTCTGAATGCCATAGATCAACAACAAAAAAAAAAAAGAACCATGAGAAAGTGCAGAGAATGCAGAATCATCTTTCCAGAGGCAGATGAGGGGGACACTACCTGTGCAGTCTGCACCATAATGGAGAACAGGGGCTCCAGGAGTATGGAAGAGCAAAGCTCAGATAGGGGCAGCCCCCCTTCTTCGATGGCCCCCCTGGCTCTGGATGCAAGTTAAGCACAGCTCCTTTTTCAGCTGTTTGAAACTCTTAAGGCCAGCCATCTGGTACCAATCTCATGGAAAATCCCTCAGGATACAGCAGGGGCGAACCCCCACACAAAAGAAGCAGAGAAGACATGGACAGCACCACCACTGAAACTCTGACTGAGCCCGAGGAGGAAATTCTAGACAAATCAAAGAGGATGTGTCACAAAGAGAAAATTGAAGAAGTGATCAGGATGGTTAGAGCGGCACTTCAAATCATGGAGGAGCCCGAGCTACCCTCTATATCAGAGGACCCGCTGTTATCACTGGGCCAATCAGAAAAGAAAATCCACTTCCCATCCTTTAAAATTATCAGAACTATTCTCACTAAGGAGTACGGCACTCCAGAGCCAACCAGATTACTGGAGAAGAATATGGTCAACTGTTGGTACCGCCTTTCCGAGTCAAGGAGAGAGGCGTGGGGAAAAGCATCAAAGGTAGACCAACCAGTACCCAAGCTTTCAAAATGCACAACAATACCTATGGAAAGCATTGCAGCATTGAAGTAGCCGATGGACAAAAAGACAGAGGCGCACCTAAGAAAAATACATGAGGTATGTGAGATGTTATGCTCCGCAGATACCACAATCTGGTTCACAAGCAGAGCACTTCTCCAATGGATGGAACACCTAATCAAATCCTTTCCAGAAGACTCTCCACAAGCAGACATGGCAGAATGTGCTCTACAGTCCATCAAATATATCATGGATACATTCTCGGACATACTGATACTTGGATCCAAATGGCAAAACTGACAAACAGTCCCAGGTATGCACTCTGGCTGAAACTATGGCAGGCGGACAATGAGACGAAGAGTGCCTTAATGAAATTACCCTTCAAGGAAGTAAACCTATTTGGTGAGTGGCTCACTCCCTACCTAAAAGACAGATCGGGGGGAAACAAGCTCAAGGAGACAAAGATGTATACCTACCCTCGGACAAGCCCTTTTGTCAAAAGTCCAAGCCCTTTAAGTCCCAATCGCAACATTACAACCCACAAAACTCTAGACAATGGAACCAGAGGCCCAAGTTCCAACATAAGGCATATGGGAACAAGACAAGAAACAACTCTAACAAGTATTATGGCAAAGGGGGTTACAAACCCAACTTTAAGAATCAAGGAAAGAAGCAATGAAGATATGAGGGCCCAAGCAAATCCCCCCCCAAATGCATCGAGAATATAGGGATTTGCTTCCCAGTGGGCCCACATGGTGTCTGACAAATGAGTGAGGGAGGTCAATATGATGGGGTATGCCATTGAACTCAAAAACAAATCAATACCACACAGCACATTTACGTCACCTACACCAAAATGTCCCAAGATAAATCAAGCCATAGACCTGGCAGTAAAAGACATGTTACAAAATAAGGCTATTTTTCTAGTCCCAAGGGAGGAAAGAAATACCAGAGTCAACTCCTTGTTCTCTGTGGTACCAAAAAAGATGGCATGCATGTGTCCAGTTCTGGACCTATAGTACTTGAACAAATTCATGGTGTACAAGAAATTAAAAATGGAAACCCTTCGCTCCACCCTACTAGCAATTCAACCAGAAGACTACCTCACATCCATAGACCTGAAAGATGCTTAACTACACATTCCAATATGTCAGGCACACCAGAAATCCCTCTGGATCATCATAAAGGGGGAGAACTACCAATACACCTGCCTGCCCTTTGGTCTGGCATCAGCCCTCGGGTATTTACCAAGACCATAGTCATCCTGACAGCCCACCTGCACTGGAAAGGAGTACATGTCATTCTATACCTGGACAACTGGTTACTCTGAGCACGAACAGTGGAACAGGCACAACACAACACAGCCCTGGCTGTGCAGTGCCTTCAGGAACACGGATGGGTCATCAGTTGGGAAAGAGCCAACAAACCCCATCACGGTCCCTTTCTCACCTGGGGGAGAGGATAGACACACAAAACAATCGAGTAACCCCTACAGAGGACAAGGTAAACAACATCTGTCTGCAAGTCAACAGGATCATACAAAGACCAAACAGGACAGTATGGGATTATCTCCAAATACTGGGGTTTATGGCCACAACAATAGACATGGGCCCATGGGCCAGACTACACATATGACTACTCCAAAGATATCTGATAGAGACATGGGTCAGACATCCCAGAATGTTCAGTTTTGGGCAACGCCCCCCCTACCAAGATAGTAACCTGACTACGATGGTGGAAGTCCAAGGCGAATCTGAGGCAAGGCCAAACCTTGTCCCAGCCAAGCACAGCTACTATCACCACAGATGTGAGTCTGACTGGCTGGGGGACAACATACAAGAATCATGTCACAACGGGGCTATAGTCTCCGAAGGAGTCAATAGTACCAATAAATGTCCTGGAGATGAGGGCAGCATTTCTCGCACTGAAATTCTTCCAACCATTAATCACCAAGCAGGCAATACCCGGTGAGATGCAGCAATCAGGTGATGGTGGCATACCTGAACAAGCAGAGAGGTACATGCAGCAAGGCCATGATATCAGAATCCTTGAAAATGCTACATTAGGCAAAGTGACACCTGATGTCAATCACATCAATATATTTAGCAGGAAAAGCCAACACAGAAGTGGATTGGCTAAGCAGGGTTACTCTAAATCAAACTGAATGAAAACTCAGTGAAAGAGCATTCCAGAGCATTCAACACAGGTGAGGGCCACTTCAGATAGACCTCATGGCCAAAAGGGACCATACTCAGTTACCAAAATTCCACTCCAGATTCGAAGTCCCAAGAGCGCAGGAAGTGGACACCCTATCAGCGTGATGGAGGTTCCTCAGGGCATACGGGTTCCCACCAATCACAATGATACACAAATTTCTCCACAAGATTCAAGTCACAGGAGCAACAGTGGTGATGGTAGCACTGGACTGGCCCAGGAGACACTGGTACTCCCTAATACAAGCAATGACAATAGACTCACCTATGCCTCTACCAGAGTGGCTTTATATACTGAGCCAAGTCCCAGTCCTCCACCCAAATCCCTCATGGCTCAAACTGACAGCCTGGCTACTGAGAGAGAAAGACTTCTGAAGCTGGGCTACCATTCCAGAGTGGTGGACTGACTTATGCAGTCTCAGAGACAATCTACCAGCATAACATACCACAGACAAAGTCAAATTTTCAGTAAATGGTGCATAGAGAAAGGAACTTCACCCTCAGTGGTGGGACTCCCACAGATTTATGATTTTCTAAATGATAGAGTGAGTAAAGGCCTTAGCCCCTCTTCAGTCAAAGTACAAGCATCGGCAATATCACCCATCAGGGCCCATTACCAGGGATAGGCCCCATCAGGACAAATCCAGATGTAATTAGACTTCTAAGAGTGGTTACAATATCTATGCCAAGGGTCAGACTGAGGTGCACCCCATGGCAACTAAACATTGTGCTAGAAGCTGTTCAGGGGCCACTGTTCCAACAGGACTAAATTGAAAACTGCACTTTAAGTAGCAATATGCTCAGCTAGAAGAACAGGGGAACTCCAGGCCCTATCCTGTAGGGAACCATTCCTAACATTTCACAATGACAGAGTCACCCTGAGAACAGTACCTTCCTTCATCCGAAAGGTGGCTACTCCATTTCACTTAGAACAGGAAGTCCATCTGCCAGTCTTACAGGCAGGACCGGATAGCACAACAGGGATTCCAGACCCACTGGACATTGGCCAGCAGCTGAGGACATACCTCGTGAAGATCAATGACACCTGCAGATCAGACAGGCTGTTTGTCTTAACCACAGGGAAAAAAGCTGGTCAGGCAGTCTCAAAGGACACCATAGCCAGATGACTAAGATGTATCATAGGCAAATTATACAAGGAGGTAGGACAGGAACCACCTGCCGGCATCACGGCACATTCCACCAGAGCAGTGGCTACATCTTGGGCAGAGAAAGGCCATGTATCAATAGCCGATATTTGCTCGGTAGCCACATGGTCATCAATCCATACCTTTACCAGGCAATACCACATGGATGTGGCATCCACAGACTGAGCTTCTTTTGGTAGGGCAGTGTTAAAAGGGGGAACCCACCTGTGATAGCACAATATGACTTACCCCATCTAAATAAATGATGACTACACTGCTTCAAAGGTCCCATTGGTTTGGACTGCAGAGTACCATAAAGGGTAAGAGATATAATGGTATCTATCACCTGGTAAAGGTGATTATTTGAGTACCCTTTATAGTACTCTGCAGCCACACCCAAGATGGCAGATTGTCAACATGGGGGAGATGAATCCTATAGGCAGTTGTCAGAAACCTATAGGGCCTGACATAAAGGATCTGAGTACATTTATGTCTGATAACAATGTCTGATATCAAGTCTCATTACTTATAAATGTGCATACGACTAAGTCAATATGTTGTTTCTCCGAACCTAGTAATAAAGAGTAACCAACATTTTCTGTACTACAGAGTGAAGTGTCATTATGTGAAATTAACATAAGTTACATGCTGGCTACCAGGTATCAACTAGAGAGGATTACCTATTCGCTTGTAATTTTTTTATTGTTTCTCTCTATTTATTCTTTTTCTTTTTTTTGTTTCTCCCTCTCTCCCTGGCCGGCCACTCCTTCGGGTCACCTAGAACCCCAGCCGACACTCCGCACCTGCTGCCAACCACCACCACCCCACTCCAAGCAGACCTCTAAAGTAGTAGGTAAGGCTAGGGGGGTGTTAGGGTGTATTAGTAGGGGTATCACAAGTCATAAGAGGGAGGTAATAATCCCTCTTTACAAGACACTGGTTAGGCCCCATCTGGGAGTACTGCGTGCAGTATTGGAGGCCACACCTTCACAAGGACATTAACCAAATTGAGGCAGTCCAGAGAAGGGCAACCAAAATGGTGCAGGGACTGCATCAGAAGGCATATGAGGACAGATTAACAGAGCTCAATATGTATACCCTTGAGCAAAGGAGGGAGAGAGGTGATATGATCGAGGCATTCAAACACCTTAAGGGCATTAACAAGGTGAAAGAGTCTAACATGTTTAAATGTAAGAAAAATAGCAGGACAAGAGGACACAGCATGAAATTAGAGGGGGGCCGATTAAGGGGGAATGTGAGGAAATTATTTTTCACAGAAAGGGTGGTGGATGCATGGAATGACTTTACCACAAGAAGTGGTGGCTATGAATACAGTGCAGGGCTTCAAACAGGCATGGGATAGGCATAAGGGAGCAATACAAATGGCTATGAATAGATAGGCCACTGACAGAGCAAAGGCCAATGGCACATTTATAAGATAGAAAAAGAAATGGGCAGACTGGATGGGCCTTGCGGTCCTTATCTGCCGTCAACTTCTATGTTTCTATGTTTCTATGTCAGCCCCCTGGGTAATCTGACGTATCCCTTAGCAGGAAAGATCCCCCTTCTCCAAGGGGGAAGGTGCTGGTGAGGGCCGGCCAGCACTACTTACTCAGTCTGGGTGCTGCTGGGGTGGACTGGGCTTGTCCTGGGCTTTGCAGTGGCAAGGGACTGGCAACCATCATCCGGTCGACCATGGAGTCATTTTCCTGTTTTCCCTTGGTAACGCAATGTCCGGGATGTCAACGCTATGCAGTGGGATCTGATGGGCTACCATGCCTCTGGCCTCCACCAGAGGTTAGCAAACAGTGGTCCGTGCATCCCCCCATCCCCCGGGAGATGGCAAGCCATTAAGGATGCTCAATCCATCTCCCCCACACCTGGCCCTCCGACACCCAGGTCCATTCCTGAACCTGGGTCATCGGCGACTAAAGCAGACATCCAACCAATGCACTGGTGGGCCGGCGGTTTCTTCTTTTTCTTATTGCTAAGGAAGTATCATACTGGAATTACTAGGATGAGTTTGATATATAATGAAAGGCAGAAACTCAGTATCCTGACTGCCGGGACACCGAGTCCACAAGACAGAAATTTCAGAGCCTGCAAGTTACAACAGCCCAATACCACAATAGTGGAAAATGAACTGTTGTAGCAAAAACAAACTGCTCCACTGGAACAAGCAGTGTAAAATACATGTAATGTGGGGGTGCTTTACCCCCCATTCCCCCTGAAAATAAATATAATCATCTCTGAGGTTGCACCAAATTCAAGAAAAAAAATATTTCAGATGCCCACTTTTAGTCTGCCGGTGCGACCGCAGAGATTCTGCTTCTTCACCTATCTATAGTGGGAAGCTGTGAGATTCAAACCCTATCCATACAATCCTGCCAAATATCAGCCCACTACCCTAAATGAACCTAGCTGCTGGAACACACTCCACCTGTAAACTTTATAGTTTCATGCGGCACGTGGTTATCCAAATAGTGCATGAGCAGTCCCAAAAGATACTCTGATACAGCATTAGACTGTCACCCACCAAACTACTTCTGCTGCAAGGGGGACTGCTCATGGAACTCCAGCAATCCCAACACTTACTGTCAGGACCACAGGTTGAGATGCCGGACATCGGGATGCTGCATCTGTAGGGCTTATGTACTTGGTATGGTAAGTGTCAGGATACGGAGTTTCATGATTTTAAATGGATACTGGTGAGACAAGGGTGATGGCCCATGGCCAGCTCAAATTTGATTGGATCATGCATCAACCTATAGGATGAACAGGGAATATCTCATTGGTTTTTATTACAGAGTACTATAAAGGGTACTCAAATAATTGCCTTTACCAGGTGAGTAAATACCATTGTACTTTAGTATTCTCTGGCTGTCCCAATCTCTCTACACTGCTTTGGAACTGGGAAGAAGATGACTAGTATAATTATACTGCCACAATCCTGATCGACTGCATCACCCATGGTGGAGGTGGATGGAAACATAAAACTGCTTCAAGCAGCATCACTGAGCCAGGGCTTACATTGCTAGATCTTGACCAGTCCTGACAAGAGTATCACTGCAAAAGCCAGCCATAATGCGACAGCAATATTGTTATCAAGGGTTGTTTCTGTCTACTAGTGACAGGAAGGAAGCCTTGTTTTGTTTCATTCTAAATGATATTCTTAGAAACTGAATGTTTTAATAAATGAAAAAACAGGCTCATCATCATTGCCACCATGCTCAGAATAATATGAATCCAGTAAAACAGAATTCTGATCCAATTATTCATTTCAATAGATTGCGTTTTCAAGAGAATATGCAAATTAAGTCTTTCCTTAAAGGGGAGTAAAACCCATGAAAGACACAATGACCTTTCAAAGATTCTGAAGATGGCTACTAAAATAGAAAGCAAAGTAATATTTTATGTCAAGAACAGAATGTGTATAAGAAGGTTTATTGTTTGAGTTTGCAGGACAGTATATTTTACTCTTTGACCTGTTCAGCTTCTTGTCAACTTTAGGCATGCTAGAAATGTCAAAAAGACCTGATTACTCCTCATGTAATAACAGATTGCATACTGGTGGGAGGAATGACTCACCTTTTTCTTAGAAAATACAGGAAACTGAAAGATTTTCTTTACAAAATATACCCGAAGAAAATCTTATTAGGAAGTGATGTTATTCTGTGTAATACATTTAAAAGGCTCTAAGCTCTACCTTTTATCATAAAATAATGAAAAGGAAAAATACTTAATTGGAGAAGAACCTTTTGTTCTGGTTGAAATTGCTTTGAAAGCCCTGTGGTATTGGCTCTTTCATGTAATCCTATTTCTGCCAATAAGATGCTGCATAGCCTACTTCCATCCTAAACTCCCTAGTACATACCATAGTATGTTATAAATAATGTATGATGTATATAGAAATACTCATGGTTTTCATTTATGTACGGCATACACCAAACTATATAAGTAACATAACTTATTGATTTATTTAAATTATTACTTTAATTTACATACATAGATTTCTTTACCATGACTCCATAAAAAAATAAAGCCATCTGAAGAAATGAATATCTATTGTAAAGCTTCCCACAGATACCATAGAGATAAGGACACCACTACCTCGCACCACCACAAGGCTCCAATAAGTGTCTGCAATGGCTCCTTGGTGCATTTTGTGCTCACTAGTGGGGGGGAGAGATCATATCTAGAAAAAAAGAATAATCCTTATTATAAAAAGGGTCTGAGAAATGGAGCTTTCTGATTGGCTGCAAACTTTCTAACAGCCTTATGTTAATCTTTTATTAACATACATGTACAAGCTTAACCATATGCTGAACAAGGTTTAACACTGTTTAAAAACATGTTTTATTATAATAGCAATGAGGCACTCCCAGGGATTATGTTAATGGTCAGTTAATCACCCTCTAAGGGCATGTGGCCCTCGGCTACACCTCGTGCCACAGTACACCCCTAGAAGGTGATTAATAGACCACTAACATAACCCTTGGTCATGCCTTATTGCTTAAGTAAGATCTCATCTAGGATACTGTGTACAGTTCTGGAGACCACATCTATGAAAGGACATAAACAGAGTGGAGGTGGTCCAAAGGACAGCAACTAAAATGCCATGCGTCTTCAGCAGAAGACTTACGAGGAGAGACTAATGGAACCCAATATGTACACCCTGGAAGAGAGGAGGGATGGGGTGATATGGTAGACACATAAATACCTAAAGGGGGTAAATAAGGTACAGGATGAGACTATATTTCAAAAGAAAATATATTCAAAAACAAGGGAGGATGATATGAAGCTGAAGGAGGGTATATTCAGGAAATATGTAAGAAGGTGCTTCTTTACAGAAAGAGAGGTGAATGCCTAGAATAGCTTACTGGCTGAGATAGCTGGGAAGAAAACACTGGAAGGGTTCAAGAAAGCTTGGGATAGACACAAGAGAATCTTAGGGGAAAAGAATGAAGGGTGGGAGGAAAAACTGGAGATCAAGTAGGGTCTGAGGGAATATCGTAGGAAGGGTTAAAAGGGCAGATTGAGTGGACCAAGCAGTCCTTATTTGCCAACAAATTCTATGTTTCTATATTAGTGCAGTGCATCTGCCCAGAGAAAGAAATAAGTGGGCCTGGTGACTGGTCAGTACAACCTCCTGGGATGCTGTACTGCTCACCATGCAATGTGACCACCTTTCCTGTAGACACTAAGCAAATGGATGATCACCTTAAATAGTATGCACTGTAACAGGTGAGTCAATAATGAGATTTGGTTTAGCAATATAACTTTATTTTAGAGGGCACACTGAAAAAGAAATGTTTAAAGCAATAGATTACCACAACTGCAGCCAATCTTCTGGTGCCATATGCAGGCTCAGCTTTTACCTTGTGTTTATAGTAGCCACCATTAACAAGACCCTTAGCAGGCATGGCTGAATGGTAATTCTAGCTATTTGCTACTACTGTACATAAACCCAACTTGGCTCAACCTTCTCTTTCTGTGCCCACCCCCACACCACTAGTCACAATACAGAAAACATTATAATGCACCTGTGCTTAAAGCTGCTACCCTCTCCCACCTAGTACTAGGATATTATGAAAGCTCTTGTAATTGCAGTTACTGGGTACCCAGGTTTGAAGCATTGCAGGCTCACTGATGTTGCTACAGGTTGGTTGGCAGTGGTGCACTTTAAACTTAAGTTAGCAATATGCTCAAATATAAATGCAAAACCCAAAGGCCATATCATTGCTAAAAAGAGCAGAGTGATTTCAAAACATGAGGTATTTGTAAGATACAAGCCTGATGTCCAAATGCAAAGAATAAATTCCCAAACAGTTTACTTTCCTTGGAGCAGTGCAAGCTCTTATCTTACTTATGGTTCTCAATAGGATGGCACCTCCCTCGCTCTGCAGGGCCTCTGGACTTCCAGTCTCCACAGTACCTCTTGGTCAGCTGGGCCAGCTCTCTGTTTTCACTTGACTCATTCTGTGGCACTGACTGTCTCTTTCCTACTGGAACTTTGGCTGACTCTCTTGCTCCCTTTCCTCTGTATGCCCAGGATCCACGACGGGTCATCGACAAAATATTTGTCGACGGACCCGACAGCAAAACCGGCAGGTCGACTGCAGTTTGCAGTCAACTGCCAGTTTCCACAACACACTAGTGTTTTCTTCAGGGGGCTTTGCCCCCCAAACCCACATGGGGCTGTGCCCAACACCCCCCCCACTTAGGATTCTCAACTCTGAGTCATAGCAGATTAGGGGGTGCAGCACCCCTTACAGACAGTGCCAGGTTCCAGTGGGTTCCCTACAGTGACATGGTGCTGTTGTCACTGTAGGGGACTCCATTGTCGAAATGTCGACGTCGTGGCTGCATACCGTATGCCCATACTGACCCACACATCATAACTTCTGATCCCTCTGTGCAGTTGCAGCCTGACACCTGATTGTAGTGCCTGCTAAAGGACCCCACAGCAGCCTTTATGTATCTTCTCTCTCTCTCTCTCTCTCTCTCTCTCTCAGTCTTCTCTGCTTTGAACTTGTTACCTTAGTGTCATCTCTCATGCTGGCTAGTATGTGAATGCCAATGCCATGCTTTTCCTCACCAGGAACTAGCAACTTTACCACTGTTCATCTTTCACAAATGCTCATTCTGTAATGGTACAGCAATCCTGCCTCTCTGAGATCTCTGTCACAGATCTGCCCCAGTCATTCAGCTTCTTCTTCACAGCAAATGTCCAGTTCTCATTAACTCTACAGGCTGTGAATCAAGTCCAGACAGTCCTGGAGGTTCACACTCAATAGCTCATTGGCTATTCAAAATGGTATCAGACAGTTATCTAGCATCCCAGAGGCCTCTCCACACTTGCTTCATTTTCTTTTCCTATGTTTGCTGGCAGGCGAGGCCAAGGGTCCCAAGATAGCAGCTGCCATGGGCTTCTGGGGCACTAGCCCCAATGTTCTTTTAAGTGAGGGCTCCTGCCCTTCTTTGTAGCTCCCAACTGCTGGTTCATGTGACACAAGTATGCTCCAGCATCAATTGTCAGCAGGGTGAGGGGTTGGGGGTTCACTTTTGCATCTGCTTCCTGTTTTTGATGTTCGACATGTGGTATGCATGGCATAAGAGGCACTGAAGAAATATTATTTCTGCTGTTCCCCCACAACAGTTCAGGTCTTCAGGGGTGGAGGGAACAATGTGAGATAACCCGCGGTCCAGGCCAGGGGACTGAGAGGTAAGACCCACACTATTGGGAAGAGAGTCGCTCTAAGAAATAATATTCATTCTATGCTTGAAATGGGTAGGGTTTTGTTATGTGCCTAATTTAAATAAATATATAAGTTTGCATGCTATTTTTATACTTCTCAGCTAAGTAGCTGGGCAAATCGTAATGCTGCAAAAGGGAGTCTGGTCAGTTCACTACCCTTGCTTATTCATGCATTGTTTTGT
Source organism: Neoceratodus forsteri (assembly GCA_016271365.2). Taxonomy (NCBI): domain Eukaryota; kingdom Metazoa; phylum Chordata; order Ceratodontiformes; family Ceratodontidae; genus Neoceratodus; species Neoceratodus forsteri. Next base: position 935,005,303 of record CM028131.1, read on the forward strand.
GATAACAAAAAGTGTATATTTTTATTTAAGAACTTTTTGTTGGAAAGGTATTTTAAAATTTATTTTTTTCTTTAGTCCATCTTGAGAAACTTAATGTTTTAAATGCATTTAGCTTTACAGGGGAAATGCAGAGTAAAGATAAGTCAATGCCAAATTTGTATTCGGTGACTGTGACAAAACTGAACACATACCTTCGCTTCAAACCAATCAAACCTTTGGGCCACTTTGGACCACTTTGACCTTCAGCCAAATACCAAGGACAGTTCTATGGCCACCCCTTTCCCTACCCCTGTGACTTTCTACCCTTCTTCCCCCTTCCCAGATATTTTTATAAACAATTTATGTCTCCTGGAACTGTGCCAAATGCTGACTGAAGGAATGGGGAAGAGTGGAAGAGATTGGCATTGACTGAAGTGCATGAGAGGCGATGGAGTGGTGTCTCTCACCCCTATTTTTAGCCAGTTAGGCCACCATACCAAGGACCTAAACTGTCTTTGGCCTATGTGACAAAGCTAAGGGGATCCAAACTGAAGTTGAACTGAAGTTGACATTTTTTAAATTAGCTCACCTATATTGGAAGATGATACACCAAGAAGCCAGGAATCTTTGTCACACATACATTCAGTGTAGTGCAACAGTGGCTTGCACAACAGATAGGAAGATCTTAGGGGAAACAGAGGACAGTAAGTTGAAGTCAGGAAGGCAATGTGCTAAAACAGTCAAAAGTGCAAATGCACTGTAGGGCATTAGGAACAGGCAAGGAGGTGATCAAGGGGAAAGAGCATCCCTATGACTTGCACATCATCTTTATATCATCCCAAAGTCTTTGCTTAGTTCAGGACACCACAGAACAAAAAGGGTATTAAAGAGATTGAGAGGGTCTAGCAAAGGGGCACTAAGCTGATAACCTCAGAATCACCACAGAATCCCAAAGGAAGCAGCCCCCCAAGGGTCTGTGAGGGCTTAGGATGCCCTCCCCCACCACTCGAAACCGCAGAATCACCACAGAATCCCAAAGGAAGCAGCCCCCCGAGGGTCCGTGAGGGCTTAGGACACCTTCCCCCACCCCCCGAAACCGCAGGTATGACGGAATTTCCGATAGCACTGAGCTGTGCTTACCCTGCTGTGCTCAAGCTCTGAAAGGACTCTAAAGGAAAAAGGACTCAAATTTGGCGCCTTTTTTTCTAAAAGCAGTACCTTTAAATAAGCAAATTAATATTCCTAACACTAATGCGGATAGTTTTTTTTTTGCTTTGTATTTTGCCTGTTTTGTATGCCTGCAAGTTTAAAGTAAGCAAATTACGACCGATAGCTGCACCTTTAATTTGGGAGCTGTAGCACAAGTCGGAACATTTCTCAGCACTGTATTTCAGCTCATTTCCGAATTTAGCCCTGCATTCTACAAATGTGTAGCTTTTTTTTCCTCGCATAGCCCTGTATCTCAACTCTAGTAAGAAATTAGCATAGTGTGTTACAGTGAGTAAAAGAACTACTGCAGGCTTCTCCCCCCCATCCCCCCCCCATACAGCCCCTTCTTTAGAAACCTACCTGTATTTAACATCGTCCTGTTTCTGCTCTCCTTCCTCAGAATCACCGCAGAATCCCAAAGGAAGCAGCCCCCCGAAGGTCCATGAGGGCTTAGGATGCCCTTCCCCACCCCCCGGAACCGCAGGTACGAAGGAATTTCCGATAGCACAGAGCTGTGTTTATCCTGCTGTGCTCAAGCTCTGAAAGGACTCGGCCCTGCCGTCACTGCGCTCCGGCTCCCCACCGCCTCCACCACCACCCTTGGTCGTCACTCTATTTTATAGCTAGTGACACATGACCATCAAAAACCAATCAGTCCACTTTTCCATCTGCAAGCTATCAAATCCCACCACTAGTGGCCACTGCAATTAACAATCCTCCAAACTTGTAAGCTTCCTAGCTCCACCACCAGAGGCCACTGTAAATTTTCCCAAAAAAAAAAAGGTATTGACCATGCCACTCTCTGCCTTATTCGTTCTTGCTCTACACTCTTGCATGCTATTTCACTCCTTCCCCTCGCGCTCTGATATCACCACCCCACCTCATTCTCCTTACACCTCACCCTCCCTCCCCCTGTGAACCCCCTCACCCCAGCACATCACCTCAACCCAAATCTTCGATCACTCTCCCCCTTGTATCAAATACACCCTTTCTCCCCCCAACCCTCCAAACCATTCACCCTTCCCTGCTCCACTCACACATGCTAAACCTAGAGGCATTTCTCCGGTGCCTAAACTTGCGAGCTCCACCCACAAGGCACACTCATAGCAGACGCAAGATGCACACCCACCTCTCCCTACCCCTGCTACTGCTACTCCTGGCAGGGGATATTCATCCAAACCCAGGCCCCACATCAACAAAAGTTCCCCTAGCGTCATCTGCCCCCCAACTCACTTTCTCACCAAATTCGCTCCCAAAGGGCATCTGCATATTCCACATTAACATCAGGAGCCTTCTCCCCAAACTCGACACCCTCTCTGTCTGGTCAGTACAATACAAACTGGACATACTCTGTATCACAGAGACCTGGATCTCGGCAAAATCTCTAACCTCTCACTACTGTACCAATTACATCTTGTTCCGCCAGGACCGTATGCGACGTGGAGGGGTAGCACTGTATATCAGACACTCCATTAAATGCACTGTTATTTTCAAAGAATCACGCCCGTCCTCCCATGAATCCTTAGTTGCTCACCTATCCTTCCCCTCATCCACCCCTCTTTACATAAGTGTTCTATATACCCCTCCAAAGCCTTCACCCGACTCCCTCATCCCAGTCTTCTCCTCCATTTCTTCAACCACCTCAAATGACGAACTCATTCTATTAGGCGACTTCAACCTAAACTGGCTCTCCCCCTCCACAAAACCAGCAGCTCTGAGGATCGAAGCCCTAAATCTCACCCAGCTAATCCAGAAACTCACCCATCAAAATCACCGCTCACAAAAACACACCCTACTTGACTGGATCCTAACCACCCACCCCCATAGGATCACTGCCTCAGGTATCCTTTCTGATGCCCTTAGCGACCACTGCATAACCTACTGTATCCGTAAAATCAATTCACTCCACTCCGGCCCCAAATTCATTGTAACCCACCCCTTACACCTCCTTGACGAATCCGCCCTTCAACATGACCTGTCAAACACAGACTGGCTCCCTGTCCTTGCCTCACTTGACGTCGACACCGCCCTCTCCCACTTCTGCAGTATCTTCCAAGGCACATGGGACTGCCACGCTCCAGTCAGAAAAGCCAGAGTTAGGAAAAATCACCACCCCTGGATCACTGCCGACCTCATCTCCCTGGTTCAAGTCAGAGATAAGGCCTGGCGGCATTACAAAACCTCTTTTGCATCCAGGGACCTCCTATCCTACAAAAGTCTTAGAAACAACTGCACGAAAGCTATTCGACTATCAAAGGCCCAGTATTTCAAGGCCCAACTTACCGCTCACCAAGCATCCCCGGCACCTTTCTGGAAGGTGATAAACTCTCTTATCAACCCACGCTCCAAGCAAGCTAGCCCCAGCCTAAACATTGATGGCAAAATAGCCTCCGATCCTGCCATAGTCTCTGAACTCTTCAACTCCTTCTTCATCTCCTGCGCCAAGCCTGACACACACCCCCACCCTCCCACACAAACCCCCCACCCTCTCACCACAGCTTCCACTTTCCCCCATTCACACCCCTGGAAGTTTACACTTCCCTCACCTCTCTACACCTGTCAAAATCCAGTCCAGACGGCTTGCATCCCAGCCTGCTCTGCATCTCCGCAGCAGCCATAGTGGCACCTATAACCCACATACTAAATCTCTCGATTGACACAGCCACTGTCCCCTTCGCCTGGAAACTTGCCAAAATCCTACCCCTCCATAAAGGTGGCTACCCCTCCCTCCCAGGAAATTACAGACCCATCTCTCTCCTCCACTCCCTGGCCAAAAGCCAAGAATCCCTCATGCTATCAAAACTGTCTCCTTTCCTCTCCACAAACAGCTCCCTCTCCCCTTTTCAATCAGGGTTCAGAAAATCCCATTCTACCACCACTGCCTTACTACGAGTAACCGACTCCATTTTCTCCACCATGGACGCAAGGCAAACCACTACTGCCATCTTCCTTGACCTAGCTAAAGCCTTTGATTCGGTCTCCACCCTCTATTGCTAGGCAAATTGAGCTCCTTCAGCCTTGCTAAACAGGCCATAAACTGGTTCCATTCTACCTCCAAAATCAGTTAAAACTCAATGCAAAAAAAACTGTCTCTATGGTGTTGTTTCACAAGACAAAAACTCAGCCTCCTGCCTGCCCCCGATCTCCACCTCTGGATGAAATTCCCTAGAGTCTGTACCCACCTTTAAGTACCTGGGAGTCTGGCTGAACACAAACCTCAACTTCTCCACCCACGTCGACGCTGTCTGCACCAAACTCCAGCCCAAACTTGCCATTCTCTACCACCACAAAGACTGCCTCCCCCTCCCTACTCGGAGTGAACTCATACGTAAAACCTTCCTACCGATACTGGACTACGCAGACGTCATTTATGGCACAGCTCCTTCCTCCTCCCTTGCAAAACTCGACGTCCTGCTAAACTCCTTCATGCACTTCGCTACTGCCTCCCCCCCACTCACTCATCACTGCAAACTGTTCACAACTCTATCTCTAATGCAACTCTCACAAAGGCGGACCACCCACAGCACCTCACTCATAGCGAAATATTGGCTCGGCTCCTTTCCCCTCTACCTAGCCTCCCGCCTCTCTCAAGCCAACCCCTCTGGCTACTCACTTCGCCACAGACATGCACATACCTTCCACCTCTCACATCCCCTGTCAGCCTCAGGGCAAGCTGTCTTTTCCTACCGGCTCCCTCTCCTATGGAACAACCTCCATCCCAACCTTCACCTGGCCCCCTCCCTATCAGCCTTCAAACAGCTCCTTAGGCTTCTCCCTCCCACTCCCTGCCACAGCTGCACACCCAAGCCCTCCTTATAGGGTCCTAGCACTACCCTAAATAGCCTCACCAGGTAATAAAAATAAACTCCTTACGCCAGCTTTTACTGCTAAATCACCAAATCACCCCCCCCCCACCAGCACCCTCTCCCCGAAAACTCAATTTTTTCAATAAATCCACTACTGTAAATATGTAAATACACGCACCTGAAATTTAAGGTTATAAATGGTCTAGAAATGAAATGAAGTAATTCTTTTTTCAATCCTGTTGTTCTTTCTAAAGTGCAACCTCTCCACCAAACTCCATGTAAATGTACCATCATGTATCACTCGTCTGTTACTTGATAATCACTGTATTTGTATTTCTCTGTCTACCACCTTGTACTACATGTAGCCGGGTCGCACCTGGAAATGAGCCTCGGCTCAGCGTGCTTTTCCCGGTCACCAATTTTAAAAAAATAAATAAAATAAATAAACCTAAACAGTATGAAAAAATGAAGAGATTACTCAACAAGAACACTCCACTAGTGGCCAACTTTTTGTCAGTTGAATGTAAGTTGAAATGCTACAATGCAGATTAGTTTACACTCAACAGGATAAAATGCTCAGTTTTTCTGCATCATATGCTCTGGTACTGTACACCTTTCCTGCTCATCCCACTGATGAGTCTGTGCTCACTTTTACCAAGGCATTTGCCATTTAAGACCCTAACTAGCCATTTTTTCTGCTCCATTTTGTCACTGAAAACTCTCTTTGGCTATGTTTTCATTTTCTCTGCTGTAAATTACTCATTATTACTCACTACTGTTGTATTTTATGCTTTTCCCCTTTCCAAAGTGTTTTGTTTCCTAATAGAGCCCACTCATTGTTAATCATTTCATTGTCATATTCATATTTCATTTCCAGGATGTAGATGACATTTTTGTTTGTAAGTTATGCTCTGTAAGCTCTTACGGTTGCTCCTGCTGTGTTGATGTTTGCACTACTGTTTCTGTCTGCTATGATGCCACTGTATGTTCAGCTCCCTTTCTGTGTATTGTTCCAATTGTGTTTTTATCATTATTGTGCTGATTATGTAAGTTCTGTAATTCTGCCAGGTTGTGCCTAAAAACTGATATATAAATGCCTAATGTCTCTTACCTGGTATCAAAAGCAAATAAAATAAATAAATATCAGAATTAACTCTCAAATAGCATTCGACTGCAACATGTCCTTATCAAAAAATGCTTCCAAATTTAAGTTTATATGTGTATTACATCAACAAATGGTAAAGGAAAACTACACCTTCATAGCTTGTAAATTTTATTTGCATCAATGTCAACAGACAAGGCTTTTGCTGTAGCTGTTAGGGATATGTGTTTGCCTTAGCTTGTTTTCACTGTGAAAATTAGTTCACTGTGACTATCCAGGGGTATCCATTTTATGACTGTTGAATTCTCACTATTCATGAGAACTGTGTTAGCATATGAGAACATGATGTTGCATCACACATTTATACCATGCATCTCTATACCAAAAGTATAAATATTCTGGAAACACTCTCCAGAAACACATAAATTGAATGTATTTTAAAGGGAAAAACCAAGCAATATAAGTCAGACAGTTTGTAAAGTTAACTGAAAGTAAATATGGTATTTCACACCTTGATGCAACTTGTTTTGTTGAACTTCAATTAAACATATATGCATACTATGCAGTGTAAAGGGTGCTGACACACCATGTGCTATGTGCTAATCCAGCTGTCAGAGACAATGAGAATTCAAGATCCAGAGATTGGAGACCCCCATGATAGTTACAGGGATAGTATGAACAGTGAAAACAAACTAAAGAAATCACAAATATCCCTAACAGCTACATGAAAAGACTTGTCTGTTGACATGGAAACAAAATTTACAAGTTATGAGGGTGTAGTTTTCCTTTACCATTTGTTGATGTATAGTTTTCCGTTATGTTCCCTTTGCTTCTCAGTGACTCTGTTTAGAAAGCATCTTTTACTTCACCACATGTAATATTTAATTACACATTACTACACTTTAGAAAATGGGCTTGAAAAATAAAGCATGCTTATTGGCTGAAAGCCATGTGCAGCCATGCATTTATGTAAGCAATAATACCCGACAGGGTGGGCGGTATTGTGCTATACCGGACCACCCAGGGGCATAATGAGGTCCAACGCCACAGGCGGAGGGCCTTATAGCCCCTTGAAGGTCCGGTATAGCACAATCCCGCCCACCCTGGAGGGTATTATTGCGCTTAGAAAATGGGCACTGTAAAAACTGTAAGTTTAATAACAAATTAAGTATAAAATTAGTTTAATATGAATGTTGTAATAAAAAAGTTCCTCCGCATGGATTTGAATGCTTTTTTTGTTGTTGTTGTTTGCTGGTCGTCATGGTTTCCCCCCCCCCACACACACAGACACAGACACAGGAGCTGCTCGTTTGCTGCCGTGATAGAATGGAAAGATGATTTCTGTTACACAGACACCTCCGATAGCTCAGCATATGAGAGCAGACAGTATGCTGCTTGCTATGTCTGGAATGCCCCATCAGCAATAACAGTAAACTGTGTACCACGCTTGACAGAATGTTTTCTGTGCAGTCATGTGTGGCAATATACTCCCGGAGGCACTTGTAAGAAGTGGCTTATCTGATTTATTTAGTTTAATAAATGGGAAAGTGATGGAGATCAGGAGCTGTTGCCGCCCCTCATGTAGGCACTTTGTTTCCTTTGTTTGTGTCACCCCCACCTCCAGTGGCAGTACACTTTACTTTCAAACTGGGACTAGGAGCTGTTACGATTGGCATGAGAAGACCGAGAATGTCAAAGCACCGTCGGCAAATTGAGCAGAACTGCGGGCTCGGGGAGTGAGGGGAGACTGGGAAAATGATGGCGTGAGGGAAAGAGTTTATTTTTATTTAAAAGAAAGATTTGGCTGGTGCTGGAAATATAGGGAGGGGGCGACACTGAGCAGACAAAATTAGGTTGCGATCCCGCTACAGAAACTGTTTTCATTTTTTTTTTAACTGTTTTAGGACCAGGAGCGCGAACAGGCAGAAGGAAGGGACGCAACAGCACGGTCAGCTTTCAAAGAATTTTACTGTCAAGTCTGTCAGCAATCAGGGCAGCAGCATGTACAGTAAAAAAATTAAAACAGTAACATGACATGAAAGCAATGTTGGTGTTCGGTTTCATATAGGTGGCACTGAACTATGGAGCCTAGATGGGAGCCGCAGTATCTCTCGCTAAGCGACAAAAACAAAATGGTGTCTCCAATAAACTGAAAATTCTAAGGGCTAGGGAATTTTCAAGGTAATCAGGCAGCCAGAGATTGAAGCTCATTATTTCCCGGTCTCTGTTGCGTGATACTGGACCGGGCAGTTAATGACATTAGCCAATCAAAAAAGAGAATGCCTTCTACCCATTTTCAAATTTTCAATAATGCCCACTAAAAAATGAGTGCCACTTTGGGGTGCCCCATTACTTAAGGTATCCTGGGGCAACCCTGAATTTTAGACTGGCTAGTCACCATTTTTTTGCCTTGCTTACCGAACAAGTTGGTGGCTGGCCGAGTGCCTCCCCCCCACCCCATCTCCCTTACTTTAAAGCAGCAGTGCATGAATGTGGTGAAAACAAATTATACCAACACAGAATAAAGAAATATTTTTTTCTTTATTTTCCTCTTGTAAACTTAGTAACGGCTGTTTGTGACACCAGTAGTGTCGTGCTAACCATCATTTGCCTAGCCATTTTCCTTGCTCAGAAACTGCCACAAAATAAAGTGGATTCACTGCATAAGAAAATCTTTATTTTTTTTTAAATTTCAGAATGCCACCAGTATACTCGTGACTGTTACAGACACCAGCATTGTCCCTCTATTATCTTGTCTGCACTGCACTTTTACCTGCCACAAAACAGCCAAAAACAAAAAATGTGATTCAATTGTAGGGAAAAAAAAACTAACCTACTTCTTTGGTGTTTCCATTCCTGCCCACACGCAGACATCCTTCCTAATCCTAGTGCAGTCCTTATGCTGTTAGTGAATGGGGAAAAATGTAGCACACAATGTGTGTGTCTGTGTGGGGTGGGAGGGAGACAGGAAAGTCTTTGCAGGACAGAAAGTGAGAACAATGATCTCTCTCCATGACTGTGTGTGTGTGTAGGGGAAGGGAGAGGAAAGTCCTTGCAGGACAGAAACTGAGAACAACGGTCTCTCTCCATGAGTGTGTGCATGTGTTGGGGAGGGAGGCAAGAGGAATGTCTCTTCAGACAACCAACTGTGACAGACTGCAGTGCCCTCTACTGGCACATACAGTATACCAGTGAAGGGACTATTTTACAGAAAAAGACTTCACAATAAATTGTACCATTTTTTTTAATTTTTTGAAATTTTTATTTGTTACATAAAAATGGCACATGTGGCCAATTTGGTAAGTGCAATAATACCCAATAGGGTGGGTGGTATTGAGATATACTGGACCTTTCAGGAACTATAAGGCATTAGCCCATGGCGGGCAGTATATCACAATACCACCCACCCTGTCAGGTATTACTGCTTGTTTACACTCACCATGCGTTGTATTCCATTGGCCCTTTGTTTTCTATGGTCATGAAAGGTGAAAGTTTGTATTTGAAACCTTCAGCAAAGGAACACTTTCAGCTTATGGTGAATCAATAAGTGAAGAACACATGATGCTTGATTTGGTTAAATGATGTTGCATCTCATGCATAAACATTTATTTTACAGTAATTTGGAAATTTTTTTTCTGAGCCCATCTGATGGTCAACACATGCTCAATTTAGAAAAAGACCTCCAGATTTGGAGTGCTTGTTTTCAGCATGCATTCAACTTGGTGAAAACAATCAATGAGTGTTCAGCTTTCAAAATATTGAAGTAATTTACAGTAATTGCTTGGCTTTCTGAATGCGCAACAGTTCATGTTCAACTAAAGCTATTATTTTAGTTGGGTAATAGTGTTCAGCTAATTCACTTCTGGTTCATTTGTCAGCAATACATTTCCATATGGGTAAAAACATAGGACCCCATTTTCAAGCACGATGCAGATGCTGCAAATCCCTAGAGCATCAAACATATAGCACTTGCAGCTTTCCTTTGATGCAGATTGTGATTTTCTATATGGTGAGGCAAATGCTGTAAGTTAGAACAGCTTCCCCCAGTATAATTTTGTGCCATTTGGGGGACCCTTTTTATGGTGCTTGTGTCAAACATTTGGTGCAAGCTGCTTTAAATCATGGAAAATGTCACAACTGCAACCAACATACTAAAACTGGGTGCATGTTGCAGCAAAGAGTTTGGTGCAGTTGCATCATACATCAAGGATGATGCACGGCTGGTGCAAGCCCTGCATCAACCTTTAAAAATCAGGCCTTTAGAGTTATAGCCAAAAACTAAAAAGAGTTTCGGGGGCTTGACATATTAATATCTAGGTCCCCATTTCCAAAAAGCATGCAGATCAACATGCAGAATAGAGTTTGCCCATCCAAAGGGTTCAAAGGGCCAAGATAAAGAATTTTCATCCATATCGTAGCCAGATAGCGCTCCAAGAAAATGGCTGAAAATACTGACCACAATGCACAGCAGGGACAGCATGCAGCTATGGCACAGATTGGTGAAAATACCACTGTGCCCAGCAGGCTCCAGGGCACAGCAATCTGGAATACAGAGCAGCACAGAAAACTGAAAATACACAGGTCCCAGCATGTCCCAGTGCACAGCACACCACAAAGCAGGCATGGGAGATAACATGGTGCCCAGCAGGCCACAGCCTACAGAAAACCACAACATAGCACAGGCATTGGTGATAACATGGCACTTAGCAGGACCTAGCAAACAACACATGACAATACAGCAATAGGTGATAACATGGCATCCAGCATCCCACAGTGCAGAACAGAGTACTACACACCAGCATGGAAGGGACAGCCATAGCCTAGGTATCACACACCCTGGCACTAATGCAATAGTACACCTCCTAGTCCCTCCTGTGATGGCCCATATGCCTTGTTTCCCATGATTTATCTTGTCTTGGGCCATATTTCTAGCCTTTCTGGTTCCTGTGCCTGTAGAAAATGTAAATGACAGCTCTGAGTAGAATGCTGGATAGTACATGTACAGTAGAACAGCACATTGGCATGCTGTGGTATTGGGCATTTTGACCCCTACATGTAATGGTACTGATGTGGCTATAGCTGTGATATGGAAAGTAAATGTGAGTGATAGGTGTGACATATGAGAGCCATTACCCATGTATAGTGCTCTTTGCCATATACGGACACAAAGTCTTCCAATATAAACATATCCACATGCATGGTGCACCATCTGGGAATATTGTGTACAGCACAGGCCACACTGTATGTATGCAGGATGCAACACAATGGTGTACTGCAACAGCCATTTGCACCCCAGGAACTGTATGTGCCCAGTGGTGCAACCCACAACGCATGATGCACCAAGATGTGCATGGCTCACAAGTTACATTTGCAGACATGCAGAAGCTCTATGCATAGCAGTGCTATGGCCGGTAGGGCCAGGACCACATACAGATCTGTTCAATGTTCAGGACACTAACATGCCTAAAATTGGCTCACAAAATGATCATGGACATCATGTCATCTTGATTGATTGGCATTTGTGACATGAAAGATTACTACCAATGGGTAACAACTCATGCCAAATAGCAGGATGCTCACAGTGACGTCATACAGAGGTTCTCTGAGAACTCAGTCCAAACTGTGCTATTGGTTCTAACAACCATTCAGATGCCTGAATGTTCATCTTGACATGCTGCCACCACCCAGCTGGACTCTCACTCAAGGTATTCATAGGTCAGAGTCCCACCACAGCCTCTGAACACATGATACAGTGACCTTTTACAAGGGACAAATGACCCACCTCTTTAGACACAGCCGAAAGCATGTTTGCTTTGGATAGTTTAGTAGCCTGTCTTTTCAGAAATGGATCAGACTTGTCAATTACCCCAAGTTATCTAAACCATTAAAATCACAGAGAGCATTAGGTATATGAAATAATATTTACTAGTCCAGATATTTACGTATTGTCACTAACTGGTTCTTTCCCAGAACTCAGTTTGCACTGCTCCCAGTTTTCACAACCCTTCAAATGCCTGAATGGTCAGCTTGGTTTGCCACCACCACCTAGCTTGACTCTCTCTCAGGGTATCTTTAAGTCTGATTCCCACCAGAGTGACTGTTCACATTGTACAGTGACCTTTCCCAAAAGCGGAAATGGCCCACCCCTTTAGTCAGAGCTGTTAATACTTGCTTTAGATAGCTTAGTAGCCTACCTTTTCAGAAAAATATCATGGACTTGCAAGTTCCCACAGGTTATTTTTACCTTAAAAAGTCAGCCAAAGACAGCATGAATTATATGCAAATAACATTTTATCACAATATTCACATATTTTACAGGAGTATGCACACTAAAGACTAAGGGAAATACAGTACACCACAGATATGAAAAAATAAAATATTTGAAAAGAAAGAACAGTCACCGAATAACCTAACAGCTAACTTAACCTAAACTGGGATCTTGAGAGTTATGGCAGACTCAGGCACATGATGTTACAAGTTCAATGTCCCAACACATAGACGATAATGTATGAGTAGCCACATAACAAACCTGTGTCTGCATTCAGAGGTTTTTATGGCAACCAGGAACCTTGAGAGTAAAGCTTGAGAGGTTCTCTGGTTAACATAGAAAACTCAAGATGAAAACACACGTGTCTGTGTATGGATGCCCATACATTACCTTTTAAAGTTATTGGGCATCCATGCCCATTTCAGATATTCTGCTTCCTTTCAGTGAACTAGGGGTTGGGGGAGGCACACGAGGGTTAGTGTCAGACTCAAATTATTGATTACGTGTGCTGCAGCTTTTTCTGTAAACTCAAGTTAAAAAAAAAAAACAGCTTCCAGCACGATTTGGATAGAAGAAACAGTTTTGTGGCAGCTTTTTAAGTTGTGCTACAGTAGTGACATCACTACTGCAGCACAACAACATAATGATGTCACTACTGCATCACAAGCATATTCCAGGCATGGAATTCCATGCATACTAGGGTTCTGCCATATACTATAACTGTCTTTCATCAGAGGAGCATGGTCAAAAAATACAGTACATGGAGGGCCAGCTCACTCACTTGCATCTTCAGTGCTGCCTCTCTAAAGATATTTCTGGCACTGGGAATGTACATCGCCATTGTTTCTGGCGATATACATTCACCGTAATGGTGATCGCCCTTTCATGATCACTGTTATCATATAGAATAAGCCACAGTCTTCCAAGGGAACCAGGTGAGATTCAGTGGAGCCAGCATTGTGTCTGAACTAGACTGAGACCCAGCCAGACAAATGTGTGGCACATCTCCAGCAGTGCCAAGGAGCAAAAACAGAATTGATTTACAAAAAACTTCCCCATTAGTCTTTACAGCACATCTGCTAATTTACCATAACAAAGCAGGCAGTAGCAAAGTTGTGAAATACCTTTATTACCTTCAGATAGTTTCATAGTCTCTTTATCATGTTAGCGGTAGAGCAGGAGATGTTCATGTAGTTGTTTTCATTGTGTTTACCCCAAGATTGTGATAGGTTACAGCAGTGGTGCCACAAGCGTTTCAATGAGACAGACTCAGCTACTGTATGCAACTAAGCATAAAGAGACAAAGACACTATAAACATCAAGAATCAAATAACATTTTAAAGAATGGTCAAAACTCCACATACCATCAGTGGGCATAGTGGTAATGCAGACATAGGGAAAACATGGATAGAATTTCCTACTTTGTCAGCGCCACTTATTGTAATGTTACGCTGCACAGCTAGGGTAAGCCAATGCCACAGTCTCAAGACTTTTGCATCCTGGGATACAGGATCTGAGAGCAGCAACAGAAATAATTAGAAAAAGGAGATCCCACACTGAAAAGCAAGGTACACATTCTTAGGAAAAAAGTAAACAAAACGCTGCTACTGGCACAGACAGCAAAGAAAGATTCAACTGAGCATTCTAAAAAGCATGTCTCTTTGAACTTTTTGACTCTAGGGCTTCTTTAATTCTGTAAGACATTCCCTTGTCTTTACTTAGCCACTGGTTACTGATTAGAACCACATTTGCATCGCCAAGCTGTGACCCACTGTGGTGCCTAATGTTGATGTTATAGGACTGCAGCACCAGTTCCATCTTAACAACTTTGGATTTTGCCCACTGCCTGTGGAGGCACGTGAGAGGGTTGTGGTCAATTATCAGTGTGAATGCCATCCCATACAAATATGGCTGCAGCTTCTGCAGAGACCAGACTATACCCAAAAACTTTTCTCTCTTCTGACATAGGCCTCCTCTCTGAGCAGCAGCTTCCTACTCAAGTATATGAATGGGTGTTACACCCTTGGCACAGGGCATGGATGCAGGGACCTGGCCACAGGAGGCTGACCAGCCATATCTCCAGTATGTTGCACCACCACTACCACAACAATAGGACCAAGTTCCACAGCACATGCCAACACTCCCAGAAGAACAACAGGGTGATCTGACCATGGAAGTCCAGCGCATTCTGATGACGGCTATTTAAGCACAGGAGCCTTTCACAGTATAGCTGCACCAGATCCATTCCCTAAACCACAGCCAAGGGTACACCATTACCCAGAGGCAGTGGGAGCAGGAGGCCACTGCCATCTACACTCATGGTAACCTCAGACAGGCTACCATCCGGGGACATCTGTTATGATGGACAGAGTCCAGATGATGATTAAGCCCATCATGAAGGTTGCACAGGCAGCCCTGGCAGCTGGTCAGTCATCTCTACAACAGTGTAAAGGCATGTTCATGCCCAGAGGGTGAGAAACCACATGCCAGATGCACACCAGGCACTCCTGACTCTAGGACCCCATGCACCCCCAGGATGCCAGGCCAAGGACTGCTCCTGGTATCCCTTACCCAAACACCACATAACAGGGATAGGGGTTGACCATCCCAAGCACATACACCAAGTGGGTGCAGTCAAAGGGATTCTTGGCACAGTGGGAGTGTAAGTGGGGGAGCACCTCTGTGTCCTCACCTAATAGTGATAAGTCCTTCCCATGGACAAATGTCCATGTCTGGTGTGGGTGGGGAACATCCACCCACAGCCAGCACATCCACCGTGAGCTGGCTGTGCCATACTGTGGGTCACAATCAGTAGTAGCTGCTCTAACTGGTGGTTCATACATCCCCGACCATAGGGTTCTTTTGATTATTTGGTTTACACCCTACCTCGGTGTTTCTCCAGGGGTCCTGTTAACACATCTCACATCACTCCACACATCAGTGTTTCTCTGGTTCCCTTCCCATTGTGTTCCCCTCCTTCCCCTGCAGTAAGTGGCTATGCAGGCAGTTGTTCTTGCCTGGCACCAGCTATGTCACTGGGAATCCTATGTGGTTGTGCCTGTCTATCCAGCATCCATCCAAGTTTCCATCTATCGTGCTTTTTGTGTGCCCACCCTCACATAACATTCCTGTCTCCACTTTGCTTTCCCCTGCCACTGCAGTGTTTATGTTTCACTGGCTTTCATCAGGGTTTCATTCCCTACCCTGTGTACAGTATTGTAATTCCTGCATCATATGGGTGCTATGCTTTTCCATTACCCCCACCCTACATACATTCTGTACCTATTTCCTTTGCCGCATCAGCATATACTAACATACTAAGATGCCAGCAGAGTAGGGCTAATAGCAAGGCAAATTCTATTTTTCTAGGTGCCCAATCCCAGAGGCTCTGAGTGTCGGATAAATCAGAAATACTATTAATAAAATCATAAAACTTCAGCAATAAATTAAGTAGATAGTATGTAACCCCCCTACAAATGGGTGTTCCCAAAAAGTCTTCCTTGAGCTTGCCTAAATGCTCACTGCCAGGCTTTTAGCAGTTTAAATGTGATTACCAGAGCTTGTAGAGCCTCTGTGTACTGTCTCTTTAAGAGCTGCTTGATTGCAGCATAAGTAGCCTGAGATGAAGCTCTGTTGAAAGATGTAACTATTTGCTGAAAACCATTTAGAATGATAATGATAATGTAGTTTGTCTAACCTGCTTTCTTTGTAGCAAGGACTGTTTTCTTTGTCTCCACTATCTTGGTCCTGGACTACAAATTGGACCAATCAGTTCTGGTAGGACCTAAAATATAGCTGGACTACAGGAGCTGTCTGAATTCAAAATCTATAGGAACTGTGGTTTGAGTTTTTTGTGCCTTTTTTTGCAACTGAAGGGGGAGCTCTTGCTTTGACTGACAGCCAAATCAGCCAACCAAATCTTTTGGATCTTGAAGAAGTCCTGGGCTGCTTGCAGTTTTCAGTTTAGTTCTGATTTGGAATCTCAAGAAGATGGAGCTAAAGTAATTCTGGGCAGAATCCTGAGTGGATTTGCATGGGAAAACTGTGAAAGGGCTGAGTTTTTGGCTTCATGTCTGCTGCTGCTCCATGAGAGGGAGAGAAGAGAATTATTTTGGACTAAATCCAAGCTTGTGTGACTAAAGTAAGCCACTGAAGTGGGCCAGGCTCAACCTGAAGAAGACTGAATATTTTTGCTGAATGCGATCAGCCTGTCAGGAGTTCCAGCTACCCCTAAGCTCCCGGTGTGTGCAGAGACTTTGCGATTGTGACCGGGGAGCACTTTGCCTGGTACAGTAGAATTCCAGTACATGTAATGTGCTATGAGCTGCTAGTGGATTGTGAGTTAGTTCCCCACTGTGTGAACTGTGTTCTGCTTGCTGGAAGCTGTATCCAGCCCAAAATGAACTGCATCCGAACTTGTCTCCATGTGGTCTGGGCTTTGCCAGACTGGCCCAGCCAGACTACCCACTGCACAGAGAAGCCATCGATGAGAGACCTGCCTGGAGATCATCCCCCCTGCTCCACGCTTGAACAGGAACAATGCCTCTGTGACTTGTGTGGGATCTGCTTCTCCTGGCATTCCAGGTCAACCACCAGCGGTCTCGATTTTCATCCAACCTGTGTCCAGTCTTAGGTATCGTTAGTAAATACCAAGGTAACTCCCTGAACCAACAGCTTAATCTGAGTGTGTCATCTGATTGTCTTGTTATTTCGTTTCCTTTATGAACTGAGCCCTCTGGCTCCAGATTACAAACATTGTGTACTGTGCATGTTGTGTTTTCCATCACAGGGCCCCAACCAGCTGCAACCCCGGGCAACTGTCCTGGCTAGCTCATCTCTTCTCCACCTAGGTACCCAGAGGTGCACTGTGTGGAGGGACTCAAAGTGCATGCATAGCTGCTTGATTGATATAACCTTTAAGATAATTAACCTGATTTTGCCTCTCCCTTGTTCAAGTCCCCTGAATAAATCAGATCTAACTTCTTCTGCATATAATCTGACTGTGGTTCCAGTTTGTGCTCAAAGTACTGTACCGTTGCTATTTGCTGTGCTTAACCTTGTTTTACAGGGGTCCCCAGGGTCGAGCCAGATGAACCAGCCCTGGAGGTAAGTGCAAACAGTGTGGGTACTTGTGTGGTGTACTAGGGGTATTGTGAAAGTGATTATTGTACAGTGTTCAGGCCACTAGAGGGGAAGGGGGGGGGTTACAGTATCCCGGAGGGCTGTGCCCAGGTTAGCTTGACCACTATCAACCCTGACCTCTGGGTGGAGGCACCCGTTTCAGAACTCAGGCCCCTTAACCTGCTACTAGCCAAACAGGCAGGGGTAGTAGCCCTTAGGATAGCGCCACCTAGGGGTTACAAGTATAAGAAAGTAAATAAGACCTAAAATAAAAACTATAGCTAAAAAGAAGGGGCCAACTCAAAGATAAGATCTAATACAGAGTGTCTGGGAAGGCCTGGCTAAACAAGTGGGTCTTTAAGCAGGTTTTGAACACCTCAACCTAAGGGGCCTCCCTTACAGATGGTGGAAGCAAATTCCACAGGACAGGGCTGGCAACACTAAATGGTCTGTCACCAGCAGTTTTCATTCTCGTCCTGGGAATCACAATGAGGCCCCTACTGGAAGAGCGAAGGGAGCGGACCAAGGTAGCATGGGTCAAAAGGTCAGACAAGTAGCCAGAGCCCAGCCCACTCAGTACCTTAAAGGTGAGTAAACCCACCTTAAAGAGGACCCACCATCTGACCAGCAGCCAGTGCAGTTCACGCAGCACCGGGGTGATGTGACAGTATTTTGACTGTCCCGTCAACAATCTGGCAGCTGTGTTCTGCACCAGCTGCAGTCTGCGGAGGGCACCTCCCAAGACCCCAAGTTAAAGCGCATTACAGTAGTCTAGCCTTGACATCACGAAGGTGTGTACCACAGTGGGGAGGTCCAGGGGTGGAACTAGGGGCTTGATCCTGGTGATATTCCTCAGATGGTTAAAACTAGACTGGACAATGGATGACACCTGAGCCTCAAATGTCAGTCCGCTGTCGAAGGTCACACCAAGATCACATACCCCAGAGGAGGCCTTCAGTGGCACAGACCCCAGAAACATCGAGTGTGCTCAGGAATCAGCACCCAGTCAGGGCACAATTGCTGCCTTCCCCTGTAAGTCCCCCCAGCCCCATCCCACATCGGGGGTGCACCTCAAGGTCCGGCACTACTCAGTTTCAACTTCCCCTTAAACCTGTCCCAGCCCCTATTGAAACCTTCCACAGTATTTACAGCCACCGGATCCACAGATAACATGTTCCAGGACTTCACCTTTCCGTGAAGTAGCGTCTCCTAGTCTCTGCCCTGAGCCTCCCGACAACCAGCCTCATAGAGTGCCCCATGGTGGACCCTGCCTCCCTCCCTCCTCTGGAACACCCTGTCAGGTCTTACCCTACTTAACCCCTGAAAAATGGACTGTTATGGTCTCAGTGGGCCTACCCGGTTACCAAAATTAAGATAAAAAATTAACCCCTTCAAGTATTTAAAGACTTCGATCATATCCCCACTGTCCCACCTATCCTCCAGGGAGTACAAGTTGAGGTCATCAAGTCTCTCCTGATAGGACCTTTCCCACAGGCCCTGTATCATTCGGTCATCCATCCTCTGAGCCCTCTCAAGGAGTGCAATGTCCTATTTCAAGTATGGATGCCAGAACTGCACACAGTATTCAATGTGCAGTCTAACTTGGCAGTTATACAGAGGAAGAAGTAACTCCCGCCTTCTCAAGGTTATCCACCTGGTGATGCACCCCAGCATTTTATTTGCTTTGGCCACAACCCCCCTACACTGTTCAAGGTTGTTCATTTTTGCATCCACAACCACCCCAAGGTCACTTTCCCCTCCCAAAACCTGCAGTTTCTCTCCTCCCAGAAAGTACTCATGAGCTGGGTTCCTATGTCCCATGTGGAGAACCCTGCATTTCTTAGCATTAAAACTCAGTTTCCAAGTATGAGACCACCTCTCCAGAGTGTCCAAGTCCCCCCCGTAGAGCTCTTCTACCCTCCTTCCCATCCACCACTGCCCAGCAGCTTCGAATCATTGGCAAAGAGGCTCATCTCACTCCTAATACCACTTCTGATGTCTCAGATGTAAGCATTAAACAGGAGTGGACCCAGCACCAACCCTGGTGGTACCCCGCAAATGACCCTCCTTGGAGAGGAATCCCCCCCCCGACAACCACCCTTTGAAACTGCCCAGTCAGCTAGCTTCCTGTCCACCTAATCATCCATTCCTCCACTCCCATGTCCCCCAGCTTGTCCAGCAGACCAGGATGTGGCACCAAATTAAACGCCTTGCTGAAGTCTAGAAAGAGGACATCCACTAGCCTGCCCTGGTCTAGTGCCTTTGTCACCCAATCATAGAACTCCATAAAGTTAGTCTGACATGATCTGCCATGAACAAAGCCATGCTGGTGATCATCCAAGTGGCCCTATGCCTCCAGAAACTCTTCCAGCCTCTCTTTCAATATGGACTCCTACCACTGATGTCAGACTGACAGGTCTGTAGTTACCCGGCTCATCACGTGGGCCGCTTTGTGGATAGGCACAATGTAAGCCATCCTCCAATCCTGAGGCACCCACTCCGCCTGGAAGGAGGCATTAAAGAGGTCCACCAGGGGTGCAGCAAGGACATTCACCATTTCCTTTAACACCCTAGGATGAAGGCCATCTGGACCCAGTGCCTTATCTGTTTTCAGGGACTTAAGGGCTTCCCTCACCCTACCAACAGGAATTTCAACGTCCTTGACCTCCCCCTTCTTCAAATCTAACCCTCCCCCCACAAGGTGCTGCCCCTCCATCATCCCTAGTGAAGACTGAGGCAAAGTAATCATTTAGTACCTCCACCAGCTCCACGACCTCTTCAGCCCACCCCTTCCCTGACCTCAGTCTGCTGATCTGCCCCTTCACTTTCCTTCTTTTCCTGATATACCTAAAGAACCCTGTATCACCTCCCTTGATCCCCTGTGCCAGCCTCGGCTTAGTTCTTGCCTTGGCCAGTCTCACCACCCTGGTTACCTCTTTGGAAATCATTTAATACTCCCCCCCTGTCCATAGCCCCATGCAATTGCTTGTATCGACTATAAGCAGCCCTCTTCTCCCTCATCACTTCCTGGACCTCTCTGATCCACCAGCATGGCTTTCTGGCAATACCAAATTTGTGTCAGGCCTTTGTGCAGTCCTCAGTACCTTCCAGAATCCCTCTTTTAATAATATCCCACCTACTCTCAGTGCCCATGTCCAGTCTGATCCCCTCCAAATGTCCTGTGAGGATCCCTTCCATACCCTTGAAGTCCACCCCCCTAAAATCAACTACAACTGACTTAGTGTGATTTTGTCCTCCCCCCAGGTCCAGGGAGAACCAAACCGTGGCATGATCACTCACTGCCAGTGGGTCCCCTACCACTAGGTTCCTAACCAGTTCGTAGTCCGATAGGACCACATCCAGGATACGACCATCCCTCGTTGGGTCAGCCACCAGTTGGCAAAGGAATGCATCCTGGAAGATGTCCAGCAGGCAGTGCTCCCTGGTCAAAGAGGATGCAGTAGTTCCCCAATCAGCCCCCAGCATATTAAGGTTCCCCAGCACCACGGTTCTACCCTCCCCCTGACCACAGTGGTCCCTGAGATTCTCCACCAGGCCTTCCTTTAGATGATCCACCTGCATGGGTGGCCTATAAATCACTCCCAAATTCACCCTCTTTCCCCCAGGTGCCTGCAAGGTAACCCAGAATGCCTCTACGTGTCCTTCTGCCCCCTCCACCCTGCATATATCAATGCCATTCCTTATGATGAACACTACCCTACCTTCCCTGCCCAGAGCCCTGTCCTTTCTGCACACAGTGTACCCCACCAGGTTTAGGTCCCAGTCATGCTGAAGTGTGGCCCAAGTTTCAGTGACTGCCGCCACATCCACATCCCCTTCAGTTAGCATCACCTGAAGCTCTGGCATCTTGTTACCTATGCTCCTGGCGTTCATCAGGACTACCCTCCATCCCCTCCCCTTGCCCTCTTTCTCAACCCTCCAACCCTCCAACCCTCAGGTAACTGCCTGCTTCCACTTGCTTGTGCACAATCAGGTTCCCCTGTTTGGCACCCCTTCTCTACCTCGGGGTCCTCCTTTGACATGCCTGCTAGCATCAGCCTCAAGCCCCAGCCCCCCCTCCACAAGTTTAAACCTCACCTAGCTTCGATGAACTCGGTCAGTTTTAGTTTCAAAACCTCCTCTCCCCCCCAAAATTTAGGTGGAGCCTAACCCTAGCATACAGCCCCTTATCCTCCCAAGTTGAACCCCAGTCCCCCACAGTCCCATACCCTCTAGCCACACACCATGAACTGAACCATTCATTAACCTCTCTGATTATTTGTTTGTTACCCACACTGGCTTTAGGCACCAGTAGGATCTCCAAGAAGCAGACAGAGCACCCCACAGTGTGACACACCCAGGCTAGCTCATGGAACCTTGCCTGTATCTCCAGCACACTATTTCCCTCAATGTCATTTGTGCCCAGGTGCACTAGTACATCAGGAGACCCACCGCATTCCTTTACTACAGCATAGACCAAGTGCTTGGCCTCGTGCACAGTATGGCCAGATAAACTCTTGACCCTGACTGTGCAGCATTTTCACTCTCCCCACCCTTCCCACTTAATACTCTTGATCATGGAGTCCCCCAGCAGAAGCACTCTAACTGCTCATTGCCTTTTGGCCTACCCCACTCCTCAGTATGGGACCTCAGCTATGCTTTACCATTCCCCCAATATTCATTCTATACCTATTTCATCTACCCAAAAAAATATTGGTGCAATGCATTTCAAGTACCTTCACCCTACATTCCATCTGTACATTTTCCTTCCCCCTACATTCATTATGTACCTATTTCATTTGCTTCCCCAGCTTATGGGTGCTATGCTTTTCTGTTACCCCCACCCTTCATTTCATCTGTGCATATTCCTTCCCCAACTTGGATAACTGTATATTTTATTGTGTTGTGTTGTTTTTATTTCTGTTCTTTATACCATAATACTTTATATTACTATGCACACATGCCTGTGCCCTCCATCATTATTACTCACCTTTGTCCTCCAAAGGTGGCATTGATTATCTGCTGCCTGATGGCCCTAACACATATGGCCAGCTGCTCTCCTTACTTGTAGGTCTAATTGTTCACCCATGGTCCATTTTGTCTAACTCTGGCACAGTGGCCATTGGCTGGCATTGCAGGTGTATTCCATGGTGTGCTACAATGTTGTGCATAACAGAACATGCAAAGAATAAGTTCTGTACCTTGGAGGGACATACTGAAGGGCACCTCCAGACCTGCCCAGTTATTTGAAATCATTCTTCGGTACACTGAAGAGATACTTAATAATGCTTTATGTTGCCAGCGTGCTACATTGTAGGGCTCCTCAACAGCAGTTGTAGACTGCAAACAGGTGTCATGAGCAATAGATGCAGGGGGTAGATACTGTCTCCTGTAGTGCAGACAACAGTTACTATTTGATTAGGTAGGCTGACATTTCTGGTTGTGCAGTACTGCATTGTATATGTCCTTACAAAGAGGAAGACATTGGGGATATCACCATGCTCAGTTCTCTGGCACAGTCTGTAACTGTGCTACACATCATGTGATACCCCTGGGAAATGTGGTGGGCAATTCATTATCCATATATTGGCATCACATACTGTACCACCTGGACTTTCACTGAATGAAAACCTTTTTGGTTCATTTACACATCTGCCTCACCTCATCCTGCTGATTCACATATAACCACATGTATGCAGTCTATGGCCCCTATCACTGATGTGAGAAAATGGAGGTGGGGGCCCTTTGAAAAATACAAATCGACTTCCAATCACTTTCAAAATCTGTTTTATTTATTCCCCTATATTTCACCCATGACATGGGCTCGTTCACGGGGTCTATAACTCTCAATGTCTTATTTGTTTTCAATTTTTCTGAAAAAATAAGATACAAGTATTTTAAACTTCTTATAAAAGATGCTGACAAGGTAATTTCATAATGTTGAAAAGCTGCTGCCCATACCTGAGAAGCTATGCTTGAAAAGCTATGCAAGCTGTTTTTACAGCTCTGTATTAATCATATATTATCTTCTTGTTGTTAACATTTCTTTTTGTATAAAATCTGGAAAAAAAAACATCAATTTATATTAGAGAACCATGTGGCAATCACATATGTTTACACAGTAAAAATATGTGTGCTCCTTTTTAACTGGAGTAATCTCCTACCTTGCTGCAGATAGGCTGTGTGTCAAATTTAATTATTTCTGTAAAAATACAGTGAATAAGTTCATTTTAGTGAAGTTCCTAACCGAGAATAAAAACACAATAGAGATGTGTAAAGGCTATTAATTTGAAATGCCATGTAAGAGATATTTACTAAGTCCAAACCAGCCTAATAGCTTGGAGGAAAATACCTCTATGCACCATATAAAATGGCTACAAGGTCCTGTTTCATTGCAGGGAGTGCGCTAACGTTCCTCTTGTGCCCGTTTTGCTAAATTCCCACAAGAGGAGTCATAACGTAATGATGTCTCAATCACGCTACCGTGCATGTGCGGACTGACTGCTGATGCAGTCTATTGCTGGTTCCAGCAAGGAAACAGGGAATTATTGGCAAAACAGGCACTATTAGATGGCCACAGTGTTCCCACCATATTTTCAAACTCTATTGAACTTAAAGTACTGAAAAGATGCATATAAGAGGAGCTAGAAGTAAAGTTTCACACACTATCACCTATAACACAGGATGGTTGTTAGGGAAAAGGGGAAACCAAGTAACAAGTATTTATATAAATATTTCCTTTCCACGACATTGTATACATGATTTCATGAAAGGATGGGTTTACAAAAGCAGCATAACCGGTGACATTAATCATTTAGTAAATGTCTATACCATATACCATACTTTCAGAACTTAAAAAGCCATATTAATTTCATATAGCTCTAATTTTCATGAAAAACTATATCTTTGCTACATTTATTCAACCAGTTGCCAAAATTTACAAACTCATTGACAAATTCAGCTGTGTTCTAGATAGTACAGTTTTTTTTAATTATTTATGAGGTTGGTGTAGAGATGTGCATAAACATATTTATGTGCCTTCTTATTCCACAACACAGGGAGGTCAAAAGGTCACTGTGACCTAAATCTCTTATATTGTACCTATGATTTACCTTTCTTGGTGCAAAGAGGCTTATATCAGGTTTAAATCATGTTTCCTTACTGCCCCGAGCGATTGCTCCGTTCAGCCGATGAGAGGTTGCTAGAGATTCCAAGGGTAGTTTTAAAATCTTCAGGGGCCCGTGCATTTATGTACACCGCCCCAGCCCTTTGGAATTCTCTACCCCATCATCTTTGGGAGTGCATGACCGTGGGCATTGAAGACCTATTTATGGAGCAGGGTATACTGTGACTAATAAGGTTAATTCTTGGATTTTACTGTGTATTTATTATTGCTGTTTTATCTGTTGTTTTAAGTTTTGTAATGTGCCTTGACAATTGAAAGGCGCATGATAAATAAAGATATTATATTATTATTATTATAAGTTGGTGACCTAATGCCACATTTCTCATTCATCTTCTTTATAGGAGGTCAAAAGGTCACTGAGCAGCGCATAATATTATTCTTTATATTTTTGTATGTCATGTAAAGCAGGGGATTTTTTGTACAAGTACTATATATAACAAGAATCTATAACCAAAGTAAATGTGTACACATGTACATATAATACTTAACTCCATATGTAAATAGATCAAAAACAATTTTATGACATCTTCATTATAGTTCAGAAAGGTCAAAAAGATATGCCATTAATCTACATATCTTTAACAATGTCCACATCCAACAGAAAACAATATGTTTGGTATTATACTAGGACCTGATATTGCATGTTTTCCTGTTGTTCCTTATGGGAGGTCAAAAGGTCACTATCCGAAAATTTACTGCCACAGTCCTTACAACTTTATATATAGTACTATGTTAAAAGGTTACTCAAAGGTCATAAAGGTAACTAATTGACATGAGCTACTTCACTCCCTATAAGGGGTAGTTTTACATTCCTTATATAGGGAGGTCAAAAGGTCAACCCAACAATTTTTGTGTGAAATGTATTTAATCAACTATTTGCTGAACTAAAGCTATATACAATGCATTATACAGCATTTTTATATAGCCAAAATTGAAAAATGGTGTATCATCGCTATACCAGCCCCATTCACAATTATACTTTTAGTCACAAAGAGACAATTAACATCACAGAGACCAGTCTGTGACCTGGTATCCCTCCTAAACTACATTTACCACTATAACTTTCTATGTCTGGGTACAGGCTTGCCAATTGGTCTCTATATTCATCCCAATATTTCTATCTAATGTATGCATATAAAAGATTCATCTCATCTCTGCTGTTAGCAGGGCCTCCATGGGGTTCCCTCCTCTTGGGGAAATTGTAAATTTTTTTATGCCCCAAAATCTAAGTGAGGCCCCAGTGTGTGCTGCCTCATTGAAATGTTTGGCTACTGGGGAATTTTCATCATGATTTCTGATATCCCCTTAATGTTCTTGAATCCTATGTTTTAATTCCCGACTTGTTTGCCCTACATATATCATATTGCAGGGGCATTGTATCAAATATATGACCGCTTCAGTATTGCAAGAGATGTGTTGTTTAATGTGAAATCTTTCTTGCGTATGTGGATGCACATATGTCTGCTTTTTTGATGTATGATTACAGACACTACACCTATCACAAGTACCCATACCAGGAGTCAATGGACCTAGTAGTAGTAGTAGTTGAGTTCCAGCTACTTCCAGTGTCCTAAACTGTGAATGTACCAAGGAGTCTTGCAAATTTTGAACTTTTTTTGCAACAATAATGGGTTTATTTTTTTTAATGACTGTATATCTTGATTGTCCGACTGGACCAAATACCAGTGTTTATTAACAATTCTCCTTATGTCAGGCATTTTGTGATTATATTTGGTGGAAAACACTACCCGTTGTATGTCTTCTTCATGAACCTTAGGTTGTAATAGTTCTCTCCCAATTTTATTGCTAATTCTATGTTCAGCTTGTTGTAACACATGCTGTTTATAACCCCTTGCCCTAAATATTTGTACCATCTGTTGTATTTCCTGTATGGAGCTCTCTTCCTTACTACTGTTCCTTTTAACTTGAGTCAGCTGTGCATAAGGAATGCTGTTTTTTAACTTAAGTTCATGGAAGCTTTTATGATGTAGTAAGGTATTCCTATCTGTAGGTTTTCTGAACAGAGATGTCTCAATGGATTTATTTTAATTAATAATGAGTAAATCTAAATATGGCACCTTGTGCATATCATAATTCATAAAAAATTTCAAATTTCTGTCTCTCCTATTAAATTCTTCATAGAAGGCTTGTAATTCCTCTGTAGTGCCGGACCATATCATAAAAATATTTATATGAATTGCACCCATGTGACAATTTTACGGAAATATTTATTATTATGTTTTTTCAAAGATGTATTTCTCCTCAAAGATTGTCATACAGGAATTGGCATATGCTGGGGCCATAGTAGACCCCATTGCTGTGCACCTGTTTTGTTGGTAGAAGAGTCCATCAAACTCAAAATAATTTTTCCTTAGAATAATTTCAGCCATCTTTTGCAAAATGACTGTCTTAGGCTTACAATTATTTGGTCTTTTATCAAGAATGTTTCCCATACATTCAAAGCCCAGTTGATGGGGAATTAAGGTGTATAGGTCAGTCACATCGAAAGTTGTTAAAACACTTTGCTCTGGGATGCCTGCAGCTGAGACTTGTAATACCCTTATCAGATCAGAAGTGTCTTTTATATAAGATCTTGTACTTTTTATTAGATGCTGTAGATGAAAAATTCACATATCTGGATAATGGCACAAAAACAGAGCCAATTCCAGATACGATGGGCCTGCCTGGTGGGTGCTAAGGTTTTTATGTATTTTAGGAATACAGTACAATGTGGGAATTCTGGGAAATTCACAGAAAAGCAATTCTGCTTCCCATGTCTGTATCCATCCCATGGTTGTATATTCTTCTATCATGCAATTCATTTCTGTTTTGATTTTATGTGTAGGGTCATCAGGTAATAATTCATAATTATCAGTGTTCTGAAGCAGCATCAGACACATTTCCTGAATAACAATCCTACCCTCCTTGTCAGTGTTTTTGATTACTATTTGTTTGTCCTGTTTAAGATTCTCAAGGGCTTGGTTTTCAGATTTTGTCAAGTTCCTTTGTGATGGTCTCAGGTCCTCCCTGTTTGAAAACAATTCCATAATTTTTCCACATTTTGATAAAATGCCTCTATATCATCACTTTTACCAATGGGTGGATTATATTTGGATTTAATTTGTAATTTTTGTCTTAACTGTTGTTATGTGTCACCTGCTACTTCAGTGCCCTGACCAAATAAATTTTGTAGTCTCAAATTCCTGAAAAACTTCTGCAAGTCAACTACTAAATTGAATAAATTCATAGGTTGAGTAGGTGCAAAAGATAGACCCAGGTAGGAGGAATGGTCGGAAGTATGGCAGCTAGGATTCAGTGCAAAGTAGTGCAAAATAATGCACCTGGGAAACAAAAATCCAGGGGAAGATTACACGATGGGGGGGAGGTAGTAACAAAAACAAAAAAGGAAAGGGACCTGGGGGTAATCATATCAGATGACCTTAAGGTTAGCAAGCAATGTGAGAAGGCAGTAGGTAGAGCTGGGGTTATACTGGGATGCATAGGGAGAGGCATCACCAGCAGAATACAGGAAGTTGTTATCCCTCTGTACAGACAGTTGGTGAGACCCCATCTGGAGTACTGAGTCCAGTTCTGGAGACCCCATCTCTGCAAGGACATAGACAGGATAGAGGCAGTCCAGAGGAGGACAACTATAATGGTGCAGGGTCTACAAGAGAAGCCATATGAGGAGAGACTAAAAGAGCTTAATATGTATACCCTTGAGGAAAGGAGGGAGAGGGGGGACATGATAGAAATGTTTAAGTACCTCAGTGGAATCAACAAAGTCCAAGAGGGTAACATCTTTCAGAAAAGAGACACACAAGAACAAGGGACACAATTTAAAGATGGGGGTTCAGGGGCAATGTGAGGAAGTATTTTTCACACAGAGGGTAGTGGATGCATGGAACAGCCTTCCTGAGGAGGTTGTGGGGTCTAAAACTGTGGGAGAATTCAAGAATACATGGGACAGACATAAGGCAATTCTTGTGGGGGGGTAGGAAGAAATAGGCTGTTGGTTAACTAGGATCTGAGTCTTATCCTGTAGGTAGGGAAATCGGCAGACAAGAGGGGTCCCCAATCCCCCTCTGCTCTTGCTCCCCCACTCAGTATGTGCCGACTGGGGTGCCCAATCCCCCGTTGGCTACAGCCCTCCAAAACACTAAGGTGGCATGCTGGGAGCCCACTCCAGCATGCCAAATGTCCCTGAAAAAAGTCCCTCATTGAGTCCGTGGCCCCTCCCCAACCCACACCCACCCTTTGCGCACCCTGCCTCCCCCACACCCCCTCACCCCATACTTACCTCTGGAGCCCAGCACGATGATCTTCGGTGGACTGGGAACACATCTGCACTCTTGAAAGCCGACTGCAAACAGAAGAAATGCTGGAAGGCTGTATAATGGCATAAATAGGGTTTTTCCAACTTTGGTGCATACCTCAGGCATTTTTGGGAAATTTTGGCACCAGATTTTCAACATGGGGTTATTGGGACCCCTCCTCGTGAATTCAGCCACTGTCATGGCGTTATTCGGTCCCAAAAGATGATTTTGGGGTCACTGCATGGAATCACCTTTCGGGACTGATTAATGAAATGACAGTGCCAGTGTTCATGAGGTGCACTCTCAAAAAGCCTATGTTGCAAATTTGGTAGAAAAAATCCAAAAAATGACTCTTTTACGAGCATGCGTTGTGCAGTTTCCACGCATGCTAGTACCTTCGCGAATTTGTAATATTTTCACTCCAGATTTTCAACATTGGCCTTTTTCCACACCTTCTTATGAACAGTATAGCTGTCATTTTTCACATCCTGACTGAGATGTGGTTTCGCACTTCTGGCGCAGAATAGCGCGGTCACTGTGGGAAATCAGTGTTTGGGACACATTAAGAAATCACAGTGACACTGTTCATGAGCAGAGGTACTAAAATGCCTATGTTGAAAATTTGGTGACGAAAGTCCATAAAATGACTGTTACGAGCATGCATTGTGCAGTTTCCACGCATGCCCATAACTTCTCGAATTTGTAATATTTTCACTCCAGATTTTCAACATTGCATTTTCCACACCTCCTTATGAACAGTACAGCTG
Organism: Neoceratodus forsteri; assembly: GCA_016271365.2. Taxonomy (NCBI): domain Eukaryota; kingdom Metazoa; phylum Chordata; order Ceratodontiformes; family Ceratodontidae; genus Neoceratodus; species Neoceratodus forsteri. The sequence continues at coordinate 935,035,057 of CM028131.1, forward strand.
TCATTTTCCACATCCTAGTCGAAATGTGTTTTTGCACTTCCGATACAGAATAGCATGGTGACTGTGGGAAATCAGTGTTTGGGACACATTAAGAAAATCAGAATGACATTGTCCATGAGCAGAGGATCTAAAATGCCTATGTTAAAAATTTGGTGACAAAAGTCTGTAAAATTACTGTGTCACAAGCATGTGTTGTGCAGTTCCACATATGCTTGGAAGTGCGCAAATTTGTAATATTTTCACTCCAGATTTTCAACATTGGCATTTTGCCCCACCTCCTTATGAAAAATACAGCTGTCTTATTTCATATCCTGCCCAAAATATGCAATTGCACATCTGGTGCACAAAGGCGTGGTCACTGTGGGAAATTAATGTTTTGGACAGATTAAGAAAATCATAGTGACAGTGTTCATGAGCAGAGGTCACAAATGCCTATGTTGAAAATTTGGTGAAATAATTCCACTAAATTTATTTATTTATTTTTTTTAATGACCGGGTAGGTGCACTAGACACAAAAGTAACTATTTTCAGGCCCGACCCAGGAGGTCAACAACACAGAGAGCTACAGGTACATAGAATACAGTGTCAAGAAATATGCACTACATCACAATCAGAAGTGAAACACATTTAAGACAATATTTGTACTAAGGCACGTAGAGGTGTAATTATACAAATAGAAGGTAAATGCCCATGTGGAAACAGTAATAGTAATATCAACATTTAAAGTACAGAAAAATGCCACAGGGTATCATTACATCTGTCTGAAACTGAAAAAACAGCTATTGGGAGGAGGCAGGGAGAGAAGTAATGCTGAGATATTGCCTAGCGAGAGAGAGGAGGAGAGAAGGAAAGGGATGGTAAAGAGGGGGGGACGATAGAATTAATGGGGAGGCTGAAGGAGCAGGGTGCCAGCTCACACCACAAAAGGGTAGGGAAACTATGGGGAGCTGAGGCAAAGGGAGCCAAGATCTACTATGAGTTGAAGCAGGTGCCACGAGCACGTGCGGTAAAGAGGGAACGGTGCCTCTTCTTAAAAGTAGCATGATTAGGGGCCAGGCGTACATCTAGGGGCAGCAAATTCCAGTAATAGGGATCTACATGCGAGAAATCTGATTTCCATTTGGTAGTTCTACATCTGGCAATGCTAAGCAAGGAAAGGTCAGAAGATCGGAGACTGTAGGAGATGGGCTGAGGGATCAGCAAGGAGGCGAGGTAGATAGGCATACTGGACCACAGTATACTGTCTAGAAGGTTCCCTCAGAGAAAGGAGCTGGTGTGCAATGGGGGAGGGCCAATTTAGGTCTGAATACAGCAGGCAGTGGTGTCTGAGTCTGGGGGATGCAGAGGCATATCGGCATATACTGTTGTAAGTTGTGTCCCACCTATGAAGGGTAGCCTTAGATGCATTAGTATAGATTACGGATCCATAAGAGAGTGACAGGAGTAGGATTCCTCTACCAATGGCTGTCCTAGCAGAAGGGGTAAGAATACGACTTGTTTTGTAGGCTAAGCCCAGTTTGGCATTGACAGCCTTACATGTGGAGATTATATGGGAGTCATAAGTGAGAGATTCGTCAAGCAAGACACCCAGATATTTAAAGGAGGTTACCATCTCCAATGGGGAGCCATCAGCCCAAGAGACTGGGAAAAATTCACGGCACTGCTTTAGTTTGATAGAGGATCCAAAGAGCATAGCCTGGGTCTTTCCAGTATTGAGAATAAGCTTGTTTTTGGTGATACAGGACTGAATATTTAGTAGGCTCATAGAGAGCTTATGATTAATAGAATGGACATTTTCAGAGCTAGTGTAAAGAACAAGGTCATCAGCATATAGCAATGATGAACATGAGGATATATTTTGTGTTATATTACTAATAAAAATAGAGAAGAGGAAGGGTCCGAGGATAGATCCCTGTAGTACACCAACATTAATGACTGCTGTTTCGGAGATGGCTGGGTTGAATTTTACAGATTGAGTTCTGTTCAATAGGTAGCTATGGAACCAGGTTACAACTCCGGTCAAGAAACCCAGGGTTTGGAGATTAGCAAGCAGAAGAGGGTAGTTAACAAGATCGAAAGCTTTCGTCAGATCAATAAATACTGCACCAGTTTGATGACCCTGATCCATGGCTTGAAGAACATCATTTATCAGCTGTAGTAGAGCAGTTTGAGTACAATGGCCTTTTCTGAAGCCATGTCGATTAGCGTGGAGGAGGTCATACTTAGTAAGGTGTTCTGAGATCTGTGCGGGGACGAGCTTCTCCCAGACTTTATTTAATACTGACAGTATAGCTATTGGTCTATAATTGGCTATATCTTTTTTGTCGCCTATTTTAAACACCGGCGTGACTCTGGCCAGCTTTCATATATAGGTCACCATGCCTTCACTCAGGGACAAATTGAGTATCCTGGACAGTGGACCTGCAATGAATGTTGCCACAAGCTTTAAGAGTTTAGGTTCAAGGCAGTCAGATCCAACAGCGGTACTGTCTGATATGGAATTTAGATGCTTGAGGACAGCGTTCTTCGAGATGGCTTTAAAGTAGAAGGGAGGCATCTTTGTAGTGTACATCGGGGTGGGGATCCAGACATTAAGTTATCAGAAGAGATAGCAGTAGTGTAACTGGAGAGGTCAGAGAAGTGATAATTAAATGCATTGGCAATTGTGCCTGAGTCATTACAGTGAACACCTTTCAGTATCATGTCATTGTTTAGGAGAGTTTGCTTTGATCCGAGGAAAGTTTTGATATAGGACCAAAATTTCTTAGGGTCACCAGCTGCATCCATCAGAAGGCCCTTAAAGTATTGGCTTTTTGCATGTCTTATTTGTATTTTGCACTTCGATCACTGTTCTCTGTAAATGTTAAAGTCCACTGTGAGACCGGAGATTTTAAACTTCTTCCAGCATTTGTCCCTGTTTTTGAGGGCTTTAAGAAGGTCTTTATGCAGCCATCTGGTCTGTTTACCACGAACATGCTGAGTGATGACCAGAGTATGTTTATCTTGAAGTAGCACAAACCTACTCAGGAATGCATGGAGGGTGGCATTCAAACTCATTGATTGGTAGACAGGGGACCAGTCAGTATGAGATATGTCGTAAAGAAAATGAGCCTGGTTTAAGTTTGCATAGTTTCTGAAGCATATACAGTGTTGGGGGGACGTGGAGGTTATAGATGGACTCCATGTGCAGAAAACAGGAGAATGACCACTGATATTGACCGGCAGTGTCCCTGATTCTGCAATTCTGTCCACGTGATTCGTTAAGACCCAATCAATAAGGGTGCTAGAGTCAGTGGTAACAGACACTCTTGTAGGGTCAGTAATTATTTGATGTAAATTATAGCTCTGCACCAGGGATTGTAGGGTATTGTGAGATTTGCTAAGCCAGTTTAAATTTAAATCTCTGAGAATGATGAGTTCATTCTTCCCCGCATATGCAGCCGTATGATCCAGCAAGTCCACAAGGCTATTTAGTCCACTTTTAGGGGGATTATAGGCACAGACAATGTGGAGTTTCTTAGCTCCTAGTCTGAGTATGGCATGGATGTATTCACACAAGGAGTTTTTCTTGTCAGTTAACATAGTTAGGTTTAGATTGTTTTTGTAATAGACTGTGACACCCCCACTATGCTTAGTAGGTGGCCTATCACTCCTAAGAAGGTTGTAGTTTGGAAGCAGGCAATAAGTATCTGGGATAGAGGGCTTTAGCCATGTCTCAGATAGACAGAGCAAATCGGGGTGGTGGTTTGCTACCCAGGCTTCAAGATCTGCATGATTACGGAGAAGACTCCTAACATTTAGATGGACCATGTGTAGGCCTTTTATATCATAGCCAGTGCAATTTGGAGATAATTTATTTGGCATTGGTCCAGGGTTCAATTCAATGTCTCCAGACAGCAAGAGAATCAACAATATGATGTACCCTAACTTATGCATGGCAAATTGAGGACTATTATAGCTATAGATATGCCACCATTTAGCAACAGATGCAGTAGTGTAGTAGATGAGCAGTTTAGGGAGGAGGGCAGGGGTCACATCAAGTCCTCTTTCTGGTAGGATAAGCATGTTAGAGTAAGTGAAATTGTTTAGATTCATGTCAGTATTTTGGAGGTGATTATTGGGATCAGGCACTGTGACGATACTAAGTAACATCAGAAACAAGATAAGAGAGGGCACAAATAGAGATATCCAAGCCATTCTGTAAAATGTAATAGTAAGCAGATTGGGTAGGATGGATGGTGGGTTAGGGGATGCAGTGGAGAGCAAAATGTAACTGCCACAAATGGAGCTTCTAAAGTCCATCTAGTTTTAGGAGATCCTGTGATCCGCCTAATTATTTGCAACTGCGGTACAAGCATGTGTTGCGCAGTTTCCACGTACGCTCGGAACTTCGAGCATTTTTAATATTTTCACTACAGATTTTCATCATTGCCATCTCTTCACACCTTCCTATGGATGGTACAGCTGTCATTCTTCACATCCTGCCTTATCTGTGTTTTCACACATCTGTAGCAGAATGGCACGGTCATTGTGGGAACTCGAAGTTCAGGACACATTGACAAAATCACACTGCCACTGTTCATGAGAAGAGGTCCCAAATGCTTTCATGAGGTGGGGGTCACAGAAGGCCATGTTAAAATTTGTAGTGCAGAAATACCAACACTGCATGCAGCTGTGCTCCCCAGCTGAGCACCCGTGCATAAGTAGTTCCCTCAAGGGTGTCCCCAGGGACTGCCAGAGTGCAGCGTGCACCCACCCCTTTCCCCAGGACTAGGAGAGCTGTCGTCGAACGCTCAATCCTAGTCCTCCCCTGCTGACCCCGATGACCCGGGCTCATTCCCAAACCTGGGTCACCAGAGTGGAGCAAGGTATGGCCTCTAGTGCCTCAACCCTCAGTGCCACTGGGCCGGCACAGCATTCCATTCTGCCACGACCCTCTCTGTGAAAAAGTGTCTTCTCATTTACATCCTAAATCTTCCTCCCTCCAAGGCCATGCCATTTCATGCCCCTCACCCTCCTCAGCCTGAGTATCCCCTCAGTGCCTGCCTTGTTTATCCCATTTACATACTTAAAGGTCTCAGTCATTCTCAGTCCCTTCTCTCTTCCAGGGAGTACATGCTCAGCTCTCTCAGCCTCTCCTCATATGGTCTGTCCTCCAATCCCTGGATCATCCTTGTTGCCCTGCATTGCACCCCTTCCAGTAATTTCATATCCTTCTTCAGATATCAGTGCTAGAATTGCACATAGTACTCCAGGTGCACCTGACCAGTGCCCTGTAGAGAGACAGGAGCAATTTCCTATTCCTGGAAGAGATCCTTCTCGCGATACAACCCAGCATCCTGTTGGCTTTCACTGCCACCTTGCTACACTGCTCTGTATTGTTCATCTTCCCTGTTACAACCACCCCTAGATCCTTCTCCTCCTTGGTGGAACCTAGCTGCACCCCTCCCAGCTGGTAACCCCTCCCTGGATTCTTTGCTCCAGTGTGCAGTACTTTTTACTTTTTTGCATTGAACCCCAACTGCCACACTTCCGACCACTCCCCCAGTTTGGCCAGGTCATTCTGCAGCCCCTGCCAACCTACTATATCATCCATCACCACCCCCAATTTAGTATCACCACTGAATAGACTGATCATATTCCTGATGCCATAAGAGATGACTGCTATGAATATTCCAAACAGCACTGGCCCCAGTTCCGATCCCTGTGGCTCCCTGCTCATCACAGCCCTTGGAGATGAAAGTTCCCCCCCCACCACCACCACTACCTTCTGCTGTCTCCCCTGCAGACAATACTCAGTCCATTTAACCATCTTAGTCCCTACCCCCACGTATCTAAACTTCCCTCCCAACCTCCCACATGGCATCAAATCGAAGGCCTTACTGAAGTCCGGGTATATGACATCCATTGCATGACCCTTGTCCAATTCCCTTGTGACCCAGTCGTAATACTCAACTAGGTTCATCTGGCAGGATTTTCCCGAGACAAACCCATGCTGGTGACTGTCCTGGATCCCATTGTCTTCCATAAAGTTCACCAGCCTTTCCTTAAGTATTGTCTCCATCAGCTTCCCCATGATGGAAGTTAAGTTTACTGGCCTGTAATTACCTGGCTCATCCTTTGGTCCACTTTTATGAATGGGTATCACATGGGCCATCCTCCAGTCATGCGATATGCACCCTGTGTCCAGGGGTGTATTCAACAGTTCCACCAGTGGTCCAGCCAGGATCTCAGCCATTTTCCTCAACACCCTGGGGTGTATGCTATCCAGTCCTGGTGCCTTATTCACCCTCAGAGCCCTTAATCCTCCAATACCCTAACCTCAGTGATCAACCCATCTGTTACCCCTCTCCCCGCCCACCCTGCCCACCCCTTCAGAACAGAAGTACTCATTCAGTGCTTCTGCCTGATCCACCCTTTTCTCTGACCACCACTTAGCCTTCCTCATCCTAACTATCTGGTACTTGCAGCTCCTTCTTTCCCATATATATCTGAAGAAGTCCTTTTCCCCATTCCTGATGCCCTACACCAGCCTCAATTACCTGGATGCCTTAGCTGCTCTGACTCCCCTGGTAACTACCTTGGACCTCTTAACATACTCCTCCCTATCCTGCCCCTTCCTGGATTTCTCATATTTCTTTAATGCTGATTTTCAAGCCCTCACCATTTCTAAGACCTCGCTACTTAATCAGCTCAGTTTTTAGCCCTTCCCTTTTTGCTCTGCAATCTGCTACATGTCCCAGTAGTCTCCAATATCCCCAATCTGATTTTTTCCCATTTTTGATTTGCATCCCAGTGTGACTGTATTCCTTCCAGATGTCCCCTTAAGATTTTACCCAACCTACCAAAGTCAGCCTGTCTGAAGTCCACCACCCTGGTTCCTGTACACTCTGCTTCTTTGCTCATATCAAGTGTGAACCACACAGAGTGGTGGTCACTCCCAGCCAGCGGTCATCCACCCCCACCTCCCTTATAGCCTCTCCATTGGCCAGACCTAGATGCAGTGTGTTCCCCAACCTAGTCAGCTCAGTGACCATATGTGCCAGGAAGCAGTCTTGGAAGGCAACCAGGAATATTTTCTCCCTAGCATTCGAGGTGGCTGGCGTACCCCAATTCACTCCTGGTAGATTGAAGTCCCCCATGATCACTGTGTTACCCTTTCTGCATGCCTTCCTAATTTGCTCTGCCAGCTCCCTATCCAATGCGTTCATTCACATATTTGTGCCTGTGTCATACAGTATGGTCTGCAAGCCCATTGGTCCACACTGTGGACCAACAGGCTAACAGAACATACTGTAAGCTGTCATTCAGTGGGCGGCTGGGCGGTATGCGAGCAGGGTGCTGCCACCCGCCAATGACGGGGAGCTGGGTGGCTGGGGCCCTGTGGGTGGAAGGGAGGGGGGAATCACTAGACCACTAGGGTTACAAGTCTATGTTACAAGACCATGATCTGGCATCCTGGAGGGAGGGGGGTAACACTGGACCACCAGGGATTACATTGCACATACTACTGCCCACGATCAGACATACGGGTGGGTGGGGGAGGAACCACTGGACCACCAGATTAATCTTTTATTTAATAATGCCCACAATCAGGCATAGGGGAGGGGGGAACCACTGGACCACCAGGGTATGTTTATTATTACACATGCCTGCGATCAGGCTTACGGGTGGGGGAAGGGATGCTAGCCTTCCAGGGTGTTGCTGCATGCTGACAGTGGCTGTGCAGGACACCAGGCACATCTTGCTGGGATGGCCTGCACAACACATGCAAATGAGGCCATAATGACATGCAAATGGCCCCATTTGTGCCATGCATACATTATGGCCCCATTTGCATGCCCATGTTTGAATATCACGGGTGCTGTGCCCAGCGCAATTACAGTTGCACTGGTGCATTCCTAGTCCTCCCTGTCTGGGGACTGCACCAGTGCATTGTACTTGCACCATGCACATTCTGTCTCATAGTCAAATGTATGGGGGCCACTTGAGCTTCACCAGACAGTGGGCATGGCAGCTATGGCAGTAACTGCGTTCTGTTCTGTGCATTGTTCTGTGCATTGCAATGTGTTTCTTTATTCCTGTCTACAGCATCCAAAGCAGTTAAAAAGGGAACTGGCTATACTAAATGAAGTGACACCAGATGATTTAAGTGATTGAGCCAGAGTGTCACTTAAGATAGCGGAGAGTGTTGTGCCTGAACTTCAAATTGCCACCCCACCTGCTAAATGTAGATGCATGGAATACAACACATACACAGCAGAAGTTTGTTTTGAAATTGGACATTATGCAGTTGTGCATGGGGTAATGAACGCTGAGCGATTTTATTCTGACACGTACAGCAAACCAATTAATGAAAGTACTGTTCACAAATTTAAAAAGGATTACTATGACAAACTAGAGAATGAGCCTGATCCTTCCAGCATGTCACCCTCCCTTCCCACAAAACCGAGGGGATGACCTACTCTCCTTCTGGAGGAGGTAGAGAATGAACTTAAGTCAATTATCAAAAGTTTACGCTGTGAAGGTGCAGTGATCAATGCGAGAGTAGTTATGGCTGTGGCAGTTGGGGTAGTGAAAACTACAAACCCTCAATTGCTGGTCGAGTATGGGGGCCACTTGAGCTTCACCAGACAGTGTGTATGGCAGCTACTGAATAGACTGGGGTACTGTAAGTTTAAGGAGACCAAAGCGGGAAGAAAAGCCCCTACTGATTTCCCCATGTTAAAAATGCCTTTTTAGAGAGGATTTCAAATGTCGCCATGCAGGAATTGATTCCAGCTGAACTGGTTATAAACACGGATGAAGCCGGGGTTAATTTAATACCATGTGCTTCCTGGACAATGGAAGTGAGTGGATCGAGGCAGGTAGAAGTTACTGGCATAAACGACAAACGTCAAGTCACTATGACACTGTCAGTAACACTCGCAGGGCATTATCTGCCCCTGCAAGTCATTTATGCAGGCAAGACAAGTAACTGCCACCCAAATTTTGAGTTTCTGACTGATTGGCACATCACACATAGTGAAAACTGTTGGGCCAATGAAGCCACTATGATTCAATTTATAAAGTGCATCCTGATACCCTATATCTCCAAGGTTAAAGAGATCAATCAGCTTCCCCATGAACAGTGGGCCATGCTAATTTTAGACCTTTATAGAGCACACACAACTTGACCAGTGCTGGGCAGGTTAGAGGAATGTACCATTATTCCAATATTTGTCCCGGCATCCTCCACTGACCAACTACAACCCCTCGATTTAAGCATAAATAAAGTGTACAAAGATGAGCTGAAATGTCTATTCACTGAATGGTACGCAACGCTCATCACAGACCAGCTTAACCAAGGAACCTCCTCACCCAGCATCTCCATGGACTTTAGGATGACTACGCTGAAAGTGAAACACTCACAGTGGCTGGTGACTGCATTTCAGAAATTGCGAAGGAGAAAGGAAGATGCCATCTGTGGATTTGACCAGGCTGGGATATCTCTAGCTCACGATGAATCCCTAAATATGGCAAGTAAACTACTGCACTGCTGGATACTGTATATGCTTACTGTTAGGTAACAAAACCAATTCTTATTGTTTTTATTTATTTTTACAGCCAATGCTTCTTCTGCCTGCAACAATGTGAGCTGATCCTGATCCTGACACCGCTATGATGCTGAACTGTGCTGTCTGTGTGTGCATGCCGCATTTTGGGGGGGGGGGGGTTGAAGCTGTTAGGAACATTTGACTAAACAGCGTTTTTTCGTTTTAGCAATGCTTAAAAAATAAAACAGTACATTAATTTACTAAAACATATTTTTTGTTGTTTTATTATGTTTGTGGTATTGTCGATTCCACGAACATAGCGAGAATTAATTGTTCGTGATAATTACCTGTTCTACAGTACTTGTTTCTTGGTTTCCCCTTTTCCCCAACAACCATCCTGTGTTATAGGTGGTAGTGTGTGAAACTTTACTTCTAGCTCATCTTATATGCATCTTTTCAGTACTTTTAAGTTCAATAGAGTTTGAAAATATGGTGGGAACACTGTGGCCATCTAATAGTGCCCATTTTGCTAATAATTCCCTGGTTCCTTGCTGGAACTAGCAATAGACTGCATCAGCAGTCAGTCTGCACGTCCGCAGTAGCATGATTGTGACATCATCACATTATGACATCCTCTCATGGGAATTTAGCAAAACGGGCACAAGAGGAACATTGAAGCACTACCTGCAATGAAACAGGACCCTGTAGCCATTTTGTATGGTGCATAGAGGTATTTTCTTGCAAGCTATTAGACTGTTTTGGACTTAGTAAGTATCTCTTACATGGCATTTCAAATTAATAGCCTTTACACATCTCTATTGTGTTTTTATGCCCAGTTAGAAACTTCACTAAAACAAACTTATTCACTGTATTTTTACAGAAATAATTGAATTTGAGACACAGCCTATCTGCAGCAAGGTAGGAGATTACTCCAGTTAAAAAGGAGCACACATATTTTTACTGTGTAAACATATGTGATTGCCACATGGTTCTCTAATATAAATTGATGGGTTTTTTTCCAGATTTTATACAAAAAGAAATGTTAACAACAAGAAAATAATATATGATTAATACAGAGCTGTAAAAACAGCTTGCATAGCTTTTCAAGCATAGCTTCTCAGGTATGGGCAGCAGCTTTTCAACATTATGAAATTACCTTGTCAGCATCTTTTATAAGAAGTTTAAATACTTGTATCATATTTTTTCAGAAAAATTGAAAACAAATAACAAGACATTGAGAATTATAGACCCCGTGAACAAGCCCATGTTATGGGTGAAATATAGGGGAAGAAATAAAACAGATTTTGAAATTGACTGGAAGTCATTTTGTATTTTTCAAAGGGCCCCCCACACCCATTTTTTCACGTTTGTCTGCAGATCCTCTGGTGGGGCTGAAGAAGTTCTAGAAAATAACAGTGTTCCATTCCCCACCATACTTGTATTGTGTTCCCTATCATTGATGGCCTGCCTGCTATCTGATAAAGTGCCTAGACAGTTGTTGTCCACGTGACCTGTTTACTAGGGAATTTTATGTGTTCAGGGGAATGGGGGCAGGAGCACATCCTGGAACTGGGACAACATCTGTGACATATCCTACTTGCCTATGCCAGCGGAATCCCCAGCTAGCACCTGGAAACTACCTGTGGCCAGAAGGCACATGGCTACAGCCACCTTCGGCTCCATGCTCATGGCATGATTCCTCTGTGCTGATGTCACCAGGCTGGCTTGAAGCTCACAAAAGTAGGTGAGCATTGCCCTCTCCAGCCCATATCTGTCCACAATCTGTTCATAGGGGAGGTTTCTGAATGTTGTCCTTTTCTGGTTCAGCTGTTTGGCAGCATATTGCTACCTGCAGTGCCACCCTGCTAGCCTGGCATGGCTTTCTGCTGCAGCACAACTGTGCAAAGCTACTGCTACAAGTGCCATCTTGCTTGTTGTGGCCTCCCTGCTAACTCTGTGGCTTCCCACTGTGTTCAGCCGGCTGTGTAGCATTTGCCCACTGATAAGGCCAGTCCATATTTTGTGTTATGAATTGGTGACATTTGCGTATTAGGGGCTAAAAATAGCACTACCCGCTGTATTTATGTGCTAATACTAATTCTGCCTGATGCATATCTTAATTCTAAGTATATGCATGGTGGGTTTAGTGCAGCACTGAGCCTGGCTCTGAAAATGGCACTCCCAGGTTTATCTGCTACTTTTTGATTAGCAGCATGCTATTCCATACTGCAGGGCATTACCATTCTGAAACTGAGGCCCAAAATATCTTCCTCTGAACCTTCTATTACTTGTTTAAAAATGTGGACATTTGAATTTAATAGTTCTGTCAAAGTGTGATCTTGGAGTGCAGGTTTAGCAAAGATTATGACAGCTTAAAATACAAAAGTCAGTTTATTAAAAAATAACCCTCTGTGGGTGATACAGAACATCTGCTGTATTGCACAACATGATTTTTTACCATATTATGCTTGCTAGAGATGTAACAGAGAGGTAGGCAATCTGTCACATGTACTCTGTTTCTATCCTATTACCCATCCCCTTTGAGAAAGGATTTTGAAGCTAATGATTCTATTGTAAGAGCCTTCCTTTCATGATCACACAAACTATGGATTCTGTGAGACACTTTAGTACTTAACAGGGTACTTAAGACATTTCTAATTGGTAAGTACTGCATCTGTAAAAGATAAGACATCTACTAATGAGATGGAGACAACATTACTATTCCCTTTACAGGACTGACTTAACACTCTGAAAAGCACAGTAGCTTTTGTACAAAACGTGACATTTGACCTTCAGTATGTTACACAAGTGTAACTTCCACCTCAGTTTGGGAGGTTATGATATGCCGAAAATCCCCCACACTGTAGACCCTGTGTGATAGTCCTAGGGAATTAACAAACAGGCAGAAAGTGTGAGGTCAGAGTGGAGAAGGCACTGAGAAAGGTTTGAATATGCAAGTGTAGCAGGAGGAGAATTTCTCACCTAATGGCTGGAGCAAGCAACAAAGAAACACAGAAACAGACACTTGACAGCAGAAAAAGGTTTCATGATCTATCTTGTCTGTCCAATCCTACCTGTGGTATTTTATGAGTACCTTAGTGGTTACTCTTACCCTCCACCCTACAGCCAACCTTACCCTCCACACTTCTCAGTTCCATATACCTATCCAACCTGTTACAAAAGAGCTAGTGTACTGCCTAATACTAATATTAGTTTTTAAAAGCAATCAACTATTACTTTGTATATCTAAGATACATTTTCTTTTCCCTGTGGTTAATTAGAAGATTGTTTATCTGGTGTTAGTAGCTGTGATGTGTGGGACAGCACACTGCCTGGCAGCTGACATATCTAGCTCGATGCTCCCTCGCTGAATCCTCAGCATTGTGACATCACTGCTGCTTAGTAGCTGCCAGGTCAGTTACCTATGATGTCACAGTCAGTGAGATCACAATGCTGATGATGTGTGGGGGGGGGGAGACAGCTACATCAGCTGCCAGACAGAGTTATTTTAGACAGCCAACACAATAAAACCACACAGAAAACTTTCCAGTGAGCAAAAGGAAAAAGAAAAATTCTTCTGGAATAAAAAGTTACAGCTGTCTACTTCTTAAAATTTGTGTCATTTTCCTGTCTGTCTGTTTTGGTTCCACTAGCTCTTTAAATCCCACCACTGATTTGGCACTGACCATCTCCCTTAGTAATTCATTCTACATCCCCACCACTAGAGGAGTGAGACATCTGTGACATTTGCTGTGCAAATTAATTTGTGGATTTAGTGCAATTCACGGAGCAACTCCATGAAATTTGTGGCCATGAATTTCAGGTGTGGTGGGATTTTATTGTGGAGCATGAAATTTTGTCTGCAAATTTCACACTCCACCCTCGAATTTTGCTTGTCACATTAAAAAAATGCTATTCCTGCCAAAACTCTCTTGCAATTTGCGTGCATCGAAGTTTCTGGGTGTTCCAAAAACTCCACATATTCCACGAAGCATGAAGTTTTGGCAATTCGTGCGTACTTCGCAGGTGGAGTTTTACTTCACAGCACCTCTACCCACCACCCTCGCTGTAAAGAAATACTTTCTGGCATCTTTTTGGAATCTCTTTCCAACCAGCTTCATGCAGTTTCCCTTTATGTCCTTGGTTGCTTTCATTGTGAACAATTCCTTGTTGTCTTCTCTGTTTAGTCCATGTAGAAATTTGCACATCTCCATCATGTCGCCACTCCATCTCCTGGTGTCTAGTATATACATGTTGAGATCCTCAAGCCTTTCTTTACTGGGCTTCCTTTGCTGTCCCTGGATCATTTTGGTCACCTGTCTCTACACTGCCTCCCCTCAATATCTATACTTTCTCAAGTGGGAACTCCTGAATTGAGCACAGTATTCCATCTGCACCTGTACCAGCAATCTCCACATAGGCAGATTTACCTCCTTTTCTCTGCTGTTGATGCCCCTACCTATGCACCACTGTGTTTTATTTACCCTCCCCACTGTTCTGCTACACTGCATGGATTGACTGTGGTTGCCTTCTAGTATCACTCCCAGATCTTTCTCCTCTAGTGTTTTCTAATGCCACCTCCCCCCCATCCTTTACTCAGTTTTCAGGTTCTTCGCCTCTGTGTATGACTTTGCACTTTCTTGCCATGCCTTTGACCATTTCTCCAGCTGCTCCGTAACCTCCCTCAGTGCCCTACATCCTCTTTGCTGTCTGGGTTCTTAACATCTGCTTGGCAGAGATCAATGACTGGATGTCCTCCAGCTGGTTGTGACTGAAACCAGATAAGACGGAGGTCCTGGTGATTGAGCTGGGTTGAAGGCATGATGAGAGTGCCTCCAGTGGGGCTTCAGGTGTATTCCTGGGAATAACACCATTGAAAACCTCCTCAAGGGCATGAGATCTTGGCGTGATTCTGGATGACAGGTTGACATTTGAAGCCAGGTGTCATCAGATGTCAGTGTGGCTCATTTGGTAGCACATCTGCCTTTGGACCAGAAGGTCATGGGTTCTCATCCCACACCAGGATTGGACTTGCACCTAAAAATCACTGGCATCCGAGTGCAGTATTGGGGGGTGCTGTACTGCTGGGGTGTGCTGTCCTTCAGATGAGATGTTAAACCGAGGTCCCTTCTGCCCATCCTGGTGTTGTCCTGGTGGGTGTCCAGGTGGAAGTAAAAGAACCCAGTGCACTCTTTGCAAAGAGCAGGGAATATTCCAAGTGTCCTGGCCAACATTCCCCTTCCCATAAACCGGTTCATGCAATTATCCAGGCTGTGTGTGGGTGATGATGTGCAATATGGCTGCCAGCACACATTCAGTCACTTTACTACCAGTCTAGCATTGCTTGTAAAGTGCTTTGGGATACTGTGTATGAAAAGCGCTATATAAATGCTGATTCTTCTTCTTCTTCTTCTTCATCTGTTGTCCAAAGTGTTTTTTACCACTTGAGAAACATTGCCAGGATCAAACCTCTAGTTCCGTCTGAGGACCTGCCCACACTAGTTCATGCTTTTATTACATCCAGGCTTGATCACTGTAATGCTGTTTACTTTGGGGTCTCTGGAGACACCCTCTGCTGGCTGCAGCTGGTGCAGAATGCTGCTGCCAGGCTGATGACTGGCCTTTCTAGGTCCAGTCATGTGACCCCAGTTTTGCAAGCTCTGCACTGGCTGTCAGTCAAGTGGAGGGTTATCTTCAACTTACCTATAAGACCCTACATGGACTAGGCTCTGGCTACCTAGCTGACCTTCTTAAACCAGCTGTCTCAGTATACTCATTCCGCTCCTTGACCAGGGGCCTCACTGAGGTTCCCAGGACCAGGTTAAGAACTGCCAAAGATCGGACTTTTATCATAGCCATTTATTAAACAAAACTTAGTTTAAGATGTTTAGAATCTTCACACAATTCACACCATATTCTTCATCAAAAATTATTTTTATTGCTTGTAATAGCACCCTGACATTTCACACTGTAACAATAATGATTTTCAAAGGGCTTTTATCATCTGTTAATAAATATAAATTCATTTTTTAGGTTTCATTTCTATTATTTCTTATAACATTTTAAGTTACATTACCAATATAGTGTTGCTCTTTACCTTTCTTTTTTAAATGGCTTTAAAGGTTTCTAGGGTGCAAAATGTGGCAGGGTAGTTTCATTTAGAATTTGCACACCCCTAGCCTCTGTGGTGCTGTCACCTGCATCTCCTTCAATGTTGTTTATTTCCTCTTTAAAAAAACTCCATCCATTGGGAATTCTTTTGTATAATTTATTTTATTTTATTCTTCAACATGTGCTTAAAACAACTTCTTTCAACTGTAATTTACCATTTAAAACAGTCTTATTTCAGTCATATTTATTTTCAAACTTGTACTTTACCATGCATCTTTTACTATGTTTCTTTATTCTTTTGGCATGCTGTTTCACTTCGTGGCTCAATTGCCACAGTCATTTTATTTCCACATGGATCACCTTTCCAGTGTGACTTTACCTTTTGAATAAATATCTTTGCCCGAAATTTAGAGAGCATACATCTGTCTACATACAACTTGTGCTAAAGCGGCTCCCACTTGTTTGTTTAGCACGTCATAGCGCTTTTCCATGCAGTTTCTCATTCTTCCTGCAACAGATGATCCTACCTCCTCAATGCTTCACTGATCAGGTGATGTTAGTCACATTACAATGTGTTGACGTTTTGGAGACTGAATCTCCATCCTCAGAGCACTGAGGAGGCAGGATAATCTGTTGCAGGAAAAATTAGAAATGGTGTGGAAAAGCACTCTGAAGCACTAAACAAACAAACGCTAGTTGTATGTAGACAGATGTATGCTCTCTAAATTTCTGGCAAAGATATTTATTCAATAGGTGAAGTCACGCTGGAAAGGTGATCCATGTGGAAATAAAATGACTGCGGATTAGGCAATTGAGCCACGAAGTCAAACAGCATGCCAAAAGAATAAAGAAACACAGTAAAAGACACATGGTAAAGTACAAGTTTGAAAATAAATATGACTGAAATGAGACTGTTTTAAATGGTAAATTACAGTTGAAAGAACTTGTTTTAAGCACAGATTGAAGAATAAAATAAAATAAATTATACAAAAGAATTCCCAATGGATGAAATTTTTTTTAAGAGAAAATAAACAACATTGGAAGGGGAGTGCAGGTGGACAGCACACAGAGGCTTAGGCGGTGTGCAAATTTCTAAAAATGTTGTTATTTTGAATCCATTTTAAACTGATATTCACCTTCACAATTCTGTAAACAGTATCATAATCTGCTGACTTTATCAATCAGTCATACTTAGAAACATTTCTGTATCTGTAATGAACTGAAATAAATATAATTTTATCATTATGCACGTCCTTTAAGTG
Organism: Neoceratodus forsteri; assembly: GCA_016271365.2. Lineage (NCBI taxonomy): Eukaryota > Metazoa > Chordata > Ceratodontiformes > Ceratodontidae > Neoceratodus > Neoceratodus forsteri. The sequence goes on from CM028131.1 coordinate 935,051,966, forward strand.
GTTATATCTGAATTGTGACACCATCAACAAATTATTATGTATTATTTTGTGAGCTTTTTCTTTTAACAAATGCTCAGGTATTCTTTTGACGTTTTCTTTGTAAAGGTAATTTCTGCAAAATTATAAACATTTGTTTAATCTCCTTCTTCTGTTAAATATATAACTTTTCTTTTTCATTCACCAAAAATGTTGACCTATGTTATTAAATGCTCTATGAGCTTCACTAACCATGAAACACTGATGCTTACAGCACCTCTTATGCAGTCCACTTTTTCACCTGTTCAGTTTTTTCCTCTCAGCTTGGTTTCACTATAAATTCACAAAAGCTATGTTTTAATGATAAATGTATCATCTGTTTATAGCAATACTTAACACTTTGTACTACATTCATTTAATTTTGCAGTGCTTATTTGTACTTAGTAAATGTTCTTTTTTTATATACTCTTTTTATTAGTCATTCAGGTTACACAGTTTCATCATAAACAACTGTTACATATAGTACCTTAGCTTTTTATAACTTGCAGGTACAAAATGTACTAAACTTTAGTACAAATTTATATTTCTATATAATAACATTCAACTAACTACATATTAAATAATAGAAAGAAAAGAAAGCTTTAAACAGAAACACATACAAAATACGACAGAACTTTGGGCCAGACAATTTGGTAAGATTTACTTGCCAATTTGTAAAGGTTTTAATGTTTCATTTCATTTCATTAAATGGATGTAACTTCATTCTAAGAAGAGTAGGAAGATTCAATATCTGTTGATAGGTAGGCAGGGTGAAAAGGGAATGAAGAGAGAGAGCTCTAAAAAAACAATTATATCTGATGCTGGTATAGTTCCCATCGAATCCATGTATGGGTGAAAGTTTCAATTTTATTTTGTAAAGAAAAGGACAACTGTTTATTATGCTAAATAAGCTGCATTATTGTTTTCCAATCTGCCATGGTGGGTAGGTCCTCCTGGAGCCACTTCCTCATGAAGGCCTTATAAGCAGCACATAAGGAGATCGTCCAGAGGTACAGTGTGTCCCTGCCTTGGATTGACTTTGGGGGGGACACCCAGCAGGAAATGGGAAGGGGAAGGGGGCTAGAGAAGATCAAACATGGTTGTTATATGTTAGGAAAGAGTAGTTCAAAAGTTGAGTAATTTAGGGCATTCACAAAAAATGTGGGTCTGAGATGCATTTTGGGAACCACATCTCCTCCAGCATTTTGATGAGGTGCCCAGGGCCTTTTTTTGCCAAGATTGAGGGTACGAGAAAGAATCTGGCATGCACCTTCCAAGCGAACTCCCTCCACGATGGGGAGGAAGGGGTTGTTCAGGTCTCCCACCACCCTCTGAGCCATTCTTCATTACTCATTGTTAAATTAGGCTCTCTTTCCCATCTAACTTTTAGATGCTTGGCATTATGTGACAGTAAATGCACCGGAGATTTATATATTATGGAATTGGCTTTTCCCCCTGTAGGTGAGCTCCATATTTTTATATAGGGGATGACATCCTCACTTATCTGGGTTCTGAGCTTCTCTGCTCTTAACTGCTTATTGATGTAGTCCCTCAGTTGGTAGTAGTGCAATCTGTCTCTTTCAGTCCAGGAGAATACCATTTGGGCTTCCTCAAAATATATCAGTGTGTTTCCTCGAAGCAGTTACCAGGGAGCAACAAATCCTCAGGAAACTTGTGCTGTGTACCAAGTGTCATGCTGCTGGGGGAGGGGGTGAAATGTGGGTTTACCACAAGCCATTGGTATTTCCAAAAGTGTGGGTGAAGGGTTTTGTTGTGGACACCCATCACCAGCCCTCCAGTATCACTGTACTTAAATTTGGTAGAGATTGTTTAGCTTGTTTAAGGTGTGGTGGGCTAAATAAGCAAGCCTGTAATGGGAAAGGAAGTTGTCTAGCTAAATCTATTGTTTTCCAGAAAGCCTGGTATCCCACACTACCCCACAACAAATCCAGCCTCATCTGTGAGGCAACCCAATATAAGGGAAGGGATGACAGTGCCACTTCTCCTTGAAGTTTGGGGAGGAACAGCCTTTGTTGTTTAACGTGTGTTTATAGTTCTGTAGGAAGTTATTTAAGAATTTTTGCCAGGACAATAATTCCTTGACAGTTATAGAGCAAGGGACACACTGAAGTAAATATAGAAAGTGGGGGAGGGCATTCTTCTTCAGTGCTAAATTATGGGTATAAAATGATAAAGGGAGGATATTCCAGTGTCTCATGTCTTGTTTTAGGGCAGTGATTAAAGGGGTATAGTTGGCTATATAAAGTTGAGATAGATCCCTATGGATTTTAATTCCCAGATATTTGAGAGATGAGAGGTCCCATTTAATATTAAACAGATTTTTGATTTCGGGTGAGGCTACATAATGGAATGGGATTGCTTCAGTTTTGCTTGTGTTAAGGGTATATCCAGATAGTTTTGAGAAATCAGTTGCATTTTTGAAGAGGGCTGGCATAGAAACATCTGGATTAGATAGGTATATTGATATGTCATCAGCAAAAAGTGCCAGTTTATGCTCTTTTCCAGCTAGATGGAGACCCAGTATCTCCAGGGTGAGACGAATATATTGGGCCAGTGGTTCTATGTAGAAAACTAAACGTAATGGTGACAGGGGTCGTCCTTGACGTGTGCTTCTATATAAAGAAAAATTTTGAGAAATGTGTCCATTTGCTCTAATGTAGCCCTGTGGTGTTCCATAGAATTTAAAAATCAAATCTATAAATTGTAAGGGGAAACCAAAGGTGGCAAGAATCCCACATAGAAAAGGCCAAGAGACCTTGTCAAATGCTTTTTCAGCATCGAGGCTTAACAGGAGTGCTGGGTGTGTCTGGCTTTGGATAGATTCATTTAAGTAGATGATTCTCCGGATGTTATCCTGAGTTTGTCTGCCTGGGATAAAGCCGCATTGATCCATATGGATCACTTTGGGAGCAAACTACATAAGTCTATGTGCCAGAATGGATGAAAAGGTATTTTATAATCTGTGTTAAGAACAGAAATGGGTCTGTAGGATAAACAAAAAGTGGGATCCTTACCTGGCTTCGGGATCACAGAGACAATAATTTAATTCCAGGAGGGTGGGATCACTCCCTTATGGAAGGGGACAAAAGCAAACAGCTTATGTAGTACAGGAGTAACAGTTTTACTCAAAGTTTTTGTAGAATTCCCCTGGGAGACCATCAGATCCTGGGCATTTCCCTGTTTTCAATTGGCCAATTTCCATCTCTGTTTCTTGTGTGGACATGGGGGAGATTAATGAGTTTTTCTGGTTTTTAGATAATGTGGGTAGGTGCAATTTGGATAAGAAGGTAGTGATATCTGGCTCTGGGACATCTGGGAGGGGGAGTAGAGCTGAGAACAGTATTCCAGGAATGCTTCAGAAACACCTGAAATGGTACTTTGCATAATGTTAGATTCAGGATTTTTGATCTTTGTAATAGTGGCCATGGCTCTCTGTGCCCTTAAACAGCCTGCCAGTAGTCTCAGGGACCAAGAGCCACCATCACAAAACTTTTGCCTAAGAAAAAGGAGTTTTGTTCCACATAGTAGTCGAGAATATTATTTAGTTCCTTTTTAAGTTTAGCAAGCTTCTGAGCCCTTGTTTTACAAACTTTAACACATTGTTGGTCTTCTAGCCCTTTAATGCACTTGGTAAGGGATTCCCTATGTCCTTCTTGAAGTTTTTTCTTTTGAGCTGATATCTCTATCAGCTTCCCTCTCTCTATGGCCTTGAGGATGTCCCAGAGAATAGCAGGATTAATGTCTGGGGTGTTGTTAGCAGCCAGAGCCTGCCATATTGTATCATTGATTTGTTCTATAGTCTCCTGGTTCCTTAATAGGGATAAATTAAGTCTCCATAAGGTTATTTTTTTACTTTATCCCAATTGAATTTTCAAAAAAGCAGGAGCACGGTCCGAAAACACACAATCCCCAGACTATGTTTTCATGGACACCCCCAGGTGCTCCCATGATGTTAAAAGGTGGTAAAGACAGGAGTAAGTAGAGAGTGAGCCTGGGAGTAAAAGGTATGCCTGGAGGAACCTCCATTTAGGTGTCTCCATGTATCATCAAAACACAGTTCTTTTAATAATTTGACAAGCTCTCTAGCTGTTTTTTTAAACTTACCCTGTGTTGTAGTGTCTTGGGTTCAGCCCGCTGATATGTTCAAATTAAAATCTCCTCCACACAGCACCTGCCCCTTACCCCATTGTTCTAGCTGCAGGAAAAAGGAATGACAAAATGCTAAACATCTGTCCATTAAGGTTTCCCTTAACCATTACTTATTTACCCTCCTTGTCAATCAATCATTCTTTAGCTTCAAAAGGGATCCTGTGTGGAATAAGAACAACTGTTTTCCTCCTTCTTCCCCCTTTATATGAGGAAGCAACTACATGGAATAGCCCATGCACTCAAACTTTTTATGCTGTGCTGTAGAGAGATGAGTCTCCTGGAAGAGCAAAATGTCTCCACTAGAGTGTTTGAGATATGTCAGGGGCTTATTACATTTAACTGGGTTAGAAATCCTGTGTACGTTGTATGTACATACTGTATATGTGAGTGACATGGTTAATAAACATCAAAAAAGATAGGTTTTAAAAGTCATATATGGGTTATTTGGGTTCTTTTACTTAATTTATATGTCTCCCATATCCATTGTTGCTTATTCTGTTCTATACGGTTACCCAAAAAGTGTTGTGGCCCAAAATAATTTTCTTTAAAATGTGCCAATGTGGCAGTCAGTATCAACTGTTAAGCAAACTTTTTAATAAACAAAATTTGCTTCCAAGGTAAGAGGTCTGTGTTGGAAACTGGTCTCTGTGTCTCCCCATAATAGGGCAGATTGAAGAGGTATACTTGCACTTCAATTTCTGGGAGGCCTCCTCTGGAGCCGAAACAGAAAACGGCTCCTAGAAAAAAATACCAAGAGGTATACATATCCATGGAGTAAGCAAATGGGATGTTTACCTTCATTCAGGACACGTACCCCAACTATCTTGAAAAATTGATTCAATGTTAGCAAAATGAAAGTTTCTTAAATTTAAGCTCTACGTAGGTACATCCTTGTGAAGACATACCAGTAACTGAAAGTATTTCACAAAGTAAAACTGTAATCTAGTTAGATTTCTGTGCCAGATACCCTCCCCCTCTTACCTAGGAGGAAAGTAATGAACATTATTGCATGTAGTTTAGACTTTCATCTATCTTGAAAGGTTATGCACTTTGTAACAAAAGAAATCAAAGTCAAGTACATGATGGTGGCATATAAATAACTTATCCATAACAAGCTGCCTTAGTCGTACTCTGAGGGGGGAGATCAAAAAGTACATTAGGATAAGGCATGCTATAAGAGACAAAAGTTTGGGTGGAAGAGAAAAATGTTTAATCTCGAAGGATGAATGTTCCAGTTTTACTCTCCCCTTTCTTTGCTTGTCCAGTTCCAAGTAGAGACACATCAGCTGTCAAGAGGTCTTATAGTATCCGAACTAAACAGTCTCCAGGGGAATGGTTCACCGCATAAGCGGGGAAGTGATATCTATAAATTTAAGACTGTGTTCTCAAGTGGGCTTACCATTTGGTGGTCCTTTCTTTCTCACGAGTTGCTGGAGTTGTTGGAGTGCCTCAGTAGGTGATAGCAGACTTAGACCGGAATGCCTCCTGTTTGTGGTTCGTTGCCATTCAGGTTCCCATCTCCCTGTTCTTTGGTTCCAGATTTCTGGGGTTGGCAATATCTTTTCCTTCAGCGTGCTAGAGCTCCTTCCACTGTGGAATACAACTTCACCCCGTCCTCCCAGAAAATGTGCAGCTTGGCTGGGTAAGGAGTATGAAACCTGATTGCTTTCCCCTTAAGGATCTTGAGGATCGGGAGGTATCAGAGCTGTTGAGCTCGAATCTCTTGGGGATAGTCGTGGTCAAGGAACAATCGATTGGTGAGGTATAACATTTCCTTTTTAGCCCAGGCACGTTGCAAGATGTCTTCTTTGGTATGAAAGGAGTTAACTTTAAAGACTATCGATCTTGGTTGTGCTGATGGGTCATTGGGCTTAGCTTGCAGGGAACAGTGAGCCTGCTCTATCTGTAGGTCATAGGTAGCTGGTAACTCCAAAATGTCTTTCAGCAAATTTTCTATGAATGGAGCCATTGGGGAGATTTCAAGTCCCTCAGGGAGTCCGTATAGCTGTAGATTTTTTCTTCGCGAGTGACCCTCTAAGTAGAGACATTTCAGCTGTAGTTCTCCTGTATGTATCAGGAAAGAATGCACTATTTGTGATAGCTGTGCTGTGTTGTCTTCTGATGTTGAGACCTGGTCTTCTATATGCTCTAAGTGGGTCTCCATAGTCGAGAACTGTTGTTGTACTGCTTAGTGTTCTGTTTGTTTTCTTGTCGAGATTGCCTGATTTCTTTTAGGAGGGTTTCAAAGCAGCTCCAGGATAACCACTCCGACTCTCTATCCATATCGTACCCCACCATGCATGAGCTTGCTGGCAAGGAGGATCAGCTTGAAGGCTCATCTGTTAGCCCGAAGCCATCCTTGCCCCTTGATCATCCTCTGGTTTGGCTTTTGCTTTTTATTTGTTTCTTGGCTACCTCATTCTGAGTATCTAGGCATTTTGTTTTGAAAATTGTTAAGATTTGTAGGAATTTGCAGAAGCTGGGGTAAAAGCATCTTGTTTTAGGCTGCTAGACACTCACTCCATGATGTCCAGTTAGTAAATGTTCTTAAGGCATGTAATGGTGTCTCGCCCCTGCATTGATATAGTGACTGTGTATGCATTATGTAGCCTCAGACATCTTCTTGAGCCTGCTCATCCATGTGACTTTGAGATTTCAGCTGAGGTCTCACTCACCTTGCAGTGCATGTTCTGTTGCTAAGTACTGATATAAACAGATGATGGGGCTTCAGAAAAGACCTTATATTATAATGGCACGGTAGCACCAGTATAGATAGGGTTCATGTGTGCATTTTATGTTAAAGGCCAATTTTTGCAGGTGTAATAACTTTGGGCAGGTTCAGCAGATCTGCTTGAAATTTTGAATGCATCATTGGAAGGGACAGGTTTATTGCTATGGCAAATTTTGGTTTGAATTCCTTATGAGTTTCTGAGATACAGAGTGTTGCAAAAAAAAGAGTTTTATATTTTTTGTCAACCTGTATCTCAGAAATGGCTGTAGCTACAGGGCTGAAATTTTCAGGGTAGAAAACGTTAGCATCACAGATGTGCCTTTTAAAGGTTTGGTGAAACATTATTAATCTGTTCTAAACTTATGAAATGTTCTTTTTTCATTATTTCCTATGGGAAAAAGATGTCCCTGGAGGCATAGGATTCTAGTTCGATGCAGAATCCTGCATCAGCATAGGTTTCTAGTTCAATGCAGAATCCTGCATTGTCATAGGATTCTAGTTAGATGCAGAATCCTGCATCAGAGTGGCATTTTATGATGTAGAGTCTTGCATTGAACTGCCATGTTGCGATGCAGAATCCTGCTTCAAACTGTCATTTTTCCAGGTGTACCCCTTCATAATTATTGTTTACCAACATTGGGGTGCTCAATCCCTGTGTCAGCATTTCTTTAACCCTCTACTACTGTAGCACACTGGAGAGACCACCTCCAGTGCACTGAAAGCATTAACTTTCTGATAACTTTCTATTGTTTCCGACACTGGGATGCCCACCCTGGTGGCAGATGCTTCCCACCACCCCACAGCCTGTTCTTATTATTTTTTGCTGACATCAGGGTGCCCAATCCCTGTATCAGCATTTAGTTCTCCCTCTATTACTGTGACACACTGGCGAGACCACACCCAGTGTGTCAAAAGCCTTTACTTTTTTTCAGTGTTGTTTCTGACACTGGGAAGCCCACACCCAGTGTCAAATTCCCCCCCCCCACCCATTCTAATATTAATAGTGTTCACCAACATCAGGGTGCCCAGTCCCCATGTTGACATTATGAACCCCCTAGACTATGGGACACTGGGGAGCCCACCCCAGTGTCCCAAAATAAAGATAACCCTGCTATAAAAAAAAAGAAAACTGTCCACTGATGTCTTGTTTTAATCCTAGAAAGAAGAAAACAGTCCCTCGTTGTCTCCCCTGTCCCCTTCCCCATCCCAACCCTCCCACTAAGCACCCACCTCCCCACACACCCCTCACCCTATACTTACCTCTGGAGGTCAGCAGCTGTTATCCTCTTTCGATTTGGACACGTCTGCAGTCCTCTAAGCTGAACCGTGAAGTGAAGAATTGAGGTAAGTGTCATATAATGGCTGTCAAAGGCATTTTGAACTTATGTTGATATCTCGGGCATTTTTAGGTATTTTTGAACCAAATTTTTAATGTGGCCTTTTTGGGACCCCACCTGATGAAGCATTTCATTACTTGGTCCCAAAAGGTGATTTCTTGGTCACTGTGCAGAATCACCTTTCTGGACAGAATAATGAAATAAGGGTACCACTGTTCATGAGATGGGGTCACAAACAGCCCATGGGGTGGTGTTACGATGGTAGGGTTGACAGGGGGTGGGATGGGGCCCATGACCCTAAGGCACACACCGATGCTTGTTAGTGTGTGGAGGACAGGGGTGGTGTTGCAATGGTAGGGTTGGGTGGAGGTGGAACACCCAATTTCCCTACATTTATCGCTTTAGTAAGAACCCTAACTGATGCTTTAACTAAGTTTTTTGCAATTAATATATATATATAGCTATATCTATATATATAGCTATATATATATAGATATATATATATATATATAACAAAGAACCTCTGTGCGTAAACACTGAGGCAAGGGTTACCCAAAGGGCATTTGGCTGGGAAGCCAAGTTTCAAGAAAATACAAAATCACACATGCCCCCACAATGCAAAGCATCATGGGCTGCATATGCAAATCACCACAGAATGTTATGCTGGTCCAACTTTAAGCAGAATTGCATGGTGCCGAAGGCCTCTCACACAGTTTGCAAAGGGTGCTAACAGAAGACATAGACACGCGTGTTTCGTCTCTACCAGGACTCATCAGTATGCCCTTGCCTGTTTGACACCCCAGTGAAATAGACTAGCTACCCTTAAGGCAGTGTGCCTGGGATATATCGTGGTGAACCCATTAAAATAAAAACATTTAAAGACAAAGAACCTCTGTGCGTAAACACTGAGGCAAGGGTTACCCTAAGGGCATTTGGCTGGAAGCCAAGTTTCAAGAAAATACAAAATCACACATGCCCCACAATGCAAAGCATCATGGGCTGCATATGCAAATCACCACAGAATGTTATGCTGGTCCAACTTTAAGCAGAATTGCATGTGCCGAAAGGCCTCTCACACAGTTTGCAAAGGGTGCTAACAGAAGACATAGACACGTGTTTCGTCCTACCAGGACTCATCAGTATGCCTCGTCTGTTTGACACCCCAGTGGAATGGACCAGCTACCCTTAAGGCAGTGTGCCTGGGATATATTGTGGTGAACCCATTAAAATAAAAAACATTTAAAAGACAAAGAACCTCTGTGCGTAAACACTGAGGCAAGGGTTACCCCAAAGGGCATTTGGCTGGGAAGCCAAGTTTCAAGAAAATACAAAATCACACATGCCCCCACAATGCAAAGCATCATGGGCTGCATATGCAAATCACCACAGAATGTTATGCTGGTCCAACTTTAAGTAGAATTGCATGGTGCCGAAAGGCCTCTCACACAGTTTGCAAAGGGTGTGGGTTCACCACGATATATCCCAGGCACACTGCCTTAAGGGTAGCTGGTCTATTTCACTGGGGTGTCAAACAGACGAGGCATACTGATGAGTCCTGGTAGGACGAAACACGTGTCTATGTCTTCTGTTAGCACCCTTTGCAAACTGTGTGAGAGGCCTTTCGGCACCATGCAATTCTGCTTAAAGTTGGACCAGCATAACATTCTGTGGTGATTTGCATATGCAGCCCATGATGCTTTGCATTGTGGGGCATGTGTGATTTTGTATTTTCTTGAAACTTGGCTTCCCAGCCAAATGCCCTTTGGGTAACCCTTGCCTCAGTGTTTTACGCACAGAGGTTCTTTTGTCTTTAAATGGTTTTTATTTTAATGGGTTCACCACAATATATCCCAGGCACACTGCCTTAGGGGTAGCTGGTCCATTCCACTGGGGTGTCAAACAGACGAGGCATACTGATGAGTCCTGGTAGGACTAACACGTGTCTATGTCTTCTGTTAGCACCCTTTGCAAACTGTGTGAGAGGCCTTTCGGCACCATGCAATTCTGCTTAAAGTTGGACCAGCATAACATTCTGTGGTGATTTGCATATGCAGCCCATGATGCTTTGCATTGTGGGGGCATGTGTGATTTTGTATTTTATATATATATATATATATATAACCAGTTAAAGGAAGTGCATAATCATAAAATTGTATTTATTTCAGTTCATTACAGATACAAAAATGTTTCTAAGTATGATTGATTGATAAAGTCAGCAGATTAAGATGCTGTTTACAGAATTGTGAAGGTGAATATCAATTTAAAAATGGATTCAAAATAATTTAAAATGTTATAAGAAATAATAGAAATGAAAACTACAAAAAAAGAATTTATATTCATTAATAGTTAATAAAAATCCTTGGAAAAAGCACTTTTGTTACAGTGTGAAACAGCAGGGCACTATCACAAGCAATGAAAGAATTTTTGATGAAGAATATGGAGTGAGTTGTGTGAAGATTCTATGCATCTCAAATTAAGTTTTGTTTAATAATTGGTGATGCCTCAGAGATGCAAAAGTAATGAAAGAAACCATTTCCCTTGGACTCTTAAACACAGGAGCTGTTTGAACTTTTAGCATAGCTGGCCCGGTCCTGTGGAACACTCTTCCATCTTCTGTCAGGGAGGCCCCATCAGTCGAGTTGTTCAAGAGTGACCTCAAGGCTCATCTATTTTCTGTGGCCTTCCCAGAAGACATAATCTAGCAGTTTCTGATTTTATATTTTCAGCTGCATTTGCTGTTTTCACTGTTTCATTGTTTTATTTATATGATATGCTGTTTTATTTAACTTGCTTGCTTTTATGTAAGGTGCCAGAGTTTCTGGGATTGGGCGCCATAGAAATAAACTTTGCCTTGCCTTGTCTATCCTTCTGTAGAACTTTGTGTCATCTGCAAGGAGGCAGACATTTATCTTAATCTCCTACCCAGTGTCACATGTAAAGGTATTAAATTAGGCCTAAGACTGATCCTCAGAAAACCCCAATGGTGACCTTTCTAACCTCTGAGAATTCCCTATTTAAGATAACCCTGTGATCTCCCCCTCCTATTTTTTTTATTTATTTTACAATTTTTGGCCAGGAGAGACACACACTGAGCTGAGTCTTGTTTCCAGGTGCATCCTAGAAGCACAGGAAGTTAAGTGACTTACTCATGGTCACACAGTGTGCAAGTGGTGACTGTGGGATTCAAACCCAGTTCTCCAGGTTTGCAGATCAGTGTTCTTAACCACTGTTCTATACTGCCTCCTCCTGACCCATCCTGTAATTAGTTGCAACCCCCAAATCCTTTAATTCTTTAACCATCCTTTCATGTGTCGATGAGTCAAAGGCTTTACTAAAGTCCAGATGTAGTAGATGTAGTAGATGTGGCAATGACCTTCAAGAAGAACCTGGCAGAGGTACAGTGCATAGCTCTAGCAGTCATCCAGAGGGAGCGGCACAGGCTATAGAGGGTCAAGTGGGAACCCAGGACTGTGCCCTCCCCCCAATTCAGCCACTGAAAGCCACCACCCCTGCCCTGCCTTGGACCACTTAACTGATCATCAGCTCTAGGTATTTGCTCACATCGCTGATTGTTTTTGGCATCAAGTTTGAAAATAACTGCTGTGCCCCTAGCCTTAGGACACTGGACGCCATCTTTAACCAGTAGTTTATGACTGAAGCAGTAACCCACACAGAGTTTTTTGTGAAGGACTGACCCAGTCTCTGGTTTGCATTTTCTAAAACCGTGCTTGCCCTAAGGAGCAGAGTCAAGGCTACACTTAGGCTAACAGGGCAGTCAGTGATTAATTCACAATTTAATTGTAAAATGCTCTGAGCAGCACAGGTTCTTAGCACAGGTTGGGAAAATGAATTGCAATTCTGTGAAGCTGAGCACTGGGAAATAGAGGGAAGGGAGTTAAGAAATGGCAGGGCCAAAGATATAAAACAGGAGAGATCTGTAAAAGAATTATGATGTAAGTGTGTCCATGCTGTGTTCAGATTTGTAAGGGATTAACCAGTCCACAGGTGCTTAGCACAAATGGGGAAATTTCATGAAATGCTGTAAAAAGGAACACTGATAAGCAGAAGGAAGGGAATATAGGAACAGCAGGGTAAAGCAAATCTTTAGGAGAGATCTGTAAAACAATTTGAAAAATTGAGAGATTTTTATAAGAGTTTGAAAAATAGCATCACTGGCAAGTGCTTTTCCCAGTCCTGGGTGTTCTGAAACCTGATCCTAGCCTGTAGTCAGTACAGTGACGTTACAGCTTGCAGAGCCCTAGATTATCCTGCTAACACTCTTCCCTTTCTACTCACAACAGACCATCCAGAGGAGAGCTGCACAGGCTGTAGAGGGTCAAATGGGAACCCTGAACCACGCCCTTCCCATGATTCAGCCAGCGAAAGCCACTGCCCCTGCCCTGGCTTGGACCACTCAGTTGATCAGCAGTTCTAGGTATTTGCTCACATTACTGATTGCTTTTGGCATGGTTGATGAAATATATGTCTTTGTAGACACATTTCCTATAACAAAGACCTATGAACCACACACCTCACCTCTCACAGACTTTAGCATCTCTGACACCCTATCCCTCAACCATCACACTCAACTCTTGTAGGGCCTCCCCTATTCCAAATTATGGGTCACTCTTATGTGCCACCATGCAAAGCTCCAGTGGTTTACCTCACTAGTATCTAAACACTTAATATGGATGAAAATCATCTCCCTCATTGCCTGGATATGTCTGTTCCTACTTATCACAGGTGACATTGAATCCAGTCCAGGACCTGCAACAGCCATTCCCCTCAGCCACCCCCCCCCCCCCCCCCTCCTTTTTCCAACCCTGTGTAGCAAAATATGAAGGGTCTCAAAACTGTCCATGCAAATATCAGGAGCGTGCTCCCCAACCTCACCGATCTCATGGTATGTGTGCAACACTATAAACCTGACAACCTGTGTGTCACAGAAACCTGGCTAAAACCAACTATGCCCGACACTCTGTGCAAAATAGCAGGGTACAGCCACATCAGGAATGATAGGCCATCCTCTAAAAAGGGGTGGTGATACCATGATATACTGTCTCTCTCACTTAATTGTCTCCTCTCTAATGCTCCCATGCAGGCCAACACCAGTGCATTTGAACTATGTCATGGAACTCTTACCCTTGGAGACTCAAAAAAAAGCTCCACATTCATTGTGTCTACCTGCCGCAAGCTACTAAACAGAAAGGGCTTCCCTCCTTTATAGACACAGTGGGGCCAATTGTAAACAAAATCGACTTCGTGATCCTGGGGATTTCAATATTAATCACTAAGATTAATCCAACTCATTTATCGACATCTCACTAAATAAACTGCTACTCACCTAAATCATAACACAACCAACCAGACTCTCTAATAACGCCAAAACATCAACACTCACTGACTGGATTCTTGCCCTTAACCCTGGAAAAGTGATATCCTTCCTGATTCCTTGAGTGGCAACTCACCAATTTTCTGTGGTTGCTGGGCCAAAAAAGCATCTTCCACTTCCACAATTTTTCTAGGTTTCAACATTCACAGCTCAAAACAGAGCTAGCCAACCAAAACTGGGCTGACCTCTGGTCCTCCTCAGATGTCAACAGAGCAGTCTCCCATTTTAACACAACCTTCTTTAAGCTGCAAGAGAAATATACTCCCCTCACTTCCAAGCGTGTCTGCAGACAAAAAATTAAATGGCTCACATGCCCTCTCCTGGCACCCCTGAAAGAAAGGGATCAATGCTGGGCCTCTTTCAAAGCATCAAAGTCCAAATCAAATTGGTCCTTGTATAGAGTCCTTAGGAATAAGTGCAAGCAGGTGATTCAGCAAAGTAAAAGTACTTATTACTGTACAGAATTGGCTACCCAACACAAAACCCCCCTGCCGGTTCTGGAGCTATCTCAAACAGGCCCTAGGTCATCCTGACCCATTCATCACTCCAGACTTCAAAATAGATGCAGTGAATTGCAACAATCATCAAACTATCACCAATAACTGCAACAAACAAGTCACAGATCCATCCCCAACCTATGAAACACTAAACCAGTTTCAAGGTGGTCCAACCCCTCCCCCCCGATTGAAGGCGAACACCATCCCCTCCTATTTAAACAAGTCACCCCCAGAGAGGCACTTAACCTTCCCAAGAGGATCGCAGAATCCAAGTCAGCTGGTCCTTATGGACTAGAACCTAAACTCATTAAACTGACAGCACATGAAATGGCCACTCCTTTAGCCAGAATATTCAACCTCTCCTTCTGCACCAATGCAATCCCCACCATCTGGAAAAAAAAGCTAATATTGTCCCTTTCTTCAAAAAGGGAAATAAAAAACTCCTATCTAATTACAGGCCAATTGCTAAGTAAAATACTAGAAAAATTTGTTGCCACACAACTCAGCGCCCGTCTGGAAAACCATAATCTGCTTTGTCCAGCTCAGCATGGATTCCAGAAAACCCACAGCACCACAACCACATTGCTAACCATAACCAATACTATCCACACCTCCCTAGATAGAGGGGGAATATGCTGGTGCAGTGTTTATAGACCTAACTAAGGCCTTTGACATGGTGGATCATCCCATTCTGCTCAGCAAACTACACTCTCTGGGGATCACTGAACACACTCTATCATGGTTCACCAGTTACCTCTTAAAATTGTCACAGTAAGTTAAGACTGCATCCTCCTTCTCTATCTCCCCACCACCATTGATGTCTCTCAGGGATCAGTCCTTGGGCCCCTTCTATTCTTCCTACATATAAACTCCATTCATCACTGCTTCATGCATAGTGATCTTCTTCACTATGCAGATGATCTTGTGTTCATCAGTCATGCCCCGGATTTAACACACATCAACAATTGCCTATCAACTGATCTCAAAGCGGTTCAGTCCTGGCTCACTGCCAATAAACTAATAATGAGTCAAGCCAAGTCCCAGGTCATGCTCTTTGGCACACCCCTAGGGCTAAAAATCCTTGGCACTCCTCTTTAAGTGATCTGTGACAATAGGTCTTATCTTGACTCAGACACTTCCTTTAAGTACCTGAGCATCACTCTAGACCCTTCTTTGAATTTCACAGCACACATGTATACTGTCTGTAAAGTTACCAAATGAAGCCTCGGCCTAGCCAACTGAGTTAGTACAAACCTCTTACCTGCCACCAGGATCACTATAATGCGAGCACTTCTGACTAAACTTTCTTATGGACTACCAATCTTTGCAAACACTACTAGCTCCCCACTACGTAAATGGATAGTGGGCTATAATAACATTTGCCGCTTTTCCCTTGCATGCAACTGACTTACTCACCACTGAAAACTTTACAGTAGGATTGACTGGCTCTCTCCCCAGGCCCTCATGAATCTCACTCTAGGTAATGTTGTTCACAGCATAGTTCAGAACTAAATACCTCACTATCTTGTTTCTTACTTTATACCTAGCACAAACCACTAGTCATTAAGAACCTCAGGAGCTGATCAGCTGACCATCCCCAGGTCGATGTCTAAATATGGAAAGCAGGCTTTCTCCTCGGTAGCCCCAAACTCTGAAATAGTATACCTTTACCAGTGCAACAAAACTCGTCCGTCCACATATTAAGATCTCAGCTACGTTCTCATTTGCTTCAAAACTACAGATGTGCCTGCCCTTAATCAGACACACCTCCACTTCCTCAAATAGCAAACTTGCTGCCCTACTAAATCCTATACACAATCACTTATTTCACTACTTGTGTTATTTCCCACCCTAAAGCTCTTCTAGATAATCCTCCTACTGTAGAGCAAACTTAGCATTTTATCTTCTCCAAGAATCCAGAATTACAGCTAACCTACCCAGCCCCATTGTTAATGTATATACAGTAGCAAATTAATCTTTATTCGTTCAACTTTCCAGTCTTTACAAATATTTAAAATGTTACATGTTAAAAAGTAAAACAAATACAATTTGTATAGTTTCAACAATACAATTTATG
The DNA here is from genome assembly GCA_016271365.2 of Neoceratodus forsteri. Lineage (NCBI taxonomy): Eukaryota > Metazoa > Chordata > Ceratodontiformes > Ceratodontidae > Neoceratodus > Neoceratodus forsteri. Next base: position 935,068,185 of record CM028131.1, read on the forward strand.
TTTAAAAAAGAGCTGAAGTAGAAAGTACTATATTGATTGACGGGAGAAAAAAGAAGAAAGGAGAGGAACATTTACATAAAGTACATTTAGTCTTGCATTCACTTAACATATTGTTACAATGGTAGATAAGATGTTTTAATAATCTGTTTGATTATTTAAGAGGGTTTACCTCTCCAGAAAGTTAATACTTTTTTATATATATCCATTTTATAAAGTCCATCATGTCCTGAGCTATAAATTCAAGTTGTGGGTTCATCAATATTCTAAATGTTTCATTTTCAGAAAGTGTATTTATTTGAAAGCATGGTGCCATAATTTTGTTTTTCATTTTATTGTATTTTGGGCAATGACATAAAACGTTCAATGAGGTTTCAGGTTCATTTTGGCCACAGTCACAGTTTATGATTTTGATATATAGCCTGGGCTAGATATTCAAAGGGGTTGGCCTGGCACAACTGAGTTGCACCTCAACCCAGAAATACCAGAGCAATATTCAAAGGGGTGCGTAGCATAATTCCCGATGTTCCAAGTAAAAATAATGTATGAGGCACATCTCCAGGGGCATGCCCATGCATATGTGACACATCCTGATGTTCAGCCTGGGATGTGAGGCACATATGCTGCCACAACCCGAGATGTGCAGCATACAGGGGCACAAAGTTGAGCCAGTAGAAAAAGGCACAATTGCTAGCCACCCATAGGCTGGCCACTGTAGTGCAGGGCACAACACAGCAGCCACCAGCCATGGGTGCCCCCCAGAACACCATCTTCAAGCTACCACATAACTCCCAGGTGGTCCAGTGGTACTGCCCTCTCTCCCTCCCCATAGTCCCAATCACATTAAATTCCTGATTTGAACTACTGTGGTGGTCCAGTGGTTCCATCCTCCCTCCACATAGCCCTTATCACATTAAATTTCTTATTTGAATGACCCTGGTGGTTCAGTGGTTCCCATCTCCCTCCCCTTAGCTCCGATCACAGTAAATAATGTAATAATACTTCCTTGGCAGTTTAGTGGTTCCCCTCCCATTTCACTGATCACCAAAAAGAACAGTGCCATATATCCCTGGTAGTTTAGTGGCACCCCCCACCCCCCCAATTACACAGGACCCCCAGCCCACCCAGCTCCCCCATGTCATCAGCAGGCAGCAACAAACCCACCCACATACCTCTGTGGCTGCCTGCCAAATGACAGCTTACAGTATCAGCTGCAAGCCCATTGGTCCACAATGTGGACCAATGGGCTTGCAGTGCATACTGTAATAGTAATTCACAAATGTGAAGAGTGGAGGTGTAGCTTTATATGTGAACAACCACTTAAAAAGTAGGCAAATTCCTATTGCCATAACTACTAATAATGACATTGAGTTCATTCTAGTCCAAATAGATACAGAGAGAGTACTAACAATTGGTTTATGTCATAGATCACCAAATTTGGACATAAATAGTAACAACATATTTTTTCAAACAATCAAGCAGCTGGAAGATTATGAAAATTTAATTTTAATTGGGGATTTTAACTTACCCACTATCTGTTGGTCGACACTTACTGGAAAAACTAAATTAGACCATAGTTTTATTGATTTAACTCTCTTGCATAATCTAGATCAGCTTGCTTTATAACCCACAAGAAAAGAAAATATACTCCATCTTATCTTAATCAATATGACTAATATAGTAGAATTACCTAAAGTCCTTGATCCTCTGGGAGATAGCAATCACAATATGGTGTTTTGGAATTTAAAAAATTTTACTTATGTAAATTGTGACACCACTAGGATTAAAAATTATCATAAAACCAACTATGAGGCTACTAAAAATTATTTTAATAATTGGGACTGGAAGACAGAGCTACAAAACAAAAATAGTGAGCAAATTCGGGCTGCCATTAAAAGTAATATTTACTACTGTACTGATACATGGGTCCCAGAAAATAAGAAATATACTCATACCAATAAAAAAGTCCCTCCTTGGTTAAATGATAAAATTAAGAACTTAATTAGAAAAAAGGAAAAAGGTATACAAAATTTAAAAAGGCCCCTTCAGAAGAGAAATGGCAAAAATGTATTAAGATCTCTTATCAGTGCAAGAAAACTATTAGAGGTGCTAAGAAAACCTATGAATTAAAATTCTCTACTACAACCAAGGGCAATGGAAAACAATTCTATAATTACATTGGTTCATTACAAGGAAAGGCCCCTACCATTGGCCCCTATTTAAAAATAACGTGCTTCTTGCTAATGAGTCAGATATGGCTAAAGAATTTTATGAATCTTTTCTTAACATCTTTAAAATGAAGGATATTTCTTGTATAGATAATATTGAAGTTAGTAATATTTATCCTATGATAACATCGGATGAAGTTAAAGCTGCTATTCAAGCTACTAAGGCCAATTCTTCAGCAGGTCTGGATGAAATTCCAATTATCTTTATTAAAAAAATAGACTCTGTTTTAGTGGATTTACTTACTTTATTATTCAATGCAACCCTTAAAGAAGGGTATGCTTTAAGAGATTGGACTATAGCTACCATTGTGCCAATATATAAAAATGGTAACAAACAACTTGTTAGTAATTACAGGCCCATCAGCTTAATGACTTGTATGGGTAAATTATTTGAGAGAATACTGAAGGAAAAAATGGTAGTGCATTTACAAAACATAGGTTTCTCTGATATCAGTCAGTATGGTTTTGTGAAGGGAAGATCTTGTCAACTTAACCTGATACATTTTTTCAAATCAGTAAGCATGGTATTGGATCAGGGCTTCCCAGTAGATATAATCTTTTTAGATTATGAAAAAGCATTTGACTCTGTACCTCATGACATTTTGATTAACGAATGAGTAAATTTAGGTTTTAATGCAAATATAATTAGTTGGATAAATTCTTGGCTTACTGACAGAAAACAGCGAGTCAGCATTAAAGGACATTATTCTGAATGGGGAGACGTGAGTAGTGGTGTCCCATAGGGTTCCGTGTTGGGTCCCTTGTTTAATTTGTTAATAACTAATATGCAAACTACTAACAGTGTCTGGATTCATGAATATGCAGATGATAGTAAGCTTGGTTGTATTGTTAATAAGTCTGTTGCTGTGAGTACTTTACAAACTAACCTTGATAACTTAGTTAAGTGGTCTATCAATAATAAAATGACCTTTAACCCTGCCAAATGCAAGGTTATGCATTTGGGTAAAAAAAAGTATTAGCATCTTATAAAATCAATAACTGTGAGTTACAATCTATTACATCTGAAAGAGATTTGGGAATTACAATCACCAATGATTTAAAGTTTATATCACATAATAATAATATCATTAAAAATGCCATGGTACATTATCCTATATTTTTAGACATATTAAGAGTAGAGAACCTGAAGTTTTGATACCATTATACACTAGCTTAGTATGGTCACAAATTGATTATTGTACCCCTTTTGCACTCCAATATCTATAGGTGGTGTAGTTGCTTTAGAAAAGGTACGATGGTGACTTCCTAAAAGTAAAAGGATTAACAGATCTAGATTACAGTACATGATTGAAATTACTAGGGTTATTTTCTCTTGAATATAGGGTGTATATAGGGGTGATATGTGCCTTGCATATAGATCCTTGAAGGATACAGCCTTATGTGAGACTCTTTGTCTCCCAAAAAACTACAACAGGTCATAATACTCGATCACTCAATTTTAAGTTTAAAACTGAAATAAACAATACCACGCAGAGAAACAAATTTTTCACACAATGGTTACCTACATTATGGAATTCCTTACCTACTGAAGTTGTTGCCAGCAATAGTTTGTCACAATTTAAATATGAGTTAGATAATCATATGGGTGAAAAGAAATTTAAATTTTGCCGATAGGCAATGAGTTTATATTGGGATTCCCCACTTAACTTGTATTATACCTATGAACCTATGAACCTTTGAATGACTTCATTCACATATTTGTGAATGACTATTACAGTATGCACTGCAAGCCCATTTGTCCACAGTGTGGGCGGGCAGCTGCGGAGGTATGTAGGTGGGTTTGCTGCTGCCCACTGATGACATGGGGGGAGCTGGGTGGGCTGGGGGTCCTGTGTGGGTGGGGGTACCACTGGACTACCAGAGATTTACGGCACTGTTCTGTTCAGTGATCAGAGCAACAGGAGGGGTGGGGGGTACCACTGGACTACCAGGGAAGTATTATCATATTATTTATGGTGATCAGAGCTATGACCAGGGACAAGGGTACCACTGGACCATCAGGGTAGTTCAAATAAGGCATTTAATGTGATTGGGGCTACAGGGTGGGAGGGTGGTGCCACTGGACCACCAGGATAGTTTGAATAAGGCATTTACCATGATCTGGGCTACAGGGAGGGAAGTGGGAACCACTAGATCACCAGGGTGATTTGCACATGTATGCTTGGGTGATTGAAGGTACGGAAGGGGAAGGGGTGCCACTAGACCACTTCTGACAGCACTGCATCCTGGGCAGGATGCCAGGCACATTTCACTGGCCAGCCATGCCCAACACATGCAAATGGGGCCATAATGATGTGCAAATGGCCCCATTTGCACCTTGCATGTATTAAGGTCACATTTGCATACTGCTGGCCGAATATCAGGAATTTGCACACAGCATAACTCTGTTGCACTGGCACAGTTCCCATTCCTGGTATTCAGCCCTGTCTGGGGGGATGCGCCAGTGCATCGTATGTGTGCCATGTGCATTACCTGATATATTTAGAGGTGATGCACCATGGATCTTCTCCTTTGACTATACCTCTTATGTACACCAGTGCAACTCAGTTGCGTTGAGCTACCACATGCGCCATTTCCAGGTGCAATTCTGAATATCCGGGCCCCTGTGTTTTGTATAAATATATTGTAATGTTTTAGATGGGTATAATTCTAGCCTAAATTTTGTAAACAAAATTCTGTCATTCTTATTAGTCAAACAATTTAAATATGACTCAAAAACATGATTTATTTTATTTTGCAAATACCAGCAGTGTAATTTTAGTTGCCTGATTTTAGTTATGTCTTCATCAAATGAGACCACAGTTCATTTGTTTTTAATAACCTGGTTATATCTGGGGGATATATTTATGCCTTTTTGTTGATCATTTCAGAGGTGAGTTAAATCTATGTTTTTTAGAAATTTGATGATTTGGGCAAGCCAGGGTGAACTGTGTCCCTTTTTTAGCCATCTAGCTTTTTCACTTAAGCATTTGAATGCTAATCTATTTGTGTCCATGGTAGAGACCCTTATCTAGTACCTAATTTTGGTTAGAATTGCTAAATATTTAATTTGTAACTTGCCTAATTCAGCTCGGACAACCTGGGCTGATGTGGATCTTGGCAAGTGTAAAATAGCTGTGTAGAGATCTGAAAATACTTTTTCTAATTTATCAAAAGAATTGTTATACCATATGTCTGCTGCATATAATGCTAGGGGATTTATTTTGATCACTGTTGCACGTAAAACTGCTAGAACTGTTTTACCTTCAAATTTTGCATTAAATCATGATATAGTTGATTTGCTTTGATTAAGTTTGCCCTGTACATATGTTTGATGTTTAGTGTACTTCCCATCTGATGAAATTTATGTGCCAAAATATTTATAGCAGGGTATTAATTTCATGGTAACATCATTTATGTACCAAGAATATTTATTCTTGTGAATTTGTTTACATATTACCATAACTTGCATTTTGTTCATGTTAATTGATCATTTATTTTTTAAGTAGTAATCTTGAAGCACTTGTAATTGCTTTCCCAACCCTACTGGTGACAAGGAGATCAGGGCTAAGTCGTCAGCATAAATAAGAAGTGGAACCGGCATTCCTTCTACATATGGTGAGTGGGTAGAAACTGGAATAAGAGTGTAAATCGTTGATATACGGTTAAATAGCAATGGTGCAAGTATGCATCCTTGTTTTACTCCTTGATTAGATGAGAAGGGCTCTGTTAAGTTATCTTCAAGGTAATATCTAACTGTAGTTTGTTCTCTGATTATAGATTATTAGTCTTAGAATAGTTTGATTAATATCAATGTGTAACAATTTTTCCCATAAAATGTTTCCATTAATCCTGTCAAATGCTCCCTGAAAATCAATAAATGTAATGTAGATAGGCATACTTTTTTATGTAATATTTTTCCATTATGTGTGTAAGTATAAAACATTGGTCTACTGTTGAAAACTGTGTCCTAAATACACATTAGAATCTATTTCCATTAAGTACCATTCTTGTTAACCTCCTGTAACAAGAAATCCACTATTTGGTACTGCCCAGAACTGTCCAAAACAACCTTGCCTTGGTGATAACCAATGAACTCTGAACAATTTCAGGTTTGTTAGTTGATCTTATCCCATATGTGCAATTGTTGATGATATTCTGTGAACTCTGTACACATTCTTTGCTATATGTTGTTCTTATCCAATATGTGCAATTGTTTTGGTCAATGAACTCTGTATAATTTTGGGTTTTCTTGTTCTCAAATGAAGAAACTGACTGTGGACTGGTGGATCCCCCTACACAAGAAAGTAAATGTGAAAAAGTAAGTGATCACTGCCTTGGCCACTTGACCATTCAGAACTTGAATTGTGCAGTTGAAATGCCACAAGAGGAAGTGGAGCAATAGTAAGAAAATGCTTGTTGTATTAGAAGAATTCCGATTTAATAGTTTACTTAAGAAACAGCTATTGTAAATGGTAACGGTAAATGAAGTTAAGGGAAGATTTGTATAATGCAATGGAAAACATGCTGGTTAAAATAGTACTGAAAATGTTCATATAATGAATGTATAAAGTCATAATTTCAGGTAAAACTATGAAAACCAGTTAGCTTGCCTCAGCTCTTTGCATCAGTGATAATTTAATTTCTACATGAATAAATATTTTTTATATCATTTTATATAGAAGGTTCACACCCTCCCAGAGCCATTGGATAAGTAGCAAACCTGCAATATTTATAAATGTACTGGGGGGCACCCAAGATATATTTTGAGGGTGGATATTTAATGGGAGGTACACCCAAACAACTCCACCCCCTGAGGAAAACCACACCCTGGTCGAAGCACTGAGTTTTGGAGTGAAAGGACACACTCATTTGTAAGAGAAAGTTTCAAACAACTTGTACCAATAAACCTTGGATTTGAATCTTTACAAAGAAACATTTCACTAGTATGTACTTAGAGTGCAGGGCATACTTTGGATACCATTCTTAATGTGTACACATTAGAATCTACTTCCATAAAGTACCATTCTTGTTAACCTCCTGTAACAGCCGGCCCATTGGTGCAGCAGTTGGATTTCCACTTGCGATGCCAGCGACCTGGGTTCGGGAATGATCTCGGGTGGTTGGAGGGCCAGCCGGGGGGAGGCAGCTTGAGCGTCCCACGACTGCTCGCTGTCTCCAGGTAGGGAAGGGATTGTGACTCGGTGCTGAAGCGACCACTGGTGGAGGCCAGTGATAGAGCAACATGTTGGGGTCATTAGGGGATGGTGCGTGACAGACGTCAGCTTACGCCTTGACGTCCGGACTTCACGCACCCTAAGAAAGCCAGGAAAATCACTCACTGGCCTCTGGATGATGTCTCTCTGTTCCTGAAGACCTCCAGAGCCTTCCCAGTGCCTCCTGTTCCCAGCAGCATCCCCGGACCCTAGAAAGTGTGCTCTGGGGTCATCCCCCCCCCCGGTGCCTTCCCCCTCGGAGGAGAGGGACCCGCCCGGTGAAGGGACACACTGGGATAACCCAGGGGTCGGCTGTGATCTGGGGATTAGAGGAGGGCTGGGTAAGGACAGAAGGGGTCCGGGGGAACTTGGTAGAGTCCGAAGGAGTGGAGGACCAGCGAACACAGGGGTGGAAAAATAGATTACACAAAAAAAAAAAAACCTCCTGTAGCAATAAATCTCCTATTCTGGTACTGTCCAGAACTGTCCAAAACAACCTTGCCTTGACAATAACCAATAACCAATGAACTCTGAACAATTTCAGGTCTGTTAGTTGATCTTATCCTATATGTGCAGTTGTTGATGATGTTCTATGAACTCTGTACAAATTCTGTGCTGTCTGTTGTTCTTATCCAGTATGTGCAATTGTTTTGTTAATATTTTATGAACTTTGTATACTTTCTGATTTGTTTGTTGATATTATCCATTACATTAAACTTTCCTTGTTAACTCCTGGGTCATGCCTGAAAATAGGCATACTGTGAAGCCCACCGGGATGAAGCACAGTGCTGCAAAATTCTGCAGTAGAGTTACTGCAGCAAACAATGTAATTTCAATGGGAGTTAATCCCTTTTGTTATGCAGTAAACCTGTGATACTGCATTTCATCCTGGTGGGCGTCACTGTATGTATGCCTAGTGCACCCTACCTGGTAAACAAAATCTAAATAAATAAATAATTATTGCCTGGGCCTTAACTACCTCTATGACCCAGTCAAATAAGTCCATCAGATTTGTTTGACAAGACCTCCCTCTGGTGAACATGCTATCAGTTGTTCTGAAATCTATTTGCCTTCAGGAAGTCCACCAGCTTTTCCTTGAAGGCCTCTAGCATCTTATCAACAATAGATGTTAGACTCACTGGTCAACAGTTCCTGGCTCATCCTTGCTCCTACTCTTATATAGGCATACCACATTTGCCTTTCGCCAATCCCCTGGAATCCTCCCTGCATAGTGATCTGTTAAATTGATCTGCCAGAAGTAATGCAAATTCCAGTCCCATTTCCTTTAGTGTTCTAGGGGCACAGCCCTGTGCAGCCTCATTGCTTTGTCAATCATTAGAGCTTTTTGGCCCTTAAAGAGTAACTCCACACTTCAGCATGAGCTATCATAAATAACATGTTTCAGCTGTTAAAGTTTACAAGAGAATACATTTTTTTCATTTTCAATGTTTCTTTCCAAGATTTACAGCACATCATGGTAGTCCATGTAAGAAGTTTATATAAAAAACATTTGAGAACATTTGCCTCTCCCCTGTCAACCTCAAAGTGCCTTTGTTTATGACATTATAGTGCTCACCATGACAACAGATTGTGATGTTACAAACAGCAATTGTGTGGTTAGCAGGGGAGAGTCAGATACCTTTTGAAAGAGTCAATGAAATTATTGTTGCCTTATCTACAATATTTAGTAGACCAACAGCGGGGGGGGGGGGGTAAGAAAATAAGAAATAACTAGAAAACAATAAAGTTGAAACATAATTGGTATAAATTTTAGTGTTGTTCAGCTTTATATTATAACAGAGAGTTTCTCTTTAAGCACCCTTTCTTCAGTGATCAGTTCTGTGTTGATCTCCCCACCCTGAGTTTACATCTGGTAGTACACCCTTGTATTCTACCATAAATACTGGGAAGAAATGCTAACTAAGCATGCACAACCCTCCCCTTTTCTCCATCCATGCATCACTCCCATTTGTTAATCAAACTTTCCCCTCCTTGAATTTGTGCTTTTCCCTAATGAAGAGAAAGAATGTTCTTCTATACACCATCTACTGTGCTTAACTCTGTGTCTGGCTTTGCTCATCTCACCTACCTATTGGTCTCCTTCATCCAGTTTTAGTAAACTTAAGTAACCTTTCCTGTTTTCCTCTGTCTGGACTTGTTTTTAAAGGCCCTTTCTTCTCCCTCGCTGCCCCTCCCTTTGCTTACCACATTGATCTCTTATTTTGTTTGCCTTTCCCTACCAACCTGACATAGACTTGTAGCTTCCAACAACCCCTAAAAATTGCACCCCATAATGGGCTGCCTCAGACCTTTAAAAGTGATACACAAACTTTTTGAAATATATTTTGTTCAGTGGCCCCACCACCAAGCATTAGTCACAGAACAATTCCAACTTTAAGCCAGTGCTCTAACCACTGGACCACACTACATCATCAAAATCATAAGCTATGATTGTATCCCAACAATACCTCAACACAGCATGCAGCCAGTTAGCACCGATGGGTGGAAACAATTTTTTTAACAATCTACTTCACAGTGCTGCCTGCAAAGCAGCCCTTAGCAACTAGGATATGAAAATTAGGGTATACAGGGTACATATTTGCTTATGCCTTCTGGCAGCCTTGACCCCACTTATTATCTATTCGCACTGCTTCCTTCTCTCCCTGTGGCCTTTTCTTAAATACATCCCTCATTATACTGAAATCATCCCTCCTAAAGTGTAATACTTTTGTTTGTAACATGGGGAAGAGAAAGGGTTGCATTGGATTGGCTGAACACAATGAGGTGACCATACATTAATTCTCAAGTAATGCATGGTTGCTTGAGAATGAATGTATGGCTGAGTCTGCAGCTATTCTCTTCCCCCTGTACCCACCATATCTATTCTTGCTTGACAGCCATCTTTTTGTCAGCCGTGAATTGCAGGCTAAGACTGTTTAAACCACCAGATACTATAGCAGCATGTTTCTAAAATGAGAACGGAAAAGGAACAAATGTTTTATTTTTTATTTATTTAATTCTTGGAATTACAACCTTTGAGCCAGAGGCTCATTTACAAAGGCTCCACGTCACAGAATGGAGGACAACAAGGAACAATAACATGGTACAATTAGACAGAGTGAAAGGTACAGGGTCCACAGAATAAGTCAAAAATACATGATAATTGCTACACAGCTACAATTATTACAAGGATAAGATTGCATGATATATGTAACATTGGTATCAAGAGTTACAAAGATTTCCAACTTATTTACACTTTGTTAGAGTGGCCAAAAAGAGTGGCCGTGTCAAAAAACTAATGCATGCACACCAGACTGCTTCAAAAGTGACTATATACTATAGCACAGATGATTTCACAGTTTACAAAATGAAGTAAGCCAAAATAAGCAAAAGGTAGTGTACTGAATGTCATTTGGTTTCTGGAACAAAAGCCTCAGCATGGCAGTGGGCTTTCACTAGGGCAAGGAATCTGTGGTTTGGCTGAGCAAAATTCCATCTTTTAACAGTTTGTAAACTATAAGGTGGCATCCTGTTGGATAGTTATGATACATATGTTATAATTACCTGTAGTTTATTTTACTTTAGCTGGTTTCTGTTGCAGAGCAGCTGAACAAAGATGGATTATGCTGTTAGCGACACACACTGGTACCTGTGATTCCAGCAGTATGGAACAGCTCAAATGTACTAATATCTCCCTTCTTTTTATTTTTTCCTATCCCTGAGGGCAACTACAAAACTACACAACTGACTAAAAGTGAAAGGTAGCAAGACAGAAACTCTTCCTGCTGCAAGAATTTTTCTATTCTTATTCTCCATTTTTTCTATGTGGTTCCCCTCTGTTACCTACCTAGTGCTGTTTGGAACTTTCATATTCCACTGAGACAGAATTCTGTGGAATTTCTGAAAATTCCAACTTATTCCTTGTAATTCAGTCAGAAAAGGAATTGGCAGAATTTCACCCGAAAAATATGGATTATCATGTGAACTACAGAATAATATTACATAGTAGAGCACTGTTCTATGTAGAAACAATTACCAGAAGTTTCACTGCCATCTTTTGGTCTGCCAAGGAATTGCAGGAGCAACTACCAGATGTCAAATCCCCTGTGCACTTAAATATATGCATTTCCCATAATGCACCGCAGCCAAATCCCAAACAACAAACATAGCAGAAAAACAGATAATTCCACAGTTCACAAAAGTAAGTCAGCCAAAATGAGCACATATTCTGAAAGGTTGATCACATCTGCATGTAATCAATAATTCAATGACTGTTCACCACAATATTAAAAAGAAATTAGGCTTTCCAGCATATAGTTTCTCCAGTCAAATGCAACCCCCTTTTTCTTTCCCTTGGTAGTAACCTTAATATCCTCCTGGAACCTTTGTAATATTGTGGTTTAAAATTACTTTTACACAAATGTAACATGGGGAAGAGAAACATATAAAAAGAGTGCCAAACCCTTTCTCTTCTAAATGTTACAAGTGAATTAACCCACTCCAAAGCATGAGTCTACTGGGGATTAATGTATGGCTGGTAGGTTGGAACCACTCAGTCTTCGGCCTCGTGGTGCAAACCCCCCTCCCCCCCAGCCATACATTAATCCTCAGTAGACCCTTGCTCTGTCATGGGCTAATCTTTACATATAAGTTCCTGCTTTCTACTACCAGGCCTATTTTAAATCACATGGTCTTGTGATCAGTGGATCCCAGAGGTTCACTAACTGTGATCTCCCTAACATGTACCCTGTTTGTGAGGACAAAGTCTAGAATGCAGCCCTCTCTTGTCAGCTTCTCTACCTTGTGTACCAGAAAAGCCTCCTGCAAAGGCTTCTATCACCAACTGGCTTCTTGCACATGTTGCTACAGGGACACTCCAGCCCACATCAGATGCGTTGAAGTCCCCCATTGATAGCACCTCACCCCATTCCAGCACCCTACTGATTTTCCTCATCATCCTCTTGTTTGATGCCTCTTTTAGAGAAGGCAATCTGTATACCACGCCAACCATTATGAGCCTTTCTCTATTTGTGAGTACTGGAAATGAGAATATCTCCACTTCAGTGATCTCCCAAATGTTCTTGACCAGGTAAATCCTGAGCTCACTCCAGCCATGAGAAGCCCATCTAGAGTTAATTGGTTGGAAAACAATTCCATGTAAACTTTGTTTAAACCATTTATTGCTTTGTTTTTCTCCTTACTCTTTCTCCAGCTTATATAATTTAAGAATGATTTTAATCGGTTGGATGTTCTCAGGTTACTTCAGTCCATTTCACCTCATGGAAGCCCCGGTCGTGATGAAATCGAACCCCAGATACTTAGAATTGGGCCTCATCTCCTTGCCATTCCAGTCACTAGGCTGTTCAACCTGTCCATCTATACCTCAATGGTGCCTGCAGCCTGGAAGGCTGCCAGGGTTATTCCGGTCTTCAAAAAAGGTGATCCTAAAGTCCTTACTAATGATCAGCCCATAGCATTACTACCTACCCTCAGTAAGATCTTAGAGAAACTTATTCATCACCAGATCTCAACTCATCTATTGAATTTTAATCTTCAGTCACCTGCTCAACATGGTTTTGGGGCAGGACATAGCACCACCACTGCCCTCACTTTACTCACCAGTGAGGTTAAATTCAACATGGACAATGGTTTACTCACTAGTGCCATGTTCATAGATCTCACCAAGGCAGTTGACCTAGTCAATCATCCTCTGCCCCTGTATAAACTACATTCTTTAGGTGCATCTGGACCCACCCTATCATGGTTCAGTAGCTATCTAGTGGGGTGCCTCAGGTTCGGTGTTGGGGGCGTGCTTGTTTAATGCCTATATATCAACTTTAATAGTGAACATTCCTAATATCTGGTTATCCAAATTTGCAGATGATTGCAGACTGGGAACTATTGTAAGCAATTCATCTGATGTGTTAACTTTACAACAAGCAATCAGTAATGTAGCATCCTGGACTGAAACTAACAGATTAGAGCTAAACATAGATAAATATAAAATTATGCATTTGGCTAAAAATAATCCAAAAGCAATATATAAAATTGGACTAGTTAACCTATTAGACACTACTCAGGAAAGAGACTTGGGAATTTCCATTACTCCTGATTTCTCATTTAGTCATCATTGTTCTCTTCAGATAAGAAAGGCAAACCAGAATTTAAATTGCGTTCTCAGACACATATCTAGTAGGGAAGCTAAAGTCTTAATACCATTGTTTAATTCTTTGGTCAAGCCACATCTTGAGTATTGCATACAGGTGTGGTCACCTTACAAACGTGAAGACATAAACAGGATTGAGGGTATACAAAGAAGAATGACAAAAGCTATTACTGGACTACATAATAAATCCTATAATGACAGGCTAAATATATTGGGAATGTACTCTCTTACATATCGAAGATTTAGAGGAGACGTGCATGCTTTATAGAATACTAAGTGATTATAACCTACAGGACGAGTTAAGCATTAAATTTAATAATGATAATCGAAGCTCAAGAAAGCACTCCAAACAACTTTTTCAGCCGAGGCGGAACTTAAAGCCATGTAAAAAATGGTTCACTCAAAGGGTGGTGACATCCTGGAATGAATTATCAAAAACAACAATAGATAGTCCTGACATGGAGACATTTAAAACAAGATTAGACATAGAATTTAGACTAAGTGTTAATGATTTTTGATAAATCAAAATTGGTTTAAGGCAAGCTATAAGGATTAATATCCACAATTGCTTGAATATTTCCTATGAATCCTATGAATCAATCCCAATCCATCTCTTTTGGCAAAGTTCTCTCATCCCCTGCTAATATCTCCTATGGCATACCCCAAGGCTCCATTCTGGGACCTCTACTCTTTTCCATCTTCGTCAATGACACTCCCTCATCCTTTCCCCACTGTCAGTCCATCATGTATGCTGATGACCTAGTACTCTACGCTGCCCCTCATTCTGTCCCGGACATTAACTCCCACCTCTCTTTTGCATTCCAGCAGATTCAACTCTGGCTCTCCTCCAACTCCCTCGTACTCAACCTACCTATGACCCAGGCCATGCTTTTTGGGTCCACTAGAAAAGTCTCTGCCGAGGCTACCAAGCTCCGCGTGGTTAGCTGTGATGGATCAGTAATCAAGTCTACTAACTCCTTCAAATACCTAGGTGTGACTCTTGATCCTGTCCTTGATTTCTCTTCGTACATATATGAGGTTTGCAGGTCGGATAACATCAAGTTAGGAGCTTCCCACCATGTGAGTCATTACGTAACTCCTACTGCCAGAATCTCTGTAGCATGGGGCGTACTGCTTCCTAGACTTCTGTATGCTCTCCACATTCTCTCTCATACAAATGTGGGTATCCTCCATCACTGGGACACCACATATAACAACATCTGCAGATTTGCACTCTCTGTTCCTCGCCTTATCCATCACTGTGTACCATACTCCACATTGAACTGGCTGTCCCCTAAAGCCCAGTGCTCCTTCTCTCTGGGTTGTTTTATTGACTCCATGAACAGATCCCCCCATCCTGATTGCATTGGGGCTGTGCTTACCCCTGTGATTCAGTCCTGTACCCTGAGGTCCTCTAACTTGCACCTGTTCTGTGCCCTCCACTGCTCGACCAAAATGGGTGAAAAAGGATTTGCCCATTTGGCCCCCAAATTCTGGAACACTTTGCCGGCCACCTTAAAGGGCTCCTCATCTCACCCTGCCTTTAAATCTGCATTTTTTCCCACCTCCAAGCACTTGACTCCTGTGTATGTACCTAACCCCCATGAACTCTGCTTTCCTGCCTTCCCTTCCCAGCTCCTCTGGGTTTCCCTAACTGAACTGTATTGTCTGACTGTATCAAATGTACTATTTTTCCATCCCTGCGTGGATGGTTACTGCTTGTTGCTACAATGTGACTCTCTGAGGTGGTCAGTATTGGTATTCTTTCTGACCATTGTGTATCTGTGCAATTTTCTCGTATGTATTTATTCACCTGGCTATTTGCAGGCCTGTAACTGACAACTGTTTGTATTTGTTCTTGTTGATTGTCATTGATTGTTACTGTACCCTCCCAGGTCATGCTTGAAAATAGGCAGGACTAATGCCTACTGCACTTACCCGGTTACCAAATGCTAATAAATAAATAAATTGGAGATGAATATAAAAGTCCTGTTTATTTCTTGTAAAATTTAAAAAAGCTTTTTCATTCGTTTTTATTTATTTTATTTGTTAACTAGGTATGCACACTGAACTATCAGGAAAGTGTGTGTGTGTGTGTGGAAGGGGAGTAATGGATGGGGAAGCCAGTCAACCTAAGGGCACTGTTTTGCATCCATCGGTTGGATGCAACAAATTTGGTGGTGGGATTTGTTTTTAGTGGTGCATTTCTCTTACAGTAAAGATGTGGGGTCCCATATTTAAAATGTTAGCATGAGTCTAACCAAGATAGCACATGTGCTAACTTCAGTTAGTGCTTCCAGGTGGGCCATATTCAGAGGCCCCTGCAGTACTGCCCAAACCTAGTAGCACAATTGTGTTAATACATACCGCTGATTCTATGCAAATGAAGTAGTTCCTCATGCTTAATAGTACAACAGAATATTAACATGGTTTCAGTGACACTAAACAACACACAGAAAAGCACTATTTACAGCTACTAAAAATCCATCTTATCACAGCACTATGGCTGTGGCATACTCATGATTGTGCTCTGTGACAGTCAGATGGTGGCTGGCTAAGGAGGTGAGTGGAGGGTTGTGCTGGCCACTGGTCTGATGGGTTCAGACCTTGGTGAATGTTAAGAGGGATGAAAGGGGTGCAGGGCAGGGAGCTCTCAACTGGTAGCTAGTTGAGGGTGTTAGTCGCATGGGGGGATCAGTCACACTTGATGGGGAGGTCCATTAGACACCTGGATGGTGCCTTTACCTTATTACAGCAGCAATTGGTGAGTCCACTAGGCACCAGGTCGACCCAGGATGGTGCCTTTACTGGATAAAAGGGGCGAATAGGGGAGGGGGCCACTAGACACCATGCCTGATGACTTTAATTTATTACAGGGGCAATCAGGGGGAGGGTGGTACTCTAGAATGCCAGGGATTTTCCACCATTGACACGTTACATCAGTACTAGGGGTCTACCGCACTCATGCAAATGAGCACATACTGGGCATGCCTATGGTCCCTTAGCACTTGCATGCCAAATAAATTAATTTGCATGCTCAGGCTGAATATGGCAGTACTATCCACTGAGGGTCATATGCAGCCTTGAGTCATATCAGTGCCATGTTATTCTACTTAGCACTGCACTGATTTGGCCTGATTTTCAGTCAGTTAGTTAGAGCACTCCCATTAGTGTGTGCTAACTGTCTGAATATTGCTTGTCGCTGGCCATGTACAATTTTTAGCACTTGCAGATGACTCTGAATATGGGGCCACAGTGTTTTATATCTCTCACACTGAAAAATGATTCATGGGTAAGAGATCAATATCATTATGTACTACCGGCAGATGTTTTTGAGATTTTGGGTTGTGTGTCTGGGGAAAATGTAACAGTAGTCTGTGCCATGTGGAATATTAATGGGATTCATTCCCCAATTAAAAGAAAAAAAAGATATTGTCATTTGCAAAAAAAAAAGTCTGAAATCCTCTTTCTATAAGAACTCCACTTAGAGGAAAAAGAAGTTGTCAAGCTCAAGACATCATGGGTTGATCAACTTTATTATTCTTTGGCTACTTCAAAGTGTCAGAGCTGTGTAATATTAGTAAAAAAAAACACCTACATTTTGAACATTATATTCCTATAAGGACATAGATAGTAGAATATATAATGGGGAACATATTTTTAATAGTTTCAGTATATGCCCACTTTATTGATTATGAAAATTGTCTTAATAGCATAGTGCAAGGTATTTTATGATTAGGATAAGCACCCCTAATTATAGCTGGCAGTTTTAATATTTACACCAACCCAGAATTTACTAAAACTTCTAAACCTTCATCAAAATATAGAAAGAAAATTGTCTTATTTAATAAGAGTGTAGAACAACACATATTAATAGATATATGGCACAATAAAACTATGAATAAAACACAATATACATATTCTCCACCAACCAAAACCTTCTCAAGATTTCATTATGTCCTCTGTTCCGTTAATATTTATCAAGACATTTTGGTTATAGACATTGTGTCTATTATACAGCCCCCCCAATCGATCACTGCAGGGTCATGAGGGGGCTTCATTGTCCTGCTTCCTCCCCCTGGTCCCCCGATAGCTGCAGGATCCAAGGAAATTACTCCATTTGGGAGTCAGGACTAGCACCCAACCCCCAGCTCACTCCCATCTAATCAGTGAGTGGGCAAGGCAGGACTCCACTCTACTCTTAACTCCCAGGCTCAGCCAGACCCCACAGACTCACCACGGGGCAAGCCAGAGGATGACACCACTGGGGTCATGAAGGGCTTCATTGTCCTGCTTCCTCCCTCTTCCCCCCCAACCCATCATGACAGGATCCAATGGACCTGCTCTGGTTGGGATACTGGACTAGCACCCACCCCCAGCACACTCCATGCCAGTCAGTGGCCTGCTCCCAGTATTGTTCAGGGTGCCTGTTCAAGTGGCCCGTCCATGCAGTGGCCCATTTCCGCAAAGGGCCATTGTGCTAAGGACATCGAAGAGTCTGCCTGGAGTCAACCATGAGTCAGTCGGTTGGCCAGCCACATTGCCCAAACCCATCTTCCTCCAAAAGGCATTTGTGTGAGCCTCTATTACTGCTTACTCCCCTGTAACTTACTTGGCTCATGTTTTGTCTGCCTTCTTTGTGTTAGGTCTCACCAGTTGTTCTGCAGTTGGTTTTGCTCTGTGCTCCACTGTTACTGCTTTTGCTGCTACTTATACTTTTGCCACTCCTACACCTAGGCATGTTTCTGTTCAGCCTCATTTTGTAGCATCAGTTGCAACCTGCATTTTATCAGTTTCAGACAGATCTGTTATCACTCAACTTAGTGGTTAGCCTTGCTGCAACTTTCATTAACTGTTTATCAACTACGCTTGCTTGTTGTTTCAAGTTCAACAGTTATTTTATGTTAATAGTATTTTACTATGATTGCCATGTAACTATATGTCCTAATTATTGCCTGTATTCTCAAACTGCCATATTGCCACTTGTACAGTATCTCTAACCAATCCTGTTTCTGTTTTTGCATACTAATTGTTCTTAGTAACTCACTGGAACAGTTTAAATTGCATTATATACTTACTGTATATGGGTAACAAATAAACTAGGCAGTATCACTTATATGTGATGAGTCATAATAGGCTTTTGCCAACTGATTGGTTCCCCTATCTATGAATCTATAACCGTCTACACCCAGGTGCCGAGCTCTCTTAATTTTTGTACTACTCTCATCTCTGATCCTGCTCTAGCTGTTGCCCTCCCCTGGTTCTCTACTCTTCTATTCTTGATTTCTATCCATTCCCCAAATTTCCCCTTTCCCTTTGTGGGTGCCTATTGTTCCACACCTCTCCTCACCTTCTTCTATCTTCCCCACATGCTTTCCTACTGAGTGCCCTGCCCGCTCTTTAGTCTCTCCAACTCTGTCCAACTTTCCTCTGCTCTTTACTCTCCTCCATTCCTCCCCCCATCTCTTCTGCAGTTATGTCTCTGGCTACCTACTTTCCTCATTTTCCTCACCCCACTCTCCCTACCCCCACTTATCCCCATTGCATCTCCCTTGTCCTCTCATTTCTCCATATCCCCTCCCCTCTCCCTCTCCCTTCCCATCCTTCTCTTCTCCCCAACCTGCTGCCCTACCTCCCTACCCCCACTTACCCTATACCTCCTGACCTCTTTCCTACCCCCTCCTCACCCCTCAAATTCCTCCACCGCTCCCTCCTGTCACATAATCACTACTCTTCTGCCTCATCTCCCTTAGCATAAGACACCATCCTTTCTAGTCCTCCTCCTTTCCCTCCTGCTTCTGGCTGGTGATGTGGAACCTAATCCTTGACCCCCACCACCCTTCTCTGTTCCCAAAGGTCTTAGATTTTTTCCATTTCAATGCATGAAGCATCCTCCCAAAGTTAGACTCCCTCAAGGTATAGGCCTCACAACATGCCCCAGACATCCTTTGTATAGATGAAACCTGGTTCTACTCTAGAGTCCCAGATTCACTTCTCGCCCTCCCTGAATATTTCCTGTTCCACCAGGATGGAGGTAAATGTGGTGGTAGTGTTGCTATATATACCCACCACAACATTTCCTGCTGTATAACCCTCAAAGAGGCCTCCCCCTTCCCCCAAGAGCTCTTGCTGCTCAAGCTCTTGCTCTCTCTTCCCTTCACATTCCCCGTTTTTGTCAGCATCCTTTATGCCTCCCCAAAGATATCTCCCTCCTCTTTCATTAAATCCCCCTCCTCACTTGTCTCCCTCTCTGCCTCTGGTGAACTTATCCAACTCAATGATTTTAACCTAAATTGGTTCTCCCCAGACTGTAAGCCTATCTAGCACTCCACTGAATCCTTGAACCTCTCTCAACTAATCTCTGAACCCACCAGTTTAAACCTCCACTCCTCAAACCACTCCCTCCTCAACTGGGTACTTTGCTGTCACGCCCATCAAAACTCATCTGCTGGGATGCTTCCAAATATATTCAGTGATCACTGTCTCACCTATTATATTAGGAACACTAGCCTCTGAAATCCACCCCAAAATACATCTGGCACACATCCTTTAGGTCTCTCAACTCTGTTGCTGTCTTAAACAACCTAGCCTCTGCTGACTGGTCCCCAGTCTATTCTGCCCAAGATATTGACACAGCCCTATCTCACTTCACCACCATCCTCACTCACTTCTGGAACTCCCACGACCCCCTCAAAAGAACCAGAGTGAAGTGTTCCCACCACCCCTGAATTACATCAGACCTCCTTAAGCTATGCAAATCAAGGGACCTTGCTTGGGCCTGTTTCAAGGCTCCCCATTCAGACCACCAGCATTACAAATCCCTTAGATACTCCTGCACCAAGGCTATCCATGTTCGCAAAGTCTACTATTACAGTTCAGACCTGCAGTCCAACCTAAACTACCACTCCAGTTTCCAGAAAGTAATTCACTCCGTTTTTGATACCCACCCAGCCTGCCCTCCCCCCGCCTCCCAGTAGATGTTCCATTGGTCTCTGACCACCTTGCTGTCACTTCTCTGGTCAACAGGTTCTTCACAACCCATGCTGCTCCCTCTCACTCCTTGAGTAGTACCCCCAAGTCCCAAGCCACCTTTTCTGCTGGGTTTCGCTTCCCTCCCATCACCCCTCAGAAAGTCTTCCATGCCCTTATATCTCTCAATCCCAATATATGAACATAGATACGAACATACAAATTTGCCAACAGAAATAGGCCACCTGATCTATCAAGTCTGCTCGAGTGTGCAGCTAGCACCCTCACCTTGCAGCTGCCCAGCCCCCCTCCCCTTCCCAATTACCTCCCCACCTTGCCCCATCCCTTTTTGAAATTACCCACTGTCTTACAGGCTACCACCTCCTCCAGTAGAGCATTCCTTTCTTTTTTTTTTATCATTGCTCTATTTTTATCACCTTGCAGCCACAGTCCTGCAGTACATCCAGCCACTGCTCCTACCTTCACCTCCGACCCCAAAGCCAACGTGCCCAGGTGGCATGCAGAGCTACAACCATCGAGCAGGGCTCCCTCTTCAGCTCCCGTGCCCGGCGAGGATCCACTACCAGCACACGCCTATTTGAGGCATCGTCAGCCAGTGAAGCTAGCGGCCATCAAGCTGCCACGGACCATGCTGCCTTTACCCTTTTTCTCCCAATGGGAGTATGGACGTGCAATGACGTCCATGCACAACATTGAGATGTCTGCTGTGCTCCCCCCAGCTGAGCACCCATGCCACTGTAGTTCCTCCAGGTGTCCCCAGGGACTGCCAGAGTGCAGCATGCACCCACTCCTTTCCCCAGGACTAGGAGAGGTGTCGTCGAATGCTCAATCCTAGTCCTCCCCTGCTGACCCCCGATGACCCGGGCTCATTCCCAAACCCGGGTCACCAGAGTGGAGCAAGGTATGTCCTCTAGTGCCTCAACCCTCAGTGCCACTGGGCCGGCACAGCATTCCATTCTGCCACAACCCTCTCTGTGAAAAAGTGTCTTCTCATTTACATCTTAAATCTTCCCCCCTCCAAGGCCATGCCCTTTCGTGCCCCTCACTCTCCTCAGCCTGAGTATCCCCTCAGTGCCTGCCTTGTTTATCCCATTTACATACTTAAAGGTCTCAGTCATATCTCCCAGTCCCTTCTCTCTTCCAGGGAGTACATGCTCAGCTCTCTCAGTCTCTCCTCGTATGGTCTGTCTTCCAATCCCTGGATCATCCTTGTTGCCCTGCATTGCACCCCTTCCAGTAATTTCACATCCTTCTTCAGATATCAGTGCTAGAATTGCACATAGTACTCCAGGTGCACCTGACCAGTGCCCTATAGAGAGACAGGATCAATTTCCTACTCCTGGAAGAGATCCTTCTCACGATACAACCCAGCATCCTGTTGGCTTTCACTGCCACCTTCCTACACTGTTCTGTATTGTTCATCTTCCCCGTTACAACCACCACTAGATCCTTCTCCTCCTTGGTGGAATCTAGCTGCACCCCTCCCAGCTGGTAACCCCTCTCTGGATTCTTTGCTCCAGTGTGCAGTACTTTTTACTTTTTTGCATTGAACCCCAACTGCCACACTTCCGACCACTCCACCAGTTTGGCCAGGTCATTCTGCAGCCCCTGCCAACCTGCTATATCATCCATCACCATCCCCAATTTAGTATCACCACTGAATAGACTTATCTTATTCCTGGTGCCATACTAGATGACTGCTATGAATATTCCAAACAGCACTGGCCCCAGTTCTGATCCCTGTGGCTTCCTGCTTATCACAGGCCTTAGAGATGAAAGTTCCCCCCCACCACCACCACTACCCTCTGCTGTCTCCCCTGCAGACAATTCTCAATCCATTTAACCATCTTAGTCCCCACCCCCACGTATCTAAACTTCCCTCCCAACCTCCCACGTGGCATCGAATCGAAGGCCTTACTGAAGTCCAGGTATATGACATCCACCGCATGACCCTTGTCCAATTCCCTTGTGACCCAGTCATAATACTCAACTAGGTTCATCTGGCAGGATTTTCCAGAGACAAACCCATGCTGGTGACTGTCCTGGATCCCATTGTCTTCCATAAAGTTCACCAGCCTTTCCTTAAGTATTGTCTCCATCAGCTTCCCCATGATGGAAGTTAAGTTTATTGGCCTGTAATTACCTGGCTTATCCTTTGGTCCACTTTTATGAATGGGTACCACATGGGCCATCCTCCAGTCATGCAATATGCACCCTGTGTCCAGGGGTGTATTCAACAGTTCCACCAGTGGTCCAGCCAGGATCTCAGACATTTTCCTCAACACCCTGGGGTGTATGCTATCCAGTCCTGGTGCCTTATTCACCCTCAGAGCCCTTAACCCCTCCAATACCCTAACCTCAGTGATCATCCCATCTGTTACCCCTCTCCCCTGCCCACCCCCTTCAGAACAGAAGTACTCATTCAGTGCTTCTGCCTGATCCACCCCTTTCTCTGACCACAACTTAGCCTTCTTTATCCTAACTATCTGGTACTTGCAGCTCCTTCTTTCCCATATGTATCTGAACAAGTCCTTTTCCCCATTCCTGATGCCATACACCAGCCTCAATTACCTGGATGCCTTAGCTGCTCTGACTCCCCTGGTAACTACCTTGGACCCCTTAACATACTCCTCCCTATCCTGCCCCTTCCCGGAATTCTCATATTTCTTTAATGCTGATTTTTAAGCCCTCACCATTTCTAAGACCTCTTTACTTAATCAGCTCAGTTTTTAGCCCTTCCCTTTTTGCTCTGTAATCTGATACATGTCCCAGTAGCCTCCAATATCCCCAATCTGATTTTTTCCCATTTTTGATTTGCATCCCAGTGTGACTGTATTCCTTCCAGATGTCCCCTTAAGATTTTACCCATCCTACCAAAGTCAGCCTGTCTGAAGTCCACCACCCTGGTTCCTGTGCACTCTGTTTCTTTGCTCATATTAAGTGTGAACCACACAGAATGGTGGTCACTCCCAGCCAGTGGTCATCCACCCCCACCTCCCTTATAGCCTCTCCATTGGCCAGACCTACATGCAGTGTGTTCCCCAACCTAGTCAGCTCAGTGACTATCTGTGCCAGGAAGCAGTCTTGGAAGGCAACCAGGAATATTTTCTCTCTAGCATTTGAGTTGGCTGGGGTACCCCAATTCACTCCTGGTAGATTGAAGTCCCCCATGATCACTGTGTTACCCTTTCTGCATGCCTTCCTAATTTGCTCTGCCAGCTCCCTATCCAATGCGTTCATTCACATATTTGTGCCTGTGTCATACAGTATGGTCTGCAAGCCCATTGGTCCACACTGTGGACCAACAGGCTTACAGAACATACTGTAAGCTGTCATTCAGTGGGCGGGTGGGCGGTATGCGAGCAGGGTGCTGCCACCCGCCAATGACGGGGGGAGCTGGGTGGCTGGGGCCTCTGTGGGTGGGAAGGGAGGGGGAATCACTAGGTCACTAGGGTTACAAGTCTATGTTACAAGACCATGATCTGGCATCCTGGAGGGAGGTGGGTAACACTGGACCACCAGGGATTACATTGCACATACTACTGCCCACGATCAGGCATACGGGTGGGTGGGGGAGGAACTGCTGAACCACCAGATTAATCTTTTATTTAATAATGCCCACAATCAGGCATAGGGGAAGGGGGAACCACTGGACCACCAGGGTATTTTTATTATTACACATGCCCGCGATCAGGCTTACGGGTGGGGGGGGATGCTAGCCTTCCAGGGTGTTGCTGCATGCTGACAGTGGCTGTGCAGGACACCAGGCACATCTTGCTGGGATGGCCTGCACAACACATGCGAATAGGGCCATAATGACATGCAAATGGTCCCATTTGTGCCATGCATACAATATGGCCCCATTTGCATGCCCATGTTTGAATATCATGGGTGCTGTGCCCAGCACAATTACAGTTGCACTGGTGCATTCCTAGTCCTCCCTGTCTTGAGACTGCACCGGTGCATTGTACTTGCACCATGCACATTCTGTCTCATAGTCAAATGTGATGCACCATGGTGCATCACCTTTGAATATCACCGTCTTCACCCCAGTGCATCTCAGATGCGCTGCGCCCCCACTTGCGCCAGTGCCCGGTGCAATCTGAATATCTCGGTCTTGTTTTTTTAGATAGTCATTGGTAAATTTTGGAAACTTCTTCTGCTTCTGAGCTTGTAATTTCTGGTCATAGTATTTCAAATACTCTTTAACTTTTGTTTCACACTTAGTCTAATCAGGGTGATTTTTAAAAGTTGCGACCACCTTTTCTTGGGCTTGTAAGCCTTGTCTCACTTCATTTAAAATGTCATTATCATCTTCAACTATTAGTTCAATCAATGTTTTTGATGCCTCATGCATGATGTCCTCCCATTTCTTAAAGAAATTAGGTTGATCCAGTCCTGAAGTTGGTTGTTTTAAAATCCTTAAACCCCTAGGTGCTCTCTTAACTTGCAGCTAAGCAGTCATAGTTAATCTTTGCCAATGTAATCTACTAGTAGCAAGTTTTTCAAGAAGAATGCATTCCTGATAGTATTGGCTTGTGGGGCTTGATTGTCTTGATTACCTGTTGGTGTCTGATCTGTTGTCTGCTCAGTTGCATTAAGAAGGATAGGATTTTCTACATTTTGTCTGTGAACAGGGGCGAATAGTTGCTCTCTTCCTCGGTCTCCTCCTGGGCACTTTTCTTGTATGTCTTCCATGCTGATTCGATGTGGATATAAACCTGTCAGGCAGGTTTTGGCTAAACCTGTGCTTCACCTCATATTAAGATGCCCCAATAAGTGGGGTGAAACATAAGAGGGCACTGCAGAGGCACTGCCTATCCTGTTTGTATTGTTTCACTTTGCTCCACTAATATGGTGATTAAAAGCATTTAAGTTTACTACTTGGACATTGCTTGTGCCTGTTTATTCCTCTGCATGGGTGAGTGCTATCTTTTCTCCAGAAGCAAAATAGGTGAGATATTTACTGAGTATTACAATTTAAAATTATAGAAACCCCATAATCATAACAAAGGAACAATTTACACAGTATATAGAGGCAGCAAGGATTCCAAAGTTAGACACAATAGGTTCAACGTGTACCAAAGAAGAAATACATTTTATACAAATGTTACCAAAAGATGAAATGCCCAGTCTAGATGACTTAACAGCATAATTGTATTGTGCATTCTCTGAAATATTAGTGTCCTGGCTAGAGATAATGACCCAGGAAATGTCTGCAGGAAAAGGAATATCACTGTCCATGTTGGAAGCATTAATTATTTTAATATACAAAGAATGGATGAGTACAATTAATTTGGAACATTACAGACCAACTGCCATTCTTACTGTTGATTAGAAAATAATTGCAAAACATATTGTTAAAAAAACAGAAGCATCTTTGCCTAGGGTCCTTGGCTCCAGCCTGACTGGATCTGTTCAGGGATGCACATTATTTGAGGGACTTTGAAGGAAACAATTGATCATAGAACTGAATGGAAGAATAACAGCAGAAGCTGTAGCAATTGTCTTAGATATCTTTAAGGCATTCAACTTGCTCCAATGGCATTTATGCTTAAAAGCTTGGAATATGTTGCAATGCCAAGAGGATTATTAAATATTATAATATGTTATTCTCAAAGCCATATTGAAGGTAAATCATTATAAGACTCCTGCAATGATTATGCAGAATGAGGTTAGACAGGGCTGCCCCCTCTTTCAAATATTATTGTTTGATTGCTTTGTAAATATTTCTGCAACATCCAAGGCTAAATCTGAGAATTGAAGGCTTAAAATAACATAAAGACACTGTAAAGGTCAATGCATATGCTGATGACTTAATGGTCTTCCTGAACAACCCAATAACTTCATACCCAGAATTAATGTTAGCAGTTGAAAATTCCACAAGAGTATCTGGTTATAACCTTATTAACATTAAATCAATAATTCTCCAACTTACACAGCTTTACAATACTACAAAAACAAGATTTCAAAAGAGGAAAATTAAGAACACTATGAAATACTTAGGCATACAAGTCACTACCGATATACAGAAAACTACAGATAGTGTATTAACATACACATTCTATTGAAAAAAAATACAAAACATATTGGATGGAAAGCAACCTTTAACTCTCTGTTTTTGAGAATGAATAGATGCTGTTATGATGATGGATGTACTGCAAGCAAATATGGGAGTAGTAGAAAGAGTAACACTGGTTAAATATTTGTAACCTTTGAAAAAAAAATGAACACGGGGCAACCCAATAATCCCTTGGCAGGTACTTATAGTCCTAACTCACAGAACCAGAAGTAGGGCATCTACAAATGCAATCCAAAAAGAGGAACTGATGAGCCAGTATAAGTTTATTTTAATATTACAAGATACAAAGAAGCATAACAGCAGCATTAAACCCCCAAAACATACCATATTAAACTAAATGTCACTGTTTTATCCATTTTACTATTTCAGCAGTAATAAACTCTTTTCAAATAATTAGTGTACTGTACTAGCCTTTTAAGACTCATGAGTATATAAGGGCTATTCTCAGGTGTGTACACTATCCTCTTGACAAAGTGTGCACATGTGAAACATTCGGGTGTTGTGCTGAGTTGGTTACCTGCACAGTTTGCTGTGGCTGCTTCTGCAAGAAATAAAAGACTAAACATAAGTATCCTGATTGTGCTTGGCAGATCCTTTCTGAACGTCAGTATTTGTGTGAGTGAGTGAGTGCATGCATTTTTTTTTTGTTTTCTTAATGTACAGTGCAGTCAGCATTAAACTTTAAAATTAAATCATTGATACCGAGTTGTTTTTTGGCTTAATAAACCCATTTTCATTAAGTTGCTTACTCAAAATATTTAAATTTCTTATCCAGTATACAATGAAGTGGAAACAGTTGTCAACTCTGTGATGTAATCATTAATATTAGAAACAGAGAAAACTGCTTAACAGCAAGTTAACAACTAACGAAGCTTGATAGATAGATAGAAAACATAAAATGACATTAAATGCAGTTTTCAGTTATCTTTATAAGAAAGACCCTATTTATCTAAGTACTCTATCTACTATAAACATATCAAAGTACATTTCATCTTTCAACAAGTACAATCTCAAGTTCTAGAAAAAAAATAGGATGCAGAATCGTTTACACTAGCACCCTTACCAAACATGAATTATGTACAGCTATATCTAAGCCAATAAAAGAGAATTAAGATTTAGTGGTAAGAGTCACATATTTATCCATAGATCTTAGCATGCTAAACAAGAATCATATACAGCTGCATCTTATCTGATGAAGATTCAAAATTTCAGTTTTAAAGGTCACATGATTATCTAAAGATCTTATTGGAGGGGTAGAATATTCTAGACTTTGGCTGCCTGATATGAAAGAGTACCATTACCATATCTGTTGTTAGTTCTAATGGGGCAAATTTTGTGTCTATTCACAGATCTCGTTAATTCATGTTTACCCTTACTATCTTTGGGAAAAAGATTCTGTGTAATATAATCATCAGGATAAGATGTTAAATATTTATGTATCAATGTTAACCAATTTTTTAAGCAACCCATTTCTAAAGGCTGCCAATTTAATTTTATAAGCATATTACAATGATGAGTTCTATATGTACACTGTAAGACATATCTAGCTATTCTATGTTGCACCCTATCTAATCTAATCAGCAAGTGCTTATTCACAGTTCTGCAAATGAAATCCCCATAAGTCAGTGTTGGCATAATCAACTGTTCGGCCACTTTTTTCCTATCCTTTATTTGTAAACACTTTGTGATTTGTCTTAAGGCTCCCAGTTTCTTATTCATCTTTTTTATTGTGGTAACTATGTGAGTATTAAAAGTTAGCAAAGAATCAAAGGTCACCCCCAAATAGCAATATCTATCCGTCTGGTCAAGGGGTTCAGTTGTGTTTGTAAAAATATGGATCTGAGATTTATTTTTCTTGTTTGAAAAATACATTAACTTTATTATTTTACCATTCATCAAAAGCCTTGGCCTGGTGAACCACTCCCCCACTTCAGTAAAATCTGTTTGGAGCTTTAACTGGAGATCCAAAACAGAACTCCCGGTGGCAACAATTGCTGTATCATCCGCATATAGCCTCACGGCTGAGTGCCTCACCACCTGGGGCAAATCATTGTTGAATAAAAGAAATAACAGGGGGCTCAAAATGGACCCTGTGGGACCCCTCTGATTTCGTCTTGTGACGTCGATAATTTCTGTGAGACCTCCACCTACTGGGTACGTCCCGTTAAATAGGATTTTATCCAGTTACTGGGCCCATCAACTGTGCCCACTCCTTTCAGTTTGTCCAGTAAGAGGGAATGATTCACCAGGTTGAAGGCCTTAGATAAGTCCACAAAAACAGCAGCAGTCTCCAAGCCTGCATTTAATGATGTGCAAACCAGATTTTTAAACTCTAGTAATGCCATTGTTGTTGAGTGACCCTTTCTAAACCCTGATTGATAGGGTGTCAACAGTTTGTATTTTCCCAAGTGTTCAGAAATCTGCCTTTTTAAACAGTTTTCCAAACACTTGGACAAAATAGATACTAAGGCTATAGGCCGACAATTATTTAGTTCTGTAGTATCGCCCCTTTATGAATGGGGATGATCTTACTTTCTCTCCAAGATATGGGAAAATAATCAGACTCTAAGCTCCAATTAAAGATGTGGGTTATAATTGGGGCAATATAATCTGCTGCTAACTTAAGAAATCTGCCCTCAATTTCATCTGACCCTGTCGATTTATGGAATGTATGGACCTTAGTTCCCTACAGACTTCTGATATTTTTAAAGCATTGAATCTGAATGGTGGCAAACTAAGAGGCTTCTCTATTTGTATAGGTAATGTGTCCCCAGGCCTGGAACTATCTATCCAATAGCAACCTGGTAGGTCTACAAAAAAGTTGTTTAAGGCCTCAGAAGTACTCCCAGGTTCGTCTATTAGATTAGCCCCAACCCCTAAGGTAAAATTATTTTGTTTTTCAGACTTACCAGGATTCGTTAAATGATTAATAGTATGCCAAAACTTATGCAGGTCGGAATTACAGCTCATCTTATTTCTATAATAATGAGCCCTAGCCTTCTTTATAAGGTGTTTATATACATTTTGTTTAGTCTTAAACAATTCCCAATCAGAGGTTAATTTAGATTTTCTAGCCTTCTTCCACAATCTATTTTTTACTCTGATATTTTTCAAGACCTTATCATTAATCCATGGTAACCGAGATAGCTTATTACAGGATTTGGATTTAGGTGCATGGTGCATGGTTATCACAGATCATGTGAAAGGTAGTAGAAAAATATTCTACTGCTTCCTCCAGATCTGGTACTAGCCTACATCTTTCCCATTTTTAATTGGCTACACTTTGCAGAAATCTCTGTTCAGAGAAATTCTGCATATCCCTTTTCTTGTTATTATTCGGGTATTTTAGTGAACACTGGACCTGTTGTTTAGATAACACAGCCCATATTGGATTGTGGTCTCCAAGATATGGTGGTAAAGTTCCTAGGGCCTCAATTTATATTTGAGAAGATGTAAACAACAGGTCCAATATGGTTCCTTCAGTCCTAGTGTTTTTATATATTGTGTAGGTGTTTTAATATGCTGCTTTAATCCCAAAGCCAACTCCACCTCCTTTAATGTCCTACCTCTAGGCTTGTGGCAGTCACATTTCATATCTCCAATTAGGATTAATGACCTATCCTCTATGCAACCACAAATCTTATTTAATACTTCTTCAATAGATGTAAGATTTGATTTTGGAGGTGAATATGTATGACAACCTGCATTAAAAAAAACAACAACCAACTGAAAACCAACTTGCAATCAAACTACCTAACAACTCATTTCAATTAATGCTTACTGTACTGTATCAACAGCATGGAAATGGGCATGTAGCAAGATAAACAGGAACACCCTGCAAGGGAGCTGGTAACAGAATTAGGAAGCACATGCACACTGAAAGTCTTTTGTTTCATCCTAATAAGATAGGTAAGAAAATCCTGCCTGTTTTGAGGGAAATAATTGAAACACTATCATTTATATATGAAAATAGCATAATCTATCCACCATATCCATATACAGTATGAACACTGAAGTAGAAACTAAAGGGCAGATGGATAACTGTACGAGAAATTAAATAACCAAATTAAAACAATATGGTATATGTAGATAGTTTCAACTGATTAACCACAATTGACTTTATTTCTATCAAGAGTTTAAAGAGGAATACAAGGGGCATGATTTTCAAACCATTGGGAATGGCACACTGTGCCTGCATCTTGCTCCACACTGCATCATTCTCAATGTTTAGATGTCAACTGTGCCAGCTGGGGAGCCCCCTGCACTAGGTGGGCTTGTGCTGTCCTTGCAATGGATGCAATGGTGTAGCAAGGTGGAGGGAGAGTTGCTCCAGGGCAGTGCTGAAATATCCCCATACTTGGGATTCTGCAAACCCCACCAATGGGTACATGGGCCTCCAGAGCTAGATCAACCAGGAGCTGTTGTAATGGCCTATGTGCCATTCCAAGTGCCCTGGCATGGTGATAGGTGGTCCATGCCCCCCAATGTGGCCACCACTGGTGGGCTTCTGTGGCCATCCTACACCTAGTCAACTATCCCTCCACTTGTTCAGCCATGGATGATGGCTTCCAAGGCCCCCCACCTGCAGTCCAATGATAGCTCCCACCACTGCCCCCCCACTCACTCCCTAACACCGAGCCAGCTGTGCCTTGTCCCCATCTGCGGTCAATCACCACCTCCATCCCCAACCCACTCAGTCCTGCCCTCCATGGGCTCTGCCAGCCTTTGGATACACGGACAGTGGGTTCCTATCATGGCCACTACTGTTGTCTGAATGTCCTGCAACTTGCAGCATTCTCTGCCTGTGCACAAGTTGATCAGCACATAGGACACCCTTGGCAAACTTGGGGAGTTTGGTGTCAGGACCCCAATTCTTGTAAAATCCAGCATGGGGTCCCTGGTGCACCTGCGTTTGCCACAATCAGGGATTCAGTGCACAGTGTGCTGATTTCAGGGGGGCTACTAAAATTGGGTTCAAGGAATTTAATATAACATGGTGGGAATATTGAGTCCTAATGTCATTATTTAGAATGCTAAATTCATTGGATTTATAAAGTGGCTAAGATGGCAAGAAAATACAAAGGAGCAGGTAGGGAAAGAGCCATTATGTTTACAGAAAAGTATTAAGAAACTGTATAAAAGATTGCCTTATGATAGTTTATAGTAGATTAAAAAGTTATAGACATAAAACAGAAATAAAATTATCTAAATAAATGTCTAATAGTAACACATATAATTGGGAAATATATGGCAAATAGCCAATAAACACCACCAGTTTGCAAAGACTAAGACCATAAATTACAGAATATTATCAAGGGCATAGCTAATACCTGTCAGACTTTACAAAATGAGATATCGCATGGATGCCAACTTGATAATCTATACCATATGTTATGGGAATGACAATTAATTAATACTTGGTGATACTGGACTTGGCAACAGGTACAACAAATTCTAAATTCTAAGCTGCTCTTTAATTTTGAGACATTGGTTTTAAATGACTTCACAAAATTGTAACTAAACATTCAATCACAAAACAAACTCTTGCAGTAGTAAACACTTGTACAAAGCAAAAGGAAGCTGGGAAGGCAGTCAGAACAGCAAAGGCCCAAACCGAGGAAAAGATAGACAACTCAGTTAAGAAGGGGGATACAACCTTTTATAGGTACATCAGGGAGTGTAGGAAGACCAAGGGAGGATAGTGAGGCTTAATAAAGGGAGGGGTGGGCAGAGGATGACGGTGAAAAGGCAGAGATTCTAAAAATATTTTGCTCAGTATTTACAAATGAAGAGGAGGTACCTAAACCAAACAATAGAAACACTCTGGATACAGAGATTGATACCAGCCCATTTACAGAAGAAAGGGTTCTGAAGGACTCTTAAAACTGAAGGTGGACAAAGCAATGGGGCCTGATGGGATTCATCCCAGAATTCTAAAAGAACTAAGGTAGAACTAGTGACACCACTGACTGCCCTCTTTAACAAATCATGGAGGATGGGTGGTACCTGAGGACTGAGGAGGGCAGATGTGATTCCACTTCACAAAAGTGGAGCAGGGAAGAAGCAGAAACTACAGACCATTAGTTTAACCTCAGTGATAGGGAAAATGATGGAATCACTTCTGAAGGAAAGAATTGTCAAGTACCTAGAGGCCAGAGGGGCACAGGACCCAAAGCAGCATGGATTCACAGTGGAAGGGTCATGCCAGATGAATCTAATAGATTTCTTTGACTGGGTGACCAAAGTAGTAGATCAGTGAGGGGCTGTGGACATGGCCTACCTAGACTTTAGCAAGGCATTTGACACAGTCCCACACAAAAGATTAATATACAAGTTAGCCAGCCTGGGAATGGGTCCCAAGATGATAGCCTGGGTAAAGAACTGGCTGGAGAATAGGACACAGAGGGTAATAGTAAATGGAGTCCACTCTGAAGAAAGGGTTACTAGTGGGTACCGCGAGGTTCAATATTAGACTGGTCCTCTTCAATGTCTTTATAAGTGACATTGTAGAGGACTGGAAGGAAAGCATATCTCTTTGCAGATGACACAAAGATCTGCAACAGAGTTGATGCACAAGGTGGGGTGGAAAGGATGAGAAGGGACTTGGCAAGGTTAGAGGAATGGTCAAATGTATGGCAGCTTAGAGTCAATGCTAAGAAGTGCAGGTAATGCACCTGGGAAACAAAACCCAGGAGAGAGAGTACACAGTGGGGGAGATACTAACAACAACAAAAATGGAAAGGGACCTGGGGTTAATCATATCAGATGACCTAAGGTGGGCAAGCAATGTGAGAGGGCAGTAATGAGGGCTGGGGGATGCACTGGGATGCATGCATAGCGGAGGCATCACCAGTGAAAACGAGAAGTTGTTATCCTCTATACAGACAGCTGGTGACACCTCATCTGGAGTCATGCGTGCGGAGTTCTGAGACCCTGTCTCCGCAAAGACATAGACAGAATGGAAGCTGTCCAGAGGAGGGCAACTAAAATGGTGCAGGGTCTGCACCGGAAGATATATGAAGAGAGACTTAAGGAGCTTAATATGTATAGCCTCGAGGAAAGGAGGGAGAGGGGGAACATGATAGAAACTTTCAAGTACCTCAAGGGAATCAACAAAGTCCAAGAGGGTAGCATCTTTCAGAAAAAGAGGTGTGCAAGAACAAGGGGGCACAATTTGAAGATAGAGGGGGGGAGGCTCAGAGGTAATGTAATGTAATGAAGTATTTTTTCACAGAAAGGGTTGTGGATGCATGGAACGGCCTTCCGGAGGAGGTTGTGGAGTCAAAAACAGTGGTGGAATTCAAGCATGCATGAGACAATCATAAGGCAATTCTAGGGGGTTGGGGTAGGAAAAAGTAGGCTGCTGGTTAACTAGGATCTGAAGCTTATCCATTAGGTAGGGAAATGGGCAGACTGGGTGGGTCAAGTGGTCCTTATCTGCCATCAAATTCTATGTTTCTAACGCATACAATTCTAGAACATTGGAATAGCTTCTTACTTTTACCAAAAAATGGCATAACAAAATAATGAAACTATTATCCATTGAGAAACTACTAATAAATTATGCAGAACCAGTTGATTATAAAGAATCCACATGGAAAAAAATATTGACTGTTTTACCAGCTCCCTAAGAATCTAGAAATAATGTAGAAAGCTATATATGCACAACAATAAGGTAAGTATTGTACAACATTCCCTGTTATCAGGAAAGGTATATTTGTGACACTAATAAAGGAATAATGCACAACAGGGTGTGTGTCGTGCTGGGATAACGACACGCCTGGGGGGGTTGGGCATGAGCAATGTCCCAGGCGTGGTGTTCTCCCAAATAACACACACCCTGGAGTGCATTATTCCTATTATACAATGGCTCGTAATTATACAGAATTTAAAAAAAATCATTTTAAAGATGTTTTTGTGAGGAAAAATATTTTTTGTTTTTAAGAGAAGATGAAACAATCAAGAAAATGCTTGATAAAATGCTCATCTATAGGTTCACAGTGAGGCTGAGACTAGACCCGTGGCATTTGTGCTGGGATGATGCCATGGGTCCACCCCCAAACTGACCAATCACAGTCCAAGATTCTTTCTTGCCATTGTATAATAAGGATTAATTACACTATTTATAAGGGTTGTTTTTATAACAAAATTGTTACGCATGTATACCAGAAATAATGCATCTTTATTACACATTTTCATGAAAAAAATTAATTAAATATAATTTTCAGAATAAAACAGGAAATGTACTTTGGGCCAAACTTTATCAAACCTGCAAGTTTAAAGTTTTAAATCAAAGTCATATTTGAGCTGTAGGTGAGCAAAAAACAAACTCTAAATTTTGGTGAATTCACATGTTTTGCCTTTGTTAAATTGATCATTACCAAATTTACAGAGTCCAGAGACCTAACACTGAAAGCATGCCTGCCAAACTTCAGGAATGTTGCTCCAATGGGGCTGAGTTATTAAGTTGCAAAAATCAGAGTTTTACAATAAAGTGCTTACTCGACCCTAATATAATTCATTGCAAAACTACAATGTAAATGCTGCATTAGGGTTCTACAGTCACATAAAGAGTGAAAGGTGGTGTTGGAGGGGGCATCCCTAATGCTCATCCCCTCCATGAGTCCCTAGCCTCATGATGACCTAAGGCCTAGCTACAGGTCTAGCACTATGCTACATGGGTTTGCTGCTTTAAGCTACAGGTCGGCAACCATTCCCCACTGTCTGCTGATTCACATTGGACCTGCAGCATTAGTCATAACTTTCTTCAAGCAGGGCCTTGCATGAAGCAGGAGATTCATCATTACTTTCTTCAAGCAGGGCCCTGCAGACCCTGTGTGATGCTAGAGACCAGTGATAACTTTCTTCAAACAGGGCCCAGTTGCCCATACATGAGACATGACATTATTTATTACTTTGGGCCCTGTGCAATGCAAAAGATCATTTATAGCTTTTTTTCACTCAGAGCCCTGTGGATCCTGCTCAGAGCAGAAGATTAGTCATAACTTTATTTGCATAGGTAGGACCAGGACCCGAGATCTATAGCCTAAAATAACAGGGCCATGGAGCAAGGACCCAGACTTGTAGCTTGGACTTGGGTCATGAAACTGGGGGCTGAGGGAAGGGGATGGGCATTAGTGTTAAAAAAAAAACCTTAATGCCACATTTTCCTTATTTGAGGCTATGGAACCCCAACAATGCATTAGCATGTGTTTTTACAATGAATTTCCTTAATTTCTGAGAAATTAGAATTGTACCTTGTCTGATGCAGGACCCCAGGTCTCCTGTGTAAAAGCTGTGAGTCCTAACTTACTTGGTGCAGGACATGCTCTTTGGGCCCTGCAAATAAGTCCCAACTTGCTTAGTGCAAAGCAAGAGATGAGCCATTACTTTCTTTTTTGTTGATTATTTTGTATGACTTTAATTTTAATACAACTTAAATGCAATGATGTAGGTTTCTTTTTTTCAGTTTCTAGACCTAGCAAGTATTTTTGTGACATTTTTATACTTTCATTATTTGGCCCTGTTGGACTTCGACAAGTTTTCCTGATAACTTGGGGGACAGGGTTTATGTTTATTTTAGAAGTATTTGAAGTGATTTTGTTATTTTTATGTTTGTGCTGGACTTAGAAAAATTTGCTCAACTTTTTTCCCATTTTGGTCACATATTAATGAGTGCATGCACTATCTGTTATGTACATGTGCTGAGTTTGTTAATGTGCATCTCAATGGTTTTTGGAGTCAATCGCAAAAAATTATTTTTTCCTAACTACAATCTTAAGTTTAATGCATTTTTTAAAGTCCACTCAGATGTCTCATTAGACTTTTCTGATGAACATTACAACTGTCAACCTTTAGAGTTTAGTATTTGTCCCATTTCTAGCTTTGAAAGTCTGTTCGTGATCAGCTTTAACTCAGGTGGGGGAAGCTTTGCATTTTTGCAGCTATTTTTTTGGTGGTCTTCTTTGAACTGTGATGCACTACTTTTAAAACAAGAATAGCTTAAAACATAACAAAAAAATTTAAACACCTCAAGGGCACCTCCTTGTAAGGACTGCAAGGAACCTGTAAGTTTCATGATGCAAATCAGTGTAGTTTTTTTTTACCAGCTGTACATAAAGAACAGTCAAAAATTGGGTGCATGTTATGTAATTTCACTAATTAATAACTCCATTTCTTTCTAGGAGGTGTCCCCTGACCAGGGCACTCCTGCCTGACAAGGAACAGCACCTAGGGATGCAGCTTAGCTTCACCGCAGTCCCTGCAGCTCCAGTTCACCCTTCAGCTTTGCAGAAGGCATCCCCTGACCAGGGCACTCCGGTCTGCCAAGAAACAGCATCTAGGGATGCAGCTTAGCTTCACCAAAGTCCCTGCATCTCCAGTTCACACTCCAGCTCTGCAGGTATGAACTTCCTTGTGGCTTGCCCCAGTCTCTCCCTGGTGTTACCTCCAGCTCCTGATTGGATGGCGTTGAAAAATCCAGGCTCCCGATAGGCTCCCTACTTCTTTTCACTGTCTAAACTTTGATGTATGCCTCCTAGCCAGAGTTTTAACTGGGGGGGGTGCACATTTTTCAAACCTCCTGTTACCCTCTGTGCTTTTTTTTTTTCATTTTCCCATTAGCAAGTTATACTGTACTGCCACTAGAGGGACATAATTTATATCTAAGTGATCCCTGGCTGTTATTCATATGGATACCTTCCTAAACTACAGCTCCCCCCCCATCTGACCAGCCCCCTACTCCGCACTCCCTGCTTACAAATTCTTTCTCTTCCTAAATCAATTATTCACTAGTTTCTCTGCCTTATGAACAATGCATCCCCTACTCTCCTCTCTGCCCCTTGTTCTGCTCATATCCCTCTCTTTACCACCTCCACTTCTCTCTACTCACCTATTCCTAACAACTCTCCAAACCCCATCAGTTACTATCTCCAATCCCCTACCCAGATCCATGCTATCACTCCCCTCCCTGCCATTTTAAATATGGTCTCACTCTACCACTATTCCTCATGTGGCTTTGATAATGGTGTCCACTTTCACTGTGGTTCTCCACCTTCTTCTTCCTCACTCATCCATTCCCTTCTCAAAACTCCCAACCTCCTTGCCAGCCCCTTCAAAATCCTCTAAGCTCCACTTTCCCATACACACCCTCCTCTTACTCTCCCACAGGGATATCCACCCTAACCCAAGCCCTATTGCTCCTTGCTCCTTTGGTGTCTCCTCCTCTACTACCTCCCCCCACTCTCTTCTCTCAGCCCTCCCAAAGAGCTTAAAGATCCTACATCAAAACACTTGCAGCTTATTGCAAAAAATTGACCAGATTCAGACCATGTTGTGCACGCTAAAATCATCTCAGAAACTTGGCTAAAGAGCAGTATCCCTGACCACTCAGTCTCATTCCTGGCTACTCACTGCTAAGGCAAGACCGTGCTTGCAGGGGTGGTGGTGTGGCCGTTTATGTCCTAGCCTCCATTCAATATTCCATCATCTACTCATCCTCC
Organism: Neoceratodus forsteri; assembly: GCA_016271365.2. NCBI lineage: Eukaryota > Metazoa > Chordata > Ceratodontiformes > Ceratodontidae > Neoceratodus > Neoceratodus forsteri. The sequence continues at coordinate 935,106,365 of CM028131.1, forward strand.
AGTCCTGAAGACCCATGATGCCCTAGCTATCTAAGTGACCCTCTCCTTCATTCTTCCAATCTTCATAGCCAGCATATATTGCCACCCAAATGTCCATCCTTCAGTCACGCTAGACCTTCTAACCTCCATCACTTCCCTTGTTCACTCTGGGGAATTATTCATCCTAGGTGACTTCAGTATAAATTGGTTGTCACCTAAAACTACCAAAACTAAAAATTAAATTGGAGCCCTAAACCTCTCCCAACTGATCTCCGAATCCACCTACCCAAACCACAAGACACAACACTCCCTAATCAACTGGGCCCTTACCTCCCACCCCCAGTGCGTCATCACCTCTGGCATTCTCCCCAATGCTCTCAGTGACCAAAACTCAACATTCATAGTTAGGAAAGTCCACAGAACTAAATCACCACACAAAACCATACAGCTATGCTCTTTCAAGTCTCCTGACCTTGAACCTTTCTTGAGTAACCTTGCCATTTCTGACTGGTCCCCCCAACCTCCTTCCCCTCAGTTGAGAAGGCCCTTGCCTACTTCAAAGAAATCTTTCTTGTAAACTGAAACACCTTTGCCCCACTCAAACAAACCAGAGTCAGAGGTAACCACTTACCTTGGATAACTCCTGAATTTCTGGCCTGCCTTAGGACTAGAGATTGAGCCTGGAAGCATCATAAAGCTACCCTGCATCCGAGTCACCTCATAAACTTCCGCATACTCAGAAATGCTTGCACCAGGGCTACAAGGTTAACCAAGTCCGAATATTTCAAATCTGCCTTTATCACCAACATAAATTCCCCTTCAAAGTTCTGGAAGGTGGTCCACACCCTATTTACCCCCCCTCATCTCACCCACTGCCCCGGTACTTCAGGTAAACAGCTCACTAGTGTCTGACCCACCAGCTGTAGCTGCGGAATTTTACTCCTACTATACCTCCTGCACCACTGAGCTACTGAAATCCCTCCCCTTCCCCTCCACCACCCTCCCACTTTCCCACTTTCCCTTCTGTTTCACTACTATAACCCCAAATGATGTCCTAAGTGCCTGTCTCACCATCAACCCCTTCTAAAGATGCCTCCCCTGATGGTATTGACCCAAAACTCCTCTCCCTCTCAGCTCAGCCATTGCCTACCCCCTCTTCATAACCCTAAATCTCTCATTCTGTACTGTCTTGGTCCCCTCTTCATGGAACCATACTGTGGTCCTCCCTCTACCCAAAGGACATGACCTCTCAACCCCTGGTAACTATCACCCTATTTCTCTCCTGCCTACACTTGCCAAGCTTCAAGAACACATTGTCCTCTCCCAACTCACCTCTTTTCTATCTGACACCTCCTTTTTCACCCCTTTCCAGTATGGTTTCAGGAAAATACACTCAACCACCACCTCTCTCCTACGACTCACGGACTCCATCCTAACTGGGATGGACAATGGGCCAAATTACCTCTGACATATTTGTCGACCTGGCCAAGGCCTTCAAAACCATCTCTCATGCCCTTCTCCTTGACTCACTCCCAGCAGCTGGCCTATCTCCCTCTGCCACAATCTGGTTCAAGGCCTACCTTATTGGTACAACCCAATCAGTTAAGATCTTGTACGCCACTTCCCCTCCCCTGCCGATTAGCAGTGGAGTCCTCCAAGGCTCAGTATTAGTGCCCCTCCTATTCTCCATCTTCTTAAATGGCCTTCCCTCTGTTTTCTCCCCATCCTCCGCTATACATATGCATGTCGATGATACAGTCCTGTATGCATCAGGCTCCTGTCCTGATGAGGTTACAACCAGCTTACAGCAAGACTTCGACAAGGTTCAGCTCTGGTTTGCTAACTATAAACCTTTCCTCAACGCCAAGAAAACTGTCTCCATGACCTTTGGCACAAAGCAGAGACTTTCTAGGCTTCCCTCCCTACCCACTTTTCACACCCTTGAGGGGACTTTACTTGAGGGCACATCCTTCTTCAGGTACTTAGGTGTTTGGTTGGACCAACACCTAAACTTCTCTGGACATATTGACACCATCCAGAAAAAAATGCACCCTAAGCTTGGTGCCCTGTCCAGGAACCGTAGTTGCATAGTTCCTACGGCTAGGCGTGAACTTGTTCAGAAGATGACACTGCCCATTTCTGACTACTGTGATGTAGTCTATGGTGCTGCCACTAAGTCCTCCCTGGCTGGACTGGACACCCTCTTCAATTCCTTCTGCCACTTTGCCCTGGATGCCCCCCTTGCACCCATCACTGCTATCTTTATTGTGCCCTATCCTTACCCTCTCTTACAAATAGGCGACTCCCCCACTGTGCCAAATTCACCTCCAAGCACTGGTTGGGTGAGCTCCCTTCCTACCTCACCTTCTCCTTTATAACACCCCCCACCCTCCCATTCCCTTAGATCAACCAAATCCTCTACCCTGGTTGTCCTCCACAGATCCACCCAAATCGGCCAATCCGGTTACTCTCACCACCTCCCAAAAATTTGGAATTCCCTCCCCCTCAAATCTGGCACTCATCCTCTGCCTACTCCATCAGCTCTGCCCTCAGTAATTACCTAGCACCTAGCTGCTCCTGCCATGTACCTCCCTAATTACCTCCTCTAAGCCTTGGACAAACCCTACTCCCTTACCCTCACCTTCATTTTACCCTGTGCTCACCCCCCCCAAAACCTCTAGCCCTCCTCCCTTTCCCACTAATTGCTCCCCCTTACTGGCCTCTCTTGATCTCTCAAAGAGTGTAAAGGACACTGAATGATCTCCATGGGTCCCTCTCCTACACCCCAGGGGGCTTGTATTTCTCATCTACTCCCATCCCTCACCATCTTAAAAGGGGTCTCTCTAGGACACTGCCTCATCCCCTTCTCTCTGGTCCCCCCAGTCCCCTTGCATGGATCCTGGCATCCTGAATGGGTCTCCAGAGACACAACGCTTCCCCCTCTCCCCCACCTCACCCCTCCCTCCTGTTTCCCCCTTTTCTTTCACGTAAGCACTTGTTTACTTTTTAACTCAGCCGTTATTATTGTCCACTCTTTCTACATGTTATGCACAACACTGTTTGTAACACCTGCCTTTCAACTGCATGTTAATGTTGATCTTGTAACTTGAATGTTTAATGTCTCATTCCAATTGTACCCCTTCCCCCCAGGTTGCACCGGGAGAAGAGTGACTTGTTGCTCAGTGTGCCTTTCTGGTGAAATGTTTCAGTAAATAAATAAATAAAAATACCATTTGAACCACCAGAGTTTCACCAAACAAGCCAAACAATTAGCTAGTAGGACTGAGAAGGTGCCAGCAGAGATATGCGATTTTGGCAAACTGCTTTACAAATTAACTCACAAAGTTTGCCAAATTTGAGAAGTTCCTATGTCACTAAGTTTTTGGCAGGTGAAATTGCACTTTTAAAAGCGAATTCATACAAATTCATAAGCAAAGTTGCATCTTTGCCATAACTTCCTCCGACTACACCTGAATTCATTGCTGCGATGTGGCAAAGTGGGCAATTCACAAAGTTTTTTATGAAGGAGAATCTCTCAACTGCACCGCAACTTTGCCAGAAAAGCAAAATATTACAACATTTCTAGTGCACACTAGATCTGATAGTACTTGGTGCTAGGATCACAAGATAAAAGCTCTGAGTAAACCCTGTTTTGACACAGAGAATAACTCATCCCTAACATACAGGTGCTACTGTGCCTGTGTAAAACTATGGCATCTTTTTCTGGTACAGTGAGCTATAATTATTTTAACAATAACAGCACCTTGTAACCCAAACTGTTGTAATTCTAATAAATAGAATTATATTATTGTCCTGCCACACATACTTTATTTACAGTATTTATTAAATGAGTAGGGAAAATTCTGTATTCTGCTTGAGTAAGACCCGTGCATTGCAAAAACAGAATGCACAAGTAAAAAAGTGTTGACAATCAGGACATAACACATTAACAATACCATTGCCTATTTTAAAAATTCCTGCCTGCCATTACAAACATGGCTGTCACCTTTACTCATTAAAAAAGTCACCTAGGCCTTAAAGATTAAACTTCTTTAAAATAAAAAAGAACAAACTGATTAAATGATTTTTTCCTTTACATCCCTACACACATTCACAAAGTAAAATGAAGTAATAATCACAGTTTCATTTTTTGGAGCATCTTTCTGGCCATTCACCCCCCCCCCACACACACACACACACCTCCCATACTTAATGCTGCGTGTTCTGCCCCAGATAAAATTGAATCTCTGGCTTTACTCAGGCTTTCTGTTGTGTGTGTTTCTGTTGGGAGAGGTAAACATTCAGCCAGAGGAATTTCACAAAAGTTTAAATTCCTATATTTAAGATACACAAACATTTTATCTATTTAATATGTGGCTAGATAGATGCTTCACAGCTGGAAAGGTATTCATTTTTCTAGTTACTTTAAAAAAAAGAAAATACCTGTTTCTAATTAAAAAAATAGCTTTTTTTTTCAAATTTTCTCAGGTAAGCCATTTTCCAAAGTGCAATAAGACACTTTGATGTGTGCATTGGGGTGACACAATGCACCTCCAGTGGCCAAAGGTACTCTGCCTGTAGTCATATGCCTCCCAGCATAACCAGGCATGTGTTGTTCCAGCACAATGCACACCCCATTGTGTCTTATTGTTCTGTTATGAGTTCTCACCTTTCAGTTCCATGCTACAGAAATACAACAATGGGCAGCTGAGTTTACTGGGGATTACAACTTGACTCATTTACAATTGTCAGGGCTATTGGGACAAGAGCTACTGTATGCTCTCAGCAGAAACTGAGTCTCTCGTACAAAATAGTTAGACAAGATGAGGGGCAACATATAAATTCTCCCTTGTATTCTTAAAGGGAATTGCCATGACCCATGTAGTCTGCCCTGTTGTTATACCTACTGCCATCCCATAATCCTGCTTGCTCCTAACTACCCCTTTTTGTCTAGCCTGACTAATCCTGAAGTTTGCTAAACAGCCAGCATTAAACACCTCCCAGAATAGTATGTTCCATTGTGCAATATGGCTACCTTAGATCCTTTACTAGACTTTGTTCCTCACATTGCCAAGGTTTGCAGCTCTGTTAATTTGAGGTTAGGATTGCCATCTAGAGCTAAAAATAACTTCACCTCCAAATCACATATTATCATTTCACAGAGAGCATTAATGCCTAGTTCTATGCATGGAACTCAGTCTTTTTTTTAACACCACCAAATGTAACTTATCAAAATGGGACATAACTTATAAAATCTGCCATTTTCTCTTTGGTGATAACTGTCTCACACAGCCTAGTTGCTGTATTCTGAACTATATTCTGGGAATCCCTGAAATCTGGTAAAAGCCAAACATACTGGATAACCTTTTATGCCCTGTCTAGCTATAACATTATAAGATGTGACTGCACCATTGCTAAGAAAAGTGGTGGCACATTAATTTACTATAAAAACCACCTACATGTTTCTGCCCCTACATAGCTGTTCACCTACCCTTGGATCTCAACTGGAACTTTGTCATGCAGAACTCCTACTGGGGAAACACAGAAACATAGAATGTGATGACAGATGGAGACATCTTGGTCCATCTAGTCTGCCAGATTTCCTATCCCCTCCCCCATAGTACTTATGTCTTGATGACAGCCTTGTGTCTATCCCATGCACTTTTAAATCCCCAAACTGTTTTTGCCCCATGACATCATGGGGCAAGCTCTTCCAGGGTTCCGCTACCCTCTCTGTAAAAAAGTATTTTCTCATATTTCCCCTGAATTTTCCACCCTGCAGCCTCATGTTGTGCCCCTTTGCTCACTTACAGTCTCTGACCTGGAAGAGGTCCTGCACCTGTACCCTATTTATTCCTCTGAGGTACTTGAATGTATCTATCATATCTCTCCTCTCTTTTCTTTGTGAGAATGAGTACAAGTTAAGTTCACTCAGTCTCTCCTCATCTGGCCTGTGATGCAGTCCCTAAATCATCTTTGTAGCCCTCCTCATCACCGTCTCCAATCTGTCTATATCCTTTCTGAGGTGCAGCCTCCAGAAGTGGACACAGTGCACTACTTGGTATCTCACCAGGGACCTATACAGTGGCAGTACCACCTCCCTCTTCCTACTTGTAATACCCCTCCTGATGCACCCCAGCATACCGCTAGCCTTCAGCGTTGCCTTTTCACACTTTTGCCACTTTCAAGTCTTCTGATACAATGACACCCAGATCCTTTCTTGCTTGGTTGCTACAGCCCCCGGTAGTATTCCTTGCTGGGCTGCCTTTACCTATGTGCATGATTTACACTTTTTGCATTGAATTTTAATTGCTGTGTTCTTGATCGTGTTCCAACTTCTTTAGGTCCATTTCCATTTTCTTCACCCCTTCAGAGGTATCTACCTTGTTACTAATCTTAGTGTCATCTGCGAATAGACACACCTTTCCTTCCAGCCCATCCTCTATGTCACTGATTATAACATTGAAGAGGAGAAGTCCCAACACTGACCCCTGGTGCACTCCGCTGGTCACCTCTCTCTCCTAAGACAGGGTGCTGTTTACCTGTACCCTCTGTGTCTTCCCACTCAGCCAGTTTTGTACCCAGTTTACTACCTTCTGCCCTACTCCCATACTTTCTAGCTTATTGATCAGCTGCCTGTGTGGGTCAGAGTCGAATGCTTTACTGAAGTCCAGGTAGACTATATCCACTGCCCCCCTCCCCGGTCCACTGCCCTGGTGATCCAGTCAAAGAAGTTAACCAGGATTGTTTGGCATGATCTGCCCTCCATGAAGCTATGCTGCTTTGTATCCTGCTGATCATTTTTTTCTGGAAACACTAGTGTCCTTTCCTTGAGTAGCAATTTCATCAGTTTGTCCACCACTGAAGTAAGGCTCACTGGCCAGTAGTTTCCAGCCTCCTCCTTGCTTCCTGACTTATGGAGAGGGACAACTGTTTCCCTCTTCCAGTCTTCTGAAATAACTCTGCTTCTCAGGGACTTGGTGAAAAGTTCTACCAGAGGTGCCGCCAATTCTTGTGCTAGTTCCTTCAATATTATGTATCCCATCTGGGCCCATGGCCTTATCTGTCTTTAACTTGTTTAGTCCCTTTAGAACTTAATTGTCTGTGAAGAGGCTAGTATCTATTCCTGATTTTGGGAGGGTTTTTCTATTAGAGTAGGTCCATTTCCCTCTTGCTCCTTCATGAAAACTGAGCAGAAATACTTAGAAGAAGAAGAAGAATCAGCATTTATATAGCGCTTTTCATACACAATGTATCCCAAAGTGCTTTACAAGCAATGCTAGACTGGTAGTGAAATGGCTGAATGTATAGTGGAGGCCATATCGCACATTATCACCCACACACAGCCTGGATAATTGCATGAACCAGTCTATATGAAGGGGAATATTGGCCAGGACAATGGGAATGTCCCTTTCTCTTTGTGAAGAGTGCCCTGGGTTCTTTTACTTCCACCTGGACACCCACCAGGACAACACCAGGATGGGTAGAAGGGACCTCGGTTTAATGTCTCATCCAAAGGACGGCACACACCAGCAGTACAGTACCCCACAATACTGCACTTGGATGCCAGCGATTTTTAGGTGCAAGCCCAATCCCGATATGGGATGAGAACCCATGACCTTCTGGTCCAGAGGTAGATGTGCTACTGACTGAGCCATGCTGACACTTATTTAGGACCTCTGCCTTTTCACTGTCCCCCTCTACTAGCCCTTCCACTTTCTTTTGTGAGTTTTACAATTCCTCTTCTATTTCTTCTCTTCTCCCAGATATACCTAAAAAAAGGCTTTGTCTCCCCTTTTATTCCCTATGCTATGCTTAGTTCCATTTTTGCTTTAACTTTCCTGATTTCTTTGCCTGCTTCCTTCAGTTTTTCTTTATACCTTTCCTGGTCCTCTTCACTTGTGGACTCCTTGAATTTTCTGAAAGCCTGTCTTTTCTCCTTCACTTTGGTTGCCACCTCTCTTGTGAACCAAAGCAGTTTTCTTCTCTTGTTTTCCTTACTTACCCTCCTGGTGCATCCTTCTGTGACTATTTGTATTCTTTTCTTCAGGTTAGCCTATGTCTCTTTAACCCCTCCCCATCTGTTTGGCTGTCTATGTTACTTACCAGGTAGACCCTCATTTTTTGAAAATCTGCCTTTCTAAAATCTAAAACCTTCATTTTTGAGTGACTGTTGTCTCAACAGTTTTGACCTTGAACCATATCAAGTGGAGGTCACTTGACCAAAGATGGTGTCCCACTTCTATGTCAGGTACCTTATCAGTGTTTATAAGTATCAGGCCCAGGATCATGCCCCCCTTGTTGTTGAATTTACTAGCTGCGTCAGGCCTGCCTGCTGTTGTGCTGCCAGAATATCCCTGCTCCTAGTTAATGCTGCAGTATATAAGCCCCATTCTATATCTTGGAAATTGAAGTCCCCTACCAGGATCATGTCACCTTTGTCTGCCAATTTATGTATGGTTTCCATTAGCTCTATATCCCCTTCCTCCCCCTGTTTTGGGGGTCTGTAGATAACGCCTACTCTAATTGGAGTCCCTTTCCCACTCAAAAGAGCTACATCTCCTCTGTTTGTTTACTCCCCCCTGCTGGAAGCAAACAGGCCTTTCTGACTCTTACTAGTACTGTGTGTCCTCTGGTTCAAAATAAAACATTTAAAATTATTGGTGACTTTCACATTAACTGGCTCAGGAACAAAAATAAAAAATGTCAATCTAAGCCTCCTAAGGTCCCTCCTAGAGTTATTCATTTTCTTGACTTCTTGCATTTTGATTCTGTGCAATTTAAACAGGAGGTTGCATGTTTGGACTGGTCAAACTTGTGGGCCACCAATGATGGTAACCAGGCCCTCTCATGTTTTATTCAAATTTTCACAGGCCTTGCTGGTCTGGTGTTGAAGAGTGCTGTGGTGCTCTGCGACTTACCTTTCCCATGCAGGCAACCCAAGTTCAGGAATGAGCTCGGGTCACCGGAGGTTGCCTTGAGAGGGAGAGAACTGAGCATCCAGAGGACAGTTCTCCTCTCCCTGAGTGGAGTTGTTTTGCTGTCTTAACCCTTGACTGTCCCCAGGTGGAGGCCTGGGATAGTACTGGCAGCCCTAGCCACATGAAGGGAGGGGCCATGGTTCCTTTAGTGTGTGCACCACAATGTCCACTTCTACTTGCTGCTGTGGCAAGGGGGCAAAGGGAGAAACTGGAAAAAGGTTGGTGTGGGCTAAATGAAGCCTACCCACCTACCTCCACCCTGCACCATTGGCCAGTTGCTTGCTTCATCTAGATGTGTGTCATTGAGTGAGGGGAGGATGGCCCTCCCCTTCCTGACTGAACCATGGGGTGAAATCCATGGGTGATATCGGGCATGGTGGTCTAGTGCAGTGGGGTGGCGGGTGAAAGGAGATGGGGACAGGTCTGGCAGTCTGCCCACACTGACCATTGGAGAAAACTTCTATGGCAAATTATCACAGGCCTTCGGGATAAACATACTCTTTGAACCAATCAGTGGGTTTGTAGTTCAGTCACAAAATGGTTGGATTAACCTCATCAAGAGATGCTTGTTCTTCTACATTTAAAGCCTCCAAAGCTGTCTCTGACTGAGCAAAATACATAGCACTCAGGTGTATGTAAAAGGTCAATCTGCAGAGCAAACGCTGGCACTGAAAAACTCTCCTTGACTCCACCATTAGTAAGCAATGCCCGTTCTAGAGATGCATAAAGTAAACTCTGGGTCAGATTGGTAACTGCACACCAACAGATTTAGATGTCAATGGAGTCAATTTGAACAATCAAGCCACAATAGTGAATGCCTTTAATCAATGCTTTGCTGATCTCTCAGCCTACTATATACCAGGTCTTCCCCCCTACAAGTTTGACCTCCTCCAGCTCTAACAATGGTTAGCTGTGATACCCCTATTTTCTACTTCAAAGCTGACAGGATTTCTATTGTGGGTAAACATCTTATGCAGGTTCTTGTAGCCATATCTGCTGGCTTTGACAGAATTTTGCACAAGCTACTCAGGGTTGCTGCCAATGAACTTGCATCACTGATTACAAGAATCTTTGATTCGTCCCTTATCTCCCAATCCAGTCCTGACCCTTGGAAGATGTTGCATGTTCTACCTGTGTTCATAAAGGGTAGAAGTAAAAGCATTAGGAATTATAGACCTATTATAAAAAGGATCAGGAAAATCCTGAAGTCTGATTGGCTAAGGTCACCAACCACCCAGTCCAGTATCAGGCAACAGAGACAGGCAAATAACGAGTCCCAGTCTCTGCCTGCCTTTTTTACAGGATCACTGTGCTCCATAGAGTTTTAAAAATGATCGTGGTCATCAATTCTTTCCTTGCTTAGCAAGCGACTTTAGTCCCCCCACCCCAGCTATTTTTTCTCCATAATTCTCATTTTGTGATGTCCCTCCTTCCAGCCATGCTGTTCCTCTTAAAAGAGCAGCTTTCCTGAACTGTCTTTAACCCAGATTCCCATCTATCTTTAGCCAAGACTCCCAAATTCTGACTGACCAGGCTCCCTGCTTGTACAGGAACCATGATCATTCTCAACCAAACGCTTTATTTAAACTAAAAGAGATACTGTCTTCACCCTTGTTCCTGATCACCATGTCTGTCACTACTGAATTCCCCTACTGTCACATAGACACACCATAATTAATTTTAAGGAACAGTAAGGAAATGGCTGGAAGGAGAACTGAGGGGGTGAGCTGGTATGTACTATTATTACCACATTTGAATTTCATGTTTTTCACTAAGACATATTTAGTTTTTATATACAGTGGTCTTTAATATTGTTTTTCTTAGAGTCAGCTGGTGTGGTGGTGCTGTAAATAGTATAAACACTCCCTGTGTGTGATCCCTATTTACTTAGTTTGCAAGAAGAGCCTTGTCATTATTGTCAGTCCTTTTTGTTATAAACACGCATACACAAGAGCTCACTGCTTGTGCAGAACTTCAAACTGAAACCACCATCACCCCTCTCATCTCATCTGAACCAGGTTGCTGAACTTCCCTTTCCAACGCAGTCAAAAGAAGCTGGAGAGACAGAAAGTGTTTCTCAATCACGTTCACTGTGCAATACCCACATGAAAAGAAAAACTACCACTAAGCCTTCTATTCTTTTTTTTTTTTTAATCTTACTGCTGAGGGGAGCAAGCACAACAAAGAGGCTATCATAAACTTCAGCACCCTCTATCATTCTACCAACAGAGGGACTACTTTACAAGAAACTCTAACTGATATTCTAAATGTTGTTAACTTTCAGCAATTGTATTTATGTCTATAAATATATTCCACATATACCCATTTCTAAGTGCAATAATATCCTCCAGGGTGGGTGGTGTTGGACTATACCAAACCTTCAAAGGGCAATGTGGCCTCTACCTGTGAGGCAGTTAATTCTATATTGGGGCTCTAATTCAAAGTTAGTCACAGTCTCACCAAACCCCACCAAAGCCTGTATTGTTACAGCCTGCAGCACCTTACTCCTAACACTTTTGTACAGGATGTCTGTTTTCTTTGCAGCCTCTATAACCATTCTGCAAAAATGGGATGTGTCATATAATTACATCTGTCACTTTGTCCTGGCCTCTAACTGACACAGCTATACCACTGTACCTTCTACTCAAAACATTGATGGCTCCCTCACTTGCCCTATGTAACCTTACCCTGGGAGGTGTTATCTATAATATTGTGCTTAAACAGTCATCCTTGCCTTGAGTCTCCTGCCCGGTAGAATTTCATACCCCTTAAGATCCTTGGAGCTGGATCTTCTGACCATACCCAAGACAAAAACTTAACTAGGGGAGAGTACCTTCTCCTGCACTGCTCTCTGATTTTGCAATTCCATACCAGCTATGATTCAGCAATGTCAGTCTATCCAAGCCTTCCAAAGCAGTTACCATTACTACCTGGTTAAGTCAACAACATGCTCCTGTTCATAGCTTGTATGTATTTGTTTCAGAGTTTGCTTGTATTTTGTTTCATATCAGTTTCTTGACAATGTGTGCCTTTTCCACTTGTTAATTTTTTGTAACCTTGCTACGTACATGTACTCTGCTTTGTACCTTTATTTATCTTCACCAGTATTCTACTTTGTATTGTATTTTGTACCATGGACTTTTGTAAATGACCAGTGTTCTCAGTTGCTGTCACTTATTGTTCTTTTAGGATTGTTGTGCTCTCCCAGGTTGTGCCTGAAAATAGGTAATTGTTTGTCTAGTGCACCTACCTTGTAAATAAAAACTAAATACAGTAAATAAATAAAAAATATATTGGTTATCACCCTCTGCCAATGATTTTTTATGGGTCGCTTTGTTGACATGGTAATCAGCTCTCATGTTCCCATTCCACTGTTTGAACTGCCATTATAGCCCCCAGTACTTATCAGCTAAAGTCTAATGATATTTCAGTGCTGTGCATTCCAAAGCATTCTACCACAATGGGTCAGTTCTCTTTGCCTGCTACTGTATGATACAGCACTGTAGAATCCATTTCCATTAAGCATCCAAAAGTTTGCTTCCCATGTATAGTCAGAACTGCTCTGAAGACTCCCCTTTTAAAGTCTGGTACTGTACATGCTCCTGATTCCAATATAATATCATATAGTATCCATCTGCAGCTTTCCCGGCATTTTAACTTTGCCACTGCTTGTACTACAGTGTATGTTGTAAACTATGCTGATAATGCCTGAAAATAGGCATTTAACAATCTAGTGCACTTACCTATTCAACCAAAACTAAATAATAAAATAATGTTTTATGGACAAATTGGGGCAGCAAAGCCACAGACCCTGCTATAAAGTGGTGAAACAAAAACAGGAGAACATCTCTTATGGAACAAAATGAATCTTGTGGGAGTATCAACAGTTTTGGTTTAGGAAACAAACCCTCTACAGGGGTCTATGATATTGTTCCCCTTTAATGTACTGTACCAATAACTTTATTTGGTACAATTATATGTATCTCATTGTGCATTTTACAAAGCATCTACTTATTTACTGGATTTAAGTTAAACTTGAGTTCCTCTGAATTCAAGTCATGTTCCATCACTTCTGACATGTGGAAGGCAGCTATTATTAATATCAATTTAGGTTTCAGGGATTATAGGAGTCTACAAGCTGCCCACTCGCAGACACAATTCTAATTTCCCAAAAGTTAAACAATCTTGAATTTCTTTGACATACGGTCTTAGCTAGTACACTCATTCTCTACAAATAGCTAGAAAGTTTTAATTCATTTAGTAATTACCATTTTTAAATGCAGACTATCATATTCATTTTCAGAGTTGTTCAGGAGGGACCCTCTTTGAATTTGGATGATACTTTGTCACAAACAGGTTGTCACTTGAATAAGGAAATGCAACTACTAAAAGGGGAGCTGGACACATTTTCTAGTGTCATGACAGAGTCACCTAAATTGTCAACTCACAGAAACATATGCAGCAGGTGCTAAAGCCAAGACTAGCCTCAGCTAATGACTTCCTAAATGTACCATGCTGTGTTGTCTGCACTTTGCTTTTTTATTGCAGAACCATGCCAAAATGTTGATGACTTCTAGTTCAAGGATGTCCTTAATACATTGCACCTGTCTTCCTGTTTCAAGCAGTTCCATTACTGTACTGTATGCCTGGCAGTGTCATTTCCTTCCCAAGAGAGCAACAAGCCTCACTGTTAAATTACTTCTGCTGTTCTTCTATGCCCAACACTCATTGAAAACCTGCAGGAGAAAATTGCCTCCAAGCAAGAGTTCCACTGCTCTTTTACAAGACAACAGGGCATAGTTCCTCTGAGACCACTGTAAGAATGATTAAAACACAAAATAGTAACAAATCAAACTGGACTGCACATTTAGGTTAACAATTCAACTGTTAGTTATTTTTTAACATTAGCTCTATGTATTATATTTCAGATATTTAGCCAGCAAGGGATGAAATCAGGCACAAGCTATCTCATTGCATTTGGGCTATCATAAGTATACATGTTACAGAAATTAAGTTGGCAAATATAGTTTATATGATAGATTTACTAACAGAAATACCATACTCCCTTGTACAGTTAAAATGGAAACATATCCTGGCCATTAAATTCAAATTAGCATTACAGAACACCTTAGCCCGGATATTCAAAGGGGTTGCGCACGGTGCAACAGAGTTATGCCAGCACAACCCCACACTGCACCCCGGTGGGATATTGAAATTGTTGCCAGGTGCAGCACAAATCCTGATGAGCCAGGGTGCAATGTAAATGTATGCGGTGCAGATGTAGGGGGCATGCCCATGCATATGTGGCACATCCCGATATTCAGCCCGGGATGTGCAGCGCATATGCTGGCACAATCCTGCATTGTGCTGCATAGGGGGACTCAAAGTTGAGCCTGTGAATCAGAGGAAAAACTCTCAGCCACCAACAAGTGGGCTGCTGTATTGCAGGGTGCAACACAGCAGCCGGCAACCATGGGTGGCCACCCACCCACCCAGAACACCCATCCACAAGCACCCATAACACCCTGGTAGTCTAATGGTACCCCCTCCCCTCCCATTTCCATAATCACAGTAAATCACTGTAAATAAATCCCTGGTAGTCTAGTGGTACCCCCCTTCCTCCCAAATTCCCCAATCACAGTAGATCACTGTAAAATAACTCCTGGTAGTCCAGTGGTACCTCCCTTCTGTTGCTGTGATTGCCGGTCATTCCTGTGAATAAAATCCCTAGTGATCCAGTGGCACCACCTACCCACACAAGACCCCTTGCCCACTCCACCCCCCCATTATCAGTGGGTGGCTGCAACCCACCCACATACCGCCCGCCACCACGAATGACAGGTACAGTATGAGCTGTAAGCCCATTATCCAGCATGAGTCATTATCGGTTTCAGAGGTTGTTGTACTAGATAGGTCCCAAATATGTAAATGACTTCATTCACATATTTGGGACTGTCTAGTACAATATGTCCTGCAAGCCCATACTGTGCCTGTCTATTTGGCGGAAGGAAGGTCGGTATGCTGGTAGGTTGCAGTCACTGCCAATGACGGGTAGCAATGTGGGCAAGTGGTCCTGTGTGGGTGGGTTGGGGAGTGCCACTGGATCACCAGGGATTTTATTCATGGGAATGACCGGCGTTCGCGGCAATGAGAGGGAGGGGGGTACCACTGGACTACCAGGGAATTATTTTACAGTGATTTACCATGATCAGGGAAACAGGAGGGAGGGGGGTACCACCAGGGATTTATTTTACATCAATTAACCACAATCAGGGAAACAGGACGGGGGGTACCACTAGACTACCAGGGATTTATTTTACAATGATTTACCATGATTGGGGAAATGGGAGGGAGGGGGGTACCACTGGACTACCAGCGATTTATTTTACAGTGATTTATTGTGATTGGGGAAATGGGGTGGGTGATGCCATGGGACCCCCACTATGCACAAGTCATTCTGTGCAGGGTGCCAGGCCCAATTCACCAGGCTGCCCTATGCAAGGCATGCAAATTGGATCATAATGGCATGCAAATGGCCCCATTTGCACCTTGCATATATTATTGCCTCATTTGTATGCCCTCTGTGCTGGTGCATCCCTGTGCTCCCGATCTGTGGCTTCTGCCAGTGCAGTGCCACTGTGCCATACACTGTCCGTGCCATATTCAATGGTGCATCACCATTGAATATCACCTGGTTCTGGCCCCGGCACATCCAAGTTGCACTGCACCCATGCTTACGCCACTGCCAGGTGCAGTCTGAATATCTGGGCCCTTATGTTCAAGTTTGCCTGAGAGTGCTACCAGTTACTCAAAGTGTTGAAAAAGGTATGTAAATAATGACCATGTACACTTTGCTGAGATTTATTTTGTAATTTATGGTAGAAGCTTTTACTACTGCTGCTGTTGTCCATCTTGCCTGCTTCAGGTGTACTGTATTTGAACATAAAGTGTTGCCTCAGATGACTTTCCAAGTTAATCAATAGTGCATAATACATATTATAAAAAGGGTCTGAGAAATGGAGCTTTCTGATTGGCTGCAAACATTCTAACAGCCTTATGTTAATCTTTTATTAACATACATGTAGAGCTTAGCCATATGCTGAACAAGGTTTAACGCTGTTTAAAAACATTTTTATTATAATAGCAATAAGGCACTCCCAGGGATTATGTTAATGGTCAGTTAATCACCCTCTAGGGGCATGTGGCACTCGGCTACACCTCGTGCCACAGTACATCCCTAGAAGGTGATTAACAGACCATTAACATAACCCTTGGTCATGCCTTATTGCTTAAATGTTAACTAAAGAAGCACATATTCCAAAAGTGATGAACATAGCACGCCATACTGAAATTGTCGTCTGTATGTATCATGAGTTTCCACAGGACTCCTTAACATATAGCACCCCAATCACAAGATGAGCCATTGTAGGAGCCCTAGGGCATAAATAGTCTCTATATTTTGCCTTATACTAACTTGAATAACATTTTTAACAAGACTAAATCTGTTGTCACAGAAGGACCAAAGAGCGGAGTGGTGGGACAGTATGTGGGGAACATGATAACGTACAGTAGATATGATTGGAATTCAATTATGTTTTCAAAGTAGATCCTTACTACCTAGGGAAGGGGTGTAAACAGTTTGTCCTAGAGGGAGGTAACACAGCAACAGGTATCTGTTTTTTTAGTCCACAGTTTGAAGACGAAAAGCAATTTAATTAAAAGTAATCCACTAGGGCTGGTTCAGTGGTGAGCCCTAGAATTACGCACAAGGGCTGACTGAGTACCCAGTGCACTATGAGCCTGAGCTATTTAGTTCATAAGGGCTTGAAGGGTGACTGATATTCATGCACCCCTATGCCACCTGATCATGTAGCCGTATTGAGATCAGCTGCAAAGGCAGCAGCTAACCCATTCTTCCAGCCAGAAAAAGGGTGTAGCCACCATAGCTCTGATTGTTGAGATGGGGGAACCAGGGACCACGAGATGAAAATGTGGAAAGACAAAAAAACTGAAAAACTTTCTCCAAGTGTCAAAAGATACACATTCTTAGTTTTGTTTTTACATATACTGTAAAAAAAAACAGCATTATTAGGACTCAAGAGGATGTATGTGCATGTGTGTATTACCACTTATTGTACATCTGCTTCCAGCAGCTGGAAAGTTCCATACATTTATTTAGAATGTTTCACACCAGGAAATCCTCATTTAGGCATCATGCTTAATTTTTAAGAGTATCACTGTGGGGCAGTTTCTGCAACAGAACAATGGTCTAGGTAATTTAATACAGTATAGTGAAAACTTCTAAGTATACAACAAACACACAATACTGTGCATGAATGATAAGATACGTTAAACAGATACAGTAAACAAGTGAGGTAAAGTGGAACAGGGTTGGGGTGTATATAGTAGTAAATGAGGCCACAGAGTTGTTTAGAGATTCATTTACTTGAGATAAATGATATTTGCAGGTGCTGTGGAGGTTACTGAACTTGTTTTAAAGCTTGGGTGGTTGCAGCCCCTGATGTTATTTGAAAGGAGATGCCAGGTGGGAGGGGTGGCTATTATGATAGTTTTCCCATTTATAGATATGCACACGCAAAGTACTGGAATAGTTTACTACACAGGAACACAGGTTATACAGACAAACATCAAGTCTATCTGTCACTTTTCAGCAGTAACCCAGAATTCCCTTATCTACAAGATAACAGTCGAGTCTCATTTTAAACAACTACATCATTGGACACTTGACGATCTCCCTGGGTAAGCTGTCCCATATGTTCACTAACCTTTGCAGAAACCATGCCCTAAGGTGCTTAGTATTGAAGTGGCACCCCCTCACTTGCAATTAATTGATTGCTTGATTAATTGATTGATTGCTATAAGGGGGACCAAGAAAGCCAGACTGAGTCAAGGCTCATTTTCAGGTGTGACCCCATGGAATGGGAGCATTGGAGACAGAATATACTGCCGTTGGTGCAAAAGAAATATGTAGCTCAAATAGTAGTCACATAAATGGAGCACAAAATGCAATATGGTACAAGGTAGTGCTTTGTAGAATTTTCAAATTCTGGTGTAATGAAAAGTTGCGAAATTTTCAAAATTCTGACAAAATTCCGTCAGAAATGGAATGGAGGAATTCCACAACAGAAAAATGCAGAATGAGTTTTTTCACAACATTTCTGCAGAATTTTGTTCTGCGGATCTCAATATTTTCTGTGGAAATGGTTTGAGGAATGATTTTCCACAGGAAAAAAGGCTGTTATTTCACATATCTCAACATTTTCTGTAGAAATGGTTGTGCAATGATTTTCTGCAGAAAAAAATGCTGTTCCATGGAATATTATTCTGCAGATTGCAGCAAGCAGAATTCCACAGAGGAACCAGTGAAATTTCAGTGGAAGTTCCGCCAGTGAAATGGTCATTCCATGCTAATTTCGCTGGTGGAATTCTGCATTCCACACAGCACTGTTACAAGGCAAAAGGCCTGGTGACAAAAGAGGAAGGCAACTGAGGAAAAATAATTAATTAGTGTAAGAGGACCAGAGGGAGGATGCCTGGGTTTGAAAGCACTGAGCAGCTTTAACCTGGAAGAGGATAACCATAAAAAGGGGGGAGCATAGGAGACAGTGGTCAGGAAACACAAAGGAGGATGCAGTCAATGCACCCAGTGGAACAGAGTAAAAAGCAGCAAGTCCTTAATAAACTGCAAAAAGTAGTTTATTATGGCACAAAGGTACAAGATTGAATGTAGAGTGTAGCACAGGAAACCCCAGCACCTCGCATCTGTGGCATGACGCTTCATCACGGGGCACATCCAGAGCACAGACCAGTCCTGAAATACAGCAAAGGTTTGATCAACTATTCAGTGTTCCAACAACAGCAGACAGGACAAAATGAAAATTAATGAAACCACAAAGGTGAGGCGAGTATTAGAAAAAATAAACATATAGAAAAAGCTCCTAACATGTAAAAATAGGTGCTAAAAAGTGAAACAAGAATTCTTCAAAATGTCCCCAGAAACCAAAGAGAAGGGCAGACCTTGTAAGGAGGTACAAAGTAGACTTTAGTTAGAAAAAGTGAACTATATTTGGGATGATAAAAAATGCTGCAGCTGAGGTGAAAAAGAGGTACTTGGTGACATGCAAGCAAGGCTGGGAAAGCTGGGAAGTGCAGTACATGAGGTGAATAAATGGGGTGAAATAAAATGGGAGTGAGGAAAGGGGAGGCAAATGGGTAAGGGGAGAAATGGGGGAAAGGGTGGGGGGAGAGAGAAATGTGTCAGGCAGTAGTCAACAGGTAGAAAATAATGCAGAATGAGATGTGACAAAGGGCAAAAGCCCCAGCCAATAAAAGAGGGCCCAGCAAAGGTAGCAGAACTGCTGAATGGTTCCAAATTCAGTCACTCATCTGATTTTTGGTTGCTTTTTTCACTTTTTAAAAATGGGGACCACCATTGCCTCCCTCAATGTGGATACATTACACCTTACTAGGTGATCTAAACAGTTAAACATGGGTAAGTCTGTATAGCAGATTACACAGGAAGGTCAGACTGAGTCCATGATACAAGTGAATGATACATTTTGGATACCCCTTGGCTAATCAAGAGTCTCAATTCATGATTTCTTAGTGTTCTAGAACTGCAAAGCATGACAGAAAACTACAGTTCTGTAACACCAATTTTTTATGAAGTTATGAGGTGATGTTCCTGATATGTCAAGAGACATCTACAACACATCATTTAGTTCTCGTTAAGCACTTCTTTTGCACTATGTTGCACACCATTTCCGAATCATTGCTCTCATGCTTTAAATCTAGAAATTCTATAAAAATGTTTCTGAGGCTGAACAGCAAATTCAATAAAACATGTTAAACAACAAGCAACTGGCAACAACACTTTTTAGCTCTCAAAACCTGTTGTTTAACAGTTTTGAGCAGTTTTGCATTGAACACTAGAATATAATGGGTCACATCACTCCTGTTTTCCTTTTTATGGCTGCAGTGGGCAGAGCCCTGTCGACATTTTGCTTCAAAAAGGGACTCAGCATTACTTCAAAACATTCTTTCCCACAGAAGAACATGTTGGAGTTGCAGCACAGTGTCCTACACCAGATAACTACACCATACAAAAAGGCCCTTCCAATAAAAACAAGAAAAAACAAAGTGTGTTTCCTTTGCAGTTACAACACTTCTCCTACTTTTGCCAGAGTCACAGATCAGTCAGTAGTCCAGAATTCCTTTACATAACATCCCGGTTCTGTCTGTAGGCAGTACTGTACTGTGCTAAATCACTGCCATATTGTTTCCTCCTAGGTTTTACATTTCACACACACACACACACACACCCCACTGTGTTTAAAGACCATGTGCAACATATTTGCTACCCCTATTTTTTCTGTAATAAACACTCTAGTACCATTCCTTGTGTTGCTGTGAGTTATTTCTGAAAATCTTAACAAAAACAAGTCAGTAGTTTATTTTTAATTAATCTTGATTTGTCTGCTCTTTAATAGCCCCAAGCAGTCATGCTATTCCAGTGCCTCTGAGCCAGAATGTGGGAGTGCTGATGTAATTCTCTGGTGTAAACTCTGGTATTGTTTGCATCAATCCTACCTGTACCAGCTTGTTTGCATCTATGTCTTAAGTTACTGTTATACTGTGTTGTACTGTTATACTGTGTATTTCCGTTTGTCTTACTGTGACAAGGTACCTTTGTAAATGAGCCTATGGCTCAAAGGTTTTCCAAACTGCTGTTTAAATAAATAAATAAATTCCAGACTAGGAAGCACTTTCCAGCCTGTTAGTTTTATGTGTATGGTAGCAGTTAGTGCTGTGAAGATTATAACACTTAGACTGAAAACCAAGACATATGTTACTGCTAAGTTTAAGTTCTTTGAAATCGAATGCATTCCATTCATTTTACTGTGCGAAGAATCCATTTCTCTATGCCATTTGTTTAGCAATAGTTTGCCACCTTTTATTAAAGTCTGCTGTAATGGTCCCTGTCCTTTTCTTCCTGCCTTCCCATGTCACCCATTGACAGTGGGGAGTTGTGTGTCTGCAGTGATAGCCTTTACTTGTACAAATGAAATAGTAAATTGTAGCCTCAGGGACATGGCAAAGTATACCCATTTTGCTATACAGATCCATAAGCATGAAAATCTGAAATACATACAAATAGAAGTAGGCTGTCAACCAATGTAGCTGTTTCGTCACAGTGTTCCTACATAATAATAATAATAATAACTTTACTGGTAAGGCGCCTCTCCAAAACCAAGGTGCTGAACAGGTTTAAAAACAGGCAACATTTGTACAAATTGGAGCAAATCAGTAAATACACAGACATCCAAAAGCATTAAAATGAAAACAGTCACTCACCAAATGCCTGGTTCCATAAATGGGTTTTTAAGGCCCGTTTAAAACCCTCCACAGTCGTGCACTCACATAACTGGTGGGGTTGAGAATTCCAAAGAGAGGGGTCCGCATGCATAAATGCCAGGGCCCCAGAAGATTTCAAACAAACTCTTGGAATCTCTAGCAATCCCACACCAGCTGAGCGGAACAATCGCCCAGGGCTGTAAGGAATCAGAAGCTCTTTCAGGTAGTCAAGGCCCTGACCATGTAGGGCTTTATAAGTCAAAAGACAGACTTTAAAGGTGATTCGCCATTGTATAGGCAGCCAGTGCAGACCGCGCAGCACAGGAGAAATATGACAGAACCGGAAGGTTCCTGTCAGAAGCCAGGCTGCTGCATTCTGCACTAGCTGCAAACTATGAGTTTCAACCCCCGAAAGTCCTAAATACAGGGAGTTATAGTAATCCAAGTGGGAGAACACAAAAGCATGAACTAGTGTTGGGAGGTCGCTGGACGGAACAAGGTGACTAATCCTGGTGATATTCCTCAGATGATAAAAAGAGGTCTTGACCAAGGCTGACACCTGCAAATGCAGGGTCATCCCCTCATCAAAAATTACCCCCAGGTTACGCACCTGTTCAGAGGCCAGGAGTGATTGGCCCCCAAGGAATAATCCTAAGGGGGAACCAACCCCCGACCCCCCTATCCTGTGTCCTGGGTCCACAACTAGAACCTCAGTCTTTCCCAAGTTCAATTTCAGCCAGATCGAATCCATCCACTCCTGGATTTCTACCAAGCAGTTATTAAAGACCGAGAGAGCTCCATTCTGGTCGGGAGAGAAAGAAAGGTATAGCTGGGTATCATCAGCATAGTAGTGAAACCTCAACCCATACCTCCTTACAACGTCTCTGAGGGGCAGCATATACACTGTGAACAACATAGGGGACAAAACTGATCCTGAGGCACCCCACAAGATAGAGGAACTGGGTCTGAAGAATAAATCCCGGACACCACCCTCTGAGTTCTTCCAGTGAGGAAAGATGTAAACCACCTGAGGACTGTACCTGACAGGCTACAGATGTACCTCAGGCAGTCAAGCAGAACCCCATGGTCCACAGTGTCAAACGCTGATGAGAGGTCAAGAAGGACCAAGATGGAGTGGTTCTTCTGATCTCTAGCCATCAAGAGATCATTGAGCACCTGAACCAGTGCTGTCTCGGTACTATACTTTTTTTGAAGACTGGACTGGAGGGGTTCATAGATGTCATGGATGGTCAAATGGTTCTCCAGTTGCACAGCCACTACTTTTTCAATCACCTTCCAAGAGGAGGTTAGAGATTGGTCTGTAGTTCGCATGGCAGTTTGGGTCCAAAGAAGCCTTCTTCAGAAGGGATATTACCACCGCCTCCTTCAGGGAGCTAGGAAACTCACCTGTTTCCAAGGAGCACCAAACTATCCGTGCAAGGACTGGGCTGATAGAATCAATACAACCCACAATCAGGGAAGTTGGTCCAGTGTCCAAACTACAGTACATAGGGTGAGCATCTTGGACAATCCTCATGACATCCATGAACTCCGGGCGGTCGAAGGTACTCCAGGAATGCTGAGGGCTTGTGATTCCCTGTGTATGTAATGGAGTGTTCCTCAACTAGTGTCCCACAGTTTTATATGGTATTTATGGCTATCCTCAAGTTTCACAGTGTGGTCTACTTCATTGCTTTTAGTGTTCATATCAGTGCAATGCTTTTCCCCTCTTAGTTGTCACTCAGTGGGAAGAGATGGTGTGATACTTCCAGTTGCGATGGTTGTCAGATAGATGTGCCTCTTGTCGCTCCACCAACCCCTCGCTATAAAACCTCCCTTTTCCCTTCTCAACTTCCCCAAATCAGGAGACAATCTACTGCTTTGAAGCCCACAACCTACAGCTGCACTGAAATCTACTTGGGAGCTGGATACACCATGTAGAAAAGCAGATATGAAAGCTCAGCAGCCGAAGCATATGCCTCCGCCATCACCAGAAAAAGACATGCCGGCAAAATGCACCAAAGTGAGTGGCTATGGAGATGCTTCAGCTTCAACTCCGCTAATGGAAGTGATTTCTTTTGAGGGTCTGGCACCAATACAGAAGTCCCTCCAAGCTGTAGTGAGTAATCTAAGTACACTTAAAAACACGATGGCACAACTTAGAATCCATACTGGGGATAAAGAAGCCTGTATCTCCTCTCTCGATGATTGGAGGGCCCAGCTGGACCCAGAATTAACATCCCTGTGGCAGCGTCTCCGAAAGACCAAAGACAAATTGGAAGACCTTGAGGGTCACTCGCGACAGAATAATGTGGTCATACTGGGGCTCCCAGAAGGTGAGGAAGGAGTCAATCCCATAGCATTTGTTCAGAAACTGTGCACTAAAGTGGCTGGGCCTTCTCCTAATGGCCCAGCATACATTATAGAGAAAGCGCACAGGACTTTATGGCCCACACCTCCACCAGGCTCCCCTCCTCGACCTCTGATATTCTGTCTGTTGAATTATCTCGATAAACAGGTAATTCTAGATAAACTCAGGGAAACCAAAGAAGTACAATGGGATGACAAAAAGATCCAAATAGCACAAGATTTGCTGCTTTCAGTGAGACAAAAGTGTACAGAACTGCACCCAATAGTCGTTAAGCTCATAGATGCGGGGTAAGATTTCTAATGAGATACCCAGCAATATTACAAATCAGCAAAGATGGGCAATGGGTTTCCTTTGACTCTGTGAGTCAAGCTACTACTGACCTAAGAGCTTTATCCAGATCTCTTTAAATGAATGGGGAGACACTAACTGTAAGGGAAAACCAGCAACCTAATCGGGACAGTGAAACAATTATTTGAAGGAGCCCTACAAGCAATACTGTGAACTGTAAACTGAAGTTTTGATATAACTTGAAAAAGCCCAGATACGTCGACAGGGATGTTCCAGGATGTGATGGCTGAAGGAAGATAACTTGGCTCTAGGACTGGTTCTACTACCTACCAAGGTTCTTCTTCTGGGGGAGGTGGTGTGTTTTTTGTTTTTTTTGTTTTTTTTTCCCTCTCCTTTTTTGGTGTTTATTGCATGCTAAGAGGGCAGAAAACCTCTTGATAGACATTTTTGAATTTTAGTACTGTTTAGCGAGTTTTACAAAAAGAGAAAAAACAAAATGTGTTTAATTGTTGTACTAATGGGACATCTCTAAAGCGAGGGGAAGGGGAGAAGAGAAAGTAAGGGCAGCATGTCTGGCGGTTGATGAAGATTGCAGCCAAATAAGTATAGGGAGTGCAGTCGATAGGACTGGGGTTTATGGTAATTTTAGTTGGAAAGGGACTGTTTTTTGTGTTGGGGATATACCAGTTGTATGCTACTAAAGATAAATTCTTCAAGAGGGATTCTAGATACAGGTTTTTTGCTTTACAAGGAACATGGTAGTCAAAATCACATTGCAGCTAAACATGAACCAAGGGTATTTATAATTTATTCAATACCTTTCTGTTTTTTCTTGCAAAGTCACTCTATTTTCACGGGGACGACCTCTTTTATTCCACAGTGCAGGTCTAGCTCCAAATGGTGGTAAGATTTATATCTTGGAACGTCAAAGGAGCTTGGAACCAGGTTAAGAGACATCAAATTCTCAGGCACCTTGAATCTCTACATTGCAATATAGCCCTATTACAGGAAACACACCTTTTAGAACAAGAGGGTAACCTCTTCAGGAGGAAACAAATTGGCCAAGTCTTTGAGGCAGGTAATGCCATGGCACAAAGAGGGGTAGCAATCCTTATAGCCGGGGTATACAGTTTAGAGTACAACAATGCCAAGCGGACACACAGGGACAATTTATATTTTTGAAAGGACTTCTAAATCACATCGAAGTTGTATTAGGATCAATATATGGACCCAATATTGACTTTCCTGAGTTTTTTATAACACTTACGAATGCTCTAAACTGTTTTCCCTGGTTACCCACTGTACTGGTGGGAGACTGGAACCTAGTTTATTCCCCAGAACTAGACAAATCAACCCATAGAGGCCCTGGTCTTTCACCTGCACAGAGAGCGGCAAGAGAATTTATGACAACTTATGGCCTTAGTGACCCATGGAGACTACTAAACCCTAATGTAAGGGGTTATACATTTTATTCCCCGGTACACAATTCTTTATCCTGCATTGACTATTTCTTAGTCAACAATACATTCCTGGAAGGTTTAGTCGGTAGTGGTATGGCCCTGAGGACGATATCTGACCATTCACCTGTATGGTTGGAAGACACTTTCTCAATTCAAAAAAAACCAAAGTACTGTCTGGAAACTGAATATTCAGCTTCTTCAGGATGACCAGGCAATAATCTCCCTTAAAGAGACAATTGAACAATTCCTCACACATAACCAGGGTACCATACAAAGTCTTGACAAACTCTGGTGTGCCTTCAAGTGTGTTATTCAAGGAGAGTGCATTCAACTTTCTACTATTCATAAAAAAAAGAGAGAAGAACTGGCCCGGTGGCACAGAGGGCTGAGGTGTTGAACGCCACACCTCACTCCACGCCAGCGACCAGGGTTCGGGAGCAGACTCGGGTAGCCGGTGGGTCAGCCGGGGGGAGCTAGGCTTGAGCGTCCGACGACAGCTCACCTACTCCGGGGTGGGATTTGGCGCATTCCGCACTTGTGCAACCCGAACGAGGCTCAAGAAGTGCAAGTCCTGCAGGATTGGCCGGGTGGCTGAGCAGGAGCGGACGCCGACGATGTGTCATGAGACGTTAGGGGGATCGTAGTCTGCTCGGGAGGGAGAAAATGGGAAAGAGCCCACCTCATCTGAGAGGAAGCGAGGACCCGGGACGTGCTCGCGATTTGCCCGCACCCACCGGCAGTCCACGGGCCGACGAAACACTAAGATTACGGGGTTGTCCCCACCTCGTCCCGCCAGGGGTAAGCCATGGCTCCATGGGGGCCTGTGGACTGTTCATGTAGGGTTGCGGGTAGTGGGATGTTCGCGGGTCATCGCCGAAGTGTCAGAGGAGGCAGGCTGAGGGAGGAGGATAAATTACGATTTCAAAAAAAAAAAAAAAAAGAGAGAAGGACTGTCTTCTTCTCTCCTTTTCCAAATAAAACTCCTAGAGAATCAACAGCTAGTTATACAAACAGAGGATATCCAAGAACAACTAACCAAATTAAGGAACCAATATTCTGAATTATTGAGGGAACAAGCCCAATATGCACTTTTTAAGACCCATGCTAAGTATATTGAGCAAGGAGACAGAGCCAGCCACCTACTTGCCCTTTGACTGAGGAAACAAGAGGAGTCTAGGATTGTAGTGGCGCTCAGCTCCTTAAAGACAATTCTCTTCTTACTACTCCAAAGGAAATTATCAAGGAGTTTGAGGGCTACTACAGATCTCTATACTCCCCTCAAGTCCCTACCCCTCAAACAACAGATATACAGGAATATCTCAATGGCCTTCCACTCCCTTCTCTACCACAATTGCAAGCAGATACCCTCACTAAAACCATAACTCATCAAGAGTTGCTGGAAACCATTGACTCATTACCAGATGACAAAGCTCCAGTACCAGATGGCTTTCCACCTCGCTTTTACAAAGTATTTAAAGAACAACTCTCACCCCTCTTACTTAGCATGTTTAATTACCTATGTAACTCCAGACTTTCTGACCCCTCACTATTAGAAGCTCTCATAATAGTACTTCCTAAACCAATTAAATCTCCACAGTTAGTTACCAACTATCGTCCAATTTCCTTAATGAATTATGACATTAAGCTTTTTGCCAAGATTCTGGTGAATAGATTGGCAAAAGTTTGGTCACCATTACTTAGCCAAGAACAAGTGGGATTTGTGGCTGACCATCTTAGGAAGCTGTTCTGTGTTTTCTCTGTATCCAGATTAGCACCTCATCCAATGGCTATGGTATCTCTGGATGCAGAGAAAGCATTTGACAGGGTAAATTGGACTTTCTTATTCGAGGTGTTAAAGAAATTCGGTCTCCCCCAAACATTCATCCAATGGATTCGGATTCTTTATGCCTGTCCTACCGTAAAAGTTTACTGTAATGGAACCTTTTCAGAAGTATTCCCCTTACATTCAGGTACACGCCAGGGTTGCCCTCTTTCACCATTACTTTTTAATTTATATCTAGAGCCACTCCTATATCAGTTGCAACACTCCCCCTTAGTGACAGGTATTCAGGTAGGTGAATGGGACCTACGCCTATCAGCACATGCTGATGATATTTTGCTACATATCACAAATCTAGGGACTTCCCTCCCTGCAATAATATCCATAGTGAACTCATATGGAGTCCTGTCTAATTATAAGCTGAACATAGATAAATCAATAATAATGCCATTAAACTCCCATACTTACCGGTCACATATAGCAGATCTTCAGCTAAACTGGGTAACTCAATTTAAATATTTAGGACTCACAATAACACCCAACTGATCTCAAATCAAGAAGTTGAACCTAGATGCCCAATTAGGAATTATACAACAAGATTTAGCTAGATGGGCCCCTATATATCTTTCGTTGCAAGGCAGAATTAATGTCATCAAAATGAATATACTTCCCAGAATTTTTTACCCACTAAATATGCTTAATTTTTTTCTCCCACAATCCTGGTTTCAACAACTACAGCAAATAATTTCTAAATTTATTTGGAAGTCAAAACCACCGAGAAGATCCTATAACAAGTCTGGTGCAGCTAAACAGAAAGGAGGCCTTAGCCTGCCTAATTTCTTTGATTACTACCTGGCGAGTCATATAGTTAAATATCTCCGGTGGTATCCCCCTATTCTTGCCGCAGCAGACCAGGAATATGTGCCAGTTTGGCTACAAATTGAATGCCAGATAATCAAGAAAAGTGGAGTCTCCCCGATCAGCCTTTTACACATTACTCCCAAAATGGGTCTGAAAATCCTGAAAAATGAGTTGATACATATGTCACTAAAAGTACACACCCAACTGTGTAAAGCTCTTAAATATAATAATAACAAGGATATATCCCAACCCCTTTACTTAAACCCAAACTTTACAATAGATGGACAGTACTTAAGATCCAGGGAGGAACTACCAGAGATAGAAGTTAAAATCTCTGACCTATTAGAACATGGCAAAATTAAGACCATATCAGAATTGCTTGTTTCCCTGCATTTTCCTCCTGAACAAATATTCAGAGGTTTCCAAATCAGACACCTACTAACCACTACATTGGGAACGGATGACTGGAATATAGACCAGACAGACCTTCTCAATACACTACGCCTGCTGACATGGAGTCCACATGCAGTCTCCAAAATAACAGCAGTACTTTACCCAGTTATATTTTCAGAAACCCAAGGAATATCCGCATACTGGACAAAAAATTTCCAGAGAAGCAGCTTAACTGGGACAGAATATGGCAAGCAGTATATTCTTATACTTCAAATGACAAACTACGTCTTATCCAATTTTATATAAGGCATAACATATATTTTACTCCAACAAAACTAGCAGCCATAGGTAAACTGCAAGACCCCAAGTGCAACAGATGTGGTGTTAATGAAGGAACTATTCTTCATATTCTCTGGGAATGCCCCTCAATTAAACCCCTCTGGAAAATGATTAAGGAAAAGCTAGACCCCCCTTTGGGCCTGGACCAGTGTTTTGAACCAGAAATTTGTATCTTGGGAGACTATTTCCAAATATCAGTATCAAAAAGAAGATACGCTATATCCCTAATTTCCTTCTCAGTTAAAAAACTGGTGCTGAGGCATTGGAAAGATTCCCAGCTTATTCCCTATTCGGAGTGGCTTAACGAGTTCCTATTTAATTTGAGATTAGAGAAAATGATTGCAAGTATTAGACACTGTCCCAACAGCTTTGAGAAAAAATGGAATAAAGTTTACACACTAACATTGATTGCTAAATGAAAACTTGAAATGCTGCTATGACATGTATACACATTGGAGACTACTGTATAATGAACTGTAATGATGCCGTATCTAGAATAGGGGAAGGGGACGAGGGAAGGAAGGATATTAGGAGGGTTAGATAGGTACAGGTATATCTGTAGTTATAGTAGTTATAGATTTTGGTGGGCCAATGTAACCCCAAGGCCAAAAATTATATTTCAATGTATATGTTAAGCCTGATGGGCCTAACAAAATGTCTGTACGTTTAAAAACAAAAATAAATAAAGTATATTGAATTCAAAAAAAAGAGATGGTGTGATAATATGTCACAACCTTCTTTCCTTGCATCTCTGTTGCTGGCTACCTTTTTTTTCCCTTTTGAGAGACCTTGGTCATAAGAACACAACCTCAAAAGCTGACTTGTAAGATTTTCTATCCTTTGCTGTGCAGTACATTCTGACATATTAATTAGCTTTCCTAATCAGTATATCTAGATGTTATAATATGCATTATGCTGTACTAAATTATCATTGTGAAGCTAAGGAACTGATTGTTCTTTATGATAAGTACTGCTGCCAACTGTGTCTTCCTCATTTCTGGGTGACATATATGCATATGCTACTAAAGAGATGGAAACATCAATTTGGTAAGATCAA
This sequence comes from Neoceratodus forsteri, assembly GCA_016271365.2. Lineage (NCBI taxonomy): Eukaryota > Metazoa > Chordata > Ceratodontiformes > Ceratodontidae > Neoceratodus > Neoceratodus forsteri. The sequence continues at coordinate 935,136,249 of CM028131.1, forward strand.
CACCACTTGTTGTAAGTACCACTTTGTGACGGTCACTCATAAATGCACAATGTTGGTTCATGTGGACCGTGTGCTTTCTTGTGCATTATTTATGATCTAGCATACAGTGTGAACAGTTACTTACTATCACTATGCACTGTCAGTGAACCGTCAGTGTACTCATACATGTGTGACATGAAAGTACATCAGTGGTGGTACTTCTGACAGATGGAGGTGACCAGTAGAACATCATCACTGGTACTGATAATTTAATGCCAAATGTGGAAGTGCACCATGGCTGACACATACAAATTTACAGTTGATGAAATGTACAGTAAGTGGCACATGGGGGGGGTGGCAGTAGGAAGCTGGGAGAATCAAACTGCCCACCCTCACAGGATAGTGCAGTCAATATGGAGAACCATAAAGTCATGGTATCACCAGAGGTAACTAAACTCATAAAGGGAGAACAGCAGAGGACAGGAGGAAGGGGATTAAAAACAGTAAGGACAAACAGAGGAGGCAAAATGGCAAAAGGGGGATGATAATAGGAGAAATGGCAAAATATTAAAGGCCATGCATACCAATGCCCACAGTCTAGCAAATAAAATCTCAGACCTGGAGGCCTTGATGACAAGGGCTGACCTGGACATTGTAGTTATTACTGAGATGTGATATGCTGGAAACCATGACTGGGGTATAGTAATAACAGGTTATACTCTGTTTGGGAGAGGCAGGGAGGGTAAATAGGGAGGGGGGATGGCTCTTTACAGCAGGGAGGATATTAAAGTGACTGAGATACAGAGAATGCAGGGGGGCAGGAGTACTGTGGGTCACCCTTGAGATGGGCAATGGAACAGCTATTTGCACAGGTGGATATACAGACCTCCAGCACAGGGGGAGGAGGTAGACAGGGTTCTTGTGGAATCCATCCACACAATGGCAGCTAAGAGGAAGATGCTGCTGGTAGGTGATTTTAGTCTGTCGGATGTACATTGGAGCATCCCAGCAGCTACCTCAGCCAGGAGCAGGGACATCCTGTATGCCATACTAGGGGCAGGCATCAGGCAGCTAGTTCTGGAGCCTACTTGGGAGGGTGTAATTATGGACCGGGTACTTACCAATGGGGACAGAATTGTGGAAGTGTGGGTGGGCGGACACCAAAGGTCCAGTGATCATCACACAGTGTAGTTCAGTATGAGTACAAGAGCAGAGTCAAGCCACACAAAGGCGAGGGTCCTGGATTTCAAAGGGCAGACTTTACTAAGATGGGGCTATGTCTCAAGAAGGCACTGGCAGGGAGGCATGAATGGGGGGGGGCTGAGAAGTAGTGAGCCCATCTGAAAGGAGCCATAGTGGAGGCGACAAACCTTTGCATTAGGCAAGTAAACAAGGGCAAGAGAAAGAGAAAACCACTATGGTTCTCAAAAGAAAGTGGCCGGGAAATTAAGGGTAAAAAAGATGGCTTTTAGGAAGTACAAGGAAACACAAAAGGAGGAGGACAGGGTAGTGTACCTGGATAAACAGAGGGAGGCAGGAAAATCAGTCAGGAGCGCAAAGATCCAAAGGGAGGAAAAAATAGTACAGAAGGTAAAAAAGAGGACAAGACTTTTTATATGTACATTAGTGAAAAAGAGGAAAACGGGGGATTGTAAGCTTAAAGGGAAGAAGAGGTGTGTGGAAGAGGACCTGGAAACAGCATTAATACTGAACCAATATTTACCATTGGCCTCTGATATACTGTTTCACTGTTGATCTGTGTTTTGGCAAAACAATGCTTTTCATTAAGCTAGAAACTGAACTATACAATATTGACATTGCAGTGAGGCAACAGCAGAGTTCATTTTCATAAGAATTCGATTGCACACATTTTTTTTTGTAATTTCTATTTATCCCCACCTCGAACCCTGACACTATACCTGATGAAACACCATAGCGTAAGTTCGAAGGGACTCCCCCGTGGAGCTGTGGCTTACCCCCTAGGCGAGGACAGAGTGGGAGCAGGCAGCCGGGCCCCTCAAGCAACCCCTCCCGGTTCTGTACCTTAGTCCTCATCAGGGTCCTCACTCCTGAGCTGCTCCACCTGGTGGTGATGGCCTACCTAGCCCTGTAGTTGGTGTTGTGCTGGGCTGGGGCATTTTTAGGTGTAAGCCCCCCCCCCCCGAGACATGGTGTGTGCTTTGACACCAAGGCTAATGGTGGCATCCGACATGCTCCACCCCTCTGTATGACTTGGGCATGCTGAACCTCCAACTGCCACTAGAGGTCGGACATGCATTGAGCTAAGGTTCCCCCCTCCCACCGGAGGAGATAAGCAGTCCATGAGATGCTTAGCCTCCTCCCCCCAGCCGGCCCTCCAGCAACCCGAGTCCGTTCCTGAACCCGGATCGCTGGCATTGCGAACAGTAGTGCTACCGCTGCACTGGCGGGCTGGCTCGATTGCACACATTTAAATATAAACATAATCAACTCAGTGAAGATAGAGAAACATTGAACCCATGGGACCTTGGGTCACACATTGCATACCTGTCAATATACCATAGTACAGTTTATCATTGATGGCTGATGTTAACCAATGTTATTTGTTTTTGTGACATGTAAGGAAACAATACAATTTCATTAGTAAAAAACAGTAAACATTGAACCTGACATGACTGTTGTGATCTTTCAAATGCTTGGTGTGAAAGGAAGTCTGACATTTCTAAAGTCTTGGTGCCATACTGGTAAGCTCTATATGAAAAGCCATACACAGGCAAAACTCAATACTCACCAGATGTCTGCAATTTTGCAAGCAGCAATATGCCAGCATACAGCGAGGTGTGCATGGCTGGTACATGGCACTGCACCAGGTGCAGCATGGTTCAGCATGTGAATCTCATCCTGAGCTTGATACGGGACTTCATGCATGGCAGGCAGCCCCCAGGGCTTACATGACAGGAATACAGGCAGCATACTGCGGCTGACCCTGACACTGGATCTGTTGATGTGATCTTGGTCTGAGGACAAAATTGCCCATTCTGCTACCTGCCACACCCCAATGTGGCAGCACCATCCAGCAGTGCAATATTCATGGCCACAGTACATGGCTCACTTCCACCACCTCAGAACTGGATATCACAGCCGTGGTTTGGCATTGCACTTGGCAGGTGAGGATTGATGTGAACTTCTGATGAACACATTCAGTGTGTAAATTCATCGCCCCAACAGTGCATCTGGAGGACACTGAGTGATTGTATATGGGTGTGGAATCAGGTTGAATAATGCTGTACATATTTGAACATAGCAACCATCACTAAATTAAAAGGTGATGAAGGGGTTGGATTATGGTGCAGAGGTCACACATGAAAATTTGGATGAGGGGCCAAACTGGGCAATCAGTACGGGAGGTACCAGGGTGACACGACCATACCAATATGATAAGGCCAGGCAATTGAAAGATAATGGTAGTGTACTATGGTTATGTCACTGTTAATCCATTTCTGTCAGTAGACATGAGATATACCACTTGTCATACATCACAAGTAACAGTCAACACATGTGTCTGGGAGGCAGAATAGCACAGTGGTTTAAGGCTCTGAGCTGGAGACCTGGGTTTGAATCCCACAGCCACCCACTTGCATACTGTGTGACCCGAAGCAAGTCACTTAACTTCTTGTGCTCCCAGGTCGCACCTGGAAACAAGCTTCGGCTTAGTGTGGCTCTCCTGGTCAAACAATTTCTCCTTCCCCTTCCCCTCCCTTCTGCTGGCAGTCATATGGTACTGTTCCTCAACAATGTAAGTAAGGAAAGCATGACAAGAGAGCATAGTATAAACAATGAATTTTATTTTTTTGCACCAATATGTTGACAAAGTTGGGTTGTTTTTAATAATGCACTAAGCACAAGGTCCCGCTAATACAATAGCAACAGATAACTTAACATATTCAAGTCATCAGTTAACGCTCAAAAACAGGGGAACAACAATTGACACATTTCTTTATTCTGACTATAAGTTGAATGATTTCTTACATTGATTTTCTCTCATTGCTTGAATACCGTCTAAGTTACTTGATAGGGTAACTTATACTGGTGATAGTTAATCCCTGACATGCATACAAGCAGGTCTCAGTGAAGAAGATGGGATACACATAAAGGGAACCCATAGGCCATGGGGAAGTTATGAAGGAAAGGTTAACAGGGGGTGGGGGCCAGGATCAATGTAACAGTTCATGTCTGCAGGTCGAAAATGTTTTGCATAAGGCTGACCGTCATCACAAACTATTCAGCATCTTGGTATCCAGTACATTGATCAGACAGGAACTTTTCTCGGATTTTCCAAACCACACAAGTTGAAAGTATTTTTCTGTTCCTCTGTCCCAACTTCTGCTAAATCCAGTGAGTCAATCTTATGTAAGCCATATGCATAAAAAGCCTGTAGGAAACACAAAAAAAATTAACAAAGTTAGTTCTTCTTCTGATATCTAAAGGATGGTATTGATGCAGTACTTTATGCTGAACAAGAAAAACAACAGTTTTCAATGTTGTCACTGTGTCATAGTTGACTGATGCTATTTGTCTGAGCTCCACCCTTTGCAGCGGATGTACGGAATAAGTCTGGACTGATGAATTCATTTATTTTATTTATTTATTGAAATGTTTCATTCGGAAGGCACACTGAACAACAAGTTGCTCGTCTCCCACTGCAACCGGAGGGGGGGGTAGGGGAACATAAGGATAGTTTACAGAGATTTGGTACACAATACAAATTTACAGTAGATTGCATTCAAATAATTTGAATAGACTGTACAGGAGTAATGAAATAGTGGGATGCTAACAGTTTTGAACTAGACAGATACTACGCCAACACGTTTGGACTGGATAGATGCAACAAAAGAAAATAACATTTAGGCATACACTAAATGACACGTAACTGTGTAGCTAGAAAATGGCTGAATAGAATAGAATAATTGTAGTTTGATCTAGGGAAGTTAATGAGGAGTAAACACAGGCAGAACAGGTTGGCTAAGGTATAACAAAAGTGCAAGTTAACTGCAAGTGGAGTAGAGATTAGGGCTCAGTCATAAGCAAAGTGCAAGTTAACTACAAGTGCAGTAGAGATTAGGGGTGAACCATAAAAGAAGTGCAAGTTAACTACAAGTGCATTAGAGATTAGGGGTCAGCCATTGCTAGGGCTACGTAAGGGGGAGAAGGGAAGGTGAGAGAGAGGAAGGCATGTTGGTAGGCAGAGAAGTGGAGGGGTGATGGAAGGGGATGGAATGAGGAGGCGAAGGAAGAGGTAGGAGGAGAAAGGTCAGCTGGGTCCTGACCCCTCCAGTATGCTGAGGACCCTGTCTACTGCAGGCAGAGGTCAAGCACGACAGAAATGGAGCAGGTTGTGGCAGCGAGAGGTAGAGTACAATAGGAGGGAAGCAGGTTGTAGGCAGTGAGGGGGAATAGGCTTTGGAATAACAGAAGAGAGGATGAAGGTGAGAGAGAAGAGAGGCCGAATCCCAGCCCATTCAGGATGTGGAGAAGTGGAGGGAAGAGTTGGGTTAATGGTGCAAGGATAGGGCAGGGACTGGCCCTTGGTACAACTTTGGATGATTGAGAAATCACAGTAAGAGAACAATGAAAGGTCTGAAGGGAAGGAATTGGAGGAAGGGAAGGAATGCTGTTTTTTTAGGTGGGTGGGAGTGGAGCTGCAGCAGGGACATTGCATGGGTACTGAAGAGGGGTAGGGTTTGTCAGGGGCTTAGAGGGAGGAGTTAGGGAGGGTTGTAGTAGGAACAGCTATAGTAGGTGCGAGGAAGTTTTTAAAGGCAGAGCTGATGGAGTAGTAGGAGGATGATTCCACATTTTCGGGAGGCGGTGAGAGTAACCAGATTGCCAGATGAGGCTGGCTCTGCAGGGTCCGCCAGAGTATGGGAGTCAAATGATCTAAGGGAGTGAGAGGTGTTATAAATGAGGGAGAGGTAGGAAGGGAGTTCACCCAGCCAATGCTTGGAGGTGAATTTAGTGCAGTGGGAGAGTCGTCTGTTTATAAGAGAGGGGAAGGATAGGGCATGATAGAGATCACAGTGATGGGTGTGAGAGGGAGCATCAAGGGCAAAACAGCAGAAGGAACTGAAGATGGTATCCAATCTGGCCAGAAAGGACTTGGAAGCAGCACCGTAGACTACATCACAGTAGTCAATGATGAGCAGGATCATCTTCTGAACAAGTTCACGCCTAACCATAAAGGGGATACAACTACATATTCTGAACAGGGCACCAAGCCTGGGGAAACATTTTTTTTGGATGGTGTCAATATGTCTGGAGAAGTTTAGGTGTTGATCCAGCCAAACTTCTAGGTACCTGAAGGAGGATGTGTCATCAAGTAAAGTCCCATCAAGGGTGTGGAAAGTGGGCAGGGAGGGAAGCCTAGAGAGTCTGAATGGTGCAGTGCCACACAATGGATTAGTAAGTTACCAGTCAGAAGACATCCACCCCCCTTGTACTGCTGTTCTAGGTCCAGGTCTTTGGTGTCTAGTGGTCTTCCCGGGCACCAAACATCCAACACCTCTACCACCACCCACCCCCATCCCACAAAGACGAGTTATGTGGTCAGGAAAGGGTGAGTGACACAAGCATCTACACACACCATCTTGCAGAAGCAGTAAGCACAATGCTTATTTATAGGGCACCATGACAGGGACACTGTGACTTATAAATAAGCAGCATGCTCTCTCATGATATGTCATGTGGTGGGAGGCCAATGCATGGTGTGATGAGTGCTATGTCATTCCACATCCAATGATCTCAACTACAAGGGATGGGTGGGGCCAGAGCGGTTGGATGTTTGATGCCTCGGAGGTGGGGTATGTGTGGTTTCCAGTAATTGCCAGGAATCTGTACAGCAACCTGCGGTGCTTGCAGTTGGATTTCTGTTGAGTGGTATCTGAATACTCCACTGTGTGTCTTGCACTTGTTATCAGGAAACTGGCAGGAGCTGCAAAAATGGGTAAGGGAATCATTGTGTGTGATGGGGTGGAGATTGGTACAATGTTACTGGTACTGGTTGCATACCGGTTGGAGGGAACTTCACTTTAGTAGAGATGCCTTGTCAACAAGTGTACCATCAGGTGGCTTACTGGGGACAAGGATACTCAGGAGGATGGACGAGCGGATAACAGGGACAGGCAGTTTCGGTTACGGGCTTGGATCAGGCAGGGAAAGACACTGCTGCACACAAGGAAAATTCATACATTGGTTATAATATTGGAGTAGATGGACTGCTGAGCAGCAGTTAAATGGGTTTCAGGCATCATGCATGGAATCTGCAGTTGAGAGGTACCAGTGGGTGCCAGGAAACTTAACTGTGTACATGGGGCATGGATGCTGGTGGTGAGACGGAGCACTGGACAGCAGGGACATTATGTGCATTCATCTGGTGAGCGATGGGTGTACTGGGTCCACAAACACCAGGGATTGCACCTTGTCCTTGAATGGGCAATTTGGTGGTACAGTACTGTACTCAATTGCTCGGCCACACATGCAAATGAGCACATACTGGGCATGCAAATGACAACTTAGTCACTTGCATTTCCAATGGGCTCATGTTCATAGCTCCATTTGCATATTGAAAATTGAGCTTTGGTGCAAGACATTATGGTGGTGTAGTTTGGGAGCCATGTGCGGTCTGGGCAATATGGCTTAGCGCTGTTCCAACATGTCCATATATTCAGTTGAATAGCACCATTACACTATTAAACAGAGTACTGCATCTTACGGCACCCATGCCATCGCACTGCAGAGTGCAAATTTTTAGATACCACATGACGCATTTTTGAATATTGGCACCTTATGCACATAAATTGCCTGTAATGAAAAGTGACCAGCGGTGTGAAACAGCGACATGCATTGCACTGTTTTATTTTGAACTTACTCTTCTTGGGGAGTCTCATCTCCTACTGGACCTTTATAGTGTATGAACGCGTGCAGCGATGATCTCAGGACATATTTATCCAGGCTGTTAGACTGAAATCCAAAGTGATCGATTATGCACTCCAGGTCTGGAAAATCAAACTGAATGTTCACTCCAGTATAGCAGTGATAGGCTCTATTCTCCCATGCTGTTTTCATTGGGCCACAGTTTCCACATTCACACCTGCAAAACAAAAGATTACAATGAACCATTAGACAGCAGAGAAGAATCATACATTATGGTATAGCCACATTATGGAGATATCTAACATTATAATTTTAATGGTGAACATAGTCCTCTTCAATGTCTTTATTTGCAACGTTTCATGAGGGCTGGTAGTACAATAAAGAAACTGCATGTTTGTCATGTGATTGATGTACACATTCCATCCTTTTTCCTTTTTTATATGTGTAATTTTTGCCCTTGCATTATATCCCCAGTCTATATATTTATTCAGGGATTGGATTCCCCACTCATGTCACTAATCTTATTTCTTTACCAAACTGAAATTTAATTACATCTACAATCAAGAGCACATAAGCAACTGCAATGGACTAGATACATTTTTCAGTGACTATAACTAATCATGTTTTACTTTTTCCTTTTACATGTATCACTTTCTCTGATCTCTACCACTACAGTTTGTAGTGTTGTGAGTTAATCTGAGTTGCATAATTCAAAACCTCAGTCTCCTCACACTGGGAAGTCATGGAGATCATAGGAGGACAGATAAGCTCATGTGTTTTAGAAAAAAAATTCTCACTTGATAGAATTACCATCCTGCAATTTAGGTAACTACTATTATACTATAGTTTATATCTGTATTGATATTAATCACAGAATGAGATATTTACAAAAGTAGCGCAAGAAACAATTACAGTATATCACACATTTCCATTCCATGCCATGCATTTACAGTCACCCAATGACAAAATGTTCTATAATTGTTTAAAAACTGTTTTCTAAATCCATTTCAGTGAACACTAACTGTTTCTTGCACTACTTCTGCAAATATCTCATTTGGTGGCTAATATTGGTACAGGTATAAATTGTATAGTGTAACTGGGGTTCCAGGATGATAGTTCTCTCAAGTGAGAATTGTTTTAAAAAACACATCAGCATATCAGTCCCCCCTCTGACCTCCATGACCCCCCACTGTGAGATAATTAATAATACAGCAAATTAGTGCACAGTCTTACAAACTGTAGTGGTAGGGAACAGAAAGAACATGTAAAAAGAAAAAGTAAAACAAGATTAATTATATTCACTGCCCAATCTGTCTTGTCCATTGCAATTGTTTATGTGCGCATAATTGTTAATGTAATTAAATTACAGTTCAGCAAAGAAATAACATTAGTAGCAGGCCAAGTGGTGTACAGGTCTGAGGCACTGGATGCCTTCCCTCTTGTCACACCAGTGACCCTGGTTCAGGAAAGAGCCTGGGGTGCTGGGGGTTGGCCAGGGAAGGAAAGGATTGAGCATCCACTGGACTACTTTCCTTTCCCAGGGAGGGAGGGAGGACTGCCACTCCCACTGAATGACTGCCACCACGTGGAGGTGTGGTGGTAGTGTGAGTCTGAGGATGGCAGGGAAAGGAGGGAACTACAGGATTCCATGGGTGTGTGCATGCCTCCACGTACACACATAAGGCTTGCATGCCCCAGTGCAGGGATGGGGACAGAAAATGGTAAACTGAAAGCAGAAGCAGGTCCCATGATGCTCCTACCATGATTCCATCCTAAGTTGTCCTCAGGTCACGAGACAACCTGGATTGTTGCACTGGGGGGTAGGGGGATTACTCCCTCTCCTGTATGTATATAAAAAAGGAAAAAAGAGGTCAGAATGTGAAAATCAATCACATGATGAAACTCTCATCACTTTATAATATCTCTAGTTTGTAAAGAGAGGATGCAATCTGGATGGAGGCACTAGAGTCTCATTGATGTAAGCGTTTGATTAATGTCCAAATGATTGTGCTGCTCAAAAAACACACATAGTATATGTTTCTTATGATACCGTCTTTCTTACACATTTTTATTACCATCAATAATATCACTTTTCAGCCATTTTGGCTCTGGCTAGAGTTTGTTAAAAATGGGGACCACCATTGCCTCCCTCCATGCTGATGGCATTACACCTTACTAAGGTGAGTTCACCGTTGCTGCACGGAATCACCTTATGGGACTGATTAATGAAACAACAGTGTCATTGTTCATCAGGGGAGGTCTCAGAAAGCCCATGTTGCAAATCTGGTGAAATAATTCCAAAAAATGACCGCGTTACTAACGTGCATTGCACAGTTTCTAGGCACACTCATAACTTCACCAATTTTTTATATTTTCAATCCAGATTTTCAACATTTCCATTTTTTCACACTTCCTTATGAACAGTACAGCTGTCATTTTTCACATCCTGCTCGAAACATGTTTTCATACCTATGGCACACAATGGGTGCAGTCGCTGTGTGAAATCAACTTTTGGGACAGATTAACAAAATCACAGTCCCACTGTTTATGAGGAGTGGTCCTAAAATGGCCATGATGAAAATCTGGTGAAAAAATTCCCAAAAATGTCTACGTTACAGGCATGCATTGCGCAGTATCTACGCACACTCTTAAGTTCGCACATTTTTCATATTTTCTCTCCATATTTTCAACATTGCCATTTTTTTTACACCTCCTCATGAACAGTATAGCTGTCATTTTTCACATCCTGCCCAAAACGTGTTTCTGCACCTGTGGCTCCCAATGGCACAGTTGCTATGCTAAATCTCCTTTCAGGATTGGGTAATGAAATGATAGTTCCACTGTTCATGAGGTGGGGTCCCAAAAAGCCAATGTTGAAAATTTGTAGTGAAAATACCAACAAACGCCTGGGGCGTTAAGGTTTCCAACTGTACATCCACCCTGTACAGACTGATGGGCATCAGGGGCATAACTTGGGTTAGTTGGCCGTAATGTTCACAGCATTCTACCCCCACACCCTACAACCACTGACAGGCATTGAGGTGTGCCTTGAATTCTATCACCCTAACGTTCACTCCATTCTCCTATATTGCACCCATCTCAGCTTATTTCCTTATGGAATGGGGTGAGTATAAGGGCCAAAGACCCCAAAGCACACTGTGACACCTGTCAGTGTCTGCAGGGTAGGGTGAGGTGAAATAGTATAAGCGTTATGGCCGACAACTCAAAGCCAGACTCCTGATGCCTTTCCGTCTCTGCAGGGGAGGGTGTTGGCGTTAGTTCAATACTTCACTGCCACTACTGTTATGCATCTCTAACTGCTGCACTACCAATGCCAGTGCTAGCAAGCCAACATTCATCATTGACAACTGCATGTTTTTAATTAATTCTTGTGTATGCCTGCCTGAAGAGAAAGAACAGCTTGAGATACTGAAGGAAGATAAAAACTAGTGGAAGATCTTCCTTTTCTGCAGAGCTATGATATCCTGTTCTACTTCTAAATTAGAGCTCCAATGTATTGGTTCTAAAAGGGTTTTAATTATTGTAGACCTAGTTCTGACAACCTTAATATTAGGCCATGTCTTTTTTCATGTGGGAGAAGGCCAAGGCTGCAGTGTTAGAGGCTTTGGTGTGTTCTTCAGTTGCACCCCAGTACAAACCTGCAAACACTTTTAAAAGTGCTTTGGATTTTATGTAGCGATGTGTATGATGTCATTCTGTGTCATTTTCTTCCATAGTCAAGTGCTAATAATAAGGACTACCATAAAATGATGTTCCTCATATTCAGGGAAGGCAGTTACAGCTGCTCTAAGGTACCCCAAACATCTGATGTGTACTGCTGACTATTTTAGTGATTTGGTCAGATTAGTTCAGCTTGGGGGTCAGCCATAACCTGAGATAAGAAGTATTGTACAGTTTCAAGTGTGGACCCATATTATGGTGAACAAAGCTGTTATAAAGGGCTGGGATGAGTAGAAAGATTGTTCTTGCATGAAAAAGCACAACCTTGGCTCAGGAATGGTTTGAAAGCCAGATGTTAGAATTCATCCATGATTGTGTTCTGTCAAAGATTATTTATAATGTTTTGTTAAGGTCACTGGTGATAGTAGAATTTGCATAGATAATGACAATGGTATTGTCAGTGCATGACTGGGCATCCCTCTGTCTCAAAGGGTATAGGGTGGTATTTCTCATCAGAGAAGCACCCACCTTAAAACATAGAAATCATTACTTTCATCTTTACCTTTGCCACCATAGGTCTGGGGGGAGTGGAGCTATGGTCATCTTAACCCTACACTGGGGCACCATTAATGTAAGACTGCACATAAACTGTGTTCCAAACTGGGAGTTGGGATCAAGCTTTGTCTATTTATTACACTACCAGTAAGTACACAACTTTCATGGTATTCCTTTGCCACTTTAGATCTCCAACTTCAGTCCACCGATTGCTACACTCGCTGTATTACACTGTAGCAAATTTTTTTCATTGGGATCCAGATTTCTATCCCCAACATTTTAACTGGGCCTATTTATGCTGCACTAGTTCCCATGATTGCTGCCAGATTACTTCCCTTGATCTAAGGGGCAATGCTGCTAAATCTCATTGGATCCATGTCCAATTTCACTGCTCAAAGTTTCACATACATTCCCTAACCTCCCTGTCAGGCTTGCTGGAGCCCTGGCACTTCCAAGACCATTCATGCTGCAACAATCTTCCAGGCAGGGAAACATTTCCCTGGGGCAAATCTGTGCCAGCACATTTCTCACTGTGCCCACAAGTGACATTACTAAAAAGCAAGTCAGACTATAATATACTACTAAATTTAAATTAATTAGTTGGTTTGGCCATGTCTGTCCCTCCAGCAGTTACACTGATAGCCCCAGTGGCCCAAAGAACAGGTGTCCATGTCTGGCCCCATACGATGGACTTACCAACACCAACTCATGACAGTCAGCTTCCTCCTGATTATTCATTTATTCAGCTAGCATGTCACAGGGTAACACAGAATTGTACTGTTGGCATACACTTGTGGTCTGTCATGTATACACATTGTCATACATGCATTCCCTATATCTGTATTACTAATGATAGAGATGTATTTTGCTGCTATAAATTAGGTTAGGTTTTAGTAAAATCCATTATTAGAGTTATTCGTTTACTAGTGTTAACCACCTTTTAGAATTGCTGAGTGGCATTTATGTACATGCTGCTGTTCTATTAGTTTTAGTGAGATTTGAATTTTACTGACCATGCTGAATGTGGAAAAGTATTGGCAGGAGACAAGAATGTATTGTTCTCTGCTAATGTAAGAAAAAACAATGTTAGCTTGTTTGATATGAGGTAGCTACACATGGCAGGCAAAAGCTGGTGATGTTCCATACTAAGAATGTGGTTATTTTATATGTAGATAAGGGAAACTGAAACAATAGCCCTAGTCATGAAATATTGTATAAATATTGGATCATTTGGAGGTCTCAGTTGAGTAGAGCCCAGACTGCATATGAAGGGCTGCGCTCTCACTCCCAGGGTAATATGTATACATTTCCTGTATTTTGGCATAGCTGTAAATAAAATGCTTATGATGTCACTGTGTCTCTGAGACATCATTACCCACTAAGAATAAATCCATGATACGGATTTGGTCGGGAAATCACAGAAATTTACATTGGCACCCCAGAATGGCACGTCATTCAGAGACTACAGGAAACAGCATCAGGGTAGACAAGGACCACAACCTAACTACTTCTGGCACTGTATGTTGATGGATAGAGGATAGGGAGCCCCACCACTGACAAATGGTGAATAGCACATCCAGCTATTGCTTTATAGTGCAGTCCGACCATAAGCTGGCAGCCAGGGTGTGAGGACCTAGCTGTTGACTGAAGGCACATAGCATTTCATGGTCCAAACCATAAGATGGCAAGCAGAATGTGGGGACCTATCAACAGCTAAAACCACTACCACAGCTCATCTAAAGGAGCAAACCATGGACAAAAACCAAAACACATTTGTAGCTGTCTTGCTTCTTCATCAGGGAGAAAGGAGTGAAACAGCTCTGAATGTGCATGGGGAACAGTTTGTAGCAAGTGGCTTGATGCACTGATGCACTTTATATTTGTGACTTCAAAATAAATGTTTGTTCAGCATTCCTGTGTGCAGTCCAGTTTCTGTGTTGAGTGTGGGGAATAGCTGTCACCTGAACATGCATAGCACTTTGCAGTTTCATCTTTTTTTCTTAAGTGCACTTTTACTTTTATTTATTTGTGATCACAATGGAGAATCACATCTCCAAGTTCATGACCAGCCATGGAGTGTCGGTGAAACAACAGTTTGTGGGTCTAGACCAGGAAAACAAAGGTCATTGTATGCAAGATTTTTATATAGCATGCCAAGCATCACACACTAAAATGAAAGACAATCTGACTAAAACAAAACAAACCTTGTAAAACAAAGCACAGATTACTAATTTGATAGGGGTTCACAAAGCATTAGCTTGCAACATAGGTTACAAACAAAACAGAGGATTATACATGCAAGAACTTTATTTGACATTTAACTTTTTAAATGACAAAGGTTTGGGATGCGAAGGACAACATCAACATACCAGATAGCATCTAACCTTTGTGTTCTATTGGCTGCAGACTCATTTCTCCTATACCATCTTTCCTTTCTTTTATGCTATCTTCCTAATTTTTTCTAAATCTTTGGATTGATCAGTCAAAGTTTAGAAATCTCTTAATGCTCTTTCTTCTCTCTCTCTCGCTCTACACACACACACACACACACACACACACACACACACACACATATATACACACACACCTAGGCATTAAGTTGCATGGGCTGCCAAAAACACAATTTTCAGGTAATGTGAATGTTTCAAATACAGTTATCTCCACTAGTGAGATAAGACAGACATGTTATTTTAATTCATAAATTGTATTCATAAATGTTTTGCTCTATGGTTTATATAGTGCCTAATTTTTAGACAACTGGGCAAGTAAAGATATTATGTTAGATTGGATAAATATGATGGCAAGAATGTGCTTGTATGTGAAAGATGGTTTGTGTAAGTGAAAAGTGACTGAATTATTTGGAGGTTAAGAAAGTGGAATTCTGAGAGAATGTTTTGTTTAACTCTTTGGGTACATGTGCATGGGACTGAAATCGAACGTTTTTATATACAAAGAGGTGTTTTCTGATAGGGACATATTTATGGCAAAAGCATGGTGTGGTCTAAACTAATGTGATTAAATCACTATGCTATACACCAGACGGGATTCGGGATACTAAAATCACCCAATAAGGAAGCATGGAATCATGAGCTCCCACCACCCTCACTGGTTTGAACCTAGTGAAGTGGGGGCATAATACCTACCTGTGAAAAGAAACAAGAAGGTTCTCCTTCTGTTGTTAATTTTTGTTTGTCATTTGAGTTATTTGTAGCTTTTCCATTGCTTGGCACATCTGTGCCATCTCAGCTACAAGGGGGTCCCAACTTATGGCATACCCCATTGCGTTAACTACAGTTTTTTTCTTCTTGTGCTTGTTGAGCACAACAGGCTCAGGCTTTTTTTCTCTCTCTCTCTCTCTCCCCTTCTCCATGGGGAAGCAAGGTTCCAAAAGAGGTGCCTATAACTAAAACAGACTAAGGAAAAGTTAATTTGTTAACCTTGAGAGCTGCAACAAGGATATTGTGTTAAGTGCTGACATCCCTTTTCTCTGCAAGAGCCTTGATTAAAAAGTTTATATTCAGAAACTAATCAACTAATTTCAGCATTTTAAGATTTTAAGATTTTGTCATAGACAGGGTATCCCTGTGTTATCATGCAACATGGTCCATGATATGGTGTATGGGGGCACTGACTTTTGGTAAGGCTTATAGTGTGTCTAGTTGGTCGCTGACCACCCATCCCTTCAAACTCATCATGTGGCAGCACCCCAACCCTTTGGCTTGGGATTTCTGTGAAATTTCTGACAGAGTTTTTACTTGTCTGGCAGCATAACAATTTTTTAGCCTCTAAGGAAATAAATGGTTAAAACCCACTCCCTTTTGCAATGGCAATACCCAAGCCAATCTCTTTGCAAAACAAGGAGCGCAAGTGGAAGAGGCATAGACCTTCTCCACTCCCCTACCCCCACCATTAGAAAGCTTCACAGAAAAAAAAGCAAGCCCATTTACCTTAGCAACTACAAAAGCAAGACAAGTAACTGACTGCCTTATGGCAGCAGATGATTCCTGAAGACTCACTGTTTAAAAAGCACAAAAGAAATTGCAATTGTCACCCAGAGACTGAAATTCTGCTGTATGCAAGTCCAGGAATTGATTTTTTCAGTACCTGATGTGCCCATGGAAGGCCATCAGAGGGCAAACAAAAACATTTTGAAAATGCAGACAGTTGGGTGGTGGCCAGATATGAAAAAAGAGGCATGCACATATACTGTGAAAATTATGTTGTAAGTGTTCAAAGTAGGTAGGTAAACAATTTTTTTATAAAAATTAATATGGATGGCTCCACTGATCCAATGTTCATTTACAGTGAGGTCCAAAAAGGCCGGTTCCAGTTACTCTTACGTTAATCATACAAAATACATTAGACATAATACATCATAATAAAAAGTTAATAAAATAAATGACATTAACATTTCCAGGGTATCCTCATACATATGTAATAATTAACACAGATGACACTTACATGATACAAATAAAGTGCAATATTATCAATGTTTTATATATCTTATTATAAGACAGACCCCTTCTCATAGCATAGTTAATATCATATTATACTTATCAACTTACTAATTCCCCCTCAATATTTACGTGTTTAGTGTACCACTCTTTTATTATGTTTGCCTGAATTTCTGTGTTCAAGGGTCTTAGACTCCCAGGTAATTTATGTCACAATACAGGCCCAATACATGTAAAATGATTTTTACCCAATTCCGTTTTTCATTTTGGGACCACACATTCCAAACTTTTCACAGAACGCAATCCCCTTATAGGTGTTTTAAAACAAATAGTCTCAACAACATGATTCCTGTAGACTCGCTGTTTTATAGCTCCTCAGTGTACAAGATCTGAGTATCCACTGATAAGTTATTTCATGTAAATCATTTGACACTGTTAAAAGATCAGAACTAACCTCCCAATGAAGGAGGGCCCTGAAGCTCTCCTCTTTGTTCATTTTGTCTTTCAGAAATTAAGTGATATGTGACTAGCAGCCACAGGACTTCACGTGACAGTGTACTAGTGAGTGGTAACAGCATATCAGGAATCCCGTTCTGCTTCCTGTCACTTACATTAAAACCACCTTGGCACAATTTACATGGTGGCAGCAGGCTTTGGACAATTTGTGGCAAACTACCAAGAGTGCATACATCTGTATGAAAACAATGGGTGTTTACTTACCTGGTAAAGGTGATTGTGTTGGTTGACATCCATGGCACTCCAGACATTACATCATGGCTTTTAGCCCACCTGATAGGCTAGTGATGCACATGACTCTAGGATCAGATTTCTTGTATATCCAGGTCCCAGATACCCCTGTTCTCCAGTTCAAATCTTCCATAGCTGAAATCAAGGTTAGTAAAGCGCAAGCACAAGAAAAAACAACACTAACCATTCTATACAATAATGCAGACTGAGGCGATAAGTACATTTGGGCCAGCGGCCCTGGTTTTATTTACCTATTACTACAATCTAAACTCAAACCCTAAGAGGTTGATGGTCAGTATTTTGGATGTTCTTAGCAAAATATAGCTTAATCCCCTTCAAAGTCATTCATGTGATTAGTCTGATCCTGGTCACTCTGAGCACTCTGTCAGGAGGGTCATGGAGAGCCATGGATGTCAGCCAACACAATTACCTTTACCAGGTGAGTAAACACCCATTGTGATTGGTTGAGGATCCATGGCACTCCAGACATTATATCATGGGTATATAAGTAGCAGTACTGTACCCTAGGGAGGGAGACAGAGTGGTCTAGGAGTGAGAGGAAGAGCTGGCAGTTAGGAGGACCTGGTGGCAAAAGTGGGCTGTATCTTGTACAGGTGCTCCAGTCTATAGTGTCTGGCAAACATATGGATGGAAGTCCGTGTCGCTGCCTTGCAGATGTCTTCTGAAGACACGTTAGCCCTTTCTGCCCAGGAGGTGACTACTGCACTCATGGAATAGGCCTTGATACCCTCTGGGGGCATCAGTTGCTTAGCCATGTAGGCTTCCTGGATGGTTCTCCTGAGCCAGCCAGCAATGGTAGTCTTAGAGGCTGCCCTGCCTTGTCTTTGTCCCCTTGTGACAATGAATAACCTCTCTGTCTTACGTAAGGGTAGAGTTCTAGATATGTAAATGGACAGGGTGATCACGATGTCTAGATGGTGTGGGACAGGCTTATCACCAGGTTGAATGTCTCCAGAAAAGATAGACAACTCAATGGGTTGTTCCCTGTGAAATGTGGAGGAGACCTTCGATTGGAAGGCTGGTACCATTCATAGGCATACCCCTGAGGGGTGAAAATGGTGTAAGGTTCTTTATAAGAGAGTGCCCCTAGTGCCCCAATCCTTTGAGCTGAGCAGATAGTGATGAGGAAGCAGGTCTTCAGACAGACCCAGAAGAGGTCTACCTCATGTAGTGGTTCGAAAGGAGCTGTACTGAGGGAGTCTAATACCAAGGGGAGATCCCAGGGGGTGACGGATGGTCTGACTCTGGGTCAAAGTACTTCCACTGCTCTTAGGAAGCCAAGGCATCCAGGTGTGCCCCCGGGCTGTATCCCCCAATGGGACCAATGGCTGCTTCAATGGCTGAGAACTGTACCCTGAGTGACGAGTGGGCTAACCCTTGTCTACTCCCCGTTGAAGGAACAAGAGGGTGGTGGACATGTCTGCTAGCTCAGGGTCCTTACCCTGTTCTCAGCACCACTTCACAAACTCTGACCATTGTCTACCATAGGTAGAGGTGGTTGAGGATCATCTGGACTGTAGCATTGTGGAGATGACTAATTCTTGGTAACCTGCTCTCATCAGTCTCTTCCTCTCAGGAGCCAGGCTGTGAGTTTCAGGGTCTGTGGAGCCAGATGTAGTAACAGTCCTTGTGTCAGAATATCTGGCTGGTAGGGTAACCTGCGACTGTCCATTGTCATAGCCAGCACCCAGCACCATGGCAAACCATGTTCTCCGTGGCCAGTAGGGTGCCATCAGAAAGATGGTTCATCGTGACAATCAGATCTTGGCTAGTACTTGGGGTAACAAGGGAGTGAGGGGGGAAAACGTACACATGATCCAGGGACCAAGGTTGCGACAGGGCATCGGTCCCCTGGGACCGGTTTTCCCTGTATCTTGAATAGAATTTTTGGACCTGTGCATTTTGCATTGTGGCCATGAGGTCTATGAATACAGGTCCCCAAGTCTCCTGAATCATTTGGAAAAGACTGGGGTGGAGACGCCACTCCCCTGGGTGGACTTGTTGTCGGCTGAGCCAGTCTGCTCACACCTTGAGCTTGCCTGTGAGATGTACTGCACCAAGATGTGTGAGGTTCATCTGTGCCCAATTGAGGTCCGATGCCGCCTCCCTCAGCATAGCTCTGCTCCTGGTGCCCCCTTGCTTGGCGATGTATGCCACCATGACCTGGTTGTCAGAACATCTCAGAACTGACTGACTGGAAATGGAGGATCTGAAAGCTTTGAGAGCATGATATACTGCCCTTATTTCTAGGACATTGATGGACAACTTGGCCTTTGATGTTGTCCATTGGCCCTGTGCCGTCAGGTCACCCAAGCACGCTCCCCAGTCCAATAGGCTTGCATCTGTTTCTATAGTGGTGTTGTAAGATGCCTCTAGTGGAACCCCTCGTGTGACATTGGAGTTCACTGTCCACCATGTTAGTGACTGTCTCACTGATGGTGGTAGTGGGACTTTGACATGCAAGTTGTATTCGTTCGGTGACCCCCGAGTGAGGATGTAAGTCTGTAAGGGTCGCATGTGCCACCTGGCCCAAGGAATCAGGTAGATGCAAGATGCCATGCAACCTAGTAACTGGGCTATCCATCCCGTGGTTGTCTGATGGCAAGCCCTCAGGTGGTGAGACAATCTTATCAGGTTGTGCACCCTTGCTTGGGATGGTTTTGCCCATCCTTGTGACATGTTGATTTGAGCCCCTAGGTGTTCTATCTGTTGCGTGGGCACCAGATGGCTCTTGGCTTGGTTCACCACCCAGCCGTGCTCCTTGAGTGCTCTTTGAACGATCACGGTGTCTTGATGTGAGCGCTCATTGGAGCATGCCTGAATCAGCCAGTCTTCCAAGTAGGGGATGATATCCAGGCCTTGTTCTCAGAGTCTGGCTACTAGTACTACTGACACCTTGGTAAACACTTGGTGCCGAGGTAAGACCGAAGGGTAAGGCCTGATACTGGTAATGCTGGCCTAGGATGTGGAATCTGGGGTATTGTCTGTGTTTTGGTCTGATAGGTATGTGAAGATATGTGTCCTTCAAAACAATGGATGTGAGGTAGTCACCTACCCGGATACTGCATAGGGTCAACTTTAGGGTCTCCAGTTTGAACCTTTGGGAAACTACATGCTGGTTGAGATGCTTCAGGTCCAGAATGGGGCGTAGTTCCCCTGATTTTTTGGGCATGAGAAAGAAAATGGAGTACACTCCTAGTTTCTGTTCGTGAGGGGGGATGGGCTGGATTGCTCTGTTTTGTATCAAATCCAACAGGATATGTTGGACCTGATGAGCTGTTGCTTTCTTCTTGGCAATGGGAAAGCTTATGAACCTGTGTGTGATGGCGGATTGGGATAGCTCTATGGAGTATCCTCTCGACATCACCTCTTGGACCCACCTGTCTGAGGTTATGCAGAACCACTGGTGTCTGAAAAGTGACAATCTTTGTCCCATGGGAGGGCACAGTTATTGCCTATGTGGAGTTCTGGCCACGTAGTCATTGTTGCTTTCCCCTATTACCTCTACCTCTTCCTCCAAACTTGGACCCATGGGTTCTGAAGGAGGAAGGTTGGTAGGAATGGGTGAAGGGACTGTGGTATCCGCTGGATGTTCCTCTGCCTCGGAATGTATTGCTCTGGTAATGGGTGTCTCTGCATGTTTGGTGAGACTTGTTTCCCCCTGAAACCTCCACCTAGCTGAAGGAAGGGAGGTAGGTGTGCCTGTTCTTATTTTTGAGTAGGTCTTTGCCCTCCTCTTTCTGCTTTAGGAATTCCTGCAGGCCCTCCCCAAAAATATGTTTTCCCTTCATAGGTAGATTTTGCAATAGTGTTTTGGATTCATTGTTGGCTTCCCATAATTTTAGCCACAATGCTCTTCTGGCACGGTTTGTGATGGCTGTAGCCCTGGCATGCAGTCTGAGAGTGTCCATCGCCATGTCCGCCAGGTATTTTGCAGCATCGAGTGTGCATTCTAACAGTTCTGCCTCTCTAGTTTTGGGTTTTACTGCTCAAGGAGCTCCTCAAGCCAGCGGATCTGGGCACGTCCTGTGTAAATGGCCATAGTAGAGGCTTTGGCAGCCGTTCCCTCGATTTTGAAGGCCTTTTTTAACATGTCTTCCACTCTCTTGTCTGTTGGGTCCTTTAATGATATGGTTCTGCATGGTAGGATGATATTCTTACTGAGTGCCGCCACCTGAGGATCAATGGTAGGGGCTGTGCACCAGTGGCTGGCCTTGTCCTCCTGAACTTGATACATGTGGTCCAAGTTTTTCTTGTTTGACATTCTGCTAGGCTGCATGGATTGCAACTCCTTGTTGAAAATGTCCTCGATCGCTGGGCATACTGGGAACGTCTCCTTGATAGACGACTTTTGTTGAATCATGGAGTCTAATTTTGACTCTGGTTTTCCCTCTTCAACGTCAAACCCCATAGTGGCCATGACTATTTTCATAAGGCCCGGAACCATGTCGAAAGAGCAAAGTTTAGATGTGAGGGATGGCATGGATTGTGGTTCCATGTCCTCGTCATCGGTCTCCACCCCATCCTCTCATCTGGCATTTCCTTGTCCTCTCCAGAGTCTGGCTTATGGTTGTCTGGTACTGGTTCTACAGGATCCGGACACTCTTCATTGGCCGCCCCGCATTATCTGGCTCCGGAGGTGGTGCGGTAGTTGCCCTATGCTGGGTAAGGGATTCTAACTTTTCCATTATCTTCAGCATACAATTCTGTTGGCTCTCCATCATCGCTACCATGGTCTGCTGGTTCTGAAGTAGGATAGTGCCAGGATCCATCCAAGTAGAGCCGCTGGGCTCTGGATTACTGGAACCCATGACAGAAGTTTGCTCCAGCGATAAGTCGTCATTGTCATGAAGACAGGCGGGGCATGGGGGCCCGGGGAGTGGGGCAGGAGGGTAGCGCTGCAAGAAGTGCATTTCTTGGCCTTGACCATCTGGTGGAGAGAGGAAGAAAAAAGGAAGGTGTATTGTTAGGGCTGGGTGACAATGGGCCTCCAACTTAGTGAATGCCCTATAGCTGTTAATACAGTCTTAGAAGTACAGCACATCCTGGGAGAGAAATCTCTAGGGTGCTGCTGAAAATGCTGACCTTAGACAGTGTTAGTGGAGGGTGTATAAAGAATCACAGGCAAGGTTCAGCATGGGGAGTCGCTATAGTGAGGGATCCCACATGGAGAAGGCTACTGTGGAGGTCGCTATGGGGAGGGACCACCAGGTTCTTAGTAAGACATATAGGGTCGCTATGGATAGGGACCCCATATGAACTAGAGGGAGGTACCACTTGGTTATTTTGAGGTAATATAGGGTCGCTATAGGGAGGGACCCCATATGGAGATAGAGGAGGAGGAGCTTGGGTTGAGAAGGATGGGCCAGGAGGAATTGTAGGGTCGCCAGGAGCATTATCTTAATTCAGGGGTCCTGTTTGCAGTTCCCTTTTCTTCAGGTTTTGTTCTATAGCTCCCACTCTGGTGCAGTATGCCAGTATCTTGTTCATTGCCCAGAAATAATATATTACCCCTCACTCCCAGAATTCCTCTAGAGGAATCAGCGTTGTAATTATCTCCGCTTGAGAAGGGACCTTCGAGAGGAAAATGAGCACTCGGTTTGTCAGGGTCATGCAGTGAAGCAGAAGTGACTGCACTTAGGAAGGAGGTTATTCAACCCCCCCACACTAGGCCAGGAGACCAGCAAAGGCTGTAAGTAGACTGCGTGAACCATGTGGCCGAAAATAGCATGGGGATGAGGAACAAAACTCTTACTGAATAGAACTATCCCTTGAATTGGGATTTAGTTTCAGGAAAGGGCTGGTACTGAGAGGAGACACTATCACATGGTGCTAAGACCGGAAGTAGGCCGCGGAAACCATGCAGCTGAAGGGAGCGTGGGGTGAACAAACAAAGAACTCTCAGTGAGCTAAAAATTCCATGAATGGGGATTCTGTGTCAGAAAGAGCTGGTGTTCAAGGGAATGCTCTCTGGACGTTGAAGTAGAGGGTTCACAAGATGCCGACCGTGTGGCAGGAGGAGGTGGAGGGGCGTCATGCGGCGCTGAGCAGTAGACCAGAGGCCTAATACAGGTACATGCTCTCCTGGTCTTAAAAGGCACGCTGGATGGGCTCACAAGGGTAAAGTTCCCTTTTTCTTCCAGACTTGACCAGTGATCGCTTTGTCACTTGCTCGCGAGGCTACCAAGTGAGTGCAGGGTTATGGGGGTGGCCTGCCTGTGTGCTGCGCTACCGCACAAGGTATAATAGGTGCAGGCAGATGCCAGGACCCATGAGCAAACATGGGTATAAATTCTTATGCCTTTACCAAATCGCGATGCAGAAAGACACAATAACACCAAGGTTGCAGAATAACTTCGCTTGATTAAATTAAGCCAAATTGAAACCCAACAACTTTCAAATAGGCCAGATAGGCCAAAGTAGAGACGATCTTAAAAACAACACCTCGGGAAAAACTATAATACAACCTTGCTTGCTTTAAGTTATAGCCCAAAAACAAGAGAAATATATATCAATGACAGAAAACAACAAAAAACAACAAAAACTGGCCTCATCATTTATAGCCAAATTACACAATGCTGCAGGATTCACTTCCCTTTTGGGAGCCACACAAAAAAACTGCAGCACATATGGTCATAATATGATTTACTGCTCTTGCCTTTACCATCATAGCAATTTAAGGGTTATAAATGAGAGGCCTACCTTTCTGGAGTAGAACAACAGGGATCCTGGTGTGCTAGTAGCCTGATCAGATGCACGATTTGAACTGGAGAACAGGGGTTTCTGGGACCTGGATATACAAGAAATCTGATCCTAGAGTCATGTGCATCACTAGCCTATCAGGTGGGCTAAAACCTATGATGTAATGTCTAGAGTGCCATGGATGGTCAACCAATCACAATGCATCATTACTGATCAGTCCAGTGCACCAATCCAATACAGGCATCTATCAACTGAATGTTAAGCAAGTATGTGATGCAGAACCATGTCCTTAGGTGGTGACACATATCATATTGAGGTTTCTTAGACTGCCACTACTGGCTCCTAATGTTATGCCATCCTCTGCACCAGAGACTCTTGCAAAAACTGAACTGTGCCTTGAAGTGGGATCAGGCCCACTGAGTGGTTTGACTGCTTCTTTCATCCTGGAGACTTTATTGAATAATGTACAGTTTATGCATAAATATGTTGTTTTTAATCTGTGAATTTGCATTTACATTGGGACACAGTTAAAATATAGGTCTTGTTTGTGAACAGATGAATCACTGTTTTATGCTTCTTTGCTTTTAGATGTGATTGCCACTCATCTAGTAAAAGCTCAAGATCCCATATTGGGCCAAGAAACTGCCTGATGGGATGACACCTTCCATTCCAGATGACAACAGAACCTGGATGGAAAAATAGCGTCTATCTTGGATTGTTTGGGTCTGGTATGTTGATCTAGAATTGAGCAGACCTAGAAACCATCAGAAGACATGCCAGTTATTTCTAACACTAATATGTTGAGTCTGTTTTGAACCCTGCACTACAGGGACTTCAAGACCTAGCCTCCGAAGAAAGGTGTCCTGTGTACAATATGTATGATTTTGCATGATTGTTTAATGAAATACAAGTTAAGATCAATGAGTTAATTGTAGCTAATAATGTGGAGGCCTGAAACAAACACATAGGTAGAGAAATTATATGCACAGCCTATGGGAACTATGTTCTCACAATGATGTGGAAACAGGGCACTTTCCTGACATCACCTCCAATAACTACTTGACCAAATGGTATTACCCAGCCTGTGTTACTGATACAGAGGACATCCATTCAGGATGCTTGAAAGTTTATCATAAGTTTTCATTTGTGGCAGCCAGAAAAATGGGGTATGTTATCTTGCACCCAAACCAGGACAAGTGTTACACCAGTGGATTCTATTCTATTCAGGATGCCTTGTGCATATCCTTTGCTCTTTTCCTACCAGCGTTTGAGCCAGTGAAGCTGTTTTTGACAAACTGGCCACGGTCCATTCAATAGGTTACCTGGAGAGAGAGAGATTTATAATGAGAGGGTGGACACACCTTACCTAGTAGTAAACAACCTCACTACAGCAATCTGGCAAGTACCACATGCAGCATGTGGCCTAATAAAGGGATATACTGTAGGTATGTGTGTCCCTGTAAGGTTTTTATGTGGTTCCATCTGTCTATGGACTTGATGGGAATCTCAGCCCAAATTCTCATGTCATTATTAAACTACATGTACCTGCCCGCTACAGCTCACAAAATTGTGCCTCCCCATGGCATAGGTAACCTGCAACATGGATGGTTAGTATTGCATAGCCACTTTTCATGAATCATTCACTTATGGGAACTAACATTTATTGATTGATTGACTGATTGATTTAAAAGTTTAACCAGGAAGGACATACTGAGCTGAATAACGGCTCATTTCTAAATGCATCCTGTGGGGAGGGGAGAGCAAGATAACAACAATAAAACTACTAATAAATAAGA
Organism: Neoceratodus forsteri; assembly: GCA_016271365.2. Classification (NCBI taxonomy): domain Eukaryota; kingdom Metazoa; phylum Chordata; order Ceratodontiformes; family Ceratodontidae; genus Neoceratodus; species Neoceratodus forsteri. The sequence goes on from CM028131.1 coordinate 935,162,092, forward strand.
AGTAAAATATAATAATATAGTTATGAGTGAAATATACTGTAACCATCAAATTAGTAGAAAATAGTAAATAAATATAAGTAAAAACACATTCTTCATTCACATATTTGGGACTGTCTATTACAGTATGCTCTGCAAGCCCATTGGTCCACACAGGGGACGAATGGGCTCACAGCCCATACTGTATCTGTTATTCAGCATGCGGCCAGGTGGTATGTGGGTGGGATGCAGCCACCCGCTGATGGTGGGGGGAGTGATGGCAAGGGTCCTGTGGGGTGGGTGGTGGGTGGGTGCCACTGGATCACCAGGGCATGACATGTGTGCGTTTACCATGATCAGGGACTTGGAGGGAGGGGTTCACTAGACTACCAGGGAATGTAGTAATACACATTTACCATGATTGCAGAAATGGGGGGTCCATTAGACCACCATGGCTGGGCATCATTACATGTAATGGGGCATTGGGGACTCGGGTGGGAGGGGGGACCACTAGACCACCAGGGATGGTCATATATTATATTCATCGGGAATCGGGGACTAGAGGGCCACTAGACCACCAGGGATGTCTTTTTACACTTATGCCACGTGATGGCAGCTACAGGGCAGGGGATGCTCTGGGATCCCCACAGCACACGTCATGCTGTGCAGGGCACCAGGCACAAGTTACTGGGCTACCCTGCACAAGGCATGCAAATGGGGCCATAATGACATGCAAATGGACCCATTTGTGCCTTGCATATATTATGGCCTCATTTGCATGCCCCCTGCTGAATATTGTGAGTGATGCGCCAAGCACAACTGCACTTGCACTGGCACATCCCCGTGCTCCCTATCTGTGGCTTGCGCCAGCGCAGTGCCACTGCACCATGCATAGTATAAGCGCTGACCCTGCCATATTCAATGGTGCTGCACCATGATGCATCCCCATTGAATATCACCTGGACTTGGCCCCAGCACATCACAGTTGTGCTGCACCCAGGCTTGCATCACTGCCTGGCACAGTCTGCATATGCAGGCCATTATATCTACTATGCTATATTGTTTCAGGTGTCTCTTGAAACATTTTAGTGCACTTAGTCCTTGATATATGCTCATGTGTTGCAGGCTATAAAACATGACAGTTATTTTATTGTGATACCACTTTCCAAGAGTATCAAGTGGAACTGTTGGCATACACTTGTGACCTGTCATATATACACACTGTCATACATGCATTCCCTATAGGTACTACTAATGATAAAAATCTATTTTGCTGCTATAGGTTAGGTTTTAGTGAAATCCATTGTTAGAGTTATTAGTTTACTTGTGCTAAGTACCTTTTAGAATTGCTGCATGATCATTTATGTATATGCTGCTGTGATATTAGCTTTAGTGAGATTTATATTTTGTTGTACTGACCATGCTGAATGTATAAATGTATTGGTAGGAGGCAAGTATGTATTCTTCTCTACTACTGTAAAAAAACTCAAGGTTAGTTAGTTTGATATGAGGCAGCTGCACATGACAGAATCTGGTGATGTTCTAAACTAGGAATGTGGTTATTTTATATGTAGGTAAGGGAAACTGAAACAATGGTCCTAGTCATAAATACTGTATAAATACTGGATAATTTGGGGGTCTCAGTTGAGTACAGTCCAGCCTGCAGATGAGGGGAGGAGACACCCTCTTGCTCCCAGGGTGGTATGTATACTTCTCCTGTATTTTGGCATAGCTGTAAATAAAATACTTATGCTGTAACTGTGTCTCTGAGATGTCATTAGCCACTAAGAACAAATCCATGATAAGGGTCTGGTATAGAAATCACACAAATTTATAGTGCCTAGGTTTTTCACTGTTTCCCAGAACATCCTTAATAAAAGGTTTACTTACAAATGTGCTCTTTTTCAAGCTAGGGCTCTCTTGCAATCCATTTCATGGTGGTAGCAGATCCTTACAGATGCCCATGACCTTCCTTGGGGAGTGGCCCTCCACAACTCCTGGTGGTGCTATGCTGATATCAATATTTCTGGTGCTCAAGGCAACATCCTGGGACATTCCATGCTCCTGGCTGTACCATGCTGTTTCTGTGAAGATCTTGCCAAGGGGCCAGTGCCAACCAGTCGCAGGGACCCTGCCACCATCCCCAGGCTCCCACTGCTGATCTTCCCTTCCTGGGGCCTTGCAAAATTCAACCATCTTTGCTCACCTCACCTTCTTGAAGTGAAAAAGTTCCTGTTCCTGTACCTTGTTCATGTCTTTTATGTACTTGAATGTTTCAGTCATGTCCCCTCTCTCTCTTCTTTGCTCCAGGGAGTACATATTCAGTTCCCTAAGTCTTTCCTCATAGGACATGCACTGCAAACCCTGAATCATTTTTGTCACCTTTCTCTGTACTGTTTCCACCTGGTCAATGTCCTTTTTGAGGTGAGGCCTCCAGAATTGGACTCTGTATTCCAGGCAAGCCCTAAACGGCGATCTATACAGTGGTAGTACCACTTCTCTCCTCCTGCTCATGATTCCCCTCTCAATGCAGCCCAGCATTCTGTTGGCCTTCAATGTTGCCATCTCACACCTCTTACTAACCTTCAATCATCTGAGATTATGATTCCTAGATCTCATTCCTGGTTTGAGATCACCAGTCTTTCACCTCCTAGGTAGTACTCCTTTCTTGGATTTTTCTTTCCTATGTGCATGACCTTGTACTTTTTGGCATTAAATCTCAGCTGCCACACTCCAGACCATTCTTCTAGTTTCTTGAGGTCGGCTTCCATCTTGCTCACTCCTTCTGAGGTGTCCACTGTTACATATCTTTGTGTCATCTGCAAACAGCCACACCTTCCCTTCCAGTCCATCAGTGATGCCTTCTATGAAAACATTGAAGAGCAGAGGCCCCAGCACTGAGCCCTGGGGCACCCCACTGGTCACCCTGCCTTCCACTGATTGCGTTCCATTAACCTGTATCCATTGGGTTCTGCCTTGTAACCAGTTTTGTACCCATCTGACTACTTCGGGACCAACCCCTGTGTGGTCAAGCTTCTTTACCAGCCTTCTGTGTAGAACAGAGTTGAAGGCCTTACTAAAATCTAGGTAGACCACATCTACTGTCCCACTGTTGTCCACTATTTTTGTAGTGTAGTGAAAAAAACTCAAGCAGATTTGTCTGGCATGACCTACCTGCTGTGAAACCATGCAGTATAGGGTCTTGTTGGCCACTAGTTTTGAGGAATTATATGATCCACTGTTTTGAGTAGTACCTCCATTAGTTTCCCTACTACAGATGTGAGGCTCACCAGTCTATAAGTACTAGCCTCTTCGAAACTGCCTGATTTGTGAAGTGGAACCACTATTGCCTTTTTCCAGTCTTTGAGTACCACACCGTTCTTCAAGGATTTCATGAATAGAAGTGCCAGAGGGGCTGCTAATTCTGTACCCGGTTCCTTAAGGATTCTGGGGTGCATCTCGTCTAGCCCCTGGCTTTGTCTGCTTTTAGTTTATTTAGCACCTCTTGTACTTCAACTTCTGTAAAGGGACTCGTGTCTACCCCTGGTCCTGGGGTGTTTTGTTTTTTCAAGGCGGGGCCACCCCCTGGGTCCTCTTTGGTAAACACCAAGCAGAAGTATTTGTTGAGGACTGCGGCTTTCTCTGGGTCATGTTTGGTGCATTTCTCTTCTTCAGTAGCAATCTTTACTATCCCCCCCTTTTGCCTTCCTACATTTCCTAATATATCTAAAAAATGATTTGTCTCCTCTCTTTGCCCCTTCTGCTATTTTTTCCTCTGTCTGGGCTTTTGCGTTTCTAATTTGTTTATTAGACTCTCTCATTTTTTCCTTGTATGACTCCCAGTCTTTCCCAGTTTTGGTTTCCTGGTACATGCTGTACACCTTCTTTTTTTCTTTGACTGTGGTAGCCACTTCCTTGGAAAACCATAGAGGATTTCTTTTTCTTTTTGCTTTGCTGAGCCATCTGGCACATTGATCTGTGGCAGTCTTTATTGCTCTCTTGAGTCTCCCCTACATGACCTCCACATCCTCAACCTCTATTTCCATTAACTGGCTACTTATGTTGTTCCTTAATTTTTTGAAGTCAGCCTTTCTAAAATCTAGCACCTTTATCTTTGAGTGGCTGGTGTCCTGTGTTATTTTTACCTTAAAGCTTACCATGTGATGATCGCTGTTGCCCATGTGGCATCCCACTTCAATGTCCTTGATCCTTTCCGAGTTTGTGAGGACAAGATCGAGAATGGCATCTCCCCTTGTTGGGGTTTTAACAAGTTGACACAGTCCCGCACCTTGTAGTGACAATAAGAAGTCCCTACTTCTTCTTGTTGCTGCCACTAGTGTGCTCCAGTTAATACCTGGTAGGTTGAAGTCCCCAACCAGTATTACTTCACCTTTATCAGACATTTTGTGGATTTCCTCTGTTACATCTTTGTTTCCTTTATCTCCTTGATTTGGGAGCCTGTACACAACACAGATTCTGAATGGTTTTCCCTTGCCATGTCTACTGTTAGCCACAGTGACTCAAAGTCCCCAGGTTGCCCTTTTACTTCTGTGGCTTTTATTTCCTCCCGAATGTAAATGGCTATGCTCCCCCCTCTTTTTGGTTGCCCTGCCTACCTTTCCTGAACAGATTGTAACCAGGAGTGGCTGTATCCCATCCATGGTTTTCCATGAACCATGTTTCTGTTACAGCCACTCAGTCCAACCTTTCTGTTTCCAAGATGGCTGTGAGTTCGGGAAGTTTGTTGGTTAGGCTGCTAGTATTTGCAACCATTGCCTTCCAGGAATGTACATCCTCTTTGGCGCAAGGTTGTACAGTCTTCCTGGACTGTTCCAGTTTCCTCTTTCTGGCCAAGAGATTATGGAGGTTGCTGGTTCGGGTGGATGTTGACTCTGATTTGTTTTCTGAGGATGTATGTGTGCATGTGGTGTTTTGAGGAGTGATGACCAGCCCACCAATGGCAGTGGTGTGAGCTGCGTCATACTCCCCTTTATTTAGTTTAAGTTACCTGTATAGACATCAAAGTTTTGTCTGAGTGCTTGCACACCTTCTCTGTTTAGGTGCAATCCATCATATTTTAAAAAAGCTCTTTCCGAAAAGTTGTGCCAGTTCCCTGTGTAGTAGTATCCCTTGTCTTGGCACCAATCACACAGCCATGAGTTGAATTTACCTACTTCAATCTCTTTGACTTGCTTGTGCTTTTTCCTTTTTCCCACACTGGCAGCACTTCTGAGAAGGCTAATTTGGATGGAAGGGAAGAAAGTTTGTGGTCCAGGTCCTTGAAGTGTTTCTTGGCCTCCTGAACTGTGTGATTTGCCAAGTTATTGGTACCAAGCTGTATTGTTACATGTGTAACATCCCCTGATTCCTGCACAATTGTCTTTATGCGGTTAGTGTCCCTACTTGCAGAGGTGCCTGGTAGACACTTTACCACGATGTCGCTTTTAATATTTTGTGTTAGGTGCTGTTCCATTCCGCAGATCGTGGAATCCCTGATTATGACAATTTTGCTTTTGTTTATATTTGTGTCATTTTTATATTGAGTTTTATTATTTTGTTTTTTATTGCATTTAGTTTTGGTATTGTTGCTGGTTATATTTTGAGTATTAGTATTTTTGTTTTCATCGTAGTTAGTATTGGTTTTAATTGGCATGTTAGCCTTTTTTGGTGGTTTGATTTCTTTACCTTGTATTACTTTGTCTGGGGTTTGTAGCAGTGGAGCAAACCTGATTTTTGTTTGGACGGCTGGGAAATGCTCCTGGCATTTGGCTTTCTTCCTGGGACTCCTACGATGCCTCTTTTTCCTTACCACCTGCCAGTCTCTGGGCCCTGCCTCAAGTCCTGTCCCCTGGCAGACATACTGGTACTGGTGGTGGGGGGGGTTGAGGAGGTGTGCAATAGAGTTCCCAGTATTGGAGGTCATATATTATAGTCCAAACATCCTGTAGTTGGGCTGCAAGATCTGCTATGGCACGACACGTATGGCAGGGTCCTGGTTGCCATTTGTAGATCCTATTGTACAGTGCACCACAGTTTTCGCAACTGACAAGGTCCATTTTTTTTGTTTGTTTGTTTGTTTTATTTGAGAGATAGTGTTGATTTCTGTTTCTTGGCAGAAAGTGTGGATGAAAAAGAAAACAGAACTGTGATATGTGTTTTTATACCTTACTACCTCCTATCAGGTGTTGTGGATGGTGTTACATGGCTATAAAGCAAGAGCACTCTGTGGAGTATGGGTGGGTGTATCCAAATGTTCCCTGTATGCTGTAGAAAAGAATCAGGTAGCTGTTGAACAAGATGAGGTCTAGCTTGTACTTCTGCAAGGTAAGAAAGAATCTGGTTACTAGCTCAGTTGTTCTGCCCTTTGGCTCAGAATAGCTCCATGGAGTCCCCACTGCTTGCAGTAAAAATCCATGCCTGTGATCCATGCATCCCAGCTCCCTGCTGCTGTGAGGGAGAGTGGACTGATCCACTGGCTGCAGGACAATACCCACCCTTCTCAAAGTCTAGAGTGCCCAGGAAACTGCTGCAGCAGAAGCCACCAATGAGAGTAGAAGCCACGGACAAAATGGAACCTGGATGGGGCTATGTGGCTGTGAGTTCCGCTTGGAGCACTTCAGTCAGCAGACCTGCAGGCAAGAGCATGGGAGAATTCAAATCTCCTACTTGCACTTCCCTCAGGTGAAGATCAATGAAACTTAGCAGAAATTAAGGCTAGGGGCTGGACCCCACTTGGTGTATGCCTCCTAGGGTTGCCCTTTTGTGTCTGAGCTGTTCTGCTGCAGAGAATTGAAAGGTAAGAAAATAAATTTATTTTCTAAAGTTTTTTTTTGCCATCTAGTCAGTTCAGGTAGGAATTGGGAGGTGACAGGCAGAACCTATATAAAAAGAGGACCCGGGGTGGGTGGGATTAGGGGTAGGGTGGGTGGGCAGAACCTTTGTTTCTCCTTCCTGCTGAAAAAACAATCAGTTTGTTAAGGTCTGCCACTTAGTAGCACAACTAGAACCTGGAGGAGAGGACGTCTCTCTTCCAGTCGATGAAGATCAGTGATGATCAGCAGACAGTAAGACCAGGGGCTGGACCACACTTGGCATATGCCTCCTAGGGTTGCCCTTTGTGTCTGCGCTGTTGTTTCTGGCTAAGATCTTAATATTAGCCAACCACTATTTCAGTAGTGGGTATAGCAGACAGTAAGGCTAGGGGCTTATATTATACAATTCGTATGCCATTAATGAACTTAATTAAAAATGTCTTTACAGATTTATAAACAGTCCTTCATATTAAGAAAAAAAATTGGGGAACTTCTTTTATGATCAGTTTATTAGGTGTTTGTGATTCAACTTCTTTAGTAAATGGATCAACTATCTTATAGTAGTCTCATTAAACCCTCGTGTAAGGGAAAATATTAGCTTCAACTTCTTTGCTGTTGTTCCCGAAAATGTCATCTCTTATTTCCAGGATTTCCCACCATAATTATTTTGTGGGATAGGGTTTCCTTAAACATTTCCCACCATTTAAATCTCTCAAGGATTAGGTGTTTAGTAGCAATTATACCTGATACAAAAAATTTATTTTGGGCATAATTGGTTGTGTGGTTAGAAAAATTGTTAGAAAGAAAAATGTCCAGTTCAGATTTTATGCTTATACTAAGGACTCCTACAAATATGTTTTAGTTTCAATCCACCAGGCAGAAATAAATGGACAGTCCCACAAACAATATGTCAATATTCCTTTTCTTCTATATACATGCAAAGTCATTGTTGTTGTCTTTACTTATTTTAGTTATATTTTCTGAGGTAAGATAAGCTCTGTCAATAAGTTCCCTTTGCATTGTTTAATTGGTAGCTGAAATACAATCTTTATTTGCAAATGTTCTATTTTTTCCATTGTTGAGCAGTATAATTGATATTGGCTTCAGTATTCCATTTAGAATTTATTTTAGCCCTTGAATCCTTATTTATTTTAATAATAAAGTAATACATCATAGCCAATGCTTTTTGCATATCTAATTTAATTTGGGTTTGTTGTTTTAATAACAGCTGAGTAAAATCCTTGACATGATTATGGGAATAAGAGTCACATAGTAGTTTGAATTTTCATTTTAACAAATAGTAATTGAAGATACTTATTTTCTTAAAATTTATATTATTAATCCTTATTTTCTCATAGATATGACATTTACCTTGGATCAGGCTATCTTTCAATATTTTTGCTTCCTTCTTGGTGGACTTATTAATTTTAACTCCTTTATGTCATGAATTGTAATTGTTCCAAATATAAAAAAAAAATATCAATGGAGTTTTTTCTTTGGGACAATCCTTCTTGCTTTATTTAAATGTCTAGATGAAAGAAGACAAATAAGAAATCTGATGAAGTTTTATGGGGTACCCATCAGAAAATGATACACTTTTTGATTAATAATTCCATGACTCTTCATTATTATTTCATATATTAAGTGATCTTCTTTAGGACAAATGCCCATTCCTGTATTATACTAAATTGGTGGGCCATATTATAAACCATAGGATCAGAATGACCCAAAACCCCAATTTCCAAGTAGTGTTAAGAGTTGCTACCTCACCAAAGAAATTTTGCAAATATTCATTTGATATCAGAGAACCAGGCCAGAGAGTGTGAGCCAAAAATGAAAGCTTTAAAATATGTATATATAAAATGCGACACTGCCATCATTTTAATCATGTCAATATGGCCCACAGTGATAGTGAGAGATTTTGCCAATTGTTCACCAGGAATTTGATTTTCTCTTTGACATTTTCAAAATTAATACTGATGTTATTCATTTTATTTTTTGTTGTTGCTGTTGTTATTGTTGGTTAATATGACACCCAAACAGTTTATCTATTTCTCAGTTTTGAAGTCCACTATCAGGAATTTTATACTTATAATGATGGACTTATTCTTATTTAAATTATACTCCACTATACTACAAAAAAAAGTTTTACCTGTTCTAAAAAAGGCCGGTAATGATTTGTTGACATCTTTAATGGTAAGTAATAAGTTATCAGAAAATATGTTGATTTTTATTAACTCTATTCCAGTACGTAGGCCCTCTATGGCTTGATTGCTTCTGATTTTTTTTGCAGAAAAAGATCTAGATATAGTATAAAAAGCATTGGTGATAGGGGACAGCCATGTCTGACACCATTTTTCATAATATATGTAGGAGAAAAAAGAATTCACTTGTAATCTGTCACTGTTTTGTATAATAATTGTATAAATTTTAGAATGAAAGAAGGGATTTCCTATGTCTTCAATATTTCAACTATGTATTCCCTGTTTAGTACAGTACATCAAAAAGCTTTATTCACATCTATAGTAATTGAATAATACTTACCTTTGTCCTTATTTGTCATACAGTTTATATACTCAGCGTGATATATAAAACATGTAAGTATGTTACTATTTATATCCAATTCCTCTTGGTATATTTTTTAAAAAATGTTTATAAAATATATCAGCTAATTCTTCATCCTTATATTTTGTTTGTCCAGATTCATTATCCATTGAGCTTATGTTTTTTTAATGTTTTTTTCAGTTGGTTAGCTAATAATTTGTCCTATTTGTCACCTTCTGATTATTCAACACCCTTAATTCTTTTAATAACCCTCACAATTTCATTATTTATCAGGTCCCATTTGTAAATTATGCAATATTACCCAACAGGGTGTGGTATATCATTGGATATTGTCATACCTTGGGTGCAGTGTGAAGCATGAGGCTGCAGACCCAGTGCCTCATGCACCTGAAAAATGATGATATTCCATGATAAGCCACACCCTGGAGTTTATTATTGTTATTTTGAACTGGATCCATATATGTATTACTATGATTATAATATAATGATAAAGTACAATGATTAAAAAAACTGTCTTATGAATACATTTTTCATAAGCAGTGATACAAATAAAACAAGATAGTCCTTTTACTGTTTGGTTTGGAAAGTAGGTGTTGCTGTTGCAATGGATGTATAGCTGGCTGACTGTATGTGTACTGGAGAGACTTTCTCTTTAAAAAAAATTGTACTGACCTGTTTGAGGGACTGAAATGTCTGCAGTGGATATAGGAGGTTAAACTATAGTGGGAGACATGTTAATTAAGGTAAGGCACCAGCACAGTTTAGTCCATTCCATTTGTTTTTGTGAGCAAGCAGCCTCTTGGTGTTTGGATGCTCATGATTGCCCACTCCTGTTGTTACAGCAACAGTCCCAGTTCCCAACAGACATGGGAATTTAAATATTTTTGTGAGTTTTTGCCAGTCCAGGAGGACAGTAGTAGTTGCTGCCCAACTGATGTGGTTTTTTGTGTTGGTGATTTGGCACTTCGCTAAATTTTTGAATCGGGGTAGTTGTAAACCATGGTCAACAACACTTATTTAGCACAGATAAGTGTGGTGGCCTAATCAAGTCCTTGTTTGAAGTGCTGTGATGCATGATTTGGCAACACAACTCTTGATCCATCCCAGACCAGAAAGGATATAATGATTGCCAGTGAAGTGCTGATGTAAATTGTTGTATTGGTGCTTTGTTCAGTGTTTCAATCAGAGGTTGTTTAGAGTGATGGTTAGCAGTGGTTGTGGTGGTTGATTTTATTTTTAAATATTTCTAGTAGTGGAGTGATATGTAGGGAGATAAAGATGATGGGTGCACAGTTTGTTTTCTTAAATGTGACTTTGTTTTTTTTTTTTACAATTATGTTTCTTGCCCCTCAGCCTGGAACTCTATCAGGCCTTCTGCTCATGCCAGCTTGCTTTACCTCCCACTGTGTTCCCCGACCATCTTCAAGGTTGTTGCAGTTCCCCGGGTTGGGCAGGTCAACCCAGAGAGACTGCGGGGGCAGTGGCGGGGAACCAGCGTTGGGAGTGTGGCAGTGGCTGTGGCATGAGCCATCGCCTATCCAGGGCTGGAAGGGGTATTTTTGTAGTTAGCCCCAAGATCCCCCCTCCCCCCCGCATGGGCACATCTGACACCGGCGCATGGCAACCCTGCCTATGTCAGACAAGCTCTGACATGCAGTCCGGCAGCTCAATGGTGCCTCCAGTCTCCACTGGGGGTCGCCAGAGCACTGGGCATCCCTGATCCTCCCACCTGGAGAGGAAAGCTGCTCAGAGGGTGCTCAATCCATCTCCCTCTCCTGCCAACCCCCGACTCCCGAGTTCACTCCCGAACTCAGGTCATTGGCGCAGCGTGAGGTGTGGTGTCCAGCGCCTCAACCCTCAGCGCTACCGAGCTGGCTGCAAATGTGACTGTTTTGTGGAATTTAGTCACAGCTGAGAAAAGCTGTCAGCCAATCAGAGAACTGGATTTTTTTTCCATCCAGTTCATGATCTTAATTTCATACCATTCACTGTAGTATTTATCATAATTACCAATCACTAATTTATCTAGTTCTTTTAGTTTCTTATTGATCTGATCAGATACCTGTTTATATTGTATATTTTCTAAGTTTGGTATGAAATATCGCTTAAGGTGGCTTTCATTACATTTCAAAGATTAGAAATAGCTGTTTGGCCTGTGTAGTTATAATACCAAGTTCTTCATAAGTGTGATAACATTTTCATCCGTAAGGACTGCATTATTAAAGTAACAAGAATGGGTAAATTTCCTTTTATCATTAAAAATGTTAATGTCTACATGGGCAAGGGCATGATCCAATAAAATTACAGAAGTTATTATTGTTTGGGCAGTAATTTTGGAATGACTATATAATCAGTTCTGAAGAATTGTGAATTATTTTTATCATAGTGTATATAGATTTTTACTTGAGGGTGTTGTAAATGTCAAATGTCTCCTAAATCAGGTGAATTTAGAAAGTTATGAAATATTTTTGATATTGCTATATTCTCTTTAGATGATTTTGTTGTTTCATCAATGCTAGGCTACAATAAGGTGTGCATGTCTCCAACTAAAATAATTTGTTGAGAACCTAATTTTATTAACTCTTCTATTTTATTGACCAAAAAGTTGGAATACTAACTAAGTAAGCAATAACCCATGACAGGGTGTACGTTACCTATGCTATAGGTAGTCTGAGAGCCACAGCCATGGTTCTCTGATGATCCCAACCTGCCAGACTGCCATCCTCAGTCCAGGTCTGAAGCCACCAGCCCCTCACAGAAGCTCAGGTAGTCTGAGAGACACAGCCGTGGTTCTCTGATGAACCCGACCTGCCACACTGCCATCCACAGTCCAGGTCTGAAGCCACCAGCACCTCACAGAAGCTTAGGTACGGACTTGCCCTTAGGGACTGATTACCTCCAGGAAACATAGAAACATAGACTTTGATGGCAGATAAGGACTGCTAGGCACATCTAGTCTGCCTATTTCCCTACCTACAGGATAGGCCTATTTAACCAACAGCCTATATCTTCCTGCCCCCCACAAGAATTGCCTTATGTCTGTCCCATGCATTCTTGAATTCTCCCACAGTTTTAGACTCTACAACTTCCTCAGGAAGGCTGTTCCATGCATCCACTACCCTCTCTGTGAAATAATACTTCCTCACATTGCCCCTGAACTGCCCTCCTTCTATCTTTAAATTGTGTCCCCTTGTTCTTGCAAGTCTCTTTTTCTGAAAGATGCTACCCTCTTGGATTTTGTTGATTCCCTTGAGGTACTTGAAAGTTTCTATCTTGTCCCCCCCTCTCCCTTCTTTCCTCAAGGGTATACATATTAAGCTCCTTTAGTCTCCTTTCATACGGCTTCTTTTGCAGACCCTGCACCATTTTAGTTGCCCTCCTCTGGACTGCCTCTATCCTGTCTATGTCCTTGCGGAGATGGGGTCTCCAGAACTGGACACAGTATTCCAGATGGGGTCTCACCAACTGTCTGTACAGAGGGATAACAACTTCCTGTTTTCTGCTGCTGATGCCTCTCCCTATACATCCCAGTATACCCCCGGCCCTCCCTACTGCCTTCTCACATTGCTTGCTAACCTTAAGGTCATCTGATATGATTACCCCCAGGTCCCTTTCCTGTTTTGTTGTTGTTACTACCTCCCCACCCATTGTGTATTCTTCCCCTGGGTTCTTGTTTCCCAGGTGCATTATTTTGCACTTTTTTGCATTGAATCCTAGCTGCCATATGTCTGACCATTCCCTCCAACCTTGCCAAGTCCCTTTTCATCCTTTCCACGCCTCCTTGTGTATCAACCCTGTTGCAGATCTTTGTGTCATCTGCAAAAAGGCATACTTTTCCTTCCAGTCCCTCTGCAATGCCACTGATGAAGACATTAAAAAGGACTGGACCCAATACTGAACCCTGTGGTACCCCACTAGTAACCGCCCTTTCTTCAGAGTGGACTCCATTTACAATTACCTTCTGTGTCCTGTTGTCCAGCCAATGTTTTACCCAGGCTACCACCCTGGGACCCCTAGGAAGGGAGCCCTAGCTGCCTCATTTTTTCCTTTTTACATGAGGACAGTTGTCTCTGGGTTTAAATCCAGAGTCTGTTACTGCTGTGACCCACTGGCTGCAGTCAGCCCCAGGAGCACTCCGATTGGCTCCATATAGCTCTGCACTGTTATTGCTAGAATTATATTATAATAACTGGTTACCCCCATTATCAACTCATTTTTGAGTGTTGTAAAAAGTCATATCAACCCGCAGGTTGATACAAAAAAACTCGTATCAACCCACGGGTTAATACGACTTTTACAGTGTCGCGCCGAGAAGCCTCCAGCGGTTCAGACAAATTAAACAGACGGTTCTCTGATCACAGACTCTAACTCACAGCATGATCTCCATTTAAACAAAAACATACAGGGCAAAGTAACAAAGCGTAATCCTTTTCTTTTCTTGAATTTTAGTATTTACCAAGCAGGAAGACTCTCTACTAAAAGTATACTTTCCCGACCCACATTGTGTCCACAGGCGGCATGAACTTTCACCTCAGTTCCACAGTGACTGTAAAGACCCGACCCATCTAGATGATGAAACAACACAAACTGAAGTGAAAGGACTTGGCAAACAATATAAACTTTTTAAAAAAATCTATTTTTCGAGTTTTTTTTTTACTTCATTCCTGAGATCGTGATTTACTTTACCCGTCTCGAACTAATGACCATAATGTAAGGTAGTCTTTTTGCACCAGTTATTATAAAAATAAAACTTTATGTGGCGTTGACATTCAGTTTTTTTTGCTATCTCGGTATAAGCATCATGAAACCTCGAGCTCTCTATGATCACACACCTTGGATGTTTAAAAAAACGTCATATCAACCGCCTACATATGCATTATTCTATATGTAATAGATTATGATTTCTGTTAAAACTGTCTTGCTAGCATTTTATAGTTGAAGTTTGCTGATTTAATCTAAATGCTTGTAGTGTGTTCCCTCATAATACCCAGTAGCGATCTCAGCTCAGGCCTTTGAACCCCCCTTCACCTTTTTACTCTAGTATTGTGTTTTAAATAGCCCTGTTCTTGCTCTCTCAGACTTTGTGGCACCTTGCCTAACATTTTGGTCTGCAACACCCTTCCTGTTTAAGCCATTTTGCATTTCTTTTTAGCTCCACAAGCAGCCCTATGCCCCCGCCTTTCTTATTTAATTCCCCTCTGTCCTTCTCTTTTCAGGTAGTCTGAGAGCCACAGCCATGGTTCTCTGATGAACCCGACTGCCATACGCAGTCCAGGTCTGAAGCCACCAGCCCCTCACAGAAGCTCAGGTACGGACTTGACCTCAGGGACTGATTACCTCCAGGAAGTGTGCCCTAGCTGCCTGATTTTTCAGCCCTCCCACCCACTCACCCCCGGTCCTGACTAAATACACTTAAACCCCACCCCAGCTTTCTAGCTCACTACCACAGGCTACTGCCAGCCATGCCCGCCCACCACATCCCCAACCTCTATTAAATCCCCAAGGGCACAGCCCAATTCTCATCTACCCTGCTGTCATCACCTATCAGTAGACTTATGCCTCCAAGGCTCCCAGCTCATCTGCCATGGGACACGCAGCCACCAGGCGGATAGTGCTTCCTTAGCCACCGCCTGAGACCACAAGCACAGACTCTTCCAGCAAAGAGGTAATGGCAAAGCTGCATCTTTTCACCCACCTCCATCCCCCTCTAGGCTCATTATTATATAGACAGCCTTCCCCACCTCTCTCTCATTCTTTGGTCTACTCCTTTCTGTCTATCTAAAATGCCTCTCACATCAACGCTCTCCATAGGCTAACAGCGCCACACATTACCATTTCATATAGCGGTGTAAGACCATATTGGTGCAACCTACTTTACCACACACATTACCATCTCATACATCAGTGTAATACCACATTGGTGCAGCCTACTTCGGCAGCATTCTACCTCCTTTTAAAGTACCAGCTACCGGGGGAGAAGGCACATCTTCAGTGACCATATAGGCTTGGTGCCATCTGCTATCTTGCTCAACCCTGTGAAGTCCCCAAATACCTGCACACACCAACTTGTCTTGTTCTCTCTGGTGATTCTCCAGGAGTCTGTAATCCAGCTATGCCATCTACAGATAAAACACTTTGCCGTAGTCATAGCTTACTACTTTTCACTATAAGGCATCAACATGAGGGCTGATACCTGGCTCCCTTTCTTCATCTTCCTATGGCTGGTGCCTTATGTAGTGTATCACCCGGGCTGAAATAACTCACAGGAGGAGTCAGACCCTCTGTCACAGTGCTATTTGTACAGCAACTCATCTCATAGTTTTTGTTGCACCCCTTCGCTCCCATACTTGCATCAGTCTGAGGTAGCTTCTGGGGGTGGGACCTGCACCTCCCTACCCATACAGGATATGCCCCCATATCCCCAGTAATAATGCCACTTGGTGCCACGTGGCAAGGGTTTTAGTAGCTGCATCCTTAGGACAGCACTGCATAAATAGCAGGGCCCAGCACTCTTGTTCTGTCATTCCAAGCAGTCGTGGAAGAATTAGAGCTTTCAAATTATCTCTGGCTGCCCTAAAGAAAATTGTGTTTCTCCTTCTATTGTGCTCAGGCACTGTTGAACTTAACCCTGGTCCTACAGAAGCCTTGTCATCTCCATCCGACCTTACAAGGCTTAGAGGAATGAGCTTCATGCATGTTAATGTTTGCAGTCTCTTAAAAAAAGCTTTCAACAATCCAGACCTGGGTCATTCATACCTAACCAGATGTGCTGGTAGTCTCAGAATCCTGGCTCAGATCTTCTACCCCTGACAGGGAGGTTAACATCCCTAACTATTGGCTGTTCAGAGGCGACAGGCAGACTAGGGGTGGTGGGGTAGCCATTTATGTCAAGGACAAATATACGGTCACTACCATTGACTCCTCCTCTATTGCAAATGGCTTCAAATGTCTGTCCCTTAAGGTTGAAACATCCCGTTCAATGGCTATCAGGGTTATAGGGTGTTACAGGCCTCCATCTGCTGGGTCCCAGCTCCTGTCTCACCTATCAACTATTATGGAACATGAGACCATTGAAACTATTATTCTAGGGGATCTCAATTACGACTGGTTATATAAGGCTTCCTTACCCCTCAAATCCTTCTATGACTCTCTTGTGCTTACACAACTCATTGAAGAACCTACATGTCCTAACAAGAAAAAAACCAAAAATAGCACCCTACTGGATGTCTTTCTTACAAGCAAGCCACAGTCCTTTTCCTATGCTGGAATATTTTTTTTGTATGTCAGTGATCATTGCTTCATCACCGGTGTAAGATGTGACTCCAATCCCCCCTCCACATCTAAGTTCTCCACCAGAAGGTCCAGATGCAACTTTGACCCATTTGCCTATATCAATGAGCTAAAATCGTCTGTACACTGGCAGAACTTTTACCTAGCCAAATCGGCCAGTATGGCATATGAAATTTTTCATGAAATAGTGTCTTGTGCCATAAATAAACATGCTCCCTTGGTAAAGGTCCGCGTAAAGATCAGAACTTTCCATTGGTTATCTGCTGAACTCAAGACTGCATTACTAGTGAGAGATAAACTCTGGAAAAAAGCCTGCAAATCAAAAACTACCGAGGATTGGTGCCACTCAGGAAGGCTAGGAACTCCTGCACCAAACTGGTTAGAGAGGCTAAGGCCAACTTCTACCATTCTGAGCTTGACTCTGCCTCAAGGTGCCCAGCTAAATTTTGGTCCACAATCAAAGAGCTGTCTAGTCATACAGCTGGAAATGTACTTCCCTCAAAAATCATCTCTGACAATGTTACTATCAATGATAGCAAGGAGATTCTCCAGGCCTTCAACAACCACTATGCTACGGCAGGCCTAGCATTCAACAATTCACCAGCATCCATGTTACATTCTCAGGTTAGTGCACAGATTCTTGAACCTAGCACCACTAATGTAGTCTTCTCATTCCTTCCTGCTTCATTGAAAGAGGTCGAAGACCTCCTTCTACAGTTGGACACCAAGAAAAGCACTGGTGCTGACTCTCACAACCCCTACTTCTTAAAGATTGTATACCGCGTCCTAGCTGTACCAATCACACACCTATTTAACTTGTCCTTGTCCCAGGAGACTCTCCCACACCTATGGAAAATTGCCCACGTCATTCCTCTGTTTAAATCAGGGGATCCCTGCGACCTAAATAATTACAGGCCGATATCTCTCCTACCAATATTGTCTAAACTGCTGGAAAAAATTGTGAATGCTCAGTTGAGAACCTATCTAGATAACAAGAACCTTCTAAACCCTATGTAGTCTGGTTTCAGAGCCAAGCACAGTACCATTACAGCTCTGGCAACAAGAGCTGGAAAACAAAAAATTTGTATGTGCCGTGTTCCTAGACCTTAGCAAGGCCTTCAACACTGTCGACCACTGCCTGCTTCTTTCCACCCTAAAAGTGATAGGTCTGGACCTGTGCTGGTTCAATAATTACCTTACAGATAGGCTTCAGCAGGTCAAGGCCGAAGGGGAGCTCTCTCCACTCAAACCACTAAAAAGAGGCGTTCCACAAGGATCCATCCTGGGGCCTCTATTGTTTGCCATTTATATAAACAATATTGATGTTGGCATCAAGGAGACCAATAGTCACCTTTTCGCTGATGATATGGTGTTGTACCTAAGCCGCCCAACTCTGCAAGCTGCCTGTGGAGATTTACAAACAGAATTCAACTTGTTGCAGAATCAGCTCCTAAATAAAAAACTCTTACTCAATGCCAAAAAAACAAAAGCTATGCTGTTCTCTCTCCGGCTACTCATTCGGCGAACCATGCTATCTCTGGCTTCTTAACTCCCATAAACACTTTACTAGGAGAGAGGTTGGAATTTGTTACAAAATTCAAGTACCTAGGGGTCTGGCTAGACCACAGACTCTTCTTCATGGAGCATGTCGAGGATCTGCTGAAAAAGTTGAGGCAGAGGCTTGGCCTCTTCTTTAGAATAAACCGCCTCCTGACCAAAGAAGCCAAGATGTAGTTAGTTAAATCCACGTTTCTATCCCTAATTGATTATGCCAATTTAATTTATAGTCAGTGTAATGCCTTCTGTCTTACTGAACTGGACACCTTATACCACAGAGCCTTGAGATTCATAACTGGCCTACCTATCACCACCCACCACTGCTCCTTATATGCAGCCGTGGGGTGAACCTCCCTTCAGTACAGAAGGAATAGAAATGTGGTTCTCTGGACTTACAGAGCTATTACCAACAAATTACCTCAATTCATTTCTGACTGTTTGCCGTTATATGTGGTAGGTAACTACGCACTGAGAAGCTATTCTCTGCTTCTACTGAAGGTACCTAGGGCCAATACATGCTTTGGGAGAGCGGCCATAGGCTTTGTGTTGCCCTCACTCTGGAACAAACTACAGAAATCTATGAAACTGAGTCTCCTTGTTAGTCTCACCACCTTCAAGACCTTGTATGCCAAGGCTGTTAAGGAGCTATGCAGCTGTTTCCAGCACGCTCAGCGTGCTAGGGTGCCTACTGCTTACCTGCCCATTACATCTCCACCTAACCTGGCCCCTTGATTGTCTCCACCTATACCCCCCTTTTTTCTGCTAATCCACTACCTTTCTTACCCTCAGACTCCTAACATATATGTCCCCAGCCCATCTACCATAGCACACCTCCTAGAACAGCTGCAGTCCTGTACCCCTCCCTTCCATATCTGCCCCTTAAGTTTGTATATGTCCTGACCAATGATATGCCATGCTGTTTGAAAATGTTTTAATATGCTGGCTGTTTCAGAATGTTTTAATTCCCCTTCTCATACCATTCTACCTAACCTTGTTAACCCTATACCTGAAATACTTGTTATTGCTCTGTGTCTTTTTTTTCTATTTTTGTATAATTATGTCGATTTATTATCTATACATAAAAGTGTTATTCTTGACCTTGTGTAATGCAGGTCCACCTTGTAAATGAGCCTGCTCAATGGTGTTCACCTGGATAAATAAAGACTTGATTGATTGATTGATTGATTGTTATTAGGGATTAACGTCACCCAGTCGAGTGTCCTCACAGCACCCAGGTGTGTTAATCCCCAATAACAGAACACCCAGGAGTGGGTTATTGCACTTATAACATGGACTATGTTTAAATAACAATAAAATATGAAAAAATGTGGGTTTTTTTTGCTATTTAAACAGCAAAAAAGGTACTGTATCCTGCCACCTTGCAAAATAGTTCCTAATAAACTATGCATACCTCAGCTATGTTATACGCATAGAAATGTCAGAAATATACTACTGACAGGATTTCTGATATTTCTTGTCTATAATACTGTGTGTGACACTTCAAACAGCTATCACTTTGCCCCACCCTCCCCAAGCACACACATACAGAGCTTTACCACTGTTGGGGATGTCAGAACCTTGTGCGAGTGCAGTTCCTACACAAAGACACATGCCATCAGCTGCACACCTTTACTGTCACTCACCCCACCCCCTCTTGTACACAGAGGACACATCCTTGCAGAAGATTACAGTCCTGACCACATCATACAGTGACATCATCTGGTCCCTCACACTGCTGCTGTCTGCTGTCAGTTCCACATTTTCAGCAACCCATGCAGCAAACACAGAGCCAGTGTGCAACATTTTAATGAAATTGTATGTTTCTGTTACTTGCCAGTGTACATTTGTGTTTCCAGTTGTATGTTACTATACCTGCTCATGTCGCAAGACAGCTGACATCAAGTAGAAATGTTGCTGCAAACAATTGCTCCTCTTCTCCTTTCACTTTTATAGAGGCTGACTCTGCCAGCGCCCAGGCCCATAGAACTGGCAAACCTCAGCTCCAGAGTGGGACACACTAGGTTGCCTGCTCCCTAGGGTCTGCCGATAGGTAACAGCAACATTTTCACACCCCAGCACTCTGCACTGAATACACACTCCACCTCTGTGTGATTATTTACTTTTTGTCAAGATATGCTCACTGCTGGAAAATCAGGAGCGAGAATACAACACAGGTACCAATCAAGAAAGTCGGTATTGCCCTGTGTATCAAAATCAATGCAAAGGGATGAGAAACAACTATTTTTCTATGGTTTTATGTCACTGCCTCAGTTTATTGCTATTTTTTTTTCTTCGAAGAAACCTGTAACGGTCTCTTCTCTGTTTCAAGTTTTTTTTTTTACATTTACCTTACTGAAACTTACCGCGGGTTGCAGAGGAACTCATGGTACATTGGTACATACACTATGGGGGAATTCCTGCATCATTTGTGATACATAATTTTCACCGATGCACATCTGGAAATTGTGCTCTCTCTCAGTCTCTGAAGCACCGGTGCTGGGCATTGGCAATACAAATCTATGTGCCCCTCACTGTGTTATTGATGGTACATTGCTAATAGATGACACAAACTCTGCTGCTAAGTACTACTGGGTTATTGCACACCACACAGTGGGGAAGCTGCTCTCTGTCTCGGTACAGCCAAATGCCATCCTGGATTGCACACACAAGGAGTAAGTGTATCATGGGAGGGCAGGGAAGACCCATTATGCCTGCAGAACAGCGAGCTGACACCCAGCAAGGGACATGGCTGTGGGATAGGACAGAAGGCACAGCACTACTGATTTTGACTGCTCACTATGGTGAGGGGGGTCACCTCACTGTCTCTCTCTCTCTTGCTCTTCCACTCCTGCACACACATCTGTGCACCCAATCCCTGACTGGAAACAACTCACTGTATGGGAGGCTTGTGACTAGTGATCGTGATTCATTCCCATGGGGACAATCATGCCGATGTCTTTGACAGAGACACACAGTCTGACAAGGTAGCACTGTGTGTGGTACCCAGTGATCCATGCAGCAGGTGAGTGGGCAAGACAACCTGCGCCCACTATCTGTCACACTCTCTTTCTCTCTCTCTCTCTCTCCCCCCCACCTGTGCAAGATGCTAAGGGACTGCACAGTGCAGTGGCATAGTCTCCCTCTCGCTACTCACTGTTAGGGGGGAATTAAATGGCTACCGCTTGCTGTAGCTCTGCCTACAAAGTAAACAAGTGTGGGTTGTGAGCAGGGATCATGCTGCCAGGACTGCTCACATTAACTGTGCTGATATTGTTGGTTAATGCATGGTCATGCATCCCCAGTGAACCAATGAGGGTCCATGTTTACAGCAACCCTTGTTATAAAAAGCCACATACATATACAGCAGTCATATTAACATTATTAATTTTAGTTTTTATTATGAGGATTCTACCTACCTGCTCTGTAAATGAATAAATTAACTGGACTTCGAAAGTCATTTTAAATAATGATTCCGACTCCACAGTTTTTTTTCTTGTTCCAAGAGAATAACATTATTGCTCATTTATTTTTCCATTACTTTTAAAATGTCTGTACTTTTCTAAATGGATTTCTTGAAGGCATATAATTTCAGCCTGAGTTTTTTTTTTAAAATGTTATGATTCTTTAGCTTTTAATGATCATATTAATGCTGTTAAGTGGCACATTGCACTCTCATATAAAAAGTCATTTATATTTTGATTGCTTATTATCTAGTCCTTCAGACTTACTCCCAATTTGTTGAGTTTTACTTTTCCATTTATTTCTATTAATTATTTCTTTTACTAAACAATGAAATCTCTCTCCTTTCCTCACAAAATTATTTACCTTTCTGGTCAGTGCTTCTGACAAGACTAAAAATCTCCAAACAAGGGAAAACATGATCAAAAAGTGCAGCCCAACTGGCCTGCTCTCCATTTGAGTTCCCAACTGGTTCCTGTCCCTTCCTTTAAGCATTACCTTGTAAAATATGCAACAAAAAAACATAAAAATAAAAAAGGAATTTCCTTCTCTTCACATCTCCTTAGAAACATCATACTGTATATCCAGTATATAAACCAGACTAAAAATATTATCCCTTCAGCATTATAAGTAAAGGCAAGAATAAGAAAAATTAAGTAGAGTAAGAAACCAGGCAAACACATGAAATAATAAGCTGCCTAGTTATTCTTGAAGTGTCTTCAGCATCTTTAATGGAGGTTCTATTTTTAGTTTTTGGAAAATGAGGATCATTATTCTTCTGTAAGGTATCCTGCACTTCCATATGAATATTTCCAGTAACTTTTGTTTCAGGTCATTCAATGCTTCTTGTGGTGTATCATAATGTAATCTTTCTCCCTCAAGGATCACTCATAAACATGTAGTAAAAACCATAGTGGCCTTCATGTTTTGATTCCAAAGTGTTATGTGAATGTAATTCTATTTTTTTTTCTTTCAAGTATAGAGTTTGGGGTCAGGTCATTAAAAATCAAGATTGATGTCCCCATAATGTTCAGCTGTTTTTTTCTTATAAACTTCCAGCATCAATGCATTTTCTTCTTCAGACTCCATTAGCTTTGCAATAATTGGTCTCTGTGGTCTACTATCCCAAGATCAAGCTCTTACACCTCAATGGATATTATCCACCTCTTAAACTGATATTCCTAGGACTAGTATCCATGTATGCTGTTGCTGTTGTCTTGAAGTAGTCAAGTGGGGACCAATATTCAAAGGTTTGTGTAGGAGCTAATGGGTCTTTGCCCATGCAAACCAGGGTTGCTGGATCCTCCACATATTCAAAAGGGGCTCTTGTATAGGCAAAGATGGTTAGCACTCACACAAAACACAATGTATGTGTGCAGGCAAGGGGAAGGGTATGGTAATAAAAAGCTGGGTTACCCTATATTCAGCGGCTTTGCATTGCACAGAAGGGTTTAGTGTGGTCCTTTGGTGTAGTGCAAATACCACCAAAAAAAAACCCCAACATACTCTAGGTAACCCTTGAGGCTGCCAGTTGTAATGTAGCTGGAGGAACACACTCACCCTCTGTGGTCCATGGACCCCCCTCCAATTGCTAGCCAATAAGAAACAGAGGTATCTCTAGTGCCTAGTGGTCCCCCCCCAATCACCAACTCATAAGAAGGAGAGGCATCCTTGATGCCTAGAGGTCCCTCCCATAACCAGCATATCAGAAAAAAAGGCATCCCTGGTGCCTAGTGGTTCCCCACTCCAATCACCGGCCCATAAGATACTTGACAACCATCCCTGGCATCTAGCAGCCCCTCGCAGCACCAAACATCCATCCCCCATCTCCTTACCAGTACCCTTGGTGATGTGGGTGCATATGGCAACTGGTGCAGCCCTCCACACACTTCGTCAATCAGCCACCATATGTCCAGGCAGAGAGTGCAAGTCTCATTTATAGGACAGGACACGTCACCCTGTCCTATATATGAGATGTGCACTTCCTGTCTGGACATACAACACCTGGCTGAGGAGGTGTGTGGAGGGCTGCACCAGTTGTCATATGCACCTGCAGCACTGACAGTACTGGAAAAGTGACTACAGGGGTTTGGTGCTGTGGGGTTAGACACCATGGAGGGTTGTCAAGTATCCTATGGGCTGGAAATCAGGGGCACCACTGTGCACCAGGGTGGACTACCTTTATTACAGGCTGGCAATTGGAGGGGGGGCCACTAGGCACCAAGGATGCCTCTCCTTCTTACAGGCTGGTGATCAGAGGGGGGACTACTAGGCACCAGGGATGTTTATCTTTATTATAGGTTGGAGACAGAAAGGACCACTAGCACCAGGGGTGCCTCTCTTTCTTACAGGCTGGCGATTGGAGGGGGAACCACAAGGCACCAAGGATGCCTCTCCTTCTTACAGGCTGGTGATCAGAGGGGGAGGAACACTAGGCACCAGGGATGCCTATCTTTATTATAGGTTGGAGACTAGGAGGGAATCACTAGGCCACTGCACACCTTCAGAGCACCAGCCATTGTGCGCCTGTCATTAGGGCACCAAACCTGCAAGTCACCCCCCAGAGGTCATCCCCTCCCAGAGTTATAATCCTAAGTAAGGGGGTGAGGCACAGTCCCCCCAACAAGGGTGTGTGTGGGGCACAGCCCCCTACAGGAAATGTGATCAATGACTTGTGGGATTGGAGCCCTAATGACAGGGCACACAACAGTTGATGCATTCTGAGGATGAAACCCCACTAGACACCAGGGATGCCTCTCTTTGTTTTAGACTGGTGATCAGAGAGGGGACCACTACAGACCAGGGATGTCTATCTTTATTAAAAGCTGGAGACTGAGAGGGGACCACTAGGCCGCTGCACACCCTCAAAGCATCAGCCATTGTGTACCCATCATTAGGGCACCAAACCCACAAGTCATTCCGACTCCCGGAGGTCCGCCCCCCAGAGTTAGAATCCTAAGTAAGGGGCATGTGGGGGGGTGCAAGGGGGCACAGCCCCCCACATGAAATGCAATTGATGACTTGCAGGATTGGCACTCTAATGACAGGGTGCACAACAGCCGACGTGTTCCAAGGGTGAAAACCTACTAGGCACCAGAGATGCTTCTCTTTCTTACAGGCTGGTGGGCAGAGGGGGGACCACTAGGAATCAGGGATGCCTATCTTTATTACAGGCTAGTGACCAGAGGGGGGACTATGAGGCATGAGGGATGCCTCTCTTTCTTGGGCTGGTGATTGGAGGGAAGGGAGATCACTAGGCACCAGGAATATCTACACTGCTCTGGGACAGGGCAATTGGGGGGGGGGTGCCACTGTCACCTGCCTCACTACCAATGCAAATGAGCCCATAATGGGCATGCAAATGGTCCCTTATTGCCTGGCATGCCCGATGGGCTTATTTGCATGAGTCCCTTTGAATATCGCAAATAGCTCTGTGGCACTATCCATTCTGGCAGTGTAATTCAGAAGCCGTGTCAGGGCAGAGCTAAGTGGTTAACACTGCATCACCATGGCCCTATAATAGTGCCTGTGCATAATATAACTGACTATAACATCTTCAGGTACCCAGGCAATCGCAAAGTGCAGTGCAATGCTTTGTACTCCAGTTTACGCAACTTTGAATATTAGACCCCTGGTGTTCTATCATTGTCCCAACTCTCAGGGATTTCTAGAATTTGTAAATTCTCTGCTCTTGCTCTAGCATAAAAATCCATCAGCTTGTTAAGTTCATTGAGCGCACAAGTGCAAATGTACTTGTTTTTTTTTTTTTCATCGTACTTTGATTTTTGCGTCTTCTGCAGCGCTCCGGCGGGGCATCCAGCCACCGGCCCCCACCAACCCAGAGGACAGCAGGCTCACTCAATATGTAAGGGTCTGGCATGGCCATTACGGGACCCCCCAAAAGGGATTCCATGACAGGTCTCCAGGTCAGAGGGAACATGACCTTCAAGCTGCACAGTCGTGCCCAGCCCTTTTCCACCTTATTTTTGTCCCAGGAGCTGGAAGTGCAATGACACACAATGCGTACACAGGTGTCTTGTTGAACTCCTCCCATTCTGATGCCACACCTTGTGCCACCCCTAGTCATCACCAGGGGCCACCCAAGTGCTAAGCAACCCCACAGACCCACCCCAGAGGAGGAAGAGCAGTTCTGGGAGACTTGATCCAACCTCTCTCTTGCCAGCCCCCGCCAGCCCGAGTCCGTTCCCGAACCCGGGTTACCAGTGTGGTGCGAGGTGTGGCGTCCAGTGCTTCAGCCCTCAGCACCACCAGGCTGGCTGTGCAAACAACCTGGTTGATATGAGAGTTGATAAACAGGGGTGCGAGGGGTGCCAGCCCAATGACCAGCAGTGCTGCAGGGACAGGTCTGTGGCTGGCAAATCAGCAGGCAGCGTCCTGATGACACTGGTTTACCGAGGGGGCTGGTCTCAGAAAACATTTCAAAGGACAGAGATGACGCTGCGTGAGGCTCTGTCCTTTGAAATGTGAGCCCTTCAGCTGCAGCTCAGTGTGTCTTTCCTGGTTAAACAATTTCCCCATTCTGTGCAGCTCAGTGTCTTTATGGGTTAAGCAATTTCCCCATTCCCTGAAGCCCCTTAATGTGTCTTTCCTGGTTAAACAATTTCCCATTTCTGACACCAGGATATCCACTCCTGGTGTTGGATGCAGTCCCCAACCCATCTGTACTCCTTGCCAACATCAGGGTGTCCAATCTCTATGTCAGCATCCCCCCTCTTACTGTTTCTTTCCTGGTTAAACAATTTCCCATTTCCAACATCGGGATGCCCACTTCTGATGTTGGATGTGGGCCCCGCCCACAACTGTCTATATTGTTAGCCAACAATGGGGTGCCCAATCCCTCTGTTGGCAATAGCATGCCCCACACACACACACACACATTATTGTGGCACAATGGGAGCCCACCCCAGTGTGCCTAAATGTTTAAAAAAAATCCCTGTGAAATAGAAAAACTGTCCACCCAAAGTCTTTTTTACCTGTAAAAAAGGAAACCTTCCAGCATCGTCTCCCAGTCCCCCTCCCCACCCCAACCTTCCCTCTGCACATCCACCTCCCCACCCCACTCACCTATACTTACTCTCCAGAGGTCAGGAGCTGCTATCTTCACTGGCCTGGGATACATCTGCACTCTTTGAAGCCAAACTAGGAACTGAGGAATCGGGTAAGCCTTTATAATGGGACTCAATGGGGGTTTCAACTTAGGTTGATATCTCAGCCATTTTTAGGAATTTTGGCCCCAAATTTTCAACATGGAGTTCTTGGGACCCCACCTCATGAACATGTCAGTGCCATTTTGTTTCTCTATCCTGAAAGGTGATTTCATAGTCACTGCATGGAATCACTTTTCAGGACCGATTACTGAAATGACAGTGCCACTGTTCATGAGGTGGCATCCCAAAAAGCCCATGTTGTGAATTTGGTGGAAAAATTCCAAAAAATGCTGGTGTTACCAGTGTGCATTACGCTGATTTCTACGTGCGCATAACTCCGCTAATTTTTTATATTTTCATGCCAGATTTTCAACATTGCCATTTTTTCACATTTCCTTATAAACAGTACAGCTGTCATTTTTCACATCCCAAAATGTGTTTTCACATGTGTGGCCCAGAATGGTGCAGTTGGTGTGGGAAATCAACTTTCGGAATGGATTAACAAAATCACAGTGCTACTGTTCATGGGGGAGGTCCCAAAAAGGCCATGTTTAAAATTTGGTGAAAGAAATCCACGAAATGGCTACATTATGAGCATGCATTGCACAGTTTCTATGCATGCTCGTATCTTTGCCAATTTTTAATATTTTCACCCCAGATTTTCAATATTGCCATTTTTTCACACTTCCTTATGAACAGTACAGCTGTAATTTTTTTGCATCCTGTCTGAAAAATGTTTTTACACCTGTGGCGCAGAAAGGCATGGTCACTCAGCAAAATCACCTTTCAGCACGGGTGAACAAAATGACATTGGCACTCTTCATAAGGTGGGGTACCAAAAAGGCCATGTTGAAAATGTGGTGATACAACCTCAAAAAATGGCCAAGTTACACCCAGTTGTTCATAATTTTCTACGCACATGTGTAACTTTGGTCATTTTCAATATTTTCACTCCAAATTTTCAATATAGCCTTTTTATCACACCACCTCATGAACAATATAGCTGTCATGCAACTTTCTATTGTTCATTATCAATAAAACTCTTCCTGCACGACTACACTCTCACATACTTCCTTATATCTACGCACAATGAACATTTGGCATTGACAAATGCTTGTTTTTAAGTTCCTGACAAGTTTTCTCCATCTGATGTGATATCCTTTGTGTGGGTCTTTTATCATCTTCCAATGCCTACATTTTTACTTGAGCCTGATTTGTTTCAGCTCTTATCTCTGTATTGTCTTGGATAAGAGCTTCTATTAACTTTTGATAAGTATCTAGTGTATTTCTTCCAGTTCTTTCAATTTTTGGTATATGTTGTTAACACTGTAGTGTTTTGTTCTCTCTCTGGTTTGGGAGTTATTTCCCTGCAATAGTTCTTACTACTTGAAGTGCAGTTTCCTTTCTTTCCTCCATGTTACTTATATTCATATTGGCCCCCCATGCATTAAGAGGCAGATTGACTATGCTCTGCAGATCTGCAGCACGTAGGCAATCCTAAGTCAGAATCCCATGAACCGGGGGTCCAGTGGACACCCAGTGGCATTCAGGGATGAGGCATGCCCCTTGCACATTCAATCCCCACACCCAATCATGCATCTACTTGCACAGCCAGTCCAGGGATGTGTCTGGGGTCATGCCCGCGCTCCACACCATTCATGAAGGTGCAGAGTGCTGGGCAAGAGGGACACATGATACAGCAGTGGGGACCCTGCTGTATCTTTTCGTGCACCCCCCCACACACACACACTGATACCTGCTGACAGTGGTGGGACAAGGAATCTTCCCCATTGTGCTGCCCCAACCCACCAGGCCGAGAGGGAGGGCTGGGGGCAGCCATTCAGGCACCCACCTGTACTTTGTAAATTTTCTGCTCCGTGCCTTCCCACAATCCCCTGCTCATGCGGAACAGGGGATCCACTTTGGGGCCCAGGATGGGCATCTGATTGGATATCCACTTGTGTCCCTTGAACTGACCAAATGCAGCTGCATGCTGGGGGGGGGGCAAGTACAGGCATCCTGCAGAGGTGCGCAGTTGTGCATTCCATGCACCCTGTGCCTGTCCCCAGGTCTGGAACAATGTGGTCTGGGGACATGCAAATCACACATTCCTGGCCCACAATAGTGCATAGTTGTCCACTCTTTGTAATTTTTTTCATGATTCTTGCACACCAACTTTAGGCTCATTCTCATTAACAACTATAGGAAGTGCAACTCCAGTGTGTTAATATAATAGTTTGCATAACAGGAAATGTTCTCATTTGTTTAACTACCAATGGATCGTTTTACAATCCATTCTCAGGAGTAGTCACAAAAAGTGCATCTCTCCGCACTTCTACTGCTTTGGGTACCTGGCCAGGTAATGGAAGATGGGAGATCCCAGGTTCAATTCCTCACTCTCTCATGAGTTCTCTGGTGCATTTTGGTAAATTGGGTGGATGCAGGCTCACACTCATCTCTCTCCCTGCTTTTACTGTCTGTTACAGCGAGAGAGAGGGCTCAGATTCAGTTTTATCCTTCAAGTTCCTGATACTGGTTTTCAAGGTGTATAACTTTGCTTTCCCTCTTTCTCCAGTTGGGTGGGGGGTATCAAAATTCAGGACAGTATTTTTATTTTTAAAGGATGGAGCAGTTATTTTCCTGGTCATTGTGGTAAGTTGTTTCAATACATTGACACCTCTTTTAGTTACGTTGGTCGCTTTAGTGGAAGATTTTGTTTGCTTTGATTCTTTTTTCAGAGTCATAATGCCAAAGTGTCTTAGAAGTTTTTTTTCCTCTTTTTTTTAGCATTTCCTAGCCTCACCACATTGTCTTCCAAATGTTCTACCTGCACTACAAAGGCTGATATAGTGTTCATTACAGCATCACAAATACATGAAGCATGCTTATGATAAGAGAATCTCTAATATCAGATGAACAAAGTGGGCGATTTTATGCCTTTTATTGGACCAACAAGAGAATTACAAAATATGAGCTTTCAGGCAACACAAAGCCCTTCATCAAATAAAAGGCAGACTATATAGAGAAACAACCTTAAAAGCATTGGTTAGAACTGATGAAAAAAAATAAATGTGGATGTGGAAGTTCTTTTGATAAGCAAGTAAATAACTGGATATGTGCAGAGACAAAAAAAAAAAACAGTCTTTGAAACATTAACCATTAGACTGCCGACAGAATTAGAGCATATTGAAGTTCTGGACTGATATATCAGTCCTGCCCTGCAAAGGTTAATTGGGTATAAATCAGATCAGGAAATATAGGATTCTCTCCATGGATAGAATGTGATAGCAGGGCCGGACCACTGGCACAGCGGTAGTGCTATTGCTTGCGATGCCAGTGACCCAGGTTCAGGAATGAGCCTGGAGAGTCAGAGGGCCAGCCCAGGGAGGAGGCTGAGTGTCCAGGGGACCACTCACCTTTTCTGAGGAGGGAGGGGGAGCTAAGACTCAGCACTTGACTGGCCCCAGGTGGAGGCCTGGGTTACAGCAAGTGCCCAGCCTCATAGAGAGGTGGAGACATGATGGACTTTGGTGGTCACACCTTGACATTGGGGTACATATCATGCCTGGAACAAGGGAAAATGGCTCCCTGCACTCCAAGGAGATGGAGCACCCAGGTGCATATCCACAGTTTCCCTGACTGACCTGGACTGATGCACCAATGAAAGGAAAATGTTTGGGGTGGGTTCCACTGTCAGAAAGCATTAGTATTCTGGTGCCGAGTAATTAAGGCACCAATCAGCAATGTCGCTGATCACTTTTTTATGGTGGACTGCAACCCCCGCACCCTGCCCACTTAAGGATACTTACTCCAGGGGGTGGACCTCAGGGAGGGGGTGGTGAATCCCACATTTGGCACCTTGATTGCCCAACACCATAATGCCAGTGCTCTGAGCACTGTAAGGATTCGGAGTTTATGGGTAAAATCTTGACCCCACCTGGGGGGCAAACATAGGCTACATGGGGGGACTACTGTGGGCTCCAGGTAAGAGGGGGCAAAGGACAAATGCCATAGGTGACTTCTGAGGAAGTGGAGGTGGATGGGGAGCATAAACAGAACATTAAAAAAAAGAATGTGCTACCAGGAGCCCTATAACATGTTAGACTTGTTATAACAGAAACTTGCCCTTGACCTGGCTTGCTCATCCAGACCTGTGTCTGTGGTTCACTCCTTGGAGCCACTGGCCATACTCAGCCTCCTGCCACAGAGAAAATCCGAAACTTGCCCTTGACTGGGCTTGCTCCTCAGATCTGCATCCATGGGTCACTCCTTGGAGCCACCAGCCATACTCAGCCTCCCATCACAGAGAAAATCAGAAACTTGCCCTTAACTGGACTCGCTCCTCCAGGCCTGCAGTCAAGGCTCACTCCTTGGAGCCACTGGCCTTATTCAGTCTCCCACCACAGAGAAAATCAGAAACTTGCCCTTGACCAGACTCGCTCCTCCAGACCTGTGGCTGTGGGTTGCTCCTTGGAGCCACCGGCCGTACTCAGCCTTCCGACGCAGAGAAAATCAGCTATGCCCGCTGTTGCTATTCTTGCCTACTTGGATCCAAAGCCATGCTTCCCACTGGCTAATTTCCCCTGGAAACTGCTGGACTGCCATTGGTTAGCATGCCTTCCTCAAGTGGGACATTGGACACTGGCCCTTGCAAGCACCTTGGCTGTTCCCTGACCAGCTTTTGTTATTTTCAAGCTGTGCTCTGACCAGCTTTTAGCTTGCTAGCCAGCCTACCATGTACTGCTTAGCCTCTTTATATCCAGATCTGCATGTTTCCAGACTATATGGGCAAATGTGCATGTCTCCAAACTATTATGGGTAAATGTGTTTTATGCAGGGTGCACAAAGGGATTCATAGTATGCTTATCTGCTTAGTGGAGAAATGTACCTGCTTAGTGGAGAAATCTGTTTAGTGGAGAAACTTGTCTGCTTGAGGAGAAGCTAAGTGTAGTGCCTGCATTTGCTCAGTTGAATTTTGATGTGGGTTTTTACTGTATTTTGTTTCTGCTTGTGGGTTACTGTGTTAAATTGCTGTGGGTTTATACTGTACTTTTTCTGCTCGTGTGCTAATATTCTGTGACTATATTGCTAAAAGTGCTAAAATTTGCTTATTGTGTTTCTTTCATCTACTCTGCTCTAGCCTCTCAAATCTCTTCTCCTTAGCACCAATTCACCCCCCACACTCACTACCTTACACTCTGCTTAATCTCTTTCCCTTCCTCCTCCTCCCTACCTCACCTAAATTGCATTTTCTTTCCCTATTCAGGGTTCTGGCACCTAGATACAGACACCTATTTACTGCTTCCTTTTGATTCCAAACATCCCCTCACCTCTCTCTGTTACTAGTTCCACCCACCACTTAACCAGTGGCTGATCCTCTGGCTACTTAAAGTTTCTAATTCTCTCCCTTTTCCCTTCACAGAATCTTGCCCTTGACCGTGCTCATTACTCCAGACCTGTGCCCGTGGCTCACTCCTTGGAGCCACCTGCTGTACTCAGCCTCCCGCTGCAAAAAAAATCAGGTACACCCTTTGCTGCTATTCTTGCCTACTCAGATCCAAAGTCCTGCTTCCCACTGGCTAATTTCCCCTGGAAACCATTTGGTTAGCGTGCCTTCTTCAAGTGGGACGTTGGACACTGGTCCTTGCAAGTACCTTGGCTGTTCCCTGACCAGCTTTTGCTATTGTCAAGCTGTGCCCTGACCAGCTTTTAGCTTGCTAGCCAGCCTACCCCATAGTGCCTAGTATCCTTATATCTGGATCTGCATGTTTCCAGACTATATTGGCAAATGTGCATGTTTCCAAACTAGTATGGGTAAATGTGTTTTATGCAGGGTACACAGAGGGATTCATAGTAGGCGTATCTGCTTAGTGGAGAAACACATCTGCTTCATGGAGAAATCTGCTTAGTGGAGAAACTTGTCTGCTTGTGGAGAAGCTTAGTGTAGTGCCTGTAGTTGCTCAGTTGAATGTTGTCCCTCTCTCCCATCCCAGCCCCGACCTCTATTAAATACTCTTCCTCCCCCACCTGACTCCATCTGCTAGCTGCTCCATTTTCCTTCTTGCTCATTACCTACATAGACATCCTCTTAAAGACTCCTTCCCATTATTACATTACTCCTCTAATTACAGCTGTCTGCACACATTTTGCTACTTGTACATTGAGGCACTAGTCTCAGCTATACTGAGCTCTCTGCATTGGATCTATAACACCTTGTCACCTCAACCAGTGGTGCCATTATAGCTGGCCTTAATCCTTATCACCTTGCCTTTTACCTCACTCTAATCTCTGTTTTTCCCTCCTTTACTCAGGTCCTACTCTACTCCTTCCAAAAAAAAAAAACATGTCCCCTGCCCTGAAGCAATGACCTTACTATTATCACTCATGTTGCTCCCAAGGGTAACTTTCCCCTCTCCTTTCATACACTAGTGGTCTTTCTACTCTATTCTGCCTTGTGCATCCCTCCCAGCTGTACCCCCTTCCTTTGCCTTATTAAGCTCACTAACATTTCATTTCTCCATCATTTCCAACTCTTTAACTCAAACCACCTATACCCTGGCTAAGATCTGGTATAAAAATCAAAAGTTATACTACATTATCATCTCCCTACTTCTCCCCCCACAGGGGGCATAAACACTAACCCTGGCCCTGTTTCTGGACTAACCCGAGTACATACCCCCCCCAAGTTGCTGACACACCTACCCATAACAAGTCTGATCTCCCAAACAGTCTTAAGTTAATGTACACATGAAATAATTTTTTTATTGTATGACTAAAAAGTCTTCACAATTTCAAACACACATACGACAATAAAAATTCTAAATATACCTTCTCAGTTACATATAAAAAAAGTTCACAGATTTTACATACATTCAAGGATATTTACATATAACAGCATTAAATGTGTGAGCCTATCAACAAATTCACATTAAAGATACATATATTTGCATAACATTGCACTGTAATTCTTAACTCTAGGGCTTATGGTCGGAAATCAGGATATTACTTAATACCCTCAATTTATATAGTATCCATAGTATCCAGACTATATAAATCCACTTAAACTGCTTTGCTTAATTCAGTGGAGACTTAACTCCCATCACCATGTTCTGTGGGTCAGCATCTTTCAAATTCATATGATCTTGATCTTATTTTTTATATTTTTAACCGCAACAAAATATTTGGCTAGTCATTCCAGAGACCATTCATCCTCTGCGTGTATCAGTATATCAGTGAGATTTTTTTTTTCTATTTGATATCTGTTGTTTATAAATGGTCCCAACCAATAGGCCCTTTGAAGGTCATACCATTTGCAGTTCCATAGAACATGCTGTAGGCCTCCCACTGCCCCAAGACCACAATCACAATTTGATGAAACAATACCTGTTTTTTTTATAACGATATTCTAGCACATTGCTTGGGAATTGCTCAGATTTGTAAATGATAAAAGTTTGTCTTTACTTATTATCTGTAAGAATATCCATATATGGTTTATACCCGTGGTAATAATTATTTGCTGTGAACCATTTTGAGTAGTGTGACCCTGAAATGACATCCAGATCTAGATTATTCCAAAATCTTACTATTTTCTTAGAAACATATTTCTTATATTTCATACTTAATACAATTCCTTGCTCCACTGCTCTTTTTAAATGTGAGATGGTGTTTTTCCAGTCCCACATACACTGTGTTAAGTCAGTCACCTACTCTATATTCTAATCCTAACCATTGCTCTTTTTTTTATACACATTCTCACTAGTGTCCCCTCATCTTTTTTTGTTCCTGAGATCCAATAATTTATTTTTCTTATCTCAACAGCTGCATTAATGTTTGCTAATCCCAGTTCTGACCTTACATATGCTGCTGGGCATGCATGTCCAACCCTCAAAATACTTCTAAGGGCTTTATATAATGGAATCATTAGATTATCTAAATTGTATGCTTCCCAAATTTCTACCCCATATATAAGTTGTGCCTCAAATTTGGCCTTTACAACATCCCTAAGTGGTTTTATGGTTGAACTTCCATACTTAATATTGAACCTGGTAAGCCCAGCCACTGTTTTCTTCAACTTTTTTATAATCAAATTTGTATGTGCAGTCCAACTGTAGTTTTGCTGGACAGTTACTCCTAAATAGACATAACTGGCTACGGTTTCTACCTTACTATCGCCCATGTGCCAACTACCTTCAATTTTCCTGTTTCCAAAAACAAGAGCTTTTGTTTTATTCATGTCAATCCCCAGTTTTATTAATAGGGACTCTTTATGAATAATATTCAGCTTATTCTGTAATCCC
The DNA here is from genome assembly GCA_016271365.2 of Neoceratodus forsteri. Classification (NCBI taxonomy): domain Eukaryota; kingdom Metazoa; phylum Chordata; order Ceratodontiformes; family Ceratodontidae; genus Neoceratodus; species Neoceratodus forsteri. The sequence continues at coordinate 935,197,216 of CM028131.1, forward strand.
TTTTTAGATAGCAAGATTAATATAATGTTGCCAGCATAAGCTAAGGACAAGTTAATGCACCTGAACATATGGAGCCTTCTACCCAAACTATATTTGCTCCAACCTCTCATTCAAACCTTTGCCCCGACCTCCTTATTCTATCGGAAACATGGCTAAATAACAAAATCCACGATAATTCTATTACTATCCCTGGCTACAATATTACTAGACAAGATCCAATTGGAAGAGTTGGAGGCATAGCAATCTACACCTCTACCTCCATACTATCTACCTCAGTCCTATCTTTATCTGTACCAGCTGCATACAAAGCACTATCCTGTGTCTCTCCCTACTCTTGTTTATCCCCATCTATATGGCAGGGATTTACTGCAGCCCTGGTCTTTCATCCTCTATCACCTCCAACCTACTCATCGAAATCACTACACTCACCTCAGAAGGTGAGTTATTTATTTTAGGTGATTTTAATCTCAATTGGTTAGCCCCATCTCAAAGTAAGGCTTGTAACGCTATCTCCACCATCAATCTCTCTCAAATGATTATCGAACCTACTAGCCTAAACCCAAAATCAGGTGACCACTCGCTCATTGACTGAGCACTAACTACTCATAAACATAGGGTTATTGATACTGGTCTCCTCCTGGACTCAGTAAGTGACAATCACATGATTTACACGGTCCGTAAAATACATCATCCAAAAGTTCCCCATAAGGAATTGTTAACTCAAACTTATAAGTCACTTTACCACTCCCATTTACACCATGACCTTGTACACTCTTACCAGTCCCCTATCCAATCTGCTCACTCAATCAAGAGAGGCTTTGGATTACTTCCAGAGGCTGTTCATTGACATTTGGAACAAACATGCTCCCTTTAGACGTACCAGAGATAGAGGAATTCACCTCCCCTGGATCACACCTGAACTAATTACTTGTGTGCATGCCTGGGACTGAGCATGGAAGGCCCACAAGGCCTCTAAGTCCCAAGCTGACCGAGGTGCTTATTGTGTCCTTCAAAACTCGTGCTCCAAAGCCACTCACCTAGCCAAATTCGAATATTTCTGTGCCACCTTTAAAACCAACATAAACACACTAAGTTTTGGAAGGTTGTACATTCCTTCTTCTTGCTGCCATCAAAATCACAACCCCCCCCCTTCTTAATATAAACAATGTCCTAATTACTGACCATCTTGCTGTAGCAACAAAATTTAATGATTACTTTGCCTCATGCACCTCGGCCTTCCTTGCCTCACTCCCATCCAGCACCTCATGCCTGACAGACCCAAGCAGACTCTCTATACATGTCAATGGCTAGCACCTCTTCTCATTCGCCCTGGTCACACAAATGGACACACTAAATGCACTACTCACTCTCAATCCATCTAAGGGATCCTCACCTGATGGGCTCGATCCTAAACTCTTATTCCTCTCTGCTCATGCTTTCTGCTCTCCTCTATCTGCTCTACTCAGCCTCTCTTTTTTGACCTTTACTGTCCCCTGCTCCTGGAAGCATGCTGTTGTCTTCTCATTGCTTAAAGGAGGTGACCCCTTCCTCTCCGGGGAACTATAGGCCCATATCGCTCCTATCTACACTTGCCAAATTGCAGGAACATCTAGTTCTCACTCAGCTTTCTTCCTTTCTCTCTGATTATGACTTCTTCATCCCCTACCAATCTGGTTTTAGGAAGGACCACTCCACCATCATTTCCCTAATTAGGTTCACTGACTCCATTCTCACCACAATGGATAATGGCCTAATAACATCAGCCATTTTTGTTGACTTTGCAAAAACATTCGACACAGTCTCCCACCCTCTCCTCTTAGACAACCTGTGCATGGCTGGCTTATCTAACTCAGCCACTAGTTGGTTCAGCTCCTATCTAACAGGCAGGATGCAGTCAGTCAAAACTGCTGACTTCACATCCCCCACCTTCCTATTACTACCGGTGTGCCTCAGGGCTCAGTACTTGGCATTCGTGCTCTTCTCCATCTTCCTGAATAATCCCCTGTCAGTATGCACCACCACATCAATCCATATGTATGCTGATGATATAGTCCTTTTTTATTCCAGCTCCTCCCCTGCTGATGTCACTTCTAATCTCCAGCACGACTTAGAGAAAATTCAACTCTGGTTAAGCTCCCATCAGCTCTTCCTCAATGCCAAGAAAACAGTCTCCATGACCTTTGGCACTAGGCAGAGACTCTCTTGGCTATCAAATTTGCCCTCCTTCCACATCCTTGACAGTACAATTCTCGAGGACACTTCCTCATTTAGATATCTTGGGGTATGGTTAGACCAGCATCTCAACTTTTCTGGGCATATTGACTCCATCCTGAAAAAGTTATAACCTAAACTAGGTGCACTATACAGGAACCTAAGTTGCCTACCATTACCAGCTGGGGGGAGCTCATTCAGAAAATGATCCTACCTATTTTTGACTACTGTGACATAGTCTATAGTGCTGCACCACTCTTCTCCTTAACCAGATTGGATACCCTCTTTAATGACTTCTGTCATTTCACCCTAGACTCTCCTCCTGTTACCAACCATTGTTCTCGCTATCAATTTCTTGCTCTACCATCACTGGAAAACAGATGCCTATTACACTGTATAAAGTTCATCTCCAAATTCTGATTTGGTTTCCTTACCTATCAGCTTCCCTGGCCTCTCACCCTCCATCCCAACTCTTTCTCAGATCAAACGATTCCCACACCTTGGTCATTCCTAGATGATCCACTGCAGCAGGCCAAACTGCCTTCTCACACAGGTTCCCAAAGCTATGGAATGCCCTGCCTAGTCAAATCAGATACGCCTCCTCCCCCATCTCCATCTCAGTCTCCCTTCTTAACTTCCTCTCTCCTACCTGCAATTGCTCCTAACAACCCTTCCTTCCCCCTTCTTATTGCGGTTTTATTCTATTTAGGTCTAATGTCATACTGCACATATGCACTTAATAAACCAACTTTTGTACAACAATTTTTTTTGTATGTTGTTATAATTCATGTATTTTACCCCCCATGCTGGGTAAATTGACTGCATGCACTTATTCCTGTATTTTTGTATTTAATCTCTCATAGTTTTGGTTTTATATCTTTGTCTGTCCCATGGATATCCATGCTGTGTAGGTTTTTGATTCATATCTTGACTGTTAAAAAAATGACAAATGTATGTTGTTGGATTCGTACTCCTCTGTATTCCCTCCCCCCAGGATGCTCCATGAGATGAGCAATTGTAATTGTTCAGTGGAACTTTCCTGGCAAAGCTTTTCAATAAATAAATAAATGCTAATGTTCTAAGAACCTCCATAAAAGCAGACTGTGTGTGTGTGTGTGTGTGTGTGTGTGTGACAGCTGAGAAGCACTTATGTGTCATATAGGACTGATGACCCCAAGACACACCCCCAACACCTGTTGGTGTGTGCAGGGTGGGGTGTTAGGGTTGGAAACCCTAACGACACATTTCACTACTTTTGTCACTTTAACCCTAACTAGAGCATTAATGAAGTTTTTTTGCAATTTATTTCCTTACTTTCTAAGACAGTATAATCATATCCTTATTTGCATGTGGCAGCGCATGGCCCTCCAGCCCTGCACTTCCATTTGTAGGACAACAGTGACCAAATTGTCAGCATAGCCATCTTATCACCCCATCTCATGTACCTGGTACAGAAAATTTTAAAATCAGGGGTAAAACAAAATTCTGTGCAAGTGCAATGCCATTCCTCTCAAAAGTTGCAAAAATACATTTGGCCACATTTTGGTGGGGTAATAAGAAGGCTATGTTGCAAATCTGGTGTCAAAATGTTTAAAATTTCCAAAGTTATGAGTGTGTGTAGTGGAACTGCAATGAATGAGTCATAACTTTGCCATTTTTACATATTTTGACCCCAAATTTTCAATGTAGCCTTCTTATGACCCCTCCTCATTGAAGCCATGTGTACGGTCTAGCGAATAAAACACTACTGAAAAGGATAAATGTGGTATATAATGCTTTGGACAGGTTTATCTTGAGGTGTGACATCCATATTCGTCATTGTGATATATACAGTGCACTAGGATGGATGACCCTTAAAAATAAAACAAAAAATAATATGGGTTAGCCAAATATACAGAACTCTACATTTCAACCAACCACAGTATTTGGTAGAAAAGATGGAAAAGACTGAACACAAACGCAAGTATAACTTAAGAAATATTCAAATGAGAACTCTTAAAACTCCAAAATCCAAGAATAAATAGGGAGACATGACATTCCTAGTAATCTCCACTTCCTTATGAAATACAATAGATAATTCCATTAAGGGTTTAAATGTTAATCCAAAACTCTTTATGAGAACACTGAAATACAAGTTGAAAACTCGTATGTGTATTGGATAAAGAGAGTACAAATGGGCAACACTCTAAATACACCTGGTCTAGTTATCTAACTGGTTATCTAACTAGTTATTTAATGTGTAATTTTGCCATCTATTGGATTGTCAGCTTTTGCATTTGCAATGTTATATGTTTGCACCTATTGTGGAACCAAATGGATATGTATAAAATTTTATAAACAGGGCCATCTTGAAAATAGGCCTTTCCAGGACCTAATGATGTTTGTAAGATCTTACTGTGTATAAAATAAAGAATCTTACTGCTACTACTACTCATGAACAAGGGTAGGAAAAACTATGAAATCCTGGTGAAAAGGTGAATTCACCAAGCTACTGTGAAATCACCTTTCAAGTGGGAGTTGCATAATGACAGTCATATTGTTCATGAGATGGGTCTCCAAAGGGCCATATTAAAAATTTGGGTTCAAAATGGTAAGAAATGGCTACGTTATGCATAACAGTTGAAATCTCCATTGAAATACATTGAACCTCATTTACCTTAGTTTCTCATACTGCAATCATCGGTTCCAGCAGCAAGGCATGTCTTCCACTGGAGAGTGGATCTTGAACCTGGGACCTGTTCAGATGAGTAAGGCTGTGTGGGGTGTACTGGGGTGTGTGGGGTGGAGGGTGCTGAGTGGAAGGTGGGGTTGGGTGGGGGCTGATCAGTGAGGGACTGTTTTCTTTTTCACAGGTTTGGCGGGAAAAAAACATTGAAGGACCATTTCCTTTATTTCAGGTTTTGGCCACATTGGGAGGGTGAGGGATGCCACTAGACACCAGGGAATCTATGTTGGCATAATGGGGAGAGCAATCAGGGGTGAGGGTGCCACTAGACAGCAGAGAATATATGGGGATGATGATCAGCATGTGGGGGGGTGCCACTAGACACCAGGGAAATTATTTATTAAGGGGAGGTCAATTGAGGGGTGGGGAGTGCCATTAGACACCAGGGAATATAAAAGGATAATGATTGTCAGGTGGGGTAGGGGTGCCACTAGACAACAGGGAATATATGGGGATGACAATCTATATCTTTTTAATTGGGGATGGGAATGGGGACCAGCAGGTGGGGAATACTACTAGACACCAGGAAAATACATTTAATGCAGAGCCATCAATTGGCAGGTGGGGGTGCCACTAGACACCAGGGAAATACATTAATATGGGGACAGCCATCAGAAGTGTGGGGGTGCCACTAGACACCAGGGCAAAATGCCACATTGCCAAGTACTGCAATGGAGTATGTGTGGGGGGTGCCACCAGGGAAATGGTGGTGCCAGCAATTTTATGTACAACACTTGTTCGGACTTTTTTTTTTTTGATTGAAGTTTACCTTCAGGGAGAACTTTTTTTTTATCATTCTGTTTTTTTATCAATCTTTTTTTTTTTTCCGCCATATTTCGATGCTATCACAAAAAGTGTTAAAATTCAAAAACTGTCCAATATTTTTTAACCAAACCATCCAAAGGCATGACCATGATATAGACCCCATCATCCACCAAAAATTCATGGCAAAAGTCCATACTGTCTAGGCTGTAGGTTATAGCAAAATCCCCATATTAAGTATATAGGGGGATATTTGTTTTCATCTTTTTGACCCTCCACATCTCGAAAGCCGTACAAGATGTCATCATTAAACTTTCCACATCTCAAGATTCTGTCTGTCTAACCACACATGCTAAATTCTGTGCAAATTCTTTAAACAACTACAAAGTTATTAAGGTGCAAAAATTGAGTTTAACATTAAACAGCCTGCTCAGCCCTAACTATAGTGGAGCTACCGCACCAATATAACATCTATGCTGCATAAACACACATATTTATCCACAAGACAACAGCAGACACACAGTATGATCAGACATATAAATTAAACCATGTTAATGTATAAAGGTCCACTAAAAATATATAACAAATGTATGAGATAATGGCGGGATATTCAAAGGGGCTGCGCGTAGGCGCTAACAGTGTTGCACCATGCGCAACCCACTAATGTGCCCACAGGGTGATATTCAAAGGAATTTTGCACGGCGCAAATCCCGATGCTCCAGGGTGCACCAGTAATGTATGCTGTGCAAGTGCGGGGGGGCGTGCCCATGCATATTCGGCACATCCTGATATTCTGCCTGGGATGTGGGGCACATATGCAGGCACACACCCACCTTGTACCACACGGGGGGGGCGCAAAGATCCACCGACAAAAAACAGGAGCAAGGCCTGGCCACCCACAGGTGAGCTGCCGTAGTGCAGGGCGCAACACGGCAGCCGCCTGCTGTGAGTGGCCGCTCGACCTCCCGAGACACAGGCTGGGTATCGGCCCCCCCACGCCCCATCATGGGCATTGGAAATGTAAAATATCCCTGGTGGTCCAGTGGACCCTACCCCCTCACCCGATCGTGGGCGTAATGAAATAAAATCATGCCCTGGTGGTCCAGTGGACTGCTCCCAAGCCAGATCATGGGCTATGTAGAAATATAGGTATCCCTGGTGGTCCAGTGGACCACTCCCAGCCTGATCACAGGCTTATGGAAAATAAATGTCTCTCTGGTGGTCCAGGGGACCGAATCCAGCCCGATCGCGGGCTTCGTAAAGTAAATGGTATTCCTGGTGGTCCAGTGGACCTGCCGCCAAGCCCGATCGTGGGCATTGTAGAAGAAAAAACCCTGGTGGTCCAGCGGTACGCCCCTCCCCTCCCCACCTGCCTACTCAGACCTGCCACCCTGCTTCCCCCCAGTCAGTGGTGGGCGGCAACTCCCCACCCACAAGCCGCTCGGCTGCCCACCAACTGACAGTGTACAGTACAGCTGTATGCCTATTGGTCCACAGAGTGGGCCAATGGACGTGCAGATCATACTGTACTAGACAGTCCCAATATGTGAATGAAATCCATTCACATATCGGGACTGTCTAGTACAGTACGGTCTGCCCAATGGGCATACAGCCGTACTGTACGCTGTCAGTCGGCGAGCGGGCCGGGTGGCTTGCGGGTGGGGAGCTGCCACCACCGCTGACCAGGGGGGACCGAGGTGGTGGGTCTGAGTGGGTAGGTGGGGAAGGGGCTACCACTGGACCACCAGGGTTTATTCTTCTACAATGCCTGTGACCTGGCTTGGCGGCGGGTCCACTGGACCACCATGGATACCCTTTACAAAGCCCGCCATCGGGATGGATTCGGTCCACTGGACCACCAGGGAGATATTTATTTTCCATAAGCCCGCGATCGGCCTGGGTGTGATCCACTGGATCACCAGGGATAACTATATTTTTACATAGCCCGCAATCGGGCTGGGGAGGCAGGTACACTAGACCACCCGGGAGTTTTTCATTTACACAGCCCACGATCAGGCATTGGGGCACTTTGCTGCCGAGGTGCAGGGGGCATCGGTCCCCAACAGCTGCAGCCTGGCAGGGTGCCAGGCGCAAGTCACCAGGGATCGGCATACATGCATGCTAATGGGGCCATGATGACATGTTAATGGCCCAATTTGTGCCTTGCATGCATAATGGCTCCATTAGCATACTCACCGCTGAATATCATGGTTCCTGCACCTAGAGCAACTGCACTTGCACTGGTACATCCCCCTGCTCCTTACTTGCCACTTGTGCTGACGCAGTGCCACTGTGCCATTTGTAATGTGGGCAGCCACTGTGCCATATTCAATGGTGCTGAGCCATGGTGCAGCACCATTGAATATCGCCAAGTCCATGGCCTGGCACATCCCAGTTGTGCTGCGCCCAGGCTTGCACCCCAGCCTGGCACAGTCTGAATATCCCGGCCAATATATATAAAAATAATATGTATGGGAAATGCACATGTACCAGAGGCAAGTGCATGGTAGTTGTCAGTTTAAATTCTGTAATGGATCATGAAACTAAGGTCTAAATTCAGTCCATTATCTTTTGTTGTATTGAGAAGAAAAATCAGCTTGCCCTCATAAACCCACCTTTCTTGTATACACACACACACACACACACACACACACACAGAGTCTGCTTTTAGGGAGGCTCCTAGAACATTAGTATTTAACAATTTACAGATCTCCTGCTGTCACATTCCATCCATGGAGAGGATCATATTTTTCTAATCTGATTTATACCTAATTACGATTTCAAAGACTGTTTCTTTGTTTTGTCTCTGCACATATCCAATTATTTATTTCCTTATCAAAGGCCAAATCATCGCTGCATGTTTGTAGACCTGGCAAAGGCATTTGATTCTGTCTCCCACCACCTTCTGCTCCACAAACTTCTTTCACCTGGGTTGGCACCATCTGCAGCCAATTGGTTCAGCTCCTACTTTCATAACAGACAGCAATCAGTCCCAGTTGGAAATGACCTATCCCCCCACCATCCAAGCTTGAGTCCCTCAAGGATCCATACTTGGTCCCATTCTTTTTTCAATCTTTATTAAAAACCTTCCCTCCATCTGCTCTACCTCCCAAATTCATAAGTGCATGGACGATACCATAATCTACACCTCAGGCTCCTCCACCGCTGATGTAGTTACCTCCCTACAGCACAAGTTTGATAAAGTTCAACACTGGCTTCAGGCCAACCAGCTAAAATTAAACACTAAGAAAGCCATCGCAATGATCTTTGGATCCAGGCAGAGGTTGTCTAGTCTCCAGTCCACCCCAGCTTTCGTCACTCTGGATGGCTCCCACCTAGATGTTGTCCCCACTTTCAAGTACCTATGGTTCTGGCCGGACAGCAATCTTGATTTCACTTCCCATATAGATGCCATCTGCACAAAACTTCACCAAAAACTTGGCATCCTCTACCACCACAGACACTGCCTCCTTCTACCTACCCATCATGATCTAGTCTTGAAAACTATTTTACTTGTTATTGATCATGCTGATGTTGTCTATGGCTCAGCCCCTGTGTCTTCTCACTCTCTAGACTTGACACTCTCCTTAATTAATTCTGTCACTTCACTATGGCCCCCCCACTCACTACAGTTTCCTCTACTCCTCTCTCTCCATCAAGCCACTATCCCACAGGCATGAGGTGCATTGCCTCGCCCTCATTGCCAAATACTGGTTTGGGGCACTCTCTTCCTACCTCTCCTCCTGCCTATTACCTGCAAACCCTTTTATCTATTCCCTTCATTCCAGGGACTCTTGCTGTTTGTCCCGCCCTGCCCTCACACTGGGGCAGGTCAGTCAGCTCTTTCCTGTTGCCTCCCTTCTCTCTGGAATCAACTTCCCTGAGACATCCAGCATTCCCCTTGGCTCACTCCCTTCAAATCCCTTCTATGTCTCCTCCCTGGCACAAATTGCTAATGCCACTCCTTCTCCTCTGTCCCCCTTCTACTCCTCTCCCCTTAGCCTCCTGCCTTCAAAACTAAATCTGGCTCAATTCCTGAGTGATAATGACCCCATTGTATGGTCTCCTATTCACTTACTGACTCTTATTTTATAACCTCATATTGCCCTGCTACCCTTCCATTTTATTGTTGTTCTCATATTTTTGTTGTACTGATCTGATATTGCATTTCCTTTGTTGTTGTAGTTTCATCCTGATTGTACCCTCGGGTTGCACCTGGAAACAAGCCTTGGCTCAGTGTGCTTTTCCCGGATGCCAACTTTTAAATGAAATAAAATAAAAAACAACACTGTTACATCCATGTGTAAAAGTTTTTTTTTTTATCAGTTCTACCCAGTGTACAGTATATAAGGTTGTTTCTCTGTGTAGTCTACTTCTCACCCAGTGAAGGGTTCTGTGTAGCCTGAAGCTTATATTCTGTGACTCTCTTGTTGCTCCAATAAAAGGTATCAAATCACCTTCTTTGTTCGTCTTTTTGTACAAGGACCAATACAGCGGCAAACAATTCTCTCTAATGTCAGAGGGAATTTGGGGAAACTACTGCTGCTTCTTAACACAATACTGCTCTCATCATCTTTTACTGACACTGTCAGGCTGTTCTGTAATACCACCTCTGTATGTCAAGTGAACTGCATTGCACTGCTCGTTTTTGCTGGTTCAGGCACCTGTTTAAAGCAGACAGTAGGTAAACTAGGGGCTCTGACAGCTCTGGCAAATGCTAGGTCTGGTGTACACAGGAACAGAGCAAAGCAAATGCCATGGCAAGACACTTTCCTGAGATGGGTTATGGGTCCCCAGCCAACCTCAGGTTTACAGGAACTGAGTGAGTGATTACTGATCCTAGCGGTAAGGATCTACAGAAAAAATTATCCCATAGAGAGTGTTATTGGATCGAAATGCTACTGATCATTGCACCCAGGGGATTTAATAATGACCTGCCTCTACAAATGCTTCTTTAAAATGAGAACTTTTGGACTGTTTGTTGGAGATCTTGGCTTACATGTATAGTTTTTAACATCCCCCCACCTCCCCAACCCCCCTATTTTGCCACTCCCATTCCCCTATGTTTTTTCCTTAAGCCTGTCTGTGTATGTAATTAGGATTGCTATGTTTAATCTGGTATTTTATTTTGTTTTTTAAATGCACTTTCATTCACTTTTTTTGCCCTACAGACATGGAGCTGAGCATTGAGCTATGCTCGACCCACCCACCACATGAATATGTAACACACTGCCTATAAATTAGGTCTGTTGGTATCCAGTGAAGACAGCGAATAGGGGAGACCTTCCAAATGGCGACTCATATTCAGTGCTTTTCCCATGGGCTACCCTGCAAGGGTAGTGACCCTATGTGAAAGTGGATGTAGGGAAGGGTGACTAGGAGGGGGAGATAGTGAGGGGAAGTGGAAAGACAGGGAAGGGGTTTTAGGGGACTTGTGTGCTTGCTGCCACCAAGCTAGCCATGTAGTGTGGTGGTGTGGTTGGCTAGCTCTGGCACAGCAGGTACTGGGTTTGGGGCTGGGGCTGTGAGTGTGGAAATTTTGCTGCTGCCTGCAGCCACTGGACTTAATTTTTTGCCAGATCTGGATTTGCCCCTCTCCAGACATGGCCCCCGGAGTTGAGAATCTAATTTCAGGAGGTGCAGGGGGCACAGCCCCCCCCCCCACACACACACACACAAAAACACTTTTTAGTTTTCCAGATGTCAGGTCTCCTGGAAGTGTATGTCACTGATTTGCTTTTCAGTGATATACACTTTCCATAATAGTGAGCGCTGTTTTGCAATTGCTGTTATGACATGGAACCAGTCTGTGTGGGTGAGCCAATCAGCTCTGAGGAAGACAATTGTCAAAACATCACCTGATTGGTGCATGCATGTTATGTGCATGCACACTGTCTGTCTGGCCATTGATCTATGCCACCAGTAAGGTAGCATCTAAAATGTGCTGGCGTGGTTTGTTGTTTTGCTAAATGCCCAGTTCTGCCACTGCTATATATGTACTCTGCACCTTTGCTATGGATGTAAATGAGCACTTTAGCACCTGCACCTTTTTGAATAAAGCTTTTGTTCAGCTGTAAGGTAAACTGTCTTGGTTTTACAGTTATCCACTCTAGGGTCAGTACTACAGGTAGGAAACATAGTTTCTACCTTTTGTTAATAGCATCATTCTGTTCCTTTGAGCACCAGACTTGACACTGACAGAGCCCCTAGTTTACCTTTTGCATGTATTGGTAGTGTGGTTACTCAAAGAACTACAGTTTAGGGTGCTCCAAGTCTGTTTGACCTACCATTTGTTGTCAGAGGCTAGTCCCAGCTTATGGGCTAGATAATGATAATGGAAGAGGAGGATACCTACACTGGGGTTAATACTGTATTCCTCACATGTACAGGGGAGGAAGGAGCTAATATAGTTTCTGACCAGGCAGCCTGCGAAGAAGTCTTAACACCAGCAGCCAGTATGAGATCTGATATACCTAAATCAGATGACGCAGCATTAGAAAATTTAAAGAAAAAAGCCATAGGATTCCACCTACATGCTCAATCTCTATCCAGATATTGGAGAAACACATTCCCAGGGGACTGAAAATACGAAAACACCAATTTATGGCTTAAATGATAAAATTCTTATGCAGGAGCAAGAACAGATTCTAACCAAAGTTTCAAATGATCTCATCCTGTCTCTGATAAAAAAAAAAAAACAAGCTAGGAGAGACCATGCAACAGTATTTGCTGAAATTCAGAAAATGGAAGGTGAAATTAAGGGTAGTGTTTCTAAACCCAATGTGGAGCAATTATTAGCCAAGGTATCCTATATTTTTCCAAATTCCAGGAAGAATTAAAATAATACAAGTTATAAGCATGATAGAGGTGATAAAAATTGCAGACAGAGCAAGGTCTACAATTGGCAGTCCAGTACTAGAACAGAACCATTTCGCTACAGAGAAGAGCAAAGATTTAGAGCACCTAATTTTGACTTGTCACCTAAAAGTCAGACTGGAAACACCAATAATCAACAGAAAGTCTTTTTTATGTCAGGAGGGGACACACGCCCCTCAGCTCCCACAACAACAACAGGAAAAAGAAGAAAGAGGGCAAGGAGGGGAAGGAGAGGAGGTCAAGGAAGAGGGTGAGGGTGAAGATACTGGCAGCCATCAGGGCCTCCAAGTCAGTCCAACTAGCAAGAAGTGATCATTATTCTAACTGATAAAGTTATCACACCAGCCCAAACTGCAGTTTTACAAAAAAAAGGACTATAATTTGTATCAGAATCGAACCTCAACACCTACCATCTATATGTAGATATATTCAAGTTTCACGGGCAATTACATCTTACAGTTTGTTTTTTTGCCAAACCTCAGTAAGTTTCATTGCAATGAAACACCAGTGTGACACATGTTGATATAATTAGTGGGCTGATGCAAATAACCAGACATGTAGGAGTGGGACATACATATAGTGAGACTGCATGCCTGAAAAAGAAACACAGTTTCTGTCCCCCTACTATGCAACATCGTGCTGCGAATGTTTTCTATATTAGTGGACCAAGATATTAATAAGCTACTCAAAAGTAATTCTGAAAATATCACCACTCAGAACCTTTCATTTAAAGAATGGGAAGTATTAAAACAGCTACAGGACAACCCCTCCCTCATTGTAAAACCAGCAAACAAGGGAGGGGCAATTGTGATTTGGGGAAAGGAGAAGTATGAGGGTGAGATGGAAAGGCAGCTCCTTAATTCTACTATAAATGACAAGCACATGATCCTACATAACAGGTTCAGTCTAGGGCAACATATTTCACTGCTTGGGGTAAAGTTGAAGGGGAACTCAAACAACAAGAGATTACATTTTTGAAGGTGAATTGTCCAGTGAAACCCTGCATATATTACCTAAATTGCAAATGGACCCTGTTGATGCTCTGGAATGCCTAAAAGTAGCCAGCTTTGGCTCAACTATGGAGCTATTTTTCCAGTCTGTTGATTGTTTTATAAGATTACAAGTGCGTCAGTTGCCATCATATTTATTGGATACCAGTGTCACTTCCTTGCAATTAATAACATCCAGGTATCAGAATTAACAATACTCACATCATTGGATATAGAAAGCCTGTATTCCAGTATATCTCATCAGGGAGATTTGGCAGCTGTTACTCAATGGCGGCCCCCCAGCTGAAATGAGTGCCTCTGCCTCTAGCATGCCCACCAACAGATCCACAGGATTTATTGCCGAACTCCCATATCTTATTCTTTGACGCTCTGAACAACTGCATCCTGATTCTAGCACATGCTACTGCACTTGGGGATAATTATCGTCTTTCACCCCAAAAAATATTCGGTCCCTCATCCAGCCAACACCTCCCTTTGTCCCAATCTCCAGGACCCTCCCAGTTATGCCCATGCTACTATATTCCTCCTCTTGCACTTAGTACAATGACAGCTTTTCTCCTCCATATGTCGCTGCGTTTTGGGGCAAAAATTGCTTCGTTACCTTTCGTACGGTCCTCCACTCTCCCAATTCCTCACTCTGCTCTAACAATTGGGTCCTCTTCGCTTGCGTCCCTATTCCCCACCTCTCGCTACATTATGCACTTGATATCTTCTATCTGGTATGCCTACCCTCTCCCTAACATTTCCCACTACAAAATGCACAGTTTTTGGGCTTGGATCCAGCACAAGTTCATTATCCACGACACCTTGTAGATCTATGTTCAATGTATATTACCTGTAAATGTGCTTTTTTACTATAATAGCAGCTATTTTTACTGTTTGTACTATTGTAATTTGCTTTTCTGTATTATTACTGTAGGACCGCAGGTCCACCTTGTAAATAAGCTTGCTCAATGGTGCACACCTGGATAAAGATATTGATTGATTGATTGATTATTTAGATCACACTGGTTTAACTGTCGACATGGTAGATATGGTATTAACCACAAATTACTTTATGTATAAAGAGAACTGTTAACATCCAATGTAAAGGGACAGCCACAGGGATATCATTTGTGCCATGTTTTGCAAACTTCTACACAGGGCTGTGGGAGGAACATTTGTATATATTCTAACAACAACTTCAAACAACACTCCCTATTATTTAAATGGTATATAGATTTATTTATTTAGTTTTTGTTGACCGGGTAAGTGCACTAGACAAATCCTGCCTATTTTCAGGCATGACCCGGGGGAGGGGGATACAGATGAATGCCAACTGACCTTGAACCAGATTAAGCTGTTGATGGTATTTTGAGTGAATGAGGGAAATTTGGCAAGGACACTGTGGAAATTCCCCTACTCTTTTCGAGAAGTGCCATGGGATCTTTAACATCCACCTGAACTACCACCAATCCAGGCAGATGGGACCTCGGTTTAACGTCTCATCCGAAAGACGGCACCTCAGAAGTGCAGCACTCCTCTCATGCTGCACTACAGTATCAGTACTGGGATATTAACCCAAGTGGCAAATGTGGGAACTGAACCCACAGCCCTCTGATCTCCCGGCCTCAGAGGTGAGTGTGCTACCTACTGAGCCACTGACACTGCCATGACTGTTTGTTATTGTGAAATGGTATGCTGGAAGAACTTGGTGCATTCACTGTGCACATCAAAAGCTCAAATCCAAATTTGAAATTCTTGTGTACTAAAAGTATGACTTCTGGGGACATTTTAGACCTTACTATCCACAAAAAGGAAACAAGGTTGGAAACTACAATTTTCTGCAAACCAGTGGAATGTAACAACTTTATTCATTACACCAGTAGCCACCAACATCCACTAAAAACAAAGTATACCTGTTGGCCAGATGCACAGAGCAAAACGAAACTGTAGTATGGAAGGTGAATTTAAAAAACAATCTGGTATTTGGACTGCAGCTATCCATCTGAGAGCATACTGAATGGATTATAGAGAACTGAAAAAATGGATATATCATACTTACTGACACCAAAGAATAAAACCACCAATAATCAACTGATTACGGTCTATAGGTTTCATAGGTTTATTACAAGACGCTGGAGTAAATTTGCCCATTTAGTTTGTTGGTTTTGTAGCACAGGTCTAGCTTTTTTTTAAACACATCCACATTGCTGCTACCTACTATATTTTCTAACAGATCATTCCACTTTGAGACTATTCTTTGTGTGAGCCCTTGTCCCCCTTTCTCTGTTTTGTACATTTCACCTTTCAGGTGAAAGTTATGCTGTCTGGTGCCATACTGAAACATGTTAAGCCCTAAGCAGTTCCATAAATTGGGTTCCTTAAAGGCTCTGGGCAGGATATTCAAATCTTTGCGTTGCGCGCAAACAGTTTGCACTGGGCTAGCTCCAGGTTGGTGCCGGATCACCATATTCAAAACTGGAAATAGTACCAGCACAACATGTTAGCACTGGTGCAAAGAGATAATGTATGCAAGGGGCAAAGTGGGGGCAGGGACCTGCATACAGGCGCAATGGTATATTCAAAGGTATAACACCGCACTAGCCCACTCTGCACCACGCTTACAAAAGATAGGTCTTAACCCAGGGCACACTACGGGGGGGGGGTGGCCAGTGCTGCAAAAACAAGATGG
Organism: Neoceratodus forsteri; assembly: GCA_016271365.2. NCBI lineage: Eukaryota > Metazoa > Chordata > Ceratodontiformes > Ceratodontidae > Neoceratodus > Neoceratodus forsteri. The sequence goes on from CM028131.1 coordinate 935,213,474, forward strand.
CATTCATCAGCAATGCTGTGTTCTACTTCCTGATGGAGGAGGTATTCCAGGAAGTGGAGAGGGACCAGTCCCTCCTTGGCCCACACCGCAGGCCAAGGAGAAGATACACTGCACACAGGTTGTACTGGCTCAGAGTCTCCTTTGAGATCCTGCCTGATGAACACATCACTGGCTGGTACAGAATGAACAGGGTCATGTTGAGACAGCTATTGAACTCCTGCATGAGCAGCTGCAGCCCAACACCAAACATAGCTGTGCCATGATAGTCGAGAAGAAGGTGATGGCAGCGATGTGTTTTCAAGCCACCGGGATGTTCCAAACACATGTTGGAGACACCATCAGTGTATCGCAGTCTGCCACCTACTGCAAAAGTCATTGTATTCTCCAGCATCGCAGGAGAGCACAGAGCAATCATGCAGCAGTTCTACTGGGTTGTGCACCCACCAGCTGTACTCAGTGTCATTCACTGCACCCACGTTGCTATCCATGCACTGCCTGGCAATGGCAGTGATGTATATGTTAGCCAGAAGGGTTTCCACTCCATCACTTGCCAGATGGAATGCAATGCAAAGGGGTGCATGAGCAATGTCTTTGCACAGTACTCCAGCAGTGCCCACAATGCCTCCATAAAGCATCAATCAAGGCTGTGCCAGGCCTTTGAGGATGGCAGGATACTCAGTGAGCACCTTGTCAGTGAGTATCTGTAGCCATACCAGTAAAACCACCAAAGGGGGGGACAGTTCCCAGCAACAGTAGACAAGGTGAAGGGGGGAGGTGTGGCCGGGGGGGCAAGGGGACAGCAACAGAAATGACACAAACAGACAATGGCTATAACACGGGAAACAGCAACTAGCATATTCTTGTATGTTCACAGGGGACAGTGCCTATCGCTTGAGACCCTGGCTCCTAACACCAGTCCTCCAGCCAACCACAGTGGTCAGGGAGGGATACAATGAGGCACACACCACAACTAGAAACATCATAGAGAGGGTTTTTGGCATGCTGAAGATGCGGTTCCACTGCCTTGACCATTCAGGTGGTGCCCTACAGTATTGCCCTCTTAAGGTATGCCGTATATTTCTAGCGTGTTGTATGCTGCACAACATGGCACTAAACCATGGTATAGGTACACCTGAACCTGAGGAACAGTCAGACAGTGGCTCAGAGTCAGAGATCTAGGGGATAGTAAAGCAACTTAAGAGGAGAGATCCTCAAATGGCCCAAAGGTCACTGGAGCAGCATCACAGGAATCCTAGCACAGATGGTAATGTGAGTGAACACAACACAGACAACCAACATGTCAGGAAAAGTGCCTTTAATATGAATGACATACACTGAACAGTACAGAACAGTGACAACAGTGCAGACCTATGTTGTAGCACACTACGTAACTGTGCACTAGTGATCAGTGCAAAAGAAGTCATTGTGACGTGCATGGCTGTTATGGATGAATGAATGAAGGGTGTGCAGTATTCGAGGTGTAGGTGTGAGGGTATGCCCAGTCAGAATGTGTAGTGTGGATGGTATACGTGTGTGTGTGTGTGTGTGTGTGTGTGTGTGTGTGTGTGTGTAGGCAAATGACCCAGGGTGCACAGCAGCTGACAGCATCACTGGCATCTACCACCTCGCACATGACGTGTCCCTGGGAGGTGGGCCATGGAGGTGGGGGTGCTGTTTGTCGATGACAGAATAGGCAAGGACTGCAGGGATGCCTGTCCTGCAGCATGTCCATGCCCCCAGCATGTTATAGACCCAACCAGGGAAGACAGGCATCCATGATGCTGTGCCCAGCCTGTGGAGGACTGAGATGTGGCAGTTGATGACCCTGAGCCCACATCCCATGTGCATGATGCATGCCAGGGGACACTCGTGGACCACCTGCACTGTGTGGTGTTGGTGCCCTGCTGGCCCTCTATGGCTGCAGGCTGCACTGCCACCATGTGCTCCCTAACAGCTACAGTGAGGTCACTGAAACACTGCTCCACAGTGTTCAGAATGCGCGTCATGTGCTCCTCTGCCCACTGCTCCACACGGAGCAAGGCTGAACTGTCTCCCATAAATGGGATAGTTCATGGCAAACCTCACACCTGAAGTCATGCAAGTCCTGCTGGGTGGTGGTCTGGGATGCCAGGGCAGCCCAGAACATAGGCCGGGAACCCTGGCCATTTGGGCCCTGAGGTGACATCCAGCCCTGGACTGCGGGTGGGGGTTGTGGCAGTTGATGCTGTTTTTGGTGTTGGTGTTGTTGTTGTTGCTGCTGATGCAGCATAGCAGGGGGCTGCATGAATTGCTGATCATTTGCTGCACCTTCTGTCCTACAGTGCACATCCAATGGCACCAGCTGGACAGATGCCTGGCCACCCACATGTCACTGCACCATGGGGCCAAGGCCCATAACATCCCGTGGCTGCCCTGCACCTGTGTATGTGGCCAATGCAGTTCCCTGGCAACTGCAGCCATCCCCAATGTCTCCCGCTGCCTGCTCATCACTTGATGGAAAGTCCACCACAACCAAGGTCACTGCCCAGATGGTATATGAGTGCAGGGTCACATGAGAGCTCTTTGACCTTAGCGTCCTCAATGTCTTAATCATCCACGTCTCCATCATTCACAATGGCACCCCCAGCCTGACAGTAAGCATGTCCCAGAGCCCTTTGCTATTGTGTGGCCAATGTATGTCCAATGGCCACAACAATGCCTGATGTTGACGGGACCACTTGTGTGAAATCATCATCTTCATCAGCATCTCCCTGCTCCTGTTGTGCCACCTACTGTTGCCCACTATGCACTGTGAAGCAAATGGAACAGTGTTAGAGGCCTGTCCTACACACAGGATCCAAAGCTACCACCACAGCATGCGACACCCAACAGTGAAGAACATGCATACAGCCCATGCAGTCTCCCTGGGCTGACCATGCGTATGATGCTGCAACCAATGTGGACCCCCCCCAACCAGGGCATGCATTAAACAGTGCAGCCGTACACCACTGAATGCTGTGCACTACCAACCTATGAACACACATGTTATGCATGCTACCAGACAGGCAGTAGTCATGCACCATTTACGGCAGGATGTGCCTAGCCATTCTGCATGCCATATGTCTGTATGACTGTCCACACACAGGCTGTCCACTGGACACTTGGCAGGTGCACATGGTGGCAGTCCATAGGAGAGAGTGTGGCCCCATACAGGGGGTGCACATGGCAGACACTGGTATGTAAAATATGGTTGTGCAGTCCCACCCAGGCACCATGACACACCACAACAAGCCCATGGATGTATATGTGTGTGTGTGTGTGTGTGTGTGTGTGTGTGTGTGTGTGTGTTACATACAATTGGGCAACAACAGTGGAAGGGTGAACAATACCCCTTGTAGGTGGCATGCAGACAATGTTGCAGTAGTGTTAGGTACGTACATATCCTGGGGGGTGAATATTGTGTCTCACATTCCCCGCCCTTAACTACCACCAATGCTAGGATGGGGTCCCTATCACACTGGTCGATGGGCTATGGTCCTTCCCCTGTCTGCTGGTGGTCCCTGAGCCATTGTGCCTCCTCCTTCTTTGCTCTTCTCAGAAGGTCATTCCACCTCTTCCTGACTGCTTCAATGCTCTGGCCATGGCCATCCACAGCGCTGACCTCAGTCTGTGCACAACACAGCACCACACACATGCCGTTACTGCGTGCACAGCATTGGAATCTCTGTATGCTTGCAGGTATCCAGCTGGGTGAGTGTGGGACTCCACACATGGGAGCAATGTAGGCGAACAGCACATTAGTCCCATGGGGCTGTGAGCCTGGCATGTTGTGCATGCGCACATTGCCGGAGACATGGGGCATGTGGCAGTATGTTGCAGCCTTCCACCATGGCACAGCACATGCGATGTGGCACACAAGACAAGGCAAGGCAAACTTTAATTAAGAGATGCCCAATCCCAGAGGCTCTGGGTGCCATACAAACAGGTAAAACACGAAAAGTAAATATAAACATATAAATAATTAAATCCTCATAAAAACAGTTCCCATCAATAATAAACTAAACATCAAATGACCACTATTATAATCATATTTATAGATTGAAGGCCTGGGAGAATAGGAGGGCCTTAAGGTGGGCTTTGAATACCTCCAAAGTGGGGGCCCCCTTAATCTCAAGGTGCAGCAAATTCCACAGGATGGGGGGCGATGACACTAAAGGCCCTGTCGCCAGCCAATTTCAACCTCATCCTGGGAATCGCCACAGGGCATCCACAGGAGGAAAGGAGGGGGTGAACAGAGAGAGATCAGGTGCAAGAAGGTCTAACAGATAACCAGGGCCCAGACCAGTTAGGGCCTTATAGGTGAGAAGACCCGCCTTAATGAGGATCCTTCACCTGACTGGCAGCCAGTGCAGCTCACGCAACACCAGTGTAATACAGCAAAATTCTGGCTGCCCAGTAGGTAACTGGGAAGCTGCATTCTGCACCAGCTGCAGTCTGTGGAGAGATCCTCCCATGACCCTGAGGTAGAGCGCATTACAGTAGTCAAGCCTTGATGTAACTAAGGCATGCATCAAAGTGGGGAGGTCCAGAGGTGGAATAAGGGGCTTTATCCTGGTGACATTTCTGAGATGGAAAAAACAGGAGCGGATGGTGGAAGATATCTGTGCCTGCATTGTCAGTCTCCTATCCAGAATGAAACCAAGATTTCGCACCCTAGAGGAGTTCTTCAATGGAACAGATCCCAGAACAAGTCCAATCTCTGATCCAGAGGCCATCCTATCATGTACTTTGTTCGACTCCACCACCAAACCTCCGTCTTATCGGGGTTCAGTCACAACCAGCTAGAGGCCATCCAGTCATTGATCTCAGCAACGCAGCTGTTTAGCACATCTACCACTTTGGATGTTCCAGGGGAAAAGGATAAGTATAGCTGGGTATCATCAGCATAGCAATGAAAACCCAAGCCATACTTCCTAATAATCCCTCCCAGGGGTAGCATGTACACTGCGAACAACATTGAGGCTAATACCGACCCCTGAGGTACTCTGCAAGATAGGGGGCTGGGGTGGAGGAGGAATTCCCCATCACCATAACATTAATCTGTAATCTGTTTGCAATGTCCACATTGTTGTAATGACTGTCTTGATGTTCCCCATAATTTGTATTTCTCTGGCATGGAACCTTTGTAAAAGAGCCTTGGCTCAAAGGTATTTGTAATCCTAGACGTAATAAATAAATAAATAAATAAATAAATAAATAAATAAAAACAACCTGTTGCCTCCTGTTGGTTAAAAAAGACTCAGACCAGCAGATGACAGTGCCAGTGAGTCCGCAGAGTTCCCTGAGGCGGTCAAGCAACACACAATGGTCCACGGTGTCGAATGCTGAAGAAAGATCAAGGAGAACAAGACTTGTCTTTTCTCCTCGATCTCTAGCCCTGAGGACATCATTCTGCACCTGAACAAGAGCGGTTTCTGTGCTATGCCTCACCCAAAAACCTGACTTGAAATGTTCATACAACTCATGGGTCACAAGGTTCTCCTCAAACTGAAACGCCACTACCTTCTCCACAATCTTCGCCAAAAAGGAAGGTTGGAGATAGGTCGGCAATTTGCCGTAACTTCCGGGTCCAAAGATGGTTTCTTTAGGAGTGGTTTCACCAATGCCTCCTTCAAGGCATCAGGAAAGACTCCTTTATTAAGGGAACACTGGACAATCAGAGCAAACACCGGGCCAATGGTGTCGATGTATCTCATCAAGAAATGCGTTGGCACTGGATCCAGTTCACAAAAAGTGTGCTTCAGATAGGTCGCCACCCCAATGACCTCACTTACCTCCACTGGTCTAAACTCCACCCAACCAGGTGGAGTGCATTCAGAACACTTCAGATGACCACTGTCAGCTGTAGCATTGCTGACTGGGGGAACTCCCTGCCGGATACTGGACACTCTGTCTGAGAAGAACCAAGCAAACTCTTTGCATTCAGCATTAGAAAAAACCTTCTTCAGCTGTAGACAGGCTGGATGAAGTAGTCTGTGCACAGTCTGAAAGAGTATAGCTGGTCGGTTCTTCCCAGCAGCAATCTCCCTGGACAGAAACACTGCCTTCTTATGGTTGATTGCCCCCTGGTATGCATTATAATGCACACACAGGGCCAGTTTGTCCTCCTCCGGGCTGGACCTCATCCAGCAGCGCTCCAACCTCCGACCCTTTCTCTTCATCTGCCCAAGGTCCCCATTAAACCATGGGGACCTCATGGAGAGGGATTTGGGTCATACACAGACAGGTGCGAGGGAGTCAATGGCGTCAGATAGCACTCTATTATAAGAGCCCACCACGGCACCAACACCTCCAACCCATACATTGCCCAAACCAGATAGATCAGCTGCTGCCAAAAAGCCAGTGCCTGCAGCAGACTACCCTCCCCATCCCCCACCTTCACTGTGTCTGTGCACCTCACACAGCTGCCCATGATGGACACAGACCACTGACATAGGCATTGTTGCCTGCCACACCATGCCACGGTGGTGCTTTCACCCTGTGATCAGCTGCACCTGCCCCACCATACTCTGCCTGACCACCAAGGCAACATCCCATGTACTGCAGTGGGGATACATGTGGTGCAGCATGGCTGAGGCCCCCTCCCGTTACCCCACACCCCATTGTGGCAGTGATATTGACAATATGCAGCATCCATGTCCCACCGTGTGGTGTAAGAGGGACACACACAATGACCACATGGCCTGCCCTGTGTGTACCTTGAACACTGTGTCAGTGTGGGCCTTGCTGCAGGCCTGCAGCATGTTGACCTACAGTACAGTATATATGAAGTCCCACTGACATCACAGCAACATGCCACAACATTCCCATGTGTGTATCCAGCTACCCATCTGTTCATTGTGTTGACAAAACAGCATCATGCTCTGTGAGTGTTACTGACCTGCTTCGACCTGTTGTAGCTCCTGGGACATCCTGCAATTTGTGTCTCACAACTTCTTCCTCCACAGCAGTGCAGTACCTGTCAGGTACACAGGTGGACTCTGTTTGCCCTTAAATAGCCCGGCTGGGCAATCCATCTAGTCATCCACACAAATGAGGCTGTAATGATATGGTAATGTGTTAGATTGCCCGGCGACTACACAAGTATCCTCATTAGCATGCATTTACATACAACCTTTGAATATAGCAAACTTTAGCGCTGGGCAAACGGGTAGCGCCAGGCAAATGGTTAGCGCCAGGCAAACATGACCGTCATTTATGCTGCACTATTGCCATAGCGCCATGCTACAGGCTTATTGTGCGGTGTATTTGCACATCCACATAAATGCCTCCTGTTATGGGGTCACGGTGGGGTTGTGCATGTGCAGTATTTGCGCTTCTGGGTAGCGTGGCACTAATGCGAGTGCGCAGCCTCAGACACGCTCAGCGCCGTGCAAAGTTGAACACACACAGCACTTGGCATGGAAGCAGAGCAGGGTGTGGCAGGTGTGCTAGGGAGATGCACTTTTCTTCCAGTTCCAGCTTTCCTGGGGATCTTGTCATCTAGTAGAAGGGTGAAGGCAGTTATCCAGAGGGACAAGAGATGAGGGATGTTGAGAATGCCAACCTTGTTGAGTTGGTCATGCAGCATGCCAGGCAGCTGTTTGGGTAGGTCAGGGAAGGAGACAGGCCCCGTAGACAGGTCTGGGCAACCATTGGCCATCACCTGACCAGGCAGACCAGGACTGACAGGGATGGGGAGAAGTGCCACCTCAGGTTTATCTACCTGAAGCAGAAGTAGCCTCACCAGCTGGAGTGCTTCATGCACATGGTCCAGGATGGGACTGTGCCTGTGCCAGGTAAGTTTATTGCAGTGACACAGGTATGCATGTCGCCTGTTGGTATGCATGTGTGTGTGTGTGTGTGTGTGTGTGTGTGTGTGTGTCTGTACATGTGTCTGTGTGGGTGTTTAGGTCTGTGTAGGTGCATGAGTATATGTCCCATTCCATCTGTACGTCACTGCTGTGTGTGTTCTGCCCTTGGTTTCCTGAAGTTGCCCACACTGTGCATCCCCATTGCCATGCAGCTGTGGTTGGTGTGCACGTTGTCTACACAGCAGGGAATGATTGCTTCCACCATCCCCATGTCCATGGTTGTGCATGTCATGCATGCCACAGTGTGTCCACACCGCTGCTTCGGGGGGGGGTGAACACACTGGCATGCTCTGTGCCATGTCACATTTGACAGGAAGCCATGGATTTGGGTACCACTGTGTACAGCGGGCATTGGTGGGGCTTACTGTGGCATTACCACAGGTACTTACAGTGATGTTCCTTCTTCACCCTGGATAATGCAGCGGCAGGAGTGGGGACAGTGGCAGGGCCCAGGAAGATGGCCAGCAAGGGAGCCATGGCAACAAGTAGAGGGTGCCAACCATGCCCCAATGCACTGAGGAGATCAGTGATGGGCAGCAGGGCATGTTGCATAAGTAGCATGATTTGTAACACACTTCACTGCATGTGCAGTGGGGTGGTTTGTCCATGTTTTGTAGTTGTGGCATTAGAGTGCACACAGCTGTGTACATGGTACACTGTGTTGAGCCACTTGGCTGGGGCTGGGCTACTGTATTGGCAAGGGGTACTATGGTTCTGGCTGGGCAGATGGCGTATTGCCATCCTGCAATGGGGGGGGATGTATGGGGCTGTAGTACTGTACCGGCTTGTGTTGCTGTGTGCATGATGCGTGCAACTGGGGTATTGCTGTCCTGGGGGGGGTATGGAGCTGTGGTCCTGTACTGGCTTGTGTTCCTGGATCCATGCCATAGCTAGTTTGTGTACTCCTGTCATGCTGGGGGGGGGAATGGATGGGGCTGGGCTACTGTATTGGCATGGGGTACTAGGGTTTTAATGGAGGGATGGATGGATGGCATATTGCCATCCTACTTTGGGGGAGCTGTAAGGGGCCGTGGTACTGCACCGGCCTGTGTTGTACTATGCCTGGCATGAGCAGTTGGGCTACTGCTGTCCTGCCAGGGGAAGCTCTGGGCTGTGTCCCCTTCATTACATGGGGTAGACTGTGCACTGCACATCCACACTGTGTACCACTGCCATGGTTGTGCTGTTGTTGTAGGGGGCCCACCTCATACCTGCACCTCTTTAGTACAGGCTGCATTCCATTGTACAGTGGTGTGGCTGTGGCCATTCCTGTGATGGATGCTTTGCTGTGTGATTTATTGCACTGTTTTACTGAGCAGCATGTCTCAACCAGTGTGTTGTTCCATGACCATTTTGTTCCTGGGCCACTATCCTAGTCACCTCAGGGGTTGCCTGTGTGGTTGCACTGTGTTACTGCATGCTCCACTGGGCTGTGTGGATTGCTCTGGTTCATGGTGTTGCCATTGGCCTTACATTCCTTTCCGTGTACTAAGGAGTGGAAGAGAGATAAGCGGGCATGGACTAAGGTTGAAAGGGGGACGTTTCAAGAGGGAAATGAGGAAGCACTACTTCTTTGAAAGGGTGGCGTCTAGTTTGAATGCGCTGCCAGAGGGTGTGGTAACATGTAGGAGAGTCAATAACTTTAAGGAGGAGTGAGATAAAGCAAGAGGAAGAGTTGGGGGGGCAGGGGCTGGGACAAGCGAGGGAGGAACTGAGGGGGAGGAGGGGAGGCTGGGGCAGCTGCAATCTAGGGTGCTAGGTGCACACTCGGGCACTTACCTAGACCGATTGGTGTGTTCTGCTGGCAGATTCATACATTTGTATGTAAAATCACAGTGACTCTGTTCATGAGTAGATGTCCTTAAATGCATATGTTAAAAATTTGGTGACAAATATCCATAAAATGACTGTGTTACGAGCATGCGTGATGCAGTTTCCACGCACCCTCATAACTCCGCAAATTTGTAGTATTTTCACTCCAGATTTTTAACATTGCCATTTTTTAAGACCTCCTTATGAAGAGTACAGCTGTCATTTTTCACATCCTGCCCAAAATATACGTTTATACATCTGGCACAGAATACCGCGGTTGCTGTGGGAAATCAATGTTCGGGACAGATCAAGAAAATCATAGTGACAGTGTTCATGAGCAGAGGTCACAAAATGCCTATGTTGAAAATTTGGTGAAATAATTCCACTAAATGACTGTGTCACATGAGTGCATTGCACAATTTCCATGTACGCTTAGAAGTTTGAGCATTTGTAATACTTTCACTACAGATTTTCAACATTGCCGTCTCTTCATACCTCCCTATGAATGGTATAGCTGTCATTCTTCACATCCTGCCCGATCTGTGTTTTCATACATCTGGCACACAATGGCACAGTCACTGTGGAAACTCAAATTTCAGGACACATTGACAAAATCAGAGTGCCACTGTTCATGAGAAGAGGTCCCAAATGCTTTCATTAGCTGGGGGCCACAAAATACCCATGCTGAAAATTTGTACTGCAAATACCAACACATGCCCGAGGCATTACGATTTCTAACCATAACGTCCCACCCTGTACAGACTGACAGGCATCAGGGGTGTGCCTTTGGATTGCCGACTGTAATGCTTATGCCATTCCAACCCCACCCCCACCCTGCAGCCACTGACAAGCATTGAGCTGTGCCTTGGACTCTTCGGCCCCACAGTTCACCCTATTCTATATTGCACCCATTTCACCATATGTCCTTATGGACTGGGTGACTGTAAAGCCAAGCACCCCAAGGCACACCTCAGTACTTGTCAGTGTCTGCAGGATGGGGTGAGGTGAAATGGTATGAATGTTATGGGCCACAACCCAAATGCATGCCCTAATGCCTATCTGTCTCTGCAGGGTGGAGGTGGGGTTGGTGTGAAGTTCAATACGTCACTGCCATTCCTACTCTGCATCTATCTAACTCCTGCATTTCCAATGCTAATACTAGCAAGCAAACATTCAGCATTGACAAATGCTTGTTTCATTTCCTGCTGAAATTTGTTTATTGATTCTGTATTGTCCACCACAGATCCTACCTTAGTGTCATCCACAAACTTAGCTAGTCAAACCACTCCAGCACAATTCATTTGATGTCACACGGACATTAAATAACTCCAGACCCAGCACCAAACCCTGTAGAGCCCCACTCGCCACACTCCCCCAATAAAACATGTGTCCCCTAATAATTACTTTTTACTTTCTATGTTCCAACCATGATGTAACCTAGCTTAGTATTCTTTTGTTGAAATCCATATATTTTAATTTATTGATTAGTTAATAGAGAGATACGCTATTGAGAGCCTTTTTTAACTACATATTGTAATCAGGCCAACCAGGTTGAAGCAATAATAAGAAAACATTGGAGATACTAAGGAGTGATCAATCATTTGTGAATGACACATTTTCAACACCACAAGTGACTTATAGGAAGGGGAAGAACCTTAGGAACTCTGTAGTACAAAGTTTTCATCGGCAAATACCAGAGAAAATTGTGGCTACCAAAAATACCACATGGGAATTTCAGATAAGACATATGCGAAAACTGCAGCAACAGTACTGACTTGCCTAACTTTGACATCTGAGGTCAAGCAAACTCTTGAAAATTAAATATTTTTTTGAAATTATAGTTCTTTTTTTATTTATATAAAGGTAATGCACCTGAGAGAACAGTACAGGGATTACACATTATGTCCAATGACATAAACTGTATAGCAGCTGCAGAGTGACAATATACAGCATTTTACCAAAATCCTGGATTTAGAAAAGCAATGAGAAATAACCCCCTACCTCCCTCACCCAAATCCCCAAGCCCCCATCCCCCCAACCCCAGGATGTGCCTTCTATAAGAGAAAAGAAAGAAAAAAGAAAAGAAATGAGAAGAGAAGGAAGAAAGGGAGCTGATTCTGATACATATGAGATATATAAAGGTTTATCGACTGCCAAGGTAGCTAGAGGTGTACCCAACAGGACATTACTTCAAATAAAGAGCATATAATTGCATATAATTTGCCCCATTTCCACTCAAATGAAACCAGACAATTCTGAGTACTTGCTATTAGCTTTTCAGTCTGAAAACAGAGAGAAAGTTCACTGATCCATTCTGCATATGAGATAACCAGTTGGTCTATCCAATGCCTAAGGACCAATCTTTTGACAACCATCGAGATTAAAGCCATGTGGAATCTACGCTCCATGACTTGTATATTGGAAAGCTTACCTAGAATACAAACTTCTATAGTGAATAAATCATTCAGGCCCAAAAGAGGGTCTAAATTAGATTGGATGAACTGCCATAAGGGAGCCACCTTCTCACAATACCAGAAAATGTGTACCAGTTTCCCTTCCACTGTGCCACACCTTGTGCATGGGGTTGAAGATAATTTGTTTAATTTAACCAGTTTAACTGGGGTATAATACATGTTGTTCAATATATGATATTGAGCGAGTCTATGTCTGTCTTGAGAGAGATACCGATATGTGTCTACCCAAATTTGTTCCCTATCTAGAAGGGTATCAGGCAGAAGAGAAGACCAGCATTTGGAACCAGTCAGGTAGTCCGGAAACTTAGTATCCAGTAGGAAAGAATAAAGCTTAGAGATGCTATGGGCCTTAGTTGCTTGATCCTGTATCTGGTTTAGGAAGGGTTTAATATGAGACGGTGTAGGATTGGGGCCGAAGTTGGAAGCCACTATGTGTCGTAACTGGAAAATTTTAAAAATTTGCTTCTGAGGAATATTGCACTTGGTCAGAACCTCCCCGGAAGATAAAAGAGAGTTATTCAGGAATAAATCGTCGACACAGCAATCTCTCAGCTGAGGAAGCCAGTCTAGAGAAAGCGGGCGACCCCCAATCCTAATATTTAAGTTTAGGGTAAGAGGTTGGGAAGTGTCTTTCCTGGGAGAGAGATTGAAGAAGAGCCAGCATTGATTCAACACCTAGATAGAAGTGCCAATGACACTCCCCTGTAAAAGTGGAGGCAAAGTGGATACGTTATAATAGAGGAGTCTGGATGGGGGAAGTCCAAACTCAGTTAGCATCTTTTTCTCAAGTTGTACTCAAATTGGTAGTATCTCATCCACCCTCTGGTCATACCACCTCCCAATTTTTGCCATGTGGCTTGCCCAGTAATAGAGCATAAAGTTGGGAAGACGGAGCTTTCCTTCGCCTTGGGTAAATTAAGTTTTAAGAAGGCTTTCCTGGGCTGTTTGCCCTGCCAAATAAACTTGGAAATGGACCTGTGGAAGTGATGAAAATAGGACATCGGTAAGAAAATGTTCATTAGGCTAAGTGGGTAGAAAACCCGAGGCAACACATTCATCTTAACAATATTAATACGGCCCAAAGCGATAAAGGGAAGGCAGACCATCTCTGAAGGTCTTGTTGAATTTTAATCAATAGATTGTCTAGGTTAAGCTTCCTGAAGAGTTCAGGGCCTTTAGTAAGGAAAATGCCTAAATATTTGCAAGAGGAGGGGGCCCATTTCATACCAAACTGAGAAAAGTTGACCCAAAGCGTGTTGACGTTCAGTGGGAATGTGATTGATTTAGCTAAATTCAACTTGTAATTTGCCACCTGGCCAAACTGGGCTATAATGTGGAATATATGTGTTAGTGACACTTCAGGGTTAGTCAGGTGTAAGAGAATATCATCAGCATAGGTCGAGAGAACTAGAGACTGCTGTTGAATGAGACATCCCGTGACCAGTGGAGAATTTTTAATTCTGAGAAAAAGAGGCTCCACATAGAGATTAAACAAGAAAGGTGACAGGGGGCAGCCCTGATGAGTGCCTGTAAATAGCAGAAATCGAGAAGAGAAAACCTCGTTACAATAGATTCTGGCAGTAGGGGATTGGTAGACCGATTTAATCCATTGACTAAAGACCTCTGGGAAGCCCATTCTCTTTAAGATAATCCAGAGAAATTCCCAATGGACTATCGAAGGCTTTCTCCTCATCTAATGATATCAGAGCCATAGGGATTTGAGAATCTTGGGCGGCAAGAAAAATATGTGAGAGAGTATGCAAGTGGTCTATAGAGGACCTGCTCTGCACAAAACCTACTTGTTCATGACTCAACAAGTTCAGCCAGATCCTTTTGAGTCTGAGGGATAGGATTTTCGTTAGGATTTTAATGTCGTAATTAAGAAGTGAGATTGGGCGGTAATTAGCAGGGTCGGTCAGGGATTTGTCTGGTTTCAGTATCAAAACAATGGTGGCTTCCAGCAAGGAAGGGTCCAGAGTGGTAGCGCTAAACATATATTCAAATAATTTTGTGAGGAGAGGGGCCAATTCCTTCCCAAAAGTTTTATAAAAGTTAGAGGGGAAGCCATCGAGTCCCGGAGCCTTGTCCGGAGCAAATTCCTTGATCACCTCCTCCACTTCCATTACCGTGATAGGAGTAGTCAAAGCTTCTCTCCTAGGTGAGTTTGGAGGGTAGGGAGGGGGAGGCCCTCCAGAAACTGGTCCACAAGGGATTGAGAGAGGTGGAAGGTACCCCTGCTGTAAAGTTCCTTATATAATGACTCAAAAATTTGTGAAATATCTCTAGGAGAAGTTTTAAGGAAACCATTGGAAGATAATGAGGGAATCCATCTTGATCCCTCAATTTCCCTCAACCGTAAAGCTAGCATTTTACCCGATTTCTCCCCTTGATCGAGATAGAGGGCCTTTGTTTTCAGGAGAGCATACTCTGCCTTGTCCCTTATCCAATCTGAGTACTCGTTTCTGAGTTTCATTAGGGTTTCTAGATCAGCTTGGGAAGAGGAGGAGGATAACTTATTCTCTGCCAACCTAATTTGGCTCGACAATAACATGATCTTGGCCTTCCTTTGTTTTTTTTTCTCCTAGATGCGAGTTTAATAAATTCACCCCTAATGAAGCATTTAAGGGAACACCAGAGCAGATCCTCCCTCTTGATTAAACCTGTATTGGTCTCAATAAATGAGGCGATGAGGGATCTCATATGGGAGACTGTGCCCCTATCTTTTAAAAGCTGGGTGTTTAGTTTCCAGGCAGTGTCTCTTTGCACCTGCGTGTTTGGGGAGACCAGAATCCAAGCCACCAAGTGGTCTGATAGCACTATGGGCTCAATACCAGACTGAAGTACTCCCAACAGAAGGTTATTGCTGACTAGTATTAGGTCAGTTCTGGACCAGGTCTTGTGTACTTGGGAATAATAAGAAAAGAGTTGTCCTGTGAGGTTAAGTAAATGCCAAGGGTCACACAGGCCCAGTAAGTCCATAAAATTCCTCAGGGCTAGTTGCGAGGAGGAGAGTGGTTTCAGGGGTCTATAAGATTTATCCAAATCTTGTGTGGGAGTTATATTCCAATCCCCCCTGATTATTAGCATTGAGGGTAAGAGTCCACTCAACTCTTCAGCCAGAGCCATGAGGAAGTCTGGGTCTCCCCCTACTGGGGCGTAGATCGTTGCTAGTGTTATCTTCACATTGCAGAGTGAACCTTTCACAATAATGAATCTACCTTCATGGTCCAATAACATCTCTTCTGCCAGAAAGGGAATATGCTTCTTAACCAGAATGGCCACCCCCCTACTAGAGGATGACCCCCCTGAGGCAAAAACCTGAGCTGAAACTTGACGGCGAAGCCCTTTGACTTCTGATGAGAGCAAATGGGTTTCTTGCATCAAGAGAATATCAACATTCAGTAAAGCACAGTTTTTGAAAACCTGGTACCTTTTAGTTAGGTCTCTGACACCTCTTACATTCCACATAGCAATTTTAAGTGCTGTAACAGTCATTATCTAATATACAGTGCAGCAATGGGCTATGAAAATATGAAAAAGCAGACCACCTTAGAAGGCACATCCTGCCCTCCCCCTCCCCCAAAAAACACACCATTGACCAAATTCCACCCCTCCATCCTCCCTCCCCTCGAGACCAGTAAGAAAAAACTGAAGCAGTATAAATTCCAGACATAGTGTTACAGACTTTACCAAATCTGGAACTAAGAAAGAAAGAACCCTCCCCTCCCTACCCCCTCCACATCCCTGAAACTATATACAACTGTTCACCCAACTACTTCTTGAGAAGAACTGAAAGTAATAGTAGTTAGGTCAGGGAACAAAGCCCCAAAAGCCACCGCTAGATGGGTGTACCAGGAAGTAAACATGAGCCGGTAATCGGAGGAAGTGTCGGGTAATAAATATAAAGTAATTCCCTCATAAGTACTGAGGACTTCCTGACTGAAAAAAACCCCATCTGGGCTGCTCTCCCCCCCTCTCTTTGGTGCGTCTAGCAGTCCCACCAGGGCTGACCCTCCCACGGAGCCCCACCCCAAGGCAGATAAATCAGATTAAGCCTACAAAAATACTGGGAAAGATGAGAACCTGATCAAAATCTCTGGGTTATACTGAGAAAGCCCCTTTAACCTGGGTTAGAAAAAACAGAGCTCACTAGAAAGTGAGAGCCCACCAGGGTCTCCTGGATTTCGGTCATCACCAGGAGAAAATAGCCCCGAACAAATTGCTGACCGGCTGGTTCGTCACCTGCCTCCATCCCCCCAACTGCCATCTGAACTCCTTAAACCCTCAAGATTAATAACCGAGTTACATTACCCACATAGGTTCCAAACTGAATAGGGTAAGGGATAATAACCTTGAGACCCCAATGGTAATGTTAAGAATCAGAGTCAGTCCCCCCAACCCAGGGGGCCAACCACAAGCTTCACCACCATCAAAACTGCCAGCGGTAAAAATTGTGTAATAGGGCACATGCAGGGTCGAACTGATGTTCTGCCACCCCCCCTCCAAAGTGCTCACCCCAACGGCAACAATCCTCATTGCCTAATATTGGCCCAGCTCATCATTTTATTCAAAAAGCCTCTCCAACCCACCAACTACACCTGAAGACTCTCCCAGGATATCCTAATGAGTGCTACAGTCCAATTTACTGTGAAATTAAGCAAGCTTAATTGCCCTGGGCCAGGGAAGGACAAGAGGTGCCCGGGGAGCAATATTTACTAGGGGGTCCAAAAGGTCCCACCGGACTCCTGTCATGTGGAAACTGCCTCTGCACCCCTAGTTCCCCTCACCCTCCCCCCCAAGCAAGCTGGCCCCATGGACCACTGAACAACCGAGCCCACTCAACCTCCCAACAGACTGCCCCAAAGCCGTCACCCTCCACCACCAGGCAAACCAGACGAGAGAGACAAGAAAAAACAGAAACAAAAGATGAGAGTCCAAAAATGCAGCATGCAGCAAGAGGTAGCTTCTTGGCGTTGTCTCAGTGATTCGGCCTGGTTTAAACAAGTTAGGCAGCTTGATTGGGAGATCTACACCAGAAAGTCCAGACGAGAGAGAACTGAGGAATCAAAACCAAAAACAAGAGTCCAGATATGCAGCATGTAATAAGAGGTAACTTCTTCGCTCTGCCTCAGCGATTCAGCCCGGTTTAAACAGGTTAGGTAATTTGATTGAAAGACCTGATGCCGCTTTGTCTGGGGATTCATAGGAGAGCCAGGAACCCTCAATGGCAATTTGAAGCTTGGCAGGATAGATCATTTTGTAGTGAATGCCTGCTGAGATCAGCTTGCTCACTGTAGAATGAAATGCTGAGCGCTTTTGCCTCGTCTCATAGGGAAGATCCTGAGTAATACGCAGCTTGGAACCACTCCATAGACTTGCCAGTAATTTTCTTGCCTTTGATAGAACATGCTGTTTTTCAAAGAAGCTTAGAAATTTAATAATAATAGGTCTTGGCGGGGCACCTGCAGCAGGCTTCAGTCTAAGAGAGCGATGAGCACGTTCAATATGATATTGTGTATTAAGAGGGGAAGGCCCAACCACTTTGTTTAGGAACTTCTGGAGAAAGAGATTAATATCAGGGCCCTCCTCAGACTCGGGGAGGCCCAGGATCACCAAGTTGTTTCTTCGGCTCCTTCCTTCTAAGTCTTCTGTTTTGAGTTGCAGTTTACTGATCTGTTGTCTAAGATGAATGATTTCTGGGTCTATCTTATCCCTCCAGGTCTCCAAGGAGGAAGTTCTAGCTTCCGAATCTCCCATTCTGGTGGTTAGGGCACTGAGATCTCCCCTTAGTGATTTCAGCTCAGCAGAGATATCATCCAATGTTTCCTTGAAAGGAATTAACTCTTGCAAGAAATGGTCTTCGGTAAGAGGAGCTGGAGAAGTATTGGAAGGGGATGATTTTACTGCAGGCCCCGAATTCTGGTTTTTAGATTTTTTGGAAGATTTCTCCGGCGTAGAAGGTAGGGTATGCTTCATGCCAGAAGGCCTCATCTCCACTTCCATCTCAGTCTGCTTCCAAGTGCATTAATATGCACAACGCAAGGTGCTGCCAAGTACCAAAGAGTATTGTCTTTACACTGGATGCAGAATATAACTTTAGATATCGAATTTGTAGACTGAAAATAGTTAGAAAATGGGCAGGTAAGGGGAGCTCCGCGAAAATGCTGCCTTTAGCTGCACTGCGTCACGTGACCTGAAAATTAATTATTTTATCAACTGTTCTACCCAAAGTGTGATTCACATGTTGCCCTGTACTTATGGTCTAGCAAATGAGGGCCAGACAAAAATATCAGTTAAAAGAATGGATTGGTGTGCACCAATCTGCTATTCATAATAAAGTGCTCACAAATGCCATGGCAAGACACTTTCCTGAGATGGGTCACTGGTCCCCAGCCAACCTCAGGTTTATGGGAATTGAGAGAGAGTCACTATTGGTCCCCATGGTGGGGATCCACAGAGAAAACTATTTCAAAGAGAATTGTGGTACCCAAGGGACTTGATGCTGTGCCTCTACAATGCTTCCTTTAAAATGAGAATGTTTGCACTGTTTGTTGGATATCTTGGTTTATTTGCATGTTTTTTTCCTTTAGCTTGTCTGTGAATGTATTTAAGCTCACTGCTTTTAATCTGCTATTTTATTTTGTTTTCTAGGGCACTTTGGCTCACGTTTCTGCTTTGCAGGCATGGAGATGAGCACTCAGCTGTGATCAACCTACCCACCACATGAATATGCGGCACATTACCTGTAAATGAGGTCTGTGTGGGTAAGACAATCAGCTCTGAGGAAGGCATTTGCATGCACACTGTCTGTCCAGCCACCAGTCTGTACCCCCAGTATGGTAGCACCTAGAAGGTGCTAGTGTGGTTTGTTATTTTGCTGAATGCCCCAGTTCTGTCGCTGCTGTGTGTGCACTCTGCACCTGAGCCATGGATGTAAATGATCACTTTAGCATCTGCATATTTTTGAATAAAGCTTGTTTCACCTATAAGGTAAGCTGTCTTGCTTTTAGAGCTATGTGGTCAGTGCTACAGATATTGGAAAATATGTTTCCACCTTTTCTTAATACCTGTTGAAGCAGTCAGAAAATAAATGAGTGCCTGGACTCTGCTCTCATCTAGATCCTGTACTCCCTGAAAATCTTTCTTTATGTAAAGTGCTTGCTTACAGTTGCTCCCCTGAGTCCTTTTCTTCTTCCCTTTGTTCTTTCTGAGGTGGCGAGTTGTCCTATACACCATCACTTATGTCTGGCTCTATATATTCTGGAGGGTGCTCTTGGCGCGTCTGAGGGGATTCTGCCTATAGCTGAGGGGATCCATTTACCGATCATGGTCCATTCTCTGTTTCTATTACATCATCTTCCTGCCTTTGTATTTGTTCTGGGCAAAGTTGGGGAGTTTCACAGGAGTCATGACTAACATCCCCCATCACTATAACAGGTCCATGTAACACACACTCCAGGATACACCTGAAAACAAGCTATCACAGCGCAGTCTTTTCTGGTCAAAAATTACGAATGAAAAATACAATGGAACTATAGTTAGAGGTTAGTTGTCACTGAGGGATTTGTTTTGCAAGGCGTCTTTAAACAGTTCTATGTGATAATCGCAACAATAAAATAGTGAGCTCAAAATATGCAAGTATCAAATAGCGAGTCCAACAATAGCTCCTAGTCTTTGTAGCACCTGAGATATTCATGACAATGTAATATTCATGAACATAATGCTCCAACTGCCACCTCTATAACACTGATAGAACACTGATAGTATCTCTTCCCGTGTCTGTCCTCCTGTATCCCATGATGCACTAGCACAGATAGCACAGGTGTTGCCCATTTCCAAAACTGGATATAGGACTCTGTCTCATGGTCCTTTGTCAATGGTGCTGAATGAATACGGGAATGGAGACTGAACTTATTCAGAGTCAAAACGGTAGGCCCCGTGCTCTCTTCGGAGGGTTTGTTAATTGAAAAGACAAAGAGAAAGCTGGGAAAGTATACTGGCAATGTGCCAATTCGCATAAATACAGTTGCCTGGCTGGACTACACACTGTGGCTAATAAGGTAACAGCTCAAATTAAGGAACACAGCCATGTAGCTGATGCAGGTGGTCGGGTGCAAAAAGTAATGGCCAGCTTTAGGGAACAAGCCCGCTGTAGTGTAGAAAGTACCTCACAAGCTGTAGTGCAGTGTACTACCAGTGCACCAGACTCAGTTGCAGGCCATCACCCTGGGGTGCCACTTATAAAAAGGACAGTCCAAAGAATCAGGCAGGTGGAGCATTGGTGTCCCTTGACACCTAGCTCTGTCCAAGAACTCATAATACCACCCGAGTTCACTGTAACTACTTCTGGTGAGCTGTTCCTTTTATTTGACAGCGGTAAGTAGCAGGACCGCTTCCTCATGTTTGCAACAAATGTAAATGTGTGATTCCTCAGAGAATGCAATGACTGGATGTTGGATGGGACATTTAAATCTTGTCCTTCTCTATTCGACCAGCTGTGCACAATATATGGCCTGAAGGCCGGTGCAGTAGTCACAGCACTTTATGTGCTTATGTGCTCCTGAAAATCTGCTACCTATTCCAGGGTTTTTAATTAGTTGAAATCATATGCCCTGCACTGCAACCATCTGCAATAATGGATTTTGAGAAATTAGCATGGAAAGCTGTTGCTTCATCTTTCCCAACTACTGATCTAAGGGGTTGTTTTTTCCATTTTGCACAAGCAGTGTGGCGGAATATACAGAAACACCCTCTTGTGCAGGACGGGTACTGTGTGGAACCAGACTTTGTGTTACATCTATGCATGTTACTGCCTCTTGCCTTTGTTCCCCCACATGATGTAGCCGGTGCAGTTGACAAAATGCGAGAGTGGGAATTTTTTCAAGCAAATGAAGAAATTTTATTAACACTGCTGGTTTACCTTGAAACGACCTGGATTGGAAGACCAAAGGGAAGATCTGGTAGAAGAAGAGCTGCTTTCCCCCCAGATCAGTGGAATTGCAATGATGCCACTGCCAGAGGTCTAGACTGAATGAATAATAAACAACTCTTTCGGACTGTTGACAGATTGTGCAATCCACTCTGTCTACAGTCTGGAAGAGATTTTTCACAAATAAAGTGTGA
The DNA here is from genome assembly GCA_016271365.2 of Neoceratodus forsteri. Classification (NCBI taxonomy): domain Eukaryota; kingdom Metazoa; phylum Chordata; order Ceratodontiformes; family Ceratodontidae; genus Neoceratodus; species Neoceratodus forsteri. Next base: position 935,234,775 of record CM028131.1, read on the forward strand.
TGAGCTTGCTCGATTTTTCGCTGATAAGATTGCCAGCATTAGGTCGGATATCGGCCAGGCTCTCTCTTCAAGGGTTTGCAGCGATCGGCGGGCGGAAACAAACACCTGTGTCACCTGGTTTGACTTTGGTAGGCCGGAATTCATGGACATTGTGAGGATTGTCCAGACTGTACGTCCAACCAGCTGTAGTTTGGATCCAGGCCCTACGCCTTTATTATTGGGTTGCATAGATATTATCTGTCTGACCATTGCTGAAATTGTCTGGAAATCTTTGGAGCAGGGGATCTTTCCTGAACCCTTAAAGGAGGTGGTCGTTCGACCACTCCTACAAAAACCTTCATTAAATCCGGACTGCCCAGCTAACTACAGACCTGTCTCTAACCTGCCCTTTTTGGGCAATGTTATTGAAAAGGTGGTTGCACTGCAACTGGATGACCACCTTACAAATCACAATGTCTATGATACTCTTCAATCAGGATTTAGGAAAAGACATAGTACTGAAACTGCTCTTGTCCGGGTTCTAAATGATCTCCTGATAGCGAGAGATCAAAAGGCTTGTACTATTCGAGTCCTTCTTGATCTCTCTGCAGCATTTGACACTGTGGACCATGGTGTGCTTTTGGAACACCTGCGGTTTTATTGTGGACTGTCTGGTACGGTTCTGCAATGGTTTCAATCTTTTCTCACAGGGCGGAGACAGAGGGTTATTACTGGAATTTATTCCTCTGACGCTGTCTCTTTGACCTGTGGGGTTCCGCAGGGTTCCATTTTGGCACCCATGTTGTTCGCTGTCTATATGCTGCCATTGGGAGACATTATTAGGCAATACAGCTTGGGTTTTCACTGCTATGCAGATGATACCCAGCTATATTTGTCCTTTAGTCCCGGACAGGAAGATACAGTCTCTATACTTAACAACTGTCTATCCGAGATCAAGGATTGGATGAGTGCCAGCTGGCTAAGGTTAAACCCGGATAAGACTGAGGTGTTGGTGGTGGACCCAGGTCGCCTTGAGGCGGGTTGTAGGGCTGGACTCCCTTCGGGCGTATGGATCGATGGTGCCCAGCTCTCAACCTCAGACTGGGTGCGTAACCTGGACGTTATTATTGACGACAGTTTGACCCTGAAATTTCAGGTGTCTTCTGCTGTCAAATCTTCCTTCTACCATCTTAGGAATATCGCTCGGGTGAAACACCTTGTTCCTCCGGCTGACCTTCCGACATTGGTCCATGCCTTTGTTACTTCTCGCCTTGATTACTGCAATGCCCTGTACCTAGGGCTACCGGGGTTGATATCCGCACGCTTGCAGCTAGTGCAGAACGCAGCAACCAGGCTTCTGTCTGGGACACATCTAAGTGAGAAGTCATATTACTTCTGTGCTGCGCGAACTGCACTGGCTGCCGGTTCAGTGGCGGATCACCTTTAAGGTCGGGTTACTGACCTATAAAACCTCACGAACAGGACCGTAGTATCTTCAGATCTCCTTGTTCCCTACTGTCCTCTCGCTCACTCATCCGCCGTGAGGGATTGCTAGAGGTTCCCAGGGTTCATTTAAAAACATCTGGAGCACGGGCATTTTCTTATGCTGCCCCTACCCTGTGGAATTCTCTACCTCATCGGATACGAAGCTGCCTGACCGTTGAGAGCTTTAAGTTAGAATTAAAAACTTATCCATTTCAAAAGGCATATGGAGAGTGATTTACTGTATTTTATTGTGATTATATTGTTATTGTTGTTGTTTGTGTTATATGTATGTATTTTAATTGTTTTATTTGTACAGTGCTTTGGCATTGAAAAGCGCTTAAAAAATAAATTTTACTTACTTACTTTACTTACTTACTTACTTACTAACGTGGTGGAGGGTTGGCATCATAGTTTTAATTGCCATCTGGGAGCATGTTATCCAAATGTGTGGAAGCTTATACAGTGCAAGGAATGATGGAATTGAATTTGGAACAGATCGTATCTGGGTCACATGGATGTGGCTGTAAGCGGAAATACAAGGACTCAAATGAAAGGGTTCAGACCACAGCAGCACAGTATGAAACAAGAAGCCTCCATGACTTCCTGAGAGTACTTGCATACAATTTCCAATTTCAGGTGTGAGGCATGACATATGAGCTCAATGGCATGCATAGTGTGAATTGTTTACACAAGCAGTAGCAAATAACTGCAATTGCATCTGTTTGCTGTTTTGTACCATTTGGCTTTTTTGCCTTTATTGCATCTGTTTCATTTGGTTTCATTTGGTTTGATTCATTTTTTTTACTAAAACTTGAAATAAAGCTTTGAATTTTATTTGGCTAATTTGTTTATGTAATAATTCAGCTTTTTTTTTATTCGAAAATTCACTATGTTGACATGTCTGTGGACAGAATGACCTTGCTTTGTACTGTTGAGTCCTTGTCACCATTGTTGCTTATTTGCTCGCCATGATTATTGTGGTGAGGTGCCAGGTGCTGTCGCTATTGCTACATCATCGCCATTTAATGCACCTCACTAATAATCAGATTGCTATTTTGCGGTCGCAATTTTGTACTCGCTGTTATAATGGTAAGCCCTTTAAACTAGGGCAACTGACTTTCTGGGCCTCATTCTCAAAAGTTGTCACAAGCTGCACCAAAGGTGGCTTGCACCGATTGCTAGTGTACCAGGGACCCTGAGCCTGATTTTCTCTCAGGTAGAGTCCTGGGCCCAGATATTCAAACTGCACCACAAAGGTGCGCAATAGCAGGAGCAAGTGCAAGTCCACTGCGCCCATGTGCAACAAGCACAATATTCAAACACTGCGCAGGTCAAGATGCGCCTGCGGCACATGACTGAATATCACACCAACTGCGCCATAGCGCAACCAGGGATGCGCAGTGGTGCAGGTCAGATGCGCAATAACAAAACCAGGGATGCCGAGTGGAGCAGGGCAGCAGCGCAACAGCACAACCAGGGATGCACAGGGACAGGATGCAGGGGCCCACCACCCATGGTAGGGATGGGCAGAGGAGCACACAGCAGAACAGACATTGCCCACCACACCCCATGCACCACACAACAGGAGGAGAGCAGGAAGAACCACCGGCCCAGGGACACCAGAAAGAAACCCACCGCCGTGGCATGGTGCCCAGCACACCCCCTTGCAAGCTGTGACCATCACAAATGGATACCTGTCCACCCCATGCCACACCATCCCACCAATGCAGAGCACACCCTGCACCATGATCCCCATACACCCTGCCCAGGAGTAGCGCCCAACAGTGCAGGACATCCCAAGCATGCCACCACCCCCACTGTGACAATACAACCCTGTGCACCACAGAACCATGCGAGGCAGCCCCACCACGAGCACCCAACAGTGAGCAGCAGCAGACAGCGAAGCAACGTCTGCATACACAGTGCCGCCATGTACGTCCCCCCCAGGTACAGCTGTGAGACAGACCATGCATCGGCACACGAGGTACCACACACGTGACAGGGCATGCCCTGGACCCCACCACCAGTGTTACAGCACCCTGCACACCTCCCAAGGACACATCCCATCCCAGCACTGGCCACAACAGCCAGCGCAGACACCCACAGTGTTGCATGGAAGCATGCACCACACAGGATGCAACACAGTGCATAGACAAACAACCACCCATACTCAAGGGCACACCAACACAGGGACACAGCTGGGGGTCCAACCAAGCCCCCGGCGTGTGGCCACGGCAGCTGTGTACACACGGCCAGAGCCCCTCCATGGCACACGTGTGCTAACAATCCTGTGCAGGCACCACAACACCGTACGCCACTAGCATCTGGCTGGAGCACAAGTAACAGACAGTGGAGCACATCCCCTGCAACAGACACAAGTGACAGTATTGAGGTGGGACAACAACAGCGGAGGCAACAGTGCCACCCAAGGCAGACGTGCACCACACCAGTGACAGGAGCAACCCGGCATCATGCTGGGTACAGTGGCTGCCCAGCATGGGCAGCCACCACTGACATGCCAGCAGACTATGCAGGTCACAGACATGCAAGGGTGGCAGCTGCACAGGCCATGGACGGTCCAACAGGTGCACCATGGACACAGCACATGCACTATGTACCACTGCACACAGTCATCCAGTGCACAGGAAACAACACATAAACCACAGACAGTGACTGAGAGCTACGCCCACACCAAACTTGCCTTCCCTATAGACACACACACACACACACAAACACACACACACACCCATGATAGCACCACCCCATACACCATGCATACCACTGCAGCTGAGCACCATTAGCCCGCTGCAAATCAGAGACCACCACAGTAGGCATAACTAAACAAATGTATTAGAAGTATAAACAAAACTATGTACATATGTACAGAACAAAAGGAGTGAGGGCCACAAACTGGATGGGGGGGTAAGGGGCAGGGGTGAACAAATAGGAGAGGGAAGCAGGGGTGCAAGGGTGGGTCCAGGGGGGTTGTTGTAGTCCATGGGTGTACTTTCTTCAGCGGAAGCCCTGCTCCCCGCTCCTATGGTGCCTCCTGGTATGCCTTCATCGCACGCCATGCTGCTCCACCTTCTCTAGTATCACCAGGGAGGCCCTGGTCACCTGGAGCAGCTCCTTCAGCGCCCTCTTGATCTGGATCATCCTCTGTCCACCTAGGACAAGGGAGCAGAGTCAATAGGTGTGAATGCCCAGCCCCCTGCAGCCCACCATTGTGCATGGCATACAGCCATGGGACACGCCCCTGTGTAGGTGTGTGACCACCCACAGTGATCGTGTCCACAAGACTTGCCCACCCAGGAGCACACAGCCATGTGGACCACTGTACACACCCACTGCCCAAGTCCTGCACAGTACCACTGTGGTTGTACAGTGACATGGCTTTGCAGTGCGAAGGCAGTGGCACAGCCATGTACCGAGTGCACTCATGGACCACCAGTGATGCACACCCAGACATGCAGTGCCACTGGAAAGAGCTGACTGTACTATGTGGCGTGCATGGCAGAGGTGTCAATGGATGGTGGCCATGCCCCGCCGCCCGCCCTGCTACACAGCATGCACAGAAAATCCTGAATGTAAGGCACTCACCATCATCAGGCTGGTCCTGGCGCTGAGCCGGTATGGGACCTCCGGCATTGGGACGTGCCTCATGCCACTGCCTCTCCTCCCTTACACGGCGACGCTCCTCAGGGCCTAGGGTGCAAACATGGAGAGAGGAACATCGGTACAATCCAGTAGCAAAGGCCTCCCACCCCCAGGTGTGTGTGATCCCACACAGCCAAACCATTCAGCCCCCCACCCCTATACCACCACCACCACTACCACCACCACCACTGCCCACACTGGATGGACCACCCCCCCATGTGGTGGACACATGCCCACTGCGATACCCATATGGACACAACCAGTGTATGGATGGGGCACCTACCTTGCCGTGGAATAGCACCTCTCCTGGTGCGTGCCCGCAGGCGGGCAAGCCTGTCCGGGTCCCTCCACTGGAGGTCTGCGTACTGGTGCCAGCACTGGTCCACTGTCCTCTGGATCTCTGTCGCTTCCTCCAGGTCCACTGCCACCTCCTCCCACATGGCACTACTGGCCCTGTCCAGAGGTGCCTCACCAAACAGGGCACCAGTATGGGGCTCAACTAGTGCCACTAGGTTTGCCAGTTCCACCTGACTCCAGATCGGTGCTCGTCGCTGTGCCATCCTTTCACCATGTCTGATTCAAAATGGCACTCCTTAGCACATGTCCACCATGTGCAGCTGCTGCACGGTACTGCGCTGCCATTCCCCATCCCGCTGTCACCGAACAGCGCAATGGGGTGCACCCATGTGGACACATGGTGCCTAGAGGACAAAGGTCTGGCACAGAGTCAAGGGTATCTCGCACACGGACTGCCACAGTGTGATTGGTTACCACCACATGTAGCGCGGTAGGGCACCTGTGTGGGACTTCCTGAAGTGGTCTACCATGCTGTGGCAGCATGACACCTACGGCACCCCAGGGCAAGGGCGCTATTCACGTGAACAGTGCACTAGCTCCACTGGCACAGTGGTGGACATGCCCTGCACTGCCTCCTGTGCTCAGCACATCAGCAGTGTGGCAGGCGTCAGCATCAGCACCCCAGGCATGCACCGTGCGGCATCTACTGTGCACATCACAGAGCTGTGCCCCTGCCTGAGTACGTTCAACACAATTGTGCAAGGTGCAACAGCGCAATATTCAGCTGGAATATGCAAATTAGCTCATCAGCAATTCCATGGCGCAGCTACTGCATTAGCATCCACTTAAAATTGAGCCTCACCTCATTTGAATGCGTTGCGCTATATAAATGCAATATGGGGCTGCAGAGGCCATAGTCTGGTATTGCAGTCTATTGTGGTGAGTTGCATGCTGTTTGCCAGTGTGGACTATGGTGTGTGGGAGATGCATGGGACTGCACATTCAGAGGTAACACCTATCATTCCCACAGGATCAATAATGACCGAACGTGAGGTAGAGGAGGAGAAGGAACAACGATGCGGGAGACAGAGGAGGCCCAACTTCACCAGGGCAGAATTAGATGCCCTGTTTGAGGCCTACCTTGACCAGGAACCGCTGCTCAGTGGACAGTGGGGAACACCACAGGCCCGTGCTGCAGCATGGGATGAGGTGGCGCGTGCTGTCAACCAGCATGGCAGCCATCAGCAGTCCGTGCAGGAGTGCAAGAAGAAGGTGGGCACAGACAAGAGGAGGAAAAAAGATAAAGTGGCTGCCATCAGGGCAGCACGGGCTGTGACTGGTGGTGGACAGCCGGCCGTGCCACGCCTGACGCCACTGGAAGAGACGGTTGCTGGCAGCATGCGGCATTGTGCCCTAGAGAGCATCCCAGATGGTGGCTTCCAGATGGGTGGCAGCCCGTCACTGCATGGTAGGAACTGATCTGTCACTGAGGGGGGGTTGGGGGAATGCCACAGGGTAGGGCAGAGACATTAATGCTACTGTGTCCCCTTACAGCTCCTGAGCATCTACGTGGGTCAGTGGTGGTGGGTTCTTCCACTGAGGGTGACACCCTGGACACAGAGGAGCACCCATCCACCTCCACAGGTGTCAGAGGGTCAGGACAACAGTGTGCCCGCCTGGCTGTCTGGACTGAAGTTGGTGGAGCTGGCGCACAGGAGGCCCTGCCCGTGTCCCAGCTTGACAACATCCATGGATGCCAGCATGCTGAGACTCAGACTGGTGCCAGATCCATCACTGATGATGATGGAGCTCACATCTTGGACAGTGATACGTGTGGGCTGCAGGATGGCCCCACAGCAGGTAACAGCACGGGCATAGCCATGGGTGGTGCCACCATGGAGGCCTGCGTAACATCACAGTCCCAGCCTGTGCCTGTCTGCACCAGTGGGGCAGCACTGGTGTGTGTCCAGGCCAGTGGGGCTGTTGCAGCCACTGCAGTGGCACCGTTGTGCCCTGGCAAGTGGCGGCCGGAAGGGCAGTGTCACCAGTTGGTCAATGGTGACGAGGGGACAGTGTCAGGGGGCGGCGTCAGTACACCATGTGTGGCCATTCCCCAGCATGGCTCTAGTGTGCAGCACCCATCATCAAGGGGTGATGCCCAGCAGGGCCAGGAACACCATGAGGGATATCATGCCGATCTGGCGGATGACCTCTTTGTTGAGCACAGCCGACTACTCCAGGCTTCCATGGATCAGCAGCCACAGCTTGTCAGGGCAGTAGACACACTCAGTGCGGTTCTGCACCAGGCAGAGGAGTGGCACAGCAGAGACCACGCTCTGTTCCTGGCAGGAATGGCCCGGCAGCGGGAGGATGCGACCGCTGCCATTGACAGGCAGATACGTGCATTCACAGCTGTCATGGCCACATTGGGCACACAGTTTGTTGCCCATGCACCGCAGACACCGCGCAGTGCCATGTCCAACCCTCATTCCCGGCATCATGTGACACCCTCCATGTCAACACCGGGTTCAGCTGAGGGCATCCTGAGCACGCCTGGCGCAGGTATGTTCAGTGAGCTGCAGACCCCTGCTCAAGCACGGTCGCATTCCCACAGCGTCACCCCTGGGGCACCGTCGGTGCCACCTCATGAGGCCAATGGTCAGCCTGTCACAGCTGGCAGCTCTCAGCAGGGCCGGCCATGCAACCATGGTGACCGTGGCACTGTGCCGTGTGACTGACCTGTCTCCCACCATGGCTACTGTCTGATGCTGCCCTGTGTGCAGTGTGTTGTTCAACGTGCAATGCACGGGTTGGGTACCCAGCCCTGCACACACACACGGTACATGTGCACACCTTCCCAGCTGCTGGCCACTGTGGCATGTACATGATGATGCCTGCATTGCGCTGTCCGCCACTGTGCAATGGTGCCCAGCATCTGAGACACGCACAATGACGGGCACTGGGCGTGTTCATCTGTGGACCTGTGTGTGGCTAGGGGTGGCGGTCGGTGTTGGTGTGCCTCCTACCCCTTGTGCAGGAGACAAAAGACAAATGGAAGGAGGAAATAGGGCCTTGTGAGGGGAGGTGAAGAAGTGGCAAAAGTCATGGACTGGAAAGGAGAGAACAGGTTACTATGAAGAGAGAGGGAGTGGGCATTTGTGAAGGGCCTTCAGAAAATAGTTGTGCACTGCTAGAGAGGAAGAAGGTGGAGGAGGGAAATTATGAAATTAGAGGAGTAATTGATAAATGCCTGGACCAAACTGGAGTGGGGGAAGTTCTGCTGGGAGAATTGCAACAGGGGTAAAGGGGAAATAATGTGCAGGAGGAAGAAGAGGCTGGAAATGAGAGAGGAGATGAATGGAAGCAAGCAGGGAGTAAGAGGGGTGGAATCTTAGTGCTGGGGACTCAATACTAAGAGGAGTTAGGTGGGGTAGCAAGGGGGAGAGGCATAGTCGCATTTGGGTGGAGGCCATGCCAGGAATGACAGTGGAAAGGGTGGCACAGTCTGTTCTGAAATATGCTAGAAGGGGTAGGGACAAGCCTCATTTAATTATACATCTTGGGACAAACGACCTGGCTGACAAGACAGTAGATACAGTCCAGAGGAGGTTTGAGGAACTAGCACAATTATGTGAGGAGCAGGAAGATCATTAACTTTTTTCAGATACTTCCCGTGCCAAAGGCAAGCACAACAAGGAAGCTGAGAATAGAGGAATTTAATGGATGGCTAAGAACCTGGTGTTGTGCTAAAGGGTATGGGCTGTTGGGGGTGGGGAGGACCTGGGAGGACAGTAGTCTCTATGCCAAGGACAGACTACACTTGAGTGAGGAGGGAAAGAAAGTGTTGAAACAGAGGATGGAGGAGTACATAGAGGAAGTTGGGAATTTAAACTAGGAGTGGGGGGTGGCAGTTGGGGAGAGATATGCAGAGACCACAGGTTGGGAAATCATATGAGCTTACCCCCCATAACAGTGACAAAGGACAAATGGCAAGTACTATTGGTGATGCTAGGAAAGGAGGGCAGGATGGGAGGGGAAAAGGGTGGAAGGTGGTTACCCTTAATGCTAGGAGCCTTGGGAGGAAAACTGCAGAGTTACAGGTTCTCATGGCAGAGGGAGAGGTGGACATTGCAGCCATCACGGAAACATGGGCCACCCAATACAATGACTGGGACCTGTCTGTACCAGGGTACAGGTTATTTCATAGGGACAGGGAGATTGGGAAAGGAGGAGGGGTGGCATTATATGTGAAGGAAGGACTGAAGTGTGTAAGGGAGGAAGGGGAGAGGGTAGTACGGAGTCACTTTGGATGCAAATCCAGGATTCCAAGAATAGGATTCTTAGAATGGGAGTGGTGTACAGGCCACCATCTCAGACAAAGGAGTTAGACAGGGAAATAGCGGGACAGATCAGGAGGACCTGCGAAAAGGGTAGTGTGGTGATTGTGGGGGACTTCAAAATGCCAGGAGTGGACTGGAGCACCCCAACAACCAGGAACAGAAGGGAGCAGGTACTGCTGGATGCCTTCCAGGACAGCTTCCTGCTGAAAATGGTCAGTGAACCAACCAGGTTAGGGAATACCCTTGACCTTGTGCTGGCAAATGGGGACTTTGTGAGAGAACTTATAGTGGAGGAACCGCTGTCAGGGAGTGACGACCACTCAGTATGGCTTACATTGGATATGGGCAAGGAAGGTGTGGAATCTGGCACAATAGTGCTGGACTTTAGGAGGGCCGACTTTGGGAGGATGGGGGAAGTGGTAAAAGGGTACCTGGCCAGAATTCAATCTAGTATGGACACTAACCAGAGTTGGGAGCTCATAAAGCTGGGGATAGTGGAGGCAACCAAAACCTGCTGCAAAGCCCAGAGCAAGAAGGCTAGGGCTAAGAAGCTGATCTGGTTGAGCAAGGAGGCCATGGAAAAGGTAAGGAGGAAAAGAGCTGCCTTTAGGAAGTACAAGAAAACAGGGAGCGGGGAGGACAGGGAGGAGTACTTGACAGAATCGAAGGAGGTGACAAGGGCAGTAAGGGGAGCCAAAGCATCTACGGAACTCAGGCTGGCATAAGGCATTAAGAAGGGGGAGAAGGACTTCTTTAAGTACATCAGGGAGAAAAGGAGCTGTAAGGACCACATAGTAAGGATTAGGAAGGAGGGGTTGGGTGGAAGCAGGGTGCGATAAGGCGGAAGCACTAAATGAGTACTCTGCTCAGTATTTACTAAAGAGAAGAGGGGTGACACCCAAGGTGGGAGAAATGGCAGAAGCAGGGTGGGAAGTGGTGACACATGGGAAATCATGGAGAGCAGAGTTTGAGAGGGTTTGAAGGCACTGAGGGTGGACAAGGTGCCAGGCCCAGATGGCATCCACCCAGGGTACTGAAGGAGTTGGCAGAGGTCCTTGCAGGACCTTTGGCATACCTATTTAATGCCTCACTACATCTGGGTGTGTACTTCAGGACTGGAGGATGGCTCATGTGGTGCCCCTCCACAAGAGTGGTCCCAAGGATGAACTGGGAAACTGCAGACCAGTGAGCCTCACATCCATAGTGGGTAAGCTAATGGAGACCATCCTGAAGGAGAGGCTGGTGGCCCTCCTAGAGGCCAAAGGACTACAGGACAGCAGACAGCATGGCTTCATACATGGCAGATCCTGCCAAACCAACCTGGTCAAGTTCTATGACTGGGTAACTAGGCAACTGGACAGGGGCCATGCAGTGGATGTCCTGTATCTGGACTTCAGTAAGGCATTTGACTCAGTGCCACATGGAAGGCTGGGAAGGAAGTTAGTAGGCACAGGGGAGGTGAAAAGCTGGTGAGATGGGTAGGACACTGGCTGCAGGGAAGGCAACAGAGGGTGGTGGTGGGTGGGGAGCTCTCACACCCAAGGGCAGTGACGAGTGGTGTTCCACAGGGCTCAGTGTTGGGACCAGTGTTGTTTGGGATATTCATTGCAGACATATCATGGGACATCAAGAGCAAGATCAGTCTGTTTGCTGATGATACCAAGGTAGGCACGGTGGTGGATGACCTAGGGGTTGCAGGATGATCTGGCAAAGCTTGCAACCTGGTCAGACACCTGGCAACTGGGCTTTAGTGCCAAAAAGTGCAAGGTGCTGCATTTTGGGACGAAGAACCCAAGGAGGAGTTACCAGCTAGGGGGAGTGCAGCTAGCCCAGACAGAGGAGGAGAAGGATCTGGGTGTGCTCTATTACAGGTCAATGAACAACTCGGCACAATGTAGGAAGGCAGCTGCAAAGGCCAACAAAATGCTGGGTTGTATTGCAGGGTATATCCTCGAGGAGGAGGAGGTGATTCTGCCACTGTATGGGTCATTAGTTAGACCACACCTGGAGTACTGCGTGCAGTACTGGCGTCAGTATCTGAAGAGGGACATTAAGTTGCTGGAGGGGGTGCAGTGCAGAGCGACAAAGATGATCAAGGGGCTGGGGGACTTATCATACGAGAGGAGGTTGAAGGAGTTGAACATGTACTCACTGGGGGAGAGGAGAGACAGGGGTGACATGATTGAAACCTTTAAATACATGAAAGGAATAAACAAGACAAGAACAGAGGGGCTGTTCAAAGTAAGGAGGGAGGGCCACCAGGGGCCATGATATGAGACTGGAGCAAGGAAGGTTCAGGAGGGAGATGAGGAGACACTTTTTTACAGAGAGGCTGGTGGCTGGGTGGAATGCATTACCTCCTGAAGTGGTATGCAGTAGAACAGTGGACTGCTTCAAATGAGGATGGGACAGGACAAGGGGGAGGGTTAATGAAGGGGAAGGGTGGAAGGGAGGGGCAGCTGCAGAATAAGGGGTGCTAGCTGCACATTCGAGCAGACTTGATAGACCTCTAGGCCTTTATCTGCTGGCACATTTCTTATGTTCATATGTCTTGTGGGGGGTGTGTGTGTGTGCGTGACCGTGTGCCGTGTTAGGCCTTACCCATCCCTGACAGCGTGTGCGGTTCCATGCCCAGCCAATTCCCTTTCCACCATGCGCCCCTGGGGTTTGTCCATACAAGTTTGTGGGCTGTGCCCTTGCTATTGGTGGTTGCACATGGCCCCATGACCTACCTGGGTTGGTTGAAGTGCTCCTCTGTGATGGTGTCCCGGTGCAGCTACGACATCCAGATCAGTCAGGGGTCCCTTCACCCAAAGGGGGCTGCCCATCACCATCTGCACCAGTGTCCTCATCGTCCCCATCGCTGTCCCCCTCTTTGACATCTACAGCTATCCCACAGTCGTTGGTCATGTTGTGCAGGATGCAACAGGCCAGGAATATCTCGCAGGCCTTCGAGGGGCTGTACTGTAGGGCACCGCCAGATGTGTCCAGGCAACATAAACGTGCCTTCAGCATCCCGAACACCCGCTCTATGACATTGCATGTGGTGGCATGTGCCTCATTGTACCGTTGCTGCGATGGGGCGTCTGGCCGCCAGTATGGTGTGAGCAGCCAGGACGGAGGGATAGCCACTGTCACCTGTGTGTAGAGGGTGGACATTAGTATGGTGATCAGTGTCGCTCTGCCATGGGCCATCAAGGCCAGTAACCATGGTACCTCTGACTATGCCCCCCAAAGATCCATGTCATCCTGCATGATTTGCATACTCACCCACTAGGTGGCCAGTGGCGATGTCCCAACTCTTGATCCTGTGGCACAATGCAGACTGGTGCCAGATGAAGGCATCATGTGCTCCCCCAGGGTGCATGGCACAGACATTGGTTAGGCACCTCCTAGCATCGCACACCACCTGGCAGTTGATGCTGGCATAGCCCTTCCAGTTGATGTAAGTGGCACCTTCGGCCAGGTGCCATGTGATGGCCACATGGGTGCATTCAATGGCCCTGAGCACGCCAGGCATACATGCTACCCTGTGGAACTGTTGTATGTGTGCGGTGCACTCTGCTGGTGTGCTTGAGAAATGGATGTACTCCACAGCATGTAGCAGCAGTGCGCTGAGAAATTATGTGAGTAGGCGTGACGCCGACTGAGTTATGCCTGTTGTGTCCCCTGTTGGTCTCTGGAACGTGCCCGTGGCAAGCAGGCACATCACAGCTGTTACCTTTGTCTCCACTGACAGAGCATGGCTCCGTCGTGTGGGTGCCTGCATCTCATCACTGCACAGCTCACAGAGCCGCCTCAGGATTGCCTGGTTCAGGCGGTACCGGCCCACAATCTCTGTGTCACTGTAGTGCTTGAAGCTGGTGCAGGCTTGGTACTGCCTGTTGGGGGCATACCGCCGATGGGCCATTCCATGGCCGTGCCCCCCTGCTGCCTGCCTTCTCATACCCCTCATTACTGCCTCCATCTGAAAGGTGGCACTGGCCATGTCCCTGGCTGGTGTTCCCCCCCGGCAGCTGTTATCCCGTTCCCCCCGCTGTCCTTTGTGATGCTCCCCCTGCACCGGGAACACCTCCAACCTTTGGCTGTCTTGCTCACTGCCACTGCCCTCAGTCCACTGTGGCACTTCCCCTGTCTCTCCTGCTCAGTGGCACAGGCTCCTCACTCCTGCCTGTTGCTCTTTGTTCCCAGGTGTGCCCTGTCCTGCTCCTTTCCAGTCCCACTCACTGCTTCCCTCTCTTCTGTTACTGTCACCTTGCTCCCACCTCTAGCTTCCCTATAGCGTTCTTGCACCTCTCTCTTGTTCCTTTTTATTTTGGATAATTTCCGCTATTGCACAACTTCCACTTGCTCCCCTATTGTGCATGGCGCATGCTGTTGATTATCACACTGCACCATTTATTCATGGTTCCTCCCCCTATGGTTGCGCATGCATTCATTACCATTGCGCTCTTATGCATTGCAATTTGGGGGGCACAGCTGCCTCCCACTGAATATCGCAGAATGGCGATTTTCAGACTTTGCGCTGGTGCATCTCTGTTGCATGGTGCAACCCTTTTGAATATCTGGGCTCCCCGGTGTAAAAGTCCCACAGCTTGTGGCAAACTTGGCCCTGCATCAAACAGACAGCACTTCAGGAGATTTGCTGCAAGTCATGGGTCAGCCATGGAGTGATAGCACCATGGACAGATGTCTGGTGGCTAGCGCCCACCTAGCCTTGATCCCCAAATGTACAAGTACTTTCACTGGTGTTCAAGGGCCACCTTCCCCACAGAACCAATCCCTGATCCCCATATCATAAATTACAAAACCTTCCCCAGTAGTCTAGTGGTTCCCCCACCCCCACCCCATTTGGCAGTGCCCCTCACCCCACTCCCTCCCAAGCTGGGATCCTCCATTATGAAACATTACGAAAATCAACAGTGGTCTAGTGGCCCCCCTCCCCAATGTCCCTATAAAATATGTATAGTTAACCCTGAGATGTAGTGCCTTTCTGCCCCACCCAATCCTCCAGTATGAACATTACAAAAATCATTGGTGGTCTAGTGTAGCCGCATCCTCGATATCCCTATAAAATATTTCCTGTTATGTAGTGCCCTCCCACCCCCACCCTGATCCTCTAGCATGAACATTACAAGCTTCATTGGTGAAATATCTCACCCCGACAACCAGTGTTCACCACTCTCCCCCATCCAAAACTGAGCTGGTGATTGCGCGCGCCCCACCATCACTCATTAGTTGCCAACTGAGCTCTCAATGAGTGCTGTACTGTATACAGTACATGACTATTGATGGACAGATCTGTCAGTCAATGGGTGTGTACTGTATATAGAACAGAGCTAACTGAGAGCTCAGTTGGCAGCTAGCCATGGTGGTGAGCAGTGGGTTGTGCCTGTCACCAGCTTGGTTTTTGGATGGGGGGAGTAGGGTAATGGGACATTGGCTGTCGGGGTTGGGGTCCACTAGACTACCAATGATGTTTGTAATGTTCATACTGGAAGACCGGGTTCCCAATCCCCCAGTGTCTCGATCGCAACTCCTCACTGCCCCATCCTCACTCATCCACTAATGCGCATGTGAGGTATTTTCTGGTTTTAAACCAGTACTAAGTTATATTCTCAAACTCGCCGTTATTCAGATGTAGTTAAATTTTGTCTTTTATTACAGAGTCCAAGATCTTGGTACATATCGAGGTCATGCTTATTGGAATGGTTGATAATTTTCTAAAAAAAAACCATCAAAACTTCTTCTCTGCTTCTAAAATAGCTCAGGAAATATGCCTCAGCTGAATGACAGTGGAGGGGACAATCTGGGGGCAAACAATGAGGTGATCTCTTTTAAAGATGAAGGGAGCAAGAGGAGAAAAACTCAGACAACTCTTCAGTTGAAAGGGATTTAGGTGATGTCAAGTTGTCTCAAGTCAATGAGTCCAAAACTAATCAGAACAGTTCATCTGATTCTGAGGTAGGAGAGCTCATCATGCCTCCCCCTTTGATTTTTGTGTGCATTTTTTAAATTTATTGCATCTGATTGTTGCAATTACTTGCGCATAACTTGTAACTCACTCTTTCTTTCTTTCTTTCTTTCTTTCTATTCTTTTTGGGGCAAATGCAATCCATGCTGTCTCCCCTTGTATCTGGAAGGCAGAAAGGTGGCCTCCGCCTAGAATAGAAACTTTCTGAGACAAATCTTGGCAAAGTTTGGAAGGAGGAGAGTGAAACAAGCCCAAACAAAAAAACAATAGTTTCATTATCTGACCTTTTTTTCTGTTTGTATTTTTGTTTCTTAGGGTGTCTGCATGCCAGCAGGATCCGTGCACCATGTGCGAGGTGTGTCTGCAGTAGCCAGCAATGCAGTCTTACTAATATTGTATTTGAAATCTTTGAACAGAGTTCTGGAAGATTTAATCTGCTGATAATCCAGTTTGCATATTTCATACATTGCTTCGTAAAGGGCTTAAATGGGACTCGGTATGAGGTGTATGGAAAAGACAGAGAGATGTAACTTCTTTTATTTTAAAATGTATTCACCCAAGACAGGTTAGCTGAGATGCAGTGTTGCATTTACACTGGGGTCCTTCTCCGCCTGACTTTGCAGTCAGAAGATTTGAAATACAGGGAGGTCTAATTACTTGCTTAAGGTAAATTTGTTTCTTGGGGTGTCTGCTTGCCAGCGCAATCCATGCACAATGCGGGAGGTTTTTTTGAGGCAACCAGTGATGTGACATTTTCAATAATGTATTTGGAATCCTTAAACAGAGTTCATGAAGATTTGATCATGAAGTTTGATGGACTCTGTTCATGATTCAGTTTGCATATTTCATACATTACTTCATAAAGGGCTTAAATGGGACTCAGTATGAGGTATACAGAAAAGACGGAGGGATGTAACTTCTTATTATTTTAAAATTTATTCACCCTAGACAAGTTAGCTAAAATGCAGTGTTTCATTTACACTGGGGGTCCTTCTCCTGCCTGACTTAACAGCCAGACAATCCAAAATACAGGAAGGACAAATTACTTGCTTAAGGTTACATGATGAGTTAATGGCTCTGGTAGGATCTGAACTGGGAATCTGCTGGTTAACACATCTATTCCCAAATCATTGGATTACTATGCTTCTTAAAAACAGTTGGAGGTTTTCCTTGTGTCCTAGACACATTTCCCCATTCACTAATCCACCAACACATAAACCTGGTTCAATAGCAATCTTGTCATACTTGGAAATTGATCCACAAAGATTGCCTACATATGTGCCAAGGGTATATAAATGGGCAGTACAGCCCTGCATCTGCTGCCTTTCCACCATGCATGTGCAGGACCTAAAGCATGTTGGGGTTAGAAGAGGGCCAAACAGTGGGCCTCTAATCAGATGCTCAGGCCAGTGCTCGAGTGGATACTCTGTTCTATGCAGAGCAGTAGATTGTGGGACAGGGAGGCTCCAGAAGCCTTATCCCATTCTTTTTTTTTTAAGTTGAAGTTTATTTAATTTTTCATAAAAATGGAAAGAAAACAGTACAGAAAGAAAAGAGGTATACCGACATTGCATTCAGTAGTTGGTCAATTTCAGAAGTTAAAAGCAATATGTTGATTTTAAATAAATACCATACATAGGTTCATAGGTTCATAGGATAATTACGAGATCAAGGGACAAGCCCATTATGATCACGCCACCTAGCCTAGGTGGAATTCATATTTTGATTCATCCATGTACAGATCAAGTTTTATTTAGAATTGGTTTAGGTTTTCACTGTGCACAACATCATATGGGAGCGAATTCCATATTATATATCCATATACATACATATAAAAATAAATTACTGTAGAAACATAGCAACATAGAAGTTGACAGCAGATAAGGACCACAAGACCCATCCAGTCTGCCCATTTCTTTTTCTACCTTATGAATGTGCCATTGGCCTTTGCTCTGTCGATGGCCTGTCTATTCATTCTCATTTGTATTGCTCCCTTATGCCTATCCCATGCCTGTTTGAAGCCCTGCACTGTATTCATATCCACCACTTCATGAGGTAGGCCGTTCAATGCATCCACCACCGCTTCTGTGAAAAACAACTTCCTCCCATTACCCCTTAATCAGCCTCCCTCTAATCTCATGCTGTGTTCTCTTGTCCCGCTATTTTCCTTATATTGAAATATGTTAGACTCTTTCACCCTATTAATGCCCTTAAGATGTTTGAATGTTTCGATCATATCACCTCTCTCCCTCCTTTGCTCTAGGGTATACGTGTTGAGCTCCATTAATCTGTCCTCATATGTTTTCTGATGCAGTCCCTTCACCATTTTGGTTGCCCTTCTCTGGACTGCCTCCAGTTTGTTAATGTCCTTGTGCAGGTGGGGCTTCCAGTACTGCATGCAGTACTCCAGATGGGGCCTAATCAGTGTCTTGTAAAGAGGGATTATTACCTCCCTCTTACAATTTATGATACCCATACTAATCCACCCCAACATCCCTCTAACCTTACCTACTGCTTTAGTGGTCTGCTTGGATGATTTCAGGTCATCTGTGATGATGATGCCCAAGTCTCTTTCTCCACTTGTGATTGCCAGCAACTCCCCTCCTAACCTATAGGTGGCTTCAGGGTTTCTCTTCCCTATGTGCATGATCTTGCACTTCTTTGTGTAAACCCCAGTTGCCACTCTTCTGACCATTTTGCCAGTTTATCCAGATCTCATCTCATTCTGCCCACCCCATCTGGATCATCTACCTGTTGCAGATCTTGGTGTCATCTGCAAACAGACAAACCTTACCTCCAGTCCATCAGCAACGTCTCTGATGAAGATATTGAATAAGAATGGCCCCAGGACTTATCCCTGAGGTACACCACTTGTGACTTGCATCTCTTCTGACTGTATACCATTTACCACCACTCTCTGTTTTCTGCCTGATAAATAGTTTGCCACCCAGTTGACCAACTTCTGACCCACTCCAAGCCTACTCAGCTTATTAATCAATCTTCTATGTGGAACAGTATCGAAAGCTTTGTTGAAGTCAAGGTAGGCAACATCAACTGCACCCCCGTGGTCCACCACTCTGGTTACCCAGTTACAGAAATCTATGAGAGTAGTTTGACAGAACCTTCCTTTTGTAAACTCATGCTGTCTTGGATCCTGTGCTCCTATGGATTCCAGGTGTTTGCACTATCCTTTCTTTAAGGAGTGCCTCCATAATCTTACCCACTACTGAGGTAAGACTGACTGCTCTGTAGTTCTCTACCTCCTCCCTGTTACCACTGTTGTGGAGCGGGATCACATGAGCCCTTCTCCAGTCTTCTGAGACCTCTCCTGTGCTCAGACTCATTAAACAGTGCTGATAATGGTTCTGCTAGTTCCAACCTTAGCTCCTTTAGTACCCTGGGATGTATGCCATCAGGTCCCATTGCCTCATCCACCCTGAGCTTAGTGAGCTCTTGTAGGACCCTTTCTTTTGTGAAGAGACTTTTGCACACCTCCATCCCCCCCTGTGTCCATGGTGCTGAGCTGTGGGCTCTGCCCTACCTTCTCCTCAGTAAATACTGGGCAGAAGTATTTATTTAGGATAGATGCTTTTCCTTGTTCCTTCTCCACACACTCCCCCTTATCCCCTGTGATCTTAGCAATGCCCCTTCTGGACTTTCTCCTTTCACTAATGTATCTATAGAAAGTCTTGTCACCTTCTTTTACTGTTTGTGCTAGTGTTTCCTTGGTTTGGGCCTTTGCCTGCCTTACTGCCTTCCCTGCTTCCCTTAGGAAAGTTTGGTATGCCTCCCTATCTTCATCTCACTGCATTCCCTTATATTTCCTGAAGGCCAGCCTTTTGGATCTGACCCTTTCTGCTACTGTTTTTGAGAACCAAAGTAGTTTCATCCTTCTTTTGCTCTTGCTTTTCTTCTTAACACAATGGGATGTTGCTTCAAGTATTGCATCCTTAATGCTTGCCCACTTTGCCTGTACCCCTTCACCTGTATTTCTTCTTGCCAGGGCTAGCTTAACTCTGTTGACCATCTTATCAAAGTCAGCTCCTCTGAAGTCCCATATTTTTGCCTTGAATGGGATGATTTAGTTCTAGTGGACAAATTGAACCACCATGTTGATGGTCACTGACCCCAGGTGATCTTCTACCTGGAGATCTAGGATCCATCCACATTAGTCAGTACTAGATCTAGGATAGCCCTGTCTCTTGTGGGTTGTTGTACCAGTTGTTTGAGGCCCTCCCCCTGCAGGAAATCCACTATGTGTCCAGTTCTGGCAAATGTTCCTGCTGGTATTGATCAATCTATATATGGAATGTTGAAGTCTCCCATTATCAGAACCTCCCCTTTAGCTGTCATGTTTTGTATATCTTCTAACAGTAATGTATCTATGTCCTCCCCCTCGTCTGGAGGTCTGTAGACAACCCCAGTTCATACGGATGTCAAATTTCCTGTTTCCAGGGTGACTACAGTTCTTCTGGCTCCTTTATGTGTATTCTGAATTTCTGTAGCTTTGATATTTTCATTGACATAAAGGGCCTCCCCCACTTGCACCTCGGTCTCTTCTGAACAGTACATAGCTGGGTACTGAAGTCTCCCAAGTGTGGTTACTGGTGAACCATGTCTCGCTAATGGCTACTATGTCCAGTTTAGCCTCTATCATTGTTGCCTGAAGGTCTGGGATCTTGTTTCCCAGACTGTGGGCATTTGTGTACATGATTTTCCATTGGCCAGATTTCAGTGCATTAGTTCTGGTGCGAGGTCCAGAGTTTCCCCAGCGTATGGTATGGGGAGCCAGATGTTTTTCTTACCTGGTAATGCAAATGAACTACAAACATGCTGAACTCCTGTTTATTCACTAGCTGAGGGGAGGGTGTTCTTCCATTCAGTGTATTGGGTGCTGCACCCTCTCCCATTTGCTAGTTTAAATATTCTGCAATGATGTCAAACTTCTGCCCCAATGCACTGACTCCATCTTTAATCAGATGCAGTCCATCAAATTTGAAGAAATTTTTTCCCAAAACTGTTGCCAGTTACCTACAAATGTGTGTCCTTTTTCCTGGCACTAGCTCTTGAGCCACAGGTTTAGCTCCCTATCTCCCTTCTCTGACCTTTCAGTCCATCTGCTCCCTTTCCAGATCGGCAGGATCTCAGAGAAGGAGATGCCAGATGCAATGGATGACAGTTTGGCTCCCAGCCTGGTCAGGTGTTCCTTGGGCTCTACAACTGACCAGCTGGTGAGATCATTGGTCCCTATGTGTAGAAAGATGCTGATGTTTTCACCTGCTTCCTGCACAATTTTAGCAATGCAGTCAGTGTCCCTCCATGCTGATATACCTGGGAAACATCTGACCATTACCTCCAGCTGGAGGTGGGTATTAACTCCCGGAATTATGGAGTCTCCTATTATTAGAAGTGTTTTGGACTTTCTTTTTACCTTGTTTGTTTTGGTCCCTGTTTTGGGTGAGTTTTGTTGTGCTAGCTCCTGTGCTGCAGTGTCCTGCTCTGCAGTGTCCTCTGCTGCTTTGTTTAATTTCAAAGATAGAAGCAGATACTAGTTTGTAGTTTTTATATGGTTTGTGGAGGTTATATGTTGGAGAGCACTGACTGATGGGGCACCTGATTTGCCCCTCCTAACCACCTGCCAACCTCCCTGACCAGCTACTCTCTACAGTTGAGGTGCTTCAGTTTGATATTGGGGAAATGGTGGAAGGTTCTTATAATGTATTTCCTCCTGAATATGCGATTTGAGGCACGCAATCTCTGCCCATGCTGCCTGGAGATGAGCCCTTAGATCTCCAATGGTCCACCATATAGGATAATGTCCTAAATCCTGTATTACTGCCCTTTTGAAAAGTATCCCGCAGTACCTGCAGTTAATAATATCCATTCCAGTTGAATTGCCAAGTTTATAACCTGTTCTGAGTAATTAGAAGGAGGAAAATGAAACCAAACTATGATTTTTGTTGTTGTTGTTTGTTTGTGTATAACTTGTTATAATAAGTTAGATGACCTGTGTCCCTGTAAGTGAGGTCACTGTATGGATACCCCTCTGATCCTGCCCTTCTTGCTTTGCTACAGAAAATGCCACAACTGTGCTACTCTATAAAAGGAGTGTAGCATGGGGAGATTGAGGATGGGGGTGGGTTGCTGGGCCTTTCCCCCGCCAAAAAAGAAGAACCATGGATGAAAGAAACAAGGAGGTAAGAACAGAAACAATCAACCCACAACAAATGCAGTAGCCCTGAAAGCTTAGCCTAATGATAGATAACACTGTAAAACCTGTATGCACCACCTGTAACAATTTCACAAAAGATATACCCTGCGAAAAAAACACTTTGCTACAGAGAAAAATAAAACAGTAACAGAAGATATACCTTGCAAAAAACAATTTGAATCAGAGATTACAACAGTAATCTGTAAGCACAAAACAGTAACAAACCTGTAGGCACATCCTGTAGTAATGCAGCAGAAACTATACCCTGCAGCAGCAGTTTTAATCAGAAAAAAATAAAGCAGTAAAATGTATGCCAAAAAAGTAACAAACCCTGTGAACACAAAAAGAAAACAGTAACACACAGTAAATCTGCCTAGCCAAAAGAAGCCTTAATCTTTTTCCTTGCTCTGATAATGGTCCTTGCTCTGTCTTTACAAGCAAACCTAGAAGAAATGAGCTCAGGTGAAGCTAGGTGCATTTGCCAGCAAATCCAGTCTTTAAATGTTTAATTATTTATATCATTCTTAAAGGACCTTATTTTTTTTTCTAAGACCTCACTTGCCCTGCATGCCAGCCCAGAGGGCTAGCATCAGCATGTTAAGGGATAATCAGGCCACCAGGAAGGTCAGAGAGACCTTGCACAGAGTGTGTGCAAATGTTACTGCTGCCCTTCCTTTCCTTGTGTAATGCTGCCTTCCTTCATGTCATGTAAACAGTATTGAAATTTACATTGAGTCTGAACATACCCCAAGCCCCCAACATTGCTACTCATATAGTGGTACAGATCAGGTAAAGATAGGCTTCTGTGGAGGTGCATTAAGAGTCGTGAATGCATGGACATCACTGTATGTATGGAACAGGACCTCAGCACCCCACAGCCCCTACACATCCTTACACAGATGTAGATGGCCTGCTGATGCCTTTTTGATCAGGCCCAGAGAATGGAAAGCTGTTGTGCAATGTGCTGACACAGAATGGCTGCTGCTTTCAACCTCAAAGTAGAGCTGTGCAAAACTGTCATTCTGAATTACACTGAAGAGCAAGCAAGAAAAGAAAGCAAGACAAACTGCAGCACAAATTTGCACTCACTTACAAAAGCTTTTTCTTCTTTCTCTCTCCTTTCCCTCCCTGCCATGTTAGCTGTGAAGCAGCAAAATTGAGGTCTGTTCAAGGGCCCACAATACCCGGGCTATCCATTTATCATGATCCCAGACCTGAGCAGCTCCTACTTGCCGAATGGCTTGATCTCCCTCACCACACGCATGGTGTGTACCGACTACTGTTACTCCTACTGTATGTGTGTCCTACCAGTAGCCATCCAGCCAGGTGCTCTCTCACTTGTCCTCTGCCTCCAGTCACTCACCACTCTCCTTCCAGGGCACACTGGCCACTCATTATGCAGGCAGGACTGGGGGCTTCCTTCTCCCAGAATAATGCCACCAGCTTTCCCCCAACTAGCCAAGGAATTTGTGATCCCTATTTTCCCCTTTAGCATGAGAATTATGAATTTGAAAACAAAAGTTAACACCTTTGGTGTTTAGCCCATTTCAGACAAATAATAGGAGCTTTAGTTATCTACATGTACTATATAAGCAGATATAGAAAAAAGCAGCATTGTATCTGATTATCTTTGCCCTCTCTCAGCCAAATAATCAGGATCAGAGTTCAGCCCTCCCACCCTCTTAAGGGATCTTCTAGCAAAACCTGATGTAAATTTGGAATGCAGACAACAGAGGGCATGCTTTGCCAATGGCCCTCTTGTGTCATGTCTGGAGCATCTGTGTTTACATCCTCCATGTGCTTCAACCCTGCATTCCCTTTTGATACAAATAATGAAACAGCCTTTCACATTAAAAATTTTAAGTGAGCAATACCACACAGCAGGGTGTATGATAACGCTAAATTGCTGCATGCCCCAGGTGGGTTGTGAGGTTCAAGGCGCAGCCAAGTGACTTCAACCACCTGGGAAGTGCAATATAAAATTACCATTGGATCACATTGTAAATTATAAGTAAGCAATAACACATCGCAGGGCGTGTGGCAATGCTAAAATGATGCATGCCACAGGTGGGTTGTGAGACATGAGGTACAGCCAGGTGCCTTCAACCATCTTTGAAGTGTGGTATATAACTTGCATAAGATCACATTATAAATTCTACATGAACAATAGCACACAGTAGGGTGTATGACTGTGCTAAATTGCTGCATGCTCCATGTTGTTATGAGGCATGAGGTGCAGCCGAGTGATTCAACCACCTGGTAAGTGCAATATAATATTCCCATTCTGTCACATTATAAATTGTAAATAAGCAATAACACACAACAGGATGTGTGGTAATGCTAAATTACTGCATGACCCAGCTGAGTTGTGAGGCACAAAGCACACCAAGTGCCACAACCACTTGGGAAGTGTAGATGTCTTCACCAGGTGCCAGAGGCACCTATGATACCATGAAGGTGCAGGGCCCAAAGGGCCCTGTGTCTCCATGCCTACATGGGTGATTGCATGCAGGTGCTGACTGCCTTCAGACAACTGTGGCATGTCTATTCATGACTACAGAAAAGCTGGACCATGATGGATGTCTCTTGTGTTATGTGGAAAGAGTTGCATGGTTTTTTGCCTTACCTTATGATGGATGTCTGTGGTTGCTTGTGTTGCCTTGCCCTTTGGCTGCTTGGGAGGATGCGGAGTTGAGGTTAAAACCCTAACATCATATTCCCATACTTTTGTCTCTTTAATAGCAACCCCAACCAATGCACTAAAGTATTTTTTTTTTGCAATGAATTGCCTTACTTTTTGAGATAGTGTAATCATAGCCTTATTTGCCTCCATAGATGTGTGTATGTATGTAGCTGTGGAAGCACAGGGCTGTCAGCTGGTTGAGTGACCTTTTATCCTAAATAAATCCATTTATAGGACAACAGTTAACAAATTGTCAGCATAGCCATCTTATTATCCCACCTCATGTACCTGGTACAGAACATTTTCAAATCCCCTCCAAAACATAATTCTGCACAACTGCAACAACATTCTGTGCCACAGGAGTGAAAACACATTTTGACCAGGATTTGAAACATGACAGCTGTGACATGCATGAGGTTGTGTAATAAGAAGGCTATACTGAAACTCTGGGATGAAAATGTTTAAAATTTCAAAAGTTATAAGTGTGGATAGTGAAATTGCAATGGGCCTGCATAACTCTGCCATTTTTACATATTTTGACCCTAAATTTCAACATAGCCATTTTATGACCCCACCTCATGAACAAGGACAAAAAAAAAATTCCAACTCCTGCACGAAAGGTGAATTTACCAAGTGACCGCAAAATCACTTCTCAGGTGGGAGTTGCGTAATGACAGTCATACTGTTCATGAGATGGGGTCCCCAAAAGGCCATGTTGAAAATTTAGGGTCAAAATGTCAAGAAATGGCAAAGTTATGCACCAAAGTTGAAACCCCGATTGAAATACATTGAACTGCATTTACCTTAGTTTCTCATAGTGCAGCTACCAGTTCCAGCAGTAAAACGTGTCTTCAATCGGAGAGTGGATCTTAAACCTGGAACCTGTTAGGGTGAGTAAGGTGTGTGGGGATGTACTGGGAGGGTGGGTGCTGTGTATGAGGTAAGGGTGGGGTGTGCTGATCAGCGAGGGACCGATATTTTCTTGCAGCTCAAAAACAAGGACAGTTTTCTTTTTCATGGAGCGAAACAGTGGGGGCACTAGTCAGGACATAATGGCAGCACCAGGAGGGCCTCAGAGAATGGGTGAGGATGGAGGACCACAGGTTTTCTGTCTGCATTCTTATTATCCCCTAACATTCACAAAAGCAGGGTATAAAGTCTATGTAAGCATAAAAACCTAATAACAGTAGTGGTTTACAGTGATGGGATGAAAACGTCATAGGTAGTCATGATCCTTCAGTTTTACTGTGACATCAAGGGTTGACATTAATATCTCATGAATAAGTGATGTTGCAGTCAGGAAAGCATGAAACATAAAGTACATGCCAATTCATCTGTCACCATGTTGAAAGAATCATACTAATGCATGACTGTCATGCAATTTGCAAGAGCTAGGTGTGGCATGTAAAATAGATTGCAATCTGTTCAGCAGCCATGAAAATACCTCTGCCTATCAAAATGGAGAATTATCCGCAGCTGCAGAGTCAAGCATGCACCAATAGAGAATATGAATATTGTTTAACAGCACGAAATAGGGGACAAGGTATTGAATCAGTAAACAGTTTACCGCTTCAGTTACATCATCAAAGTGTGCTGTGGTTGACGTTTGTTCTATACCATGATATATAACATTGACTCCACTTAGTGTGATTATGTAGTCATACCTCACAGTAAATTAATGTAAATGTTATCATTTTGTTTTTTGAATAATTGTTTGCACTTTTTTGCACGTCATTGGTATTCTTTACACTAACAGGAGTATATTTTGAATAGTGACATCTTAGATGAAATGCAATCTCAGCATGAGACCGGTGGTATTTTTATGGTTGCTGTGACTGTAGCTGAACTTGCACTGGCAGCTGGTTTCACTACTGAGCCCTGGTAAAGGATCACAGTATTTGTGATGCTGAAATAGCACAGTTTCACGGAAGTGAATAGGTTGCACATTATATTCCCACAATGCAGTGTCAACTAAACTATCAAGGTAGTAGCCTCACTCCTTTTATGCTTGCAAAAGAGGAATGCTGAAACAGTTGCTTTGACACACTGAACAGATGTTTTCATTCAGCAGCTTCCTTTTTCTTTTTAGTGCTTATAGAGTTTTTATATTTGTGGACTAATAAGGATTTGCTTTACTTGTTCACTTGGCAATCAGCTGTTCTCCCACACTGTGCAGCACAGAAAAGGCAGAACATCTGATTGCTGTCTCACCACATGAACATGTATGTCTGGTAGCTCCATATCATTTGCACAGCTATACACTACTCAGAACCTGTAGCCCAAGTCTGTTTCTTTAATTGACGTCACACAGACTCAGCTTCTTTGTTCTATCCTCATGTGTATTGTGCCCTGACAGTTCCATTTGCAACTCTCTCCGAGTCTATAATGGCTTTTATATCTATATGCCTATGCTGCTAACTAGGATATAATGACACAAACACTAATTCAAAACACATACTTTGTTGCCCAGATATGTAAAGGACCTGTACTGGAAAAAGGAATATCAGTGAATACCTACTCTTTTTTTAAGGTGTTTCAGGATTCAGTTATGGGGTTTTGAAGATAAAAGTAATAATTCACTTACCCCTCTGTCCTGGGATCTTGCAAGGATACACAGCTAGCTCCCACAGAGACTAGGAGAGGCTGGGGCTGCTGCCATGCAAGATTTAAGAAATGCTGAGTGAAGGGGAGGTGATGTTTTAATGATGTCACTCAGGGTATTAAAGTCATTCTGTGAACTTCTGACTGAAATACAATAGCTTTCTCTAAGTAGGACCATCTGTAAGACCCGTTTGCTATTATGTAACAGTCTGCCAATTTGCACTTATGAAAATGTCTTCACTTAAGCACAGACAGACACAGCTCTATTAGTCAATAGCATTAAATATGTATAGTAAGTTATGACAGTTCGAACTGTCATGGACCTTTACTATTCAAGTGTTCTCAGTTCAAACAGTAACGCTTGAACTGTAAAGAATTTCAAACAGTTATTTTCGATCAATTGATTCAAAATAAGTGAGTGATGGGTGATATGATTCTCACCCTCAAAACACATACTTTAGCTAAAACTTTTCACATAATAATACAATAATGTTACTAAACATGTGACTGAGACCTAAATACAGGTCTTGGTCATTCCTAACAAGTAGGATTTCTTTAGAAATCAATTTGTAAATGGGGAAAAACAAGACGGCAGAAGCACAAACAGTATTGTTCTGAGCATGAACAGTAAATCTCATTATACAATGGCAAGAAAATTTCCTGGACACTGATTGGTCACTGTGTGCTTGTTGCAGTAAGGTTATCTGAACACAACCTCAAATCCAGACACTCAGATGACAATATAGCAAATAGAATTATGCTAACATTGACTAACCAGCCACAGCATCTCTTACCAAGAGAGTTTGATATCTTGCAATTGAAATAGTAACACAAGCTTAGTTTCATATAAAAAATTATTTACTTATATTGTGTCGACAAAAATATTTCTCAAAACATTTCTCGCTAAAACATTTCATAGTTAGGCAGAGAACCATTTATAGGACAACAATGACCAAATTATCAGCATAGCCATTTTATTATCCCTGTGCTGAGATAACCTCACTTTGGGTGTGGATGGATGCACTTGGTCTGTGGCCCTGTGCCAACTACTCCAAGCGTGAGATTATCCCAGAACAACCCATGCCCCTTTGTGCATTATTGCTTAAATAATTAACAGTTTGAACTCTTTTCATTTACCTGACTGTCTAGAGGCAATCACAAAAAAATGTTATAATTCAAAAATGGTTAGATATTTTCTCACTACACTATCCAAAGGCATGCTTTTGGCACAGACCCCAATGTCCCAGAAAATGTCAAGAAAAAATTCATTCTGTCTGGGCTGTAGGTGAGGGCAACAAAAAACATGTTAACCAATGGGATAAGGTGTTTTTTTTTTTTCATTTTTTATCACTTTATATCTCAAAAGCCATACAAGATGCCGTCACAGAACTTTTCAGATCTTGAGACACCAGTAGAGTAACTATGCATGCCACATCTTGGGCTATTTTTTTCAAACAATGCCAAAGTTATTAAGGTAAAAAATTTTGAATTTAACATACAAGTCCAAGTACAACCCTAACTATAGGGATGCATCGCCTTATCATATATATATATATATATATATATATATATATATATATATATATATATATATATATATATATATTTATAAATATATATATCTATATATATATATATATATATATATATATATATATATATAAAAACTCTGTTTAATGCATCAGTTAAGGAATTCACAGTGATGTAAAGGAGGAAATTCGATGTTAGGATTGAAACTTTTCACTTCTCCAGCCCACCCTCAACTGGAATCGGGTGCATGTTGGAGTCATAAGCCCCTAACTCTCACCCCATCACATGTGGAAAGAAGCTGAGGAATAGGAGAATGGGGTGAGAGTTAGGACTGATGACCCCAACGCGCACCCCGATTCCAGTTGGGGGGGTTGGCTGGAGGGGTGCAAAGGGGGTTTCAACCCTAACATCGAATTTCCTCACTTTTGTAGCTGTGGAACAACCACAACTGATGCATTAAACAGAGTTTTTTTGCCTCTAATTTCCCTTCTTTTTGAGAATGATAATGAGAAATAGTGAATGTAATGAGGCAGCGGGAGTGTGGGGACCAGCCATGCTCCCGCCACATGATGTCTTGTCACATAGTAACACTGTGCCTGCAAACGCAAATCGTAATGCCCATGGTGACGACAGCAAACAGAAAGAGAAACAGTACTGTAGACAGAAATGTTAAAAACAACGCAAATGCAACTGCAAATTAAAATGCAAAGGGTAACGCACATGGTGGCGTAAACGTGAATGGTAAGTGAAACGGGTACGGAACCACAAGCGGAAACGGTAATGGTAACAGTAATGTAAGCACACAGGCTGGTTTTCCCCAAAAGCTGTATAGAGAAAGACAGTGACTACAAAGAATGTATGCAAAATAATGACTCTCGGAACACAAAAATGAGGACTTGGAATAGTCAATTTCTTATATCTCAGGAACCTTACGACATAGAAAAAAAGTTAAAAAGTCATATGAATTACCACTTTCCTGGCTAGTTTTGTACTTAGCCCTGTTTAGGGGGCTAAGAATTTTTTTGACGAAAAGTCCGTATCTTGCACCGTTTCCGAGATACGGGCCCTGAAAGGCGTGGCAAACGTCGTAATGTTATCCTATGGGAAAAAAGCAGAAGTTCGGAGTGCAATAACTTTGCTTCCCTGTAATATTTCACCAAACCACTGAAGGCACATCTGTGGGATGTTGGCTGTGTTCCCTGAAAATTTCAGCCCAAAAGACCAAACCGTTATTTTGCAGCAGGGCGCCAAATGAATGCTGCAATGCGTCGTACACCGTAATGTTATCCTATGGGAAAAAGTGTCAATTTTGGAGTACCATAACTTTGCCGCCATGTAATATTTTTTCAACAAAACACTGAAAGGCACATCTGTGAGATTTTGGCTGCGTTTCCTCCAAATTTCAGCCTAAAACTCCAAACCATTCTTTTGCAGCGGGTGCCAAAGAATTGCTGTCATTTTCCACAACCTGGAAAAGTACTGTCGCATTTGAGAAAGTTTCAAAATTTGTGACACTTTTGTGAGTGCGACATTACTTTGTGAAAGTACTTTTTCCAGAAATCTGAAAACATATTTCTGGGGTGTTTTACCCCAAAATAAAGACATGGCTAGCATCCTCAGGGTCCAACTATGTGAATACCAAAATAATTAGGTTGCTAGAGGGTCCCAAATTTAAATGCCAAGCATTTTTCAGATCACCAAGTGAAAACAAGATGGTGGATTTGCGACAGTAAAAGGGCCATTTGCGAAAGTAAAACTACATTTGCGACACTGTCGAAGTTTTTGTTAACGTTTCCCATTGACTTGTAATGGGAACTTGTTTTTTGAATAACTATTGAACCATTTAATATTTTTTCACGAAATCTTCAAAAGGCACATCGGGGACCCTGGCCGCATGCTCCCTGAAGATTTTGGACTGGTCGAGCAAACCGTGCGACCTGTAGGCGTGACCATAGAATTCCAAAAAAAGCATAAACGCATGCGCAGATCACGCTTAATAACTCCGCAGCTGTATATCCAACTGGTACAAAACTTGGCATATCCCAAGGCATATGGGTCTTGATTCAGTATTCCAAATTTCAGGCAAGTCCGTTAAATGGTTGTAAAGCTATTAAGGTGCAAAATTTTGGGTTTAACTTGCAAATGGCTCCTCATCTTAATTATGGTAGCACTACCATGCTACTATATATATATATATATATATATATATATATATATATATATATATTTTTTTAGATAGATATAGATATGTATAGATATAGATATAGATATAGATATATATATATATGTATATATATTCATTGCAAAAAACGTTGTCAAAGAGTCAGTTAGGGTCATTACTAAAGTGGCAAAATAGGGAAATGTGATCTTAGGATTTCCAACCCTAATACCCCACCCCTACCCTGCAGACACTGACAGGTATTGGGGGGTCCCTTGGGGTCATCAGCCCTAATGCTCACCCCATTCCATAAGTAAATAAGCTGAGATGGGCACAGTGTAGGAGAATGGTGTGAGTGTTAGGGCTGATGACCTCAATGACCCCCCCGATGCCTGTCAGTGCATGCAGGGTGGGGTGTTAGGGTTGGAAACCATAAGAAACCCTAAGATCACATTCCCCTACTATTGTCACTTTAGTAACAACCCTAACTGATGCATAAATGAAGTTTTTTTGCAGTGAATTTCCTCACATTTATAGATAGCATACATATCCTTATTTGTCTGTGGGAGAGGGCCCCATCTCTATTCATATATGTATGCTGTGGAAGCACAGAGCCTCTGGGACCTGCACTTCCATTTATAGGACAACAATGACAACAATGACCAATTATCAGCATAGCTATTTTGTTATCCCATCTCATGTACCCCAGTACAGAAACTTTTTGAATCCACATCAAAATGTAATTCTGCACTAACTGCAACATCATTCCACACCACAGGTGTGAAAACACATTTGTGCAGGATTCAAAAATTACAGCTGTGACATACATGAGGTGAGGTAATAAGATGGCTATGATGAAAATCTGAGGCAAAAATATTTAACATTTCTGAAGTTATGAGTGGGTGTACCAAAATTGCAATGAATGGCTTGATAGGTTTGGCATTTTTCATATCTGACCCCAAATTTTCAACATAGTCTTCTTATGACCACTCCTCATAAAACCCCATGGGTGAAAATTAAAAATCTGTAAAATGCCATTCCATGCCACAGGCGTGACAACATGTTTTGGACAGGATGTGAAAAATTACAGCTGTACTGTTCATGAGGTGGTTGGAAAAATGGCTATGTTGAAAATCTGGAGCCAAATATTGAAAATTACCAAAGTTATGCATGTATGTAAAATGAACTTTCAATGAATGTGCATAACTTGGCAATGTCTAGGAATTTTTTCACCAAATGTTCAACATAGCTTTTTGGGACCCCACCTCATGAACACTTGCAGTGAAATTTCATTATTCCTCCCAAAAGGTGATTTCATGCAGTGACCACAAAATCACTTTCTGGCTCAGTTAATGAAATGACAGATGCAATGTTTATGAGGTGGGGTCCCAAAAAGGTCATGTTGAAAATCTGATGAAAAAATTCCCCAAAATACCAAAGTTATGAATATAAGTTCAAAATGCCATTGAAATACATTATACAGCACTCACCTTGATTCCTCAGTTCATGATTCGGCTTGAAGAGTGCAGCCATGTCCCTGATCCACAGAAGATGACATCCTATGACCTCTGAGTTAAGTAAATTAAGGGGTGTTAGATGTAATTCAGTGTTAGGGTTGTCACCTTGCACCCCACACCCACCCCGATGCATGTTGGTGGGGCAGTGTGGTGCGTGTGCAAGGGTGACAACCTTAACACTGAATCTCCTTTGCTTTGTCAGCCAGGGACAACCCTAACTGATGCAGTAAACAGACTTTTTGCTTTGAATTTCCCTCTTTTGAGAATGTGCACTATAAGTAGTGAATGTATGTGGTGGTGGGAGGCGGGCCCTCACGCTCCCACCATGTTTCCCATATGTGTGTAATAACCCTAACACTAACGGTAACACTAACAGTAATGGTAAGGCAATGGTAACGGTAATCCTAATGAGAATGTTAACACTAACAGTAACACCAGCACTAACGGTAACGGTAACAGAAATGCACATGCAAATGGTAACATAAACAGTAATGAAAATGCAAAGGGTAATGGTAATGCAAACACAAACGGAAACAGTAACACCAATGGTGATGCAAAAGGAAACAGTAATGTAAACGGTAATGCAAATACAAGCGCAAAATGAAAAGGAAACTGTAATGCAAACGGTAATGGAAATGCAAGCGCAAACATGAACACAAACACATATGTAATGCGAATGGCAATGAAAATGGTAATGGTAACACAAATAGAAACACAAACACAAATGCAAGCACAAATACAAATGCAAATGGTAACCGTACATGGTGACGCAAATGAAAATGCTAATTTAAACGGTACCGGAAATGCAAATGGTATCGGTAACGCAAACGGTAATGCCAATGGTGACTCAAAAGGAAACAGCAATACTAACAGTAATGCAAACATAAGTGCAAATGGTACCGCACACAGTGATGCAAACGGAAATGATTACGCAAATGGTAATGGAAACGCAAGTGCAAATGTAAATGCAAATACTAATGGTAACGCAAATGGTAATGGTGATGCAAATGCAAATGATAACGGTAACGGTGAGGCACAGGGAAACAGTAATGCAAGCGACAACGGAAATGCAAACGTTAACGGTAATGGAAAAGCAAATGCAAATGGTACCGCAAATGGTAACTTAAACACAAATGGTAATGGTAATGCAAATGGAAAAACAAACACTAATGGTAATGACAACTGCAATGGTGAAGCCAAAGGAAACAGTAACAAAACAGAAATGCAAATGCAAGTGAAAACGCAAACGAAATGGTAACGCATACAGTGATGCAAATGGAAATAGAAGGAAATGCAAATGGTAACAGTAAAGCAAACACAAACAATAACAGTAACAGTAACAAGAATAGTAACGGAAATGCACATGCAAATGGTAACGCAAACGATAACGAAAATGCAAACAGTAACGGTAAAGCAAATGCAAGTGGAAACAGCAATGCCAATGGTGATGCGAAAGGAAACAGTAACACAAACAGTGACGCAAATGCAAACGCAAAAGCAAATGGAAATGGTAAAGAAAACAGTAATGGAAAAGCAAATGCAAACGTGAAACCAAACACAGATGGTAATGCAATCGGCAACAAAAATGCAAACACAAGCGCAAATACAAACGCAAACGGTAATACACATGGTGATGCAAACAGAAACAATAACACAAATGGTAATGGAAATGCAAGTGCAAATGCAAACACAAACACAAATGTTAATGCAAATGGTAATGGAAACACAAACGGTAACTGTAACACAAATGCAAATGCAAATGGTAACAGCCACAGTGATGCACAAGGAAACAGTAACACAAGTGACAATGATAATGCAAGCGCCAATGCAAATGCTAATCGTAATGGAAACACAAATGGAAATGGGGACGCAAATGGGGAATGAAAACGCAAACGGCAACGGTAATGCAAATGCAAATGGTAACACACACGGTGACACAAACGGAAATGCTAACAGAAATGCTAATGGAAACGCAAACGGTAATGCAAATGGTAATGCCAATGGTGATGCAAAAAGAAACAGTAACGCAAATGGTAATGCAAATGCAAGTGCAGATGCAAATGGTAATGCACACAGTGACGCAAACGGAAATGCTAATGCAAACGGTAGCAGAAACACAAGCAGAAACATAAACGCAAATGCTAATGGTAACAGTAATGCAAATGGAGATGTTTTGTGTTTGAAAGAGGTGCATCCAGAAGCACAGTGAATACAAAGAATGTGGGCATAATAGTGGCCCTTGGATAGGAAAATGAGTACTTGGAATACTAAATTGCTTATATCTCAGGAACCATATGAAGCAGAAAAAAAACATAAATCTTATATTATTTACCACTTTCCAGGCTAGTTTTGTACTTAGCCCCCCTAAGAATTTTTGCCATGAAAAGTCTGTATCTCGGACTGTTTTTGGAATACTGGACCCAAAAGGCATGGCAGATGCTGCAATGTTATCCTATGGGAAAAATTGTCAACTTTGTAACTTTGCAGCCCTGTTATATTTTGGCACCAAACCACTAAAAGGCACATCTGTATAATGTTGGCTTTATTCCCTGCAAATTTCAGCCCAAAAGACCAAACTTCTGTTTTGCAGCAGGGTGGAAAAGAGTTCCTATTGTTTTGGGCATAGTGTCACAAATTACTTTTGCAAATCACGACACTTTCGCAAAAAAAAAAATCACAACAGTGTCACATTTGCAAAAGTACTTTGCAAAACTACTTTATAAATAAACACTATTTATAGGGTGTTTTACCCTCAAAAAGACATAGCTAGCATTATCAGGGCTCAACTAGGTGAACACAACAAGAATTGTGTCACTGAGGGTCCCAAATTTAAATGCCAAGCATTTTCTGACCACCAACTGAAAAAAAATGGCTGAATCATGAAAGTAAAAGGGTCATTTGTGACAGTAAAAACTGCATTTGCGACACTTTTGCATAGTTTGTTAACTTTTCCCATAGACTATAATGGAATGCAGTCTTTTTTGAATAACTTTTGAACCATTTAATATTTTTTCACAGAATTTTTGAAAGGCACATTGGGTACACCGGCTGCATTTTCCCTGAAGTTTGTGGACTGATCGCACAAACTGTGCAGGATGTATTCACAAGCAAAGAAAACACAAAAACCCATAATTTATGCATTTTGTAGTGCTCTGTAGCTCTGCAACTGTACGTCTCACTGTAGCGAAACTTGGCAGATCCAGAAATCTGTGGTACCAGTCCGTGCATTCCAAATTTTAGGCAAATCCATCATATGGTGGCAAAGTTATTAAGGTGCAAAATTTCAGATTTAGCCTTAAATGGGTACTCGACCTAACTATAGTGGCACTACTGTGCCACTATAATATATATATATATATATATATGTGTGTGTGTGTGAATATATATATATGTGTGTATATATGTGTGTGTATAAATATATATATA
This sequence comes from Neoceratodus forsteri, assembly GCA_016271365.2. Taxonomy (NCBI): domain Eukaryota; kingdom Metazoa; phylum Chordata; order Ceratodontiformes; family Ceratodontidae; genus Neoceratodus; species Neoceratodus forsteri. The sequence continues at coordinate 935,270,633 of CM028131.1, forward strand.
TATATATATATATATATATTCATGGCAAAAAAAGTCAGTTTAATGCATCAGTTAGGGTTGTTCCACAGTGACAAAAGTGAGGAAATTCGGTGTTAGAATTGCCACCCCTTGCACACCCCGCCCCCCACCAACAGGCATTGGGGTGTGCATTGTGATCATCAGCCCGATCACCCCATTCCATGTGTAAATAAGCTGAGGTAATGCAGTATAGGAGAATGGGGTGAGAGTAAGGACCGACAACCCAAACGCACACCCCAATGCCGGTTGGTGAGGGGGCGGGCTGGGGGTGTAAGGGGTGGCAACCCTAACACCAAATTTCCTTACTTTTGTTGCTGTGGAACAACCCTAACTGATGCATTAAATGGAGTTTTTTGCCATGAATTTCCCTTCTTTTTGAGAATGTGCACTATAAATAGTGAATGGAATATGGTGGTGGGGAGCATAGGGGCCCATGCTCCATCCCCAGATTTTTTTATCACTTTGCTGTGCAGAAATGGTATGACCAGCTGAAATGAAAATTGGTAAATGAAAACATGTACCATAGCACACTCTGCATCCAGAATTGTGTGTACATCCATTCAACGGTCACACAGCACCACGAGCAAACAACATAACATGCACAATTCAGCAACCATAAGTGCCAGTGACCTGGCAATGGTCACAGTCAAAAGATGTATTATAAATCTTTGTACATTCCAAATTCCAGGCAAATCAGACACATGGTTCAGAAGTTATTGAAGCAGAATGAACCATATTTTCATTCATCGGACTGTCATAATTCCACACCTGTTAATGTTTTACACAGCAAACCAGTGCAAGGCACATCCATACCACTAGGGCTACCTACACTATAAATTTCAAGCCAGTAGCACCATGCAGAACGCTGTGCAAAAAAAAAATTAACTGCGTTACACAGTATCTCCTCAGCAAATTATTTTTCATACATGTAAACATCAAAATTCACATCTCCAGGACATCCACTCAACACCCTCCAAATTTTATGTGAAATGACCAAACCATTACAGAGATATTCAATTTTTATGTTTCTGCACCTTTAAGAAGTCTTCCACCACAAAATGGTGGAAATCGCGGCCAAAAATGCATTAAAATGGTGGACATGGTGACCAAAAAATCAGTAATCACAAAGGGGGCCAACTTCAAATGGCAATAACTCTGGAACAGAACATTTTTTCACCAAACAAAAACTGGCATGTTCCTTGAACAATGGTCTTTCTACATGGCAAGTTTCAGATCAATTAACCACACACTGGCTGCTCTATGCATCACAGAAGACAGTGCAGAAAAATAGAGAAAACAATGTTTTGCACTGCACTGCGCAAACACAAAAACACTAACGGTAAAATGAACACAAACGGTGATGACAACAGTGAGGTAAAAGAAAATAGTAATGCTAAGTGTGATGCAAATGCAAGTGCAAATGGTAATACACATGGTGACACAAATGGAATCGATAAAGCAAACGGTAAGAGAAATGCCAGCTCAAACATAAATGAAAATAGAAATGAGTAAGCATAAGCAGTAATGCAAATGCTAACAGCAACAGAAATGAAAATAGATGAAAGCGGTAACAAAAATGCAAATGATAACTGAAAGCAAGCAGAAACCAAAACGATAATGGCAGTGGTGGCACAGAAGGAAAAAGTAAGGCAGTCAACAACAGAAATGCTACTGAAAACACAAACGCTGAGGCCAACGGAAACAGAAATGGTAACATACAAGCAAATGGTAATGGTAATACAATTGGAAATGCAAACAGTTATGGTAACACCGATGATGATGCCAAAAGAAACATTAACGCAAGCAGAAATGCAAATGCAAGTGCATACACAAACGCAAATGGTAACACACACATTGATGCAAAAGTAAAGAAAAACAGTAACGGAAATGCAATTACAAATGCAAAGGGTAACACACACGGTGACATAAACATAAACGTTAATGCAAACAGTAATGGAAACGCAAGCAGAAACGCTATCGGTAACAGTAATGCAAATGCACAACATTATTTTCCCAAAAAGGTGCATTCAGAAACACAGAGAATACAAAGAATGTATGCACAGTAATGGCCCCTCGGAGCAGAAAATGGGCACTTGTAATACTGAATACCTTATACAAAAAAATTGAAAATCTCATAATTATTTATGACTTTCCAGACTAGTTTGCACCTAGCCCCCTAGTGGAGGACTAAGTACTCTTCCAACAAAAGTCCGTATCTCAAACCATTTTCGAATACGGGCCCTGAGAGGCATAGGCGGACGCTGTAATGTTAGCCTATGGAAAACCCGTACTTCTAGAGTGTCATAACTTTGCAGCCTCTAATATTTTGTTACCAAACCACAAAAAGCACATCTGTGGATCTTGGCTTTCCTCCCGATTTCAGCCCAAAAGACCAAACTGTTCTTTTGCAGCAGGGTGGCAATGATTTCCTATTGTTTTGGCATAGCGTCACAAGTAGTGTCGCAAATCATGACACATTCGCAAATGAAATCATGAAAGTATTGCATATGTTAAAGTACTTTGTGACACTGCTTTTTACAAAATTTAAAACATATTTCTGGAGTGTTTTACCCCAAAAAGACAACAAGAATTGTGTCACAGAAGGCCCTAAATTTAAATGCTAAGCATTTCTGTGACCACCAACTGAAACAAGATGGCTGGATTCATATATCATGGTCATTTTACAAAGAAAGAGTGCATTTGCGACGCTTTCACATATTTTAACCTTTTCCATTGACTATAATGGAAAACTTGTTTTTGAATAACTTTGAACCATTCACTATTTTTTCATGAAACTTCAAAGGCACATCATGCATGGTCCCTGAAGGTTTCAGACCAGTTATGCAAACCTATGGGCTGTAGGCACGAGCAAAGAATGTGCAAACATGCATAATTTATGTGTTTTTGGTGCTCTGTAGCTCTGCAACCATACATCTGACCGTAACGAACCTTGGCAGTTCCAGAGATCTGTGGTACTAGACTGCACATGCTAAATTTCAGGCAAATCTGTCATACAGTGGCAAAGTTATTAAGCTGCCAAATTTCAGATTTAACCTTAAGTGGGTACTTCAACCTAACTATAGTGGCACTACCATGCCACTATAACATATAGTAGATCCCTTGTTGAGTGGTTTCTGAGATATAAAGTGTTGAAAAACAGAACAATCCATGTTTTTAACTTTCTTTGTCATACTGGATCTCAGAAATGGCTTTAGGTTTTGGTCTGAAATTTTCAGGAAGAAAGCCTTTACGGCCACAGATGTGCCTTTTGAAAGTTTGGTGAATATAATACCCTATTGAACAGGTGTGGGGTTACACGATTTAATCAACACCTGGTGTGTCTCTGAGGCAGGATGCCACAGGCCGAGTGTCCTCACAGTACCCTAGGCATAGATTAAATGCCTATAACCCCACACCCTGGAGTGGGTTACTGGGCTTATAACAGGAGTTACCTCACAGATAGTGCAGAACCCCTAATAAAACAACTATTGCTCTTCTATTGTTGCCAGAACAAAAAAATATCCTTCCACTTAGCAAAGTAGTCTGCTACAAAACATTTGTTCTTCTCCTTTTTCTGCATCTACAAGGCTAACTATATGGAGGTAGTATAGTGCAGTGGTTTAAGACTCTGAGCTGTAAACCTGGAGACCTGGGTTTGAATCCCACAGCCCTCATTTGCATACTGTGTGACCCTGAGCAAGTCGCTTAACTTCCTTGTTATTGTGCCGCTCAAGGATGGTCTTCAGAGTGTGCTGCATCTTTGAGACTATTCGACCAGAAAACTCTATAACAACCGAATATTGTTTTAGGGGTAACAGTTGACTCATGGGGTGTGCAGACCACAGGAAACCAGTTATTTTGCTTGATTTTGGGTGTGGTGGTGTAATTTTCAGAATCAAGAGACTGGAACTGGCACCTCCACTGCTATGCCCACTACTCAAGAGAGCAAAGGATTGCTCATCCTCCTCTTCCACCAACCCACTCTGCCCTCCCTCCCCCTGCTGTATTGAACTGCTCTCAGTTACATTTACCTTGCCGAGGGAGATCACACCAACAGCTCTGGCATCCTTCTGGTGTTGTTGCCACCGCAGTGCGTGCATTGTTTTTCAGGTGAGCATGATGGCCACCGGTGGCTATGTGGCTTCCCTTTTTTCTCCCAACTGACATGTGCTTGACACAGTTGACATATCACTATGGTCTCATCAGCTGGATCAAACACATAAAAGTCCCAAACTAGGGACTTTTGACCTCTGGACTTAACATGCTGCTGGTGGGACTGGAAGAGCTGAGAAACAGGTGTGGACATTTGTGCTTTTTGGGCTGCTGTCATCATTTCAATAAGACTACTTTTGGGAGGAGCGGTGCTTGACTGCTTGGAGGACTGCTGATAGGCTTGATGACAGCCTGAACCACAGGTTGTGCATGTAAATGGCCTATATCAACTTTTACCTTTTTTAAACACAGGCTCCCATGAAGGATAATCCCAGTCATCGTTATCAGCACCTATGTTAATGATTTCCTTCTCCTCATGCTCCTTCTCCTGCTCCTCCCTATCACTGTCTTCTTGCATGGCACCATTTTCTTTCTCTACAACCATCTCCTCCTCATGGGGTTGACTATCCATATCTGCAGGATAATCAGACTCTGGCTGAACACAATCACCATCACCATCAACTACAGCAGGAACAGGGACAGTCACACTGACAGACTTATCTCCCTCCTCCTGGACCACTGTTCCTCTTTTCATGTCAGTGTCTCCTTCTTCTCACTATCATCCTGCAGCAGCATGGATGCAACAGTTCTGACCAAAAAAAAACTGAGATACAGGAATGCCAGTACTTCTTTGAACAACTCCTTTGCTGGTATCTGCCACAGCACTACCAGTGCCCACAGAAGACAGTGATGCAGACATACATGTGTGTTGGGGAACTGGAACTGAAGTTATACTCTCCTTAACAGACTTCTTAACTGCCTTATCCCCCTGTTACATTTCCCTTTACTGGACCATCTCTTAGTGGGCATTTTTATATGCTGCTTCAAAGCTTTGCCTTTCTCTGGGAGTATATCAAGAAAGGATGCATTACTAACTGTGTGAATAACACCTCACACCTGCAGTACTGGCTTCCTTCCAAGTCCAAACACAATCAGGACAGGTAGCAGCAATCTGTACAGCTAATACCGTATATGGTAGCCTATTCTAGTAAAAACAAAAAGGTAACTTTTTTCTTTCCCCAAACAGGAATTAAAGCAACACAGGGAAAAAGGGCACAGGTAACCTACTTTAAATACAGATCACCTGTGTCTGGACATGGACAACTGAAATACTGTATAGTGTTAGTACTTACTACTACAATTATTTGTCATATAAGGGTAGAGACAACCATATAACATTGACAAACAAAGTTGTCTACGACAATATGGATGGGTTCAGCAATCTTTTGACAACTACTACAGTATATTAATATGATGTTTTTTTGTATTGCATGGGTCAGGTAGTAAACAATGCTGTAACAGGGAAAGGGTAAGCAAAGTCAACTGAAACAGGAACACTGTAAATCAGAGGCAAGCTCCAGCAATAAAATACAGGAAGCAATTCACCAAAGCAGTGAAACTGCATATGGCAAGTTCAAGTGATAAACTAAAAGTCCTTAAATTTCCATACAAACATATAGAACTGTTGCTTTTCACAGTTTGAGTGACACAACTTAAAAGCAAACAAACCTGACCACAAACAAAAAAATAAAATAAGGATCAGCACTGTGTGTTCAAAACTTTAGAATTCACAACTAAAAGCAGAAGAATGGTATATGGCACAGGCTAACAGGATGGAGCAGAAAATCTCAGAAAGCAGTGCCTTTTCAGAGAAAGTGAAAAAAATACTTGTCAAGATATAAGAAAATTAATACAAATAAGTAGAACACCAACAAAAATATAAAGGCTTAAAAGAAATAACAGTAAATCACTCACAATTTGAGAGAAATCCATTTGTAAAAGGCTAGAAATAGCCTGCACTGGTTTTAAACACCGACCCTATCCCACTCAACTCATTCACTGACACAGACAAAACTAAAAACTAATTAAACTAAGCATTATGTAAAAGTCCACAAAATTAGAAAATGTTCCCTAGCAGCACTAGGAACAAACTGTATATCTGGGAGCAATTAGCTTACAAAAACAAGTTTTAAAGAGGTTTTAAAAGGGTTCATTGGCTGTAATGCACCACAACAGACTGCTCTCCTACTCAACAGGAAGTAGACTGTGCTGTAAACAACCTGCATGTTATATTTGACTTATATACCCACAATGCATTGCAGATTTCACGTTTGGAACATAATTTTGCTGGTGAAATCAAAAGTTACACCAAGCGATTTGCAGCAGAAGAGCAAAATGTAAGCATGGAGGGGCAAAATTGCTCAGTCAATGCATATTACGTGAAATTTTACAATTACACAAAATCGAAATCCCAGGCGAAATCAGATTTCGCTGGGGTAAAATTTAATGAAATCGCAATATTACAAGAAATATTTTGCAGGCTAAATTTTCCATTTCACACAACACTAATCAAACCCTGACAAAGAGACAGAAAATATTGGATCGTCTACGGAGGGAGGGGGCAGTGGTGGCCGTCTTAAAAGAAACATACCTTGCTCAAGTGTAATCAAATAAACATAAAACAGGATGGGTTTTCCACGTCTTTAGTTCATCCTATAATACCAAGAGCTGGGGCATAGTTATTCTTGTTCATAAAATATACCCTTTCAAGCAAAAAGTACTACAGACCGGAAAGGGTGCTAGGTTACTGTACAGGATACCATGGCTGGCCAGAAAGTAACCCTGTGTAATGTCTATATCCCAAATTCCACCAAAGCCTCCTTCTTTCAGATGATCCACAGTTATTGCTAGGACTACACAAGGGCAGGTAGTCCTTGGGAAGATATGAACATGTTCATGGATGACTTCTTGGACAGGAGTAAAGCCCAGCAACAGATGCTTTACAAGACCTGTCCCAAGAACTGGAACTGGTTGACATTTGGAGAATGGTCCATTCCATAGGGACGGACTATTTCTTCCTTTTCATCCCCGATCAGAATTTCTCCATAATCAACCTGTGGCTTACCCCAGAGCCTGGACATCAAACATGATGGAAGCCCAAATAAGAGCTATGGTCATTTCAGACAATGCACCAGTCTCTTTCACTTGACTCCCCACTGCAGCTGAGGAAATAAAGGTTTGGTGATGCTTTAACACATTCACTCTCAAAGATATTAAATTCTGTGCTAGCCTAAAGGAAGATATCAAGAACTTCAGTCTCACAAACAGAACAGAATATACCTCAGCCACCAAAACTGGGATTCTTTTAAGGCCTTCATCAGGGGCAGGTGTGTCAGTCACACTTCTCATTTGCAAAAGGCTGAAGCACAGGATTTAGCAATACAGCATCAGCAGTTGAAATGCCTTTAACAGAAGTTCTGAGACAGCCCAACTACAACAGGACCCTTGCTTTGCAGATATCATAGAGCTTTAGGCACAAAATTAACATGTATCTACAGCAGAAAGCAGAAAATGCCTTCCTCCAACTCCAATAGTCATTCTGGGAGTCTGGCGAGAAGCAGGGTGTCTTCTGGCCTACCAACTGAAAAACAGACAGAGTGCTCCAGAATCATGTTCCTCAAAAGGAAGGATGGGGAACTTACCAGAGATGAGAAAGACATTAGTTAAGAATTCTGTGCCTTCCATAGCTCCTTATACTAGAGCAAAGTCCAACGCACTGAGCAAGAAATGAAGGGTTTCTAACCCAACTGCAGCTACTAGTATTAAATTTGATAAGAGGGCACAGCGGACAGGCCTTTTAAATAAGTAGAACTTGAAGCAACATAGCAGAATGTGCCTGCAGGGAAAGCCCCCAGTGGGGATGGGCTGCCTGTGAAGTTTCTAAATGCATTTCATGATGTGCTGTCTCATCCACTAATTGCTGCCCTTACAGAAGCTTACGACACAGGTATTTTGCCAGTTCCCACGCTCACAGCCCAGATCTCCTTGCACCTACGCCTGGGAAAGACACAACCCTCTGCAAAAGCTACAAGTCAATCTCACTGATTATAGCAGACTGTAAGGCCTTTGCTAAATCATAGCCACAAGGCTCAGGAGGTAATTCTACCCTAATAGACAAAGATCAAGTAGGGTTTGTCCCAGGATGCAGAGGCACCAGTAATACAAGGTGCTTGATCAATCTACTCTGAAATCTAAATATCCCTACCCACCACAGTCATTCTCTCCTTGGATACCAAAAGGTGTTTGATAGGGCAGAGTGTAGATACCTGTTCAAAGCCCATCCTACTTTCAATATAGGCCACAATTTTAGGGCTGATTGAATATACTTTATAAGGAAGGCTCTGCAGAGGTAATTACCAATGGCAGAGTCTACCCCTTCCTGTTGGGCAAGGGCACTAGACAGGGTTGCCTCTTCACCGTTGCCATTTGTTCATTTGCCATTTGTCCTGGTACTTGAACCTGAAGGTCATCTGCTTAGCACCAAGCATAAAAGGAGTAGATATGGAAGGGAAACACAAAGTACTGGCATACGAGGATGATGACATGGTGGCCATCACTGACCCTAACCAGTCCATACCAAATCTCTTGATCTTGATTAATCAATGCAGCCAACTGTAAGGATACAAGCTTAACATTTCCAAATCACAGTTCCTTGTGTCCATGCCACAGGTATCAAACCTGCTACAATACTCTTAATGCTACATATCACATACAGTATCTAGGAATTAAATTCTACTGGAACCAGCCACATTTCGGAACAGATAACTTGAGTCCATTGCTAAAGGAGCTGGATAAAGACCTCAGGAGATGGCAAGACTCCACATATCCCATTGGGGAAGGGTACAAACCTTCAAAATGATGGTGACACAATAATACAGTATGTGTTGGACAACCTCCCACTGTGGATATATATCACAAAACTATCAAAACAATACACTATGAGTTGCAGAAACTTGTCTGGGGTAATGGCCGAGTTTCCCTAAATAGCCTAAACTAACACTGGAGTTTAGAAGAAGGAGGCTCAAATTCCCAGATTTCCAATTACAAATCATGGTCCATGCCTTTTACAACTCACAGAGGAGCTCATTGAATCTCACAAAAATGTAAACTGTGGTGGGTGGATTGTGGTGCCTCAGTGGCAGGAGGTCAGTGGCCAAGAGAACCAATTTGGGATGGCAGTGAAAAGTCTAACCTCACATCCCATCTTGGCCCACTCTCTGGCAATCTGAAAGAATGTTTTAAACTCAGTAGCTGGGCAACAGAGATAGCCTATCAATTTCCCTCTGGAGCTACCTATGGATGTGCATCAGAGGAAATCCAGCACAGGAGAAAGAATGGGCTGTAGTGGGAATTCAATATCTCAAAGACATAATGCATTCCCCCATTAATATACTGAAGTCCTTTAAGAAACTACAGTTAGAGCTTCAGTTTCATGAACAGCACCAATGGAAGTACTTCCAGTTAAGGAATGTGCTGGGATCATCCTTGACCAGAATCTCAAAGGCCCAGTACCCAATCCTCTGATAAAATCTAAAGGCCCACAGAAGGGGAGAAGGTGTGGAGCAAGGGCATAAACAAACTCCTCCTGAGCCTTTCTGCAGACCCCGCAATGAGGATTAAGCAACAGCAGACAGAGGAATTAGGCCAGGAAATCACCCCCACAAATTTGCTGGAAGAGCGTCCAGAATGCCATCAAAGACAGAAAAAATAGGTTCACATAATATAAAATCATGCACAGATGGCACAGAACACTGTCTAAGCTGCATGAGTGGGGACTTGTCCCATCAGAGAAATGCTGGAGGTGTAATATGCATACAGGTACTATCACTCATATACTGTGGCCCAGCCTGAAACTGCACAACCTCTGGGATGAGATCCAATCAACCTATAACTCAATACTGTTCAGCAAAGTAACTCTCACCCCCAAAATGGTAATGCTGGGACTCCAACAGACATATCCACCAGAAGTGGGCATTTCCACAGGGGAATGAGATGGTTAGTAGACACCCTTGATGCAGCAAAAGGATCTTTATGAGGCCTTGGAAAGATCAAGCCCCCCTTTACAAGAATGGTTGGCAGAGATGAGCAAAACAGCCAACTATGAAAGGGTACGCATGCAATCAAAATAAGTTGAGGTATATGCAGACATTTGGAGAGCATACCTCAAATCTGCATACTACAAAGTCCTATCAGATTGTTTTCTCCTAATAGCCTACAACCCAATAAGAGTGCAGGAATACATAAATCCATTCTATCCAGTCTCCAGAACCAGTCTAATCCCACCCTCCACACATGTGGAAAGAGTAATCTGATCACAAGCAGCACTCAGTTCTGTATTGTGCTCATTAGACCACTCTGCACTCATAAAATCCAGCCTGCCTAGTGTAGCTTAAACTTTAGAGTGTTATATTAATCACCTGTGTGGTTGCATACTGTATATGCATCATTAACTTATATAAATGTTGCTGACATTGTCATGTATGTGTTTTTGTGAAGAATTCTAACATAAGTATAAGATGGGAGAAAAACAGAATAAATCTGACAATATGTATAAAGTGTTAAACTGTTTTTTAGAGTTATAAATCCATGGGGTTGTGCTTCAGCCAGGATGATAAATTGCATACTGTTACCAACTTGTTTGTTGATTTCAATACAATATTTATTAGTTAGAAAAAGCAATGGCTACTACATAAATTGAAAATAGAGCAGTGAACTCAAGCAGCATCAGTTAAATCTTTATTAAACGAACTAATGTTGCCAGAGAGGCACTGTGATTGTATGATATACACCATGGGCTGGTTAAAAATATCACATTTATTGTTGTCTGCAGGTGTTCACCTTTATAGTGAAACAGAGAAATTGTTCCTACTATATCTGATCTCGGGTGCAGTATACCAAGGGAGGCTGACAAAACCAGAGAGCATACTAAGCACACCAGACCATACAGTCAAGAAATAAAAACAGAGGTGCAGAACATTGTTTATTACAAAGTGTAAATATTGTGCAAAAATAAACAGAGTAAAAACATGTAGCACTTACAGCTCAATACAGAAGCAAAAACCTCCTCGCTGCCAGCAAAACCCACCCAAATGTTTTGCATCAAAATATGAGGCTTCGACAGGGACCATTAGTGTGTTTTAGCTGCTTACATTTATACTGTCCCGGGCAAGTTTTTACAAGGAATTTCTTTATACAGTTAATTAAAATGCCTAACTGAAATTAGGTAAACAGCATATGATGTGTAAGCATAAAACAAAATGAAAATCAGTTACTAACAATAATGATATGCCCTAAGCCACCAATTTAAAAATGTATAATACAATTCACAATTAGAGAAAGCAGCAGGCTGAAATATTTCTATGAAAGACATTAATGTAACACTAACTGATCTAACAGATATAAGACCATACTAGGTTCTAATGCCACAATAATCCTGCAATAATATGCAGATTGTAGAGCATACTGGAACAGATGGGTGTGAGGGGTGGAAATGGCAAAGGAAAAGTTTAAGGAGCATTTTAACCCCTCAGACCAGTAGCTCAAATAAGAAATAAAGGAAAACTGTATTTGAGCTATATTAAAGCAAGCTATGATGCATTCAATTAACTGTAATCTAAAAAGAGCATTCTAGAACAGAAGAGTGGGAGGGATGGGAAAAGAGAGTGGAAGGAACATTTAAACCCCTCTGACCAGCATCTCTAATAAATTAAAGCTATATGAAGACTATATTAAATTAGCTACAACAATAAAAATCGAATTGGATCGAGAAAAAGCTATTGATCAATATTGATATGAGCATTATAGCTGACTATCCAAGGGGCAGGTGGGAAAGGAAAAAAGAAAGTGGAAGGAACAGTTAATCCCCTTGGATTTAACATTGACAATAATTATTTCAAATTAGTAAATCACTGGCACCCCAAGACAACTCAATACATAAACATAATCACAGAAGAAAACTGTAGCATTAAAAGAACAAGTCTTCATTACACTTGATGAAAACCTTCCTATATAAACTGCATGTATGTAATCAATGCAGTAAAACAAATAAAAAGTTTATTAGAAGCAGTCTGAATCACACAATTTCTAAACACAGCACTAGACTATAAACCATCAAACCATCAATGTATGGATCTGATACTGTACATACAATGCACAGAGACAATATACAGTAAAAAAGTAAAGAAAAATAAACGACACATAAATATAATTAGATCCAAACCAATGATGCTTGTCAAAGATTGGGTGGCAACTCTCAGGAGAGAAAAAAATATAAAATATGACAACTAAATTAACATCATGTAGAAATACAGAGACCAGGGTAGGATAGGAACTTTATTTATATAGCACTCTTTCCTGGAGGCTCAGAGCACTTGACAGTCTTAAAAACATACATATTCACAAAAACATATGAGACAGAGGCTAATACAATCCTACTTATCCATCACTCAGTAATAAACAATTTACCAATAACAAAACAAAATTAACAAAAATGATAAAATAATAAACCATTATTCCAAAATGCGGAGGTAGTAGTCAACTGTTCAGATTAATAAATCAGCATGCGGTAGATCAGATCAAATAAATGCTCACTCAAAAAGTAACATTTTAAGGCCACTCTTAAAGGCTTCTGCCAAGTGTGCCTCTCACAGATGTCGAAGTAAGGAGTTTCACAGGGCTGGCATGGCAACCGAAAACACCTTGTCCATGGATTGCCACAGACTTGCCCTGTGAACCACCAGGGGGCATCTCTCTCAGTGGAACAGAGAACCCAAGGCAGGCATTGAGAAATCAGAAGGTCTTGCTGGTAGGCCACCACCCCCATGCATGGCTTTATAGGTCAGCAACCTGACCTTAAAGGCAATCCTCCACCTCATTGGGATCCAGTGCAGTTCATGGAGGACAGGTGTGACATGGTCAAATTTTGAAATACCAGTCAACAACCTTGCCACCACATTCTGCACTAGCTGCAGCAGGCAAAGGTTGCCTTCTGATAGCACCAGGTACAGGGCATTGCAAAAATCTAGCCTGGATGTGACAAAAGTATGCACCAGGGTGGGAAGGTCATCAGATGGTATCAGGGCTTGGATCCAGGTAATGTTCCACTGGTAATAGAAACCACTTTTAGCAATAGCTGACACCTGAGCATCAAGTGTCAGGCCATCATCCAGGACCAAGCCCAGATCCTTCACTCAAGTGGAGGGAACCAGGGGAATGGGTAAAAGGAATGGTGTAGCCCAATTTGTGATTCAAACCATTTTGTTTCAAATAATTCTATTCAAATAGCTAGTGATACTCTGCCTGCAGTAGAGGCATGTTTCTATCACCCCCTCTCTGTCTGGCAGGTATATGCTGTAACACTCCAAATTTAACCTGGGAGACATCATAATTATGATAATCTTTGAAATGTTTTCCCAAAGCTGAATTGCAAACCTCATTCCTCATTGGTCTAATACATTCTTGCAGGTGGAGTTTAGGTTTCCTGATAGTACAGCCAACATACTTTAGATCTTAAGACAAGTGCACCATCCTACATAAACTACATAAGTAGAATCACAGGCATTAACAGTACTTGATGTCTGGATTCCTGGTATCATAAATTCTGTTCCTGTAATGAGCACCTTACAGACAGTATACTATAAACATTTAAATAAACCACTTGGTTTCTGAGACCACCAATTGTTTGGTCTCTTCTAATATAATCACTATTAAACTGCAGAATTTTGTGCTCTCCTAAGACAAGCACTTGGCTTCACCAGACAATAGATCAGAAATATTCAGATTACTTTTAATATACTCCAATGTTTGTTGATATTCTTTCTCACAGGCAGGGCATTAGAACTGCAGTATTAACAGAATTAATTCTAGTGTGTATGGGCAGTCATAGTCCTGGGGGAGTTCAGGGAGCTGGGAAGAAGTCTAAGGCAGGTAGCACACTCTGTAGCCTTTGCAGAGGCACTGTCTGTCTATGACAGGGGGAAGTGGAGGGAGCTCCACACCAGTATCTTCAACTCATGGTTGAAGCAATGGTGCAGAGTGAAAGGGTATGGCTGCACCGGGACTGGGGGCCAACATGGGAGGATAAACTGCTATACAGTGGGGATGGCCTACATCCTTCTAGGAGGGAAGCACAGTCTTCAGTGGTCAGTTTAAATATTACTTCAATGAACATTTAAAATAGCTGAGGGGGAAGTAGGAGATAGACAGGGAGGCAGAATCTGCTCCCCACAGGCTGAGTAGGATTTTAGGAAGCCCAGAGGGTGAGAGAAAGGGGCACAAAGGGAAGAGGGGGCCAGCAAGCAGTATACTGACAAATTCTGAAAAAGCCATGCGCATAATGTTAGAGGTCTGGGATAGAGTCCCAGACCTAGAAAACTACATGGTGGAAGTTGACTTGGTTATCAAGGCCATTACCAAGTTAGAGTGCTGAGCCATGACTGGGGCATGGTCATACCGGGGTGCATATTGTTCAGGAGGGATAGGGTAGAAAGGAAGGGTGGCTGAATGGTGCTTTACATGAAAGATAACATAAAAGTGATAGAAATACAGGGATTCAGCGGAGGGCAGAGATGCTATTGGTTACCCTTGAAGGAGTAATGGCCATACTACTTGGACGAGAGTGATCTACAGGTCTCTAACACAGTGGAAGGAGCAAGGAGAGATATGTTCAAAGCAATTAGCAAGATGGCTAAAAGGGAAAGTGTTGCTGGTGAGGGACTTTATCATGCCAGATGTAGACTGGAATCTTCCTGCAGCAGCTTCAGCTAGGAGCAGGGATATCCTGGAATCTCTGTAAGGGGCAATCCTCAGGTAGCTGGTAAGTGAACCACTCACAATGGGGCTGTACTAGATTTGGTGCTTACAAATGGTGTTAGAATTGAAGCAGTCAAGGTGGGAAGCTATCTGGCTACCAGTGATCATCATAGAGTGTGGTTCTACATAAGAACTGCTGCAGAATCCAACCGTACAATGGCAAGAATCCTGTACATCAGAAGGGCAGATTTCTTGAAGATGGGGGGTGCCTTAGGAATCACCTGGCAGGGGTGAGGACCTGGAAGGGTAAAGGAAAAGTGGGCCAAATTAAAACAGGGGATAGTGAGGGCAACAAAGCTACATGTCAAGAAGATAAGCAAAACTGAAAGGAAGAGGAAACCAGTGTGGTTCTACAAAGAGCTGGCAGATAAGTAAAGGCTAAAAGAATAGCATTCAGAAGGTATAAGAGGACCTTGAGGGAGAAGGATAGGGAGGTATATCTGGTAAAAAAAAAAAAGGGGAGAGGCAAAGCAGTAAGGAGCACAAAGGCACAGACTGAGGAAAGAATAGCTCATAGAGGTGGGCAAAAGTTGAAATTTCCACCTTAGCAGAACTTCTACGAAATTTCACAACTTTTGTCCGAAGTTTCTGAACTTCCATCTGTGGTGGATTGGAAATCTTCTGAATGTGTTTGAGTGGATTTTCTCCTAATCCCACTGATAGATATTTTCTCTTCTGTCCAGTACCCTCCTCACCTGAAGTCTGAAATATATTCTCTGGTGGCAGCCCCCCCGCCAGTTGCCAATCACCACCCGATATAAAAATAATAATTGCCTCCCTGGTAGCTAGCAGTCCCTCCCCTCAACCGATTGCCTTCCCCATGTGTTAAAAAAATCCATGGTGATTAGCTGTCCCTCCCCCCACTCGATTACCCACCTACCCAGGACATCATACTCTGGTGCCCAGTGTAACCCCCCATCCTAATCCCGGCCCTTATAGTAAAAAAAAAAACAAGCATTTCTCACTGGTGGTCTAGTGACCCCCATCTTCAATCCCAGTCTGTGAATTGGAATTCTATTCCATGATAATCTAGTACACCCACCACCCCACCAACCAGCAGGTAGTGTCCTATCACCTACTGTAGCTCCCCATCCTGAACCCAAGTGAGTGACTGGCACAGCACTCCTCTCTCCTCCATGGCTATCCACCCACTGAGCTGTCAATGAATGAGCAAGCAAGTGCAGTACAAGCACACGCTTATTCACTGACAGCTCAGTGTTTCAAGCAAGCTATGGAGGAGAAAAGCACTACGCAATCACTTGCTCTGGTTCGAGATGTGAGAGCTGGGGTGGTGGGACACTACCTGCTGGGTTGGATGGTGGGGAGTGCACTAGACCACCAGGGAATAGAATTCCAATTCATGGATGGGGGATCAGGAATCGGGGGGATCACTAAATCACCAGGGAGAAATGTTTACTTTTTTGACTATACAGAGAGTTGTGATGGTGGAGTTACACTGGACACCAGAGCATGATGTCCTGGTTGGGTGGGTGATTGGGTGGGGGAAGGGACTGCTAGCCACCAGGGATTGAAAAAAAAATATTGGACAAGTGATCAGGTAGGGGTAGGGACAGCTAGCCTCCAGGAATTTGTTTATATTGGGTAGTGATCAGTGACCAGCGGGGTGCATTTGACACCAGAGAAATATTGGTACTGGTGGTCAGACTGTAGGGTGAAGGTGGAATTTCCATGAAAGTTCTGACATTCATGGAAATTCTGCTAGCAGAAGTTTTTTTTTACACACCTCTGATAGCTCAGGGAATATCTAAAGGGGACAAGACATTTTCCAAGTATGTGAATGAAAAAAGGAAGAAAAAGAGAGGGATTGCACTGTTAAGAAGAAAGGAGTGATTGTATGGAGGTGGATTAAGAGAATGCAGACATCATGAATAAATACATCTGCTTGGTGCTCACAGTAGAAGGGGATGGACCTCAAAAAGCAACAGGGATTTGGGGGGAGTGCAGTGGACACCAGGCCATTCTCTGAGGAGGAAGTCTGAAAGGCACTGGCTAACCTGAAGGTGGACAAGGCTATGGGGACAGAAGGGATACATTCAAGGGTGCTGAAGGAACTTAGGGAGGTGCTGGCTGCACCTCTAACAGACCTTTATAACAGATCTCTGGTGACCACTATGGTCCCAAAGGACTGGAGATGGACAGAGGTAGTCCCACTTCACACAAGTGGCAACACAAAGGAGACAGGCAACTATAAGCCTATCAGCCTGATGTCAGTGGTGGGAAAGTTGATGGAAGTACTACTCAGAGAAAGGATGGTGGAATATCTTAAATCAGATGGATTACAGGATCTAAGGCAGCATGGTTTCATGGAAGGAAGATCATGCCAAACAAATCTGATAGGTTTTTTTGACTGTGTAACCAAGGAGCTGGATCATGGTGGGGTAGTGGATGTGGCCTACCTGGACTTCTGCAAGGCTTTTGGCACAGTTTTACATAGGAGACTGGTGAGCTAGTTGGAGGGCTTAGGGATGGGTAATTTGGTAGTAACCTGAGTTAAGAACTGGTTAATGGACAGGACACAATGAATAGTGGTAAACAGAGTTAACTCCGAGGAAGGGAGGGTGACCAGCGGGAACTCAGGGATCAGTGTTGGGTCCAGTTCTCTTCAATGTCTTCATAAGTGACATAGCAGAGGAAATGGAAGGAAAGACCTATCTCTTTGCCAATGACACCAAGATCTGCAACAGAGTGAACACTCCGGTTGGGTGTGGGATGGATGGAGAGGAATCTGAAAAGACTGGAGGCATGGTCAAGGTTATGGTAGCTGGGCTTTAATACAAAAAAGTGCAAGATAATGCACTTGCACCATAATAAGTCAGGACCAGAGTACAAAATGGGCAGAACAATAATTACAAAGACAAAGCAGGAAAGAGATCTAGGGGTAATCACATTAGATGACATAAAGGTGGCCAAGCAATGAGACAAGACAATCAGTAAGGAAACTGGGATGCTGTGATGCATAAAAGTGAGGTATCACAAGTAGAAAAGGGAGATGGTGCTGACCTTGTGTAGACTGCTGCTGAGGCGACACCTTGAATACTGTTCCAGTTCTGGAAATGACACCTCTGGAACGACACAGACAGAGTGGAGGTGGTCCACTGGAGGGCCACCAAAATGGTGCAGAGTCGGTATCATAAGTCCCATGAGCAGAGGCTAAGGAAGCTAAACATGTACACTCTGGAGGAGAGGAGAGGATAGGAGGGAGAGGAAGAATATGATAGAGACCTTTAAATATCTAATGGGGTAAATTTGGTACAGGAGGGGAATATTTTTCAAAGAAAAAAGTGCTCTAGAACACAGGGGCATGTTCTGAAGCTGGAGGAGGATAATTGCAAGAAAGATATGAGGAAGTACTTGTTCATGGAAAAGTTAGCAGACCCCTGGGACAGCTTTCCAGTGGAGGTAATGGAAGCGAAAACAGTGGAGGAGTTCAGAAATGCCTGCTGACAGATACAAAGGAGTTGTAGGGTTAACGAAGGGGGGGGGATGGTAGGGGTGAGACAGAGAGGGGAGGAGGAGGTGTAGATATGGTGCCACAACCCAGGAAAGGTCTGCAGCATAAAACAAACAAACAAAAAAAAAATACAATGGGCAGATTGGTTGGGCCCGGTGGTCCTTATCTGCCATCACATTCTGCAGTATGTTTCTATGTTTATTTTCGGTCTTACATTTCAGTCTCACATTCCTTGGCTGATAATTCTAGTGTCTCCGCTTTTGGTCTTATTCACATTCCTTGGTTATTTATTTAGAAATTTGTTTATTTAGAAATGAGTCTCTTGTTTGTCTTTTAGCATTGAATTAAGCTTGATATACTATGTTTTCAGAATACCCTCTTTAAGAAAATCCCTCTCTTAAATCTTTGGATTGCAACTCAAAGTTGGCATCTTTAGTGCAGATGTGCCACAACTGAAAAAAATGGCCATATGGCATGGACCCTAGCAAATGAAAACAGTGGGTGCTATCAGCCCTTAACAAAAGAATTGGTGGCTACAGGCTTTCAAAATGTCTCACATTGAATAAAGTTGTCCTCATCAATTTTGAAGAGCGATCCAGGAATGCCGTCTGTCTCACATCAGTTTTATGTGTAAAATCCCAATTCAAATTACCGCCATGGAGCCATTCCAAAAAACAGTTCTGCATATTGCACATCACCTCACCACACACACACATGTAATAGCATCAGTGAAGTAGTGCCATCTAACTATCCTGGGAAAAATGATAGGGAGGCAGTTTTGGACCCTTTTACCAGCCCTTTTTTCTCCAGGATTTTCAGATGGCACCACTTCATTGATGATATTATATGTGTGTGTGGCATGTTATTTAGAAACATAGAAGGTGACAGCAGATAAGGACCGCAAGGCCCATCCAGTCTGTCCATTTCTTTTTCTACCTTATGAATGTGCCATTGACCTTTGCTCTGACAATGGCCTATCTATTCATACTCATCTGTATTTCTCCCTTATGCCTATCCCATGCCTGTTTGAAGCCCTGCAATGTATTCATATCCACCACTTCCTGAGGTAGGACATTCCATGCATCCACCAGCCTTTCTGTGAAAAATAACTTCCTCACATTACCCCTTAATCGACCTCCCTCTAATCGCATGCTGTGTCCTCTTGTCCTGCTATTTTTCTTATATTGAAACATGTTAGACTCTTTCACCTTGTTAATGCCTTTAAGGTGTTTGAATGTTTCAATCACATCACCTCTCTCCCTCCTTTGCTCTAGGGTATACATATTGAGCTCAGTTAATCTGTCCTCATATGTTTTCTGATGCAGTCCCTGCATCATTTTGGTTTCCTTTCTCTGGACTGCCTCAATTTGGTTAATGCCTTTGTGAAGGTGTGGCCTCCAGTACTGCATGCAGTACTCCAGATGGGGCCTAACCAGTGTCTTGTAAAGAGGGATTATTACCTCCCTCTTCCGACTTGTGATACCCCTACAAATACACTTCAACATCCCTCTAGCCTTTCCTACTGCTTTAGTGGTCTGCTGGGATGATTTCAGGTCATCAGTGATGATGATGCCCAAGTCTCTTTCTTCCCTTGTGACTGCCAGCAACTCCCCTCCAGCCTACAGGTGGCATATGGGTTTCTAATCCCTATGTGCATGATCTTGCACTTCTTTGCATTAAACCCCAGTTGCCACTCTTCTGACCATTTTGCTAGTTTATCCAGATCTCTTCTCATTCTGCCCACCCCATCTGGATTATCTACTCTGTTGCAGATCTTGGTGTCATCTGCAAACAGACAAACCTTACCCTCCAGTCCATCTGCAATGTCACTGATGAAGATATTGAAGAGTACTGGCCCCAGGACTGATCCCTGAGGTACCCCACTTGTGACTTGCATCTCTTCTGACTGTATTTTGTTTACCACCACTCACTGTTTTCTGCCCAGCAACCAGTTTGCCACCCAGTTGACCAAAGTCTGACCCACTCCTAGTCTACCCAGCTTATTAATCAATCTTCTAGGTGAAACAGTATTGAAAGCTTTGCTGAAGTCAAGGCATCAACTGCTCCTATTTGGTCCACCACTCTGGTTACCCAGTTAAAGAAATCTATGAGATTAGTTTGACAGGACCTTCTTTTTGTATACCCATGCTGCCTTGGATCATGTGCTCCTATGGATTCTAGGTGTTGCACTATCCTTTCCTTAAGGAGTGTCTCCATAATCTTGCCCACTACTGAGGTAAGACTGACTGGTCTGTAGTTCCCTGCATCCTCCCTGCTACCACTCTTCTAGAGCAATTTGAATTTGAATTTTACCCACAAAATTGCCATGGTTTCAAACTGCTAGAACAATTCAGAGAAAACATTCCCCCAAGGATTCATCCAACAACATCTGTGCCTTCAGCTGGCATTTCTACATTTAGTACTAGCACCAAATTTGTCAAGCCAAGGCCTTCAACACTGTCTGTCACCCCCCCTCCTACTTTAATCCCTCCACCAACTTGTCTTCTCCCCTGGCCCACTGACTTGGTTCACCAGTTACCTCTCTACCAGACCACAGTGCACGAAGGTAAATGGCACCCTGTCCAATACCCTGGCCATTTGCTCAGAGGCCCCCCAGGGCTCCATTCTGTTCAGCCTATTTCTCAACACCCTCCCCAGCTCCTGCTCAGGCAATATGCTACTCTATGCCGATGATGTGATTTTCCTTGCCTCCCACCCTGCCCCCGCATCTCTACAGGAATCCCTGCAGCACACATTCAACCAAGCCGAAATGTGGTTCCTTGACCACCGGCTGGTCATTAATCTAAAAAAAAAAAAAATCTATGCTTTTTTCCCATCACCAGAATAAGGCCAAAATGACCCCCCTCTGCATTCTCCCCAGTAATGCTCACCCTCTTGAGCAGGTGTCATCCTACAAGCACCTGGGCATCACCTTGGACTCAGCTCTTACATTTCATGCACACATCAATACCCTGTCCTCAGCCATAAACTCTCAGATTGGCCTTCTCTAGCGCCACAGAGATTGCCTGCTCAAAATGCCCTCGGCTGACCTATCTACACTGCAGCTGACAATACCACCCTCACCAGAATCCAGACCTCGATAAACAAGGCCTGCAGGCTCCTGACTGGTGCATCCCTCAGCACCCATACTTGCCTGTTCTATTCCACCGCCAACCTGCTCACCTTGGAGGAGCACCTGTGCTACCAAACCTGCTTACTTGCCACTGCTAGGACTCTCCCTCCCAGGGTCACCACTCCCCATCTGTTGCCACCAGTAGCTCAGTTAAGGCCACCTTTCAGGTGCCCCACCAAGACCTCCCTATCCACAAGGTCCTTCCACTACCATTGCCCCCACATGGTTCAACTCCCTCCTGCCCTCAGTCACTAAGTCTACAAAACTGGTCCATTTAAGTCACTCCCCATAACCTCTTTGGTGCCCAGCTGTGGTTGCCCTTAATTAACCTAATGTTGGGGTCCATCCCATTTCTGACCCATAGCCTTGACAATGTCCGTTGGACTGCTTTTCCCCTCCTTTTTCTCACCCCTGTCCCCCCACCCTTCCACCTAGGTAATTCCCTGGCACAACCAGGGTTGTGACTTCTACTACTGTTATACTTTATACAATTACTATTTACTGCATGTAACTTTATTCCGTAAACCACTGTTATTTTGTGTTCTTTTCTTATCTGTATTGCACCTGTATGTTACCACTGTTGTATCTCACACTGTAACCATGTCTTCCCTCCCTGTGATGAGGTACCTTTGTAAATGAGTCCCTGGCTCAAAAGTTGTAAATCTGACTTTCAAAAATAAATAAATAAATAAACAAGCAAGTTTGTGGAATTCTCTATTTATCCTTCAAATCGTTCAGGGAAAAAATCCTCTTAAATTATTTTTGTTATATTTACAGAAAGAGGCCAGTTTTAATTACAGTACTCGAATGCCATTTAGTGGATTTTCAACTAGACTATCAGATGGAACCACCCTCTCCTGATAGCAGTGAACACCTACCAAATAAAAATAAATCCTAACAAAAGGCTTCATAATCCCTTGACTAATTCAATTGCTACTGTATTATTCATGCCACCAACTGGATTCAATTTTCTTTGTGTTCTTCCCTTGAGACAGTTTTCCACCCAAGTGGCCAATTTCCCCAGCCCTATGTCCCTTATCTTTTAACAGCCTCAGTGGTGGACTGAGTTAGAAGTCTTGCTGAAATACAAATAATACCACATCTACTGCCAGTTCCCTATCTGCTGCTCTAATCACCAAGTCAAGAAGTCAACAAGGTTCATCTGGCATGACCTTCCCCTCATGAACCCATGTCGTCTATGGTCCAGTAGTCCATTTCCCTTCAGGAAGTCCACCAGCTCTTCCCTTAGTAAAGAATCCATAATATTTTCCACTATAGACATCAAAAGGGCTGGTCAGTAGTTCCCTGGTTCATCTTTCTTTCTGTCCTTGTGTGGATGGACCATGTTCACTGTCCTATAGTATCTTGGGATCAATTCCCATGTCTAGTGACCAGTTGATTATGTCTTCAAGTGACCTGTTACCACTTTTGTTACTTCTTCCAGCATCCTTGGGTGTAAGCTGTCAGGTCCCATACATACCTGTTTTCAACACTGTAATCTTTTAAACAACTTTTCTCCATTATTTTGACCATATCACTTGAGCCCTTGCTCTTCACTTCCTCTTAAACACACAGTCTCACTTCAAAGATCAGTGGTGAGCTGTTGTGTGTCTTTCTCCCAAGTATGTGAACTTTAATAAAAGAATGTTCTATTGACTTCTCTGCAACCTATTATTGTAGCTATTGGTAATAGTTAAACCTCAATCCCTGTAGCACATAGTCCAAAAGTCTAGTTAAAAATATGGACATAGAATACACCAAGTTGAAACTGTCATTTAATATTTCAGTCACACTCCCATCCACAGTCTGAGCTTGGAGCCCATGTGGCTTAAGAAAGGAGGCATGGGCATGGGATACTGAAAGCAAAATGTGACTGTTCTGAGACCACAGTGTAGAAATCTTTCCCTAAAGACTTAGTGCACTCCAAAACATATTGCACTTGTGTGTTTTATCTGCTGATCATTTTGACCCCCAAAAAACACTGGGATAGCCAGTCCTTGTGTATGACAGTGTCTGTGGGGCTGCAAGAGCACTCCTGGAAGGTGGAGGATTGCTAGACCAGGAAGTAACCTCCATTTTGCAAAACCCTGAAACAGGAATCTGGGAAGCATTTTCCACATAAAACCTATTTAGCAGCACTAACAGGATATCTAGTGGCTTTGGTGAAGCTTTTGTTAAGTTTAAACATGGAAAATAGCAGTGCCAAAACTAGAAGTGCTGTGTGATGCAACTTCCAGTTCAGCCCTAGAAAAACAGTCACACTAGCAAATGTCAGTGAGCCCATGCAGAGATGATGCATGGGCAGAGGCAACATGTCTGTGTTTGCTTGTATCACCTGAGGGAGGAGAGGAAGCCACAGCTATTTTACCCTGGGGTACAAGTATAAACAAATCCCTTGTTTTATTCTCTTTTCAATTATCCTTGAAGCAATATATAAAACAAATACAACTTAAAATGGATTCAGTTGGGGATATTCTGGAATTATTCTGGCAATAAGGGACTAAAATAAAATGTAACCAGAGTAACACATATGCATTGGCAGTTAAACTAGAGCAGACTAGTATGTTTACATGTGGAAAATGTAAACTGTTGATATTAATGACTATTGAGTGTGATAATATAAGGAAGGAGCCAACAAGTTACAAGACATTAATCAAATTCAATCATTTGTAAATACCCTAACTGCTGAAAAGCCAATGTTAACTCAACTTGAGAAGAAAAAAAGACCAAGGGAAGCACAGAGGGTTGCACTGCAAGAAGGGGTGGAGAAGATAGTTCATCTAGCAGAAATGAGTGGTGCCTTGTGAAACCAGCAAAACATAAAAAGGGAAGAAGAACAAAATCAAAACCTGAGCCTACATTACTGCTCTAAAACAGATATAGCCACATAGCTGTCAATGTAGATGTATCCCAAACAGAAGATACATCTCCACCACAACAAAACATTTCTAATAAACTAGTTATAGAGGATTCTACTATATAATCAAACTTGGAGATAGCCATGTACAGTATGTGACACTGATAAATAAAACATTGAGGTGTCTTGCCTGTCTGGTGCAAAAACTGCAGAAATTGAATCTAGAATTGTAATTTAATTGGTCTAGGAAAATCTTCAGTAATTGTAAATTTAGGAACCAATGATGTAAGAATAAGTCATGAAAAGGATATCTGCTTGGACAACATAGCATTAGGAGACAAAATAATGGCAAAAGGATGTAAGATCACCATAAGGCCTCCTACCTGTCCCTATTGCTTTAAGAAACAATCACTAGAATAAATGCATGGCTATCAAAGTAGTGTGGTGTTGCAGGCATAGCACTTATGTGATCACTGGGACGCTTATCAAACAATTCCCTTTTGCAAAGGATGGTCTCCAGCTGAATAAACTGGGGCCAAAACTGGGTTTAACATTGAAATAAGCACTAAATGAAATTTGCTTAAATTAGATAGTATGGGGGAAAACGCTATCAATGCAATTACAGAATACTCTACCAGTAGTTTTACAAATAACGCAAAACAAAAAATAGTATAAATAAGAATATAAAATGCATATTTTTAAATGCAAGACATCTGACTTCCAAAATGGATGAACTATTCCTTTTAATTCAACAAAACAATCTAGTTGTGCTAGCCATCAGAGAAACTTGCTGGCCAGTAGAGACTGAATGGGAGAAACATCCCTGAATATGACCTTTTCTGTAAAAGTAGGTAACAGGAGAAGTGGAGGGCATAGCCTTTCATCTTAATTCAAAATGCAATGCTATTAACATATAAAAAGAAACAAAAAAAACAGAGAGCTTATGGGTGAAAACAAATCTTAAGGTTTCCCATCAAGTTATTATATGATTATGTTATAGGTCACCCGATGCATCTGTCAACCTTACAAGTTCTATGATGTATGAAATAGAACAGGCATGTGATCTAGGGGAAATAATTGTCTTAGGTGATTTTAATTTCAGAGACATTAATTGAGTTACAGTTCAGCAACTACCTCTGCTGCTAGAAACTTTGTATTAACTTGAGAACATATACATTTGAATCAGCATGTTACAGATCCAACCATAGATCAAGCAGCTTTAGATATGGTCCTAGGTTCTGCAACTATCATGATTAAGGACTGTCCCAGTGGTCATAACGCAATATGTTTTAATTGCATCTCAAATATGTCTGACAGTAATAACAATACTGAAATATTTTTGTATGAAAAAGTGAATTAAACTGCAATCAACTCAGAACTATCCAGTATTAACTGTTCAGAATTATTGCATAATGAAAACAGAGATGAAATATGGCATACAATAAAAAAATAACAGTTTTAATAAGTTACAAGCACATACCTAATGTAAAGAAACACACTAACAGCAAAGTAAAACCAAAATGGATGACACACATAATATTAAGAAAGTAATACATAAAAAAACACAATATTTTTCAGGCATTAAAGTCTAATAAAACTAATAAAAATACATTTGCTTTTAAAACTATACAGAACAAAAATGCAAATATGAAATCAGAAAATTTAAGGAATGGATGGAGCTATGCCTGGCTTCAAGTGCATCCAAAAATAATAATAAGGACTTTTTTCCTATATTAATTCCCTTAAAGAAAAAAACAGTGCAAGGTTGGTCCATTAGCAGAAAAAGCATTAATTTGTCAAATCCCAAAGAAATGGCAGATGTTTTTAATAAATATTTCTGCAGCATATGTGCACCAAAAATGAAGTTGGACGACACTATGGTGATAGATAAAAAAATGTAATCCAAATATCAATTGAAGTAACACAAAACAGAATAAAAAAAAGTTAAACCTCATACATCTCCTGGTCCAGAAAATATCACAGGACACATGATTGAAGTTATGAGTTGACATCTTGGCTATTCATTAAAATTGCTATTTGAAAAATCTTTAAATACAGGATTAATACCTACTGACTGGAAGCAAGCAAATGTAATGCCTCTATTTAAACAAAATCTGGTCAGATCCACCACGGCTGCATAATGAAGTCAGTGAAGTTGTGTGGAATTGTTAAGGAGGAATGGAGAAACAACACAATGATTTGTAAGTAGTAAGATTTGTTTTAGTTTCTGTTCTAAGGAAGGCATGCACATTATAAGAAAAATATATGGAGGTGTACATTTTAATGGAAGGAATAGGAAGCAATATAGGTTTACAAAAGAACCCCAGAGCAAATGCTACTGAGGTATATGTTATTCCTGATGATACTGGTCAGACAGACACATTTTAAAGAAAACACAATTGCACATACCCCAATAATGCAAAGCATAATGGGAAAGATATGCAAATCCACATGATGGTACAGAAGGTGGCAGTACATGAAAAAATAATGGCTGACATATATTCAGCCTTGGGATTATTTACCAAAGGATTTTTATTTTATTTTTTTTATTTTTGGAGATACAGGGTTTTTGTCCATGAGGTGATGTGTTATAATTAAGCAATGTGTTGATGTCAGGAAGTCAGGTGTAATGATGGACTGTTAGCAGAGAAAATGTGATAATAACCTTCAGAGGGGGTTGCTTTTGATAAGGGTAAGATAGTTATGCTTGTGATGGGAATATTAGAAAAGTATGAGGTCTATGCAGAAGTGGAGTACAAATATGCGCAGTTGCATAAGTATGTGCTCAGAGTACAGGTAAATGTGATATGCAGGTTTGTTTTAGAAATAGGTAAAAATAGTGATACATGCAATTGATAGAAAGATAGATAATTACATAGACATATATATATATATATATATATATAGAGAGAGAGAGAGAGAGAGAGAGAGAGAAAGGCACAATGGGAATGGCAGTGAAGTATTGAAGTGATGCCAACCCCCCCACCATTTAGAGATGGACAGGCATTGGGGTGTGCCGTTGTGTCATTGCCCATAACGCTCATGCCATTTCACCTCACCCTACCCTGCAGACACAGACAAATGTCAAGGTGTGCCTTGGGGTGTTCAAGTTTTACACTCTCCCCATTCCATAAGGAAATATGCTGAAATGGATAAGTACTATATAAAAATGGACTGAACTTTGGGGCTGAAAAGTCAAAGGCACACCTCAGTACCTGTCACTGGCTGCAGGGTGGGATGGGGATGGAATGGCATGAGCATACGGTTGACAATCCCAAGTCACACCCCTGATGCCTGTCAGTCCCTATAGGGCAAGGTGTTATGGTCAGAACCCTAATGCCCTAGGCATTGTTATGTTACTACTTAACCAAGCAACAGCATTTAATGCATTACATTATAAGGACAAGTACATTTTTTAATACATTTACAGACAGTTACATAAACTTAATTTTCTTCATAGAATAATTTAAATTTAGTAACAGTGGTAGTAAGAAACAGGCACTCTAGTATCCAATATGGGATAGTCTTCTTTGGGTGACATATTTTACTCCTTTGTGGGCTTATACCTTAATTGTCATTCTTGTGTTTCCTCAACCACTGCAATTTCAAGATGCAGTTTCCCAAGTACTGTGTAAGGATATAGTTTCAGGCACTTCATAATTACTTTTTCTTTCCTTCTGAACCATAAGCTTTGATGCCCCAGGCAGCTCTGATAGTCAGTTGTTCCAACATGATAGATCCACCTCATGCCCCTCCCACATAAAAAAGGGTGGGGTGGATCTTTAGGAACTTCTCAGGTGGAGGTGGGGGTGGATACCCCTCAAAAAAACTAGTGCTGCCTCCCACTACTTAGGTTCCTGTTCTTGTACCTCCATTTAAGAAAGAAAATAGTGCCCTGAAACCATTGACTAACATGAAAGCATATTTATTTGAGGGCAGAAAGCATTTCTTGGAGGAGGATAAGGTGGAGGAGACTATTTACACATTCTGCCAGTTCCACAGACTGAAAACATGACATCAGCCCTGTTGTACATGCAAAAATGTCTGCAGACTCCACCCACTGGTGCCGTAAAAAAGAGATGTGGGAAGAAACATTATAGACCTATTAGACTCACACTGATTTTTTTTAAGGTTTTTAGAAAGTATCATCAAAGACAAAATATCACCTGCAATAAACAACTTGAGAGACTAACCAGCATGGGTTTACTATGGGGATGCTGTGCAGAACTAACCTAAGTAAACATCTAGATAATAATGAACTTTTGTAGATTTCAGCAAGGCATCTGACATGGCACCACACTGGAAATTGTCTTAAAACTCAAAAAACTTGTATGGGCTCAAAATATATAAACTGGATATTAAACTGGCTGTAAAATGCAATAGATCACAGAGGGTGATTTTTAATGGATACTACTCAGAAAGAGGTCATGATGAGTGGTGTTCCTCAGGGTTTGGTACTGGGATTGGTTATTTTTCAGATTTTCATTGCAGATTTAATAAATGATTTAAATTGCTAGTCAACAAAATATGCCGATGACTGTAAAACTGAGTACACATGTAACAAGGCAGATGATATAGTGAGACTCCAAGAGGATCTAGATCACACCTCAGATTGGGCTGCTAAATGAGAAATGTAAATCTGTCATGAAAAGTGTAAAATAATGCACCTGAGACAAAAAAATAAGCAACATCAGTGTTTTCTATACAGGAAACAAGTTATTGAACCTAAAGCAGAAAGAGAGCTTGGGGGGCTAGTGATGGATGATTTGAGTAGCACCAAGAAGATTAGTGAATCTCTAGCCAAAGCTAGTAAAGTAGCATGGACAGTTTATAATTATGCCATTATACCATGCCTACAGTATGCCAACATTTGGATTAGGCCTCCCAGTTTTGTTGTCCTTGTAAGAAAAATGATATTTTCCAGACTGAAAGGGTAAAAAGAAAGTTTACCAAGTAAATTAGAGGCTTCGAAGATATGCTATACCAAGATAGACTAAGTGAATTAAAACTGATGAGACTGGAAACAAGAAGAATTAGAGGAGACTTATTTCTTGTTTGACGTTGTAAATAACCCACATCTAATGAGGGAGTTAGGAATTGAATTACAACAAATAAACGTTGATACCAGAGGTCACCCATTACAAATTTCAACTCAAAGTTGTAAAATATTTATTTTCTCAAAGAATAGTGAACCCTTGGAACGTCCTTCCCACAGATATCGTCAGTAATTCTAAATCAGAATTTAAAATAAAGCTGGTAAACTATATACTATTGGAAGGCAATATCTATTATTACATGTAATTTGGAAGGAGCAGTTATGGGCAATGTCTTTTGCTCCATTCAAACCTTTAATATGAACCTTAGTATAACACATTTTATTTGCTATGAAAACATAGAGAAAAAAGTGCAGTTCATAACGGTGCCAGTTCCCCTCCTCTCTCAACCCATTCCTCCATCAGGCCAGTACATGCTGTCTCTTTATGGACCCTCTGGTCCAAACTGACCCAATGAACTTCACCCCCATTCCTTGAGGTGGTGGTTCAGGTCTACCTTCATATACTAAAGGGAGATAGTCCAGCCACACTTTAACCTGGCAGCAAAGTGCCCCCCACCCCCCCAGCCACCAAGCTCACTTACAATAGTCTGCTGGTCTTACAACACTTCAAATCTTCAAATCACAAGTATTACAGTACAATATGTTGAGCTGCCTGATGAAGTCAACTCTTCCTGGTTCCTGAATTCCTGTGATTCAATCATATTAGTTAAATGTGGGAAGGGTACTCCAGTCAGATAATCTGAAGCTTCATTCAGCATAAATATGCAGACTGCCACTTTTTAGGTCTGTGAAGTTTTAGTGCTGGTTCTAATGTTGTCTGCTGCTGTCAAGAAATATATGGACTGTCACCAAACCATGGGCAAAGATCTTTACTTCTGGCAGTGCATGGCACTATCTCTCTCTATATACCAGAATCTCAGAAACTTTGCCTGTAAAAGATACAGGCAATCTTCAGGTTAAAGCTTTTGCCCAGGTATAGAATTGAATGTTTGAACTTGAATCATGTACCAGAATCCCCCCAGCTCCAAGTTTTCAGCCAGCAGTCTTTGGCAGACTTGATCAGACCCGTGCTCTCTAGCTCCTCTGTCAGGCCAACCATCCTTATAATGGACCACTGGGCTCTGTTTTCCTGATCATCAACAAGCTGCATACAGTAGGTACAGTACATAAGCAAGAAGAAGAAGGCATGGGTGGATGGTGGGGATAAAGAAGTTGGTAGACGGTGACTCTACAGAGGATGAAAAGCTGACATCTTAAACAGATACTTCTGTTCAGTCTTTACAGTGGAGAGGGAGGGCAATGGAACAAAAAGAAATAGCTAGAACACAGCAGGAGTAAACACAAGTCCATTTACAGAGGAAAGTGTTTTGAAGGACTTGCAAACCTGAAGCGGACAAGGCCATGGGACTAGACAAGATACATCCAAGGGTGCTAAGGAGACTCAGGGAGGAGCTTGCTACCCTATGGACATCCTTATTCGATATATCACTGGAAACAGGAAATGTTCCAGGGGAGGGAAGAGAGTTAAAGTAGTTCCATTCCATAAAAGCAGCAGAAGGGAGGAGGCTAGCAACTATAGACCAGTCAGTTTCACATTTGTGCTGAAGATATTCATTGAAACCTTTTAAAATAAAGGCTAGTGGAATATCTTGAGCCCAGGGATTTAAGACCAAAGACAACATGGATTCATGAGGGGAGGTCATGTCAGAAAAATCTGATAGATTTATTTGACTGGGTGACCAGGGAAATAGATCAGGAAGGGCAGTGTGTGTGGCCTATGAGCTTCAGCAAAGCCTTTAGCACTGTACCACATAGGAGACTGATATCGAAGTTGCATAGGCATGTGTGGGATCCAAAGTTGGGAACTGGATAAAAAATGGTTACTGGATAGGCAGCAGAAGGTGGTGGTAAACGCTCTCACTATAATGAAGGATAGTGACCAGTGGGGTGCCACAGTGTTCAGCATTGAGATCAGTCCTGTTCAAAATCTTCATAAATGTCAACATAGAAAAGCTTAAAGGGAAGATATGCTTTCTGCAGATGACACCAAGATCTACAACAAGGTGGATACTCAGGAGGGGGTGGACAAAATGAGAAGAAGCCTTTGAGAACTTGAGGAGTGGTCAAGGGTATGGCAGCTAGATCGAAAAACAGAGACAAGGCTCATGGAAAAGAGACATAATTCCAAGGGTCATTCCACTGGGTACTCCACCATGACACCAGCTGAATCACAGAATGAACACCCTACTGTATAAGTATTGAGTAAACCCTCCAAGTTAGCAACAATGAAAAAAGGAGAACCCTCGGACAAAAATAATTTCTAAACATTAAAGCTCCTTTCAAAACATTTGGTATCAAGCAATCTGGGTGTAATGTACTGTAAATATCTGCATGAATAGTGTTGCTATATAGTTGTTTTTGTGTAGTTTTCTATGTTATAAATGACCCGAGACAAAGAAAATGCTGAAGTACATGGCCACCACCTGATGGAAACAACCAGGCAAAGAGAATTATCTGATATATAAAAGTATCATCTTATTGCTGCTGTGTTTTGATTGAAAATCTTACATTTGTTTTGAAAACAAAGCACTCATATCACCCCCCAGGCCATCAATGCTATAAATGACGAAGACTCTAGCGGTTTCCTTAAAGAATGGCCCTCTTAATTTTCCCTCAGGTGATTGCCAAACTGTGGAGACAGAATTTATTTGTGCTCATTGGATAAAGAGGCACTTAAAAGACCAGGGCCTGATTCACAAAAAAAGTCGCAAACCATAGCGAAAGCTTGCATTGTGCCTTGCGTTTTCCCAGTTGTCTAAGGTTGTTAGTCTCAGTTGGACAGTGCAGTATAGGGCTAGGTTGAGTCAGCACTAACCCAAGTAGTGCTAAGCTTTACCCCACTAGTGTCGCCCTGATATGGAGCCAGGTGTATATTCCACAAATGAAAAGCACAGGAGTGCTATATCCAATTCACAAATGCAGTCATGTAAATAAGACCACTGGGCATGTAAGGTGCTATGTGTCCATCTGCATGCCTATTGTGGGCCCATTTGCATAGGCTGTACCAGAGGTTAGCACCCTCCCAGCCCCTGCCCCATAGCAGCCCTGACTCCCTGATGTCCATTGATCCCTCCTCCCTCCTGATGCTCGCCTGATATAAAATGTATGTTTTTCCTGGTGTCTCATGGTACCCCCCTGCCGATCACCAGGCCAGTCTTAAAAAACAAACCTTCCCTGGTGTACAGTGGTCCCACCCGCCACCGATCACTGGCCCAGTCTTACTAATTAAACTTTCCCTGGTGTCTAGTGTTCCCTCTACCTTGTGATCACTGGTCTGATCTTAAAATGTAAACTGTCCCTGGTGTCCAGTGGTCCCTCCCCCCACCCACATCCATGACCAGTGTTGCAGTAATATTTCCTTGGTGTCTTGTGGTCCCTCCCCCCATTTGCACCCATGCTTGATGATGTAATAATATTCCCTGCTGACCTGTGGTCCCTCCCTCCACCTGATCATCCACCCGACACACAGACAGTTTCCCTAGTCTCCCACTCACCTGTGTAATAAAGATACACCATTCTCTGGTGTCTAGCAGACTCTCCTCCCTATCCCTGATCCTCTGTAAAATAATGTCATACCATTCCCTAGGTACCTAAAGGAACCCCCAACCACGGCTGGTACTCTCCATCATAGCCAGGCACTGACTGAGCTGTCAATGAGTGCATACTGTACAATCAGCTGTTACAGCTCAGTCGGCAGCCAGCTGTGGTGGAAAGTGGAGGGCTGTGCTGCTCACCGGCTAGAGGTCAGAATGGGGGGAGCGGGCTTGAGAGGTACTACCTGCTGGTGTGGGGTGGCTGCTAAACATTAGGGAATGGTATAACAATATTTTACAGGGGATTGGGGATAGGGAGGAGGGTATGCTAGGCACCAGGGAATGGTGTATCTTTAACACTCAAGGGATTGGGATGTGGGCAGGGATACAATGGACACTGGGGAAATGGTGTTCTTGTGTCAAGCAGGTGATCAGGTTGGGGGGAGGGATCACTGGACACCAGGAATATTATTGTAACATTGGGTATGGATGTGAGTCAGGTGAAGAGAGGGATTGCAAGATATCAGGGAATATTATTTTAACATAAGGCATAGACGTGGGTAGGGGAGGGACCACTGGACACCAGGAAAATGTACATATAACATCAGGTGGACATTGGGTGAGGGCAGGGCCACTGTACACCAGGGAATGATTGATTTTTAACATCAGGCCAGTGATTGTGGGGGGGCAAACCACTAGCACCATGGATATCATATTATTAACAATGGACTGGTGATCATCAGGGGGATTGTCCAACCGGGGAAGGATTTCACCCTTACAGGAATGGGGAATGGATGGGGGGGTCACTGTACACCAGGGCAAAGGTGTAGAACATCAGGCAGGGCATCGGTTGGGGGGTCACTGACCAGTAGAAACAAGGGATTCTCACTGCTGCAAATGGTCGAGGCATGGATCGGAGCTTCATTGGCCGACAGCTCTCCTCCCTACAGCCGCTGAATTTTCTCAGCGCACAGGACCAAGCCTTAAGGGATTCTCACCACTGCAAGGGACCACAGCATGGAGTGGAGCTCCATTGGCAGCCCGCTCTCCTCTCTATGGCCGCTGAATTTTCTCAGCACACAGGACCAAGTCTCAAGTGATTTTCACCACTGCAAGTGGCCATGGTGCAGAGCAGAGCTCCATTGGTCACCAGCTGTCCTCTCTACAGCCACTGAATTTTCTAGCACACAGGTATGGCTCCCCGAAGATTGGAAGTCCTAAATAGTATTGGTCCCTGCTGCCTCTGCCTCCTCTGCCATTGGCTACTGTGTTTGCTCCTGGCCCGCTATTGGTTGTGGCAGTTTTGGACTGCAGCGCGGCTGTTTGAAATAATTCCCCAGCAGTTCTCTCTGCGCTACGTTAGCTGTGTAATTTGTCCAACACTGCCCACCCCGACCCCGGCATCTATTAAATACACCTTCACCCCTCCCTCAAATTATCTCCTAAACAACTATTGATTACAATCCTTCCTCTCGTAACTGACTGACATAGTCTATTGATGAGTAGGACATCTCTCTCTCTCTCACTCTGCTCTTTTGAGACATACTACACCTCTGTCCTACTGTTAGTGCCTAGGCAAAACCGAAGTCTTTCACTACTATCTGATTTGTTGCTAATTTTTCTACTCATTCTTTCCCCCTGTGCCTTACTCTTCCCTCCTCCCCCATCCTTGTCCCCTGAGTTCTTTTTTCCCATTCTAAAGCCTACACCCTTATCTTTGCTGTAACTCTCCCCTTGCCCAAGCTGTAATCACTTTCGTAGTTTGCTTTACTGGCACAACTGCAAGTAGCTCCTATGCACCAAAAAATTAAGGTCTGATGAAAAGGTCTTACATACTTTATCTTGACCTCTTTTTTGCTGCAGTAACTACTAGGCTGCAGTCTCAAGTAGAGCCTTTTTCTGCTTATCCTCAACACAGGTTCCTACATGGCTATACATATTACTATATACATGGGTCACCTAAAGCATATAGTTACTTCACAAATGCCGTGGTTCTATCACTGCTTTACATAGCATCCTCTGGTGACTACAATGCTAGCACGCCCACTGTACCATCATCCAATCTCTAGATGACTTCCATTTCTCTAAACTCCTTCTCCTCCATGACTCACCTTGGGATTCGACTTCACTCCTAATTAATAGGTGTAATTACCAAACTATATATAATCCTAAAATGCCTCCTTCATACCTAATCCTTCTCTTCTTACCTAGCAGAAGCTATGGTACCTCCTGCTCCTGGCTATTCTGCTATCCAGGGATATTGAGACAAACCCTGGCCCTGCAGGTCATTTCTCCCACTCAGATGTGCTACTGAGGACCACCAAAAGTCTCCTTATAGCCCATCACAACATCAGAAGCCTCGAGCACAACTTTGCAGAACTTGAAGCATGGATCTCGCTTTACAAGCCAGACATGCTGTGCCTGTCCGAAACATGGCTAAAATCCTCTATATCTGACTCTCATTGTTCGATGCCATCCTATAGCCTCCTACAGAAGGACAGACCATCCTCTAAAGGGGGGGTGGCATAGCCATCTATTTCAAAAATTACTTTCATCTCACTGCCCTGAACACTGATCCTCTGACACACTGTGAGTCGCTACATGCACTCCTCACTCTTGGGGATAAAAAACTTCATATCATATGTGCCTATAACCCTCCAAACAGTGGCCTCACTGGCCTGGATGAGCTATTAAACCAGACATCCTACTCTCCGGCAAGAATTAAATGATCATCCTAGCGACATCAACTTAAACTGGCTAGGGAAATACCAATGCCTGCTTTACCAAAAAATCCAGAGCCATAACCACCAGCAACTTATTACTGAACCCACTAGGTGTGCTTCTCACTCTAACTCTAGCACCCTTATACAGTAGATTGGATGTTAGCTAACTGCCCCAAGCATATCCAGTCTGCTGGCACACTTCCGATGCCATCTTGGACCACTCCCTATTTTTTGCATCTGGGGACCGGCCTCTTCCCTTCCTGTAAAACCGCTCCTCATCACCTTTTCAAAACTATGCCCAAGGCTCCCTGAAATTCTGCAATTTCATGTTGCGTGAATTTTTCCATGCAGAATTTCATCATGCCAGAGAACGAGAGTAATGCCGAGAATTCACTGTTTTTGGTGAATTTTCATTAAAATATACTGTTTTTCCATAGTGCCAGGCTTTATTTCCCATCTTGTTTATCCTGAAGCCCCTCCTCTCTGCTCGGCATATGATGTCATTGATGACATCACATCATATTTAACCAATGGCAGAACTGTGTTCTGCCACAGAAATGAATAAATCATGCCACACAGAAATCAGAAAATGCTGCCGCAGAAACAGAGGAGCCCTGTCACAGAAATCAGAAAGTTCTGCTGCAGAGCACTAGCGGCCCTGACTATGCCAACCTGGATCAGCACAATTTTCTTTTAGATGAGGCCAACATTGATTGGTCTGATCTCTACAATGCTCAAGATGTCTAGTCCGCACTGGCCATTTTCAACACTAAATTCTCAGCACTGCAGGATCATAACTCCCCTCTTATAACCTGCCCTGTCAAGGGAAAACATACTAGATGGCTCAAAAAGGATCTACTAACCAAAATAAAAGAGAGAGACAGGAGCTGGAGCTGTTTCAAGTCCTCTGAACTTCCAGAGGACTATAACCCCTATAGGATATTAAGGAATGCTTGCAAAAAGGCTATAAGACCTGCGAAAAGCTCTTGCTGCAAGAACCTTCTAACCAGTGCCTTGGATGACCTAAAAAAGCTCTGGTCCCCTATCAAAACCATCCTAGGATCCACTCAGTCATCTACCCGAATGATATGATCCTTAATGGAACTCACTGCAACAATCCTCAGACCATTGCAAACTTACTCAATAATCAGTTCTCAGATCTAATTAAATTCATATCCTCCTTCCCCACCTCACAACAAATGTCTCCAGCTTCTTCTAGCAAGGCACCTTGAACCTCCCCCTTTCACTTTAGAGCCATTACCCCAAAGGAGATTACACAACTTCTTAAATTGATCTCTGATAGTACTGCCACAGGCTCAGATTGTATTGAGCCCAGACTACATAAAAACAGCTGCCACTCTCATTGCTGCACCTCTGGCCAAATATTTAGCCTTTTCTTGTGTCAAAGTAGTGTCCCTGACATTTGGAAGATAGCAAGAGTCACTCCTGTCTTTAAAAGGTAACCCTCAAACTATAGGCCAATAGCCATCATGTCAGTGCTAAGCAAAATCTTAGAAAACTCAAACCACAGAATTTCTTTTCAAGCATGACCTTCTAACAACTGCCCAGCATGGCTTTCGAAAAGGTCATAGCACTCTACTGACCTTCTTAAATTTACAACAGACACTCTCTGCTATGGACATGGGTCTTCTAAAGGGTCTGTTTTCATTGACATGACAAAGGCCTTTGACCTAGTGAACCATTTCCTTCTCCTCACCTCCCTGCAATCTATGGGCTTTGCATCTAACATAGTTAGCTGATTCAGCAGCTAATTGTCAAACAGGGTCCAAGTTGTTAGTTCAACTCATCTTATTCGGATAAGGCTACCCACTGGTTATCAAGCTATACAGGGTGAACAGGTGGGGTTCTGCCCCTGGGGCATGATAGTAGTGTATATGGGACAGAGATGGGGAAGAGCTCAGGGCTTTCTTTTTCCATGCCAATGGAAAGCCGGTCACTAGATACCAGTTTGCTGCAGTTCTCACTAAAGGAATTACTGCCACAGGAAGGACCCACTATTTATAATACACATTCATTTAGGATTGGGGCTGCTATGGAGGCCTCTAGGCTGGGCTGCACAGTGGGATAGAATAGAGGCAATTGGCAGATGGCAGTCTGGGGTGTACAGGAGGTATGTGCAGCCAAAGGAAGGCAAGAGTAAGGGACAGGGCATGACACAGAGTGCCCATTGCTAACACTTAGATTTCTCTTTCAGGTACCCCACTCACACCCAAAACATTCTACCTGATGTGCCATTCCTTTGTCGAGAGGGCACAAACTTGGACTGCACATCAAGTTAATGGGATCAGCTTGGCATTCCCTGCGGACAAGGCAACAGTCCAGTGGTG
The DNA here is from genome assembly GCA_016271365.2 of Neoceratodus forsteri. Lineage (NCBI taxonomy): Eukaryota > Metazoa > Chordata > Ceratodontiformes > Ceratodontidae > Neoceratodus > Neoceratodus forsteri. The sequence goes on from CM028131.1 coordinate 935,308,695, forward strand.
CGGATTAGGGGGCATGAAGTGGGCTGACCTGATACTGACTCTGAAAAACTTGAAGCTTCGGTCACCACAGGGTTTTGGTGTAATTTCAGGTATGATTGGGTGCCTGTCCCATCGATGTCAATCAGGGTGTTATATTGGTTCTATTGACCTATAACACCTGCCACTAGACTGGGATGTCTTGGATAATACTCAGGGTTTGGAGAGTGTGTGCCAGCTGACCAGGAGTGCATAAGGAAGTGAACAGAGAGATTTCTCAGTTCTGCCACAATAAAGGTATTAAAGTAATTGGGCACCAGGACATTTGTCCATATTATTAGGCTTTCTTTGATGTAGATGGCGTGCACCTGTTGGATGTGGGGTAGGCAATTTTTAATAATGGCATCCAGAATGTATTGGAGGAATGGCTCTAGAGTATTCTCCTGGGGGCATTTGTGGGAGATGCGTACTGTGTACGTATCTTGTGATGGACGATTCGCGGCTCAGAGTTCATAAGGTGTTATTTCTGTGCTTAGGGGTGGCCCAGTGAGGGCTTACTCCCACAAAGATCACAAAAGGTGGGGCGGAATAGAACCACGGTGGGTAACAATCAGGCAGTGGGGCCCAGTGTGGGCCACACTGCATGGCTGGAGCCTAGTGAGGGCTGTTCCATCAAGCCAGGCTCATAAAGGGACTTCCCAGCCCAGTGGGGGTCTGCCAGGTTCCTTTGGCCTTTGGCTGGCTTTGTTACCTTTCTGCCAAATGTGTCTTCTGCCCCAAGGGAATACTCTAGTATTTGGTACAATTACAGTCTGCTTTTTGTAATCTGATTACTGTTATATACTCTGTATTATGCATGATGTGTGGATTATTGTATTTCTGTATACATACATAATGTCAAGTAAATCAGCCTTCTCTGCCAAAAAACTTATAATCTGAGTGTGTCGTGCCTTATTGGGGATCGGGAAGGTTCTTCAGGGCATGGCCCCTCCTGGCTATCTCTGGGAGGTCTCTTGCCCTGAAACTTGGGAACCAATCACTGGCCACCTCCTCCCTAGGTGCTACTCTGGGACGGTGGTGGCCAATGGCCTATGCCCTGACTGGACAGGGGCTGGAACAACCCAAGGAAGGGTGGGGCACGGGACAGCTTCTAAAGTCCAGACAGCAGAGGAATCTTCCTCTTGCTGTCTGGATATCACCTGAGGGAACATACAAAATCCCTCCCACCATCCCATGGTTTTCGGACAGAAACTGGCCTGGATTGCTAGTGGGCAGAGGATGATTTGGGGCTCAGACTTCATAAGTTGTTATTTCTGTGGTTAGGGGTAGCTGGTGAGGGCTTACTCCAATGAGATCACAAAAGGTGGGGGTGGAACAAAACCATGTGGGCAACGACCAGGCAGTGTGGCCCAGTGAGGGCCACACTGCATGGCCAGAGCCTAGCGGGGGCTGTTCATCAAGCCAGGCTCGTCAAGGGACTGATCAACCTAGTGGGGGTCTGCCAGGTTCCTTTGGCCTTGGGCTGTCTTTGGTACCTTTCTGCTAAATGTGTCTGCTGCCCCTAGGGAATACTCTAGTATTTGGTATAATTATAGTCTACATGTTGTATTCTGATTATTGTTATACTCTGTATTATGCATGATGTGTGAATTATTGTCTTTCTGCATACATATATAATTTCGAGTGAATCGGCCTTTTCTGCCAAAAAACGTACGATCTGAGTGTGTTGTGTCTTATTGGGGATCGGGAAGGTTCTTCAGGGCAAGACACAATACCACTGTCCACTACTGCTTCCTTTCAAAACTTTGCATTTGAGGTGAACATTGGGGGTCAGTGGTTTCTTCCTGACTTTCAAGGTCTAATCATCCTCATTTAAAGGAGAACTGCATTGAACCTGCAAGTCATTTTTTCCTGTGTACCTGTATTTTAAATATTGGTTCACATTCCATTATTCCTCCACCTTGGACTGCTTCCAAGTTACACACTTGTGGTATCATTTTAGAACTGTGATGTGGCTTGCTTCCTTCCAGCCACATAATTCTATAGTAGAACTCAAATGCAGTGTACAAACAATGGAAGAGCAGGGCAAGGACCTAACCTACAACATGCGGGTTGTAAATGGTCCTTCTCAAGTATGTAAATCAGAAACCCACATATTATTTACAAAAAGGCCTTCAAATGTGAAACAGTAACTGAATGTAAACCAATGTCTAAAAGTCAGCCTAACAGAAAACATCAATTTTCAGGTTCAATGCAGTTCCCCTAGTTAAAATCTTTGGCTTTTGTATGCTTTGTTTTTACTAATAAATATCTTTAAGCAATTTACATTGATTCTGTCTGCTTGCTTGATATTGCCACAAACTCTTAATTTGTAAAGTGTTTTACTGTCTTCCTTTCATCTCAGACACTGGCCTATAGTACTCTTCAAAGTGGTACATCTTTTGTCCATTTTTGCCTCTCATAACCTCATTCAGGGCAAACCTGTTTCTCAGTTGGAAATATCCTGCAGGTTCCTTAAATAAGAACTGCATATAAGTGGTATGTGTTAGTTTCCTGTAAAAGCTGATTTTCAAATACTGGTCCAAATACTGTATTATTTCATCTTTATTGACTAATTATAAACTCTGCGGGTGTTTCAGATTTACACACTGCTGGTAAAGACCATTTTAAAACTGTATGATGTGGTTTATGTCCTTTCTTAACTCTTCCACTGTTGGCACAATGCCACTATGTTCTGCTATAGAACTCTGTGGCTGAAAGGGACATACATTAAATCATACAGTTCTAAAATGGTACTTAACCAGCAGTGGGGAACTCAGAAACACCCACTCTGTTTACTGAAAAGCCAGTAATGATGAGGGCATGACCTGCCAGGCAAGATGGTGACAGTCTAAGTGAGAGAAGGGACCCCAGGAGTACTGTTTGAGACAATCCATCAGTTCTGAATATAGCTACCAGCTGGAAACCCTGTGATCCATAGACAGGAACGTTCGAACTACACATTGATGCACTTTTGCAGGCTGGTGAATCAAGAAGGCATTGACAGCATCAAATATCAGCAGAGTTGGGTCTTGCCTCGTGGTGACTAACGTTATGAGGCCAGCATCCACGGACTTAGGTACTACAAAAAACTACTTGGCAGACCGATGCCCCCATCTCAGCATCTGCAGCCAGCAGCAACAATGGCTCATTCAGCACTGTTTAAAGCAATGCCACCCGAAAACAATGAACTGGCTATCATAATGGCCAAATTAAATCAACTACTGATAGGCATACAAGAACTAAAGAAAACTGCAACTAAAACCAACTCGGAGCTCCAAACCTTCATGAACCGAGAAACAGGCATGGAGAAGAAAATGAAACAACAGGATGGATTATTGCAGGCACATCATGGACAACTCCATGAATACCAGGGACAATTACAATACTTGTTGCAAAAAGTGGATGATTTAGAAAATCGTGCCCGATGAATTAGTCTCAGGATCATCAGGGTACTGGAGGGTGCTTAGGGAAAGGACATGATTATATTTCTATAGACCTCCCTCCCAACAATGCTAAAACTGAACAATGGAGCACCCCCTGATCCGGAGAGGGCACACAGAGCTTTAGCCCATGGCCATGATCAGGTGAGTGCCCATGACTGATCTTGTATAAATCTACAAGGTACCCCACAAAAGAACTGCATCTGAGGGCTGCCTGAGAACAAAGGAACCTATCTTGAGAGGGCCATTGAGTGCAGCTATGTCAGGACTATTCCCAAGAACTATCTAAGAAAAGAAGGGCATTCACTGGGGTTAAACAGACTTTATACAAAATTAATATTGCAGCTTCCCTCAGGTACCGAGCTCTTCTTATAGTCCAATATAGAGGATAATTTTTGCTATGTAACTCTTCTGTTGAAGTGGAAGCATTTCTACATGACATTCAGGGAGAAGGGAATCCATGATATCAGCCCCCTACGGTGCCACGAGGCACCAACTGCCAACTGATGAAAGTGGCTCCCTTGTGTTCTGATGTCCAGTCTGAGGAAAATACAGATAACCCCAACCCAGCTGAAGCTTGGCACTTGGTGCAAATAGGCAGGGCAAAGAGGAAAACTAAACTGAACAACAACTCTAGACTCTTTTCTCAAAGAGCTAGATTCAGGACCACCCAGAGGATTTAACAGGACTGCATGACCAGCAGTGCCTCGCCAGGAAATACTCCTATAAAATAAACAAACAGGTATGACCTTCTTCATGATTTGATACTGACAGCACTGAATTTAAATGGTACTGAAGGAGTGGAGGGCACCTGTATCTATCGTTAGACCCCAACTTTCTGGACGGGGCCCCCATTTGTCAAAAATGGGCTGAGTGTAGAGGTGAATTTGACGCAGCTCTCCCTATCACTCCACCGGAAAATCCTGGCTCACACAGCAATATCACCCCTGGGGAAAATGATAGCTGTTGACAACTGACAAGCAGGTATTTGGTAAATTTCATATGGAATGCAAGCGGAGGGTTTGCACTTGAAAGTACTACTGACAACTGCTGGACTGTACCATGCGATCACACTGCAGTTTGATCCTAAGACTGGTGCACACACAAGCAAAATCCTCCCCATAGTTCCACCTAGTTCTAAAGTACAGCTGGGGGCTAGAGCCCTAAATACAAGCCCTGAATTTACTTACTGATGTATCCCCAAGGGTTTATGGTCTCCATAGTGGTCCTGCCCTTGCATGGACTCTATTCTGAAATCGGCTGCTTCCTGGATGTTAAAAGGAGCTGCAAGTTTCATGGATAGTGCTGATGACCATACCACAGTGCAAGTGCATGTATCTTTATGGCACTCTGTCTGACAATTCCTATTTTAACTGTTCCATACAGATTCAGTAATTTGTCAGACAGGGAATGTCAGAATAAGCGCTGCTACAATCTTAATTAATAGAAACAACACTTCAGTACTGACATCTGATGTGGAGAGAGCGAATAAGGTACTGAACCTCTAGACTGGCTCGGATCACCAAGATACTGTATTTACCATGGGATCATATATTGTGAGTGTCAGCTGCAGTAGACAATACTCCACTGTTGTTGTTTTTTTTTCCTTAAGGTTACTGTTGTTCTAATGTTTAGCAGGTTTACTAATTCTAAGGAAACCCTGCACATAAGTTAGACGCTAAGCCATATGGTAAAACAAGGGATGTGCAAAGAAAGGGCAAGAGGTAATGGGCAAAGGAGGCCAAGTACTGCTATCACCCCCCCCCCGAGGTACTGACTTACATTTTCTCCCAGTTTAGCTCACAATATATAAGAGTGATGGGGTGGATCCTAACTGAAGATGTCAGATTAGGTGTAATGCAAGACAAATGCCTCTTGACATCTCTTGTCCTCCCCCTTACTTAGCTCACTGTCAGGATCTACAGGTGAGAACTGTATACTGCTAACAGGTGCAACCTTGTGGAAGTCCATCACATATATATATTTTATTTTCTCCCTTGGTATTCAACTCTACATCGAAGGAGTATGCAGAATATGATCCTGTTACCACTTCATAACTCTCCTGTTACACAAAAGCTATAGGAAATATAATTAACTCCTGGGGACACAATTCAAAGGATCCCTGAGACACATGGCAACTGTAGTGGATAGTGAGCTACTTACAATAGGAAAGTCTCCTGACTTTCACCCCCCAAAGTAGCTCCTGGAACACTTGGTATACCCAGTTCGAGCAGGAGAACCTCCTCATCTTTCATGTAATTGACTGTTCTTGTGTTATTTGTATTTTGAACCTCATATTTTTTCTAGAAGTTTATAGGATGTTAATGTATGTTAGGTGCAGACTTCCCACACCAGGCTCAAATTTGCTTTCTCAATGGTTGGATTGGCTAAAGGACTGCACAATATAGTGTTTTCTGGGAATGTAACCTTGAAAATGGGAATTCTAGGGCAGCAGAAAATGATGCAGCAAACAGACAAAGATACAAAGATACTGGGATCTAAGACTAGCCTAGTTAAACCCAGGAGCATCAAAGGTTAGGACATACAGATTACACCCTTAAAAGCAGGATACAGTGGATTCACCAGTAGAAGCACCTTTTCTAAATGTACAAACCTCACATGGCAGATTATGGCTAATTCAAACTTGGTGGTGGCCACCTCCTGGAAGGTGAGGGGCCCCATTTCCCCCATAAAGAGGAAAAAAAGTTCTATTATGGCTAGAACATCTTAAAACACAAGTGGTCTTTCTGCAAGAAACCAAATTGACAGCAGTGGAAACTCAAAAACTAAAACAGGAGTGTGTAGGTTGGGAGGCACACAGTGTTGAGGGCAATGCTAAGTGAAAGGGGGTCTCCATCCTATGTCATAAAAATCTAAACTGGAAACCCATCCAGATGCTAGTGGATGACAAAGGAAGGTGGGTGATTAAAACTAGTACCCTCAAGGCCCACACCTTTTGGGAAATGTGTATACGCCCAATGAAGACTGCCCTGAAATGTTCAATGTGGTGTCACAAAAGATCTTGAACTTGACATTTGATAACCCTGATATTCTCTTGGGGGGGGACTTGAACCTAGCCATGGACCACTTCATGGACAGGTCCAACACCAGACCAGAGCCACATGTTCAATCCTTATGTGCACTCTGAAGTCTAATGACACTACACTGGATGACGGATGTGTGGAGACTAATAAATCCCATGGTTAAAGACTACTCCTACTTTTCTGCAGCCAAGGCCATGGCCAGCAGACTAGACTACTGGCTCACATCCCCAAGGCTAACCTCACTAACTGTGAGTGCTAAAATTGCCCCATTGTACATGTCGGACCATGCTTTGGTGGTGCTTCAAATAATTCATAACCCTTCTCATCATAAGTCACTGAGATGGAGGCTCAACCCCCTACCTATAAAGGACCCAGATGTCTGTCAGTGGGTAAACAAAGAATCTGAGCACTTCTTTAATGACAGTCCAAAAGGGACAGCCCCTGCAGCAACAATTAGGGAGGCCTTTAAGGCCACCATAAGAGGCAAAATAATCAGATTTGCCTCCCACCACCACAGATGCAAAAGAGAACAGCAAGTGACAGAGCTAGAAGGCACCCTGGTGCAGAAGGAAGCTATGTATATAAAGAACCCCAAAATTTAAGAAACAGAGAATTAATATATGACATCACCTCACTGTGTATGCAGCTCAACCTACTACTGATCACAACAAAAGCTGAGCTGCAGATGCAGAGAGTGAAACATAAATACTGGGCCAGTGGAGAAACAGCCAGGAAATTACTGGCTTTTATGTTAAAGCATCAGCAAGCTGAAATGCATATCTTTCAACTACAAGATAAGACAGGGAAACTTAATAGTGAACAGAAAGCCATCAATAGCACCATGCTGGAGTTCTACAGAGAGCTGTATAGCTCTCATATATGCTGGGACATAGAAGCATTTTGTGCCTTTATGACTAACTGCCCACGCCCCTAAAATAACAGAGGCCTAAAAGACAGAATTAGACATCCCACTAACAGAAGCAGAAATCCAAGATGCCATAAAAAGTATGGCTCCACACAAATCTCCCGGAGGGGCGGATTTTCAGTGGATTTCTACAAGCTTCTGGAAACCAAAATAGCCGACCCCCTATTGAATATGCTAAAGGAGGCCCACTATAATAAGAAACTCCCTGGCACCCTGAAAGAATCTATAATAATGGTACTTCCAAAAGAGGAGAAGAACCCTTCACTCCCTGTGAGCTATATGCCCAAACCCCTCATAAATGCTGACACTAAGATTCTGGCAAAAGCACTGGCAACCAGGCTGGAAAAAATCCTCCCATCTATAGTGCACCCTTTGCAAGTAGGCTTTGATAAAGCAAGATCCAGTACAGAACATCTACGAGCTCTAATAACCCTGATATAGTCAGCTGCAGACCTTCCCACTCCAGCCGCAGTGGTAGCAGAGGACTTTGAAAAGCCTTTGATTTAGTGGAATGAGAATATCTGCATGCAGAACTTTAGAAAATGGGTTTATACCTTATACCAAGGTCCGACTGCTAGACTGCTAACCAATGACATTCTATCTGAACCATTCACTCTACACTGGGAACAAGGCAATGGTGTCCTCTCACCACTGCTTTTGTCATACAATCAAGCCACTGGCAGCTGCCATTAGAAAACACCCACAGATTGCAGGGATCAGAGTAGGAAGTGGGGAATACCACACAAAACTCTATGCAGATGATTGCCTAATACTAACAAGTCACTTGGAGAACAGCAATTGTTCCATTCTGAAGACATTGTGGACTTTCTAAGCTATTTGGCCTCAGAATAAACATCAATAAATCTGAAATTTTACAACTGAACAAAACACTGTTCCAAAATGGTGCAGAAGGCAGGACTAATCTGGGTGCTACTAGCGCTAAAATACTTGGTAGTAGTGGTGGGCTAGTGGTCGAAATTTGCTCCACTAAGTGATTTGCAGAGTTATGAGAATCTCTGAAGTACTCCGTAATGCTAAGGGTACTTTGCATCATAATGGAGAATAATGAAGTCCATTGAAAACAATGACTTTGCATTATTCCACCTTCCCCAAACCACTTCTCCACAAATTTTAAGGTGAAGTACATTGAAATCAGTATGCTTCACCTCATTTCGCCTTGTTTTTGAGCTCCAAAAGCAAATTTTGCAGTGCTTCATGGGATTGCAGGTCACATGGGCTCTAGATTGTTTTGCACAGCCTCATTTCTGTTTAGTGAGTATAGCGGAAGATGGAGACAGTTTTCTCTCAGAGCTCTGTGATTCAAATCCTCTAACAGCTGTTAAAAAATCCTTTTTGAACGATTTTATTTTGCTCACAATTTAATACATCGATTGTAGGAAATCCTTCTGTGCGCATACCATCGAGTATTTATTGTTTGTGTGTGGATTTTAAATGTTAATTTAGAACAGTCAGTCTGTGTACTGTGAAGTGTGCTTTGGGGGAGGGACATATCTGTGGTGTAGGTAGATTAACTAGGAGAAAAAGGCAGTCTTTCTGTTTTGGTTATATTTTTCTTGTATAACTGTTAATAGTAATATTTTTGGTAATTCTTTACATTTTTTACTGATTGTTGTGGTGCAGCAGTGTATAATTTCAGTTTATTTAAAATATTTGGTCATATTACTAAAGGTTTTCAATTTGCTACACATTACTTGTAGTGTGTGTGAGTGTGTGAGATGTGTGCCATTAAATCAGACACCTTTTATTGTGCCACTGAGTAATTGCAACAGTGTGAACCTGCTATCCACCACACCTGCATGCATTTTTTATACTGCTTTGTGGTATCTTTACTGGTAGTGGACTGTTACTGCCATGCACTACCCTGCCCCCAACCCATGAAAGATATTATTTTCCAGATTTGGATTTGTGACTTGTGAGTACTGGTTAGATGTTGCTGTGCATTTGCGTCAGCATCTCTTGAGTGTGCAGCACAATCTTAATCTGTCTGTGCATTTGCAGTACACCATTAATTCTGGGAGACTTTGCATTTCTTGTTACACTCTCATTTCGCTTCATTAGTACTAGAGAATTTCCTGGACACAAGACAGTAGCATTTTGAGGATACACATTAATTCTGGTGACTGTGTGACCACTGCACGCATAACGGTGTGCACCATTAATTCCAGGAGACTTTGCATTTCTTGTTATGCTCTCATTTCACTTCGTCATCACTGGGGAATTTTCTGGACACAAGACAGTAACATTTTGGGGATGCAAATTACTTCTGGCGACTGTGTGTGACCACTGCACGCATGACGTCTGAGTGTGCCATTAATTCTGGGAGACTTTGCATTTCTTGTGCTCTCATTTCACTTTATCAGCACTGGGGAATTTTCTGGACACAAGACATGAGCATTTTGGGGATGCACATTATTTCTGGTGACTGTGTGTGTGAAGGGCTGCCAATATTGTTGTCACTTCGCTTCACTTCATGTTAAGGCAGAATGACAATGCAAAGTAATAATTACAAGATGAAGTGAGCCTTTTGCATTGGCCACTTTGCATAGCAGAGTGACAATGCGAGTACTCCACTTGGGCACTTCACTGGTGAAATTGAAATTCACTGCATCTCTACCTGGGGTACAAATTACACCAGACAAAAACTCATCACATATAATTTAAACCCACTAATTGTAAGGCTGCAGAAAGAGATGGCATGGTGGCAGCCCTAAACCTATCCCAAGTGAAGAAATTTTCAACTATGAAATGATGGTGATGCCCCGAATATTCTGTCTCCTCTAACACCTTCTTCCTATCCCCATACCCAGGGTGTGGTATCAAAAATTAGATACCCTTATAAAACAATTTCTATGGGGGAATAAACCCCCAAGATACAGTAAGGCCAAGCTGAGAGCCCCATGGTCCAAGGGGGGCTGGTCATTGCCCCATTTTCAGCAATATACATATGCCTTTAGGTTAACCAGTATTTGTAGAATGTTCATGGAGCACACATATAGACCACCAGCATGGGTCATGATAGAGCAGGCAGTGCTAAACAGCATGCACCCTTCAGGGTACCTGGGAGGCCCCTTACCTGAATCGGCTAAAAATGGCATACTTTTAAAGCGGCGCATGATGCCTGGTAAAATGTCAGAAAATTAACTTATAGTTGTCTAGGAGTAGGAATTTTCACCCCCATTTGGAACAACCCAGATGAATGGAAATTTGCTAACGTCATTCCAATTTATAAAAAAATGGGCTAAAAATAACATCTGCAATTACCGGCCAAAAAGTTTAACATCTTGTATAGATCAACTAATGGAAAGGGTATTACAACACAAAATCATTGACCATCTCCATAATACAGAAAATACTGATATATCACAACATAGTTTTACCCAAGGAAAATTATGCATGACAAACTTAATAAGTTTTTTTGAACCAGTTAGTTAGGCCCTGGATAATGGATTTCCTGTGAATATAATTTTTCTGGACTATGAGAAAGCTTTAGACACTGTGTCGTGTAAGATTTTGATAGAGTAACTTAACAAACTTAAACTATAGCCGCAGATTATAAAGTGGATAAATTCATGTTGGAAAAAAGGCAACAAAGAGTTGTACTAAAGGGGCATGAATCTGATTGGAGGTATGTGACCAGTGGAGTCCCACAGGGATCCATGCTTGGACCAACTTTATTTAACATCATGGTTTCAAATATGCAAACAGATAATGGAGTATGGATAGTGAAGTACGCAGATGATAGTAAGTTAGGATGCATCATAAATAACAACACTGCTATTGAATCCCTACAGAAAAACTTGAATGATCTCTATACCTGGGCAACTAATAATAAATGAGTTTTCAATATAAATAAATGTAAGGTAATGCATCTTAGAAATAAAAACAAACAGGCGAGTTACTACATAAATAACACTAAACTGCAAGTCACCATGACAGAAAGAGATCTTGGTGTTACCATAACTAACAACTTAAAATCTGGTACACATACAAATATAATTACCAAAAATGTCATGGCATCCTTAGGTGTATATTTAAACATATTAAGGGTTGTGAACCTGAGGTTATAGTACCTCTGTACATAAGTTTGATTAGAACAAACATGGAATACTGTTCCCCTTTTTGTTCACCTACATCAATAGTTGATAGAAAAGCACATGAATCCGTACAATGTAAGATGATGAAAAATACTAAAAATCAAGGACACACAGAGTACAAGTAAAGACTAAGAAACCTAGGTCTATTCTCCCTGGAATACAGAATTATTAGGGGGAGAACTCCGTTGGGCATATAAAGCTTTTAGGGATGAAGTTCTCTTTGAATCAAACTGTTTAATGAGACAGACCGTGATTGCTTGCACCAGATCGCATAACTTAAGATTACATGCTGAAACCTGCATAACCCTCATAGGAAGAATTTTGTAACACGGAGAGTACCACAAATTTGGAACTCACTGCCAGTAGAGGTGATAACAAGTGACAACACAGAACAGTTTAAATACCAACTTGATCAACACATGGGAGATAAGAAATTTCTTTACCATTGTTAGTTAAATGACAGTGAGTTTTATCAAGGGCTTGGCCCTCAAACTCGTACAATCTATGAAATCTATGAAACCCCCAGCTGATTATTGATAAGCAACCAATTCACTGGCCAGACTGGGAAAATAAAAACATAAAGACTTTTAAAGACATACTACACACAAATATGACTACAGTAGCTACCTTTCAAGACCTCCAGGTTAAATATTGCCTCCCTAAGAAGGACTTTCGAGATATCTCCAGGTGTGGAATCTATGCACTACTTGGAAAAAAGGGAACTGCACTTGAACTTTGTCTGAAAAAGGATCCATAACCAAAAAGCGTAGCCTTAACCTTCAGGAGTGGGTGGGGAGACCCAAAGTGTTGGCAGGTTGCATAGTTAAGGTGATTCAAAAGGAAGAAGTAGACCCCTCACTACCAGCCAAACAAAAATGGCATGATAGGCTGGGTATAGTTTTTACAGAAGCAGAATGGGAAAGTTGCTGGAGACTAGCCCACAATGATTGTAAATACCAACATAGCCTCCTAAACCAAAATAAAATAATGCACAGGTGGTACCATACACCCACAATACTGAAAACAATAGAGTACTTTCACATGATAAATGCTGGAGGTGCAATGTTGCAGGTGCAGATCTCTTACATATTCTCTTTGAGTGCCTATTCATACATCTTTTTTGGTCTAAAGTCATCTACCACTGCTCAGAAATACTAAAAATGACCATTCCTACTTCCCCAGACTTAAATACTCTTAGGGATCCCTGGCCTAGACAGCACCCTGAATAACAATCAACTGCAATGACTGCTACCAGCCACAGTAGGGGCTAAAAGACTGCTGCTTAAAACATGGAGAACTCTTGAAAGCCCAATGCACATGGATTGGTACAGAGCAATAGAAGATCTAGCCATTAACTCTAGGGAGTTCTATTCCTCCACTGCAACATACCATAGATTCTCACAGATCTGGAACCCATATATGGAATTCATAGAGAAACAAAGAAACAAACCAGTTCTTTGTATGCTAAAGACTTTCTCAAACCACCCTGAAACTGTAGGAGTGAAGTGTTAATAATCTTGGGCCACATTAAACTCAATGGCTTTGATACCGAAAACTATATTTTATAACCGGGTTTGAGTCCAACTGATGTATCCACTGTATTTGATGCTTTAAAAAATGTAATACTGCACTGTGTACTACATGCCTTAGAAAAACTGTGTTTGTAATACTGTCTAGTACTGCAGCATCTTATATTTCTACCTAGAACTGTGTTTGATGCACTGCAATGAAAGTACTTCTGTATTACCCATTAATTTTCAATAAAAAGATTAACTGCAAAACAAAGAAAATCCAGCAATGATGGAAAAATAACACAGTGGGAACCAATATTTAAAATACAGCATGGACAGGAAAACATTACATACTAGTTAAAGCTGTAAGTAAGACCACTAATTCTAAATTGGGTTTATTATATAAGTTTAAGGCTTATTTATCAATTGAATCTCATAAAACCATTGCCATAGATACCTTATTGCCACATCTTGATTATTGTTTTCCCCGTTATATTACAACTTGGGTGCCAGGGAGGGTAGGGTTCTGAGTGTGACTTATAATAATATTTGTTGCTCTGTTCTTGGTGCCCCATTGTTAACACACCATTGTGTCTTGTATTTCTCCCTGGGTTGGTTATCTCCCAAACTAAAGTTTACCTCTGCTTTTGGTAATTTGATCCATCAGGCTATTTCCGCAAGGAATATACCTCCTTTATCTGAATTTATTTGATTTTCAGGTTAACCTACGCTGAATCAAGGAATCATTTTGAAAACATTTGCTAATAAGTGTAATTCTGGTTTTACTCATTTGTATTATCTGTTGCCCACTTGTGGAATGATCTACCACTCTTTTTCTTAGATTTATTAACTCTGTATCTGGGTTTAAGGTTAAATTTAAACATTGTTTGTTATCTATTGATGTTTGTAATTGTTTGCATTAATTGTTTGTTATCTGATTGTATATGTTTTTATTGTTGACTGTCTGGGTCAGACCTGAAAAAGGGCTTTGCCCAGTATCCCTACTTGGTTAACAAATTTAAAATAAAAATAAAAAAATAAAAAGGGTCTCCTACATTTTTGTCCCCTGGACTATTGCCCTGTTCTGCTTTTGGACCTTAACTTGTTTCTGTTGTCCCATACACAGGCTCCATTTGAACTGGCTGCCACATTTGTTCTTTGTTTCCATTCATGGAAAGCACCATTTCTGATGGCCATCACTGCAGCTCAGAAGGGAAAAAACATGCACACTGTAGACTCATGAAAGTGCAGCCACAAGCTATGAGCCAACAAGGTAAAGGAGTGAAGTGGATTGCACACTGTAAAAGCTGACAAGTTATTAATTTATTTCAATTTGAGCATGAAAAGCTAGGAGAAGTACGCCTTTGGACAATACTCCTATGCATTGCCTCAACTTAAAGCTTCATCGGGCAGTCACTGACAAAGCCTTTAGTGGAGGTGATATGTAGGGGTGTTGTTCCCTAGTAGCACTTGTCCACAGTTAGGTTTTATGTTCAAACTGTAATAAATTAATAACTTACTGCTGCTATGAGTGTGTGTCACTTCATTCCCTTTACCTCAGCTCAGTGGGCTCATTCTGCAAGCCCAGTTATAGAACCCTGTACCTTGGTTTCACCAGGACTGGATTTCCACAATACCCATTCTCAGCTTTTTCTGTCAAGATGATGTCAAATTAGACTGTTCACTGTCCTGTCCTATTTTATGCACCCCAGAATGCAGACAATATCTGGATGTCCATAGAGCATTACACTTCAATTAATCTTCCATAAACATCTGTGGCACGTCCTTGGAGCTTTTTTCTTTATTTGCCCCATTATGGTGGCACCTCTGTTTCTAAGCAACACTTTTCCATGCAGATGGCATGTTACATTTCCTTTTGTTTCCAGAAGCATAGTAAAACACATCCTGTTCCTGTCCACAGATATGCCACCCAGAGTAAAATGCTTCTATGACTCCTTCCATTCAGTTTTGGCAACTGATAGGTTCTTTGCTACCATATGGAGTAGGATCCATACTTCACTTAACAGTACAGTTTGGATATGATCTTTGTATTCGCTGGTCTCAGCCTTGCTGTCCTTCAAGCCAGACCATCATAGCTATGTGCCCTCCCAGCTTGGCCCTCCTTCCACTACACAGTGCTGAACTGCTTGAGACTTGTTCAGCACTGTATGTGTGAGACTATGGAAGGCGGCATCCTTAAAAAGATTGTTTGGTTAAGTACCAATTACAGAAGACTTTAATGGAAATCTCCACCATACAGCTATAACTTCCAACTTAAGCACCATCCACCCCACCCCCTTTTGTATTGTCTGTTGGGGATACTCAAGCAGACATGTCAGTTACTGCATGCATGGTTTTCTTCCTTCTAAATCCTGGAATAGGATCTTTGTAATTGAAACTATTACCACTGACCTGGGTTGATTTTGGTCTCCCTCTCCTATACAATTACGAGCTTGTCTTCAGAAGGAAACTGAGACAGTGTGGGGTAGCTCACATTTTATAGGCAGCACTGATGTATATGTCAATGTGGGCATCCCCAGCTAGGCAAATGTTTATGAGTGGCCCTGATGCTGGCAGCTTAAAATTCAGTAGCTATAGTTCTACGGAGAAACTGTCTCAAAGATCTAAAATCCTGTGAGTGACACAGTTAGTAATAACCTTACAAAACAAACAACACAGGCAGTCTAAAAAGTGCAGGGTCTACAAGTTTTCATGCCTGCATGTTTTGTGTCCTTATGATGAATGCAGTGGCTTATAATTAAAGATAGAGCAAAAAAAAAAAAAGGTCCAGAGCTAGATGACTTCATCTTCAAATCTTCCTACAGTAGGTGCAAATGTTTATGTTTGTAAATAAATCTTATGTGGCCACTTCATGTTAGTTTTTGGTCACAGTGAACCAGGTTAACAAGTAGACAAGGAGTTAGTAGCAGTATTTGGCTGTGTACCTCACAGTGCGTTCTCTGGTGTGGTCTTGTCATTTCTAATATCTAGCTGTACAGTACTTTTACAACTATAGACATCATGAACAGCTTTCTTTATGAGAGATACCCTTTTTAATGTGAATACATATGTTGTGAGCATTTGACTCAAGGGTCCCTTGCATGAACACTAATGGCTATCTGAGCATCTGCTCTAGCAATTAAAATATGAACTAATTTATAAATCACTTTTATATTGACCCTGCTGCCCTTGAGAAAGGAGCTGAAAAATTATTTTGTGCCTTGAGGCTGTCTGGAAAGAAACAGGCTCTCACAGTAGACTAAACCCATAATTTAACTGTATACAGTATGTGTAAAACATATTTAATGATAACTGGTAAAGCATTTGCTGACTGAACTGCTCAAACTAGTCTTGAAATCATTCTAATATATAAATACATTGTACCTTATCTGCCAATCTGTCTGTCCATCTTTCTATCATTCTGTCCATCTTTCATTCTGTCCATCTGTCAGTCTGTCCATCCATCCATCCATCCATCCATCCATCCATCCTTCCAGACAAAAAAATATTGTTTTGAATATTCTTTCTGCTTATCTTATATGTATAATGTCATCTCCTAGCATTTTATTCTGATTTTTTAACTAAGGCATCAATCTGAACCTTAATAATTGTGATAGTCTTATTGTTTAACTGAGGGAGGGAGAGAGATCGAGCCAGTCAGAGAAAGAGATGTACTCTAGAGTTAGTAAGCGTGAGGGCAGCTGCATCATCCATCTTAGAGAACACATTCAGGGGCTAATGCTCCCCTCCTGTGTAGCCACCAGCAGCAGCACACAAATTCTGGCAATAAAAGTACTTCTTAGCTGAAAAGGTAAAACTGTAACTATAGCATCAGTCTACACTCCACCCAAAGACCAAGCTAGTGGTTTCAAGATGGTCTCTGACTACGTTGCCACCCACCCATCGAAAACATGCAGAACTTATCACGATGGTTGATTTCAATATTAACTGGTCTGCCTTGGATACAGCACCCTATAGGGATGCTTTGTCCACTCTCAATGTGGCTCAACTAGTAAATACCCCCCTCAATTTAACTACCACATGGGAACACCTACACTCATCAACTGGTAATATCAAACAAACCAGAGAGCATATCCCATATAAAAGTCCTCCCGGATTCCCTTAGTGACCATTCCACTATCCTTTCTCCTGGTCAAACAGGTCCACAAATATCCCAACAAAGACAGTCATGAACAGAACAATAAAAAGGGGAAAACAGCTGCCTTTAAAGCACACCTGGCTCACCAAGACTGGAGTTCCTTAGACTTTGCTACAGACATAAACTCTGCCTTGGAGGCTTTTATCCATAAATTTAATGAGGCTTGCAACATTTCAGCCTCTTTTATGAAGTGGAAAATAAAGGACGCCGCCAACTCCTGGATCATCCCCCCCCCCCACTTATTAGATTTAATGAAGCACAGAGACAACTTGTCAGAAAAATCAAAAACCACTGGCTCCCCTGCTGATACCCAGAGATATAAAGCAGCACGTAACAACTGTATCTGGGCTATTCGCAAGAATAAAAAGCCAACACTTTAAAATGGAACTCACAAACTCCTGGGGTGATGGTTGTCACATTTGGGACAACATCAAATCTATGTCGGGTAAACCAAATAAGGCTCCTCCCACCATCCTATCTATGGATGGAATCCATACCCAGGACCCTAACATCATCACCAATACCTTTAACAAAGCATTCACTGAGCTCAGTGGTATATTGCCACCAGACTTTTTTCAACCATCGTGTCATAGCAACCTCCCTCATCCCTCCCCGAGTCCTCTGGGGGCTCCCCACCCCCATTCTATCTTAAAGTCATCACCCCAACAATAGTAAAAAAGTACCTTCTAAAACCTCTCGGCAAATCAAGGACCAGTAGTGACAGGCTTGTCCTCAAACTCACCAAGACCACCTTTGATGTTGTTAGTGACCCATTAACTAAACTCATAAACTTGTCATTAGTAATGAGAAAATTCCTTAGGCTCTGGAAATCAGCTGTAGTTACTCCCATCCACAAATGCGGAGACAAGACCTTACACAGTAGCTTGGCAGAAGACACCAGGAGAAAGGACTGCTGTGTGACTGGACTTCTCCGCTGGGACTAAAGAAGTAGAACTCTTGTACTTGGACTTTTAATTTAGGGTAAAAAAAACAACTAAGAAACAAAAAAAAAGTGTGTGTTTGTCTGAATTAACTGAACTGAATTGTTATCTGAACAGTTACCTAGGTGTAAATCTCAGGTGATTGAAAGGACTCGATAGCTGTGAGGTTTAAATTACTTGTAGAAACATCTAGTAAGTAGGGGGAGAGGCTTAGTGAGAAGGAAACTATATTTAAAGACTGCCTTAGAAAGATTCTGGTAGTAGCTTGGCAGAAGACACCAGGAGAAAGGACTGCTGTGTGACTGGACTTCTCTGCTGGGACTATATTATAGTCACCCCAAAAAATAACAGTAGTAAATGCAGTAAACATCAACATAGAGGTGTCGATAGGGAGAAGGGCAGGGGTAAATGGAGAAAGTGACAAAGGTAAGAAGGACAGGGATGGGTCAGAAAAGAGTAAGGCAATCAGGAAATGGAGGGTAATGAGTACCAATGCCGTAGTCTGGGCTATAAGCTCCCTGAGCTGGTGGCCTTGATGGAAGAGGGATGCCTGGATATCATAGCAGTCACAGAAACATGGTACACAGAGAACCATGACTGGGATGTTAACCTACCAGGGTACTTAACCTACAGGAAAGACAGGCAGGGGAGAAGAGGGGGAGGAGTAGCTCTCTATGTAAAGGAAGGGATAAAAGCAACTGAACAAAAGAGTAATCAGGAAGGAGAGGAGGCACTGTGGGTCACCTTGGAGACTAGAAAGGGCACCACAATCCGCATAGGGGTTGTGTACAGACCCCCATGTCAGGGGGAAGGAATGGACAAGGATATGACAGAAGACATTCTTAGAATGGCAGAAAAAGGGGAGATACTGTTGATGGGAGACCTGAATATGCCAGATGTTAACTGGAGCACATTTTCTGCAGCCACATCCAAGAGCAGGGCCATTCTTGATGCCCTACAGGTGGCAGGCCTCAGACAGCTAGTTTCGGAACCCACTCATGAGGGAGCAATCTTAGACCTCATACTCTCAAATGGGGGCAGTGAGAGGATCTCAGATCTTGAAGTGGGTTGCCATCTGGGAACTAGTGACCATCAAACAGTGTGGTTTACGTTAAACTCAGCTACAGAGTCAAGCCATACAAAAGTGAGGGTACTAAACTTCAGGAGGGCTGACTTTGGCAAGATGGAAGAGTGCCTCAGAAAAGCACTAGCAAACAGGCTAGAAGGAGGTGTGGAGCAAACAATGGGAATTATCAAACTGCCATCACAGAGGCAACAAGCCTTGTGTGAAAGCAAAGACAACTGAGAAAGATAGCCAACTAGTTAAGAAGGGGATAAAACCTTTTATAGGTACATCAGGAGCATAGAAAGACAAAGGGAGGGATAGTGAGGCTGAATAGAATGGACGGTGGTGGGCAGAGAGGACAGTGAAAAGCAGGATACTGAACTAATATTTCTGTTCAATATTCACAAAGAGGAGGGGAAGTGCCTAATCCAATTAAAGAAGCACTCTTGATAGGGGCCGATCCTAGTCCTTTCACAGAAGAAAGGGTTCTGCAAGAACTCCTAAAACTGAAGGTGGACAAAGCAATGGGACCTGATGGAATTCACCCCAGAATTCTAAAAGAATTAAGGGGGGAACTAGTGAAACCACTGGCTACTCTTTTTAATAAATCATGGGAGGATGGTGTGGTACCCGAGGACTGGAGGAAGGCAGATGTGATTCCCCTTCTCAAAAGTGGGACCAAGACAGAGGCAGGTAACTATAGACCTGTCAGTTTAACCTCTGTGGTAGAGAAAGTGATGGAGTCACTTCTGAAGGAAAGAATAGTTGAGTACCTAGAGGCCAGTGGGGCACAGGACCCAAGACAGCATGGGTTCACAGTGGAAAGGTCATGTCAGACAAATCTAATAGATTTCTTTGACTGGGTGAACAAAGTAGTAGACCAGGGAGGGGCTGTGGACATGGCCTACCTAGACTTTAGCAAGGCATTTGACACAGTCCCACACAAAAGATTAATAGTCAAATTAACCAGCCTGGGAGTGGGTCCCAGGGTGGTAGCCTGGGTAAAACATTGGCTGGACAACAGACACAGAAGGTAATTGTAAATGGAGTCCACTCTAAAGAAAGAGGGGTTACTAGTGGGGTACCACAGGGTTCAGTATTGGGTCCAGTCCTTTTTAATGTCTTCATAAGTGACATTGCAGAGGGACTGGAAGGAAAAGTATGCCTCTTTGCAGATGACACAAAGATCTGCAACAGGGTTGATACACAAGGAGGTGTGGAAAGGATGAGAAGGGACTTGGCAAGGTTGGGGGAATGGTCAGAAGTATGGCAGCTAGGATTCAATGCAAAGAAGTGCAAAATAATGCACCTGGGAAACAAAAACCAGGGAAGAATACACAGTGGGGGGGATAGTAACAACAACAAAAAGGAAAGGAAAGGGACCTTGGGGTAATCATATCAGATGACCTTAAGGTTAGCAAGCAAATGAGAAGGCAGTAGGGAGGCTGGGGTATACTGGGATGCATAGGAGAGGCATCATCAGCAGAAAACAGGAAGTTGTTATCCCTCTGTACAGACAGTTGGTGAGACCCCATCTGAGTATCTGTGTCCAGTTCTGGAGACCCCATCTCCACAAGGACATAGACAGGATAGAGGCAGTCCAGAGGAGGGCAACTAAAATGGTGCAGGGTCTGCAAGAGAAGCTGTATGAGGAGAGACTAAAGGAGCTTAATATGTATACCCTTGAGGAAAGAAGGAGAGGGGGGACATGATAGAAACTTTTAAGTACCTCAGTGGAATCAACAAAGTCCAAGAGGGTAGCATCTTTCAGAAAAAGAGACGTGCAAGAACAAAGGGGACACAATTTAAAGATAGAGGGAGGGCGGTTCAGGGGCAATGTGAGGAAGTATTATTTCACAGAGAGGGTAGTGGATGCATGGAGCAGCCTTCCTGAGGAGGTTGTGGGGTCTAAAACTGTGAGAGAATTCAAGAATGCATGGGACAGACATAAGGCAATTCTTGTGGGGGTAGGAAGAAATAGGTTGTTGGTTAACTAGGATCAGCAGCCTATCCTGTAGGTAGGGAAATGGGCAGACTAGATGAGCCAAGCGGTCCTTATCTGCCGTCAAAGTCTATGTTTCTATGTTTCTACACTCCAACTATCGCTCTATATCAATTCTGCCTCCTCTCTCCAAGGCCTTAGAATGCATAGTATCTGATCAATTGACTGTCTATCTCGACAAATATAAACTGCAATGCTGTCAGCATTACTGATTTAGAAAGCTACACAGCACTACTGCTGCTCTTCTTGAATTCACTGGCTTTATTCACAGTGCACTTGACCAGGGCCTCGGTGGGTGCTCCTACATAGACCTCACCAAGGCCTTCGACACTGTGAACCATGAACTGCTCCTAATCCAACTGGCCAACTCAGGTCTTCTGCCAAATCAGTTACATGGTTCAGGAGCTACCTCACAGGCAGAGATCAAAAAGTAAAAATCCAAGAAACCCTATCTGAAAACAGGCTAGTAACTACAGGAGTACCTCAAGATTCAATTCTCAGACCAATGCTCTTTAGCCTGTTTCTAAACCAGCTCCCTCTAGCCGTGCAAGATAATCTCTTATTATACTCAGATGATGCAGTACTTTTCTCATCCCACCTTGACCCTATCACTCTAGAAAACCAAATGCAGGCTAATTTCACAGCTGTAGAAAATCAGTTCCACAGTTCAAAATTACTCTTTAACTATAAGATGAAAACTATGTTATTTGCCTCAATCCATAACAGACACAGTCTACCAACTTCAAATCCGAAATAACTTAAGTACTGTACCACCCTTGAAATGGTTAACAAAAATTCAAATACTTGGGAAGTACTCTGGACAGCACAGTATCCTACTCTCGCCATATTGACCTGGTAGCCAGAACAGCAAATTCGATGCTGGGTCTGCTTTTCAAGAATAAAAACTGTCTAACTAACGAAGCAATGAGAACTGCAGTCACAAACTCCATGCTATCAGTTGTTGACTACGGCCTGGCTGTCTTTGTGGCTGCAACACCATCAGCCCTCAAACGCACCAAAACTACTCTAATAAAGCTTGTAGGCTGGTCCTAGGTGACGATAGGTGGACTCACATCTGTGAGCTTTATGCTCAGTCTGGCTGGCTCTACCTAGAATGTAGAATACATTATCAGGTCTGCCTTATTGCCAAGAAATCTACACTAGGACTCATCCCTATCAGCATGTTAAACCTCCTTAACCCTCAATCCTCCTCCTGGTCTATGAGGGGTACAAATATCTTACACTAAAAGTCCCATTCCACCAGACCTCTCAGGGACAGCATTCCTATGAATACTGTGCGCCACTTTAGCTCAATGCACTCAGAGATGAAACACATAAGGAACTCAAACTGGGGCCATTTACAACTAAACTTCGAACATTGCTGGCATCTTCCAGTGACTGTGACTATAGTACCTAGTCCTATTAGTTGCCCCCTGCTCTGTTTCCTTCCTGCCTTCCCTAGAACTCTTTCCTGCTCCCATCCCTCTTCTTTGCCCCCTTTCACTAGGACCCCACTCTCCCTTTGTTCTTAGAATGAGCTTTCTTTCTCTCACTCCTCTCTATAATCTACCTTTTGCCCTGCTGCATTCCTACCTTGAGCTACCCCCTCTACCACCCCTTCTGCTCTCACTCCATGACCACATTCTCCCCTCTCCTACACTTCCCTTAACATCCCCTCTCTCTCACTCTTCCCTACTCTCTCCTGCCCCCTCTAATTCTTCCCTCTCTAGTATTCACAAAAAAAAAATAATTTTTAAAAATCCTCTCAATTTACCTTCTTGTTCTGCTAGCACTTAGACAATAGATCTGTTTATAATTTATTCGGATCTTGCCTGTGTTTTATTTCCATTATTTTAACTCCCTTTTGTAAAAATTTTCCAAATGTCCTCACACAAATGATTGTATTCCCTGTTCACATGTCTCTGTTTTAACTGTTCGGACCTATGTAACTCTGTGCTTTGTCACTGTTTGACGTGGAACCTCTGTAAATAAGCCCTTGGCTCAAAGGTACTTCCGAAATACAAATAATAAAAAAATGAATTCTATTAATTGTTCATGCACCAGGTTTCTCCTTTCCAGCATAGGTACAATACAAAAACATGCTCTGTTGAGCCAAGTTAAATGGAAACAGCAATATTTTTTATTTTGTTTTTTTACACTCAATTGAAATACCTATTTATTACAGTATATATGACATGAGTAGATGGAGTCTTCTTATCCACCTTGCCTATACACCAGATGGTGTGGCACAAAAGATCCTCCTCAAGAGGGTTTTATTAATATCAGGTGATACTAAGGGAAAATGTAGCACTTCAACTCTTCCATGCTGAGTGGCAGTCTAGATTGCTCCTCCCATTCTTCCCAATCATGGAAGCTGAACCTCCTCGCTGAAATCCTATTCATGAGTGCTGCCCCTTTCCAGCAAGCTTGTGACATGGGAAATTGAAATGGAATGGTAGATGCTTCAAGCACTCAGTACTGGGCATTATTCTTGGTTGCACCCCTCCTATTTCAATTCATTTGTGACCCATTTGTTCTTAGTGCAGGAACCCCCTCATATTTACTTCAAGGTAGCCGAACCTGCCTCTGAAAAGTTCAGTATTTGAAAGGCTCCCAGTACAGGCAGTGGAATGGCTATCAGCCAGGCTGACAGGCCAAGGAAGGAGAAATGGACACCAATAACCCCTTCTCCCTTTAAGGCTTTTCAGAAGTACATATCTCAGTCTTACCTCACCTTACCTCCTCTGATGATACCTCCCCTGAACCCACTTCAAAGGGAGAATACCCTTAACCATGTGTGGTGAGGTGGGAGACAGGCAGCCTTTGTGAATCTGGGCCTCCAGCTGGAGAGGTGTGGCACAGAAGTGTTATCTGGTGTATTTCCATGCCCATTTCACTATTACTCCACCACTGTTAAAGCACAAGTATCTCAGAAACATTGAGTTGTTCCTTCTGTGTTCATGAGGCATTTTTCACAACAGTTTTTTTTAAGGAAATCACATTTACAGCTATTTACTTGTTTGGTTATTCTCAAGTACCTTACCTTTCTGTGTGTTTTTTTCCCCAGCATTTTTTACCATGTGATGTGATTTACCTCACGTTGCTTCCAGTTTATGGCATTTTTTCAGCACATACAGCATGAAGCCAAGTGAGGCAGTGTTGAGTGATCAAACTGGTACAATGTTTTAGACGGGAGTGGGCCCACAGAGCTGCTGTACACAGCAGGAGCCACTGGTAATTTCTCACTTTGATGGAAATATGTATCTATATCAAGTGAGTGTTTGATTTCAATATGACTGTGCTGAATACAGTGCTGTAAACTTGTGTTAGCTTAATGTAACCAGTAATGCATAGTAAAAACTGAGTGTGTCCTATGTTCATCTTCTCCTGTACTTATGCATCTAGCCTCCCTTCATATAACACAGATTCATGAACCCGCCTGTTTGGTTATTCCACACAGCACACCATCTAAGGCAATTATATGCAATCAATTAATTGATCTGCCATACTCATTTATTATTCTGAGCACTTCCATATCCTTTCCATGTCTGATTTCCACCGTAATGATTTCTAATTGTCACATATTCTGCATGATGAAATCCTTTTAAGCTGCCTAGTATTCAGAAAGGCACATATAACAAGCAAAGGAAATCTACCTTAATCATTTTAAAGACTCATATTTCCAAATCTTTTGCAGTAATGAAACCTGATTTAAAATCTATTCTTAGCTAAGCACTTCAATCATCAGACCCTGTCAAGTTTAATTATATACACCCTTGCTGAAATGAAAAAAAAACAAATGGTAACATTTTAATTGTTTGTAATTTAAATGTAATTAGAAAATGGGCTTAGAAATTCCCAAGCTCTGATTGGCAAGGTAGGCATGTATCAAACAAGAGAGTGTGGGTTAGAAGAAATTCCAGTCCCAACTTGACCCGATCACTGAAATAGTGGGGCAAGATAACATTCTGAAATTCTATCTGCCACCATTTTCTTTCTCCCACTTAGCGGGCTCACTACGCCCATGATTGCTCGCTCCCCCAAAAAGCCCGTAAAAAGAAAACACACATAGCACAACAGATTTTATTATATTAAATCATACTTTTTTTTTGACAACTCGATCCCTAGCCTCACCACCTGCATTTTCAGATAGTGTGACTTCCTGTTCACACACATACATGCTGACTTGGCTCCCTACGTCTGTCTCACACACTCGAAAAGTTTTCTCTCCTGGGGGTGGGGGACACCATACAACACTGGTAACAACTTGTTGAGTTGAAATAAATAGTAGCCACATATTTAAGCAAACAAAAAAAGAAACACAAATGAAGAAATAAAAATGAAGCTGCCAGTCAAATTGGCTTCGCCTAACCATCGGTGAGCAGCACGTGTCTCTCCAAATCAACTACACTCAGGAAGTACTGCTGACTGCACTGCTTGCTACACAGATACATCCAACAAAGAAACACAAAATAGGAAGCCATCTCTTCACAACTGACAGTGATCACCAGTTGGGCCCTACAGGCATGGAAAGCAGGAGGTTTCTGTTATACACATAGTATCATTATCAGAGATTTCTTCTTGTAAATTAAAGTAAACTAAGATACTTCTTCTAAAGTTAAAATAAAACATTAACTTCCACTGCTCCCAAAAGCCCTGTATGTCTGGAGGGGAGAGGGGCGTGAGAGAAACCATGACAAACAGGACCAAAAGCCACAACTACAGAGGGTCTAGAAGGACAAAAGTCTCTAGATAAAAATTGTAATACAGGTGGAGGAACTATTTTATTTAAAAATTTATTTTCAACTAATTTTTTATGAAACTTATTTTGTTTTACAAGCGCCCATCTTCTAAGTGCAATAATACCCTCCAGGATTAGCAGTATTATTCTATGCCAGACCTTCCAGGGCCTATAAGATCCCACCACCTTCAATCTCAAGCCTCATTATGCTCTCGGCAGTCCGGTATAGCACAATACTGCCCACCCTGTTGGGTATTGCTGCTTACATTTTTTTGGGGGGCAGCCCACTGGCATGGAGGGTTAGTGCTGAGCCCTCACCTCCTGCCATGCCACTGACATGTGTGCAGGAATGAGCACAGGTCATCAGAGTTCAATCAGGGGAAGGGCTGGGAGAGGACTACACTCACCCGGCAAAGCTCTTCTTCTGAATAGGGAGGTTGGCTGTCTTGAGCAGCTATATGAAGTCACAAGGTGGGTGGAGGAGATATGGTCCCAGCATGCATGTGCTCCTTCTCATGATTAGACGCACCTGAGTATACCGTGGATGACTAAAGGGTCAGGAAAAACTGGAGAAAAAAAAAGAAGGCATGGTCGGCATTCATGACACCTGCAAATTGTGCCAACACCTGCTGCATCATCAGGGTACCTGTTGGTACAACTGGATTCAGGCATCGGGGTTGGGTTGCCCTCTCCCTTCTGCCCTTCCATGGGGGAAACTCTGTAGGGGTACTAGCTGAAAAAGGTAAGCCTGGGGAGATTATGGACAGTAAGGGGCAATGGAGTAGGAGCCCAGTGGAGCCAAGCCTGCTGTGGACAAGAGAATTAACAGATTATAGAAAAAAAAAGGGAATATTTGAAATTATTTCCAAATCTATTTTCTTATAGTTAAAAATGATCTGTTATGTTGAAATCCATGCTATATCCATTTAGATATATAATGTGGCATAGTAAGTGTTGAGGCCTGTTTCTGCTGGCAATTTTGTATGTTTGTATATAAACAAATTTATAAATTTGGATTTGTAAGTACCTTTTAGTAAATATAAAGCATACCTTAGAAGCAGCTTGAGAAATGCTTATTATTGCTTTACAAGAGGTAGACTGGGCAATCCATCCCATTTTCAGCTGTGCCTGGGGATTGAGCATAATACTGTATTATATAATACATATATATATAAATATAATATTTAAGATACTCTAATAATGGGAGAGCTTAAGCCGTGTCAGTGTACTGTAGGAATAGCTCCTCCCACAACCTCTACTTAAACCCATTACTAACACACCTCCCTTACTTAGGGAGTGCTTTCTCCCTGAGCTCCCTGCATGACTTGTGTGGTTGTGCTCTCTCCTTCCTCCTGTTGAGGCTGTCTGGCCCATTCTTCCCCTCTCCTGTGCATCTCCCTTTGTTTTTCCCCATTCTTTTCCCATTTGTGTTTGCGTACTTCTTTTTTTTGCGTTCTGTTTTGGTTTGGCCTCTGCTCCCCAGTCCGCTCTTCTCCGCCTCCCTGCTCCTTTTCCCGCTTGCCTCCATCCATCATTTGCATTTGGGTTGTTCCCCCTTTTTTTGTTTTTGCTTTTTTGTGTGTTTTGGGGGTTCTCTGCCTCCTCCTCCTTCCGCCTTCCTTCCTCCCACTCATCTGCCTGTACCTTCGCGGCATTTCCCAACTTCCATAACCCTGCATTTGCTTCTCATACCCTCCAGAAGCATGCCCGCTTCCTGTCTGTCCCCTGCAGGCCAAAGCTCTCCTATCCTCTGCCACCTGTTCCCTCAGTGCTGCTGGTGAACCATCTGCTCATCAGTGGTACAGCCTTTCTTCTTAGCAGGCTCTCTCTCACTTACCGATTATTTGGTTCTCTACACAGGCTTCTGCCTACTGGATGGTGTCTTGAGTCTTCCCTATACCGTGAGTACTGCTTTACTCGTCTGATATTAGCAGAGGAGGGGGTGGGTTACCACAATCGTTGAGCTCGGACCACACAGCAATACTGAGTGGCAGCTGCCATTCCAATTGTGTTCACACCCTGATGACATTTCACAATTACCAGTTTGCTCAGTGGTCATCTTTCATCACAGACAGCCTGCCGTCCACCACTTTCATTTTAAGGATTCTACTAAACAGTCTGTTTCTCAAGTGATTACATTAGAATGTGCTCTAGCAGTACCTCTTTGATGCAGGCTCAATCTCATTCTTCTGGGTAAGTGTGGGACATCATGACTACTCCTGTCACATCATGCTGCAGTTGTTTATTTTATTCACCGGGAAAGTGGGTACTACCTCTCTATTATCCGCTTTCTAACCCAGCTACTCTATTGTAACTGCATAGTGCACTCCAAGCCGTGTGGCTCACTAATGAATTTTCATGTTCTTTTTTATTTCTTTGGTTGAATTTCTTTACTGCTGTGCAACTCCTGCTGTCAGTTTCATTTTGTCCAATACTGGTGCCCATGGCCATAGCGGGACTTTCTTGACAGCTGAAGGACCTTTTTTCTATCATATTACAAGTTAAGAGGTGGTCAGCTGTAACATTTATTTTGGTAGTGTTGTCTGTTTCTTTTGCTCATTGGACTGTTTTCCCCCTTTGAGGGAAAATTTGTGCAGCAGTTCCTGACCTCCTCGATACTCCTGGGGAGGAGGGTTCTCCCATTCTACCATCCCTGGAGTTGCTGCCACTTTATCACCCCCTGCTACCTATGACCTCAATCACTTACACTTCATCTGTACCCCTCTCAGGTGTGTGCATCCATTTATGGAAGGGTCCTCCCCTGCACCCTAGTTTTATTACTTAAAAAGCCAGCCTCTTAATTTTGCCACTCATTCATGTTCTGTGTCCTCCATCCCATAATTCATATGCCTGTTCTACAATGTCTGTGTATCATTCATCATCCTTTCTGCCTGCTGTTCCTCATTTACTCACCGTCTACAACAGCTTTCTGTTCTTTCTGCCACCCCATACCAGCAGCACTCCAGACCCTAACTTGCACCTTCTGAGGTGCTGAGTAAAGGTAGACTGCCCCTGTCTACCGGAGATGGGATTCTGCTTCATTCTACTACCTCATACAACTTACCAACTTAACATTCTCTGTCCCTAACTCTGCTGGACAGCATTGAGTGAAGGTTAGCTTGCCTCGACTACCAGAGATGAGACCAATGTCTACAATCTACTGATACAGGTGTCTCCTTACTCCCTCCACCTCTCACCCATAGCTAGTTCTACTTTATAGCCACAGGATTTGACTGACAACAGGAACTTCCTGTTTGGGAGCAGGTATGGAGGATCACAGAGGTACAAAAGATTCTCCATCCTAGAAGGAAAAGAGTAGTTCTCCATCCCTCAGCTGCTGGAGGTCTGACTCTGAGCAAGCAAGAAGGAGACTACTGAGGAAATAGGAACTTCCTGTCAAAGAATAGGAAGATTAGGAGCTTTTAGGCACTGAGGCAGTAGGAAAGTAGGGAGAAAAAAAATTATATAAAAATTAAAAAAAATAAATAAATAAACAGAGACAGGAAAGAGTAAGCATACAGAATAACAGTTAAGTGGCCACAAATAAGATATGATGAGAGTGATGCAGTGCAGTGGCTGTGGAACAGCAATCTTCTAGGAGACAATCAGGAGGATGCGGTATTGTCCCTTCTGCAGGCACTTCTCTGGGCTGAGTGAGGAGGTTGCTCATCTCCAGCCTGAGTTATCCAGGATTTAGGGGACCTCCTCTCCCACCCATGGGCCACAAGGACCACTGCCACTACCTCAGAGGTTGCCAAGAAAGAGGAGTGGTTGGACCAAGGTGGGCTCAAGGAGGGTGAGGGTGTGGAACAGAAGTGCATTCCTCCAGTTGTACCTCTCCACAATTCATACGCTGTTCTGGCAGAAAGTGGTTCCTCTATGGAGGTACCTGCAATGGAGACCAAGAAGAATGCTGGGAACCTCCACAAAGGAGACCCACAGGAGGGTGGCATGGCACCCCACAGGGGAAGGAAACAACTCTTGGTGGGGGACTCAATTGTTAAGGGGGTAGAACTGGGGGAGGAAGGGGAGAGGGAGGTAAGGTGCCTGCCTGGTACCACTGCTTGGAGGGACAGGGAGCAAATCCTCAGGATTGCAGGAGCAGCTGCATGATGGAGGGAGCTGGATGTCATTTTCAACCTAGGGACAAATGACCTGGCTGGTAATGGGATCAGAGCAGTGCAATAGGAGTTTGAAGACTGGGGGAGGGGCCTTAGACAAGTAGCATGCATGGTAAACATCTTGGAGTTGCTGCCTGTCTATGGCGAGTGTGATGCTAGGGTACTCAGCACCATGGGATTCAATGAATGTTTAAAAAACTGGTGTGGAGCTCAGGATTTTGGATTCATTGTGGAATGGGGGTCCACCTTGAGGGATACAGACCTATACTGGCATGATGATCTGCATCTGTCCAGGAGGGGAACCAGGATCCTAGGTGATAGGTTTAAATGCTTCTATGGCAAGCATTTAAACTAGCCAAGAGGGGAGGCACTGCAAAGGAGCAGGGAAAACCCAGTCTCCCCCCACAAAACACAGTAGTGAGAGAGGTAAACACCAAGGTAGAGAAGTCAATAGGGAGCAGGACAGGGGTAAATGCAAAAAAAGGCAGTAAGGACAGGGATGGGGCTAAAAGAGGTAAGGCCATTAAAAAAAATGGAGGGTGATGAATACCAATGCCCATGGTCTGTGTAACAAGCTCCCTGAACTAGTGCTCTTGATAGAAGAGGGACACCTAGATATTGTGGCAGTCAAAGAAACATGATACACAGAGAACCATGACTGGGATGTCAACATACCAGGGTACACAAGCTATTGAAGGACAGGAAGGATAAACAAGGAGGAGGAATAGCTCTGTATGTAAGGGAAGGGATCAACACAATGGAACTAAAGGATAAACAGGGAGTAGAGGAGGCACTATGGGGCACCATGGAGAAATGAAATGGTGCCATAGTCCTCATGGGGGTTGTATACAAACCCCCATCTCGGGGGAAGCAGTGGGCAAGAAAATGATAGAAGGCATCCTTAGAATGGCAGAAAAAGGCCCAGCCTGGTGGCACTGAGGGTTGAGGCGCTGGACACCACACCTCACGTCATGCTGGTGACCCTGCTTTGGGAATGAGCCCGGGTTGCTGGGGGTCGGTAGGGAAGGGAGAGGATTAAGCATCTGAAGGACAGCTCTTCTCTTCTGGGATGGGACAAGGGTCCCAGTTCAGTGCTCTACTGATCTCTGGTGGAGGTTGGAGATACAGTAGGCACTAAGTAGTAGAGAGGAGCAGTGGGGGAGTGGCAGACATCGGATATGCCTTGACGTCAGGGCACCAGCCACTCCACAGAGAAAATGGAGAAAATACCTCTTGGCTCTGGCAGAGATGGCATACTGGAGCTTGACCCTGATTTGGGCCACCCACCAGGCATCTTCCCGACCAACGCTACTGCTGTGTTGGGGTGTTGGAGCCCACCACCTCCTCACCTAAGGGGTATAATTGAGGCTACATGGGTAACGGAGGATGGCCAGGTAGGGTGTGTGCCATAGGGGATGATTCCATGTGTTTGAGGAAGACCAGAGCCGAGGGGTGAGAAGGAGGCATGAAAAACAGTAAAATAACAAAATTAAAAGAATGCTAGAAAAGGGGAGATATTGTTAATGAGGACATGAATATGCCAGAAGTTAACTGGAGCATGTTTGCTGCAGCCACATCCAAGAGCAGGGTTATTCTTGGTGCCCTACAGGGGGAATGCCTCAGACAGCTAGTGGTGGAACCCACTCAGAAGGGAGCAATGTTAGACCTGGTACTGTCCAACGGGGATGGAGGAAGGATCTCAGATTTAGAAGAGGGTAGACATCTGGGGACAAGTGACCACCAAACAGTGTGGTTCATGATAAACACAGCCATGGAGTCAAGCTATACAAAAGCAAGAATATTGGACTTTAGGAGGGCTGACTTTGGGAAAATGGGAGAGTACCTCAGAAAAGCACTAGCAAACAGGCAAGAAGGAGAGCTGAAGGGACAATGGGGAAAATCAAAACAGCCATCACAGAGGCAACAAGCCTTGTGTGAAGCAATCAACACAACAAAATGAAGGAAAAAACACTATGGTTCTCAAAAGAGATGGCAGAGAAGATTAAGGAGAAAATGTATCATTCAGGAAGTATAGGAACACAGAAGGAGCAGGACAGAGACCTGTACCAGTTAAAGCAGTAGGAAGTGGGTAAGGCAGTCAGAATAGCAAAGGCATACACTGAGGAAAAGATAGCCAACTCAGTTAAGAAGGGGGATAAAACCTTTTATAGGTACATTAGGGAGCGAAGAAAGACCAAGGGAGGAGAGAGCAAGGCTTAATAAAGGGAAGGGAGGGTGGGCAGAGGATGACGGTGAAAAGCAGGGATACTAAACCAATACTTCTCATTGTTCACAAAAGAAGAGGAGGAGAAGGTACCTAAATCAAAGAATAAAAGTACTCTGGATAGGAGGTCGATACCAGTCCATTCACAGAAGAAAAGGTTCTGAAAGAACTCTTAAAACTGAAGGTGGATATAACTCAAAATTCAATAAAAATTATTAATAAAAAAAAAACTGAAGGTGGATAAAGCAATGGGGCCTGACGGGATTCACCCAAGAATTCTAAAAGCACTAAGGGTAGAACTAGTGACACCACTGACTACCATTTTTAACATTTCATGGGAGGATGGTATGGTACCTGAGGACTGGAGGAAGGCAGATGTGATTCCCCTTCACAACAGTGGGAGCAAGACAGAGACAGGAAACTACAGATGTGTTAGTTTGACCTCAATGGTAGGGAAAATGATGGAATCACTTCTGAAGGAAAGAATTGTTGAGTTCCTAGAGACCAGTGGGCACAAGACCCAAGACAGCATGGATTCACAGCAGGGAGGTCATGTCAGACAAATTTAATAGATTTATTTGACTGGGTGACCAAAGCAGTAGACTAGGGAGGGGCTGTGGACATGGCCTACCTAGACTTTAGCAAGGCATTTGACACAGTCTCACACAAAAAATGAATACACAAGTTAGCCAGCCTTGGAGTGGGTCCCAAAGTGGTAGCCTGGGTAAAAAATTGGCTGGACAATAGGATGCAGAGGGTAATAGTAAATGGAGTCCACTCAGAAGAAAGGGGGATTACTAGTGGGTTACCAAAGGGTTCAATACTGGGACTGGTCCTCTTTAATGTCTCTATAAGTGACATTGCAGATGGACTGGAAGAAAAAGCATGTCTCTTTGCAGATGACACAAAGATCTGCAACAGGGCCAATACAGAAGGTGAGGTGGAAAGGATGTGAAGGGACTTGGCAAGGTTGGAGGAATGGTTAAATATATGGCGGCTTAGATTCAATGCAATGAAGTGCAAAGTAATGCACCTGAGAAACAAAAACCCAGGGGAGAGTACACAATGGGAGGTGAGATACTAACAACAACAAAAATGGAAAGGGACCTCTGAGTAGCAGATCAGATGACCTTAAGGTGGGCAAGCAATGTGAGAAGGCAGTAAGGGGCTGGCAGGATACTGGGATGCATAGGGAGAGGCATCACCAGCAGAAAACAGGAAGTTGTTATCCTCTGTACAGACAGTTGGTGAGACCCCATCTGAGTACTGGTGCAGTTCTGAGACCCCATCTCCTCAAGGACATAAACAGGATGGAGGCTGTCCAGAGGAGGGCAACTAAAATGGTGCAGGGTCTACACCAGAACACATACAAAGAGAAACTAAAGGAGCTTAATAAGTATTCCCCTGAGGAGGGAGGGAGAGGGACATGATAGAAACCTTCAAGTACCTCAAGGAATCAAGAAAGTCCAAGAGGGCAGCATCATTCAGAAAAAGATGTGCAAAATCAAAGGGGCACAATTTTAAGATAGAGGGGGGACGGCCCAGAGGTAATGTGAGGAAGTGTTTTTTCATGGAGAGGGTTGTGGATACATGGAACAGCCTTCCTGAGGAGGTAGTGGAGTCAAAAACAGTGGGGGAATTCAAGAATGCATGGGACAGATATAAGACAATTCTAGTGGGGGTAGGAGGACGTAGGCTGTTGGTTAAATAGGATCTGCAGCTTATCCATTAGATATGAAAATGGGCATACTAGGTGGGCCAAGCGGTCCTCATCTGCTGTCATGTTTCTATGTTTCTATGAGTCATACCATGCCTTCTCTACCTCATACCAGTTGCTGTTTCCCTTCAGGAACTGAACTACTTCAACAATGTACACTCATCCTACATCTCCTAGCTGCATCAAGTCAAGATCATCTCACCTCGATCATCATGGATGGATGCCTGAGTTTACATTCCACTGCTTCATATTTACCTATTCATGATCTGCTACCAGATGCCACTACCCTCCTGAAACTGGACATTGTCCTACTTGTATTCTAAATTCCTCCTTGCCTACAGCCTCACCTCAGGTCTTTTGGCACTGCCATCCCTGATCTGGAGTCTGAGCTTGCATTGGCTGCTTCCACTTCTGCATCCTCTACCTGGTACAGGTTGCTGCTTCCCTTTGGGAATGTAACTTTTATACTCCAAATGCCTTCCACCTCTCGGCTCTGCCTGATGACACTGACTGTAGGTACTCTTACTAACTACCGGGTGTGGTAGCCCATTTCTGGATCTGCTATTTCAGTACATCCTCTGTCTCATGCCTGGTTGCCGCTCTCCTTCTGAAGCAGAACCTCATTAACTCAATTGCCTCCATCCTCCTACCTCTGCCAAGTGGTACAGGATACTCCTCAATCACCTAGCCTGGAAGCTCGTTTCTACAATCAACTGTTTTGACCTTATTTGCTTTTCTACTGGACCAATGCTTGCTGCTCCTTTCTGGACATGAGCCAGGTACTGATTGTGCCGTCACCCTCATAAGTTATCTGGATTGTTGTGTTCAGGTCATCTCACCTCATCTTTTCAGTTAGTAGCCTGCATCTGCACCTGCAGGTCCATTCGTATGCATTTTCTATATCCTACCCAATTGCCTCTTCCCTACAGACACAGGATCCCTCTACTCTAAATGACTTGCATCCTTCCTCACCACTCACCATTCTGCACTTCCATGAACCATCATACTTGACCCCCTTGGCCACCTTTCCCCTCATGATTTGCATCTTGACAGCTGGTTTGGTATCTATCTCAATCCAATTTGACTACCTCATGGACTTCCTTGCTGCATGTTAACCCTTCTAGCTGCCATATGAGTTTGTTTTTCACCTTCAAATGTGGGAATCTCATCCTTCTTCTATCCAGCTCATTCCCTCCTTTTCACTCATTGTTCAAAGCCCTTGTCAGATGTGGGACTCACCTATCTCAACTCAGTTACTCTGTACTTGGCTTGCTCCTTAGCCTCCAGTGTCTCATCCTCTAGTAACTTACTACAGTCTTACCGATTCCGCTGCCATTCACTGAGGATCTGACCTGGTCCTGTTATTTCCTGTGCTGTACGTCATCCAGCTGTGCCTCGGCCATCTCCTTCCCCAGATCATTCCATCAGTCCATCGGGATTCATTCTGGACTTTTCTTCCATTTTGGATAGCAGCCTTTTCATCTCCACCTTGCAGGCTCTGGGTTTCGTCTTCTTTGCTGTGGCTCTTTGGGCATATTACCTTATCTCCAGCCAGTCAGTCAACTACTCCTCCCTTTTATCCATCTCATACTCCTACTCTGGCCATTCTAACAGCTCCCATCCGCTACTCAATGGATCACCTGTTCATTACACCTGAGGAAAACTACTTCTAGCAAACATCCCTTGGATAATATGCTTCATAGACTCTTACGTCATCATAGAGTTTTCTATACTGCCCAATCAGTCCCACACGATCATATCTGGAATCCCATGCAACTGGACAATAGAAAGATCTCATCTGTCCCTATTGGATACTCTCTACAAATCTTATCTATTCAATCTCTGTGGCTTCCCTGTTTACCTCATACCACTATGGACATCCTCCATTTTACCTTCTGCAGCCTTTCCTACCAGCATCGACTCTGTTGACATGTTATTCGACTCCTACTTTCTCAACAGCTCTTGCTTGTCCTAAGACGTTCTCAGCTGCCTCCCAGAACTTCCATCTTTGGATCTCCCATACCTCCTGGTTTACTAACATCATCCTATCCAAACCACTGTTTTCTAGCCCATGGACATCACCAGATCTCATACAACCATCTGCATTTCTTCATCTTATTACCAGCTGTCAAATTAGCTGCTCATCCAGTGGTCCTTCTAGTCGATCTTTCATGAATTATCTCCATTACTCCCTTCAGTGATGTTCACTAAGAACAGGCTCCTCCACTTCTCAATCTGAAACCTGCAACAGTTACAGAGAATTCACTATCCTAGTCTTGCCTCTCAACAGGTCTCACTTGACTATCACACTAGGCTTCTCTGGCATTCCATACTACTTGATCTCACTACCAACCCAGCCTATAGACTCTTCCATATGTCCACTTCCAAGCTTCTCTCAAGTATTCAGGCATGGGATTACCTGTAAACCTAAATTGCCATAGCCATCTCAGTGCATCTCATGGACGATTAGGCACAGAACTACTCATATTTACTTTAGCCAGTGGACCAGCAGAACATGTATAAGTATAGTTATGACATAAATGCTCAAATAAGTGATCTAATTCCTTGTACTGAACTTCCAGTCATTCTCTATTCAATTACCACCTGGACTGTATATATCACTCTTCCTGTATTTGTCTACAAATCACTTATGGCATTTCTCTTATCATGCCCTCAAAGACTCTGCTTGACTCCTTCTTCCACTTTATGGATGCTTACTTCACAACTATCATGCAGCACTGAATTCCTTACCTCCAGACTTTACCATGACCATCAAACCTCCCACAAGTTGGAACATTCATCTATGACTTCAATCAATCAATCAATCAATCAATCAAAATCTTTATTTATTCAGGCGAACATCATTGAGCATAGCTCATTTACAAGATGGACCTGAGTGGTCATAACAAAAAGGTTACAGAGTGTATACAAAACATGATATTGAAATACACAAATACAAACATTTATGAGTGAGATAGATGTACAATTATTTACATATATACAAGGCAAAGGACAGTAAACCAAAAACCTATTAAAGGTGAGAAACAAACAGTCTGGTACTTCACAGATCATCCCATTTCCCACCGTTCACTGTCTGGTAGCTTATAAATCAAATCATGCTTTACCTGCTCATTGCATCCCTATAATCCCTTTGGACAATCATTCATCTTTACCTTGGAAATCTGGACTTCATTCACCCTTCATTGACTGGATTTGTATTACACTTAGGATTCTACCACTCCTTCATAAAAGAACTACTTCTTCAACCTCAGGATCATCATCCAAACTACATCATCCATGGATTGAGGATGGACCATCATCTCTCCAAGAAGCTCACCTTCCTCAAAATTAGCGATGGTTACTAGAACCTAGGTCCTTCTCCTCTTAGTATGCCCAGAGGATGGGCAGACCAATGGCAATGGGTCCTCAGAGGTTTCCTCCACCTGGAGGTTTTTCTTCTCCTGAGTACCAGCAGTCATACTCTCCATGAGTAGGAGGAGGTATCTTTTTGGGCCTTCCATTCCCTACAAATTCCTACCTACTTACCTACTACTCAAGGGTGGGAATAGAGTAAAGCCGCAAAAAGTACTACAAGTTACACAAGCACTAAATACCCCATCGCTAGTCCCCAAACATTGAATGGTAGGGCTTAAGCCAGAGGTTCAATGTGGAGTAGTCCTCCATAACCGCTACTTAAACCCATCACTAACACACCTCCCTTGCTTAGGAAGTGTTTTCTGTCTACCACCATCCCCTCCTCCTCCTTCTCCAGAGCTCTTCTCATCTTTGTTCATGGGCTTTCTATTCCCTACAGATTCCTACCTCCATACCTACAACTCAAGAGCAGGAATAGAGTAAAGCCACAAGAAGTACTAAAAGTTACACAGGCACTAAATATCCCATTGCTATTCCCCAAACATTGAATAATAAGATAGCATAATACAGCACATAACATGTTCTTTAAAATCAGTTATGAAGCACAAATGTAATTTGACCATTTGTTCAGGGATTTCAAAATGAAAAACAAAAAAGTTGATAACTTAAACCAGTCAGAACACTGACACTGTTTATGATTATTTCCCTACAAATTGTGTAGGTATATTGTGGAGTAAATAAACATGCAACATACAAAAAAAAACAGATTTTCAGATTTATGAACAATTTAAAAAGAATGAGTACTCAGTTAAGACACAAGTCTCATTGATAGTGAGTTCTCTAATCAAGAAGAAGCACATATTAAAAAATACACCACCAATTTAAATTACTTGGAATTATTTTAATTCTTCAACACTGCTATCTAAAATTAATTTAAAATACATTTCAAAATCTGATTAAAAATAAAATATAATGAGGCATCTTCTTTTCAGTTTGTAGCAATTCTGGTTTATTTATGCTACTGTTTATCTGATCAGCTAATTCCTGCACAGATTATATTATTTTTTAAATAAAAGACATGACATACAACTTTTAGAATTACTTCAATAGCAATCATATGTCAATTTTTTACTGAAAAATGTATACAAAAAGTACAAGTCCAACAAGTGTGATCAAAAAAGTCATACATACTCAAAAGGTGATGATGCTACAATAGTCCAATGTCTCTAGCAACATACAGTGATAATAGCAGAATAATTGAGGTACCCGAAGAATAAAAAATCAATCAATCAGAAATAGCTTTACTGCAGGAAAATGCAACAAATGGGGGCACTGATATTTTTTATTTTGGCAGCTATGAAAAATAAATTATTCAATAATAAACACTGGTCTAAATGGTCTTTTAGTTTTCCTTGTTAATTGAGTTTAAACTTGCAAATGTGCTAGCTAAGCCCTAAACATTTCTTAAAGTTCTTTAGTTGCTTGTAGTGATGTTATGGTTTATTTATTTTATTTTTTGGTTTTGGATTACAAACTTTGAGCCGTGAGACTCTTTTACAAAGGTTCCAAGTCAAGGAGGCAATGCACGTTACAAAGTCTTTACAAAGCTTCCAAGTCAAGACAGCAATACACATTACAAAGTACAAAGCCAAGAAGTCAATGCACATTACAAGGTATAAGGATATACAAAAACATTTTACAGTTATCCAGATGTAAAAGAATGCAAATCATTTCAATAAGTGCTGGATTTTGGCTAAAGCTTCAGTAGTAATTCTGTTGCTAGGTGGACACCTAAAAGTGTTGCTAAGTGCAAGAGTAGGTGAATTGTAGCTGCCCAGGAGGGCATAATGCAGGAGGAGGAGCAGAGAGGTGAGGGCAGGGTAGCAGGAAATAGGGTGTTAGGGGATGGAGGAAGCAAAACAGGTGCAGGTGCAACCCATGCCTGCATTGTTTAAAGTAGGAGGAGGAGAAGAGGAGGAGGGAGATAGTGAGACAGCTGGGGAAGGATGGGAAGTTTAGGTTATAGCAGCCAAGTAGGCATTGTCTAGCTGGGGTTGGGAAGAGTGGGAGGGAATATTAATGGAGCTGGAGGGAGGGGCAGGGCAGACCAGGAGAGGGAGCCACTGTCTAAGGTGTGTAGTTTGTATCATGTTGTTCTGTAGACTTGATAGCCTTTGACAGAATTTTTCATTGATTATTTGCTATAGCAAGCTTAAAAACTGTGTTCTAAATTTTGTACTTTGCTTAAAACTTTCAATAAAAAGATTTTATACAAAAAAATTATAAACCTTCAGTGCCTGCCACCTCCTTACTTGATAATCACTCCTGTACCAAGATATCAGCATCAATACTTCATGTTATATATCCTCAGTGTGTAAGATTGCAGGATATGCTGCTCATTCACCTTACACATTTAAATAACTCTTTATTTTACAAAATGAAGAGCATTTTTAGACAAGAACAAAAACAAGTGTGAAGTGCAAGACCAGCTGCTAAATGTTGGTTATGCACAGCTTCATCAGTTTCCAATAGGAGATGCAGGATATATGTTCCATGTTATAACTTAATGTGTATGAAATTAAGTTTCTTTTCTTACAGGCGTTTTGCTACTGACCACAATCAACTAGTCAGCCAATGTTCTCTTGATCTTAAATTATCAAACAAGACTGCTGGTAAACCACCATGGGTTGAGTCAATTCCTTATTTATTATTCACCTGAGGCTATCACTTTGAACTTCTGTCTCACAGTACCCAGAATGTTGATTGGAAATCTTTAGCTATTCACTCTAAGCTAGCACATTACATTTTGAAAGATAACAGTAAGAGTGTGATCATGTCTTGTTTCTCAAATGTTAATCAACTTCTATCAGACATATTGATAAAAGTATTTATTTTATGGCTATCATATGCACTGCAAAGACCCAAAGACATTAAGTTTTTGGTATCATAAGTCAAAAGATATTGTTATAGTAAGTTTACTAAATAGTAACAATTTAAAACTGAAATAAGCTACAGTATTATCAACTGAACAATGTGTTTCTTACTGTAACTGTTGATGTGAGGTGTTGTCTACTTTTCTTTCATTTTCTGCTAGCACCATATCAGTATTTGACTTATTTAACATAATTTTTTAACCCACTTTTTTGTCCCATGAGGTCATCCACCAAGCCTTTGTGTCAGAGGTCTTCCATTTTTCTGAACAACCCCCAGCCACATCTGCCATGTTCTGGGGGGTGCTGGTATGCCTGCCAACAACTAGAATGGCTAGAAGGTATCTTCTCTGGATGCTGAGAGTGCTCGTAGGGCTGAGCTTCTGATCTGATGTCCATCTCATGAGGCTGGGGCCTACACCCACCTGCAGATCCCTGAGAATGGAAGTAGTGGCCCACCTGGCCATGGACACGAACCTGCAGGAAATAAGAGAAATGTTTGCCCAGCTAGTCCAAAAAATGGGAAACTTAGAAATTGCATCTCAACAGAATGCACCAGAAATTATAGCCCTGTCACTGTGGACTAATGTTCCAAAACAACGGCTGGTGGATAATAAGGAGCTAACCCCCCTCCATCTACCACAAGATCAGAGAATAGGAGGAAATGATTCAGTTACTATGGCAGTGTGTAGAGGATTTAGAAAACTGCAGCTGCTGGAATAACCTACAGTTTGTGGGTTTTCAGGAGGGCTCCAAGGACACAGGCACAATTGCCTTTTTGAAAATGAATGCCAGCCATACTGGGCCACCAGGGGGCAGGTCTCCTGGAGATAGATAGAGCTAACCACCTCTGGCTCCAAGGCCAGCATTGGGGACTGCCTGTGACCCATTCTAACCTGGTTCCTGATGTTTAATAAACAGGAAGTGATTATCCTGGCTGCAAGAGCCAAGCAGCAGCTCACCTGGAGAGGCCAATGAGTAACATTTTTCATGGGCTACTCACAGGAGTTATTTGCTAGAAGGAGGGCCTTCACCCTTGCATGAAGGGCCAGCGAGACATGGGGCTGAAGTACTCACTGTGGTACCCTGCCATTCTGTGCATTGTCATCAATGGAACCCATGCTCCTTTGACTCCTGAGGCAGCAGAGTCTTTTTTGTCATCCTATACCCTCAGCTGAATTGGGGCAAGTATGGGGATGGGAACAGATCTGGCAAGGCTTTCACCAGACCAACATGGACTTTTCTCAGAAGGGAGTGCTAAATCAAACAGAACCCCACACACTGGACCCCCATTGAAGGGACGAAGCAAATAATCCTGACCCCTGACTCCAGGAGCAGAACGTTTGACATAGGAACAGAAAGAAGAAGGCAGCAGATGGGAAGCACACAGAAAAAACTACCAGGATCTGCTCCAGGAGCCATAGTGCCAGCCAAGACATGAAGATCTACAACAGGGTTGATACACAAGGGGGGGTGGAAAGGAAGAGAATGGACTTGGCAAGGTTGGAGAAATTGTCAAAAGTATGGCAGCTTAGATTCAGTACAAAGAAGTGCAAAGTAATGCACCTGGAAAACAAAAACCCAGGGAAGAGTACACAGTAGGGGGAGGTATTAACAACAACAAAAATGGAAAGAGACTAGGGGTAGTCATATCAGATGACCTAAAGGTAAGCAAGCATTGTGAGAAGGCAGTAAGGATGGCTGAGGGGATACTGGGATGTCTAGGGAGAGGCATCACCAGTAGAAAACAGGAAGTTATTATCCCCTCTGTACAAACTGTTGTTGAGACCCCATCTGGAGTATTGCATGCAGTTCTGGAGACCACATCTCTGCAAGGACATGGACAGGATGGAGGCAGTCCAGAGGAGGGCAACTAAAATGGTGCCAGGTCTGCAACAGAAGTCATACAAAGAGACTAAAATAGCTTAATATGTATACCTTTCAGAAAAGGTGGGAGAGGGGAAATTTTCAAGTACTTCAAGGGAGTCAAAAAAGTCCAAGAGGGTATCATCTTTCAGAAAAAGAGATGTGCAAGAACAAGGGGACACAGTTTGAAGATAGAGGGTGGACGGTTCAAGGCCAATGTGAAGAAGTATTTTTTCACAGAGAGGGTGGTGGATGCATGGAATGGCCTTCCTGAGGAGGTCATGGATTTAAAAACAGTGGGGGAATTCAAGAATGCATGGGACAAACATAAGGCAATTCTGGTGGGGGGGTAGGAAGAAGCAGGCTGTTTACTAGGGTCTGCAGCTTACTCAATAGGTAGGGAAATGAGCAGACTTTGTAGACCAAGCCATCCTTGTTTGCCATCAAAGTCTATGTTTCTATGTTTCTGTGTTTCAAGAGCTGGTGGCTTCCTCCAAAGCACATGACCCACCTCCAGGTCAGAACAGATATGATGTGCTCAGAGATCTACCCGCCGATGCACCTCCAGAAAGCAGGCCAATGCCGCCCGAGCTGATTTGATCCTCGCCAAGAGCCCCCTTCCTGAGAAGGACCGTTCTTGGGCAGAAGTGCTAGAAGGTGCAGTGACACCTGGCCTAGTTTAGGCCACTGAGC
Source organism: Neoceratodus forsteri (assembly GCA_016271365.2). Classification (NCBI taxonomy): domain Eukaryota; kingdom Metazoa; phylum Chordata; order Ceratodontiformes; family Ceratodontidae; genus Neoceratodus; species Neoceratodus forsteri. The sequence goes on from CM028131.1 coordinate 935,351,583, forward strand.
CAGGGATTGTTGTGGAAATGGGCCCGTTCCCACTGCTGCCTGAACAGCAGGACACAGCCCATTGATGGGCCTAGGTACACAATGAATGGGTACATTTATGCAGCGGCTCCACCGTCTCATGGGACTGAGCCCCTACTGTTATAGGGTAAGTCCCAAAAGGGAGGGGATCTGTGTGTGTTTTTAAATTGGTCGGGACTAAGTGTTAGGTTTGGTCCCCACCCTCCCCACATGTGTGATGTCCATAGAATGGAACATGCACTTCGCCATATTATGGCATGTTAAGTTAAAGTTTAAAGTTACAGTACTGTTTTATGAGCCTTCACGTTTGTGGAGAGTGCCTGGCTTTTAGTTAGATTCTAATTGTTATGTAAAATAGATCGTGGAGGTCCTCTGACCCCAAAGATTGGTGCCCTCCACATAGAGGGAAGAGGGAGGGGGAGTGTAAAGGGAGCAGCAAGAAAGGAATTGGCAGCCATATGGCAGCATCAGGAGACTAGTTCAGTTCTCCTTCAGCACTCCCCCCATCAGAGATACAGCCGATGCACCTGTGCCCATGTATCAGCTGAGCAAGATCAATGCTGGGAAACAAAAGGGGTACATTTCTTCAGGCTGTTTGAGAGCATCTCTGGCCAGGCTGGAAGGCACCAAGGATAATGGTATGGGGGTTGGACAATAGGAACCGACAAGTCCCTGGTACCCTGCTCCAACCTCCCTGAATGATAACTGCAGTATAAAAGTAGACAGCAGCATAGAAGTGAGGTTGTCCAGAAATGGCCGACCAACAATCCTTTCAGTAGGCTACACGCTGCTCCCTGCGGCATTTGGGTGGAGGGTATGGTGCATTAAAGCAAGACTGACAAAGGCCATGGTCTATATAGGGCTAGTCCCACCTGTGGATATCCTCTAGTTCTAAAGAGAAAGGCCCTATGGGTGTATAAGACCAGTTGGAGCTAGAAGCCGAACCAGGGGTGGGTATGGCTCATGAGCGCACCCACTCCCCCTCCTAGATAAACTTAGACTACTCTCCTATGGAACCCCAGTGCCCCACTATGCAGATCAAGAGGTCCTGAAACTGCAGATGGGGAAGGGCTCAATATAGCAAATAGGGAAGAACCTTCACAAAGGGGTGTCGGGAGTAATAACTCCTCCCTAGCTACTCAGGGCTACTCACGCCTTGGGGCGGAAGGTGCACCCTACAGGGCAACCTCAGCTGCCAGTACAGAATGGTACAATAGGAACATAGGGTGTGCGTTATATCGCACCCAACAAGTGGATCAGTGTGAATTGCTTCTAAAGGATAGGAGTCAGCTGTAGGGACGGCTGTTAGACAACAGTTCTAAGTAGACCACTCAATGGTAACCTCCAGTGACCACCACTGACATCTGGGCTACAGGTTAGCTGACGAAACAGCAGCTGCTGGTCTACCTTGTGGAGAGGGGGAGGAGAGGGTAATTGACTGGTTCACATGGTTATGATAAGATTCATGTACTGTTGGTTATGTTGTTATATAGCTTTATATGTTCATGTGTATAAAGGTTGTGATGGCAATCAGGGTAAAAGGGTAGGGATGGAAGAGAGGGGAAGAAATGTATTTATTTATTTTTGTTGACCGGTTAGTACGCTAGCTAAAAATATGACTATTTTCAGGTACGACCTGGAAGGTTACAAAGTAGGCAAAACAGAACAATGATAATAAGGTACAGGAAACAGCATGTAACATATAAAACACAGGAAACAAAGTATAACAAGTGTTCAAAATAGTTCTAATATCTAATAAAGTCCTTGATAACACATGGTATTCAGGGCAATAATGAGGTACAAAGGAAACCATGTGTAACAAGTGTCAGAATAGTAAATACAAACAAGGATAATGAGATGCAAAGAACAAAGTATAACAAACATCAGAAACAGTACTATATATAATACAGCTCTTATTTAGAAAACATAACAATGGCAACAATTCTAGCCAAGTGGATCAGTATAATGGTTGTAAGTGCATTCATATCAATGAGTCAAAAGAAAACAGGGGAGAACAGTTCAGAAAAAATGCAGACCCACAATAGGTTAAGGAAATAGGTAGAGGCATGGCAGAAGCTAGGGTCAGCCCATTAGGGATAAGTGCCAGCATAGGAAAAGGCCAAAGGATGTGGAAGGAAGCAGATTATAATTTAGAGGACAAGCATCAGCTGATTTTGGTCGGAAGGTATGGGGGAAGACTACTAATCAGGGTGATATGAATTAGGGTAGAGATGAGGGAGACCTGCAAAGTCTAAGGGGTGTGGGTGGGGGGCCCCTTCCGGGCTCTACGAGGGGTAATCCAGGGTGTTACGAAATATCAAGACCTATACATCATGTGATCCTAAGGTGCACTGATGGAGACTAATTTGGTCTGTTAGAATGAGACAGGGCTGAACTCACCGGTCAAAGAAAAAGTATTGTTGCAGCTTAAAAGGTTGAGCCCTCAGATAGCATTCCTCCAGGAAACTAAACTGTCTTGGAGGAAACCTGAAGCTTAGGCAGGATGGGCAGGAGAGGGTTACATAGTACTGCACACTCACACAAATGAGGCATCTCCATCCTGTTACACAAAGACCTGGGGTGGAAAGTGATTGCACACAAGCAAGATAAGGAAGGCCAGTGGATTATGGCTGAGATGGAGACCCCTGAGGATCTCTCATCCTGCTTATTGTTTATGCCCCAAACCAAGGCTGCCCCCAATTCTTCCACGACTTAAATCAAGCATTAACTGAGTTCAATACTAACCAGCTCCATACCATCATGGGGAGGGGGGATTTCAATCTGACCCTCGACTCAGCAATAGATAGAAGCAGAGGAACAGTGGAACCCCATAGACAAGCTGTCAAAGCAGTCCATAAGCTAATGGCTGAGCACTCACTGGTGGGTGCCTGGTGCACTAAACACCCAGGGATGAGGGACTAATATGTGTTTCTCTGCCACACATGGATCCTCTAGCAGGATAGACCTGTGGTTTGGTGTTTAGTGCCTTATATGATCTAGTGACAAAGGTGGGCGCCCACCCTATTGCCATTTCAGATCACACACCACTTGAACTAAAGATGAACTGGGGGCCAGAGTAACCCTGTTCAGCCACGTGGCACCTAGATGGCCTACTATTTGAAGACCCATAGTTTCGCAATTGGCTAGGTCCAGAAATAGCAGACTGTTGTGAGAATAATGATAATGGGGAGGTCTATAGCTTGGCAGGTCAATAGCTTGGCAGAAGACACCAGGAGAAAGGACTGCTGTGTGACTGAACTTCTCTGCTGGGACTAAAGTAGAAGAACTTTTGTATTTGACTTTTAATTTAGGGTAAAAAAACTAACATACAAAAAAAAATGTGTTTGGGTTAACTGAACTGAATGGGTATCTGAAGAGTTATCTAGGTGTAAATCCAGGTGACTGAAAGGACTTAACTGCTGTGAGGTTTAAATTACTTGTAGAAAGATCTGGTAAGTAGGGGAGGCTTAGCTAGAAGGAAGCTACATTTAAAGACTGCCTTAGAAAGTTTCTGCTAATAGCTTGGCAGAAGACACCAGAGAAAGGACTGCTGTGTGACTGAACTTCTCTGCTGGGACTATATTGCCCTCCTTCCCTGCCCTCCACCCCCACCCAAAGTTAGTTCTATTTTTATAGGCACAGAATTTGACTGACAACAGGAACTTCCTGTTTAGGGCAGGAAGTGAGTGATCACAGAACCACTAAGGACCCACCATCCTAGAAGGGCAAGAGTAGCTCTCCTGCCCCTCTAGCTGCTGGAGGTCTGCCTCTGAGCAAGTAAGTGGTCTACATCGAAATATAGGATATTCTTGTCTCAGAACAGGACAATCAGGAGCTTAAAGGGCACACAGGCAGAAAGTAAGGAGAGAGAAAAAAAACAGAGGAAAGAGTAAGGATTGCAAACAGTTAAGGGGCCAGAAATAAGACATGATTGGAGTGGTGCAGTGCAGTGGCTGTGGAGCAGCAGTCTTCTGGGAGATGTTCTGAGGATGCGGTGTTGTCCCATCTGCAGGCACCTCTCTGGGCTGAGGGAGGAGGTTGCTCATCTCCAGGCTGAGTTGGCCAGGATTTGTGGGACCTCCTTCCATCCAGGGACCACCAGTGCCACTGCCGTTGCCTCAGAGGTTGCCAAGAAAGAGGAGCGGTTGGACCACAGTGGGCTCAGGGAGGGTGAGGGTGGTGGAACAGAGTGCATCCTCCCATTGTACTCTCCACATTCCTATGCCATTCTGGCAAAGTGTGATTCCTCTATGGAGGCACCCACAGTGGAGACCAAGGAGGATGCTGGGAACCTCCACAAAGGAGACCCACAGGAGGGTGGCAGGGGACCCCTGCAGGGAAGGAAACAACTCCTGGTGGGGGACTCCATTGTTAGGAAGGTAGAACTGGGGGAGGAAGGGGAGAGGGAGGTAAGGTGCCTGCCTGGCGCCATGGCTTGTAGGGACAGGAAGCAAATCCTCAGGATTGCTGGAGCAGCTGCACAGGGGAGGGAGCTGGATGTCATTGTCCACCTAGGGACAAATGACCTGGCTAAGAAAGGGATTAGAGAAGTGCAGGAAGAGTTTGTAGAATTGGGGAGGGCCTTGAGTCAAGTATGCATGGGTAACCTTCTCGGAGGTGCTGCCATCTATGGCATAGGAGGCTAGGGTGTTCCGCACCATGTGATTCAATCAGTGGTTGAAAACTGGTGTGGAGCTCAGGATTTGGCTTCATTGGGGACTGGGGTCCACCTGAGTGATGCAAGCCTATACTGGCATGATGGGCTGCATCTGTCCGGGAGGGAACCAGGATCCTAGGTGATAGGTTTAATGCTTCATTGGCAAGCTTTTAAACTAGCCAAGGGGAGGCACTGGAAAGGAGCAGGAAAATCCTAGCCCCCAAATAATCACGGTAAGGCGGCAAACACCAACATTGAGGTGTCGATAGGGAGAAGGGCAGGGTAAATGAAGAAAGTGACAAAGGCAAGAAGGACAGGGATGGGGCAAAGGAGTAAGGCCATCAGGAAATGGAGGGTAATGAGTACCAATGCTCATAGTCCTGGGCAACAAGCTCCCTGAGCTGATGGCCTTAATGGAAGAGGGATGCCTGGATATAGTAGCAGTCACAGAAACATGGTACACAGAGAACCATGACTGGGATGTTAACATACCAGGGTACATAACCTACAGGAGAGACAGGCAGGGGAGAAGAGGGGGAGGAGTAGCTCTTTATGTAAAGGAAGGGATAAAAGCAACTGAACAAAAGAGTAAACAGGGAGGAGAGGAGGCACTGTGGGTCACCTTGGAGACTGGAAAGGGCACCACAATCTGCACAGGGGTTGTGTACAGACCCCCATGTCAGGGGAAGGAATGGACAAGGATATGATAGAAGGCATTCTTAGAATGGCAGAGAAAGGGGAGATACTGTTGATGGAGACCTGAATATGCCAGATGTTAACTGGAGCACATTTGCTGCAGCCACATCCAAGAGCAGGGCCATACTTGATGCCCTACAGGTGGCAGGCATTAGACAGCTAGCTTCGGAACCCACTCATGAGGGAGCAATCTTATACCTCATACTCTCAAACGGGGGCAGTGAGAGGATCTCAGATCTAGAAGTTGGTTGCCAACTGGGGACAAGTGACCATCAAGCAGTGTGGTTCACGTTAAACTCAGCTACAGAGTCAAGCCATACAAAAGTGAGGGTATTGGACTTTAGGAGGGCTGATTTTGGCAAGATGGGAGAGTGCCTCAGAAAAGCACTAGCAAACAGGCTAGAAGGAGGTGTGGAGCAACAATGGGGATTTATCAAAACTGCCATCACAGAGGCAACAAGCCTTTGTGTGAAGCAAATGAACAAACCAAAATGAAAGAAAAAGCCACTATGGTTCTCAAAAGAGGTGGCTGTGAAAGTCAGGAAGAAAAAGATAGCATTCCGGAAGTATAAGGAAACACAAAAGGAGCAGGACAGAGAGCTGTACCAGTTAAGGCAGAAGGAAGCAGGGAGGGAAGTCAGAATAGCAAAGGCCCAAACTGAGGAAAAGATAGACAACTCAGTTAAGAAGGGGGATAAAACCTTTTATAGGTACATCAGCGAGTGAGAAAGACAAAGGAGGGATAGTGAGGCTGAATAGAATGAACAGTGGTGGGCAGAGGGGGACAGTGAAAAGCAGGAATACTGAACGAATATTTCTGCTCAGTATTCTAAAGAGGAGGAGGAAGTACCTAATCCAATTAACAGAAGCACCTTGAGAGGGGGTTGATACCACTCCTTTCACAGAAGAAAGGGTTCTGCAAGAACTCCTAAAACTGAAGGTGGACAAAGCAATGGGTCCTGATGGAATTCACCCCAGAATTCTAAAAGAATTAAGGGAGGAACTAGTGAAACCACTGGCTACTCTTTTTAATAAATCATGGGAGGATGGTGTGGTACCCGAGGACTGGAGGAAGGCGGATGTGATTCCCCTTCACAAAAGTGGGTCCAAGACAAGGCAGGAAACTACAGACCTGTCAGTCTGACCTCTGTGGTAGGGAAAGTGATGGAGTCACTTCTGAAGGAAAGAATAGTTGAGTAACTAGAGGCCAGTGGAGCACAGGACCCAAGGCAGCATGGGTTCACAGCGGGAAGGTCATGTCAGACGAATCTAATAGATTTCTTTGACTGGGTGACCAAAGTAGTAGACCAGGGAGAGGCTGCAGACATGGCCTACATAGACTTTAGCAAGGCATTTGACACAGTCCCACACAAAAGATTAATAGTCAAATTAACCAGCCTGGGAGTGGGACCCAGGGTGGTAGCCTGGGTAAAACATTGGCTGGACAACAGGACACAGAAGGTAATTGTAAATGGAGTCCATTCTGAAGAAAGGGGGGTTACTAGTGGGGTACTGCAGGGTTCAGTATTGGGTCCAGTCCTTTTTAATGTCTTCATCAGTGACATTGCAGAGGGACTGGAAGGAAAGTATGCCTTTTTGCAGATGACACAAAAATCTGCAACAGGGTTGATACACAACGAGGTGTGGAAAGGATGAAAAGGGACTTGGCAAGGTTGGAGGAATGGTCAGAAGTATGGCAGCTAGGATTCAATGCAAAGAAGTGCAAAATAACGCACCTGGGAAACAAGAACCCAGGGGAAGAATACACAATGGATGGGGAGGTAGTAACAACAACAAAAAAGGAAAGGAACCTGGGGGTAATCATATCAGATGACCTTAAGGTTAGCAAGCAATGTGAGAAGGCAGTAGGGAGGGCTGGGGGTGTACTGGGATGTATAGGGAGAGGCATCAGCAGCAGAAAACAGGAAGTTGTTATCCCTCTGTACAGACAGTTGGTGAGACCCCATCAGGAGTACTGTGTCCAGTTCTGGAGACCCCATCTCCGCAAGGACATAGACAGGATAGAGGCAGTCCAGAGGAGGGCAACTAAAATGGTGCAGGGTCTGCAAGAGAAGCCGTATGAGGACAGACTAAAGGAGCTTAATATGTATACCCTTGAGGAAAGAAGGGAGAGGGGGGACATGATAGAAACTTTTAAGTACCTCAGTGGAATCAACAAAGTCCAATAGGAAGCATTTTTCAGAAAAGAGACTTGCAAGAACAAGGGGACACAATTTAAAGATAGAAGGAGAGTGGTCCAGGGGCAATGTGAGGAAGTATTATTTCACAGAGAGGGTAGAGATGCATGGAACAGCCTTCCTGAGGAGGTTGTGGGGTCTAAAACTGTGGGAGAATTCAAGAATGCATGGGACAGACATAAGGCAATTCTTGTGGGGGGTAGGAAGAAATAGGCTGTTGGTTAACTAGGATCTGGGGCCTATCCTGTAGGTAGGGAAATGGGCAGACTAGATGGGCCTAGCAGTCCTTATCTGCCGTCAAAGTCTATGTTTCTATGTTTCTATGTTTCTCAGCCGTTGCTCTCTGGGAGGCTTTTAAGGCCATCATCAGTGGAAGGATTATTGCCATTGCCACCACCAGACTAAAATGTAAAGAGGTGATACAGGATGTCCTTGAAAAAGAATTTGGCTAGCCTAGAGGTCAAACACAAATCCCTTTGTCATACCCCATATCCTAATAGCCCAACTGACCAGCAGCACCAAGGTCCAACTCAATTTGGGAGGGGGACAGCAAACTCCTAGCTTATTGTCTTAAAAGTAGATGGGCTGCTAGAATGATCCATGGCCTAAAGAATGGGAAAGGGTGCTGACTAACACCCAGAAGGGGATTAATGAGACCATGACCCAGTTTTATGAATGTCTCTATTCCTCCGATCTCCACCTGACTCAGCCACATTTGAGACCTTCCTGGCTAATATCCTAAATCCCAAGAATTGCTACCTCGTGGTCTCCCCATTGGATGAACCACTGACAAAGGAAGAAATTCTGACTGCCATTAAGTCCATAATCCCCACAAGTCTTCAGGAAAGATGGGCTTCTATTGACATTTGTTGGGTGCCAAGAGCTGAGTTATCTGGATATTTACTATGGGCCTTCAGAGACTCCCTGGAGAAAGGAGCCTTTCTTCCACTATGAGAAGCTGTAATAATGGTACTTCCCAAATAAGACAGGGACCAACAAAATCCAAGCAGCTATCGCTCCATTACCCTTATCAATGCTGAAGCCAAGATTTTGGCCAAGGTCCTGGCAGGTTGATTGGAAGCTCTTCCTGGCCTTATCCACCCTGCACAAGCAAGCTTTACCAAATGCAGAGTGAGGTCAGACCATCATAGGCTGATCATTCTGATGCATGAAGCCCAGTCCCACCACACTTCAATGGCAGCACTGCGAGTGGACTTTGAGAAGGCCTTCAACTCGGTCGAATGGTCCTGCTTGATGTACACCCTGGAGAGAATGGGCATAGGTCCTGCCTTCAGGGCTTGGGTAAAGCTTCTATACTCCTCTCCAAAGGCCTCAGTATTCACAAACAAACTTATGTCCCCAGCAATTTAGCCTTCACAAAGGCACAAGGCAGGGGTTTCCACTGTCACCTCTTTTGTTCATACTAGCGACTGAGCCGCTGGCCATAGCAATCTGGAAAAACAGGGGCATACTGGGTGCAAATGTGGGAGGTTCAATCCTAAAAACTTTCCTTTTTATGCTGATGACCTCCTAATAACTACAGCCTATACACCCCAAGTCATCCAGACAATACAAGAAATCTTAACAAAATTTATGATAGCATCAAGCTTAAAGGTGAATCAGATGAAAACCGAGGTCCTGTCCCTAAGTAAGCCTTGCATGGAACAAGTCTTCACCTCACAAGGTCTGAAATGTTCCCTGGGAGGCATTAAATACCTAAGGATCCTCATCCACCCCAAGAGTTCTAAATTTAATCTCAACCAATTTTAAAAGTCTCTTGTAAGGAATTAGGAGTGACCTAGATAGATGAAAGCCCCTGAAATTGTCATTGGCAGGGTAAGTAGACTCCATCAAGAAGATGATTGCCCCCCGAGTGCTACATCTCCCTGCGCATCTCCCCATTCAAATTCTCATCCAGTGGTTCCAGAAAATTAACAGCCTGGTTAACAGATAACTATAGGAGGGATGGCCACCGAGCTTCAGTAGACAGAAACTGTGCCAGCACTGGAGTGGGGGGGGGATTACCCTGGCTTCAAGGGTATCACATGGCCTTTACTACAGCACAAACAGTTAAATGGTTTCTCCCAACTGGTTTCTCCTCCCCTACCAGGGTTCCACTTGAAGCATCATTGGTTGGATTTCCTTCCACAGCCACTCTGATATGTCCAAATAAGAGGCTCCAAGGGGCCCTGGCACAGCCTATCTTGTATCGATCAAGAACTGGTATAAAGTCCATGCACTGCTCCGAGCTGCTCCCACTCCTTGGCATTCATATCCCTGTGGAATAACCAATGCATCACCATGGGCAAAAAAGTCATCCACTGGCACATCTGGGAGACCCAGGGGATCAAACTGATATGTGATTTACTGGTTCCAGGCTCCACTACATTGGACACTTTGAGGCCCTGAGAGGAAGATACCATCTCTCCAATCACTTTTGGAGGTACTTACAGATTAGGGACACCATTACACAGCCGTGCTCCCCTTCTGTCATCAAGCACCTCCCTGGACCCCTCTGCATTGAATCTATGGCAGAAATTAGAAAAGACCAGGCAAGTCAGATTTACAAACTGTATGGGATACAGTCCCTAAGCTGACTCACTCTGCCAAGGTCCAATGGGAGCAAGAAATGGGCATCTGCATCTCAGACCAACAGTGTGCCAACTGCTGGGCCAGGATGCACCAGGCCTGCAGGGACAGCAGACTAAGGCTGGTCATGAACAAAACCCAGCTGAGGCAGTGTTGTACCCCAGAAAAACTCAAAAACTAGGCCTTCTCCAGGAAGATTTATGTTGGCAATGTGGCCAGGCTGGGGCCCACCTGTTCCATGTCCTATGGTCCTGCCCGTCATTGAGCCTTCTGGGTGACTATAGTCAGTGCAAGGAGGTGACACCACGCCTACACTATTGATGCGCCCCTGCTGCTGCTGGGCTGCATACCTGAGACCTTGCCCAACACAACCCACGGGCCCAGTAGGTCATGGCAGTAGGCATTGTAGCAAAGCAGCTAATCTTGATGAGATGGAGGAAAGCAGATTGTCCCTCCCTGGCTGAACTGCTATTGTCCCTGGCCACTGTAGCCTCTTATGAAAGGTTGTCTAGCTTTGCAACAGGCATAATGCCTATGTTTGGCCTCTGCTGGCAGCATGTCCTGGATGCTGACTACTGTCATAAGGCACAGAGGACTTATAGTAAGGTGAGACCCGCGAGATGCTGATCACCCCAACATAAACCTAACTCACCCCTCTCTGTACTCAGAGAACAGAAATCTTTCCTGTATGTACCTGATTGCCATACTGCATATAGTTATAGTTATATTTGGTTCTTGAGCTTTACCCAACAAGCATGTGACATGGCAATTGTGAAACAGATAAGACCTGGGTATCCCCTTACAGTAGACAGACTGCACAGTGTCTGGAACACCACGAAGACCATCACAGCGACGTTTTCTGCAGTTCACTATGATGGTCTCCATGTTCCCGACACTGTTGCCACTGAGGTGATCGCCTCCATCCCAGACCTAACTCCAACTGGATTTAGGAATCTAAAGTATGAGGGGTGTGGGGGCAGAGCCCTTCACATAGAGGGTGTGGGGGTGAGCTCCCACAGAAAACGCAGTCCCCAAGCAGCAGCACAACACCAATTGGCGGTGTGTGTGGCTGTGCCATCAGTTGACAAATGTCTTGTCACTGCGGCATAGTGGAACCTCCACTTACCATTAATGTGTATATTTCTTATCACTGGGAAGCAATAAGACTTCTTGAGCCCCTAAGTCAATAGTTTAAAGTTATATGTAAAGCCGCTATAGGAAAACACAGTCTGTAAAATGCCTCAATTGGCTTAAGGTCTAACCTCTGTAAGGTGAAGAGGGGCCTATGCTACTCCAAGCTGGTAATTGCTGCCATGTATCATGATAATCTATAGGTATTTTGTGGTATTGTCTCAATAAAAACTTTTCAACTTCAAAAACATCTGCCATGCTCCAAACAGTCTTTGTTAGAACACAGTCCTAGATGATCATCAAACTGTTACATAACACCAAAATCTATTGGTTTTCTATGAGAATCAATCCTCAAATCTGTTCAAAACAGTATCTTGTTCAGAGCCGCCACTGGAAAAGTCCAGAAAATCAGTATGTAGGACTGTGGCTAGATCCCATGCTAAACATCTCAGGTTGCATCACCAGACCATCAGGAGAACTTGTGAAAAAACTCAAAGCGTTCTTAATTACATCAATAATTGCCTCACCTGAAAAATAACATTTATTCTGCAGCAATCACTGTTAGCTGTGCTACAATATTGAAGTGACATATACAGAACTGACTCATTTACTTCAGTACAAAAGGTCTCCATGGTGATTAACAGCCTATGTAGATTTGTCTTGACTGTGATCAGAATATTCACCATTGTACTCTGTGCAGCAGCCTTGGTCTCATTCCACCAGAAAAGAAGACTGACCTTAAATCTGTTGCAATATTCAAACATATCCAAGAATCTTACTCAACTTATCCACATGACTTTTTAATCAGACCAGAGTCACAGCCTTAACAGCTGAAATTCCAATAATAAAATCTCCTCTACTTACCCGGTGCATGAAAGTCCCTTAGTCAGAAGGTCTTTGCCATAGCTGCACCAATAATGTTGAATTCTGTCCATAACAACATCAAAGATCCTGCCACAGTTCAAACCTTTAATGTGCCATGCATTATCTCCTCAATACTACTTATAATTGAAAGCACATCACTACATCTATGGTACTGTGGGTCTCAGTGTCAGGTTCATTCTTGTCAAGTCATGTTGTGACAAAATTGTCATGATGCCCTGAGTGATGACTAGATGTAATGATAGGAAACACATGGGAATTAAGCAGTTAGCAATTACGGTTCTGACTATTCTTGTCAGTTCATATCTGAAATTGCTAATTCACATGGTTGAGGCAAGAAGGAACCTGACACGTAGCACTATTGTAAGGTTCCAAGCAGTTCTTCCTGACCTTATCAAACATGCTGTTCTCTACCATCTAGTCAATTTTCTCTTTCCCTGCCCGCCCCTATTATTAATTGTTTTTGTTTTGTTGTCCCTCACTTGTCCTTGTACAGTATCTTACATTGGGAGCAGACTGCAAAGGTATTGCCTGTAACACTGTACTGTATAAATGTAAATAATTTATTTGCTCAGCACTGTTAATGATATGTTACAACCCTGTAATATCTTATCTGTTAGTATTGTCTGCTGATGTAACTCACTCCCTGGGACTCTTTTGTAAATCAGGCATTTCACCTAAATGTGGCTACCATAGTGTGCAAACATTTTCAGTAAATAAATCTGCTACTTTCCCATTGTTCATCCTAGTGGGGTCACAGTGGACTGGGGCCAGAGAGTGCCAGTAATGATCACCGTTGTCATTTTCTTCCCATATGACCCTTGACCTCCATTGGTGCTATGCTACTATTTTGAGGGCCTCAAGTGCATCACACTGGGGAGCAAGCTCATGTGCCTGTCCTCTGTTGGCCACTAGGACAACTGAATTCCCGCACCTCCTTACTCAAGTTGAAGGCTCTGCTAGCGAAGTTCCTCCCCAGCCAGACCATCTGAGTGCCAGCTCAGAGTCTGGTCCTGAATCTTATTCATTTGCGTGGCATCTGCTGGTCCCTATTTAACATGTTTAAATGGATTTGCAAGTTGCTTTTAAAATATTTACTGTTGGAATTAACAGGACTCAAAGCTTGCATATGGAACTGAAAGTCATACCATATAGAAACAGAGTGGGACTGCAGATAAGTGCCTCTGGGCCCACCCTGTCTGTCTTTTTTCCCAACATTTTTGCTGAAGATCTGCCCCGATCTACGATACCATCTCTCCCCCTCCCTGTCTTATTCCTACAATTCTCATGTGCCTGTCCAAGGCATAGAAACATAGACTTTGATGGCAAATAAGGACCACTTGGCCCACCCTGTCTGCACATTTCCCTACCTACTGGATAAGCTGCAGATTCTAGTTAACCAACAGCCTACTTCCTGCAACCCCCCACTATAATTGCCTTATGTCTGTCCCATGCATGTTTGAATTCCCCCACTGTTTTAGACCCAACAACCTCCTCAGGAAGGTGGTTCCATGTATCCACCACTCTCTCCATGAAAAAAAAATCCATACATTACCCCTGAGCCATCCCCCCTCTTTCTTTAAATTGTGCCCCCTTGTTCTTACACATCTCTTTTTCTGAAAGATGTTACCCTCCTGGACTTTTTTGATTCCGTTGAGGTACTTGAAAGTTTCTATCATGTCCCCCCATCCCTCCTTTCATCAAGAGTATACATATTAAGCTCTCTCAGTCTCTCCTCATATGGTTTCTGCTGCAGACCCTGCACCATTTTAGTTGCCCTCCTCCGGACTGCTTCCATACTGTCTATGTCCTTACGTAGATGAGGTCTCCAAAACTGCACACAGTACTCCAGATGGGGTCTCACCAACTGTCCGTATAGAGGGATAGCCACTTCCCTTTTTCTACTTGTGATGCTCCTTCCTATGCATCCCAGTATCCCCCTGGCTCTCCTTACCGACTTTTCACATTGCTTACCCACCTTTAGGTCATCTGATATGACTACACCCAGGTCTCTTTCCATTTCTGTTGTTGTTAGTAACTCCCCTGCTATTGTGTACTCTTCTCCTGGGTTTTGTTTCACAGGTGCATTACTTTGTACTTTGCATTGAATCTAAGTTGCCATATGTCTGACCATTCCTCCAACCTTGCCAAGTCCCTTCTCATCTTTTCTACCCCCTCTTGTGTGTCAACTCTGTTACAGATCTTTGTGTCACCTGCAAAGAGGCATACCTTTCCCTCCACACCCTCTGCAATGTCACCTATAAAGATGTTAAAAAGGACTGGACCCAGTACTGAGCCCTGAGGTACTCCACTAGTAACCCCACTTTCTTCGGAATGTGTTCCATTCACTATTGCCTTCTGTGTCCTGTTGTGCAGCCAGTTTGCTACCCAGGCTACCACCCTGGGACCCACTCCCAGGCTGGCTAATTTGATTAATAATCTTTTGTGCAGGACTGTGTCAAATGCCTTGCTAAAGTCTAGGTAGGCCATACCCACATATTTTTGAACCTGACTAATATTCTCACCCTCACTATCTCTGCTGGAAGGCTGTTACAAGCATCCACCACCCTTTCTGTGCAGAAATACATCCTCACATCCCTCCTGAATTTACAACCCTCCAGCTTCATAGCATTTCCACTTGTTCTAGAGCACCTTTTTCTCAGAGAAATACTCCCCTCCTGTACTTTAGTAACCCCCATGAGCTATTTAAAGGTCTCTTATCATATCCTCCCTTCCCTTCTTTCTTCCAGGATGCACATATTTAGCTCCTTAAGCCTTTCCAAGTAGGGCATTTGATGCAGACCCTCCACCAGTTTGGTAGCCCTCCTCTGGATCGCCTCCACTCTATCTACTGTATGTCCTTCCTGAGATGTGGTCTCCAGAACTGGGCACAGTACTCCAGGTGAGATCTTACCAGTGACCTACAGAACATACTGTAGGGGCAGCACTACCTCAATCTTCTTGTTAGTGATACCACTTCCTATGCACAGGATCCACCAGCTCTTCTGACTGCCTTGTTACACTGCTAGGCCACCTTTAGGTCATCTGATATGATTACCCAAGGTCTCTTTCCTGCTTGGTCTTTGCCAGTATCACTCAGCCCATTTTGTAGTATGCTCCCAGGTTTCTGAGGCCCAAATGCATTATTTTGCACTTTTACATTAAAACCTAGCTGCCACACTCTTGACCACTCCTACAGTATTTTCTTTTTTCTTCTTTTTTTTTGCTCCTCCCAAGCCCTTGGTTGGTCATTCCTTTGAGTTGCCTAGGACCCTGCCCTGCTGCCATGTCCCTTTGTTATCTGCTGCCCCATTATTGCTTCAACCCAAGTAACCTGACATATCTGTTCATCGGGAGGTCCCTTCCCTCATGGAGGGGAACCAGGACAGGAGAGTCACCCAAGGCCATTTCAACCTTATCCCAGGTATAGCAGGGGTCAGCATGGACACTTCTGTGGTGGATGAGCTGTGGTGGTTCATACCTCTATAGTTTAGGGTGATGCCAGATAAATCTGGAAGGAGAGGCTGGAGGCAAACTCTAGAGACAAGATGCAAGGATTATTAGCAACAGTTGGAGCACACAGAAAGGACTTAGTATTCACTATCAATATCACACATGAGAAAGAATGAATAAGATTACCGGAACCACCAACTGGCCCCACTAATGTCATACAAAAGTCCAGGTTATTCAAGTCCTAAGGATGTAGCAATCCAATGCACCAAGCTTGGGTTTCTAGTAATTTGATTGGCCGACCGCTGAGTGTGAACCTAAGGAAGTGCTTCCTATACAGGCCATAAAACGGGGCATCTCCCAGTGAACCAGAAACAGAGTAAAGCATTGTAGGCCTCCTGGCCCTGGGAAGAAGGTGACTCCTGGCATCACTGAGGCCATGTTGAAAGGGAAACGCCTGGTCAAGGATGGGTGCTGACGCTGGGTTGTAGGCGAAGAGAACCCTTATCTGGAGTTGTCAGCTGCAGTGACCTCAGGCAGGTGATCTCCAGTCAAGGAAAGGATACTGGGTGCGATGATCCACTGGACAACCCCTTGGCAGGTTCCTGGAACCCTTACAACCTCACCCCTGCAGCTTCAGAATCCAGTAATCTTCGGTGTGACCTCTTGATGCATCACTGGAACATGAGCCACCTATGGACAGTACAATCAAGAGCATGGTGACCCTTGGTGTGGACTCTTGTGTGGGCCACCAGTACTTATGCCACCTCAAGGAATGAGGCACAGAGCCTAGGTATAGGCCACCAGCACTATTGCCTCCGTGGGACAATGCCTATGCTGGAGAATGGGCAACGTGACTCCGAGTTCAGCGGATGACTGAAGTCCCTCAAGCTAGAGCCAGGGTGGCCCTTAACCTCACTCACTTTGGTGGGCCCTTGCTACCACTTACAACTGGCAACTCGAACCTGGGATGTAGTGGCAAACACTTGGATTTGGTGGAGGTCATTGGAGGTGGGTACAGGTGATACTGGGTTTCCCGATGACCCTCCCTGGGTTGAGGAAAAGGCACCGGAGGAATCCTAGATGAGGTGTGTGCAGGAACCTGGAACAGAACAAAAATTAAAAACCTGAAAGGCAATCCTCCCACTTCTTTTACGACCAAGAGCTCTACCACTTGGAACAAGGTGACCCCAAATGTCTTCAGAGGAATTAGCAGTAGGTAATTGCAGCAATCAGTGCCCTCTGGGCAGTGCAGTCACACAGAACAATTGAGCAAATAAGGCAGTGCAGTCATGATACCCTAGGAATAAGGTAGTTCAGTCACTTAAACTCTTCAGTTGAATATAGCAGTTCAGTCACAGCAAGCACTGGGTCCAGGCAACCATAACGCTCAACCTCCCTTATCACAAATCAGGGACAAATGACCAAAACCAGGAACACATCTGATAAAACAGTAATATTAGTTCCAGAAGCTGTGTATAACATGCTTCTTAGTGTGAATAGCATTTTCTTAATGAGAACTACACCGTAACATCAATGGCTGACATTGTTTTGTGATTCCAGTCCCTACTCTTTAGTGCCAGAAATGCCAAATTTAGAAGGGGAGAGAAGATATTTCTGAGGCAAAATTAGGGACATCCCTGAAAATCAGGGACAATTGAGAGGTAAGCAAGCAACAAGAGTAGGAAGGCATACAAAGAAAATACAGTTTGCTCCATGGGCGTTGAAACAGTTTGATTACCCACTCCTTTGTTAATATGGATCAGCTGTGGGTGTCTTCTGAATATTGAGGAGGCCAGGGTACCTAGTCTATTTATCCCAGCTATGGGCTGCCCTACCCTTCTACTAAATAAGGACTAAGTTTTCCCCATTATTAGGGCTCAGATTACCCTAGAACACTGAGAAAAAATGCACAAGGCTCTGCACAGGCTCTAGTAATTAGCTACAGCTAAACAATTGGAAATTCAAGGTAAGCAGCTTTCCTACACCCTTGGGGGGTACAATGGAAGAAATGTAACAATTATAAATAATAATTACATAGTACAACAATACGATTGTTAAACAAGCAATCCTTCCCCTGGCTGGAGCAGGCCTATCTATTACTAATTATTAAAGGAAATTCTGGCCAACAAGCCTACTCACCCCTGGAGTTCAACAAGGATTTCTGTACCCTGGGGAATGCACAACCACAAAGGAGTGATAAGGCCTCTTCTGCTGGAGACTGCTGCATGAAAGGTTCATTGGGTCTGTTTCCCGACTAAATAGACTGACTCTCCACAGTGAGGGACCTGACTAGACAGCAAATTTCTGCAGAAAACTGACTGAGGCTGCTACTGGAGATCTTCTGGAGGAGTTACACTGAAGGGACCCAGGGATTTGCTTCAGCTCCCTAACAGGGAAGCTGACATCCATTGCCTTACCGTCCTTCACCCTCTCTGGTTAAACTCTTTCTCCTCTCTCCAGCCTGTGCAGAGCCTCCTTTAGGCTGGGGTGGTCCTGGCTACCTGCCAGGGGATTGGTTCCTTCATCCAGAGATCAGCCTCCTGAGGCTGGGTCAGTGGCTTAAAAAATGAGTCTCCAAATTTGAATCTACCCTAGCCACAGGGATTGGCTGAGAGGGCTCAGCCTGGCTTCCTTCTCCCGTGCTGGGACAGGAATGTGGCCCAACTGGTTTGGCCTTGGCTGACTAGGTGTCGGTCTTAAGCAGAGGAAGGAGAACAAAGGAAGGAAGGAAAAAATGGTTTGCTTTTAAAGTCTGAATTTAAACTGCTAGGGACTGTCTACTGGAGAGGGGCCTGTTCTGTGTTTCAGAGGGTTCCCAAAGCTTTTCAAGGGTTTCCCATTAAGCTGCCATGGTCCCCATAACTGTCTGACCCCTCATGTCCCTGATGATCACCTATTTTCTGTGATGCCCCCAATTCCACTATTTTCTGTGGTGCCCCCGAGTTCCCTGGGGCACTACACTTCCAGGCTTTGTGGTGACTTGGGACTGGCCATCCAGTAGGCGAGTAGCTAGTTTTCCCATTTTCTCCCAAGCCCCTCCACCTCCCATGAAATGGTCTAGCTATGACAGTGTCCTGTGGGTGGGGATGTGCAGCGGTGAATAGAGGTCACATGCTGCCAAGAATGCCAGCCAATTGCCACCACCAAAAGACATCAAGCAGCAGTCCAGAACCTGCCCACTCCCCATGGGAGGGAAGCAACCAATGGACATTGTAAACTCCCTCCCTGCTGGACTTCATGCCTGATGTTTGGGCTCGGGATGTGAACCCAGGTTGTCAGCATGCTGATCGAACACCCATTGCTCAGCACCACAGAGCTGGTATCTTCCAGTATTTTCAGATTCATACGCATCCATTCCATCCTCTGAAGTGTCCAATCTGTTGCAGATCTTAGTGTCATCCACAAAGAAGCAGACATGTCCTTCCAGTTCCTCTGCAATGTTACTTATAAAGATATTGAAGAGGACCAGTCCTGACACTGATCCCTGAGGTCATCCTCCCTTCCTTAGATCAAACACTGTTTACCACTACCCTCTGCATCCTATTCCCTAACCATTTTACCCAGGTTACCACCTTATTACCCAACCCCAATTTCCCAATTTGCTTACCGGTCTCCTATGTGGAACAATGTCAAAAGCCTTGCTGAAATCCAGGTAGGCCACGCCCACTTCTCCTCCCTGATCCAACTACTTAGTCACCCAGTCAAAGAAATCTGTCAGCCTTGTTTGGCTTCATCTTCCCCCTGCAAAACTATGCTGCCTTGGATCCTGTAATCCATTGCATGCAAGATATTCCACAATCCTTTACATTAGTAGTGTTTCCATTAGCTTATCCATCACCGATGTCAGGCTGACTGGCCTATAGTTTCCATCCTCTTCCTGCTACAGTTAAGCCCACTTAATCACACTGCTCATACGCAAATCCCATATAAATGAATAATTTTTCCTTTTCCTGATTCTTTTCCTATATAGTCCATTACACGAGGCTCGTTTAAATGCATGTAAAGCCCATATAAATGCATAATTTAGAAATGCTGTTCTACTAATTTTCAGCTAGTGTGGCCAGTCACACTCCACTCCCCACCCCTCACTCTTAGGTACAATATCTGTCAATTATGGGTTGATTACCATCAAATTGAATGTAATCACCTGCTTAGCACCAGCTATGAATCCCCATTCAATGTAAATCTTGCAGATCTCTGAGTTCTTGTTCTCTGTCTTGTGGCATGATGGAGGAGACACCATCATGCCTCAGGTTTATATCTTGGGGGGCCCTGCTTCTGACCTTAGGCCAAATGCGTAACCTAGGCGTGATGTTTGACGAGAGCCTGACCATGAAAGCGCAGGTGTCGGCCGTAGTCAAATCTGCCTTTTTCCATCTGAGGAACATAGCCTGGGTGAAACACTTGGTCCCACCCAAAGATCTTCCCACCCTGGTCCACGCCTTTGTCACCAGCCACTTTGATTACTGCAATGCCCTCTATCTAGGGCTGCTGGGGGTGGATATCTACCGCTTGCAGCTTGTGCAGAACACGACGGCCAGGTTGTTGATGGGAGTTTCAAGATCTAGCCATATGACACCTGTGCCATATGACACCTGTGCTGCGTGATATGCACTGGCTGTGAATACAGTGGTGGATCACTTTCAAGATTGCATTGCTAACCTTTAAGGCCCTACATGATTTGGGACCTCACTACCTGAAAGAGCTTTTGGTGCCATACTGTCCTGCCAAACACTTTCCTCCTCTGACGAGGGATTGCTAGAGATACCCAGGGTATGTTTAAAGACATTCAGAGGTAGATCATTTGCCTTTATGGCACCGACCCTGTGGAATTCTCTACCTCATCAGTTACGAGATTGCCTGATTGTGGGAAAGTTTTAAAAAACAGCCAAAGACTCTCCTCTTTACCCAAGCATTTGCTGGGACATAATAAGTGGGAGTTATTTATGACTGCTGTATTTATTGTTCTATATGATGTGTTTTAAAGTGCTTTTGAACTATTGTAAAAGCGCCCTGAGCTTGGGAAGAGCACTTGAAAGAAATAAACTTTACTTACTTACCCAAGAAAATAAAGGAGCTTTCTCTTGCAGAGAAAGTAAAGGCTCTCAATCTTCTTTCCAGTCCTGGCACCTCGCAAATGGAGGTCATACAGAAGCTTGGTGTGTCCCAGAGCCAGATTTGTTGGCCTTCAAAAAAACAAATCACAGGTGCTTTAGAAGTATCATATGAATTGCAATATCACCAGGAAATACAAGAAAGAGGGGGAAGGACACAGCAGTCAAAAACACTCTCCTCCACTGATTTAGCATGCCTGTGCCTCAGACATGCCAATTTCTAGTCCGCTTGCAGGAAGAGGCTAGGAAACTGGCAGATACCATTAGAAAGTCAGAATGTGAGCCTAGGCAATGGCTGGTTGTGCTGTTTTAAGATACGGCACAACAATGTGTTTAAAAGAGCACATGGTGAGAAAAGGATGCTGACACTATGTCGGCAGAACACTGGCGCAGTCACTGTTACCCTCTTTACCTCGGATTAACCCCAGACTATATTTATAGCACAGATGAAACCTGCATTTTTATCGTACACCTCGATGGTATTCTGACTTATAAGTTAGACAACACGTAGGAGCAAGAAGGCAAAAATTACCTCACAGTACTCACATGTGCCAATATGGATGGCTTCCACAAAACCAAATTGCTCATCATTGGGAAAAGCCGTAACCCTAGATTTTTCAAGGGCATGAAACTGCAGAGGCTGCTGGTGACCTACCATGCTAACCAGAATGCGTGGATCACGTCAGAGATTTTTAAGGAGGGGGAAAAGGAATTCAACAAAGAAATGCGACAGTAGAAGAAATGCACTGTGCTCCTCATTGATGATTGCATTGCACACCCATACATCAAGCTGTCCCACGTCAGGATAATATTCCTGTCCCCTAACACATTTCCCTGATTCAGCCAGTGGATCAGGGAATTATCAGGAACATAAAGAGCCTGTAACGATGTTAAATACTGTCTGTTGTGATTACAGTATTCGA
Source organism: Neoceratodus forsteri (assembly GCA_016271365.2). NCBI lineage: Eukaryota > Metazoa > Chordata > Ceratodontiformes > Ceratodontidae > Neoceratodus > Neoceratodus forsteri. The sequence continues at coordinate 935,373,244 of CM028131.1, forward strand.
TGATGAAAGTGTTATGTCTGCCACTGACCTTGCATGAAAGTTTTCAGTTCTTGATGCCATCCACATGCTGAATCAGGGTTGGGCAGAAGTAAAAGTGCAGAACATACAGAACTGCTTTAAAAAAGCAGGGTTTCCAAGGGACTGTACAGATACACCCAATGAAGAGGAAGAAACCGTAGCAGCCACAGAAAACATTTCACAGTCTGTGTTCGATGGCTTTGTGACTGCAGATGATGACCTCCATTGTACTGGGATGTTGACAGATGAGGAGATTGCAGCAGGTGATGGTGAAGGTAAGTAGTATGATGATGATGAGGAGGGAGAGGGAGAGGGAGAGGAAGAGACAGCACTGCCTGCCCCAGCATCAAAAGATGTGCTTCAGTATCTTATGCACATCTGCCACTATATTGAGCAGAATGCCTGCAGCGAGGATGATTACAAAGCTTTCTATGAACTGGAGAACATCAGCAACAGGGCTATTAAAGAACAACAGCAGTCTAAAGTGACTGACCATTTTAAACCTTTTAACATAGAAGGCACTAAATAAAGTTATTTTTACAGCCTGTTTTTAACATGTATTTATTTATTTAATTTTTTTATGCAGTCTTGGATTATAATACCTTTGAGCAGGAGACCACTGTTTTGCAAAGGTTCCATTTCATAAAGGGTGGTAATACATACATTGTGGGTTTAGGAGTAACTAGCTAGGCATATTAAACATAGACAACATACATTGTAAATTAGTAACAGAGATGATTTTAACACAAGGATAATTCAAGTAAAGTAGCAGCCTAGATGGTATTGTCAGGTAAAGATGGTAATCAGACATCCAGAAGGAGAGTAGGGGCACTGAGTGGGGGGTGCATGATGACTAGTCAGGAGGAGATGGGAGAGGAAAGTGCAAGGAATTGCAGGGCCACAGGGAAACTAGGGGTAGAAAGACAATGTAGGAGTAGTGAGGAGAGGGTAATAGCCTATGGGCGAATAAGACCAGGGTCAGGAGAAAGGGGGTGGGGAGCAATTAAAAAGTGCAGTCACAGGAGCTTTTCTTTAGTAGGTGTTGTCTTAGCTCAGTCTTGACAGGCCCCAATCTCTGTGTGACGTCAAGATCAGTGCCGAGGTTATTGATACAAAGTGGTGCCCGGTAGGCATATGAACTCTGAACTTGGGAGGTTATGCAGCATGGGATGGTGAGAACCTGATGGTCAGAGTTCCTGATGCAGTGTGGGCCTGTGAAAAAGCTTAGTAGGTTTGTGACTCCAGGAGGTTCAAGTCCGAGTAGTGTGTTTTTTTAGCTAATAGGCAGGTTTGGTATTGTATCCTATTTTCAAGTAGTAGTCACCCAGCTTGCTCATAAAGGTTGCAAGTGTGCATTAGTCGGGGGGGGGGACTGGTGAGCAGTCTGCAGGCTTTGTTGAGGGCTACTGCTATCCTACGTAGTAAGGTGGTAGTAGCTGATCTGCAAATGACCAATCCATAGTCGATAATGGAGACAACTGAGCTATGGACTGCGGTTTTTAGGGCTTCAGCTGTCAGGCATTTCTTGTGCCTATGCAGGAGCCCAATTTTTATGTTGACTGTTTAGGCCACATTCTCAATGTGTTCTGCATAGGAAAGGGAGCAGTCAAGCGTAATCCCCAGGTATTTGAATTGCTCCACTTGTTAAACTGTAACTCCTGCGCAGTTAGTGATGTTTAGGGACATTGCTTTGTGTTTGCTTCTAGCACTGTTAAAAGCATTACTTTTGTCTTTTATAGTTCAGAACCAACTTCGCGGACTCTAAACCAGTCTTCAGTTTGTTTAAAAGCATGTCATAGCTGATAATTTAGGGTGTGAGGGTCCTGATGAGAAGTAAGAATAACAGCATCATCTGTAGAGTAGTATCCATTGGTCACATGATCGAGGTAGGTTATTTAGGAAGATGCTGAAAAGGAGGGGTCCTAGAATTGACCTCTGGGGAACCCCACAGCAAACCGGAAGGTGCCCAGATGTGGTGTTTCCAATCTTTACCTGCTGGGAAAGATCAGCTACTTAGCTTTTGAATCAATTTGTAGTGGGGTAGAGTGGCCTATAGAGTGCGTTGTTGAAGTAGTAGAGAGGACTGACCATGTCCAAGACCTTTGTTAGGTCAATAAAGGCCATGCCAACAGGGTTCCCTGGTCCAGTGAACTATATATGCAGCTGGTGAATTCCAGAACAGCTGCGGTGGTACTGTGCCCTTTCCGAAATCCGTGTTCCCAGGCACTGGATGTTGTATTTATCAAGGTATTCAACTAGCTGGTCTGAGACTATGTGCTGTAACGCTTTTGACAGTGGTGGAAGGATAGAAATAGGCCTGTAATTGGCATTCTGTGCCCGGTCACCACTCTTTTGTATCAGAGTTACCAGGGCTGACTTCCAAGCTTGGGGGAATTGAGCCAGCTGCAGGGATACGTTCAGCAGCTTAGTAATGGGAGCTAGGATTTCTTCAAGTGCAAGGGAAATAGACTTGAGGACGAGTGTGTCGCCACTTTTCCTGGATTTTCCAAGTACCTTACGAATGTACTTTCTTGCCTGGTTGTAGTTGACAGTTTTGAAATAGAAGAGGGGTATGTTTGAGTGGGCCCTAGGCTTTGGCTTGAGGTTGGGTTGGATTCATTGAAAAAATCTGTCATAATTACACTGCTAAGGTAAATAAATGCTTTGTTAAATGTATTGGCAATTGACAGAGGGTCAAGGGTAGGGGCCCCATCGATGTTGAGCATTTGTGGGGCCTCTTTCTTGACTTTCCCTGTCACATCTTTTAAGTTATTCCAAAAAGACTTGCTGTTGCCACAAGATGTTTTTAATACTTCCCTAAAATGGTTTCTTTTGGCAGAGTGGATGGCTCAGATGCAGTCATTCTGTAGTCTTCTGTATTCCTGGATGTCTGATTGCTTGCAGATATCTTTGCACTATGCCACCAGTCGTCCCTGTTTTTTATGCGGCCTATTAAGTCTGGCGTGATCCAGGGGCTGTTTCTTCCACGGTGCTTTGTCCTCTGTACTGGGGCATGGTAGTCACAAGCAGCATTGAATTGTTTGATTAAGTACTCGAGTGCAGTGTCCATATCCTCCAGTGTGTCAAGGGGGCTCCAGTCAGTGTTGCATAACTGCTCCTTAAGGTACTTCAGGAGACCACTTTTTAGTTTTCAATTGGAGATTGTTTGGGGGGGGTGTTGTATTGAATTTGTTGGTCCAGCTGCAGGTGGCCTGGGAGTGGTCACTAAGTGAGTCTGGGTGGACTGTCATGTTGGAGAGGATCCAGTCTAGTAGTGTGCTAGATCCAGTTTTATAATTTGTTCTGGTGGGTGAGTCAATGAGTTGTGTAAGGAGCAGTGCAGCTACAGAGTCCTTATATGAGCCTGTCGGGGGGTGCCAACCAATTGATATTGAAGTCCCCTAAAATGATGGATTCAGAGTTGAGATGCTGACATCTGATAACTTCCATGAGTTCTTTGCACCCTGGTAATTTCACTTCTTGAGGGATGTATATAGTAAGTATAGATAGTGCTTTATTGTGGGCCCCCAACAGAATTTTTATGGGGAGAATTTGTGCAGTACTGGCAAGGCAGGGTAAAGGAAGAGCAAACCCTTTTACTGAGTCTTTAATGTATAATGCACAGGCCCCTCAACTTTTTGAGATTCTGTCATTCCTGAATAGTGTGTAACCAGGTACTGAGACAGCAGAATCTGGTGTTTTTGAAGTGAGCCATGTCTCAATGACTGAGAGTACATCAGGGTTGCGTTGTAAGACCCAGACTTACAGGCAATCTATCTTTTTGAGTAGGCTGCAGATATTTATGTTGGCAAGTGTAATTGTTCCTTCCTTATTATTGTTGCTTGACAATGAGTCCCCAGTTGGGACAGGATTTGGGTGTACATTGCCAGATATAAGTAGGAGCAGAAGGATGAGTCTGAGTAGATAAATTTTTAGGTGTCTTCAACAAAGATTGTTGTTCTTTTGCTGCTGAGTTGTGGATCTTTTTAGGTTGTTATGGATGTGGAGGCAAAGGGAGTAAGGCAGGTATAAAAAAGGCAGGTGGTCGGAGGAGGTCAATAGTCTTTGAAGCCATACTGTGAGCTAGCTGAAATGACTGAAGCCTGGCACTGTGGTGTAGGTTATATCCGTGATGCAGCCAGTAGTGTAGTGCAGTACTAACTGAATCCTTATGGGAGTTCTAGGTCCTTGCTGGGTATCAGTGCAGTAGATATCCCACATAGTGCAAGCAGGGTCATATCCAGGAGGGCATGTTGCGAGTTTCAATCTCCAGTGGTATGGCAGGGTGCGAGTAGAACTTGAGATTATCCTGATACCACCAGTGGGCTGAGGAGAATGGTACCCATCCAGATAGTGACTTGTTACCAGAGATGATGGCCACTTACTGAGCAGCGGTGGTGATCAGGGTAGGAGGTACTCATGGCAGAAAGACAGCATGGTCGATCTGCAGTGGGTGGCAGCAGGTCCCCAGGGCTTATAGGTGCTAAGAGATTTGAGAGTACTGGTGGGTGGGAGAGGTAGGAAGCTGCATGGAGGTTGTAAACGGCAGGCATGCAGGGCAGTGTATACTATCGCAATGGGCTGTGAGGAAGGACGGCAGTGAAATAAATACAAGATTGGGAGGGAAGGTGTGGCGGCAAATCGTCTGATAGAACAGTCTTCAAGATTTAGAATTATTTAGTGCAAGAGGAATTGCAGTGTCTTTATTACATTAAGCAGAGGTAAGGCAATTCAATTCCTAAATTATTAGCCAGGTGAAGGGGACTGGCTTTACAGAAGAGGAAAGGCAGGCAAAGCAGCCTAGCCAAAGGACAGCTTCCAGAGCAGATGCAGAGGCTTATCAGGGCCAATTGGCTAGCAGGGGTAAGAAAGTGGGAGTGTCTTAGGCTTATTTAAAGGAGGCCTGAGCAGGGGTGGGGGGGGAGAAAAACCCCCACAGTAGTGTGGTGGCTGGGTGACAGCAGAATTTAGAGCTTAGCTCACAATGTACCCCGGGATCCCACCGTGAAAGGCACTCCAATGGCGTTTCATCAATGAGCCTGTTGGACCAATCATTGTCTGCTACCAAACCGCCGCACCAATCGGGTTGCAGGAAAAGGCAAATGGCAAGTCTTTCAATTTGGCGGTCATACTTGGGAAGTTTATCCATGCCACCATTCCTGGAGGGCGGGCAGAAGTCAGCAGTAGGTGGCGGGTGGCGGCCGAGGTTGTGGCTGTACCACGCTGCTGCAGTGGCAGTTGCACCCGCTCGGTGCATGGTGTCCTTGGGCTGTGGGAGACAAGAGCAGTGAATTAGTTGGTAGGAGTAGACTGGCGACAAGGCAGGGAGCTGAGGGCTGTTCCCCTACAGTACGCAAACACTTATTGAGCACCAACTCATTTAATAAAAAAAGGCACAACACAAAATGAAGTTACAGAAAGTCTTTATTACTGTTTTCAGGGACAAGAACTGCTAAGATTAGTTGCCAAGGACAAGCACACTGCTACAATCCCTACAATAAAGGCATGCATCTGCTCCTATACAGTAATGTACAGTCCTGTAGTGCCATCCATTCCAGAGCACACAATACATAAGAAATAATAAAATAGCATGCCTTCTACCCCCACACTGCAAGCAATACAAGTCAGGTCACAGCATCTTGTTCCCCAATCCACAGTGAAGCATTAATATCAACAAAATCACATAGACGCAAAACCCACTTAAATGCATAATTGGTTGACGTCCAAATGCTATATGTTTAAGCAGATTTGACTGTACTTTTTTTGGGAAGAGGGACTACCTCTGCCCTTCTACAGCTCCTGGGACTATGCCAGTCCCAGTTACCTGTTAAACAGGTCTTTCAGAGTTGCAGCCAGTACCTCCCTAAGCTCTCTCATCACCCTTGGATGTACCCCTGTCTGGTCCCACAGCTTTGTCCACCTTCAGATTAGCAACTGCTTTCTGGACTTTCTCTTCAGAAAATAGACTAGTGTCCATTTCCCCTCTCATCAAAGCTCCTATATCCACCCTTCTGCAAAATAAACTATTTATATCAAATTTATTTATCTGCGTTTGGTTTGTTTTATAAACTTTATCTTTATAGAAGTGTTGTGCTTAACTGTAAAGCACTCTGAGCCACTGGGGTGGGGTGCTACATAAATTAAATCACATTGCCTTACTTTGCCTCTTAAAACTCCAACATATATGGCTTTCTTGACATTCAGTTCTTTATTACTTAAGGCTCTTGCCTTATAGACTTCATCTATGCCTGCTGTTTTCCTGCCTGATGTCATATTTGTCTGCCTGTGGCCTCATAATCATTGTTGTGGTAGAAGATTTTGGTGTCATGAGTGGAGGATTGTGACTTCATGGCAGGAATTAGCAACACGAACAGATCAAATCTCAGTAAAACAGAACATAGTTTAATCAAAATGTCACAGTAATACAAATATAATGTTCTGAAATTCAAATTCATGGTGAAGCTTATCTGAGTTCTTCCAATGACAACTGTGAATGCTTTGATGGAATCCAGGACACTCTATAAGTAATAGCTTCTAGGGTTCCCAATCTTCTATGCTGTACCATCTTTCAATTTTCTGACCTTATCCCCATTCTAATCTAGCCCCAGAAGGGCCAGACTCCAACACCATTGATCAGTGGTGACTGGTTAATGGACCTGATGGAGTTGAGCCCAGATTCAAACAATGGCCCCTATGCACTATTGGGCACAAGTTACGTGCCAAAAGTGCCTAGCCCGCCTGTGCCAATCCACACCTGTGGACAGGTGCACACTGGCTGGTATTCACTGCCGGCTGCCACCTGTCCATGGCTCTGCTCCCCGGCATGCAGGACTCTGCAGGGTGGCTGGGGGCGGAATTGTGAACCCCACAGTAGATCCCTTAAGTGGCAGGGCATGGGTCCAGGTGTGTGAATAGCCACCTGCACACCCAGACCTGCACAGCAAGGCCCCCATCACCCAGGCCAACCCCTCAGTTGTGCCCACAGAGATACTCCAGCCCCCAACGCAGCCCCGCCCAGTCCGGGATACCTGCATCCTCCCACAGCACAGCCCCATCCCAATGATGCCAAACATACACACACACAACATTGCCCACCCCAGGCACAAGTAGGCACATCACCTCCCCACACACACACATACACACACACACACACTCCCACCCATGCCTGTGTCCCATGCACTATACCTAAGCATCCCATCCAGTCACCCATAGAAAATGTTGCCCCGCCCCGTCCACAGCTCTGTATGTCTGTGCATAGCCATACACTGCTTCAGAGGGTGCTGATTCCCCCTCCAAACACACACCCATGGCCCATCCCTGGCAGGCATTGAACCCCTGCACTCATGTACCTATCTGCATGTGGCAATAGATGGCCAGTGGCACAGCTCTCCACACACTTCATGGCTGCTGGCCAGCCCAGTGATGCTGGGAGCACACTGCCTGTTATAGGCGGTGCACTCCCAGCATCACTTAGGCATCTGAAAGCTATGGAGATGTGAGGAGAGCTGTGCAGCCAGCCACCTAGAACCATGACATTGGCACACAGGTACAGGGGCAGAGGAATGGTGTCGCCGGTGCCGCAGGGGGGGACACTGACCACTGTCCACCGATGTGGGTGCTGGGAAACCAGGTTGGGGACTGCCATGCGTGGCCAGTCCAGGCACCAGTGGGTGCTGGGGGTGTCAGTCTGTGTACCACATAGGGGTCCAGGCATACATGGGGGAGGCATGTATGGCATGGGGATTGAGAGGACATGTGTGGTGGTACATGGCACTACAGGGTCAGGGGTGGCCATGGGGGTCATGGAGTGGCACTGCTGAGTACGGACCTGGCTCTGCATTGTCCAGGTGGTCACCTCATCAATTGCGCCAGCTCCCACCAGCAGCCTAGTGGGCTGGGGCATCATGGAGATCAGTTTTCTTGTTGTGCCACAAACGATGGGCCCTGTCCAACGGGGTGCACACTGTGTTGCGGCAGGGTCCCACCTGCCATAACCTGCTCTGCTCTGTGCCATCCTGCAAAGAGCACTACACACCTTGATGCATGGTGCATAGTGCTGGCATGCCCCCCACCCACCCCTGGCATGTTGCTGTCCATGTGGCTGGGTGATTGGGTGTGTAGCTGACTTGTGCCTCATGTGTGAATGCTGCATGGTACCTGCTCCGGAGCATTCACATGCAATGATGCCAATGATGCCAGTGCTCCTTGTTTGCTCACCGTTGATATTGTGCATGGGGCCAATAAGTGGAGATGAGGCCAGTGGAGATGTTGATCAAAGATATTGTAATAGAAACATAGAAACAGAGAGTTTGTCCCACCCTGTCTGCCTATTTGTCCCTGCCTACAGTATCACCACAGATCTTACTTAATCTCTGGTCCGTTATCCCTCCTAGTTCCTTTTCCTAAGATTCCTCTGTGCTTGTCCCATGCATTCTTGAGCCCTACCATTGATTTCACCTTCATCCACCACCACTGAAAGGCTGTTCCAGGCATCCACCACTCTTTCCATGAAGAAGTGCTTTAATCATTTCCTTCCTGAATTTAACACCCTCCAGCTTCATATCATGTCCCTTGTTCCTAAGCACCTTTTTTTCTGAAAAATACTTCCCTCCTGTACCTTGTGTACCCCTGCGAGATATTTAAAGGTCTCTGTTTTATCCTTCTCCCCCTCCTCTCTTCCAGTGCACACATGTCCAGGGCCTTACTTCTCTCTTCATAGGGCTTCTTTTTTTTTAATTGAGCTTCTTTCTCTGCAGGGGAGCCCTGTGCCTGACCCAACTCCCCTCAGCTGGCACCCACCTCACTTGGGCCTACCTGGAGCAAGTCTCCCACAGATTGCCCCCTGTGGTGGGGCCAGAGGAGGAGGGCTGCCCCCCCCCGTGTCCTCATCCAAAGATGCACCAGACATCTGGATGGTGGCACGAGTCCTTGGAGGTGCGCAGGGCAGTGGCTCACCCCTGGATCTCATTTTCCATTTTCTGCCATAATCCCCTGCTGTGGAGACACATCAGGACATGCTCGTGGAGGCACACACATCCTATGGAACCATGGCCCATCATTTGAAGCCACTCACTGCCTGCACTACCACAGGGCCTCCAACCAGTGGCAGTCAAAGGCCAAGTCAGTTTGCCTCCCCATCCTGGGAGAGGAAAGCAGTCACTAGGATGCTCAATCCTCTCCCACCCTGCCAAAAATTGGGCAACCAATACTTATTTTTGAATAAGAGTCTCCAATGTGGCAGGAGGTACGGCGCTCAAAACCTCTACCCTCCATGCCACTGGGCCAGTCTTCCTTGTAGGGCTTTTAATGCAGACCCTGCACCATTTCAGCTGACCTCCTCTGGACTATCCACACTCTGTCTATATTCTTCAAGAGATGTGGTCTTCAGAGCTGAACATAGGCAACACCACCTCCCTCTTTCAGTTGGTAATACCACTCCCTATGCATCCTTGCTTCCTGCTAGCCCTACAAAATTCCCAGTCACACTGCCTGGACACCTTTAAATATTCCAATATGATTACCTCCAAGCCTCTTTCCTGTTTGATGGTTGTCAGAACCATTGCACCCGTTCTGTGCTCTGTTCTGGATTTCTGTGCCCCAAGTGCATTATTTTGCACTTTCCACATTGAAATCCAGCTGCCATACTCTTGACCACTCCTCTTTCTCAGGTCACTGTTCATCCTGTCTACAGCCCCCCCCCGAGTGTCCATCCTACTGCAGACCTTGGTGTCATCTACAAAGAGGCAGACCATTTTTTTAAGCTCCTCTGCAGTGTCACTTATAAAGACATTAAAGAGGACTGGTCCCAGTCCTGATCCCTAAGGCACCCCACTGGTCACCCTTCCTTCCTTGGAATGAACTCTATTTACCATCACCTCTGACACCTGTCCCTAACCAATTTCTTACCAGGCTAACCACCTTTGGACCTACCCTTAGCTACCCAGCTTTGCTTGTGAGTCTCCTGTATGGAACTGTGTTAAAGCCTTACTGAAAGCTAGGTAGGCTACATCCACCTCTCCATCCTGATCTAGCTCCTTGGTCACACAGTCAAAGAAATCTATCAGATTAGTGTGATATGACCCCCCCCCCATGAATCCATGCTGCCTTGGGTCCTGTAACACACTGGATTCAAGATATTCCACAGTCCTTTCCTTCAGCACTGATTCCATGAACTTTCCCACCTATGATGTTATGCTTGCAGACTTAAATTGCCAACCTATTCCTGCTATCACTTGTTTAGAGGACTACATCCATCTTCCTCCAGTCCTGCAGAACCACTCTTATTTCCAATGAACTGTTAAACAGGACTGTCAGAGGTGCAGCCAGTACCTCCCTGAGCTCCCTCAGTACCCTTGGATGCATCCCATCTGGCCCCATCGATTTGTCCACTTTCAGATTAGTGAGTCCCTTCAGAACTCTCTCCTCCGAGAATGAACAAGTGTGTCAACCTTCCTCCCTCCAATGCTACTATTGCTTTTTTGAGGCCCCTTCCTTTCTCCATCCTCTGTGAACACTGAATAAAAGTAATTGTTCAGAATGTCTTCCTTCTTTTGGTTCTCCCCTGCACAGTCCTCCCTTCCATTTTTAACCTTACAGTTCCATCCATGGTCTTTCTCTTTTGGCTAACTTACCTAAAAAATATTGTCTCCTTTCATTACCTCCTGGGCTATTCTTCTATTTGCATCTTTGTACCCCTTACTGCTCTTGCTGCTTCCCCGATACACTTCCCTATCTTCCTCCTCTACATTCCTACTACCTACTGAATGATGCCCTCTTAACGTTTATCTGTTTTGCCACTTCTTTTAAGAAACATAGTGGTCTCTTTTTCCTCTTGCTTTTGCTCACTTGCTTGATGCTTGATGCAGATGTTTGCCACCCTCACTAGGACTCCTTTTATCTTCATCCACTGTTCATCCACCCCACCCAGGTCATCCCCCCCCCAAGCCAGGTCATCCTTGAGGCTTTCAACCATCTTTATAGTATCTGCCCTCCTGAAGTCCAGGACTCTCACCCTTGTGTGGTTTGATTCTGCAGCTGTCCTTTTATTGAACCACACTGCACAGTGATCGCTGGTCCCCAGAGATCCTTCTACCTTGATGTCTACAGCACTGTCCCTGTTAATGAGTACAGGGTCCAGTACTGCCCCATCACAAATGGGTTCACTGACTAGTTGCCTGAGGAACACCCCCTACAGGGACTCCTGGGTATCCCTGCTCCTAGTTGAAACCACAGTGAAGAGGTCCAATCTACATCCGACAGACCGACGTCCACTACAAGCAACATCTCCCCCTTCTCTGCCATTTTGCCAGTGGCTTCTACCCGCATCCTATCTAACTCCTCCTCCTGTTCTGGAGGTCTGTAGATCAACACGAGTGTGAACAATGGATGCATAACCATGTCCAGGGTAACCCATAGTATATCTGTTCATAATCTCTGTCGCTTTTATGCTTTCTCTCACATAAAGCACCGCATTCCTCCTTTTCTTCCCACTCTATCCTTCCTAAACAGAGCATAGCTCGGTATGGTCATGCTCTAGTCATGGTTAGTAGTGCACCATGACTCAGCAATGACCACACTTTCCAGGTCACCCTCTGCGATGCTGGTGTCTAGGTCCGGAATCTTATTGCTTAGACTTCTACCATTCACACACATAGCCTTCCAGAATTTGTTAGCAGTCTGCTTGTTACACCCTTTTTTCTTTTTTGACCCCCTCCTCCTCACTCTCTTTTTCATGTTCCTAGTCCCATCCCCTTTTGTCTCTGTCACCCTGCTGCCTTCTTTCCTTTGCACCCTCAGGGGTGCGTCTCCCATCATGTTCTCCCTATTCTCTGCCTCAGCCTCTGAGAGGGCAGTTTTTGTCTCCCTAATTTCTTCTGCCACCCGCCTCGGCTAGTTTAAATGTTCAAAGTAACATTTAAATCATTGAACGATGACTGCAGATCTCCTCCCAGACAGATGCAGTCTATCATCTTTGTATTAGTTGTTATCTGTCCAGGTGGTTTTCCAGTCCCCAATGTAGCTGAAACTCTTGTCTTCGCACAATGCCTTCAACCATGACTTGAAGCTCCTGGTGTGGAAAGCCCGCTCCTCTCCCATCATAGACAGCCAACACCTCAGAGAAAGCCACTGAGTATGTTACCTGTCTAAGGGCATTCCCCAGCTCCCTAAACTCCCCCTGCCCTATACTGTATCAGCCTCATCCCTAGCTACTGTAGGTCATTGGACCATAGGTGGACAACAACATCCAACTCCCACTTCCATTCTGCTGAATTACAGCTCTTCAGGATCTACTTCCCATCTCTCCAGGCCATGGCACCACTTACTCAACTGACCTCCCACTCCACCTACCTACCTATTCCCAAATCTATCCCTGTGACAATCAAGTCCACCACCTGAAGTTGCTTCTACTTCTTCCTATGGGGTCTTCTCTCACCATCTTCAGGATAACTACTACAGAGGACCTGCACTTCCTCCCTTTCCAGTACCATGGGCACCTCTTCCTGGCAGTCCAGCACTGCCAGAGCAGCACAGGAATTCTGTACTACCAGTTAAGGAACATGCCTCTGACACCCCTTCAGTCTTTCCAGAGTCCACCACCTCTACCCTTCTAGAGCCCACTATAGTCCAGCCATTTCTCCTGTCTGGCATCCTCTGAAGTAATGGTGGCATACTCAGTGGTCCATGGGTGAGGGAGATCATCCAAATCCTTGCCAACTCAGCCTGGAATCTAGCAACCTCCTCCCAAAACCCAGAAAAGTGCATGCAGATGGGAGTGCACCACAGTCTCCAGAAAGTCTCTGAAAATTAGTTGAAAAATCCTTGAGATTTTACTTTTTTACCTTTGGAAAAAATCACAGGAGACCCGCTCCTGTCTGCAGGGAGCTGCAATGATCTGCAGCTCCACATAAGAGGTTGGCAGTTTTTTTTGGCCCTCCCTCCTACCCCCACCCACCCAACTAGTAACTAGGGTTCTCAGATTGATTGACACCTGAAACTGCATCACTGTGATCGATTGTCACAGTTGTGACATTTTCCACTAGGTGGGGTTTTATGACATTTTGCAGTAAGTGGGGTTTGCGTGGTTAGCCTTTGTCAGAGTATGTTGTTACTGCTCATTTCAAAATTGTTATACCTTACTCAGTAGTCTCAACCCGAATAGGGAGTTGCATTAAATTAAGCATCCTATTACAGGGTCAATATTTGTCTTCTATTCACCAATGATGGTTGATATTACAGCTGATTACAGCACATGTTTAATGCAAACAGCTTGTTAACATGTCTTACAGCATATATCCGTGCATCCATGCAGTGATATTGTCTACTTTCCTCAGTTAAATATTTGCTACATATTACTGTCCATCCTGTTTTCACCACTCTAGTATGTCGATTGCAGTCACTGTTAAGTACTGTCCATTTAAATTTACTACACCTATGGATTATGCTAATCAGCATTGCTGCTGGATGTATGGTTGTTTAAGTCTCAAGCACATTATGCCTCTCTAGAATGCCTATTGTAGCCACTGTTAAGTTCTGTAATTTTTTTAATTTACTACACCTATGGCTTACCCAAATCAATATTGCTGCTGACTCTGTACTGTTGTTTATCTCTCATGCATATTATTTACTCTGTTATATTTCCCCAGCTCCAATTCTAGTATGCCCTCTCCCTACTTTTGTCCTACTCCCTAATCTCCAGAGTTCCCTCTTCAACTCAGACATGCTTTTTGTCACCATTTCTCTCCTGCCCTTCCTGTTTACTTATGCTTCCCTTCCACCGACTACTCTACCCTCCTTATCGCCCTGCTTCCTCACCACCCCATCTACTTCCCCAACCTTTTCTTCCTCCTGCCTCCCCACTCTATACCACTCCCCATGGCTACCTGGCCCATTGCTCCTCTCATCCCCTTGCATCCACCTGACCTCTCTAAGATCCCAGCACTAACCCCCTCCTCCACCCTGCAATCCCATTCCTCTCCACGTCACAAGTGGATCTCAGTCACTGCTCAGCTCCTAATCTAACTGCTTCAATTATTGGCAGGCAACATAGAGCCTAATCCTGGCCCCTCCCCTTCCCCCTCCATCCTCCCTTCCCAAAGGTTTGAGAATCGTACACCTGAACTTCAGTAGTCTCCTCCTTAAGGTTGACCTCCTGCAACCAGTCATGGTCAACCTCAAGCCAGATGTGCTAATTGTTTCTGAGTCATGACTCTCCCCCCAAATCTCGGACTGTACCATCTCTATCCCTGGCTACTGCCTAGCTAGGCAGGATCACTCCATCAGGGGTTGGGGTATTACTATTTACATTTCCTCCTCCTTCCAATACATCACTTTACTTTCAGTATCTCTCCCTTCCACCTACAAGCTTGTGCTCCTAAAACTTTCCCTCCCCCTCTCCCTCCCTATATTTCCAAATTGAGTCTACTGCTGTCCTGGCCTCCACTCTTCCTTTATTGCTGACCTCCTTACTACCCTCTCCCCCATACCTCCCCAGGTGAACTGTTCATCCTAGGGGACTTCAATCTGAACTGACCCCCCCACTCCAAAATTCACCATAATGCCATGTCTCTAAATCTCACTCAGTGGATCACTGACCCCACCCGTCATAACCATAAATCAGTGAACCACACTCTGCTGGACTGGGCTCTTACCACTCACCTCCATCATATTACTTCTGCTGGCACCATCCTGGACATCCTAAGCAACCACCACATGGTCTACTTCATCTTCAAGGTCCAACACCCCAAAGCCCCTCTAAAATCCTTCTGACCAGGTATATTAGGTGCTTAGACCTGTCTGGCCTCCACAAGGACTTGGCAGCTGCTGAATGATCTCCCATCACAACCTTCAACTCCACTGACTCTGCCCTTGACTTCTTCAAATCCAAATTCCTGTCTATCTGGGATAAGCACACCCCTTTAAGGAAAACCAGGGTGAGAGGGTCCCACCTCCACTGGATCTCAGCAGAACTCCTAGCCTGTCTGCATGCACATGATTTGGCAATGAAGGCTCACAAGTCATCAGGCTCTTCCCAGGACCTGCACTATTACCACAACCTGCGTAATGCATGCATCAAAGTCACTAGGCTGGCAAGAGCTGAGTATTTCTCTGCTACCTTCCAAAAACAAAATTAATCATCCCTCTAAGTTACGGAAGGTCGTACAAGCCATATTCTCACCTAAGGCCCAGCTGACATCCCTGTCCTCAAGGCAAATGATGTCACCGTCTCTGCTCCCTCTCAGTGGCCAATGAGTTTAACACTTTCTTCACCTCCTGTGCCTCCACACTTCTCTCCTATTTCCTTTCGGCGCCTCAACCAACTTTTTCTCCTATCCCAACCTCACATACCCCACCTTTTTCCTTCACTCCTATCTCACCTGCTGCTGCCATAATGGCACTTCTTACCCTCAACCCTCACAGGGGTAAAAGCCCTGATGGTCTCAAACCTAAACTCCTCCATCATTCTGTCCCTGCTACTGATCTCCCTATATCCTCCCTCTACAACCTCTTCTTCTACCTTGGCTGTGTCCCCAAAGCCTGGAAATATGCCACCATTATTCCTCTCCCTAAAGGTGGTGACACCTCCAGTCCAGGCAACTGTCATCCAATCTCCCTTGTTCCCACCTCTTTCTTTATCCCTCACCAGTCTAGGTTCTAGAAATTCCAATCCACTTCCTCCTCCCTCCTCTTGCTTACTGACTCCATTCTCACAGGAATGGATCAGGACCACATTATCTCAGACATATTTGTCAACCTGGCCAAAGCCTTCAACACTGTAGCCCACCACCTCCTCCTCACCAAACTTGCAGCAGCAGGACTCTCCATTTCTGCCACTTATTGGTTCCACTCCTACCTTGAGGCAGGACCCTGTCAGTCACAATTGGCAACTCCACTCACCTCCCCATCTGCACCGTTGTCCCTCAAGGTTCTGTCCTCAGTCTGATGCTATTTTCAGTCTTCCTAAACAACTTCCATGCTGCCTGCACCTCCGTGTCTATTTACATGTATGCTGACAGCACAGTCATATTTGCCTCTGGCCACTCCCCATCTGATTTGCTGTCCAGACTCCAGCTGGTCTTTGACAATGTTTAGCTTGGTTCCAGTCAAATCAGCTGGCTCTTAACACCAAGAAGATGGTCTCCATGACCTTGGCACAAGGCAAAAACTTGCTAGGATTGCTAGTCCTCCCTCCTTCAGAACCCTAGATGGGTCTTCCACTGAAGTAGTCCCACACTTCAAATACCTCGGAGTCTTCCTTGACAATCACCTTGACTTTTCTGAACATGTGGATGATATCCACAAAAAACTGCATTACAAACTAGGAGCACTGTACTGCAACCATGGTTGCATCCCTCTATGGGAAGTTCAATGCATGTAGATGCATATTTGGCAGACACAAGGCACCTTACCATCACTCACAAGTCCTTGCTATACTGGAGCAGCAAGGTCACTGAGTGGCCAGCACTGACCTTGATTGCTATGAAATAACTCAGCTGCCCAGCCTCTAGTGTCAGTGTGGAGTGTGGATTCAGTTTGGGACAGGCGCATCAATTTGTCTCCCAAAAATGTTGGCATGCTAACATTTATTAAAATGAATCTGGGGCACATTCCACACAAAACAATAATGTGCATGGTCCTACCACATGAAGGTGGTGGTGGTGGTGATGAAGATGAAGAACAAGGTGTTGCTGGCATTAGGAAATTGGCTTGAACCACTGTGATGGATGAAGAAGTAATGGAATGAGAATTCCCACCTGGTGACGAATCCAATCTGGAAGATTGCGATGGCTGCTTCCTCGATGAGGTTTAAGCATACAAAAAAGATGTGTTGTTTCCCTCCTTTTCCCTCATTAGTGTAATCTTTTATTTTATGAGTCATAGTTCTGTTATTTTCAGCCATTTTACTGTTCCCCATCCCCAACTGTTGTGCTACCGTTTCCTTGCGCCTAATCAATTACATGCCTCCACTACCTGAATGTGATGTCTAGAGACAATGCCTACTCCAGCCACCGATACAGCACTGCTTCCTCCTCCTCCTCCTCCTCCTCCTGCTCCAGCCTACTTGGGTCCTACACAGCCACAAGCAGCATGGGCCACCACCTCCACACTGATGGAAAAATTGTCCTGACTCTAGGGAATGCTGTTTGGCATGATTCTATAGTATGAGTTACAAAACTTCCTCACTTAGAAACTCATGTAACATAGAAAAATAGATGATGACAGCAGATAAGGACCATGTGGCCCACCTAGTCTACCCCTTTTCCCTACCTAATGCAATACCACAGACCCTAATTGATCTGCGGCTTACCATCTCTTCCCTGCTCGGGAGTACTATTATATCAATCCCATGCATTCTTGAATTTCCCTACCATTTTTTCCCCCCCACCACCTCTGCAGGGAGCCTGTTACAAGCATCCACTACTCCTTCTGTGAAAAAGTACTTCCTCACATTGCCCCTGAGTCTACCAATCTCTAGTCTCATATCATGCCCCTTTGTTTTTGTACACCTTCTTTTTCTGAAAGATGCTACCCTCGTGTACCTTGTGTATATCCCTGAGGTACTCATATGTGTCTATCATATCCCCCTGTGTCTCTCCTCCTCCAGGGAATACTATTGAGGTCCTCTAGTCTTCACTCATATGACTTTTGGTGCAATTGGTGCACCATTTTTGTTGCCCTTTTCTGGACTGCCTCTATGTTGTCCATGTCCTTCTGGAGATGCGACCTCCAGAACTAGACACAGCACTCTAGATGAGGTCTCACCAGTGATCAGTACAGTGGCATAACCACCTCCTTTTTTCTGCTGGTGATACCGCTCCCTATACACCCTAACATCCCACTGACTCTCCCCACAGCTTTCTTACATTTTTTGGTTACCTTTAGGTCATCAGATATGATTATCCCCAGGTCCCTTCCTTGGTTGGTGGCTGTCAGTAACTCTCTTCCCATCTTGTACGCCTCCCTTGGATTTCAGTGCCCCAAATTCATGACTTTGCACTTCTTTGCATTGACTATTAGCTGCCACAATCTCAGCCACTACTCAGGCATGTTTAGGGCCTTTCTCATTTTTTCCACCTCCCCTGGAGTGTCACTCTGTTGCAGATCTTAGTGTCATCTGCAAAGAGGCATGCCTTCCCCTCCAGCCCCTCTGCAATCTTGCTTATATAAATGAATACTACAGTATGTGCACTCTGAGATAATACCTACTGGATTTGGAATTGAAAATCTACATCATGTGGAACAGCTAAAAACACTTTACAGGGAATCCAGAATCAATACTGGGGATGGTACCATCACAACTCTACTGCAGCAATCCAATCTGGAACTGTATGACAGAATACTCAAGACAACCCTCCAGCCAGCCAGCTAATCAGGTGGCAAGACCTCAGCTCCAGCAAGGGCTATGTTTGTCTGCTTTGATGGTAAGCCACATTCACTGTTGTTCACAGTCTTATCCTCTATTGCTGTGGGTGACTCTAATCCATGGCCTCACAGAGGATGACAGGCCTTCCACCTTACTCAGAAATACTTTAAAATGTTTTTCTTTCTTTCCTTTTGTCTCCCTGAAGGTTTCATCATTCACAGGGATGACTGGCAGAGGCAGTTGCAAAGCCAGACAACCCCCAAGAAACAGACAGGAGTTACATGATATATTCCTACACCATCTCAGTGGCACACACCAGCCAGCAAACAACACAGCCAGCAGCACTAATGTAAAGGTAAGTATAATTTTATTTTAATTTTTTTAATTTTTTTAATTTTTGTTCTTTTTTCACAGGTACACAGTGTACCATGGTGGCCAAAGGGAGGCTAAAAAATTTCTCATTTTTATTCACAGGTGACAGATATAGTAAGATGGGGAGTCAACAACAGCTATACTGTGTGGCCACTATAGTGGCTGAGTGAGGCAAAATAAGTTATCTTTTTTTCTTCACAGGTGACATGTACAGTAAGATAGGATGTTGACAATGGCCATATCATGTGGCCACCACCACAGTAGGTACCTGAGTAGAGTCTAAATAATCTTTTCTTGTCTTCACACATCTCCTGTGCTGCTGTCTTCCCATCCAGCAATCAAACCATCATCACCTTCTCCACCTGGATAACATTGCAAACGACACCTGCTGAAAATTATCTGAAATTACAGCAACAGTTACAGAAAACAGTTAGAATGACATCCACAAAACTTTTCTGAATTAACCCCCCCATCAAAAAAAAAAACTTAACTTCCATGGTTGGAAAAATTGCTAAGTTCCAAAAAAAAGATACAGGCTGGATCTATGCAGCAACATAATTTTATCACCCTTGTGATAATGCCTGAAAATAGAAAAACAGTAATAATAAATGGTTAGAAATAAAGTAGTTAAAACCCCGCCCCCCAGTCAAAAAAAAGAAAATAAAATACTTACTGGAAGGTCACAAAGTTATTGATTAAAAAGAACAGCAGACTGCATATTTTTCCATGCAAAATACTGGCATTGCCTGTTAATGTTTTCCCAGTTTTTATATCATTTTGGCATAAATTGGGCTGTAAATGTGGAAGGGGCCAATGAACAGGTTCAACAGATCCTCCAGAGGGGTACAGCAAAGCAATATAATTCCTTCAGAAGCTCTTTTTTAATTTTTAGCTTTTAGAGAATTTCCAGAAGTGAGAAATTTATATAGTGTGCTTGGCAGTTGTGTGTACTAAAGTGCTGAACAACAAAGACTGTCTGAGAGGTGACTTAAACTGATAGTAGCAGCAACAGCAGTTTATTAACAGTATTACTGATTTCTGGTTTGGGGGAGAATTTCTAGAACTGAGAAATTTATATATTGTACTTAACAGTTTTGTGTACTAAAGTGCTTTTCTTTTTTTTTCATTGTTAGGGTTTAACAGTGCAGCAGTAACAAAAATAAAGAAATACAGACAGAGAGAAATAAGGATAGATGAACAATTGTTTTCTTTTTAAGATTTAACATTTTTGTTCATCTTTAGGGTTTAACAGAGGGTAAAAGAAAAAGATAAAAAAAAATATTTGAGTCCGAGGGCTATGGCCTGGGGACAGAGGAAGCACGGCCACTTTACAATTTGGCCAACCCCTCCAGAATGGTTTGCTGATTTCGCAGCACCACCTCCAACAGCTCCTTAAACCCTGCAACTTGCTGGGAGAGCTCCTTTCCCTCCCTGCGGAGCTGTTATACTTCCACACAGGTGAATGCTGGAGGATAATCTGAGGCCGGTCTCTCGGGTGCTCCCTGCAGCACCTGAAATGACTGCAGGTCCCTTTCCCAGTCCCCTCCATCTCCCCCTATTGCACCTGCACATCACATTTCTTTCTCTTGCCTGGCAGAATGGGACAAGTAGGGATTGCACCACCTCCACCCCTCTCACCAACTTTATTTTTCAGATGCTCCTCTCACTCCTTTAGATGCCTCCTTCTAAGGTGCATGGGCTACCTACCTGTCCACAAATGGCTCTTTTGTTTCCCATGCCGAACAACAGTGTGGCATAGTTTGCAGGTGAACAGACTGAAGTTGGTGGGGTCAATATCAAAAGAGTCCCAGACAAGAGACTTCTGCTACTGCTGATGAGGGGAGGAACAAGATGATCATGGCTGCATCCTCTCCTCCTCGTGGTGCACAGGTGGTGGTGGTGATGGAGGTGGTACAACAGCTGGCTGGGCCAGAGCATCCTTTGCTGTTGGTGATGGTGGTGCCCTTGCATCAGCTTGTTGGTGGGGGTGTTGCACTGTTGAGGGGAGTGGGTGCTGCAGCTGTCTCCGCCTACTGCTAATAACATGAGCCAGTTCATTTTGATGTTGGAAGCATGGCCTCTCCCATCTGCTGCCTGCACCCCCAAACACTCCATTCTATTTAACTCCATAAAGAAAAACACAGAGTAAAAAAAAAGTGTTAAAAGAGATGAAAAATAGCACAAAAAAAAGTGCTCAATATAAAGAAAATAACAGCTAAAGAACAACTGAACAAAGACTTGCACACTGTACTGTAAAAATAAGATAATGAACAAGCAAAAGAAAGCTGAATTTTTTGGGGGGGGCTAGGTTTTGTTATGAAAAGAGCAGATATGTTCCCTTCCACTGACTAGCTCAGACTGCAATGTGAAGCTAAGGATGAGTCAGTACACATGACAGTAGCATGTGACCTGCAGGAGTTGTTTCCATTTGACCTCAAGCACTTGTTTACCACCAGTAGCCTCATTTTGAACAGACTTTGCCTAACTGTCTTAAAAGTGAAGTTACCAGCGAAGTCACCAATGAAGTTACCAGCGAAGTCACCAGTGAAGTTACCAGCGAAGTCACTAGTGAAGTTAATAGGTGAATTTACAAGCTGATGGAAGAAAGTTTGAGGACTGTTCCACGGAGGCGATGTTGGTAACTTTGCAAGAACTTCACCAACGAATTAAACTTTGCAACATCTCTACTTGGTAATCAGTAGGGCAGGTGAATATCATATCTAACATTGGAATAATAACCCACTCACCAGAACAAAGTTTAAGACATTAGGAGATATTAAAACATAAAAACCTGAAAAAAATGTATTTGTTATGTACTGACGATGTGTAGAAGGCTTAAAGCTGAGAAAGACTGAGTTTTAAGCTTGGTTTTAAGACAAATGCATTAGTGTGCTAGCTTCTACTCAGTTACATTATGAAGAGTTACATATGTAGTGATAAGTATTATCATGAAACATTAACTTCATGGGTAGTTTACCCAGGACCATGGTTCAGGGTCTATATTTTCCCCCTACAGTGATGAGTTGATATTTGAAGCTCTTTTAAAATAAATTCTAAAACAGTGTTCCAGTGAGTGGGTCATATTCCAATGTTGGATTTGGCTACTTGTTCTTTGGAATATATTCTTCCTGGAGTCTGCTTTGTTTTATAGGCATGGAGGGCCATCCTAGCTCTCTGATAGGATGGGCAGATATTACTTAGAAATGAGTTCCACAGAGCAGAGGCAATCACCATGAAGGCCCTATCTCAAACCAATTTCAAACATGATGTTGGCAGAGCAAGGAGCCCCTGTCTTGACCTCACTTCCTTGGCAGGAGTGTGTGTGGGCTCAGGCCACCATTTTGATAGGATTCATCCCCTGCATGTTGCTTGCACCTGGGCCCACCTCTTGAGGTTCAGGAACCAGTTAACACTGACAAGTGGTGTTGGAGTATAACTATTCTTATCCCTAATAAGCATACATTTCTTGGGAAGGAAGTTGAAGTTCAAGTGATGTAAATCACAGGAGCATGCCAGCAAGCCTGATCTGGCCCTGTGATAGGTTCATGGAATCAACAAAGCTGGTTGTGCACAAAATTCTGACTGGGCTGGGTGCTCATAAAAAAGTCTCACCACAAAACACAGAAATGAGCACTCCAGCAGTTCAGTGAACTCAAATCATTTTATTGCCAAAGTAGTGTTCAGTGAAGATTATACGGCTGGATAACAAATTGCTAAGTAGCGTAACACCTGACTAAGCAAAATATCGACCACTGTTGCTATGAGGCAAAACAATTCTTCCTCAGGGGGAAGGGCAGGAGAAACTGACCTGCTATACATTTCTGCATTGAGGAGGGTCTTTCACATTCTGAATGTCTACAGCCTGATGGTCACGCCCTGTGATAGGCATGAGGAAATGGCCAAATGGTGATCACTGGGCTGTGATGCACCACTTCTAGAATGGACCCAGTGCCAAACCAGCTGACCAAGGCTGGACTGGGTGCTCTGCTACCACTCTTAGTAAAAATCATCAGTGCTTTTCTAAGGATGACCTCATACTGCTGTCTTTGAATAAGGGTGAGGTAAGGTCTCTGTTCAACAAAACATCTTTAAAACTTAGTTACCTCCCTAACAATTGTCCTGTTTCCAACCTTCTTTTTCTAGTGAAGGTTGTTGAGAAAGTTGTAATAATGCAGCTGGTGACTGACTTTGAGGAAAATGACATCTTTGGGTCATTACATCCTGGCTTCTGCAGTCATAATAATACCAAGATGGCTGTTGTCAGTGTGTGCAATGATCGTCACTTGGTGAACAATTAAGGAGAGAACCCTATACCTCTTTTTCTCATAAGGAGTTGTTAGTCAGAGTCAAGAAACTTAGATAATTGACTGGTACTGTTGTTAGTTAGTTTCAGTTTTTCCTGGAAAGGAGAGATCCATGAAAAATATGATTTGATACCTTTTATTGGACCAACATAGATGTTACAAAAGAAAACAGTAGCATCTATGTTGGTCCAATAAAAGGTATCAAATCACCTTTTTTTTTGGATCTTTTGTTATGAGGACCAATATGGTAACAATAATATTTTTCTAGTAAGGAGAGAGCAGTCAGTAGCAACTGTTTCTTTCCAGTCACACATAGTTGCTCTTGAGCATGGTATCCCTCATGTGCCAGTTATCTCTCTGGTGCTGTGCATGGTGTATATGATTCCATTTGCTGATATCATTCAGTGATATAGTACTGGGTTTCATTGCATTGATGATGATATTCAGCTGTGTGTGTCCTTCATACCTTATCAATAGAAGTGAGTGAACTTGGCCAACTTCACTTTGAGGATAATTTTGCAAATTCACCCAAATTTGCAAACTTAGTATGCCCAGCGAATTTCTAATCTGCAGTACAGGGCTAACTTCACGGATATCAGATTTGGCAATTTTGCCAGTGGAGTGGGACCTACAGGTGAAGTGTGCAATGTACCATGGGATGCAGAGGCTGTGTTCGGTGCAGCCTTATGAAGACAGAGTTGGACAGATGTTTGTCTCTGACTGTCTGAACAAATGGTTCACCCATATCGGTGCTACAGTCATTTTGTCGACACTGATATGGGAGCAGGCAATATGCCGACTGGCATTTCTGCACCAGGCATTGTGGCTCCAAGGACAGAGAGTGCTAAAGCCCCATCCCAGAAAACCATCATGTTTTGTGGAGGGCAAAGCTATATCCCCCACACCCCCACAACTAAACATAACCTCCTCTGGGATGGACAAGCCCCAGAGGGGGTAGAAATTGTGTCGGTGTAAAGGGCAACATGACTGAGGGGAATCGAAAAGCAAGATCGCCCCTGTCATCACCGCCCTTATTGCGGCCACAAAATTCAGTCACCGTTTTAATGGTATACATGAACAAACATACCTAATACTTTGAACTGGCAGTATTTAGAACCAAATCACTCTGAAAAATGTCTGGAGTGCCTTGTGCAGCTAGATTCCATTGTTTGCTTGCAGTTTTGCAGATGTATTCAGTTTAAAGTAGAGATTGTGTTTTGTGTATTGAAGCAGTGCTGTGTGGGCATCTGTTTAAACTAGCAAGCAATGCAGATCAGTGAGCAGTTTGATCATTAATTATTTGTTTTCCTCAGTCTTTCTTCTTAATTATTTTGGTTTTCTGTCTGTGATTTGTTATTTTATTTCTGTAGTAAAGGTTTTTGTGTTTAAGTGAATTATTTTTGTCAGTCTATTACCAGATTGATTGTAGTTATTTTGTTTAGTTAAGTGACTGTGTTATTTTAATACTTACAGTCACACATCTAGAATTATACCACCTTGTTGTGTCTGTGTTACTGTAGCTACTGTTAGCTCAGTAAACATCTGTAGTGAACCTGTGATTAAGATCATACTGCTCTGGTGAGGTATTGTATTGTCTCTGCTGCTGATATTTAGCTTTACTGCAGTCTTTAAAAATCTAAATATTAAAAATTACCAGAAAGAGATGCTCAGCTTGTAAAGTAAGAGTTGCCAGTGATGTTGCCAAGAAAAGTGTAGGTTCTGTTGGTGAAAAGGATGTTGCATCAAGGAAAACTACTTTTGCTGCAGCTTCATCCGGGGTCATTGGTACTTGGAGCAAAGGATTCATTGGTGAAAGTGGTGGTGGGATTAGTGTGGCCAAATTTTTCTCTGCCACATCTGTGGCATCCATGGTGCTAGGGGAAAGGGATATGGTGACAAGAAGATCAATCCAAGAAATAGAAAAATGTCTTGCTCTGGAACAGTGGTCCGGAAGTTGGTTCTGTTTTCCCCCCTGGCTGCTGGTGGTAATGGAGCTGAGCCTGCTTTGAATGATATATTCTCATTTCCTAGCAAAAGTGTTGAATTTGACCCCAATGTCTTAAAGTCTGAGAAGGGAGATCTGACTATTGCATGCAAGGATGATGAGAAGGAAAGAGAGGATGGATAAAAGTGAGGAGGAGGAGGAGCAGGGCAGGTCTCAGGAGGAGTTTATCATCCTGGGTGGGAATGGCGATGATGATTTAGGTCCCCTGTGGGAACCTGAAAAAGACTGTGTCATGCCCAGTAATACATGCCCTGCTGCATTTAGCATCCCCATACATATATCTTAGTATGGATATGTAGAGCAGTGGTCAAACAGCTGGTGTCTACTATCTGTGCATTGCAGCCAATTGGGCACAGGTACCTAGGGTAGTAATTGACTCTGGAATTCGGAAAAATTGTCATAAGCACAATTCCCATGGTATGGTAGCAACACTGCAGGTATGTGCTAGCATGCCACACTGGCAATAAAGAATGTAACTGGATCACAACTGGGTCACAAGTACCTGTATTTCTAGTAGTGGTAGTGGTCTTTATTTATATCTGGCACCTTTTCCTGGAGGTCCAGGAAACCATTTCAGTAAAATAAAATGAACACAATCAAAGTAACCATAACAATATCAAATAAATAAATTAAAAATAAATAAAGAAAGAAAACTATCTTACTCCACTGAACAGCATAAAACACAATAAAACAAAAAACTTTCTAATGTGCTGTAAAATGCATTACAAAACCTCTTCAAATGTTTGTTGAAATAAATAAGTCTTGAGGATCCTTTTAAAAGCACAACTGAGGGGACGTCACTCAAGTTCATGGGCAAAGAATTCCAGCGGGCTGGGCCCACTACCTCGATGGTTCAATCACCCAGTTCTTTGACCTAGCCATAGGAGTCACTTCCCAGCCAACTGGAGTGGTCAAACTGGGGTGTGCAGGTTCAGGAGCTCTGCCAGGTAGATGACAGAACTGCTCCTGACTGGGATTGATGGCTGCACTCACATTCCCTAAAAATGGGGTGTCATTGCTAACAGTAGTGGCTCAAATGTGATTAAATGCTTTAGTAACGGGGGCTTTCTCAGGGTGCCATGCATGGTACACTGTCTTAATGTAGTAGTGCAGGAGTTGAGTTTATATCATATTCTAAAATCCAATCCATGTTGACTGTTGCCCATCACATCTGTGTCCCATTTGTCGATTCAGTAAAGGCCTGTCACCACCTCAGGCAGCTGCAGACCCAGAACAAACTGCCTCAGCACTGATTGAATCTTGAAGTCATGACCAGGTGGACCTTGACACTGTACAGGATTGAGCACTTGTAGGAGCAGCAACAAGCCGTCTCAGAATATCTTCTGCTTCATATAAGTTGTGACAGTGCCGG
The DNA here is from genome assembly GCA_016271365.2 of Neoceratodus forsteri. Classification (NCBI taxonomy): domain Eukaryota; kingdom Metazoa; phylum Chordata; order Ceratodontiformes; family Ceratodontidae; genus Neoceratodus; species Neoceratodus forsteri. Next base: position 935,399,676 of record CM028131.1, read on the forward strand.
AGTCTCCACGTCACTGACAAGGGACCTGTAGGGACCAATGTATGGTTTGATAATGATCCTAACACCACTTGAACATGCAACACAGGTGGTGAGTGTGGACACCGTCTGTCTCAGTCAGGCAATCCCATTCTATGGATGATAAGGCAGATGCTGTTAAATGTACAGCAAGTGATGGAAGCAGGTGGTGATATAGGAATATGTAAGCAATAACCCATGACAGGGTGTGTGGTTCTTGGTGATTAATGTACACCCGGGTGCATTGTGAGATACAATGCCACAGGCAGAGTGCCCTCACAACACCTGGGTGTGCATTAATTCCCCAAAAACTGCACAACCCAGAGTGGGTTATTGCGTTTATAACATGGGGTATTAGCAGAGATTAAAAAAAGTGCCAGGAGTGCATGATTAATTTAGGAAAACACAGGCAGTTTATAATGTGTTATGCTGCCAGCAGAACTTCTGTGGAGCTCACAGTGCTGTCGAAAAGACTGAACATGCAGCTCTCAGCAGTCATGATGGTGTGCCACTAGGGTGATACAGACATTCAACTGATGGCAGGGGTACTTGGGAGCACAGTGCATACAGAGGCAAGCACTGGCCACTGTCATGTGATAATAGGCTGACAACAATTGTGGGAATGAAAAGAGAAAGACAGAGAAACACACAGAAAAAGAGAAGCAGTGACTGCTGTTTGCTCTGCAGTCCTTGCTATCTGTGTGCCTGTCTCTTTTTCTCTCTGTCTCTCTTTCTGTCTCTCACTTTACCAGCAACAGCGTGGTTTGAATGAGTGGACTTGGGAAAACATACTCATTCACTCTGTCTCTGTTCTGTTCACAGTATCCACACAGGTGTAACAGATACACAGACATTATCCAGAGAGACAGAGAGAGAGAGAGAGAGAGAGAGACAGAAAAGTAATACTCTTTTGGAGGAGCCACTCACTGTTATCGAACGAGAGAGAGAGAGAGAGAGAGAGAGAAAATAGTCTTTTAGAGGAACCGCTCATGATCAGAACTGTGGAGAAACTCTCTCTTGCTCTGTCTCTCTCTCTCTCTCTCTCTCTCACTCTCTCACTGTTCAGCGAACCTACCACATGACATACAACACATAGAGACACAGAGGACAGTCTGTGTTCTCACTCTATACACAGACTGCACACCAAGTCTCTCTCTCTCTCTTTCTCTCTCTCTCTCTCTCAATGACCTGATCTCTCTCTTTACATTAACTACATGAACTCTCTCTCTCTCTCTCTTTGTTGCCATTCATCCATTACCCACTATGTGTCCCTCTTGCTGTCATGGAGGACAAGCAGGAGTGAGTCACGCTGCCACACATAACTCGCTCTATCCTGTCAATTACTTGCTGTCTGTCATCCCCCTCCACACACACACACAGCGTGGTCAGCAGTTCAGTTTCTGTTTCTCTCTCTCTCTCTCTCCCTCCCCCCATCTCCCCACAGATCCACTACAGTTTTGTTCTACACAATGGGGGGGGTCAATCCTGGGAAGGGAGAACACACTGAATTGCAGCCTAGAGAGACAGAGACACACACACACAGGGAGGACAATGCAGGACTTCCAAGGTGTCATTGTCTCTTTCTCTCTCATCAGTATGCCACAGTAAGGGGATGCCTGTGTTCCTGTTACACTGTGTGCTCAGTTGCACCGCAGACTGCAGCAACAGACAGGACAGTGCAGCTTCTCGCTGGGGACTGACACTGCAAAAGACTGGGGGGGGCACACAGCACCAACAACTGCTGCTGCACAGGAACCTGAAAAGAAATGTGCATGATCCTCTACTGACACAGAGACACACGCAGATGTCCCTGTCCCATTGCTCAGTGTGCCCCCATCACCTGTGTCTCCCTCCCTCTGTCTCTCTCTCTTTTGCAGACACATCAAGAAAGGCTGACAGAGAGAGAGTGAGAGAGAGAAAGAGAGAAAAAGAAAGTTTGAGAAACAGCAGTTTTCTGCACCATTGACCCACATTTTAGGGGGGGCCGGCACCTGCCCAAGTGACTGCTGAAGACAATAGAAACTGTGAGGAGTGGAGGATGCAGGAACAGTAACAGGTCATGCACTGCACCATGTCCGCTAGGTACTGTCTTGTAATTGTTGTGGCAGGGAGAGCAGATCGGGGACTAGGAGGCTCAGGGACGGGTTGAGAGACAACTGCCATTTGCTCACAATCTCCCTCTGTCTCTGTCTCTCTGACTCTCCCAGTTCACTGTTTGCTATTTGCCCTGAGATCCACAGGGTGGGTAGGTGGGAAGGGCACTACTGCTTGCTAACCTGAGAAAAACAAATGGCTGCTTCTCATGCTTTGTCAGCTAGAAAAAAAAAGAGCCGTGCTGCCCAATGATTCCCACTCTGAACTGCTCACAGTAACTGTGAGTATTTGGTACATTAATGCATGGTCAGGTGGGAGCCCTGGACCAATCAGCTCATTCACTTTGATACCCCCATGTTATAAGTGCCTTTATAGAACATGTGATCCATGTATTTGACTGCAAAACCCATCTTTCCAGCATTCTACTTTCTGTAGGCTTTGGTATAGCCACCATGCTGGACCCACACTATAAACAGACCTATCACCAATACTTGAGGAAGGGCATGATCAGGTCCAAAACTTAACAGAACAGCTGATAAGATGTGTACACGGAGCATAGATGCTAAAGTCACAAGCATGTAAGTCACAACCTAAAAGTGATCAAAGACGGGGTGCTACTACCACTTCACATTGTAAGAGGTCTGCTAAAATCTGCAAGTCAACTGATAAAACATCCACAAATCCACTTTGGGATGTTTTATCATAGGTGAGAACTGAAGACATGAATGAAAAAGAGGAGGTGGCTAATGAGGCCGCAGGATTGCAGGCAGTGCAACACATCATGGATGCCTATTTGGCAGATAGCAGGCACCTTATCATCACAGAAGAGCCCTTGCTGTACTGGAGTAGCAAGGTCACTGACTGGCCTAGCCAGCACTGACCTCTGTGGCTATTAAACATTTAAGCTGCCCACCCAAATGGGTTTTCAGTTCAGCAGGGGCCATAATGCATGACAGGCATACAAATCTGCCCCCAAAAAATGTTGGATTGCTGACATTTCTTTAAATGAATGGGGACCACATTCTACAGAAAACAATAGCACTGGCATTCATACTGTAGAAAGGTGGTGGTGGTGACATTGAACATGAAGAGGATGATGTTATCACTACTGGCAAATTTCCATTTACTGAGGTTGATGAAGTATGGTTCAATGTGCCTGTGCAACTGATTTTGTGCCTGTGTAACATAAATAACTTTGTGGCTGTTCGCCTCTCTAACCATAAGTACATACCCTGTAGGGGTATGAAGGCAAGGAACCCTAGAGGAGGGTTCCACCCCTAGAGGTGCCATGGGAGTGGTTACCTTAGCTAAAGGTACCTTAGGAAGAAGCCCACTGGAGAGACAGGCAAGATGCTGGAGGAGGAGGGGTGGATTGAGGGGCAATGAAGAAATGTGTGTGGAGTGAGGCGAGCAGCCCTTAAATAGGCCAGGGGGGTGTGGCCAGTTGCACCGCCCTCTTGAACTACAGGCTATACCCTTCCAATTCAATGTGCCTGTGCAACTGGTTTTGTGTTTGTTTAACATAGATAACATTGTGGCTGTTCAGCTCTCTATCCATGGGATATACCACCCTGTAGGGGTACGAAGGCAAGGAACCCTAGGGGAGGGTTCTGCCCTTAGAGGTGCTGTGGGAGTGGTTCCTTTGGCTAAAGGTACCTTAGGAAGAAGCCCAAAAAGAGTGCGAGCAAAGAATACAAGATGGTGAAAGCTTATCGGGTCGAAGATCTATACATAGGTCTGTTGGAAGTATGGGTTCAGTTGATACTATAGGTCAGTGGTCAGATTGTTTCGGGTAGAGTAGGCAGGAAGCAACACGTGACTAGTGATACGCTCAGTGGTCTGACTATGAGGCATGGAGGCTTGTGAAGCATGGAAGTCTGGCTTTGTAAGGAGAGTGAGAACAGCCAAATGGGGAGAAGGGACAAATATGGGGAATCCACCCATCTCCATCCAACGGCAGAAACCTAACTAAGTGATCTAGGGACTACAAGGATGCCTATCTAGTATTATAACCTTTGACACAGAGCAGAGGAAAAACCCACTTTGAGAAGGAGACCCTGGGGATCCAAGGCCTCAGGTCATCTTCCCAACAGACTTTGGGAGAATTTGGTTAGGGACTGCTCTGCAACTGCAATTTAGTAGACCAATCCAAGGAAATTGCAATTTAGGGAACACTCTCACTCTCTCCTTACAGGAACATCAAGGAGGGTTGCGAGAACACTCTGCAACAAGAATCAACCAAGGAGGAGGAGAGTAATGACCACTAAGGAGTTCAGCTGGCCTACCAATCTATGAACAGACCAGGTAAACCAGAGGTATGAAAAGAGGAGGTGACTCTAAGTTAATCGCTCCAGACTGTGTTAAACAATCACCTGTTTCTGATTCTTGTACCCCTACTATCTCAAAACAAGTGTTAGTCCTGGGAGATTCAATCATTAACACATTGACAGGGTGGTATGCAATAGTGACAGGAGCAACCGCACTTTTTCCAGCTTCCGTAGCAGGGTATCTGACATTACCTCCATGATGCCTAAAATTTTACAAAATGTGGGGAAAATCCACTGGTTATCATACATGCCGGTGTTAATGATATAAACAACACCCCATTTAATCAGTTACAACAGGACTATGTGGCATTATGTAACCTGTTACTTGATAGGGATGCTGTGTATGTATATTTGAAATTCTACCTGTCCGAGAGCAACATCTACCATGACGCAGAAAATCAAAGCCCTAAATGAATGGCTGAGAAAGTGGTGTTTAAGCAGGATATACCCTGTATTACACACTGTGAATCATTTTCAGATCATTCTTCCTTGTTTTGCTGGGACGGTTTACATCTCAGTCATAGGGTAGTACACTTATGGGAAAAGTATCACTAAAATCATAAATCATTGTTTAAACTAAAAACAATGGGAGAGAATGGATCTATTCCCAAGTCTCTGAATACTTACCAAAATATTATTGCAACTAAATGTAAATTCCTAGCTTTGAATGCAAGATCTTTAAACCAACTCAAATTAGCAGAACTCGAAGCCAAATGTAAAACTTTAAATATAGGTGTGGTGGGAGTAACTGAAACTTGGTTTGACGCATCCTCAGTTTGGTCCAGAGAAATTCCAGGTTATAACTTATATCATAAAAACAGATTAGATAAGCAAGGCAGTGGAGTTTGTATGTACATACGAAATGATATTCCTTCTTTTGAAGTGTGTTCTCCCTTTCCTTTGGAAAGTATATGGGTTAAAATCTTATTGAAGGAGCAGTCCTATATAACTATTGGTAACATCTATCAACCTCCATCTGCAAATTCAGATTACACAACTGATATGTTTGAAGAAATTACACATTTTTCAGAATCTCAAGATACTGTAATATTTGGTGACTTTAACCTCCCTCATATTAACCTGGACTCATTCTCGGAACAGCCCTATGCCAAGAAAGGACTAATAGATGTGGTGGTTAGTACTGGATTACAACAACTTGTTGCTGAACCCACTCGAGGTCCTAATATTTTGGATCTATTATTTACTAACATAGAGCAACAAATTAGCAATTTACAAATGTGGGATCCACTTGGGACCAGTGATCATTCATCTATTCTTTTTGAAATTCAACAGTTTAAAACTACACAAAGGAAGTTATACTGTACAAAATATTATAATAAAGCAAATTTTTCCTAAAATCAATGAATATTTACAAAACATAAACTGGGAATCTCATCTTCTTAATTGTACAACACAACAAACTTGGGACTTTTTTAAAAACATTGTACATTATTTGGAAAATACCTTCATTCCATCTAAGAGGAAATTTAATAATAAATGAAAAATTCCCCCTTGGTTCAACAAGACAACTAAAAATCAGATTAAAATAAAAATTAAACTTTTTAGGAAACTTAAGAATAGTTCTGTTCCATTTAAAACTACTCTATTACATAAATACAGACTATCTGAAAAACTTAAAAGATTCCATTAAATTGGCAAAAATAAGCTATAATTTAAACTAGCTCACACAAAGACTGTCACAAATCTCTTTTCTCCTATATAAATAGTAAAAAGGTGTATCAAGGACCATTGGTCCCATTATAACCAAATGACTCTTCTCTATCTGATACAGAAACCTCGAATCTCTTTAATAAGTACTTTTGTTCTGTCTTCTCTCAAAAATCACCTATTAGTACATTTAAAGTTCACCACATAGATTATCATAGGTTCTATCCAACTGACATTATACAGGCTATCAAAAAACTAAAAAAAAATACTAGTCCGGGCCCAGAAGGTATTCATCCATGGTTTCTGATCGAAACCTCTATAAATATTTCTATACCTTTGTCAATTATCTTCAACAAATCCTTACAAGAAAGCATTGTACCAAATGATTGGCATTCAGCAATAGTTACTCCCATATTTAAAAAAGGAAATAGAGGTTCTGTGCAAAATTATCGTCCAATTAGCCTGACCTCAGTGGCTGGTAAATTAATGGAATGAGTAATGAAGTGTCTAATAGATCAAGATTGTAAAAAATTAGGAATTTATGATTCAAATCAGCATGGGTTTACTCTCAAGTATTCCTGCACCACCAATCTGATATATTTTTACAATAATATAAGTACTCTACTAGATGTGGGTATCCCTACTGATGTAATTCTTTTGGACTTTAGTAGAGCTTTCAATAAAGTCTCACATTAAAACTCATTATTAAAATGCACAATCTAGGTTTGTCACCTGATATTGTCAACTGGACTTTAAACTGGTTGACAAATCATTCTCAGAGAGTCAGAATTAATGATATCTTGTCTGATTCGGGTAGTGTGACAAGTGGTGTACCACAGGGGTCAGTCTTGCTACCAACATTGTTTAATCTCTTTATCAGTGATTTACAAACAGGGCCAAATAACTTCATGGTTAAATTTGCAGACGATACTAAATTGGGGCGCAAGGTTAATAATCAAGAAAATATTTCTGCATTAAAGAAGGATTTGGAAAAATTAACACTTTGAGCAAATGAAAATCATATGCAGTTTAATCAAGACAAATGTTTAGTAGTGCATTTCGGTGTAAATAATCCAAAAACAATATATTATATAAATGCACTACCACTTCACTCATCAAATTGTGAAAAAGATTTAGGGATATATGTTAATAATAAACTTATATCAAATGATCACTGTGTTAGAACTGCTTGCATGACCAACAGACTTTTGAGGCAAATAAAACGCACTTTTGTTAATCGCACTAGAAATGCCTTATTTCATTGTATAGGGCATACATTAGACTGTATCTAGACGATGGCTCCTTTCTGGAATCCAAACCAAAAAAAAAGACATAACAATTCTTGAACAGGTTCAAAGGAGAGTAACTAGAATGATTCCAAGATTAACAAACTTGGATTATCAGAACAGTTTAAAGTTACTGGTCTCTTCTCTCTTCAAACTAGAAGATTAAGAGGTGATATGCTTATGGTTTTTAATTTAATAAATTCACCGGATCTAATGGAAAAATATGGTCTACCAATCTCCAAAAGGAGATGTCTTCTGAGACTACATAATAAACAGCTTGAAGTAAAAACTTATAAAACCAGCAAAGGGAAACTTTTTCCAATAAGAGCATCCATTGTATGGAACATCTTGCCTCAAGAATTGGTAGAGTCAACTAGTGCCACTGTCTTTAAAAACAAATTAGATGTTTGGTTGAGGGATAATAGATAAATAATGTCCCACATAGTGTGGAAAACAGTCTCAATGGGCTCTGGCCTTCTTCTGTTCTTTCATACCAAGTAATAGGGAGAATAGCATGGAAGAATTCCCATGGAACATAACTAGGGCAACTAAAGGGGCTTCCCTGGAGAGCCCCACCTCTCACCTCTGAAGTCTTCAATGATACATCAAGAGGTGTCATTAGTATGGCTGATGACTGAAGGTCCAACTGGAGTGAGGACCTTCACAACTATGGGCCAGGTGAGAAGAACCCATCCCAAGCTTCGCATGCTCAAGATGCAGAATTTGGGTGCAGAGAGAGACCATCTGCCACAGGGCTAGCACTGAGTTCTGGAAGTAATGGATATGGTCAGCATGTCTCCAAATGCAAAGTAGTAATGGGCATGAGACCTGCACGTGGGTCATGATGGAAGATAGCAGACATGGTCAGACTGAGCACTGTGGACCTCACATGGGTCTTGACTGAATGAGAGCTGATGTGGAGAGACCTGTATGTAGATCGGGCTGAGCAATATGGACCCTCTTGGGGTTAGGTAAGGCAAAGCATTTGTCAGCCACAGGAATGCATGCTGACCACATCCATTAGGAAGCCAAAAAGGGAGTGAATTGAATTGTATACTGCAAGTAAGAGAACTGCAAGGCTGGGCAAAGCCCGTGGATGACGGTTGGAGAGGAAGAGGCTGTGAAGCCAGTTAGGTAGGAGGAGGCTGCAAAGCCAGTATGGTAAGAGGTGCCGTTTGAAGCAAGTAAACATGATATGCTGCCAGACTTGGAAGAGGATGAGCATTGCTTATAGAGCAAGGGACAAGAAGGCTGGGATAACTGTAAAAACCGGGTGCATAATATTCAGGAAGTAATGGTAGAAGGCTAAGTAGAACCAGCAGCCCTTAGGTACAGAGTTGCCTGAAACTGTTGGTTGCATATTGCCGTAAAGGCTATGTGGGCAGCAGTAGGAGGCCGGAGCAGCCTGGGGCTTATACAATACACTACAAATAGGAAGCTGCTTCCACTGCTTGGGGCTGTGAGGCCCGCTGTGACCCCTCAGTTCCCCACCATAGGAAAACAATGATGCCACAAACAGGATGCCACAACACTGAGCAACTAATGAAATAAGTTAAATATGTGCCAGCCATGAAAGCAGGATTAGGATATCATCAGAAACAGACTGCTGGATTGGTATATGTAAGGTTTGGAAGAAGTGGGAGCATGATAAGCCCAATAGCAACTGTAATACTAGTTGGGTAGGGATCCCAAAAGAGGCACCTTTACATGAACAGTCACAATGAAGGACAAGCCATAGGAAAGCAAGCTGCTAGAGCAATGGGAACAGGGAAGTAAAGTAATGACTGAGAGGTTCAAAACAGTGAAATTCAGAAACAATTGCTAAAGGCCTGCAGCTGTAGCTGAGACCAGGCAGCCAGTGTAATAGCCAAATGTATCAGAAGAGCAATACAGCAGCTGGGCCAGGCTGAGCAAACACAGAGCAACGTGAGCAAAGTACACTGAACTCAAATACTGAATGAAGTGAGCTAGACTGAGTGGAGCAAGAGCAGAGCTGGGAGAACACAGAGCAAGAAGGGGAAGGGTAAGGCCTGGACCAGGTGCAAAGGATTAGGCTGAAAGCATTAGAGGTAGCAGGCAGAAAATTAGCAGTGGACGCTGAAACGCACAATAAAATGAAAGTGACTGAGGGCTGGGAAAATCTGGGGAGGAAATATAGCCTGAGAGCATGGGCACTTGGTTAGCTGGAAGGTAGAACAACCTGTGAAACATTAAAAACACAGGTGGTAGAAACTAGAAAGCCCAAAAGAAACAAAAGAATACAAACCAAAAGCAGAGGAACACAAAACAGAAGTCCATCACAAACCGCAGAGCTCAAAGCACAGCAACACCGGGGGCCCTGATGAGTTCCAAGGGAGACCCTGGTGAGTTCCAAGGGAGAAGGAAGACCAACAGAGCCTCCTGCTCCAATGAAGAAATGTTGTGTGTGGAGTGAGGAGAGCAGCTGTTATATAGGCGAAGAAAGTGCTGTGCGGTCAGTTGCACCACACCCTCAAACTACAGGCTATAGCCTTCCAAATGGAAAAACAATTGCAATATGGGGACAGCTCCTTTCTGGAAGACTGTGAGGAATGCTTCCTTGAGGATGACGATTGATCATAAAAACAATTTATTGTGTCCGTCCTTTCCTTCTCATTTGAATATTTTTCCTTATAATTCTATTCAGTTTTCCTGTCATATTTGTCCCCAAGTTGCACTGCTGCTATTCAATAAATCCATCTGATTATTGTCTTCTGCCCAATCTTATTCATGGTAATAATTATATTGGCCCCAGCCACATCCACAGAATGCATCCTCCATACTGGAAAACCCACCCATCCTAAATGACATTGCCAGGCTTCCATGCAGACCATGCACCCCTCAGGAAATGAAGACACCATGTTCTCGCGTGTTTCTGTCTCCATATCCACCAACAAGACTGGCCACCTCAACATCCACTGCACTGAGCCTTCAGACTAAGAAACCCTGCTATCTTTCATGCCACTGCCAGCCATGCACAACATGCATCTCCAGCAGTCTTAAAGACACAACAGCCTCCTCCTCCACCTCCTCTGGGCTACTTTATGTACTCCTCATAAACCAAAACATGTGTCCCACAGCCTTCCACCTCATGCATCCAGAATCCAGAATAAGAAACACAGACATTAAGTACTGCCTACATTCAGTGTCTATGCAGATCTCCAGTCAGCCAGAGAGCCAGCTAGCCAGCATGCCAGCCTGACAACCTTGAATAAGAGTCTCCTGCCAAGCTGGTCCAGTGGCATGGAGGGATGAGGTGCTGGGTGACTTACCTCCTGCCATGCCAATGACCTGTGTTCAGTAGTGGACTTGGGCCACCCAGGGGTTGGCAGGGGAGGGAGAGGGTTGATGGGCTGACAGGACGCTCTCCTCTCCAAGGGAGGAAGGGTGCTACATCTCACTGCAGCACTACCACCTGCAGATGTTGGGGTGGTAGGGTGAGTAAGACATGGGGATGGAGGGATGAGCATGCTGCATATTGCATGAATGCACACCTGCAAGCTCACGTAGGGGACATAGTCCCAATGCCTTGTCCTTATGGGGGAGGGATATAGTGGCAACAAAGGGAGGACAGAAATGGAGGAAAATCCTGGCTTGCAGGCTGACCAATGACCTCTGCAGGCCCCACTTCTGGTGACCTAGGCTCCTCCCCTACTGTACGGCCCCAGCCATGGAGAGAAGTAGCTGAGGGAGATTGGGGAAGAAGGTAAGTCCTGGGAGATGCCCAGACATGGGGCTGGAAGGATCAGAGGGAACGAGGTCCTGGCAGGGCAAAAAGGGAAAAAATAGTAAATAAATAAACAAAAAAATTGAACAGTCTCTGGCCAGACAGCTCATCATGCCATAAAACACAATGTCCACCAAGACACATGTTTGTCTGCTTTGATGGTAAGTTACTTTTTTCTGAATTGCACACTCCTTATCATCACTGTCTGTGTTGAGTCCTTCCTAGCTCAAAGGGGTTTACACCTTTACTGACAGATGCTAAAATGAGTTTGTCTTTCCTTTGTCTCCTCTCTCTGTAAGTTTGACCATTCAGATGGATGACAGTCACAACTTTGGTTTCCTCCTCATCCACCATGATGACTACCCTTCTACATGGTACCTTTGTGCCAGTACATGACATGGCAGTCACTAATGTTACAGTAATTATCATTCATTACTTTGTTCTTTTAATTTTATTTTAAGGATTCCTTTCAGAGGTACACATTGACACGGTGACCATGTCCGCAAAGTAATTCTCTTTTACTTCACAGGTGACACAGATTTATTAAAACTAGGAGGACAACAGATATACTGCATGGCCACCACAGTGATCAGGACATTCTAACTAATTTCTCTTTTTCTTTGAGGGACAGGTACAGTAAGACTTGGAGTTGACAAGAGATACACCATGTGGCCACCACAGTGACCAGGACATTCTAACTAATTTCTCCTTTTCTTCATAGGTGACAGGTACAGTAAGACTGGAAGTAGACAATGGATATATTGTGCAGCTACCACAGTGGCAAGGACATTCTAACTAATGTCTCTTTTAGGGCTGCAGAGGGTGGAGCCCTGTGGACCTAAGGATCATGCTAAGGACATTTAAGGAGCAAAAGGCAAAAATGCCCATAGAAGGTCCTATCAATAATTGTAATATTGCAGTGAACCCCTGTTAGTAAATAGTTATCTAGTCATTTTTGAATTCAGGTTTGGATTTACTAACAATTATTTCAAAATATAGTTTATTCCAGGGATTAACCACTCTTAATGTAAAGAAATATTTCCTATTTTTTATGATTGAAATGTTGACCTATAAGTTGTAATGGATGCCCTCTAGCATTATGGGATGTATCCTTAAATTTAAATCCCAACTCAGTCATTAAATTAATGTCATGAATGATGTCACAAAGTAACAGAAAATCCTTTCTAAGTTACATGTCTCATGGGACATTAACGTTAGAGAACTGAGTCTGTCATTATAAGTCAAATCATGAAAACCATGAATTTTTTGCAAATTTTGTTGTACCTTTTCAAGCTGAAGGCGATTGTTTTTTTTAAGAGCACCAAAGCTGAGAGGCATATTCTAAATGAGGCCTAGCAAAGCTCTAAACAGTGACATTAGAACTTTTCATTCTTGGATTGAATATTATGAAGAATTGACCAGATCACTTTATTAGACTTTTAATGGCATCATTAATTTGTTTTAAATTATCAAAATCATTTGAAATAATGACTCTAAGTCTTTTTCATTGGTAGTTGAAAGTAATGGTGAACCGCCAAGCATATATGAAAAATGTGGGTTAAGTTTACCCAAATGTATAACTTTGCATTTGTCTGCATTTACAGTGAAGCCCACCAGGATGAAGTGCAGCACTGCAGAATTCTGCAGTAGAGTTACGCAGCAAACAATGCAATTTCAATGGAGTTAGTCCCGTCTGTCATGCAGTAAACCTGTGACACTGCACTTCATCCTGGCAGGACTGACTATAATTTCATCCCCATTTATTAACCCAGTTGGTGATTATATTTAAATATTTTTGGAGAATATCAGCTTGCTCAATGCAGGAGCAGGTATCGCCTAGTTTTACATCATCAGCATATTTAACAGTAATAAATTCAGGGCTGTATATTCAAACTGCTCCATTCTGTGGTGCAAGCCCTTGCGCTGCTCAAAAAAGTTGCGCAGGGGTGTGGCCAGGGCGATATTCAATGGAGTTGCGCTACTGAGCAACTCCTTTGAATATCGCCCCCCAGCCACAGCCACTGTGCATGGTGCAGTGGAACTTGCGCCACTGCAAGTGGTCAGAGTGGAGCATTCAGATGAGGTGGCACAAGTTCCATTGCGCCATGCACAAATTTCCGATATTCAAAAGGTGACATGCAAATGGGGCCATAATTTATGCAAGGCACACGGGGGGCCATTTGCATCTAATTACGGCCCCATTTGCATGCCATTAGCATACAGGTGCACCGATCCCCGACGACTTGCATCTGGCACCCTGCCAGGTAGCAGCCTTCGGGGACTGATGCCCCCTGCAGCCCGATCATGGGCATGATGTAAATCCCCCCCCTCGACTGGCCCGATCAGGGGCATAATGTAAAAGAACACCCCCCAACTGGCCCGATCATGGGCATAACGTAAATGAACCCCCCAACTAGCCCAATCATGGGCAGAACGGAGTTCACCCCCAAAGACCAATATCCCTGGTGGTCCAGTGGACCACAAAGCCTGATCATGGGCATAAGAGTCAAACCCACCCCCCAAAGTCCAATATCCCTGGTGGTCCAGTGGCCCTCCACCCCACCCACTCATGGAGCCCCACCACCCCGCTCTTCCCCGCCAGTCGGCGGGAGCAGCACCCACCCACCTGCCGCCCACCCGACTGAGCAGGGAGCACAGCATTGTTCATGACCAAGAACCACCGGGCATGAAGTCTAACAGAAGAAGTGCAGTCCAGATATGTGAATGAATGAATCATTCACATATCTGGACTGCCTTAGAATGGTATGGCTGCATGCCCATTGGCTCTTGCTCTGAACCAATGGGCGGCAGCCCTACTGAGCTGTCAGTCAGCAGCAGTGGGTGGCAGGCGGTGGGGTGCTGCCACCCACTGGCTGATGGGGAGCGGGTAGGGCTCCGTGGGTGGTGGGTGGGGCCACTGGACCACCAGGGATATTGGTCTTTGGGGGTTGAACTCCATTCTGCCTGCAATCAGGCAAGTGAGGGGTGAACTCCGCTCGCCCAATGATCGGGCTAGTTGAGGGGGTTCATTTATGTTATGCCCGCGATCGGGCTAGTTGGGGGTTCATTTACATTATGTCCACGATCGGGCCAGTTGGGAGGGTTCATTTACATTATGCCCACGATCGGGCTAGTCGGGGGGGTCATTTACGTTATGCCCGCTATCAGGCCAGTCAGGGGGATTCATTTATGTTATGCCTGCGATCAGGCTATGGGGGGTTTACTATTATGCCCGTGATCAGGCTGCAGGGGGAGCACAGGGAACAAGTGGAGGGCCACCTACAGGTGGCAGCTACTGTATTGTGCCCGCAACGCGTAGCTCACCGGTGGCCTCGCATTTGATCTCTTTTTTTTGGCTCAGAGTTGTGCAGGCACAGGTAGAGGGTTGCAATTTGCACAACTCTGCACAGCCAGCTGAATATCGGGCTGTGCAGTTTATGCATGGTTCCTCCCCTCTGGTTGTGCATGCCTTCATTAGCATTGCGCTATTGCTTAGCATGACTTGGGGGCAACTGCCTCCTGCAGAATGGTGCATTTTGGACTTGCACAGGCGCACACCTATTGTGCATGGCGCAACTCTTTTGAATATCCAGCCCTCAGTATATAGAATAAGATCAGATATGAATGCCTGAAACAAAATTGGTCCCAGAACTGAGCCCTGAGGCACCACTTCTAACGTCACCTGAGCTAGATAATTGGTTATAACCATAACTTTCTGTGTGCAGAAAGTTAACCAGTTAGCAATCTACTTGATAATGGTAAGTATAAACCCAGTCTGGACAGATTTTCTATTAGGGCCCAATGAGGCATGATATCAAATGCCTTACTAAAGTCGATAAACACTACATCACAAGGGATGTTAATATCAAGGTTTGCACTATATGTTCATAGAAACACATTAGAAGAGTAAGACAACTACTTTCCTGTTTAAAGCCATGTTACTCAGAGTAAGTGGTGTTAAGCACAGTGGTGATGTCATCTTTGGTCAAGCTATTAAAAATTTTGTTGATTGGAGAAGTGAGACTAAGAGGTCTGTATTTTTCCCATTAGATCCTGACCCTTTTTATGCAGTGGTATTACATGGCTGTTTTCCATTCAGGTGATATGGAATTGTAGGATAAACAACCCTAAAATGTGTTTGAATGGGCATGCAGGCTATCAGCTACTAGATAAAGTAAATACCCACTAATATTATCAGAGCCTGGGAAGTTTTGCCTTTTGTGCTTTGAGTTTAGATAATATCATCTCGATAGCAAAATTAGGGGTATAGCATCATTTTGTATATTTATATCAGAGATATTTTGTTATGGATTAAAATGCCACAGAATTTTTCATTGAAAATATTTGCCTCAAAACTGCTAACAACATACACCTGTTCATATCCTTAAAGGCACAAAACACTGTATAGGGGTTATAGACACTCACAAGCTTGCACACACTAAAACAAGAACAAAAAACAAAAAAGCATCTGTAACTAGAAGGGACACAGACATGTGGGGAGTGGTGCAATGCACTGGCTGTGGAGCAGCAGTCTTCCGAGAGACATTCTGGAAACTGCATTGTTGCCCTATTTGCAGGCACCTCTCTGGTCTGAGGGAGGAGGTTGTTCATCTCCATGCTGACCTGGCAAGGATTCAGGAAACCTGCTCCCCCACTCAGGGACCACCAAGGCCACTGCCACTACCTCAGAGGTTGCCAAGACAGAGGAGTGTTTGGACCACAGTGGGCTCAGGAAGGGTGAGGGTGGTGGAACAGAGGCATATCCCTCCAGGTGTGCCTCTCCACAGTTCATTCACCACTCTGGTGAAGCATGGTTCCTCTATGGAGTCACCTGCAGTGGAGACCAAGGAGGATGCTGGGAACCTCCACAATGGAGACCCACAGAAAGGTGGCCCAGGACCCCACAGGGGAAGGAAACAACTTCTGCTGGGGGACTCAATTGTTAGGGGGTAGAACTGGAGGAGGGAGGGGAAAGGGAGGTAAGGTGTCTGCCCGGCACAAGGCTTGGAGGGACAGGAAACAAATCCTCAGGATTGTGGGAGCAGTGGCAAAGGGGAGGGAGCTGGATGTCATTATCCACCTAGGGACTAATGACCTGGCTGAGAATGGGATCAGAGCAGTGCTACAGGAGTTTGTGGAGTTGGGGAGGGGCCTTAGACAAGTAGCACACATGGTAATTTTCTCGGAAGTGCTACCTGTCTATGGCATGGATGAGGCTAGGGCACTCCACACCATGGGATTCAATGACTGGTTTAAAAGCTGGTGCAGAGCTCAGGATTTGGCTCCATTGAGACTGGGGCTCCACCTGGAGGATGCAGGCCTATACAGGTGCAATGGTCTGCATTTATCCTAGATGGGAACCAGGATCCTAGGTAATAGGTTTAATGCTTCAGTGGCAAGCATTTAAACTAGCCAAGGGGGGAGGCACTGAAGAGGAGAAGGGAAATCCTAGCCCCACCCTCCAAAAAATCTGGGTAATTAGTGAGGTAAACACCAAAATAGAGCAGTCAATAGGGAGAAGGGCAGGGGTAAATGGAGAAAAATACAAAAGCAGTAGGGACAGGGATGGGGCAGAAAGAAATAAAGCCTTAAAAAAATAGAGGGTAATGAGTACCAATGCCCATAGTCTAGGTAAAAAGCTCCCTGAAATGGTGGCCTTGATGGAAGAGGGATGCCTGGATATTGTGGCAGTCACAGAAACATGGTACACAGAAAACCATGACTGGGAAGTCAACAAACCAGGGTACGCAATCTACAGGAGGGACAGGGAGGAAAGAAGAGGAGGATGAGTAGCTCTCTATGTAAGGGAAGGGATAAAAGCAACAGAACTAAAGGGTAAACAGGGAGGAGAGGAGGCACTGTGGGTCACCCTGGAGGCTAGAAATGGCTACACAATCCGCACAGGGGTTGTATACAGATCCCATCTCAGGGGGAGGAAATGGACAAGGAAATGATAGAAGGCATCCTTGGGATGGTAGAGAAAGGGGAGATATTGCTGATGGGGGACCTGAATATGCCAGATGTTGACTGGAACACCTTTGCTGCAGCCACATCCAAGAGCAGGGCCATTTTCGATGCCCTACAGGGGGCATGCATCAGACAGCTAGTTTTGGAACCCACTCGGGAGAGAGCAATCTTAGACCTGGTACTATCAAATGGGGACAGAGAAAGAATCTCAGATTTAGAAGTGGGTAGCCATCTGGGAACAAGCTACCACCAAACAGTGTGGTTCATGATAAACACAGCCATACAATCAAGCCATACAAAAGCAAGAGTATTGGACTTTAGGAGGGCTGACTTTGAGAAAATGAGAGAGTGCCTCAGAAAAGCACTAGCAAACAGGCAAGAAGGTGGGGTACAGCAACAATGGGGAAACATCAAAACCACCATCACAGAGGCAACAGGTCTTTGTGTGAAGCAAATAAACAAATCAAAATGAAAGAAAAACCACTATGGTTCTCAAAAGAAGTGGTGGGGAAAGTAAGAGAAAAAAAGATAGAATTCAGGAAATATAAGGAAACACAGAAGAAGCAGGACAGAAAACGGTACCAGTTAAAGCAGAAGAAAGTGGGTAAGGCAGTCAGAATAGCAAAGGCCCAAACCGAGGAAAAGATAGCCAACTTGGTTAAGAAGGGGGATAAAACCTTTTATAGGTACATTAGGGAGCAAAGAAAGACTAAGGCAGGGATACTGAGGCTGAACAAAGAGGAAGGTGGTTGGGCAGAGAGCAACAGTGAAAAGTTAGGATACTGAATGAATACTTCTGCTCAGTATTCACAATGGAAAAGCAGGGGAAATACCTAATCCAGTCAATAGAAGCACTGGATGGGGGTTGATATTAGTCCTTTCACAGAAGAAAGGGTTCTGGAAGAACTCTTAAAACTGAAGGTGGATAAAGCAATGGGGCCCGATGGGATTCACCCCAGAATTATAAAAGAACTAAGGGAAGAACTAGTAACACCACTGACTACCCTTTTTAATAAATCATGGAAGGATGGGCTGGTACCTGAGGACTGGAGGAGGGCAGATGTGATTCCCCTTCACAAAAGTGGGAGCAAGACAGAGGCAGGAAACTACAGACCTGTCAGTTTGATCTCAGTGGTAGGGAAAATGGTGGAATCACTTCTGAAGGAAAGAACTGTTGAGTACCTAGAGGCCAGTGGGGCACAGGACCCAAGGGAGCATGGATTCACAGTGGGAAGGTCATGTCAGACAAATCTAATTTATTTCTTTGACTGGGTGACCAACGAGTAGACCAGGGAGGGACTGTGGACATAGTCTACCTAGACTTTAGCAAGGCATTTGATACAGTCCCACACAAAAGATTAATAAACAAATTAGCCAGCCTGAGAGTGGGTCCTAGGGTGGTAGCATTGGTAAAACACTGGTTGGACAACAGAACACAGTGAGTAATAGTAAATGGTGCCCACAGTGAAGAAAGGAGGGTTACTAGTGGGTACTGCAGGGTTCAGTACTGAGTCAGTCCTTTTAATGTCTTTATAAGTGACATTGCAGAGGGACTGGAAGGAAAGTATGTCTCTTTGCAGATGTCACAAAGATCTGCAACAGGGTTGATACACAAGGTGGGTGGAAAGGATGAAAAGGACTTAGCAAGGTTGGAGGAATGGTCAAATGTATGACAGCTTAGATTCAATGAAAAGAAGTGCAAAGTAATGCACCTGGAAAACAAAACCCCAGGGAAGAGTACACAATGGGGGGTGAGATACTGACAACAACAAAAATGGAAAGAGACTTGGGTTAGTCATATCAGATGACCCAAAGGTGGGCCAGAAATCTGAGAAGGAAGTAAGGAGGGTTGGGGGATACTGGGATGCATAGGGAGAGACATCACCAGTAAAAACAGGAAGTTGTTGGCCCTCTGTACAGACAGTTGGTAAGACCACATCTGTAGTACTGTGTACAGTTTTGGAAAACCCATCTCCGCAAAGACACACAGGGTGGAGGCTGTCCAGAGGAGGGTAACCAAAATGATGTAGGGTCTGCATCAGAAGACATATGAAGAAAGACTAAAGGAACTAAAGATGTATAGCCTTGAGGAAAGGAGGGAGAGTGGGACATGATAGAAACTTCCAAATACCTCAAGGGAATCAACAAATTCCAAGAGGGTAGCACATTTCAGAAAAAGAGATGGGCAAAAACAAGGGGGCACAATTTGAAGATATAGGGGGGATGGCTCAGAGGTAATGTGTGGAAGTATTTCTTCACAGAGAGGGTTTAGGATACATGGAACAGCCTTCCTGAGGAGGTCATAGAGTCAAAAACAGTGGGGGAATTCAAGAATGTATGGGACAGACATAAGGAAATTCTAGTGGAGGGTAGGAGGAAGTAGGCTATTGGTTGACTAGGATCTGCAGCTTATCTGTTAGGTAGGAAATGGGCAGACTAGGTGGGCAAGCAGTTCTTATCTGCCATCAAATTCTGTTTCTATGTTGTCATTTGAGTATGGTCATGTACTAGTTCCCCATCAAGTAGCAAAGGACCGATTTGACTAGCAGTTTTTTTAATGAATTCACATAAGAATAAAAATATTTGCTGTTATTTTTATTTGCATTGTTAACTAAATGATATTCCAACCTTTGGTTAGCTTTTTTATTTTGGTCTTACATTTCTTTTGAATCTTCACAAACTTTTCCCAGTTATCAGGGGTTCTATTTTTCAAGAAATTCCAATATTTTTTGTTCTTATTATTTGCCATTTTCCTAACAGATTTGTCAAGCCATTTTGGGCAGTGCTTACCATTATTATATTTTAACTTGGTAGGAATATATGTATCCCATATCTTAGTGATGACTTGTTTGAAAAAACACCAAAAATCATAGTTGGGGCATTTACTAAATTCTCAGTCCCAATCAATTTTAGATAAATAACATTTCATTTCAGTTAAATCAGCTTTGTTATAGAGAAATATTTTGGTTGCCCTGCATTGAAGATTAAATTGCTAGAAAGAACAACTTGGACTGCATTGTGATCACTACAGTAGTTCTGATGGGGGAAGTACTTATACAGTTGTTTATGACTAAATTATCATAACCTAGAACCAAGTCCAAAATTATATCTTGGCTAATTATATGCCTGGTTAAATAAAGTGATTGATTGATTGATTGATTTCTCCCCTTGTGGGTGTATTGACACATTGCTTTAACTGGAGCTGATTATACAGTGAGATTCATTTGTTTCCTTTAGTGAAGAGTGCTGTATTAGAGGCCCAGGTAATGTCACCAAGGTTAAAATCACCCAAAACAAGTATATATCCACTGTCTTCGGCATTCTCCAGTTCTAGTAATGATGCATCAAATGCTTCAGTGTTACAATCAGGAGGCAATAGCAAGTGCCTGTAATAATAGACTCAGAAGAATTGATAATATTTTAACCCAGATAGATTCAGTATTAAAATTTGGGAGTTTTATCTGATCTGTAATATTAATAGAAGAAATATTACTATTTACTAATAAAGCCACTCTACCACCTTTTCTATCATACCAATTAAGATTGTACAGTTTATTCCCTGGAAGTCTGAATTCTAGATTTATTGTCACACCATGTTTCTGTTATAGAAATAATGTCAATTTTATCTTGAAAAGCCCTAATTTTAATTTCAGCAATTTTATTATTCATTGATCAAGCATTGAAGGACAAGAATTTAAGCTGTGTATGTCTGTGTGATTTAGGTGTGCTGCCATTTGCTTTTAGAGAATAGGTACACCTTTCTTCCCCGATTTATTAGTTTAAATTTTATCAACAAAGATATTGATTTGTTTACCCAAAGATTACATCCTCATCTACTTAAATGAAGGCAGTCCCAACAAAATAGTTCAGGTTTATCCACAAATTTCTCCCACTGTGTGAGGCATATAATATTTTGATTATGACACCATTTGCAAAGCCATTCGTTAATAGATTTAATTTTCTAAGAAGAAAAACAGGTCTTATGGTATGGGTAGGATTTCAGAACAAAATGATGTCGTAATTTAATTCCACCAGAATGGTAGTTAGAGCAACAAATCTTGCTTAATAGTGTTGATTGATTTATGATTTACATCATTTGTGCCTGCATGAAAAATAACCAATGGTTTGTGGCCACAGTTATGCAAGATTTTCCTAGTCATTAAGGTAATGTCAGAAATGGTAGCCCCTCGAAAACTAGGACAAGTATGATGTGTTTTGTCTGGATTACACACTGCCCTATCTTTATTTTATTTTTTTATTTAGTTGTTTAACCAGGTATAGCACACTAAGCTGAAAGTTTTTTTACAGGACCGACCTGGGAGCACAAGGAGGTTAAGCGACTTGCTCAGGGTCACACAGTATACAAGTGGAAGCTGTGGGATTCAAACCCAGGTCTGGTCTGCTGGATGTCACCAGATTTGCAGCTCAGAGCCTTAGACCACTGCGCTATGTGCCTCCTATCTATATGTTTAATTATGAAATCTCCAAGAATGAAAATTTGTTTAGGGCTATGATCTGAGTTGTCCTCATTAGAAGTAGAAGGGTGTATGTCATTTAATAAATTACTGATGTTCTGACCCACTTCAGTAGTATTGATAGGTAAAACAGGATCGCTAGTGGGGTTGAAAGTTGCAGAATCAGTAATGTTAGTGTTTAGGGCATAACAGAAACTGATGTGGAACTACTGGCTGTGACACTGATGCAGTGGATGTTCAAGGTAAAGCATTAGCAACAGTCCTTATTTGGAGAATATGCTTATTACTGTTGGGCATACTTACTGGGACTTCCTAATTACCCGGGCAGAGGAAGTGTAAAATATGTCATTAAATACTTGAGATTTTGACAAACTATCATCATTTACTTGAATTGAGTCATCCTGTTAAAAGTAGGCAAAGTAAAGTGCTGGGCTTTACATCCTTTTTAGTAATCCCAGCACCCTGCACAAATAATCAGTCATTATCAGAATTATCATTGGTATCATCCTCTCTAATGCGCTTTTTATTGCCAGTATCATGAGCAGATGAACCAGATGGATGTGGGCATAAAAAGGAGGGGGTATAACTCACATGAGTGACTTTAACTCATCCTTAGATGCAACATTAGTACCTCAAGCAAGTGTATCAACGCTGGTTACATTATTAAGCTGGACCCACATGGAGTGTTTAGACTATTGAATCTTTAAGCCATTTGCTTTTGACTTGTTTCAAGGAGTGCAAGTCTGGTATTAAAGAGTGTGATTTCCTACAACATTTCATTATTTTATTTGCACTTTATACAAATGTATATTTGCTTGGATAAAGTACCATTTACGATGGAGTACATAAAACATCTTGAACAACATACCCCCATTTCCCCATCTAGTGTCATAATGGTATCGGCCATATTTGAGACAAAATTGTAAAGCCCAAACAATGTAACAGGAAGACACAAAAGAGGGACAATAAACTATATGCTTCAACTAAATGTCTTTACAATACAGTATAGAATTGTAGGCAAATGTGGCTGTAGGTAACAGTAAAGGTAAGTATGCAGAAAGGGCCTGTATGGTATCTATAACTGAAAGAAATGCCTATAATGCCTGGCCACTTACCCACTTACTCTGCCAGACATGCCTGATGTACGAGAAACGCATGTGTCTCCTCATGCAGTGAACGTGAGCTCGCCCCTTCTGAGCTTGCCCCACTAGCTTGGGGCCATGGTGATATAGCATGAAACCCAGAAACAGTCTCCGGGTCACGAGACCAACCTCGAAATTAAGTGCTACTCCCAAATGCTGAAATTGCCCTGTAAAACCCTTAAAATGGCTATTTAGGGTATTGCCCACAAGAACTCTAGTTTAAAATAACAGAACAACAATGTTGCTGCTTCATACACTGAGCAGTAGTTCCATGCTCTACATGCTCTACTCAATGGAACTACACTACCCAGAGTACTTCCTGTCAGCCTATGTAACCCCCGTTTACAGTGCAAGTTTCATATAGCATTCAAATAAAACAAAAACAGATTCATAGACAACTCTCTGCCAGAACTGCCTCATTGCTCAGAGGCAGTCTCACAGTATGTGGACAGAGTACCCTGCCACTTGCTTGGGGCCACGGTAACATAACATGGAACCTGGAAACAGCCTCCATGTGACATCACTAGCCCTGAAATTGAGCGCTACTCCCAAATGTTGAAATTGCCCTGTAAAACTCTTAAAAGGGCTGTTTAGGGTATTGCTCACAAGAACACATGTTTAAAATGACAGAACAGCAATGTTGCTGCTTCCTACACTGAGCAGTAATTCTCCTCCAACCTCCTACAATTGATTGACAAAGGGAGACTTTTCTGATCAAACAACAGTGTGAAGCTGCATCACAGTCATCTCCGCATCCATGAAGCATTCCACACTAAAAATAAATCAGTACTAAGGAAAAATAAATACAGACAGATAGCTAGAGATGGTAACAAAGCATAAAACATCTAAAGCCAACATGAAACTGAGACTGGCAAGTTATAAGAAGGGCGATAAGAAGCTGCTGTGCCAGGGTTTTAAATAATTGATTAGAAGTTTCTCTCTTGGGACTATACTAACTTTACAGAAAGTATTTGTATAGATTTTCTGGAAGTGCTGTGTTTGTTAAACAGTGAGGCAAGAGCTAAGTATTTTCACACAGATTTTGCACTTTTATGAGCAAAACACTAATCAATTTTTAGAGTTAACTGCATCCTCCTCCACAACAGAACCGTACCCAACAAGACAGCCTGTGGCACCAGTGTACAAGCCAAGGTGGCATGACATCTGCATCCTCCTCCATAACAGAACCATACCCAACAAGACAGCCTGTGGCACCAGTGTACAAGCCAAGGTGACATGACATCTGCATCCTCCTCTACAACAGAACCATAACCAATAAGACAGCCTGTGGCACCATTGTACAAGCCAAGGTGCCACGACATCTGCATCTTCCTCCTGAAGCATCAACAGTACAATACAGCCTGTGGCACCAGTGCACAAACCAAGGTGCCATGACATCTGCATCCTCCTCCACAACAGAACCATACCCAACAAGACAGCCTGTGGCACCAATGTACAAGCCAAAGTGCCATGGATTCTGCATCCTCCTCCTGAAGCCTTAGCAGCACAAGACAGCCTGTGTAGCAGTGGCACCAGTGTACAAGCCAAAGTGACATGACATCTGTTTACTCCTCCGGAAGCAGCAGTGGGACAAGGCAGCCTGTGGCACCAGTGTACAAGATAAAGTGCCATGACATCTGCATCCTCCTTCTGAAGCATCAGCAGCACAAGACAGCCTGTGTGGCAGTAGCACCAGGGTACAAGCCAAAGTGCCGTGACCTCTGCATCCTCCTCTTGAAGCAGCAGTGGGACAAGGCAGCCTGTACCCTGTAGCACCAGTGTATGATCCAAATTGCCATGAACTGTACATCATCCTATTAAAGCAGCGATGCCAATCAACAAACTGTGGTACCAGTGTACAAGCCAAAGTGTCATGACAGCTCATCTTACTCTCCCTGAAGCCATTTAAAGGACTTGCATGCCAGTTCTCTAAGAAGGCATTTTTGCTAGCCGAATACCGAATAACGAATAATGAATTTCTGGGAACTGAATACTGAATATTCGGCCGAATATTCAAAAAAAGGTATTCACACAGCCCTAGTTCTCAGTTCCAAATGGGTGGAGTCCAAAATGTGACTAAGTCACTAAGCAAATAAAGGTTACCAGATGTTATTGGTCTCAAACAGGGAATGGCACAAAATAAAACATTAGAAGCAACACACATGGAGGTCTGTTCACAGCATAGTACCAGTTCCATGGTGTTATGCCATGCACAGCTCACCACAACACTGTGCTACCTCTGTATTCTTTCACCCATGTGCCAAACCCTCAACTTTTGGTCCACTTTTGAGCTGAAGCCACTTCAGGTGTTGGTTATCTATGTTTTTTCCAAATGGTCCAGTAGCTTCTTCCCACTCCCAATCCTTTCAGCTGTCCCTGGCATTAAATATATCCGCCATCACATTTTCCTGCCTTTCTCCTGCTTGGATCCCTGATGAATCTTCATTCTGCACTGGCTCCTCATTTAGCCACCACAGATTTATGGTACTTTCATTGTCCCACCCTTAGCATTAACTATAGTATCACAACCCCCACCCATGCTGACCTGTGGTCAAACAGTGGTCTGACTCATACAGAGGTGCCCCTTCAACATGATCCATGCAGTCCCAACTATCTCATACCATTACTCATGTTGCTGGTTACCTGACCTGGAGCTACATTTTTCATAGTCATAGACTGTCCATTACCAGACCAGCACAAGCAAAAAGGAATGGGTGAGTAGAAGGTGGTTAGTAGGGGTGTGCATGTACCTTTTCTTAAATACACAACAGTCAAGTTTGATTTTATTGCTTGACTAAAATAGTCTTTACAATATACTAAAAAGTACACATCTGAAACAAAAAATCCGTTATAAGCAATACACTTTTAAATATACAATTTGATAAAGTTGGAATGCATAGATATCTGTTCCAATGTTCCACAGTATTTATAGATTGGTGGCAGATCTATCAAGATATAATTAGTCAAATTAAATCTGACTGTCCTTGGACTCTCCATTCTCAATAAAACTAATTTCGAGGGTCAGTTCGGGCTGATAAGCACCAGATAAATTGACACATAGAAATCTCAGAATCACTCACCACCAAGAAACAGCAAGTTTTCTGAACCTGCACCACTGGATACAGTACCATAGCTCTACCATATGTTCTAAGGGTACTTTCGTACATAGCAACCAAGAGTAGGTCAGCTAACACATTGTCAAAAAAGACTTCTAACTCATTTTGGCAATATTAGACTATCGTTGTCCCTAATATAAGTACTAATCCTCCCTAGGTAAAATAAAACCTGGGAGATCATTTGCACAAGGGGAGTAGCAGTCACTAACTGACACTCAACAAGAAAAGGGGTCAGCGACAACGCATTCCTGTTAACAAACCACCAGAACGCTCATGGACTACCCCTGCTGAGCACTCTACAGCTCAATTGGCTCTGCGTCAAATTCAGAAACAAGCGTACTTTGCAGTCCATTACTATTATTGTGGAGTTTAAGCTGTGGATTTCATCCACACCTCTGGAATACTGGGTTACTAGAGGCATTCAGTACTTTAAAGTGCTCAGATGCCAATGTGCTGGCTGGACAACTGCTATCAAGTCATGCACATAGCAGCTTTCTGAATATGCCAAAGCCCACACTCAGGTACCCGCTATGCAGGTGTACCTACCTCTATATGGTACATACGCAGTGCCCAGATACATCACTGCTCCCACTACTACTACAGCTTACACCCTGCAATGCATATTGCTCCATGTCCTGCTGTATGTTCGCTTTAGGGACAGATCATAACCAAGTCCACAGTAGTACCAATGGATTACCCACTTACAATGTCTAGTGCCAATGGATGGACCAGGCCTTCATATTTGCACACATGGGCATTCCTTGACCAGTCCACCATTCACAACATTCTCAGTTCTTACTGCTTCAGTTCCTTACAAGCAATGGTCTCACTGATAATATTCAACTAATTTCCTTAACTTATATAGTAGACCAAAAAAACTCTTCATTTGTTTCTACTTCCCCTTCAGATTTAACAGGTAAAAACAAAAAAATGGATCAAGTTCAAATATTTATAAATTTCATCAAATTCAGTGAATGCAAATATTGCTCCAAATAGAACTCTAAGTCAACTTTACTTTCAGGCCTTAGGATCCTGATGCATGTTAGTACAGACAATTAAATAGTCTATGGCATGAATTATTTTACCTTTATGCTATCCCTTTTTATTCCAAAAGTCTAAGAGGTCAGGACCTACTAAAACGTATTTCAGTGCATGGCATGTATACCAGCTTCCACAACCAACAATAAATAACATAAATGTCATAATATACAAATATATAAACACAAAAATATGTACATATAAAAAGCATTGCTTGGCAGTGACTTCTTTTCTCAATATTTGTCCAATATATAAGAACTCCACAAAAGCATTATGTGGGCCACTGTACTGGCCGTAAAGTATCGGGTTAATATTGTACTGCCGAAACAGAGCAGGAATAACCTTGCAATCTAAAGCATGGCACGAATTAGAGCTACAGGGGTATTATAACAGTAGAAAACTACTGCAACTTTTGTCTGTCTCTGCAAACTGGAGGTAGGGTTGGAGAAGCCACAGGTACTGTGCCTGGTCGAGCTGCTCTTGTGGTGGATTGGCTAAGGCACAAGCACCTGGTGGAGTGGAGACCCATGGATTGGGGTATGGTTCCCCATCCCCGACATGTTTTTTTGGGGCAAAAAATGAAGTTCCTCCTGCTCGAGTTTCCCATTATCTCCTTGGTCCACACGACACTTGGAGTTAGTTTATTTAGTTTTTGGAGGGGGTGAAGCCCCCGCCACGTCACAGGGTGTGGGGACGGAGCCCCCTGCAAAAAAACAAAGAAATGGGAATGTTTCCCATTTGTCTGGTGTGCACTGTTATTGTTTTGGTTGGTGTTTTCACTGACTCTGTTTTTTACATATGCTGTTTTGACTGCAGCATTGTTTTGCTGTGCTGTGTTTCCTACAACATTATGACTCCATGCCTTGCCATAATATAGGCCCTTTCAATACTATGAAGTATTTGCAGTTATTCATAAGTTACAGGTTAAAATTGCCCAGCCTGTAACTTCTGCTAAACATGCAGTCATAGAAAATACAACTTTAATCTTTGGGCACTGAAGATCATTTTTGATTACTGTATATCATTGAAAGAATTAATAAAAGGAAGCAAGGCTCTGAAAGTGTAAAAAACACAGTAGGTCACTCAGGCTATTCATTTTGAAGTCAAAAATAAACACTTATATTTCAAGTGGCCTTATATCCAGAGGTTCGAGCCTCTCAGCGAGGTCTGCAGTCAAAATGAGCATTTCTAACATGCCCCAAAATTTAAACATTTTAAAAAATTCAGACACTGTTCTATCACAGTTTAGCACCTCTGAGCTTCTCACAAACAGCTGAAAAGTTTAGCACAGGCCTCAGTTTCTGGGGTCCATCTTCCACGAGGGACACCTCTTGAAGAACCTACCACACCTCTGGCAATCATCCCCAGAAAGTTTATCCATCAGTGAGTACCAAAAAAACAGGTAACTCTTCATGCCCATTTGAATCTTCTCAAGTTCCCTGGGTTTAAACTCATTTTTCCCTTGGTTCTCCAAATTCACCTCTAGGAGACCAGTAAACATGCAAAAGAAAAGCTCCTCTAAGTGCAGTAGCTTTAGGAGTCCTATAATTGTTACCCCATCTCCCAGCTCTTGACAACAATGGCATACCTATAAAAAGAAAACAAGGAGCCTTTCTGCACCCATAGATGCTACATTTCACTCCTGCCAAGTCAAATCCAGCTTCGGATCCCAGCCAGTTTTCAAATGTAGCAACAAAGGCTCTCGGCTTGCAAACGTGAAGATTCCTAAGTCTGCTTCATCTTGCAGTGCGTCAACAGCACCAAACAAATTCAGTATGCCGCATTAAAAACTTGGTGCTTTTTCACTACTTTACCTGCACCACTGATTGCATTTATCTGAGCTAGATGGGTGGGTGAACAAAGGCTAAAAAAAGGAAAGCTTCACACAGTGTGGTGTGGCACAGGGCAGTAGTGCGGTCATCCTGCTGCTCCACCTTTCTGAACCCCAAATACTCAATGGTACAGTATTCATACATGGGTCCACCAAATATTTAGAATTCAGGCAGGAGAAGGGGTTTATGGGAAAACTGTGCTAAATGCAGTTTATCTCACTTATTGACCACTGTGGATACAATATTGTGATTTCACAACATCATAACCACACACCTAACCACCACCATATCCTGCCCCTATCCCCAACAGTTGCTCATTTCGTCATGGCTACAATGCAATAGAATATAGGTATGATTAATATTATCGGATTCAGTGGACTGGTATCACCTGAAAGTGACCCCATAAATGAACTGATTACCAATCCTTTATTTGCTTTATTAACTAATGTATTAAAAGATGGACATAGGGAGGAAAGTCTAGATGCTGTAGCACAGGTTCCACTGTTGTATAGCAGATACAGGCAAGCTTGACTAACAGTGGTGTGTCATTTTTGGGAATATATTCAGTAATTGAATGATCAAGCCATGTTGCTTAAACATAAAAAAAGAAGACAATGAAAAAAAGAAACAATCTATGGTGGAGTTTGATAATACAGCTGTGTGGTTGGTTCTCAGGATGCCCTCATTTGGGTTAAAGTTCTCTTTATTCCGCTGCTGTTATTGTAATGACTGCATGTTGTGTGTTACTGACAATGTTGGTATCCCGACTGCTTGCACCACTTGCTAGTGTACAGGCCTCAGCATCACATTGATTCTACTGTTCACTGATGTTCACAAGCTCCTCTCAGGACTTGTATAGCATCCAACTGTTTAGGACTGACAATACTGCTCATTCCTCGTTGTTATCTTTTTTCCCTAACCTCACTGTAATACTGTATATTGCCTACCAATTGATGTATTGTACTCTGATGTGGAGCCTTTGTAAATGAGTCCCTGACTCAAAGGTTGTATTCCGATATTCTCAATAAATAAATAAAAATATGTTCCTTAGAAATAAATTATGTTAGAGGATCCTATCACAGAAAAAGCCAAGAGTAAGTGCAGACATAAGGCTTTGACTCCTTATTATATTTATAATAGTCCAAATTTCTTTTTCCTCCAAAAAAGTGGATGTTTCATGGCTTGCTTGTGCCACTACATCAGAACTGCAGGTGGTTCCTGTAATGGGAAACACTGTCTGCCAGTTATGTGTATATCATTTTGATATAAATATATGTTTTAAAATTCTGCTTATTAAACATGACAGTCAGCAAAAGACATCATGGGACCTTGGATTTTTAAAAGAAAAAAAAAATGTTCTGCCCTTGCTTGCTGGAACAGATTGTTTGAAAAAAAAAATGACTTCCTGGGACTATAATAAACCAGGTTATAAAACAATCCACTGCTTTGAACCCAAGCAGCTTGTCATGAAATATTACCTTTTATGGCATATCAGGAGAGAAGCAGTTTCTGATAGATACTGTGAAAATTCACCCAGCTATGACAAGTGTTTCCAGGATGTTTCTCTGAAAGATCAAAGGGGTAATTCTGACCTGTCATAAAGCATGCTCTGTGGCTCACTAATTAGGAAGTATATATTTTTTAAGTGACATGTTTAGCAGTGTGCAGGGGTACGTGACTGATCAATTACCTACAGGACTAAGAGTGACCTCATGCCAGCAGCCCAGAGCTGTGACAACACAGGATGGGAGGGACATTTTGGCCTTTGATATTATTAAACTAGCTGGAAGAACTGACTCTTCTACTTCTGGACTCCTTAGAGACAAGACACGTAATTCCAGTGTGAACCTTTATTAACTGAAACTGAGTTAGAACTAGTTAATTCAGTTACAAGGTACTCTGCTTTGTAATTGTCCATTACTTTTCTGACTGTAATCATTATATATATGTTCAATTTGATGTACTGTATCTATTTACTATTTTTAGTTTTAATAATTTGGTTTTCTTTAAACCTGCCTGAGACATTTTCTCATTTTGAGTGCCAATGGTGGAACAGTCTTAATATTCTAACACAGCTGTTAGATGCTTATTGTGTCACTTTATGCAGCCATGCTAACAAGGATCTGTATAAAGATCCAGCAAGGTAAGACAAATACTAGTTTTCAATTGAGTTGAATGGGGGTTGTGAACCAGGTTGGTTGTATGCCTTGTGGGTCAAGTATATTTTGCTGATTTCCCCACAGAGACTGTGATATTTTGACCTGTTACCTGGATGTGCTAGCTAAAAAGGGTTCATAATTGATCCCAGGACTTGAGACTGATAGTTGCTTGGACCCAAATCAAACAGGAGGGTGTCCCTGTTTGTTCCCTGTTCACGAATCATACTTAAAGGTTGGGTGCTGTGGGATCAGAGGGCCTGACCCCGGAGTGGATTTGTGACAGATCTGGTGTACAGCAATGTGATCTAAAAGATCTGTTTGCATACTGTGCAATTATTTGGTGGCATGGGCATTAACAGTCCAGTGTGTCAGAATGATAAACTGTAACAGTTCACACGCAAACCAGGCAGAGATTTTAAAAGAAATATGTAATTTTGGTTACAGTCTAAGTTCCCTACATGTTTTTTTTTTCAGGTGGAAGCTAGTGTAGCCATAGATCAGGGAAGAAGATGGCTTCCACCTATAGCCAGTACACTGCGGAATACCTGAGGTAGCTGTGCAAGGAAAGAGGAGTCCAGAGTGACGGGTGAGACAAACAGCACCTCATGGAGGATCTTGTGGCAGCCGATGCACAAGCGACTGCCCAGGACCTCAGGTCACAGTCGGTGACTGAAACGGAACAGAGCTTGGATGAGGTGGTGCCAGAGTCTATAGCAGTGTCCAGTCCCAGGAAGGATGACAGTGGGACCAGTGAGAACTGAGAGCCACAGCACCAGGGGAGGGTCACCACAATGCTGTAGCCAGCAGGGATCAGGCTGCAGCTAGAGTTAAGGAGATTGAAACAGGAATTTGAACAGAGAAAGTTTCAGATGGAGCTGGAGAAACAGGAAATAGAAAACCAGCTTCAGAAAAAGGCAGAGGAAGAGCAACAGCTTCAGTGAGAGGCTGAGCAAGAGGAATGACAGCGCCAGTGAGAATATAAATTGGAGAAACTAAAACTCAAGACCAGTGCCAGAGCAGGTAAGTGGCATGGGTGAAACTGGAACTCAGGACTGGGTTATAAGTAAAATTCTAAATTGATGGCTGAATTTACGGGGGTATGGATGCATTTTTAAATTCATTTGAAAAGTTGTGCATTCAGGCAAAAATTTCCTGACAGTCCTGGAGCTTCCAGCTATCTCAGTTGCTTACCAGAAAAGCTCATGATGCATTGGGTCACATGGACAATCAGGACAGTAATAATTATGAGAAACGTAAAACTACATTTTTTAAGAAGTACAATGACAGCTGAAATGTACAGAGTTAAGTTCCATAAGCTCAGGAAAAGCCCTGACATGAGCTACGAGGAACTAGCCACTAATTAACATCAGTTTTTGAAACGTTGGTGGGAGGGGGTCAAAGCAGACCCTTTAGAGAAAATTGAGGATGTGTTACTGTTGGAGCAATTCTTTTGGGCTTGCCCAGCAGAGCTGAAAACCTGGCTAGAGGACTGAGCTCCAAAAACAGTGCAGGAGGCTGCTGAGCTCTTGGACCACTATGCCAGCAGCAGGCCTGCTCTGAAAGAGAGTGGGGCAGGTGTGGCAGCACAGAAAGGGAAATGCACACCTTCAGGGCAGCTAAAACCATCACTGCCTCCACACAAAGCGGGCAGCTCCAGGTTACAGAGAAAGGACTTGCCTAATAAAAGAAATGATGAATGTTGATTTTGCAAACAACCTGGGCATCTAGCAAGACAGTGTCCTAAAAAGGCACAGAGTGCACAAAGTGGTGCTCAAACAGAGGTGGGTGCACTGTGTATCCCTGAAAGCATGCCTATAAACATAAGGGTACACAAACACCTGGTTACTATAAATGGGGTGCAAACCCATGGGTTGAGGGACACAGGGGCATCCTTTACTTTGATAAAAGGGGATTTGGTTGAGCCTGAACAGCTTATACCTAATCAGTTCTTTACAGTACAGGGATTCACTAGAGCGGAGAAAACTCTGACACCTGCTAGTGTTCCTCTGGACTGGTGTGAGACAGGAGAGACTGTGCAAAACATTGCAGTGGCAGAAAATCTTGCCCTGGATGTGATTATAGGGAACAATCTCCAAAAGGGGGTGGTGTGTACAGTTACCCACAGTCAGATGGCAAAGGCCAATTGTGGTTCCCTGGACCCCATAGAAGCTCCAGAGGAAAACACTAGGAGGCGGGTTCCCCAGCCTGTGTCTCCTGACATGGAGATTAGTGAAAGGGAGGTAGAAATTCCCCAGGTAGCAGTTAAAAAAACAGCTACAGAAGGTTACTCTGAGGATGGAGGGAGGGGTAACCAGTGGTCAGAGGGCTAGGGATGGCAGTGACCCTGAATGCCCTCACACTAGAGCTAGGGACCCTAGTTTAGAAACTGAAGGGGATCCATCCCATGCCTTGGAAATATGTAAAGATTTTGCAACTGCTCTGAAAAATGACCTTAGTTTAGAAAGACTGAGAGCTTGTGCAGAATCTGACAGCACACAGGGAAGTGACGGAAGACATAGAGTGTATTGGGATAATGGACTGCTGTATATGTAGGACATAGGGACAGAGGGAGGGGTGATGGGCAGGCAGCTTGTTGTTCCCCGGGGGTACTGTTAGTGGCTGCTCAAGATTACTCATGATATCCCCATGTCTGGACATCTAGGAATCATGTGCACTACACAGCAATTGACCCATAATTTCTATTGGCCCAACTTCACCCAGCAGGTGAAGGAATATTGCAAGTCTTGTCTTTGGTGCCAAGAAATAGGGAAGGTGGAGAGTAAAACCTGAGCCACCCTAATTCCCTTTCCCATAGTGGAGGAGCCATTCCAGAGTGTAGGAATGGATATTTTGGGGCCTTTGAATAACTCCAGCTCCTCCAGGAAGAGGTTTATCCTAACAGTGGTGGATTATGACCCCCCAGTAACCAGAGGCAGTCGCCCTATCCTCACTGAGGACAGACAAAGTGGCAGATGCCTTGCTAGGGTTTTTTCTCCTGTGTCAAGTTCCCATAGGACATTATCACCAATCGAGGGGGTTCCTTCATGTCGGACCTGATAAAATGTTTGAGGGAGCAGTGTGGGGTGGTTCAGAGACACATGACACCTTATTACCTACAAGTCAATGGGCTTGTGGAAAGATTTAATGGTCCCCTTAAACTGATGCTCCAAGTGTTTGTTGAATAGCATGGGAGGGACTAGGAGAAATACCTTACCCATCTGTTGTTCGTATACAGGGATGTGCACCAAGAGTTGACAGGGTTCCCCCCTTCTAGCTCTTATATGGATGCTGGGTGCATGGGACTCTAGACTTGATCCAGGAGGACTGGGAAGGCAAGCATGCCACCCAGGAAACTTCCATAGTGGATTATGTCCTTAAGTTTAGGGAAAAGCTGAAGGAGCTTATGGGAACAGCCCAGAGCAACCTGACAGCTGTCCAGCAGAACCAAAAGGTATGGTATGACTGCAGAGCCAGAGTTCACTCATACACGGTGGGTCAAGAGGTCATGGTCCTAATCCAAGTCTGGAAAAATTAGCTGCAGGCCAAGTGGGCAGGACCATACAAAGTAGTCAAACAGGTGAATGATGTAAATTACATTGTGGAACTGCCTGACATGAGACATACCCAAAGGATGTACAATGTCAACATGATGAAGCCATATGCAAATAGGGCTGACATGGTCTTTGCAGTGTGTGGTCCTGGGGAGGAGAAGGATGAGGAAGACCCCTTCTGGACTTGCTTGAGGAAAGCAAGTGGGAGTCCTCTGTGGAAGCAATTAAACTGTCACCCCAGTTGACCCTGGAACAGATTCAGGAAGTAAGGGAGGCTTTAGCAGACTTTGCCCCATTGTTTAATGCCAAGCCTGGACTAACCCCCTTAGTGATGCACAATGTAGAGACGGGGATGCAAACACTCATATGGTGGACAGCATACTGGGTGTCAGAGGCTGTCCTAAAGGACTTTAGGAAAGAGGTGAAATAAATGCTGGATTTAGGGGTAATCCAGAAATCTAACAGCCCCTGGGCTCACCCGTAGTCCTTGTTCCCAAGCTGGATGGCTCTACTCCTTTTATTGTAGACTATCATGGACTCAACATAGTCACAAATTCTGATGCCCACCCAATGTCACAGATGGATGAACTACTGGACAAGTTGGGAAGGGCAACCTATCTTACCACCATTAACCTGACAAAAGGGTATTGGTAGGTGGAGTTAACTGCCAGAGCTAAGGAGAGGTCAGCCTTCATCACTCTGATAGGGTTATTTGAGTTCATGGTAATACCTTTTGGGATGAAGAATGAACCTGCCACCTTCCAAAGGTTGGTGAACTAGGTGTTACATGGTACTGAAGAGTACACCGTGGTGTATCCGGATAATATTGCCATCTTCAGTGCCAGCTGGAAGGAAAACCTGTCCCACCTTAAGGAAGTGTTGGGCAGGATTCAGAGGGCCAGGCTCATGGTGAAAGCTGAAAAGTGCCAGGTGGCCATGGCAAAGGTAACATATGTAGGGCATGTAGTAGTCTGGGGACAGCTCCATCCTAGTCAAGCAAAGATTGATGCAATAGAGGTGTGGCCCAGACCTGAAACACAGAATCAGGTCTGGAGTTTTCTAGGGACCGCAGGGTAGTATCGAAAATTCGAATCAAACTACAGTGCCTTGGTAGCTCCCCTATCTGGCCTGCTAAAGAAAAGAATGCCAAAAATTGTTAAACTGGGAACCAGCCTGTGAATGAGCCTTTACATGGCTAAAGGAGGCACTGTGCCGTGCTCCTGCATTAGCCAGTCCAGACTACAGTAAACCATTTGTAATTCCTACAGATGCCTCAGACATGGGTATTGAGGCAGTACTTAGCCAGACTTCTAACCAAGGGAAAGGTCACCCAAAAGTGTACCTCAGTAAGAAATTACTTTCAAGGTGACAGGTTTATTCTACAGTGGAGAAGGAGTGCTTTGCACTGGTGTGGGCACTGAAGAAATTAGAGCCATACCTAAACGGGTGGCACTTTGTGGTACAGATGGATCATAACCGCCAGTTTGGTCAACACAAAAAGGAAAAATGAATGGCAGGCTTCTAAGATGGAGTCTTGCTTTACAGGGCTACCATATGACTATCACCCACAGAGCAGGGTCAGCAAATGTGAATGCAGCCAGGTTATCCTGACAATTAGAGCACTGAACTGAATTTAGGGAACTCATCCCATACCTAAGAATAGATTCCCCTAAATTCAGTCTAGGAGGGAGGAGTGTAATGGGAATCATCATCTGCTAGTTGTGTGTAAGAATTCTGCATGTGAAACATGGCAGTCAGCACAAGGCATCATGGGACCTTGGATTTTTAAAAGAAAGAAAAAAAATGGTCTGCCCTTACTTGCTGGAACAGATTGTTTGGGAAAAAAAAGCTGACTTCCTGGGACTATAATAAAACCAGGTTATAAAACAATCTACTGCTTTGAACCCAGGCAGCTTGTTGTGAAATATTGCCTTTTATCGCGTATCAGGAGGGAAGCAGTTTCTGATAGATACCTGTGAAAATTCACCCAGCTATGAGAAGTGTTACCAGGATGTTTCTCTGAAAGATCAAAGGAGTAATTCGACCTGTCATAAAGCATGCTCTGTGGCTCACTAATTAGGAAGTATATATTTTTATATATTTTTTTTTTTAAGTGGAATGTTTAGCAGCGTGCAGGGCACGTGACTGATCAATTAACTACAGGACTAAGATAGACCGCATGCCAGCAGCCCTGAGCTTTGACATCACAGGATGGGAGGGACATTTTGGCCTGTGATATTATCAAACTGGCTGGAAGAACTGACACTTCCACTTCTGGACTCCTAAGAGACAGTTCTGCCAAGACCGGTAATTCCAGTGCGAACCCTTACCAACCAAAACTGAGTTAGAACTAGTTAATTCACTTACAAGGTGCCATGTTTTGTAATTTTCCATTTCTTTTCTGACTGTAGTCATTATGTATATATGTTCCATTTGATGTACTGTATTTATTTAGTATTTTTAGTTTTAGTAATTTGGTTTTCTTTAAACTGCCTGAGACATTTTCTCATTTTGAGTGTCAATGGTGTAACAATCTTAATATTCTAACACAGCGGTTAAATGCTTATTGTGTTACCTTATGCAGCCATGCTAACAAGGATCTGTGTAAAGATCAAGCAAGATAAGAACAATACCAGCTTTTCAATTGAGTCCGACAGGGGTTGTGAACCAGGTTGGTTGCATGCCTCTGGGTCAAGTGTATTGCACTGCTTTCCCCAAAGAGTGTGTGGTTTTGGACCAGTTACCTGGATGTGCTAGCTAAAAAGGGTTCATAATTGACCCCAGGACTCGAGACTGGTAGTTGCTCAGACCCAAAACAAACAAGAGGGTGTCCCTGTCTGTCCTCTCTTCACAAATTGCACTTCAAGGTTGGGCACTGCGGAAGAAGTCCTAACCCCAGGAGTGGGTTTGTGACCATTCCTACAAGTCAAAGATTTAATAATTTTAATTTTCATCACTGTATGACAAATTTAATTTTATACATTATAATAATGCCCCCAAATAATTTTATTGTACTTTATCCTTATCATTTTACAAATATTACTTCCCTGTTTACCACTGTATATTACATGGGCCCACCACAGTGACAACATGTGCAAAGAAGAAAGAACATTATGTATTCTCATTGTGTTTAAATAACTTTCATAAATTAAACTTCAAATTAGCAATTCAGCCTGAAGAAATTAATTAGTTAGGTATCTCTCATGTTCATAATACACTGCTTTTTATCTTTAATTATCAGCTTTAAATTTCTTGCAGGGTTCTAGATTCCAGAACAAAATGCTGTTATACTGCCAAAGGGAGAAAGGGCCACATAAACTCGAAATCTTCGACAAAGACCATCTCTTTGAAACGTTACAGGTGATTGTAACTGTGGTTCCTCCAGGTGTAGTCCTTTTCGGCCATTGATGCACTATTGTGGTAATTAATAAATATACTGAACTCTGGTTGAAAAAAAACTTTATTGTGGCTTCAGTTTTTGGTGTGGGGCTAGGTGTGCCGTGACTTTTATCTCACTGTTATTGGTATTGTCATTGAGTACCCTTGGTCTCTGTGTGGCTCTTTTACTTTTTACAATAAAAAGATGTTTGATCCTTATAATGTAAAACATAAAATGTGTAATGCAGTGATGAAAACTAAAATGATTCATGTTTTGAACTATAGGAACCACCTACAGTTCTGATGATGTGGCACAAGCAAGCCACGAAATGTCAACAGTTTTTGGTGGGAAAAAAATTGGACTATTATAAATATAGTAAGCAGTCTATCCTTTGTATCTGCATATATTCATGTATTTGGATAAAAACTAGATGGAGCTGCTATTGAGAGGCTTGTCTTTTCTGCCCACACCAAGAAATTACCTCTAGATGTAGATCTTTATAAATTTTCTAGAATAATACATTTGACTAAGTTTGTGACAGCAATCAGTTATGGGACATTGGCAATTCAAGTTCCAGTATGAATAAGCAAATTTCAATGACATTTCTATGCACCTGAACTTCTCATTTTGCAGACTGAGAACCTGAATATTTATTAGGCAATCAACAGCTCTTCAGGTGAAAGAACTGGTGAAATGTCAGTCACGGACACTATTTCAGCAATTAACATTGCTAGTCATGATGATGCATGGGATTGTAAAGGATAGTCTAAGA
This sequence comes from Neoceratodus forsteri, assembly GCA_016271365.2. Classification (NCBI taxonomy): domain Eukaryota; kingdom Metazoa; phylum Chordata; order Ceratodontiformes; family Ceratodontidae; genus Neoceratodus; species Neoceratodus forsteri. The sequence goes on from CM028131.1 coordinate 935,438,242, forward strand.
TGTTATCTAAACTTCTTGAATCTAATGAAGCTGAAATAAGAATCTGGGAAGTGAATATACTATTGTTGGTGATAAGAACACCCCCATTTTGCCAATATTTAACATAAATAATGGTGATAATACAGAAATGAGAATAAGATTGTATAGACCAAAGCTGAGGTTTTCTCCATCTGTCTACAATTCAACTTTATGGACATGTGAAAATGGGTTAAACCTGAGGTGTTACAAATATTGTCAGAACTGACAGAACAGCATTCATAAAATGTGCCCCTTCTTAACAACAGCATTTGAACCTTGTCAGTATAAGGATATATTAATTAAACCTGCTGACACAGGTGAGGAATATACAGGGTAATGTATGGGCATCGATGAACAACCACTCTATTCTGCGCCTCCGTGGTTGCCGCGACAATTTAGATAAAACTAGAGTGTAGCTCAGAGTTTTCATAAGTGCCATGGCAGCCATGAAAGCAGATCGACTCTTATGATATTCATCTTGCTATAAGTATATGGGCATTGGTCCAATCTAAACAAAATAAAAAGACAAATTGTAGTCAGGTCCATACTTTTAAGCTCTCACCACTGCTCTCCTGGTCCAGTTGTAACTGCTGCAGCTTGTTCAGTAAGACCGGCGGTTTGTGGAATATGCATGCACTGAAAGTTTCTTGTTGTTGTACCATTGATGTGACATACCCACAATGGTATAACAACATTGTGATGTCACATTGAGGGTATAACAACACTAGGAAACTATAGATTTTGTGGGTTTACAATGTTTGACCATACATTATATTGTTATTAGGTATGGGTCAAGGTATAAATATATTGTTCTAGGATTGTTTGGTAATCAGAAGAATTACAAAAAGCTGAAGGGGATCCCAACAAGGACAATAAACAAGAATTATGCTATTTCATAGAGAATGCAACAGAGAGAGAGAGAGAGAAGTTACATGAGGAATTTACATTTTCCTGTCCTGAATTCTCTATTACCCTACTTTATACATCCATCCTAAAATTCAAAAGAACACTTAGAGACCCCCAGGATGTCAAATTGTCTCTGGGAGGGGACCAAGGAAGGAACTGGGATGTTATATGGCGGCATACGTACCAGTATATCACCAAGGACACATTATGCATCATGCAATACCACTTTTTAAACAATTTGTTCTGGACTCCTTCCAAATTGCACAAAGTCAGACGTAGATCTGACCAGTCATGCTTCCGTTGTCTGCAGGCTGATGGAGACCTGTTTCACATTTTCTGGGATTACCCACTGGTAAGAGGGCTGTGGGACCAAATTAAACACAAGGCGGATCCCCTGCTGGGCATCAAGCATTACTTTACCCCAGAAATTTGCCTGATAGGTGATTATACTGGTATCGCTGTTAAAGCCCGAAGATATTACATGGCCTTGATATCATCTTCGGTCAAGAAAGTAGTGTTAAAACATTGGCTGGATAATACTTCACCCAATTATGTAGAATGGTTACAAGAATTACTTTTCAATTTAAATATGGAAAAATTCGGGGCCTTGAGAAGGGGTAGCCTTGCGAAATTTGAGCGGGTATGGAGTCCCTTCCAAGAGCTCTACTTGTCTAATCTATCAGACCATCAAGACTAGTCGATCCGGCAACGATGCCGATGCAGCCGGATCCATCTTAACCTCATAGGATTAGAGCGGGATTGGGGAGTAAGAGGGCAGGCAAAGGTATCCAAACAGAGGGGGTTTATATTGTTAAAATGTTTTGCTTAATCTGTGATGGTCCATTGTAAGTGGCACTGCAAGGTTACAGGTTACCATTTGTATAATGTGGTTATCGTCTTTGTGCCAACATTACTTCAATAAACTTGAATTTAAAAAAAAAAATTGTCTCTGGGAGGAAATCACTGGCAAACAATTTATCAATATTTGTTCATTTCTTTTTAAAGGTATATATCAGTCATTTATAGGTCCACCTCAGGGACACTATGGACATCTTCTCAAGATTCTAAGATTTCAAATGGCACGAAGAGTACCTATGGTTTGGGACTACATGGCATGATCCCTTTATATGTCTATAGAACTTCAGATTGGTATAGAAGCCTGTGATTAGTATCATGTGAATGACAGCTAGTTAGCAGAAACCAGTTAAATATATTTTTGAATATTTAGAATTCCTTTTGAATCATAATTTTTTTACATTTAAAGGTGATGTTTACATCCAGATGTATGGCACAGCCATGGGGGCCTCTACCCATGTGATGATGAGAATCAGTAGGAATATCGGAATCAGACAATACGTATGCTTCTAATGCTGTTAAGCACATTTGTATGTCTAAGAAAGTGCATTACTGTAAGGACAGCTTTAAATTCACTTGATGACTTTGTGAAATATATAGTGTTCATTAGTAAAGGAACGCAAAGGCAGCTGACTGTTGCAAATCACATTACTGGCAGATTAGTCTTTCAGACTGTTTCAGGCTTACTACTGACAGGGTTTGCTTTCTTAAAATGAGTCTCAATAACTCTCACCCATCTCTCTAAATGGAGGTTTTCTCTCTTCCATGGTTACTTAAAGACTGAACTCAGAAATCTTACACCCTCCTCAACCTTCTCACAGGCCTACCTTTTGAACTCTTCCCTTTCACCAATGCAAACTACTGACAAGGCAGGCACCAGGTAGGAAAATGCACTGGGAATAGAGTGCTATGGGATGTCAGACATTGGAAAATATTGAAATAGATGATGAATGGTATTTGATTACAATTGACATAGAGTCCCTGTATAGCAACATTCCTTGGGAAGAAGTTTTAGATTGCATTGCCTTCAATCTAAACACATGTGATGTTGATGTCATGCCTCCTACTGATCTTTTTAGTGAAATTTGCCTGAATTTGTGTTAAAGTTCACTGCTTTCACTTTTCTTAATGTTTTTATTTGCAGACTAAGGGGACTGCCATGGGGGCGACATATACCCTCAGTGTAGCAAATCTATACATTGGCAAATGGGAAGCAGAAACAGTTAAGAATCCTGATGTTACTCCTTTCTTTCAAAAAAATAGATCTATGGTGCTGCTTTATAGATGATGTGCTTTTAATATGGAAAGGACATTTGGATGAATTAAATGAATTTGTAACATACTTGCACCATTTGAATCCAAATTTGCGTTTTTCTTTCCAGGCATGCAAGACGAAGGTTAACTTCTTAGACTTACGCATTGAGAAAGATATGAAAGGTAACACTGTCACTAATATTTTTTAGAAAAGAAAGTGACAGAAACACCTTATTGCTGGCTTCAAGTTGTCACCCAAAACATAATGGTAAAAATATCTCCAAAGGTCAGTATTTTAGGGTGAGTAGAAATTGTAGCACCATCAGTGGTTTTGAAGCCCCAGCACAAGACTTAACATATATATTCTTAGAAAGAGTTTACAGCAAACATATTCTGGAACAAGCTTGTGATACTGCTAGGAATATGGATAGGACTGATTTATTGGTGACAAATCATTCAAACAACAATGATACTAATACACTCAGCTTTGTTCCCACATACTGTATTCAGCCCATTCATCTTCTGTAGAAACGATCATTAAAAGGACTGGCATATTCTGAGAGGAGACATTGATCTGAATGAAATAAATCAAACTCCACCACAAATGACTTATAGAAAAGTGACTATGTTAAAAGATAAATTGATTTACTGCAGACAAGTGAGAGATGTAAAAGAAACACGGTTAACAAATAAAAGAGTGGATTGTTACAGATGTAAAAAATGTACGTATCACAAAGTTATTGCTGACATAAAATATTTTGCAAATGTTCATAACCCAGAGAAATTGTATGACACAAAACAATTTATTATGTGGAACAGAGAAGGGGTAATATACATGGCAAACTGCAAACATGGTGCTTCTTATGTTGGAAAAATGAAGCTTCAGTTCAGAAACAGGGCTGGTGAACATTGCAGAGCTATCCTGAATAAAGATGCAAAATATGCTACAGCTCTATCATGAGCAGTATGAATCCACAAGATCCTGAATTTTGTTTTACAGCTCTTGATAAAGTATGCAGGAACCCAAGAGGAGCAGCGTTGATAAACTTATACTGCAAAGGGGGGGCTTTTGGACATACAGTCTAGGAGCCTGCAAACCATCAGGTTTAAATGGAACTTTTGACATTGCTCCTTATTTGAAATAAATGCATTAGTGTACATAAATGCTATGCTTATATGAGATACTATTCATTAATGTGTTAAGTTAAAAAACTTAAAGGAAAAATGAAATACGGTTTAGTCATATGAGGTATAGAACTTACCAGTAATGTTTCCCCACTTCTTTCTTTCTAACAGTTTTGAATCAGCACCAGGAATTGAATAGGGTCCTAAAGTTGTGACTTTAACACTAAGATTGTTTTTTGCGTGTTGTATTTAAGCAACTTAAATGTTTTGTATGAACTTTGTAATTATTATGACATAAACTGTATATGTTTTTGTAATGTATTATATATATTGTTGTATTGCCAATGATGTCATGTCTTGTATAAACTGAGAACTGTTTGATGATGTGGCACATTCTTTGACAAAGGTTGTTTTCTGAAACATGTTAGAGCATATTTTATTCTGGCACCTTAATAAACTTGGCATTTTTATACTGAATTCAGGATCCTGCATTTCTCTACTTGAGGTTGGTCAGTACTGTTTTACAATTTTTTTTTTAATTACTGACAATGCAATTGTCCATGCATATTCACATACACAAACAAGCATTTGTCAATGCCGAATGTTGATTGCGTTGGTCCGTTGAGCTCGCTCACTGCCCCTCCGTCACTCGCTCATTCTGTTTCTCCCAGTGCTGCAGGCTGCTCTTTTCTACTGGGCTCCTGCCTGCATTGGCACATTTTTCTACCCACAAAGAAATCTGCAGCTGTCCCAACAGAGCTCCATTGAGGAGGCTCACTCCCCCTCTCTCAGTTGCTCATTCTGTTTCTCCTCGTGCTGCAGGTTGCCCTTTTGTACTGGGCTCCTGCCTCTGTTGGTGGCTTTTTCTGCCCACAAAGAAATCAAATCAAATCAATTCAAACTTTATTTAACCAGGCATCAACACCATTGAGCAAACTCATTTTCAAAGTGGTCCTGAACAAGGAACAATACAAAACAAAGACAAGGTAATACAAAAATAGTGACATCAGCAGAGTGTGGTACATAGTCGGTTACAAGATACTTGAGTCCGTCAAGGGAACTTCCACTTAGATATTTTCCAAAAAAACAATAAAAAGTAAGATAGGGGAAAGATAAGGTAGAAAACTTGAGAACAGACTGGGGCCTCCAGGTGGATAAGTAAAACAGGCTGGGGGCTCAAGTGGATAAGTAAAGACTGGGAGGGCGAGTGAGAGTCATGAAGGGGGGGGATTGTGTGTAATGGAAGTCCCTATGGACGATGGGAGTTGACATATTAACAATTAATTAGAGCAGAGACACCAATAAAATGAAAGAACAAATTACCCATAGCAGCTTCAAGATTCCTGCAAATACTCTACTAGCAAAGATTTGAAGGAGAGAGGGCTCAGCAGTGAGGTAGGCTTGAGTGTGCTTTGTATAGTGTTCCAAAGTGAAGGGATTGTGGAGGTAATTGCAGCCAGTCCAAGGTTACTTTTCATTCTAGGCACTTGGAAACAAAGAGTTGCATAACATCTGAGACCATAGGAGCCATGGGCATGTTTGAACAGGCTAAAAACATATGCAGGGAGCTTGTCTGTGACAGCTCTATAGAACCAAGTGAGTGCATTTCTTTTTCTCCTTGCTGACAGTGATGGCCAGCCTGCCATTTGGTACAGAAGACAATGATGGGTGCGAAAAGGCAGGTTACAGATGAATCTTACGGCTCGACGATATAGGGTGTCGAGTTTATTAAGCGCTGTGAGAGGGCAGTGATTGTAGAGGAAATCAGCATAATCAAGTACGGGTAGAAAAGTGGTTTGTACTAGTCTCTTTCTAGATTCTGTGGTAAGCAGATATTTGATACAATAGAAAAGGATGAGTCGCTGTCTTAACTTTTTCAAGACTTCATTTAGGTGGCATAGACATCTGCAGCAGTCCCAACACAGGTTCGTTGAGCTTGCTCATTTCCCCCTCTCTCACTCAAAGCTTGTTCCAATTCTGCCAGCACTGCAGGCACAGCCTTGTAATACTAGGCTCCTGCCATTTAGCAGCCTTTTGTGCCCACAAAGAAATCTGTAGCAGTCATGATAGAGCTCCATTGAGCTCGCTCACTCTCCCACTCTCACTCACTCATTGTGCTTCTCCCAGTACTGCAGGCTGCCCTTTTGTACTGGGCTTCTGCCTGCATTGGCACCTTTTTCTGCCTACAAAGAAACCTGCAGCTGTCTTGACAGAGCTCCGTTGAGGTGGCTCACTCCCCTGTCTCACTCTCTCATTGTGTTTCTCCTGGCGCTGCAGGCTGCCATTTTGTAGTGGGCTCCTGCCTCTGTTGGTGCCTTTTTCTGCCCACAAAGAAATCTGTAGCAGTCCTGACAGAGCTTCATTGAGCTCGCTCACTCCCCCTCTCTCACTTGCTCATTCTGTTTCTGCTGGTGCTGCAGGTTGCCCTTTTGTACTGTGCTCCTGCTTGCATTGCCACCTTCTTCTGCCCACAAAGAAATCTGCAGCAGTCAAGATAAAGCTCCATTGAGCTCACTCACTACCCTCTCTCATTCATTTGTTTCCCCCAACGCTGCAGGCTGCCCTTTTGTACTGGGCCCCGGCATGCATTGCTGCCTTTTTCTGCCCACAAAGAAATCTGCAGCAGTCCCAACAGAGCTCCTTAGAGCTCACTCACTCCCCTCCTTTGCTCACTCATTCTGTGTCTCCCGCTGCTGCAGGCTGCCCTATTGTACTGGGCTCTTGCCTGTGTTGGCGGCGTTTTCTGGCCACAAAGAAATCTGCAGCAGTCCCAACACAGCTCCGTTGAGTTTGCTCACTCCCCCTCTTTCATTTGCTCATTCGTTTCTGGCAGCTATGCAAGCTGGTCTTTTGTACTGGACTCCTGCCAGTGATGCCACCTTTTTCTGCTCACAAAGAAATCCATAGCAGTCAAGATAGACCTCCGTTGAGCTTGCTTCCTCCCCATCATTCAGTCGCTCATTCTGTTTCTCCCAGTGCTGCAGGCTGCCCTTTTGTACTGGGCTCCTGCCTCTGTTGGCACCTTTTTCTGCCCACAAAGAAAGATGCAGCAGTCCTGACAGAGCTCTGTTGACCTCACTCACTCCCCTTCTCTCATTCGTTTATTCTGTTTCTGCCAGCGCTGCAGGCTGCTGTTTTGTACTGGGCTCCTGCCTGCATTGCCGCCCTTTTCTGCCCACAAAGAAATCTACAGCAGTCATGATAGAGCTCTGTTGATCTCACTCATTCCCCCCTCTCAGTCGCTCATTCTGTTTCTGCTGACGCTGCAGGCTGCCCTTTTGTACTGGGCTTCTGCCAGCATTGGCACCTTTTTCTGCCCACAAAGAAATCTGCAGCTGTCCCGACAGCTTTGTTGAGGTTGCTCACTCCACCTGTCTCGCTTGCTCATTCTGTTTCTCCTGGCTCTGCAGGCTGCCCTTTTGTAGTGGGTTCCTGCCTCTGTTGGCACCTTTTTCTGCCCACAAAGAAATCTGCAGCAGTCCCAACAGAGCTCCATTGAGCTTGCTCACTCCCCCCTTTCACTCGCTCATTCTTATTTTGCTGGCGCTGCAGGCTGCCCTTTTGTACTGGGCTCCTGCGTGCATTGTTGCCTTCTTCTGCCCACAAAGAAATCTGCAGCAGTCAGGATACAGCTCCGCTGAGCTCGCTCACTCACTCCCCTTCTCTCACTCATTCATTCCATTTCTCCCACTGCTGCAGTCTGCCCTTTTGTACTGGGCCCCTGCATGCATTGCTGCCTTTTTCTGCCCACAAAGAAATGCACAGAAGTCCCAACAGAGTGCCACTGAGCTCACTCACTCACTCACTCCCCTTCCCTCACTCGCTTGTTCTGTGTCTCCTGCTGCTGCAGGCTGCCCTTTTGTACTGGGATCCTGCCTGCATTGGCGTCCTTTTCTGCCCACAAATAAATCTGCAGCAGTCCACACACAGCTCTGTTGAGGTCACTCACTCCTCCTCTCTCACTTCCTCATTCCATTTCTGCCTTCACTGAAGGTTAGCCTTCTGTACTGGGCTCCTGCCTGCATTGCCACCTTTTCCTGCCCACAAACAAATCTGCAGCAGTCACGATAGACCTCCGTTGAGCTCACTCACTGCCCCCTCTCACTCGATCATTCTGTTTCTCCCAGCTCTGCAGGCTGCCCTTTTGTACTGGGCTCCTGCCTGTGTTGGCACCTTTTTCTGCCCACAAAGAAATCCAGAGCTGTCCCATCAGAGCTCCACTGAGGTTGCTCTCTCCCCCATCTCACTCGCTCATTCTGTTTCTCCTGGAGCCGCAGGCTTCCCTTTTGTACTGGGCTCCTGCCTCTGTTGGCACCTTTTTCTGTCCACAAAGAAATCTGCAGCAGTCCCGACAGAGCTCTGTTGACCTCACTCACTCCCCTTCTCTCATTCGTTTATTCTGTTTCTGCCAGTGCTGCAGGCTGCCATTTTGTACTGAGCTCCTGCCTGCATTGCCGCCCTTTTCTGACCACAAAGAAATCTACAGCAGTCATGATAGAGCTCTGTTGATCTTACTCACTCCCCCCTCTCAGTCGCTCATTCTGTTTCTGCTGACGCTGCAGGCTGCCCTTTTGTACTGGGCTTCTGCCAGCATTGGCACCTTTTTCTGCCCACAAAGAAATCCGCAGCTGTCCCGACAGCTTTGTTGAGGTTGCTCACTCCACCTGTCTTGCTTGCTCATTCTGTTTCTCCTGGAGCCGCAGGCTTCCCTTTTGTACTGGGCTCCTGCCTCTGTTGGCACCTTTTTCTGTCCACAAAGAAATCTGCAGCAGTCCCGACAGAGCTCTGTTGACCTCACTTACTCCCCTTCTCTCATTCGTTTATTCTGTTTCTGCCAGCGCTGCAGGCTGCCCTTTTGTACTGGGCTCCTGCATGCATTGCTGTCTTTTTCTGCTCAAAAAGAAATCCACAGCAGTCCCAACAGAGCTCTGTTGAGCTCACTCACTCCCCCTCCCTCACTCTCTCATTCTGTGTCTACTTGCGCTGCAGGCTGCCCTTTTGTACTGGGCTTCTGCCTGCATTGGCACCTTTTCCTGCCCTCAAAGGAATCCACAGCAGTCTCGACAGAGCTCAGTTGAGCTCAGTCACTCCTCCCCTCTCTCACTAGCTCAATGCTAATCTGTCCCAAACACTGATTTCCAACAGCGACTGTGGTATTCTGCACTGGAAGCATGAAAACACATTTTGGCCAGGATGTGAAAAATGACAGCTGTACTGTTCATGAGGAGGTGCGAAGAAATGCCAGTACTGAAAATCTGGCGTGAAAATATTACAAGGGTGCGTGGAAACTGCACAATGCACGCTCGTAACACAGTCATTTTATGGAGTTTCATCACACAATTTTCAACATAGGCATTTTAGGACCTCTGCTCATGAACAGTGTCAGTGTGATTTCCTTAATGTGTTCCAAACACTGATCTCCCACAGCGACCGTGCTATTGTGTGCTGGAAGAGCAAAAACACATTTTGGCCAGAATGTGAAAAATGACAGCTGCACTGATCATAAGGAGGTGTGGGAAAATGGCAATGTTGAAAATCTGGAGAGAAAATATTGCAAAGTTGCCAAGGTACGAGCGTGTGTGGAAACTGCGCAACGCACGTTCATAACACACTCATTTTATGAATGTTCATCAGCATATTTTCAACATAGGCATTTTAGGACCTCTGCTAATAAATAGTGTCACTGTCATTTCCATAATATGTCCTGAACATGGATTTCCCACAGCGGCCATGCTATTCTGCACCGGAACTGCGAAAACACATTTTGGCCAGGATGTGAAAAATGACAGCTGTACTATTCATAAGGAGGTGCAGAAGGATGGCAATGTTTAAAATCTGGAGTGAAAATATTATTAATTCATGAAGTTATGAGCATACGTGTTAACTGCACAATGCACGCTCGTAACACAGTCATTTTATGGAGTATTGGCACCAAATTTTCAACATAGGCATTTTAGGACCTCTGCTCATGAACAGTGTCACTGTCATTTTCATAAACTGTCCTGAACACTGATTTCCCACAGTGACCGCGCTATTCTGCGCTGGAACTGTGAAAACACATTCTGGCCAGGATGTGAAAAATGACAGCTGTACTTTTCACAAGAAGGTGTGAAAAATGCCAATGTTGAAAATCTAGTGTGAAAATATCGCAATTTCGCAAAGTTACGAGTGTGCATAGCATCTGCACAAAGCACACCCATAAAACAGTCATTTTTGGGATTTTTTCCACCAAATTTGCAACATAGGCTTTTTGAGAGCCCACCTCGTGAACATTGGCACTGTCATTTTGTTAATTGGTCCCAAAAGGGGATTCCTCGTAGTGACTGCAAAATCATCTTTTGGGGCCGAATAACGCAGTGACAGTGACAAAATTCATGAGGAGGGGTCCCAAAAACTCCATGTTGAAAATTTGGTGTCAGAATTCAAAAAAATGCCTGAGATATGCATCAAAGTTGAAAAAGCCCTATTCATTCCATTATGCAGTTTACGGCATTTCCTCAGTTCGCGGTCAGCTTTGAAGAGTGCAAACGTATTCCCGGTCCACCAAAGATCATCGTGCCAGACTCTGGAGGTAAGTATATGGTGAGGGGGTGTATGGGGAGGCAGGGTGCACAGTGGGTGGGTGCAGGTTGTGGGAGGGCAGGGAGAACACGAGGAACCATTTTTTTTTTTTTACAGATTTAAAAAAAAAACATTGTGGGACTTTTTTCTTTACAGGAGCACTGGGCATGCTGGGGTGGGCTCCCAGCATGCCACCTGAATGTTTTGGGGGGTGCAGCCATTGGGGGATTGGGCACCCCCATCTGCACAAAAGTGGGGGGAATGCGCAAGAGCTGAGGGGGATTGGGCACCCCCTTGGCACAACTCTCGCTACTCTTTCGATGGGGAACATGATTCCAATGGGGAGTGGGCTCCCCCGTCAGCACATCTAATAAGGAGGGGGGACATAATGCTGACAGGGAGTGGGCTTCCCCGCTGGCAAATCAGCTAGCACCTGGGAAGGAAGCCGACGGGGTTTAGCCCTTCGGTAAAAACACGCTGCTGTGGGAGAGGCACATGCAGCTGAGGGGATTGGGCACCCCTTAACACTGGGGCCAGATTAATTTTGTTTGTGAACACAGCGGCAAGGCACTGCCATGTTCACAAACAATATAACAGTAGCAACGTTCCACCTAGCAATGACGGGTCGCTCCCTCATTGCAGCGAATCACTGACGCTGCAATGACGGGGCGGCCCCTGATTGCAGTGGCTAGATTTTTACAAAGTTATGGCATGCTGGCTGAACTAATGTCAGCAGCAGTGGGCCACAGCATTGGGGAAAGTGGGCCAAGCCTTTACAGGCTGTGGGGGCATTGGCCACAACAGTGCCACGCCTCCACAACCTGCTTCTGGAGAAAGCTGCCACAATATGTTTCTTGCATATGTGCACAATCAACATAAAAAGATAAAACATTTAATTACACACAGAAAAATATCATATCAAAACATAAATATACCATATTCTGTACCATAAGTTTTAATGCAAAGATATATTTGTAAACTCAGACACCCATATTTGGTTGCATTTATTTTATGAAGAGCAGACACCACTTCTTTCACCAGCTACAGTATGCCTTTCCTTAATCTACCTGATACAGTGTAAATAAAACTAGTTACTAGCTTATAAAACCCTATACAGAAAAGAAACATGGAACTTGTTGGCAGAAATGGACCACTTGGCCCACCCAGTCTGTCTAGATGGTCCCTGCCTAGTCTGTCTCAGCAGACGCTAACTGGTCTCTAGTGACCTTCCTTTATCCATGCCTATTTACTAATATTCTGCTCTGTCTATCCCATGGAAGCTTGAAGCCCCCTACTGGTTATGCCTCAACCATATCTGCTGGCAATCTGTTCCAGGTGTCCACCACTGTTTCAGTGAAGTAGTACAGATGTGACAGCCAGGAAGCAACACAGAAATGCTGCAGAATATCACAGAATGCTGCAGTTTGCTGCAGGGGCCATTTTAAGTCAATGGCAATTAAGCCCTTTTATCATGCAGGATTTTGTGACGTCATTACTGCAAGTTACTGTGTTTCATCATGGCTGACTCCACTGTAATTCCTCATATCCCTCTTAAACTCCCCACCTCAACTCCCATCTGAGCCATATTCACTCCACATAGGACTCTATCATGTCTCAACTTGATCTCCTCTAGTCCAGAGGACTCTTTTCTTAGGGCTTTTGATGTAACCCATGCACCATTTTTGTTGCCTTCCTCTGGACTGCTCCACTCAGTCTACACCTTTTCTGAGGTGTGCCCTCCAGAACTAGACACAATACTCTAGGTGGGGTCTCACCAGCAAGTGATAAAGAGTTAACACCACATCTTCCTCCTGCTGGAGATACTGCTCTCTATTTATTTATTTAAAATTTGGTAACCGGAAAAGGCGCACTGAGCCGAGACTCATTTCCATGTATGACCTGGGGGAAGAGGGATAAAGAGTGAAAAACATACAGTACAGCATAATTAGAATAAACAGAAACAATTACAAGTTTAAATATAGTTTGAAGGTCAGCTAACAGCGGGATCTGAATCACAGAGAATCAAAACATTGGTCTGCACAATTCAGGTAAATTTCAGCAATGAAAATATTCTCAGGATCATCTGTTTCAGGCTGCAGGGATTCATAGCAGGGATAGTGAGCTAAGAAGTTACTGTGGTGAGAGGGAGAGGCTGGTGGAGGGGAGGGAGAAGGGAGCACTGGGTAGGGGAGTAGCCAGAGTTGAGTTTTGAAGGAAAGAGAGAAGGGAAAGGTGAAGGTCAGAGGAGAGCTGATTCCAAAGGAAAGGAATGTGATAAGACAAAGATGACTGGCCCGCAACTGAGTGTGAATGTGGCAGAGAGAAAGTGAGAGTACCCTGCTTTGAAGGGAGTAAGCTGAAGGGTTAACTGGTGAGAGGATAGAGGAAAGGTATAGTTGCAGGCTCCCAAACCAGTATTTTGCTATGAATGAGACACTGTGGACCATTCTTCTTTGAGGTAGTGGTAAGAGGGAGAGGCAGAGTAGAGAAGGCACTGGTGATTGAGGGGTGGAGCAGCAGTGGCAAAGTGTCAAAATGAGTTTAGAGTGTCAAACCTAGCAAGGGTTGTGGTTGGGTAGAGCTATAGACTATGTTGGCATAGTCTAAAACTGGGAGAATCATTTTGGAAACAAACTCCCGGCAGGTAGGGAGAGGAAGGCTGTCCTTGTGATGATAGAGGATAGCCAGTTAAGGTCAGAGTTTTGTGCAGATGGACTCAATGTGTGAGGAGAAGTCAAAGTGACTGTCAAGTCAAATGCCTAGGTATTTGAAGGTGGAGCCTTGGTAAGAGAGGTGCTGCCCAGGGTGGAGAAAGGGGGAGACTGGAGTGTGGCCAATTTCTGTCTAGTTCCAAACATCATGGTGACTGTTTTCTTCATGTTAAGTTTAAGTTTGTTTACCTGGAACAATCTCTGAATCCTACTGATGGGGGGAGTGCACATTTTATTTATTTTTTATTTATTTATTTTTTGATAACCGGGTAGGTGCACTAGACACGAAAGTGACTATTTTCAGGCATGACCCGGGAGGTCAACAATGCAGAGAGATACAGTTACATAGAATACAGTGTCAGGAGATGTGCAATACATTGCAAACATAAAGTGAGACAAAGTTAAGATGAATAAAGGTACAAGGCACAAATGGTGTAAAAAATTATACAATTGGAGATAAGCGCCCATGTGTAGATTGTCACAGTAATATCACAAAATATGAGGTACAGAAAGAAGAAATATACCAACGGAGGCATCATTACATCATACTGAAATTGAGGGTGTTAATTTGGAAGGGGGCAGGGAGAGAGGTAAAATTGGGATAGGTTTAAGGGGAGGCTGAAGGAGCAGGCTGCCATCTCACACCATAGAAGGTGATACCAAGGGCAGCCAGGACAGAGTAAATCAAGATCTATGGAGGGTTGAAGCAGGTACATTGAGCACAAGTAGTAAGGAGGGAGCGGTGCCTTTTCTTAAACGTGGCATGATTAGGTGCAAGGCGGACATCTAGGGGCAGTGAGTTCCAATAGGAGGGACCTACATGTGAGAAGCCTGATTTCCCTTTGGTAGTTCTACATCTGGGAATGCAAATCAAGGAAAGGTCAGTAGATCGGAGACCGTAGGAGATGGGCTGAGGGGTCAGCAGGGAGGCTAGGTAGGTGGGCATACTAGATTGAAGTACACTGTCCAGAAGGTTCCCAAGAGAGAGGAGATGTGCAATAGGAGAAGGCCAATTTAGGTCAGAGTACAGCAAGCAGTGATGTTCTAGTCTGGAGGAAGCAGAGGCGTAGCAGCATATGTTGTTGTAAGTAGTGTCCCACCTATGAAGATTAGCTTTAGACGTATTTGTATAGATTTCGGATCCATAAGAAAGTGATGGAAGTAGGATTCCTCTAGCAATGGCAGTCCTAGCAGTGGGGGGTAAGAATATAGCTTGTTTTGTAGGCTAAGCCCAGTTTGGCATTTACAGCCTTACAGGTGGAGGTAATATGGGCATCGTAGGTGAGGGATTCATCAAGTAAGACACCCAGATATTTAAAAGAAGTTACCATCTCCAGTGGGGAGCTGTCAGCCCAGGTGACCTGGAAAGATTTGACGTGCTGTTTTAATTTAATAGAGGATCCGAAGAGCATGGCCTTAGTCTTTCCAACGTTTAGAACAAGCTTTTTTTTTGTGATCCAGGATTGAATATTTTGTAGGTACATAGAGAGCTTGTGATTAATAGAGTGGATATTCTCTGAGCTAGTGTAAAGGACAAGGTCATCGGCATAAAGCAACAATGAACAGGAGGATACCACTTGAGGAATGTTGTTAATAAAAATCAAGAAAAGCAGGGGTCCGAGGATAGAACCCTGAGGTACACCAACATCGATGATTGCTTTTTCTGAGGTGGCCGAGTTGAATTTCACAGTTTGATGCCTGTTTGATAGGTAATTATGGAACCAATTTACAACTTTGGGCGAGAAACCCAGGGAGTGGAGATTGGTAAGCAGAAGAGGGTGGTTAACTAGATCGAAGGCTTTTGTCAGATTGATAAAAACTGCACCAATTAGATGACCCTGTTCCATAGCTTGAAGAATATCAGTTGTCAGCTGTAGTAGAGCAGTTTGAGTACTATGGCCTTTTCTAAAGCCATGTTGGTTACAGTTAGAGTTAGAGAGGTGAAAATGACTGTGTCATCAGCATATGTGAGGATATGTGAGGAGCAACAGACAGAGGAATGGTCATTAATAAAGTGAGAGAAAAGAATGGAACCAAGCATGAATCCTTGGGGAACAGCAGTGAGGATAGGTGGTGGGAGAGATACTGTTGCCAACTTGGACTGCTTGTTGCCTGTTATGGAGGTATGAGCTGAACCATTGAACAGCAGGGGCTGCAAGGCCAGCAGACTCAAGTTTTTGGAGTAGTAGGGAGTGGGAAACTGAATCAAAGGCCTTGGCCAGGTTGATAAAAAATGGCTGCTTTTATGTGACCTCTGCCCATGGCTGTAAAAATAGCATCAGTGACTCGCATCAGGGAGGAGGTGGTGGAGTGCTGTTTTCTGAAACTAGCTTTGGAATGTGGATAGAGTGTCATTTAAGGAAAAGAACTCAGATAGTCTGGTGTGGATTAGTGACTCCAGAAGTTTGGCTAGGGAAGGAAGGAGAGATGGGTCAGTAATTACCAGGAGAGGAAGGGAGTCCCCCTTTTGTGAAGAGGCAGAACCTTGGTGAGTTTCCAGGCTTGTTGGACAGTGGCAGTGCAGTGTGAGAGGTTTAGTGTGTGTGTTCTGGGGGTAGCCCATAGCAGGAGTGGAGATTTGGAGTATCCACATATCCAGCATCCCAATTGTCCTAGCAACTGCTTTATCACACTTCCTTGTCACTTTGAGGTCATCAGATATGATAACCCCAAGGTCTGTTTTCTGCTTACTGACTGTCAGTACCTTCCCCCCAACCTATGCTCAGCTTCTGGGTTCCTATGCACTAGGGGCATGATTTTGCATTTTTTGGCATTGAACCCCCAACTGCCATACTCTCGGACACTGCTGAAGTTTCCCAAAGTCCCTATGCATTCACTCCACCCCCAGGTGAGTGTCCACTCTGTTACAGATCTTGGTGTCATCAGCAAAAAGGCATACCTTCCCTTCCAGTTCTTCTGTGATATCACTTATTTAGACATTGAAGAGACTGGTCATAGTATTGAGCACTGCAACACCCACTGGCCACTCTCCCATCATTAGAGTGAGTGTCGTTAACCACCACCCTCAGTTGCCTATCAATTAGCTAGTTTCTTACCCAATTCACCACTTTGGATCCCACCCCTAGGCTGCTCTATTTCTTTATCAGTCTCCTATGTGGCACAGTGTTGAAGGCCTTGCTAAAGTCCAGATAAGCCACATCCAGTACCCTCCCCTGATCTATTTCCCTGGTCACAACTCAAAGAAATCAATCAAATTCATCTGTCATGACCTACCTCCATGAGTCCATGCTGCATTTGGTCTTGTAGCCCATTGGATTCAAGATCCTCTACCAACTTTTCCTTTAACAAAGGTTCCATTAATTTACCCACAGCTGATGTGAGACTGACCAACCTAGACTTGCTAGCATCTTCCCTGCCACTGCTCATATGGAGGGACCACATCTACTCTCCTCCAGTCCTCTGGAACCATGCCTGTTTCCAGTGAGTTGTTGAATAAGGCTGTCAGTGGGGCAACTAGCACCTTTCTGAGTTCTGTTAGTACCCTTGGGTGTATTCCTTCAGGTCCCATGACCTTGTCCACTTACAGAGCTTCAAGTTCATTGAAGACTCTTCTGAAAATAAACATTTGTAAACCCCCCCACCACCACCTTTGTTCCTGCTGCTCCCTGGTGGTCCATTACTCCTCTCTCCTCTGCAAAGGCTGAGCAGAAGTACCTGTTTGGGAGGATGTCTGCTTTGTTTAATCCTCTTTTGTGTGGTCTACCCCTGCTGCCCTCCTTTTTCTCACAATCCCTCCAATTGCTTTTCTCTTCTTACTTATGTACTTGAGGAATGTCTTATTGCCTTTAGCTATCCTCTTGGCTATCCTTTCCTGTATATATGTCATTCCTGCCCACTGCCTTTATTACATCCATCTGTTTTTCTTGGCATACCTATCTGTCTGTGCTCCCTGGCAATCCTGCCTTACAAGGCAGTACTATTTCTTTAAAATCCACCTTCCTAAAGTGCAGACCCCTCATCCTTGTTTGGTTTGCCTCTGTTCACATCTTAATGTTAAACCACACTGTACAGTGATCACTAGTATCTAGTGGATTGACCACTACAATGTCTGCAATGCTATCTCTGTTTGTAAGCACCAGGTTCAGCACTTCCCCATCCCCCAGGAGGTTTCTTGACTAGCTATCTGAAAAAAGCCCCTTATAGGGAGTCAAGGATAACCTTGCATTGGCCAGAGCTACAGCTGGAAGGCTCTAATATGGGGCACTCATTTCCAAGCGGCTGTTCTGGATGGTGGAACATTGCCCCATCTGCAAAATTCTTTCTGAGTTCAGGGTTCAGCTAGAGGCAGCATGGTGGAAATATTCAGACTGCATCATCAGCGTAACTGGAGCTCCCCACATTCCTGCCCCCACAGTGGCCCATTAGCCCTGGGGTGGAGAGTGTAAGGAGGGGAGGGGTAAGGATTGGCCACAAGGACACAGTTCAGGTCAGTGCCACTCTGACTGCAAACTGTTTTGCACCCCTTGTGGAGGTGCAGGAACCTGACTCTGAGAGGGAGGACTTCAAGCCAATATTGGGAATGGGAGCAAAAGTAAGTAAGTCAAAAAAGACTTAGTAGTAGGGGATTCTATGATTAGAGGGACAGAGTCAGAACTGGGTGGAGAAAGGCAAAAAAGAGAGGATAGTTAGGTGCCTTCCTGGTGCCACAGTCAAATGGGACATAGAGCACATAAGGAGGATGATGGACAGCAAGTGGAGGGCTGGGAGTGCTGGTTCACCTGGGAACTAATGATCTATCAAACCAGTTTGTGGAAACAGCATAGCAGAGCTTTGAGAGATTGGGAGAATGGCTGGCTATGCAGTCGGCATCCATGGTCTACAGCAAGGTCCTCGCTGTGTTTGTGTGGGAGGAGTGGACAAAATTAGACAGAAAAAGATAGACTAGTTTAACAGGTGGCTAAAAGAATGGTGTCAAGAAAAAAAGGTTTTACTTTGTGGGTGATTGGGAGACTTTTTGGAAAGGAGGCTATTGTGGAATGATGGACTCTACCTAATAAGGAAGCTGGTAAGAGCACTACAACAGAAATTTGACATCTGTATTGGACATTTAGACTGACTGAGGGGGAGTCTAGGTCTATGAGGAATATCATGTAAATTGGGGGCAGGGAACCTAGCTGACACTCCCACACAAATGGGTCTGGAAACAAAGAAATTGGACAGGAACATACTGTCAAGTCCAAGGCTGACGTTAGGCAGGTGAAGGCAGGCAGGGGGTACAAAGAGGGTGTTGCAGATAGGGCAGGACAGAGAGGACCAAGGAGGAGCATGGAAAAATTGCAAACTCACAACAGACAACATTTAGGTGGTACTTGGAATGGGTTCTGCTTCAACGCCAGGAGTCTGGGCAACAAAATTTTCAAGTTGCAGACATTGGTGGCAGATACTAAGGTGCATCTTGCTGTTATTACAGAAACATGGGCAATGGACAACAATGTTCTGGGAACTCATAGTATTGTGATGCTCACTTTTAGAAGAGACAGGAGGGAGGTAAGGGGTAGCCCTTTATGTTAGCAAGGTTATTGACATAATTAAAAATGGAGGAGTAAAACAGAGGAAGTCGAGTCACTGTAGGTGCAGAGCTCACAGAGGCATCAGCAAAAAATTCAAATGGGTGTTATACTGACCTCCAGGACAAGGGAGAGGAGGGACAATGAGCCCAGAGAGGAAGTAAAAAGAGTGCCAGGAAAGGGGAGGTAGTGGTAGTCAAAAATTTAAATCTACTAGATGTAGACTGGGGTTTTCCAGCAGCAAAAGTTCCAGGAGCCAAGTTATGTTGGAAACCCTTCAGGTCCACCTCCTAACTCATCTGGTAAAGGATCCTACCAGATCCACCCAGATATGGTTCTTACAAATTCAAAAGCAGTTATAGCAGTAAGAGTAGGGGAATTACTAGTTAACAGTGACCATAATTCCATCTGGTTTGAGTTGTCCCGAGGGGATGAAAGAATACACTGAAGGATTGAGTTCCTAAACTTTAAAGGGGCAGACTTTTATAAAATGAGATTGTTGGTGAGTAACAAACTAGCCAAAGTAAGGGACATAGCAGATGTTGAAGGCATGTAGAGGTTTATAAAAGAAGCCATTCTCGAGACTACAAAACTCTGTGTGAAGTCAGTTGTAAAACAAAATAAGTACAAAATACCCATATGATTCTCAGACAAGGTTAGAAAAGTGGTCAGTGACTAAAGGGGAGAATTCTATAGGTTAAAAGGAGCCAGGGAGGTGGGAAGAATACATTCAAAAAATAGAGAAGCAAAGAGGACAGTAAGGGAGGCAAAGGCAGCCATGGAGCTGTGGATTGTGGAAGGGATTAAATCCGGGGAAAAACATTTCTTACTTTACTTCAGGGAAGAAAGAAAGAAGGGGGATCATTAGGTTGGCAAACGACAATAAGGTAATCTAAGAAAATGGACAGAAGTCCACCATCCTTAACTACTTTTGTTTTCACCAGGGAGGGTGCGAACCCTTCCTATAGGTGGCATCAATCCAGACACTAAGGGAATGACAGAGATGGAAACCCCAGTATTCATGAAAGACATGGTCAGGGAAGGGATGGAAGCCCTCAAGATAGATAAGGCCCCAGGCCCAGATGTGATGTATCTGACAGTGCTAAGTAAGTTGGCAGAAGAACTGGCTGATCCCCTGGTACACCTGTTCAACAGCTCATTGCAGACAGGTGTATTACCCAGAGACTGGAGAGTGGCGATGTGGTACCACTCCATGGGAGAGGTTGGAAGGAGGCAGGAAACCACAGGTTGGTTAGTCTCTTAGTCTCACATCTATTTTGGGGAAGCTGATGGAGACCCTAATCAAGAGCAAGATCTTGTGGACTACATGGAAAAATAAATGATCTCCAGGACAATAAGCAGCATGAATTCATGGCAGGGAGGTCATGCCAAGGCAACCTTATTATTTTCTTTGATTGGGTGACAAGGGAGCTTGATGGGGGCTGTGTTGTGGATCTTCTTTACTTTGACCTCAGTAAGGCATTCAACTCAGTGCCACATAGGCACTTGCTGAAGAAGTTGGAGGACCTTGGAACAGCAAAGGATATAGTCAGATGGGTGGGGAAAATGGCTTATGGGCAGGCAACAGAGAGTCGTTGTCGAGGTCAATGGAAGGGGAGGTCACAAGTGAGGTACCACAGGGACCATTCCTGGGCCCAGTTCTTTTCAATATTTTCATTAGTTACACTGGTGAAGTAATCCAGGGTAAGCTTGCACTCTTTGCTGATGACACTAAATTTTGCAGAAGTATAGATAGCACTGAGGGCATTAGGGAACTGCAATAGGAATTCCAAAGGCTACAGAGATGGTCAAATGTGTGGGCAGCTGAAGTTTAATACAAAGAAGTGTAAGGTAATGCAGCTGGGGAAAGGCAATCCCCGGACAGAGTACTGGCTAAATGGGGCCAAACTTAGTATCACTACAAAAGAGCAGCACCTGGGAATCATTATTTGTGACACCCTAAAACAGTCAAGTCAGTGCAACAAAGTCTACAGCAAAGTAAGCAAGATGTTGGGGTGTATAGGGAGGGGTATAGATAATAGGAGAAGGAGCTGATCCTTCCCTTTGTCGATTCCTAGTGCAGCCACAACTGGAATATTGTGTCCAGTTCTGGAGCCCTCACCTAAGAAAGGATAAGTACAGGCTAGAAGCCATGCAAACAAAGGTGACAAAGATGATAAAGAGCCTCAGGATATCATACAACAAGTGACTGAGAGCACTAAACATGTACTCACTGGAGACCAAAAGAGAGGGGGACATGATTGAAACATTTAAATTGCTGAAAGGCATAAATAAATTGTACTACACAGAGCTATTCAAGAGGAGCACCAGTTCAGTGACACATGGTCATGAGTGGAAGCTGTGGGGAGGAAGCTTTAAAAGAGATGTGATTACTGCTTCACTGAAAAGGTAGTGAAGCATAAGAACAGTCTGCTGCTGCTGAGGTGGTGGGAGCAAAGACCACGGAAGGTTTCAAACATGGGTGGGACAGAGTGAAGCCACAAAAAATTAGCTCAGCTACAAGTACGGGGGGGGGGAGAGCTGAAGGGTAGAAGGTAGGCCTCTAGATTGATGCTAGGTCCTGGAAAACTTTGAACGGATTTAATGGACCCTCTGTCTTCTTCTGCCATCATGTTCTATGTTTCTGTTTCTACATTTCTAATCCACGTCAGGTAGACTGAAGTCCCCCTTATTTGCCGTCCTGATGATGGCTCCCACAAGTGTCCGATCCAACTCCTCTCCCTGTGCTGGATATCTGTATGCCATATCCCTCTATGGATAATGGCCCCGATACCTGTCTTCAGGATGACCCAAAACACCTCCAGTTCTTTTTTATTCCTCCACGTTCCCCCTGTACTTCCATGGCCTTGATTTGCCTCCTCACATCCTCACATATAGTACAACCCCTCTTCCTGTCCTCCCTTCCCTGTCTCTCCTGAATAGAGTGAAGCCCAGTATAGTGTCCCAGTGGTGGCTGTCTGTGCAACACAATTACATTATGACTGTCACTGAGGCACAAGTCAGGAAGAATCAGAAAACCAAGAGCAGTTGTAGAATTCACCAACAATATTTATTTGTACTAGCAGTAACATAAAAAAATAAAATTGTTCAGCATAACTATTTACAAAGGCAAAATAAAATAGAGGAGATCCATCAGAGTTTTTCTTCAGTTTCTGTGTCCAACATGCAAGCAATTGTAGCTCGGTCTTATAAGTCCTTTCAACCCCCATTCTTAACAAGCATCTTCCAAAGTGTTCTTGTATGTTTCAGGCAGGTGCTGGCATGAACACAGTGTGCCTGAGCTGAGGCCCCTTTCCACAGCTCTTCTGTAAAAGCTTAAAATTGCACTGAGGTAACTCCTTGAGTTTCCAATAGCTTTCTGCAATCATCTAAAACTATAGTTATATACATTTCAACAGTAACGCTATATAATTTCTAAATTAAAGGATCCCAATATCAGTTACATTTCCACATAATGATTTGCATATATTTTAATATTGGAAGATATGTAAAGGAGAAAAAGACAAACAGCAAATCTTTGTTCTTGGTGACTCAATTATTAAACACCTGGACCGCCCAATATGTAACGTGGACAAATTCAACCGTACCTGCTCTAGCTTGCGGGGTGCTCGTGTATCCGACATCACTACTACTGTAAAAAATATATTGAAAGGGGTTGGTGAAAATCAATTATTCATAATACATGCAGGTACAAATGACATAAATAGATGTAGTATTGGTGAACTTAAACAGGACATTACAGCTCTCAACAATGTACTAAGCGGAAAAAAATAGCATAGCATGCTTCTCAGAATTCTACCACGTACCAAGAGCACCCAATAGTATTAACACAAGGATTAAGGCCTTTAATGACTGGCTTAGACAATGGTGTCTCCGACAGAACATTCTTTGTCTCACACATTGGGAAACCTTCATCTAAAAGACTCATTGTACTGCTGAGATGGACTCCACTCAGTCGAGGGGTAGCTCATTTCTGGTAAAAAATTTACAACAGCCATTGACAAACTTTTAAACTAATACCGGGGGTGAGATCAGTGACAAAAGATCCTGTTCTCTAAAAAGACCTACTACAGACACCTCTGAGTGTGAGGTACTCAGTCTAAATGCCAGATCTTTAAACCAGGTCAAAATAGCTGAACTAGAAGCTATGTGTCAACTGAATAAATATGGACTCATCTCTATCACAGAAACTTGGTGGGATCCTGATACTTCTTGGATCCAGCATATCCCAGGGTATAAACTATATCATAAGGACCGTCAGGGACAAATGGAGGTATGTCTCTATGTTAGAGACGACATATCCTCATTCCAAATCCCCAACGAAAGTATTGAATCTATCTGGGTTAACATTCAGCTCAAGGGTTACCCACAACTGATGGTAGGGACATGCTATAGGCCCCAGACATCTAATAAAGAATATTCTTCATGCCTAAATAATGAAATCTTAGACATGGCCTCTAGGAAAAACCCTCATACTGGGTGACTTTAACCTGCCTACTATAAATTGGTATTCTTTAACTGGAAATGCACGGGCCGAGAAAGACTTAATCACACTCATGGTTGATATGGACCTTGAACAAATCGTTACAGAACCAACATGAGGTGACAACATACTGGACTTGGTTATTACAAATATAGGGAATCTAATTTCCAAAATTATAATTGGTGCCCCACTAGGATCAAATGATCACTACACCATTTCCATTACACTGACATTTTGTCAACACATCACCAACTATACTGAATTGAAAATTACAAAAAATCTAATTTTAATGTTATCAATAACCAATTAAACTCAATTTCTTGGGATACAGTACTATCCTCCTTTCCATGGAAGAATCTTGGGACTTTTTCAAATCTACCATTTACAACTCAGGAAAAGTACACGTCCTATAAAAAAAATATAATAAAAGGGAAAATACCCTGTGGTTTAACAATACCATCAAAACCTTAATTAAGAACAATCAGAGGCTATTTAAACTAGTTAAAAACAGCAAGAGAGACACCAAAAAGTTATGGTTCACTAGTACAGGGAAACTCTAAAATCACTAAAACAAGCCATTCTGCAATCCAAAAAAAAAACTTGAGTTTTGTCTGGCCCATACCAAAGACAACTATAAATCACTATTTTCCTACCTTAACAATAAAAAAGTAAATAATAGACACATGGCGCCCTTATGTATACGTGACACAATTATATCAACAGACAAAGATATGGCAAACACATTTAACAAACAATTCTGCTCAGTATTTACCAAGAAAGAGGTTCCTAAGCACTTCAAACATACAAACAATGTTACCCCCTCTTACATCATCACTGAGGATGATATACTAAAAGCAATTGTATCCCTAAAATCCAATTCCAGTCCAGGCCCTGATAACATCAGCCCCCGATTCCTAATAGAGACAGCAGCTGCCATTGCTAAACCACTTTCAATTATATTCAACAAATCCTTGTATGAGGGAATTATCCCTCAAGACTGGACGATGGCCACTGTGGTCCCAATCTTTAAGAAGGGTAATCATTCCAAACCAGAGAATTATCGTCCAATAAGTCTGACTTCTGTTATAAGCAAGATCATGGAGAAAGTTATTAAGAACCTTTAGAGTACGAATCTGTTGGGGTAACTTGACTGACACTACACAGCATGACTTTAGGCAGGATACTCCTGTACTACTAACTTGGTTTCCTTTTATAATCATGTCAGTAAGGCATTGGATGACGCATCCCTATGGATGTAATACTTCTCGACTACAGTAGAGCATTCGACAAAGTCCCTCATGACATCTTCTACTCGACAAAATGAATGATATGGGTTTTTCTCATTACATAATTAACTGGGTCTCAGGTTGGTTGAGTGGAAGATATCAGCAGGTCAGAATTAATGACACACTTTCCTCACTGAGTGTGACCAGTGGGGTCCGCAGGAGATTCCGTGTTAGGGTCAACCCTGTTTAACATCTTTATTAGTGATCTTCAGGCCAGCCCAAATTGTTCTCTCAAAATGCTGATGATACCAAGCTGTGTGGCTCTGTCATTGCATCGATAAACAGAGATTCCATGAGGAACAATTTAAAACCATCGAAGAATGGGCAGTTGTAAACAAAATGACACTCAACTCAGACAAGTGTCATGTTGTACACTTTGGTAAGAATAACCTAGGCAGACCTATTTTCTGAACAGTGTTGCCCTTCATGTGTCACCACTAGAACGAGATCTGGGGAATCAATAATAAATTATCATCTAGTGATCACTGCAGGATGATAGCCAGGAAATCTAATGCCTTGCTCACTCGGATTCAATGTTCGTTTGTGTCTAGGACACAAGATATAATCCTTGTATGGGGCTATGTCAGGCCCCATTTGGACTATGGATCCCCTGCTGGATCCCTGTCTGGGGCAGGACGTTGACGCAGTTGAGATGGTGCAGAGAAGAGCCACAAAATGGTCCCTTTATTTATCCAGACTCGACTAGAGGAAAGATTAAGAGTTACAGGGTTACACTCACTCGCACAAGGCGTACCAGAGGTACAAAATCTGGAATTCTCAAGTTAATGCACCACTGTGGCTTACATTCTCCACCAGTTGGACTTCACCTAGGTATCATAACAACCAGATATTTGTATCTAAAGCTAAAACAACAAAAGGTTAAACTACTTTACAGTAAGAACCCCAAATTGTGGAATCTCCTGCACAATACTTAGTGAACAGTAGCTCATATTACAGTCTTCAAAAGGGCTGGATTGCTGGCTCGAGTTTAACAACTACAAGGTATAATTATCCCACCAATGTGGTGGGGGACAATCTCAATGGGCAATAGCCTTCTTTTGTCCTTTGAAACCAAGTAAACCAAGTAAACCAAGTAAACCAAGCAAGGGAGAACTGAGAGATAGTGAGAGGCAAATAACTGCGAGACTGTTGGGGTGGTCAAATCCTAGGTCTCACAGGAAAATTTGGATGCACAACCAGACAGAGAAGAGACAGAAAAGGAGAGAACAGAACAGATCTCTGCATTCACACTCTTTCCATAACAACTGGGACATGGTCCTATTTAAATCTGTCACTGTGACCTTCGATCCAGGATAGCATCTGCCATTGTAGCCCCAGGCCTGTAACTTGATCTCCCAGACTCTTTGCATTGGCATACATGGCTTTTGATGCCTTACTTTCTCCCTGCCTGCTTTCTTGTTTCCCCCTCCTTCTGCTTGTACTGTTCCATGAAGCTTCTGTGACCCCCTTCCCTTGTTACATTCTCCATTACCTGTCTCCTTTATTCCATTCTTCTTGCTTTACACCACACTGTCATCTTCCTTGTCATCACCTTTATATTCTTGCACACCTGCCCTGGGTGAGCCTACAACCCTTGGGGCTATATATCCCTGCTGCTTCATCTCCTAGTGTGGTAATTGTTGCCTCCCTTGATGTTACAGCCTCCCCTCTAACTAGTTTACATGCTTATCCAAGTACATTTTAACCTCCCACAAAGGACTATAGTCCCCATCCTGGAAAGATGCAGACCATATATCTCATAAAGGCCCCTATCCTCTCAAGTAGGCCCCCGCTCCTCAGTGTAGCTGAAGTCCTCCTCCTTGCACCATACCTTTAACCAGTTGCTAAAAGTCATGGTGCAGAGTGTCCCATCTCTCCTTGGCCATATACAGGTAACACTTCAGTAAATGCCACCATGCATGCCACCTACTTGAGGCTCCACTCCAGCTCCCTGAAATTTCTCTGCACTACCCCTACCCTGCCCCTTGTCTGGTTATTTTATCTCAAGGTAGACAATGATGTCTAGCTCCCTCCCATTTCATGCTGCCATAGCCATCCTCTGTATATTCTCTCCATCCCTCCAACCCAAAGCACCTCTCAGGCACTTAACCTTCCTCTTAATTTCTGCCCCTCCACCACTCCCAAATCAGTTGTTCTAACAATAATGCCACCCACCAACAGGTGCTTCCTCCTTGACTGGGACCCTCTTCCTCCCTTCTTGGTGTCTCCCCTTCTGAGCACCCCCAGTTCCTCCTTTTCCACTGTTACAGGTGCATCCTCCTCCTTGCTGTCCAATCTCACTAGTTGGGCAAAGGAATTGTGCAGTGGTACAAGCTGAGAAGTATGTACCCTTACCACCTCCCCCACCATCCCAGAGTCCACCAGAGTCCAACCACTTTGCCTCTGCATAAGCATCCTCTAGGGAGTGGTGGCAGACTTGGTGTCTCATGGGTGGAACACAATGTTCTCTGCACCCTTGCAGTTCAGCATGGAGTCCAGCAAAATCTGCCCTCAACCGTGGAGTCCAGCAACCTGTGCCTTC
Organism: Neoceratodus forsteri; assembly: GCA_016271365.2. Classification (NCBI taxonomy): domain Eukaryota; kingdom Metazoa; phylum Chordata; order Ceratodontiformes; family Ceratodontidae; genus Neoceratodus; species Neoceratodus forsteri. Next base: position 935,465,532 of record CM028131.1, read on the forward strand.
AACCCAGAGAGGTGAGTAGAAATGGGGCAACACTCCAGTCTCCACAAGGTGTCCCAAAGGCTATGGCTCACACCCATTGCATTGCACCACTCTTATCCTCTTTCCTTCCTTTACCTTAGTGTCTGTTGAAACTTCCCGTCACCTTACTGCCTCTTTTCTATGCTTGTTGAATTCCTACCTCTACCTTTGCTTGTCTATAATGTATTTAGTACCTTACCCTAGATAGAATATCTCTTGTTTTCCTTTTTCAATTCACCTACCTGTTCCTAGCTTACTCTAGGTATCTACTACTCCTTACCCACTTGCCCAAACTTATTTGGCAGATACTGAGAGAGGTTGAAGGACATTCGCCTGCTACCCCGCTACCAGCTAAAATTGTGGCAAATAACACCTACACAGATAGGTCTGAGATCCTCGATCAGCTCAATAACCACTTTGCCACTGCAGGCCTCACATTCGACATGTCACCTGTTGGTAAATTGAGCACCACAAGCACCACCAGCATAGCTACTAGACCAACCATAGCCCCCCCACCACCCCCTCTTCAAGTTCCAGCCAGTCTCCTACAAACAGGTGAAGGACCTGCTCCTCTCACTGGACACCAAAAAGACTGCTGGTGCCAATTCGCTTGAACTCTTCTTCTTAAAATCAGGTTCTTATTATCTGGATGCTGCAATTGCCCATCTCTTTAAGAGCTTATTATTCCAAGGGGAATTGCTGCCTACTTGGAAAACCGCACACATTCTCCCCCTGTTCAAGTCAGGAGACCTCACTGACTTGAACAACTATAGGCCTATTTAGTTGCTTCCTGTTTTATCCAAGCTACTTGAAAAAATTGTAAACACTCAATTAAGGGAGTACTTGGATCATGAGAAAATCCTCAATCCAGTCCAATCAGGTTTCAGAGCCAGCACAGTACCGTGTCTGCTCTCACCACAGTGTCAAATGACTGGCTAAAAGCTCTGGACAGTAAACAGCACATCTGTGCACTCTTCCTTGACCTCAGCAAGGCATTTGACATGGTTGATCATTCCATACTTCTTGATTCCCTGAGTAGCATCAGTCTAAACTTTGCTGCAGTAAAGTGGTTCCGCTGCTGCCTTACAAATCATAAATAGCAAATTAAAGCCCATGGGGAATTCTCCCCACTAAAACTACTGCCCTGAGGTGTTCCACAATGTTCCATTTTGGGACCTATCATCTTCGCCCTTTACATCAACCACATCGACTCTGGCCTGGTTACTGGAAACATTCACCTCTTCGCAGATGACACAGTCCTCTACACGACCAACCCCTCCTTGGACATTGCATACAAGGAGCTACAGCAGGATTTTATCATCCTCCAGCACAATATGCTGAATCTAAAGCTCTTGTTAAATGCAAAAAAACCCCAAAACTATGATTTATCTCTCCATCCCACAATACGGGGATGTCTGGGATCCAACAGATTATTACCCTCCTTAATGAACCACTACAGCTAGTGGATAAATATAAATATCTGGGAGTCTGATTGGATAACAAACTCACCTTCGGTGTCCATCTAAGTGAGCTAATAAAAAAGCTAAGGCAGCGCCTCAGTATTTTCTACTGCATAAGATGCCTACTCACCCTGGAAGCAAGAAAGCGGCTGGTTCAAGCAACCTTTCTTCCCCTGATTGACTACACCAACTTCCTATACAGCCATTGCCCCCAGTATGCACTCCAAAAACTGGATACACTCTATCATTGTGCATTGAGATTTGTTCTTGACTTGCCCTTGCAGACTCATCACTGCTTATTGTACCAAGCATTAGATTGGCCATCCCTCTCCACGAGGAGGCATATAAATGCCCTCATGTGGCTATTCTGGGCTTTGTCCAACAAACTACCACCCTATATCTGTGACCTCTTTGAACATTCAAAGTGTACCTACGGACTAAGGCACTCCTCCTTTGTCCTCCTTAAGTTATCACAAACAAGGACATGTGTTGGCTCTACTGCCATTAGCTCCTTTTTACCAGCTCCCTGCTGCTCAGCCATTTTATATTTAGGGGGATGCTCTATAGAGGCCTGAAAATGGCATGTGATTGTTTCAGGTAAAGCCTTACCTCACTCAACTGAGTCCCTTAACCTCTGTAATCCTGGGCCACCTATTTCCTGTTTCGTCCAGCATCCCTTTAAGGAAACCATTTCCCCCTCTTACCTCCCCCCCTCTCATCAATTAGCTTTGCAGGGCCTCATTTTATTAGGCTGCCCTATTTTCCTCGCTACTATGTGTCTGATACCATTTCTTCCCACTGCCCTTCTCTGACCCTCCTCCCTCTCCTCACTTGATCATAAGCTACAACCTGTATATGGTGTACTTCAAATGCCTATATTTGCACTTGCTTTACATGTCTGATTCCTCCAAGTACTGAGTTTGTATATTGTAGCTGCCTGTACCGATGCCTACTTTTGTAGGAAGTGTTGTCTACTTTTAACAAAAGTGTCCTCTGTGTCCAGGACCATCTTGAAAATGAGCTTGCTCAGTGATGTAACTGCCTGGTTAAATAAAGTTTGATTGACTGATTGATTGATTTGTTACCCTACCCTAAATAGAATGCCTCCTACATTCCATTTTCAGCCCCCTCACCTGTACCTACCATATCTTGGTTTTACTACTCCTTACTCACTAGATGTTTACCCACTACCTGTAGATACCTATCTGAAACTGACTGTTTCAGTATATCAGAACACATTAGCATGCCGTCTCCTACCCTGGCCTGATGTTCCTTCTGCAGAGTCTCTCATGGACTATCTAAGGATGCCTGCTGATGCCTTAAGATAGGCGCTCCACCCCTGCACTGTTCCAGTCATGTGCTGGGACACAAGCCGGATGGGACACACTAGGCAAGGCAGTCTTTTATAGTGCTTTTGTTGGATGGCACTGAGCCTCTGGCAGCTCCACCACTGAATCACAAACCAGATTCACAGGGCTTTCTTCCTTGTCCCAGACATCCTGGTGAATTACCTTCCGATCTCCAACCTGCCATTTTTGAGCAAGGTTGTAGAGAAACAGCTCGAGGATCGCCTCATGTCCTTTGACATCTATGAGCCATTTCAGTCAGGTTTTCAGGCTAGACATAGCACAGAAACAGCTCTAGTTAGGATGCATAATGACCTACTCAGGGCTAGAGACAGAGGAGACAGGTCAGTTCATGTTCTCCTCAATTTCTCATCAGCATTTGACACTGTGGACAACGTTGTGCTTCTTGGTCGACTCTGTGAGTTTTGTGGACTCGCTGGTGCTGTCATCAGATGATTTGAGTCCTATCTCTCTCTGTTATAGGTGCAGCGGATAGTGATGTGAATTTCTCCTCCTCCCAATGCCCCTGTCATGCGGAGTACCACAGGGCTCGATCTGTCTCTGATGTAATCGCAGTGTACATGCTGAGCCTGGTTGAGATCATTTGGCAATACAATGTGGAGTTTCACCACTATGCAGATGACATCCAGCTGTCTTTGTCATTTGCACACATAACATCTGGTGCTGTCGATATGCTTAACAGCTATCTGGCTAAAATCAATGACTGGATGACTTCCACTTGGCTGAGACTATACCCAGATAAGACAGAGATGCTAGTGATCGAGCGGTTGCAGGCGTGATGAGTTGCCACCTGAGCGAACACAGGCCTTTTCTTGGGTCTGCTCCATTGGTGGTTTCCCCAAGGGTGCTTAATCTCAGTGTGATCCTGGACAGAAGACTGACCTTTGAAGATCAGGTATCATCTGTAGTCAAGAGTGGTTTTAACCACATGTGGAACACCAACAAGATCAAGCCCCTCATTCCACCTGACGATCTACAGACCCTGGTACATGCCTTCGTTGCCTCTAGGCTTGACTACTGTAACTCTCTACACTTCAGGGTCACAGGAGGGACCCTCTGCAGGCTTCAGCTGGTGCAGAATGTGGTGGCCCAGTTGCTGATGGGCCTGCCCAGGTCTTGCCACGTAACTCCGGTCCTGCGTGCTCTGTACTGGCTGCCTGTCAGGTGCAGGTTCCTTTTCAAGGTGGGCTTGTTCACCTATAAGGCACTATATGGACTGGGTCCTGGTTACCTGTCTGAGCTCCTGACACCCGACCTCTACACCCTCTGCTCCTCTTTGAGGGCCTCCTGGATGTTCCCAGGGTTCTGCTCAAGACATTGGGTGACCTAGCTTTTAGTGTCTCTGGCTGACCCTGTGGAACTCGCTTCCACATGCAGTCTGGGAGGCCCCATCAATTGATGTTTTCAAGCTGAGACTGAAGGCCCACCTCTTGCCTAACCACTTTAATTATTAGTGGCTAATCTTAATAGCTGTTATTCTGATTCCTACTTATTCTGGAAAATTTATTGTGTTTTTATCTGTTGTTTTATCTTTGTTATGCTTTGTTAGGTGCCAGAGCCTCAGGGAATGGGCACCCTAGTAATAAAAGTTGCCTTGCCTTCTCAATGTTCTCACCCCCAAGATTAATTTCATGAACCGGGTTTCCCACACTACCTGTTACACACTTAAAGACAAGTCTAAAGGTTCCATGAACACTAATTAAAAATCTCTTTCCTCCACCTACCCACTTATATCGCTACTTTAAGTATGGATAACCTTCTGATATAATACAAAAAATGTGTGGACGTGAGATCATTTTGCTTTCTCACCACTTAGTCCTCACAACCTCCCAAAAATATTTTTTGAGTCATGATGGCTGCCATCCTGTTTTTTTCCCTCAAATTAAAAAATATGGAAAATAAGTACATATTACTTATTTTTTTAAAAACAACCACCTGAGACCAGCTAGACGGGACCTGTTTATCTAGATTCTGAGGCCCGATTTTCAAATTTGTGCAAAGTAGAGTGCAAATTACCTTGCGATTGCTCAGGTGCCTGAAGATGCTATATTCAGTCAAATAGTGCACTGGGGCTATTTGACTGAATATAGGGAGATACTGGACCAACACTAAGCCACTTAGTGCTGCCCAGACAGGGCTCCTGAAGTACACCACCAGAATGGGTAGCACTGGAATGCTATTTGCAATATTCAAAGGGACCCATGCAAATGAGCCTATTGGGCATGCAAGGCTCAAGGGTCATTGCATGCCCATTATGGCTCATTTGCATGGGTAGCAAGGCAGGTAAACATGGTGCCACCCTCCAATTGCCCAGTCCCAGACATGTAACTATCCCTGATGCTAGTGGTCAACCCCTGCTGATCACCCAACCATACTGTACAAAATATATCCCTAGTGTTAGTGCACCCCCCTCCGATTGCCGGCCCCTTCTGCAAAAAGATATATCCATGATACTAGTTGCCCCCACCCTACCAATTGCTGGCCAGTACTGTAAAAAAAAATATCCCTGGTGCTAGTGATAACCCCGCTGATTGCCCACCTGTTCTGTACAAAATATATCCGTGGTGCTTGTGGTCCCTCCCCCGCCAATTGCCAGCCCGTTAGGTGATAACATGAAATCCCTGGTGTCTAGCAGCTCCCCCACTGTGGCACTGAAAACCCACCCCCCAGCCACCTTCCCAGTTCCTTTGGTGCTGCGGGTGCATACGGTGACCAGTGCAGCCTTCCTCACACCACCATGGCAGGCCATCTTATTTCCAGGCAGGGTGCTCCTCTTATTAATAGGACAGGGTGGCGTGTTCTGTCCTATCAGTAGAGGTGCACTCCATGCCAGAACATGTGGTGGTCAGCTGAGGAGGTGTGAGGGAGAGCTGTGCCAGTTTCCATATGCACCTGCGACACACTGAGGGGACTGAGAAGGTGGCAGGGTGTGGTTGCTGGTGCTGTGGTGGGTGGGAGGCGCTAAATACCAGGGATTTCATGTTATCTGAGCTTCAAGCTGGCAATCAGTAAGGGGGTCTGGAACAAGGGATACTTTTAACAGAATTGGCCAGCGGTCAGGGGGGGACCACTATCAACAAGGATATTTGTTTCAACAGAACAGGCTGGTAATTGATGGGGACAACTACCACCAGGGAGTTTTAATTGTACCTTAGGTCTGGTGATCAATGGGAGCTGGTGCCAGAGTTCACTGGGGGAAGTTGTGCTCCCCCAGTGGCCAACTGGCTCTGTGGCTGCATTACCTTCGGCAGCCCCTAGGGTTGCCCAGAGTAAAGTTTGTGTTTTGTTCAGTGGTATTTGCACTGCACAAAAGGCCAGCAATAAACCCTTTTTTGCAGCATGATGCCACTAAATAAGGGAAAGTGCAGCTATTCATGGCAATGCCCTCCCCCACTTGCCCGCATGCATGCATTATGTTTTGCATAGGTGGTAACCCTCTTTTCCTGTGCAACAACCATTTGAATATGGGGATCCAGCACAAATCTAGTTTCCACGGGCAAAGACCCGTTAGTGTCCGCACAAACTTTTGAATATCAGGCCCCGGTGTTTGCTAAAAAGAAAAAGTCCAGACATGCCTTCTCGGGGCACCCCAAAAATCCAGGGTGCCCAGCTTAGCTAGAAGAGCTGTTCAGCCACATTCTCTGTATGAGAACAATGGGATTTTACTTGTTCGTGTAGCTGCAGCTGGAGCACTGCTGCTGGATTGATTGGGAGCAGTGAGTTGGTGATTGCCTGATCTCTCTCTCTCTCATCTAACTGTCTAGCCATCTATCTGTCTGTCTGTATGTCTGTCCATCTATCTATCTATCTATCTATCTATCTATCTATCTATCTATCTATCTATCTATCTATCTATCTTTTACTTATTGTTCCATCCCTTCCCAGCTCAGTCAGTCAGCCCTCCTCATTCTTCCCCAGTAAACTACAGTGTAAAAGCATGCAGTGTGAACCACCCCAGTACTGCTTCTCCACCCCTCCACTACAGGTCACCCTGACCCCCCCTTTCATGAAGTTTTATTTTTTGTGTAATAAACGCAGACTGGGACACCCACATCTGCTACCACTTCTCCATCCCTCCCCTCAGGATGTTTGCACATTTCCCAGGATGTGTGCTACCGAACAATAAAATCCTGTCACTTGGGTGCCCAATCCCCAGTGTCGGTTATGTCACCAGGTGCCCTGAAACTAAGAAACCATCCTCATTGATCTTCCCACACCCATAATACCTGTAATAAAGAAAACAGTCCAATGACAATTTTCCTGAGACCACCATCCAGCCCACCTGATCTCCCCAGCACCTTTCAATCCACCCATCCCACACTGTTACTCACATAAGTGTGTCCCATGACATAAATCCATGCTCCAGTCAGAGACATGTCTTGCTGCTTGAACTGAAAACTGTGATATGAGGAAAAAGGTAAGTCCAGTTTATTGTATTTTCCTGGATTTGAGCGTTTACTCATAACTATGTTATTTTTCTACATTTTTCACAAAATTTTCAACACAGCCATATTGGGACCACTCCTCATGAACAAGGAAGCTGAAATTTTCAAATCCATCCTAAAAGGTGATTTCAAGTTTGCTGAATAAAATCATCTTTCTGGCAGTATTTGAATATTTTAACCTACTAGATTCATGAGATGGGGTCTTAAGGAGGCTATGTTGAATATTTGGTGTACAAATATGTTAAAATTTCAAAGTTATGAGAGAACATTTAAATGTTTCAACATTCACTAATAACTTCATTAATTTTTCACTTTTTTCCACCAATCAAAATGGCCTTTTTAGGACCCCACCATCATGACCAAGTCAGGTAACATTTTTAAAGTCTGTACCAAAGGTGATTCTGCAATCCCTCTCCAAATCATGTTTTGGGTGGGATTTAAAAAGTTTCACCTACTGAGCTCATTAGGTGGGGTCATACAAGAACTGTGTTGAAAATCTAGTGTAAAAATATGTTAAAATGACCAAGGTTTGAGTGACTGTTAAAATATTTCAATGTTCACTCATAACTTCATTATTTGTCAATATTTTGACTCAAACTTTCAAAATAGCCATTTTTCTCACCACATCATAAACATGACAGGTTAATTTTTTCAAATCCTGGAAGAGACATGTTTTCACATATGTCTTGCAAGATGATGTTTCAGACAGTATTCTATGAATACCACATTTCATTTTTATAAGGGGGACTCATAAAATGACTATCTTGAAAATGTGGGGTCAGAATAATAATAAAAAAAATATATTATTATTAAGAAACGTTGCTTGAAGTATAAGCTTTTACCCCAGTGGGTTGTACTTTGTGATCTTGTACTGGTGAACTGAGTTCAGGGAAAAGTTCACTGCCCCAGCTGGATGGGTCGAGGCTGGGGGACAGCACTGTCATGCAACACCACCTGCCAGTCTGGAAAGCTTAGGTGCAGGGTTCTCTGCATGGGCCAATATCATATAATGAAGAAACTCTTCTCTTTGTATAGGGCTTTGCATTTCTGCACCCATGGGTGCCAGAGGGCCCTGTGCTTTGGCTAAGAGATGGATTATTTGCCCTGTGTGCCTGCATCTGCAGCAACATGGAAGCACAGGACCCAAAGTCCATGAGACAGCCAGAAGAATTCTTGGCATCTGTTGCTGCACGGAAGTGCAGAGGCCAAAGGGCCTTGCACTTCTATAAGCAGATGAAGTCTTCCAGAATGAGGATACAATTCCTTTATCTAAAAAAGAAAGAAAATTATTTTTAATACTCTACATTAAGTACCAGTTGGAGTTCAAGTTAATGCCACAAAAGTAGAGAAAAGTAACATTAGGGTTTTCAACCCTAATGCTCTACATCCCCTCCACCCAAACAGCAAAAGGGAAAATACATTAGTGCTTTGGGTGTCCAGAGTCTTGGCTAATCAGTGGTGGGATCTTCCTTAGGATTGTGAACCATAATGCCCACACCTTCACATGAGAAAACAAAGTTAAACATAATCTCTTTCCTTCAGGCCCTACGTGTGAAGAGTTCTGTAACAGATTCTGTTGGCAACCATGTGGAAAGGCATACCTCTCTATCTTTGAAGAGCATATTACTATGAAGCACTGGCTTTGGAGCTGTAACTTGTGCTTTGAATGGAAGGCTATGGGCTGGGGAGGTGTGGCGTTAGCATTGATAACCCAAGGAAGACCCTCCACTGATTCACCAAGACTCCGGAAACCAAAACCCTCATGTTTGTTTTCTTTTGCTGCTTGGGGTAGGGTGAGGAGTTAGGTTTGGAAAGACTAATGCTGCATTTACCTACTTTTGTGGTATTAATTTGAACCATTAATGCAGTTTAAAAAAAATACATAAAATAGGTTAAAGGGACACTGTCAAGCCCCTTAAACCTCAAAGTGAATCTAGTTTAAAAAAACACATTTAATGATTGTTCACATTCTATAGAGACTGTTGATGTAGCTGGTAGCTTGATTTGGATTTTTTTTTTCTTTTAAAAACTGAGTGCCCACCATACTGGTGTTACTACACCAAAACATATTTGTTTATATTTCTTGAACAACTCCCACTGCATCTTTCTTGGAGTCAGGAACATGCCCAACACAATCTAGCCACTCATTATGCAGTGGGAGTTGAAGAGACTACTGTGTCATGAGTAGAGATGCACTGAAGTTTAATTTTGCAGGTGAAATTGATGCGAAGTGCACAATTTCACAACAGTGCATCATTTCGCAAAATTGTGTTGTTGAACCCGAAATCTGCCATGTAGATTTCTCATTCCAATTTCTCCTTACATCTATCCCACTAATTTTGCATTGTATATTCTTGGTGAAATTAGCCAAAACATGATCATATTATAACATGTCTGCCTTTCATCAGATCACATGATAGGCAGGAAGTAAATGAGTGAGACAGGAAGTGATTGACTCACTTTCAGTTTCACAGCAACAGGGATAGCATTGTGTGTGTCTTTGTTTGTGTGACTGTCTGAGGGATTCTAATAAAACAGTCTTTGTCCTTACATATTTTCTGATGTTACTTTCTTTACCCTTAGCTCTAATCTTTTTATACACCAGTAAGCTAAATTTTGACAATCTAATTTCTTTGCAAGGTTTATTTTTTTGATTCTCTCTTGTTCAGTTTGTAAATATAAGTACACTTTTTCTCTTCTAACTTTTACTTTTCTTTCCTGTCCCTTTAGTTTGGTTTTCTAGTTAAACTTCAGTTGCAATGTATAGCAACAGAGGTGAGAGAGGTGAAAGCTGTGGGCAACATGGCCCAAGGACACAGGGTGGGAGAGCCATAAGGCTCGACGCTGTCCTTTTTTGTCTGGTTAAGCACCTGAAGCAGCAGCAGTGGATGCTCCAGAAGCATCATCAGCAGCAGCATCAGCAGCAGTAGCAGCAGCAGTAGATGCAGCAGTAGTAGTAGCAGTTGATGTTACAGCACCAGCAGTAGATTCTACCTTTGTTAGTGGCGCCGTTGCCAAAGTGGTTCTTGAGCAGTGCCAGCAGCCAGAACAGCAGCAGCCTGTTGTGTCTGCCTCCTCCTATTTGTTCTTCCACCACAGTTAACTCGTGCCCCACCTTCAGATCAGCCCATCACATCAGGGCCCCTCCTTTCCTAGTCCATCAAGGAGCTCTGATGTGTGGGAATTTTCAATATACCCAGGAAGGATCCAAGTGTCATGCAATGCAATATCTGTGTGATGCATGTCTGGCAAGGAAAATGGGAAGCCACTTTGGCATGGGTAGGCAAAAGTCACCTTATTTGTCACCACCATGCAGAATGGGAGACCAGGCTGCAGGAGGGAACAAGAATGTTTGTTCCTGTGGCAGTGGCTGGAGCTGAACATGACAGTGTCAGACAGAAAAATGTACCAGGAAGAGGAGGAGGACTGAAAGCAGATCTACAAGTGTGAGGAAGGACCAATCTGCATCACTGACTGCTCCATCCACCTCATCTTCCTTGCCTCCATGCACACCAGCAGGACCTGCCACTCAGGCTGACCTTGCAGTTTTTTGGACTGAGGTAGAACATAGAGACACCCATTGGGTTCTTGAGAACCCGGAGACAATAACAAGTCTCCTGAGAGACATCTGTGATCGTCTCTAGTTTGTCTCTAGTTTGTTGATATATGTGTGATATGACGTTATTTTGATTATTTTTGCTATAGTTGTATGTTATTATTTTTTCCTTTTCACTTTCCTTCCAACCTCTCCCATCCCAACACCATCAAAACAACAATAAAATAAATAAAACTATAAAACAAACAAAACCATTCTGTCATGCACACATTTAGTTCTCAAACGTCTTTTCACCACTAAATTACTTCGATTCTATCTTCCTTATCCTTCTGAAGTCTCCTTTTTACTGTTGTTGAGTGTTGTAGTTGCTACCCAAACAAAATTAAGCAGCAGTGCATGAATGTTGTGAAACATTTGGCCTCTACTTTTTTATGCCATTTTATATTTCCCCTTATCTACTGACTTCTTGTATGATACCATTCTTTTTTGATTATGAATCTGTCTTCTATTTTTATTTCACATTTGAAATACAGTAGTAGCCACAGACATTGCCAGCTATTTCCAGATATTTTCAATAAATTTAGAGAGAGTTTCTCTCTGCTGCCTCTACTGTGGAAATGCAGAAAGCAGGCGATTTCATAATAAAAATAAGATTCCTTTCAATATGGCTCTCACCTGGGTTTCATCAGTATTCGCAGCAGTTTTAGCACATAGGCCGAGATATTCAGAAATGTGACAAAGGCCAGCGCAGTCCAGTGCAGCAAGAACCGATGCACCCTGGTGCAACAGGAGCCATATTCAGAGGTTGCACATGCCGCAGTGTGCCAGCACAACCTGGCTGAATATGGCACAGTTGCACCATGGCGCAACCAGACCAATGCACTGGGGCACAAAGATAATATATGCAGCACATCTCCAGGGGGTGTGCCCATGCATATGTGGTGCATCCCGCTATTCAGCCTGGGATGTGAGGTGCATCTGTCAGCACACCCCAGAGATGTGCCGCATACCTGGGCACAAAGTTGATCCAGTAAAAAATGGCTCAGCTGCTAGCCACCAATAGGTTTGCTGCTCTATTGCAATGTGCAACACAGCAGCCACCAGCTGTGCATGGCTATCCAGCCAGAACACCATTCACAAGCACCCACATATGTCCCTGGTGGTCTAGTGGTACCCCCTCCCTTCCTGTACTTCCAATCACTGTAAAATATAACAGGAGTCCAACTCCTGGCAGTCTAGTTGAACCCCTCCACTGGTAACCCAACTGCCATATAATAATACTTCAAATCTCCTGGTGGTCTAGTAGTAGCCCCTCCATGCCCATAACCCCAATCGCATTACTTGTCATCTGAATCACCCTGGTGGTCCAGTGGTAGCCCCTCCTGCCTGTAACCCTGATCACATTGCATCTGTCATCCAAATCACCCCGGTCAACGGTAGCCTCATCACACAGGACCCCAGCTCACCCTACCCGCCCAGCGGTGGGCAGCAACACTTCATAGCTTCATGGCTGCTGACTGACTGACAGCTTACATTATCTGCTGCAAACCCATTGGTCCATCTATGCTAGTAAGCAGTGCATACTGTAATAGTCATGCACAGCTTTGTGAATGAAGTAATTCATTCACCTGGTGAGTGACCATTACAGTATGTACTGCAAGCCCATTGGTCCACAGTGTTGACCAATGGGCTTTCAGAAGATACTGTAAGCTGTCAGTCAGCAGGCAGCCATGGAGGTATGGGGTTGGGTTTGCTGCTTGCCACTGATGGAGGGTTGGGTAGGCAGGGGGTCCTGTGTGAGTGGGGGGTTGGGGGTACCACTAGACTACCAGGGAATGGGGAATTACATTTTTACTGCCATCGGAGTTACAGGTGGGGAGGGCTACACTAGACCACCAGGGAGATTTGAAGAATAATTTTAAGGTGATTTGGGTTACTAGCAGGGAGGGGGATACCAATAGACTACCAGGGAGTTTGACTGTATTTACATATGGCTATTGGAGGAACAGGAGGGGAAGGGATGCCACTAGACTACCAGGGATACAGTATATTTTACTGCACAAAATGGGTGATTGGAGGTATGGGCAGGGAGGGGGGTACCACTGGACTGCCAGGGAGTTACAACAGCTGTTTTCATGGGGATTGGGGTTATGGGTGGGGAAGGAGCATACAACTTGACCTCCTCTGACAGCACTGCATGCTGTGCAGGGTGCCAGGCACATTTTGCTGGCCAGCCCTGCACAAACCATGCAAATGGGGCCACAATACATGCAAATGGCCCCATTTGTGCCTTGCATACATTATGGCCCCATTTTCATATATGGGTCTGAATATCAGGAATTTGCACTCAGCATACCTCTGATGCACTGGTGCATTTCCCATTCCTGGTATTCAGATCTATCTAGGGGATGCACTGGTGCATTATATGTGCACCATGGGCATTTTGTGGTATATTCAGAAGAGATGTGCCATGGCACATCTCTTCTGAATATTTCCCTTTGTTGCTCCAGCGCAACTCAGTTGCGCTGCACCACCACTTGCATCATGGGCAGGTGCAATTCTGATTCTGAATATTGGGCCCCTAAAGTGCAGGTCTTTATTTCTAGCAGAGGAAAATCTGGCAAGTGAAACAGAACACTAGATCAGTATTTTATGCGCCAAAAGTCCAGGGCTTTTTTTCCGGTCAGTGAAATCTGGCAGGTGAAACTGAACACTCAATCACTATTTTATATGCCACAACCGCGGGAATTTTTTTCAGGTGAGTGATATCTGGTAAGTGAAACAGAACACTCAGTCACTATTTTATATGCAAAAAGCAGAGGTCTTTTTTTGTTTTAGGATAGTGATATCTGGAAAAGTGAAAAAGAATGCTTAATCAGTATTTTATACGCCAAAAGTGCAGGACTTTTTTTCTAGTAGAGGGAAATCTGGCAAGCAAAACATAACACACAAGTCAGTATTTTATGTTCCAAAAGCACAGGGCTTTTTTCTAGAAAAGTGAAATCTGGCAAGTGAAACAGAACATTCAATCAAGATTTTATATGCCAAAAGTGCAGTGCTATTTTCTGGTGAGTGATATCTGGCAAGTGAAACAGAACACTCAGTCAGTATTTTACACACCAAAAGAGCAGGGCCCAGATATTCAGACTACACCAGGCAGTGGTGGAAGCCTGGATGCAGTGCAACTGTCATGTGCCGGGGCCAGGTCCAGGTGATATTCAATGAGGATGCGCCGTGGCACAGCACAGTTGAATATGTCACAGACAGGGCACGGGGATGAGCCAGTGCAAATGCAGTTGCGCTAGGCTCATCACCCGCGATATTCAGCAGGGCCATGCAAATGAGGCCATAATATATGCAGGGTGCAAATAGGGCCATTTGCATGTCGATATGGCCCATTTGCATGCCTTGTGCAGGGCAGCCTGGCAACTTGCACCTGGCACCATGCACAGCAAGACGTGTGCACAGTGGGTGTCCCGGGGCATCCCCTGCCCCATAGCCGTGATCGAGATACAGCTCCATAATGTAAGTCCTGGCAGTCTAGTGGTACCCCCTCTCTCCTGAATCCACAATAAATGTAAATGTAAACACAGCCTGGTGGTCTAATGTCCCCCCTCCGGCCCGATTCCCCGATTGCAGCATATGTATAAGACAACATTCCCTGGTAGTCTAGCAGAACCCCTCCTCCTCCCATGTCCCTGATTGCTGGTATATGACATATATGCAACTCCCTGGTAGTATAGTGGAACTCCCCACCCACCCATGTCCATGATGGCCGGTTATCCACTGTATTAATTGTCCCTATTAGTCCAGTGGTACCCCCCACCCATTGCTGTGATTGCAGTAAAACCCTGTACTACAATTCCCTGGAGATCCAGTGGCACCCCCACCCTTCCCACCCACACAGACCACCTTGCTCACCCCACCCTCCATCATCGGCGGGTGGCTGCAACCTGCCTGCATACCACTCGGCCATGCACTGAATGACATGTACAGTATGGGCTTGCAGGACATACAGTACTAGACAGTTCTGAATATGTGAATGAAGTCAACGGGTGGGGGGTGCCACCAGACTACCAGGGACTATTAACACAGTGGATAACTGGATAACCAGGGAGTTGCATATATGTTATCTACCGGTGATCAGGGACATGGGAGGGAGGGAAGTCCACCAGATTACTGGAGAATGTTGTCTTATACATATGCCGCTATTGGGGAATCGGGCAGGAGGGGGGTCCACTAAACCACCAGGGTGTGTTTTCATTTACAGTTATCATGGCATCGAGAGGGGGGGGTACCATTAGACTGCCAAGGGTAAGTGGGTGCTTGTGGACGGTGTTCTGGGTGGGCGGGGGGCCACCCACAGCTGGTGGTTGCTGTGTTATGCCCTGCAACACAGCAGCCCACCTGTGGGTGGTTGGGATTGTTCCCACTTTCCATGGGCTCAACTTTGAGCCCCCGCTATTCAGTGCAGTACAGGGTTGCATCAGCATATGCATCGCACATCCAGGGCTGAATAACGGGATGTGCCGCATATGCAGGGGCACTCCCCTTGCATCTCTGCCTCATACAATTAGATTGCGCCCTGGCACATCGGGATTTGCACTGCGCCGGGCAGCCTTTTCAATATCCCACTGAGGTGCAATGCAGTGCTACACCAGTGCAACCCCTTTGAATATCCAGGCCCAGGTCTTTATTTCTAACAGACAGAAATCCTGGCAAGTAAAACAGAACACTCAATCAGTATTTTATAAGACAAAAGCGCAAGCTTTTTTTTCTAGCAGGTAGAAATCTGGCAAATGAAACAGAACACTCAGTAAGTATTTTATACTCCAAAAGTACAGTACTTTTTCAAGTGAGTGATATCTTGCAAATGAAAAAAACAGAACACTGAATCAGTATTTTATATGCCAAAAGCACAGGGCTTTTTTCTGAGGAGTGATATCTGGCAAGTGAAATAGAACACTCAGTCAGTCTTTTATACACCAAAGAGCAGGGCTTTTGTCAGGTGAGTGATATCTGGCAAGTGAAACAGAACCCACAGTCAGTATTTTACACCCAAAAAGCATAGGGAATTACTTCAGCAGTGGGAAATATGGCAAGAAAAGAAACATCATATAACAGCAAATCCACTGCTAAGCTAAGAAAAACAGGAAAAAAAAAACAGATCTTAAACCTAGCATCCTTCACTGATGCTGCTCCCCTCCCCCACACAATCCACAGAAACCTCCATCAAATGCAGATACTGAAACATGTACTTTAGGGGTGGGCTGGCTGACCCACAATAAATCAGAACTCCCCCAGATCCAATGCAGTCCAATGGACCTGGACAAGAAAGGGCCAAGTGATTATATGTACTGAGTCCAGTCCGTTGACTGCAAGTCACCTGCTAAAAAAAAACCTTTTTGTGTGTGTATCTGGTGGTGGACTGGAGAAGGGCACTGGACTGGATGTGGAGAGATGGAGCACTTTTTTTTTCTAGGATCATGACTGGCACATCACAGGATCCCCATCTAGTTAGTCATGTGCCACTGGGCTCCTTGCATTGCTTCCTGACGTGCGCATGGCCTGGGGGGGGTGGTGCTGCATGATCAAGCAAGCCAATCACCGCTTCATGAACAAGAGGGATCACTGCAGGCAGGATGGCAGAGCAGAGATTCTAGAACCCTATTGGCCATCTAGCCAGACTGACATGATGGCAGCCTATAGCTGAATGAATGGTGCCTGTGTCAGTCCTGGCTATTGGTCTGTGTAGCTGGTGGGTGGAGCAGAAGTTCAGCTGTTCTAGTCTGGTTGTTGGGTTAGAGAGGCACCATTTGCTACTGAAATATTGGAGAGAGCAGACATGTGTGTGTGTCTGTCTCTCAAACTGTTGTTGATCTGTCTTGATCTTTAATTCTCATTTGATTATACATTCTGTGACTGTGTTAACTTGTGCTGCTTGCTTCTGCTTGCTAAAACAAAACTAGTATTTTGGGTTGGGGCTAAAATTGATAAAGTAAAAGGAGGGGATGGGAGGGAGGTGGGGGAAAGGAGAGAAGAATATAAGACTTTGTGTGGCTGCAGGGCACGGCACATCTCTGCAAGGAAGGGGCCATAGTACTTCTCTTACAGTACTAGTGAACACCTGACCAAAAGCTGAAAAGAAAGAAGTTAAAAAAAAAACGCTGAAAAGAAAAAAAAAATATATAAGTTGTAACAGCAAGTCTGCCCTGGCCCCTGAGAAGGCAGAGGAACTTGGGGTACTTTGTGTTGTTGATGTCTAAACTACATTAAGGAAAAGCATTTTATGTGTACAAAAATAAAAAAATTAATCAAGTAGCTAGGTACTGTGGTGGAAGGGGATGTGTAGCTGAGGGATAAACCTGTACTGTCTGAGTGGGCATTGAAACTTGGGAGCAACTGGGAGGACTACATACATCTGCGATATTGCAACAGTCAAGAAATATTTCCTTGTGTGTAATAAAAAAAAAATTGGTACTGTGGTGGAAGGGGGAGTATGGCTGTGAGGGCAGATCTGTACTGAGTAGACAGAGGAAAGTGGGAACAACTGAGAGGACTACATACATCTGCAGTACTGCAACAGTCGAGAAATATTTCCTTGTGTGTAATAAAAAAAAATTAGATACTGTGGTGGAAGGGGGAGTGTGGCTGTGATGGTAGACCTGTGCTGAGTGGGCAGATGAAAGTGGAATAACTGAGAGGACTAAACAAGAAGAAAATATCTACAGGAAAAAAATACTTTTCTGTGCCATTGCCATTTAAAAAAATAAACCTGGCTATTGTGGTGTAAGGGGGACACTGGCTGTGCCAAGGAACTTGGGAACAACTGAGGACTACTATAAATAAAATGAAACACATGTGTAATTAAAAAATACGAAATGTACACCAGACAGCATGAGGTGGATGGAGGCTGAAATGGGAAAGATATGGGGAGATGTATGGCACAAACAACACTGCACAGCCTAACTGGTAAAAGACCAGTTGATTGTACTTCATCTAGTAGCAGTAGTGGTTCTCCCACAATGTTGTCAAAACAGACAGGAAAGGCCAAAACTACCTTAATTAAAACTAATGGAGTAGTCGGCACAATAAGGAGTGGCAAGTCAAGATATGATACCTATGTGCACCATAATATACCAGTAGAGATTTAAATGACATGGGGGGAATCCAGCTCTGATGAAATGGAGGATGTAGACAAGGAGGGAGAAAAGCAGAAGCAAATGGAAAGCCAGAATGAGCTAGAGGTGGCAGTTGCACAGACGCAGGATGAATGTGATGGTTTAGACTTGGATGATGAGATGAGCAGTTTGGGCATGAACAGTGTGGTGCAGTTGAAGGAGAAACCAGATGAGGGGGCAGTGTATTCAGATTAAGGTTCTGTTAGTGACCTGGAGGAGCTGTTGGATGATGATAATGGTGAAACAGAAAAAGTCCATGATGAGCAGCTTCCCAGTGTTGAGAAAGAACAATGCAGTGAAAGTGACAAAGGAGAACAGTATAGTATGCCTGGTAATAAAACAAAAAAGATGACATCTTAGAAACATAGAAACATAGACTTTGATGGCAGATAAGGACCACTTGGCCCACCCAGTCTGCCCATTTCCCTTCCTATTGGATAAGCTGCGGATTCTAGTTAACCAACAGCCTACTTCCTGCAACCCCCCACTACAATTGCCTTATGTCTGTCCCATGCATGTTTGAATTTTCCCACTGTTTTAGACCCAACAACCTCCCCAGGAGGGTGGTTCCATGCATCCACCACTCTCTCCGTGAAAAAAATTTTCTCACATTACCCTTGAGCCATCCCCCTCTATCTTTAAATTGTGCCCCCTTGTTCTTACACATCTCTTTTTCTGAAAGATGCTACCCTCCTGGACTTTGCTGATTCCCTTGAGGTACTTAAAAGGTTCTATCATGTCCCCCCTGTCCCTCCTTTCATCAAGGGTATACATATTAAGCTCTCTCAGTCTCTCTTCATATGGTTTCTGATGCAGACCCTGCACCATTTTAGTTGCCCTCCTCTGGACTGCTTCCATCCTGTCTATATCCTTGCATAGATGGGGTCTCCAAAACTGCACACAGTATTCCAGATCGGTCTTACCAACTGTCTGTACAGAGGGATAACCACTTCCCTTTTTCTACTAGTGATGCCCCATCCTATGCATCCCAGTATCCCCCTGGCTCTGCTTACTGACTTCACATTGCTTACCCACCTTTAGGTCATCTGATATGACTACCCCAAGTCCCTTTCCATTTTGTTGTTGTTAGTACCTCCCTGCTATTGTGTACTCTTGTCCTGGGTTTTGTTTGCCAGGTGCATTACTTTGCACTTTTTGCATTGAATCTAAGTTGCCATATGTCTGGCCATTCCTCCAACTTCACAAGTCTCTTCTCATCCTTTCTACCCCCCCTTGTGTATCAACTCTGTTACAGATCTTTGTGTCATCTGCAAAGAGGCATACCTTTTCTTCCAGACCCTCTGCAATGTCACCTATAAAGATGTTAAAGAGGACTGGACCCAGTACTGAGCCCTGAGGTACTCCACTAGTAACCCCCCTTTCTTCGGAATGTGTTCCATTCACTATTACCTTCTGTGTCCTGTTGTGCAGCCAGTTTGCTACCCATGCTACCACCCTGGAACCCACTCCCAGGCTGGTTAACTTGATTATTAGTCTTTTGTGCGGGACTGTGTCAAATGCCTTGCTAAAGTCTAAGTAGGCCATATCCACAGCCCCTTCCTGGTCTATTACTTTGGTCACCCAGTCAAAGAAATCAATTAGATTTGTCTGACATGACTTTCTTGCTGTAAATCCATGCTGCTTTGGGTCCTGTGTCCCGCTGGCCTCTAGGTACTGAAGAATTATTTATTTTAGAAGTGATTCCATCATTTTCCCTACCACTGAGGTCAAACTTACAGGTCTGTAGTTTCCTGCTTCTGCCTTGCTCCCACTTTTGTGAAGGGGATGTGTGGTCTTACTTTTCTCTGGCTGCCAATAATGAGTTAAGAGCAGTTTGCTCTATATGTAAAAAGAACATCAGCAGAGGCAGCAAAAAAGGTGCTTTGGGTACCTCAGCATTAAAAGGACATTTAGAGAGATGTCACCCATTACGTCTCAGGTGTGACTTTTTGGTCAGAGAGACAGAAAGAAGACAACAACATGCAGGATGAATTAAGTCAGACTACACCTGCTGCACCTGCAGTATCAAGTGATAGCAGCAGCAGCAGCTCTGTTGCTTCAGTTGTACTGTCAACTCCTTCTCAGTCTTCTTCTAGAATAAGTACTACACACAGTCCTCTATTGCCCTTTTCATCATCCAGCACTCCTAATGCTGGCCATCTGAAAACTTCAACTGCTAGAAGACACCTCATGATTTCAGAGACAATTGAACATAAAGCTAATTACCAGCATAGTCATCCTGAAGCATCTGCTATAACAAAACTAATTTCAGAGATGATAGCACTGGACTTACAGACTTACAGAATTGTGGAGCATGTAGGATTCAAAAGGCTTTTAAATCACCTGTCACCACAATACAATATTCCATCCACAAAATATTTCTCAACTGTTGCAATACCGCAGATGTATGATGTAGTATGTGCTAAACTGAAAAATACTTTAAAAGATGCAGTTGCTGGGGTTGTCCATCTGACTACTGACATATGGACAAGCTACCAGCCAGAACCATTTATGTCATTGACTGCTCATTGGGTATCGTTTTCTTCCTGTAGTGACAATGACAATTCCCCTCAGAAACTGGCTTCCCACTTTCGCAAATATATAAAGTGCTATTGGATTTTCTTAGCCCATGTTCTGCTAGGAGGGTTATATATTGGGAAAAACAGATGGCTCCTCGGCAAATAAATTGGGATAATATTTGGAGAAGCAGCAAGTATAATATTATACCTAAGTATAAAAGTATGCAATTTTTCATTGTGTCTAATCTATATTTTACCCATGTGAAACTATGTGATAGAAACTTGAGACAGACAGCCACATGTTTTAGATGCGAGGGGGGAGCGGGGGACTTACTGCATGTGTTCTGGGCCTGTAGTAAAATATCCCCACTCTGGAAGGAAATTATAAGATGGATGGACCCAATGCTAGATTACTCAGAATTTATAGTACCTGAGATTTGTGTGCTGGGTGACTATTCCCAAATTTCGGGTGCTGCACCTAAGTATAACCTCTCCTTGATGACGGCGGTAGTCAAGGGCTTTCTATTAAAGCATTGGAAGGACGATCAAATTTATCAATATGGTCATTGGGTAAAAGATTTACTGGGGATGCTGAATAAAATGAGGAAATATTTGTATATGGAGGGGAGAGGAGTTCTGTATCTTAAACGCTGGGCAGCGCTAGATGCAGTTTACTCTGCGCAGACAATAAATTGGTGAACACAGGCTGTCTGTCAGATAGGGAAGTACAGATGGTATAGCTTTTAAGTTGTGGAGAAGTTTCTCTACTTTTTCTTTTTCCTTTTCTTGATCTTAATTGGTGATTTGTAGAGATAACCAAGAGATAACCTGAATTTAGGGATAAAGAGAATCAGCTTTTTAGTTAAGGACTGCGGATTATTGAGGGGGGACGGGGGACTCTCTCTCTTTCCGGGAACACAGGACGGTGCTACCCACAGGAAAAATGTGGTAGGGGATAGGAGGTGCATAAGGTTGCTTGGACTCTATTTCTACATTGGGCTTTAGAATACTGCAATTAAGAATTTAGATATATATGTGTATTGTGATAATAGTAAAATAAGCGAGAAATTTTACTTATCTGGGGGTGGGCTCCCACTGTGATTGTAAATAGAGGGGCTGTATATAGTTGGCACAGTCAGTTTGGGGCTGTGCACCCTGGCTTGCCAGGTACTGTTTTGTTTTTTCAGTGTGTTTATTTGTGTTTGCTGCCTTTTGAAAACGAATAAAGATGGTTTAATAAAAAAAATAGAAACTGGCTTCCCTTCACATCCAGTATATCCTGCAGGACCACACATCTTCCAGCATCCTGGATGAGCTCAATAGAGTAACACACTACTGGCTTACATCACAAGGGCTTTCTTTAGGTTTTATTGTGGTGACAATGATTCAAACATAAAGAAAGCATTGTCTGATGGGGGCTTCATTACATTCGATGTTTTGCACACTGCCTAAATTTGATTGTGCATGCATTTATGGAAGAGAACAGAGATATAAACATAGAAACATAGAATTTGATAGCAGAAAAGGACTGCTTGGCCCACCTAGTCTGCCCATTTCCCTACCTAATGGATAAGCTGCAGATCCTAGTCAACCAGCAGCCTACTTCTTTCTTCCCCCACTAGAATTGCCTTATGTCTGTCATATGCATTCTTGAATTCCCCACTTTTTTTGACTCCACGATCTCCTCAGGAAGGCTGTTCCATGCATTCACAAACCCTCTCCATGAAAAAATACTTCCTCACATTACCTCTGAGCCATTCCCCCCCGTCTTCAAATTGTGCCCCCTTGTTCTTGACCATCTCTTTTTCTGAAAGATGCTACCCTCTTGGACTTTGTTGATTCCCTTGAGCTACTTGAAAGTTTCTATCATGTCCTCCCTCTCCCTCCTTTCCTCGAGGATATACATATTAAGCTCCTTTAGTCTCTCTTCATATGTTTTCTGGTGCAGACCCCACCATATAAAGGCTCTCACACATGTGGCAAAAAGAATATGCACACATTTCAGCCACTCCTGCAAAGTATGCCAATGCCTTCAGGCCATACAAGAAGAGCACGGACTGCCTCCAAATACACTCTCTCCAGGATGTTGCAACAAGGTGGAACTCTACCTTTTACATGTTCCAAAGATTGCTGGAGCAAAAAAAGGTGGTAAGACAGTATGCACTACAGAACATCATTGGGGATGATGATGTGTACATTACTCCTCAGCAGTGGGCTGTTTCAGAACATCTCACCAAGTTACTGCAACCCTTTGAGGAAATTACTAGGGAGGTGAGTTCCAACAGTGCCACACTCAGCCAAATAATCCCGTTGATCAAGAATCTTAGATTTCAGCTGAATGCAATCAGGGATGAGTTGGAAGGTACAAGAAGCCAGTTTCAGATGGAAGAGTCTAGTGCAACTGAAAGGGACTTTCCACTCAGAATAAAAAGACATAGATAGAATGATTAAAAAGTTAGAGATGATGAGAAACTTGGTAAAATGCTCACAGCAGAACATTACATTATTGCAACAGTACTAGACCTATGGTACAAGATGAAACACCTCTCACAGTATGACCCAAATGTGTTCCAAAACTGCAGAGGGAAAATCAGTCAAGAAGTAGATTTGCTTTTGGAAAAAAAACATGACAACAGATGCAGCCCCCTCATCCATTCCTCCTGCACCTTCATGGCTCTCTCTTCTCAGTCAGGCTACAAAACATTCAACTGCTGCCATTCATTTTTTACCCGGCAGTCATCTTTGGGGGTCACTTGGATGCTGTCGTCCTTGAAAAATCAGCCCTTCCTTTTCCATTTGTCTCAGCTTCTGTCCAGGCCATGGTTGACTACTATTTAGCAGAAAAAGGTATTGAATGGAATGAAGATCCCATTAAGTACTGGCAAAGCAAGGAGCTTGTATGGCCTGCACTTGTGCAGGTAGCCTTGAAGTACATGGTCTGTCCCCCAACCATGGTATTTTCTGAGCAACTCTTTAGCTGTGCAGGAAATGTGGTAACAGATTCATGATCTAGGCTACTACCAGAAAATGTTGAGAAGTTAACATTCTTAACAATAAACCTTCCATTGACTATTTAAACCTATGACCAGGAGACAGTAAATATATTTTGCAGTGATCTTAAAGATGACTACTTGGAAGAGTAGAAAGAGCACAGTCGTTCAGAATAATAAACTGTATTTTCAAGTAAGCCCATATGTGGCCTACACAATTTTTGTAACTGATGGCACCACAGTGTTTTCAGTATGTCCTAACAGACTTTGCCAATTTTTGAATTGCCTGAACCTGATGGCACACTTTTTGTAGCATGTCCTCATGGACATGTATCAGTTTTGGACTGCCTGAACCTGATGGTAGACTTTTTGCAGCATGTCCTCACAGAATTGTGCAATTTTTGGACTGTTTGAACCTGATGGCACACTTTTCACAGCATGTCCTAATGGACTTGTATAATTTTTGGACTGCCTGAGCTGGATGGCACACTTTTCACAGCATTTCCTCATGGACTTGTGTAATTTCTGGACTGCTTGTAGTTGAGACTGATGGCAGAATGTTTTCAGTATGTCCTAATTTCTGGATTGCCGGAACATGATGGCACACTTTTTTCAGTGTGTACTAATAGACTGGTCTAATTTTTGCATTTTTGAATTATCTGAATGTAGGTCTCGGCCCACTCAGTACGGGCTGAACCTCACAGCCACACTCCCCTTTCCAACCCAAGCGGTCCTTATCTGCCATCAAATTCTATGTTTCTGTGTTTCTAGATATGTCCATTGTATACTGTATAGTGTGTGCAACTAAATGGGAATGGCATTCCTGCTCTGAGGCCAGATACTGTAGGTCACTTTACAGTTGCAGCACTAGTACTCCTGACTCTAAGACAGGAAACAGACAGAGGTCAACTACATGACTGCCATATTCAACTGACCAGCAGATCAGTGCTATAAACTCACAGTTTTCATATCCTGAAATGCTGCTGACTACAATTCTATGTGTGTCACAGATCTCAGTGTCATTTCATGTGATTATATAGCAGATTTGTTGCTTTCACCACATTTTACAAAAGGTTCTGATTTAAATCAGGACTAATCAGACCTTATTGGGACTTTGGCCTGTATCCTGATCGTGATAATAAGGGTCAGGACCTTTTTGGGTCCAGCCAACCCTAATGTACTTTACACTATCTAATTAATGAGTGAATAAAATAAAACAATACAGTGTATGTACAAGGCACTCACAAATAAATCTGGATCGAAATGTAATGCAAAGTGAATGTTTTGTTAATGCTTTAAGAGGCCTACTGGGTCATAATGTCATACACTTAATAGTGTATGACATTATAGCTAACCCAAAAAATTTTGCTGTCCATGAGAGCGAATGGTGCAATACCACGTATACTGCTATATGCGGTATTGCACCATTCACACAATCCCAGGCAGAGGATACAACCTCTGCTGGGAGTGGGTTCCACCAAGCAGCTGCTATGGCTCACTGGACTGAGCCACAGCAGCAGGAACAGGTGCTGTGTCTGGGACAGGGTTTGATTCCTGGTCCCAGACATTTTATTTTCCTTAAATTGTGTGTTCCCGAGGTAACCCCCTGGAGTTGAGAATTGTTAGTGGGGGTGGGTTCAGGGGTGCATCCCCTGTAATGGGGGTGTTGGTTGTGGAGCCCCACAGAAAATAGACTCATGCCCGCATGGCAATATGGTGCTGTATTGGCAGTGCGATTTTTGTTGGCGCGGCATAATGTCTTGTGACATTATGACCCCATGCCCTTTAACAGATATTTAATGCTTAGTCAGATTAGTACAGTGTGCTGTCTGGGAGACTCTCAACAGCACTGCACTCAGACACAGGCTGCTTAGTTTCCTATAGGCTCTTCAGGAATATGTGACCCCCATGGAGCATCATATGACATCCTATCCCATAGTGCAGTCACCAATTTTGCATAAAGAGTTAATTTCACTGGCATAATTACCATTTTATGGAATAGTAACTTTTCTTGATAGTGGCACAATATAAGCAATGTTAGAAATTTCTGAAATCACTGTCAAATGTGAAATTTGGATTCGCTGGGTGAACAATTTCACAAATAAGTGAAAATCTGCAAAATATTAAGCTGGGCAAATTTTGACAATGTTGCACACCTCTAATCATGAGGGGCTGTACTGTCTGAGGGTATTTCTAATATTCAGGAAGTGTGTTATAAGAGCAGTTCAATGATTTGAAGCCAAACAAAGCTGGGTATAGCTGTGCATTACTTTGCATTTCAGTTGTAATAAGCAAGAAGGCAACTAAAACACCCAGCAACATCAATGAATTTTGGAGAAGGTAAGCAATGATAACGTGTTTTTTTTACCTAAAAATAATGTAATGCAAAAAGGTTGACAGTGTCCCTTTAAAGCTGGGCATTTACTCTCCTTTCTATCAGCAATTTCACACTTCCAGCACAGGATCCCAACTAACTGTCCCTTAAATCTGCTGTCTGTTATTAGAAAGCACTAAGATCTGTCAGTTCCATCCCCATTCGCACACCTGATTTACTGGGTTTTCTTAATCTACTCACCCCCCCAGATTAATTTTCTGAGCTAGAACAATGCAATGCACTACTTTGTATGGGGTAGAGGGAAACACAGGCTCAAATGTCAGTACCAACAAAGGGCTTGAAAGAAAGTAGATGTAGGATTACCCAATCTGAAAGTACACTATTAAATGGCACAATTGCTACCCCTAATTGATTACAAAAGGGACAACCTGGAAAATGTGTGGCTGAGTATTGAAAGGAATAGCAACAGTGGGTAACACTAACTTAGATACTAGAGCTCTAGGGAATATAAAAGTCTGCCAGTGGAATGACCTTAGAATTGCAGTTTTGAATTTCACCAGATTTTAAATGTTGCTTACTTTTTCTCAAGTTCTTAAAGTATGCATCCAAATGATAAACAATGTATCAGGTATACAAGTACTGATAGTGTGCATAGGTGTACTAAACCCCAGAGTCCAAGACTGAAAGGGAGCTGAGTTATGGGTGGCCAAATATTTAGTCAAAATGTAATTTTCATATTTTTCTAATCTTAAAATTTCTTATCCAAATTTCTCCACAGTTTCAGGATTTAGAAAACATGCACCATGGTTATGTCCACAAAGTTTTAACTCTCAAGCTTTAAAGTGGGCTGTGCTATAGGTTGCCAATCATCTTGCCAAAATTTAGATTTTCATTAAAAGTGCATATGTGTGTGTGTGTGTGTTCCTAGTTTCAGATTTCTAGCTACAAAGTTGCTTGATTTACATGCAGATGAAAATTTTCATTAAATTTCCCAGAAAAAAAATGACCGACTTTGAGCCCCTATAATTTTTAGATAATGTATCCTAATGTCAAGATACAGTATTTGGCACATGTTTAGAGCACATACTGTACCAACATGTAATCATGCCATACATCATATCTCCAGCTGAACTGACAGCAACATTCTGCAAAATTCTGATTAAATTCCATGAAATTTCATGGAATTTCACAGAATGTCATCAAAATCCCATAACTTCAGAATGTTCTCATTCTACACAGCTTTAATGGGTGCCCATCTTGGTAAAATTACCAACCCTTGGATTAGACAGTTATGCTCCAATTAAATAAATAGGTTTGACTTGAACTATCACTAGATTTATCCAACTAGACAGATGTTTGGAATTCCTACCCTCAGAACAAATGCAACATTCCAGAAATGTAAAGCAATGGGACCCAACAGATTCTCTTAGTTTTTAAAGGGAGGTTTGGTTAAATCCTTAAACTAATACAAAGGGAATACAGAGTTAGAGCAACATAGTTTGTTCATTACCTGCAGACTGCCTTGTTGCTCAGGAGAGGCTCTAAAATAAGGGACATTCAGATGGACCTGCACCCACTAGTAGTATGTATAGAGAATGCAGGCCAAGCACAAAATAGATTCCTAAGTTGGTACAGTGTTATGGAACTCACAAAGAGGGGCCCTATCACATCCTTGACAGTCTGCCTTGGAAGCTGATGCAGGCATCCAGCTAAAGGATCAAACTGGCAGGTCATCTGGGAGGGAGCTTTTTGCACATCAGCTTCCAACTACTGGACAGGGTTCAGGTGGAAGGTAGTTAGATATTTTTTACACTATTTCAGACAAAACACTACACTGTAAGGGCAATACTCATTATTGCAAATGGTGTGGGAATGAAGGCACACCCTACAATGTGTTTTGGACAGTATATTTAGCCAGCAGTTTTGGGTATAAAATGGACCAAATTCAGTATGATGGTTGGTATGAACACAGATCTGTGCTTTGAGCATCTGATCTTAGAGAAGCTGCCTCAGAAGAGGAACTCCAAGTGACTACATGGGGGACTCTTCTCCCTCATGAAGCTGAGAGACAAATGGTGGGTGAAATATAAAATCTCACGCAACATTAATGATCTCATTGAGTACCGGTGGCTCAGAAACTCCTGCAAGAGTGCCATACTCGCTGCTAAGAGTGAATTCTGCAAATCCGCCTTGTTTGCTACAGCCTATAACCCCAGGCGTTTCTGGCAAAACATCAAAAACCTGGTTGGTGGGTCTGCCAAGGAAGTGACCCCAGCATCAATTGGGAGGAGTCTAACTGCAATAATCCCACACTGTGCCTCTGCTTTCAACAGCATGTTCACTAACCTGACCGTCTCATCATTGTCCCGACCCGCTGCACCTACTCAGACTGACGGGCCCCTTCCTCCCGGCCTCCTTTCTATCGCAAAAGAATCTCAGTTGGGGAGACCAAGGCACTCCTTGCTGGGCTCTCCCATCACATGGGCACTGGTCATGACAGCCTCGAGCCAAAACTGCTGAGCTTGGGGGCCCCTCTCCTTGCCAGGTCAGTTGCCCACATACTTAATGCCTCACTTATCTCGGGGATCATACCTGACATTTGGAAGGTTGCCAAGATTGTCCCTGTGCACAAGCAAGGAGATCCCAAGGATATGAAAAATTACCTCCCTATCTCCATACTCTCAGCAGTCAGTAAGCTACTAGAAAAGGCTGTTTCCTCTAAACTCTCCCACTACCTTCAGGAATATGCAGTTCTCTCCCCAGCCCAGCATGGGTTTAGAAAGTGGTATAGCACATCAACAGCGCTTGCTGTAGTTACCTCAGCAATCCGGACAGCCACTGACCAAGGCAAACTGACTGGAGCCATCTTTGTGGACTTCTCTAAGGCCTTCGATCATGTTGACCACTCCATCCTCCATTCCACTCTACAGTCCATTAGATTCTTCAACCAAGCCCTTGCATGGTTCTCTGACTACCTTGGGGGAAGGCAGCAATATTCTTGCTTCAACTGTGCCCTCTCTGCCCTTTCCCCAGTCACCCTCAGGGTCCCCCAGGGATCTGTCCTCGGACCCATTCTGTTTTCCCTGTACATCAATGGGCTGCCCTCCGTTGCTACCCATGGGCACATAACCCTATACGTGGATGACCTAGTCTTATTGTACAGTTGTCTGGACATATCTAGCATAAACACACACCTGAACTCTGACTCCTCTAGTATCCAGAACTGGCTGGTGGATCACAAGCTCACCATCAACCTGGATTGGCCATGCTCTTTGTGTCTTTGGCAAAAAACAATTCCTGACCCACACCCCTAAAGATTTATGGGGCTAATGGCACCCTCCTACCGGTCCCTGTTGCCATGAAGTACCTAGGTGTTACCCTCGATCTGCAGCTGAATCTTACAGTGCACCTTAGAAATGTCTGTATGGCCACTAGCAGGGAGCTTGGACTTGCATACAGGGCTAAGGTGCCTCACCCTGGCTGCTTGTCTCATAGCCAGGGATACTCCTGCCCACACTCTGCTACGGGCTTGTAGCCTTTGCCCCAGTCCCAAACTCTAGCCTAGCTAAGTGGGATATGGCATACAACAACATCTGCTGCTTCACCCTCTCCGCTCCTCTCTCATGCATTGTTGTGAGCTATACTCCAGGCTGGAATGGCTCCCCAGAAAAACACCATGTGTTTGTCCTGTGCAACTTTGTTGACAACATAGTCAGAACATCCACTCCTCCTGCACTAGCCCTCCCCCTCAATCATGACACCCTTGCCTACAACCTACGATCTGACACTACTCAGGTCCACCTGGTTCCTAAGACCCGCACTCTCACTGGCGACCGGGCCTTCTCAGCCTGCGCACCTAGGCTGTGGAACTCCCTTACTGTACTTGTACGTGCATCTCCCTCCCATCACTGCTTCAAAACCTCATTCTGGTACTTCCTCAAATCCACAGCTGCCTGTCTTTGTGCTTCATAGCTCCAGAAACATCCCCTCCTCCTCTGGATACTCTAGGGTGACTGTGGGTGCTAATCTATGATGGTTACCTGCACTATCACACTTAAGCCCTCCTGGGGCATGGGGGGTGACCCTGGCTAGCACTTCCCACCTCTAGCTACTCGTGGAGGGTAGCATTTCTCTCTAAAGATAGGCGCCCACAAAAGACCATGTATTTTGTTGTACTTCCTGTCATGGGTGTTTTCCTGGTGCTCACCCTCCTCCCTACTGCCGATTTATAACTTGTTTGCTGTATACCTTACCTAACTATGTTACCCTGGTTACCGATTTTATCTTGTTTGCTGTATACCTTACCTTGCTATGTTTTCCTGGTGCTTACCCACCTCACTACTGCCGATTTATATTTTGTTTGCTGTATACCATACCATATTATGTAATGACATGGTACCTTATTTCTGTTCCACCCACTTGCACATGGGCCTGATTGTACCCTGTCCCTGTATTGTGTCTCCTATGTACTCTGTAACCTCCCAGGTCGCACCTGAAAATAGGCACATGCTGTCTAGTGTGCTAACCTGGTTAACAAAAGCAAATAAATAAATAAATAGAAGGCATTTGCAGGCATTTTTCTGGATGCAGCTTGTAAAGCAATCCCTAAAAAGTGGTTATCATTGATCTGTCCAAAACCTGAGGATTGGGTATCTGTTATTAAATCCATTTTCCAGATGAAAATATTAACACAGACCTGTGGCTACAGATAGACAGAAATGTTTATGGGTTTCTAGTTCCCTTTTATGAACTTGATTGAGAATGTTGAAGGAAGGTCTATTCTTTCTCAATGAGTAGAATGCTACTTGATCGGGTAGCGGGGGGTCAACTATGCAAAAATCATACTGCAAACTTATCAACCATTTTAACTGTTACCATTGTTTCTTTTTATTGTCTGTTGTAGAGCTGTGCAGAATGGGAAAATTCTGAATTCAAGGAATTTTGATGAAATGTCACAAAATTCCACAAAATTTCATGAAAGTTTGTCGGAATTTTGTAGAATTTTTAAAATTTGGAGACATGGTTATAACTCAGCTGCTATTCAAGCTAGAGCTCTGCAATTTGGTATATATGCTATTTTCATTGATAGCCACTAACATGCAAAACATCATGACATTCAGACAGATAGTTTCAAAATTATAGGTGCTCAAATGTTTTCATTTTATTGTTTTTGTGAAATTTCATGATCATTGTTATCTGCATATACCTTAACCATCAGTTGGGTCAGAGATCTAAAATTTGGCATGATTTCTTGACGATGGGTGTTCTAAAAATATACTTGATTTCATGACAATATGATGCATCATCTAATTCAATGATATGTACTCAAAATCTGTCATTGTATTTATTTCAGGAAATTTCATGAAAAAATTTCATCTGCATTTAACTCAGGCACCTTTGGAGCTAGACATGTGTAAATTAGTATGGATAACCTTTCTGTAATGCTTATAGAATGATCTAAATATGGAGAGAATTAGATAAGAGATTTTTAAGTTACAGGGGTTCAAAACTTTACTATGTAAATATTTGCAGAACGTTGTGAAAACTATCAAAAATGTGGATGTTTGTAACTTCTCTGCTCTTGCATACATAGAGTTAACATTTGACATGTATATACACAGTCAGTGTTTCCTGGTGTATAACACAACTGGATAAATTAGTTAAGCAGTTTTAATTTTGCAGAAGAAAAAACTGATTAGTAACATTTTCACACATATGTATGATAGCATATACTGTAGATGAAGCATCTAGAATTTGTTTTGTGGAATTTAACATTAACAATGTACATATCACTACTTCATTTGATAAGCTGGGTTGAGCTTTTTGCAGTCTTGCTGTTCATCTCTGGGTGACTATCCCCCTTTTGACATAGCCAGATTGACTTGTTAGAACCACTGATCTCACTGAGATCCTCTTTGCTCTTTGCAGTGTGAAACTCCTTAAAACAAGAGTCACCTGCTCCTTTTCCTATTGACCTTCCCTGTTGGAACAGCCAGAATTCTTTCTTCCTGCTGCCCAAGATATTGTCTTCCCCCACTACATATTTTTGAGTACCTCTATGTCCTAGACATGTACTCCAGGCTCCCCAGATCATAAATGTACTGGATGTGATCCTTAAATATCCTGCACTCAGGTTGGAATTGTTGACACTCTGTGCTTTCTTGCTTCAACCTGGGGGTTTACCACAGTTGTGCTACCCAGCTGAGCTGTCCATTTCCTGGTGAAATTGTGCATCTAAGTCCAGAACCTGGTGACCCTCTATGCTACCTGTCTCTTATACTAACATTTAATTAGAATACCCCAGATAAGGCTGAGTGAAATAAGAAATTCAAATTTATGGAATTGTTCAATAAATTCTACAATTTTCACAAAGACTCATGAATTTGACTTTTAGTACAGATGGTATTTTGCAATTTCTTGCTGCAATAAATTAATAAAATTGGCACACACTGTCTCCTTGTAAGGTCTAAGAACCTGCCAGATTTAATGGTATTGCATTCTTTAGTTTTAATGTTACAGGGGTTTATAAATTTGTAGTTTACACCCTTGAAAAATTATATTTTTAAATCTGAAGGTTTGACTACTTTTAATTAAATCCCATTTAAAGCTGCGAATATTAACTTTTTCAGAAATGACCATGTGGTATAATAGTTTAAATGTTTTAACTCTGGTTAAATTTGGGTATCTAGTTTTAAAATTAGAGGGAACTAACCAAAATTTAAATTTTGGCAACATGTTTGGCAGGTTATAATTCAATCCCATTTAAAGCTAGAAAACTGAAACTATGTGCATATACAAATTTAGTGATAACCTGTATACCTTTCACCTTTCAATGAATACTATCAGAATTATACTAAAATTACAGAAATCACATTTTGGCAAAACATTTGGCTACCTATAACTCGGCTCCCATTGAAGTGTGAGACATAAAACATTTGCATATGTGTATTCTAGGTGCTTCTCTAAATCCTGATGTTTCAGAGAAATTGATAAAAATTTTAAAAGTATCTCAAAATAACTAAAAATTAAATTTTGAGTAAATGTTTGGCCACCCATAACTCTGCCCCTTTTCAATCTACAACTCTACCATTTGGTAAGTTATTGTATGCCATGGGGTACTGTTTCTGTTCCAAAACTGGTGTTATGTGGACATGTATATTTAAAATTATAGTGACATAACTGAAATTTCAAATTTTGCAAAATTCCACATCATTTTCATGAAAATTCCATTGAATTCCATGGAATCGGAACAGACATCCCGTGAGCATTCTGAGGGTGAAATTTTATATTCTGCACAGCTCTAGTCTGTTGTATTTAGTTGAGCAATATGTTACTGCTCATAGTTTTGGGGGCAAAACACAAGAGACAAAAGGGGTTGGAATCCTCATCTTTAATCAAATTATCAGAGTATAGAGACATTCAGCATGGGAAGCAACATAGACAGTGATAACGTGAAGTACTGTGTCTTTCTTTTAAATTTTCACTGTTTATTAATCCTAGCATTACAATAGAATAAACTGTACTGTTTTGTATACCCTTACTGACAAATGTGTTCACACGTGTACAATGCTGACTGAAAAATAAAGAAGTTAAAAACAGATTCCTGACCTAGAATCCTCACACTAACAATTACAAATTTAAAGACCAGTCTCCAAGTGCCCCAAACACTGACTAAAAATCTCTTTCGTCCATCTACTCACTTACACTGCTACATTAAGCATGAAGAGAAATACATATATATATCTAATAGGGTTGAGTAGCATGTTTAATGTTAAACCTCAGATAAATAGATTTGCTTAAAATTTGGTATGCGCTGTCCCTTGGGGTAGATCACTTGATGTGGCATGTTTCATTCCAGTTGGATGCACAGATCTGGAGATCTAGACCATGCAAAAAGCCATAAAGTCGCCACTTTTTTCTATTTTATTCTCATCGCCCTTCATCTAGATGGTGTGGAACTTTAGTATGATGCTTTTATGGTAGACTCTGCTTGGGTAACAGCACAGGCATGCTTAGTTTTATGTAAAAATATTAATCTGTTACAAAGTTATTACATTTTTCATTTTCCATTGTTTTCAATGGGAATACCACTTTTCAGGATAGAGGGAGAAAAAGTGACAAGGGATTTGTTCTTGTGAAAAAGGATTTGCTCTTGCAAGGCCACTTCATTTTTTGTGAGAATAAAATCCTTTTTCTTGAGAAAAGAATTCCTTTTTTCCAAGCTGCCATCTTTCCATTTTTTTCTTAAATTTATTTTTTTTAAAAGCTCCAAAAATGACATTCTGGAGAGAGACCACCACACTTGTCTGGTTCACTGGGACCCCGTTAGGTGCAGTCTGCACTTTAAAGTTAGAAATATGCCCCTGAAATGTGTTTTTTAATATGATGAATCATTTCCATGGCCATGTGATATGAAAAAAGAATCCTTTGTCGTATCATGAGTCACAAAAAAGGATCCTTTTTCTTCAAATGAGAATTAGGTTTGCCACTAAAAGGCAGGCCAGGTTGTTTTATGGCCCTCCAGAAATTGCAGAGGGCAGGGGAGGTGGAGGGAAAGGGGAGGAGAGAGGAGGTTCAGTGACCTCATCCATGAGGTAGGTATTGTCATAGCAGTGTAATATGATGGGGGGTCCAGGTTGCAGGGGATTGGCTGGGGTGGAGCCAGCTAGGGTCCTAATTTGGGGTCCTTAGGGGGTATATCAGGGCAGTCCACCTTTGGCTAGCCCTCTTTTTGCTGGGGAAATTCCTCATCCACCCACCCTGGTAAGGAAGGGGGGAGTAGGTTGGCACAGAGATGTTGGGGTGGGGTGATGAGTAGCACCCTGCTGGCCCCTGGGCATGGGGGCAATAAATATGGTGCTGCAGGGTGGCAGTGGTTGGTCCCAAGGGGCTGATCAGAGCCCCAGCAAAGAGAGCATCAGTGCCCAGTAGGGCATGGATAACAGGAGCACAGAAGAAGGAAAGGGGTGAGGGTGGAGGGGCAGAAAGGTGGAGGGGTGGACCCACAGGCTGGGGCAAGGAACCCAGTGTGGTATTAAGGTGAGGAGGGGGGATAGGTGGGGCACCAGATTCATAGTGTCCAGGCCTGGAGGGGGAAGCCTGGTAAGTGGGGAACCGGCCTGGTTCTTGTGACAGAGGAGGGGGCCGGAATCAGAGTGTCTGGACCTGGAAGTCAAAAAAAGTGAGAGGCAACCAGGAGGCAGAAAAGGCTGGAAGAAAGAAGAAATGATGTAAAATAACTTGTGTTGTTATGACTTATTTATTAGGTATGGGAAGTAAAATTATCTTTGTGCCAAATTAAATAATTTGCTGGTGAGTATACAAATTCCAAAAGTGGTTGTGTGAGATTATTTCTTTGGGGAGATCAAGGGACAATCCTTGTTTGTCCCTTTCACTGCCCTCCACAATACTTAATGTTTTTTCATGGTGTCTGGTGACCCCCAACCTCCAATCACTGTCCCTGTAATAATGATAATTGCCCTGATGTCTAGTGGCACCCCACCCTCTGATCTCCATGCCCCTAATGCAACCAATTTCCCTGGTGTCTAGTGGCACCCTCCACACTCCGATCACTGTCCTCAATGTTTCCCTGTTGTCTAAAGGCACCTGCCCACAAGAAGTGGGCAAAGTGGCAAAAATTCACTCCATGAAGCAATTTGCAGAGAAATGCAGAATCTGAAAAGTAATCTGCAACGCAAAGCAGAGTACTTTGTGTCATAATGAGGAACATGAAGTCCATTGATAACAATGACTTTGCAATACTCCACCTTACCCCAACCACTTCTGCACCAATATTAATGTGAAGTATATAGAAATCAATGTACTTCACATCACTTTGCCTGGTTATTGAGCTCCAAGGTGAATGTTGCCATAATTCATGGGATTGCAGGTCACATGAGCTCTAGATTGTTTTGCACAAGCCTCAGTTCTGTGTAGTGTGTGTGTAGTGGTAGATGGAGACAGTTTCATCTCATAGCTCTGTGATTCAAATCCTCTAAAATGTGTTAAAAAAGCCTTTTTGAGACATTTTATTTTGCTTAAAATCTAGTACATCAATTGTAGGAAATCCTCATGTGCTCATATCATCGAGTGTTTATTGTTTGTGTGTGGATTTTGAATGTTAATTTAGAACATTCAGTCTGTGTACTGACAGACACTTGAAGTGTGCTTTGGGGGAGGGGCGTATCTGTGGTGGAGGAAGGTTAAAACTGGGAGAAAAAGGCAGTCTTTTTGTTTTGGTTATATTTTTCTTGTATAACTGTGTTAATGTACACACAGAAATATTTTCAGTAATTCTTGAAATTTTTTTGTTGATTGTTGTGGTGTAGCAGTGCACAATTTCAGTTTGTTTAAAAGGTTTGTTTATATTACTGAAGTTTTCAATTTGCTACTCATTACTTGTAGTGTGTGTGTAGGGATGCAGCGAATTAAAATTTCACCGGCGAAATTGCCATGAAATCACCAGTTTCTCTGGATGAAATGTTTTTGAAAGTGCAGCAAATTTCACAGTTTTCATCGCTGCTGGCCTGAAGTCCGTTAATTGAGCCCCCCCACACACACACAAGTTGTCCTGCCCCCCATTTGTTTAAAAAAATTCACCCTTATCTCCTGGTGTCTGGTAATTTTCACCCCGTCACTGGCTGTAAACATAGACTAAGTACTCACTACCCCCAGTTACCTGACTGCTGCCACCTCCATTTGTTTAAAACAATCACCCTCATTTCTCTGGTGTCTAGTGGACCCCCACCCCATCAGTAGACAGCAGCACCACCAAGCTCCCCAGTACCCCTATCGGTCCACTGGCACAGCCTTACACTCACCTCCTTGCCTGGCAGCCTGACTGGGTGCCACTAAGTGCTGAATGAATGAGTGTGGCATGTGCTTATTCATTCAAGCACTCTGTGGCACTCAGTCGGGCTGCTGCGTGGGCGTGAGTGGAGGGTGTGCCGTGGCATGATCGGGTACTGGGGGGGCGTGGTGGTGCTGCTATCTACTGATAGGGTGGGGATCCACTAGACACCTGGGAGATGAGGGTGAATGTTTTAAAACAAACGGAGGCAGCAGCAACCAGGGTCATTGGGGGGTGCTTATTCTATGTTTATAGCCAGTGATGGCCCGGGAGGCCCACTAGACACCAGGGAGATGAGGGTTAATTTTGCTTTTTTAAAAACAAATGGAGGGGCAGCCAGGGTAACTTTGGGAGGGGGGAGTGCTTATTCTATGCTTACGGCCAGTGATCGGCCAGGGGTGGGGGGACCACACTAGACACCAGTCCAGGGAGATGAGGGTGAATTTAGATTTTTTTAATCAAACAAATTAAGGGGGCAGCATAACTCGGGGCTTATTTTATGCAGTTTTGGCCAGGGGACCACTGGACACCAGGGAGAACTTTAGAATTTCATGAGGGGGGGCAAAATTACTCCCCCAGGCAGAGAAATTTCACCACAGGTTGTGAAATTTCACCTGGGGGTGTGAAATTTCACTAGCTTGGTGTTAAAATTCCACACCCAACCGTGGGCAAAATTTTGCATTTTGCCCAGCAAAATATTTTGTGAAATGCACTAATTACACAAAATATTTTGCTGGGTGAAATTTTCCAATTTCGCACATTCCTATGTGTGTGTGAGTGTATGTGCGATGTGTGCAATCAAATCAGACACATTTTATTGTGACAGAGAGTAATTGCAGCAGTGTGAACCTGCTATTCACTGTACCTGCATGATTTTGTACTGTTTTGTTGTATCTTGGTTTTGGACTGTTACTACAGTGCACTGCACCCCCCCCCCCCAAACCGGCAAAAGGTATTCTTTTTCCAGATTGGATTGTGACCTGTGCGCACTGTTAAGGAGTTGTTGTGACTTTGCATCTGCATCTCTTCTTGATTGCATAGTACAATCTTAATCTGTCTGTGCTTTTGCATCTGTTTAATGCCCAGTCTCCATCTGCAAGCCACAGTTGTTGTTTTTATTTGACTTCACATCCATCGGTCCAGACTGAAAGTTCAGAAATCTAAATTTGTTTAAAATTTTCTTGGTTCACCTCTAAAATGGCTGCAAAGAGTCATGCAAGTAAAGCTGTCTCTGGCCATGGCACTGCTGCCAGTGGCAAGATTGTCCATGGGTGTGGTAGTGCATAAAGTGCATAGCTGATGTCAGTAAAGGATTTCTCCATCAAAGTTTTTTACAGTGCAATCTGCAACTTCTCTCATAGTTGGAGGCGATGATGTTGTCCTGGCTGGTGGTGTTGGTGCAGTTTCTGCTGGCATGAGTATTTCTGCTTCATGTTCCACTTCTGACCACTTAACCATTTCAAAAAATATTGTTGAGTCCAAAACTGTGACTGACAGTGTAGATGATGTCATACTCCCCATTAACATCCCTGTGGTAGTTGAATATGATTCTGATCCTGGCAATGATAACTCACAATGTTACATTTCTTCCAGCACTGTCAAGGTCATGCCTTTGTCATCTAATGATTCAAAGTGTGGCGCAAACATATTGGGTGATGATGATGATGATGATGCTGTGGTTGGAACATGTTCTCCATATGACAGCATCCAAACTGAAAATGAGGATGCCGATGATGTTGATGAATATGATAATGATGTCAGTGACTCCTGTTGGGAATCAGAGAAAAAGAAAGTCAAGGTGGCTGTGTCTGGGTCTGTTGACGTTAAATCCCCCCTCCTCAAAAAAGTTGTGATTTAGTGGTTCCTGTTGATGATAATGATGATGACCCAGTAATAATCATAGGTAGTCATGCTGGACAGTTGGAGTCCAAGTGTTTCCAGCCTGAAAAATCATGTAGCACACCCCCCTCCATTTCGGGGGTTAAAACACTGGAGTCTAATATGCAGCATCAGGGACATGTTAAAAGTAGGGGATAACACTCCCTTGTTTGGGATTTTTTTGTCCAAGATGCAAATGAGCCAGCTGCAATCTGCCAGCTTTGCCATCTGTATGTGAGTAGATGTACAAAGGCGAGTCATCTGGGCATGGAGGGCCAGCATACATGTCTTAAGAACAGGCACATGGCACTATTGACCTGGCACCAGATGGCAGCTAATGCCATAGTGGGACGTTCACCCTCATCATCAACATTACTGAGCATCCCCTTCCATGAGTGTAAGACCAAGTAGGAATGTCTGCAGTAGTGATGAAATAACACCAGAGGATTACTACAGGCATGATGAGGGTGAGGATTATGATTTAGAAATCTTGTCAAATGGTGGTCAGAGTAGCAGTGGTGGTGGTGGTGATCAATGCACTATGTCTAGTGCAAGTGGCACATCAACCCCTGTACGTAAAATGGGGAAAATAACTTCATTTGTGGACTTGTCACCTGTGTACCCCTCTTCATCACACGTCCACACCCCACCCTGGCCATTTAATGTAAGTCAGCCCTCGTTGGAGTGTTTTTGTCCATAACCTCCTGCCTGCCTGCCTGAAGCATGTGACCTACACTGTGTAAGTCCTATGATGTGTATGGGCTGCCTGTGAATTCTCACTCCGCCTTAAAGCGGGATAAGGCAGAGTGTACAACATGAAGTCATAATTACAATGCAAAGTGGCGAAGTGAGGGTTTAAAATGGGCAAATATCAATGCAAAGTGGCCACTTCATGAGCGCTTTGTAGGCAGAATTTTATTTCACTGCATCGCTACCACCCATCCTCCAATGCTTGCCATCGATTTTTGTTTTTTACAATTTTCCCAATGGATTGAACTACATGATTTTATTCTGCTACAAAAGTAACTTTATGGGACTCTTCATTTCTATGTTTTGGAACCAAATGTTCTGTTCTGTTTAGTTCAATTATTTTTCTTTTGGATACTTCTAGCTAATTTCTGTTATAGCCACTCTGTACAAACTTTTCTGTTAATTCATTGCACTGCAGTGATTTTCTGTGTTTCTGACACTGGGATGCCCACTCCCAGTGTTGGATGCTCCCTCCCCACAGCCCACTCAGCCCCCACAGCCCTCACAGCCCAATGTTTTTTTATTCATCATATGTTCATAACTTTGCCATTTTTTGGAATTTTTTTCACCAAATTTTCAACATGGCCTTTTGGGACCACACCTCCTTGAACACTGCAACTGTTGTTTTGTTAATCAGGCCCAGAAGGTGATTTCATGGTCAGTGCATGAAATCACATTTCAGCTATCCCTGATTAAGTTAAGCGTTCATGAGTGGGCTCAAAACATCATGTAAGTACTAAAACATTTTCTAAAATGCCCAGGTTATATGTGCTCATTGAAATTGTAAATGCACGTGCATAACTTTGTTAGTTTTCAATATTTTGACTCCAGATTTTCAACATAACCATTTTTTCATACCACCTCATGAACAGTACAGTTGCCATTTTTCACATCTTGTCTAAAATGTATTTTTGCCCCATGGCATAGAATGGTGTTTTTGGCACAGATTTGAAATGTTCACCTATGGGGTTTGTGAGGTGGGTCATAAGAAGACTATGTTGAATATTTGGGGTTAAAATATAAAAAAAAATGCCAAAGGTTTGACCATTCTTTGCAATTGTGCTATGCCTGCTCATAACTTTGGAAATGTTACATATTTTTATCACAGATTTTTAACACAGCCTTCTTAATATCTCACCTCATGTTTGCCACAGCTGTCATTTTTCAAATCCTGGCCAAAATGCATTTTCTTACCTGTGGCACTGAATGCTGCTGCAGTTGTGCAGAATTGCTTTTTGGTGGGGATTCAAAGATTTTCTGTACCGGGTACATGAGATGGAGTAATAAGAAGGCTATGCTAACAAATTGGTCACTGTTGTTCTTTAGATGGAAGCACATGGCCCAGATAACCCTGCGCTTCAACAGTTTTATATATATATATATATATATATATATATATATATATATATAGAGAGAGAGATAGATATATATATTTAGATATCTATATCTATATATATATATATATGCATCTGCTGAGGGATTGGAGTGCAGAGCCAGAAGTAAAATTAGGAAACTATTATACTAACTCAGAAAGTAAGCTAATAAATTATAATAAAACTTTGTTCATGCATCAGTTAGGGTTAAAGTGACAAAGTAGGGAAATGTGGCGTTAGAGTTTCCAATCCTAACACCTAACCTCAACCCAGCATAGATCAAGAGGCATCAGGGGGTGGTATTGGGGTTGTGAGCCCTAACGTTCACACTGTTCTTCTATGCTGTACCCACCCAGCTTATTTTGTAATGGAATGGGGTGAGTGTTAGGACTGACAACCCCAAGGCTGCCCCCCGATGATGTTTGGTCTGTGCTGGGTGGGGGTAGGGTGTTAGGGTTGGAAACCCTAATTTCACATGTCCCTACTTTTGTCACTTTAACCCTAACGGATGTACTAACAACATTTTTTGCAATATATATATATATATATATATATATATTCATTGCAAAAACATTGTTAATGCATTAGTTAGGTTGAAGCAACAAAATAGGGAAATGAAGCATTAGGGTTGAGACCCTAACACCTCTCACCTACCACCCCACCCTACCCCATCCTCCACAGATCAACAGGGGATGAGGTGTGCCTTAGGGCCATCGGTCCTAATTCTCACCCCATTCCATGTGTAAGAAAACTGGCATGGTACAGTATAGGAGGTTGGGTGAGAGTTAGCCAATGATCCCAAGGTACATCCCATCCCCTCCTGGTCTGTGGAGGGTAGAGGTGGGGTGGGGTGGTAGGGTGGGAGAGGTGTTAGGCTATTAACTCTAATGCCTCATTTCCCTACCTTTTCTTGCTTCAACCCTAACTGATGCATTAATGATGTTTTTTGGAATGAATTTCCTTACTTTCTGAGAAAGTATAATGTTACCTCTATATGTTTTTCGGAGCGTAGGGCCCCCCATGGTATCAGTTTTTACTACTGTGAGTGGAGCCTACAGGAGTATTGCATGAACAACAGGAGTGATGTCATGTTTTCTGTCCGTGGAACTGACTGAAGGTGTAAATAGTCTCCTTCACCTTACTGTCCTCCAAGAAACATTTTCCGCCCACAAATAAATACGCTTTCATGTTAGTCAATGGTTTCAGGGTACTATTTTCTTTCTTAAATGGGTGGTACAAGAACTGGAACCTGAGTAGTGTGACAGCATTGTTTTTTGGGGGGAAGTGAGATCAAACCCATCTCCACCCATGAAGCTCCTAAAGATTCACACCACCTTTTTTTATTGATGTGGGAGGGGCATGAGGTGGATCTATCATGTTGAAAGAAGACTCACTAGTTTAGGATCTGGACCAAGGAACAGAACAAATCTGTGGAGTCCCTGCATTGTGTTAAGGACTAGGAGAACAGATAATACTTAATGCCTTAAAAGTGACTTAAACACCCTTGGAACAAATGATTATCAGAGTCAACTGGTGTCTCAAAAGGAAAGACTAAGAAGTGTCTGAAACTATAGCTTCCTTCTAAGAATTCAGCTTCCAAGGAAAATAGACAGCTTTCAGGTATTTCTTAAACATTTATATACTAAAAACAAAGTTCAGCTTTTGGGATTAACAATGTTTACCATATTCTATCTCTCTCTCTCTCTCTCTCTCTCTCTATATATATATATATATATATATATATATATATAGTTTGTCTTTTTAGTAGTTTCAAAACCTTGAAAGCATTGGTGTTAGTAATGCATTTAAAGTACATATTTTAATTGTCTTTACAGATAAATCATGCAGGCTCATA
Organism: Neoceratodus forsteri; assembly: GCA_016271365.2. Taxonomy (NCBI): domain Eukaryota; kingdom Metazoa; phylum Chordata; order Ceratodontiformes; family Ceratodontidae; genus Neoceratodus; species Neoceratodus forsteri. Next base: position 935,508,108 of record CM028131.1, read on the forward strand.
TGAGGGCACATTTTTGGGGAGGGGTTCAAATTATTTTTTCATGGGCACAGTACTTGGTAAACACAGTCTGTGATGAAGTGTATTAGTGGAGTTGACTTGCGCTGTTAAAAATACCAGCTGCAATTAACAACTACATGTAGAAACAAAATGCTGTTATTTTCTTCTACTTACTTTTCTTGACTCAGTTTATATCAGTGAAAAGAAAACTGGAACAACTGTCCCTAGGCACCTCACAGCACCTCATTAAGCCATTGGACACCACCATCCTAAGAGCAGTCAGTGTGCTTCTTTGCAGGACATTGCATAGCAGGAGACCCAGCCTTGCCTTTTCCAAATAATATACCAACTTCATTCTCATGCAGGCAGTTCTGGGTCACTGTTTATATTCTACTGAATCTTCTTAACTTGCAGTTTGCGACTATAGGTGTTTAGAACTGAATGATAATAACACATTGGCTTCACTTGCAAATAGGTAGGCATTTGTGTGTTTAATTTCTGTTTGACTTACTGTAGGTTACACATAGAATCTGAAAAATTCATAACATGCTGTATTGTGATTCAATGAACTGAAAAATGGGATTTTGATTTATTTTACAAATGTATTTTCCTGACCATTTATATACTAAAACAAAAGTGTTTTAAATAAAGAGTTTAGCAGTAATTTAGTTGATATGGTATAAAGAGCTGCTCCCTGGAAAATTATCTGGTTGAGGGGTTGCCACAAATGTTTTTAAATAAAGAGTTTAGCAGTAATTTAGTTAATATGGTGTAAAGAGCTGATCCCTGGAAAATTATCTGGTTGAGGGGTTTCCACAAATGTTTTTAAATAAAGAGTTTAGCAGTAATTTAGTTAATATGGTGTAAAGAGCTGCTCCCTGGAAAATTACCTGGTTTGGGGGGGGGCTGCCACAAGCAGAATTGGACTTCACAGATGGGGGAACTCACAGCAGCAGAAGTATGTTGGCATTAAAAGCTTAGTATCATGGATGTAGAGGCACCAGTATTTAAGCATGACTTTGGTAGAGGATTAATTGTGACTGGGGGGTGAGGGGGTGAGGGAGGGAGGGAGTGAGTCTTGATATTTTTAGCATAATGGTTTTCTGAAACTTCAACCTTCAATGGGTTAGACTCTGCAGCTATCTGTACAGTATATCACTAAGCCACATGCAGTGTGATTTGGGTAAAACCCAGATCACCAGACCAGGACAAGTGCTGTAAAATCTGCACTAGGCACAGCTTGTGCAAATATTGCTGATCTAGTGGAGCAGCAATAAAGAATTACATTCAGAAAAGGGCTGATTTCATCTTTGCTACAAACAACATAATAGTGTGTTAAAATAGATTCCTCCACTGAAGCCTCATTACTACACTGCCTGTGTATGTATAAGAAGTTTTAGAGCACTATGTTTCCTCTGGCTTAAGGAATTAATGGAGCCCACAGAAAGTTAACTCATTATCTTCTAGCAGTCAGAACTTTCTGCATAATACATTCCCCCTAGGCCCCTCACAACACCTCATTAAGCCATTTGACATCACCATCCTAAGTGCAGTCAGTGTGCTTCTTTGCAGGACATTGCATAGCAAGAGTCCCAGTCTTGCCTTTTTCCAAATAATACATCAGCTTCATTCTCAGTCAGGCAGTTCTGGGCTGGGCTACTGTTTATATTCTACTGAATCTTCTTAACTTGCAAAATGTGACTATAGGTGTTTACAACTGAATGACAGTAACCACATCTGTTTCACTTGCAAATGCATAGGCATTTGTGTGTCTGATTTCTGTTTGACTTACTGTAGGTTACACATAGTATCTGATAAGTTCATAACATGCTTTATTGTGATTCAATGAACTGATAAATGGGGATTTTGGTTTCTTTTACAAATTCATATTTCCTGATCATGGATATATTACTACAAAAACATTTCTCAACAAAATTTTTACAAATAAGGAATTTAACAGTAATGTAGTTGATATGGTGTAAAGAACTGCTTCCTGGAAAATAACCTGGTTTTAGGGGGGGTTGCCACAAGTGGAATGGGACTTCATGGATGGGGGAGCTCATAACCTTCATGTATATGATGGCCTGGTTCTGTTGAGTTGATTGCTATAACAATGCATAGAATAAAATGCAAAACATATACTGTAGGTAACTGTAATACAGATGGTGGCATTATTTTTAATTATACAATGGCAAGGAAAAATGTAATAAGCTGATTGACTGCTGACCCATTGAAACAGTGATGTTATTACACAATAACATCACCATAGCTTTGGATTTGTATCATTCCTTGCATTTTCTCTTAAGAAATATTTTCCCACACTAACAAAATCATCCTTTAAAATTTATTTTGTATTCTGAATATAACAATAAGCCATTGTATAATTTCAATAAGGCACTCCAGGGTGTGTGTTATCATGTAATAATGTCACTCCTGGGGTGGTGGAAGCACTCGGCTTCGCCTCGTGCTTCAACCTCCCCCGGGAGTGATGTTATTACATGATAACACACACTCTGTCATGCCTTATTGCTTAAATATGCCCTTTCTCAATGTACTGTACTTTGATTCATTTAGTGTATGCAACAGCCTTCATGTGAACACTCTGGGCTCTCTTTGACTCCTGATGTCTATTTGCTTTAGCTATTGTATATTGTTTGAATTGCTTTGTCTTCTTGATGTGGTGCCTGTGTGCCTAAACTATGTAATCTGTTTATCTACTGCTACCCATGTATCTCCAGTGAATGATTGTTATAACTGTCTGCTCTCTGAGCCATTGTTTTGACTTAACTGTGCTGTTTTGTATGAGTTTCAATGAGGTGCATTTGTAAATGAGTCTCTGACTCAAAGGTTTGTAAATCTGATATTTTTTAAATAAATAAATGTTTATGTTTAAGCCCATGAAACACCCTTATCTAATTAATGCATTCACAGTCATAGTGGCTGAGCCAGAGCTTGTTTCATAATGAACTGTCATCTCCCTGTGGGAGCACAGGGTCCTCTGGGCCCTAATCTACCAGTATTGCAAAATGGAGGGCCCTGCAGTACCATTACTGCAAAATGGTATCCATATTTAGCAGCGCAGGGACCTCCAGGTCCTGCGCTCCCACCTACCTATAATTGTAGAGATGCAGCAGAGGCCTAGACACATTCCAAGTAACCCTAGTGCTGCAAATGATGCAATATCTCAGTAACCGTAGCAGCCTTGGAAAAAAATTCTACTGCAGTTGTAATCATGGACTGGAAACATGCATGCATGCTTGGTAAGCTACATTTAATGAAAAATCTGTATCTCAAACCATTTTTGAGATATAGGCAGTGAAAGGTGCCGCATTCACCACAGTGTTATGCTATGGGAAATTTCTCAATTTCAGAATGCCATTACTATAGAAACAATGCCGATTTTTAAACCAAACCAACATACAGTATGTCACATCTGTGGGACACCCCCTTTGTACCCTGCAAATTTCAAGCCAAAAGTCCTAACCATTTTTTTGCAGTGAAGTGGCAAAGAAACAACTTCTTTTAAAAAATCCCTGCTCGTGAGCTGTCAGAATCCCCATTCGCAAGCCAAATCCTTGTTCAAGAGATGTAAAGATCCCTGTTCATGAGAAATCACTGTTCATGAGGTAGGGCTATCTGGTCATTGTCTCCCAAACAAGGATTTTGACAGCTCACAAATAGGAATCAGTTCATGAACACAGATTTTGACACCTCACGAACAAGGATTCTGACAGCTCACAAACAAGGATTCTTAGGGCCAACTGGTTGTTGTCTCACGAAAAAGGACTTTGACACCTCACAAATAAGGATTTCTCAAGGACAAAGATTTTGACACCTCATGAACAAGGATTTTGACACCTAATGGACAAGGATTTTTTTTTTATATCCCTGTTCATAAGGTGTCAAAAATCTATTCTGAACTGAATCTCTGTTCTTGAGGTGTCATGAATCCTTGTTCATGAGAAATCCCTGTTTATGGAGAGGGCCATCTGGTCATCATCTCATGAACAAGGATTTTGTCAGCTCACGAACAAGGATCTGCTCATGAACAGGCATTTTGACACCTCACAAACAAGGATCAGAAGCGAGTCACAAATAAAGATTTTCAAAATAATTAATGGCCATTTTTTGAGAAAAGTAAATGGCACCAAAGTCATGGGTTTGTAGAGGGCATTACTCTGAACAAAACCCATACTTCAACCTCTACAGAAGACATCTGTGTGGCAAGTTACAATGTTCTGTTTTTCGCAAAAAATGTAAACAAGAGAGCAGCTCGTGAACAGGGATTTTTTTCATACGAATAGGGATTTAATGAATCCCTGTTCCTGAGCTGTCAAAATCCCCATTCATGATGCCAAATCCTTGTTCGAGGTTGTGCAGTTATCCAAAAGACTGAACTGAGCATGCCTAGAACCCAAAATATCAAAATTCAGTAACTTTGGAAATAATTTAATATTTTTTCAGTAAACCAATGCTGGTTTGTTCTTTGGAGCAAGCTCTTTCTACCCTGAATACTTCAGGCCACAATTCCAAACAGTGATGCCACAGTGCAGCGAGGAAATATCAGCAAAAATGGGTGAAAAAAAAAAACAAAAAGCGCACTTTTTTCACTATACGCTGCACAAAATTCGCACATCCAATCAAAATGAAACTTGGCAAGTCAAGAGAACTACACAACAGAACCACGCATTCCAAATTTCATGCAAATCTGTTAAACGGTTGCACAGTTATTAAAGTGCAAAATGTGGTGTTTAACATTAAACTGTCTACTCAAGCATAAATATAGTGGTGCTACCACACCACTATTATATATATATATATATATATATATATATATATATATTGTTCATAAAATGGGTGATACATAAATGGTCAATTAAAGCAACAGCATTGGACAAACACCATCAGGTGACTATGCATATATCAGAGCATGACTGCACACTTGTACTTTTACCCCCCGAAAACACAATTTTGACATTTTATGATAGATAAACAACTCTGAGGTGTGTGGTCTTCCTCTGATATATGCACACCTTAAGTGGTTGATGCACTTGGCCTGCAGCCTTGTGCATACAACGCACACCAAGGCGTGCATATATCAGAGTGCAACCGCACACCTCAGAGTGGTTTATCTATTACACACACATATATACATATATGGTGAGAGAGAGAGAGATAGATAGATAGATAGATAGATAGATAGATAGATAGATAGAATAAAACACATGGATGGGAACTTTCCCCATGGAAAAGGACTCATTTATTTTCCTGTATACCTATTACTAATCTAGCAATTAAAACATATTAGTATACTAATCAAACAATTACAGCTATATACCTGCACTAATCAAAGATTACAGACATATACCTACAGTAATTAAAGCTATGTAAATACATTAATCAACCAATTAATGGAAAATACTGATAACAAAATTAACACAGCATTAGGATGCTAGCCAGATCAATTAACAAGCTGCAAAAGAACCTGGGAAAAAATAAACAAATTCCTCCTAAACCAAGAAATCCCCAAACTCCTACCTGTACTCAGTATACACCATTGCCTCCTTGCTGCAAGAGACCTTCAGTGACATAACATGATCACAGATTTCCATAGTAATAACCATCCTAATATATTATATTCAACAAACAATGGGTAAGGGTGGAACACTCAGAAGTATACCAATCTTGATGGCTAATTAGGGAACACAAACAAAGGAGAAAAGAAGTGCCACCGCTGGGACTTGAACCCAGGCCTCCTGGAACACCACTATGGCTACACCAACCAGTCACACCACCAAGACAACTGGAACCTGGGACATACAATAGTACACATCACTCTTTCTCTAATGCACAATGTGGTGCCACACAAACAACCACGTCACTCTCAATCCCATGCATGCAGTGCGCATATCCATGGAATACACACAAACAAAGGAGAGAAAGAAGTCAGTGCCTCAGCTTGGACTTGAACCCAGGCCACCCAGAACACCAATATGGCCACACCAACCAGTCATGCCACCAAGGCAACTGGAACCTGGGCCGTCCAATAGCACACATCACTCTTTTTCCAGTGCACAATGTGGTGCCACATAAACAACCACTTCATGCTCAATCCCATGGTTGCAGCACACATATCCATGGAACATAGACAAACAAAGGATAGAAAGAAGTAAGTGCTCCAGCTGGGACTTAAACCCAGGCTGCCTGGAATACTGCTCTGGCCATGCCAACCAGCTGCGTCACCAAGGCAACTGGAAGCTGAGCTGTCCCAGAGCATAAACCACTCTTTCTCCACTGCGCAACCTAGTGCCACACAATCACTTCACTCTCAATCCATTGGTACAATGTGCATATCCATGGAACACACACAAACAAAGGAAGAAAAGTAATTGCCCTGGCTGAGTCTTGAAAACAGGCTGCCGGAACACTGCTCCAGTTGACCAACCAGTCATGCCACCAAGACACTGGAACCCAGGTCATCCCAGAGCACACATCGCTCTTTCACTGATGCACAACCTGGTGCCACACAAACAACCATTTCCCTCTCAATCCCATGGGTGCAGTGTGCATATCCATGGAACACACACAAACAAAGGAGAGAAGTAAGTGCCCCTGCTGGGACTTGAACCCAGGTTCTCTGGAACACTGCTCCAGCTGTGCCAACCAGCCACGCCACCAAGGCAACTGGAACCTGGGCCATCCCAGAGCACACATCACTCTTCTCCAATGCACAACCTGGTGACTCACAAAGAACCACTTCACTCTCAATCTCATGAGTGGTGCATGCATATTCATGGAACACACACAAAGGAGAGAAAGAAATAGGTGCCCCAGCTGGGTCTTAAAACTATGCTGCCCAGAACACCGATCCAACAATGCCAACTAGCTGAGACACCAAGGCAACTGGAACCCGGGCCATCCCAGAGCACACATCACTCTTTCTTCACTGCACAACCTGGTGCCACATAAACATCCACTTTATTCTTAATTCCATGGGTGGGGCATGCATATCCATGGAACACACACACAAACAAAGGAGAAAAAGAAATAAGTGCTCCTGCTGGGACTTGAACCCAGGCTGCCCAGAACACTGCTCTGCCCACATCAACCAGCTGCGCCACCAAGGCAACTGGAACCTGTGCCATCCCTGAGTACACGTCACTCTTTCCCCAATGCACAACCGGGTGCCACATAAACAACCACTCTCAATCCCATGGGTGTAGTGAGCATATCTATGGAACATACACAGACAAAGGAAACCCTGATATTTTTTTCTTTTGTTGCTTGAAGGGTGGGGGTGTCATTAGGTTTTCCGACCCTAATGCCACATTTCCCTACTTGTGTAGTGTTAAGTTACCCTAATTAGTGCATTGACGAAGCTTTTGGCAAAGAATTTCTTTACTTTCTGAGATAGTATAATTGAGTTCTCATTTGCTTGTGGGAGTGCAGGGTCGTCTGGGCCCTTCACTTCCATCATCCCATAGATACGCACATGTATTTTACTTTGGAAGCTCAGGGCCCTCTTGGCCCTGTGCTTGCATTTGTAGCAAAACTGCAACCAAATTGTCAGCATAACCTTCTTATTACCCCACCTCATGAACCCAGTACTGAAAATGTTCAAATCCTCACTGAAACATCATTTTGCATCACCAAAACTTCATTCTGTTACACAGGTGCAAAATATGTTTTGGCCAGGATCTGAAAAATGGCAGCTGTTATGTTCATAGGGTGGTATAAAATAGGTATGTTCAGGGACACTGGTTTACCAGGATTGAGAAAAGAGCAAATTCCATTTTGCACATTGTAAAAGCAATGTACTGTCACGGTGTCTGCTAAGCCAAAATCCGGTTTTACCGGTATTTGGTTTTGAGTACTTTATTTAACAATTTTTAACTCTGTTAACATGCATTTTAGCAGTTTTGACCTCCACTATTGCACATCCTTCCATCCTTGTACCAATTTAAAGTTATTTTACCTACAAAATATGATGGCAGCAACAACACTACAGCCCCCATCGCTGAGGTATGATGGAAACAGCAACAAGGCCCCAATCCCTCTGGTGCGATGGCAGCATCAGCAACACTACAGACCCATCCCTCTGGTGTGATGGCAGCAGCAACAACACTGTGTCCCCCCTCCCTCAGGTGTGAAGGAAGCAGCAGCACTGAGGTCCCTATCCATTAGGTGTGATGGCAGCAGTACCACGTTCTGCATTCCTCAGGTGTGATGGCAGCATCAGCACTATGGCCCCCATCCCTCTGGTGGACAGCAGCAGTACAACATTTCCCATCCACCAGTGGTTATGGCAGAAGCACTACGGCACCCCGCCTCTCAGGTGTGATGGCAGTAGCAACAATGCAGTTCACATCCCTCAGGGGTGATGGCAGTAGTGACAGCACTATGATCCCCTTTCTTCAACACCCACACCCCACATGCACAAGTTACAAATTGCTTAGTCTCTTTGCTTGTTAGAACTCAGATGTGAATTAACCTGAACCACCACCACTACTAAGCTGGACCACATTTGTTTTTCCTATCATTTAACTGCCTGAATTGGATTTCTGCCAGTGACACCACTGACCAGGGTTTGGGAATAGGTTTGGGTGCTGGAAGACCGGACGGGGGGTGGGTGAATGCTTGAGTGTCCAACAACCACTCACCTTCTCCTTGGAGGGAGGGTATATTCACAGCTCAGGGAATTTCCCCGGTGTCCTGGCCAAATTTCCCTCATTCACTTAAAAAAATACCACCAACAGCTTAATCTGGTTCAAGGTCAGTTGGCATTCATCTGTATCCCCCTCCCCCGGGTCGTGCCTGAAAATAGGCAGGATTTGTCTAGTGCACTTACCCGGTCAACAAAAGCTAAATAAATAAAATAAATAAAAAATTTGCTGGCCCCAGGTGGAGGCTGAAGGCATGGCAACACATTGACCCTCATTGCAGAAGAGAGCGTGATGGACGTCAGCTTGTGCCTTGACATCATGTGGCCTATCACGCTCTCACAAAAATGGAAAAACACCTGTTGGCCACCCAGAGGATGGTTTCTGGTCCCTCCATAAGCATGAAGCCCCAGACACATGTATCTGTTCTGACCCTTACCATGCCTGGGATATTCAGGAAGCTCTTTAGGGTGATTGTCCTCCCTGTTAGCCTCCCACAGGGGCCACCAATGAAGGAGTTACTTCAGGTTACCTGGTAGCATGGCCATAAGGGGCAGTGGATGATAGTGGTGGGGACTCAGCAGCAGTGGTAGGGGGACTTGGCAGGCTTGAAGGAGTGGATGGCCAGGGGTAGGAGGAACAAAAAAAACTGCCTGAATTTGCTTCTTTGAAATAATGTCTTCACCTAAAAAAAACATTCACAAGTGATTAGCGGAGGACCTTCTAATGCATCTCACAAACATGTGGATTCCTTTTTTTCCCTTGATCTCCATGAAAAGGGTGTCTCTCAGTTTTCATATCTGAGCTCAGATGTGAATTGAGCGCCACCCTACCCACCAGCATCGTATAGCCCTGGGGTCTTACCTTCCATGTGTCACTAAATGTGCTTTCCATTCCACTGGCCAAGCATAAGTACACTTAAACACTTAACATTTGCTTTTTATTAAAGTAGTCTGTCAGAAAACCTTTTTTTGTCACAGAGACTGACATAACAGGTGGGAGAGAAGGTGCAAATGATGAAACGGGCAGACTAGGTGGGCCGTCAAAGTCTATGTTTCTATCCCATTCACCTAAATAAGTAGTAAGGCAGCTTGTGCCATGTGAACATACTTTCATTCAGACTAATTTTCAGTCAAACAACTGAGGATTTTGGATGGCCCTGCTGATTATAAACTTGAATAAACTAGTTGGTAACAGTGATCCTGTGCTTAGCAATCTATATCCTAGATGTTCATATGCAAAAAATACAATAAAAACCTGACTAAAGTCTAAAAACAAGCTTATAAAACACAAAATGTATCTGAACATTTATATTTAGCTATACAACATCATTGCAGCCCGAGTATAACTCGGCTAAATTACATGGTACCCTGACTACTGTATGATGTAGTAAACATATATTGGTATTTTTTTATATTTTTTTGTAAACTGGGTAAACCCACTAGGCAAAACTGCCTGTTTTCAGAGGTGACCTAGGAGCACTGTGGAGGTTAAGTGCCTTTTGCTCAGAGTCACACAGCATGCAAGTGGAGGTTGTGGGAATCAAACCCAAGTCTTCTAAATGTACTCAGTTCGATCACTGTTTGTTACTCTAACCACTAGACTATACCGCCAGCCATAACACCCATATATAATGTTTTTTTTTTTGTGCGTCTTATGTTTTCGGACCCCTCCCCAGATCTGCCCCTAGAGTGCCTCTACCCTCCTCTCCTGCATGGCGGGGTCTGTCCTGGGGATTGAGGGTCCCCTCCCATATTTTTTCCCATTTTTCTGTCCTCCCTCCATAGCTCCCTCCCGGAACATCAGCAGAAGGATGCAGAGCATCCAGAGAGGTGACGTGTGGATGCACGTCTCTTTCAAGTGCTACCCAATGTCCCCCCAACCCGGACTCCATAAATGGAGCCCTTCAAGCCCCTCAGTGCCAGTGCTCCCACTGGCATTATCGAGGTTAGCTTCCCCCCCCCGAGGGAGGAGAGCATCCATTGGGATGCTCAATCTTCCCTCCCCCCGCCGACCCCTGGCAACCCGAGTCTATTCCTGAACCCGGGTCGCTGGCATGGCGCAAGTTATGGCGTCCAGCACCTCAACACTCAGTGCCACTGGGCCGGTGCATATATAATGTTTTAATATATGATTTCAATAATAGTGCACAGTGCCTACAGTGCAAATTATGAACATTGAACTCTTTGCAACATTTTACTAAAACTGAATTATTTCCCTCTCCATCTGCTTATGTTTTCTTACACCAAAGTGGGTGTATAGTTGACAGAGCACTGTAAATAGCCTGAGGGTTGCACTACTGCTTGCAATGCCAGGAACTCAGGATCAGAAGTGAATTCCGTTGCTAGAGGTCTGGCCAGGGAGTAGGATCGAGCACCTGGGGCTGCTCTCCTCCTCTGGGAACAGTGGCCTGCAGGTCCTGCTGCTTTACTGCCACCTGGGTGACTACAGGTGGTGGTGCAATGAGACTGCAGAGCAATCAGGAGAAAGAAGCTATCCAGGATCTGGAGTAGCGACTTGTCTCTATTTGCCCTACTTCCTTGGATCCCCTCGAGTTTTGGTGCCCTTAGGAACAGAGACCAGAAAACCAGTAACAATCACCCCACATCGGCTGCTGGTAGAAGAGACCCAGCTGCCCCAGACTTCATAACCAGTTTCCATGAGGGATCCATTGGGCTGCCCGACACACATTAAAGGACTGTGGAGGGGTGACCTGGGGCCCTCTCCCTTCCCACCTGGGGAGTACAACCTAGGCAGAATGGGGGCAGGCTCACAGGAGCTCCTGAGCATTACCTGGGGTGAAGCTAGGAGATACCCAGCCTAGAGATCTCTGAAAAGTGGAAACTGACGCTGTGAGAAAGGGGCATAGAAAGAGAAAATAAAAACATTTAAAAATATGCTGAAATCTTAGGGATTCTGTGCAGAGAAATGCAATTTCCATGAGGCACCGGTACAAGAATTCAAAATCTGCAAACCAAACAGGATTCCGTGATTTTTACCGGTGTTACCGGTAAAAACGGTAAACCATTGTCCCTGGGTATGTTGAAAATATGGGGTCAAAATATTTAAAATTATTGCAGTTATGAGTAATTTCAATGTATGCATACAGTATAACTTTGCCATTTTACATATATTGATCCCAATTTTTCAATGTAGTCTTCTTATGACCCCACCTCATGAACAATGGTGGTGAACGTTTTTAAATCCACCTGAAAGGTAATTTCGCAAACAACTGTGAAATCGCCTTTCAGGCTGGATTTGCTACAATTCCACCACCATTGTTTATGGAGGTGGGGTCACAAAAAAGGACATGTTGAAAAATTTAGGGTCAGACTATGCAAACATTGCAAAGTTATGCATCAAAGTGAAAACCCCACTGAAATACATTGATCCACACTTACCTTAGTTTCTCATATTGCAGTCATCCATTGCAGCAGCAAGACATGCTTTTGATCAGAGAGTGGATCTTTGCCCTGTGACCTGTTCAGTTGAGTGAGGGTGTGTGGGGGGGTACTCGGTACTCAGGGTGTGGGGTGGTGGGTGCTAAGTGGAAGGTGGGGGTGGAGGGGTCATATTGGCAGGTCTAAGAGAAAATAAATTGAGGAACTATTTCCTATGTTTGAGGCAGGGATGGTAATTGAAGGGTGGGGGTGCACCACTAGACCTCAGCGAATAAAAATAATTATGAGGACAGCGACTGGAGTGTAGGGGTGCCACTAGACACCAGCGCAATATTATACACATACAGGGATGGTAATGGGGTGCCACTAGACACCAAGGAAACAGCAGCTCACTGCTTTCACTGCAGTCTGCAGCACAAGTTCCAGCTGTAGCTACAGAAGTCTAGAAAGAGAACACAGGTGAATGGCTCCTCTCACTAAGCTGGCCACCCTGCATTTTGGGTGCCAGGATAATGTATTTCTGCCAAATTAAAAAACAAACATCAGAATCTAACTAAACGGGTCTGATTTAGCTAGGTTGAGATGTTTTTTTTAAATAAATAATTTTATGTATTTTACTGTTTGAAGTTTAAACAGTAAAAGACAATAGCAGCCATCTTAAGTGTTTTTTTCCTCCACAGCAAGTAAGGCATGCAAATAAGCACACAGGATGTGTTTAGTTTACCTTTCACAATTGGTATTTCTCTGCACACGAACAGTAAATCATGACCTGTTAACACATGCAAACTTTTTTATGATCGTGCTTGAAGGTTATCCAGAAATCATTATAGTTAAAAACTGTCAACTATCTTTTCAGGAAATCATCCAACAGTGCACTCTTTACACAGGTGCCATCATCCCTGAAAATTTAATGAAAAATTCCATACCATCTTAGCTGTAGGTGAGAGCCAAGAATGGCCAATGTTAAGTATAGGCTAGATTTTTCACTTTTGATGCCATATCTCAAAACCATACAAGATACCATTAGGAAACTGTTTGCATCTTAAGACTCCAACAGCCTAACTAAGCATGCCACATTTTGTACCAATTTGCTAAATGACACCAGTGCTATTATGGACGAAAAACTGGGTTTATCATTGAACTGCTGATGCAACTCTAACTACAGTGCTGCCTCCCCACCCTATAATTTATAACATTACTCAGGCCCTAGAAAGGAGGAATTCCCTATGCACAGAAGGATCACGTGGCCTGTAACCCAGGAGACCACTAGTAAAAACATGCACACATGCTGTTCAGAGCTCCTGCACATCTAACAAAACTTCTTTATTTTCTCTCTTTTTAGGGCTGCAGTGGGTGGAGCACTGTAGTCCTTTATAATTGATGAGAAAAGGACTCTGCATTCTTTCTGAATGAACAACATCTTGGACATGCATCACAGTTGCCCCCATGTTCATGAAGCAGTCTGCTCATGTTGTCCCTATCGGCACAGCACTGGACTACTTTAGAATGCTGGTGATCATGGTGGAACATGACCCATTCAATCATATCCAAGATGGCCCCTGCACTCTACTGCACATGCGTTAGCAATCGCACTTGCGCAGTAGCATTTGGCTGCCATTTTGGTCGTGGTGGAGTTGGCCATGTTCAGCTGTGACTGCCTAATGTATTTATTTGATTTTATATTTTAAAAATTTCCCCCACCTGAACCTCCCTCTCAGCACCCCCCCACAACATAATTGTGACATTAAGGGTGACCAATCCCCTAGTGTCGATCGGGGATTATCGGTCTTTTTTCTGACACTGGGGGTGCCCAGTCCTCCAGTGTCACATTAGGGATTGTCAGTCTTTTAAAATTCCCCCCACCTGACCTCAGCACCAACCCCCCAGAAACATAACAACCCTGGGGGTGCCCAGTCCCAGTGCACTCTACTACGCATGCATTAGTAATCGCACATGTGCAGTAGCATTTGGAAGCCATCTTGGTCATGGCGAGAGTTGACCATGTTCAGCTGTGACTGCCTAATGTATTTATTTGATTTTAATATTTTAAAATTTCCTCCACCTGACCCTCCTCTCAGCACCCCCAAAAACATAACTGTGACACTAAAAGGTGACCAATCCCTAGTGTCGATCGGAGATCATCTGTCTTTTTCTGACACTGGGGTGCCCAGTCCTCCAGTGTCACAATAGGGATTGTCAGTCTTTAAAATTCCCACCCAACCTCAGCACCGACCCCCCAGAAACATAACTGTAACCCTGGGGTGTCCAGTCCCCAGTGTCATGATCAGGGATCATCTTTCTTTTGTGTGTTTGTTTTTCTCCTGTAAAACAAAAACAGTCCATCAATGTCTTCCCCACATAACTGTGACATTGTGGGTGCCCAATCCACCAGTGTTGTGATCAGGGATTGTTGGTCTGTTTCTTTTCACCTGTAAAAAAAAACATTCATCAGTGTCTTTTGCATGCTGCTCTTACCCCCACCCAATCCTCCCACTGAGCATCCACCACCTGCACCCTCCCATGCCCTTACTTGTCCATTGGGAGTCCATTGCCTTAATCCTTTCTGGACCACAGACACATCTTTACTTTCAAAGCTGGACTGCAAACTGAAGACACAGGTATGCAATCCAATGTATTTCAGTAGGGTTTAAACTTAGTACCATAACGTGGACATTTTACATATTTTGGCCCAAATTTTCAACATGCCTTTTTGGGACCCCACCTCATGAAGAATGTCTCTGTCATTAGGCTGATCTGTCCTGAAAGGTGATTATGGAATTTTAAATTGTTGGTTTGTTGATATTGTTTTAATAATTTTTGTATTGTACAAGCACCTTGATTCTGAGAAAGGTGCTTTTTATAAAAAAAGTTTTACTTACTTACTTACTTACTTTGCAGGTCCTGCATGAAATCACCTTTTGGGCAGGAGTTAAAAATTTTCTCTGCCCTTGTTCATGAGTTGGGGTCATAAGAGGCTATGTAGAAAATTTGGTGTAAAAATATTGAAAAACAACAAGGTACTTTTCAATATTTTACTCCAAATTTAAAATAAAGCCATATCTTTACATCACCTCATGACTGTCATTCTTTAAATCCTGTCCAAAATGTTTTTGTTACATCCTGAAAGGTGATTTAGCACTCTCATCATGAAATCACCTTTTGGGAACCAGTTGAATTTTTTTTCTGCCCTTGTTCATGAGGTGAGGTCAAAAGAAGGCTATGTTGAATACTTGGTGCAATAATATTAAAAACAACCAAGTAACTGTATGAGAATACATACAATTTTGTGAATGCAGGCTCATAAGTTTGGTCATTTTCAATATTTTTACCCCAAAGTTACAGCATAGCCATATCTTTACAACACCTTATGGATATAAAAGCTGTCCTTTTCAAATCCTGGCCAATATGTTTTTTTAAATCCCAAAAGGTGATTTCATGGTCTCTGCATGAAATCACCTTTTGACCAAGAGTTGGGAATTTTCTCTGCCCTTGTTAATGAGGTGGGGTCATATGAAGGCTATGTTGGAAAAATGGCATAGAAACTTTAAAAAGCAAAAAAGTTATGATCTTACGTTGATTTTTGCAAATGCAGGCTCGTACATTCAGTAATATTCAATATTTTTACCCCAAATTTTCAACATAGCCATTTTTTTACAGCAACTCATGAATGTGTCAGCTGTCATTTTTCATCTCCTGCCAAAATGTGTTTTTGTTTCCCAAAACTTGATTTTGCAGTCCAAGCGCAAAAACACCTTTAAGCCAGGAGATGAACATTTCGTGTGCCCATCTTCATGAGGCAGGGTCATAACAAGGCTATGTTGAATGTTTGTTGTAAAAGATTACAAACCAACACATTTATGAGGTTATGTTACATTTTGCAAATGCATGCTTGTAATTCTGGTAATTTTCAATATTTAAACCCCAAATTCTCAGCTGCAGCCCTATGGCTCTGGACAGAATTTGTTTTATTCTGCAGGGAAGGTTAGAACAGTCTCTGCCAAATCTTCCTGGGATACTCTGACAACAGCCAGTACACTCCTAACCCAGTGTGGACCCTCTCCACAACTGAGAAGTTAAACTTCCTGTCCTACCACCAAGCCCCTGCCTACCCCCCCATTGGCCAACTGAGGAATTCACTATCCCTGCACAATGCTGCACATCACCATGGAAACCTGCCTGTAATCACTAAATTAATTCCTGCTACTCTGATTTGGGACAAATTGCCATTAAAACACCAACAGCTATAACCCCGATTTTCAAGACAGTCATGGGAAATCTGTCCTGCTGAAAGCCACACTGAATGTCCTGGTTAGGCATAGAGACCTAGCAACTCTGGGATGTCAGCCACCCTCTGGCACCTCGTGCTTTTTCCTTTTCTTGCTTCTTTTTTTAACCACAGAGCTCTACCAACCAGCCTGGAATGGGAGACCGAAAGAGCAGGGAGAAGGGTGTTGCCACCACCACATGGGTGCTCGGTCTCACTACCTCGAGACGAAGACCCCCACTCTCCCCAACACCCGCCAAATCAGGGTGAACAAAGAATCCCTGCAACATTATTACAACTGCTCTACATGAGAATGGCTTTGGGAGTTCAATCGCTTTCTCTTTTTTTTTTGTTTGTTGAACAAAGCTGCCAGGCATGCAGGGCAAGTGTACCTAAGATCACTGTACATAAAATACAAAAGGTCAGTACCTCTCATGTAATGTTCACTTGTAAACTGTTTTTCAGTATTTCAGCAACAAATTTCTGACCCAGTAAACTTACTACTTTCTATCAAATGAAACTTTGGCTTGAGTTATGCATTTTTTTTTCCTCATTAACTCAAACACCCCCATCTCCCCACGAACACACTACTGGCCACAGTTCCTCACATGAAAGACAAACTTCTTTTTTTGTAACTGCAAAACTGCAATCTGTTCAAACAGCCCTGAACCTTTACAGACTATTACACTCTGCTGCCAGGGCGGCTTTGCAGATAAATGTACCACAGAATTTCCAGCTGACTGATGTCACTCCCTTTACAGTTCATGCTTCCATGAGCTCTTCATGTAGAAGAACTCCCATATTCCCGATTATCAGACATGTCACCCAGTAGACTGTTTGTGCTGGGGAAGGGGAGTGCTATCAGGACCTAAAGCTGCTCTTTGCCCAATTTCGTTAATTCACTTTTTTTGTTGTTTTAATCAGTTCGCTAATGCTCCACATTAGTCCATGCTGCAGAGAGTCTAAGGGTCTATTCAGACTAGGGTATTTAAAATGTTTTAAGGAGCGTGAACCATGTTAAAGTGTGCTAGTACAGTTCACGTACACACTTAACATACTGTCTGTTTTTTTTTAAATTGTGTTTAAACCCTGATAAGTCCTAGGCTTAAACACAATTTTAAAAACATTTTAGGAGTTAAATCTGACTTACCTGCATTGTGGACAGTCAAGCATGGTTCCTTTTCATACAGCAGTATGTCTGCACATGGAACCAGTTGCTTGTTAATTCGATCCAGAGTTAGTAGTGCAAGTTGTAAATAATTTCTAATGACAGTTTATAACAAGATGCTGGCAGTGCGGATGCTACAGCATGGCTTCTACAGCACAGTAATTAATCAATTTTAAAAACATTTTCAGTTACCATGCTGCAGTTTGAACAAGATCTTATTGTAAGCTTCAATAGATAAGCAAGCTGATCTCCTGGTCACTGACAGGGTTGCCGCCACATGACCACTTGGTCCGCTGACCCTCCAAGACATTTATGCAGGGGAATAAACAGCTGATTTTGTACATTTATGCAGGGAACAGAGGAGTAAACAATGCATGACTGAATGCATTGTCATGTATATGACTGTTGACTGCATCAGGGGGTGGTGAAGTTTACATAATGCATCGATAAGAATTCAGTATATTCAAAAAGACAATGAAATCAACATTTACACAGTTGTAAGTCATTGATAAATGAATTAAAAAGTCAGATAATGTTTATGTGTTATGTCAATAAGTAAAATGGTACATACTGAAAAATAATATTTACTTAATAATACAGGGTAGATGTGCTATTACATCAACAATACTATCAAGACAAGTATCCCACAGCAATAAACTTTGAGGGCAGCAGGATAGTTTCAGCATTTTTAGCTAGGGCAATTTTAGCACAGGCAGGGTACTTTAAGTGAGCGTATACTAGGATGTAGTTTTATTACTTTTTAGTTAGTCAGAAGAATCCCTCTTACCCGAGAGTTGTTGCATCCAAGAGTCTATTGTTTGCTGCATTTCTGTAGCACTAATCCGCTTGTGGAATCTGTCCAGTGGTGGTGCTCTAGCCATAAGAGGAAGAAGGAGAGAGGTTGGATCTGTGATTCCACTTTTGCTTGGGGCATGGTAGTCATTGAGGAGATGGTTGTTTCAAGGGAGGGCAGAATTCCAGCACAAACTGCTGAATCTGTTCTGGGGTGCTCAAAGGTCGTTTCCATGTCAGTGCCCCACTGTGGAGGATTTTATCAGGCATGTTAGACTTTCGTCCTGCTGTGTTCTGTTTTAAACTGCTGTGGTCTGCTTCACTTCACCAAGAGGGACCCAGTGAGAGTAGACTTTGGCCTATGACTTTGTTTGGACCTGGCTAATGAACGAGAAGATCTGTGGCATCCTAAGGTTGACTGGCTAGTGAGTTGTTATCAGAATCTGGCCAGGAGTTCCCACGCACATTTGGGGATCAGACTATGAGTTTAGCCACAGCTTGGTGATCAGCAGACCTTTAGGAATTTCCTTTGTCTTCACTTTCTGGACCAGTGAAGCTGCTGACAGGCTGTTGCTGCTTTGACTCTTGAAAAAAATTTTAACTCTATCCCCCCTCCACCCTCTCTGAACTCCGAACTGTTAAACAAGTTTTATTGCTTTTCTGTGGGTGGTAGTGAGAGAACTACCCACAGTGTTTCCCATACCAGAAAATTCATAAATCCATGGTGAAAGCACTGTTTTTTGGCAAACCAGCAAATAGTTGTGAAAGAACTGTTACCTGAGGGGAAATAATCTACATTACTCCCACTTAAAAACAGAGGTGGGAGTGCTGTTCTGGAGTTCCTAATCAACTCCCTAATTTTCCTTTTTTGGATGTTTTGCAGACTGATGTTCTATCTCTTGGAAGTGCACAGACTCTGAGTCCGAGGGATTCTCCTTTTGCCTTATTTTAGAGTTCATTATATATTACTGGGGTGAGGGTGGTGTGGGTGAAATGTTTGGAGCTTAGAGAGAGTTTGATTGATGACTGATTGGATAGGGATTTTAACTGTATTTATTGTATGAATGATGTGTATATGAATAGTTAGGGTGTATGTATTTAATTGTGGTTTATTACTTTGTGTTTTAGTTTGTTTATGTTTAGTTATCTAGTTATATGTAGGAGTCTAGGGCCCGTCTGGATTAGCTTCCTGGCAGCCCTTCTGCATGACCTCTGCATCTTTGCGATCCTCCCTCCCATGCTGTTATAAGTAAGGATGCAGTGAAATAAGATTTTGCCAGTGAAATTGCTGAGAAATAAGCAATATCGCCAGACGAAATGTTTCACGAAATTGCAGCAAACTTTTGCAATTTCGCCTGAAATTTTGCCCGTCACCGCTGGCCACAAGTCCATTAATTGAGCCCCCCCACACACACAAGTTGTCCTGCACCCCCCATTTGTGTTAAAAAAACAAAACAAATTCATCCTCATCTCCCTGGTGTCTAGTGGTCCCCCCACCGGCCATCACTGGCCGTAAACATAGAATAAACACCCGGCCCCCAAAGTTACCCCTGGCTGCTGCCGACACCATTTGTTTAAAAAAAAATTCACACTCATCTCCCTGGTGTCTAGTGGACCCCCCACCTCATCAGTAGGCAGCAGCACTCAACCAGTGCCCCCAGTACCCTGATTGGGCCACTGGCATAGCCCTCCACTCACCTCCATGACCGGCAGCCTAACTGAGCACCACTGAGCACTTGAATGAATGAATGAGCATGGTATGCACTCATTCATTCAAGCACTCAGTGGTGCTCAGTCTAGCCAGCCATGGAGGTGAGTGGAGGGCTGTGCTATGGCCCGATGAAGGTACTGGGAAGGAGCTGGGTGGGTGCTGCTATCTACTGATGGGGTGGAGGGGTAGGGGGTCCACTAGACACCAGGGAGATGAGGGTGAATTTCTTTTTAAACAAAAGGAGGTGGCAGCAGCGGAACTTGGGGGTGCTTATTCTATGTTTATGGCCAGTGACAGCCTGAAGGGCACTAGAAACCAGGGAGATATGGGTTAATTTTGTTTTTCTTTAAAACAAATGGAGGCAGCCACCAGGGTAACTTTGGGGGTGCTTATTTTATGTTTATGGCCAGTGATCGGCTGGGGTGGGGAGCACACTAGACACCAGTCCAGGGAGATGAGAGATTTTTTTAATTAAACAAATGAAGGGGGTAGCATAACTTGGGAGAGGGGCTAATTTTGTGCAATTTTGGCTAAGGGGGAGCACTGGACATCAGGGAGAACTTTAGAATTTTGCAGCAGGAGGCAAAATTACTCCTGCAGGCAGAGAAATGTCACCGAGGGTGGAGAAATTTCACCCACGGGTGCAAAATGTCACCCATGAGCAAAATTTCACCAACTTAGGGGGTGAAATTTCACTCCCAACTGTGGGCGAAATTTTGCATTTCAAGGCATTGCAGGGAGTTGGGTATTGCTAGGTGGTGGGGTGGTCAGTGGTGGGGTGCTGGGGTGCAGCAGAGCTGAGCAGGATCAGAGTGATCAGGAGCAGGAGGCACCCTGGGGCAAAGCGGAGCCTTGAGAGAGGCCTGATGTGTTTAGTCTCTCCATTCACAGGGTTCACACTGGACTCTATGAGCAGGCAGCTAAGAAGTCCTACAGCCTTCACCGATCCCTTCTGGGCAGTGTTGTGCAATACCAGGTCAATGAGGAACAAGACCACAATTATGTTGGACTTGGTTTCCTCAATCGACCTGGCATGTATCATGGAGACCTGGCTGAGGATGATGCAGGGCCAGTTTTAGAGGCATTGGTCCAAGCTGGGTACTCCATGGTACACTGCCCAAAAGGGATCACAGGGGTGGGCTGTAGCCATTTGTTTTTGATACAAATTGAACTTCTCCGACACATTCAGTGGTTTCTACCTTGTCATTTGAATGTGTGGTAGTGTGTAGGGGTCCAGGTGTGGGTTGCAGAATTCTCCTGATTTATCACCCTCTGGGGTTGGGAGGAGAATTTCTGCAGGAGGCTAGTGCATTTCATTGCCATTAGGGCGTTGGATTAGCCCAGATGGCTTATTCTGGGGGACTTCAATGCCTGGGTCAATGATGAATCATCGCAATTTGATTCTGACCTCTTCCAGCTGATGACATCACTGGGCCTGGCATAGGCAGTTGCCTCTGCAACCCATCACCTCGGCCACACCTTGGACCTGGTACTCTCACTGAGTGTCGAGGTCACTGACCTTGAGATCCATTTGGTCATTTGGTCCAATCATTGTATGGTGAGGTTTACATTTGGGGCTCCCCCGATGGTCCTTTTCCTGTTGAGATGATCAGCTATCGCCCTTTAAGGCAATTGTCTGCTGAGGGACTGATGGCTGTAGTTGATTTTTCCAGTGTTGGTGCTGTTAGTGCAGGGGGATTGAGTGAGTCAGTCACATTCTATAATATGGCTTTCTCCGAGGTGCTTGATACCATTGCACCAATCCATATACGACCCAGGCCTTGTCACCTAAGACCTATATGGTTTCATGGGGAACTCAGGGCAAGGAAGACCATGGGTCTAAGGTTGGAGCATTGCTGGCATAGGATCTGGCTAGAGGAGGATAGACTGGCTCTGATAAATCACTGTGGTGATTATTATACTAGGTTTCATACTAGGTATTAGAATGGAAGAAGGCACTCAGGCCCATTTTACCATTCCCGTAATGCATTTACATCCTAAAGCATATTAGCTTGTCTAATTCACTTTTGAATTGTTCTAAGCTACTACTACTGACAATATAATCTGGTAAAATGTTCCATATTCTAGCTGTTCTCTAGACAAGGGAAAAATATCTGGAATTCTTTTTAACCATTTCCAGTTTTATTTGTAACCTATGTCCTCTAAGTCCTTCTGGTTTCTTCACAAATTCTATTCCTAATCCTTCCATTAGTTCAGGAACTTTCATAATTTTAAAGAACTGTAATAAGTCCCCTGTTTTTCTTCTATCCTCTAATTTAAACAATTTTAATCTTTCCAGTCTTTCCTCATACACTCTACCTTTCTCAGTCTTTATCATCCTAGTGAATATCCTTTGGACTCTTTCCAGCCTGTTTATTTTACCTTTTGCATACGGACGCCACACCGGTGATCCATAATCCATATAGGGCCTTACATACGCCCTATACAATGGCACCAGACATTGTTTAGATCTATTTATAAAACTTTTTCTGATGTTTTTTATCATATAATTTGTTCTCCTCATAACCTCTGACCTTGGTGCCTTAAAAGTCAATTTATCGTCTATTATTATCCCACAATCTTTTTCCCTATGTGTTACTTCCATCCTAGTGTTGTTCAAGAAGTACACTTGTTTGGGGTTCTTGTTCCCCATATGCATCACTTTACACTTTTCTATACTTAGTGGCAATTTATTGTTTTTTTGCCCATATCTCAATTTGTTTTAAATCAGCCTCCATCTGTTTGATTTCTTCCTTGGAGCCCATCTGCCCCCCCAGCTTCAAATCATCTGCAGATTTTACTAATAGATTATGTATACCTTGCTGGATGTCTCCTATATATAGTGAGAACAGTGTGGGTCCCTAGACTGACCCCTGGGGAACCCCACTCGTGACCCCAGCCTCCTCTGACAATACACCTCTTAATCACACAACTTGTTTCCTATCTGTCAACCAGTTTTGCACCCATGTTATCAATCTACTGTCAATTCCCATATTTACCATTTTAAAGGGCAATTGACTGTAAGAAGGCAGAGTTCCAGTCCATGGAGATTGTGGCAGGGAAGAACAGACCTGCTCAGCTTTTTGCAGACTGTGGACAGGCTTCTCCATCCTGTCTGACAACAGCCAAAAAAAGCTTTTTCAGAAGCACTTTGTGAAGAGTTTGCTCTGTTCTTTTCTGACAGCATATCTTCTATTCGGGCTGGGATCTCACCGGTGGGCCTGGGTCATACCCATAAGCACCCCTATTTTCTGGGCAGAGTTTTGACCAGTGGAGGTGGCCAAGGTCTCTGAGGTGATCTTGAAGTTGTGGCCCACTTATTGTGAACCGGACCCTGGCCCGATGCATCTCCTAGTGGGATGTGTTGATGTTATTGGACCAATGTTAGGTGGGATAGTCGGGGGTTCACTTTTTGACGTAGTCTTCTCTAACACCTTGAAGGTGGTACTGGTGAAACCCCTTCTGAAAAAAAAAACATCTCTTGACCCTGACATCCAAGGAATTATAGACCATCTCCAACCTCCCATCCTAGGAAAGGTTGTGGAGAAGATAGTGGCTCTGCAACTTGAGGAACACCTGGAGACCTGTGACATCTAAGAGCCATTCCAGTCTGGGTTTAGGGAGAGGCATAGCACAGAGATGGCACTAGTTCGGTACGTAATAATCTCCTCATGGCTAGAGATTGAAGGAATGGTCAGTTTTATTCTCCTCGATCTGTCATTTGCATTTGATACTGTGGATGACATAGTGTTGCTGGATGACCTAGTGAGTGATGTGAACTTGCCGGTGTTGTCATCAACTGGTTTGAGTCCTTTCTGTCAGGCAGGAGACAGAGGGTAGTGATGGAATTTCTCTCCTCCTCCTCCTCCCTCCTTTTCTGTTGACCTGTGGATTCCTGTCACCAATGTTGTTCTCAGTGTATATGCTGCCCCTGGGGAGAAACATTAGACAGTACGGTTTGAGTTTTCACTACTATGCAGATGACACTCAGCTGTACATGTCCTTTGCACCAAGGACAAGTGGTGCTGTCTATGTGTTGAATAAATGCCTCACTGAGATACAGGACTGGATGAACTCTAACTGATTGAGACTTATCCCGGACAAGACAGAGGTTCTGGTGATTAAGCCTGGTCAAGGGCATGATGGGGGCACCTCTGGGATGACAACAGGCTTGGTCCTGGGGTCAATTCCATTGATGGTATCCCCTAGGGTGAGAAATCTAGGCATGGTATTCAATGACAAGCTGAAATTTGAGCCTCAAGTGTTGATGGTAATCAAAAACAGTTTTTACCATCTGAGGAACATTGCCCAGATTAAACCCTTAATTCAGCCTGAGGATCTGCCATTAGTAGTGCACCCTTTGTGACATCAAGACTCGTATTGCAATGCTCTATACCTCGGGGTCAGTGGAGGAACCTCCACCAGCTGCAGAATGCAGAATGCAGTAGCCAGGCTGCTGACAGGACTTTCTAGGTCCTGTCATGTGATTGCAGTCCTGCAGGGTCTGCACTGGTTGCCAGTCAAGTGGCACATTCTCTTCAAGGTAGGCTTGCTCACCTATTATGCCCTATATGGATCGGGCCTTGGCTACCTGTATGACCTCCTCACTCCTTCCATTTCAGTCCACTCCCACCATTCCTTAAGCCAGAGCCTCCTGGCAGTTCTTAGAAATGAGCTGAAAACCTTGGATGATCATTCACTAAGGGTGGCCAGCCCGGTCCTCTGGAATTTGCTTCCAAGATCCTTGAGGGAGGCCCCTATGGTGGATGCATTCAGAAGGGGCCTGAAGACTCACCTTTTTAAGCTCGCCTACCCTTCTGATACATTTTAAATAGGCCTATATAGCCGTCTCCTCATTGTTTATAATTGTGAGTTCACTATATGTATATTATTATTGTTTTTACTGTACAGCACCCAGAACACCTAGGATTAGGCACCTTATCAAATAAATGTACTTACTTACTTTTGTTGATGCCTATAATTATCGACTGGTACCGTGAATGGCATTAAAGGGAGACTGTCTTAGATATCACTTTTATTTCTTTTCAGGTACATGTAGAATTATGTTTGGAAGAATTGTCTGTAAAAACTTAGAATAATTGTTTTGTGTATGTGTGTTGCTTTCTTTGTCTTTTTAGATAAATTCATACCTTACGGTTTGGCCAAAATGATGAATGATTGACTGACTATGTGCTCATCTCTGGCATGAATCTGACATCAGAGGAGTAGGCTGTTGAAGTTATGAGCATGCATTTATGTGATCATGCCTGTGCTTCTTGAGCTACAGCAAGTGTAGGTACCTAATTCAAGCCATGGGGCACTATCTGTCAGCCTGTCGGTTCGAGCGACAGAGCAGGGCTACTGTAGAACACAAAAATGGCAACATCTTCAGAGGTGAGGTGCTTGCTTTAGTGGAATTATGTGGTAAATGTGGTCCATATATCCCATGTATCTCAGAATCTGTTGGGGCATTGTACTAAAATTTGCCTGGAGGTCAAAGCCACACCATTTGTCAGTGTCAGATTTGTAACTGTCACTGAGGCAACCACTGAGTTTTCAGCATTATGGAATCTGGGTAATCTCAGTGAAGTTGTTTATTGGGATCTTTCCTACCTTGTTTTCTTTTTTCATTGATGGCTTCAATGTTACCATTACACTCCTGCCATTCACCCCGTCCCCACCCCCACACACACAAGCACAATCCAGATAGTCTTCCTTCTGTGTGATTCAGTGGTGTTAGTAATTCTGCACTATGCTGAATGGAAGCAAAGTAATGAAACATAGTTTTGCATTGTATTTTAATGTTAGAGAAAAAGAATACTGCAACATAGAAACATAGAAACATAGAAATTGTTGGCAGATAAGGACACCTATGCCCATCCAGTCTGCCCATAGGCCCTATACATTGTATGTGGCCACTGATCTTATGTGATCAATGGCTTTCCATCCTCCTTCCCTCTCAGGCTTCCCTTGTGCCTGTCCCAAGCATGCTTAATCCCCTCCACTGTGCTTGCCCCCACTACTTCCTGTGGCAGATTATTTCAAATCTAGAATACCTTTTCTGTGTAAAAAAAAAACTTTCTCACATTACCTCTCAATCTACCCCATTCCAATTTCATATTGTGCCCCTTGTTCTGGTACTTTTTCTACATTGGAAAAGGTCCCCTGCCCCCACCTTGTTTATGCCCTTGAGGTACTTGAAGGTTTCAATCATTTCACCCCGCTGTTTCCTTTCCTCCAGTGAGCACATATTGAGGTCCCTTATTCTCTCCTCATAGGTTTTGTGGTGAAAGCCCTGCACCATCTTTGTTGCCTTTCTCTGGATAGTCTCCACCTTGTTTATGTCCTTGCATAGGAGTGGTCTCCAGAACTACATGCAGTACTCCAGGTGAGGCCTTACCAATGATTTATACAATGGCATCACCACCTCCCACCTTCTGCTAGTGATACCCCTGTCTATGCACCCCAGCATGCCACTGGCCCTCCCTGCCACCTCTGTACACTGATTTGATACCTTAAGGTCATCAGAGAAGATAACCCCTAGGTATCTGTCCTGTTTGGTGACAGTTAGCTCCTCCCCCCCAATCTGTAGCTCTTCCCGGGGTTCCCTCTACCCAGATGCATTATACATCAAACAGATCAGTATGCACATTGCCATCATATGCATAATGCTTTCAAGGAGGCAGCAAATGAAATAGTAACACTCGGCAACTGTTATATGCAGCTCACACTTAGGATTTAGTGTATAAGAAATTGTATGGTGGAGGGTTGGAAATATACTCCTGGCATTTTGTACTTGAGCAGTCCAAATACAATGCCTGCTCTAAACATGAGGTTTGAGTGCAGTACTGGCATTCAAACCCACAAATGCATAGTGACCCTATATGTGAAAACAGCAGCACATAGAGTGAAATGTTCAATAAAACTTGTAATCAGCTTTCTTTCACGATCAATATCTGTAGGGGCATCATCCTGATAATGGAATTTGTAGTAGTGGTATTTATGGGGAGGTATCCCTAATAATATATTTACCATGATCAAGCTGTCAAATATAGTGTGATGTGAAGTGTAGGAATCAGTGAAATAACTTGATGAGAATAAATGGGTTTGTATTCACAAGATTAACACTGATATAGTACACAATATAGATATAAATAAGTAACTGTTGCTTGCCTATGCAAATAGAACCAGAATGTGTCTGAAGACGTTTTGAAACTTATCTTATGTAGCACCACCCTTATAGGATTAGAGAGAGCTCATAAACAGGTATATTCAGATGGCATGCCAACCGCACAACAAAACATTCATGGCAAAATCCCTCACAGCGACAATCTCAACAGGTTTTGAGATTGTCGCTGTGAGGGACCCAAGAGCAACATTTTGCCCTTTCGCTGTGTTTGGCCCTCCCTTCAAAATAACTCAGACTCAGAGTTAGTAATCCATAGGAGGGGGCATGTGGGGGGGCACATAACCCCACATGGGGGGTTCGGGCGTACAGCACCTTGATGGAAAACACTCAATGTCTGACAGGCAAAATCTGACCTGTCAACACTGGAGATCTCACCATGCTGAACCTCGACAACAGTGTTGTCGATTCAGCATGGTAAAACTCATTCAGATATGGGTGCAAGTATGCAAACACAAGGAGTTTGTCTAACAACAAAACCCTGTACTGAACATCATCGTAAGGTTTGCATATCATGTATTGGACTGAAATACAGTTATATGGGGTCATGATGCAGTAAAAACAATGCACATGAGAGCAGTAAATAAATTGTTAGCATCATGCTGTATTTGACAATTTGATCATAGTAGATATATGTTATCAGGGATACCTTCCCACAAATAACATTACCACTAAGTCCATTATCAGAATGATGCCCCTACAGATATTGATCAAGAATGGAGTTTGCCCTTTAAGGGGCAGACCATGTTGTCCTGGTGCACCCCTTCCCTCCTTTATGGAATGGTTGTGCTCAGGAGGGGAGGAGGGAAGAAAGGGGAGGAGCTAAGGGCCGGAAAAATGGGCAGGTAGCAGGAAGGGGAGGGGTGAAGGAAGGTACATAAGGGACAGCACAAGGGGGCCTCAGCCACTTTTTGCTGGAGTTTTGATTCTACAAACAACTGCAGCACATCGGATTGGTATAGTGATTAAGCTTTGTTCACCAGGAGAGAAAGGTAAGGAAGAAAATGACTAATTTGGTGAAGGATAATTGAAGTTGGTTAAAAAAAAAGAAAGAGAGGGATATATAATGAATTTATAAATATAGTGGGGGCAGACTGATATATAAGATAAGATGATAAAGACAGAGAACAGTTTTGTAAGAACCAATAGAACGCTGTGCAAAAAAGGGAATGAGCTGATGTGGTTAAGGCTGTTATCTTTGTCCAATTTATCCATTTTGTTTGGGGGGTAATGATGGTAATGCATGGTCAAAGGGACTTGGCAGGCATGTGAAGATTATAAGGCAGGGGAATTATCTTGACAAAGTTTGTGGAGTTGCAAGGCATGGGATGTTTTAGTCACGATAGTGGCCCTAAATCGTGAGGTGCTGGAGCAACTGTGGGCGGTTGTTTATGGAAGCCAGCTTACGGTTTTCAGCAGATCAAACTGTCCCCCCGGGGGATGGGGGCCTAGCCCCATGCAAGTTTGTAATGATAAGAGGATGCGTGTTTGTGCAATGAGATTTGGTGGCGTGGCATGGCACTGCTGTGATGTGGTGGCACTTGTAGAAGTGAGTACTGGGAATCGCAACACAATGTTAAATGTGGTAGCAATGGAGGCCGAGTAAGGTAGGGAGCAAGCTTATAGTACAAGCGAAGGGGTTTTTGTGGAAGTTTCCACAGTATGTAGGCCTGGAAGAGGCCCTGAAGTGAGTGAGGGATGGAGAGGAGCAGGAGCAGGAGCATGACTGGGGAAACATGTGGCGTGACATCACACGCCGCGTGGTAGTCGCAGTAAACCCCAGCCTGTTTTTGTTGCCATTTACTGCCTGGGGTACGGGCCTGTTACCACGGTACAGGCCTAAGAGGGCTGCATCTTTCTTTTTGAGGAATTTTTGTGCAGAGGGAGGCTATTCAGCCTTGGCATCATGGCAGAATTCGGACTAGTGAAGGTGGGGTGTTGGTCGCTTGGTGCTTGTGGGGGAATCCTGAGGGGAACAGCGCATTAAGGGGCCAGCGGGGAGAAGCCCTGCAATAGGAGGAGCAGAAACACGCTATAAGCGACCGCATGGCATGACGTCACATGCTGTGCTACGGTCGCGAGGATGGGTAAGGGAGAGAAAAGGAGCATCGGGGGTAGGAGAGGGCAAAAAGGTGAGGGAGATGGGTGGGTTTGTACAGGGTGCCTGGATACCAATGGGCAAGGGGGGCGCGAGGTGCACGCATGTCAGCTGGGTCATGGGGAGAAGCGGACACTCTCCCACCCCAAGGGAACCTCGTGGCTGCCTCCAGTGGTTTGTTTCAGGGGAGAGCTTACCCCCTGAGAGAAAGATGCTAAATATGACCTGGCATCGCCCATGAGGGAGGTAATTTCTGTGGGGGGGAGCAGCGGACGGTTATCGGCCCCCATTAGACGGCATGGGAGAGCAGGGGGAGGCAGAGAGGCATAAAAAGAGAGGCTATGAAT
This sequence comes from Neoceratodus forsteri, assembly GCA_016271365.2. Lineage (NCBI taxonomy): Eukaryota > Metazoa > Chordata > Ceratodontiformes > Ceratodontidae > Neoceratodus > Neoceratodus forsteri. Next base: position 935,537,732 of record CM028131.1, read on the forward strand.
AGGGTTGTGTATTGAGAGCTGGCTTTGGTTCACAAGGTCAGGGTCAAAATCTGGGAGTCTGCTCCTATGAAGCTTCAAAGTTTAAAAAAAAAAAGAGGGATAAGAAAAGGAAGGGGGCAAAACCCCCAAAACTCAGGTGTTCAAGAACGCTGGGAAAAAGGGGGGCACGTGGACACTAAGGGGGAACGGAGCAGGAAGGTGGCTGATTAGTGGACCATGCGGTGTGTCCATGTTTTTCCCTGGGGGGGTTGATCGCGGGGGTGCCTTGGACTGTTTGATATGGGTGTGGTTTAAGAGACAGGATGAAGGTGTTGCAGACAGGTACAGATATACAAATACCTGATTTTTATCTTCCTGTAGTTGTCTTCACAGAGCAAAGAAAGAAGGAAATGGCACCCAAGAAGAGCAGACCATCAAAGGAGGATGCTTACAAGGCTATAATTGAATTGGCAGAAAAAGCAAACAGAATGTGGGAGCTGGTGGAGGAGGAACCATGGAGATCCGGGAGAAGAGAAAAGCAGGCCAGAAGAGGCGGAAGGGAAGCGACCAGCCAAAAGGCTAGGTAGTCCCGCTAAGGTGGCACTGGAAACAGTGGGGCCTGCCAAGGCAGTTGATCCAGTACCTCTGTGGCCCGTGAACCCAGCGACACTGGTACCTCCACCTGATCAAGGTGGGATCTCCCCGGCGGAACCCAGACACAATGCCCAGAACGTGGTTTTCCCTCCGCAGACCCCAGTATTTCCCCCTCCTCCTCCTCAACTGCAGGGAGAAGCAAGGAAAAATGTGGAAGACTTCAGGCAGCACGGCCCGGACAAGGTTACAGGTAACGCACCCAGTGCAGTGAGTGACAGTATAAAAGAATACATAGGGCAAATTGTGGCGGCACTGGGAACAGAAGGTTTAGGGCAGATGGAATCAGCTCTGGCGGACATTAGGATGGAGAAAGAGGGTCCAGAAAAGAATTAAAAGGGAGCAGAGAGAGAAGGAAGAGGTACAAGGGAGACAGGGGCACCTGGGATGAGGATAGGCGAACATGTTCCACTGGCCACAAAAGAAAAAATATGGAAAGAGGAATATGTGGATATATTTGCTTTGGTGAGTCAGGAGGCACCAGCCAAATACAAGGAAACTGATGGCATAGGCAAGAGTGAGATGGCAGCGGCCATAGTACTTTTAGAAAAAGAAGGAGGATGACAAGTTCACTAAAAGGAAGACTTGGGATGGATGGTTCCTAGGTTTTGCCACTTTTCAGCCATCATTCTGGAAAAAAGGCAGAGCTAGGCATCCCGCTTATTACATATTCTTTGATAATACGGAGAACAAAAGCAAAAGGCGGGGTGGGGTGGTTATACTATGATGAATTTTTCTGGCAGATAATGGCAACATTTGTGGATGTGAGATGGGACACTAAGCAGATAGATTTGTGGACGGATTACATAACAGATCAGTCCACGCCTGAAGGTGAGTGGGGCAAAAAGGGGTTTACACCCCAGAGAGGCTGCTGGGCTTACAATAGGGCTTTTTGCTCATGGCCTCAATGTCGATTCCAGCATGCTTGCTCAAAGTGTGGAGAGGGACACCCAGCAAGAAAATGCAGAATGACACAGGCACTAGGGATACAAGGGCAAGGAGGTCAAGGAGCAGGTCAACAGTTTTTTCAAGAAGGCCATGGGTTTAAAGGGCAAACATGGAACAGGGAGGGCGGAGTAGGGGGAACGCGAGTAGTGGGGGCAGAATCACTGAGGGTAAGGAGGTCACAAAAAATGAGAGTGGGAGCTGGGGAAGAGTAGTGGGGGGCACAACAGGGAGCAGTTTGGGATGGCGAGAACCCCCATCAACTTGAAGGTATGGACAGCCTGCCTTGACAGATATCCAGACACAAGCATGCAGGATAGGATTATAGGGGGTTTTAACACAGGTTTTTCACTACAGTGTGGGGGCCCAGACCAGCAGAGAGGCCAGCAACCTGGGGTCAGTAAAAGGAAAGGAGGAGATGTTAAGACAGAAGATAGAAAAAGAAAAGGCAGCGGGTAGAGTAGCGGGCCCTTAACACCCCATTGCTGAACATGCGAATTTTGCCATTGGGTTTGGTACCCAAGAAACAAGATGGGGAATACAGGGTGATACACCACTTGTCCTATCCAGCAGGGGACTCAGTGAATGATTTCATCAGTGAGGAACATAGTAAGGTAATGTATGCAACACTATAGGACACAGTCCAGATAATCAGGGCCACTGGAGGACACATGGTGGCAAAACAGACATTGAATCCACTTTCAGACTGCTGCCAGTTAGAGAGAAGACTGGGATCTGTTGGGTTTTAAAATTGGGGGGCAGTACTATTTCGACAAAGCCAAGCCAATGGGATGCTCCATAGCATGTGCGACATTCGAGGCATTCAGCACTTGCTTGCAATGGATATTCCAGGAAAAAAATGGGTATAAGATGATTTTCTTTTCATTGGAAGGGGAAAAAGAGAGACTCAGAGGATGCTGGGTAAGTTTCAGGAGTTATGCAGGGAACTAGGGGTTCCAGTGGCACCAGAAAAAACAGAAGGGCCCAGTAGGGTGATGGAGTTCCTGGGGATTGAGATAGACACCCCGAAGGAAATGTTTAGGCTACCGGACAAAAAAGTAAATAAATTGAAGGAACTGATCCAAGTACACACCAACAGGAGAAGAGTACAACTAAAACTAGTACAACAGATACTGGAGCACCTGAATTTCACGTGCAGGGCCATTGGACCAGGAAGGGCATTCACAAAGAGGTTAGCTCAGGCTACAGCAGGGGTCACCAGGCCACATTACTGGGTAGACCTGACACAGGGTGTAAGGGAGGATTTTAAAATATGGGAATAATTCCTTAGGGAGTATAACAGGTGCTCTTTCTGGCAAGGGGAATGGGTGTACAACACAGACCTCAAGCTTTACACAGATGCTGCTGGGGGGCTAGGCATGGGGAGTACCTGAGGGGCAGGTGGTTTGCAGAACCCTGGCCTGCCAGCTGGGTAAGGGATGGCAAAGTGAGAGACATAACATTGCTGGAGATCATGCCCATATGGGCATGCACCCTGTCTGGGGGAGGAACAGGATCAAAAGTGACATTTTGGTGTGACAATAGAGCAGTGGTAGAGGTCCTAAACAACAGGGGAGCAAGTCAGAAACAGTCATGCAAGTATTGCGACGTTTAGTGTTAAGAGCTTTGCAGCCGAACATGTCATTCAGAGCAAAACACATAGAAGGAGTGCACAACACACTGGCTGACAGTCTTTCCCATCTGCAGCTGGACCATTTCCGGAGGCTGGCACCAGCAGTGGAGGAACAAAAAATACCCATACCAACGAACATCTGGGACATTGGCATTAAGGAGCTGAACTGTTGTTTTGCAGCTTATGGGCATCCCGGACTCTGAGGGCTTATGATGGGGCTTGGCGGGTGTTTCAGACATTCAGGGCTGAGCACCGGATGGAGGTAAGTGGGCCACTCACAGAAGAACAGTTGGGTATTTTCACCGTGGAGCAGTGGCAGAAAGGGACCGCCCACACCACAATGGGATTTTTACCTGGTAGGGATTAGCATTATTTGCAGCCTAAAAGGTTGGAAGGACCTGACAAAATCACTGCTCATCAGGAGGATGATGCAGGGTTGGGGCAAGTTGAAGCGTGGACCAGGAGACAATAGGAGGCCAATAGGGGAGCAATGGCTAATAAGGCTAAAGGAGGTGCTCCCAGTAATATGCAGATCAATGGCTGAGGCCCAGCTATTTCACACAATTTATGTGATAATGTTTGCAGGGGCTATGACAGTGAGTGAGGTGGTAGGCCAGGGGAAAGAGGACAAAGAAGGAGGTTTGGAATGGGACGATGTAAGTTGGGGGGCGGAAGAGATACGGATCAACCTCAGGAGGTCAAAACTGACCAGAGAGGACAAGGTTGCATGGTAACACTGAAAGAGCAGCTAGAGGTTGCAATATGCCCAGTGCAGACTCTGTGGGCTTTTGCCGCAGAACAGGTGACCAGGTCAGGAAAGCTATTTGTGCATGGTGACGGGAAAAGGGTCACAGGCTATCAAGTCACAGCAGTACTGAAGAAGGGCATGCAATTTATGGGGGAGGACCCATCTAATAACTCGTCCCATTCCCTACGGATTGGGGCGGCCTCGCAGTGGGCAGCAAAGGGGGAGCCGGTGAAGGACATTTTGGAAAAAGGGCGCTGGCGGTCAGCCAGTTATAAGAGATACATCAGAGCACTAAAAAAATAAAAAAGGGGGAAAAAGTGTGTGTAGAAGGTAGTCCTCCGACAGGAGGATAGCAGAAAAAGGGGAGTGGGGGACAGAGAAAGAAAGGAGGTGGGGAATAATTCATTGATGGCACTAGAGTATGTGTAAATTAATTAATTAATTTTCCTTGCACCCATAGGTAGTGGGAGGATCTCGAAGTCTGGATCTGCAGCCATTCCTATATTTATTGGGCCAGAAAGAGAGCAGAGAAGAAAGCTGGGGAAGGCAGCTGTACCAGGATGTAAGACAGTGTAGGTTGGTATGGCACGGCATCGAGGAATGAGATGGGCACAGCTGCTTCCCACTTTGAAGGAACTCAAGAGACAATGGCCCAGTCCAGACCTAATCATTATACATCTAGGTGGCAATGACCTAGCGGGCAGACCGTGGGTACAGACATACATAAATAAAAAAGGACCTAGTGGCAATAAGACAATGGTGGCCCCAGGTGTACCTTGCCTGGTCAGATAAGATACCAAGAAGGGTATGGAGACAGGAGTGCAGTCACAGGGCAGTGGAGAGGGCCAGGAGGAAGATCAATAGAAAGGTGGGGACATTGATAAGACAGATGGGAAGACAGGTGATACTGCGGGGGGGTAGAGGAATGGGTGAAGGACTTCTACAGGTCAGATGGGATACACTTGTCGGATCTAGCCATAGACATGTTCAATACAGAAACAATGGGTTTCATAGAGGAATGGAGAAAACAGTCAAAAACTGGTATATAAAAAAAAGGGGGAGAAGGAAGTATCGTCCCTGAGGTAAGGGAGAGTGATACCCTAAGATGGGGGGAAGCCAGCCATCCAATGCAAACTGGAGACTGGCTAGTGGGGAAAAGGGGGGGAGGATGGGAGGGGGAAGAAAAATGGAATAACACAAGAGAAGGAAGAAGATGAAGGGAAAGCGGTCTCGGTTTTCACCATTACCTAATGGAAAAGGAGAAGAAGAAGGCACACAGGTTTTCACCTGGGGGATGGATAATCAGAGAGTGATATATGGATGGAAATAAATGAAATTCTGGAAATATGATAATAAAGAAATGAGAAATGGAATATGGAATTATGAATATAAATAAATTAATTGCCAGTCTGAGCACAACAACAAACAATGGTCTCTGTCTTTTGTGAGGAAAAGGGGGAATCTGGGACAATGGAGTTTGCCCTTCAAGGGCAGACCATGTTGTCCTGAGTGCACCCTTCCTCCTTTATGGAATGCCTGTGCTCAGGAGAGGAGGGGAAGGATGGGGAGGGGCTAAGAGCTGGAACAATGGGCAGGTAGCAGGAAGGGGAAGGGCGAAGGGAGGTACATAAGGGACAGCACAAGGGGGCCTCAGCCACTTTTTGCTGGAGTTTTGATTCCTCCCACCCACCCTACTAGGCAGAGCAACAAGAGAAGACAGTCAAGATGGGGCTGTATGGTGGGTCTGTCAAGGTGGATGACAGATGCGTCCAGTAGGACAGTGGACTGCCAAAGGTGAATGGCAGGTGATGATATGGTTATGGACTGCCAAAGGTGGATGGCAGGTGATAAAATGGTTATGGACTGCTAAAAGGGGGTGGCAGGTGATAATATGGTCATGGACTGCCAAGGTGGATGGCAGGAGGGAAAAGGGAAAAAGGGGGGGGATGGGAGGTGGGAAGAAAAAAGGAATAACACAAGAGGAGGAAGAAGATGAAGGAGAAAGTGGTCTCGGTTTTCACCGTTACCTAACGGAAAAGGAGAAGAAGAAGGCACCCAGGTTTTCACCTAGGGGATGGATAATCAGAGAGTGATATATGGATGGAAATAAATGAAATTTCTGGAAATATGATAATAAAGAAATGAGAAATGGAATATGGAATTATGAATATAAATAAATTTATTGCCATTCTGAGCACAACAACAAACAATGGTCTCTGTCTTTTTATGAGGGAAAAGGGGGGAATCGTGGACAAAGAAAGCTGATTACAAGTTCTATTGAAAATTTGACCCTAAGTGCATTTTTTTGCCACCTATACAGTCACTACACATCTATGGGTTTGAATCCCAGTACTGCACTCAAACCTTCTGATGTTTAGAGCATGCATTGTATTTGGATTGCTCTAGTACGAGATACCATGGATATACAGTATTTCTAATCTTCCACCATACAGTTTCTCACACACTGATCCTAAGTGTGAGCTGCATACAACAGTTGCCAAGTATTACTACTTTGCATGCTGCCCCCTTGCATTATGCATCTGATGGCAATGTGCATACTGACTTATTTTTTTATCCTTCTGTTTTCCTTACCAGTAAATATAATTCAAAACTATATTTCATTACTTTGCCACCATTTAGCACAGTGTAGAATTACTAACACCAATGAATGACACAGATGGAAGACTGAATTGCGGTTATGTGTGTGTCTGTGTCTGTATGGGGGAGGGTGGATGAACGGTATGAGTGTCATAGTAACATTGAAGAAGCCATCAATTAAAAAAGAAAACAACGTAGGAAAGTCCTCCACAAGCAACTGCGTGTCAATACCCCAAATCCATACTGCTGAAATCATTATGAGGCAATGACTTGAAGCTTCAGCTTGTGCTTCAGACTGGAGGCATGAGCATTTGGGTAGACAACCTCCAAGGAAGAACCCACCACTGATTTGTCAACACATCGGAGACCAAAACCCCTATTTTTTTTTCCTTTTGTTGCTTGGGGAGGGATGGGGGAGTCATTATGGTTGGAGACCCTAATGCCACATTTCCCTACTTTTGTGGTGTTGATTTACCCTAACTGGTGCAATAACAACATTTTTTGAAAAGAATTTCCTTTCTTTTTGAGATAGTTGAATTGTATCCTCATTCCTGCATGAACAGTTGCATATGTCTTGAATAAAGTGAAGACCGCTTATCTACAGAAGTGCAGAGCATGCAAATCACAGGCCATGCAGTTCTGTGCAATGAATGATATGAAGAATTTATGGGCTGTCTGGTGGGCTGTGGAAGTGAAGGGTCCTGTGGTCTCTGCACTTCTACGTGGCCACAGCAACAGATGCAAAGGGCAAAGAGTGCATCTCTCAGAAAATGCACAGGGCCCTCTGCCACCCAAGGGGGGGAGAGATGCAGGGCCCTGTGCCAAGAGGCAAACAAAAATAAAGTGTTGCACTCAATGGTTAAGGAGTGGGTACAGATGAGGGGCAGCTAACCTCAATATGTAGTAGTAGTAGTAGTAAAATGCACACTGAAAATAGAAAATAGAGTTAAAAATCTGGGTTTGAGCCTTGGGTCTTCTTCAGAAAATATCTAAAGAGAAAAAACAAGTTAGTGTGATTTTTTCTTTTAGATATTTCCTAAAAGAAGACCTAAGGTCTAAAACATAGATTTTTAACTCTATTTTATATTTTCAGCGCAGTATTTAATATATGCAACCATTTTGTTTTGCTTTTAGACCACATGCTGACGCAGCACCTTGTTTTTGATTTTACAAGTAGTAGTAAAATGTTTATTCATAAATCACTTTGTGAATCAGGAAAACTTAGCTGAGCAGTGTTCATTTACAAAATAGTATACATAAATTCACAATACATCTTACAAAATAAATATGATTTACATTTTAAAAGATCACAACAGGTATAATAATACTACCCTAACCATGGTTGTGTCTTAGACTCTAATAGTTTTCTAAGTCAACAGTTACAGTTAATCAATAACTCACTGAGAGGTGCAATAAGACCCAATATAGACAATGCAGACAAGAAACACACCTGCACCCTCTACAGCATGACTCTCAGCTGTGATTCCTCAAGTAACGGTAAATCACAGTTAGAATTCAATCTAAGTTCCATGCTTTAATTCAGCAAAGATATATAACAAATATTCTTACCTATGGTCACAAGCAAATCACATTAGACTGCAAAATAAGCCACCCTGCACTTCACCCAATCAAGAACTTTAGGAGTGTTATACTACATATTCCATGCCTTTTATACTGCATCAATCTGCTTGTCCTCTCTGATGTCATTTTTTACATTTCAAATATCTCTATTGCTTGTATTTAATACAATACAGAAATAAGAAGCATTAAGAAGCAAGAAGCAGGGAGCAGATGAGGCACTCTGTGTCACCCTGGAGACAGGAAATGGCACCACAATCCGCATGGGGGTTGTATACAGACCCCCATCTCGGGGGAGGGAATGGACAAGGAAATGATAGAAGGCATCCTTAGAATGTCAGAAAAAGGGGAGATATTGTTGATGGGGGACCTGAATATGCCAGATGTTAACTGGAGCACCTTTGCTGCAGGCACATCCAAGAGCAGGGTCATTCTTGTTGTCCTATAAGGGGCATGACTCAGATAGCTAGTATTGGAACCTACTCAGGAGGTAGCAGTCTTAGACCTGGTACTCTCAAATGGGGATGGAGATAGAATCTCAGATTTAGAAGTGGGAAGCCATCTAGGAACAAGCAGCCACTAAACAGTGTGGTTCATGATAAACACAGCCATACAATCCAGCCATACAAAAGCAAGAGTACTGGACTTTAGGAGGGCTGACTTTGGGAAAGTGAGAGAGTGCCTCAGAATAGCACTAGCAAACAGGCAAGAAGGAGGGGTGGAGGAACAATGGGGAGTAATCAAAACATCCATCACAGAGGCAACAAGCCTTTATGTAAAGCAAATTAACAAAACACAATGAAGGAAGAAACCGCTATGGTTCTCAAAAGAGGTGGCAGGGAAGGTTAAGGAGAAAAATATAGCATTCAGGAAATATAAGGAAACACAGAAGGAGCAGGATGGATAATTTTATCAGTTAAAGCAGAAAGAGGCAGGGAAGGCAGTCAGAATAGCAAAGGCCCAAACCGAGGAAAGGATAACCAACTCTGTTAAGAAGGGGGGATAAGACCTTTTATAGGTACATTAGGGAGCGAAGAAAGACCAAAGGAGGGATACTGAGGCTTAATAAAGGGGAGGCAATGTGGGCAGAGTGTGACAGTGAAAAAGCAGGGATACTGAATGAATATTTCTGCTCAGTATTCACAAAGGAAGGGGAAGGGAAGGTACCTAAACAAAATAAGAGAAACACTCTGAAGACAGGGGTTGATACCAGTCCATTTACAGAAGAAAGAGTTCCGAAAGAACTAATAAAATTGAAGGTGGACAAAGCAATGGGGCCTGATGGGATTCACCAAAGAATTCTAAAAGAACTAAGGGTAGAACTAGTGACACCACTGACTACTCTCTTTAACAAATCATGGGAGGATGGGTTGGTACCTGAAGACTGGAGGAGGGCAGATGTGATTCCTCGTCACAAAAGTTGGAGCAGAACAGAGGCGGAAACTACAACCCAGTTAGTTTGACCTCAGTGGTAGGGAAAAAGATGGAATTACTTCTGAAGAAAGGAGAATTGTTTAGTACTTAGAGGCAAGTGGGGCACAGGACCCAAGGCAGCATGGATTGAGACGTTAAACCGAGGTCCCATCTGCCTGGATTGGTGGTAGTTCAGGTGGATGTTAAAGATCCCATGGCACTTATCGAAAAGAGTAGGGGAATTTCCCCGGTGTCCTGGCCAAATTTCCCTCATTCACTAAAAATACCACCAACAGCTTAATCTGGTTCAAGGTCAGTTGACATTCATCTGTAACCCCCTCCCCCGGGTCGTGCCTGAAAATAGGCAGGATTTGTCTAGTGCACTTACCCGGTCAACAAAAGCTAAATAAATAAATAAATAAATAAATAAATAAATAATGATGGGAAGGTCGTGTCACATGAATCTAATAGATTTCTTTGACTGGGTGACCAAAGTAGTAGACCAGGGAAGGGCTGTTTACATGGCCTACCTAGATTTTAGCAAGGCATTTGATACAGTCCCACACAAAAGATTAATACACAATTTAGCCAGCATTGGAGTGGGTTCCAAGGTGGTAGCCTGGATAAAAAATTGGCTAGATAACAGGACACAAAGGGTAGTAGTAAATGGAGTCCACAGTGTAGAAAGGAGGCTTACTAGTGGGGTATCGCAGGGTTCAGTACTGGGACCGGTCCTTTCTAATGTCTTTATAAATGACATTCCAGAGGAACTGGAAGGGAAAGTATGTCTCTTTGCAGATGACACAAAGATCTGCAACGGGGTTGATACACAAGATGGAGTGGAAAGCATGAGAAGGGACTTGGCAAGGTTGGAGGAATGGTCAAATGTATGACAGCTCAGATTCAATGCAAAGAAGTGCAAGGTAATGCACCTGGGAAACAAAATCAGGGAAGAGTACACAATGGTGGGTGAGATATTGACAACAGTAAAATGGAAAGGGAACTGGGGTAATTACAGTGGCGTGAAAAAGTATTTGCCCCTTTCCTGATTTTTTCTATTATTGCATATTTGTCATACTTGATGTTTTCAGGTCTTTAGAGAAATAATATTAGATAAAGGGAACCTGAGTGAACAAATAACACTTGTTTTTTTTTTAATTTCACTTATTTAATGAAAAAAGTTAACCAACACCAACTGGCACTGTGTGAAAAGTAATTGCCCCTTACACTTAATAACTGGTTATGCCACATTTAGCTGCAATGACTGCAACCAAACACTTCCTATAATTCAATATCAGTCTTTCACATTGCTGTGGAGGAATTTTAACCCACTCTTCCTCGCAGAACTGCTTTAATTCAGTAACATTTGTTAGGTTTTCGAGCATGAACTGCCTGTTTCGGGTCCTGCCACAGCATCTCTATTAGGTTTCAGTCTGGACTTTGACTAGACCACTCCAAAACTTTAATTTTACTTTTTTAGCCATTCTGATGTGGACTTGCTTTTGTGTTTTGGATCATTGTCTTGCTGCATGACCCAACTCACGCTTCAGCTTCAGCTGACGGAAGGATGACTGGACATTCTCCTTAAGAATTTTCTGGTACAGAGCAGAATTCATGGTTCCTTTAATTATGGCAAGTCATCCAGGTCCTTAGGCAGCAAAGCATCCCCACACCATCACACTACCACCACCATGTTTGACTGTTGGTATGGTGTTCTTACTGTGGAATGCTGTGTTTGCTTTACGCGAGACATTATGGGATCCATGTTGTCCAAAAAGTTCCACTTTGTACTCATCTGTCCATAGAACATTTTCCCAAAAGGCTTGTGGATCATCCAGGTGCTTTTGGCAAATGAGAGACGAGCATTTATGTTCTTCTTGGTTAGCAGTGGTTTCCGCCTTGCTACTCTCACATGAAGCCCATTTTTGCCCAGTCTTTCTGATTGTGGAGTCATGAACACTGACCTTAGCTGAGGCAAGAGTAGCCTGCAGTTCTTGGATGTTGTTTTAGGATCCTTTGAGACTTCTTGGATGATTTTACACTGTGCCCTTGGAGTAATTTTGGCAGGCCGCCCACTCCTGGAAGGTTCACTACTGTTCCAAGTGTTCTCCATTTGGAGATTATGGCTCTCACTGTGGTTCGATGGAGTCCCAGAGCCTTAGAAATATCTTTGTAACCCTTTCCAGACTGATAGAGGGCAACAAATTTTTTCTGATCTTTCAGGAACTTCCTTTGATCATGGCATAATGTGCTTGTTGAATCTTTGTGCTGGCAACGTGACTCTGATGGTAAGGGCCAAAATAAGTGAGGTTTATATTGAGCAGGGCTGGCTGTAATCAAGCCTGGCTGTGTTCAATCAGCTGACTCTAATTATCCCTTTAATTGGGTTGATTTAACTAGGGGCAATTACTTTTTCACACAGTGCCAGTTGGTGTTGGTTAACTTTTTCATTAAATAAATGAAATAAGTAAAAAAAAAGTGTTATTTGTTCACTCAGGTTCCCTTTATCTAATATTATATTTTGTCTAAAGACCTGAAAACATCCAGTGTGACAAATATGCAATAATAGAGAAAATCAGGAAGGGGGCAAATACTTTTTCACGCCACTGTATATCAGATGACCTAAAGGTGGGCAAGCATTGTGAGAAGGCAGTAAGGAAGGCTGGAGGAATACTGGGATGCATAGGGAGAGGCATCAATAGTAGAAAACAAGAAGTTGTTATCCATCTGTACAGACAGTTGGTGAGACCCCATCTGGAGTACTGTGTGCAGTTCTGGAGACCCCATCTACACAAAGACATAGACAGAGTGGAGGCTGTCCAGAGGAGGGCAAGCAAAATAGTCCTGGGTCTGCACCAGAAGACATACGAAGAAAGATTAAAGGAGCTTAATATGTATACTCTTCAGGAAAGAAGGGAGAGAGGGGACATGATAGAAACTTTCAAGTACTTCAAGGGAATCAACAAAGTACAAGAGGGTAGCATCTTTCAGAAAAAGAGATGTGCAAGAACAAGGAGGCACAATTTGAAGATAGAGGGGGGATGGCTCAGAAGTAATGTGAAGAAGTATTTTTTCACGGAGAGGGTTGTGGATGCATGGGACAGCCTCCCTGAGGAGGTCGTGAAGTCAAGAACAGTGGAGGAATTCAAGAAGGCATGGGACAGACACAAAGCAGTCCTAGTGTGGGTGTGGGTGTGGGCAGGACAGTAGTGTGGTGGGTAGGTAACTGGCTGGGTGGCAGGACACAGAGGGTGGTGGTAAATGGCTGTCACTCCACAGAGGGAAGAGTGACCAGTGGGGTACCACAGGGATCAGTGCTGGGACCGGTCCTATTCAACATCTTCATCAGTGACATTGCACAGGATATAGAAGGCAGAATTTCACTGTTCGCTGATGACACAAAGCTCTGTAATAGAGTAGACACACCAGAGGGTGTAGACAGAATGAGAAGGGACCTGCAGAAACTTGAAGAATGGTCAAGGGTTTGGCAGTTGAAATTCAATGCAAAGAAGTGCAAGATAATGCATATGGGGCACAAAAACCCTGGCACAATATATCAGTTGGGGGTGAGGATATAGCATGCACCAAGCAGGAAAGGGATCTTGGGGTTGTCATCTCTGATGACCTCAAGGTAGGGAAACAGTGTGACAAGGCATCAGGTAAAGCAAATAGGATGCTGGGATGTATAGGCAGGGGCATCACCAGCAGGAAAAGGGAGGTCATAATTCCGCTATACAAGACACTAGTGAGGCCCCACCTGGAGTACAGTGTACAGTTCTGGAGACCATACCCATGTAAGGACATAGACAGGGTAGAGAAGGTTCAGAGGAGGGCAACAAAGATGGTGCATGGGTTGCATCACAAGTCCTATGAAGACAGGTTGAAGGAACTGAACATGTACTCCCTGGAGGAGAGGAGGGAGAGAGGGGATATGATAGAGACATACAAGTATCTTACAGGGAGGAACAGGGTGCAGGAAAACACTATTTTAAGCGAAAAGATGTTTCAGGACTAGAGGGCATGGGATGAAGTTGGAGGGAGGACGATTCAGAGGAAACATGAGAAAGAATTCTTTCACAGAACGGGTGGTGGACAAGTGGAACACCTGCCAGAGGAAGTGGTGGGGGCTGAAACAATCACGGATTTAAGAATGCATGGGATAGACATAAAGGAATTCTAGAGGTCAGGGGTTAGGGGAAATAGACTTCTAGGAAAACAAACTGAACTTACAAGCTCAAATGGGCAGACTAGGTGGGCCATAGGCCCTTATCTGCCGACACTGTCTATGTATCTATGTATCTAGTGGGGGGCAGGAGGAAGTAAGATGTTAGTTAACTAGGATCTGCAGCTTATCTGTTAGGTAGGAAAATGGGCAGACTAGGTGGGTCAAGCAGTCCTTATCTGCCATCAAATTCTATGTTTCTATGTTTCTATCCACTTGAACAAAGGATAAAGTGAGCTGGTGGGGGTTCTGGCTGTTATACTCAGCAGGATACACGCTCTCCTGTTTGTGGAGTAAATTGGAGAAGCAGGGAGACATACTAGAAAATGTTTTAAAACAGGTATGCCACCATTGCCTTGAACTGTTTGTCTCCTTTCCAGTCCAACTTATTTCCTGCCCTGTGTTGGATTTGTTTTTTTCTCTGTGTTTCTGTCTACTATTTTCTCAGTGGACGATGGCCTGTCTGAATGGTGGCAGCCAGGGTTTTTCCCCATGATGGAGCAAGACCAAGGATATACAGAAGCCGGTCAGAACGGAATTAGCATGGAGAACATTTCCGGCCAGAAAAACATTTGAGAAGCCGTTTGGAATAGAACACCTGTCCCAAGATTCTGACTTTGATAAAAGTACTCAACAAAGTTACCAGATTCTGAGGGATATGATTTTTAAGTAATTTTAAGTGAATTTTACCTTATGCAGTGTTTTACATCATTGTTCAGTATCCAACGGGTTTCAGTGCCTAATGTTTTGAGTGCTTTGAATGTTTTGTATACTTTTTATATAAGCTTTATTTATGCTAACTTTAGTCTAGTATATTAGAATATAGCATTAAGGCATAGTTTTATTTTATTTTTAACTTTTCATGCCATATGCAAATTTTGGTTCACGTGTTCTGTGTATAAATGCTCAGGTGCGGCATTCTAACTTTAGTTTCCCAATTCTTACAGGTGTCAAGTACATTGCATTCCTGCTACCTGTTTCAGATTTTGCGGAATTTTAAAAGTTATTCTAACTTCAATCCGTTCTTTGAGTCCCTTTGGATCCTGTCATCTCCCGGGGTTCACATTTTGGGGGTTGTAAAGGGCTAAACCATCCTATTAGGATTGGCTAACTGGCTGAAGTTGTTCCATATCTGCTCGAAAGCAAGCATTAGTTTTATTTTTTCCCTCAGTGTATTATTAATCAAGTTACCATTAACATGTTTTATGTGCCCTTTTCAAATGTTCTATGAGCTGAATTGTATTCAGACTCAGCAAGCAGTGACTAGATTTATATTTTTTTGATTTTATATTGCTATTTAGTTAGAACTTGTAGATAGAAAGGGGGGTACTGCAATTTTAATTTTGTGTTCCGGCACTTACATTTGTTTATTTTTTTTTTGTAGTGTCTCTGCTAAGAGGTCCTGTCTTTTCTGCATCTAATGGCACACCTTTTGACCCTTGGATAGAGCTGGATAGAGTTGGATGGCTTTTAAAGGGGTTTGACTTTTGTGCGGATGGAAATTATCGCTATCACATATTTCACATATAGCACGTGACTGTACGAGATTATTGAATAGATCTGCACAGAGCTGTGTTGAATTTCCTTGCTGAAAAGAACTGAGTGAGAACTGAATAAGCCTTGGTAAATTTAAATGAGTAAGCAATCAAGTGATAAAGAAATAAATCATAGTGAAGACAGAATTCTAGGCCCTGAGTGGTGAGGAAAGTTTTCCCGGAAGCGGGGTAGCACCGAAGATATCATGGTCTCTTGGACAAGCATATAATCTTTTTTGATTGTAATTCTTCCTGTTTTTTTAATTTAAAATACTTCTTTTAGGAGCATCTCTGATAGAACTTGACATACAGTAGCTTGTTACAGCTTGAAGCAAATTTTGTATTTTGCTTTCTGAGGTGTCTATAGTAGCCTATAGCAGTTTTCAGCTATTTTTGTGTATACGAACCTTAGAGTTAAAGGTACAAGCTGCAAGTTGCAAATACGGTTAACACAAGACTCCAGAGAAGCAAACAAAATTGCTGTCCTCTCTTAAGTAAAACTATACTGGAAAGTAAAGGGAAATTAAAAGAAATCAAGATCACAGAATGTTTAAAATTAATACTACTCTACAAAGTGAACAAACTTCTACTCCTAAAAGACCAATAGGTATATCTATTGAGCAGATTCCTGATATTTCTGGAACTAAGCCAACTGAGTATAAAGAGACTCTGGATGTTCATCTGCAACTAGATATGTCAGCAGTAACTGTTGCAAAAGATTCTCCTGTATTTAAGGCTGATGGCTATTTAGGCTTAAACACCCAGTGTGCTGAGTGTTTAGAGCAGATTGCAAGTTCTCCAGATATCTCCTTACATAAGACTGGAAACAAATGGGACCCCTCAGAGAATGTCTCAGATAGGTCACTTAGACTATGGGATAATAATCTTGTGTCTGTAGAAAGCATAGAGGCAGTTTTGCCTTCACATATATTGAACTCCTAAAATAGAGAACTCATGGGGGTTTGTGAAGAATTGCAGCAGACTACTGATGGCCTTAAATCCTTGGAGGAGAAAATTAGGGATAAAAACTGTGGTGAGTTGAATGTAATGGGGTCACAGGGAAAGAATTTTGGTTCACCGATATCCTTTACTCCCACTCATTTAAGTGAGGAGCTTATCATTGCTCTGCAAGACCCTAGCATTTCCCCCTCTTATAATAATGGAACAACTGATAGTAAAAAGAGATATTATGGAAAATATGAGAGCTCATATAGCTGTAAATGAGGTTAAGCTAAATCAGATTCTTGGAAGTGCCGAACAAATTCAGGTTTCAGTTGAGAATCAAATAAAAGGGGCCACTAACCAATTGAGACCTGATTTTGGTGCAACTGAGTTTCCTGCCTCAATTGGCGATGTAAGGGAGAAGAAAAGGGGAAGAAACAAAAGAAAGAAAACTAGTAAAACAAATAAAAATAACAAAAAGAAGGGGGAAAGAAAAGGAATTGGTTATTGGAGTAGTGAATAAAATAGAAGATAGGAAATCGGGGACAGAAATGTTTCCTATTCAGGAAAAAAGTAGGAAAAGTAATAACAATAACAATAGGGAAGAGTCCCTATTGGGCACGCGCCAGGACCAAATGGTGAAACCCCCTCCATTAGATGGGCAAAAGATTTTTAGGGTTAACCCAGTACCTTCTTCTGAACTAATGTCCCAATTAGCATTATTAGAGCAAGAAATAGCTGAACTGCAGCAAGATTTGTTTTGTCAAAAAAACTGATGTATGTGATAGTATAGTAAAGCAGGAGAAAAGAGTGTTAAAGGATGTGACTGAGGGTATAAGAGAGGATTTAAAGCCCAATGAAGTTAGGGATGTTGTCCTTGAAAAAGCTACCTTTAAAGAGGGACTACTGGATGATGATGATGTGAGATGTTTACCAGTAATTAGATTCTATGGACCAAGTGCCTGGATAGCGAGAAGGCTTGTCTGGAACTTCAGGTGTTAGATTATCTGAATAAGAAATTGGACATTGAGCTACTTGAGAAGGATATTGTTAAAATTAAAAATTAGCAATTTATGGAGCAACAATTGTTGATCTGTATTTTACCTCTCCAAGACTTGCAAATAATGTCTGATAAATAGGCAAAACCTAAATATAGAGGAGGCTTTGCTTTTCTATCTTAATAGAGAGAATTTTAACAAGATAATTGATCCCATAAACAAAGTAACTACTAAAGATTTGATACTGTTTTGAATGAATCCAATGGCTCATGAAATGGACAAAAAGTTGGCCCAGCCACTGTGTGACCTCTTGACTAACTTTTTGGACATCCCAGTAGAAAGACGGGGTAAACTCTATGTAAATCATGTGTATACAGGTAGCCAAATCAATATTTGTGTTAGTGATAAGAGATTGGCTCGGCTAATATTAGACAAATCCATAAAATTTGATCGGTTAAGTCTACATATTATTGATTCAGCACTTTTACTGTAAGTGAGTATAAGCACCTTGTTGTTTACCCCAGTTCTTGTTTAGATATTGTGAATTTACCACTGACTAACACATTCATGGTATTAGCAGGGTATGATTTCTGACTTCCTGCCACTGTAGATAATTGTAAATCTGCAGAAAATAATATCCACTTTATCTCCTGGAATGTAGCAGGTTGGCAGTCAATTTGGGCAGATAAGGATACTAGCTGTTTTAACAGACCATGAGGTAATATGCCTACAAGAAACCTGGCATGATGAGAAAGCAAATATTGGCCTGAATGGCTGTGAAAGTTTTAAGGTTGCAGAAAAAAAATGAAAACTGGGGTGACATTCGGTGGTATCATTACATTAATTAAGGTTGGTGCTTTCTAAAACTTTATTGTGGAGAGTTTCAGAGAATGTTATAATTATTTATTTGTTGAATGAAGGTAAAGGAATCCTCCTTATAAATTCACATTTTCCTCCAGAAAGTTCCTGTTATTTTACAGAAAATCTATAGCATGAGCTTTCTGTTATTTTAAAAAATGCACAGCAAAATTTTTCTAGGGCTGATTTATTAATGATGGGGGACTTTAATACACAATTTGGTTCCTACGATGGTTTAGTGGATCGTCCTCTTTTCACTCTGAATCTTTTAACATGTGACCTTAAAGAATGTCAAAGCAAGGATAAAATGACTAATAAAAATGGGAAAAGGATGATAGAAATATCAAAAGAAATTAATATGTATCCACTAAATGGGAGATACTCAGGAGATTTAGAGGGTAATTTACCTTTCTTTCTGCAAGAGGTGCCTCTGTAGTTGATTTAGCCTTTTGGTTGGGACAATGGAGTTACTGGTTAAATTTACAAGTACTGATAAGAGTGGTAAGTGACCACTTCCGATACTGTGACAGCACAAACTGGCTGTAAAAATATCAAAAAGGAGGTGTATATAAGTCAAACAAGACCATATAGACAGATTTTTTGAAATTTAATTCAGAATCTAATATATCTCCAATTATATTGAATTTTATTGCTCCATATTCCCAGACATTGCTACAGGCCACCTCTTGGGTTGAACTCTTAAAGTCTCTTGAAATATTATATGAAGAGATAAAAATTTCTTGAAGCCATCGTGGGACAAATTCGATTAGAATAGAGAAAACTTGGTTTGACAATGAATGCAGAAGAAGTAAAGCACTTAAAGGAAAGTTAAATAGAGTATATAAAGGTCCCTCACAAACAAAATTGAAGGAATTAAATAAGAAGAAAAAGTGTATAAAACAATTGATCATAGTGAAGAAAAAATCTTTTATGAAAACAAAATGGAGGGAAATGCTCAGAGCAGTGCAAACAAAGGATGTTAAAATGCTTTAGACTTTAGTTGCTAAAGGACAAATTATCACTAGCAGAGTCCTTCCTAGTGGAAAACTTCCACATCTCAAACAATACCTGCTTCTGCAAGACTGGCTACCCATCTATGAAGCAACAGATGTTAACTTGGCTCTTGATCATTTCATCTCAATTTTCAACAAAGCTCATACCTTCTTTGCCCCTCAAGTAAAAGGCACAAACAAAATCTCTCTAACCCATGGCTCACTGCAGCACTTCTCTCACAGCTGAAACTAAGGGACCACGTCTGGGCAGTTTCCAGGGCCACTGGCAAACAACTGGACATCCAAAATAACAAACAAGCATGAAATGCCTGCACAAAAGCCATCCAGCTAATGAAATCCACCTATTACAAAGATGCTCTCACCAATACATGGGGAAATGGTCGTGCTTTCTGGGACAATATCAACGATGTCACAGGGAAGCAGGCAAAAACCTGTCCAGCCATGTTAATGGTTGATGGATCCTCAACCCTCGACCCCAAGGTGATCGCAAACATCTTTAACACGGCTTTTTCAGACCTTAGTGCTGTCCTACTCCAAGACTTTTTCAAAAACAGGGCCTACTCCCCAAATACCTCAGCCCCACAGTCTAACCATCCCCTCTTCTACTTCAGGGAGGTAAGGCTGAATGAAGCTTGCCACTATATTACTGCAGCTATCTCTAAATCTAGATCAAGTAGCAACACCCTGGACCTTAAGCTTCTGTTGCTCACCCTCGATGAGGTAATTCATCCATTAGCAAAAATCTTAAACCTCTCTCTCTCAGCTGTGGAAAATTCCCAGACGTATGGAAAACAGCCACCGTGTCACCCATCCATTAAAGTGGGAATAAGATGAATCACTCAAATTATCACCCTATCTCCATACTGCCCCCACTCTCTAAGGCACTCGAGCGCATCGTGGCTGATCAACTTACCGACCACTTGGATAAATACAATATACCTTGTCCACAACAACACAGTTTCCAGAAAGGTCACAGCACCACCACAGCCCTTCTTGAGTTCACTGGAGCTTTGCACAAATCCCTTGACAACGGCCTTCTCACAGGGGCCGTTTTCATCAGCCTCTCCAAGGCCTTCGATACAGTACACCATGGACTACTAATTGACTAACTACTGAATGCCGGGCTATCACCTGACTCTTCTCTCTGGTTTAAAAGCTACTTAGAAAACTGGTCACAGAGAGTAAAAATTGCAGACGCTCTTTCTGACACCCTGCCTGTTCGCTCGGGTGTCCCTCAGGATCCATACTGGGACCCTCCTTTTAGCCTTTTCTTAAACTCCTCCTTACCACTGCTCTGAGCAGATCATACTATATGCCGATGATGCTGTTGTATTCTCCACTCACAAAGATCCTGCAACTCTGCAACACAACCTTCAACTTGGTTTCAGTTCTGTAGAGACATGGTTCTTAATCATAAACTGGTCCTCAATGACAAGAAAACCAAATCTATGCTCTTCTGCAGCTCTCATAACCCACACAAGCTACACCACTTGGCTATCTCCACCACCCAGGGGAACACTCTAGATCAGGTGGGGTCCTTCAAATACTTAGGGATACAGCTTGACCCTAATCTCTCCTATGGACTTCATGTAGATAATGTAGCTAGAGTTACTAATACATGGCTTGGTCTCCTCTACAAACACAGACAACACCTCACGCCTGAAGCTTTGAAGGTTGCAGTCCTGAGCTCTGATCTCTGTAATAGACTATAGTCTCATCATTTATGGCTCTGCCACAACCACAACCCTTAGACACTTCTCAACTGCCTTAAAAAGGCATGCCGGCTCATCACTAGTGCTCACCGTCTCACCCACATGTGGACCTGTACACCCAGACTGGCTGGCTCCAACTATCAAACCACATAAAGTTTCTCACCTGCTCCATGACAAAAAATCTACCTTGGCCTTGCACCTTCTGGGGTCTCAACTCTGTTACAACACTAAATTAACAAATGGTGCCTTAGGAGATCCACACTACAGCTACTGAAAGTCCCCCACTGTCACACTTCACAGGGACAGCGCTTATTTGCTTATCGAGTGCCACTCTGGTTCAATGGCCTCAGCCCCACCATCTCCTCTGCCCTAACAAGTATGTTTAAAACTAGGCTCTGGGACTGTCTCACTACCAACAGCTCCTGTGACTGCCCAACTTAACCTTGTTTCTCCACTTCCTGCCTGCTCTAGTAGTCTCCCTCCTCACTGGATTTTACCTCACATCTTGGTATACCCAATGCTGCACTTTTCACCCTCTGCCCACCCTTCCTACATTCCTTCTCTCCCTCCCTCTTCCCTCTCCTATGACTCTGGCACTTCTTATCTGTTGTCTATTTTCTCTGACAAATGCCGCTGGCTGCCTTGCTTACAATGCTATCCTTGAATTGTATTAATCTGTACTCTGTTTGCAATGTCCACATTGTTGTAATGTCTGTCTTGATGTTCCCTATAATTTGTATTTCTCTGACATGGAACCTTTGTAAAAGAGCCAAGGCTCAAAGGTATTGGTAATCCTAGACTTAATAAATAAATAAAACAAAAACATCACAGAAGAAAATGGATTTTGCACTTTAAGAATATTTATTCTGCAAGCAAAGGAAACATACCCAGTGATTTTTTGATAGGCGCTAATAACTTAATTGGCCCAGTCACTATGGATGAAACCTATTTAGCTATTTATACTTTACAAAGACAAAAGGCCCCAGGCCCTGATGGAGTCCCCACTGAAGTTTATCTCACAGAGACTCCATCATGGTGTTGCCTTTTGACAGTTTTTTTATAACAAATGTATTTCTGAGAAGTGTTACCCCAAGTCCTGGAAAGGCACCATTAGAGTCCCATTACATAAGAAAGAGCCTTTGGACGACCCTTCAATGTACAGACCTATTAGTTTACTTGATGTAAATGAAAAAAAAATTCCAAAATTATTCTGCTTCAGCTAATGGTTGAGGTTGATAAAACTGAGGGTATTTCCCCTTTTCAAGCAAGATTTAAGGCACATTTTTCTACCCATGACAATATATTTGTACTGCATCATCTTGTAGAAAAATACACTCAAATATGTAAACAGAAGTTATATGTTTCATTCATTGATTATAGTACTGCCTTTGATAGTGTGTCAAGGGTTCGTCTATGGCAGAATCTTTATGATAGAGGGATTGACCCCAATTTGATTAACATTATTGTGCAATTACATTCTAACACATGAGCCAGAGTTAGATTTGGTTTAGAAGGGCAGCTTTCAGAGATGTTTAAAACTATCTGAGGAGTTTGGCAGGGCTGTATATTGGCTCCTTTGCTTTTTGCACTTTATATGGAGCCTATACTTACCCAATGTTATGCTGTAGATTGGGACTCACAGAAATTAATAATTGTATTGTTCCTATATTGGCTTATGCTGATGCCATTATAATTTTATCCTTTAAAAAGTTAGTCTATAAAGAAAATTTGATTTCCTATAAGGAATCATCTACTTTACAATTATCTATTAATTAAAAACAAAAACAAAATAATGATAATTGGAAGCAAAAATGTAATGGGAATAGGTTTATTGGCACTAACAAAGTGCAAGTGGTCTCAGAATATCTATACTTGGGTGTAATGATTCAGCAAAATAGTAAATGGAATAAACATATAGCAACGACAATAGAGAAATCTAAAAGGACAATAGTGGGTTTAAATAAATTTTATAATATGTATTATGGAATGTCAATTTGACCATTAGTTCAGGTCATTAAAATCAAAATAGAATCACAACTGCTGTATGGATGTGAAATTTAGGAAGTTAAAAATCCTAATAAATTAACGAGTCCATTGTACAAATCATTAAGATATACTTTATGGGTTGGTTGTTCATGCCCTGCCTTATATATTAGAGCTGAATTAGGTTTGGTTAATATCAAAGCATCATTGGATGCTAGAAAGGTTAACTTTTCGATTCAAGTAACAAATAAGGAAAAGAACTCATTGGTTAAAAGATGTCTATTAGAAAATGAATTTTGGCAGGGCCTAGGATACAAATCAGGCTTTTGGCAGAACTCTATCATGTTGTTGCTGAAGAAATATAACCTACTATATCTTAAAAAGATGGTAGATAAAGGTATCTTAATTAGTGATAAGTATAAAAAATATATTCAAGGAAGGTTAAAAATCATTGGAATAAAACAGATCTGAATTTGATCTCTAATTCCCTTATTCCAGATGGTTTGCATTCAATAATTATTCTCATGAATTTAAAACATACTTGGATATTCTAACAGACCCAGGGTTATGAACAAATTTCTCTGTACAAGTTTGAACAGTTACCTAGCAACATGTTGAATATCAGATATAAAAGAGAAGGAATTATTTCTGAGGCTTGTGACTGTGGGAGTGGCGGAAGGAAGATTTGCTGCATGATTTGTGGGATTGTAATTGGTATAAGAAATTGTGGGTGTACAGTATTGGTTGGGACCATTTTTAAATTATACTTATCCAGTAGACAAAATTGAATTAACAACTATTATGATCCGTACTGGAGACTCTTGGACAGTGGAAAGATTAGCTAATTATTTTCATGCTATTAATAAAGTAAAAAGTAGAATTAAAATTTTATAACACAACATGTTGGATATTAACTGTATTTAAATGAATGAGACACATTTATGGATTTTAAAGCCTGTTATGTTTCTATGGTATGTAAATGAATGTGAAGGTTTTTTAACCATACAATAAAACTGTTGTTGATGATGACTTAAACAAAGAGTATTAATACAAGAAATTATTAAATAAGAAAACAAAACATTGTGAACATCGAGGTTTGTTAAGGACATAGTTATAATCATGAACCTACTTAGATTGGTTAAAGAAATATGCAACTGTCGAGGCTGTAAACCTGGCCTCTGTTAATGGTTCCCCAGTGTTTGCACAGTCCCTTATCCCCCGCCTTTCACAATATATTGCCCCTACTCTCCATTCTTCACTTTCTCCCTCACTCTGCTAGTCCCTCTCATCCCTCCCTCTAATCTAGTCCCCACCTCCCTTCTATCTCTTCTTTTCTTCCAACTTCACACTACTGGTACACCAGTACTTCATGAACTCTCTTGTGGCAATCTATCTATGTAGGCAGTATCCACCTTAAGGCTTTTGCACTTTATTTATTGCTGTAGTTCAGTAACTAATATTTAAAAGTCT
Source organism: Neoceratodus forsteri (assembly GCA_016271365.2). Lineage (NCBI taxonomy): Eukaryota > Metazoa > Chordata > Ceratodontiformes > Ceratodontidae > Neoceratodus > Neoceratodus forsteri. Next base: position 935,562,010 of record CM028131.1, read on the forward strand.
CTAATCCATTTTAGTTCAGTTGTGCATGTTGCACACTTGTATGCCATTGTTATTTACTGTTTACTATGCCTGCATTGTTTACTGTATTCCACATCTGTATAAACTTCATCTTGTTACTCCTGTACCTGTTCTTTTAAGCTTTTTGCACATTGTACCCACTGTATTGCCTGTAGTATGTATGTATATACCTATGTTGCCACCTGGATTATGTATGCTTGTAGGTATAATATGCTGCTATTTGTTTGTGCTCCTGATATATGTCTCAGGACCTCTTGTGAATGAGCTTGCTCAATGGAGTTATTCCTGCAATAAACTTGAATTGAATTATGATTGTTCCAGTGTTAGTTCATGTTAATAATAATAGACCTTTATACCAGTCCTATATCTCATACAGTCAAAGACCTAAAAGTGATTTATGACTGATATTCTATTCATTTATTCAAAACAAGAACTATACTCTTAAAATTATTATTATCACAAACATTTATGAGGCTGTTTGATTTAATACATGTCAGTGGCTTGCCAGATCCTTGCTTGTGTTCTCCTGCTCATGTAGATCAATGGATGGAAAGTAAAAGAGAAGATTTCACATTTGGTCAAGGTTAAAGAATGGTAGATCACAATCCAGAGGTAGAATGTTCTCAAGTAATAAATGACAGCAGAAGAATAAAGGTAAGCAAACTAATAACATTACTGAGAGTGTTAATCAACAAAGACAAGAAACTGCAATAGTTTCTTTTCACAGGAGTTTTCACCAGAGGCATTTCCAATATTGCTTCAAAAAATGGCAAAAGAAAAGGACCATGAGGGGTAAGAGGGAGGAGGAAAACAAAAAGTTCAGCACCAGGGCTGGCAAATTGTGAATGTGACTAACCATATTTTAAGTGATTCTCAAAGATTGGTCCTGGCAAAAGGTTTGTCATATTTTTCTTTAACAAACTAGAAGAATTTGAAATCTGCATTTATTTAGAAAAACTTTTTAGGTGTATTCAGTTAAAGGATTACTTTGCAAAAGTCAAACATTCATAATGCTATGGGTTTTACATTATAAGATACTAATTTGATTGACAATCCGCCTAAATAAATTGACATCGATTTGTTAGATTTCTCGGATGCTAATATGATTGTCTCTTTAAATGGAGGGGAAAGCTGGATTTCAGAAGACTTACAAAATGTATCTGTTTTAGAAACACTTTATGCTGAAAGAAATATTTATTTCCCTACAGGCAATGTTAACAATGCATTATATGATGTTGATTCAGAGAGATTAAGTAGAAATAGGAAGTTTAACTTAAATACAAAATCCTCTTTTATTCCCATTTCTAATAACCCAGTAATCAATACTTAAAAAAACAGTTCTCAGTGAAGTGAGAACTATTGCTGCAAAACTCACAAAATGCACATTTACTATATGACCAAGGAAGAAAATAAAGCATTATATGAGCTGAAAGTCTTAAAGAGATAGTAATAAAACTTTGTGACAAAGGTGGAAACATTGTTTTACTCTGAAAAGAAGATTACATTACAAAGATACAGGAAATGTTAGCAGACAAAGAGAAGTATGTAAAACTTATGAGTAATCCTCTGTTTACAATACAAGATGGAGCTTATAGATTTACTTGAGAAAGCAAAAGAGGGTGGAGAAATTACTGAGAACAAATATGAGTATTTACTGCCAGAATATCCCATTACACCCACAATATATATCTTACCCAAGATACACAAGGATGTCTTCAACTCACCAGGCACAACATTAGTAGCAGGCATAGGGTCTTTTTTCTATAGCCTGTGCATCTGCATTGATTTCTTTCTCAAAGTGCCCCTTGTTTAAATTCATATCTTAGTGACACAATATTTGCACTTGAAAAGTTTGATGAATTTGTGTGGCACTATAACTATCATTAGTTAACCATTGACATGGAATCACTATATACATGCATTCAACACAAAGACAGGATTGCTGCAAGTATCTACTTTTTAAATAGTGACCCATTAAGTGAAACCATGCCCAAAAATATGATTATTAAAACCCTTGAATTTCTTCTCTCACATAACTACTTTGAATTCAATTCAGAATTTTATCTGCAAAAATGTGGTACAACCATGGGGGGAATCAATGGCCTCCACCTATGCAAATTTATTCCTTGGAATGTGGTAGTACAAATTAATCTTCAATGCTGTAAATAACCTATTTTTTCAGTAAAATTGTTAAATGGACATGCTTCATTGACAACATTCTACATTTGTGGAAAGATACAGAACAAGAAATCGTAAATGTTCATGTCTTGGTTGCACCAGAATGACATTCATTTAAAATTTACGTACAAGACAGACATGGATGAAATTGACTTCTTAGACATCACTCTTAAAAAAAATCAGTGAATAAAATTACTTCCAAGGGATACAGGAAACCAACTGCTAATAATAGAAACATAGAAATTGTCAGCAGATAAGGAACACTAGGCCCATCTAATCTGCCCATAAGTCTTACCGTTGTTTGCGGCCTCTGACTTTACTTGATCAATAGCTTTCTCTCTCCTTCCCACTTCTAGAGTTCCCTTATGCCTGTCCCATGCATGTTTAAATCCCTCCATTGTGCTTGCTCCCACCACCTCCTGTGGTAGACTATTGCATGTGTCTACCACACTTTCAGTGGAAAACAAAACCATCACATTTCCCCTTATCCTGCCACCTTCCAAATTCATATCATGCCCCCTTGTCCTTGTACTACTCTTTTATGCCTTTAACACACTTGAAGGTTTCTATCAACATAGAAACACAGAGTTTGATAGCAGATAAGGACCGCTTGGCCCACCTAGTCTGCTAATTTCCCTACCTAATGGATAACCTGCAGATCTTAGTTAACCAACAGCCTACTTCCTTCTACCCCCCACTAGAATTGCCTTATGTCTGTCCCATGCATTCTGGAATTCTCCCACTGTTTTTCACCCCACAGTCTCTTCAGGAAGGCCATTCCATGTATCCACAATCCTCTCCATGAAAAAATACTTCCTCACATTACCTCTGAGCCATCCCCTCTATCTTCAACTTGTGTCCCCTTGTTCCTGCACATCTTTTTTGAAAGATGCTACCTCTTGGATTTTCTTGATTCCCTTGAGATACTAGAACATTTCTATCATATCCCCTTCTCCCTCCTTTCCTTGAGGGTACACATATTAAGCTTCTTTAGTCTCTCTTTGTATGTCTTCTGGTACAGACCCTGCACCATTTTAGTTGCCCTCCTGTGGACAGCCTCTATCCTGTCTATGTCCTTGTGAAGATGGAGTCTCCAGAACTGCACACAGTACTCTAGATGGGGTTTCGCCAACAGCCTGAACAAAGAAATAACAATTTCTTGTGTTCTACTGGTGATGCCTCTCCCGATGCATCCCAGTATCCACCCAGCCCTCCTTACTGCCTTCTCACATTGTTTGCCCACCTTTAGGTTATCTGATATGACTACCCTAAGGTCCCGTTCCATTTTTGTTGTTGTTAGCATCTCATCCCCCATTGTGTACTCTTCCCCTGGGTTTTTGTTTCCCAGGTGCATTACTTGCACTTGTTTTCATTAAATCTAAGCTGCCATACATTTGACCATTCCTCCAACCTTGCCAAGTCCCTTCACATCCTTTCCACCCCACCTTGTGTATTGACCCTGTTGCAGATCTTTGTGTTGTTTGCAAAGAGACATACTTTTCCTTCCAGTCCCTCTGCAGTGTCACTTATAAAGACATTAAAGAGGACTTGTCCCAGTACTGAACCTTGCAGTACCCCGGTAGTAACCCCCCTTTCTTCAGAGTGGACTCCATTTACTATTACCCTCTGCAACCTGTTGTCCAGCCGATTCTTTACCCAGGCTACCACCTTGGGTCCCACTCCAAGGCTGGCTAATTTGTATATTAATCTGTTGCATGGGACTGTGTCAAATCCCTTGCTAAAGTTCAAGTTTATTGCAGGAAAAACTCCATTGAGCAAGTTCATTCACAAGGAGGTCGTGAGACATTTACACAGACATGTGGACATTACATAAAAAGGTATCATTGACACTAATTAAACAAAGTGCATACATAGTATACAAAAGAAATTTCATGATAAGATACAACCTAGCAGAGCAAAGTCCAGTTAAGACATTGTTTCTTTATGTCTAAGGTATACAAGGGAAGAAATATTTTTACACATAACTCAGATAAGAGGCAGTAAAGAAAATGGTTAGTGTGCAAGGATAAGAGAGAGGGATAGTTAGTCAGGCAAGGTAGAAGATTAACAAGCAAGGAAGGCTGGGGGTTAGGAAGAGTAGGGGTGAGTAAGATGTAGGTAGGAGGTCTGGAGACAAAGGCAGGAGAGAACAGGAAAGAAGGAATCATAATCATTTAGCAAATATAAAGTCTAGGTAGGGCCATGTCCACAGCCCTCCCTGGCCTACTACTTCAGTCACCCAGTCAAAGAAATGTATTAGATTCATCTGAGACAACCTTACTGCTGTGAATCCATGCTGTCTTGTGCCCTGTGTCCCACTGGCCTCTAGGTATTCAACAGTTCTTTCCTTCAGAAGTGATTCCATCAGTTTCCCTACCACTGAAGTTAAACTAACAGGTCTGTAGTTTCCTACCTCTGCCTTGCTCCCACTTTTGTGAAGGGAAATCACATCTGCCCTCCTTCAGTCCTCAGGTACCACCCCATCCTCCCATGATTTTTTAAACAGGGTAGTCAGTGGTCTCACTAGTTCTACCTTTAGTTCTTTCAGAATTCTTTGGTGAATCCCATCAGGTCCCATTGCTTTGTCCACCTTCAGTTTTAAGAGTTCTTTCAGAACCCTTTCTTCTGTAAATGGACTGGTATCAACCCCCTATCCAGAATGTGTTTCTATTGTTTTGTTTAGGAACCTCCCCCTCCTCTTTTTTTGTGAATACTATGTATAAGTATTTGTTCAGTTTCACTGCTTTTGCACTGTCACCCTCTGCCCACATTATCTTCCCTTTATTAAGCCACAGTATACCTCCAATTGTCTTTCTTTGCTCCCTAATGTACCTATAAAAGGTTTTATCCCCCTTCTTAACAAAGTTGGCTATCTTTTCCTCAGTTTGGGTCTTTGTTATTCTGACTGCCTTTCCTGTCTTCTTCTGCTTTAACTGATATAGTTTTCTGTCCTATTCCTTCTGTGTTTCCTTGTATTTTCTGAATGCTATCCTTTTCTCCTTAACCTTCCCGCCACCTCTTTTGAGAACCATAGTGGATTTTTCCTTCTATTTGCTTTTTGATTTGCTTTACACAAAGGCTTGTTGCTTTGAGATGGCAGTTTTGATTTTTCCCCATTGTTCTTCCACCCCTCCTCCTTGCCTGTTTACTAGTGCTTTTCTTAGTTACTCTCTCATTTTGCCAAAGTCAACTCTCCTAAAGACCAGCAACCTTGCTTTTGTAAGGCTTGACTGTACAGCTGTGTTTATTGTGAATCACACTGTTTGGTGGTCGCTTGTTCCCAGATGGCTACCCACTTCTAAATCTGAGATCCTCTCTTCATCCCCATTTCAGAGTACCAGGTCTAAGATTACTCCCTCCCAAATGGGTTCCAACACTAGCTGTCTGAGGCATGTCCCCTGTAGGGCATCGAGAATAACCCTGCTCTTGGATGTGGCTGCAGTAAAGGTGCTCCAGTTAACATCTGACATATTCAGGTTCCCCATCAACAATATCTCTCCTTTTTCTGCCATTCTAAGGATTCCTTCTATTATTTCCTTGTCCATTGCCTCTCCCTGAGAAGGGCTTCTGTAACCAACCCATGTGCAGATTGTGGTGCCATTTCCTGTCTCCAGGGTGACACACAGTGTCTTCTCCCCTCCCTGTTTACCCTTTAGTTCTTTTGCTTTGATTCCTTCCCTTATGTAGAGAGCAACTTCTCCTCCTCTTTATTCCTCCCTGTCCCTCCTGTAGATTGTGTACCCTGGTATGTTGACATTCCAGTCATGGTTCTCCATATATCATGTTTCTGTGACTGCCACAATAGCCAGGCATACTTCTTCTATCAAGATCACTAGTTCAGGGAGCTTATTACTCAGACTATGGGCATTGGTACTCATCACCCTCCATTTTGTTATGACTTTCCCCTTTTAGGCCCACCCCTATCCTTACTGCTTTTGCCTTTATCTGGATTTACCCCATCCTGCTCCCTATCAATTTATATACCTTTGTGTCTACTTTGCTAACTGCCCAGTTTTGTGAGGGGGGGCTGGGATTTCCCTGCTTCTCTTCAGTGCCTCCCCCTTGGCTAGTTTAAATGCTTGCCAATGAAGCATTTAAACCTATCACCTAGGATCCTGGTTCCCTTCCCAGACAGATGCAGACCATCACACCAGTAAAGGCATGTATTCCCTCCAGGTGGACCCCCAGTCCCCAATAAAGCCAAATCCTTGAGCTTCACAGCAGTTTTTCAACCAGTCATTGAATCCCATGGTACAGAGTACTCTAGCCTCACCCATGCCACAGCCAGGTTGCACTTCCAAGAAAGTTACCATCCATGCCACTTGTCTAAGGCCCCTCCCCAACTCCACAAACTCCTGCTGCACTGTTCTGATCCCATTCCCAGCCAGGTCTTTTGTCTCTAAGTGGACATTGACATCCAGCTTCCTCTCCTGTGCAGTTGCTTTCATGATCCTGAGGAATCACTTCCTGTTCCTCCAAGCCATGGTGCCAGGCAGGCATCTTACCTCCCTCTCCTATCCCTCCCCCAGTTCTACCCCACCAACAATTGAGTCTTCCACCAGGGGTTGTTTCCTTCTCCTTTGGGGTCCCATTCCACCTTCCTGTGGGTCTCCTTTGTGGATGTTCCCAGCATTCTCCCCTGCAGGTGCCTCCATAGGGGAACCATGCTCTGCCAGAATGGTGAATGAATTGTGAAGCGGCACAACTGGAGGAATGTGCCTCAGTTCCACCACCCTCACCCTCCCTGAGCCCAGTGAAGTTGTATCACTCCTCTTTCTTGGTAACCTCTGAAGCAGTGGTGGTGGCCTGGATGGTCCCTGGGTGGGGGGGATTCCTGAATCCTTGCTAGGTCAGCATGGAGACAGACAACCTCCTCCTCAGACCAGAGGGTTCCTGAAAATAGGCCAGCATCACAGGCTCCAGAACGTTTCCTGGAAAATTGCCGCCACAGCCAGTGCATTGCACCACTTCCCTCATGTCTGTCTCCTTCCTGTTAAAGATGATTTCATCTCTATTTTTTAGAGTGTGTAAGTGTGTGAGTGTGTTTACCCCCAATTCAGTGTGCTGTGCCTTTAAGGATATGAACACGTGTATGTCCTTTGCACTTTTGCGGAAGTGATGTCCGAACCCCTGCTATAAAGGAAATGATGTGATTGGGGCAGGTGATGTGAGGGGCAGGATAGGTGGGACTAAGCCCATGCCTTCCAGAAACAATCAACTACAACTCTAATCCTCCACCCCGGTGAGTGCCTTCCTTCCTTTCAATCCTAGCGTAACTAATAAGATGACATTCAATGTGTCTAAATGTTCTAGTTACATATCGGTAAAAAAATCCCAACCAAATATATCATCTTAATAATATCATACTTGGAATCCCTTTGTCAAAAAGATCTGGGCATATTGGTTGATAATAGGCTGTCTTTTTCAAATCACTCTAACATGGTTGCCAATCATGCTAATGCCCTCCTACGTAGGATTAATAACACTTTATCCTTAAAACTGAGGAATGCATTTTGACTTTATATAAAACCCATGTTAGACCCCATTTAGACTTTGGTTCACCTTTTGGAGTCCCTATTTAGTTAAGGACATCACTAAAATTGAAAAAGTTCAAAGAAGGCTACTAAATCATACCTCATCTTTCTTGTTTCAATTATGAAACTAGGCTCCAAAACAAAGTTGTATTCACTTGAATTTAGAAGACTGAGGGTGATTCTTCAATTATTTAAAATTTTACAATCTGCCACATTAATGAGTTCATGCGAGTATCTTTTACATCAAGAAAATGGTGGCTAGAATTCATAATAAATCAAATTGAAATTGAGAAAACAAGAACAAACAGAAGACAGTAGTTCTTTACTGTTAGAACACCAAAAATTTGGAATTTTACTACAGGAAATTGTTGATTGCCAGAATATTAATGCATTCAAATCCAAACTCGATAAATGGCTTCTGGACAGAATATAATCTACTATGATCCACAATGTGTGGAGGACATCCTCGATGGGCTTCGGCCTTCTTTTATCCATACTACCAAGTACCAAGTACCAAGTACCTATTTCATACAGTTTAAGTAACAGGTCTAATCACAAATGACTGCAAATATTCTCCCAGCTAGATTTCCTCCCTTGCAAATAAAAGTTACATTAAGAAAAGTCAGCCCCCAAAACAGAGAACAAAAACACTGACTTCTACTTACTTATACAGGCCCCAACATTAAGAATTCAATTCAGTATACTCTATTAAATCACCTCCTTGCTATAAGGAAGTTGGTGGCTGCTCTGTCTCAGTTACAGCTATCTGCATGTCCCTGCTCCCTCCTTTCCCAGCGAGTACATATTGAGATCCTTAATCTCTCCTCATATGTTTCCTAGTGCAAGCCCTATGCCCTCTTTGTAGCCCTTCACTGGACAGCCTCCACTCTGTCAATGTCTTTATGAAGATGCAGCCACCAGAACTGTACACAGTACTCTGAGTCCTCACTAGTGTTTTATACAATAGAATCACCACCTCCATCCTTCTGCTAGTGATACCTCTGACAATGCTCCCACCATGCCACTGGCTCTCCCTGTAGACTTTGTACTCTGCTTAGACACCTTTAGGTTGTCTAAAATGATAACCACCACATACCTTTCTTCCTTGGTGACCATCAACAACTCCATCCCATCCTGTAGCTCTCTCCAGGAATCCCTTATCCCATGTGCATTATTTTGCACTTCCTTGAATTGAACCTCAGCTGCCACACCTCAGACCACTCTTCAAGCTTCCCCAAGTCCATCCTCATTTTCTCCACCCCATCTTAAGTATCAAGCTTGTTGCAGATATTGGTGTCATCTGCAAACAGGCAGATCTTTCCCTCCAGCCCTTCTGCTATGTCACTGTTGAAGACATTAAACAGGACTAGCCCTGATCCCTGAGGCACACCACTGGCTGCCTCCTCTTCCTAGAGTGATCCCATTTACCACCACCCTCTGCCTCCTGTCCATTAACCAGTTTCTAACCCAGTTTTCCACCTGTGTCCCATGCCCAGACTTACTATATTGCTAACTAGACTTTATGTGGGATGGTGTCAAAGGCCTAGTTGAAATCATGGTAGGTCTGTGTCCACTTTCTCCCCGATTTACCCTCTTCATAACCCATTCAAAAAATCTAACAGTTTCATTTGAATTACTCCCAAATGTGAATCCATGTTTCTTGGATCTTGGGCACCACTGGATTCCAAGTGTCTCACTATTCTTTCTTCAAGCAGTGCCTCCATGAACTTATCAACTACTGAGGTGAGGCTGACTGGCCTATAGTTCCCTGCCTCCTCCCTTCTACCACTTTTGAGAAGAGGGACTACATGTGCAGTCTTCCAGTCCTCTGGAACCACTTCTGTACTGATAGACTCAGTGAACATGACTGTCAGAGGTGCTATTAGCTCCCTCTGCAACTCCCTTAATATCCTTGTAATCCTAATAACTATTTGTTAGCTACAAGTTCCCACTCAAAATCATTAAAATAATCTATCTCTGAAAGTCATTTCCTTAGATTAAAATGTAACTGCTCAGAAACAGAAACTTTCAAACAACAGGCAGCAGAAATGAAGGATTGATTTTTGGAAAAGGGCTATGGTGTAAATATTGTACAAAAAGCCTTAGAATGAGCTCAACAACCTGACAGAAAAGAATTACTGATTCCTAAACAACGACATAAGAACCAGGAACTGAAAAAGAAGAAGAGCTTCCATTTGTCACAGATTACAACCCAGTTGACAGGAAATATTGTGAATATAGTAACAAAATATTGACTGATTCTTTTCAGTGATGAAAATCTGGCACCTCATATTGGCTGCAAGCCAAGAGTCTTGTTCAGTAGAGGGAAAAAATAAGATAGAAACTTGTCTTTAGCTATTTTCAACCTACAAAGAATACAACAATAACTTGGCTACCTGCAAAACACTGTGATATGTTTAGATGTGGAAGCTGCACTGGCTGCAAGCATTGTGAACAAGGCACTGCATTTCAATTACAGGAAAATAGTGGAAAACTCAGTATTAGACAGGTTATTTCATGTACTTCTACATTTATAGTATATGTGCTCTGGTGTGACTATAAAAAACATTATGTTGGAAAAACAGTCAGAAAGTTGAAAGAAAGGATACAGGAGCACATTCAAGAAATAAGGAATCTTAGATGTGACACCCCAGTAGCTGAGCACTTTTTTGAGCATCACAATAGTGACCAAAGAAGTTTGAAATTTATGGTATTAGAACTGATGAAACTTAGTAAAAGAGGGGTGCATCATCCTAACAGGCTGTTACAAAGGGAACGCTTTTGGATTTTAATTTGAAATCATTATGATGAATAGGCATGGATTCACATTGGGATTTAAAGCCGTAGTTAATCTAATATTAAGATTAAGAGAATGTGTCAACATATTGCTGTGACATTAATTTTTGCAATAGGAATCCCAAAATCCCTTTACTTTATCGAGAAATACCCCCACCCCACCCAACCCAAACTTAAGATATTAAATTGAATTGATTTGGTAAGAAATGAAATGAGCACACTGGATTTTGATGTCAACTTCTATTAGAATAATAATTATTTTCTTCTCTTTTTATTTTGAAGCCATTGATCTACATGAACAGGAGAGCACAGGCAAGGATCTGGGAAGCCACTGACATGTATTAAATCAAACAGCCTCATAAATGTTTGCAATAATAATAACAATTTTTGTTAAGAGTTTAGTTCTTGTTTTGAATAAATGAACAGAATATCAGTTATAAATCACTATAAGGTCTTTGGCTGCATAACATCTAGGATGGGTATAAAAGATCTATTATAATTAACATGAACAAACACCGGGACAATCTAAGTAGATTCACAAAGATAACTATCTATATCCTTAACAAACCTTGATGTTCACAATGTTTTGTTTTGCCATTTAATAAATTTGTGAATTAATATTCTTGTTTAACTGGATTTTTTTGTCATGTTACTTATTTCTGTATTGTATTAAATTTAACCAATAGATATACTTGAAATGTAAAAAAAAAAAAATGACATCAGAGATGATGAGCAGATTGATGCAGTATAAAAAAGAATGGAATAAGTAGTATACCACTCCCTAAGGAAGCTCAAATGGGTAAAGCACAGGATTGTCTTATTTTTGCAGTCTACTGTGATCTACTTGAGACCAAGAAGAGGATTACAAAATTGATACCAAGATTGCGAAGAAAGACATACATGGAGAGACTGTTGGAATTATGTCTATTTAGTTTGGAGTAAAAAAGGTTAAGCAGTGATATCTTACTACAATTCAAAATTCTGAAGGAATCAGATTTAATGACTCAGTGCGGTATCTTATTCAGGGACAGAACAGCAAACCTCAGGTCACATAATAAACATCTTACAATACTGAGGGCAAATACTAATAAACAAGATACCTTCTTCACCATTCAGGCAGCAAAAGTGTGGAATATGCTTCCACAAGAATAGGTAGAAATCTTTTCTTTAATACATTTCAAATAGAACTAGACAAGCACTTGCTGTCATTAACACACAAGACAAGATACGCCCACTAGAGTGTTAGACAGTCCACATGGCTTCAACTGCCTGCTTCTTTACTTATTTATTTATCAAGTCTAGGATTACAAATACCTTGAGCCATGGCTCTTTACAAAGGTTCCACATCAGAGAAATACAAATTATGGGGAACATCAAGACAGGCATTACAACAATGTGGACATTGCAAACAGAGTACAGATTAATACACTTCAAGGGTAGCATTGTAATCAAGCAGCAGGGCATTTGTCAGAGAAAATAGACAACAGATAAGAAGTGCCAGAGCCATAGGGAGAGGGAAGAGGTGGGGAGAGAAGGAATGTAGGAAGGGTGGCAAGAGGGTGAAAAGTGCAGCATTGGGTATACCAAGATGTGAGGGTAGAATCCAGTGAGGAGGGGAGGGGGGCACAACTACAACAGAAAGGGAAGTGGAGAAACAAGGTTAAGTTGGGCAGTCACAGGAGCCGATGGTAGTGAGATAGTCCCAGAGCCTAGTTTTAAACATACCAATAGTTGGGGCAGAGGAGATGGTTGGGCTGAGACCATTGAAACAGAGTGGCACTCGATAAGCAATAGAGCATTGTCCCTGTGAAGTGTGACAGTGGGGGACTTTCAGTAGCTGTAGTGTGGATCTCCTAAGGCACCATTTGTTAATTCGGTGTTGTAACAGAGTTGAGACCCCAGAAGGTGCAAGGCCAAGGTAGATTTTTTTCACCATTGAGCAGATGAAAAACTTTATGCAGTTTGAAAGTTGGAGCCAGCCGGTCTGAGTGTACAGGTCAGTGGGTGAGACGGTGAGCACCAGTGATGAGCTGTCATGCTTTATTTAAGGAGGTTGAGAGGCGTCTAAGGGTTGTGGTTGTGGCCGAGCCACATATGATGAGACCATAGTCTATTACAGAGATCACAGAGCTCAGAACTGCAAACTTCAAAGCTTCTGGTGTGAGGTGTGGTCTGTGTTTGTAGAGGAGACCAAGCCGTGTACTAGCAGCTCTAGCTACATAATCTACATGAAGTCCATAGGAGAGATTAGGTTCAAGCTGTATCCCTAAGTATTTGAAGGACCCCACCTGATCTAGAGTGTTCCCCTGGGTGATGGAGATAGCCAAGTGGTGTAGCTTGGTGGGGTTATGAGAGCTGCAGAAGAGCATAGATTTGGTTTTTCTGTCATTGAGGACCAGTTTATGATTAAGAAACCTTTGTCTCTGTAGAAATGAAACCAAGTTGAAGGTTGTGTTGAAGAGTTGCAGGATCTTTGTGGAGTGGAGAATACAACAGCATCATTGGTATATAGTATGATCTGCTCAGAGCAGTGGTAAGGAGGGAGTTTAAGAAAAGGCTGAAAAGGAGGGGTCCCAGTATGGATCCCTTTGGGACACCTGAGCGAACAGGCAGGGTGTTAGAAAGAGTGTCTGCAATTTTTACTCTCTGTGACCAGTTTTCTAAGTAGCTTTTAAACCAGAGAGAAGAGTCAGGTGATAGCCCGGCATTCAGTAGTTGGTGTATTAGTAGTCCATGGTGTACTGTATCGAAGGCCTTGGAGAGGTTGATGAAAACGGCCTCTGTGAGAAGGCCGTTGTCAAGGGATTTATGCAAAGCTCCAGGAACGCAAGAAGGCTTTTGGTGGTGCTGTGACCTTTCTGAAGCCGTGTTGTTGTGGACAAGGTATATTGTATTTATCCAAGTGGTCGGTAAGTTGATCAGCCACAATGCACTCAAGTGCCTTAGAGAGTGGGGGCAGTATGGAGATAGGGCGATAATTTGAGTGAATCGTCTTGTCCCCACTTTTATGGATGGGTGTCATGGTGGCTGTTTTCCATAGGTCCGGTAATTTTCCACAGCTGAGAGAGAGGTTTAGGATTTTTGTTAATGGATGAATTACCTCATCGAGGATGAGCAACAGAAGCTTAAGATCCAGGGTGTAGTTACTAGATCTAGATTTAGAGATAGCTGCAGTAATATAGCGGTGAGCTTCATTCAGCCTTACCTTCCTGAATTAGAAGAGGGATGGTTAGACTGAGGGCTGAGGTATTTGGGAGTAGGCCCTGTTTTTGAAAAAGTCATGGGGTAGAACAGCACTAAGGTCTGAAAAGCCATGTTAAAGATGTTTGCCATCACCTTGGGATCAAGGGTTGAGGATCCATCAACCATTAACATGGTCAGAGAGGTTTTGGCTGCTTCCCTGTGACATCCTTTGATATTGTCCCAGAAAGCACGACCATTTCCCATGTATTGGTGAGAGCGTCTTTGTAATAGGTGGATTTCATTAGCCATATGGCTTTGTGCAGGCATTTCGTGCTTGTTTGTAATTTTGATGTCCAGTTGTTTGCCAGTGGCCCTGGCAACTGCCCAGAGGTGATCCCTTAGTTTCAGCGCTGGAGAGAAGAGCCACGGTGATCCATGGGTTAGAGAGAGATTTTGTTTTGTGCCTTTTAGCAGGGGCAAAGAGGTCGCAGGCTTGTTGAAAATTGAGATGAAGTGATCAAGAGCCATGTTAACATCTGTTGCTTCATAGATGGGTATCCAGTCTTGTAGAAGCAGGTGTTGTTTGAGATGTGGAAGTTTTCCATGAGGAAGGACTCTGCTAGCGATAATTTTGGGAAGGGGCTTAAGGAATTTGTTAGACCATGCACACATGACTGGGTAGTGGTCACTGAGTGAGTCTGGGAGAATGGTTGTACGAGAAATCCTTGTGGGGTGAGTGGTGAGGACCCAATCCAAGCGGGTACTATTGCCAGTCTTGTTGTTAATCCTTGTAGTGGTGCCAGTCTTGTAGTTAATCCTGTCTAACAAAACCAAGTAACCATCCCACCATCCTCACCCTATCTAGCTGGGTCACTGAGCTCACCTCTAATTCAGCTCACCAGCAGAGGATCTCAGAGCATACCCATTGAGGTCAAGAGTGGCACTACTTACAAAGTTTGTTAACAATTATATATGTTTTTTTTCAATTTTGACCCCACATTTTCAAGATACAGTGCCACTAGATTATGTTGGACAACTCTGTGCTTGTCAATTTTATCCAATATAGCCATTGTCCATACTAACATTAGCACCAAAAACCTTTAATTTGGCTAACCACATTATCTGAACTAGCACTAACGCTGTGCATCTAAGAGGTGGTTTAGTTTTGCTCAGCACTTTATTGGGGCAGTGCAGTGAAACACTGTAATGCGTAGGGTACTTTATGCATTTATGTTTTTTTCTTAATTTTTTATTTTGTTTAGTGCTTATGCTAATATATATATTTTTTTTTATTTTGTGGCACTCATGTTATTTCTTGTGCTACTGGTGGGGGTGGGAAAGGTGATTGGGATTTATTTTGCAGATTCATGTACAGGTACAGTACTGTATTCTTTGTTTGCTGGCAAAGTAGTCTTTGATGCTTGCCTGTCTGGATTTTGTGTTGCCATATTTGGCCCACTCCTGCTCTGTGTGTTCCATCAAGGACCAGTCTGGGGTTAGGTCCTCGCATTGCTCCATCACCGTGAAGGGTCAGCAGTGCCTCACGGACATCCTGAGATATTACTATCAACTCTGCTGGTGTGTCCTCAGTTTTATTTATTTATTTAAATTTCAGTTTCATTTTCTTCTTCATCAGCTGCTGAAAGACAAAGAGTGGATACCACTGCTGCAATGTCATCTTCTTCAGGTTCTATGGTAAGGTTATTGCCCAGATGACACAACTCCTGAAACTCCTCTTCAGTTAGTCCCAGTAACACAAGTTCTTCTGGATCTAATTCTAAGATGCTGTCAGGCACTGGCTCACTCAAATGACTGAAACCAGCTTTCAAGAAGCAGTGTACAATTGCTTGAGTGGTCACAGCTTCCCACGCAATGTACATCACTCTCACAGCATCCAGCAAGTTAATTCTCTTAGCACATTCAGCTGCCAAATGTTCACTCTCATCCAGGAGCTCAACATTTTGGGACCTCATTGCTCAAACATAGTGCCTTTGGAAGGCATAAATTATGCCTTGATCTACATGCTGAATTAGGCAGATAGTGTTCAGAGGAAGAAAAAGTAGCTTAATGTGTTTGAGACCAAGGACTTGTGGGTGGCCGGGAATATTGTCAAGCAGCAAGAGAATCTTTTGCAGCTGCAGTTTTCTGTCCCTCATTTTTATCCACTCAGTAAACAGATCTCCAGTCATTCATGCCACCCAGTTTGATCAATACATAACTGCAAGGTGCCTTACTCTATGAAAGCAATGTGAATGGGCTGACTTTCCTATCACCAATAGCTGACATTTGTCAGATCCAGGCATGCTGCAGCAGCACAAAACACTTAACCTTTCTTTGACCTTCTTTGCCCCCAAAGGAAACTCGCTTTTAAAAGTAAGTGCTCGTGAATCCACACATCAAAAAAAGAAACCAGTATCATCACAATTGAAAATGTCTTGGGTACATATTCAGCCAGCACACAGAGCAGCACATCTTTTAACCATAGATCTACACTTGTGACATCAGCATTTTGTTTCTCTCTGTGGGCATGTTTAAAGTCTATGTTGTGTCTCACTTTACATCCCTGTAACCAAGCTGTGGAAGGAATAAAGTCTTTCTTGCCAAGTGCTGTGGCAATCTGAGCTGCTTTCTGTAGTGGAAGAGCTCCACTAATTGGAGCATCACACCCTCTGGCAATTGCAAACCATCATAAGAGCACATTTTCTGTTTCACTGTCTTTCCCGTCCCTCTTTCTTTTCCTCTCGGTATTTTGATTGCCGTGCCGTGCCTCAAAAATCTTTTCATGATCCCTCTAGAGATCTGAAAGTGTTGACTTGGGCATAGCAAAATGAAGTGAGAGCTCCTGTAAACTCATTTTTTGCATGCTTTCAATCTCCTTCAGAATCTTTACTTTTCAAGCAATACTAAGTGCACTTCATTTTGGTGGCATCTTGAATGTCTATATGTTAGTGTGTCAGTGACTTGCAAATGATCCCTACTTGTATGAACCTGACAACACCTGACATCAACTGTAATTAGCACCTGATCAGCAGAGAAATGACTGCAAGTAACCTGAGAGCTATGACATGATGAAAACTGTATGACATTATGAGTTGCATCCACTAAAGTGCACTGTGAGTGTTGTCAGCTGTGCAAAAGTGCACTGTGAGTGTTGTCAGATGTTCATTATATGCATGCACCTTAAATTGCACTATCTAAACTATTTTGCATTAAGGTGAATGGGGATGACTTTTAGCAGACATGAAACAGATGGTAATCCAAACCTGTGGTAAACGTCATCCGTTATAAGTGGGCTGCACTGTACTATTTTATGATTTGCCTTATAAACACATGTACCATTTATAGTATACTGGCTGAAATGTCATTTCACACCAGAAGTGTGAAACACATCTCATCCAGAATTTAAAAAATGATACATGTCACATTTATGAGGTGGTGTGGATAAATAGCTATACTGAAAGTTTGGAGTCAAAATAGTGAAAATTAGTGAAGTTATGAGTGAACATTGAAATATTGCAATGTTCACTCATAACATGGCAATTTTACCATATTTGTGTACCGAATTGTTAGCATAGCCTTCTTATTACCCCACTTCAGGAACCTGGTAGTGAAAATTCTCATATCCCAGCTGAAATGTCATTCAGTGGCATCAAAATGTCATTCCATGCCACAGGTGTGAAAACACATTTTTGCCAGGATTTGAAAAATGACAGCTGTCATGTTTGTGAGGTGCTGTAAAAAAATGGCTATGTTTAAAATTTGGAGTCAAATAATTAAAATTATCAAAGTTATGAGCGAGCATAGCAAAATTTTGATGTATGCACAGAATTTTGCCATTTTTACATATTTTGACCCCAAACTTTCAACACAGCCTTCTTATGAACCCACCTCACAAACAAAGGTGGTGATTTTTTTTCAAATCCTACCTGAAAGGTGATTTTTCCAAGTGACCGCAAAATAGCTGTTGGGTCTGGATTGGGGAAATTCCACAGCCATTATTCATGAGGTGGGGTCCATAAAAGGCCATGCTGAAACTGTGGGCTCAGATTTTGCAAAAATGGCAAAGTTATGCATCGGTTGAAACTTCATTGAAATACATTAAACCACACTTACCATACTTTCTCATATTGCAGTTGACGGTTGCAGCAGCAAGACATGTCTTTGATCAGAGAGTGGATCTTTGCCCTTTGACCTGTTCAGGGTGAGTGAGGCTGTGTGGGGTTTACTGAGGGTATGTGGTGGTGCTGAGAAGGAGATTGGTTGGGGGTCAGATCGGTGAGGGACCGTTTTCTTTTTTGCAGGTAAAAAAAAAAACATTGAGGGATGATTTTCTTTATTTCAGAGCAGGAGGGTGAATGGAGAGTTGGGGTTCCCACTAGACACCAGTGAAAGACAAAAAATGTAAAGGGGATGTAGATCAGAGGGTGAGGAATGCTGCCAGACATCAGAGAAAGATAAACCGATAATGGAGATATTGATCAAAGGGAAGGGGATGCCACTAGACACCAGAGAAAGATAATCCCATAATGGAGATGATAATCAGAGGGTGGGGGGTGCCACTAGACACCACGGAAAGATAACTCAATAACAATGCTAGTGATCAGAGGGTGGGGTGCCACTAAACACCAGGGAAAGATTAATCAATAATTGGGACAGCAATTGGAGGGTAGGGATGCCATTAGACACAAGGAAATATAAACCAAAAATGGAGATGGTGATTGGAGGGTGAAGGGGTGGCACTAGACACCAGGGAAATATAAACCTATAAAGGAGGTGGCAATCAGAAGGTGAGGGGTACCACTAAACACCTTGGAAAGATAAATTAATTAGAGGACATCAATTGGAGGGTGGGGCAGTAGAAATGCTGTTCCCCTCAAATGGATGCAACATGTGATGAACAAGCTTTATGGTCTGTTACCTGAAACTGCTAGGCAGCAGAACTTCATACTAGCTAAATGCTTGTGCAGCTTTAACTGCCCAATATAGAAATTGAAATACAGTAGGTAGTCTTAACAGAGACATAGTTTTCCAGTTACACTTTTCAGAAAATTGGGATGAAGCTGTGGAGTTTAGGCAGTCACATTTATGAATATGGTATCCTTGCAAGCAGATGATTATCACAGTCCACCACAGTGTGTTGCAGGGCAGGGGCTCTATTCCAGGCATAAGGTGAAAAGTCTGACTCCTATCCAGGAGTAAAATCTGGAATGGCTTCTTCTTCTTCAATTGTTTAACCAGGAGTGGCACACTAAGCTCAAAGCTTGTTTACAGGTGCGACCTGGGAGCTCAGGGAAGTTAAGTGACTTGCTCAGGGTCACGTAGGTATGCAAGTGGGGTCTGTGGATATGAACTCCTGTTGAATATATAACCCATAAAGCATACAACTTATTATGTCAAATGTAAAATGCAACATATAATCACATGAAATACAGTATGCCCCAGGTGCCTGTCAGATATGTTTAAGCCCACATCAAAGGTGGTAGGTTCCCCTAACGATTTTTTTTCCATTTCCAACACTGGTCCACTATTGCTTCCAAAGAGCATGGACTCACATTCTAAGAGACTTCACTATCCTACAATGTGGCATCTAATGAGCTGGCCAGCACATACCATGCTATTTCATAAAGTCAGGAGGGATTCTCATGAAATACCTGATCCCTTTCAATGGGTGAGCTATCAGAAATATTCAAAAGCTCCTTATAAACAGTGGACAGTCACATCTACTATGATCTCAAAAGAGCAGGTGGTTCAGATTTATCCAACAACTCCATTAATCTATTAAACTTTTAAGGTGAAAGCTGTCATATAATACCAATTTAAATGAGAAGGAACTACTAATCAACACCATGTTCAAAAGTACAATCACATAATATCCATAGTAAAAATTTGTTGTAGTCACACATTCCCTTTCAAAGAACAGGCCAGCATGCATGCTATACAGTGCAAAGTGCTGGCAGTAGCATCTGCTATCCTATCCAAAGACTGGACTGTCATTTCTAGTAACCTTTCCAAAGCAAAACAGTCTGTACAATTCATGCCATCTATAGGGCTGACACTTATATTTACTATTTCTAGTGAGCAACCATTAAGTTTTTAAGGTACACTTTTAAATTATCCAGATGAGCAGTTCTATTTTGTATATGGACAGTTGAAGGATTAGACTGTGGCTTCCATGTAGTTATCGTCCCTCCTGATGAATTCTAGCACCTGCTTGCTCTCATGACTACAGTAGCGATAGCCACAATTGCTCTTGCCCAAGCCACTTGCAATTTAACAGTGGCACTTGCTTAATATTTATCCTCACGCAATATTCTTTGCTTGTGTAGAGATTATGAAGAGTTAATGGACTGATAGTTCTAACAATTAAACTAAGATCTATTCAGTTACACAGTATGTGCAGTGCATTCAGGGGCATCATTTAGGGGTTACTAGGGTCGATTCATGAACCCTATGAAAATTTTGCAACCCTACGACAGGGTTTGCAACCCCTGCCTGCCCTTGCCATGGCTTATGGATGATTGGCCATTGGCCGCCACTGGCCACCGCTGGCCGGCTGAATTAAAAAAAATTATTTTTTTGCCTCCCCGAGACCCCAAGTGTCCACCTCCTCCCCCCCGCACCACCGGAATGCCCTAAAACTCCAAGTCCCAGTGTGCATTGAGATGGGGTTGGTAGGTACTACCGCAATTGGCTAGGATTCAGGAAGGCCAGTGGGTGGGACTAGTCACGACGTGGTGGATGAGGGAACATCATGAAAAGCGGGAGAAGCCTGTGTCGAAGTGCGAGCACAGCAGACAGGTTATCCCTTCGGAGGCGGGACAGGCGGCGGGAAACTTAGTTTGAAGAACTTTGACTTCTTCGTCGTTGTGTGTGAAAATTGTAACTTTTTGGGGAATAGAATTGTTCAGTGGCAGCCTAGTAGGCAGATTCAACCAACGTTGTAACTTGTAAGTCGGCCACACCAGTCGGGTCATGGCCCCGGGTCGGGCAGTCAGTCACCAGTCGGATGGATGTCGGACGGTCGCATCGCCAATTCGCTGATAAGAGGAGTCGTCAACGCGGGGGCAGGCAGGCTAAGGCTACTAGGCTAGCTAGACGATGATGACGCACCAGAAAAGTAGGTCTTCTAGGAGGGGCCAGTGTCTGATTTGGGGTTTTATTTTTAATTGATCGGTCAGGTGGGCAGCCTGGCACCCGGCGCAGTACTTTAGGCCAGAAAGGACAACACTGAAGCAGCAGGAGCATGGGCCGAGGAGCGCCTTGGAGGAGTTGGAGACACGACGATGTGGGACTGGTCTGGGACAGGACAGATGATCAGATCTGGAGAATTGACCAGAAGCCTGGATTGAAGGAGAAGAACAAGAACAGTACAAGCAGTGAGGTAGGCAACAATAAAGGAAAAAAAACTGTGCTTTCATTGCTTTTGCTTGCTGAGTCAGCGAGATGGGATGGGAGTATAAGGTTAGGCCATGCTCTTTTTTGCATCCCCCTTGGGTTAAGGGGGGATGGCCAAGGTTAAAAGAGTGCTGGTAACCAGGACAGCAATTATTAAAATGATAAGATGGTCCTGCATGATGGGAAGGCACAGTAAATAAATGCAGACAACTGAAAATAATTACTTCATTCATGCAAAAAACAAACAGAATAAAAACATTGAGACTCAGTGTGAGAAGGAGAGCACATTTAAGAAACTTCATGTTAAGGGTAAGAGCTGGACACTGCAATGTGGAACTTCAGAAGATGTCTGAGTGAGAGGTAAGAGGATGGTGTGAGACAAAGAGGTGCATGGGACAGAATTCAAACAAAGGTATCTTAGTAAAGAGAAGCAACAGTATACAATGGAATAAAATACTATGAGCAAAACAGTAGTTATACAAACTCTGCTACATTTGTCATACTTAAAAAACACAGTTGCCTGAGCATTTCCTACACTGTGCAACATCCATATTAAAGAAGATATTTTAAAACTATGTACAGTAAAGCTGGCCCACCGATGCAGCAGTAGTGGAGCCTCTCATGATACTGATGACCTCATTAGTCATTGGAGGGCTGATTGGGGGGGGGGTGAGCTAAGCGTCCCTGAGGGCACTCTCCACTTTGGGAGGAAAGATGGTCAGACATAGAAACATAGATACTGAAGGCAGATAAGAACCGTTTGTCCCACCCAGTCTGCCCATTTTCCCTACCTACCTACTATAACACTGCAGACCCCACTTAATCTTCAGCTTTAACCCCCTTTCCCTACTTCAAAGGTTCCCTTATGCCTATCCCATGCATTCTTGAAATCTATTACCATTTCTGCCCCCACCACTTTCATTGGAAGGCTGTTCCAGGCATCCACCACTCTTTCAGTGAAGAAGTACTTCCTCATATCTCCCTTGAGTATCCTCCCTACAGCTTCATAGCATGCCCCATTGTTCTTGAACATCTTTTTTTCTGAAAATGCTTCCTCTGGAACCTTATTTATAACTGTGAGGTATTTTAATGTTTTTATCCAGTATATTCTTTGCCCAGCTCCCAGGCATTAACCATATATTGATCTGAGAGAAGGTTAGTGAGCATTTGAAAAAAAGAGCAGTCTCTTTCTGTAGGGTGTATTAACCTCCATATATCAGTCAGACACATTTCCCATGCCAGTTCCTTAGTGCTTCCCTGTCTGGGTGAGATAGGGTTAATGGCTGATTGCTTCTATCCAGGAGCTCATCCATTGGGCAGTTCATGTCTCCTCCCAGTATCAGGTCCTGTTTCTGCACCTCCAAGAGCTTCTGTATGAGTGCCCTGAAAAGGGTGCCTTGAGGTATTTGAGGGTATATATGTTACACAATGTGATCTCCGGTTTCAGAGCATTCCCAGGGCTATAACACAGCTCTGCAATTGAAAGGGACATTTAAACAGATTAGGATGGCTACTCTTCTGCTTTTGGTATACATTGAGAACATTACCTACGATACCCATCCCCCACCCAGCTTTTTGGCTTCCTTTGCTGCAAGGTGTGTTTCCTGCAGGAAGGCAATTCCAGTCTGCTTTCTCTTCAGGAAATCCATTATCTTCCTCCATTTCACTGGAGTGTTAATACCTTTCACATTCCAGGAAACCCAGTTTACATCTTAAGCTGCCATTTATAGTTCTGGTTGCTAGCCAATATATCATAATGCAGGCAAGAGCAGTTGTGAGATGATCCCTTACCTTATTAGTCCTGTGTAAGGGCTAGCCATCCTAACACTAGTGTCCATTTAGAGGGTCCAGTCCTTTTACACTTGGTAGCTGGTTCTATCTGCATATGACTATTGAACTCTAAACTTTTACAAATATATACTTTAACACAAATTCCAAAAATATGCAGACCAAAGGTGTTACTTTCAACATAGAGTACAGGCCTGTTCTCCTTAATTTCCATCTTAAACCTTTCGGGATCCTTTGGAGTATCTTGGTTGAGGGAGTACACCTCTGTACATGCTAGGTGCATCTGAATGACCTCAAGGAGCTCCACCCAAACTCATCAGTTGCTAGATCACTCTCAATCCTTGTCAGGTTGGGAGAAAAAAAGGGAGGGACAGAAAAGCCAGCATCCGGCTTTCCTGTGGTGGCCTTAGCCTAGACCACCCTCTGTGAGTCAGGCATTCCATGGGGGTTGGGATATGTGTGTGTGTGGGGGGGTAGTCTGGCCAGGTCATTTACCATTTTTCCTATGGTGGGTGAGAAAATATCTCTGGAGAGGGGGCCTCAAGATGACGACCTCAAAAAAAGACTACCTGTCGATACGAGTAATCAGGGTTCACTACCAGGCTGTGTGTGGGAGGGGTGGGGGGAGGACGATGGCACTCCGCACAACCTATAGCAGATGCAAACAGCCTCCCTGCCTCCCATCCTCCCAAGCCTATATGCTGCAATTTGACCAGTTGTCACCTGGGCCTCCAGCATGGTCCTCTCCAAATGCTTGTCTCCTCCCTCCAGTTCCCATAGTTCAGCTTGCCGTTTTCTAACCATTTTGTCTAATCTTCTTTACCTGTTCAGGTTATTATCAGGTTTGAAAAGGGCAAGCTTTCCTTCGCAATCTCTAGCTGCATTGTAGATGAGCTTGCCCAAGTACTGTATTAACCCTTTGCTTCAGAGGAGGACTGATCGTTCACTGCTATGGATGGTTAAGCTTCCGATTTTGTGTGATCTCCATGCTTGCTGGTTACCTCTTCTCCTCCATGTACTTGTGTCTCAGGAATTGAGTGCTGTCTGTGGGCTTGACACCTAATCCTGATCTCTCTCTCTCACCCATCCTTGGGACAGTGTCAATGAAGGGGAAAGGTTAGTGTTTGCCCCTCCTCTCCACCGCCCGGCAGCGATCTGTACAACCAACTGCTGCTTGGTCCATGATACACATGACACAGATGTCAGCCAAGCCGAGGGGGTTGGGGTGAGAGAAGCAGAGCCCCATGTTATCATCAGCAGGAGGTGGAGTGTGGGTGAGAAGGGGCCCAGACTAATGGGCATTCACCTGGGTTTCTCTCCCAGAGTCTGAGCTCTCTCCCTCCACCCTATCCCCTGTGAACTGAGCAAGTACTACTGCAGCTGCCCAGGGCTTGCTATTCCCAAGCTACTCAACCAAGTTGCTTAAATCTTTGCAGCAATTTGCTACAAGGTGACTAAAATGAGGACAGCCAGCCCAACTGCCACTAGCACCAGGGCTGGTTCCCATGGCAGCGGTACATACAAAGGTATGCACCACATTCCAAAGGAAAGGGAAAGGGCTGCTAACTGAAGGAAACAAACACCGATCTCTGGTGCGGTGTAGTCTTACACATTCACTGGGCAGGGGTGTCATTTAGGGGTCGCCAGGGGTCATATGCATTTGAATTCACTTTCAGAAGGGCTTACTGAGGGTCTATCACAGGGATGCACTGTGGTGATGGGGCAGGGGTACATCCCCACCCTGGGTTAGCATACAACTTCCTCTAACATACATTGGGTGTACTTGCCCTGTCTGGCTAGCTTTGCAGCATGGGTCATATAGCTCATTGAGGCAAGCCTAGCAGACCCCCCCCCCCACTCTCTGTGGGTCCCATCCTTTTTGCAATATTGGACCGTACAAAGCTGCCCCTGTCAAAAGTATATAAAACAAGTCTGCCTGCTGCCCTGGGAAAAATATTGCTGCTCCACTGACTGAAATGTTGACCCCCAAAAGACTGACCATCCAAAGCTTTGTTACCGCCCTTGCTGCACACATCACACTATCTATGTAACTTGGTACAATATGGTTCAATAAACATGTCTGTGTTCATTTTTCTCCAAGCACCATGCATGTCTGCTTTGGTGAAAGGGTGGGGAATGTGGCCTACTAAGAGTAGACAGTAGAAAGTCTTCAAAGGATTGCTGTGGTGAGGATCTGCCTGTGTCCACTGTCACTTCTCACACCTGTGCTGGCAGGTCAGGAAGGTAAGCAGGTAGACTTCACTCAAGGAAAGGGATTGGCAAGCAGATAGGGGTCTCAGGGGGTGAGGAGTTGTGGCAGGATGGGACAAGCAAGGAGGTAATTAACTAGGAGCACAGCAGTGCAGAGCCTCTTTGCCCTCCATTTAGGTTGGAATTTCTACCCTTCTACCCTTGTAAAAAGTAAGGCATGGAATGACAGGGTATAGATAACTTGCTGTCCCACTAGGGGTGACCACTTAGGGATGAGAAAGAATTTTCTCAATTTTCCCATTAAATATTATGGGTTTTTCACCTTCCTTGGTGAGGTAAAAAGAGTTTAGGTTTAGGGTAGGATGGCACAGTTGTGCATAGGAATGGCATTCTCCCAATGAGTATACAGAGGGGGAGCAGGGAAGCTTGCATCTCCTGCAGATGGTTCTCCCTGAGGCAGGCAAGAGGTGAGAGCCTGGATGGCTGGTGTTCCCCCTGTGGGGGGGCAGTCAGGGGGGATAGCTTCTTTGAGTATGGTCTCCATGTGTACAGCCATTTGACTGATGAGGAAGGGGCACAAGTCACGTGGCCCTGGTGCCACCCCCTGGAGCAGCAGAAGCGCCTCAGAGGAATTGGAGACACGAAGTGGGACAGGTCTGGGACAGGACAGATCTGAGGAGAATTGACCAGAAGGATTCTGAAGGAGAAGTGCAAGAAGACAGTATAAGCAGGTAGGCAACAATAAAGGAAAAAAAAACTGTGCATTGCTTGCTGAGAAAGTGAGATGGGATGAGAGTATAATGGGACATGGACTGTGGACATGGGGGCTTCTCCTTTATTCCAGGGGCTACTGGGAGCCATTATGAGAATAAGAACACTGACAGGAAGGCAGGTACCAGGGCAGGGAGTGGGACTTTGGAGAGTGAGCAGCAGCAGCTCAGCTCAGAGTTGGAGCACCTTAGTATTGATCCTGTGACCCTCCCAGTCACCCACCAGCTATTACTGGCAGATGCATCTTGAAGTGCAGCAGTTCTCACCTGATGTGCATGGCTTTGCATCAGGCTGGGTAGTAGAGCTCGAGTATTCGGTTACCGACCCCCCTGCAGCTAACTAACACAGTGCATCTGGTGACATGCTGCCTGGGTCCAGCCACCGTGGGCTCCTACCCACAAACCACCCAATGCAGCAACCACAGAGTTGAGGGTAGGATGTCAGTCTGCAGTCCCAGCACCAGCAGGGCAGCCATCTACCCTGCCTATCAGTATTGTACCCCCAGCCAGCACCCCCTTGTGCACCCATCCCCGACTCAGCATGCAGGTCCACTTGCAAACAGCAGTAGATAGCTCATGGCTGGGCAACTTTGAGCTATAGCATGGACACTGCATGATAGCAAGTATTGCAGCTGTAGGTATACAGTGCCTGATTCCCCCCCATCCAAAATGTATCCACATTTACTCAGCTTTCAATCCTTTCCCCCTCTTTTTTGCATTTTATTTTTATCAATGTGACTTTTGGGATTGTACCAGTACCAGGATGCAGTATATAAGACAGTGACTGAGGGCAGTGGTTCTAACAAACATTATTTATTTATGTGCCACTGTTATTTTTAGTAAAGGCAATTTAATCTGTGTGGATCATGCCGGCAATTGTTGAAGCTTCTGATCCAACTTAATTTTGAATTACAGAAGTGCGGACTTGATCCTGTGCCCCCCCACTCACCTAACAGCTATTACTGGCAGCTACATCTTCACCCAGATCCCCCACGGTAAGCCATTTGACCATGCCCCCCGAGAGGCTAAGCTGTGGGGAAACCTATATGTAATGCCTTAATGCACATAGTAACTCAGGAATCCTTATTCAGTGCTTATAGCAGTGGTACTAATCAGTGAGGAAAGCATGTTTCATGTTTCTTGACTGATTGGTACTGGTGCTATAAATGCAGTTATGCACTGAATAAGTAGTTAAAGGTTACTATATGCATTAAGACATATAGGTGTCCACTGTGGTGTAGCCCATTGGGCAAGTCATTAGAGGGTTTGCTGTAGGGGACTCTGGGTGACAGCTACCAGTAATGCCCGGGGGGGGATCACCGGATCAACCAGATAAAAAGGAATATCCTAGATGAGTAAGTTGTTTAAAAATTGCACTTGAATGTGTAAATTTGGACCTATAGATCCTGCTATGTTTCTTCGGGAAGCAGGGCATTCCGTTTTAAATCAGTTGAATGGCCTGTGGGGTAAGGGAAAATTAAAAGTTGTTTTTCAGTTTTAAGTGCACTATACCAGCCAACCTGCAGCAATTGTACTGTGCATGCTAATTTGGGCAACAGTTGCTTTGGTCTTGGTTCTGCAGGAGGTGAGATCACAGTGGGAGGTGGGCAGGTACAACATCCCAAGGGTTGTACTGTTAAACATGTGGCCCACTTTGACAGGAGAGGCATGTCCCTCCTCCAAAGAAGGACAGCTGTCCTTGAATGCTCAATCTACCCCTCAGCTAGCCACTGAGTAACCTCCATTATTCCTAAACCAGGGTCACTTTTGTGGCAGGCAATGGGACAGCAATGAACTCTACCAACTTCTCCTTGAGGAATTTCTCCATTGCCTTACCTGGGATGGATGTCAAGCTCACCAGCTTTCAGTTCCCGGGTTCCTTCATAGACCCTCTTTTGTGCAGTGGCACAACAGTAGCTGTTCTCCTGTCTGCCTTCCATCTCTCTCTCTCTTTGTAGACTACCACTCCTTTTTTTTTTCTTTTTAGGATCCGTCCCTTCATCATTCAAAGAGGGTTGTGCCACCTCGACTGCTGATTTCTTCAGACTTTGTGCACATTTCAATTTGTAACTGTTTTCCATGGATTGCAAAACTGATATCTGATTTGCTAATCACTGGGTATATTGCTGGCAGGCCAGACAACTGACTGTAGTCTGTACACTGCTAAATTTCTTCTTTAGTAGCCTTCACTGATTAAAATTTCTTTGAAGTTGATCCTAAATAAGTATTACTGGAATGTCTCTGTCTAAGAAAAAGGTATCCAGTGATCCAAAGCAACCATCGGTACTTCAGTTATTTGCTAAGAAAAGAATTACAGCAGATACTGCTCATGCTGAATACACAGTGAAGAAATCAAGACCTGAAGATAGTGTTCTGTCAGCTGGTACGCATGAATCTGATAGTAGTAGTATAGTTTCAGAGCTTAATTATGCTTCTACAGGCCCATTACTTGTTGGTTTGCCCTCACCCTCTGATGCACGTGAAAGCACATCCTCTGATTCATGTGAAAACACATCATTGCCATCTAGTGAAAGCCATTCATTTTCGTGGGTGAGTTTGTTGATCATGATACTGTGCCAACTGACATATTCTGATATTCCTACCAAGCTCCAGATCAGACAAAGTGTGTTTTCCGTATGACAAAATCACGTAAATTTAATGGTGATTACAAAACTCATAAGTGGGTAGAATATTCAGTACAGAGAAATGCTGTATACTGTTTTGCATGCAGGAATTTTAGCATTCATACTGCACCTGGAGGTGGAGGTTGTGAATGAAGAAACATTCCTTTTGTCAATATTGGTTCCTGTAAATGAAAAAAATTGGTTGTGCCTTAAGAAAGCACAGCGAGTATGAGAAACACAAAGCTTCTGTTGTAGCATGGTGGGAATTTAACCATATACAGTCTTCTATCAGGACATCAGTCAGTTGAGAGACTGCTTGAAAAAAAATAAGGATATTGAAATTGAAGAAAGTAGATGCTATGTTGAATTACTACTGCATGCAGTTTGTTACCTAAGATGGCAAGGTCTTGCTTTCAGAGGTGGTGATGAGTCGACAAATTCAAATAACAAAGGCAATTTTATTGAGTTTCTGTAAACATTTTCAGCACATGACTCAAAATTAAAAGAAAAATGTCTAGGAGATACGGTCACAATACTTCTCCAGAGTATCAAACGATTTGATTAACATAGTTGCAACATTAATACTAGAGAAAATTGTAAGTAAAATTACAAAATATTTCTCTGTTTTAGTCGATGAAACTAAGGATGTATCATGCAAAGAGCAGCTCAGCTTTGTAATCCATTTTGTTGACAGTGACTGTAATATCTGTGAAAATCACTTGGCTGCTACCACATGGATAAACTGGATGCTGGTAGTTTGGCTGGTGCCATCAGTCGGCAGTATGTTAGGCTGGACTTCAGTGGAAGCATTGTGTGGCACAGTGCTATGATGGAGCCTCTGTCATGAGTGGATGCTTCAGTGGAGTATAAGCAAGAATAAGAGAGATTGTTCCTCAAGCTGTTTATACTCATTGTCATGCACACAGACTGAATCTTGTCTTGGTGCAAACAATTAATAATATATCAGAAATGAAAGAATTTTTCAGCATCTTACAGGCTGTATATGTATTCATTTCTCAAAGTTCACCAAGAGATTAGTTGTTTGTTAAAGCTCAGAAAGAAGAAGGTCTGCAAGTTCTGGAACTGGAATGACTGTGTGGTAAATGGTGGTTTTACTAGTACAACTGTATCAAGAAATTTCAGTTGCGCTTAAAGTCCATTATTATAACACTTCATGCTATTCAGTCACAAAACACTGACAAAGAGGCAAGTAGTGAAGCAAAAGGTCATCTGTTTAAAATTCAGAACTTCAACTTTGTAGTAACACTGTACAGCCTAGAAACAATTTTAAGGAAGATGCAATCAGTGTCTGATGAACTTCAGAGAAAAGATCTGGATTTGCCAAGGGCCTGTGATCTTGTCTAGTCTTCAAAAAGTGAGCTCTTGTCTCTATGTAATGATTCACAGTGGCAAATGATTTACAAGGAGGCACAACAAGCCACTGATCACTGTGGCATTGATTATGATGTAGAAGCCACTCAGCACACAGGAAGGCCACTGCGCAAACATCAGCTGAGCCGAAACTGACAGAATTTTTGTTTCATCTACTTTGGGGAAATGGACTCATAGATCTAACAGTGACAGGCTTAAACAGGAAATATACCTGTGCATTTACAGGTTTGTTACTGAACTTGATTCATGCTTCACAAGTAATCTGGAGCTCTTAAAAGCTGTTGCTGCTCTCAAACCAAAGGATGACAGTTTTCTGAATTACACTGCTT
This sequence comes from Neoceratodus forsteri, assembly GCA_016271365.2. Taxonomy (NCBI): domain Eukaryota; kingdom Metazoa; phylum Chordata; order Ceratodontiformes; family Ceratodontidae; genus Neoceratodus; species Neoceratodus forsteri. Next base: position 935,592,228 of record CM028131.1, read on the forward strand.
TAAAGGTCCTAGCAGAATCTAACCCAGGAGTAAATATAAACACGATTGTGTTAGAGTCACAGCTGGAATCAGCAAGATACCAGCATACAAGTATTCATTGTGTCAGACAACAGTTGCAATGCCTTTGTAATGCATTTTCGAAGTCCTGGAGATTTTGAACCTGGTGCTGGCGCTCCCTGTGACCACAGCTTCAAATGAGCATTTCTTCTCATGCATGAAAAGAGCGAAAACTTACTTAAGAAACAGTTGTGGTGACAGATGACTCAGGGATTTAATGGTGATGGCATGTGAGCCACTGGAGGTGAAGCAGCTAGGCCTGTCAGTAGCAATAGACAGATTTGCTCAGATGCGTTCAAGAAGATACCCATTAATGAAGTAACATTACTATCTACAGTCAGCCATCAGTCAAGTGTGTTACCAGTGTCTCCAGTCAGCCACCAGTCCAGTGTGCCAGTTCTGTCCCAGTCAGCTCAGCTGCCAGTCCAGTTTGCAAGTTGTGCCTCCAGTCAGCAACAAGTCCAATCTGCCAGCAGTGTCTCCAGTCAGCCAGCAGTCCAGTGTACCAGCAGTGTTACAAGTCAGCCAGCAGTCCAGTCTGCAAGTAGTATCTCCAGTCAGATACCAGTCCAGTTTGCAAGTTGTGCCTCCAGTCAGCAATGAGTCCAGTCTGCCAGCAGTGTCTCTAGTCAGCCAGCAGTCTTGTATGCCAGCAGTGTGACAAGTCAGCCAACAGTCCAGTCTGCCAGTAGTGTCTCCAGTCAGCCAGCAGTCAGAGGGCCAGTAGTGTCTCCAGTCAGCCAGCAGTCAGTGTGCCAGTTCTTTCCCAGTCAGCTCAGCAATGAGTCTAGTTGCAAGTTGTGCCTCCAGTCAGCAACCAGTCCAGTGTGCCAGCAGTGTTCCCAGACAGCCAGCAGTCCAGTCTGCCATTAGTGTCTCCAGTAAGATACCAGTCCAGTTTGCAAGCTGTGCCTCTAGTCAGCAATGAGTCCAGTCTGCCAGTAGTGTTTCCAGTCAGCCACCAGTCCAGTGTGCCAGTAGTGTATCCAGTCTGATACCAGTCCAGTTTGCAGTTGTGCCTCAGTCAGCAATGAGTCCAGTCTGCCAGCCTTGTCTTCAGTCAGCCAGCAGTCCAGTGTGCCAGCAGTGTCTCCAGTCAGCCAGCAGTCAGTGTGCCAGTTCTGTCCCAGTCAGTTCAGCAATGAGTCCAGTTTGCAATTTGTGCCTCCAGTCAGCAACCAGTCCAGTGTGCCAGCAGTGTTACCAGTCAGCCAGCAGTCCAGTCTGCCAGTAGTGTCTCCAGTCAGATATCAATCTAGTTTGTAGTTGTGCCTCCAGTCAGCAATGAGTCCAGTCTGCCAGCAGTGTTCCAGTCAACCAGCAGTCCAGTGTGCCAGCAGTGCAACAAGCCAGTCAGCAGTCCAGTCTGCCAGTAGGGTCTCCAGTCAGTTAGCAGTCACAGTGCCAGAAGTGTCTCCAGTCAGCCAGAAATCAGTGTGCCAGTTCTGTCCCAGTCAACTCAGCAACAAGTCCAGTTTGCAAGGTTGTGCCTCCATTCAGCAAACAGTCCAGTGTGCCTGCAGTGTTACCAGTCACCCAGCAGTCCAGTCTGTCAGTAGTGTCTCCAGTCAGATATCAGTCCAGTTTGCAAGTTGTGCCTCCAGTAAGCAATGAGTCCAGTCTGCCAGCAGTGTCTCCAGTCAGCCAGCAGTCCAGTGTGCCAGCAGTGTGACAAGTCAGCCAGCAGTCCAGTCTGCCAGTAGTGTCTCCAGTCAGCCAGCAGTCACAGTGTCAGCAGTGTCTCCAGTCAGCCAGCAGTCAGTGTGCCAGTTCTGTCCCAGTCAGCTCAGCAATGAGTTCAGTTTGCAAGTTGTGCCTCCAGTCATCAACCAGTCCAGTGTGCCAGCAGTGTTACCAGTCAGCCAGCAGTCCATTCTGCCAGTAGTGTCTCCAGTCAAATACCAGTCCAGTGTGCCAGCAGTGTCTCCAGTCAGCCAGCAGTGTGTCAGCAGTGTCTCAACTCAGATACCAGTCCAGTCAGCCAGCAATCCAGTGTGCTAGCAGAGTCTCTGGTCAGATATCAGTCAGTGTGCCAGCAGTGTCACCAGTCAGCAAGCAGTCCAGTGTGCCAGCAGCCAGTGTCTCCAGTCAGCTTAGCTACTAGTCCAGAGACAGTTTACCAGTTTTCAAGCACTAAGGTAATACAAAATACCAAGGAGCACTGAGGCATAAGTTGTATTGAGTTTAGATGGGGGCCAGGGATTGGTGGTAGCATATTCCCAGAATATGTGCACATCAGAGCATGCAAATATTTAGTTTGACACTGTGCTGCAATTAATCAATAAGGCACAACAGGGTGTGGTATATCAGGGGATATCATCACGCCTCAGGTGGTTGGGCACAAAGCCACAGGCCAAGTGCGTCCAATGACCCGAGAAGTGACAATATACCATGATATACCACATCCTGGAGTGACTTATTGCTATTACGAACTGGTCTGAATTTTCATAAATAAAAAATAAAACAAACAAGTTTTAAATGTTTTATGAACAAGGTTTTGGGTGATGTAGGAGTACATTATGAAAAAATAGTTCTCGACAGAACAGAGAAAGGAGGCTGGTGGTGCCAGAACTTTTTTGAAGCGAGGATGATGTAGCCTGATATCATCATAGCTTCAAAGAGCTCTCTGACAATCAGATTCCTCTATTTACGCTCCTCAGTTCATAATATGTTACACTAACCACAAGGGCTTTCACAGTCCCTTCTACTTCTGGTCTCTCTTGCACCCTGAGGCTCAGCAGTCACAGAGGGAATGTTGATAAGTGAGCTCTGTGTGGCACATTAGGGCATTACACCACTGTCACAGGTAATTGCACAGTACAAGCTGCTGTGAGCTGTTACAATAAGTCACATATAGGTTATTGCACTGTGTGCAGGCCAACCTCCCCATTGCATGTGTACAGTTTCTAATTTTATGTCTCTCAAACATCAACTTTTATTCTGCCCCACGGATCCTTCATTCCCCGAGATCACTTCCATAGAGAGCCCAGACTAATAGGTGTCTCCCTAAATGATGGTGGAAGCCATCATGGCATTGCAGCCTATAACTTCAGAGGATCAATGACACAAAATACAGACTAAGGCTTTGACTTCCAGGTGTGAAAATACTCCACATTGTGGACTCAGTTTGATTGCAGGTCTTCCTCTTGAAGTTCTTAACTCAGTGCATTATCCCAGCGGTACCCACACATGCTTAAAGCTCCCCATGGTCTTTGTCCCTGCCACCTCTTTGGGCAGGCTGTACTGCTCAAGTTTCTGTAGCTGCTCCTTATTTGGTCCCCATGTGACAAGGTCAGTTATGGTCCACAGGGCAATCAGGTGGACTTCACCTAGTGCTGGACCTCAAGTCACCAACAGGGCTCTACTTACAAGAAATCCAAGGGGAGACTCTCAGGCCAACCTTGGTAGCCATTCAGTAAGGCTAGTAACCCCCTTTCATCAACTAAAAAAGAATACCTACCTCCACATATCGGTTCATCCCAGTCATGAAATGTCCCTGAGGTACCAGGTCACCGACCAGTAGCTGCAATACCCATACCCTACCTGAGCTGGCCTCAACTCCAATGGTGTTTACGCAGACACTTGTAGCACCTGCCATAGCCCTCCACAAGAACTGGGGGCACATCGTTCCATATCTGGTTGATTGGCTCATGCGACCCAGGCACTAGCTCAGGCACAAAGGAACACAGATGCAGTAGCTCACCACCTATGACAACATGTCTGGGAAAGGCAAGAAAGTATAGTGGCTAAGGCTCTGGGCTATGAACCTGGAGACTAGGGTTTTGAATACTCAGCCCCTCCCTCCCAGGTTCAGCCAATAGTTATTTATCAACTTGGATAATGCCAGCTAGTTCGAGGATCACTCCACACCTCAGACAAACCTCTTCATGGCTCGGATTCAGTGCCACCATCAGAAGAGATTGTCCATCTCCTGATCCAACCCATTGGGTCACTATGGATGCACTCCCAGGCCAGTGTGTGCAGACCTGCAGCTACTTGGGCTCAGGGTATTGATGGTGCCATGGAGTTGGTGACACATGCACCCATCCTGCAGATATGTTCAAGTTGTATGGAACCAGTTAACCCAGGACTTTGAGCACAGACTCAGTCTGGGCCAAGATATTCTGAACAGTATAATGCGGTTAAAAAAGAAAAAAGGCCATAGTCTTGCTTGGGACTTGCCGTTTTCAATACCATCTATGAAATTGCTTATGGCAGATGCAAGTCCCCCAGGTGGAGGAGCCATGCGGGAGGTTGCCACATAAATTAAGGCAGGTAGTTCTCTAAGTTTTGTCTGCCCTTCCATGGACTGGGGATGAAAACAGTATACTGCACCCTGTTTTTTCTTCATGTCTCAGGTCAATAATCTGAGAAGTCTGGTCAGGACAGACACTCACATCACCATGGAATATATACACAAGTGAGGGGAACTTGGATCAGGGCTATACTCATAGAGGTGTTAACTACACTAAGGTGGGCAGAATACAACCAACTGGTGATCTCAGTAACTTGCCTGACTGGCCAGCTGAACTCAAGCAAACTGGCTTGGCAGACTGACACGCACCCAAGGGGAGTGACCTTGGTACCCTAAATGTTTCAGTCCCTCAATGAGGCAGGGGGAGTGTATCAAGTGGATTGGATGGTATTATCACCACAACCCTCAACTATCTCACTTCCATGAGAGCTTCTTGACAATAAAGTCAGAGTAGTCAGTACATTGGTGACACCACACATTTTGACAAAAGCATACATTTGCACCTACACCCATGAGCAAATTTTCATCAGCTGGACTGCATGAATGCTGAAAGGCAAAAGGAGGTTGAATGGGGAGTTCCTCCCCAGAGGGGTGGTCCATTTTTCACACTCCGAACAACAATCGATGAATAAGCTGTATCACAAAAACAGGCAGATTTTTCTCTATGTGGTGTACTGCAGTGATCTGTCCCCTTTGCTGGAGAGTCTTTACTGCATTCAAGATTTTCAAGTAGGGGGAAAATACAGGTCTCACATATTTATGGCTTGAGGGTACACTCCTCAACTATATCTACAGTGAGATGCTCACTTCAGGGTGTGGGGCTGATAGGCTCGCACCTAGAGGTACTCCAGCTATGGCAGGAGGTCTAGAGGGTCCTCTGGCATCCCAGGGCAACATGATCTATTCTTAGCAGACTAGGTTGTTGCTCCTCGTCCACTTGATTTGGTATTCCTCATAAGGTTGGGCTGCCTCTAAAGACTCACTGGCTAGGAGGATAAGAGCAGCTATCGGGGCAGTCTACCAATGGGTAGGACCTGGCATCTTTTTGGACATTAAGGCAGTTTCCACCAGAGCACTGTAAGCTTCATGAGCAACAAAGGGAGTACCTCCCTACAGGTCATCTGTGCAGTGGCTAATTTTGTCCACCATTATTGACCGGATGTAGCATTGGCAGATAGGACTACATTTGGTAGGACTGTGTTTCAGGCTGCTTCAGGTTTCCTGTAATATAATGTTCATCTTCCCATACAGGTTTTTTTCTTGGTACTGCTATGAAAGTCCCATTTGTGAAGATTGTCTGAGCACTACAAAGGTTGTATAGAATAATGGTATTTACTCACCAGATAAAGGTGATTATACCTGCAACCTTTATAGTGCTCAGAGTCCCTCCTGCTTATGGATGAACTGGGAACCAGTGCAGCCAAAACCATTTGGGTATTTACGCCATACCTCTCAACTATAGCACATTGCGAGGCACATCACTCATTTTTGCCTCTCAGAAACCCCTTTGTTCCACATGGGGAAGATGACATACTGCAATTCCCACTGAGACATTAAACATGGAACTAATAGTAATGTAATATGTTCTGTTATCAGCAAACTTTATGAACATTAGTGTACTGATAGCCATATGGGGTCCTGAGTTTGCAGTGTCATATTTGAAGATCTGTCACACAGTTTGCTCATTTGCCATACATCTTGTCACAAATTTCTGTTGAAATGTTGAGAGTTATGATTCTTTCTGGTAATTTTCAGTAGAGTTTGTGTTTTGCAAATCCAGTTGTTTTTGTCTTCTATTCATGTTCTTGAACATTGTGCTCTAACCGGATACTATTGTAGGTATTGTGCCTGATGGGAGTGTTACACGAGGTTCTTGCACCCTTATTGGTACCCCCAGAGGTGCACCGTAGACAGCTAGTGCTAAGCATATGTTATACTAACATATAGGGCTAAAGGCATCCAACGACAAGAGTAGATGTCAGGATATCTTTGCATATTGTTGTTATGCACTTTGCTTGCTAGTACATATATAGTTTCTATTGTATTTTCTATGTATTTCTTACTTACAAGATGTTAGGACATCTGCATCCTTGTAATGATTATGATATGTAAGTCGACATTGCCACCTTTTGGTGATTTGTACTACTACACTGATTTGTGTAAGGTATGTAAGAACTGTACTCTTTTGTTTCACAAAGTGATGACTACTAAAATATTATAATGTTATCATGGACCATGGAGCCACCTCTAATTTAGCAATAGGGCTCATCTCTGTAACTAGAAATGTTTCTATCTTACAGTAACTATGGTAATTATCATAGGTATATAATGTGAGACACTGAGTCTTATACCTGAAGACCCCAAGAGACACGAAGAAACTCAGGTATAGGGAATGCTTAACATTGGCTCCCAGTTCATATTGGTAAGAACTGCTTAGGCAACTGTGATTTATCCTTTTGGTAGTAATATGCAAGTTTATTACTCTTACGCAACATGTCTGTGATTCCTTGCATTCCCAAATTGCCAAGAACCTGAGAGTGATGTTTAGACCTGCTGACAATTGGCGACCACATACAGGCAATATTTGGTGTTTGTAAGCTTTCACTTGTTGCTTAAAACTTTTACTTTCCCAACGGGGACTGTAGGTGTGCATTTCCACACCACCTCTCCCGTTTTCAGAACACTTTGTTGTAACTTGCAAAGTCTAGCTGCTTTTCTTGGATGTGGTCGATGCCAACTCGACCCACTCCACAGCAGCTTTGAATTGTAAGTCTGCAAAGTGTACAGTAGCCCAACTGTGTATAAAGTGTTCCTGCTGTGGATTGATACACAGCACGGCACCTTTTTCACAGTTTCATTTTTTGTTCACTCCCCCACAATGGCCACTGTATCAAATATCTGCTCAAAACTGAGACTCAATGTCTCAAACTTCCTTACCTCCCTTGGAGGCTGGACTGACTTCACGCGGGACTCAGGTCACGAGGTCCTTGCACCCTTATTGGTACCCCCAAAGGTACACCGTAGACAGCTAATGCTTAGGCATATGTTATACTAACATATAGGGTGAAGGGCATCCACTGTACAAGAGTAGATGTCAGGATATGTTTGCATATTATTGTTAAGCACTTTGCTTGCTAATACATATATATTTTCTATGTATTTTCTGTGTATTTCTCACTTACAAAATGTTAGGACATCTCGTCCTTGTAATGATTATGATATGTAAGTCGGCATTGCCACCTTTTGTTGATTTGTACTACTACACTGATTTGTGTAACAATATGTAAGAACTGTACTCTTTTGTTTCACAAAGTGATGACTACTACAAAATTGTATAATGTTATCTTGGACCATGCACCTCAAATTTAGCCAATAGGGCTCATTTCTGTAACTAGAAATGTTTCTGTCTTACAGTAACCATACTAATTATCATAGGTATATAATGTGAGACACTGAGTCTTATACCTCGAAGACCCCAAGAGACATGAAGAAACCTCAAGGCACTGTATAGGGGCAGCTAGCATTGGCTCCCAGTTTGTATTGGTATGGAACTGCTTAGGGCAACTGTGATTTATCCTTTTGGTAGCAATAAACAAGTTTATTACTCTTCACAACATGTCTGTGATTCCTTGCGTTCCCAATATTGACAAGAACCTGAGAGTGAGGTTTAGACCTCCTGACAGGAGCTTATACAGTACATATGTTTTCCTTCTGTTCATATTATGGAACATGGTGGTTGAGCTAATACATATTGCAGGCATTGTGAATGATGACAAGTTGTTCAGGTGGCTCTTACTTGTTGTAAGGCACATGTTTTGTTTTCTTACACCTACCACTAAATGACCTTTGCAGTGAAGTCACTGTTTTTTTGCTGGCGGTTTTCTTCTTTCATTTTCTCTTGTCTTCTGCTAGGGTAGTATCTCACAGGATGCTGTTATCCTGGCTAAGGGCTTGGCTTCTGGCAGTCTAAAATTTATGATTGTGCATCAGCCAATAGGATGGATGGAGGATAACCCATTTGTGAGGGATGTCTGAGCACTATAAAGGTTACAGGTATAATCACCTTTACCAGGTGAGTAAATACCAGTTTTAAAGTTTGGTGTGAGGTCAAAAACATAAAAATTACCAGTTTCAAGCTGGCTTCAGTTTAAATACAGTACATGATGACATGAAAGGGGGCTTTTGTAGTTTTGGAAGCAAAAATGTAATTTAAAGATCACCAGTCAAGAATGAGTATTTTAGAGCTGTCTTTTGTTATAACTCACATTTTCTCCCCTTAGCAGCACTGCTCCTTCTACTAGGCCAGCCTCAGCCCCATCCAGTTTCTCCATCACTTACCCCTACCCTATAGCTTGTCCCTCAGTGGTGGGGACCTTAGGTTTCAGTGTCCCCGTTGGGACACACAGTGGTGAAAGGACAGTCATGTAATGGGCCTGAGAGTACTAGTGTTTCATCCTGTAGATGCTTTGGTCCATTTTCCTGTTTCTTCCCTCGGGAACCTGGCATGCAAGAGGCTTCAAGCTCATTCTGGCATCCTCCCACCCATTGCACTGCCACCCATGGACCCTTGTAGCAGTGTTACAGCACAGACAGCATCCCTCCCTCCCCAGAGGAGGTGCGCACCCTATTGGATGGTCAGTTCTGCACTGCCATTGCACCTTGTGCCCTAGGCCTGGGATATGAACCTGGGTCATCAATAGGTTGTGAACAGCATTGCTTCCACTATGCAAACAACTCAACATGTTCACAGTTTTACTGGATTTTTTAATAGTGTATTTTCATGGGACTATAATTCCATTTCATGAAACTGAAATGTGCTTATGGTTTCATGAGCTAACTTCTGTGTGGCATGCAATCACTCCTCCCTCAAGTGAGATATGTGGAACCAGGAGACTATTCCCAGTGCTGCCCCAAATCTGTGTCCTGCCTCTAAATGTGGCATTTGGAACTGATATCCACTGTGACACAACAATCCTCGTCTCCCTGCTCCCTTCAGACTGCTAAATTCAGAACTGGGATTTCATTTGTAGTTTTTCTTAAGAACTGCCAACTCCATTAACCCTAAATGATGCACTGGGAAGTCGTCCTCCATTTCATTGAACAGTCCTGAACCCCCCTCCCAAAAGAAAAACAATCTAAATGCGGCACCAGGAGCCCATACTCAGTGCTGCTAAATATCTGTGCCCCACCTTCCCTATACTGCTCTAACTGTTGCAAAAAAAGCCCATTCCCAGTGCTACTCAACAAACCCCAACATACTCTTCCCTCCAGCCAGATGGTGACTGGCATAGCTCCACTTCTTACCACCTCAGCTATCTGCCATCTGATTTTCATTATTGCAAAGAGCACATTACTTAAATAGCATCTGTTTCTTTACTTTGCTGTTTGTGATAACAGAAAATTAGATAGCGGCTGTCTGGAAAAGGAGTTAGTGATGGGGCTGCACCATTCATCTTCTGTGAGAGCAGGTTGAAGGGTTGCACAGAGGAATGGGAGTGCCTTTAAACACCAGGGGCTGCTTGAAACAGTAGAGTAAAGGAGATGGGTCCCACATGACATGAAGGATTGATCTGAAGAGAATGGGTGAAACATAGGGAGGAGCTATTTCACAGTGGGGATTGCTTGGCATGGGATAGGGAGGAGGGTGACACTGGACACCAGGGACCGCTGGACATGGGCTGGGGTGAGGGGGTGCCTCTGAACACCAGGGACTGATTGGCATGGGACAAAGCAAGAGTGCCACTGGACACCATGGACTGTTTAGCATGGAACAAGGCAAGGATGTTACTTGTCATGTCTTGTGATCTCTGTAGAAAAAGGAGTGCACCAGATATTGAACTGACTTTTAAATGGTGCAGGTGAACAGCAATCACTTCCGTTCACACACTATTTTGCCCATTGGTATCAGAGACATGGCACTGTCACACTGTGTTCAAGATGGCAAAGCAGAGGTCACTGTGCATGCACAAATCATTGCACATGCATGGAAAACTCTGCCCCACCATCTTGAACACAGTGGACAGTGCCACTCCTCCAACCTGGACCAAGCTGCAGCTGTATTGGCTCTTGCTAGACTTGTTGTTTCAGTTTGATGCAAGTGGATATAGAGACTGAGCTAGGTTGTTTGTTAAGCTGCATACAGGCTGTTTTCTGTTTCTGAAAGTAAAGCAGATTTCATTTAGTTTAAACTGAAGTCAGGAGTGTTCTTCTTGAGATTGTTCCTAGAAGCTATCAGGTTCACTACCCTGTTATGTGTGGTTGGCATTAGTCGTGGGATCAAACTTCCCTTGCCTAAATAGGGGTAAGGTGGCCAGAACAAAGTACTGACATTTCTGGCAGAGTAGCAAGCAACAGGTGCAGATGCAACAGGCCTGGATGGCTCAGCAAGTGCAACAGCATGCTCAGAGAGACCAACAGCTGCTGCAACAGCAGATGCAGAGGGACCAACAACTGGCACAATGAGTCTAGATGCAAAGGGATTGGATGGCCCAGCAAGTGCAATTGCATGTACAGAGAGACCAGCACCAGGCACAGCAACAGGCATGGAGAGATCAGCACCAGGCACAACAATGGGTGCAGAGAGATCAGCAACAGCAAGAGTTTATGAAGCAGGTACTGCAAGCACAGAAAAGCATTGTATCCCAGCTCTAGTGAACAGGGAATCCTGTTTCTGTAAGAAAATGGGTCCTGAGGATGACCCCAAGGCCTACATTATGACTTTAGAGAGAGTTGCCAGTACCGCTGCTTGGCCATAAGAAAACTGGGCTACTCCCATTGTACTGTACCTGACTGGAGATGCCCAAGCTGCACACAGAAGCCTAAGTAACACTGCTACCAGTGACTAAGATCAAGTCAAAGTGATTATCTTAGACAATGTCAGAATAACCAAAGAGAGCTACTAATGAAACTTTCACACCATAGGTTTCAAGGATGGAACACAACCTAGAAGTTGGCACAAAAATTACAAGACTTGTCTACTCTGTGATTGAAGCCACAGTACACACTAAATGTATTTGATTGTGCTGGAGCAGTACTGGAACATTTTACCAGACAGAGTCCATGGGCTCAATTTGTAGAGCCCCAAGAATGCCACAAGCCCCTGGTGTGCCAATAGTTTAATGCAGGGGCTTGTGGCATTCTCTAGCTAGTGACTGGGATTTTATATTCTAGCACCAAATGCTGCAAGTTGGGCCGCTTTTCCTGGTCTAACTTGCACCATTTGGGGGTTTATTTAACAGGGCTTGTGCCAAAGATTTGGAACAAGCTGCCGTAATTTAAAAAAAATTATTGCTAGTGCACTCAATATACTAAAATCTGGTGCAGTTGCATTAAAGAAGTCTAGCACAGCTGCCCCAAGGAATAGGGTTGATGCAAAGCTTGAAACAAGCCCTGCACCACCCTTTGAAAATAAAGCTTCATGATTGGTAAGCGGATAGTCAGGCTGTGGGCATACATTGGTTAAGGAGAATTAAAGATGCAATACTTGAAACAACATCCCATTGTGTGAGAGAGAAAAGGAAGTGCAAAAAAAGAAGGAAACCACTTTGGTTCTCAAAAACAGTAGCAGAAAAGGTCACAGCCAAAAGGAAATATAAGGGAATGCAGCAGGATGAAGATAGGGAGGCACACCAAACTTCTGTAAGGGAAGCAGGGATGGCAGTAAGTCAGGCAAAGGCCAAAACCAAGGAAACACTAGTCCAAACAGTAAAAAGAGGTGACAAGACTTTCTATATATACATTAGTGTAAGGAGAAAGTTCAAAGGGGATAAGGGGGCATGTGAGGAGGAGGACCATGTAAAAGCATCTATCCTAAATAGATACTTCTGCTCAGTATTTACTGAAGAGAAGGTAGGGCAGGTCCCACAGCTCAGCACCATGGACATAGGAGGAAGGGAGGTGTGTACTAGTCCCTTCACAAAAGAAAGGGTCCTATAAAAGCTCGATAAGCTCAGATCAGACAAGGCAATGGGACCTGATGGCATACATCCAAGGGTAGTAAAGGAGCTAAGTGTTGAACTAGCAGAACCATTGTCAGAACTGTTTAGTGAATCTCTGAGCACAGGAGAGGTCCCAGAAGACTGGAGAAGGGCTCATGTTATTCCACTCCACAAGAATTGTAGCAGAGAGGAGGCAGGGAACTACATACCAGTCAGTCTTACCTCAGTAGTGGGCAAGATTATGGAGGAACTCCTTAAGGCAAGGATAGTGCAACACCTGGAATCCATAGGAGCACAGGATTCAAGACAGCATGGGTGTACAAAAGGAAGGCCCTGTCAAACTAATCTCATAGATTTCTTTGACTGGGTACCCAGAGTAGTGGACCAAGGGGGAGCAGTTGATGTCACCTTCCTTGACTTAAGCAAAGCTTTCAATACTGTTCCACATAGAAGATTGATTAATAAGCTGGGTAGGCTCGGGGTGGGTCAGAAGTTGGTCAACTGGGTGGCAAACTGGTTGACGGCAGAAAACAGAGAGTGGTGCTAAATGGTACAGTCAGAAGAGATGCAAGTCACAAGTGGGACACCTCAGGGATCAATCCTGGGGCCAGTCCTCTTCAATATCTTCATCAGTGACATTGCAGATGGACTGGAGGGTAAGGTTTGTCTGTTTGCAGATGGCACCAAGATCTGCAACAGAGTACTTGATCCAGATGGGGAGGACAGAATAAGAAGAGATCTGGATAAACTAGCAAAATGGTCAGAAGAACGGTAACTGGAGTTTAACACAAAGAAGTGCAAGATCATTCACATAGGGAAGAGAAACCCAGAAGCCACCTAAAGGCTGGGAGGGGAGTTGCTGGCAGTCACAAGGGAAGAAAGAGACTTGGGCATCATCATCATCGATGACCTGAAATCATCCAAGCAGACCACTAAAGCAGTAGGTAAGGCTAGGGGGGTGTTAGGGTGTATTAGTAGGGGTATCACAAGTCAGAAGAGGAACATAATAATCCCTTTTTACAAGACACTGATTAGGTCCCATCTGGAGTACTGCATGCAGTACTGGAGGCCACATCTTCACAAGGACATTAACCAAATTGAGGCAGTCCAGAGAAGGGCAACCAAAATGGTGCAGGGACTGCATCAGAAAACATATGAGGACAGATTAATGGAGCTCAACATGTATACCCTAGAGCAAAGGAGGGATAGGGATGATAAGATTGAAACATTCAAACACCTTAAGGGCAAGGTGAAAGAGTCTAACATGTTTCAACATAAGAAAAATAGCAGGACAAGAGGACACAGCATGAGATTAGAGGGAAGCCAATTAAGGGGTAATGTGAGGAAGTTATTTTTCACAGAAAGGGTGGTGGACGCATGCAACAGCCTACTTCAGGAAGTGGTGGCTAAGAATACAGTGCAGGGCTTCAAACAGGCATGGGATAGGCATAAGGGAGCATTACAGATTAGTGTGAATAGATAGGCCATTGACAGAGCAAAGGCCAATGGCACATTCATAAGACAGAAAAAGAAATGGGCAGACTGGATGGGCCTTGAGGTCCTTATCTGCTGTCAACTTCTATGTTTCTATGTTTCTATTTTGGACCCCACCTGTGTCACTGGGGAAATCCCCAAAATATTGCCTGTGTCCATAGGGATACCCATAAATAATGAGAAGAAAAAGGGTTGCCCTGGGAAAAGTAACACGTAAAGGTAAATTTGATGTACTGTAGCCAAAAAAACTTGCACTTAGTCCCCATTACCAACTACAACAACTCACGTCCAGGAGGTGTCCTGGAAAATGGGCTGAACTCATACCATAGGAGGACTGGTGAGAGATGGATGTGTTGCTATGAGCTCTCTGTCCCTGAGGAGTAGGGCTGTGAGCAGAGGGATAACACTCAAAAATTGTTTTAAGAGATATGCCATCATTGCCTTTCTAATTGTTTATCCCCTTTCCAGTGTACCTTATTATACACCTTTGTCCAGTGGTAGTTCCCGGTGTATTTTCTCTTCTTTCCCCATTGCAGAAGGAAGGTGTCCTGAAGGTGGCGCAAGGCGGTCCTGCTGGTCTCCCTGCTGAGAGAAACTGGACTGCAGTGTGTGGAGGAATGCCCCTCGGAATGGCCAGAGATCTTGCTGTTGTGGAAGTCTGCTGAATTAGAAGACGCATATCCAGTCCTACCTTGACACTTTGTTGTTTGATGGGATAAAGATTGGGTCTCTGACTAAAGGAAACTCCAAAAGGACTGATAAAAGGGACGTAATTTTGTAGTAAAGCCTTTTTTCTGGTGGAGACTTGTTTTCTATGAAACTGAGCTTTTAGCTATAAACATGGTAATTTAGGGGGTCCTAAAGATATCATAATAGTATTTGTCTCTTTGTATTTAATATTTTTAGTGTGTTATTTTTTTTCTTAGGTTTTACATTTTTCATGCCTTATGATAATTAGTCCATGTGACACTTTAGTAGATATAGAAGCTTACTCAGTGTGCTCAATAGGATTTATCAGTCTTACCTGCTGGGTTTCACCTGCTGGTTTGTGCGAGCGTACTGTGTAATTTGGGTTGCTATTGAACCAGGGTCAGAGTTGCGAATGCTACTCCTAAAGAAATGCAATTTTGTTGTAAATGGCTCTTACAGAGTTAGTCCCCTTGGCTGGCCGATTTGCTGCTCTGCTGAATACCTTATTTTTAGATATTTTACAAGAGCATTCACCTAAGTATTTTAATCTTTTAATTACGTACCATGGTGAAGTGCTAAAGGGTGATTTCCACCCCTTCAGTCCTTTTTACGATTACCAGTAAGTACTTTGAGCCACTAGACATTTTTAATTTTATATATTTACTTATTGAGAATTATTTTTATGGACCTTTTTATGTTGTTTTAGATTCTTGATTTAATTAGTTGTCATATAGCTTAATGTAGCATTATTAATGTACCAGTACGTTAAACGTTCAAATAGGCACTTGTTTTAAGTGGTGATTTTTGTTTTGTTTCTTCTGTTTGTGTCTATTAGTGACCTCTGCCAAACCATTTAAAATGTGTGGTTTCATCCACGAACTTGTGAAAAACTGCTTCAATAAGAACCTTATAAAGTGTGTTTGCCATGAATTTTCAAGCAATTTTGGAACTGTTTACTGCCCCTCTGTTATCGGAACATCAGTCGGATGTCTGAATGATCTCCAAATGAATGAATGTAGCAAGATATGGTAATGATTTTTTTTCTAGCCTTGCTTCTGAAGGCCTGATTGTATTGATTAAACATCGGTCTTTTCATAGCGCCTTTACGTTATTTTCTCTGGACATAAACTAAAGTTATTTTGCCGTAAAGGAATTCATCCTAAGAAGCATTTCAATCTGTGCTGTTCCTGCTGATTATTTTGTGGATCTGTGTGTGTTATAGTTATTCTGTGACTCTATAATATTGTATTATACCGTTGATGATTTATGTAGCATCTTGTTCATTGATAAACCTTTTTTACTGCATATCTACTGGGTATGGATATCTTTAAGGCAGATTTATTCTTAAAGTAGTTTTATTTGTCTTTGTGTATACTTTAAAATGGTGAAACACCAGAAGTAAAACTGTTGTAAATGCTAATTTAGAAGGTTGCTCTCAGATAAATTTGTTAACCCAGGAAGCAACATTGAATTCAAACAAGATGAAAGTAAAAGGAAGGCCTAAATCTCAATAAACTGAAAGGACAAAGAAAAAAAATCAGTTGGTTAAAAAACCTGTTAGAGAAACTATATCACAAACTGGTTTCAAACAATCTAAAATTAATGAACAATTTGTGAAAACAAGTGATGTTAAAACAGATAAATCAGTGATTGATGGAATTAGTATGTGTAGTTTAAATAGCTTTAACAATCCTATTTCCTTGTTAACGGTACCTCTGGAAACACCATCAAACCAAGATAGTAGATTTGAGTCAGTCAGTGATGTAATTGAATCATGGTATGATTGTTCTAGATTATCATCGACTCTAAAATTGTTCTGAAGTTAATAATTCCTTGGAAAATAATAAGTTATATTTAACATCCTGCTCTGAAGGTTCTTTAGATACAGTTAAGAATGTAAGAGTTAATAAAGATGAATGTAGTAATAATCAAAGTAAATTAAGTAACCTGAATGAAGGGACTAGTAATCAGCCTACTGAATTAGGAGGTGAAGTCTCCATTGAGTTATTTTGTGAGACATCTTTGGATAGTTTGGAGTTTTCCCTTGAGCCAAGTAGTATTAACTTGGTTCAGGAGTTAAAATCTATCACCATTAATCTTCAGAATACTTCGTCCAACGTTAGTAAAGGGTCTTTCTTAAGTGATAGATGTAAAATTGATGACCCTGTTTCTTTATATCCTTTTGGGTCAAATGGTGGCTAAAAAAACTTCATGAAAGACCTCTATGCAGCGCATTTAGTATTAATGGATCAATTAGTCACTCTACATGGAGAAATTGAAATTTGAAAATGAATTGTTGCTTCAAACGGGGTTTGTCTTGATAATATACTAGCTAGAATAGCAAAATTAGTCCCTGAAGTGAATTCTCCTTCTATAATCTTGGATAAGTTCCTTTTCCATGAAAGTGATGTTCCTTCCATAAGACCTGACGTCCCTGCTATTCTCATTCCTGAGGATAAAGACTGTATTTATCAAAGTAAAAAAAATAAAAGAACAAGAAGAGAAACAAAAAGTATTAAAATTAGGAAAAATTAAAGTATAAAGCTGGGAAATATGAAATAAACTTCCCTAGTGGAAATGGAGATGTCTGTGTCATCACTTATAACTGTCCCTAATCCAGAAGTTTTACCTCCTAATCCCCTTAGTATACCCAATGTGGTAATCAGTAAGGAAAATAACTTACTAAATTGGGATCAGATGAAGGCAATGAATTAAATGATGGGACCGGTTCTAACTATATGCCTTTCATGCAGTTGCTTACCTCCTAATTATCTGATTTTAAATTAGAGTTGGATGCTACATGTGACAATCATTCAAACCAAAATTGATTGCAGGAAAGCTAAATCTAAAGCTAAATCTAAGCTTAATAAACTTAGATGGACTAAATCAAGACCCTCAACATTAAACTTTCAGCATCTAAAGAAAATGAGAAGCAGCTATACTAAAAGGCTAAAGAAAAAATAACTTTTCAACAAAATTATTGGCTGAGATTTGTAATGTAATACAAAACAAGTATATGCATTAATTCTGGAAATCGGTGGCACAAGGTGTTAAGGAATACAAACCTACCCTTTCAATTTATATTCGAAGAATGTCTGAATTGCTCATTTAAAAAAAAAAATTCTGGACCAGAAAATATGGACTGTCAACTTATTATGGAGTTATGTTTATCCACAGGTGATCCTATTATCTTTGATGAGTTGGAGGTTGAACAGGCGATTTCAAATTTGAAAAATAATAAAGCACCAGGCCAGGATGGTATTCCAGAAGAAGTCTTTAAAGAATATAAAATGTTCAGGATACCCCTACTGACTTACTATTTTAAGTTATGTTAGAAATATAAATATATTCCTAGCTCGTGGGTTAAAACTATTATCGTACCTTTGCACAAAAAGGGCTCAGTATATGAGCCCTCAAATTATCGGCCGATAAGTTTGCTTAACATAATCTCTAAAATATTTTCCAGATCATTATTGAATAGATTGATTGGGTGGGTTGAGACTAAATGTATTATTTCTCCATTCCAGATGGGTTTTCGTAAGGGTTTCCCCACAACTGACACTTTATTTCTATTTACATATTTAATTGAGAAATATGTTAAGCGGTGAAAAATGAACTTGTATGCAGTTTTCATTGATTTTACTTCTGCCTTTGATTCTTTAAATAGATGTAAACTTTAGTCAACTCTTTATTCCATAAATTGACCAATGCATTACTAATGATTTATCTACTTCATTGTAGTACAGTCTCTTCAGTTAAGTATGACAATAAAGGTAATTTAACAGATTATTTTGCAACCCAAAAGGGGGTAAAACAAGGGTGTTTACTTGCCCCATTACTTTTCAATATATATGTTAATGAGCTACTCACTTTTAAAAACAAAAATACACTTGATTCTCCTAACATTAAGGGTTCCCCTCTGCATACCCTTGTTTATGCTAATGATATGGTATTGTTTGCCCTATCAATAAGGGTCTTCAAAAAATAGATATATTCCAACAAAATGTGTGAAATATCTATAAATTTGAATAAAACAAAAGTAATGATTTTAACCATTCAGAGAGGATATAATAAGTCTAATTTTTTCGTAGTAAAAGTAAAATTGAAATTATAATTAATTATCAGTATTTAGTGGTCAATTTGGCAAATACATTTAATTTGTTGACTCATCAAAAGAACATATTTAAAAGCAAAAGTGATTGCTAAAAGTCTGCTAAAATGTAACTTGACCTATGGAGTAATACTGTACTTCCTGCTCTTAAAGCAGGTGATGTGAAGATCAATTCAGTGACAACATATGGTGTTGAAATCTAGGGCTCAAACATTACTAAAGAGACTGATAAACCATCTTCATATTATTATGAAGCTCTTTTAGGAGTTCCAAATTCTACACCCAATGTGTTAGGTCAGAGCTAGGGAAAATGCCATCCAGTACCTTAGCCATTTTGAAATTATTGGTTTATTGGTTAAGATTAATAAATAATACATTGAATATTCTTCCACATAAATGCTGGAAAGAAAAAAAAAATTGGTTAAGGGTTGGTTACACCTCTTGCTGGTTAAAAACTTTAGAAAAACAGTTGGCACAATTGAACATGTTACATCTGTTGAGTGATTATAAAAACAACATAAATATTACTATATCTTTTAAAAAACTGATAAAATGTAAATTATTTGATTACACAAAACAACAAGAAATGTTAAAAATAAGAGGGCTTAGACTTAATATATGGTTTAGAGTCAATAAAATTGACTATTGTTTAGAAGACTAACTCTTCCTATACCATTTTCAGATAGGAAATTAATTATGTGAGCATGAGCTGGACTGATTAACTCTAGCTGTGTATTTTTAATAAAGGTCTTCCTACTAATAAGGGTCCTGATAACACATCTAATCTATGTAGATGTACTTGAATTCAGAATGAATCTTTAAGCCATATAATTAGGTTTGCCCTCTTTATTCTGGTCCTAGAAATAGTTTGCTTGGACATTTTTTGAGATGTTATGTATAAACTGATTATGATTCCGTATTTATACTTTTGCACCTTGAAATGTTGTTGATGCTTTGAAGGTATCTAAATTTCTTGCATCTGTAATCAAGATCAAGAAAAATATGTGAAAGCTATTATGGTTTAAGTCTAATCCATGTTTCAATTGGGATAATGCACTTTATGGAAATCTTATTTCCAGCATATGCTTGCTTTTAGTCATAGGGTAAAATGAGTTTGGCAAAGCATTTTAAAAATTGTGTATGCAATTATTTATTTATATGTCTCATTGTAAGTTATGTATGATGTCTTACTGTGATTTTATGTGTTTATCTATTGTTTTATTTTTATTTTTATTTGTAAAAACATTGATTATTAACTACAACAAAGCTGATCAGTAAACTTTAAACTAAAAAAAACCCTCACGTCCACTATTTAAGTAGCAAACATATTAAATTTATTAAGCCACAGAAACATATAAAATGAGTGCACAAATATATAAAAAGTAGAACAACTCCCAAACAGTGGTCACAGAGCCTCCTGACTTTGTTTTGCACCCCACAGGTGCTTTATCAAAGGTAAGGTTCTTAGCATACAATCTGTCTCTTTATAGTCCCTTAGAAATGATGTCATAAGGATGTAACACTGATGGCAATAATTAGACTCTAATTTCCAACATTTTAAGTTACATTTAAAAATACAAAAAAGAAAGTTAAAAAAGAAAGCAACCTCTGAACTAATACATTGAATCTGAAATTTGTCAGCTAATTCTATTTAGACCGTCTCTACAATTTTACAGGCACAGAGTCCATTTGGAATGTTTTTCTATTGATGTACTGCACTGGGCTGCAGGAGTAGGTTGTTCCATAGTGTATTATACAATAAGCCAAAAGAGGAGATGTGTGACACTCTATTTTAAAGAAGGAGAAAAAAGATAAATAAGTATTTGCAGTAACATATGACATATGCATTCTGATGATTTACAAATGGCTACTTTGGCAGAATCATTCAAGCACATGGAACAAAAATGTTATTCTAAAATCATTGGAAATATACTCTACAAAAAGGGCTTTATCTTGAAGCACCCATTAAGCCCTGGTACTCTTAAAGTACCCAAAATGCAAATCCATTTTGCTTTCCTTTGTAATAATAATTTATGTAAATCACCATCTCTGCTTCCTAGACATACCTTTTCAGTACCTTATATGACCAGGAATGTTCACTAGATGGACCCATGAACACGATTATGCACTACTAAAATATTGGTAAACTCTCATTAGCTATAACTCTGACATGTTCCCCATTCTGGTGTTTAAATGGCCTGATTGTTTTGCCAATATAAAAGTCACCTCATGTCAATGTAGCCATATATATAACTCCCTGCATGTCACATATTTTATTACAGTAGTAGCTGAAGTGAGTTGTTGTAGTTGGTGATGGGGAGTAAGTGTGAGTTTTTTGGCTGCTATACCTGTAAATAGCCTACGGACTCAATATGGTTAAAAATAGAGAATCTGGGCCTGAATAATAAAGGTGAGAATTTCCAAAGCTTACACTGGTTGCTAGTCTTGGGCAGAGACTGGAAGGGTTTCCTTCCCTCCAGCAAAACAATACTGCAAATTCATGCCCACAGGAGGCCACACAGACAGAGGAACTAGAATATGTATTTTCCTTTGTAGTCTCTGGACTATTTGTCCCTGATGGGAAAGCTAAAGTCCCAGCATCAGAAACAGAGGAGAAAAGGAAGGTCCCTCTATCTGTGATTGCAGCTGTTGGAGACTGCAGGATCTGGGATCAAGGAAGGTCTGAGTTGACTCACAGTATTCACATCTATTGGAGGGTATGTGATCCTTCTGTAGGTCAGACTAGACATTTTTCAATAACATAATTTCTGAATACAGTGCTGATGAGGTTATCAGAAATACTTCTCAGAACTTAGTGGTAGTAAAGATTAAAGTATTAGATGAACAAAAAGCACAATGTTTTCCAAGATTTGAAATGAAGGCTAATATTTTGTACCACATAGAATCCGAGAAACAGTTTGAAGTTTATATTACCAGTCTGTGGTTGCCAGGTTTGCAAGAAGGGAGGAACTGTGGCTGGCCCATACTATACCTATTGTGGGTCATTTGGGTATGGAGAAAACTGAGGTATGAATATTTTGCAGGTTCTTCTAGCCAGGTATATGGAAGGATGTAGCCAATTGTAGTGCTTCCTGCCCTGAGTGTCTGATGGTGGCCCAAGAAGTATAAAAATTTGCTCTTTTATCCTTATGCCCATAGTAGACACCAAGTTTGAAAGAATTGGGGCTGATATGATGAGACCTTTGATAAAAAGTACATTTGGATATCAGTATGTATTGGTTATATTGGATTACACCATCTGTTACCCCTAGGATATCCTCTTATGTTCCACTACAGCCAGACAAGTGGCAAAAGAATTAATAAAAGTGTTTTCCTGCATTAGGCTTCCAAAGAAGATCCTAAATGATGAAGGTACCAACTTGATGTCAAATCTAATGAGGAAGTTGTGCCCATCAGGACATCAGTGCATCACCCACAGACTGATGACTTAGTGGAATGCTTTAAAGAGCCACTGACAAGAAAAGTGCTACATTGCAGAATTAGAATAAGCATACCCCTAGTAAATCTCATACCAAAAACTAGGTGTCTGTTAGTTCATTTTTAAGTGATTAGCCATTTTGTAACCCTGTTTTCACTACCTGTTCAAAACAACCTGTTTCAGTGAAAAGCTGTTGATGATGTCATCTAGGAGACTCATAGTCTAGTAATCCCTGTCAGCAAGCTTATAGGACCTGTTTCTCCAAACTTGTAAAGATTGTGTGAAATAGTCATCAAAAGTAAAACAGGTAGCACCATGCACAAAACATTGCTGTAAAAACTATATGTGTTTATGTTTTGTAACAAAGTTGACAACATTGTATTGTTTAATGCCTTTTTGGTGTGGTCCATTTCTCCAGGGTTGCTGGATGCTGAGTCAGCATGCGTCCAGGCTGCTGAAGCCATTTGGAATGCTACTCCACTCTGCCTGTTAGGAATGTGTGTTGCTGCTAGTATTGTAATATTGGTAGCTTCACTGCTCTTTGTCAGTGTCTGCTTTACCATATGATTTAATAGGGACCTTATATGTATTAATTCCTACTCGGGGTGGAAGTGTTTGCTCTGGTAAAATGATCATTTTAATTTAGAATAGAACATAGACATGCCTGAATGTAGGTTAACAGCCTGACAAGGAATAAAAAAATATGCTGTCTTAATTAGAAACTACTAGTAAGGTTTCAAAACAGCATTACCTCTCCCATCCCCATTTACAAGGAGATGGAATAATTATTTTAAAGTGCTATTCTTAGAAATCACCTCAATTTAATAAGAGATGTGAATGATCTCAGCCTTTCACCACATCCGACACTTATTCAGTCTGCAACACTCACAACAGTGTGCTATGACCCAGCATTCAGCAACCCTGTAAAAAAGGACAAAAACAAAAAGATACGAAAACAAAATGTTGTCAGCCTTGTTACAAAACCTGAAGTGCGCATAGTTTTTAAAGCAATGTTTACTGACTGGTGATGCCTGTTTTACTTGTGAAAACCTTTGCACATTATCTTTACAACTTTGGAAAAACATGTCCTATAAGCTTGCTGACAAGGAGTACTAAACTGTAAGTCCCCTAGATGACATCACCAGCAGCTCTTCACTGAAACAGGCTTTTTAGAAAGGGTAGTGAAATCAGGGTTACAAAATAGCTCATAACTTTAAAATGAAGTACCATAAAAATCTAGGTTTTGGTAAGAGATTTACTGGGGGTATGCTTATTTGGTATCCCATTAAAATAATGACTGAATAATAGTGACCACTAAATGGCAAAAACTGAAATGGCGACTGATACTTACTAGCTCCAATCAAAAACAGCACATTGCTGCCCAGAAATATAAGTAAAACAGTAACTAACAGTGTGGAAAAGTGTGCATGTGCATGTTGGAACTCTGAAACTTCCATTTCTGCTTCCCTTGCACAAAGTGTTTTGATTCCCCCTCCCAGCTGATTGGTCAATTTCAGTAAGTGTAGGTCATAAAATCACACTTTAACTACTGTTTAGTTTCTGAGGCTATGTGATTGTATGTATGGAAGGACTGCAGCATACTGTCCCTGGAATTTGTAACTAGTCAGAAAGGCAAGCCACTGGTTCTTTATGCTGGCTATCTGTATGGAAAAGATAAGGAAAGAGCTACAAAAGTTTACTGGAGATGTGCTGACTCTCATAAATATAACTGCCTTGCTAGATTGCACACTGCAGCAGACAGTGTTGTGTCTGAAATTCAAGAGCATAGTCATGTGTCAGATGCTGGCGAGGTTGCGGTTAAGCATGAGATGGCAGACATTCATTCCCATGCTCATACGACAGCAGAGACAACCTCACAGGTTGTTGTCATGTGTACTTCATCTGCCCCAAAAGCTGTTAGTGGTAGGCTGCTGGGCATAAGCCTTATTAAAAGAACAGTACAGCACATATGTCAGCAGGAAAGGGGATGTCTGGCAACTCCTACCACCATGGAAGACCTTATTATACCACAGGAATTCACAGTACTGTGCTCTGTTGACTATTTCCATGTGTTCGACAGTGGTAAGGAGCAAGATAGAATCCTAGTATTTGCTACTGATGTTAATTTGCAGGTTTTGCATGACAGTGAAACCTGGAAGCTAGATGAAACATTTAAATCATGTCTAACAATGTTTAATCAATTGTACACAATTCATGTCATGCAGTCTGGTGCTGTTATACCTACTGCATATGTACTGATGTGCTCACATAATACTGCTTCATATGAAAGAGTTTTTTCAGAGCTCAAAAAATTGTCACTAATACGTTCCCATCCAAAGCCATCATGGATTTCGAGAAGGCTGCCTGTAAAGCCTTTGTTAGTGTGTTCCCAGAGACATAATTGAGAGGGTGCTTTTTCCATTTTGTGCAAGCTGTGTGGAGAAAAATTCAGAAGTGCCCCTAGGTGGAGAAGCAATACTGCCTGGATTCAGACTTTGCACTAAATTTAAGGATGTTGCTGTCTTTGTCATTTGTGCCACCTGCTGATGCCCTGATCAAATTTGAGGAACTCAAAGAAATGGAGTTCTATGTTAGCCATGAAGAGCTGTTGTGGCCTGTCTTGGATTATTATGAAGACACATGGCTTGGTAGACTGAGAGGTCGGTCCAGACAAAGAAGACCAACTTTTCCCATTGAGCAGTGGAATTGCCATGCTGGCACCCAGAGTGGATTAGCATGAATGAATAATGCAGTAGAAGGTTGGCACAGTGGATTAAACTCCCACCTCAGAGCCTGTCACCCAAGCATTTGGAAGCTGATGGAGGCTTGTGACATGTACAACTGACAGGGCTTAAATTGGCACAAGTTGTATCGTGTGCTGGGAATGCAGGAACCAAAAGGAAGTATAAGGTTTAAAATCAACGTATTACTTCCATTGCGGCACAGTATGAGTCCAAAACCACCTATGAATACCTGAGAGGACTTGCGTATAATTTTCAACAGTGATTCAGTGAATGGCGAAACGTATTGACCTCTGTCAACAAGAAGTAGCTATTAGGACATGCTGAGAAGTTTTGATTACTTAAATAAATAATGGATTGCTCTCTGGCTTCAGCCAGATTTTTTTTTTTTTTTAAAGCCAGAAGTTGTGATTTTGACAGTCACTAGAAGGTTGCTATGCACTTTTTATGAGTTATTAGGATTAGAAGTGCGGCAGGAAGCAGACAGCGGAGCATTGAAATGTGTAATGCTAGTCTTAGATAGTCTTAGGAAGTGTGCATGGGATGTGATTAAAAGAAACTTTCAGAGGGCTGGCTCATGATGCACCAGTTTGGAAAAGAGGACGAGGTTAGAGTACATGATTGATTTTATTTCCTCTAGTGCTTCCAGTATCTCCTGTTAGGATCTGAAGATAAACACGCTATGTAGTTATTTCAGTGGAAAGCTATACAATGTTCACCAATATGACACGCGGTATTATGTAGCGTTGCTTTTTGTGCAGTCGCTAAAATGAAATCACTGTAATCGTGGGTGCTATTTAATTTTCACTATTTTGACGTAGAACCGCTTATTCTAATTCTGTAATGTAGCACTTTCGGCCAGATGGTGTCAGTTGCTCTTTAATAAATCATTAAAAGGCATACTGTCTAAATTTGTGTCAGCTGAGGTAAAAAACTGGGATGAATTGTTATGCTATTTAATATTTGCCATTAGGGAGCTATCATAGTCCTCCATTAGGTTCACAACCTTTATAATTGTTGCATGGATGACCGCGAGAGATGTGGGAGCCTCTAAATGAGATACAAGAAGAAATTATACATATCCACCTAACATGCTCCAATATGTATTACAAATGAGTAAGTAATGAAATGGATTGATTGGTCAAAAGACCTTTACAATTTAAAATACACATATAAAATATATAAAACACATACATTTTTAAAATTCCATTTAATTAGGTGTTTCTCCACACAGTTAATCATTTACAAGTTGCCAGGTATTATTTAAAGTGCAAGCTGATAGTGTGTATACCAGACCTTGTTTCTATAAACTGCATTAGTTGCACAATCAGGAAAAAACGGTGTCTAATCTCTTGATTTAACCTGGCCTTATTCCTAACACTCCTTGTAAACCCTACAATGTAACACGACCCTTATGGAAACTCCCATACAGTACATTTGTTATATACCTGCAACAGTGTACAAGACAATCCAAAAACAATGCTCTGATACAGTCATACTCTATGCTTCATACAGATTTTATGTATAGCCACTAAACAGCCCTCCCAGCAGCATGAACAGCCTCGGCGTGGGGTAGCGGACCAGCGGATCCCACCCCAGAACAGAACCGCAGGATTGGAAAGCAGGAAAAGGTACGCGAAGAGGAGCTCAGCCGGTTTGGTGTGTGAGCTCACCCTTTTTCATCTGTGTGGTCCGGTCGGCGTGTGGTGAAGGCCCCGCTGGCACTGTGCGCCAGCTCTCCACCGCCCCCACCACCACCCTTGGTCAGCTCGTAGCTTTATAGGGAGTGTCACGTGATTGTGTGGACATTAAGCAATAATGCCGAGAGAGGGTGGGCGGTGATGGGCAATGCGGACCGCCCAGGGGAATAATGAGGCCCAGCGCGCGGGCGAGGGGCCTTATAGCCCTGGAAGGTCGGTATTGCCTATCCCCGACCACCCTCAAGTATTATTATGCTTTAGAAATGGGCACAGTAAAAGAAATGGCAGAGAAAAAAAATTGTTAATAAAATAGTTTAGTTACATTAAGTTTTGTAATTAAATAGTTCCTCCGCCTGGCATAATGGGATAATATAGCCCTCTGATAAGTTTCAGGTCCTTCAGATATGCAGTTCATTTTAAAAGCCAGGGTTGTCACGGAGTTTGGCAGCATTAAACAATGATTTTTAAACGTCTAAGTCCTTAAGATATGGCGGGCGTCTGTAGTTCATTTTAAAAGCCAGGGGTTTTCACGGAGTATGAGTATTGAGTATGGCAGCATTACACAATCACAATTATGGCTTTTTTTTTCTGATCACGGGGAGATAATGCGGCACAATGTGGGAATAGGTAAGCTAGAGTAGCGCTGCTACGAAACAGCAGAGGAGGAGAGATGTGAAGGCTTTATTTTTATCAGCGATCTGGGAAAGTGTATGGCTTTTTTTTAATGTCAGTTTGGTTGTCATAGTAACGCCCCGCACACGCGCACCAGCGTACACACACACGGCTTAAAACAAGTGTGTGTGTGTGGTTGCAGCGTCGTTTTTTTCCTTTTTTTTTTGGGCGACATTTCATACAGAGCGATTTCATACACCATACAGTGTGTGAAAAACATCAGCGGCAACAAGTGGGCTCATCAGTAGCGGTGCTGAGTGACAGAACTGGCAAGCACGTTTTAAAGTGGTGCGAGTATTTGTATGTAGCGAATGTAAATGCTGTGTAATTACGGGGGGGTTGATGTTTCAGTTTTCTTTTTGTAGTGTTTTTATGGTGATGTTTTCAAGTCGTGGGGGGGGAGGTGTTGTTAAAGGACCTTTCGCTTAGCGAGAGAAAAAAAATGGTGGTTGTTTAAAACGAGTGCCCACTGCTTCAGCCAATAGTGAAGCAGGCTAGGCACAATGATATCAGAGTGGGCATCAGGCAGGTTAGGGCTGGCACTTTTTATTTGGTGGGCATCTATTGAAAGTTAATGTACCTCTGTGGAATGGGTACCAGCCAATCAGATGCCTCCAAATAAAAAGACCATTTTCTAATAAAAAATAATCAGCCCACTTTTCCATTTGCAGGTCATCTGCCTGCTCCACTAGTGTCCACAACACTGTACATGTCTCCCTGCTGCAGCATAACAATGTTACTTCAAGCTCTCTCTCTACTTCTGCTTGGATTGCCAGTAGCCTCTCTCCCCCCAATCTCACGCCCCCTAAGGTAACCACTGTCACATCTCCACCTCAATGATTTAATCACAGGGCAAATGTGCTCACCCACACTCCCACAATCAGCACCTACTAGCCCCCTCAACGGGCTAATAGGAGCAACCATTCTCCCCTTCTCTCTCCTGGACTGTATGTGCTCACGCTGTTTCAAGAGCTGACCTACTCCCATCAGTACCTCACTCACATAAATCACGACAGGGACCTCTCGGCTCAGGTTCTTACAGCTTGAATCGCTGCTCCTACTATTAGCTGAGGATATTGAAACTAACCCTGGTCCTACCCCTTATACAATGCCAAACCCTCTGGCTCTACCAAAGGGCCTAAAAATAATGCACCTAAACATATGTAGTGTCCTCAACAAAATTCCAGAACTTCAACTATCCATCCTAGCACTTCACCCAGACATCCTAATTTTCTCTGAGACATGGCTCAAACCCCAACACCCTGATTCCTCTGTTGCCATTCCAGGTCACTCCCCTAACTAGGCGAGACCAGAAGGGTAAAAAAAGGGGGGGTGGCCTAGCCATGTTTATTTCCGACAAGTATCAGTTCACCCCAGTCCCCACCCCTACTCCCTCGCCACAAATCGAGTCTCTAACTATCAAAATTGCTCTGCCCTTTTCCGCTCCGGTGTATGTAGCAGGATCCTACTGCACCCATAACACCCCTATACCATGTATACTGGACCACCTGGCCAACTTAAAATCCGCTGCCGCAACAGGAGAACTATATGTCCTAGGGGACTTCAATTACAACTGGCTGGCAAATGACTGTGCCAAGCTACGCTCCAAAGTAAATGCCCTAAACCTTGCACAACAAATATCCCAACCCACCAGGCTAAACCTAAAAATGCACAACCACTCCCTTCTGGACTGGGCACTGACCACACACCCCCATAGGTCAATAGGAGCAGGCTTACTCCCGGACTCCCTAAGTGATCACCATATGGTATACTTAGAAAAGTACATAAACCCCTCAAACCCCCTTCCTGGACCCTACTAGCCAGGTCCTTTAAATCACTCTCTCTAACATCACTTCTGTCGGATCTGACCTTGGTGGACTGTTCCTTCATCTCCAGGGCCCCTACAATTGACATTGCACTTGACAACTTCAAAAATAGCTTCTTGCATGTCTGGAACCTTCATGCTCTGCAAAAAAAAACTAGAGTAAGGGGGGCTCCCACCTCCCATGGATCTCCACTGATATCATCAGCAAATGCCGCACCAGGGACCAGGCATGGAAAAAGTACAAAACAACTAGCTCCCAGCAAGCCTTCCAATCTTATCGAGCCTGCCGTAACTCCTGCCTGAAATAGATCCGACAAGCTAAACAGAACTATTTTTTCGCTGGTCCTTAGCACAAATCTTAACCACCCGACCAAATTCTGGAAAACTATTAAATCACTCCTATCCACACCTGTACAACCACCTAGCCCGGCCCTATCCATCCTAGGCTCAGCTGTTACTGACCCCTTTGAAGTTGCCTTGGCTTTCAACACCTTCTTCACCAACAGCGCTTCCTCCCTGGTTCAGAGCCTATCTCTTTCCCCACTCAAGGCAACTACCACTTCCAACTTCCTGCACACCTCCCCCTCTCCTCCTTCTGACCTGTCTCCCCGACTGAAGTCTACCATGCGCTGTGTAACCTAAACTCCAACAAGGGTAAATGTCCCTCAGGCATGGACTCCAGACTACTCCAGCTTCTCGGCCCCTGCTATTGCCACCCCAATAGCCGACTTGCTCAACCTCTCCTTCTCTATGTCAACAATTCCTACAGCATGGAAGATGGCAACTGTCATCCCACTACCAAAAGGGGGGGGACACCTCCTCCCCTGGGAATTACTGTCCCATCTCCCTTCTCCCAACTCTGGTAAAAAATACAAGAACATTTTGTCCTTGCTCAGTTCTCCCAGTACTTAATCGAGTCCTCTTTCTTCACCCCTTACCAATCAGGCTTCCGAAAATCTCATTCCACTGTCACTTCCCTATTAAGAGTCACAAATGATATCCTCTCAGGTATGGATAAAGGCCATATCATCTTGGCCATTTTCATCGATCTGGCCAAAGCCTTTGATACTGTCTCCCACACAATCCTACTGGACAAACTAAAGGCTACTGGCCTATCCGACCTTGCCACTAATTGGTTTCAGGCATACTTGTATGGCAGACAACAATCTGTGAGAATCAGCCCCAGCACATCGTCCCCCCTCCCTATCACCATGGGAGTTCCTCAAGGTTCAGTCTTGGGCCCAATCCTATTCTCAGTTTTACTGAATGAACTACTGCAAGTATGCTCCCATTCTGCTACGCAGATGTATGCAGATGATACTGTGCTTTTCAACATTGGCCCATCCGCAGATACAGTGCATGACCAACTGCAGCAGGATTTCAATGCTGTTCAACTTTGGCTCAGATCAAATCAGCTTTTCTTAAATGCAAAAAAGACAATCTCACTAACCTTTGGCTCTCAACCTTGGCTCTCCCGACTCACCATCCACCCCCCCTTTCCTAACCCTGGACCTTACCCCCTTAGAATCCTGTACCTCGTTCTGCTACCTCAGCGTCTGGCTCAACCAATATCTAGACTTCTCAATTCACATAGACTCCCTTCACAAAAAATTGCTTCCTAAACTGGGGGCCCTCTAGCATAACAAAGGCTGCCTGCCTACCCCGGTCAGGTGTGAACTCGTGCAAAAAATGATACTTCCAATTTTTGATTATGGGGATGTAGTCTATGGCACCGCCTCACCTTCCACTCTGACCAGCCTGGACACACTCTTTCATTCCTTCTGCCGCTTCATACTGGAATGTCCTAAACTGATGCACCACTGTGACCTTTATAGCTCCTGGCCTTTCCCTCACTCTCAGCCTGCAGACAAATCCATGGCTCATGAGTTGCTGCTAAATACTGGTCCCATACCCTCCCACCCTACCTGGATTCCACCTTAACTTCTCAACCCCTGGTGGCTTACTCGCTGCGACACTCGGATACTAGGTGCTTCCATATCCCTTGTATGCGAACCTCTATGGGTCAGGCTGCGCTTAGTTACCACTTATCTAAACTATGGAATGACCTCCCAACAGATATCCGCCATATCACTAATCCTAGACACCTCAACTCCCGCCTCCATGAACATTTTCTCACTGTCTGCTCCTGCACCGGGCCTACACATTAGTAGGCCTCAAACCCTACTGGGCCTCCATACCATGTTATGTTGACTAAGTACACATTCCTCTTTAGAGTCAACAAATCACTAGCTATTTTAATTTTATATGTACAATGAAATGTCTTTTCCTATGCATTGTCTCTGTGCCTGCCAAGTCTTTAAGTTGCATGGCTGCCTTAGCTACCAACGTGTATAGTCTTTCATATTGTGCCTTCTCAACTGTACAAATACTTGTGTGTTTTGTTTTTCCCCGCATGTTCCCCCTCTTGTTTCCCCCAGGTCGCATCTGGAAATGAGTGGTTAGCCGCTCAGTATGCCTGCCTGGTTAAACTCTTAAATAAATAAATAAGCAGCAACACTTCTAATAATTAGATCATTTGTGGTAAAAAAGAGATGTTCAGTAATAGATCATAATTGTTTGATTGTATTGTTCCTAACAATGAATATACCCATTTTGTTCTTGGTATATTATACCATTTACAATCAAAAATAATGTTTTAAATGTTCTGCCTGTGAGCCATTACATTTACAACAACTAACCATTATATCTTTGGCCTTCCTGTTACTAGCTTCTAGAATGTTTCCTGGAAATAATTCCATTCTGCATTTTATATATAATGTCCTTTGTTATCTGTCAGTACATCCATATAATATCAGTATTGGTGGCGTACACCATTCTGCACTAACCACTCTGAAATGTGTAGCTTTTCAATAAGCCTCAAATCTTAAGTCTTTTAATTCCCTATTTTTTGTGTTAACATATTTTTAGTATTTAGTGCTATTAGTTATCCCTTGTTCAACAAGTCTTTCTAAATATTTCAATCCATTTTCTTTTAAGATACTTGATGCTTTCTTTAGCCATCCTGATTGGATCAATCCATTATGTTCCCAATCATATTTTTCCTTTAAATGTAAGTATGGAAGGCAATGTTTCTCTAACTGTAGAAGTCTGATCCAGTAGCTTTTTTCTTGAACAGACTAATGCAGCAATACTCTTTAGACCTGGATCTGTTCTAATCATTGAAGCTGGTGCAGATTGCCCCAAACCAAGACTAAATCTTAATATTGTTATTAATAGGGCTTTCAGTGATTAAAGTATTTTAGAGTCCCTGATTTCTGCATTATAAAGAAATTGAGCATTATATTTAACCTTTGCTGCCATAATAAGCGGTTTAATTGAACTACCTCCCTACTTCGTATTAAAGAGATTTAGTGAATTAGCTGTCTTCTTTAATTTCATTTTCAGTGCATCTGTATGCTATGACCATAGTCCACTTTGTAAAAAAGTGAAACCTAAATAGTTATATTGATTTACTGTTTTTGGCCTTAGATTCCCTATCGTCCATAATTTAGTTTGTTGTTTTTGTGAACCCATTATCATCACCTGGCTTTTAGTTTCATTGATTTTCAGTTCATACTTGTTTGCATAATTTTGCAATATTCCCAGCTTTTTAGAAAGTCCTGACTGCGTCAGAGATATAAGAACTAAGTTGTCTGTGTATGCAGGCATGGGACAACTTTCCCTTAATATTTTTGGAGAGTCTGTTAGGGAATCCTTTAAATGTATTAAGAGACTTTTTATATAAATACAGAACAGTGTCAGAGCCAGCACGCATCCCTGATGGACACCTCGAATGATAGGAAATCTGGCTGAGGTCTGTACACCTGAGCATGTTCTCACCTGTGCCCATGTGCCAGTGTACAGTCCTTTTACAATATGTATTAGTTGTGGTGAAATGCCCCAGTCTCCCATTTCTTTCCAGCGTTTTTGACAGGAGAGCATGTCAAAAGCTGCACTGAAATCTATGAAAGCTAAGTAAATCCTTTATTCCCTGAGTTTAACACATTTCTCGTACAAGTGATTAGGTATATACAGTAACAATTGTCAGTAGTACTATAGCCACCTCAAAATCCTGCTTGATATTCTGACAGGCCCCCCCAGGGCAGCTATTTGTTCTCTTAACCTTCCAAGAATAATCTTGGAGAAAATTTTTCCCATAATATCTAATAGAGATATGGGTCTGTACATTGCTGGGTTATCTTTGTTTCCTTTTTTAAACATAGATATGTTTTTTGCCCCATTCCAGGATTCTGGGAATTTCAAGCTTTTACAACATACATTAAAGTATTTAGTAAGTAAATTTGACCATACCGAAGGAGCTACCAGATATACTTTAGCAGGGATTAAATCTGGCCCCGTTGCTTTCCTTTGTTTTAACATAATGGCAAAGTAAGTTTCTGCATGTGTTATTAAATTAAATGTTGTCATGTCCAGCCCAACATCAGCTTTACCTTCCCTATTATTAGAGTCATAAAAAAATAACTGAATAATATTTGATCCATTCATCACTGGGGATATAGAAATCAACTTCATATTTGTAGTTATCTGTTCCTTTGGCTACTAGCAGCCAGTAAACTTGATGATCTTTAGTTTCTATTATTGTGAGCATTCTATCCCACTGTTTGCTATAGTATTCTCTTTGTTTCTTTTGCAACATAATTTTGTATTTCTCTCTTTCTTTATTCAGCATTTTAATTTTTATTCTTAAATCCAAATTTTTCATTGATTTAACCAATCTGTTTATACCCTTTTTTGCCATACGGTAATCCTGGTCAAATCAATTGTCAGCTTTCCTTTTTCATGCTTTTGTTGTGCTTGGAGCCTTCAAGATCACGCTAATCTCATTACAACAATGACTTATTTTTTCATTTAGGTCTTCCTTTGAATTAATACTGGAAGTTTTATTTTTAAACCTTTGTATTATATCCACTACTAGTTTTTCATCTATTCTATCCTACCTTATATTATTTTTATTCCTGATTTCCATCCTTGTTTCTATCTGATCATTTCTATTTTTATTAATTGAACTCTTTAATCTTGAAATTATTGGGAAGTAATCACTGTCCATACATTTGACTATTTCACACTGTTCCAAAAAGTCCATATCCCCATTCCAAAATGCATAATCTGTTATTGTGGGGCCATGGGAGAAACATGCGTATAATTTCCTTTATTGTCATCCTTTATTCTTCCATCGAGCGGAGCTAAAAAATGTATCTTAAGCATGTTTATTAATTTAAGACCTGTATTGTTTGCTTTCAAGTCCGCTGTTAACCTTGGGAAATGGTGTGTATTCCTGTAGCACCAATTATGATAACTACTGTCAGTGTACCCATCATTGTTTCCATTTCTGTCGTAAAAATCACCACAGACAAGTGTATTTTCACATGCAGTCATAGCCCAAGCTGTGTGCATTGCATCTTCTAAAAGTTCCCACAAACCCTCAGTGTAATATTTTGATATTGGAGGGGGGATATAGACATTTATGATATTACAGTTTTCTTGTTAGTATTGTATTGTAAAAACTTGTATATTTTTATTTGAGATAATCATGCTAACTTTAATATTTTTTATTAATTTTAAACCAAAACACTTGTCCACCCACATACTTTCCTGTATTCACAAGCCTGACAGCTGGGACATTGAAAGTCTGATAGCCATTCATAGTTACATCACTTTCCTTAGAGTGCCAAGTATCCTGTAAACATACTGTATTAATGGCTTTCACGTACCTAACCCACTCCTCATCTGAATTTTTTTTGTAAACCAGAGACAGTCCAGGATATGATATCATATGGAGCTATTTTCAAACAATTACTTTCCTTCGGCCCACTGTTAGGTAATTAGAATTCTGTACTCAGTAGATCAAATCTATTTTGCATTGTACAGTTAAATAAAAGATCCTAATTATTGTCTATTTCATTGCTACTTTCCTGTCTATGATTTTCTGCCTGCAAGGCCTCATTGTACTTTTTCTTAGTTTGGTCTTGTTCTATAGGCATTGCACACAATCCCATTGCATTCAATAGTCCTGTGTTACCCATGATTTTATTGTACAGACTCTGAAAATGAATAAAAAGTATAACTTGTTCAAAATCAGAACTTGCACCCCCCCCCAGAGACAGATAACACTTCCCAGTCATCAATTTCAGTGTTCATACATTGCTCTAACAAATCCACAACCACCTTTTTTAACTTATTGTTATTTTCATTTTTAATTTTACTTATTCCAAAGACTGTTAATGTATTAATTACCCTATCATCATTTTTTTTGTTTATATTGCTGTTTGATTCTAGCAAGATGGTCCTATCTATTATATGTAGTCCAATTTTATCCAAAATTGTTGCTCTCTCTAGAATCATTCTCGCAATTTCTTAATTTTGTATCAGTGCATCCACTTGGCCATTCCTGTGTTCATTTCCCCATCTATATACTTCTATGATGGTTAAGTCATTAGTATTTACTTTCATGGTCTGTACAAACAGATTGTGAAGTACATTTTTGATTTATCTCGGTTTCATTTGGCAAGGCTAAACCTCTGTTAACATATTCTACCTCATATCCAAGCC
Organism: Neoceratodus forsteri; assembly: GCA_016271365.2. Lineage (NCBI taxonomy): Eukaryota > Metazoa > Chordata > Ceratodontiformes > Ceratodontidae > Neoceratodus > Neoceratodus forsteri. The sequence goes on from CM028131.1 coordinate 935,627,719, forward strand.
TTCTGAGGACCATTGTTTAGCCATACAGAATTTGCAGTTCTTGGTGATGTACAAAATATGAAAATACAGTCTTTTCCTCTCTCATCTTTATCTTTCCACATTTGCACAAGGTCTGTAATGCTCAGATCCACACCTATTTCTGCCCTAAATAGTCTCACAATCTTTTGGTTTTCTCTCTGATTGATACAGGATCCCTTACAATTGAATCCATATAGTGTCAGTATAATACAAACTTATATGTTCTTTAGTTTCTTTTCTGGTACCTCAGTTTCTGTTGCGTTGGTACATTATTGTTTTCTACCTGAAGATTTTTTGTTACAAATTCTTCCCTGAAATCTAATAGATTTTCGTCTGTCTAAGCTGCTTGGAAATAGTTTCCAGCAGAATCTTTTGCTGTTGTGCTATGTCCTGTTCAGAAGCACCAAGTTTAGTCGACAGTAAATCTGTTGACCACTCACACAGCAACAGCACAATACCGACACAGGTACTGTGCCACCCAAGCCCCCAGTGTTTTCTGTGGGGGTCTGTGCCACTGGCCCCCAGGTGGGGGGCTCTGCCCTCACCCCCCAGACTTTAGGATTCTCACTCCAGGTCAGAGGTGGTCCTGGAAGAGGAATGGACACTGGAGGAAAGCAAAACATGGAAACGGACCATTACAGTGACTGTCGCTGTAGTGGTCATTTTCTGTGTTTCGTCGTTGGGGTGTGGGGCAAAAGGGGGCCTCCCATCCTGTTCACTAGGTTGTGCATTTAACCTATCAGATATCTAAGAGGAGATACTATCACATTGTTCTGTTATTAAAGGCAAATTGTGTTTGTTTGCTTGTTTAGCCCCTTCTTTGGAAATGTTTGCTTTTTCTATCTCAGTCTGTTTGCCCTTCTTTTTTTTTCTTTTAACCTGTTTGTGTTACTTGGAATTTCAGCTACCAAGCCATTTTTTTTCTCCTTACCTTTTCATTTCTTCCTTCTCTGCTTTTTCCCTTGCATGTCAATATTACTAGGTGAATCAGAAATACAAATAATGGAAAAATCTTGATGTAAGTTGGTAGAATTATCTATAACAAAGGATGGTGAACCTACCTGGGGGACTAGTTTGTCTATTTTTTGAACAATGTCCTCCAGCCAACAGCCATTTACTGCAGTAGTTTAGGGAATCTAACTCATGCCTAAAATTGAACAACTGCTCAAGGATCATAAGATGAGCTGCACATGAGTTGAGGGCAAATGCCTTCAAATCCTCACTGATTCCAAAAGGGTAGTCTAAAACAAATTCAATGGAATATTGTCTGGCCAGAATTTCTTGTTTCTGATTTTTCCCAGGTACAGACTTATCCCCAGGAATGTTTAGTTGTTTGAGACCATTAATAGTTACTTGCAGCTCATTAGCAATGTTTTTAGATCATTATGTCACCCAAATTCCTGATTATTTTCACTAAAATACTCTGGAGAAAAGCTCTGTATTTGTGAGGAAGAGCAGTCAAAAAGTCTATCACCTGTTGTCTTACTCAGTTCTGAATTTCCCACTATTTGCTCTAACATTTCTTCCTTGTTGGTTTCATCAATTAAATTTCTAGATATACTCAAGTCTAAGTTTGGAGTAATTGATATGCTTGAATGGTTCTTACTATATTCTTTCCTTTTTGAAACTTCCTCAGATGGTTCACATTGATCTGTGATCCATCTTGTTTCTTTTTCAATCTGTGTCCCAGAGCAAGTTATAACCTGGGAATCCCTACTTGGACCAACCTTATACATATTAGTTGACTTGTCCTTCATATCTAACTGCTTTAACTCCCTTTTATTGGAAAAGTGAGCTATTATTTTGGTCTGTTTATTTTTTTTTTGTAACCATTTTAATTTTCTTTTGTAAAGTTCTTTTCTTCTTTTCTTTTGTCAGTTTAACAGTATTTGCATCATCATAACTGTTTCTATTTTGCTGCATCTTTTTCTTTTTGCTATTTGTTTGTTTTTTACACCTTCCTTTTTCAATTTTAGGCATTGAATGGAGCCCAGATTGTTCATTTGTGGTTCCATTCAATCCTGTTACTGCCTGCCCATTAAGATAATCAGCACTATGTGAGAATTGAGTGTTTATGCTGCTTATTGGTGTTAGTGCATTAATATCAGCTTCCAAAGCTTGTTTCCTTGTTAAAACCATTTCATTCAGATAGTAAAAATAGTTAACTGCTAAAGTTTCCTAATACCCAGTCCTAGGTTACTACAAAAATACAATAATATAAAAAAGTACAAAAGAATAACTCCATACAAATACTTCAATAAAAAGACTCTACAGACTTGCTTAGCAGCAGTTGTCCTGCTTGATAAAAGCCCTGGTAAGTAAATACAGTTTTCTCAATGTTTAGTTTGTATATAGGAAATCCACAGCTAGCCTTTGTCTGTTTTACCAAAAAAGAAAAGAATGGCTCCCTGTGTCCAAGGCTTTCTGTTTTTCCCAAATAAGCAGAATTTCTGCTGTAGCATCCTCTGCCAAAAATGTAATTGCACTTTTCTCTGATGGACCAGGTGGGTGCTTATTTCCTTCTGAGTAGTATCAGTTTTTATCGAGCCCACTAAGAAAAGATAAAAATGGGGGAATGAGAATTCTTTAACTACAACTGGGCTGGACCCCAACCAAACTATGCCCTATCTGTTCAAAAATAATCACTTAACCACACTTCAGCCAAAGCTGCGACAAGTTCAGCAAGTTCTTAAACACAAAAGAAATACCTAGTAACTTGATTACTTACTTATGTAAGTCAGCCATTCTGTAGATAAAATACGTGCTCCTTACATGGCTCTACACTGAACTATGAGCTGTCTCTCACTTTCAACTATTTCAAAACACCACCAAATTAGGATATGGCCCAGTTTTCTACTTTGCCATCGAGCAGATTGAGCACACACTATCCTTGTTTCAGCTTGTAAAGATTTAACACCGTCTATTTTCCAAGGTGGTTCAAAATTTTAGTAGATATAAGAACACCCCTGTGACAGGTATGCCAGTACTCTCTATCCAGCAGCTTAGACAGCATCCCACCTGTGTATGCGTGCACCTTTTTAAGGCAGTTGTGCACGTGACCCAGTCAAAGAGCAGCTGATTCTACTTCCTGGTTCGATAATAAAACTTATCTTAATTATCTAAAAATGTATAAAGTATAAAACGTATAAATTATAAAATATAGATCCTGAATCTATAGTTTTAATCCAACTTTATAAGGGGTACTCTGCCTCTAATTCCACAAGCATATCCCCATAGGTTCAGAGTATTGATCTACCTGGAAATATATAGTAAAATACACTAAAAGAAAAAGAATAAACAGCAAGCTGGATTTACATCCCTGAAAAAATGAGGAGCCGGAAACAGTCCTTGTAACAGGCATGCTTCCGAACTTCAGTGCTTTTCTGCCATTTCAGCTGGTCCTCTGCCTCCGCTGCAGTCCTGCTCTGCATTCCACCAGTCGGGCCTTCCTCCTGCAGCGGGGAGAGAACACACTGAAAAGAAGCAACACAACCGAAGTACAGCTTAATGATGTTCTGATAAGGAGACAAACTATCCAGATACAGGTGGCATACCTTTCCTAAACCTTGTTTAATGCAATGTCTCCCTACTTCTCTCTATACTCCTCAACAGTATAGAGAGCACTTAACGATGTGTCCATTCCTCACCAGCTCCTCCGTCTCATGTCTGGCTATAATTCTATTACAAATGAGAGAAAGCCTGGACACGGTTGGCAGATTTGCCAATGAAAATGTTATAAAAGCACAGCAAACTCGGGCAGGGCACTATGACCAAGGGGGCCAAGCTATAGGAGTTCAAGTCCACTAACAGAGTACTTCATCTGTTACCTAGCTCTGACAGTAAATTCCTAGCTAAATGGTAGGGACCATATGAGGTTCTCAGAAAGGTGGGGCTGGTCGATTACAAAGTCTTACAACAAGACAAAAAAAGGAAAAAACAAATTTACCATGTTAATTTGTTGAAACCCTGGAAAGACAGAGAGGTATTGCTCATTGACCCATAAGGTCCTAAAGGGGTCTCAAGTCTGCTGACAGATGAGTGCATTGATTCTGGAAGGAACCAAATGCCATCCCAGTGGATGACCTGCTCAACCACACCAAAAGCAAGAAGCCAGAGGCTGGTATATAATTTGGGGGATGAATTCTCCTGGATGCCAGGACAAACCCATGCGATTCAGCACCACATAGACACAGGCTCAGGTGTCTGGATCCTCCAACAACCATACAAACTATCAGAATGAATTTGAGAGACAGTAAGAGAGGAAGTCCAGTCCATGTTACAGTTGGGAGTCATTGAGGAATCCCAGAGTGAATGATCTAGCCCTATAATATTAGTTCCAAAACCAGATGGGACATCCCAGTTTTGCATAGAGTTCTAGAAAGTTAATGCTGCATCTAAGTTTTGTGCATACACTATGTCAAGGGTAGATGAACCCTGCCTCATTAAGCCACTTATAACCCAAGAAGCTGGCCACTGGGTGCCACTCCATGACCCTGCCAAATATGCCCTAAACCAATATGCCCAGGAGCATCTGTAAAGAGCTCTAGTTCTTGGCTTTTGGTCACTATAGGTTATGTGGAAACTGCATTACAGCAGGACAAAAAGGCATGTCACACTGCAATGTCTTCCCTCATGCCCTTGGTTGCCCATAGCTGTAATGTGGCATGAGCCACTTGGTTCTCGATTTATTGATACAACAGAGGAAGCTCCAATTCATTGGGATTACATTGCAAGCAAAATTCAGGTGGACAAGGAGCTTTCTGGCCCCAGAAACCAGCAAATCTTGGTGGTCTTGGATCTTGACAGTAGGGAACCAAACTTCTGTCACCTGGGACTCAGTTTCTGTCCCACAAAATGACAGGCTGATACTGTGACCTTCCATCATTTCAATGCTAATGGGACCCCAAATTCAGACAACAGGTGCCTGCATTCACCAGCCCTGATCATGCAGACAAACAGGAAATCATCCAGATAAACAATGATGGCAGACATACCACATTTTTCAGCACATTCAAGTGCAGAAAAATGCTAAATTTCTCCAGTTCTGCACTGCCCACTGCACAACCCACTGGGCATACAATTATATACATAATACTGGTGCTCAAAATTCATCTGTATGAACTATCATCAGGACGAACTGATAGGAAGTAAAAGGCTAATTCTTTGCCCATCTTTACCATCTAGGCATGATGGCAGGTGACTCACACAGCCTTCACCACCCAGTAAATTGATGCATATCATACTGCTATGAAGAGCGAGTTAGAATGGTCCTTGACAGAATCCTCTATGAGTAAGACAGGTGATTTATTATCCTGAGTTCACATAGGTTTTTAGAGACCAAACCAATAGGTGGCATGTGGAAACTGGAAATGGCAGTGGAAGGGTAAGGTCCACTGACCCTTCCCAGCTGCACTTCTTTCTGAAGTTTTGCCTGCACGAGATCCATAAAAACATAGAAACATAGACGTTGTCAGCAGATAAGGACAACCAGGCCCCCCTAGTATGCCCTATGTTCCCTACTTACAGTGACACTGTAGGCCCTAATTTGCCTAAGGTCTTCCCCCACTTTAAATTCTAAGCTCCCTTTGTGTCTATCCTGTGTGTTCTTGAATCTCGTAATTGTTTCCACCCCCACAACCACCCCTGGAGGGCTGTTCCTCTTGTCCTGCATCCTTTCCATGAAGAAGTATTTCCTCCCATTTCCTCTAAACCTCCCTCTTCCAGGTTCCTAATGTGCCTCTGCTTCCCTGGGCATCACTTTCTCTGGAAAATTATACCCTCCTGCACCATGTTCTTCCCTGTGAGGTATTTATATGTTTCAGTTATATCCCCCATTTCCCTCCTTTCTTCCAGGGAGTACATGTTTAACTCCTTAATCCTTTCCTCATAGGATTTTTGATGCAGACCCTATGTCCTTTCGAAGATGGGGCCACCAAAACTGGATACAGTATTAGAGGTGTGGTCTTACCAGTGATCTATACAGTGGAATTATTACCTCCCTCCTTCTGCTGGTTATGCCCCTGTCTATGCACCCCAGCATCCTGCTAGCCTTCCCTGCTGCCTTGTCACATCACTTGGAAGCCCTGAGTTCATCAGAAATGGTTATTCCCAGATCCTGTTCCTTCTCTGAGCTTTCTACTACCTCCCCACCCAGTTTGTATGTTGTCCCCTGGTTTCTGTGCCCCATGTGCATTATTTTGCACTTTTTAGTATTGAAACACAGCTAGACCAGTCCTCCAGCTTTTTTAGATCTCCTCTCATTCTATCCATCCCCTCCAGTGTTGTCCACTCAGTTGCAGAACTTTGTTTCATCCATGAACAGACATACTTTCCCTTTTAGCACCTCTGCAATGTCACTAACAAAGACATTGTATGTTTGTTTATTTGTTTAATGGATAAGCACAACTGGATGTTACATCCTTTTACAGGTGTGACCCACACAAACAAAACATAATAAATACATTCAATACAAGTAACAAATAGGCACTATATGAATAAAATTGAAGAGAACTAGCCCCGAAACTGATCCTTGTGGCATCTCACTGGTCACACTGCCTACTCCAGAGTGTATGGTGGTTACCATCACCCTCTGAGTCCTATTGTTCTGCCAACTCTACACCCATTTCACTACTTTAGTCCCTACTCCTAGGTTCTCCAGCTTGTTTATCAGCCTTCTGTGTGGAACAGTGTCAAAGGCTTTTCTAAAATCTGGTTTACCTATAATGCTTCAACAGCGCTAGCACCGACAACCCTTACAGCGACAGCTACAATGCCAACCTTCAGCATTTTAGCTATGGGATGTCAGTGGTCACAATCGGGGGGCTGTGCCTCCAATCCCCAACACCCCCCCGGTCTCTAAGATTATAACTCTGAGTCGGAGTTGGACTGCGGCGGGCAATTACCCAGCGAGGCAGTCCCGATCAGCACACTGTCTACCACAGCGACAGGTGGATTTTGCATAATTCCTCCACTGTGGTAGTGTTTTCCCTTGGGGTTTCGCTACGGTGATGGTACACCCTAAAATCCAGGTAGGCCACATCCACTGCCCTCCCTTATCCATTTCCCTGGTTACCAAGTCGAGCATTTCTATGAAGTTTGACTGGCATGGCCTCCCTCCTCTGAACTCATGCTGCCTCAGGTCTTGCAAACCATTGGCAACCATGTGTTCCACAATTCTCTCCTTCAATAGTGTTTCCATTACGTTGCCCACCATTGAGGTCAAGCTGACTGGCTTGTAATTACTTGCCTTCTCCTTATTTCCACTTTTGTATAGAGGGACTACATCTGCCCTCCTCCAGTCCCCTGGTAACTCCCCTGTTTCCAGTGACAGCTTGAACAGGGCAGTTAGAGGTGCAGCCAGCACCTCCTTTAGTTCCCTCAGTATCCTGGGGTGCACTCTATCTGGTCCCATTGCCTTATCAACTTTTAACGCTATTAGTTCCCTACCCAGAGGGAAGTGCAGTGTCAAAAAAGTCACTACATAGTACTATTTCAGTGTTACTCTTGCAGTGTACTCTTCCTGTGCATTTTATTTCAGTTTGTTCTCAATGAGTGTTTAATCAGGGTACATGTAGTGTTACAGTAGTGTGCATGCAGTGTCAGTACAGTGTATATGAATTATGTTAATTAACACTGTAATCACACTGCAAATGCACTGCAATGTGCAGTGTTATTGTTGGGTCAGAAACATTTCCTAAAGCAGTGTTGCAGTGCTTTTTCAGTGTCTGTGAATCATGGCAATTAAAGACTGCATCAACACCTCTAATGCATTTCAGTGTACAGTGTGGTTTGGTGCTTAGTAGCACTCCTGACATCAGTGTTGCAGTACTAGTCAGTGCTTCCCCAATTGTGTCTGCATTAATAACTACATCAGCAGTGTGTACTGCATGCATATATGCAAGCTCATTGTGTTTATGTGTCTGAATTTAATTTGAGAATAGCATATTGAGTTAAAAAATAAACATAACATATATATATATATATATATATATTGCACTGGTAACCTCACACCTTGTGAGGTTAGTGACATCATGAGGGCACTAAAGCTTTGCTCTCAAGCCCATAATATCACTAACCTCAGTCAGTGTGGGTTGTTCTGCATCAGGAAGGGGGGTTCATTATTCTCTCTATGTGCCTGTAGCCTTCTGTTGAATCTCATAAATAAACAAGGTCAGACCTGTTCAGTGGAGACCTTCAACAAATGCCAGAAGGAGATGAGTCTGAAAATAGCTCTCCGTTCCAGGCCAAATACATTAATAAATAACTTACTCACTCAAGTTGCTACACATTACAATGGTATGAACACCTTGTTATATGCTATTCACCCTACAAGGAGTTAAGCAATTAGGAGTTACCTGCTCTATCAGAGTCAGGGAGTCCAGAGTTAGGGTATACTGGGTTCAAGACACAAAGGGTCGGATGTCCTAGAGGAGAGATTGGGGGTTAGAATTAAACAGAGATACTTGGTACACAGTCTGGCCAGAGCAGTAGAAATAAATGAAAAATTGATTAGTATGGGTAACTTTAGTAGTGAAAGTAGAGACAGCAAGTGGAGCGATAGAAAAGGGGTAGAGTACAGCACAGGAATAAAGGAAGGGGAGTTTTAGATGAAAAATACACTTACGGTCAAAGTAAGGAAAGTAGACATAGAAAGGCCTAGATAGGCTAATTGAGCAAGAGGGTATAGTAGAAGAAGGGTAAGGCTGGGGGATGAGAGGGGCAAAAAATGACTGAGCACTGACAAGTGGAGAATCCATAGACTGCAGAGGATTGAAGATAGTAAGGACCTTATATTGGGGGACTCCATAATTAGTGGAATGAAATGGGGGAAGAGGAGAGGAAGGAAGAGCTGTATTAGGGCTGAGTGTATGCCAGGCATAACAGCACTTAAGGCAACATGCTTAGTATACACCTTAGTCAGGAAACATGTGAGGACCCCCCACATTGTGGTGCATCTGGGCACGAATGATCTGGAGGACAATGGTGTGAAGTAAGTGCAGGCTAGATTCAGAGAGCTGGCAAGAATCTGTCAAGAACAGGGGGACACAGTCTTTTTTTCTGAAGACCTTCCAGTGCCAAAGGACAGCATGGATAGAAAGGGGAGAACTGAAGACTTCAATTTGTGGCTGAGGAGGTGGTATAAGGAAAAGGGTTTCAGTCTGGTGGGGGAATGGGGTAGAATATGGAATAACTTTATGCACCAGACAGGCTGCGTCTGAGTCAGGTGGGCACATGGGTCCTGAAAGATAAATTGGTTAGCCATTTAAGGGAGTCTGCATTTAAACTAAATTGAGGGAGCTGCATGGAATAGACTAGTGGGTTCCCACTTAAAGGGGCAGGTGGGGCAGGAAGAGATGGCAGGGAGGAAGGAGGTTTATGGTGGAAAGGATTATCAGCCAATGCCAGAAGTTTGGGTAATAAAATGGTGGACTTGGAGGCCATAACGGTCGAAGAGGGCCTGGACAATGTGGCTATAATGGTGACCTGGTGGTCAAAGAAAATCAAATGTGGCAGGTAGGTATCCCATGGTATAGACTTTAGGAAGGACAGGGCAGGAAGAAAGGGAGGGGTTACATTGTATATCAGGGACAAAATTAGGGCAATGGAGGGGCAGGAGGAGCAAGGGGAGGCAGAGGTGCTGTGCATCACACTGGAAAAACGGTCTAGTGCATCATTAAGACTGAGGGTGATTTATAGACCCCCTGTGCAGGGGGAGGAAGGGGATAGGCAGATGTTGCAGGCAATTCAATGAGTGGCACACAAGGGGGAGCTCCTGCTAGTGGGGGACCTAAACTTCTCAAATGTGAACTGGGAAATCCCATCAGCAACATCAGCCAGAAGAAGAGAGATCCTCAGTTTGCTTCAAGGTGCTTTCCTGCAACAGCTGGTTATGGAGTCCACTGGGATGTTAACTACTGGATGTGGTCCTCACAAATGGAGAAAGTGTGGAGGAGGTTGTATGGGGTGACAGCCTAGGTATAAATGACCACAATACAGTTAATTTCAGGGTAAGGATGGGGAGTGAAACAAATTGGAACAGCAAGAATGTTCTGGATTTCTGCAAATGGACTTAGCCAAAATGAAGGGATTTTCAGGGAAGAAATGGAGAAGGAGAAAATAGAGGACATTGAGGAATTATGGAATTTGATTAAGAGTGGGTTACTGAAAGCCACTGACTACATGGACCCAGCAGTCTCCTTCTGCTGTCAACTTCTGTGTTTCTATGTTTCTATGAACTCTGTATTAGCAGGGTAAGAAAGGGCAAAAAAAGAAGGAGGCCACTCTGGTTTACCAAGGAAGTGAAAGGGGCAATTAGGGAAAGAAAAAGTGCATTCAGAATATACAAGAGGATCCAGGGGAAAGATGAAACAAAGACATACAGAGAGAAGTTGAGGGTGGAAGGGCAGAAGATTAGAGTGTAAAGGCAGATATAGAAAATAGAATAACTAGGCAGGCCAAATGGGAGGATAAAACTTTTTTAGGTATGTGAGGAGAAAGAGGACAGCAAGGCAAAGGATGATAGTACAGTGATGGAGGAGGGGTACCAGCGGAGGGGACTTTGAGAGGAGAGTGCTAATAACTACTTTGCTCAGTCTTCACTGTGGAAGAGGAGGGAAGGACCTGAATTCATGTGAGGGAAGAGAGGGCATAAGGGTGTATCCTGGCCTGTTCAGTGAGGACAGGGTAAGGGAGGAACTAGGAAGGTTGAAGGTGGACAAGTCAATGGGGCTGGAAGGCTTACATTCTAGGGTACTCAGGGAAGTAATGGAAGAGCTGTCAGTACCTCTGATGAGGCTGTTTATCTTGTCTCTGGATATGGGGTGGGTGCCAAGTGATTGGAAAAAGGAAGACGTGGTGCCAATACATAAGGGGAGCAGCAGAGAGGAAGTGGAGAACTATCACCCAGTCAGCCTCACATCGGTGGTGAGTAAGGTGATGAGGTGCTAATAAAGGAAAGAGTGGTAAACTACCTTGTAGACAGGGAACTACAGGACAATAGGCAGCATGGCTTTGCAAATGGGAGATCATGCCAGATGAGCCTAATAAAATTTTTCGATTGGGTGATGAAGGTGATCGACCAGGGTGGGGCTGTTGATGTGGCCTATCTGGACTTCAGAAAGGCCTTCAACACTGTCCCTCATAGAAGGCTAGTAAATAAGCTAGAAAGCTTAGGGGTGGGGCAGAAAATAACTAGGTGAGTAGAAAACTGGTTGATGGACAGAAGCCAAATGGTGGTGGTAAAATGGGTGCATTCCATGGAGAAGGGGTAACAGGGATGGTGCCCCAGGGATCAGTACTGGGACCAATCATTTTCAATATATCTATCTATCTATTATATATATATATATATATATATATATATATATATATATCATCGACATAGCAGAGGGATTGGAAGGAAATTATGCCTATTTGCAGATGATACAAAGATCTGTAACAGGGTGAACACACCGGGTGGTGGGGATGGGGGTGGAGGCTATGAGGAAGGACCTGAATATTCTGGTAGGGTGGTCAGAAACATGGCAGAAGAAATTCAATGGCAAAAGTGCACAGTAATGCACATGGGGGGTTAAAATCCAGCAAGTCATATACCCAATGGGGGAGTGATAAAGCCGACTGAGTAGGAGACAGACCTGGGGATTATACTTTGAACAACCTAAAATGGATAACCAATTTAGAAAGGTGGTTGGTAAGGCAAATAGAATGCTGGTGTGCGTAGAAAGGGGAATAACCAATAGAAGGAGGAGGGTGCTGATGCCACTTTATAAAATCATGGTGAGACCTCACCTGGAGTACGGGGTCCAGCTCTGGAGACCTCACCTTTGCAAGGACATAGACAAGATTGAAAGAGTTCAGAGAAGGGCAACCAAGATGGTGCATAATATGCATGGGAAGCCCTATGAGGAGAGGTGTAGGGAGCTGGATCTATACTCATTGGAGACAATGAGGGAGTGGGGGGACATGATAGAAACATTTGAGTACATGAAGGGATTACTAAGGTGGTGGAGAGGAGCTTATTTAAAAGGAAAGTAAGTGCTAAAACTAGAGGCATAGTTTAAGATTAGAAGAAGGAAGATTTAAGGGCAATATAAGGAGGTCTTACTGCATGGAGCGGGTGGTGGAGCCCTGGAACAAACTGCCTGAAGAGGAGGTGGTGGTGGCCAAAATGGTGGAAGGATTCAAAAGGGCATAGAACAGACATAAGGGGTTAATCGGGAGATGAAAGTGTATGTCCCTTGACAAAGATGAAGCGGGGGTAAGGGGCTGACTCAATGTGCCAGAGTGTTTCTTTTCTGCCAACAGATTTATGTGATTCTATTATTCTATGAAAATAAAAATGCAAACAGCTAAGAAAAGAGAATAAGGTGATATAAGGGGCTCAGTAAACGCCCCTTAGTACTCTTAGGTGGTCTGCAGATATAAGTTGTAGCCCTGATGGGCTAGTAGGGATGCTTTTGGCTAGTGATCCCTACATTATTTAAAAAAAGGGGTTACTGGTGGTTCAGGGGTCTTGAGTTGTCCAAGGAGGCTAGTAGTTTAAAGGCATAGCCCTGATGCTATATTGGCTAACTCCTAATTGGCTAGTGGCAAATGGTGTTTTTAAATTATATTTAACCTTTTCACTGGCATCCTGTGGGGATTGGGTCATAGGGCACCGACAGTATGTAACAGGCTGGTAGGCTAGTCAGAAACCACCAATCAAAATACTATTACTATGCAGCCATCAATTTAGCACTACTGTGCTAAGAGCAACAGTTCGGCAGGCTTTCAGCTCCTGGCCCACATAGTGTTCAGGCTGTGTCTTGCTCTGTGTGGGTGGGAAAAAGATGGGAGATTTTCAGGGGTGGAGGAGGCTAGGGCAAATATTCCCTCTACTGATCAGCCACACAGCGGCTATGTAAAGAGCCCTGAGGGACTTTTAAGAGGGTCTGGAGGTGGGCAGCCAGCAGTAGGTGGCAGAAACCACTAGCTAAGCCACATGGCGGTTGGAGTGAAAGTGTCCTGAGGGGCTTGGTACTGTAGGAAGGGACTTGGAGAACAAACACACAGGATTGGGGCCTACAGGAAAAGCCGACTGTGGCAGCTGAAGGACAATGTCTGAAAAGGGCTTAAAGTAGCTGTTGGATGCAGGCAGGGGAATCAGTAGGCTCCTGGGGGAGCATGGAAGAGTCAAGCACCACATACAATAGAGCTGCACAGTGGCTGATTAAAGCACCAGGGGTAATTAAAGAATTGTGGGGAGGAAACTAACTAAATGATTGGGAGAGGAAAAGAGCAGAATAAGAGCCAGGAAAACCTATAATCTTAAAACACACCGCAGGAAATAGAAGAAGCCCTGATGAACTATAAATATAAATACATATATTTCCTTCCTAAGGAGCTATGAAGCTTTGCTGGATAATTTGAGTAATTTTTCTGGAGGAAAACAGTATATTAAAGCTCTGTGGTTTTAGATGCTCTGTGGTGCATTTTGGAACTTATTTTGGAACATACAACACATTTTTATTAAAGTAAAAGTGAGAGATTTTTACTTTCTGTTTTGGGCTTCATAGTCCATTACTCTGCTGCAGCGATAGTCCCTCCTTGTGAAATTATAGATTTTAATGTTGTTCTGTAAGGAGGGAAGGGATTATAACTCTTGCCAAACTGCGGTCAGCCAATCCCTTCCACTTCCCAGTCCACTGACCACCCCAAGCTTGGGCGTTTTGTGACATCTTACCAGAAAGAGGTGGGGCACCCCATTGAATCTTATGGGGACATTTTTAAAACATTACTATGCATCTTTAAGCTACCATATATGCAAATAAAAGCCATCATGTAACTAATAAGGATCCTATTAGTTGAGTGGTGGCTTTCTTTTATATCAAAGATAGCTTAAAGATTCATATTAATATTCTAAAATCTTCCCCATAGGATTCAATAAAGTGCTTACCTATCCCTAATTGGGATGTCACAAACAATGGAGAGCATCGTCTTGGACGGAAGTGGAAAGATATTGGGCAGTCAGCAGTTCAGCCACGCTACGATCCCTTCCTCCCTTACAGGACAGCAGTACAATTATGTTTTTTATCGTATAAGATTTTATTGAGTTTTAGGTTATTAAGTTATACAGTTTATAGCGGATGATATATGTCTTGGTTCAAGTTTAGTACACATAAATGTACATGCATAATGTGCTTTAATACAGTAACCATAAGTTCTCATGACTGGTTGGCTAGTAACACTTTAAAATAGCATATTTTTATGTACAGTAATAGTCATATCTAAACAGTCAGATGCTTACACCTTCTGGAGCAACAGCTAAAAGAGGGGGGGATTTGTTGGTGGGGGTGGAAGTTTACATAGGTCGAAATGCAGGTGTGGTTCCCATTTAGAAAAGTAAAATGTTAGATTTCCCCATTGAATGTATGATAATCGCTCAAAGGTAGACAGCCATGCAAAACAGAAACATAGAAACATAGAATTTGACGGCAGTTAAGGACCGCTTGGCCCACCCAGTCTGCCCATTTCCCTACCTACTGGATAAGCTGCAGATCCTAGTTAACCAGCAGCCTAATTCTTCCTACCCTCACCCCTAGAATTGCCTTATGACTGTCCCATGCATGCTTGAATTCCACCACTGATTTTGACTCAAAACCCTCCTCAGAAGGCTGTTCATGCATCCACAACCCTCTCTGTGAAAAAAATACTTCCTTAAATTACCTCTGAGCCACCCCCCCATCTTCAAATTGTGCCCTCTTGTTCTTGCACACCTCTTTTTTTGAAAGATGCTACCCTCTTGGACTTTGTTGATTCCCTTGAGGTACTTGAATGTTTCTATCATGTCCCCCCCTCTTCCTCCTTTCCTCGAGGCTATACATATTAAGCTCCTTTCACCTCTCTTCATATGTCTTCTGGTGCAGACCCTGCACCATTTTAGTTGCCCTCCTCTGGACAGCTTCCATCCTGTCTATGTCTTTGCAGAGATTGGGTCTCCAGAACTGCACACAGTATTCCAGATGGGGTCTCACCAGCTGTCTGTACAGAGGGATAATAACTTCCTGTTTTCTACTGGTGATGCCTCTCCCTATTTATCCCAGTATTCCCCCAGCCCTCCTTGCTGCCCTCTCACATTGCTTGCCCACCTTTAGGTCATCTGATATGATGACCCCCAGGTCCCTTTCCATTTTTGTTGTTGTTAGTATCTCACCCCCCATTGTGTACTCTTCCCCTGGGTTTTTGTTTCCCAGGTGCATTACCTTGCACTTCTTAGCATTGAATCTAAGCTGCCATACATTTGACCATTCCTCTAACCTTGCCAAGTCCCTTCTCATCCTTTCCACCCCACCCTGTGCATCAAATCTGTTGCAGATCTTTGTGTCATCTGCAAAGAGACATACTTTTCCTTCCAGTCCTTCTGCAATGTCGCTTATAAAGACATTAAAGAGGACCGGTCCTAATACTGAACACTGCGGTACCCCACTAGTAACCCTCCTTTCTTCTGAGTGGACTCCATTTACTATTACTCTCTGTGAAAGCTGCATGCCATGCCTGCCTTGTGGGTAGGACCATTTGGTGCCAGTGCAGAAGTAGGTGTTCAGCTTCTAGGATGGCTGAAAGGGTCCAATCTTGAAGGGACTTTGGGTGACATGACAAAGAGGTAGCATCTTCCAATAATAGTTTGGAGTCATTAAGGGCTTTAGGTGTCTTAAGCACTTTAGACAGATCTGAAGCTATCATGTTCCAGAAGTGTGAGAGGTGTGGACATGTCCAAAGGATATGTAGGAGGTGGGCATTGGATTGGGAACATCTCCAACAGCTAGTGTGATTTAACAAGCCACGGGCCTGTAGTGCCACTGGGGTATGATGCCAAAGTAGTAAAATCTTTAGTTGAAGGAAACAACTTTTGGTATCCATGTGTACCCTGGGGGCATTCTTTAAGTATAGGTCCCATTGGTTCTGCAGGATAGGTGATGTTAGGTATGATTCCCAGCATTGTTTACATGTCTGTGTAGCTGACGGTTGTGCATCTCTCCATGTTGCGTAAAAGTGCCCAAGCAGGCCTTTGGATAAGGATTGTTTGTGCAACGTATTCAGCCACTGCCAGGGTGTAGCTATACACTGGTTGTTAAGGAGGGGGCTGTAGAATATCACAGATTTAGAGGTATCTCCAAAAATCTTTTTGAGGGAGAGAAAATTTGGCTTGAAGTTGTGCAAAGGACAACATATGTCTCACTCCCAACGAGCATAGATCCTGGACTATGTGTATTCCATTTCTCTGCCACGTGGGCCAATGGAACTGAATCCCATCTATTTTAAAAAGGGGGTTATGCCAGAGCGGGGCATATCGAAGTGGGGCTGGCCAAGTCTGTATCGACACATTAGTTCAACGTTTAAGTGTTTTCCATGCCACAACTGTACTGATGATTGTGGGAGGCAGAAGGCGTGGTCGGGGGGAATTAAACATGAGAAAAGAAAAGAGAGGGATACCTCCTACCATGTCTGATTCCAACTGTACTCATATTGGAGGGTCCCTTGTGTTGGATATAAACCATTTGGTCACATGTGCTGCCATACATGCTAAGTGGTAACCGTGGAACAAGGACATTCAGACCTCTATGGGACCAGTGGACCCTCAGCTTTTGTTTGCTGCATCTTGGGGGTTTATTATCCCAAAGGAAAGCCACAATTCAACATTCTATCAGTGCAAACAGTTTAGGAGAGAATAAAACAGAGATATTGTTGAAGAGGTAGAGGAGACAGGGAACAAAAGCATGCAGACAGCAGCTACCTGACTAGGGAGAGAGAGAGAGAGAGCTGCAATTTATGCCATCTCTCTAATTCTGTTGTAAGTTGAGTAAGTAGAGGAGAGGAGAGGAGAGGAGAGGAGAGGAGAGGAGAGGAGAGGAGAGGAGAGAAATTGGCAGATTCAAGTGCAGACCAGTTTGTGGGGAGTCAGATTCCAAGATAGGTAAAGCCTTGTGCTGCCCATGTAAGGTTAGTACCTTGTAAGCAAGCCTTCATACATCTTAGGTTTAAAGGAGCTACAGTCATTTTTTTATGGTTAACCCTTAAGCCAGATATTGTAGCAAAGTCCTGCAAGATTTTAAGGGCAGCTTGAACTGACTTGATGGGGTTGGACAGGGTCAAGAGGAGATCATCCGCATATGCTGCCACTAGAGATGACTGTTTTGCAACTTGGATGCCGTGTACCTGGGGGGATGATATCAGAACCTGAATCAGAGGGTCCAAGGCTATTAGGAAAAGGAAGGGGGAGAGAGAGAGGGGGGACAGCCCTGTCTTGTACCTCTATTAAGGGAAAAAGGAGACAATATGTTGCTGTTTGTGAGAATGCGTGCTGTAGGGGAATAGTATAATGTCTGGATCCAGTGCTGAAATTGGGCCCCAAAACGGTATGTTTTAAGTATTGCATGGAGATATGGCCATTCTATGGAATCAAAGGCCTTTGAGAAATCTATGGCCATGGCTGCCATAGGGAGAGCCAACCTGACTGCAAACCATTTAAGATTAAGTAAAAGTCTGGTATTGTCACTTCCCGACTTACCTTGCATAAAGTCTGCCTGCACAGGATGTAAAACAGATGGAAGGATGGACATCAGTCGTGCAGCTAAAGCCTTAGCCAGAATCTTAGTATCAACAGATAACAAGGATATTGGCCTATAATGGGCACAATCCAAGAGGTCCAATGATTTTGGGAAGTAATGTAGTCAGCGATCTCACATTGTGCTGGAAGAGATCCGTGGCATGTGAGGCTTGCAGGGCCATTTAAGGGGTTGTAAAATGTTTGGCCCCAAAGCTTGGTATAGTTCCATGGACATTCCATCTGGTCTGGTGCTTTTCAACAAGCCATGTAGGAAAGAATGATACAAAGCTCCTCACATGTAAGAGGGGCATTGAGGGAGGCTATTTGGTCCGGAGTAAGTCCCAGCAGGAGTTCATTGTGTAAAAGCAGACATATCTTGGGAGAGCTGTGCACTTGCTGTGACAATCTGGGATTGGTAGAGAGTTTCATAGAATGCCTTCATGGCATCATTAATGCCCTGTAGGCTAGAGATTGTGGGAACAGAGGGAGAGTGGAGGGAATGGATTTTGGTTGCAGCTCGTTGTTGACAGAGCCAGAAAGCAAGAGGTTTCCCAGATTTCTCTCCGCTGTCTCAGTATGCATGTTTGGAGCATGGTAGAAGCCTTTCTGCTTTCTGATGTAGAATGGTATTGATCTCGTATTTGAGCCCTAAAATTTGCCATTGCAGAGTAGTGTCCCTTGTATTGGATGTGTCTTTTTAAAACGTTGTTCCAATGTGTGCAATTGTGCTTGCAAATTGGCTAGTTGTGACCTCAGGCCTTATCTTGGGCAGCTGAGTAAGAATAATATGATCCCAGATAACTGCCTAATGCCTTAAATGTCTCCCATACTGTATTGTGTGCAACTCCACACTCAGCATTAAGGGTAAAGTAATCTTCTGTGACCTGCGTGGAGCATAGGGCAGAAATTGAGGTCTTTGAAAAGGAGGATTACAGTGCCATCTAACCCGGCGGGAAGGGCTGCTAGGAGGAGAGTGGGAGATGTGGACTGTTGTATGGTCCAATATGAGAATTGAACCAATTGAGGAGTCAGATACACCTTGAGCTGCCAGATCATTGGCGAGCCAAAAGTCAATATGACTGTGGGAGCCATGCGGTGTGGAGTAAAAGGTGGAATCCTGTCCTGTGGGATGATCCCTATGCCAAACTTCTATAAGGGCACATTTCTCCATCATATCTTGTAATGACTATCTACCCTTGGGAGTAACATGGGTGTGGGACATGATTTATCAATACAAATATCATTGACCATGTTGAAATCCCAGCCAATCAGTATAGGGATAGATATCCCTTCGAGATTTAGATCAGCAACAGCTTGACTAACTGCCAGGAAAAAGTCTGTGTGGTCATTGTTCAGGGCATAAATATTCCCCAATAGCATGGTATTCCCCGGAGTGGAGAGCTTGACCACTACCTATCTCCCCTGAGTATCTTTCTTCACACTCACTACTTTCCACAGAGAGCTACATTATAAGAGAATAGACATCCCCTTTGTCTTATTTGATGCAGAACTGGCCACTACCCCCCCACCCAGGATTTCTTAAACCATGTAGTGGCATGGGGTAAGAGATGTATTTCTTGTAAAAGTGCGATCTCCACATGAAGGGAGCATAGGCGCTGCAGTATTGTTGTGTGCTTGATTGGGTGATTCAACCCTTTTACATTCCAGGACACCCACTGAGCCACACTTGGTACTGCAGCGTCTACTGCCATGATCCCAAAAGGAAAGCAAAAAGAAGTACTTACTATGAGCCAGTGAGAAGGAAGAGATGTACTCACCCTAAGGGAGATAGGGCCACAGTACCCAAGCCAAAATACTACAGCTAGTCCATATAGCGCACAATAAGGAGGTGTAAGCAATACTGAGTCGGTAGGCACACACTATCTGAAATACCATCTGAACTGTATAAACACAAGGAGAAAAAGACAACAGTTATTACATATCAAAATCTAATATGTCCAATCAACAACTTTGATAGATATTTTATTTTATTTTATTTTTTTTTATTATCTTCTTTTTGCCCCTACTACCCCCCGTCTGATTCTCTGCTCTGGTCACGGACCCCCAACAGCCACACCTCTGGATATGACCGCATCCCCTCGGTCATCCCTGGCTTATCCCCCAGAGAGCGGGGCCGCGGCCTGACCCCCGTATCGGGCCGTGAAACTGTATCTAGTCAGGGGATTGGCTCCAGAGACTAATCAGGGCATCCAGGGGCAGAGCACCATTAAGACGGTGAGGCCTCGGAATTTTTTAACCCCCCCCTTAATTTCTCCCGGGGCGGGGATGTGCAATGACACCAGTGGTCGCCCGCTCTCCCAGTACTACCGGCGGCGCAGAGCTCTCAGCCTCCAGCCAGGAGTCCTCAGCACTCGGATGCTGCCCCACCCTCCCCTGGAGAAGGAGGCAGTCCATGGGATGCTCGATCCCTCTCTCCTGGCCGGCCCTCCGGCGGCCGGGTCCATTCCCAGACCGGGCCGCGCGCCGTAAGCGGAACCCCATCACAAGCTGCCTAACAGGCCAGCTTTGATAGATATTTTATGAGGAGGAGGTCAAAGCAACGAGGGTAGAAAGCCTACCTTACAGCTATGCTCAATCCAACACTTAATTTAGGGAATATGTGGAAGTGCAATCAGTAAAGTTCTCCTGCACCGAGGCATTCCAAGGTCAGTCCTCTTGAACTCGAGGAGGGGAGGAGGGTCTGTAAAGGAGTAGGGTGTAGTGGAGAGCCAGGGGCTGGGGAGGATGGTGGGTAAACTCACCTACCAGTACTAATCAGATACAACTGTGAGGTACTAGGCCCTGTAACCTTTAATTGAAACAGTCATACCATGCATAGGTGGTTTCTTAACATAAGGGCAAGTATGGGTGAAAAGAAGGAGGGTGGAAAGGGTTGCAGATGACAGAGCCAGAGGAGACCTGTGGGTGTAGTTACATTCCACAGCACAACCAGCGGAGGGAGGGAGTATCCAAAAGGAACTGGTGTGAAAGAGAAGCAGGAGAAAGAACCATAATAATTTTTGTGGTCCTATTCATTCTACATGGGCCAAATGCATGGTAGAAAAATGGCATATTGAGAAAAGGCAGCATCCTCTACTCTTATAACAACCGGTTCATTTACAAAGGCCACAACTGTAGGGCACAGGCCCTATAACACTCTTGGCCTAGACAAATGAGGATCACATATGCAATCATATTGCCTTACTGTGGCAGTGCTGCCTTGTGCTGTCAGCTTAGGGAGGATCTTGAGGCATGTTCATTTCCTTCTTTAAATAAATCTACCCTGCTGCAGCAGTCTTTTCTAACCTTTTCTAGCTTATCTTACCTTTCCCGTTTCACATTATGATAGGCTGGCCACCTGTCATAATTCCTCTCTATATCTTCTCAGCTGTTTTCCTTTTTTATTTCTTTGCCTCATGATCCGGGGTGGAGGGGAGAGAGTTATTTCCTCTGCGAGTATTCAAAACCTGAGAATAGTATAATAACCCGCCTTCAAACAGAATGCATAGCTCTGAGTAATGTTGAAATGTCAGCAAATAGCCTACTTTCCCTAAAATAATTATTAATGTTAGACAAATGCAGGAGTCTAAACATTTTTTTCCCTGCCCTGAAATATCCTGAAAGGTTTTCCAAGACTAAGGCAGATTCAAGCCTAGCTCTGCTGTTTTACTTTACTTTACTGTCCTAGCAACACATTGTACTCTGTTTCAAGGAGTTCTTACCTAGAGCCCAGTGTTAAGCTTGGAGATAGGTTTGACCTTAGGAGGGCAGCAGCCCAATATAAAGCTTGTTTATCGGGTACAACCTGGAGTTGGCTCCTCCTTGTGGGTGACTCCATTATTAGAATAATGAGCCCTTGTGTATTTATGCTGCATTTTAGGCTCCAACAGTCATAATAAAAGAATATGTGAATGTTTTTGTTTTATTAAACTTTAGTATGCCAGATAGAGCTATGTTTGACCCCCCCAATTTATTGTATTAGAGTAGATTATGTGAATAATTTCAGAATAGGGAAGGATCAAACTAGTCAGCTGATCAATTATACCTGGGCAGAGGAACATTTAAAGAGCTTCAGTGCTCATTTTCCACAGAGACATTGGGAGAGAGTATCTCTCTTTCTTTGGTGAATTTACATAGATGTTGGTGGGAACTTGACCTAGCTTTTCCACCCTATGTGAGAAGTGTTTCCTAAAGCTCTTGGTGAGCTAGGATTTCTTTGTATTTTACACCAAAGTGTTTTCTTTTCATTTTCTTTTTTTTTTGAAGTGTGTTTATCAAATAAATAGTCCTGAAGAACTTTTAAGGTCAGAACTTGAATTGCTGTCTCTTGTCTCTGCTTATTTGGATTATCAAAACCCACACCTTGTGTTACTTACCTTGAGAAACAATGAAGAGGAGGGAGGAAGGGGTTCCAGCTGAGAGGCTGTTACTGTCAGCTCTACCTGAAAACATACAGCTGGATAGAAGGGGCCCAGAGAAAACTGGTCTAATAAGAAATATAAGTAAGGCAACAATACAGGCAGCAGAGACTAGAGAAACATGTAAGTCTGTCATGTCGCCAGTCCTTCGGCCTGTTCAGGAGTAGCCTGAATGAGGTCTTCAGTGTTTGAAACAGCATCTGCCACCGAAGCAGCATAGGTAATTAGTCCATGTTTAATTGGTGCAATTTTGTCCACTCCTTTGATTAATGAGGCATCCGGAAAGTCTGCCCAATCCACTGTGTATGAAGTATCCATGTCCTGCAAATCTGCTTCCCCTAAGGTCAGAGCAGCAGAAGAGTCTTCCCTACTTATTTTGGCAGGAAGAGCTGCAGGGCATTTACTGGGTGAATTTTGATGACCCCTTCTGGCATGTTGGTGAGATCTGGTGAAGTTGCAGGTATCACATTAGGGTTAGATGCTGGTGGAGTTTGTTCAGACCTCAAAGCTAATGCTTGGTTAGATAACTTGTAAGAAGAGCCCATTAGCGGTGGGGAACCAGATTCAGGTAGGACTGGAGTCTCTGGTCCATTGTGTAATGCAGTCCCTGGAGTCCCTGCAGGCAAGAGGTGTTATTACTAGATGAGCCAGCAGCAGAGGGCTCTAGCCTCTGGGAGAAGTAGTAGGGAATCGCCAGGAAGGCCAGAACCATGCAAGCCAGTTCTGCAATTCCCCTGGGAGATCCATAGTTACCTCTCTCTCCCTTCTTTGGAGACCTGCACTCTGGTAAGATTCTTGAATATGAACTTAAAATTATGCTGGTACAAAAAATGCTTTAGAGGGCCAAAGGCTATTCTCTTTGCAGCCGTTTCTTGGGCAAAGTCCTGATATATTGAGATTTGGGACCCTTGCCAGTGAAGTACCGCAATGTCCCTGGCTGCACAAAGAATTCTCTCTTTTGTGGAGTAGCGGAGTAGGTAAGCAACTACAGGTCTCGGTAAGCTCGCAGACTTGTTGGGCCGCATGGACACACGGTGTGCTCATTCCACCTCAATGTTACCCTTCCAGCATTCCCCTAACATAAGGGGTAGGTTCTCATTAAGGAATGTTTCCATTGATGGACCCTCAGACCCCTCAGGCAAGCCAATAATTCTTAAATTGTTACGACGGCCTCTATTCCTGGTCTTCAGCTCTGTCCCAGAGTACAGTTAAGCATTTTTTTGCTGGTGTAGGCGTTGCCACATTGGTTGTTGTTGAAGTTCACAGTTTTCCATTGTTTTCTCAGAGACATTCATACAGTCTTGCAAGTGGCAGACCTCAGTAACAGTGCCTGGTAGAGTTAGGTTAATGTTTTCTATATGTAGAAGGACTGTTTCCAGCATCTTGGTGATACATTGGAGAGATTCACCTGCTGAGGACTGTTGTGGAACCTCTGAGTCAGAGAGGCAAGCAGGTTTAGTAGGCATCACAGTTGTTGGTAGATCCATTGTGATGTAGGTAGATAATTGCTCAAAGCCCGCTCCTTGTCTATTGTCACCCAGTGCACAGGTCAAGGACTAGGAACAGTCGAACAGCTGCAGGTTACAGTAGAGGCCTACGTTGCCTAACTAGGCCAGAAGCATTGCAGAAAGATGGCACTACTATCTGCAATATAACATCAAAATCACTCCCAAATGATGGCTCCACCTGGTAGGCAAGGTATTGCCCCTATATTAAATTACATTTTGAGGGCAAAACTCTGTGGGATCACGACAACCAAGCTTAGATTAGACTCAGGCAGGAGAGAGCTCACAGATTAAGTTGCCATCATGTTGGTGGCTAAACCACACCCCTACAATCTATAATTTTGACAAGGAGGCACTAGCGCCATGGCAGAGTAACAGGCTATGAAGCTCAGTAAAGAATCTCACACCTTTACTTTAAGTACCTCCACCACACCTGTACAATAGCATTTTCCTAAGCACTGGGCTTTATCATACTTCATAATTTTACCAACCTGAGCTAGGAAGACGCTTCATGTTGCAACTTTGGGGGTGGGGGGAGTTGAAAACAAAATAACAAGCTTATAGTATATCGGTTACAGCAATACCACTGACCTACACCAAAGTGCTTCTACAGGTTCACAGACTACAGAGATTTGCTGATGTGGGCAATCAGCTAAACAGGACTGTCACATAATCCAGTTTATAAGCAAAGTTTATATTCCTCCCTTTATTTAGAGTACAGTGAAGCCAATCTGTGACATGTATTAAAAAAAAAATGATTTAGGTATGTGACAGTCTGTCAACTGATGTTAATTCATCATTCATCTACCTCCAAATGTCAATGCCATGCACAAATTCTGCAGCTGCTAGTGCCTGCATCACTAGGTATTTTATTGCACTACTACCCCAGTTTTGATGCCACACGTTATAGCATGCAAATCAGTACCCATCTCTTGTTTTATCTTTTTTTACAACCATACTGCATCAGGACAGTGGCCAATAGCAGGGACACAATGGCATCCATGCTATAGGGACACTGGGCAGCAGAGAACAGCTGATGGACACCGAGGGTACAAGCTTGGATCTCTGAGTCAGACACATTGTCCAGGGAGGATAAAAGAGCTACCAGGGCCTCATTACTCATCAACCCTATGAATTCACAACTCTCAGTGTTCTACAGGAGAGCGACTCACCAAGAAAGGTCCCAGTTCCCTTCATACTAGGCAAAGGAGAATGCAACCTTGGTGTGTTACAGAATGCCTGAAGCATCGCAGAATGTGCTCTCAATCCCTGCACACAGACATGTTCAGTTGCTTTTCTCAGCTCTCTCCCCTTCACTATGATTCTCAGCAAAGCAGCTCAGCTCTAGTGGCTGTGGCCCAGCTCAGTTCCTCCAGCCACTGCTACACCTTCCAGGCCCATCAGCAGCAGGCTGGTTCCATCCCTCTGCCTTTCCCGACCCATATGTACCATGTGCTGCTGCTTCAACCACTGCTCAAAAAGGAGTCATGCACCCTGGATCCTGCACCATGTATCACACTTCCCGCTGATCCACTATCTGTCTTGGACAAGTTGGTGAACAGCAGCCGAGCCCTGGAGCCCTATAACTAGAAAATCACCAATACATTCAAATATTCTGAAGACCAATCGATTGGCAATGTTACATGACATCATCAAGCAGACAGAGAGAGGCAGACTGAAATGGCAATCTAGCCAGACAGAGGCCACCATGACAGAGGACCGAGTGGGGGAAACCCTTGCCTGTCATATTAACTAGGTGCTGCACTATAGGACTGCACTCTCGGGCCGGTGGGAGGTCTGAGGTGCATTAAATGTGGAAAATTTGGTGCGTATTAGCTGGGGAAAAACAAGCAGTCACTGGAGCAACAGGAGGCAGGCCAAGTTGGAGCCTGCTAGGAAGGACATTGAGGAACATCCTAACGTCAGCAGGATCAGCCAGCTTTGCAGTGAAAGATGGTGGATGGGGTGGGTGTTGACTTTGTTTTAGTATAGGGGATAGATATTTCACAGTGGTTGGTGGGACTGGATTTCAGATTTTTTAGTAGCATTTTCTAGTGGCTTTTTAATTTTGTATTTATTTTAAATTGTTGCACAAATGACACATAGCCTGTGGGAGACCTAGGTTCAAATCCTACCAGAGTCATAGTGTATGATCCTCAGCAAGTCCCTCTCGATCAAGCCTCCCAACAGTATAAGGTAAAAATAGACATCACTGTAAACAAGGTATTGCACCTCTACTGCACTTTTCTGAGTATGCTGCTGTGCCTGCTCTTGTAGCTGTCATACCCCACCCCACCCTAGTGGGCCACGTTATTCTTCCTTTAAGTCAAACCAGCTCTCACTTCTTCATTTCAAATCTCGCAGGCTCTCCTGCTATTATTATTTTGTCATCAAATTGTTGCCTTTTGCCTTAGCTTCCTTTCCCCTTCATTCCATCCGAATTCTGTTTCTCGCCTCTTTTATCTACAATGTAAAACTTCTGGGCCCAATATTCAAAACCTTGCTTGAGTGCAAAACCATGCCAATGCAAACCAGGTTCAGCGCGGATGGGCAATATTGAAAAGCCTGGTTAGCTCAGGTAAAGTCGGTTAGCACCTGAGCAATAGTCGAGGGGGGTGCAATGTAAATGAATGGGCAGGGACCTGAATATTGGCGCAGTCCAATATTCAGAGTGTGTGTGACATGCAAGGCCATTCCACTTGGTCCCCTTGCACGGCACACATACTGCAAATATAATCCTGGACTTACTCCCAAGCAACCCTAGCAGTTGGTGGAGGCAGTGTGGTGCTCAACAACCCCCAAAACAGTAGTTCCTGTCATCTAGTGGTGCCCCCCACACCAATCGCCATCCCCGAAGTGAAACATCGATATTTCCCTGGTGCTAGTGTTACCCTCCCACCAATCACCATCCTGAAGGTAAAACGGAAAGCTTTCCCTGGTGTCCAGTGCCCCAGCCACTGATCACCTACCCAACATTAGAAATAAAGATTCCCTGGTGCTAGTGGTACCCCCAAAATGGATATTCCCTTATGTCCCTTGGTGCCATCCCTTCCGTACCTTTGCCAGATGGGCAGGGAGTGGGACCACTGGATACCAGGGAAGCTTTCTGTTTTACCTTCTGGATGGCAATCAGTGAGGGGGGGACCTCTAGCACAAGGAATAGCTCTCTGGGATAATGCTAGTGGTGGGCAGTGCCATGCTAAACCACCGGGGTACCTATTCAAATGATCACATAATGGGCATGCAAATGGCCACTTGGCATGCTGCATGCTCAATGGGCTCATTTGCATGGGTCAGTTGAATACAGGAAATTCATTGTGGGCCCAAGCCATTGATTCCCTATTTCCAGGAGCCATGTCTGCCCAGCACAATGTGGCTTAGCACTGGGCTGCAATGGCCCTATGTATTCAGTAGAATAGCACCACATGCTATTCCACTGACTATAGCATTTTTGGGCACCCTAGCAAGGCATAGCATAAATATTTGTGCTCCTCTTTGACCATTTTTGAATATCAGATCCTTGCTCAACAACTTGCCTTTTCCATCCACTTTTGTAACCTCTAGAACAAACTCCTGCTCTCCATTTATCTTCACTCCTCCCCTCATTTCTGAAACCTCTCTTTAGTGCTCATTTTGGCTTCTCTTGTGCCTGTTTCTCCACACAAACTCCATGTCTTTCCTGCTCCTATAACCTTCCCCATCTGGTTTAGTCTCCCCTGCATCCCTTCTCTGACCCCCCACACTCTCCCAGAGGCATTCAAAATTTCTTTTTTGGAATACTATTCATATTCAGCACTACAGATACGTGGCTATTCATTACTCAGTATTCAGCCTACGGGCATGCATTAAAAAAACATAAACATCTATGCCATTCCCCAGGTGGCCAAAGTTAGTCCCTTAATTGGTCACAACCCTCCCCAACCTGCCAGTCCCCAAAGATCAGTAATGTGGGTGTTGGTCCACCATCCTAACCCCCAAACCACCACAATTGGGAAGGGCATTTCTAAATCTCAGTTTGCCAGTTGTCTTCCCCTTCCACAATGTGAGCAGTCCACAGCCAGTCAAATGAATAACCAGGCATGTGTAACCAACTCCCAGCTGTTATTTTGACTTACCTGGTGGGTTTTGGGCCTTCAGCTGATACCTCCTGGTGGATGTCTCCTAATATGTTCAGCCATCTCTTTAGGAGTATTTTAACATGAGTGTGGAGTATCTGTCCAGATTATACTGTAGCTAGCAAGGTATGGGTCATGGCCTTCAGGGAATCAAACAACAGGAAAGTGTATTTTAAAAGGTAATGGGTTGCAGGAATGGGAGCCAATTATTGATTTGAGGGTGTATATGAACACCATTAAATGTGCTTCAGAATACTTCCTGACTGCAACAACAGTGGAACAAATCAGGTGTCCACTGACCACTAAAAAAATTAATTTGGCTATCAGATTTTGAAAGCTACTGGCTAATACCAGCCACCAGACTAAATTGTCCCACCTTGGCTAGAATTTACCCTCAAGCATCCAGAATGGATGCCCTAACTCCAGTCATGACTGACCTACCATAATGGTCCCTGACCCACTGGAAAGGATGCACTTACCCACCAGAAAGGGGCCGCAATCTGCCAGAACTCCCAGCAGCTGGACAGCTCTTCCAGACCAGTGTGTTTTATAATAGTGTACCATACTGTACCTCTAATATATCAAAGCCAGTGCAATGCTAAAGAAGTGCACAATAAAATTGATTAAGTTGTGCTGTGCTACTACAGTCTGCACCTAAAAATAACAAAGATAATGCAGTGGTAAAGAAGTGTACAAGAAAAACTGTTGAATGTTTGAAGTGCTACCACAGTGTCCATCTAAAGGTGGTAAAGATAATGCAGTGGTGAAGGAGTGTAACAGAAAGTCAATGCAGTGTATTTACAGTGCAGTTAATAAAAGCAGTGATATTTCAGTCTACACTGTGTTAACACTGAAATGGGACTCTAGATTGCAGTGTACACTCCACTTCCCTCTGGGTAAGAATCCTTTCCTCAGAAAAAGGACTTGTGTCCACTCCCAGTTCCTTTGGCCTTTATCATTGGCTCATTATCTGCCCCTTTCTCTGTGAATACTGAAAAGAAGTATTTGTTCAATGTGGCTACGTTTTCATGATCTTCCTCTACACAACCCCCTCTTTCATCTTTCAGCCTTACTATGCCTCCCCTTGCCTTCCTTTTTAACTTATGTACCTAAAAAAAGTTGTATCCTCTTTTTTAACTGAATTTGCAATGTTTTCCTCTGTTTGTTCCTTAGCGCTCCTAACTGCCTCCCTTGCCTCCCATTGCTTTTCCTGGTAACACTCCCTATCCTACCTATCTTGTTGCTCAGACTTCGAGTATCTATACACATGCTTTCCAGGTTGTGTTTCTACCCCTCCTCCCTTTTTCCCTTTTGCCAATCCCTACTCTGCCCACTACCCCATTTTGTAGTAATCATTCCTTCCAATTGCACGACTCCATATTTATTTGTGTACTTTGTTGGTCTTTCTCCTTCTGGCCTCCCATTGTTGCTCCTGTGATCTTGGAGGGGCAGATTCCACTTTCCTTCCACTTTACACGTCCCCCATTGACTAGTTTAAATGCTTGCCAATGAAGCATTTTCTTTTCCATATACATTTTTCCCTCCTCCAGAACTGGCAGGTGGCTTGGCCCCTCCCTCTGAGAGGTCCACTCTCTGGCCCCGACTCTCCCAAAGACAACCCTCCTGGTAATCCCACACTGGTTACCCCCCCCCCATTGTGACAAGGCTGAGGGTAAAGAGTGTCAAATTCCCTCCCTCCATCCTGGAGACCAACATCCAGACTCAGGGGCTGTCTCAGGTGCTGTGGGGCCATCATGCAGCTGGCCTGCTCCATTTTGAACTTTCTCCCTCCCTTGCCATGGTTTGCTTGGGCGCAGAAGTGAAATGCGTGCATCGCAGTGATCTGTGGGGCCGTTCCTAGTCTAGCCCGCTCCTGTCTGCACACTATCCTTGGGAGGGCTCCAACAGAGGCAGCCCCCAGTGGGTATGGTGAGTCCCCACCTGAGACAGGAGAGCTGCCATGCAGCCGTTCAATCTGTCTCCCGCCCCCTCCACCAACTCCCAATGACCCAGCTCATTCCCAATCCTGGGTCACCGGCATGGCGTGAGTTGAGACATCCAGCACCTCAACCCTAAGTGTCACCGGGACGATGCCAGTAAAGAATTTAAAATGTTCTCTTAGGACCAAGGTTCCCCTCCCTGGATGGATGAAAGCTGTTGCCCTTGTACAGGTCTTCACTCTCTAGGTGGGTCTCCATTCCCCAGTGAAGTCTAACCCTCTCTCTGCACCATTCCTTCAACCATGCATTCAATTCTTTGATCACAGTGTAGTGGCCTCTCCCTTGTCATGGACAGGCAGTACCTCTGAGAAGGTTGCAGAGCTAGTGGCCTGCTTTAAGCCCTCCCAATTCCCTAAACTCCTCCTGTATTCTTCCTATCCCTTTCTTGTCCTCCACCAGGTCATTTGTCCCCAGGTGGACAATGACATCCAACTCTCATCTCTTTGCTATCACCCTTGCTATCCTCAGGATCCTCCCTATCCATCCAAGCCATGCTTGCAGGTAAGCACTTCTTCCCTCTCCCTCTTCCTCCTGTCACTAATCACTAACTCTATTCTCCTGACAATGAAGTCACCCACCAGTAGGTGGTTTCTCCTCCTCTTGGGTCCTCTGCCGCCCACCCTCAGGGGTCCATTCTGGATGACTTCCTAATCTGCTACTCTGGTGCCTGCTTATTCCCAGGGACAAAAAAACAATCAACAGTATCTACTCCAGTACAAAGCTAGAATCTATGCCCAGGGACCAAAACAAATTACTACGTTCCTCTTCTGCATTCTCCTGTAAACAAAATACAAATTATCTGAGCACTGTACCACTCTGCACCACTGCGCTGTTTCAGATAATTCTGCTGCAATTCCCTTTTTCTCCCCATATGCTGTTCCCAACAGTACCCTGGCAAAGGCTGTTCAAAAAAAAGATAAGTAACCATGGACTCTCCTTCGAGCCCTCTGCCCTGCTTAGTCAGCAAGTTGTCTGAGTGAGATGCTAACAGTTGGGACCTTTCAAACCTCATGTCAACTATCCAAAAACTGTCACCATTTTTTTCTGCTCTTCTCCTATTGGTTATCTCCAGTCCCCATTTCCAATAGCATCCTTCACTTACTCCTCTGCTGCTGCTCTGGTGCCTGGTAGTTCTCAGGGACAAAAATCAATCAACAGTATCCATGTTCTGGGACAAAGCTAGAATTTATGCCCATGGACAAAACAAATTACTACGTTCCTCTCCCATATTCCTCTGTAAAGGAATACAAATTGGTTGAGCACTGTACCACTCTGCTCCACTCTCTCTGCTTCAGTTAATTCTGCTGTGATCCCATTTTCCTCCCAGTATGCAATTCCAAAGAGTACCCTGGAAAAGGCTGTTCATCAAAAGATAATTAGCAATGGGATCTCCTACAAGCTCTCTGCCCTGCTTTGTCAGCAAGCTGTTTGATCGAGACACTAACAGTTGGGATCTTTTAAGGACATTTCCTGGTGTTTCAAATTCCCATTTTTCTGATGTATGCACATACACTTTCAAGGCTGTTTGCTGGCATAAGTACATTCTTAAATATAGAAAACCATTATTAAAATAATTATTTATCCTATTATGGTGTCCAGATAAGAATAAATATAGAATGGCAGTGATGAAATTAGCTCCTATAATTGTAGCCGTTGACATCATTCAAGGCACTTTATGTGTATATCTGTCTGTCTTTGGTTACTCTGTTTCTTTTATATTAAAGTCCTTGTCATTCTGCATGTACTTTTGAATTGTTCGAATAGCTTTCCTGCAAGTTTTAATTTTTATTGGGATTTTTCAAATATTTTTGTCCTGCACCGACCACCTCTGAAACTGCAACTTTGAAAGCAGATATAACCAAAACAAGCATGGCAACCCAAGTATTTCTTTCTTTTGCCTTATTCACAACCATATTCTACATTTATTGAAAGAGTTTGATGAAAATGAAATGGGACTGAAATTGTTTTATGCATAAAATCATACAAATATTTTCTTCATTTATGGGAATTTTTGTTCAAAAGAGTGTAATAGTATTGATAATTTACTATTTATTTTTGCATTTGTGGAAAAAATGAAGCAAACGCCATGACAAGTGATGTGTCCTTGTTTCACTTTTTCTTTCACACTCACACTGACTCGGAAAACATTGATGTTATAACAACATAAACAATCTGATCCCTTACAGATTCTGTCCATCATGTCTCATCATGTAATGTAAAAACTAGCATGGCAACCCAAGATTTTTTGTTGTGTATTTTAACTGTTCAGATGACCATCATGTTCTGGGCAAAAACTTATGAATTTGATGGGGGTTGCTGTATAGAGATGTTGCTGAATTAATATTTTGTCAGTGTAGTTGCCATGAAATCGGCAATTCATACATATAAAATTTTTCACAAAATTGTGACAAATGGTAAATTTCACCTATAATTTCACCCCCACAAATAGGCATCTTTATTATTATTAAATCTCCCTAGTGTCTGGTGGTCCCTTGGCCACTCAATGGTCCAAATGTAGAAAATAAATTAATTCTCCATGGTATCTAGTGGTCCCCCACCACTGATCACTGGCTAAAATTGAATAAAGACCCACACCTCGAGTTACTCTCATGTCCTTTTGAAAAAAAAATCAAATCCCCACTCCCTGGTGTCTAGTGGACCCCTCCACCCTGTCATCAGATAGCATCCACCTTGCTCCCCCTCCCGCACCTCGATTGGGCCACTAGCACATCCTTCCACTCACCTCCATGGCCAGCTGCCTGACTGAGTGCTTCAGTGAATAAGCACATGTTTGTAAATGCATGTGCTCATTTATTGACAGATTCAGACAGCCAGCACTCTCACTACACTACCAGTAGTAGTGAGAGTGCTGACTGTCTAAATCCAATGAACGAGCACATGCTTGTACAAGCATATGCTCATTCATTAAAGTGCTGGCCATGGAGGTGAGTGCAGGGCTATGCTGGTGGCCCAATTGGGTTACTAGGGGGGAGTGGGGTGGGTGCTATCTGACTAATAACAGTTTGGGGAGTCCACTAGGCACCAAGAAGGCTTCTAGACCTGGCCCTTGACTCCTGTGAATGGTCAGGCTTACCTCTGGAGCTAGTCCCAGACATGAGGCAGTCTCTATATGACCTGGACCCCATCAAAGAGGTCTGAGTAGTGGACTGCATGGGCGATGATTCTCTTGATAGGGGTATCCCTTGACTACCACCTGAAGGACTAGGACCAAAGGCAGAACCACTTCTCTTTTGTTTCACTACCTGGGCCTCTTAGGCTAGCCAAACAGTCACAGTAAGGTCGAGATCCACCGGACTCATCAACCCAGTGGGATGCTCAACCTCAAACATTGTCTGCATCACAAGGACTAGAGAATGCACCTCTTCCTTGAACTTCATGGTGTGAGTATCAAGCCAAGTCATGACCAATTGGTTGGGAGCTTGTGGCACAGGAAAGTCTGCATGGGTTCCGAGGAAGTCACTAAAGTAGAGCTCGGCAGCACCAGACTTTTACCATTATTCTTCCTTGATTTGCCACACTGATCCAATGGCTCAGAGAGCCAACACTTACAACCCGCCAAGGACTCGGGAAGCTTGGCCTGCCACAGAGGGCAGGTCTTGTCATGCAGTGGACCTAGACAATATGGGCAGATGCTGTGAGGATCCTTTCTTGAGATCTGTTTGCAATGATTACATCATCTGAGACCAGATGTTCTGTCTACCATGTCCTCAGAAACCAAAAGCACACTGTACAGTCCCAGAAGAAATTTTTGTGGAATATACACTATGGTGATGTGGGACAGTGCTCTTACTGAGCAATGTTGCAAAATCCAAAGTTTGCCAAAAAAAATTCAAAAATGCAAGCCCTGAGCAACCTCAATTTTTGCAGCAGAAAGAAAGATTTGAGGCATTATAGCGAGATGACTAGTGCAGAAAATTGTAAAATATTTCCTGTGGGTGGTGAAATTTCATTCGTGAGCTTTGAATTTCACCAGTTCCAGGGAAAACATTTTGCTCGCTCTGCAAGTGAAATTTCACATTTCACCCCATGAAATATTACATAAAATGCTCAAAATTCCATGAAATATTTTGTGGGGTAAAATTTTCCAATTTCGCATAACACTATTGCTGAAACACCAGGGACCATCCTTAACCTCTCATCCGATTATTCAAAAACTGGCACCCTTTTTTCTCCTCTTCTCATATTGTTTATCTCCAGACCCTGTTTCTGATTGACATCCTTCCGCTACTCCTCAGCCACTGCTCTGGTGCCTGCTCATTCTCAGGGACAAAAAACAATCAGCAGTATCTATGTTCTGGGACAAAGCTAGAATCTATGCCCAGGGACAAAAACAAATTACTATGTTTCTCTCCCATATTCTCTGTAAAAGAAATACAAATTATCTGAGCACTGTACCATTCTGTTCCACTGCACTGCTTTGTCTAATTCTGCTGCGATCCCCTTTTCCTCCCCATATGTGGTTCCCAACAGTACCCTGGCAAAGGCTGTTAAAAAAAAGATAATTAACAATAACTCTCCTTTGAGCCCTCTGCCCTGCAATGTCAACAATCTGTCTGTCGTTTGGCAGTTTTCATATTGCCTGCATTGTACCCCAATGAACCACAATACAGGATCCAGAAACCCTTGGGAAGTCTATAGCCAGAGATCAGGTGACTTTTCAGAACAGTAGGGTGAAATGAACCAGTGTTCTGACCTCATTTCACTAATTCACTAAATAACCTTCAACAGCTTACAGTAGTTTAGCTTACTTTCAGTTCAGTTGCATAACCCCCCCTCCCCGTGGAACTGGCTCAAAATAGTCACTAAATATAGGATAGTGTATGGCATCCCATATACAACAAGGCTATACTTCCCCCAAGTGTTTTCGGTGACAGCTGATGACCTTGAGAGAGAAGCTTGGGAGGTCACTCTGCCATCATGCTGTTTTTTCTTCCAGATTTTGACCCCATATTTTTAACATAGCCATTTTTTACCTCCACCTTATAAACATGTGAATTAGTTCATTTGGTGTCTGCAGTTGGGTTTGAACCTGCCCATTTTAAAATGTATTAATTAATTAATAACTAATTACATAATGGACAAATAACTAAACTCAGCAGTATCTTAGCACAGCTAGAAACTGCTCCACCAAGCTTTTGTGCTTCTTTTTGTAGAAAAGTTAAAGTGGAGGATATTGTTTATGGAAACTGGATTGGCCTGCTTTCCTTTATAACCAATGTAAGTCTAAAGTAACACCTTCATGTAGAGTATACCTTTGTTTTTAAAATACATGGATTCCTTTAGAGCTAGGTGCCCAGTAAAATCAAAAGATTTTATAAGGTTAAGGACATGGGGAATGTATCGTATATGAGAATAGAAATAAACAAATGTGCACAGTCCTCTTCTTCTTCAACTTATCCTTGTATTTCAAATGAAAGACTCATCTCTATCAAATCTGTGCTTTTGAAGCATGCAAACACATGTCACCTTCAGACCTACAGAAATTGAAGCCATAACCTACCATTACCCAGGACAAATTTCCAAATGGATGTGATAATGGAAATGATTTAGCAGCACAAATATTCAGAGAGGTGCCAGTACAAACATCAAAAATGCAGGCATTACATTTTTTTTATCACTGAGATTAAGAACTGGCATGGGAATAATGGTTTTGACTAAATATAAAAATAAATTGGTAATAGCTCAGGAAGCTTGACACAAAGTTTGATTTACTGTAATGTGAAGTGCATTTACTAAAGTAGAACTACATTGTAACCCTAATTTATGTCATTATTTTATGATTCAAATCCATGCAATCCCTACCTTTTAGGGAGAAAAATCCTGAATTTCTGAAACAGTGTGGAATTTGTTGAGGCAAAATAAGGGATGTTCCTGAAAATCAATAATTTTGAGGGAATTGTTCCTACTTCTACATCCTGAAACTGAAATCATGCAACACTGAGTACTTGACATCAATTAGTTATTTCTTCAACAGCCTATGCTCACCACAATAAAATTATGAAAAGAAAATAATTATTTTTCTTTTCCAACATGCTTTAGTGAATAATGGAGTTATATCCTTTTCTGCCTTATAAGGAGAAACCAAGGGAAATAATAGCAGAAAGCTGACAAACTTAATATCAGCTGCTATAGGAGGAAGGTCTCAGGCCAGTCCTAGGAGAGTGAGAGAGAAACCTAGTTGAAGAGAGAGAGAGAGAGAGAGAGAGAGAGAGAGAGAGAGAATTGACCCTTGCATGGCTTCTTGACCCCATTGTTCTGAACCTGAGGCTAGAAGTCTCTTCCCAGTTGATGGCCCTACCGTCCCTCACCCTGGGGGAGGAATGCAACCTGAGCTACAGTACCCTGACAGATTCCAGTATCTGGGGAGGGGCCTCTGATAAATCAATGCTTGCTGCAATTCTTTCCAGGCTGTCTATTTTCCATCCCGCTACAAAAATAGGCAGAGTCAGAATGGTCAACTCACATGCCCTAACATTGGATTTCTTGACTTTTTGCACACTGTCCATGATCCTTAAGATATCTTAATATAATTGTTGAAATAAATGTACTATAAATAAATGGAAATTATGAGTTCACTTGAAAACATAATGAATCACCCCTTGCATGCTTATTGATTAGTTTTTTATTCATTTCATGGCAATAGTGGATAATACTGGATCACGGCTACTTGCATAGCATCAATCTTTCGTAAATACAGCATGAGCTTGTACTTGCTGTTAAGTTTTGTTTCAATTTGTTTGAATTGGGGGCTTTGCCCCCCACACAACCCTTTTTTTAATAGGTGTGGTGAGGTGAAGCCCTTGAACACAAATAAACTAATACAAAATAACCAAAAGGTAGTTTTGAGAGAGTAAAGTAACTTGAACTCTATGCTGATAGCATAGCCAGACAGTGATCAGGTATTCTCCACTATAGCTCATTTCATAACTTTTGTAATGGGGGTGACCACCAGTTGGACTGCATAAAAATGATAAAAGAAAAATGAAATGCAGTACAAAAAATGATAAAAAGTACCCAATGGCACAGACAAATACTATCTTATAAACATATACATTCAGTTAATAGACACAAATAAGTGAAACATGGTAGGGAAAGGTATGCTACAGCAGTACAATTAAGTCAAGGCAGTTTTTCTAATTAATGGTATCCATTTAAAGATGCTAATGCAAAAGAAATATTCAGTAAGTTATTCAAGAGTCTTTGGTTCCTTTAATTGAAAATAAATTGACTGAAATGCTGACTGCCTTATTATGTTAGCAGAGCATTCAAAATCTTAGCACACATGCCCTCAAGAGGTTCAGGATCAATCTTTCTCAAACATTCTTGTTCATGAAATGCAACTGAAAAGAGCAGATTCTATTTTAAAATTAAATCCTCTTTAATCCTTTGAAATGATATAGAAACATTACCTTACAATCAATAAATGAGTTGATTCTGTAACTTTCTAGAATATAAACATACTGTGCTAAATGCTTATTTTTACACTGATAAACTACAGTACATTGTACTTTTTTTCTGAGCAAATACATCTGTTTATTAATGTCTTGAGTGAACAGCCATGTTGCAAATCTGGGAAACATTGGGTTTTGGCAGTTGACAGTCTCTGTCTCATGGCTGAGGGTATTATCCTCACAAAGTGCTGCAGAACAGAGTGGTGTGACTAAGGGAATCAGAATCCTGATGGGGGTTCCACCCTTTGGGAGCCATATAGACTCAGCCTCATGGCTAATGAAACATTAAGGGAACATGTGGCTTTCTCCACAAGAGAGAGAAATGGAGCCATTGGTTGAGGGTTGAAAAGAATGAGCATCTGCTGGATGCCAGAGCACATGCATTATATAGTGCTTTGGGGTATGAATCTTCCACTGCCCAACCAAACTGCCTTTCAATTTACTGGCTCAGTGGGAAACAGAGTATGTTGGTATATTTTGCAGTACTGGAGTTCAGAAAGTTACACTCCTGTCTCACAACTGTGACTACTACCCTTGCAAAGGTGCACACATCTTGATGGTGTGACTAATGGAACTCATATCCCATTGAGGGTTCAATCTCCCAAAGGTGGCATGAGGACTAGGCCCCATGGGAATGTATGTAGTCTCCCAAGGTTTTAAATAAAATTACCACATCAGCAATCTAAATCACCATCTAGCCCAACTCAGTGTAAAATATTGTGGTCTTCTGCATGATGGGCAAAGTCTCCAGAAGTAGGGAACTCTTTGCTGATGATAGGCCTTAGGTAACCTCGTATCCTGACTTGTTTCTTCTTCTTCCACTTCCTCTTTGTCTTCTTCTTCTTGAGTTTCTATTATTATTATTCTCAATAATCATGCACAGTAAACAACACAAAATGTAAAGGTAGATAGATCCAAACTATAGTCAAAGCAAACTAACAAAGTGGGTCACAGCATAAAAAGACCATGAGCATAGTTATGCAACATGATTAAGGTCAGGAGATGACAATTTTGGACCAAAACAAATATAGAAAGTTCTAAGGTGGATGGAAATATTGGACAAAACACTTGTAAGCTAGAAGCATGCACAACTGGAAGGGAGTTTGTTCCAGGCATCTTGTGCTGCAAATGCAAGGGCCTTGGAATTAAGCATGCAAGTGCTGTTGAATATATTGAGTAGGTACTGCTTAATTGCACGGCAAGGGCTAGGAGGTAATCAGGGGCTTTTTTGTACACAGTTGTCTTGCAGTTGAAGCCACAGACAACAGGCAGATATTTCAGATATTTTGCAATATATCTAAAGAGCCTTTCTCATAAGTGGCCCACAGTGGCACTACAGGCAGGTAAGGAACTTCTCTAGTGATATAACAGAAATTTCAGGAAACATCTGGCCATGCACCAACTGTACAAAGAATGACAGTGCTAGTCATGCCTGCTTGAAGGATCTGTCCAGTTCAACCAGTCATAAAGCAGACAATGATGGGGAGATCATCCACATCAGAGGATGAACCTGCACAACTTGTTGTACAAATGATGCATGGTAATACAGTTGTTTTGTTTGCAAAGCAGTATGTAATGCCTCCATAGTCAATCATGTTTCCTTACATCTACACTGAGGCAGTGTTTAGACCTCTAGAGAAAGAAGAGCTTGGACAGTACAGTTGCTAAGATGTGATCAATGTGCCTGCTGTATGTAAATGATACCTCAAGCCATATTCCTAGATATTTGAATAATTTGACATGTTCTGTAGTGTTGACATCTGATGTTATGCCTGCAAGTTGATCAGCACAGTGAGTTAGAAAGTTCTGGGATCCAGACACCACAGGCTTAGTTGTGGTTGTATTAAGGATCCAGTGGTTGTTGAATCAGGAGGTGCTGAAGTCAGATTGGAGTGCTGAAATAACCTTGAACATTGTTGTTGTACTGTAGTAGAGTATGGTATCATCTACAGTACACACATATATATATATATATATATATATATATATATATATGTATGTTTCAGGAGGTCATTAGCAAAAATGAAGAAGATCAGATAGCTAATGGTTGAGCCTTGAGGAACCCCAAGATTTAGGACAGCATGGTCTGAATTAAAGGCTTGTATGGACACCAGCTGGGTTCAGTTACCAGGTGGTTTTGAATCAGTTGATGGCTGATTGGCTGAAAACTAAGGTCTTGAATTTGAGCAGGAGTATTAAATGAGCTACCAAATCAAAAATACTAATTAAGACAGCCTTACTGAGAGATCATTATACATGGCTATGAGGAGATCACTGGTAACTTTGAGCAAGGCAAATATTGTGGAATTCCCCTTCCTGAAGCCAGATTGTATGGGAGAGAGAGAACAAAGTGCAAACTGTGATTTGCAGTCAGCTATGAGGGAACACATCTTTTGAGAATCTTGAAGATGGCAGAAAGGATTGAAATGGATCTATATTGATTCAGATCATGTTAATCCCCTCATTTGTGGACTTGCACAACTCTAGTACTATTCCAGAGAGTATGTATCTCATCAGAGGTGAGAGAGAATTTCTTAACAGCATGGTAACTGAGGTGCAGATATGATTTACCACAAGGTAAGAAGATTTGGGTAATGAAAGTCCAGTGTCAGCACTCTTGTTAGGCTGATACCCTTTATTACTTTGAGGATCTCTGCTGTTGTGATTTGACAGATCATGAAGGTCAGGCTCTAGGCTGCTTGTTGAGAGACTGACCACATATGGTGCCGTGGTGTTCTACAGCCTGCTGGAAATGCCAGTTAGTGAAGTGGGTGTTAAAGGCATTCACAAGTCTGTAAGAGATGCCAAGGTCTCCTGAGGGTTCCAGATTTGATCAATGTGCTCCTGGTGGTCTATTTCAAATATGTTTTTGCATCCTAACTAGAATTTTCTAGGATAATGTTTGCTTTCCTGCCAATAGTTGAGGTAGTAGACCACTTCTGCTTTAGTTACTGCCAACTTACTTAGATTGTGATGTTTTCTATGCTGTCTGTCATTGACGGACCTGGTCTTTCTAAATCTGGACTAAATGGCATCTCTTTGCAAGAACAGTTCAATAACTTACTTAGTGATCCAGGGGTGATGGTGTCCTTTGACCATGTATGTTATGATTGGTGAATATTTGTTGCAAACACTAAGAAATTCACTCGTAAGAATTCCCAAGCATCAGCTACTAAAGAAAATTGGTTGATAGACTCCTGTCTCATGAAAGAGACTACCACCTTCACAAAGGTGCTACAGAGCTCTAGTCTGCAACTTAAGGAATCTCTACCTCAGTGAGGACTCCACTCCTGGAGGTGCCCAATGGACTCAGTCTTGATTGCTAATGAAACATTGCAGCAGATAAAACACCCCAAAGGGTGAAAGAAGACTAGAAATACAGATACAGAAAAGGATTTGGTAGTCCACCTCTTGTACCCATGGATTGGACTTCCACTCAGTGCAAAGTGCCAAAGGCCTGGCCCTGTCACTAATATAACCCCCAAAGTAAAGAACTTAATCCAAGTTAAAGTTACATTGAGGGCATGCAGTGAATTTTTGCAATCAAGGAGAGCCAGAATAGCCCTCAAGGGAAGGATAGTAGAGCAAGCAAATGAAATTGTTTCAAAGCAGTGATTGATTTACGCAAAATGTTCATTTTTGCAATCAAAAATCACACAAAAAATTTTTGTTCAATTATTTATTTCTGCTAAAACCATTGATTGAAGTGAAAATGACATGAAGCTTCCTGCCCAAGCAACATAGAAATGTAGAATATGGTGGCACATGATGCCGCTTAGCCCATCCAGTCTGCCCATTTCTCCCTACCTACACTATAACTGCAGACTGTGCCCCATCTATAGTTCTTTCTCCCTGTCCTCTTTCTTTCCACTATGATTCTCTTGTGCTTATCCCATGCATTCTAGAGCTCCACCACTGTTTTCACCCCACCACCTTAGCTAGAAGGCTGTTCCAGGAATGCACCATTATTTCTGTGAAGAAGTACTTCTCACATTTCTCCTGAATCTACCCTTCCAGTTTCATAGCATGTCCCTTGTTCTTGAGCACCTTTTCTTCTGAAAAATACCCCTTCTGTACCTTATTTACTTGTGTGAGATACTTCAAGGTCTCTATCATGTCCCCCCCATCTCACTCCTCTGTTCTAGGGTGTACATATTGAGGTCCTTTAGTCTCTCCTCAGATTTTTTGATACAGACCCTGCACCATTTTAGTTGCCCTCCTCTGGACCACCTCCACTCTTAACTATGTCCTTCTGGAGATGTGGGGCTTAATTCACAAAGGTTGATGCAGGGCTTGCACACACTCTGCCTCCTACCCTGCACTGCCCTGAACACATTGCCGAACCATGTGCCTGATTCTCAAAGGCTGCATGCATTTTCGGCACTTTTCCCTCTTTACAGTGGCTTGTGCCAAATATTTGGAACAAAGCCCATAAAAAGATCCACTAAGACAGGCCAGAAAAAGCTGATCTAACTCCCGCCCTGTGGCACATGGGATCGAGAATCCTGAATGCTAGCCAAGGAATGCCGCAAGCGTCATATGTCATGTGTTTGGCACACCTCTGTCCATATCATTCTGGAGATGTGGTCTCCAGAACTGGAAACAACACTCTGGGTGAGGTCTTACCAGCGATCTATACAGAGGCAACACCAACTCCTTCTTTCTACTGGTGATATCCCTCCCTATGCACCCCAGGATCCCACTTGCCATCTCTACTGCCTTTTTGCACTACCTGGCCATCTTTAGGTCATCTGATATGATTACCCCCAGGTCTCTTTCCTGCTTAGTGGTCATCAATACCACTCCA
The DNA here is from genome assembly GCA_016271365.2 of Neoceratodus forsteri. Taxonomy (NCBI): domain Eukaryota; kingdom Metazoa; phylum Chordata; order Ceratodontiformes; family Ceratodontidae; genus Neoceratodus; species Neoceratodus forsteri. The sequence goes on from CM028131.1 coordinate 935,669,638, forward strand.
CCAAATTTGTACTCTGTCACTGGGTTTCTGTGCCCTAAGCGTATTATTTGCACTTTTTCACATTGAAACCAAGTTGCCATACCCTTGACCACTCTTCTAGTTTTCTTACATCTCTGCTCATCCTTTTAAACCCCCTCTCCCTGAGTGTCCACCTTATTTCAGATTTTGGTGTCATCTACAAAGAGGCAGACCTTCCCTTCCAGATCAGCTTCAGTGTTAATTATAATGACATTAAAAAGGACTGGTCTCAACACTGATCCCTGAGGCACCCCACTGGTCACCCTCCATTCTTTGGAGTGAACTCAATTTACCACCACCCTCTGCCACTTACCCCCTAACCAATTTTCTTATCCAGTTACCACATTTGGACCCACTCCCAAGCTACCCAGCTTTACTAGTAGTCCTACGTGGAATGGTGTCTAGTCTGCTATGAGGAACAATGTCAAAATGCTTTTTTTTTGCAGAAACAAAACTTACATGAAAACACAATTGACACTCAGAAATTGTAAATTTTCATGCAAAAATCAAAATTTTTGTGTAATTTTATTCCATAAAAATAACTGTGTTTTCATGAAATTTGTGGTTTTTCAAATAAATATGTCTGCTAAAATGGGCAAGGCAATGTTGCCCAGCCCAATTTTAAATGAAACACATAGAGGGGTGCATAGCCATAATGTTGAGGCACCTCATGCTGGATTTTTAAAGAGCAATGCAGGGCTTTCATCAACCCCTGAGTCACACCAATTTTTGGTGCAGTTGTACTAAACACAGTTGCCACAACTGTGCCCAAGTTTAAAAGGTCAGGCACAGTTGTGACATCTTACCCAATTTATAGCAACTTGCACCAAATTTTGGCACAAGCCCCATACCTAGGATTGTCACAAGCTAGACCAGAGAATGTGGTCTAACTTGTGGCAATTGGCACACAGGATAGAAAATCCTGATCTCCAGGCAGAAAAAAATGCCACAAGCCCTGTACGTTCAGCACACCTGTGGCTTGTGCAATTTAGAGGCATTTGAAAATCTGTCCCCTGGTGTTAGTGGGTGTGGCACTCTTGCCATTTGGGTCAAGAAGTCCTTGCTTTTTTCGGAATATGGAGCCCTGATGTTTGGAGTATGTAATCCTGACATCTAAAGGCATAACACCTTTAAAGTAAGTTAGTCACATTTGGGAAAACTTTGAAAAAACTAAATATTTATTGACAATTCAGCTTATATGTTGCAGATTCCTGTACTGTATTCTTTTTTCTTCATTATTTGGTTTATTTATATAGTAATAGGATCCCTGACCAGTACAGCTTATTGATTTCTGCTGTTCAGTCCTTTGTTGACATCACCATTCTCAGTTTATGACATTTTTATTTATATATTTGTTTATTTGTTCACTGGGTTGTTTTTTAGGCACTTCCTGAGTCATAAATACAACAACACAGCAGACCAATTGTACTACAATACATACAAGACAAAGGGTATATATAATCAACCATTAGTAAGAGCAGGAAGAAGAAATGCAATCCATACATGGCAAAATGAATACATAATCAGCATTTTGAAAAGCAGGAAGTTAGAATGCATATAGTGACATTATGCAGACATCATAATCATTTTGAATTACCAACTGACAAAGAAAAGCAATGAGGTGGCTCAGGATATTAGGGTGGTGTCAACTTAAACAACACTTCTACGGCACTTTTCTCTGGCGTCCACTCAGCCCGGGGAGAAAGAAAACAACCAATTAGTTCGGTCACCTTAAAAGTCTTTTAATATTAGAACTTGATTTTAAAAGCACAGCACACCATATACATGTAAAGCAGCACCCCTCACATCAAAGTTTCAAGACTACTTCATCTCTTTATCAGGATGCTCATAATCAGTTCCACAGTTACACAGTGTGATGACACAACATAGGATTAGGGCTTCAGTAAAGGTTTAAGCATCAGAAGCTAAAATGTCTAGGGTACAATGATCTTGTTTCCATGTAACAGGTTTTTCCAAAATGTAACTATCTCACTTACATGTTTGCTGGGCTATGAGCCTTCATAGGTGTACTGCACGGTACCCATATTTTGAGGGGCATGGAACCTTTGGTTTTCTGTGGGGTGCAGAGCTCTTGTTGTTTGTGTGGAGCAGAGCCCAGAGCCCATGCCCCCAATTCAGAACTGGCCACTAGCACTGCACAGCCTATAGCTCTGCACCAAAAATAGCACATGGTTAGCTCTGAGCTATAGTTAGCCAGTTAGTGTGCATTAATGGAGCATGCTGATTGAATATCAGGCCATGTTGGCACAGTACTAAGTGGATATGGTCTGCATATGGTCCACATGTGATAGTATGCCCAAAAAGGGGTAGCACAAGGGCTCCTCTGGGCATATTCAGCACAGGCATGCAAGTGAGTGCAGTGGGCTTGTAAGGCATTAAGGAGCCATCTGCATGGACTAATTTGCATGTGGACAGCAGAGCTCATAGCATTCATGCTGGGTGGTAGACATAAAAATCCCTTGTAGCCTAGTAGATCCCCCTCACCCCAATCCCCTATCTATCATTCTATGTTTTGTAGTGACTCCCTGGAAATCTAGTGGAAATTCAACCTCCTGATCACCCATTCTATGTTTCTGTAGTAGCTCCCTTGCAGTCTATTGGACCCTCTCCCTTTGATAGCCCTGGGTCCCATGTATATCTAAGATCACTCATGGGCTAGCACCCCCCCTACACTGAGCACCACTGACCCCCCCCATGTGCATGTGACATTCCTCACTCACCCACCTGATAAGGACCCCCACTCCACATATCCCTCATCCTAGTCATCACCCATCTCATAATCTGTATCAGATCAGTGGTGGCACAGTCCTCTACTCAGCTGTTCTTCTGGTTGCCACATAACAGTCACAGAGCATGATTGTGAGTACTATACTTACTTGTGATAGTGCTCTGTAACTATCAGATGGTGGCTGGCTGAGGAGGTGTGTTAAATGTTGTTCCAGCTGCCAATCCGATACAGATTTTCAGGTGGTGATGATCGTGGTTACTGATGTGCAGGGCTGGGGGTCCTCATTATGTAGGAGGATGGGGGGTGTGACTCACATGGGGGTCGGTGATGCTTGGGGTTGAGGGCACTAGCCTGCCAAGGATCATAGATTTACATGGGACCTGGGGCCTATTGGATGGAGGGTGTCCAGAGACACAGGATGGGGGCTGCAGTACAGTTGCTCTGCCTTCGGGGGGGAGGGGTTGCAGGATCAGCACAGCATTAAGAACAGTTTTTCAGTGGTGGGAAACAGCTGCACTGGGGGCTGTTTAGCACTGCCAAACCTTTTTGAATATGCCGCTGGTCCGTTATGCATGAGGGAATCCCTCATTTGCATCACTGCAGCAGTATGGTTAGCATGATCATGCTTATGGGTTTGGGCAGTGTTGAGGGGGCTTCTGAATATGGTTTTTAAAGTAGAGCAGGACTAAGGTAAATGGGGGTGCTAAATGACAAAAAGTACAACATACCAAAGTCACGGCACTCACCCACCACACAGAACAAATCTGGAGCCTCACACATTGCTGCATATAAAAAGCTCCACTTTATTGTACAAGTAAGTTAAAATGACCTCCTTGTCTGGCAGATGGAAAGACCCAGAGTTCCAGTGCCAGTACTATTCCAAATGAGTGGTGGCATTAACTCAGTTAGTGCTGTACTAACCTACTGAATATTAGGCACCATGTTATTTTTGAGCACAGAGTCCTAGTTGTTTTTTGGGTGTAAAGCCCTTGTCGTCCCTTGGAGGTTCAGAGCCTTGCTTTTATAAGTATGCCTGACTGGAGGGCAAACTGAGGAAGGAGGAAGAATTGGAGACTTTATTTACCCCTGTGCGGTACTTGAAGATCTTGGTCATGTCACCCCTTGCTCTCCTGTCCCCCAGAAAGTACATACTGAGATCCTCAGTGTCATCTCATACAGCTACCCTTGCAACCCCTGCACCATATTGGTTGCCCTTCTCTGGACTGCCTCTACCTTGTCTATGTCTCTTTCCTGAGGTGCAGTCTCCAGAACTGGACACAATATTCCACGTGGGTGCGACTAGAGAGTGGTTCAGTGGCAGCACCACCTACCTCCTGCTGGTGATGCCCCTCCCTATGCATCCCAGCATCCCACTACCCCTGCCCATAGCCTTACCACACTATGCTGCTACATTGAGGTATTCTGAAATCAAAACCCTGAGGTCCCTTCCCTGTCAAGTGACTGCCAGCATGTCCCATTCTACTCTCAGCAATGAGGTTCCTGTGCCGTAGCTGCACAATTTTGCATTTTTTGGCACTGAACCCAAGCTTCCATGCCTTCACCACTCCTCTGGTTTCCCTAAAGCCCGCATATTGTCTCATCTCTCTCTTGGGTGTCCACTCTATTGCAGATCTTTGTGTCATCTGCAAAAAGACAGACCTTCCACTGCAGCTCCTCTGCTATGTCCCTCATGAAGATATTGAAGATAACTGGTCCCAGCTCTGAACCCTGCCTCACCCTGCTGGTCCCTCCTCTGTCCTCAGAGTGTGTGTATTTACTACCCTCATCTCCTATCCATTAGCCAGTTGTGAACCCATGTAATCATTTTGGCCCCACCCCAAATTTGTCAGAAACATAGAATTTGTCAGCAGATAAGGATCATTTGGCCCACCAGTCTATCCATTTTGGCCCTGCCCACCACAGACCCTACCTGATCTCTGGCTACCTCCCTCACTGCTTTGAACCAAGATTCCTTTGTGCCAATCCCATGAATGATTGAGCTTATCATCTTCAGCCCCTCACCCTCTCTTTTTTTTTTTTTGTTATGGCATTTCTTCTGGAGCTCTGGTGGCACTCCTGCCATCAGCTGTCACCCAACACCAACCCCTGAAGGACAGACCTCTCCCTTAAGCACGATGGCTTACCCTTCCTTGGCAGGGTGGTGGGGATTGACTCAACCTACCCCAAACAGACTATTGCCAGGAGGTGACTTCTAGGGGTGGCACTGCAGGGACAGCTTCATACATCCTGGGGCTTTTCCATTTACTCCCTTGTGTGTGGAGGTGGGGCATGCAATGACGCCTGTGGAGAGAGCTCTCATGCTTCTGCACGTGCTCTCTCCAAGCGTCAGACCCATCTCTTCCCCATAGCTGCAGCATTGGTGTGCTGCCCCCCAGCAGCCACTAGGGGCCAGTGGAGTGCCAACAACTGAGGTCCCCCCTCCCTGGAGAAGGAGAGCAGTCCCTCAGATGCTCAATCCTTCTCCTCCCTGCTGACCCCCCATGGCCCGTGCTCGTTCCCGAACATGGGTCCCCGGTGTAGCCTGAGGTAAGGCGTCCAGCACCTCTGGCCTCAATGCCACTGGGCCGGCTCCCCCCACCTCTTTTGGAAGACTGATCCAGGCATCCACCACTCTTTCACTGAAGAAGTACTTACCCACATCCCTCCTGAATTCCTCCCCTTCCAGCTTCATTGCATGCCCTGTGTTCTTGTGCACCTTCTATTATGAAAAATACTCCCTCCTGTATCTTATTAGCTCCTGTGAGCTACTTATAGGTCTCTATCATTTCCTACCTCCCTCCTTTCTTCCAGGGTGTACATACTGAGATCCTAAGCCTTTCCTTGTAACCTCATGATATAGCCCTGCATCATTTTAGTTCCCCTCCTCTAGACAGCCTCAACCCTGTCTATGTTCTTCCTGACATATGGTCAGCATCCTAATCAGCCTTTTTGTGACACAGTGTCAGAGGCATTGCTGAAGTCTAGATAGGCTACATTCACTGCCCTCCTTGGACACCAAGGAATGTTTCCATTGAGTTCAAATACAGAGATGAGTGGGAACTGATCTAAACTCACAGGGGAAATTCAAAGGGATGCCATAGGCACTTTTTCATGGAAAGTGTGGTGGACAAGTGGAACAAGCTGTCAGAAGAAGTGGTATAGTCCAAATCAGTGAACAGATTCAAGCGGGGCTACTAGGACCAGTGCAGAGTAGTTAGGTAGGGTGAGCAGACTGGATCGCTGATAGGCCTTTTTGCCATCATTGTCTATGTACAGTATCTATGTATCAATGTCTTTTTCTCTCTGGTGACCCAGTCAAAGAAATTTATTTGATTCAGCTGGCATGACCTTCCTCTGATGAACTCATGCTACCTCTGGTCCTGCAACCCACTGGTTACAACATAATCAAATAGTCTCTCCTTTAGTAGGGTTTCTGGTAGTTTCACTACCACTGAATTTAGACAACTGGCCTGTAATAACTAGATTTCTCCCTACTGCTGGTTTATGCACAGCGACCATGTCAGTCCTTCTCCAGTCTTCCAGAGCAGCTCGTGTTTCCAGTGAACTTTTGAACAAGACTGTCAATGTACCAGCTAGTACTTCCCTGACCTCCCTCAGAAGCTTGGGTTGTATCCTCCTCTGATCCCATAGCTTTATCCACTTTCAGAGCCACAAGTCCTTTCAGTACTGTATCCTCTGAAAATGGCTTTGTTTTACCCTTTCACCACCTCTGTTCTTAGTTCTTCCTGGTGGTTCATCCCATTTGGAATAGGAAAGGGGGGAGATGCAGGTTAGGTGGCTGCCTGGTGCTATGACCCTGAGGGATGAGAAACTGACCGTGAGGATCACGACGGTGACAGAAATGGAGGGAGAGCTGGATCTCATTGTCGACTTGGAATTAATGACCTGGTTAGATACAGGGCTGGGATAGTGCAGTGAGTGAGAGTTTAGGGAGCTGGGAAGGGGTCTTAGACAAATAGCTCACTCAGTGACTTTTGGTTAGGTGCTGCCTCTCTATGACAGGGTACTGGAGAGGGATCTCTGCACCAGAAGCTTCAACTCAATCAGGCACTGTGCCTTGTGTTGTCTCCTTGGAACCATCTCCTTTTCCCTTTCACCCTCTCACAGGAGGACATTCATGAGTAGCCCAGAGCACATTGTGAGAGCCCCATGAGATCGCTGCAGCTCTCAATCTGACTGCTACTACTCACTGTACACTGCACCTTGTACCATGGAGCAGCTGCTGCCACAGCTGCAGGTTCCTCTTTCAGTAGACCATGATGCGACACCAGCATGAGCACATTACATTGTTGGGCATCGCCACCTGGAATGCCACTCTACATCGCAACATGACATCTGCAAGTGCTCCACATTATGTGGGTGTATCTGCACATGAGGTTTAATGATTGGGGTGTACTTCCACAAACTGCGGTGGGTGTCCACCACTACATTTACTGGTGATGTCCGGGGGACCCTCTGGGAAGCAGCAAAGTCCAGGGAGGTGAATGAATGTATTCTTACCCTACTGCTTGCTACTGTCCTGTCTATGTCCCACAGGCCTTGGACATACAGAGCTACTGTGGTGTGTACACCTGCTACATGCTGCACACCCACCTGTGGTATATGACTTGTGCTGTCCACCACGGATGTCCCTGTATGCTGTGCCCTTTGTGTTGCCCCTATTGGTGGTGTCCATGTGTGTCCAGGGTCTTTGTATTTTGTGCTGCTAAGCTTTTGCTGTCCCTTTGTGTCTCTGCAGGACTTCCAGGGGTGGCCAGATGTCAACATGCTGGAGTGATGGGCATAGCTGGATGGGACTGCGTAAGTCTTGGTGGCACTGACGTGGCACAGGGTACCCTCAATCTCTCCATATCACCTTGTCCTGGAGGATGGGCATGACTGACATCCACTACAAGGACTAGGTGGGTGATATGTGAGCCATTGCTGAACTGTCAAGGTATGTTCTGCTGGTGACTGTGGTGCATGAGTGTGTCTGCTGTCATCAGCCGTGTCCCTATCACTCATGGCTGTCTTTGCGCCTTTCTCTTACAGAGGTATTGTGGACTACTGCAGCGCCTGGTGTTGCACCTCTGGAGTTACACTGACATCATCCCTCTGGGCTCCAGTGGGGACTCCAAGGATGAGGAGGACTTGGTGAGCCAGTGGTAATTTCATTTATGTTGACCTATAGTATGTGGACCCTGTGATGTTTACTGTGCCACTGCTATCATTAAAGGTGTCCGTTCTGCATACATTGGTGTACTTATCATTCCCGGCAGTGGTGTGTGTGTTTGCCATTGGGGTGGCATTATACATCTCTGGTGACAGCCCACTGCACCTGGCACTGCCTGGGGGTTGAGTGGTTGTGCTGCACAGGGCATGTACAGGCCCTGTCTCCATCACTGTGACCTGTGCTGTGATCATGCCATTGACATGCATTTGTGGTCTTTAGGATGGGGCACCCATCTGGGCCATGGGGTTGTTTTGTGCTCTTCACAGCCCTTGCCATGTGTGGTAGCAGCATGCACTGGTTCTATATTGGGTCCATGTGGAGTTCCTACCCCTGTGTTGGCAGCCAGGTCCCAGGGGTCACCTGTATCCATGGTTTCCCATCCCCTGCCCTGCATTCCAGAGGCACTGTATGAGCATGCAGGCTGAATGGATGATGGCCACCCATGCCAATGGTTGAAGGCACCTTTGTGTATCCATCACACAATGTCCACAGCACTCTCTGTGGTGTTCACCAATGCTTTTTGGTGGGTGGTATGCCATACCGTGGGTGTCATCTTCTGTGTTTGTCTCTTCCACTATAGTGCTCTGCCCGATGTCCTGTACATTTCCCAGTGCCAGTGTATACCATGTTCACCACTGGGTGGCCTGTGGTGGGATTGTCCTGTGTCCTTTGTGTTGTGGGGTGCCTCACAGTGGCATCTGCCTGGTGCTGTGTCTGTGGAGCTCTGCATGCCAGCCATTCCCGGGTGCACCTTGTGTGCCTGTGTTATACACCTGGGGTTTATAACTACCCTCCACCCTACATATTGCTGTGCGTCCTGGTTCACGTGCCCGGGTGATGTAGTACAGGTTGTGACTATGCTTACAGCACTGTGTACACACCGCTACATAGCCATGACCACCTGGCACATGCATACTTTATGTGTTAAGTAGCTATGTGTGTGCCCTCCCTGTGCAAGGCGCACTGTTGCTCATGAATGCCACCATGATGTAGTGCATGTGATATACTGTTATATACCATTGCACATGTCACTTTAGTGCCACGCATCTGCAGCCGGGCCTCATGATTAGGCCCCCATTGTTACTAAAAGGCAGTCACCTCACTTTGTACAGCTCAAGAGTTATAGTTTAGGATGGAGTTGAGAAGGCATGCTAAATCTCTCATCAGTTTCTTTTTTGAGGTTGTAAATTTTTATTAAATTCGAAAGATACTGCTGTGCAATAGTACAATTATACAGAAGGGTTAAGTTCAACATATTCAGTAAACATCTTTAGCTTTATACAGATAGGTGAACAGAGATACTTATAGTTTGGAGATTATTTCATCATTTGAAAGAAGAAAAAGTACCTACAGACAGTTTGTTCACAGTAAGGGGCAAATTCTCTGCAGAGCATATACCTTGGCTCTCTTAGTGTGAGGGTCAATCTAATTTAGTGAAAGGAAGAGGGCATGGAGGAGTGATCACTCATCAGTTTCATAATGGGTGTGTTTTAAGGAGGATCAAATTATGAACTATAAGTAAAATGGCCTTTTAAATGAACAGAAATAGCAAATGTGTTAGTAATGTGCCTGTGATGTAAATTTATTTATCTGTGTATTTATTTGATAACCAGGTAAGTACACTAGGCCAGGGGCCTCTTTTAGGGCACAACAACAGAGGAGCACAGTGCATACTTTAGAGGTAGCCACAAGCATCATAGTATAAAGGCATACAGTGGATGTGGTGGCATATGACGTTAAGCTGAATAAGCAAATTAGTACATTTTGGCATAGATAGTCATATACATACCTCAAGTGGAATATTGAAAAGTTCTACCAGTAAATTCATTATCTCTAAATTTAAGAAAGCAAACGTGAGCTATCCACACTATAGTTTCTTTTTCTAAATATATTTTTGTTATTTTGATTGTATAATTAAAAAAAAGAACTAGCTTTCTAACAATAGGGCCTGCACAAACCTCCTTAAATCATTCGAATTACACAATTCAAATATGCCAATTCTACGGCCTAGGAAATTCTGCATTCTATTTTAAGGAGATTAAAATGATTACATGCCTACCTCTCATCCATCTAACAGATTACCAAGGAATAACACTTAAACAAATGAAGAGCAAATGACTGAAGGCAGAGACTTTATGGTATCAGGTCACAATTGAAATACTCTATTATTTTAATATTTGACATCATTGCATTATTTTTTAACTCCCTAGAGTTCAGTGCATGGCAGTATGAAATAACAGGGATAGCAGAAATGGGCATCCTCATGTACAAAGAGGCAAATCTTTGTATTATACAATGTGACAGTAGGAAAACTTCAACATGCTTGCAACTGCTACCTTTCAGTGTACTTGCTCCATTTCTTTGAGGGGCAGAGGGCTGGTGGTTACTGGAATGTGTGAGTAACAAATAGTATTTCTTCAATACCATGAATAATAGGCTATTCATTACTCAGGAAGAAAAATGAATAATTAGCACTGTTTGTAGGTATTTATGTTTTCCTATTTGTCAGAGTTGAAGAGCCCTGAGACTTCCTGTCCAATCAGAGGCCACTTTAGAAGCTCACCGAAGGTAGGTCATGTGACCCAGTGCTCAAAGAAGCTTCAGGAAAGAGAGACAGATAATTAGAACTGCAGCAGAGAAAGAATCTGCTTCCATTCACTTTGTTAAAACTAGACAAAAAATTAAAAATCTTGACATTTTTTTGCTCCCTCTCCAAATCCCAAACTAGAGAGGGTCAATTTTTTACACTGTAGGGTGAAAAGTTAAGCTTTTAAGAAAGGGAAAATACTAGGTTTGTTTAGTGTTTGCTGAGAGAGAGGCAGACAGGCACCAACATCACACACAAACACATACACACACTGCGTACAAAACTTAATCTGCAGTGTAGTGACTAAAACTAACTGCTTAAAGGAGAAAGGTTTTGTACTTTATCTTTTTATTGAATTATATAAGAAAGCACACAAGTATATACAGTAGAAAGATATCCATCATGTAGGAATACAAAAAGGAATCACTTAACAAGACATATTATATAAGGACAATAAAAACAGAGATGCCTTATATACACATATTAATAATAAAATTAGCCATGAATTATGTCATAAGAGGTGAAAAGAGAATTACAACCATAAGGTTTGGTGAGTACAGAAGGGTAATCAAACGCAAAGTGGATGCCAATATAAAAATAGTAAGGCACTCAATAATGTATAAGAAGTGATACCAATAGAAGTACAAACAGTATACACTAGTGAGGGAAAGGATAGAAAAGGAAAAAACAATAAAAATTAAGAGAGAATAGAGAAGAAAGGAGGGAAAGAAAAGAGAAAAGAAGAAGGAAATGAGAGATATCTGTGCACAAAAGTATCAGAAAAAAACCCAATCTAAGGGCAAAATGAAACAAGGGCTGAATAGACCTGAAGGATTAGGGTTTATGAGATCCCTAAGATTCAATGTATTTGAAGTAATCTTGCCAACACCGATCATATACAGTGAATCAGTCATGAATAACATGAGATAAACGATCAAGTGAGGCATACTGAGAAAGGCTTTGATGAACATCTGAAAGGGAGGGAATAAAAGTAGATTTCCATTTCATGAGAATCAGATATTTTACCAACAAAGAAAGTATGTTTGCCATCTAAATGAACATGTGAAAAGGAAAAACTAGTTGAAGTAAAGATGCCTAAGAGGAATAATTTGGGATCAAAGGGTAGTTTTTGTTCTATGACTCTAGAAGCAAGAAAAAACACTTTATGCCATAACTCATTAATGGGATCACAAGACCATAACATATGGAGCAATTCCTCGTTAGTCTGGTTACAACGCGAGCAGTTGTTATTATTTAGTAGTTCCATTCATTGCAGAACAGAGGGAGTTATCTACCAAAGATGTAGGATCTTAATTTGTATTAAAGAACTGCTGGTATCTTTAAATGAGTTGTGTGTGAGACGCCAGCATTTGCTCCATTGAGTATCTGAAATATTGTAGTTAAGTAGAGTGCTCCATTTGTTTTTGGCTGATACGGACTTATCTAGAAGATTGTCAAGAATATCTTTATAAATAGAGCTATTCAGTTTTGTGGATACTTTTACCCAGCATGATATGTATGGATCTAGAAAAGTATGCTTGTACACATAATGAGTGATAGAGTTATAAGCCGATTGTATTTGTAAATACTTCCAAAAGCCCTGTTTAGGCAGTTTCCATGTAATCTGTAAATCTGAAAACATTCTGAGATTGAATGAGTTCTGGTCCAAAATATCTCCGAGAAAAAAATGCCATTATTCTTCCACAGACAACAAAAATTGGGTGATTTTCTAAAGAGAATAGTGAGTTGCTCCATAAGAGGGCATAAACCAGGGTTTGGGATTAGATTTCAGAGATTTGTGGATTAATTTCCAATACAGGATGGAGGATGATATAGTCAGGTGAGATTTTAGTTTGGAGTTAGCCTGAACAGCCATATTAGAGCAGGTATAGGGCCACCAATGGTGCCAGGGAAAGCCAGAGTGGAGGTTCAAGCAAGAAAGACTAGTGGGGGCCAAAGTGTGGTGGTAGTACTGGTGACACTAGCTACATGAGTGGTATCAGAATCAGTAAGAAAATGGTATGGTTGCATTTCATAATATTAAAAGAAGATAACAGAAAGGCAGTGTGCACACTGTGCAGTATGACTGTGAATGGAAGGAATCTCTAACAAATTTAACAACAACCACCTTCTTAAAGAACCGCCTAAAGGTAAAATATCCGCAGGTTTTAAAACACTAGGGGCTGTACCTGTGGTTCACATCAGATCCATCTCATGGTGATAATGCAGGCAGTGGTGCTGGTGGCACTGGCAATGCCACAGAATGTTCTGCACCTGAAAAAAAAATGCTCTGCCTGCTGCTGCTGCCACACCACCTACCTCAACACCAAAGAGTCTTCATGTGCCCCAAGCAATCCCGCCAGGCACCAGACTCCTGCTATTTGCACACCATCTGGCAAGCATGGAACATCCCCCCATCCACAGTCAGTGCCAATAGTGGAAGTATTCCAGGCCAGAACTAAGTACCAGTCATCACATCAAACAGCTTAACACATCACACAGCTCATAGGTGTAATGATGGAGCTGGATCAGCAACCCTTTTTGATGTGTGGAAGACACTGACTTTCACAGACTGCACTTGCACTTGCAGTCACAGAATCAGCTTCTAGTACATCACATTTCACATTTTCACTCACTGTTATACCAAATATATATGAGAGTGTGATAATTGCTGTGCTACTCTCGGAGGCTGTGGGTGGAGTTTCCCACTGCACCTCAGACATCTAGAACAGTACAAACTTGATGCATGCATAGCTTTCCTTGACTGCACACTGGTGTGTGCAAAACACTGTGGCCCAATTCAAAAAAAGCCCTTAAGTCACCACAAGCTGTGGGGATCTAGGGTTGTGGCAAACTCAGGAGTGCCAGGGACCCTGCACCCAATTTTTGATCTGGTAGGGTCCCGACAGCAAAGTCCCATGGCTAACAGCAACCATAGCAGTGCACAGAACAGAGGGCTCTCCTGGAAAGGGTGCCACAAGCCATGGGTGACCATGCAGCAATGTCCCCAGATATTCTTTGTGATCTAGTGGACCCCTTCCCCAATGAGCCCTAATAATTGTCTTTAGCATAATTCCCTGGTGGTCTAGTGGACCCTCAATACCTGAGTACCCCTGTATAAATAAACAGTTATCTAAAACCCTTCCCTGGTGGACTAGCGGACACCCTTCCCTGATGTCCCCATGAATTAATTATTTATCATAAGTCCCTTGTGATCTAGTGGATCCCCCTCTGTGATCCCCAGTGTCCTCATGATGAAATCATGTGTACAAAATCCCTGGTGATCTAGCCACCTCCCCATAGCCCCAATCCCCTGTTATGCCATAATATGAAATCTGTGGTGGTATAGTGGCCCCCCACCCCATTAGGCAGACACACAACCAAAACATTTTTATTGTACCATGTTGGTCTCCTAGTGGGTTGGGGATCCCTGCAAGGAGACCAACATGGCACTTTAGAAAAAATGCTCTGTGAGGCCTTACCATTGGGCTCTTCTTGAACATGAAATGAAAGGATGTAAAAAGAAGGATCACTAAAAGCAGGCAGCCTTTTTTATTTAAACAAAACCAAAGATAACTGTTCAATCAGCTTTATTGAAGGTGGTGGGGGATGTATAATGGAGTCTGGAGAGGAGAATGTCTGTGGGAGCACTGTTTGTAGATCTATCAAAAGCCTTTGATACTCTGCACCATTTATTTCTCCTGTCCAGACTCGATGAAATGGGAATAAAGGAAGGGAATTAGAATGGTTTAAAACATATTTGACTGGCAGAAAACAGGTAGTAGAGATAGGAGCATGTAGATCTTTGCCAGCACAAATTAGAACAGGAGCCACACAGGGATACATTTTGGGCCCGCTGCTTTTCTATATGTACATAAATGATTTATCATTTAAAAATCCTGCAATAAAGTATCATATTTATGCTGATGATACAGTTATTTATACAGAAGGTAAATAAGTATTGGAAATGCAAGACAATTTACAGAGGGCTTTTGCAGCCTGCAGAGTTTTTTGGGGGGGACACAAATTGTGTTTAAATACCAAAAAGACACAATCTAATTTGTTCTCCCAGATTGACTGTACAGAGGCCCCTTTGATTATCCAGACTTTACAGGGCATACAAATTCAACAAGTAGATAAATATAAGTATTTAGGTATCACCTTGGATGAAAAACTTAGTTGGGTACCTCACCTGGAAATGTTAACTTTTATTTAGGAAAGAAGTTGGGTATGATCCATAGGATAAAACATTTTATGTAGCAGGAGACAAGGTTAAGGGTAGCAAACATGATGCTTTGCCAGTACTGGATTATGGAGATACTGTTTTACTGGGGCCCCAAGACAGGAATAAATAAATTAGACATGATGTATAACAACATGGTGTGTCTTATGCTTGGTGGCCTGAGACGGACCCACCATTGTCAGATGTACAAATCATTAAATTGGAAGAGACTTACTGATAGGAGAGATTGGCATACTTTATCCTATATGTAAGGTACAACAAGGACAATTGGTAGGATATATTCTGGAAATTTTTAAATTAGGAAGCCCAGAGAAAATCTGAGATCCACCCTAGTCTGGAGTATGAAGTTTCATGCTGCAATCTAAAATAGGTGAATCAACTTTTCAGTGTAGGGGACAATGTTATGGAACAATATCCCATTTCACCTTAGACTGGGAGATCAGACTATAAAATCATATCTGATCAAAAATTATTTAATGAAAATTGAGAAACCATATAATTGTTGTAATGCACTTTGAAGTTTGCCATATTGTCATATCTAATCTGTATTTATTATTTATGAATAAATAATTTTGTAATTTTTAAGTTGTATGTTGTTTGTCTTCTGTATTTGATATGGAGTTATTTTTTACAAGATATTTTTGTTATTTGAAACTGTTTATAAAATTTCACTTAGGAATCTCTTTGGAGATGAGCTTTTGCTCAATGGAGCATTATTACATCTATCCTGTTCATAATATTTTTTTCAGTTGTTTAACCAGCAGTAGCACACTAAGCTGAAAGCTTTTACAGGAGTGACCTGGGAGCACAGGGAAGTTAAGTGACATGCTCAGGGTCACAGAGTATGCAAGTGGAAGCTGTGGGATTCAAACCCAGGTCTGGTCTACTAGATGTCACCAGATTTGCAGCTCAGAGCCTTAAACCACTGGGTTATACTTTTATATATTTTTTTATTAATAACATTTTATGAAATGAAATGAATGCAGTATCACACACTTTAATTGCATTTCTCATTGGGGTGCTACCAGATATGGCATACATAGTCAAAACAAAACAAAAGATCCAGTGCACCCCCCCACACACAAAAAAAATTGGCAAATCATTAAATGCGCTTTCTACCTCAAATGGTTACTCACTTATTTCATCCTCAATGGAAGTGGGGGTCCCTTAGTCTTTCAAATAAGAACTCTGGTGTGAAATTAAGCTTTTCTGCCAGTTGGCAAAGTGGACCTCCCATCAGCTGAGGCCCTATTCTAAAATGCTAACTGCCAAAATTTGCTGCCTTTATAATACGGGGCACAACCATAAATCACACAATAAAAAGGCAAACTTGTCAGTTTGTGGTGGTGGGGGGTGGAGGGTGTGCAATGGATCTTTGTTTTGTTTTGACTGTGTATGACATTACTGGTAGCACTCCAATGAGAAAAGCAATTTAATGTGTGTGATACTGCATGGGTCAAGCAGCTAATTTTGTTTTTGTTCACGTTTAGGAGATTTATGATTGTTTCATTAACCGACTCTCCAATGACCACCAGTATATTTGCTGGGTTCTGTACTTTATTTAAAGTGAGCCAATTACACCCTGCATCAATGACCAGTACATGGGCTGGGGGCTGCACCTTATTTAATGTGAGCCAATTAGGCAGTGCATCATATTTTAAAAGGTAGCCAACTTTGGCAAGTTAGCATTTTAGGATAGGGCCTCAGCCAGTGGGAAGTCCACTTTGCTGAATGGTGGCTGAGCTTAGTTTCACACCAAAGCTCTGATCTGAAAGACTAAAAGAGCCCCCACTCCCCATTTGGGATGAAATAAGTGAGTAGCCATTTGAGGCAGAAAGCACATTTAATGATTTGTCGAATTTGTGGGTATGTGTGTGTACTGGATCTTTTGTTTTGTTTTAGCCTTTCTTATTTGTGTGATAAATTATTACAAGTAAGAAACGAATAGTGAAATGATGACACAACAGTAAAAACACTCTCCTAAACAAGCCCCATCAGTGAAATGTTGTGGTTAATATGTGTTTTTTAAGGGGAAAAATACTAACAAATTGCTATTAGAAACGTTATGTTATTTTTTGGCTTTGTGCAAGTTGCAACTCTTGAATGAGTGAGCGGCCTCTCTATTCTTCTAGTGAGATCTTTTTTATCATTATGTCAAATAATGAGGATTTCACCAGGGCTGTGACTTATTCTTGCTTGCAGACCAGAAGCAGGCCTGGTCTAGTAGTATGACAATTGTTATTTTTTTAATTTTAGAGAAAAAAATGATTTCCTAGAAGTTCTCCTGAGAAACACTAAAGGTTAACACACAGAAGTGTTACAAAAATAATCTTCTCTAGCTTGCGATTTAGAGAGGAAACAACTAAATGTCAAGATTCCTGATTTTTTCCAATCTTAACAAGTGTATAGAAGTAGAGTCTTTCTTTTCAGAAGGTCAAGTCAACTGGTCCTCCTGCCTGAAGCCTTTGTGACTGCTTGGTCACATGACCTGCATTCAGTGAGGCTCCAAAGTGATCTCTGATTGGACAGGAAATCTCAGGATATCTTGTAGTCTCACAGCTAGTTCCAGCAGCTGAATATAGAAGCATGAATAATGAAGAACTGGGACCCCCAAATACAAATGCTTGGCATATATTTGAAATAAGGTATTTACACACACACCTAGTAGTTAATGACAGTCTGTAACAATTTACTAAATTAAGTGATACTTATGTTTTAAATGCCTATATGTTCACTATCCATAAAATTCAGAGGACAGCCCTCTTCTCCTTACCATATCTGTAATGGAGATCTATGTTCTTTATTCAGTGTTAAAAATAAAATTAATGGGATGTGCACAGGCCCAATAACAGTGCATTATATTTCCAGCTTTCGTTTTCAGTGACCAAGGTTTAGGAATCAACTCTGATAAGTAGGAGTAGGCAGCCAGGAATAGTGTGTCATGCAAAGTCATACACGTGATGCTGCAAATCTGGGAGGGAGGGAAGTTTGGCCAAGTTAGGAGGGAGATTGGACTTTTAGGAGGGAGATAGCATAGCACACCAGTTTTGTACATAAATAAATACAAAACCAAGAAAAATATAAATGTTTATGCATTTTAATAATGAATATGAGCAATTGTAGTTCATACAAAATTGAAAAAGGACTAACAGGTATAAATTTAGAAAATTCTAAGTTAAAAAATCAATTACTAAATATTATTTACTTTCTTGGTGTGGTACTGTCACTATGTGTCATAATGGGTTTGCCCTTGGCAGACCAAGTTGTCCTAGTGCACCTCCCCCAAGTATAAGATAGTTTGCTCAGAAGGGAGGGGGAAGGTAGGGGAGGGCAAGGAGCCAGCACAATGGGTAAGGCAGACAGGAAGGGAGGAGCCTAAGGGGTACATAATGGACAGTACAGAGGTTTTCAGCCTCTTTTGCCAGAGTTTTATTGATGTGAACATCTACTGAGTTACAGCACATCAGATTGGTTTACTTAGGTGTTGGTGTTTTCTTTCAGTTCAAAGCTAAGGTTTGTGCACTGGGAGTGTAGTGAAGGTAAGTAAAAGTATATATATATATATATATAAAGTATAACCCGATTATCTGAAACCCTATTATCCGAACCTTCGGATTATCCAAAATCGCCTTGTCCCCGTTTAAAGTTGCTAATAAGGCTGAGCCTGTAATTCATGGCAGCATGTCTAAGACAAGCAATACTCCTGCTGATTGCTGTGAGAAAGTTGGTGTCTTACATGAGAGTGCCTGTCTCAGTGAGGCTCCGCCGCTTTAATTTGTCATCTTGAACAGTCGCACAGCTGATCAGCAGGGGAGGCCCTGCACTGAGGTTGCCATTTGATTGTGGGCTCCCTCTTTAATGAGATCCTACACACAAGTCAGGAGGAAGGCATATCAGTTTTGGTTACCTTGTTCCCTAGTGTTTTGGGTCTCGAGGCGATTAAAGAAGTGGGAAGGGAAAGAGAGGGTGCGGGGACACTTCCACCAACAATGGGTGCAAAACATACCGGAGGTGATGTAGGCAACAGAGAATGAGGAGAAGGATGGAAACGCCACTGCTATGCAGGTATCTACCCCATCTGAAGCCATAGAGGCTTTCAATAAGTGTTTGCAGTGGCTTGAACGCCAAGATAGTACAGACTATCTGCACACATTACTGTTACGAAAGTTAAGACTGCAGGCTTTAGAAAAACTAAATCGTACCAAAAAGCAGGCTGCAATTACAAAGTTTTTTACTGTTGTTTGTCTAATTAAATTTATACATGGATTTTGTAAAGACTTGTGGTCTGTGCTGCTTTAATAGATCTCTTAGCTTGCTACTGCACTGTTTTTTCTGTGACCGTGAACAGTTCTCCCGATTTACTGAACACCCGATTATCCACATTATTTTGATGTCCCCCAGTACATTCGGATAATCGGGGTTATACTGTAAATATATATATATATATATATATATATATATATATATGTATATGTATATGTATATGTATATTTCATGATAGATTGTATGTAGTAAGCTAAGACAAGCAATGGTGGCAAGCGCGATGGCAGTCCGCATCAAAAAAACATGTTTATTCTATTGGCTTGATCTGTATTTGCATTGAGGAACTTGGAAAGGGGTCCAGAAGCAGCAATCATTAGAAACGCTGAGTTGGCTGTTTGCTGGGACAGTTTGATGAGAGGGCAGTCGGGAAAGCCTTGACCTGGGGAAGAGTTGCAGCGTTGAATGCAGTAGAGAAGAAAAGCTAGGAGGGCAAGAGCATTCTAGAGCATGAGAAACACACCTTTTATGTGGAGAACGGGTACCAGAAAGGCTTGTTAGAACGCTTGCTGCACCAAGGTTTGAAGGGGGGATATTTGGCAGACGCCATTTCTTCAGTGAGATGGTGGCTTAGGATAAAGAAAAGGGCTAGCGAGGCCTACCGGTGATGTTAGACACTGTTTTGGCAGTGAGATGGTGGCTTGGAACAGGAAAGGACTAGTGAGGCCCACCAGTGATGTCAGATGCCGTTCTGTCGGTGGGAGGTTTGTTTGGGGCAAAGAAAGGTCTAGCAAGGCCATCAGGTGATGTCAGACACTGCTTGGTGGGCAAGACGGTGTTTTTGTGACAAAGAATGGCCTAGCAAGGCCACCCGGTGATGTCAGACACCTTTCACAGTGAAGGGGTTTGCTTGTGGCTAGAAAGGCCTAGCGGGGCCTAATGGTAACGTCAAATGCCATTTTTATTGCAAGAGGGTTGCTTAGAGTGGAGAAGGCCTAGTGAGGCCATGTTGTGATGCTGGGGTGAGAGGCCTGGTTGGGCAGGGGGGGAATCGCAGGCCTATTTCCCAATGGAAGTGCATAACTTGGGTGAAATCAGGAAAGGAAGGCACTGAGAGCAGAAGCATCTGCATGAAAAGAAGATGGTGGCTAGCCTGTGAGTTAGGCCTGGAGAGTCAGGCCATGTGGCGGACATTAGACGCCATTTTTCCCAGTGAGGCAGCTCATAGCAGGAGACCTAGTCCAGGGAGGTTTATACAGGCATACTGGGGCCAGGCTAACAGGGCAGAATAAAGGTGACAGACATTAAATGAAGAGGGAGGAAGGCAGCAGGCAGGGGCATAGGAATAAATGGAACAAACGACTGGGAAGCCATGGCTACATCAGAGTGTAGCAGACAGGGACAGTGACTTTGAAATGGGGAATGGCTACATGTGGCATGGATGAGACTGGGGGGTGCAGGACATGTGGATGTTTTTTGGCCTTCGCTCACAGAGAGAGCATGGTGAAAAAAGTAGGGTGTGCATGAGGAAGAAAAAGGTTTTGTGGCATAAAAGAAGGGGGGCCTCCATGTTTTTGGACAAGTGTGACTGGGATGTGGGGCAGAGGCGGCTAATGTTTTCTTCTCTAGCAAGAGGGCACGACAAGGGCAGTGTAGATATGTCATTAATGTGGACAATTTGTCAGTTTCTGTTCACAGCTTCTATACAGGAAAGGCAAGAGAATATGGTGCCAAAGAGGGACAGGCCATCAAAGGAGGATGCCTATAAGGCAATCGTGGAGTTGGCGGAGAGGCCAACAGGATGTGGCAAATGGTGGAAGGGGAGGAACTAGAATGGTCCGGGGATAAATGGAAAGCAGGAGAAGGGAAACAGGGCAATGGGAAATGACTGATGGGGAGGCCATGCAGCCCAAAAAGGCCACAACCACCGACAGTGGTCCATCCCTGAGTGGTCAGCCCAGTACCACCGCAGACCTATGTCCCTGAACTGTCAGTAGCTCCCCTGGAGCAGGTGGTGATGCCGCCACCAGAACCCAGACCGGACCTTCCAGCCACGGTGGTTCTACTGCAGCCGATGCCTCACTCAGTTGTCCCACCACAAGAAACAGACCAGTGCAGCTCGACGACAACAGGTCACATGGAACAGACAGGACCGCAGGTAGTGTAACAGGTTCTGTGGGAGAAAGTATAAAAGAGTACATAGGTCAAATTTTCATGGCCCTCAGGACAGGGGGATTAGGATAGATGGAAACTGCACTGAGAGAGATTAGGTCTGATAAAGAGATGACAGGGGAGGTGGGAAAGCTGACAGAGTGGGTAGGAAAAGGAACAAGGGAGATAGGAGCCTCAGGTATGAGGATAGGGGAGCATGTGCCACTGACCACAAAGGAGAAGATATGGAAAGGAGAGTACGTGGACATTTTTGCTTTAGTGAGCAGAGGCGGTAGCCAAATATGAGGAGGTGGAAAATATTGGGAAGAGTGAGATGGCAGCAGCAGTGGTTCTACTGGGGAAGAAAGATGAGGACAAGTTTACAAAAGGAAAGACTTGGGATGGTGGTTCATAGGTTTTGCCATACTCAACCAGAATGATGGAAAAGAAACCAGAGATGGGCATCCCACTTATACGTACTCCTTGATCATCTCGACGAGCAAAGGCTAAAGGGGAGTGGATGGATATATTAGGATGAGTTTTTTGCCAAAAGATGGCAATATATGAGGATGTGAGGGGACACTAAGCAGCTGAATTTATGGACGGACTATGTGACTGATCAGTCCACCACACCAGAAGGGAAATGGAAAAGGGGGTTCTCCAGAAGTGTTGTTGGGATATAACAGGGCATTCTGTTCATGGCCACAATGCCATTTCCGCCACGCATGTTCAGGATGTGGGGCACCCGTGACCAGATGCAGGACCATATGGCCTAGGGACCCAGGCAGGAGGGGGCAGGGAGCTGGCCAGCAGCCTTTGAGAAGGGCAGGGTTATAGGGGCAGACATGGACTAGAGGGTTGAGAGGCAGTGGATACAGGGTGGGGGCCACTCTTACTGAGGAGAAGGACAAACAGGACTTAACTGGGGGTTGGACAGAAGGAGGAGGTGAAGAGAACAATTTCAGGATGCAAGAACCCCTATCAAGACAGAAACTTGGGAGGGTGGCTGAAGAGTGCGTGGAGATGGGGTGGCGGAATCCATAAATAGAGGTTTCAGTACAGGTTTTCCACTACAATGCAAAGGTCCAAGAAAGGCAAGGAGGCTAACAACCTGGGGTCAGTCAGAGGTAAGGAAGACATTTGAGGCAAAAAGAGAAAGAAAAGGCAGTAGGTAGGGTAGAGAGGATGTATCCAGCTCCCCCACCTTTATGCAACATGAGAATTTCCCCATTGGGTTTGGTGCCCAGAAAAACAAAAGGGTGATTCACCATTTGTTATTTCCTGAGGGTGACTCAGTTAATGATTTTGTAAGTGAGGAGCACAGCAGGGTCACCTATGCCACATTGGAAGAGGCTGTACAGGTTATCAGGGCAACCCCTGATGCATGGATGGCCAAGACAAACATAGAGTCAGGCTTTCGGTTGCTCCCAGTAAGAAGGGAGGATTGGGACCTATTGGGTTTTAAAGTACTATTTCGACAAGGCTATGCCAATGGGTTTATCCATAGCTTGTGATACATTCAAAGCATTCAGCACCTGTCTGCAGTGGATGTTTCAGAAGAAAACAGGTTACAAGATGGTCATACTACCTGGATGAGTTCCTGTTAATAGGCAGTGGATGCAAGGAGACAGAGAGGATGCTGGCTAGTTTTCAAGAGTTGTGTGGAGAGCTGGGGGTACCATTGGCACCGGACAAAACAGAAGGCCCCAGTAAGGTTCTAGAATTTCTGGGGATTGAGATAGATGCACCGGGCAAGGTGTTTAGTTTACCAGACAGAAAAATCCAGAAGCTTAGGGTGCTGATTCAGGTACATACAAGCAGGAGACGGGTACAGTTGAGACAGGTACAACAGGTAATGGGGCATTTGAATTTTGCTTGAAGGGCAATTGGGCCAGGTAGGACATTTACTAGGCAGCTAGCAAGGGCCATAGCAGGAGTAGCAAGACCACACCACTGGGTGGACATAACAAAAGGGGTAAAAGAGGATTTCAAGGTATGGGAGGAATTCCTCAGCAACTATAATGGCTGTTCCTTTTGGCAGGAGGAATGAGTTTATAACATGGATCTGGAATTGTATACGGATGCGGCAGGGGGGTTTGGAATGAGGGGATATTTGAGAGGAAAGTGGTTTTCGGAAGCATGGCCTGCTGACTGCGTGAGAGACGGAAGGGTAAAGGACATCACACTGTTAGAAATCATGCCTATCTGGGCCTGTACCGTGGTGTGGGGAGAGAAATTACGGAACCAGAAGGTTACATTTTGGTGTGACAACAAGGCAGTGGTGGAGGTTTTGAACAAAAGGGGAGCTAGGTCTGAGACAGTTATGTGGGTGTTGAGACAGCTGATCTTAACAAGTTTGCAATTGAATATGTCATTTAGGGCCAGGTACATAGAAGGGTAAAAATATCCTAGCTAATAGCCTTTCCCATCTGCAGCTGGATCGTTTCCAAATGCTGGCACCAGCAGCAGAGGGTGGAAAACACTCATACCAATGAATATCTGAGAATATTGGCAAGAGGGAGCCAAAGTGCTGTTTTGCAACTCATAGGCACCATGAACCTTGAGAGGCCTATGAAGGCATGATGGGCATTGCAAACATTCAGGGAAGCACACCACATGAAGGTACGTGGGCCACTGACTGAGGAGCAGTTAGTTCAAGTTCAAGTTCAAGTTTATTGCAGGAAAACTCCATTGAGCAAGCTCATTCACAAGGAGGTCCTGTGACATAAACACTTAAAGTACAAACACAGATAGGTAATAACAGTATATACATGAAATGCACGTTACATTATACAGGCTGGATATACATACAAGGGTACCACATAGGATGACCGCAGGTGGTAAACATTGATATGAGACAGGGAAGCGACTTACAGGTTGCATGCTGATAAATGAAACATGATGACTGGTGTGTGCAATACATATACAATATTTTGGCAGCTAGAACAAACAACAGTCTACAACTGATATGGGGGGGAGGAGTGATTTGATAGAGTAGCAGTGGAGCTAGGAGTTAGGAAAATTTACAGTGGATCAATGGCAAAAAGGGACAGCCCACACCACGATGGATGTGTACTTAGTGGGGATCAGTTTAGATTGTAGCCTAAAAAGGTGGAAGGACCCTACGAAGTCAATGTTAATATGCAGAATGATGCAAGGGTGGAGCAGGTTGAAGCAAAGACCCAAGGATAGCTAGTGGCCAATAGCAGATCAGTGGCTAGACAAATTAGGAGGGATACTACCGGCAATTTGTAAGTCCAAGGATGAAGCGCAATTGTTCCACACAATTTATTTAGTGATGTTTATAGGGGCCTTGAGAGTGAGTGAGGCAGTCGGGCATGGCAGAAAGGAAAGAAGGTGGGTT
Organism: Neoceratodus forsteri; assembly: GCA_016271365.2. Lineage (NCBI taxonomy): Eukaryota > Metazoa > Chordata > Ceratodontiformes > Ceratodontidae > Neoceratodus > Neoceratodus forsteri. The sequence goes on from CM028131.1 coordinate 935,694,243, forward strand.
GAAATGGGAGACATAACCTGGGATGGAAAGAAATACAAATCACAATTAAGAGGTCCAAGATGGATCAGAGCAGAAAGGGTGGGTCATAGCCATTAAGGCTCACTTAGATGGGGCATTGTGCTCAGTAAAGGAGCTTTTGAGCGATCAGGCGTGGAGATTAAAGAAAGGGAGACTATTTGTGCATGGAGACGGAAGAAGGTAACCAGTTACTAGGTAACAGCAATACTCAAGAAAGGTATGGAGTTCCTGGGCAAGGACCCAGGTAATTACTGGTCCCACTCTTTTCGAATAGGGGCGGCTTCAAAATGGACAGTGGCAGGGGAGACAGTGCCCAGTATGTTGGAAAAGGGGCGTTGGCAGTCAGCCAGTTACAAAAGGTATATTTGGGATTTGCAGGACTGAGATTAACATGACATCTGTTGTTTTGTCTTGCAGGAATGGATCCAGAAGGGTTGGGGGTTATATAAAAAAAAAAGGAAAATGGCATAGAATGAGAATGAGCAAGTAAGACGGTTTGAGTGATTAAGGTGTATATTTTTCTTGACTCTACAGGTAGAGGGAGGATCACAGAAATATGGATCTGTGGGCACTCCTACATTTATTGGGCAGAAAGGAGAGTGGAGAAAAAGGACAGGGGAAAGCAGCTGTACCAAGATGTCAGACAATGTAGGCTGGTATGGCGTGGCATCCGAGGGATGAGATGGGCACAGTTACTTCCTACCCTGAAAGAATGAAAGAGCGATGACCTGTCCCAGACTTAATCATTATACCTTGGGGGTAATAATATTGAGGGGAAGCCATGGGTCTACACGTATTTGTGGGTTAAATGAGATTTAGAGAAGATAAGGCAGTGGTGGCCGGGGAGAGCATAGCATGGTCAGACATGATACCAAGGAGAGTATGGAGACATGAAACAGTCACATAACAGTTGATAGAGCCAGAAGGAAGATGAATAGAAGGGTGGGAACATTGATAAGGAACTTGGGGGGCATGTATTACTGTAGGGAGTGGAAGAATGGGTAGAGGATTTGTACAGGTCAGATGGGGTTCACCTGTCGGACTTAACAATAGACATGTTCAATACAAAATGATGGTCTTTATTGAGGCATGGTGGAGACAGGAAGGAAGATAGAGGGAAAAGAAAAGCAACCCTAAAAGGGGGGCAGACCAGTTGTCCAATGCAAGCTGGAGACAGGCTATGGGGATAAAGGGGATGAGGAGGGGAAGGGGGAATGAAAAAGGAATATGAGGAGATAATGAAGGATCTGAATGAGAGAAAAGCGGTCTCGGTTTTCACTGTTACCTACAAGAAAAAGAGAAGAAGAAGGCACCCAGGTTTTCACCTGATCAAAGATTGATATTTTGATGCAATACAAATAAAGAATTGTGGAAAAGACAATAATGGAAAATGGTGATGGCAATTGCAAATGAAATTATGAATTATAATAAATTAATTGCCAGTCTGAGCACAACAACACACAAGTGGTCTGTCTTTTGTGGGGGAAAAGGGGGAATCTGGGACAATGGAGTTTGCCTTTAAGGGGTAGACCAAGTTGTCCTGGTGCACCCCTCCCCTCTAGTATAAGACGGTTTGCCCAGAAGGGGAGGGGGGGGAAGGTAAGGGGATGGGCAAGGAGCCAGTACAATGGGTAAGGCAGACATGAAGGGGAGGAGCCTAAAGGGGTACATAATGGACAGCACAGAGGTTTTCAGCCTCTTTTGTTGAAGTTATATGGCCTCCCACCCACCCGTCAAAGGAGAATAGGAAGAAGACAGTTTGGAGGGGGAAGTAATGGTCTGTCAGAGGTGGATGACAGAGGATGTCCGGTCAGACATTGGTGGACTGCCAGAGGTGGATGGCAGAGGGACAAAGAGGAAAAAGGGGAAGGAGGAGGGAATGAAAAGGAATATGAAGAGGAAGAAGAAGGAACTGAATGAGAGAAAAGCAGTCTCGATTTTCATCGTTACCAACAAAAAAGAGAAGAAGGCTCCCAGGTTTTCACCTAGAGAGAGAAGAAGAAGAAAGAGGAGTGATCAGAGATTGATATTTTGATGGAATACAAATAAAGAATTGTAGAAAAGACAATAATGGAAAATGGTGATGGTAACTGTAAATGAAATTATGAATTATAATAAATTAATTGCCAATCTGAGCACAACAACACACAAGTGGTCTGTCTTTTTGTGGGGAAAAAGGGGGAATCCAAGACAAGTGCTGCATAAGGATTTAGCTGTCTTAAGTATCTTATCATCTGGTATGTAGTTGTAACAGTCAGTGTCAATGTTCATTTTTGCACACATTATTGATGAGATGGTGTTGTTTGATAATCTCTCCCTGTTGTCATCTTGCATCTTTCTGAGCATACTGAAAGATCTCTCAGCTGCAGCATTACTGTGTGGAAGACTCGGTGCTGTCAGACAGTGAAGAAAGATTTTTTAAATCTTCTGGTGTTTGTTTCTGGTGCTGTTAACTGTTCCACGGAAAGCCAGTAGGTATCAAGCGGCATATTAGAAGTGCAGGGAGGTAGCTCTTCCTGAGGTGTTAGTGTAAAGTCCAAGATTTCTTCATGTAATGCAGGCTCATCTTTGCAAGTATTGAATTTCTTGGCCAGCTGCAGAAGAGATTGTGGCTTAATATTTTCTTTTAGCTGTGGATTTACAAAACCCAGAGTTTGCAGTGTTTTGCCATAAAATGGAAACTTTTTTATGAGGCTTGTACTCAGTACATTGTGAAAGAGGCATATATGGCTGAAAAATGACCTGAGTTGCTGTTGTGTGACCATATTTTCTGCTAGGTACTCTCTGGTTTGCATCCCAACTGCTAGCATGTCATCAGGTAGTTGGTTTGCTGTGGTGTTAAATGGAACTTGAGTGGTGTCAGAAACTGATGTAATCACCTTGGCCTGTACATATTTTCCCATGAACTTTCTGAGTAGGCGAGACACCTCAGTATGAAAGTATCCAATCATGGATTTGTCCTTTTGGAACAGGGTTTTCAATTCATTGAGCAGTGTCAGAATAAATGAAAGGAACAAGTAGTAAAGATACATCTCTTGGTTGTCTAGTAATTTGGCACATCTTTGTACACTACCTGGCTTTTCAACCTCATTGTGGCTGGTAAAGTAGCTTTTTAGTGCCTGCCAGTGATGAAGAGTTCTGTTCACACAGGTTTGAAGAGACAGTCATCTGGTACTGCAGTGCTCAATGACTTTACTCCAAAGTACTCATTGTACTATTCTTTCTCTTGGCACTGTTGTGGAAATGAAAATACACATCTATCAGAAGTTCCTCTACTGGCAGTCCAAGTGCTTTTACTTCCTTGTGGCAATATAGGTTTGCTAGATGGCAGAAGCAGGCTAAATTATACACATCAGGTTGTTGCTGTCTAATTCTTGATAGCACAGAGTTGCTCCTTCCTATTATCACACTGGCATTATCACTGCCATAACCAACCAGGTTGGACGATGGAATATTCCGACAAAAACTTCTTTTAGTGTGTTAAAATATGTTCTCCTGTCCCAATGTAACATATAGGCATAGCCAGATATGTTGTGCTGATTTGATTCACATTTCTGTCCAACACATACACTAAAATGGTCAGAGCTCGTCCCCACCATGATCATTGCTATCATCTATTAAAAATAGAAAATTTTTCATTCCTGCACTGACATAGTCATCACGTTTTGGTGAAATGGTGTAGCCTTTGATCTCTTGCAAGAGAATTCTTTTGCTATGTCAGAGTCAGGAAACATAACCTTGCAAACTTGAGAAAAGTGGTCTATAATTAGAAAGGGCAGGTTATGCTCTGCAATAAAATTTGTGAACAACACTTCAGCTTTTGTCACAGGGTCTGCTGTACTACTCTGAAAAAATAGACATCAGCTTGGGAGTCTTGCTGTTAGCAGAACACATTAATTTATGAGTATTTGTGCTCATGTGATGAGCAACATCATTCTTACCCCCAGTTAAAACACTGAAGTGTGAATTGCAAAGGCTACAGAAGGCAAACGTGTCTCCTTTCTCACTTTTTAAAAGCCAGCTGAATTCCCTGGACCAGCTCCTGTTGAACTTGAAGCTGTATTTCTTCTTCTTTGGAGCTGCTACATTCTCAGGGGAGTGCTGCCGCCTTGACATGCTGCTGAAGAGAAAGAAATATACACGGAAACACAGAAACACAAACCAGGGCAAGTAATAAAATCTTACCTTAGACGCTGTCTCCTTTGTACTCTCTGCCCTAGCAAGGTAATTTACAACAGGTTATTATGAAGAGAGAGGGAGTGGGCATTTGTGAAGGGTCTTCAGAAAATAGTTTTGCACTGCTAGAGAGGAAGAAGGTGGAGGAGGGAAATGATGAAATTAGTGGAGTAATTGATAAATGCCTGGACCAAACTGGAGCGGGGGGACATTCTGCTGGGAGAATTGCAGCCGGCGCAAAAGGGGGAAATAATGTGCAGGAGGAAGAAGAGGAGCTGGAAATAAGAGATAGAGATGAATGGAAGCAAGCAGGTAGTAAGGGGGTTGAATCTTAATGCTGGGGGACTCAATACTAAGAGAGTTAGGTGTGGTAGCAAGAGGGAGGCATAGTCACATTTGGGTGGAGGCCATGCCAGGAATGACAGCAGAAAGGGGTGGAACAATCTCTTCTGAAATATGCTAAAAGGGTAGGGACAAGCTTCATTTAATTATACATCTTGGGATGAATTACCTGGCTGACAAGACAGTAGATATAGTCCAGAGGAGATTTGAGGAACTAGGACAATTATGTGAGGAGGCAGGAAGATCAGTAACTTTTCAAAGATACTTCCAGTGCCCAAGCAAGCACAACAAGAAAGCTGAGAATAGAGGAATTTATTAGAGGGCTAAGAACCTGGTGTTGTGCTAAAGGGTATGGGCTGTTGGGGACCTGAGAGGACAGTAGTCTCTAGCCAGGACTGACTACACTTGGAGTGAGTAGGGAAAGAAAGTGTTGAAATAGAGGATGGAGGAGTACATAGAGGAAGTAGGAATTTAAACTAGGAGCAGGGGTGGCAATTGGGCAAGAGACATGCAGAGACCACGGTTGGGAAACCATATGAGCTTACCCCCATAACAGTGACAAAGAACAAATGGCAAGTACTATTGGTGATGCTAGTAAAGGATGGCAAGATGAGGGGGAAAGGGTGGAAGGTGGTTCCCTTAATGCTAGGAGCCTTGGGAGAAAAAACTGCAGAGTTACAGGTGCTCACGGCAGAGGGAGAGGTGGACATTGCAGCCATCACAGAAACATGGACCACCCAATACAATGATTGGGACCTGTCTGTACTAGGGGTACAGGTTATTTCGTAGGGACAGGGTGATTGGAAAAGGAGGGGTGGCACTAAATGTGAAGGAAGGACTGAAGTGTGTAAGGGAGGAAGGGAGGAGGGTGCAGAGTCACTTTGGATGCAAATCCAGGATTCCAAGAATAGGATTCTTAGAATGGGAGTGGTGTACAGGCTGCCATCTCAGACAGAGGAGTTAGACAGAGAACTAGTGGGACAGATCAGGAAGACCTGTGAGAAGGGTAGTGTGGTGATTGTGGGGGACTTCAACATGCCAGGAGTGGACTGAGCACCCCAACAACCAGGAATAGAAGGAGCAGGTACTGCTGGATACCTTCCAGGACAGCTCCTGCTGCAATGGTCAGTGAACCAACCAGGTTAGGGAATACCCTTGACCTTGTGCTGGCAAATGGGGACTTTGTGAGAGAACTTACAGTGGAGGAACCGCTGTCAGGGAGTGACCACCACTCAGTATGGCTCACATTGGCTGTGGGCAAGGAAGGAGTGGAATCTGGCACAAGAGTGCTGGACTTCAGGAGGGCTGACTTTGGGAGGATGGGGGAAGTGGTAAAAGGGTACCTGGCCAGACTTCAATCTAGTATGGACACTAACCAGAGATGGGAGCTCCTAAAGCTGGGGATAGTGGAGGCAAACAAAACCTGTTGCAAGGTCCAGAGCAAGAAGGCAAGCGCTAAGAAACTGAACTGGTTGGGCAAGGAGGTCATGGAAAAGGTAAGGAGGAAAACAGCTGCCTTTAGGAAGTACAAGAAAACAGGAAGAGCAGAGGACAGGAAGGAGTACTTGACGGAATCAAAGGAGATGACAAGGGCAGTAAGGGGAGCCAAGGCATCTACAGAACTCAGGCTGGCACAAGGCATTAAGAAGGGGGAGAAGGACTTCTTTAGGTACATCAGGGAGAAAAGGAGCTGTAAGGACCACATAGTAAGGATTAGGAAGGAGGGCGGTTGGGTGAAAGCTGGGTGAGATAAGGCAGAAGCACTAAATGACTATTTCTGCTCAATATTTACTAAAGAGAAGGGGTGACACCAAGGGGTGAAAGTGCAGAAATGGGGGAGGTTGACAGATGGGAAATCATGGAGGCAGAATTTGGGAGGGTTTGAAGGACTGAGAGTGATAACGTGCCAGGCTCAGATGGCATCCACCCCAGGGTACTGAAGGAGCTGGGAGAGGTCCTTGCAGGACCTTTGGCAGACCTATTTAATGCCTCACTACATTCAGGGTGTGTACCTCAGGACTGGAGGATGGCTCATGTGGTGCCCCTCCACAAGAGTAGCCCCAAGGATGAACCGGGAAACTACAGACCAGTGAGCCTCACATCCATCGTGGGTAAGCTAATGGAGACTATCCTAAAGGAGAGGCTGATGGCCCTCCTAGAGGCCAAAGGACTACAGGACAGCAGACAGCATGGCTTCATATGGGGCAGATCCTGCCAAACCAACCTGGTGGAGTTCTATGACTGGGGTAACTAGGCAACTGGACAGGGGCCATGCACTGGATGTCCTATATCTGGACTTCAGTTAGGCATTTGACTCGGTGCCGCATGGAAGGCTTGGAAGTAAGTTAGTAGGCACAGGGGCAGGTGCAAAGCTGGTGAGATGGGTAGGGAACTGGCTTCAGGGAAGGCAACAGAGGGTGGTGGTGGTGGTGAGTGGGGAGCTCTCACACCCAAGGATAGTGACGAGCGGTATTCCACAGGGCTCGGTGTTGGGACAAGTGTCATTTGGGATATTCATTGCAGACATATCATTGGACATCAAGAGCAAGATCAGTCTGTTTGCTGATGATACCAAGGTAGGAGCAGTGGTGGATGACCTAGGGGTATGGCAGGGGTTGCAGGATGATCTGGCAAAGCTTGAAACCTGGTCAGACACCTGGCAACTGGGGTTTAATGCCAAAAAGTGCAAGGTGCATTTTGGGATGAAGAACCCAAGGAGGAGTTACCAGCTGGGGGGAGTGCAGCTAGCCCAGACAGAGGAGGAGAAGGATCGGGGGGTGCTTATTACAGGGTCAATGAACAACTCAGCACAATGTAGGAAGGCAGCTGCAAAGGCCAACAAAATTCTGGGTTGTATTGCAAGGGGTATATCCTCTAGGAGGGAGGAGGTGATTCTGCCACTGTATAGGTCATTAGTTAGAATGAACCTGGAGTACTGTGTGCAGTACTGGCGCCCGTATCTGAGGAGGGACATTAAGTTACTGGAGGGGGTGCAGTGCAGGGTGACAAAGATGATCAAGGGACTGGGGGACTTATCATACGAGGGGAGATTGAGGGAGTTGAACATGTACTCACTGGAGGAGAGAAGGGACAGGGGGACATGATTGAAACCTTTAAGTACATGAAAGGAATAAACAAGTCAGGTACAGAGGGGCTGTTCAAAGTAAGGGAGGGGAGGGACACCAGGGGCCATGATATGAGACTGGAGGGAGGAAGGTTCAGGAGGGAGATGAGGAGACACTTTTTTACAGAGAGGGTGGTGACTGGCTGGAATGCGTTACCTGCAGAAGTGGTATCAAGTAGAACAGTGGACTGCTTCAAAATGGGATGGGACAGGACAAGGGGGAGGGTCAATGAAGGGGAAGGGTGGAAGGAAGGGGCAGCTGCAGAATAAAGGAGTGCTAGCTGCACATTTGAGTAGACTTGATAGACCTCTAGGCCTTTATCTGCTGGCAAATTTCGTATGTTCATAACTAATGAGGTAAAAACTGCATTCAGGCTATGCTGCTAACACTGGTGATGAAGTACATCTGCTTAACAATACACACTGACAAGTACCTGATCACTTCAGTGATTAGCTTGCTGAGAGACACTTTGAGGAAAAGCTGTCAGGGAAGATTAATTTTGTGACTCTTAGCAAGTTGGGAGAATGTAATTCCCATGTTGGGGGGGGGAGAACAGTAAGGAATATGGGACCTCACGCATATCAGGAGACATGACATGTATAATGCAAAGTGCAGCCTGACCAAGTTCAAGTGAGAAGACATTTGCCTCTGTTGATGCAACCACTCCATGGCATCCCAAAGAGCCTGCTCACTTGTTATAGGAGTGGTACATGCATGCATGTTAAATTTCATTGTCATTGATAAATAGCCAGTGGAGCACTAACCTAGCATTGAGGTGGCATGTAGAATTATGAAATGGGAAGAACATCCCATCTGCCATCTGAATGATGGCCACCATGCACAGCTAGGTCCCACAGCATGTAGCTCACTGTCTGACCAGATAATCAAGGATGGGATAGAGTTCCCTGGCCCTCACGCGGGGACGGCTGCAAAGGATCAAACATGATGAGATTAATGAAGGAGAGGACTTGGTGGTTGCCTGTGGTATGCTGGAAGGTGGGGCCTCAACATGCAGACAGCTGAGGTCAAAAGTTGTAAACCTCAAAACATTTTATTGAATTAATGTTCCTTTTAAAAGTGAAAGGAATATGAGTCCATTTGCAATTAAGTCCCAAAATAATCACAGAGCCAGAAAAGCCCATTAGCCTCCATTTTCTTTTTTAGCTAACTTATTTTATCAAAACAAAACAATTAATGTTCAAGAACAGTACAATAAAAACTGCAATAAGAGAAAAAAAAGAAAAATGATACATATTACTGAAGTGTGAGATAAAATGCAGTGGGACCTAAACAATAAACCACTAAAAATGAAAGTTTAACATAATGTCAAAATAAAGCACCTAAAAATCTAACCAGAATCTGTAGTGATAAATCTCAGGATGTTCAGTACAATTACAATATAATATGACATTAAAATTATAGTGCAATACAGACCTAAAACAGAAAAACTTAACTATATTGAGCAGAAGTGAAATGATCAACACACAGAGTGCTCAGCAAATTTCATGAAGCAAGAGGAGGTATATAGCTTCTCCCATCTCATCTGATAGCTTTTAAGGCATGTCTGAGGCTGGCGATAGAATTCCCATATGGAGAACTGAAAGAATTTCTTCATGCCATTTTCTATAAGAATGGGATTGTTGGTCCATCCAATGACAAAGGATGATTAATTTGGCCACTGCAGAAATAAGGCAATATGATAAAGCTGAGGATCTAATGTGGTATTTATACTGATCTATACCAAGAAGGCAAAGTTCTGGGTAAAATGCATTGTCTAACCCTAACAAGGGTATAAATGCATGCTAATCTGCTGCCAAAGTATTTGGGAGGCAGGACAGTCCCATAACATATGGTGGAGGAGACCACCAAGGAGTGGTATTTACGGCAGATAGGGTAGGAAGTTAACAAACGTATGCATTTTTGTGGAGAAAATATAGATTAGGTACTATTTATAATACAAAATGTAACTTATCTAGTTTGATGAAGCCATGTATGTTCTTCCAGGAGATGATGTATTGAACAAATCTGCATACTCAAGGAACTCTTTCTTCCAGTAGGAGTATTTAAGCTTTAATTTGTCACCGATAAGGTCCCTAGAGCTTTACAGAGTACAAAAATAGTATGGTCCCTTGCTGTAAGTCAGATCAAGTTGTAATAAGCAGTGCCATCCGTGAAGTGTCAAGGACAAGGGCCAAAAGTTGTTTAAAGCAAGTGGGTAAGTTATAAAAAAGAAAACATAATTGTAGTTCGATCAACATTGTTGACTCTCCGAAAGTCAATGAAAGACACAATATAAAGTGATCATCTTGGAACATATTTGCAACCTGACCTAGGTTGGCTTGGGGTAGGTAAAATGGGGGAATAGTTTTTTGGCCAAGTTTAAAGTTAAGATTGAGGTGTAGTGGCTGGGAAGGATCATTCTTAGAGGCATACTCGAAAACTTGACATAATTGCTGATTAATTTGTAGGGAACAGCCAGTAGGGGTTTGTTGATGTGCACAAAGAAGTTTAGACCAGTTAAGATGCAGGAGCACTTGGTGAGAGATACCAGTATGAGTGCAGAGAAACATTTCTATATCTTTCCAATACAGATAATATGTATTAGGAGAAATTCCCATATCTGGTAGGTCCCAAGCCAAAAACTTGCTGGCTTGTACAAAAAAATAATACTACCAAATATTAAGGAGCTGGAGGCCACCATGGTGTTTTGCCAAGGTCAATTTGAGAAATGAGATGCAAGGTTATTTACCTATCAACATAACTTCAGTGAGGATTGTTTGGAGTTTGGTGAACCAAAGTTGCGGAAGCCAGACTCCTGTCATACTTAAAGGTTATATTACCCTAGGTAAGACATTCATCCTGATAACTGAAAGTCTGCCCATAAGTAAATTAGTAATGTTTGCCATTGTTCGTGAGTCCACTTGCAATGTTTGGATTAGTGGAGCAAAAATTCTGAGATATTAAGGAAGGGACACTGGTGGTAAGTTTGAAACCCAGATAAGTAAGGCCAGAGGGAGAGTAATGCCCCTTAATATAGAAAGTAGGTCTGATTAAGATGTTTTAGGATTAAGGGGCAGAATTACCATTTTAGTTGAGTTTAATTTGTAGCCTGACAGAGAGCCAAACTTGTGCAACTCTTGAAGAGCTACTGGTAGGGATTTGGTTGGGTGGGTCAGGAGAAGTAAGATATCATCTGCATCCATGGAAATTTTAAAAGAGAGGGGTCCAATGGGTATTTCAGTGATTTGTGGCTGTTGTAACATGTTTTTAGTGAGGGATTCAAGATATAGATTAAAAAGATATGGGGAGAGTGGACAACCTTGGCAGGTGCCTCTTTGTAAGAGGAAGGGGTCAGATAAAACACCACTACCGACAATACAAGCAGAAGGGTTAGAGTATAACAACCAAATCTATTTAATAAATTCTTCTGAAACCCAAAGGTAGATAGAGTAAGAAAAAGAAATGACAGAAACCCAGTCAAATGATTTCTTGGTATTCAAGGAGATCAACGCCAGCTGGGGTATTAGAGTCCCTGAAATACCACAGAAGATAGGATTTTACACATGTGGTCCAAAGGCGAAGTGGCCATGCATAAATCCCAGGTTTGTTCATGACCTACTAAGGGTTGCCAGAGACTGCTAATGTGATGAGCAAGTGTTTTGGGTGAGATCTTAATATCAACATTCAAGAGTGAGATGGGCCTGTAATTACCCACCTCAGAACAGTCCTTCCCAGGTTTAGGAATAAGAGTGATGAAGGCCTCTAAAAAAGGGGAGATCAAGAGTGTCTAAACTGGTAACAATAATTACATACATTAGCGAGGTGGGGTGCCAATTCAGATTTAAGAACAATATAGAAATTAGGCGAGAAGCAATCCAGACTCAGAGCTTTATTTAGAGTAAGGGGACAAATGACCTGTTCTACTTCAGATGTGTAAATGGGGAGTTTAAGGGACTCCACCAGTTGAGGTGTGTTGTGGAAGTTGGACTTGAGTCCGATAATGTATAATAGAGGTGTAAATCCGTAGAAATCATCTGCAGCATAAAGTTTCTCATAAAAACTTTTAAACTCGGTGGCAGTCTTCTCAAAGAGACGAAGACAGTGCTGTCATGTGCAGAACGAACCTCTTTAATCAGTGACACAGATTCTTGCTGTTTGAGGCACATGTCGAGAAGCCAGCCAACCTTTTTGCCATGCATCTCATAGGTATATTTAGCTTTGAACAGTGCCTGTTCCCTGTTGAGTTCAGTGTATTTAGCCCTTTCCCAATTGAGGGTAACCTAGTCTTTCTTAGGAGGTAAAGGATCAATATTTTCTCCAGGTCCCAGACAGAGTGAGGAGATCCCGTATTTACTTCTTCAATGTTTCTGCACTGTGGCAATATAAATCCCCACCCGATAGTACATTTGTATACCTGCTACCATGTTTGTGCAGAGTGGGTTGTGGGTTTATTAATATTTAAAAAAAAAATCAGTTGCTAGTTGTTGCAGTTTGAGAGGCACCAATCATCTTCAGAAGGTGGTTGCTGAGTTTCCAGCACCTATCACACTCTCGGGAAGAGGATGCCCCCTTCCCTAGGATGCACTGGGAGATGAGCATCCTGATTGTTCAGTGTGCTTTCCTGGTGAAACATTTCAATAATAAATAAATAATGAGAAAGAAAGAAAGAAAGAAAGAAGAAAGAAAGAAAGAAAGAAAGAAGAAGAAAGAAAGAAAGAAAGAAAGAAAGAAAGAAAGAAAGAAAGAAAGAAAGAGGAAGGCAGGGAAACTTAGGTATGGTCAGATAGGGCCTTGCTATCAATTTCACTGTACCTAATTGTGGGAATAAGGGAGGAGTTTATGAGGGCATAATCTAATCTAGAATAAGTACCATGAGTAGGAGACTGAAAGAAGTAGTCCCTTTCAGCTGGACGGAGGACCTTCCAAAGGTCTACTGCTCCACAGTTGTCTAATAGGTCTCTACATGCCAGTTAAGCTGGAGACAGACCTTTACAAAGTTTACCAGATCTGTCTAAGGTGTCATCCAAAGTAAGGTCCCAATCTCCCATAAGCATTGCATTTTCAGTAAGTGGTTATGTAGAGAGAGTATGTATAAAAGATAGGGAAAAAACATTGGGGAATCCTAATTGGGGCCATAAACACAGCCTAATAACATTTCCTGCAAGCCTGTTAAGGCTAGCAGGATAATAAAGTGACCATTAAGGTCTTTGTATTCCTGCAAGGTCTGGAAGGAAGTGTTCTTCTAACTAAAATGATGACTCATTCTCTCCGGGTACTGGTACCCACTCCAAATGTGTGACTGACCAATAGATGGCGAAATAGATGCACATCTGTATTTGGGATATGAATCTCCTGTAACATAGCAAGGTCTGCTTTTAAGTGTAAAAGGTGTTTAAGGATTTGCATATGTTTAACTTTCAATTGACCCCCTTTTATGTTCCAAGTAACACAAGTGAAGTGGGCTAAAGCCATACATTGTAATTGGGGAAATAAAGAAAATGTACCCTAAATTTGAAATTTGAGTCATTAGGACAGTCACACACCCTTCCAATAATATGATAAAACAGTGACAGTGCGGTCCATTCCAAGAGACAACATACAAGAACACAGGAGAAAAATAGTCAGTGTTCAACTGTGAAATGCACATTCAGAACAGTGGGACCACCAACAACATCCAACAATAAGAAACAAGATAAGCTGCTATAAAGGCAGCAAACAGAGCAAGTTGAAAAACCCTGTTTATCCCTTCCAAGTATGGAGGGAGGAGGTAGGGGTAAGTTCCCTGCAGATGGCTCTACGATCCATTCACTAGAAGGACTGTGGTGTTGCAGTGGACTTACACATTCCCTGGCTACCATGCTCTGACCATTTAAAACACAGCCTGTATCAATGAACAGCCAATAAAAGGGCTATTGAAAGGGGTAGGGACCCCCAGTATCGCCACGTGGACTTCCATGTGAAGGGACCATGTAATGTATTTCAGTATTCTTTAATATTTCACTAAGAGAAGGTAGAGTGATAAAGGAATGGAAGATGACACACATCACTCTGATTTTTAAGTTGGGATAAAGCTAATTATTGTTCACACTGACAATGAAAGGGACTTAGGAGTTATCATATCCAACACTTTAATGCTTGACATACACAATAATTATGCAACAAAACCGACACATGGAGTTGTTGGAAATATCTTAAGGAGTATTAGGAGTAGAGGAGAGGAGGTATTGGTGCCTCTGTATAGATCTTTGATTAGGCTCATATTATAATATGGTGCATCTTTTTGTACATCTCAGAGTGTTGCCAGTAGCAAGCAGACTGAAAGAGTACTGAGGAGACTAACAAAATATGTGTTTAAATTGAAATATACCTTATATTGTTAGATTACGTGAATTGGGAGTCTTTTCTATGGCTTATCAGAAGGTCAGGAGGGATTTATGTTTTGTGTTCAAAGCCCTAACAGATGGTATGCTTTGGGAGTCTGCAGGGATGTGTAGAAAAGAAAAATCGGATCGGGCTACCAGGACCCATTCCATTTCAGCTAAAGGGGAAAAATACAGGAACTTAAAAAGAGCTAGGTGGTTCAATCAAAGAATTGCAGGTATTTGGAATTCACTCTCAGCAGCAGTAGTTACAGCAAATTATGTATCTGCTTTCAAGCATCTGCTGGATCTTCATATGGGGAATAAGAAGTGTGAATTTGTCCACTAAATAGTGACAAGTCCTTAAATGGCACTAGTTGCTCATGGACTTGTAACTGTACCTATGAACCTGTAAAAGAATCAAAGAAGCAGGCGGGGCAGACAAAAAAAAAGAAAAAAGGGGGAAATGTAAAAAGTAGGGTATAAGCAGTGCTAATAAGGTATAAGGACTGAGTGGTGCAAAAAGAAAGAAGAAGCAAGAGAAGACTGATAAAAAGGAAGGAGTGGGGGAATAAGGCCACAATCATGCTGAACATGAGAGAAAAAAAATTAAATTCAGAAAGGAAAACATTAAAAACAAGTTTGGAATAAGCAATGCTGAAGATGGAATAGTAATAAGAGAAAGCTGTCAGAAAAAAGGGAAAAAGAGAACTTACTATATATATATATATATATATATATATATATATATATATATATTCCCTCTAAAGGATATAAGATGTACATAGTGTATTTCTTAAAGTTTACAGAAGAAGAGGAACTATATGTTATGGGTGCCTATATCAGGCAGGAGCATAGCCAGATTGTTTAGAGGTTGCAATGGAGTCATGAAAAAATGTCCTGCATCCATGGGGGTCATTTCTGTGGTCCAACAATGACCAGCAGTCAGCAGCGGTAGGCTACTACAGGAAGGAGAGATGAAGGTGTTGTTGTCTTGGAGATCAGCTTAAGGAATTATGAGGCAAGGTCCAACCACAAAGTTTGACCACCAGAAATCACAGCTGAGTGAAACCAAAATGGAGCCCAAGGGAAGGAATACAGTGTGGGGACTAGGAAGATGGTCTCATAGGAAACAGTATAGCAAGAATTATCAAGTTCCAAAAGTACAGCCTCATTCCTTTCTCCTTGGTTCAAAAGAAGTGCAGTGGGGAATTTACCACAAAGACACCAATAATGTCTGCTACTGAAAAGCGTATAGGAAGGGAAAGCTTGTAACTACAGGTAAGATCAAAACTAAAAGAACAGAAAAAGTAATGACTTAAATAAAGGCAGCTGAGAACAGGGATTAAAACTGGAAAATCCAATGCTGTAGGCCAGTAAGTCCAGCTAGCATCTTTAGGATAGGTAAAAGTGTTAAAGTTTCAGGGATGCATAGTATCCAGATTAGGGTAAGGTGTAACACAAATGAGACTGGAGACCAAGAAAAAAAGTCTGGTCAACGAGGTCCAGAAGTAAAGATGTGCGGGAAACATTTAGGAAGCTCCAAACAAGCCTGTTCAGCTGAAGAAATTCCACATAGTCAGTTGCTGTTGTAATAATCAAGTGAGCTGGGTATCACATGTAGAACTTAATACCGGATTGCTAAAGCTCCTTTTTAATGGCAGAATAAGCAAGCTGTTTCTCTCTTACAAGAGGCGTGGCATCCCTATAGATGCTATAGCGATGGCCATTCCTTGAAAGTGGCTGTTTTCTCAAGCTTTCCACTATATCCAAACCTGTCCTGCAAATTTAAACAATGTAAGATGATGGCTTGTGGCTTACTGTCAGGAGGAGGTTGCAGCCAGAAAGTTCAATGAACACGCTCAATGATATAGGAGGATCCACTGGGTGGAGGGCCTGCAGTATCTTGGAGAAGGTCTTGAACAAAGGACAGCTTGTCTGATCCCATGGCTTTCTCAGGAAGCCAACAATAACTAAATTATTCTGGTGGTTCTGTGCCTCCTGATCGCCGACCTTAGCTTCCAGCTTGACCACCCATTTTTAAGATCCTACTGCTCTTGATGATCCCAAGCTTGTGAATCTTCCACTGAACTGATGCACCGTTGATATCTCTGATGCAGCGGTGAAAAGTCTCTAGAGCCAGCTAAGCAACTGAAAGACATCCACCACCTTTGCCATGGACATGTCAGAAAGCAGGAGATCCAGTTTGTGGGTTCAACTTTATTGTGCAATGACAAGCCTGGAGTAGGCCACTTGCAAGGGGGTTGTGGCCTTGGTGGAGGTGAGAGTGCTTCTGTCAGACGATGAGGCTCATTTCTCTACATTGTTTCCATAACAAGTCTTGGAAGGTTAGAAGCCATGAGCAAAAAGTGGGGCTAAACAGCAAAGCGTATGCTAACTATGGCTCTTTGATTAAGAAAATAAACTATTTTGAACAGCCGAGAGCATGGAGCAGAGGAAGAAAGCTGCCTATCAGCCCAAGCACATCACGTGACTCTAGCCTCCATTTTCTGAGCCAGAGAAAGCCTATTAGCCTCCATTTTCTCTTTACTTATTTTGAATTCTCAGCCGAGATTGGCACACAGAAGCTAAAACTCATTACAAGGTAGGACCCTGGAGAAAATTCAGCACTGGGAGGTTATGTGACTTGCTCATGGTAAAAATGTATGTAAATAACAGTTATGAGAGTTCAAGCTGGGTCTGCTGGGAGCCCTGGTATACAGCTTTGATGTTTAGAGGAAGGTAGGGAGAGAAGGGCTGTAATTTGAACTGTACACCCATGGCAATAATTTTAAAAACCTGTTGAAGTACATACCCTGATTAAGTATTTGACAGTAACTGTTAGCCCCAAAATGGAGCTAGAGCATTAGCTCTATAAGTAAATCATAAGAAGAATAATATACATATTTTTTGCATCTTATAATTATTTTGGGGCAGTGGGTTGGTTAGTATACTTCAGATTCATTTAACGAACTATAGCAATAGTGTAGTTGCTAGACCACTTTGTCCTTTTGTTGTATCATCTGTGTTAGTCCAATGAAAGGTATCAAGCCATTTGCTTCTGGAGTTATAGAACTAGTGAGCACTTTTCTTTTGATTTCATATGTAAGCAATAAATCCTGATGTGTGGGGCTATCCTGACAGACTAATATGGGCAGTGATTGTTAATGTGGCCTTAGCCACAGGCAAGGACATGTGATAAATGGCACAGTCAGATACTCAGAGCCATTGCCTGACATAAATGGATTTATGGCTGTCATTATGTGTCCTTGACCTTTCATATCTAATGTCTTCCTTTGCAAACAAATGTTTAGCCAAAACAATGGCCTGTAGTCTACATGAATGGGGTCCAGAAACATTTCTTGGAATAAATAATTAGGGCATTCCTGCACCCATTTGCTATGAGATCCAGAGTTAATCTTGTTGGGGAAAACTACAGATGCTAATTAGAAATATCTTTGTAAGTTGACCTGGGTTTGGAAGTGACCTCAGATATGTTGCTGCTGAGGCTAGTGGGGACTGATACAGAGTCGATGAGATGTGTTGTCTCCTTGAGGAGGGAGTATGATGGTATCTGCTTAGCAACATTTCTGAAGTCAATGCTCTATCACAATACAGAGAAACTGATCTCACAGCAGGCTGTATCAACATTTCCCTTGGGGTCAAGGAAAAATGTTACGCATCACCAGAGCAGTGTGTAAAAATAGAGCAGGCACTGGGAGAAAACAAAGTAATAAAAGAATAAGGAAGGAATACTTTTGCAAGGATAAAGGAAACATGATAAATAAATTAATTAAAATGGCAGAATGTGTGGTTAAATAAAGACCTTCTTTATGTGCTCAAAGTATATTTTCCCCTTTAAATCCCAATGTCTCACTACACTATGACCCTGTCCTGTTACATACAGTAGTTATATAAATTATTTTTTGTTTATTTGCCTTTGAGGGATGTGAAGTGTAGAGGAGCTGAAACCAGGGCTGGCTTTACAGTTTTGGGGGCGCCTAGCAAACCGATGGCTCTGGGGCCATAAATTTATAGAGAACCATGATATGCCACAATACACATACAGTTATCACTATTGGCTTGGTAACACCTGACAAAGTCAGAGCAAGGAAAGGCATCTTAGAAAATGTAATTAATATAAAATATTGTATATTACTAATAATAGAATATTGCACATTGCTTTATTAATTTACATATGGGTGGCAAGAAAGGCACACTAAGCCAAGGTTTGTTTCTCAACAATGTAATGCCCCATAATAGTGCAGTACATTGTCAGTACTGGTTAGTAGCCTAAGTTCCTGGTGTGGGACCAGAACCCATGATCTTCCTATCTTCTAGCCTTAGACACAAGCATACCAACAGAATCACTATCATACTTTCTGTGTTGAATCAAGACTCAGTCAGTAGTGAAATAAGGCTCTGATATGTTTTCACAGTTATTCAAAATGGTATGCCATTGCTACAGTGAAACATTTCACCAAAGACCATTACAGCAACAACATCGGCAGATCGCTGTAATGGTTGTGCAAGACAGCTAGCATGGCTTCTCCAGAACTCAGAACTTGTGCCCCACCCAAAATAGCTCCAACTTGGAGTTAGTTATATTAGAATTTGGGAGGGTGCGGGGACATGCAGTTGTTGAACTTGCATTATAGAACCATTCAGAACTACTCCCAAAATTTCAGCTCATCCCCCATCAAGACATGCCAGGTAGGGCATTAGGAAGAGGACTTTTTTTAAAACTGAAAGTGCTTATAGTTTTCAATCCAATGTTACTGCATGAACCCAAAATATAGTTTCTGTTTCAATGTTTTTCTATAAGACAGTGGTCATTTTTGTTTTGTTTTTATACATACTTAGAAAACATAGAAACATAGAATGCATCAATAGAAAAGGCCCACCAGGCCCACCCAGTCTGCCATGTGTGTCTAGCAGGCTGCTAGAACTTGCTATTGCTTGCACCCTCCCCCTCCTGGGACTAACTGCCCGTGTCTCTGCCCCATGCTGTCTTGAACCCCCTCAGTTCCTGTCCCCACCACCTCCTTTGGGAAACTATTCCAGCTGTCCACCACCCTCTCTGTAAAGTAACATTTTCTGATGTGTCCCTGAGCCTCCCCAACTATCTGCATACCATGCTCCCTTGTTTTCTACTGCACCCTGATCTGGAAGATGTCCCCTACTGGTACACTGTTAATACCCTTGATATATTTGATGATCTCAGTCATGTCCCCCTTTCCCTTCTTTGTTCCAGGGAGTACATGCCAAGGTCCCTCAGCTGTTTCTCATATGACAGGTGACCAAGTCCCCTCACCATTTTTGTCACCCACCTCTGGATGCGTGCCACCCTATTCACATCCTTCCTGAGGTATGGCCTCCAGAACTTGACCCTGCACTCCAGGTGCGGGCTAACAAGCAGCCTGTACAAGGGCATGGTGAGCTCCCTCTTTCTGCTAGTTATTCCCAGCTAATACACCCCTAGCCTCATACTAGCCCTTGCCACCACCTTCTCCACATTACTTTTGCCATCTTTAGGTCCTGTGCAATTAATATGCTGCCCAGGTCCTTTTCCAGCCAGTAACTTCTAGGGCATGCCCCCGTATTCCTCTCCTGGTTATTTCTGCCTAAGTGCATGATTTTACATTTTCCTGTGTTGAAGGACAGTTGCCATTCCTTAGACTATTTCTCCAGTTTCTCCAAATCGCTACACTTGCTCTCAACCCCCTCCAGTGTATCCACTCTATTACAGACCTTTGTGTCATCTGTGAACAGACACACTCTTCCCTCTAGCCCTTCTGCTATGTCCCCTATAAATTTATTGAAAAGCTATGGCCCCAGCACTGACCCCTGAGGCACCCCACTGGTGACCCTACCTTCCTCTTAATGTACCCCATTCACAAGTACCTTCTGCCCTCTGCCCTCCAGTTGGTTTTGCATCCCCTAACCACGAGTGACCCCAGTCCAAAACATTGCATTTTGTGCAGAAGTCTCCTGTGTGGCACAGAATCGAACGTCTTCTTGGAGTCGAGATATGTGACATCTAAAGACCCCCCCCCATGACCTAGCACACTGGTTACCCAGTTAAAGAACTCTATTAAGTTTTTTTTTCAGTTAATCTTTTTATCTGTTTTTCCAAATTTTTCAAGTGTACAACACAGGTACAGACAGATACAACATATATATATATATTATTCCTCAAATAACAATTAATAAAAGGTCAAAAAGGATGTTGCATATTTTTTTGTGTGTGTGTAAAATCATTACATAACATTCACATAAAATACAATCTACTATAACATCAGATATGTATTACTGTTTAGTTTCAAACAGATAGTGACAAGAAGGCAGTACAGGCATTACTAAAATAGACGGATAGTTACATCTGAAGCTGGGTGTAAGTTGGGGATCCTAGGCTTGGGAAATAAGATCTCCGATATTTAGGTTTCAAGGGGTCTTAAAAGATCTTTATTCTGTAGTGAAGTGAGAGGCATCCTTTTAGAAACTCTATTAAGTTAATTTGACACAATCTTCCCTCAGTGAACCCGTATTGGTGCCGGTCCTGTAGGCCATTCGCTTCCAGGTAGCTAGTGATCCTCTTTTTCATCAGCTTCTCCATGAGTTTGCACACCACTGATGTTAAGCTCACCAGCCTAATTTCCTGCCTCCTCCCTGTCATCCCGTTATGAGGGATGACATCTGCCAGTTTCCAGTCATCAGGGATCTCCCATTTCCAAGGATGTATTGAATGGACTGGCCAGAGGTTCTGCTAGCACTTTTCTAAGCCCCCTCAGTACCCTGGGGTGTACCCCATCAGGCTCCATTACCTTATCTGTCCTCAAGCCCACAAGTTCCCTCAGGACCTCCTCCACCTGGAAGAGACTGGAGTCAACTCCCCCCACCTTCTTGAGTGCCCTGATTTTCTTAAACTCCCCTTCCTTTTCCAACATGAAGACTGAACGGAAATAGCTACTGAGTATTTCAACCGTCCCACGGTCATCATCTACCAACTCCCCTTCACTGTCTCTTACCTAGTCGTCCCCTCCCTTGCCTTTCTTCTCTCACCTACATAATGGAAGGAGGTCTTATCCCCCTCCTTGATCATGCTGGCTATTCTCGCTTCTGTTCTTGCCTTCACCTTCCTGACCTCCCTACCTGCTTCCTTCTGCTTCTCCTGGTATGCAGCCCTATCGTTCTCCCTTTGTGTCCTTTTGTACCTCCTAAATGCCATCATCTTTGCCCTGACCTTCTCCACCACCTCCCTGTTAAACCAAAGTGGTTTCCTCTTTCTTCTATTTTTATTCACCCTCCTGACATAGAGACTAGTGGCCTCTGATATTGCCCCTTTTATTTGATCCCACATTTTCTCCCCCCGTTTATTCCCCCCCCTGCTAATGCCTGTTGGACACTTTCCCCCATTTCCGGAAAGTCCATGCTCCAGAAATCCAACACCTATACTTTGGTCTTATGGACCTCCGCCATCATGTTTATTGTGAACCAGACAGTGCTGTGGTCACTCATGCCCACGTTCTGTGATACGGATATCTCTCCTACCCATTCCCCATTTGTAAGGATTAAATCTAGAATCACCCCATCTCTGGTTGGTTCCCTTACTAGCTGCTTCATGTGAGCACTCTGTAAGGAGTCCATGATTCCCCTGCTACTGACAGATGCTGCTGATGAGATGGCCTAATCCATGTCTGGCAAGTTGAAGCCCCCCATCAGTAGCACCTCACCTCTGTTTGCCATCGTTTGGATCTCCTCTATCATTGCCTGTCCATCACATCCTGCTGTGCTGGTGGTCTATATATCACCCCCATATGCATGACCTCTCCTTTCCTGTGTCCAGTGATACCCACAGAGCCTCAGCACCCACTTCACTTCAATTCTGTATCTTTAATGTGCCTTTCACATAGGGCAACCCTCTCTTCCTATCCACCCTATCTTTCCTAAAAGCGCATACCTGGTATTGCCATGTCCTAGTTCAGCCCTCATGACCCCACATCTCTGTGATGCCCATGATATCTGGTCACCTCAGCTATGATCGCTGCTAAACCTGGGATTTTATTGTCCAGGCTTCTGTCGTTGGTGCACATGACTCTCCATTTGCAGATCTCTCCATGCTGTTCCCTGGTACTTTTTGCCCTCCCTACTATTCTCTTCTGGTTTACATTAACTTGGGGGGGGGGGGCTGCTGGCCACCTCCTTACAAGTGCCCCTTTGCACGGCTTTGTTCCCCGCCCTCCCCCCTGAATCAGTTTAAATTATAGTTTTGTTCTATGAGTCACCAAACTTACTCCTAAGCACTGCTGTATCCTCCCTATTCATATGCAGTCTATCCAGGGCAAATAGACTCTCATCCCCCCACATTGTTCCCCAGTCCCCTACTAACCTGTATGCCATCCGTTCACACCAACCTGCCAGCCACCTGTTAAATTCCTCAATCCTCAATCTTCTTTCAGTACTAGAGCTTGGTGCATGTGCCACCTCCAAAAACCACCTATCTGAACCCCAACCCGCTGCAGTATCTAACAAGAACCATAAATCATGACTGCATCTCCAGCGTATGCTCCACCAGGTAATTTGTTATAGGTGGAATACCAGGTGAGTTTTTTCATCCTGCTGTTTCCCCAGAAGGGGATATAGTGAATTACCTCTGCTGCTGTCATACTTGGTAGACACTCAACCCATACTGTACCGCTGAACCCTCCTGCCCCCATTAAATTCCATTTATTATAGAGTCTCCAATAATTAAGATCCTTCTCTCCGTTACCTTATGGGTGGATTCTCCCTCTGTCGTTTTCCCAGTCCTTACCTTCCCTTCATTCTTTGATTGCTATTTCCCCTTCACCTTATATTCCCCAGAGTATGCAATTTCCTCTTCTCCGTACACATCTCTGCCAGGTCAACTCCCCTCCTGTCCTGCCCTTTTCTTTGCCCTGACTGAACTTTCCAGTGCTCTAGTTGTTTCTCCATCCTTGTCCTGTTTTGGCCCTCAAGCCTATTCTCACCATCTCCTCCCTCCTGAGAGTTTGCCCTTTTGAGGTGAGTTCCCCCAGCACCCTTGTCTTTTTCTTTTGGCCTCCTCTTTGCTCCTTTGCAAGGGATGACCATCCTTCCTATGTCCTCTGAGCTTCCCATCATGGCTGTCCCTTGCACACCCTGATCCACCTCGCCCAAGTTCTGCCCACTTACCCTCATTTAGTGTCAGTCGTGGTGGAATCTGTTCTCGTGTTCTGTGCCTACTGCCTTATATCCTCCGGGTGTTGTGCTCCCCCTTCCTGTTCCTTCCTTGCCGTCTTAGCAACATGGTACCTTACAACCTGCCAGTGCCCTTGGCTCTCACACCCAGGATTGCATCTACCCGTGTCCTTGGGAACCCCTTCCATCTTCCCTCCATCCCTCCCCTGCTTGTGTATTCCATATTGTTGTTCCCATCTACCTGCTGACTACACTTGGCCATTTTAGTTTTCCTCCTGGACCTCCCACACCCCACTTGCCCATTTCAGTTTTGGCTCCTGGACCTCCCTACACACAGACCGCAATTTTCACCCTTCTGCCCATGCCCCATCTTAATCCATCAGCAGATCCCCTTTCCTCCTCACCACCCTGCCCTACCCTAGCGTTCATCTCAACCACGCACCTCTTCCTTTAGCTGTGCCAGCTTCTTACACAACATGCAGCCCCCCTATCTTCCAATCTAGTGTTAGTACCATGGCCATCCCACACCAAGTACACTCTATCACTCATTTGAATATACCTGCCCTCATAATCTGGGGACCATGCCCTAACACCATCCCCATTACATTCCAGTTGCCCCTCCACTTTTGTTGCCACACCATGCCTCCCAAATCAACTATAAAGATAGATTGTGCACTTCAATGCCTGTTGCTGAACACTCTACAGCACACCCTTGAAGATTAAAATGACCCACAATATGAACTCCTTGGAAGCCTACTTTTCATGACTAACACTATGGGCACAAGCCCCTCGACCAGAATTATGGATAATCCCCCTGACAGTTAGTCTTTTCCTTCTGGCTGACACTCCTCCTGCAGCCCTGATGGACTGCCACCCAGCCAGAACTCCTCCTCCTCTCCTAATTGTCCTCTCCCCAGCCTGCGTCTTCTTAGATTGCTCCTCCCCAATTAGCATTTAATAGAGATCAGGGCCAGGAGGGTGGGCAGGACAAAAGCTTCCCAGGTGATTACAGCTCCAGTTGTGGTTTGTTTGTTCAGTGGATGGCTTTCTGGCTTTTTATAGCACAGCCATCCCAGTCAAAAAGCCCACCCTTGGGCCTGGTTGGCTGCAGTACAGTCCCTCTGTGTCCTGTGTGGTTTCTTCTGTGGATCTTTCTTTTCTCCTTGCCTCTGATGCAGCCACCTTCTGCTACTTCAGCCATGATGTGGAAAAGCCTCACATTGTGCCAGCCACTGATGCAGTGAAAAAATACCGGCCTCTCTCTCTGTCACCATTGTAGCCAGTTCTCCAGATGCCTCCGACTCCCTTTCCTTGCCGCTGGTGTGGCAAGGTGATTACAGCTCCAGTGAGGGTTTTTTTGTTCAGCAGCTGGGCTTCTGGCTTTTTATAGCCAAGCCACCACACTCAAAAAGTCTGCGCTCAGGCCTGATTGACTGCAGTACAGTCCCTTTGTGTCCTGCGCAGCTTCCCCAGTGGATCTTTCTTTTCCTCCTTGCCGCCAATGCGGCTGCCTCATGCTGCTCCTGGCCACCAATGTGGCAAAGCCTCCTGATGTGCCAGCCACCAATGTGGTGAAAAACTACCCGCTGCTCCCTGCCACCAATGCAGCCAGTTCTCTAGATGTCTCCGACCCCCTTTGCTTGCCACCGATGTGGCAAGTTGAACACAACAACAAATTTCACATGAAACAAACAAAGCATAATGACTACTAGTTGTGCCTCAGTTTTCCTAAAAAAGATCACCAAATTCTGCAACTGCAGTTATCCCATAGCACTTTTTGTAAATATTTTTACAGTATAAAAATGGCACAAACATGTCCATGCAAAAAACAAGTGATAGACTGCATGCTGTTACTGAAGGATATATATCACAATCCCTGTGCCAAGTGATGCTGCTCTGTGTTGGAATTTTCATTTCACTTCAGTACTGTATAACCGTGATTACATTTTAAAGAAAAACTATATAAGATGATAATAGCTGTCCCCTGCCAACTCCATTTCCCTGACTAGCATGTTCAACCAATAAATTAATTTTGTGTCATACTTTACCAGGTTTCATGAATCCCAGCAGCAAACCACTTAGCACTTCCTTAAAGCCACAACAAACTTTGACAGGACAGACCAAGGTCACAATGACATCTTTACAGTTCTTCCTTCAAAGTAGTAATAGGTTCATGTTGAGTCTGCAGAGTTCTGCAGCCTGCCTTCAACACTGTGGAATTTCATATGTGAAGGAGGTCCCAGACTACATCGTAACTCTCTCTCTATCTATCTCTCTCTCTCTCTCTTAATGATAATGATTTGAGAGCTCATGAACAGACTGGGTTGGGTAGAGGGCATCCATTCCGGAAAGTGAGATATACTTCAGTGAAAAAGCAAGGGTGGGGGGAGGGGATACAGTTAATTTACAACAAATAAGTTAACTCACTGTAGCCTGGGCAGCCCTTTTGTATCAGGATAAGCAATGAATGGTTTGGACTTCAAAGAGAGATATTACGTTTAATGGGTTTTTATTTTTATTTTTTATTTATAAATTTGTTAACTGGGTTGGGACTCTGGACGAGCCCTTTTTCAGGTCCAACACAAAGACATTGACAATAACAAACAATAATTACCAATAAAAACAAAATATAAAGAAATGAATTAAAACAACTACAATTTGAACTTTGCATCAATGGTGACTTAAACTTCATTTTGAACCCTGCTAAAGATTGAGAGAGTCGAAGAGCGTCCGGTAATGCTTTCCAAAATGAGGGTGCTGTGATCGGAAAGGATTAAGAAGCTAATGAGTGTGGAGGTAATAGACTGCAAGCTTAGCAGACAGCTGGAAAGAAAAGCAACAGGAGAACTGCATTTTGATTGCCAGTCAGAGCAAGGAAATCAGAATATAGTCTTCTGTGTAAAGTTGCAGCTGAATTGTGAGGCCCTCTTTTACTAGGGTTGCAAGGACTGTGGGTGCCTATTGCCGTCTCTGGCTGAAACTATAGGATTCTTTTTGGATTACAAAACTGCTTCTTCCTCACTGCTAAGGAGTGGCAGTGTGTGCACAGTTACACTTCTAGTCAATGTGATTCAATAACATATTACCTTTTCACACACAGATATTGTTTAATTAATTACTTAGTTTAAAAATGGCAAGATTGTCTAAAGAAATGGAACTGTAAGCCCAAATGTAACTTTGTAGGTGTTGGTGCTTGGTACAGAAGGAGGGCATACTTAATTGGCTGACTGACTCAACTGTCCTTTAGAGTCCTTAAGGCACAGGATAGCTGCTTGAGTGCCTATATTATATGGGGTTACAATGCTTTATCTGTATATTTGCCTCATCGGGTTGGGTTGGGAGACAGTGATGTACACCTGTCAGGGCTGCAAGATAAGGACCGAGATGCTCCTGCATTTTATAAGCTTGTATAGGATCAGTCTGGAGCACTATCCTTGATCCAGGCAGCGTTGGCCATTTAGACATATTGGCAGCACCTCTTGATGTAAAATTTAAGAGTTTAGTTGTCGAAGGGTGGGGCTTAAGCTTATTAGCTGTGTGGACCGAGTCAGCAACACCTTTACAACCTCTTAAGTTTCACCTGATATCCACTTCCCCTCCCTACCTCTCAAATATTCAGCTTCATCTTTAGGCCTACTTTGTCAAGGCTGGATTAATGCCTTTCAGTGGTTGTTGCTCTCCTCCTTCCACCTTGGGGTGAGGGTCTCCTAAGAGGGAGTCTCCCTTTGCTGCAGAGTTTGCTTGCACCCCTCACAACGTTCCTGTTAGTGAGAGCCTTCCTCCAAATTGTTTTTCCTCTGAATTGGGTCTCTAAATTGCAATAGCTGAGCCATCACTATATGACTCCCAAGCCTGGAGGGAAGGTGAACCAGACCTTGGATCCCTACAGGTTTCTTCCTCATAGGATTTTTTCCTCTCCTCTATGTCGAAGGTCATAAAAGCTAGGTAGTCCATATTGTGGTATATTTCTATCAGTTAACTGGATAGGTTTCTGCTGTTGGATGGAGTTGGAAGGTAACTCTCCTTCTTTCTCATTCCTCTCTCCTTTGGAAGTCTGCCCCCTGCTTCAGTTTTCATATCTATCAGCTTTGTATCTCAGTCTGTGTCTGTTTCCGTTCATCACTGGTTGCTGTCAGTCTATGCTTCAGCATCCCTGATCAACGCTTGCTGCTCAGTACTTTCTTTTGGGGCTCCTTCCTAAGGTACTTTTAGCCCAAGGAATCATTCCTATGGCAACCTCTAGGGGTGGAACCCTCCTTGAGGGTTAATTGTCTTTTGGTACCCCAACAGAGTGGTAGTTCTCCATTGAAAAGACAGTGTGAATGGCCAAAGCTTATCAACAGTTGCACATGCATAACTACACACTAAGTTGCTTAAGTCCATTGAATTGTAAAGCTATGCCTGCAGTTCAGTGGGCTGGATCAACCAGTTATGCCACCTGCTTGAGCTATGTAAGTCAATTCATTTCAGTCTCACTCAGAAGCACTTTTTCTTTTCCCCACCATTCTTCCCATCTCCTTCAATGGCATGCTTTTCTCCTCAGGGCTCATTCCTAAGGTATCTTTAGCCTAAGTGAATCCTTCCCATGGCACCTGAAGGGGTGGAACCCTTCTTGAGGGTTCCTTGCCTTTTGGTACCCCAACAGGGTGTTATATCCCCGTGGAACAGAGAGTGCATATGGTCAAAGTTTATCAAGAGGTACATACATAACAACACACTAAGCTGAATAAGCCCACTGAATTTATTTTATTTACTTGTTGTTTTGTTGTGCCAACTCTAGGAAGAAAGAAAACAATTAAATCCTTGTATAATGAAGTCAGAAAATGTTTACTGTCACGTTTGGCAGCGTATTTCAATAAAAAGTTGCAAACAATGTCTTAGATTTTTATAGAGAAGTAAAACTTTCTTCCACTAAAATATTAGAGATTTAATAAAGATATGTGATGTTTCATAACATACATTCTTTTGTTTTGATTTAGCATGTGATATTTTCTTTGTAACCACATTTTACTTGGGAAGAAGAAAAGTAAAACCAATTACTGTTTTAAATAATTGTACAATCATGCAGATGGACCACAATAGTGTAGATCTATAAAAGGCAAAGTTTGCTGCTGAAATAAGTATCTATTTCTCACAAAAAGATAGAAATATATTTGTAGTTTCTCATTTAAATATTGTAGATTGGGTTACTAAGTAGCTGGCAATTTCTGACAATACAATAACATAACTATGTTGATTTCTTTTTTTCCTATAAGTGTGAAAAACAAAGGTGAAAAACCACTTGTTTCATTTCCCCAACAAATTTAATTTCATTTTTATCTTTTATACTTGTAAGCAAGATGGGCAAATTACACGTTTTCTCAAGCGACATGTTTAACATAATAAGACACACATTATTTAAATACAAAACACACTACACAATTCATATAAAGAACAAAAATGTGTTATTACATATCACATTCTAGTCAAACACACAATTAATGAAAACAGTTGCACTCTGATTTAGTGTCAAGACATTGAGCCAACCTATACTTAAATGTCCTCACTATACTAGAATTTGTTACTGGTGAGGGAATACTATTAAAAAATACTAAGGCCCTATAGATTACTGATTTTAGACCTATTACTTTAATATATAAGGGAATACCAAACAGTACCCTAAGCTGAAACCTGGTGTTCTTTAGACCAGTTGGAATAGGGAAAAGATCAATGATAGTGGGGCAATAAACCTAGGACACCCTTAAACACAAATGTTCCCAATTTAATATTGATGCTGTCCAAGAATAAAGGACAATAGGCTTCCCTGGTCAATACAGAGTGATGGGTGTTATATGGCAAACCAGTCATAAACCATAAAATACCATGATAAGTAGTCTTGAGTTTCTGCAACATTTTTTCATTTGTACCTGAATAGATCAACAATCTATAGTCCAACAGACTTAACAATAGACTATGTGCCACTAACTTTTTAGATTCTGAAACAAGAAAAGATTTTATCCTAAAAAGCAATCCCAATCTCTGATGAATTTTCTTAATTAATGTATTAATATGGTTAACAAAGGAAAATTGAGAATCCAAGATAATCCCAAGTAATTAAAACTGTCAACAAATATTTTATTATAAAAGTAAAATGTAATACTATCAATAAAACACAGCAAATAAAATGATCAGTTTTCTGTCCAGTGGATAACATCTTTCAGAAAAAAGATGTGCAAGAACAAGGTGCAATTTGAAGATAGAGGGGACGCACAGGGCAATGTAATGAAGTATTTTTCATGGAGAGGTGGTGGATGCATGGAATGGCCTTCCTGAGGAGGTTGTGGGGTCAATAACAGTGGGGGAATTCAAGAATGCATGGTACAGACATAAACCAATTCTAGTGGGGGTAGGAGGAAGTAGGTTGTTGGTTAACTAGAATCTGTAGCTTATCCAATAGGTAGTGAAATGGGCAGACTGGGTGGCCAAGTTGTCCTTATCTGCCATCAAAGTCTATGTTTCTATTAGAAGTGAACACATGGGGCTCGATTCACAAAGGGCAATGCAAGGCTTGAGTCAAGCCTTGCATCAAACCCGGTGGTCAGCGCAGCCAGGCTGAAACCTTTGTCACACACTGCACCTGATTCAAGAAGATTAGGTGCATTTGCAACAATTTTCCTGATTTACAGCAGCTTATGCCAAATATTTGGTGCAAGCCCATAAAAGGTACCCAAGATTGCCATAAGCAAGACCAGAAAATCTGACGTAATCTCAGGCAATCGGTGCATGGGATCAAGAATCCCAATCACTGGCCGGGTGAATGCTGCAAGCTCCCTGCACCATATGTTTTGTGTAACTGGGGCTTACGGCAGTCTCAGGACTTTTAAGAATCAGGCCCATGATGTTTAAGTGCATGACTGGCAGAGGTGTGTGTGACATTGGGTAATCCCCTGGTTGTTCATACTGTATCATAGAAAATAGAGTTCAGACCTGTCCTCTCACATATGGGATAAGTACTGCAGAGAACCTCAAGTTTAAATAAGCAATTGCACCTCCCAAAATTTGCAACCAGCTGCTTTCCTAACATATTCATTTTTCCATACATGAACGCCCTTTGTCACTGCTGACATTTGCACCCATAATCATTCCCTAAAGTTATATCCCTCAATATTCATCAAATTTAAGCCCCTTCAGAGTCCAAAAATGTGCACCTTCTACCCTTTTAAAACATTTCCCCTTACCTGTCCTAAAATGTCCAACCCTCACCACTCTCAAAAGATGTGCTTTTTACCATTTACCTCAAATCTGTGTCCCTCTCCATTCCCAAAATTTACATTTCTCACACTTGTCAGCATTTTCACATTTCACCATTCTTGACATTTGTACCCCTCACCTTTCCATAAAGTTGTACTCCTTTCTGTTCCTCAGATTTGTTACCTTTCTTCTCTTAACATATGTGCCCTCAGACCTCCTACATATGTGCCCCTCATTCCTCAAAACTTTGTACCTCTTTTCTCTCCCAAAAATGTTGACCATTAACCTCCTCAAACTTGTGCTTCTTGCCTCTCCCTTAATGTGTGCTTCTTCTCCATCATGTTTTAAATGCACAGGAAATAGGGCCTTGCCAGTTGTGGCCTTGTTCTGTGGAACATCTTTCCATAGGAGAATCATTTGGCCACTTTGTTAAACATTTTAGGAGCGCCTTTCTAGCTTCTTGCAAATAGCAGAACAGCATTTGTCAATGCCGAATGTTGGCTTGCTGGCATTGGCATTGGTAGTGCAGGAGTTAGACAGATGCATCATAGGAATGGCAGTGAAGTATTGAACTGATGCTAACTCACCCCAACCCTGCAGAGAGTGACAAGCATTAGGTGTCTCTTTGGGTGTTTGGCAGTGCAGTGCGGGAAAACATGTCGGGCAGGATGTGAGAAATGACTGCTGTACAGTTCATAAGGAGGTGTAAAAAAATGCCAGTGTTGAAAATGTGGCATGTAAATATACCAAATTTGCGAAGCTACTAGGGTGCATGGGAAATATGCAATGCACGCTTGCAACACTGCCATTTTATGGGCGTTCGGCACCAAATTTTCAACATAGGCATGTTAGCATCTCTGCTGATGTACAGTGTCACTGTTATTTCCTCAAAGTGTCCCAAGGAGTGATTTCACACAGCGACCATGCTATTCTGTGCTGGAAGTGCGAAAACACATTTTGGGCAGGATATGTCAAATGACGGCTGTACTGTTCATCAAGAGGTGTGGAAAAATGGCAATGGTGAAAATCCAGACTGAAAATATCACAAATGCATGACAGTGCAGTGTCGTGTAATCTGCAATGCGGCTCATAACACAGTTATTTTATGGAGTATCATCACCAAATTTTTCAACATAGGCGTTTTGTCCTCTGCTCATGAACTGTGTCACTGTCATTTTCATAATCTGGCCCAAACACTGATTTCCACAGCGACTGCGCTATTGTGCGTCCGGAAGTGCAGAAACACATTTCGGGCAGGATGTGGAAAATGACAGCTATACTGTTCACAGGGAGGTGTACAAAAATGACAATGCTGAAAATCCAGCGGTAAAATATTGTGAATGCACGATGTTACGAGCCTGCGTAGCAACTGTGCAACATGTGCTCATAAAACAGGCATTTGTTGGATTTTTTCCACCAAATTTGGAACTTAGGCTTTTTAAGAGGGCACCTCATGAACACCGCCACTGTCATTTCATTAATGGGCCCCAAAAGATGATTTCACGCAGTGGATGCGAAATCATCTTTGGAGGCCAATTAACGCCATGACAGTGACAGAATTCATGAGGAGGGGCCACCAAAACCCCATGTTGAAAATTTGGTGAAAAAATTCCAAGAAATGCCTGAGATATGCAACAAAGTTGAAAAAACCCTATTCCCTCCATTATACAGCTTATCGGCATTTCCTCAGTTCGCGGTCAGCTTTGAAGAGTGCAGACGTGTTCCCGGTCCACTGAAGATCATCCCGCCAGAGTCCAGAGGTAAGAATGGGGGAGGGGAGGTGCGCAGTGGGTGGGTGCGGGTGGGGGAGAGGGCGGACCTATACTACGAGACAGTTTTCGTATTCTAGGGAAAAAGAAAGCGTCAGGACAGTTTCAACAGGCTGGAGTGGGCTCCCAGCGTGCCACCCTAAGTGAGTTGGGGTCAGTAGCCGACAGGGGTTGGGCATCCTTGTCGGCACACAACAGGGGGTAATGCCACTGAGATTGGCAACCTGCTGGCAAACAAAGTCGGGGCGCAAGCTGAGAATGGGCACCCCCTCAGAATTCCACATTTGCAGGGGGATGCTGATGGGGAGTGGGATCCCTTGTCAGCACACAAACATGGGGGGTTTTGCCTGCTCGCCCACCATGGCCATAATGGCAGCGAGCATGTCAAGCAAAGGACCGTTGCGTATGACGATTGCAGCGGTACTTTGCTTTTTTTTCTTTTTTTATTAAACACGTTTTATTAATTTGAGCACCATTCAAAGTACATTAGATACTATGTGAACATATCAGAGAAATAGGCGCTTAAGTACATACCCAACTTAAATCCCCCCTCCCAACCCCCCCACCCTGACTACACACCATCCACAATCTTAAGTGTGTCTCACCTCTAATATAACTATACATTCCTATGGTTTCCAGACTAACAGTACAGTCTCAAGGCTACCCCAGAGAGAGAGAGAGAGAAAAGCTCCCAACCTATTATACATAGATGCAATATGTCTTTCCAATTGTAATGCCAAACTAAATTCCTTGTACCACTCCATTACATTGGGAGACTTATCTTCTGTCCAGTGCCTCATAATTATCAGCTTAGCTACCGAGAGATAAGTATCATATGTGCTTTCCTAACTTTGGGAATATCATCTGGAAAGTAATTTATTAAACAGATTTCAGGGTAAATAAAGTCTTTAATCCAAGAATAGGATCCAATGCCCTATTAACGCTTGCCAGAAGGTCTGCACATAGGGCATAACCAAATCATATGATAAAGGGAACCAACGCCTCTTGCATCTACTACATAAGGGAATATTTAATGGCCCAAATTTGAAGAGCTTAGCTGTGGAGATAAGTGTTCTGCATAATATTAAACTGAACTAATCTAACTCTGTCCTGTTTTTATGAATTTATACATTGAAACCCATAGTTTCCTCCATAGACCAGGGTCCTCCGACAATCCTAACTCTCTGGCCCAATAAAGACAGACACCTGAAGGTAATCTACAATCCCATGCCTGTAACATTTTATATATATTGAAACTAAGTGTGATTGGGAGGCGACTTTAAAAGCGTATAAGATCTTTCCCTCTAGATCCATTGGCGGAATCGAGAGAAAAGGATGCGAGGGCCTTACTAACTTGAATATATTTAAAAGCCTCATTATCTAATGCTGCATTGAATTTCCAGAATTGGGCAAAAGAAAGTGGTTTTCCATCCAACCATATGTCTGATGCTTTACATTGGCTTAGCCGAGGCCAAAAATTGGAGGATATTGTTACATTATTGATTTTAAAATGTGGGTTACCAATGACTGGTTGATCTAATGACTGATACCACTTCACAGCTAAGTATTTTTGGGCCTGATGAGAAGCCTTCAACGACCAACCCATGGGATTATTCTTAATTGACCTAGGGATGTGAGATGGAGAAACATATAAGAGCGCCCCTAGCAAACAATTCACTTGAGAAGCTAAATATTTTTCTACAGAGAGCCACAAAGGGGAATATTCTGAAATCACATTTCCCTTATTCCAAAAGGCCAACTTTCTCAAATGTTGTGCTAAATAATATAGAAAAAAAGAAGGTGCCGCTAGTCCTCCTTTGTGTTTCGGGGCTGTCAACTTGAGATAGGATCTGCAAATACCTTTCTTGTTCCATAGAAAAGTATTAACTATTCTTTGCAATTTGAGGAACCATGTTTTGTCAAATAAGTGCTCAGCATACCCAATGGGTACAGCATCCTTGGCAGAATGTTCATTTTAATTGCACTTAGCCTGCCCCATAAGGAAATAGGAAGTAATCGCCACCTTTCCAAATCCCGGGTTATCGTTTTGACTAAGCCATCCAAATTGTCTCGTATTACAGTTCCAACATTTCTAAAAATCTTGATTCCTAAATATACTATATGCTTCGCCTCCCAGGAAAGGCCAAGAGATGCGAGTTCCCTCTTATTTACTCTACTATTTAAAGGTAAAACCTTAGTTTTAGCCCGATTTAGCTTATAAAATGAAACTTTAGCATATTCCTCTATCTCGCATAAAATAGCTGGGATTGACAGGTCTGGCCTCTCCACATGTAATAATATATCATCAGCATATGCCGAGATGGAATATCTTACAGTGCCTATTTGGATTCCTTTAATATTAATATTGCCCGCCAGTCTAAGGATCAGAGGCTCCAAGTATATGTTAAACAGCAGGGGGGACAATGGACAACCCTGTCTTGTTCCCCTAGCTAGATTAATAGAGGGAGAAAATAAGCCATTGCACTTAACTTTGGCTGTGGGGGAGGAATATAAAAGTTGTATCCATCTTATAAATTCTTTGGGTAATCCAATTGAGATTAAGGTAGCAAACAGAAAGTCCCAGGAAACTCTATCGAAGGCCTTTTCGGCATCCAGGGAAACCAACACCATTGGCGTGCTGGAATCCCTGGATACCGAAAGAAGATGTAGCAATTTCCTCATATGATCTTGAGATGACCTTCCCATCATAAACCCGACTTGCTCGTGACCTATGAGAGTACCCATAACTTTGGAGAGCCTGTTTGCTAATACTTTGCTAAGATTTTAATATCCATATTCAATAAAGATATAGGCAGGTAACTACTAAGATTTAGTGGATCTTTCCCTGGTTTTAAAATCAGAGATATTACAGCCTCCTGAAAACTTGGGTCTGATATTCCATTATCATACCAATAATTATGCACATCTTTTAATACCAGTGTTATTATAGATTGACAGGCTTTATAAAATTTACTCGGCAATCCATCCGGCCCGGGCGATTTATCTAGAGGTAGCATCTGGACTGCCTGCTGTATTTCTACTAGGGATATTGGGGCACCTAAAAGGGCCGCTTCTGCCACTGTAATCTTAGGCACACTTATAGAACTAAGATAGGAGTTTATTCCTTCACTAGTGGGACGCAGGGCTGGGTCTACTGCATAAAGATCTTGGTAGTAAGAACCAAACAATCTCGCAATTTCCTGAGGGTCAGTGCAAACTTGGCCATTTTGTCCTGCATAAATTCCTGCAATAAATTGTGAAGCCTTTACTTGACGGATTCACATAGCTAGTAACTTACTTGCCCTTTCCCCATTTCTAGGTATTTGAATTTGGTTCTTTGCAGGGCCAACTCTGCTTTTGACATACCAGCCCTGTACTGTATATTGAGCTTGTAATTGATGAAGTCTGGTCCACATCTCTACCGTAATGAACGCGATAGACCATATTCCAGGCTTTTAATGGATACAGAAGTTCCTCCATCTGCACCCTCTGCTTCCTAACTCTATTGGAAGCCATTTTTATGAACTCCCCCCTTAAAGAACATTTCAAAGCTGCCCATATGAAGTCATATTTAGTTACTGATCCTTGATTTCTACTAAGGAAAGAAGCCATGAAATCCACAATGTGTTCTAAAGAGGTTTTATCTC
Source organism: Neoceratodus forsteri (assembly GCA_016271365.2). Classification (NCBI taxonomy): domain Eukaryota; kingdom Metazoa; phylum Chordata; order Ceratodontiformes; family Ceratodontidae; genus Neoceratodus; species Neoceratodus forsteri. Next base: position 935,730,107 of record CM028131.1, read on the forward strand.
GTAATAGTTGGCTATTTAGCCACCATTGTGGAGATCTCTTACTTCCTGCACTTAGTTGATATTCCATCCTGACTGGAGCATGATCAGACAACACCCTAGCTGATATTTCTATCTGAGAGACCCCAGGCAAAGCAAAAAAGCTCATGAGCAGGTAATCGATTCGAGAATAAGTTCTATGCACTGAAGAAAAAAAGGTATATTGCCTTTCTGAGGGGTTAAGAACTCTCCAAACATCTACAAGCGCAGCACTGCTCATAAGTTCCTTTATTGCCCTTTGTGCTGGAGACAATCCCCGTCTAACCCGATCAGACCTATCTAAATCTGTTTGAAGCACCAAATTCCAATCTCCTCCCAATATAGTACATTTTGGTGTATTGGTTGTCACAACATTAAGTAAATTTATGAAAAAGGATGGGAAATCACCATTAGGGCTGTAAATAGAGCCCAAAAGAACCGGACAGGATTCTAGCAAGCCATGAATTATTATATATCGACCTTCTGGGTCCCAAATTTCTTGTGTCATTTTAAAGGGGATGATCCTTGCTATTAATATAGCTACCCCTCTTTTATTCGTGGTTGCCCTGATCCAAAAACTTGCCCAACCCATGATTTCCTAAAAAGGGTTATATCTTCCCTCTTCAAGTGCGTTTCTTGCAAGAAAACTATTTGTGCACCCAACTGTCGTAAGTGTTTCAAAATTATTAGCCTTTTGACCCTATCCTTGGTTCCTTTGATATTCCAACTTACAAAACTGTAACAACTGTCCATGTGCTACAATAATAACTTGGAAAAGTCACTGTACAACCCTAATAGAAAAAATCCATATATGCTTAGACATACCCTGAATCGCCACCTATTGATAGTGTGTAGTCTTAACCCCACCCCATAAAATAACACTCTATAGTTATTAATCTCATAACTCATAATACCCAACTTAGAACAAAACCCCAGTTCTGATTTACTGCTCTCCAAAATCTCACATGCCACATGATTTACATTTAAGCATAACCCAGCCTAACAGTTTGCTCCCCGAAGCCCCCCTCTACACCTGTCCCTCTGCATATGTATCTAAGAAAGTAAAATACCTGCATACACATCAGCTCTACACCTAACATCATCTTTTCTAAGCCATTGTTAACTAAACCCTTAACCCTACTAAGTATTAACATTAGTCCACCTTAAAACTTTAAGCTATATATCATTATTCTGATTAAAGAGGTAATTTTAAGTACAGTGATGATAGTTGGGAGCTAAAGGTCGATCTACATATACAGGTCATTAATTAACTCCTACCCTGAGCATAAAGCTAATCGTCCCTTATGACAACACCTTAATAAAGAGCTAGGAGTTCCTTAGCATTCCCTTATCTAAATTTTACCTAACGCTCTATTAGCATTTAAATTAAACCTATTGTCCATCAACTTCGTGCTTAAAGGCAATAAAATGAAAATAAGATTGTTGTATCTACTGGATTTCTTATGCCCACGCAAGGATTATATCCAGTGTTGAGGTCGTTCTCAGCAAACCGCCCGACTCCTATTCAGCCCTCGCAATTGAAACACGCCCACTCCTGAGCACAAACTTAGCTTAATTGTCCAGAACTGCGATGTGGGCCGAGGAGCTAAAACAGTAACAGGTACCCTCGATTGTCCTAAACCGCGAACATCCAGTCGGCAGATCCACGTTGCTTGCAGGCACATCACTCGCATCTCCCTTCAAACCAAAGTAGTCAGCAAAACTAGATTTCTCTCCTGTGCTTCAAATTACCTCGCCATACAAAATGCACTTTCGGTGAATCCAATACCTCCAACAGCTAATTCACATCATTGCCTCACTTGTTCTATAAGAAAATCCCCTCCCGCGGAAGCACTCCAATACATTGCTCTCGTAGACACGTTCAGAGCCCGCCACAGCTACTGATCAGATCCCCAGCTACAATTAAATCTTTGCTACTTACCCAGAGAATTCCACCATACTCATTTATACAATTCTGGGTAGTTTTCCTTTAATCCGACCAGTGCTTGTGCTGGGGAATCATACGACAGCCATTTCTCCTCATGCCTGACCATCAATGTCGCAGGGTATTTAACCCTGAATACTTTAGCAGCAGCCACTAATTTAGAAACCAGGGGGTGAAGTTCCTGCCAGTGCAGTCGCACCGAATAAGGGATATCCTGTGCTATACGAATTTTCCTGCCTTCCCATGTCGCCTCATTTATTTCTTTGATTTTGGTCAAAATATGCTGTTTGTCCAAAAAATTTAGCAGCTTAAATATCAGCGTCTGGGCGGCTGGTCTCGAGTGGAGGACGAAATACCGAGCGCTTCTTTCAATTATGTATTCACTCACTACGCGTGGTGGCCCAGCTAATTTAAGGCAGAGTTTCTGGAGGAATAATATAGCTGCCTTCCTTCTTCTTCTTTCTCCGGAATCCCAATGACAATTAAATTATTTCTCCTGCTACATCCCTCCAAATCCTCCAATTTCTCTTCTAGTTTTTTTAATCTTCTTGTCACATTTACATTCTCCAGGTCATTTCTATCTTGTTTCTTCTCCAAAGAAATTATTTGACTTTCGGAGTCTCCAACTCTTTTTGTTAAAGATTCCACTGATGTCTGAATTTTTTGCAGGTCCTCCGATATGGTGGCGATCGCTGTTTGCAGCAGTTTCATAACTTCCAAGAATTTCTTCTCTGAGAGGGCTGTTGCAATTTCGAGCGTATTTGGCATACTAGCGGCTTGTTGTTTGGGCCTTTTCGCGGCCTTGTCTTTTTCCGGAGTATGCGGTGGTGAGTGCCTTGGTGGTGCTTTTTTCATGTAAATTTCCATTTTGTACACCGGCTAGCTTTCCCCAGGTAGGCAGACTTTTTCCCTGTACCGAAATTAGTTCGAAGGAATTTACTGAAACAAGTATTTGCCAGGAATCCTGCAGATATAGAAGTGAGCTCCAGGGAACTGCTGCTTCAGCTTAGGCTGCCATCACGTGACCCCCCCTGCCGGTACTTTGCTTTGATGAGTTCACCCCATTATGTATGCATGGTGTGGTGGTACCATGCAGGCTGACTGGGGAATGAGGGACGCACTTACTGATGCGTGCCCTGCATTCGCCCAACAGCAGCCGCGCCTCCAAATCTCCACTCTCCCAATATGTTGACTGTTGTGCAAGCGCGGCAAGCCAACATAAAAAGAAATAGGATGCTCCTTGACCTGTATGAGACAATGGGAGTTTCTCTGTGGCCCTTTAACATTTTTTAATAATACCCACTAAGAAAAGGAAGGGATAGTCATTTGCTTAAAGAGCACAGTGGCAGTAACTAAGAAGGGAGAGAAAAAATAAATAAATAAATAAATAAACAGAGGAAATATTAAGTATTCCAAACAACAGTGAAGGGGCCTTGAATAAGACATGATGGAAGTGGTGCAGTGCAGTGGCTGTGGAGCAGCAGTCTTCCAGGAGATGTTCTGGAGGTTGCGGTGTTGCCCCATCTGCAGGCACCTCTCTGGGCTGAGGGAGGAGGTTGATCATCTCCAAGCTGAATTGGCCAGGATTTGTGGGACTGCCTCTCCCATCCATGGACCACCAGGGCCACTGTCATTGCCTCAGAGGTTGCCAAGAAAGAGGTGCGGTTGGACCACAGTGAGCTCAGAGTGGGTGAGGGTGGTGGAACAGAGGTGCTTACCTCTGGTTGTAACCCTCCACAACTCATATGCCACTCTGACAAAGTGTGGTTCCTCTATGGAGGCACCAGCAGTGGAGACCAAGGAGGATGCTGGGAACCTCCACAAAAGAGACCCACAGGAGGGTGGCATGGGACCCCACAGGGGAAGGAAACAACTCCTGGTGGAGGACTACATTGTTAGGAAGGTAGAACTGGGGGAGGAAGGGGAGAAGGAGGTAAGGTGTCTGGTTGATGCCATGGCTTGTAGGGACAGGGAGTGAATCCCCAGGATCACCAGAGCAGCCACACAGGGGAGGGAGCTGGATGTCATTGTCCACCTAGGGACAAATGACCTGGCTAAGCAAGGGATCAGAGCAGTGCAGGAAGAGTTTGTGAGTTGGGAGGGTCCTTAGAAAAGTAGCATGCACAGTAACCTTCTCAGAGGTGCTGCCTGTCTATGGCGTAGGTGAGGCTAGGGTGCTCCACACCATGGAATTCAGTCAGTGGTTGAAAAACTGGTGCAGAACTCAGGTACTTGGCTTCATTGGGAACTGGGTCCACCTGGAGTGATGCAGGCCTATACTGGAGTGATGGTCTGCATCTGTCCAGGAGGGGAATCAGGATCCCAGGAGATAGGTTTAAATGTTTCATTTTCAAGCATTTAAACTAGCCAAGGGGAGGCACTGGAAAAGAACAGGAAATACTAGCCCCCAAAAAAAGAGCAGTGGTAAATGGAGAAAGTGATAAAGGCAATAAGGACAGGGATGGGGCAAAAAGGGGTAAGGCCATCAGGAAATGGAGGGTAATGTGTACCAATGCTCTTAGTCTGAACAACAAGCTCCCTGAACTGGTGGCCTTGATGGAAGAGGGATGCCTGGATATCGTAGCAGTCACAGAAACATGGTACACAGAGAATCATGACTGGGATGTTAACATACCAGGGTACACAATCTACAGGAGAGACATGGAGGGAAGAAGAGGGGGAGGAGTAGCTCTCTATGTAAGGGAAGGGATAAAAGCAACTGAACAAAAGAGTAAACAGGGAGGAGAGGAGGCACTGTGGGTCACCTTAGAGACTGGAAATGGCACCACAATATGCACAGGGGTTGTATACAGACCCCCATGGCAGGGGGAGGGAATGGACAAGGATATGATAGAAGGCATTCTTAGGACGGCAGAGAAAGGGGAGATACTATTGATGGGAGACCTGAATATGCCAGATGTTAACTGGAGCACATTTACTGCAGCCACATCCAAGAGCAGGGCCATTCTTGATGCCCTACAGGTGGCATACCTCAGACAGCTAATTTTGGAACCCACTCATGAGGGAGCAATCTTAGACCTCATACTCTCAAATGAGGACAGTGAGAGGATCTCAGATCTAGAAGTGGGTAGCCATATGGGAACCAGTGACCACCTAACTGTGTGGTTCATGATAAACTCAGCAACAGAGTCAAGCCATACAAAAGTGAAGGTACTGGACTTCAGGAGGGCTGACTTTGGTAAGATGGGAGAGTGCCTTAGAAAAGCACTAGCAAATAGGCTAGAAGGAGGGGTGAAGTAACAATGGGGAAACATCAAAACTGCCATCAGAGAGGCAAAAAGCCTTTGTGTGAAGCAAATAAACAAATCAAAATGAAAGAAGAAGCCACTATGGTTCTCAAAAGAGGTGACAGGGATGGTCAAGGAGAAAAAGATAGCATTTAGGAAGTATAAGGAAACACAGAAGGAGCAGGACAGAAAGCTGTACCAGTTAAGGCAGAGGGAAGCAGGAAGGGAAGTCAGAATAGCAAAGGCCCAAACTGAGAAAAAGATAGCCAACTCAGTTAAGAAGGGGGATAAAACCTTTTACAGGTTCATCAGGGAGCACAGAAAGACAAAGGGAGGGATAGTGAGGCTGAATAGAATGGACGGTGGGTGGGCAGAGAGGGACAGTGAAAAATCAGGGATACTGAATGAATACTTCTGCTCAGTATTCACAAAAGAGGAGGAGGGGAGGTACCTATTCCAATTAACAGAAGCACTCTGGATTGGGGGATTGATCCCAGTCCTTTCACAGAAGAAAGGGTTCTGAATGAACTCCTAAAACTGAAGGTGGACAAAGCAAAGGGGCCTGATGCAATTCACCCCAGAATTCTAAAAGAATTAAGGGGAGAACTAGTGAAACCACTGACTACCCTATTTAACAAATCATGGGAGGATGGTGTGGTGCCTGAGGACTGGAGGAAGGTGGATGTGATTCCTCTTCACAAAAGTGGGAGCAGGACAGAGGCAGGAAACTACAGACCTGTCATTTTGACCTCTGTGGCAGGGAAAGTGATGGAATCACTTCTGAAGGAAAGAGTAGTTGAGTACCTAGAGGCCAGTGGGGCACAGGACCCAAGGCAGCATGGGTTCACAGTGAGAAGGTCATGTCAGATGAATCTGATTGATTTCTTTGACTGGGTGACAAAAGTAGTAGACCAGGGAAGGACTGTGGACATGGCCTACCTAGACTTTAGCAAGGCATTTGACACAGTCTCACACAAAAGATTAATAGTCAATTTAACCAGCCTGGGAGTGGGTCCCAGGGTGGTGGCCTGGGTAAACATTGGCTGCACAACAGGACACAGAAGGTAATTGTAAATAGAGTCCACTCTGAAGAAGGAGGGGCTACTAGTGGGGTACCACAGGGTTCAATACTGGGTCCAGTCCTTTTTAATGTCTTTATAAGTGACATTGCAGAGGGACTTGAAGGAAAAGTATGCCTCTTTGCAGATGACACAAGGATCTGCAACAGGGTTGATACACAAGGAGGTGTGGAAAGGATGAGAAGGGACTTGGCAAGGTTGGAGGAATGGTCAGAAGTATGGCAGCTTGGATTCAATGCAAAGAAGTACAAAATAATGCAACTGGGAAACAAAACCCTGGGGAAGATTACACATTGGGGGAGGTAGTAAGAATGACAAAAGTGGAAAGAGACCTGGGGTAATCATATCAGATGACCTTAAGGTTAGCAAGCAATGTGAAGGCAATAGGGAGGTTGGAGGAATACTGGAATGTATTGTATAGGGAGGCATCACCAGCAGAGAAAACAGGAAGTTGTTATCCTCTATACAGACAGTTGGTGAGACCCCATCTGGAGTAGTGTGTTCAGTTCTGAGACCCTGTCTCCTCAAGGACATAGACAGGATAGAGGAGTCCAGAGGATGGTAACTGAAATGGTGCAGGGTCTGCAAGAGAAGCCGTATGAGGAGAGACTAAAGGAGCTTAATATGTATACCCTTGAGGAAAGGAGGGAGAGGTGGGACATGCTAGAAACTATTAAGTACCTCAGTGGAATCAACAAAGTCCAAGAGGGTAGCATCTTTCAGAAAAAGAGATGTGCAAGAACAAGGGGACACAATTTGAGGATGGGGAGGCGGTTCAGGAGCAATGTGAGGAAGTATTTTTTAACAGAGAGGGTGGTGGATGCATGGAACAGCCTTTCTGTGAAGGCTGTGGGGTCTAAAACTGTGGGAGAATTCAAGAATGCATGGGACAGACATAAGGCAATTTTTGTGGGGGTAGGAAGAAATAGGCTGTTGGTTAACTAGGATCTGAAGATTGTCCTGTAGGTAGGGAAATGAGCAGACTAGGTGGGCCAAGAGGTCCTTATCTGCCATCAAAGTCTATGTTTCAATGTTTCGATGTTTCTATGCCCCTAAAGGGCTGACCACATGATCCCTACCACTTCACTATTAGCCATATCCAACCCTATATACAAATGTTTTGTGATGTTGGTACAGGATAAAGCAAAGGTACACTCCATTTAGCTTCATGGAGAGTTTTTTATGCTTTTCTGAATCTAAACTGTCTTTAGTACTTATCAAAGCCAGGGTTCAACTAATAAGTCTTTTACATACCCCAGTTTTGGCTATATCAAATTGTGTATGTCCTTTAGCCCTCAAAAGTTCAGTCACTTATAAAGGATACAAGGTTGTTGAACTCTCAAGGTAGTAGGGATTCTAACAATAGTCCTCTCACAGATATAATGTATATTAACAAAACAAAAATGTAATATTGAATTCCTGGGAGGCGGTTCGGCGTTGTACCTCCTGGGAGTTGAAATGCCTGGCACTGTGCTGGCAGGTGGCATTTTGCCAGTGACATAATCAGTGTCGACAAAAAGGATGTCAGCATGGGAGGGTAGAGTCCATTGTCAGTGAGGTCACAGTGCTGATGATGTAGTTGTAGGAATGGAATTAAAGAGGTCAGTCAACAGTCAGAGTGCTATTCCACACATCCCACTTAATACCATCACAAAGCAAATGTTCTAATGAGCAGAAGGGCAAAGAAAAATACTTCAGAACTGAAAAGTTACAATGGATTATTAACATTTTCCTCATGGCTATTTTTTATTTTATTAGATCTTTAATGCTCAACTCCGTTTAATACACACAACATTATCACACATTATCTAAAGTGCCACATGTGTTAAACAAAAATTGGAAGTTTCTATGTCCCAAGTGAAATACAGTTGCAACCTTAGATTTGGAAAAAAATACAACTGACATGATTGTAAATGAGGCAGGAGACATTTTAGTACTTTTATCACAGAGAATAATTTCTTGATTCTTAATGGGAGATTAGAAGGGATCATCGGGTGATAGCACTTTTTCTCCCAGTTGGTAAGATGTAATTGATTTTATATTATGCTCTCCTTTTAGTTATCATTTCTGCAGGAGATTATATGTGGCTATGAGAACAGAAAGCAATCATGCAGCAATTTTGCTGGATTTTAGGATTTCTGATAGTGTCATTCTTCCCCCCAATAAGCCCTTGGCGGATATTGAGATTAGTGGGAAAAAAAGGTTAAGACTGAATAATGAGTCGATGCAAGGAGTTTGGAACCTTTTATACTCTTCTATTTTTGTCGAGTTATTTCAGCAGGTACATAATGGCTCCAAAGGTGAAAAGATCAGTGAATTATTAAACATAGGGTATCAACAGATTAAGACACTGATTTATTCAGCTAATAGTGCTAAGCCCCAGTTAGCATCCTGGTTTGATGAGTATTGTAAGAGAGAGAAAAGAAATTTGATGAGGGCCATCAGGCAGACAAAAAAATCCGAGTAAGATGGCGATTATAAATTTAAATAAAATATGAAGGGAGTACAAGGAATTTCTCCGTCAGAAAAAAAGATAATTTACTGAAAAACAATGGGGTGTTATGTACTGAGTTATTAAGGAGTGTGATATTAAGCTTTTTTGGGCTTTGGTGTCCAAGGGGACAGCTGATCAGAATTCTAGATCTCCCATATATATCCCCAAGGAAACTTGGATATCTTATTATAGTTTACTATTTAATAGACATTCTACCAACGATGATGATGTGATAGAAAATTTTAACATTGAGGGGGAATACACATCGTTAGTGTTTTCATTTGGAGAGGTGGAAGAAGCCATTGTGAATTTATCAAATAATAAAGCACCTGGACCCGATTTGATACCGGAGAAAGTTACAAGGGCACTTGAATTATTGGGTAGTTTTTTTACTAATTTTTCAATATCTGTTTAAAGATAGATTTATTCCATTATCTTGGACAAGAAATATAATAGTTCCAATCCATAAAAAGGGCCAACTTCATTTGCCATCTAATTATCGTCCAGTCAGTCTTATTGACATTAGTGGAAAAATCTTTGCTAAAATAATATTACATAAGTTACAAGATTGGATAACTGCAAACTCCCCTTTATTGATGTTTCAAGCAGGTTTTCTTAAGGATTGTTCTACGACAGATAATATTTACATCTTAGCCCATCTGATAGAAAAATACAGATCATTTCGTAAAATGAAGCTGTATGCTGTGTTTGTAGACTTTTCTGCAGCATTTGACTCGGTTAATAGAGCCAAGTTATGGGAGATATTATTAAATAGACACGTGCCATTAAATTTATTAGCCCCCATTATTAGGTTATATTCTCACACAACATCGGCTATTAGATATAATAATAAGGGCAACATTTCTGACTATTTCAGTACAACTTGGAGTTAAAAGGGATGTCCTTGGCTCCCCCTTCTTTTTAATTTGTATATTGATACCCTTCTGACCTATAAAGATATAGATATTCTTGATTCCCCAAAAACTAAGAATATCCCAGTACATTGTCTGGCCTATACAGACGATTTGATTATTTTTGCTTTATCTGCTCAAGGTTTACAAAATAAAATAAATCAATTTTGCTCTAAATGTAAACATTTGGACTTATTAATAAATATGAAAAAAACTAAGCTGCTGATTTTTGCACCCTTACAGGGACATCAAATTAAACCAAAGATTTATTTAAATAACAAATTTATTGAAGTGGTAACCTCTTATATATATTTGAGAGTGAAGTTTGCTTTGAATGGAAATTGGATAGAGCATTGGAGAGGACAAGTGATAAAGGCAAAACTGATTGTTAGGGCTCTCTTATGTTTTGCTAGGAAATATGCAGGATATTTGGTCTCGCCGGCATTGATAGCCAGTGAGGCCAAAATTAATCCTATTCTTTTGTATGGTGCAGAGGTCTGGAACAACAATGTCCCTTCATGTTTGGAGATCCCACTTTCTCTCTACTATAAATCTTTATTGCAGGTTCCACTTGCCACTTCTAATGTTATAGCAAGGGCTGAATTGGGTAGAGTAACTATTGTTACAATAATTGATATACGTCTCATGAGTTACTAGATCAAAATTATTAATCAACAGACTAATATTATGCCTCTACTAAGACTTAGAGAAAAATTATCTTGGCACAAACAGAATTTTAGGTCTCCTTGGGTCAAAAATATTCAAAGTATTTTGGGCAGTGTTAATATGCTTCATCTCTGGACAGATTGGGAGAAATCAATATCAATATCTTATGTGTTTAAGGAGTATGTCAAAAAGAAAATACTTAGGCTTGCCTATGATAAGCAAATGGAGCTCCTCAGAGCTCAACGTCAGGCTAGATGGTTAGCTCAAAATAAAATTGATGTATTTATAGAGAAATATCTTACTCTTGGGCTGACCCTGTTAGAAAGAAAAATGATTACTTGGGCAAGACTGGGAATCATCTGTTCTAAATATGCTTTTTTTAATAATACGATGCCACCCAATTTAGGTTTGGAGTTTTGCAGATGTAACAAGGGTTTTCAAGGAGATCTTTATCATATTACGGTACAGTGCCCTTTATATAAAATCCTGCGGTTTAATCTGTTAAATGATTTCCTTATTAAATATGTGAATGCAAAATATGATATTTTATTCATACTTCTTCACCCTCAGACATTGGAGGAGGCTAAGATGGTTTCAAGTTTTTTTTATCAGGTGTTGAAGCACAAAGAAAACGTCTCTCTGCCTATGACAATTAATTTGTTCATGGATTTTTATGTGTTAAAATTTTAAATGTAATATTAGATTTAATATTTTTTCTCTTCTTTTTTTTTCTCTTTTTTTGTACATAATTTTATGTGCTTACTATGTTGTAAAGGCTTGATTGAAGAACAATAAAAATATTGAAACCTGAAACAGTTGCAACCACTAACATACACATATCTTACTTGGAATTTGTGTGATATCTCCAGAGAAATTCCCTTCCTCTCTGCAGTACCATTGTAGGGCACCATATATATTTCCATTAACAATACTGGGAAATAACTGGAAATACCCAGTCATCTTGATGGCTACAGATGTAGGTGCCTACAGAGAGATGGTCATTTCTATCCCAACAGCATCCTTGTTCCATTTAAATGAGAGCAGACTTCCACAAAACTCTTGAAAAGGATATGGGCTCTTACATTATTACTTCAAAATTCTTAAATCACAATTGTATGCAGCCTTCCACCTCCCTCTGGTTTTAGTCCAAATATTAAAGAGTTAATGACATGAATTAGAAATGCCTGAGTCCAGGAACCCTCCAGCCTCCTCCAGAGGAAGTAAGTGAGACTGCTGAGTCACTATGCATGTCTGCACATGTGGTCAGCAGCTACAGTATGCTGCAGAAGTGGTGGGGGAAGGTAACCTAAATGAGTTCAAACAGGGTGGGGACAAGGCAAGAGAATTTATAATCAAACTGAAGAGGAGACTGAGGTGGGAGGGTTGTTGGTGAGGTGGTAAAAGGGGAGAACAGGACACTAGGTCAGGGTGGGTGAAATAGAATGGAATATCAGTCTCCTTCTGCTAATTGATTCTCAGCTTCTGTGCTAATGTCTACGGTTGCTTGGATTTCTGATCACAATTTCAGAATCTTTGGATTCCGATCCATTTTTTAGGATTTTAGTTTTTCAGTATTTATGGTAAAAAAAAATGAATTCTGAAGAAACATTTTTGTATGCGGAATCGGAATCAAATTCCACATCCAAATGTAATTTAGTAAAAGCCAAATCCAAATGTACAGTAATTCAGTAAAAGACTGCCCAAGTACCTACCTTATATTGCTGGTGGGTACTGATGCTGCTAGTGCTGGGTCAGTCTGTCAATTCGTCCAGTATATGTGTTCAGTTTGTTGTTGTCTAATGCCATCAGTGGCAGAGAGTGCCAACCTGCCAATTCATAAAGGAGGGGAAGGAGGGAGAACATTTGAAAAGGACCACCTTTAAACCACTAAAGGATTAAAATTACTACTAACTGAACTAAGATCATCTTTGCAGTGGGTGGAATCATTGAGGGGTCAGAAAAGTAGGAGTTGGGTTCATGGACTGGTTTTAGGTTCCAACACTGGCCAGGGAGTCTCAGTGTATTATGGGGCGGGGCTTGTGGGCTTCTCTGGACAACCCCTTTGAGGACGAGGACTGTTGGGAGATTACTTATTTATGGATGGACATTTCGTATTTTGCAAGTAAACAAGTGTGATTACCACTATGTGGAATGTCACTGGACATACAGAATGGAGGACCACCATCAGACCAGATGACCTCTTAGCCATCTCAGCCATCAGGAACTACAGCCAGCAGCATTTAAGGTAAAGGAGGGCAGCAAGGATAGGGGAGTGCTTTTCTGTGAGAGTTACTGGGTGGGGGGAGTTTTCGCTTTACAAGGAAACTGACTCAGATGCAAAATCAGAACTTCTGATTCTGCTCTGATTCTGTTCCTATGCCTCCATCAGAGGCAGAACAGAATTGGGAGTCAGAATTGAAAGTTCTGAAATTATGACTAGAAACTAACAGAATGGATTCCACAGAATTCAAGCATCTCTACTAATGTTGGTTGCAGCTTGCCCTTCCCCCTGCCCATAGATATATTTAAGCGGGCATAGCACATACAGTAGCAGCCACAGACATTGCCAGCTATTTCCCCAAATTTCTGTGATATTTCTAGAGAATTCTCCTGCTTTCTGCTTTACTACAGTAGGGGCAGCAGAGAGAAACTCTTTTGAAATTCCATGAAATATCTGGAAATAGCTGGCAACGTCTGTGGCTACCACTGTAATTTAGTTCTGAGCCCCTAGCTCAGAGTGGAGTGCTGAATTACCAGTAGAGAGAGAAACAGCATGAGAGACAGAGAGAGAGAGAGAGAGAGAGAGAGAGAGCAATGGCTTCTGTGGGGAATGGTGATCACTGACTAGAGATAGCAGATCCTAAATCAGAGAGGTAAGAGAAAGAAAGAACAGAGCCAAAAGGGCAACCAAGGGCAAGAGAAAGAAAGAGCAGAGCCAAAAGGTCAACCGAGGACAAGAGAAAGAAAAAGCAAGCAGAGACCGAACAGCAGAGAAATGTGAGATTGAGAGACTACTGAGACCACATGGTCTCACCAATTTGGGGTAGAATACAGAAGAGTTATGGGGGTTTCCCCCTCAATTGAGTAACCTGAGGTCTGTGAGGATCTACTTGAGACTTCATGGAGATGGAGGCCTACAACATTAGATAGAGTTGCAAGGGAGTCAAGAAAAATCCTGTTATAGCTGATGATGTTGTTTACTTCAGGAGATATCACTCATGCATAGCCTGCCAGTTACAGTATGTGTCTGTGCCCTGGGCACCTCAAGAAAGTTTTCCCTTTGTGAGCTGGAACTGAGGGGAGCATGTAATGGAGCCCGGGGGGTTACCAATTAATATTAGGCCTCCTAGAAGAAGGGTAATGTTAAGCCCACTTACTGTGTCTCTCAAGGGGTGGCAGCTGTAACATTATAGTGACACAGCTTCCCCAAGGCCAGATACTTTCTTGGGCGAAAAGCATGAAATGTAGAAAGAGAAAAGGGGATAGGGACAATAATAATCCATGTAGAGGGATTATTGCTGTTTATGGACCCCAGAAGCATATTCTGAAAGTGCTGTTTGTGCACATATAGTGATATCCTGGGAGGCCATATTATGCGTCCAATTGAGTTTAATAAACTGAGTTATTCATTGACTCTACTTATTCAAGTGGACAATGCCTTTTGTGTTTGAAATATGTATTGCACTTTTTATCAGACCTATGGGATCCCGATGTAGCCCCCAAGCATCCGTACACTTACCAAACCATAGCTGGTTCGCCTCACTGAGGGGTGAGGCCTATAGTACCTGACATCCCGGGGACCAGTTACATCATGATTACAGAGCTTTTTCTATCATACATTTTCCTTATGGTTCAAAGTACCATGAAAGTGCTACTGATCATGAAACAGGACAGAGCAGTACTTTCTGTTCTCTTTCAAAGTGTGAGACTCCTGTATTTTAATACTGGCTATTATTGTATTTAAGGAATTAGTCAAACATCTGGTTCATATGTTCCTTAAACATTAGTATATCAAAGGCTTTCAGTCTTTTAATTACTTTCAAATTTTTTTTAGTCTTTGAGAGTATTTTCCAAATCCACTAAAAAAATGGCCTGGTGGCTAAAACCATGTGACCTTCCCAGCTGATCAGAGGTATTGAATTGCCATAGTTGCTGTGAAACCATTATCCAGTACAGTAGCAGCCACAGACACTGCCAGCTAGTTCCTGAAATTTCTGTGATATTTCCAGAAATATCTCATGCTTTCTCCATTTCCACAGTAGGGGCAGCAGAGAGAAACTCTTCAGAAATTTCAAAAAATATCTGGAAATAGCTGGCAATGTCTGTGGCTACTATTGTATTTGTAGAACATCATGTAGGCAGGTTAACAAGTATAAGTGTGGGTTCACAGAAATTACTGGAAATGCTGAGAATGCTAAAATCTGAGCCCCCCATTGTGACTGCAAACACCACAGATGATAGATCAGTAGAAAAACTGGTCCATTTTTTCCCTAAAATGATGAGTTTGAATAAAACAATCCCAATCTTTCATTTTTTTAACTCTGTTTATCACTCCCTTCTACTCCGCAGCTAAGCCATTCCCTCAGGGCACTCCAAGGCACCTGTGGCTAGGCATACTAGCATACTATCCTCTGGTACTCTGCCTTCACACTGCTTGGGATTGCCCCCCTGGGTGGGGAAGGAGGGAGTACCCCCTTTTTACTCCCTCTATCTGTATGAACTTTTGTCAGGCGGTGTCCATGGGTTTCCGGATTCAGTTCTTTGTCGCAGTACTGGAGGCCATTGTTGGAACAGCTATGAGGTCATTTCCATTCGATCTTTACTGTTTTAATACAAATTTGAGATCTATTCCTATCATAGAAATGTAGAAACATACAATCTGATGGCTGAAATAAACTACTTGATCCACCCAATCTGCCCAGATGTTCTCTACCTATTTTGTCTCCACAGACCCTATCTGGTCTCTGGTGACACTCCTACCACTCTGCCTCCTATCTAATATTCCCTTAAGTCTGTCTCATGCATGCTTGAAAGCCCCCAGCTGTTTCAGCCTCTACCATTTCCATTAGCAGACTGTTCCAGGCATTTTCACCATTTCAGTGAAGACACCTTTCTTGACATCACTCTTCAATTTTCTCATCCAGCTTCATTGAATACCCCTTGATCTTCTGCTTGTTCTCATTTGAAAGAGACTTTCCACATGCACCCTGTTCACCCTTATAAGATACTTGCAGGTCTCTATCATATCACGTCTTTCTCTCCTGTGTTCCAGGATGCACATGTTGAGATCCCTCAACTCTCTCCTCATAGGGCTTCTCAAGCAGTTACCCTCCTCTAGACTACCTCCTACTTCCTATGTCCTTTTTTGAGGTGTGGTCTCCAAAACTGAACACAGTACTCCTGGCATGGTTGCGCAAATGAGCAATATAACAGCATCACCACCTCCCTCCTCCCACTGGAGATACCATTTCCTATGTACCCCAGCATCCCACTAGCCCTACCCACTGCCTTGTCACACTGCCTTTCCACCTTGAGGTCCTCAGTTATGATACCCAAGGTCACATTCCTGCCTAGTGACTGTTAGTACCCCCCTACAGCCTATACTAAGCACTGGGGTTCTCATTCCCCAGATGCACAGTTTAACACTTTCTGGAACTGAACCATAAAAGTCATGGTTTTGACCACTCTTAGAGTTTCCAAGATCCCTGCACATTCTCCTCACCCCACCTGATTGCCCACCATATTGCAAATTTGGCAGCATCTACAAAAGGTATACTTACCTTCCAGTTCTTCTACAATGTCCCCCATGAAGACGCTTGAAAAAGACTGGTCCTAGAACCAAACCCTGTGGTACACGGGTTGGTCATTCTACCCTCCTCAGAATGAGTGCCATTAATCACCACCCTCTGCCTCAAGTCTGTTAACCAGTTTCTAATCATATTTACCAAAATGGATCCTACTCAAGGCTGGTCAAATTCCTAATCAGCCTCCTGTGCAACACTGTGCCAAAGGCCTTGCTAAAATCAAAATAGGCTGCATCCTCTACCCTCCCATGATCAATTTCCTTGTTCACATAGTCAAAGACATCTATTAGATTAGATTGGCATGACCTATCCCCATGAATCCATGTTGCCTATAGTCTTGCAGATCACTGGATTCAAGATACTGTTCCAGTCCTTCTTTTAGTAAAGTTTCTGTTAATTTTCCACCACTGAAGTGAGACTGATCGGCCTATAGTTTCCAGTCTCCTCCCAGATGCCACTTTTATGTATAGGGACCATGTTAGCTCTTCACCAGTCCTCTGGAATCACACCTGTTTCAAGTGAGCTGTTGAACAATGCTGTCAGTAGGGCAATTAGCACCTCCCATAGATCTTGTACATTATAAATCTTTATCAGTATAACAATTATCTCACTTACGCTGAGGCAGAGATTTTTGTAGCACACCAGAACAGCCACTTCAAAAGATGAAGAAATCAAAAAGTTTCAATATTCCATCATTTAGTGTGCAAAAACAACAAGTGTTGAAAAAAATCACAAATGTAAGCAGAGCTGCCAGCCACTGTTCCCTGTGCTTCAACTTTGGGAAAGTCTTCATAAGGGGGTGTGTTTACAAACAACACAGGCCTCTTTTAAATGCATCATGCTAACATGCTAACATACTAAAATGCCAGCAGAACAGGCTTAACAGTCTTTCGTGTCTGTTTATTTAGTCAGCCCCCACCACGGGAGCTGACCTTGCTGCCCCCCTCTCCCTCTCTGGCTTCTGCCTTCCCATTCCCAGATATTCTTGCTGCATTGGATTTTGCTTCCAGAACCCTTCCCCTGTGCCTATCCCGCCCCCTCTTGAACTCCTCCACTGTGTCTGCCTCCACCAGCCCCCTGTGCAGTGCATTCCATGGCTCCACCACCCTCTCAGTGAAGTAGCACTTCCTCCTTTCTCCCTTGAATCTGCCCCCCAGCTTCCACCCATGCCCTCCAGTTTCCCCCCTCCTTCCTTCAGAGCACCCTAACTTCTCCTCCCTTATTTACCCCTTCATGTATCTGAAGATCTCTATCATGTCCCCCCGGTCCCTTCTGTCTTCCAATGTGTACATATTTAGCTCTTCGAGCCTCTCCCCATAGGTCCTATCCCCCAAGCCCCAAATCATTTTGGTTTCCCTCATCTGGACCCTCTCCAGGAGTTCAGTGTCCCACTTTAAATGTGGCCTTCAAAACTGCATGCAGTACTCGAGGTGGGCCCTCACCAAGCAATTATATAGTGGGAGTATCACTTCCCTCCTTCTGGAGGTGATCCCCCTAGTGATGCATCCCAGTAGCCTGTTGTCCTTTGCCGCTGCCCTCCTATATGTCTCCGAGTTGTTCATCTTGACATTCACCACCACCCCCAGATCCCTCTTAGCCGTCGAGACTTGTAGCATTTCTCCTCCCCAGGGTGTACTCTTGGCCTGGGTTTCTGGCTCCCAGGTGCAGTACCTTGCATTTCCCTGCATTGAACCTCAACTTCCACTTTCTAGACCACATTTCCAGAGCCTCCAGGTCCCCCTGTAGGGCCACCCTCCCCTCCTCCCCACCACCACCACCTCCAGTTTTGAGTCATCTGCAAAGAGACTCATCTCACTCCTGATACTCTTCCTTATGTCAGAGACATAGGCGTTGAACAGGAGGGGCCTAAGGACCGATCCTGAGGGATCCCACTAATGACCCTCCTTGGGATGAGACTATCCGCCAACCATGACCCTTTGGGTCTGGCCCTGCAACCGATTCCTCCTATCCATCTGATCTTCTGGTTCCCCATCCTGATTTCTCCCTGCTTATTCAACAGGCCCCTGTGAGGAACAGAGTCAAATGCCTTGCTGAAGTCAAGAAAGAGGACATCCACTGGTCAACTCAGGTCCAAGGCACTCATCACCCAGTCATGGACCTCCACAAGGTTTGTCTGACATGATTTCCCCGGGATGAATCCATGCTGTCTATCGTTCAGGCACCCCAACTTTTCCAGGTCCCCCCCAGTCTCTTCTTGACAATGCCCTCCATCACCTTGGCCACGCTGATGTCAGGCTGACAGGCCTGTAGTTCCCTGCCACCTCCCTTGCTCCTCCTTGTGGATAGGCACTATATGCACCACCTTCCAGTCCTGGGACACCCACCCTGTCCTCACAGAGATGCTGAAGAGCTCCACCAGGGGTTTTGCCAGGACATCCGCCAGTTCCTTCAACACTCTGGGATGTAATTTATCCGGCCCCTGTGCTTTCTCCATCTTAAGGGACCTGAGGGCTTCTCTCACTCTCTCTCTCTGCTGTGATTTCCACCTCCACTACCTCGTCCCCCTGCTTTGCCTTCCCCCCACCTGCCAGTGATGCCCCCCCTCTCCCCAGACCCGCTGATCCGTAAGGGTCTCCCCCTTCTCAGTTTCACTGTCTCCTCCTATGAATGATGCAGCCACCCTATTTTTCTTGGTGAAAACTGAGGTGAAGTACTCATTTAGTACCTCAGTCTGCTCCCCTGGGTCTTGTGCCCATCCCTCCCCTGTTTTAATCCTGATAATCTGCCCCTTCACCCTTCGTTTTTCCCCAATGTATCTAAAGAACCCCTTGTTCCCTCTCCTAATTTCCCTGGCTAGGTTCTGCTCCTTCCTTGCCGTAGCCGCCTCAAAACCCTAGTGGCCCTTCTGGCCATCAGCTCATACTCCCCTCAATCCCTTTCACTCTTTGAGCACTTGAATTGCCTATAGGTTGCCTTCTTTTCCCCTCACCACCTCCTGAACCTCCCTAGACCACCAGCAGGGTTTTCGGGCCCTACCGCATTTTCGTCTAACTCTTGCGCAGGTACTGGTAGCATCCTGCATCCCCATCCTGATGATTTCCCACCTATTGTCAACATCCATGTCTGGCCCAATCCCATCCAAGTGCTGCTTAAGGATCCTTCAGATTTCCTTGAAATCCACCCGCCTGAAGTCATTTACCTCCATCTTTGTGTAGTCTTGTACCCCTCCTAGGTTCAGGCAGAACCAGACTGTGGCATGGTCACTCCCCGCCAATGGGTCCCTTACCTCCAGGCCCCAATCTGGTCACTGTCTGCCAGGACCACATCCAGTATCCGTGCCTCCCCTGGTCGGTTCCCCCACCTGCTGAGTTAGGAATGCGTCCTGAAAGACATCCAACAACCTCTGTTTCCTGGCCATCAAGGATGTCATAGTCTCCCAGTCTGTTCCTGGCATGTTTAAGTCCCTCAACACCACCACCCTTCCCCTGCCTAATCTGCAGTGTCTCCCAAAATCTGCCACCAGACTCTCCTCCAGCTCCTCCGCCAGTGCAGGGGTCTATACACCACTCCTTTTTAATCTCTTGCCCCACATCAAAGTGACTCAAATCGCCTCCACAGTTCCCTCTGCCTCCTCCACTCCTCCTATGGCAATGCAGTTTTTGATTATTGCTACCTCCTCCCTTCCTTCCAATCATCTCACATTTATTAATTAGATATGTGGCACACTACAAGCATATACAGGTTCAAGGGGCAAGGTTACATAGAAGACAGTCCCTTTCAAATGCATCATGTCATATATATTAGTTAGATATGTGACCACACAACAAACATATTCAAGGTTCATTAATACAAAATCCATCAGTTTAAGTATATAAAAATATATTTATAATGTCATGTTTTAAACGTCTGAAGATTTAATCAGTCTAATATAAATGTAGATGCTTTTACATGCTTGCTGCACTACTAAAGAGAGTGTACTAATAATCCAGTAACATAAATTCACTCAATAGCAAACCAAGAAAAAGTAAGAAAAGTCTGATAAGCCTCTTTGATCACCCCATATATTTACCACCATGATTTCAACTCAATTTGGGGATCATTTAGAGTGTTGATTCCAGGCTGCAGAGGGTAAGAACAGATATAATCTGAAAATACAAAAAGAAAGATTGTAAGAAGTAATATAAACTATGTGTTCAACACTGTAGCTAAATACTTGAAAGCGGCAGTATGAACAGACAGATTATTTAAATAAATGAAGTCTTCCTCAAATGTAGATTTCCCAAGGGACTAGAGGGAGTGAAGGGAGAGGTTTTGCACGTGGGAAGGGATGATGGTTACCAAAGTGCATTATTTTAGGAGCAGTTTAAGATCCCATTGATCACTGAGTCCATAAAGTCCTATACTTTTTAGTTTGAAAATCCATCAGGACTCCTTCCTGAGCAATGCATTAAGTCTGTCCCCACCATTTCTGGGAGGTGGTACCTGTTCCAGACCCATTACACAAATGCCCTCTGTGTTAGAGGCATGTGTCTCCGCAAAATGCTTTGCCACATAAGTATCATTTGTGCCATTTTTTGATAGAGCATATATGTTCTTGTATTTGTGTTTTAAATTTTATGACTGTTCTCCCTATGTATACCATGCCACAGGTGCACCATAGGACAAATACCACAAAGGTGGTAACACGGTAATACTCTCTTAAATCTCCATTTTGCTTACTGTCATCCGTTGGATGTACAAATAAATTCTGTTTCAATGTATTTACATATGTTACATTATTTGCACTTAAAGGATCCTTATAGCCTGGGTGGAAGCCAGTTTAGCTTCCCCTAGCAGGCTTTTCCACCCTCATTCTACTTTGCACAAGTTTATCCTTAAGATTAGTTGCCCTGCTAAAAGTGATCTGCGGTTAGGGCCCACTAATTAACATGCTTTCTAATCTCTCCTCAATATCGATACATTTTATAGCTAATGTTCCTGCTCATTCATTATACTGAGTGATAAACATTATGAGCCCATGTGTGTCTGGGTCAGATGTTAATCTCCCTTACTTCAACAATTTTCCTATCCAAGGGCCTTGCTTTTTGTTTTGATACTTTGAGAAGTTCCTTCTCATAGCCCCTCCTTAAAAATCTCCCTTCAAGTTCTGAAGCCTGCATATCAAACATTTCATTTGTGCTGCAGTTTTTATACAGTCTCACAAATTGACTATAAGGATTTAATTGCTTCAGTGCTGGGGGTGGGTACTCCTTTACTTGGTTACTTACAGTTTTTTCAAAGGTAGTTATGATATAATTAAACAAGTTTTGGCAGACCACAGACCTACAGTACATTTGAATAATGTGAAGCTTTATTTTCTTTAGACATCACTTATAAAAAAAAAAACAGTTTGATGTATCAGTGTTATTAATACCGGGTCATAGAATGTACTTTGCAAATTAATGTTCTCACTTAATACTGTATCTAAGTTTGCTAGGTTAGCACAGTCCTGATCATTAAAGTCCCATATTCCTTCTTCTAGTTGGGGGGCTGTGGCTTGTTTGTTTCAACATTGTTGTTTGGTCCTAGGTTTGAATTCCACCTGATGTTGCAAATGTCTGTCCATGGTTTATTTCATTCAGAAGAATGTTCAAATCCCCATATTCTGTTCCAGGGTTTCTTCCTTAGACTCAAGTTTATCTTTCGATTATGTTTGTCCTTTGTTTTTACTGTGAAACAAAATATTTTAATCTTATTTTCCAGAAAATTTTGGGGAGATCACAAAGACTTCAAATTGATTTATTGTAGCGTGGAAACAAAAGTGAACCTTTTCACAATACTGAGAGTTGATCATTGGTTAAGGGTGTACTTAAGAGATTTGTTATCTGCCATCTGTTTTCTTCTTGTTCCTAGACATCATCTGGCTGTTTGTGCTTGTTTCTCCCCGCCCCGCCTTTCCTCTTCTTGACTTTCTTTTGTGTTATTCTGGTTTTTTTTGACTTAAAAACAGTTCTTCCAAAATTACCTTTAGGACTTTGACTGCTGTTTCCCCAGCTGCATTACTCTGTCTTGACTGCTTTTGCTCCTGTTATCCTGGAGTCTGACCCTTGATCTTCTACTGCTCATTGATCTTTTTTCTGCTTCAATTCAGGATTTCTGTCTTTTCAAAGTCCTCCTGGTCTTTGATGAGTCTAGTTTGTTTGTGTTCAGTTTTTTTCTCTCATGTTTGTCTAGTTTCTTTTTTAAGGTGGAAGTCAAATTCATTAAAACCTTTTTCACCATTAAAGCAAAATACTACTTCTTTACCATCCCTTATTTCAGGTACTAATGTTACCTATTTCTCTTCATCTTCTTTTTTTTTTTTTTCAATTATCTTTCGCTTCTGTCACGGTCCCAGGAGACTCTGTCAGGCATCCAACTTGTATCCTGCTCTGCCTGAAGCCCCCCCTTGACCGTACCTTCCACACCTCCACCCCCACCTTGCAGCTGGCGCCCCCAGCTTAACTGCTCTGGGGTGGGGCCACCCCTCCTACTTTGGATGCACTTCATATATAGTAGAATCCAGCTGCAGATGTGGGCCTCTGAGTGGAGGATCTGTGAAGGTCAGTGAGGTCGGGCCCGGCAGTGGGCATGGGGGTTGGTGCTATCGCCTACCCCTGGGACTGGGTTTTTCTGTGTTCTATTCCCTTCCCTGTGCGTGGGCATGCCCTGACACTATCTGGTGCATGGCTACCCTGCCAGCATCAGGCACGCTAGTACATGCCTGCCTGGCTTACTGCAGTACCCTGGTCTCCACCGAGGTCTCTGGCTTGCCAGGCCATCCCATCCCTCGATCCAGGGAGGAGAGCACCATGCGGGTGTTCAGTCCTCAACCCTTCCCTGCCGACCTCCAGTGCCTGAGTCCTTTCCTGAACCTGGTCGCGGCATGGCATGAGGTGTGGCATCGTGCACCTCAACCTCAGTGCCGCCGGGCCGTAGGCCTCTTCATCTTCTTTTATGATCAATTTTATAATGTTCTATAACAGTAATGTGCTATCTTAATCCAGTCTTCTTTATTATTAAAAATCTTCCAAACCACAAGAGGGGATCAATGTAACTAGAAATGCAGTGAATTTAAATTTCACTGGTGAAGTGAATGCAAAGTGGGCACTTCACATTGTCACTCCACTTCGCGGAGTGGTCAGCATGAAATGCCCACTTCGCCTTTGTTATTATTATTTACATTGTCATTCTGTCTTAACGTGAAGTATATGGAGGACAGCAATATTGGCAGCCCCCACACACCTGTCACCAGAATTAATGTGCATCCCCCAAAATGCTACTGTTGTCTTGTCTCTAGAAAATTCCCCAGTGCTGATGAAGTGAAATGAGAGCGTAATAAGAAATGCAAAGTCTCCCAGAATTAATGACACACTCAGTCATCTGGGCTGTGGTCAGACATAGTCACCAGAATTAATGTTCATCCACAAAATGCTACTGTCTTGTGTCCAGAAAATTCCCCAGTGCTGACCAAGTGAAATGAGAGTGTAACAAGACTTGCAAAGTCTCCATATGAGAGATGCAGCAAATTTAAATTCATGAAATTGCGAAGTGGAGTACTGCATTATCACTCGCTACACAGAGTGGCCAGCATGAAATGCCAACTTCCCTTGTTATTGTGATTGTGACTTCTCACTGTCATTCCACCTTAACCTGAAGTAAGGTACAGTGACAACAATATTGGCAGCCCCTAGACCCCCACACATCACATGATTTACAGTACTGTAACCCACATGTTGAATAAGAACGCAAATGCCTACAGCTGTAGTTCCCTGATGGCAATGGCCTGTATCACAAATAGAGATGCAGCAAATTTAAATTCTACCAGCAAAGTGCCCGCAAAGTGGGCACTTCACATTGTCACTCTGTGGCCAATGCAAAAGGCTCACTTCGCCTAGTAATTATTAATTTGTGTTATCATTTCACCTTAACTCGAAGTAAGGTGAAGTGACACCAATATTTGGCAGCCCTTCACACAGACAGTCACCAGAATTAATGTGCATCCCCAAATGCTGATGTCTTGTGTCCAGAAATCTCCCCAGTACTGACGAAGTGTAATGAGAGCAGAAGAAAAGTCTCCCAAAAATTAATAGGTGAGCAGATGCTGGTGGTTTGTGTAGTTGCGGCGTTACGCGCATGTGTATTTTTAAAATGCGGCGAGTGGCTGTGTTAAGTATGGTATTTGTTATGTGTGGTGGCGGCATGGCAAGCGCTAGAATGGGCGAGTGGTTTTGGGAGTGGTTGTTATGTTTGTAATGCGGATGTGGTAGCGTAGTGGTGGTGTTAGCGTAAAGCGGTGGCGGTAATGTGGTTAGATAGATAAGATAGTGTGGCATTAAGAGTGGATGGCATGGGCAATATTTAAATTGTGTGTTGTGGTGCCAGTAACGGGCCTGGTGTGGGGAATACGGTGGGGTGTGGGCGGTGGTGTTTGCTGGCCAGTAAAGGCGGCGTGCGGTAGGGCGTATGGTGGTGGTGGATAGTGTTGGCATAAGTGTGGCGGTGGTGGCGGCGGGGCGGTGGCGGCGGCGATGTGGCGGCGGCGCGGCGGCGGCGTGGCTGTGTATGTATAGTGTTGAAAATGGAAGAAAATTTAAATGTAAAATAAATAGCTTATGGCTGCTGTATTGGCGCGGCTGAAAATGTTGGGTATTGAAGGAAGATATATAATAGTAGTTATGCAAGAAAAGAGTAAATTAAATAGAAAAGATTTTAGTAATGGCTGGCAGAGGTGTTTTTGTGCATATTATAGTATAGTGGATGTTTTGGGCTGATATTTTAAATGGCATAAAATAATAAATAGTTAAAGGCTATAAGTATGTGAGGGCTTGGTGGCTATGTAGTAAGCTGTGGAGTAAAATAAAGTTAAAAGATTTTTTGGGTTGTGAGGGATTTGGCTGTAGAGTTTGAGAGGAAATGTTTTTACAAGGCTATGGCAGAATGGAGGTGTAGAATAATTTAGAGTCTGGTGGGATGCAATTTTATAAAGTATTGTATTTTTTGGGAGTGCGTGAATGGGTGTGTGTGTGTGTGTGTGTGTGTGGCTGATTTTCATGTAGCTGTGAGTGTGTGGGAGAAGTGTGAAGGAGTATACAGAGCAGATGTGTGGGTAGAGTGGGGTGCTTGGTGGTATTTTAGTTTTGTTTGCTTGGAGTGGGGGTGTTTAAGTGAGTTTAAGTTTGTTTTTGGCTTTTTGGTTTTTATGTTTATTTTGGTGGTTTTAAATTTTGTGGATGTAGTTTTGCTATTTTTTGGTAGGGTGTTTTGGCTGTTTTACTACTTGTTTGTGAAGTAGTTTTTTGTGTTTTGGAATTGCTTTTCTACTTATGTTTTGTGTTTTGGAAATATTTTTTTTTAAAATAGTGTTTTCTACTTTTTGTTTCTTCTTGTAAGATATTGTATGTTTTTATTGTATTTCTTTCTTTCTAGGGAGTGGTATGTTTGTTTTTCAACTGTTTTTTTAGGGATGTAAATTTATGTATTTTTGTTTTTTGTTGTTTTTCTTGGAATTTTTATTGTTTATGTTTGGCAGGTAAGTGGTTTTCAGCTGTGGCATTTGTGGTGGGGTTTTGCTTAGTGTTTTGGGGTGGAAGTGGATTATTTTTTTGCTGGTGGGATGTTTTTGCTTGTATTTTGTTTTGTTTTTGGCTTGGATGTTGTTGCATGGTTTTTGTTTTTGGGGTTGTCAGAGATGAGCAATTTTAAGATTTTTTTCTTGTTGGTGTATGTATTTCTTGCTTTTGGGGCCTGAGTGGCTGTGCTAGGGTTTTGTGTTTTATAGTGTATTATTTTACTTTTTGTGGCTTTCACCAAGCAAATTTTTTGGATTATTTTTTTGTGTGTTCTTTCTTTTGGTTTCTGTTTGGCATTTCTTGGTGTGTGTTTGGCTTGTTATAGAGTTTTTGTGTTATTAAAGTGTAACAGTGGAAGTGTTTAGATTCTGTGTAATGTTGGCTGGAGTGAAGAGTGTGTGACTGCCTTGCATGCTGGAGTTTCTGTGGTATTTACTGGTTTTTCTCTTGTGGAGTGGCGTGGCTAGCTACTACCTCTTGTGTTCCTGCTGCCGTGTGCATTGGGCCATTGGCTGTTTTGTTTATACGGTGGTTTTGTGTTGTGTAATAGTTTTTGTGTGGGTATAGTATGGGGTGTTTTGTTGAAGTAGGTTATGTTATGTTTTCTTGGTTTGTGTTAGTTTAGTTGTGGGCATGGAGGGTTGGTTTGATATGGTTTTGGTGGAAATTATGTGTTTTGGGTTTGTTGACAAATTAGATGTTTGTACTACCTTTCTTTTCAGTAGTGTTTATGAGTTTTTCTTTGCTGGTAGGTTGATTGGTTTGTGTTTTGTTTTTTGTTTCTTATTTTTGTGGCAGTGGGGATTACTATGTTCTGTGTTTTTGGGTACTTGTTTCTGTGTGACAAGGAATAGTGAGTGCTGGAGGTTCAGCAATACCTTTGTGTTTTTTAAGGGATTTTGCATTTTATTTGCCTTTTGCTGTTTTTATTGGGGCTATGGCTTTTGTGTTTTTCAGGGATTTTTTCGTGTGGGGTGATTGTTTTTGCATTATTTCTTTTACTTTTGTACTTTTCAGACTTTATGGCTTTTTCTTAGTAAAGATGGAGTAAAGGTTTGTTTATGGTGTGTTAAGTTATAGTTGTTATTCTTTCAGGTGTTTTATTTTCAGTTTTGCATTATTCTTGGTTTTTTTTTTGTATTGTGTGTTTGTTTTTGGCCATTGGATTTTTGGTAATGTGTTTTTTGTTTGAGTGGTTTTTTGCTGATTTTGTTTTTGTTTGGTATTGTATTCTTTGCTTGTGTTTTTTTGTATGTTTGAATGTACTTTGCATTTTTGCTACTTTTGAAATTATATGGTTTTTCTTTTTCTTTTGGCAATTTGCTTAATGGCAATTGTTGTTTTATAATTTCTTTATTTAACATGTTTACTGTTTCAAATTTTCTGATTTTGCCCTATTTTCTTTAATGCTTTTTTCTAAGTATTTCTATTTTTCTAAAGTTCGTTTCTAAAATCTAGGATACGGAGTTTTTGTGTGGTTTGGTTTCTGGGTTTTTCTGTGATTTTCAAAATTAAATGACTGGTGGTTACTGTTACCAGGTGTGCTCTCTACTGTTAGCCTACTACATTGTTCTCTTGCTTGTGAGCATAAGGTCTAGTATTGCTTTCTGCCGAGTTGGTTCTATGACTGTTGCTTGAGGAAGGCACTTAAGTAAGTTCCAGGATAAA
Organism: Neoceratodus forsteri; assembly: GCA_016271365.2. Taxonomy (NCBI): domain Eukaryota; kingdom Metazoa; phylum Chordata; order Ceratodontiformes; family Ceratodontidae; genus Neoceratodus; species Neoceratodus forsteri. The sequence goes on from CM028131.1 coordinate 935,757,488, forward strand.
TTTGCTCTTAGTTGATGCTATGTTGGGATGTTTAGTCTACGTTTGGTATATTGAAGTTCTAACTACTACTTCTGTTTTGCTATCCTTGATGGCTAGCATTGCCCTTTATCTGTTTTTCCTTCCTACAGGGTTTCAGGACTACACTGTGCTGGATGGCTGGCCCTATTTTCTTTTCCAGCTTAACCCACAGTATTCTCCCCATTTTGTTCCTCCTGGATCTGTGTGGCCCTTATGTCATTTTTCACATACAATGCTCCTCCTCCCTTCCTGCCTGCTCTGTCTCTTTCTGAATATGTTGTAGCCAGGTATGGCCATCTCCCAGTCATGGTTATCATTACACTAGGTTTCAGTGATGGCTACAATGTCCAGGTCTGACTGTACCATGACAGCCTCCAGATCTTCCGTATCTTGTTATAAGGCTCCTGGTATTTGCACACTTGGCTTTCCAAGGATTTGACCTCCCCTAGACTGCTTCACTGTTCTACTTCCAGCCCCTTCCTTGGTTGTCATTTATCCTGGTTCTCCTTGTTGCTCTGCCCTCCTTCTGCTGAATTTTGCCCTTTTCTGTTTGTCCACCTTGGACACTAATCTCCATCTTTGCACACTGCTTTGCAGAGATAGCTACCTCTGGTTCATTGTTCCACTACTAGCTGTGGGGTGGGGAGCAAGTAGGTACTGGCCTTGCTGGCCTGCTACCCCTTTTTGCTAGTTTAAATGCTACAATGTAGTATTTAAACTTATCATTGAGTGCTTGATTTCTCCAGGATGGATGCAGGCCGCCAGGCTTGAACAAAAATTTGGCCTTTCAGGTGGGTTTCAGTCGCTAATGAATGCAAATTTTACAGTACTAGTTTTTCACCATAGTTAAAGTTTTGGTGTATGTACTTTATGTTTTCTTATAGGTAGGCTTATAGTGATGTATAGCATTGTTGAGACTTTTCCTTGTGTTTTAAATTTTTCTTTGAATTTTTGTTTTATTTGCTGTTATAGGCTTAGTGGGAGAAGGATATTCAGTTTACTTTTCTTGTTTTGCTTTTCTTGTGTGATTTCTTGTGTATTTTTCTATTTCTTTTCATGTGGTACGGTAGGGTATTTTTGCTTTTGTTTCTTGTGTTTTAAGTGATTTTATGGGAGTTTCAATATTTTCTGGGGTTTGCTGTTTTTGGCTTGAGGGCTTTCTTTGCAATTTCTACATTCTTTTCTTCTTACTTTTGGGCTTTGTTTGCTGTTCTTTGCTTGCTAGTGTGGTATGGGTGAGTTTTTGAGAGGAAGGGAGTTTGGGAGTGCTGTTTGATTGTTTTAATTTTCTTGGAGTTTATTGTCATTTGGTGTTTTTAAGCGTATTTTTGAGGTGGTTGGATTGGTGGTTCTTGGATAGGGGTGATGGTACTTTGGATTTGCTTATTTGCTTGAGTTTGGCATTGGTTCTGCAGAAGTTCAGAGAGATGTATGTATAGGGGTAGCATTGTGTGTTTGTGAAGTTGAATATATGTTTTAAGGCTGTATTGTACTAGTTTGGTAATGTAAAGTTGTTTTTAATGGACAAGCTTTTGTTATAATTGTGCATGGAGTATTGCATGGACAAGCAAGTATTTATGAAATATTATGGGTGTATTATAAAGCATGCACGGCTTACTAAATGTGTGGGCATAGCTATTTTCAGATTATGTTTTTCACCATGTTTAAGGTTGTATATGAGTATTTGCTTTTTAAGTAAATATGTTTTACTTGTAAAATATTGTTTAATATTTGAAGTAGATGGTTTTGCTTATACTTTTTCTGTTTTGTTTGCTAAATTTCATTTTTTTGTGCTGTGGTTTTGAGATTGTGGTGAATTTGTGTTTGTGTTTAAATGATGGTTTTCAAAATAGGAAGAAAAATAGCTTTTAGGTGTTTTAAATTTTTGTATATTGTGTTCTAAGTATGTTTTTTTTTATGTTTGTGTTTGTGGTTCCTAGTAAGGTGAAATATTTATATCAGGTTGTGAGAATTACTTTTGTGTAGGGTTGGTGTTATAAAATAGAGTTTTACTTTTATAGTAAATATGACAAAAGTTTTGTAGCAGTTACTGGAATATTCCAGCTTAAAAGATGAAGAAATGTGTGTTTGTTGGTTTCATTACTAGTATGTAAAATAATAAGTGTTAGGGGAGTTTTTTTTGGAAATTGTTTCTTGTGAAGATGTTAAAATTGATGTGTTGAGGTTTGTGGTAGTTTTTTGTCTTGTATATTTTTGTTTCTATTTTTGTTGTGTTGTTTGCTTATGAAGTGCTATTTTACATTCAGGTACTAATAATATTGATACATTTGTGTTTTTGCTTGTGATGTTTTAAGAAAATAAAGACAGATATTATTCAAAATGTAGGTTTTGTGTTTTCATTTGTGTTTAATAAAACTATAAATATTGTACTTTTGAAAATTAAAAGGCACAGGGAGTTAAATGGAAGGGGCTCTTAGAGAAGTAATTTTTAAAGGGAAAAGGTGAGTGAGTAATACATTAGATTGCATAAAACTACGTATAAAGGTGGAAGGTGTGTTGTTTTTATGGGGAATATTATATAGAAATGGCTACTTAAAATACTAAAATTATAGAGAATTTACTTTTGTTTTGTTTTTTTGTTGTTGTTTTTGGTTTTTTTTGGTAATTTTGTGGGGTTTGTTAGGTAGGTGTTTTTTTAGGGATGATGTAGGGAGTATTGTGTCAGTGATTGTTTGTGAGTCATGCAGTATGTAGTGAGTGTTAGAAATTAAATTTTTGGTTTGCTGGATGTGTGTTGGTTTGTGATTGTTATTTTAAATTTCTAGGTTATATTAGTTAAATTTAATGTTAGTCATTAGATACTTAAGAAAGAATTATTTAGATTCTGAGTATGGGATGTTTAGGAGGGTTTGGTTTAGTGTGAGTGAGTTTTAAGTATATTAGTTTGTGTTTTGTTTTGTTCTTTCGTTTTCTTTACTAAGGTTTGTTTTTTGTGTTGTTTTTGGATTTCTTGAAGAAGGGTACTTTTGTTTTCTGTTTGAGACTTCTTTGTTTTTGTTTTTGTTGCCCTTTTTGTGTTTGTTTGTTTTTTATGGAGGGGGGACTAACTGGGATTGCCTCAGTGAGGGAAGCATCAGAGGAACGGCAGGCCACAGAGTTGCTGGACAAGATTATGCAAATAGAAATAGGTATCTCACCTTCTTCCACTGTTGAGCAGTGCCAAGAATTAATCCACCTTAGGGCACAATACAATGAGATGTTACGTGAGAAGGCTGAACACACCATCCTAAAAATGAAATCCACTTATGTAGACCAAGGGGAAATGGTGGGGCGGTTTTTGGCCTTGAGAGTTAAGCAACAGGAAACTTCCAGATTGGTCAATGCAATCCATTCGAATCAGGATGGTTCACTTAAAAACAAATCCAGTAGATATTGTTGGGGAATTCCAAAATGTCTACAGAGATCTCTATAGTGCTAGGGACAACCTCCCACCAGAGACACACACCGATAATTATTTGAAAGATCTGGCCCTCCCTGTTCCCTCCACAGACCAACAAGCCTCCCTGATCTCTCCAGTTATGGAAGGAGAAATTGAAGTAGCAATCAAAGACCTAACATTAGATAAAGCACCAGGGTTGGATGGATTTTCTTCAAACTTTTATAAAGTTTTTACAGAGGAACTGACTCAATGGCTGTGCCATCTGTTTCAGACAATACTACTGTATCTAGTGAATGCCAGGACCCACATCTTTTTTGAAGCAACAATAGTAGTCCTACACAAAGATGGGAGAGACTCAGGAAAGGTCTCGAACTATAGACCTATATCACTTCTTAATTACAATATCAAGATTTTAGCCAAGCTTTTGATGGTCAGAATGGGTCGGTTTATGCCCTTGCTGATAGCCGAGGAACAGGTGGGTTTCATGGTGGGAAGTTCCTCATCAGATCACGTAAGGAAGTTAGACCTATATCTTCTCCGTACCAGGGCAGCATTCATTCTGTGGTTCTGCAGTCCCTGGACGTGGAGAAGGTTTATGACAGGGTGGAATGGAGTTTTCTTTTTAGATCCCTGAGAAGATGTGGTTTCCCTCCCCTCTTTGTGCAATGGGTCAAAGCTTTATATTCCACCCCTAGTGCCTGAATTTATTGTAACCGAGCCTTCTTCCCACCTTTTCCCTCCACTCTGGCACGAGGCAGGGCTGTCCCTTATCCCCACTATTATTTAATATTTACCTAGAACTCCACTTAGCATGCTTAAAAATGACCCTGGTATTCAAGGAATAGCTATAGGTTCTCAGGCATTCAAACTATCGGTGTATGCCGATGACATACTTCTTCACTTATTGAACCCATGGGCCTCAATCCGTAGATCCTTATCACTGATTCAGGAGTTCGGTCTATTATCTAACTATAAGTTGAATTTAGAGAAAACCATCATATTCCCTATAAATTTGTTCACTCCTAAGAGAGAGATCAAAGGAGTAGGGTTGTAATGGGAGCCTAAGAGACTTGAATATTTGGGAATAGTCCTGTCCCAGGACTCTAGGTCTCTACAGGAAGGCAATCTGGATACACTTATACAGACCATCCAAAAAGACCTGGATAGATGGAAGAAATTGTCATCATCACTCTGGGGTAGGATCAACTTAATTAAAATGAACATTCTACCATGGGTATTCTACCCCCTCAACAAGGTTAAATATCTGCTTACCGCAGGCATGGTTTACTACACTACACTCTTTAATAACCCGGTTCTTTTGGAAAAATGGACAAGCCAGCAGATCTTATGGCAAATTAACAAATCCTAAAATCAATGAAGGTCTAAGACTTCCCACTTTAAGTTTTACTATTGGGCCAGTCAGGCTGCAAAGCCTTGAGATGGTTAGACAGTCCTGAAACAATGCCTCAGAACAATACTACCCTTTGTGGCTTCGCTGAAAGAGAACTCATATGGCCCAAGGCCTCTCCCTTGCTCTGTTTCACATATCCTTTAAACTGGTCCCATCTATGATAGTGGAGACTCCAATAAGAATATCAGTTAAGGTTTATAATCAGATGTGTTCCTCCATAGCTTATAAACACACCCAAGATCTGATCCAACCCATTTTTGGAAACCCAAATTTGTTGATAGGTGGGAGAATGATGGTGGCCTCCTGGCCTCCCCAACTGGCAAAGGATTCTATTTCAGAATTATGGAACAATGGACAAGTAAGCCTGACAAGAGAATGTAGTAAGGACTATAACCTGAACCCTTGTCGTACTTCAAGGTGTACCAGATTAGGCATGTACTGGGAGAACCCAGATCAGTCAGACTGCCAGGAAGGAGGGTTCCTGCATCCACTCAGAACTATGGCCACGCAGCCTCATGCTGTTTCTGCAATTTACTCCATAGTGTTAGAAAGAACTTTCCAACAGCTAGATGGGTCCTCTAATTACTGGAATATGCAATTTCCAGAGAAGACACTTAACTGGGAAAAAATATGGACAGATACTCACAGGTTTATCTCTCAAGAAAGACTACAGCTTATGCAATACCAGACTATTAACAACATGCACTTCACCCCAGTTCACCCCTTTCGGCAACCTGTAGGCACTGTATGCAGGCAGAAGGCTCCCTGTATCACATCTTTTGGGACTGCCCAAAAATTGCTCCATTATGGAATCTTATTAGACAGAAGGTAAACCCCTTACTGGACTTTACAGAGCAAATAGAGCCAGCCGCTTGTCTCTTGGGAGATTTCTCTCTGCTATCTGTCACAGAGGAACTATCACCTTGCCATTGTGGCATTATTGGTCAAGAAGTTAGTACTTCGACACCTACTAGACGATGAAGTCATCTCCTACTCTGAGTGGCTGCAGGAACTGATCTTCAACCTCTCAATGGAATGGGTTATTGCTAGTGTTCAACACAAGATGCCTAAGTTTGAGAAATACTGGGGTAGGTTGCACACGCTGTTGCACACGCTTTATGCCCTTTAGGAGGAAAATTCATGACATTGGGATGCAATACTGACAAGTACTGGTCAGCTTTCTTGTTTTTCTATCAACTGATACCATGAGTGGGGAAGGGTTGGGGTGGGGGTGAGGGGGTCTGACTTTCTGTATTGTTTTGTTGCAATGGACTGATGTGATGTAGCGTGTGTTATGGTCTTATTGGCCAGAGAAAAGCAAAAATAAACAATAAAGCATACTGAATTTAAAAAGAAGCCATAGAGTAAGACCTCGATTCTGCTGCTGCCATTTGTGGTTAAATTCTGCAGCGGTATCCAGGTTGCTGCAATGTTTATTTTTTTTTTGTGGCAGTGGTTTCTGATTTATTTGGAACTTTGCTGCACCAGCTGTGGGACATCTGTGGCAGTACAGATGATCTTCTGTGGTTCTGCACCACACTTTGCTACTCTGTGACTCTCTTCATCAATTAAGATTAATTGACAGACCCTAACATACTGTATGTTATTCTACATATAGTTTTTTTTTTAATTAAGGTAATACTATCATCTCATACTAACACGTAATCAATAACCCTAGCAAAAAATGGGTGCAAGCCCACCCCTCTCTGAGTGTCTATGGGCCTGGTGTTAAATGTCAGAGGAGGGGGCACCAACTTGCAGAAAGCCATCCAGAGGAAAGTAAAAATGGCACATACCTGATAGTAGCTCGAAGGGTTCAGCATAGGTTCCACAAATGCAGCCACCAACAGAGGAGACTGTGGACTCAAGCTGAGGTCAAGCTGGAGTTAGTGAGCAGTGTTTAAATTCATAAAACACAGCAGGAGGACACAGTCTGATGAACAGATAAAACAAGAAATTAATTTATTACTGGCCAAAACAGACAGCTCCCAGGAGCTGGGGGCATGGCTTAAAGGGAGAAACAGCTTACACAGTGGCACAAGGCCATGGCACACAAACTTAGGGCCAAAAAGGCCACAGAGCTAGATTCCATTGGAGCCAAGGGACTCAAACTTGGGCAGCAGCATTACAGGCCTCCTTACATTTAACACCTAGGCCTGCCTCCCAAGGCAGCTCGACACCTGCCCACTGCTCAGACAAAACTCAAGATGGCTCAGCCAGACTGCAGCTCTCCTAACTCTCACTTCTCTCTCATCCTGCAACTCAAGGCACGAAACCCAGGCACCTGATATCCCCAGAGTTGATAAACATGGGTGATCTGAGGGATTCACTGGGCTCTCTTCTCTCTCTCCCCACAGTCTGTCTACTTCAGAATGGAATGCCACATGGGTACGGGGCAGGCAGGCTGCCAGCACCACTGGCTCCACAATGCAGGCTGCCACCACTGTGCCGCCCCCACCATTCCTGCAAACTAAGGCCTCCATATGAGGACTAGGGCCCCATCCCACCCCAGTGCCACAGAGCATGCAGGTGGGCCACAGTTTCCTCCCCAGGCTGTGGCTTCCAAATGGACCCAGTCCCCATACCAGCTACAAGAACCTTGGCCACCCTCCCTCCTGAGTGGACTACTGACACCGAGTCACCAAGGTCCGAATCCTGGGCCGGGGCTGAAGCCCTGACCCACTCCTTACACCTTGTGTCTCTCTCTCTCCCACTGGCCTTTCCCCAAACCCAACTGCCAAATAAATACCCCCAAGGGCAGACTGACACGACCTGACCAGCAGGTGGCCAGCCCACCAACCAAACATAACAAGAGTGGGAGGAGAGGGTCACTCTGGTAAGCACTCCCTAGAGGGGGTGCTAACACTCATTCCCACTTCAAACCATTCACCTCCTGGTGAATGGGGCACCTGGTTACCCCACCGGAGGAAAAGAGGGCAAGATAAGCACACTGTTCTGCCCCCTTCAGGAGACCTACCAGAAAAATGCAATAACAGGGGATCCAGAATCCCAATTAACCCCTGCATGGCCATGCTGCTGCCAGAACATGAAACCCAGCATCCAGTTATACTAACCCCAATCAGCACAAATACCCGCAATACAATAAATTAATGAACAGCAATATAAAACAATGGTAACACGCCACAGGACATTTAATATGTTGATACAATTAACCAAAACCCTAATCTCATGCACATCTCCTTTCTCTCCCAAACACACCCACACCCACACACCAGACACACCTATTAAGAGATATACTCTGAACTACACACACACACACACACACACACACACACACACTCGCACATACACACCTTACATTATCCACACCCTGCCAGCTCCCCTTCCCATGCATTATCCCCAACAAGGGCATATTGAATTCATAGTCCATAAGGATGCCAAAGTCCAGACTACCAGTCTGATGAAAATCCATAACATGAACTTGCTATTAGGGCCAAGTCACATAAACAGGACAATATGTAACATTTGTTCCAACCATAGCCAGAACAAAGTCTTCAACAAGAATATTCACATTTAAATATGGCAAAAAGTAATGTGTGAGAGGAATTGCTTAACGGGGGGTGCACTAAGCACACCCACATTCCAGGTGCCACCTGGGAGCACAAGAAAGTTAAGTGACTTGCTCAGGATCACACAATATGCAAGTAGGGGCTGTGGGATTCAATCCCAGGTCTCAAGGTTTGCAGCTCAGAGCCTTAAACCACTGCTCTGTACTGCCTGTAAAAGATCTCACCCACATTTGACAGTCCAAGAAATTGAAAACGGGATCAAAACATAGTCACGGGCATGTTCAATTTAAGTTCACACAAACTTTACCCTTCACATGGTGGGTCCTCCACCACGGAAGTAGTAGAATTGTGGATCTGGCTTAGTTGTTTCACAACCAAATGAATCCATCACCACGACATAGTATTTTGTGAGTCTTCCCATAACATCTTGGATGAGGGCAAAATGTTTAAACAGAGTCAGTCCCATCCAAATCGAGGAGTTACACAGGGATCTGACCTTTGTGATGGTGACAGCTGCAGGGATCTAGATTGGCAGTTCCTAAGCTGGAGCTTGTGTACTGCACCAGGAAAACCCAGTCAGACTGCTTTTCTTCTATGACACCCCAGATCCTTTCAGATACGTAAGGGTAATCTTCTCTGGGGTACTCTACACCAATTCTCTGGCAGACCCATGTTTCGGCCTGTGACCACTCAGGGATATTTCTTACAGTAGTCCACTGGGCCATTCCTTTCTCTAGCCACACCCCAGAGCAGTAATGGATGTTGAGAGGGTTGTCAGGCAGCAAGTCATCCATTTTCTCCCGAAGGAGGACAGACAGCTGAAGTAGCTACAGGGTGTTATCTGGCAAGGCCTGCTGTGGACACGGATAAGGCTGGGGTATGGCTCTCTCCACCTCTTGATCCTGGAAAACCAATGGCTGGGATAGCTGACCCAGGTACAGCACAGGGGGTTCTATATACACCAAGCCACAGGGGCTGACTTTCTCCACCTGGACCTCAGGTGACTCCTTTCCTGAGGAATCATCACTCTTTCCAGATTAACTAGAGGCCCTGGTGGGTGGAGAAACAACTCTGACTCCTTGGGCCCTAGGAGTTTTCCAGTTTACAGGCTTCCACACCCTTTCCATCTGCCGGGAGGATCAGATGCCTTAGGTGGAGAAGGGCTGGGCAAATGGCTGTGTCCTTCTTCTCCATAAAGATCTTCTTCCTTCTTCCTAGCAGGGGCTTCAGGAGTAGAGGGATCCAAAGGTGTAGAAGCTAATTTGATCTTGTCCCAATTGCCCAGGCTGTCTGTTGACAAAATAGTTGTCATTCCTGGGGACACTGAAGGTGGCCATGTCCACTCTGGCATATAGGGTGGCAATGCATATATGTTAGCTATGGGTGGTACTCCTCAAGCGCATGAGGATCATAGAGGCAAATGAACCACTCTAACTCCCTGGTAACTACAGCATACACAGTGGTCTGCAGGAGCCCCCCTTCCCGCATTACACCAAACCTAGGACAAAAGTAAAGCTGGCACCATCACAGGTGGATCATTCTCAGGTAGTTTTTCTGCCATTTTAGTCTAGCGTTCACAACTGCAGCAGTCTCAACTCCTGCCTGAAAATGGTGCTTAGTCCCAGAAGCTCCTATACCCTCAGCCCTGCCTCAGCCAATCAGTGACCACACAGGCCTGTTTGCATAGGACTGCCTATGCAACACTGTCCCCAAGATGGTTGCCAAACAGGAAAAATGCAAAACTACAGAAGGTGGTGCAGTACATTGATGGCGAATCCAAAACAGCCAGAAGCCACAAAGATACTGCAGCAGCCTACAAGAGCTCCAGGTAGAGTCCAACACCCCCAAAAGGTGGATCCTGGATGATCCCCAAGTTGTAAGCCCATCCCTCCCTGAGTGTCTAGGGATCTGGTGTTAAAAGTCAGGAGGGGGCACCAAATTTCAGAAAGCCATCCAGAGGAAAGTAAAATGGCATATACCAATTTGTAGCTCAAAGGGTTCAGCATAGGTTGCACAAATGCAGCCTCCAATGGGGGGACTGTGGACTCAAGCTGTGGGGCAAGCTGGAGTTAGTGAGCAGCATTTAAATTCATAAAACACAGTAGGTGGCCACACACTGATGGACAGATAAAACAAGAAATTAATTTATTACTGCCCAAAAGAGACAGCTCCCAGGAACTGAGGGCATGGCTTAAAGGGAGAAACAGCTTACACAGTGGCACAAGGCCATGGCACACAAACTTAGGTCTGAAGAGGCCACAGAGCTGGATTCCATTGGAGCCAAGGGGCTCAAACTCAGGCAGCAGCATTACAGGCCTCACTACATTTAACACCTAGGCCTGACTCCCAAGGAAGCTCAACATCTGCCCACTGCTCAGACAAAACTCATGATAGCTCAATCAGGCTGCAGCCCTCTCAATGCTCACTTCTCTGTCATCTTGCAACTCAAGGCATAGAGCCCAGGCCTAGTCAAACATGGGTGATCCAAGGGACTCACCAGGCTCTCTTTTCTCTCCTCACAGGCTGTCTACTTCAGAAAGGAGTTCCACACAGGTATGGGGAAGGCAGGCTGCCACTACCACTGGCCCCATGATGTAGGCTGCCACCACTGCACTTTCTGCAAACTAAGGCCTCCATACGTGGACTAGGCTCTATCCCGCCCCAATGCCATAGTGCAAGCAGGCAGGCCACAGGTTCCTCCAGAATGCACGGCTCCCAAACAGACTGCAAGACCCTAGGCCACACTCTTCCTGAGTGGACTACTGACGCCGAGTCATGAAGGCCGAATCCTGGCCAGGGACAAAGCCCTCACCCACTGCTTACACCTCATGTCTCTCTCTCTCTCTTCCACCCCCCCCACCAAACTCAACAACCATCCAATGAATACCCACAGGGGTGGACTGGCTCCACCCAACCAGCGGGTGGTCAGCTCACCAACCAAACATAGCAAGAGTGGGAGGAGAGGGTCACTCTAGAAAGCACTCCCAGGAGGGGGTGCTTATATGTGTAAAGCACAGCTATTTATTTACCAGGTCTGTTCTTTCAACAGCTCTAAACATGATTATATTCTGCCTTCTGCATAGCTGCTTCACAGCATAGAATGACACACCCAGTAAAATGCTGCTTTTAAGTATTTTCAGGTTAGATTTTCCCTGCCAAAAAGCTGTTCAGTCTGTTTTCCTTTTATATAAGACAAGATTTTTCTCAACTGTGTATATATATATATATATATATTTTTATAAAATAGGTAGGGAAATTGTTGTTGTTTTATTGGATGATGAGCTTCACATGACCATGCGTATATCAGAGCACTACCGCACACCTCCACTTTTACCCCCCTCCAAAACAATTTTGACATTTTATAAGATAGATAAACCACTCTGAGGTGTGCGGTCGCACTCTGATATATGCATGCCTTGGGCAGTTGACGCACTCGGCCTGCGGCCTCCTGCGTACAATGCACACCAAGGCGTGTGTATATCAGAGAGCGACTGCACACCTCAGAGTGGTATACCCATTACCTATATATATTTTTTTATGCAGTAGGGCTGGACATAAATGGAGTGTGATAAATCTGTTTATCTGAGTAACTGTGTGGATAAATTAAATTTATCCACACAGTTACTCATTTATCCACACAGTTCCTATTTATTCACACAGTGCCAGACTACTTCCTAGTTTGACACACTTTCACTTTCTATGCTTCACAGACAGTAGCCCGAGATGACAATCAACTCATCTCTTCCAGTGTTCTCCTGTCTATCCCTCACAAACCAAGCCACTTCTACTTTGTTCTCTGCTCCCTAGATCACTGCCACTTTAAACGTGCCATTTTTCCTTCATGATTCTCATTTTTAAATTAAAAAAACATTGTTGCCAAACTACATAGTCAACACTGAACAACACTACAAAATGAAACTAGCGCCTGCTTTACTCACACAGCCTCATAAAAAAATTACCACATCGCTTTTCGATTTTAATCATGCAATGATCACACCATTTAGAAACTGTTGCCCTACCTTTCTACAGCCTCCATCACAGACTCCAGTCCCGCCACATCCTCTCGTCATCCCGCCATCACAGCCCGACTTTTCTCATCATCCTCATGACCTGCAACTTCATCTTGCAGCAGAAATACAACCCCTTGCTGATTTTAACTCAAAAGCAAACCCCAACCATACTTTTTAAAGTTATTAAAAATATACCATCCATAAAACAGCACACTACTACTTGCTCTTTCCTTCAGTTAGACTCTCTAGACACACTGCCATTTTCTCCCAACTTTTTCACAAACTAAAAACTCCACCAATCACTGATGATGTCGGCAGCTTAACTACACACATCCCCACACTACATACATAGCAACGGCCTTAGCAACCAAGAATATAAAAGGCGCAGTGACATTCTTTCTCAAAATAAACCCACAATAAAATTAATAAATAAACCCACAAAATAGCCTACATTAAAAGAAAAGCACAGTAAATCAACAGAATTCACATGTCATCTATTGCATAAATGAAATATGCAGGGGCCAATGTGATACATAGTTATCTGTACTCATGGTGTTTGACCTTGGCCACCACACTGGTAGCTCGCCACTCGTGAGGTTACCCGAGGTCAAACACCACTTGTATAGATACATTATGTATCACACTGGCCCCCGATATCCTTTTATATACATATATACATATATACACAATGTGTGAAGTGTATATCTATATGTATATATATATTTTTTTAGTAGAACAAAACTAGTTAAACTAGGTACTACAATCAGAGATCCCTGCCTAGCTACCTACCTATCAGTCCAGCCCCTGGGCATGTGGGTGAGTTGTATCACTGCAGCTAAATGCTGAGCTGATACCAAAATGAGGCAGTGTGCTATGTTACTGCCTCTTTGACAACTTCATGATAAATAGGGCATGCACTGTTTGATTAGTTCAACTGGCCTGGACCATTCAAACCAGTTGAACGAAAAGTTTGCATTTTGGTCTAAATGTCTGCAATAATTGAACACATAGAGCCATTTTTCAAAGTGTGGCACGTGTCAAAGCCCTGAGTCATGACACTTTGCCACAACTTCGCCCAATTTTTTCAATCTCTGGCATAGTTACGATCGCTTTGTGATTTACATGCAGCTTGAGCCAAATATCTGGTACAAGCTCTGTGAAAAGACTCGGATTGACACAAGCAGCTAGACCACGAAAGTTGGTCTAACTTGCGGCATTTGCCACACAAGATGTAAAATCCTGTTAGACTGTCGCAAGTCCAGTGAGCCATATCTTTGGCACAGGCGGGGCTTGCGGCAATCAAATCGCTTTGAAAAAGCAACCCATGGAGTTCACTTTTCTGGCAGAATCAAACTTGCAATTCTAGATACTAATAACATTTAAAAACAATGTCAGGCCTAGGGGTCGGGGTCATGGTTCAGATTATATCAAATTCCTTCCTTGACAATGGGTATAATTATTTCCGTTAAGGAATATTAGGTTAACGGTATGTTAAACTATGAAAAGTGGGTCAAAGCAGTGGGAAGTGCAATCACTCAAAATAACACAGTCCAGGTGGTATTATTGGTCGCTTATTTGAATCATTTACAAACTCTTTCATCCGTGAATAGAAAGAATATTAGTACTAATAGGGCAAAAGCCTTCCCATGCACGAGGACTAAAACCTTACATGGCCATTCACATAAACAAAACATTAGCAGGAAAATGTGTTATGGTCCACACTTTTAATATATGCATCCTTACCTTTAATATTTAAAAAGTGGGGTGAATGTCATGTTGCTATTTTCTTTTTTTATACAGGTATTTATGTTCTCCTTTGGTGGGCCACAGCTTCCTCCAGCCAACCCTACTGTACTCCTGGGTTGTTTTGGATCTTAGATGCCTTACGTGTCCCAGCAGATCCCCAGAGCCGGTCCGGATTCTTCATCCTGCCATGGCCCCTAACCATGTTTCCTGGTTTTCTCCCTGTTTTTATCCAGGACCCCAGACAGAGAGTCACAAGCGTGTGGAGGCGCGCATGCACCCTCTTGCCCCGGTAACAGCCCTATCCTCCCACCCCATTGGTCGAGCACCCTGGCTCCTTTGGCTTGTGCTGCCCTCTGGCCTCCACTGTGAGGCAGCCAAGAGCCGAAGGAAGCTCAGATCCCTCCCCGGAAAGGAGAGCTGCCTGATGGCAGCTCAATCTTGCACCGCAACCCCCACCCGCGTACCAGCCTTCAATGGCCTGTGCTTATTTCCGAACATGAGTTGTCAAGTGTCAAGAAGAGGTGCTGCCAGCCAAACCTCTGTGCCACAGGGCCAGATCACATTGCTATTTTCCTGACATTGAACAATTTGAGGCAGCTCTTGTCCAATCAGAAACCACTTGGAACCTAATTGAAGGCAGATCATGTGACCTAGCACTCAGAAACTTCAGGCAGGAGAGACAGATGAGTTAAACTTCTGCAGAGAGAGAGAGAGAGAGTCTACTTCCAGCCGCTTGTTAAAGGTAGAAAAAAAAAATTAGAAATCTTGATATTTTTTGTTCCCTGTCTAAATCCCAAGCTAGAGAGGGCTGACTTGTCACTCTGTGGGGTGAAAAAATAGGCTTTTAAGAAAGGGAAAATACTAGGGCTGTTTACTACTGTTTGCTGAGGGACAGGCAGGCAGGCCTCAACAACAACAACAACAAATAACAATAACAACAACACACACATGCACACAAGCTGTGTGTATATGTATTCGAGATTTAACCTATATTGTGATGAACAAGGCTAACAGTTTAAGGGAGAAATATTTTGTAGGGGTTTATTTTGATTAGAAATTTAAGGCTTTTGTAATTTGGTTGTTGTCTGAGACAGAGAACAAGGCATTTAGTCTAACTGAAATGTAGTTAGATTACTGACTTTTTTATTGCTGGCAGCTTGATTTCATATCCAAGAAGCCAAGGGATTAAAAAAATATTTATTTTCCTGAGAAAAATCAGGCTTGACTATTATTAGCTGACACTCAGTGACACTTGTCAGTATTGCTGCAGTGACTTGATTTCATAAAAAATATCATTTAAATTTCATAACAGACTTCTTCCTGTGAGGAACTCAGTCTTGGGTCACTCTATTGCCATTTAAGCAAGAGCAAGTGCCCTGTAGCTGGGAGGTGGGACTAACTGACTGACTCTCATTGGCCGCTGCTTCATTTAGCTTCTTTTCTGTTCTATGTGTATGCACAGCTTTGTACTCAAGATATTTTTCTAGTTTGTGGCTGTGTGCCGAAGAAGACATTCAAAAAAATATTTTTTCTCAGAAAAATTAGGCTTGAATATTGTTAGTTGACACTCAGTGGGACTTGTCAGCTCAGCATTGCTGCAGTGACTTGAGTAACTATATTTTATAATAATACAATTTTGTTTTCCGAAGAGCCTTGTTTGTGGCAGTACCGGTTGGGAACTTCACTTTGTGACCACATATGTATGGAACTGTATTTAAATAAACAACACAAGGTTTGTACTGCGCTGGTGCTGGGTGTTTCTACTTTTCTAATTTAAATTTAATGCATCTTCATGTGAGGAGTGCAACCATGGCAGACAAAGGATGTCGTACTCAGAAGATGTGGTTGGGTCCAGCAGCCCCGGAAAACTGCAGCAGGTGTAGAGCAGCAAGAAGCAGCAGATGGTGAGCAGCAGCATACTACAGAGAGACACTCAGGGTGCATTTGCCATGCAAAATTATGTTTCACCCCATGAAAGCCTGCAGGTTCCACAAGCACCAATATGGCATCCGCTGACACCAAGGAAAAAAGTAAAAGTAGCATTCAAAGTACTAGTACTGCTACTAGGAGGACATTGTCATTAATTGCCACTGATACTATCAATGTGAATGTATCCTCTTCATCCCTTGCCACTGCCACCAGTACCACCAGGATGAGGACATTCTCCTTAATAACCACCACTGCGCTGATCCACCACCCATCCGCTGAGACTACTAGTATCCCAACGTCTGCTGCAACAGTGGTCCTGCCAACCACTGCTGTTACTGTGACTGAGACCACTACTGCCACTGTGACTGAGACCACCCCTACCACTGTGACTCAGAGTCCACTCCTGCAATTGTGACCGAGACCACTCTGCCACTATGACCCAGACCACTCCTGCCACTGTGATCCAGACCTCTCGCCCACTGCCACTGTGACCCCAAACCACACCTGCTGCTGTAACCATTGTGATCACTAGTACTGCAACAGTGACACTGGTCACTACTACCACTGTGGCCCCAGCCAGTTGCACAACAATTTCCACAACTATTTCTAGACATGTGTCTACCCTACACAGCTACTGTGACACTTCTAGTTTCTCAGCTTGTCTCCTGTACTCTTGAACTTGTCAGTGCAGATGAGGAAGAGGTGCTCTCATCTGGGTCGGAATATTTTCCAACAGGAGATTTGCCCACTGATACATCATCTGAGGAGGCAAACCTAAGCAGCTTTGATGAGGCAGAGTATGGGTAGTACCTTGAGATCCGCGTAAAGTAAGAAAGCTGGGTGGCCAAAAATCTCAACCTCACTAGGTCACAGTGCCAGGAGAAAGCAGGATATGGCCCCCAAAGAAAAGCTTGCCAAGCTACCCTTCAGCACTGTGTTTAGCAGGCTCAGTCCCAGTCTGATTGGCTGAGTAGAGTAGGAGCAGGGCACCAGTGGTGCCAGGGATAACCTGCAGACTCAAGTCTAAACAAAAAGTCTAGTGGGGCCAAAAGAGTGGTGGTGGTACTGGTGACACTACACATGAGTGATGTCAGGAGCAGTAACAGCATGGTATGGTTGCATTTCACATTACTAAAGAAAACAACATTAAAGGCAGTGTGCACACTGTGCAGTACGACTCATCAGCATGGTGAACCTCTGGCAAATTTAACAACTACCTCACTAATGAACCACCTAAAGGTAAAACACCCCAGGTTTTAAAGTGTCAGGGTATGTGCCTGTGGTTCCATCAGACCCATCTCATGCTGATAATGCAGGCAGTGGTGCTGGTTGCACTGATGCCACAGAACATTCTGCCTCTGACAGAAATGCTGCTGCACCTGCTGCTGCTACCTAATCTCCTCAACACCAAAAGTCCTTCATGCACCCAAGCACTCCCAAGCACCAATCCTCAGCTGTTTGCACTCCATCTGGCAAGTGTGCCCCCCCCAATCCATAGTCAATACCTATAGCAGAAGCACCCCAGGCCAGAACTAAGTACCAGTCATACCATCCAACAGCTTAACACATCACACAGCTCATAGGTTAAATGATGGCACTGGATCTGCAGCCCTTTTCACTTGTGGAAGACATTGACTTTAACAGACTTCTATATCACTTGCAGCCATGGTATCAGCTCCCATCACATTCCACCTTTCCGAGCACTATGGTGCCAGAGATGAGAGTGTGAGAATGGCAGTTGCCACTACCTCAGAGGCTGTGGTTGAGTCTTCACTGAACCCTCAGACATCTGGAGCAGTGCAACCCATGCATGCATAATATTCCTGACAGCATGCTGGTGTATGCAAACCCTATGTCTTCTGTTGTGGATTTCTCCTTCTTTCTCTGTGTCATTGGTTCTCCTTTATCCCTCCACAACGTGGCAGTCATTCCAGGTTTGCTTTTCTAAATGTTGGGTAAGCAGAAAGACCACACATCACTAAACATCATGTCATTCATTCAAGATATGCTGCAGTCATGGACAGTTTGTACAAATCTATGTTGTTTTTTTCATCATGGATAATGGGGCAAATATGGTGAAAGCAGTTACTGATGGAAATGTTGCCAGCATTTGTTGTTTTCCCACACCTTCATTCAAGTTGTCACATTGGCACTATGTCACAGTACTAAGGCTAGCAAGCCTGTCTCCACAGCACACTCTGTCTGTGCTTATTTTCATCGCTCTGTAAAGGTGACTAACCAACTAAGAGAAGTGCAACAGTGCATTGATCTGTTTCAGCATCACTTGATAAAGGACGTCAGTACCAGATGGAATTTATCATATCCATATTGTCTAGATTGCTAGAACAGAATCATGCACTTCATGGGCATACCGACGAAATGTTGCTGGACAAAACATCACAAAGTAAATGTTACGCCCAAAATTTTGTCAGGTCAAAATGTAGCCGGTGAAAATCCTGTGTCCAAAATGCTGTAACTGCCAAGATATTGTCATTACATTGCATTGGGGAATACTCGGCTTCACGCAGGTACAACTATTTCTCTTCTGCACCAGTGCATAGTTAGTGTCGGGTACTGGGAAGTGGGTAGAATTTTTATTTAACTATATATATTGGCATTGTGATATGCTGAACATTTTCAGTTTACAAACACTCGTGGAAATCTGTTGTAAAAGTGAGGTCACTTACAACCAATATTTAAACCCCCGTAGTGCAAAGCAGGTGTAGAGCACATTTAGTAGCTGAAGGGGAAAGCAGCATAATGTTTGGGAACCATGTTACAAGCTGAGCAATTCAAGTGAATCAGAGTTCAAACAGAACATAAGAGGGGGAGGCACAGCACACAGAGGGAGGGAGGGAGCGGGAGGGGTTTTGAATTTCTTCTATGGGACATGAAACGGAGGCTGGGGTGGCACACACACAGAGGGAGGGAGTGGGAGGGGTTTTGATCTTCTTTCTACTGGACACGGAACAGTGGGAGGAGTTTTAAATTTCTTTCTATGGGATGTGAAATAGAGGCTAGGGATGGGACAGCACAGAGGGAGGGAGGGAGGGAGCTGGAAGGTATTTTTTGTCAGCACCATTGATTCTCTCTGGCAGTCAGCAGGAGACCAAGGGGTTATTAATTGACTTCAGTGTTGTTTAACCACTGCAGCCTGAATCTCATAGTTGAGAACTGATGGGTGACATTATGACCTGAGAGATTATGTCCTGAGACATTTTGTCTGGTGACATTTTGGCCAGGCAACATTTTGTCTGCACCATTTTGTCCGTGGCATAATATACAGCGACATTTCATCCATATATGATTTCTAAACATAGCAATGGAGTGTCACACTGGGTGAGTCCTAGGCTACCGTGAGTGGTTGCTGGTTGATGCCATGGTGAGAGTATTTGCGCCACTTGAAAGGAGCACCCATGATCTAAGTGTGTCCACTGCCACTCTGAATTAGGTGATCCAGCAATGCGTATACCAAAAGCATCCATGGAGTGATACGTAGAGCAAAACAGGGAGATTCCAGATGGGGCAGCTGTGCTCACTGAGCAGCTGCAAGCTGAACTGGAGGCAAGGTTTGCAAAATTGCTGGACAATCTCAGCCACATTTTTGCAGTCATGCTGGATCCATGGTTCAAATGTGAGATCCTTTACATGGCTGTGCATAGCCACAGTGATTCATTTTTGACAAGAGCTGTGTGATGAGCTGACTGGTTGCATCTGAGGACTGGTGACACCGGTGGATGGTGCAGAAGGTCATGAGAGAGAAGGATTCCATCTGGCAGGTCTGATTCCACAGGTGGAGATGGGGAAGAAATCCTTGATACTGACAGTAGCACTGATGGGAGTAGTGGCACTGCTCAGTATGTCCTTATGTCAAGAGCAACTGAAGGGGACACAGTCACAGCCTTCTTCTGCTAAAAATATTTTGACTGGCTATTTTGCAAAGTTTCTTTAGCCACCCAGGTTGCTCCATTAGGCTACTGGGCAGAGAAGATGCATTCATGCCATTACTTAATGCAACTGACTATGAGATACCATCAGTTGCCCCACTATGAGTGAGCTATTGAGAGGATGTTTAGCACATCAGGTAATGTTGTTGAGTCTCATCGTACAAGACTAGACCCTGAACACATCCAACAGTTTGTTTTCATCAAGCTTTTAACTTGCCACTACATGTGTACAAATATGAGTTACCCCATAACAGTTTTAGAAGCAAATGATTTGATACCTTTATTGACCAACATAGATGTAACAAAATAACAAAGTGCTTTAGCTTTCAGACAAAACCTCATCCTTTCTTGGAAGCTGAATGACAGTTATTTAGAAAATCCTATACTTTTAACACCCAGATCATGCAGAAAAAAACCCAGAAAAAAAATTCCATTAGTTTAAAAAACTCATTTAAAAAATAACAGAAGAAATATAATAGAAGCTGAGTAGTACCAGTACTTGCATGATCTGGGTGTGAAAAGTGTGGGATTTTCTAAATAACTGTCATTAAGCTTCTGAGGAAGGACTGGGTTGGTTCAAAAGCTAAAGCACTTTGTTCTTTTTGTTACATCTATGTTGGTCCAATAAAAGGTATCAAATCATTTGCTTCTTGATCTGTTCTTATAAGGAACAATACAGCAACGACTAAATCTGTATGTCCCCATAAAAGTTGAAATATAAGATCTTAAGTCTGCTTTTGCTGACTTGTTTTTCTTCATAGTCAACCTATGTATTTTTGCTGATATGCTTTCTTCTTGCAGTGTTGCATGCACTTTCATTATAATAAAATTAAATACATTAACATTTTCTGACCCAAATATGATTTCTAATAATGTTATCATGTATCTTGCAAACAGCAAGGATGCTGAAAAAGAACACAGCTGTAATAGCCCCAAGGTAAATTAAAACACAATGTGTGCTAATAACTTGCTTCTCATGTTATGACTTCGGTTCTATGTCATAACGGCGACTGTAGAATAGTGATCACCGGTACAGCGAGTGTACATCGCCGAAAATGAATTTCGGCGATGCACACTCCCGGCGAGGAGAAAGAGGGTGCCTGAGACCTACGGGTTTGTTTCTTAATGTGGGGGGCTTTGCTTCTCAATTCCCTTACTTATGGATTCTCAACCAGGGGTGCTGTCGGGGGTAAAATTGAATGCTGCCTTCCAGCAAAAAAAATAAAAATACCCTGTGCCAGACCCGAACCCTGCACCTCCCATCTGACCACCTTCCCCACCATGCTAGTGGATCAACCTCGGCAGCTGCCTGCCACACTCCCTCCCACATACCGTACTATACCTCCCTGCCTCTCCCCCATGTGTGTACATGCATACATGCTTGCTTCCCATTGCCATATGTCACCCACCCTGGTATCCGTCACCCTGCCAGGAAGCTCCTGAACACAGGCGCTATAACTGAGTCGCTGCTTTTTGTAGGCACCAATCATGGTCACTTTGTTCATGGGTACCCTACAGTATGACTTCATAACAATGAGGTTGTGAAACTGAATGCACTGCACAGTGCACCACTCACCACTCTGCTTTTGCATAAAGCTTACCACAACAACATTCCCCAAATCTTCTTGCTTCCCAGTTCCTACATCACCCCGCTTTTGCAGATACGGCTTGTTTAGGAGACTGTTTTGCTGCTTTCATCATTTTGTTGTCCCTGTCTTGCTTACAATTATTTATTTCACAAATAAAAAGGCTGCCTGCTTTTATTGCTCTTTTAAAATCATTTCATTTCATTTCTTTTTCTGCACATCTACTTTGCTCAGCTGCCCCACCTGGTAGCTCAGGTTACACTAGGGCACTGAGACAGTCACACAGGAGGATGCTGTCTGTGCCTCTACTTCTTGAGCAGGGCCATTCATGAGATGCTCATTTGTTTCTCCTGGCTGGCCCTTGAGTGATGAAGGTCCATTCTGAATCTTGGTTTGTTAGAGTAGTTAGCAGTACTGATAATACTGTAGAGCTATAGTGTTGGCTTTCTTTCATTTTAGAAACCAAAACATTGTTGTTTTTTTTTCTTAATTTCCTCCTCTTGTACACCAAAGATATACCCTATAATCAGACAGGGATGTACCTCAAACAAACAGTGTTATAGCCTGCCCTGTAATCAGACAGGAATGGGATATATCCTGTTCAGGCTCTATGAGTCATAACTGAGACAGCAGGGAGGTTTTCTCAGTCAGGGCCCATTACACAACACAGCACCCTCCCAGCTCTGCTCATCCTGAACATGGCCCATCAGGGCAGCCACACAACCAAAACATTTTGACTGCTTCATGTTGATCTCCTAGTAGGCTGGGGATACTTGCAAGGAGACCAACATGGCGCTTTACAAAAAATGCTCTGTGTGGCCTTGCCTTTGGGCTGTCTTTGAAAATGAAATGAAAGGATGTAAAAAAAAAAGAGCCCTAAAAGCAGGCAGCCTTTTCTGTTTGTGTGATAAACAGTTACAAGAAAGGGATAGCAAGATGATGACAACAGTAAAAACACTCCCATAAGCAACCTCTATCAGCAAACACTGGGTGTAATACCTGCAGTTTTACTGTAAAAAATGTAACAACTTAATATTGGAAATGTTCTGTACTTTTTGGCTTTGTCTAAATTGCAACTGCTGACTGAGTGGCCTCCCTTAAGCCCTATTGGTCAGGCTGTGACTGTCTGATTGTTTTTGCTAGCAGAGCAGAAACAGGCCTAGTATTTAGGAGTAAAACACTATCAGTTCTCCTGAGAAACACTAAACATTATTCATCACACAAAAGTGTAACAAAAATTACCCTCTCTAGCTTGGGATTTAGAAAGGGGAACCAATAATGTCAAGATTTCTAATTTTGTCTATTTTGTTAACAAGTGGATGGAAGTAGATTCTTTCTCTGCAGCAGTCTAGTCATCTGTCTCTCCTGCTTGAAGCTTCTCAGAGTGCTGGGTCACATGACCTGCCTTCAGTGAGCTTCCATAGTAGCCTCTGATTGGACAGGACGCCTCAGCAAATCTTGTTGTCTCACAGCCAGTTCCAGCGGCCTAATGAAGTACGAATAACAAATATTGGGCACCCTGAATACAAATGCTTGGTGAATATTTGAAATAAGGTATCTGCACACCCCTAGCTCTTAGCATTCAAGTGGTAACAACACTTCTAAGCTGCTAACAGACTATTGACAGGATTTTAAAAACATTTGCGGTGTGATAACAGAAACTTCTTCCTTTGCAGCACTAGTTAACATTTCTAAAATGTGTGTTTTAACCCTCAGGCTGCAGACTGAGTTAGAACATATAGGAAATTTGGACTGATATACAGTATTAGTCCATGGCACAGCAAGGGTTAAAGTGGCACAAGCAGCAACCACCTAATCCTGTTCCTATTACAACGTAACCCTGACTCTAGTGTCACCTCCCTCTCCCAGTCATGGAGCTAGTGCTGATACTGGCACATTGTGTTAAATTCCTGGCTCTAGCAGCACTTCCTCCCCATCATGGTCCTGGTGCCAGTAATGATATGCTCAGTAAACCTTTTCACACTGTTCCCCAACTTTCCTAGTCCCGGTATAGCCAATATTCACACTTCTCTTATGTCCACTGGTTCCCTTCATGCTCCCCTGCTCCTGAGTTCGTATTAAAATAACTCCAGTCCTTGATAGGCTAGCAGCCCTCTTCCTGTGCCCTAGTCCTTTTTATGTTTGCTTGCGTGCATGCGCAAGAAACATTGCGCGGCAGCTAGGAGAGAAGCGGTGTGGAAGTGCGGCACTGTAGCAGCCAACGCGGCACTGCATTTGGGGGCTTGGCACTGGTGGTCCAATGCAGGCACACTGTGCTGATGACATTGGTTTCAAAAGTGCCACCAAGTTGAAACGATTCTGCCACTGCAATGAGGGTCTGCCTCATCATTGCAGCATCAGCCATTCCACTGCAATGATGCGGAGTGACCCGTCATTGCAGGGCAGTACCTGCCTAGTGTAACAATTTTTGTAAATATGGCTGCGGCTTGTCGTCACCTCACAGCCCCATGAAAGCCAATGGGGGGGCAGCCAATCCCCCTATCGGCATGCCCCCAACCCAGTTCATTTGCTGATGGGGGAGCCCACTCCCCGTCAGCATAATGTAACCCCTCCCCCATTTGTTGTGTGCCTAGTAGTGATAGATGAAGTGGCCCCAATTCGCTCCGTGAAGTGATTTGCGGAGTGAAGGCGAATTCCCGGAGTGCTCCTCAACATGAAGCGGAGTACTTTGCATTATAATGGGTAACGCAAAGTCCATTGAAAACAATGACTTCGTGTTACTCCGCCTTCTTCTTCGCCTTGCTTCACCATGTTTTTAAGCTCCAAAGACGAATTTTGCAGTGATTCAGGATTTCAGGTCACATGGGCTATAGATTGTTCTGCACAGCCTCATTTTGGGGTAGTGTGTGTGTAGGAAGCTGTAGGAGACAATCTGCTCTGAGAGCTCTCTGCAATTCAAACCTTCAAAAAGCTGTTAAAAAAGCCTTTTTGAGTCTTTTTTTGCTGAAACTTTAGTTCATCGATTATAGGAAACCCTCCTGTGCTCATATCATCGAGTGTTTATTGTTTGTGTATGGATTTTGAATGTTAATGTACAACATTCAGTCTGTGTACTGAGAGACAGTGGAAGTGTGCTTTGGGGGAGGGGTGTATCTGTGGTATAGTTAGATTAACTTGGAGAAAAAGACTGTGCTTTCTGTGTTGGTGATATTTTTCTTGTTTAACTGTGTTAATGTACACACAGTAATATTTTCAATATTTCTTGCAATTTTTTTGCTGATTGTTGTGGTGCAGCAGTGCATAATTTTAGTTTGTTTAAAATATGTGGTTATATTACTGAAGTTTTCAATTTGCTATGCATTACTTAGTGTGTGTGTGTGAGGATGTGTGTGACACGTGTCATCAAATCAGACACCTTTTATTGTGCCACATATTAATTTCAGCAATGTGAATCTGCTATCCACTGCAGTTGTGTGATTATTGTACTTTTGTGGTATCTTTACTGGTACTAGTACTAGTGACTGTTACTGCCGCAGTGCATAATTTTAGTTTGTTTAAAATATGTGGTTATACTACTGAAGTTTTCAATTTGCTATGCATTACTTAGTGTGTGTGAGTATGTGTGTGATGCACGTCATCAAATCAGACACCTTTTATACTGCCACATAATAATTTCAGCAATGTGAAGCTGCTATCCACTGCAGCTGTGTGATTTTTGTACTTCTTTGTGGTATCTTTACTGGTACTAGTACTAGTGACTGTTACTGCAGCAGTACAGTACACTGCCACCCCCCCTGCCGACCCCAACCGGCAAAGGTATTCTTTTACAGATTTGAATTTCTGATGGTGAGTACTGGTTAGGTATTGTGCCTTTGTGTCTGCATCTCTTCAGTGCACAGCGCAATCTTAATCTGCCTGTGCATTTGCATCTCTTTAGGGCCCAATCTCCATCTGTAACTTAAGTCACAGTTGTCTCTTTGGCTTCCCTTCAGAGTACTGGACAGGTGTGGTGCTTCATTCTGCATGAACATTGTACTAATTAATATGCGTTTTTAAGTCAGGACCATCATCACGAGTCACTCGTGATACAAATCACGCTCTTCATCATCACGGTCACAAATGCAGTCACAAATCACGATTCACGTAATCACGATCATTCACGCTAAATCACAACATTAATTTTTTTCTAGTTACTTGGATGTATTGTAAGCCTGTTTTGTAGTAGTATGTCTCCAGGCTTCACCACCCCACCATTGTACTCATTGATACGTGTTTTATGTCTGGGAGTTTTAAGCTTACAGCTCATCGGGCCCGGGAAGTACAGCCATAGGCATTCTACATTTCTTCATCATCACGGTCACAAATGCAGTCACAAATCATGATTTACGATTACATCATGAATCACAGCATTTATTTTTTTTAATAGTTACTTGGATGTATTGTAAGCCTGCTGGTCACGGTGCTGAACAGGGATGGGATCCACACCTGGGCCCGGGGGATCAGGCACATCCTGCTCCAGAGGAGTTGGTACTGGACTTGGTGGTGGTGGTTCAACTGCCTCAGAGTCAGGACAGGAGGTGGTGCTGGTCCTGCTTCGGGGAGAGGTACTCACAAGTTTTGAGTGGTCCAACAGGAATGGGTGCCCATGCCCTCCACACATGCACACGGTACAATGCTTACCACTACCACGCTCTCCTAGAGCTGCCCGTCCCAGACATTCCCTCACCCTGGTCCATCTCTCCTACTGAGCTCCCTCAGTCCGAGCAGTCACTACTCACACTGTCACACAACACACACACACACAGTCACACAGACAAACAACGAACTACTTATAAAGGTAAGAAAAATAAAATTTACAGAAAGAACAAATTAAGTAAAAAAGAGTACAGAAAAGACAAAAAAAATGTAGCTTAAAAAAAATCTGTTGGGTCTAAATCAAAGTTTAAATCTCCTCCTTCTCTGATCTAAAAGTATCAGCAGTCACAAAACACATTACTTTCTCTCCGTCTGCACAGGAGAAAGTAAAAGTGTCTGCTTGTATGACTCACTTTCTTCCTGCCTAGCTAAAAAGCATGTGACTTACAGTACTGTAAGCCACGTGATGTGTGGGGGAGCTGCCAAATCTGAAACACCAAGTGGATCACTTAGAATCATAATGAGGAATGCGAAGTCCATTAAAAACAATGACTTTGCCTTACTTCGCATTGCAATTCTGCCTTAACCTGAAGTGGTAATGACAAGACGGAGCGAGCACTTTGTATTGCCCACTCTGCGTAGTGCCCACTTCACATTCATTTCACTGGCGGAATTTAAATTCGCTGCATCTCTAGTGCCTAGGGGGTGTCCAATCCCCCTCAGCATCATGCCCCCCCAAACAGTCATTCTTTGCTAACGGGGTGCCCAATCCCCATTGGCTTAAGTAGCCCCACCCCAAAAAAAAGGCAGGTGACACACTGGAAACCCACCCCAGTGTGCTGAAAGGAAGCCTGAAAAAAAAAACAACCTTCCCATGACTTTTTTTTTCTCCCTGAAAGAAAGGAAACGATCCCACACCGATTACCATCCCCTCCCCCAACCCGCACCCACCCCCTGCACACCCTACCTCCCCACACCCCTTCAACCCATACTTACCTCCGTAGGCTGGCACGATGATGTTCGGTGGACCGGGAACATGTCTGCACTCTTCAAAGCTGACCGCAAACTGAAGAAATGCTGGTAAGCTGTACAATGGCATAAAGAGGGTTTTTTCAACTTTGGTGCATATCTCAGGCATTTTTGGGAATTCTGGCACCAAATTTTCAAAATGGGGTTATTGGGACATGGCGTTATTCAGTCCCAAAAGATGATTTTGTGGTCACTTAGTGGAATAACCTTTTGGGACTGATTAACAAAATAACAGTGCCAGTGTTCATGAGGTGGGCTCTCAAAAAACCTATTTTGCAAATTTGGTGAAACAAATCCAAAAAATGACTGTTTTATGAGTGTGCATTGCTCAGTTTCCAAGCACACTCGTAACTTCAAAAATTTGTAATGTTCTCACTCCAGATTTTCAACATTGGCATTTTTCCCCACCTTCTTATGAACAGCACAGCTGTCATTTTTCACAGCCTGACCGAAATGTGTTTTTGCACTTCCGGCACAGAATAGCACGGTCGCTGTAGAAAATCAGTGTTTGGGACACTTTAAGAAAATCACAGTGACACTGTTCATGAGCAGAGGTCCTAAAATGCCTATGTTGAAAATTTAGTGACAAAAGTCCATAAAGTGACTGTGTTATGAGCGTATGTTGCGCAGTTTCCACGCACCCCGTAGTTTCACATTTGTAATATTTGCACTCCAGATTTTCAACATTGGCATTTTTTCGCAGCTTCTATGAACAGTACAGCTGTCATTTTCCATATCCTACTTGAAATATGCATTTACACATCTGGCGTAGAACAGCGCGGTCGCTTTGGGAAATCAATGTTTGGGACAGATTAAGAAAATCATAGTGACACTGTTCATGAACAGAGGTCACAAAATGCCTATGTTGAAAATTTGGTGAAAAAATTCCACTAAATGATTGTGTTACATGTATGCATTGCACAGTTTCCACGTAAGCCCAGAAGTTCAAATATTTTTAATATTTTCACTACAGATTTTCAACATTGCCATCTCTTCACACCTCCCTATGAATGGTATCGCTGTCATTCTTCACATCCTGCCCGATCTGTGTTTTCATACATCTGGCGCAGCATGGCACGGTCACTGTGGGAACTCAAAGTTTGGGACACATTAACAAAATCACAGTACCACTGTTCATGAGAAGAGGTCCCAAATGCTTTCATCAGGTGGGGGTCACAAAAGCCATGCTGAAAATTTGTAGTGCAAATACCAACAAATGCCTGGGGCGTTAGGGTTTCTAACCATAAAGTCCCACCCTGTACAGACTGACAGGCATCAGGGGCGTGCCTTTGGACTGCCGACTATAATGCTCATGCCATTCCACCCCCACCCCACCACCCTGCAGCCAGTGACAGGCATCAAGGGGTGCCTTCAGCCCCAGAGTTCACCCCATTCTCCTATACTGCACCCATTTCAGCATATGTCCTTATGGAATGTGGTGACTGTAAAGCCAAACACCCCAAGGCACACCTCAACATGTGTCAGTGTCTGCAGGATAGGGTGAAGTGAAATGGCATGAACGTTATGGGCGACAACCCAAATGCATACCCCAATGCCTGTCCACCTCTGCAGGGTGGAGGTGGGATTTGTTACACGAGGTCCCTGCACCCTTATTGGTACCCCCAGAGGTACATGGTAGACAGCTAGTGATTAGGTATATGTTATACTAACATATAGGGCTAAGGGCATCTACCGTACAAGAGTAGATGTCAGGATATGTACGCATATTATTGTCATACACTTTGCTTTCTAATATATATATATATATATATATTCTATGTATTTTCTGTGTATTTCTTACTCATAAGATGATTAGGACATGTGTCCTTGTAATGATTATAATATATAAGTCAGCATTGCCGCCTTTTAATGATTTGTACTACTACACTGAGTTATGTAAGACTCTGTACACTATACTCTTTGTTTTACAAACTAATGACTACTACAAAATTGTATAATGTTATCTTGGACCGTGGAGCCACTTCTAATTTAGCCAATAGGGCTCACCTCTGTAACTAGATGTGTGACCCTGAGCAAGTCACTTAACTTCCTCGTGCTCCCAGGTTGCACCTGCAAACAAGCTTTCAGCTTAGTGTGTCTCACCTGGTAAAATAAATGGTAAAAAAAAAAAATAGAAATGTTTCTATCTTACAGTAACCATAGTAATTATCATAGGTATATAATGTGAGACATCGAGTCTTGTACCTTGGAGACCCAAAGACACAAAGAAACCTTGAGGTATAGGGAGCTTAACACTGGCTCCCAGTTCGTATTGGTAAGAACTGCTTAGAGCAACTGTCATTTATCCTTTTAGTAGTAATAAACAAGTTTATTACTCTTTTGCAATGCGTTTGTGATTCCTTGCATTCCCAATATTACCAAGAACCTGAGAGTGAGGTTTAGACCTCCTGACAATTGGCGACCGCATGCAGGCAATATTTGGTGTTTGTAAGCTTTCACTTGTTGCTTACCACTTTTCCCTTCCCAATGGGGACAGCAGGTATGCATTTCCACAACACCTCTCCCATTTTCAGACCACTTTGTAGTCACTTGCAAAGTCCGGCTGTTTTTTCTTGGGTGTGGCCGATGCTGACTCGACCCATTCCACAGCAGCTTTGAACTGCAAACCTACACAGCATACAATAGCCCGACTGTGTATAAAGTGTTCCTGCTGTGGATCGATACACAGCATGGCACCTTTTTCAGTTTGATTTTTCATTCTCTCCCACACAATTGCCACCGTATCAAATATCTGTGCAGAACTGAGACTCGATGTCTCTAACTTCCTCGCCTTCCATGGATGATGGGCTGACTTCACGCGGGACGCAAGTCAATCCAAAAACCCTATACTGGGGAGCTCAACCCAGTACTGTGAGATGAGACAAACAGCAAATAAGCGTCATGCCAAAGGGCTGTTGGTCGCGGCTCTCTGTGCTGCTCTGGAAGCCTCCGGAAGCGAGGTTTCACACCCTTGATCTGCAGATTTCATCTCTTAAGCAAGAGATGGGTTTGCAGGAAATGGAATGTATTAGTCTGCAGCAGAATTTGGAGTCTGAACTTCAAACACTGCGCAATGAAAAGGATTCACTTTTGCATCATTAAGCACAGGCTGGACAGCAAGACATTTGTATGTTGAAGCAGGAGTGTGAAAGTTTGAGACAGGACAAGGGGCAAGTTTTGAATATGAATGACTCGTTAAAGCGTAGAGCGAACGAACAATTGAGTGAGGAGATGGGAATGCTACAGGACGAGATAAACCAGGTACGTAATGACTTACAAGTGACTACTAGGGACAATCGCGAATTAAGCGCCACATATAGAGTGTTGCAGAAACAAATGCAGGATGAGGTTGATATGGATGTTGCAAATGTGAGTCATGCAGAATGTGAATCCAAGATGGCGAAACTGCACCATCAGTGAGAGGTTCTGGCTGGCCATGTTAAGGAGATGGGAGGCGTATCCCCAGCCTTACATACATCATCTGAAGGGGAGGCCTCAGATGATGACATCTCTCAATACAACACCCAGTCACACCCCTGCTATGGCCCAGAGACCTCACCCTGCCATCCACAACGTGGCAGGTCCCCACTCCACCACACCATGTCATATGTTGTCGACATTGTGACACACATCATTGGAGATGTCAACATGGCATCCCCCATGATAGGCGGGAAGAGGCCTTGGCCTCTGATCCAGCTCTGGTCAACCCCAATCCAGCATTACCATTCCATCTGGAGTGTGCCACCTCTGACATTACCATGTAAGCATGGCTGACCCAGAAGGTTCATGGTACTCTGAGACCCATTGCATATGCATCACAGCTCTTGACCCTAGTGGAACAGAAATACAGCCTTTGTGAAAGGAACCTTCTGGCCACCTACTGGGCTGTCAAGCACTTTCTGTATATCATTGGGTACTCTCCACTGATTATTAACACTAACCACACCCCAACTACTTTTCTGCTATCAGACAGAGTGAAGGATGGGTCAGTCTCTAATACCAGACTGACACACTGGTCACTTCTTCTCCAGGATAGAGACATACAGGTGCACCCAACCAAAATTCCATCTATGCTGGCACATGGACTCCTTTTCCAAGGAGAACCCCATGACTGTACACTGCAGCCACCTGATCTTCCAGATCCAGGTCCTTTCTTCCCTACCATGCCACAAATACCTGAGAACATCTCTTTGTGTTGCAATTTTACTGATGGTTCAGCTTTCTACTATCAGGGAGAACAAATTTCAGGGATAGGTATGTCAGTTTACTCCTATGGTAACACTATTAAAATCTCTAAATGTTGCAGTGTAGCATCATCTCAGCATTAGAGATGGCAGCAGTTGCCTGTGCCCTTGAGTTCATCTAGCACGGACCGAGGATACCATCATCTTACAGTCTCTGAGTTTGCTGTTCTCTTACAGAATTTCTTCCTTTCTGGCAGAAGAACTCCTTCCTGTCTTCTGATGGCAGCCCAGTGAAGAACAAAGAACTGGTAATATATACACATTCACTGGCACAAAGATTTACACACAAACTCAATGTACACAAAGTTAAGGGTCATTCCCTAAATGACCCCTACCATGCCTTCAATGACACAGCAGACACCCTTGCCAAGGAAGGGGCCCGAGGGGGGGGGCACGTGGATGATGGATCATCCAGCGGCCAATGTGACTGTACACATTGCAGCAGTCAGGAAACAGACCAAACCCTTTTCTCCCTTGGACCTCTCAGCAGCCCAACATGCTGATACTGAACTCTAGGTAGTGTTCAGATTCCTTGACAAAGGTACAGAAGAGAAACTTCCCACACATAACCCATACCAAAGGCATGAAGGTAAGTTACACTTGCCACAAGATGACAAGCTCATCTGGTACCAACCAGATGATTCCACCACCAAGTTGTAGGTGGTCCCCAGACACCTTAGGTCCAATTTCTTGCACCAAGTGCATGACACACTCACTGGTGGACACCAGGGAGTGGAAAATACCCTCCAGGGGCTCAAGACCACCGCCTGGTGGCTTGGTGTCACCAAAGATGTTAAACAGTACATAGATAACTGCCTTGTTTGTGCACAAAACAATCCCATTCCCACCAAATGAAATGCCAAACTTCTACCACAAAGACATTCTGGCCCTTGGCATGCCATACAAATTGATTTTATTGGTCCCCTGACCAATACAAGCAGAAACAAGTATGCTCTTGTGGTCACTGATCTCTTCTCTAAGTGGGTTGAAGCTTTCCCCACTAAGACATGCACTGCTAAAACCACTGCCGAAATCCTGGTAGAACAAATTTTCTCCAGATGGGGCCTACCTCTTAAGGTAGACTCTGACAAAGGAACCAGTTTTACAGGTGAGTTGATGAAAGAATCCCTTGAACTCCTTGGAGTTCAACAGAAGTTCTACATACCCTACCACCCTCAATCAGCAGGTCAAGTAGAGACAGCCAACAGATGGATTAAGCAAATGCTTTCCAAATTTATTGAGGACAATCCCAAAACCCGGGATTCCCTATTGCTATTATTCCTTATGACAATTAGGGGCACACCCTCAGCCACTACCCAGTTGGCACCCTTCGAGGTGATGACTGGAAGACAGATGAGATTACCTGAACACCTGTTGTGAGACCTGCACACTCCCACTGCAGACCACGTGTCTGTGGACCAATATGTGGAAAAACTCAGAAAAGACCCTACACACACACTTGCATGCTGCCAATTGCATGAGCAAGGCCCAGCAACAGTCTAAGATACAGTTTAACAAGCATGCACAAGAAATGGATTGGCAGGTTGGAGATCAGGTGATGGTCCTCCGATTTGCTCATCCCACACATTCCTTCTCCAATAAATGGCAGGGCCCTTACCCCAATGTCAACAAGCTCAGTCTGGCAGTCTATCAAGTTAGACTCCTGCATAACAATAAATTGACTGAAAAATGGTTACATGCAAACCAACTGAAACTGTATAAAGGAGCTTAATTACCTTTCCTCACCCCATTGGGCAGAATAGTACTAACTTACTAATGTTTGATTTTGCTTTTCAGATACACTGACAAGATGGCTATCTTGTTCCATTTTCTCCCATCTCAAGAGTTATCCCCTGCATCCAAGGCACGGTACCGAACCTCCTACTTCACCTTGATCATCCAGCATCTGCTCCAGAGGGAGTATCCATCAAAATACCCGATAGTTTGATTACTGTCCAGGAAGTTTCTGATGCTTACCTCACTGCCTCGGTTGTTGGTCCTGACAAATCTACCCTACAAATTGAGTGGCAAACCACGTCTCAAGGACAAATTCTTCCTGTGGCCAAACTCTCCAAGGGAACTTACTAGGGTTGGCCCAATGCTAAATTATCCCCAAATGGTTCTTTGTCCTTGCAACAAACTGCTCTTAGAAATTCTGGTTTATACAATATCACTGCTTTAATTGATCCCTCATATTGTAACTCTTTGTCTAAGGATTCTACTCGAAAAGTTTGTGTTATACACAACATGGTCTCTGCTGCCATGTACCTTTTTGTGTTACCACCCACTGACAAATAGCTTTTGGAGTGTCCAAAGCACACCGCTGGTCCCCGTAGTGGTCGAACAGCCACTGCCCTCCCTGGTTCACTGATTAACAATTTACAATTTATGCATATACCTGTGTTGTTTAATCTTACTTACTGGAATATGAAAGAATTTGGTATGTGTCATAATACTAACACTTCAGCATTTCATAGTATGTTATTGCTTGATAGTTTAGCAGCATTTCGGATTCGTACTCAAGACCCTATTGCTGGGGTACACACCACTGAGCATAGAGGCAACTTCAGGAGAAAACCCAATCCTGATGATCAGAGTCATAAACGTAATACACGTGAATTTGATAGTTCTGATGCACTGGTGCAACAGGCACTGTCACAGGTCTCTTTGGTACAGCTATGTCCATCTGGAATAAAGCAGACACTGCTGCTATCAAATCTCATTCAGCCAAATTTCAAACTGGTTTGGTGAATAATATACTACCCCCATTATTGCATGGTGTGTATGGCCTTAGTCAGGAAGAAAGATACACTGTATACAATACGCACAACATTGCTAAGGCATTTACTGATTCTAAAGACAAGATTAACGCACTCATTGCACAGAATAACAAAGAAGCAGATAAGCAATATATTGCTAGAGAAATTCTATGCTCAGCCTATGGCTCATACATTATCACTACCATCAATAATCTCTTCCGTGATTTAGAATCTGGAAGAATCCCTGATATCATACATGACAGACGTATTTCCAAATGGTATTGTCCTTGATGTAAAACCCCTGGCTGTATTGCTATGTGTATGCAGCAGTCTCTAACTATTCCTCTTTCTACAGCTGGAATTTGAATTTTGTGACCAGACACCTAATACTGGTCCTTGTTTCACGTCTAAGAAATGTTCTGTCAGAGATACAATGTTTGCTTCTTTTACTGTCTCTTTACCACACTTTGATCCCACTACAGCCTTGTTCAACAAGCTAGCTACAGTTCATTCCATTGGACACCTTGATGGCGACATCTACAGAGAATGCTTGGACTTGCCTCCTCTGCTGGTCTTCCATCCTTTCCTGGCGCCTGGGTCACTCCACACACAGACTGCCATGTGAAGAAACAGTATATCTACTTGTGTCAATGTGATGTATTTGATGTTATTAAACCTGTATGTGGTTATTCTCCTGACAGCATAGATTGGTCCTTTTCCTTGGATGATGAGATCAGCACCAATGACACAGAATCCTTGGACTCAACATTGGCTCCAGATAAACTTTATCAATCCTATCAAGGGGAGGTTCATTGCCTGTCAACACAAATTTCAAAGACAACCTACACCTGCCCAGTACAGTTGCAAAAATGGAGACTCCCCACTGTTAAAACGCAGTACAACTCTGATGGGGAATATTGTGTAGTCACAAACGACAAGTCATATATGTACGGTGCAGAGACATGCATTATTGATTTCCCTAATTTCTATTTTGTTCCCCAGCAAAAGTCTGTCATTGGACATACCGTTATTACCCTTGTCCCCCTTATGGATGCGGACATCATTGATGGTAACCCTGATTATCTGCTCACCTTTTCTGAATATTTACCATTTTTTAATGTACACATTGATCCATTATCACTTGCATTAAAATCACTCAGAGAGAAAGACACCCACCACATCCTCATCAGCAATAATATTATCAAGACTAATGAAGCTATTCTTTCATTTGATTAATGATGGTGATATGAATGATACATTGACTAACACATAGTTAGAGATTACTTTCAAAGGTTTTGTTATTATACAAGCCTTTTGATATTTTTCTTGGTTATATGCTATGCTGCCTACGGTGCACACTGCACCAACACCATGAGCAGCTGGAGTTCCTTTACAAAGCTTGCGCATCGGGTTTGTAAATGGCCCCTGCTCCCTGACCGTTCCCTAGATTTACCTGTGTTGCTCTTGGAGGCAACAAGGGGGGGAATGTTACATGAGGTCCCTGCATCCTTATTGGTACCCTCAGAGGTACACCATAGACAGCTAATGATTAGGTATATGTTATACTAACATATAGGGCTAAGGGCATCTACCATACAAGAGTAGATGTCAGGATATGTATGCATATTATTGTTATACACTTTGCTTTCTATATATATATATATATATATATATATATATATATATATATATGTTCTATGTATTCTCTGTGTATTTCTTACTCATAAGATGATTAGGACATCTGTGTCCTTGTAATGATTATAATATATAAGTCAGCATTGCCACCTTTTGGTGATTTGTACTACTACACTGAGTTATGTAAGACTATTTGCACTATACTCTTTTGTTTTACAAACTGATGACTACTACAAAATTGTATAATGTTATCTTGGACCATGGAGCCATGTCTAATTTTAGCCAGTAGGGCTCATCTCTGTAACTAGAAATGTTTCTATCTTACAGTAACCATAGTAATTATCATAGGTATATAATGTGAGACACAGAGTCTTATACCTCGGAGACCCCAAGAGACATGAAGAAACCTCGAGGTATAGGGAATGCTTAGCATTGGCTCCTGGTTCGTATTGATAAGAACTGCTTAGGGCAACTGTGATTTATCCTTTTGGTAGTAATAAACCAGTTTATTACTCTTATGCAATGTGTCTGTGATTCCTTGCATTCCCAATATTGCCAAGAACCTGAGAGTGAGGTTTAGACCTCCTGTCAGGTTGGCGTGAAGTTCAATACTTCACTGCCATCCTATTCTGCATGTCTCTAACTCCTGCATTTCCAATGCTAACACCAGGAAGCAAACATTCGGCATTGACAAATGCTTGTTATGAACTAGTAGTCATCATCACCTGGTGATACAGTAGTACTGGCTAATGCAGGGTGCTCAGAGATAGTTGCCATGTCAATTACAGCTTATTAAAGTTAGTTGAGTATGCTGCATTGCTCCCCTTGGCTGTCAGAATTGCTCCATTGAAACATATCCCCCCACTGTCTTCTGACAGCATGGTTAGTAATGGCCATGACCCCCCTCCACCTCAGCCATCCTCGGTAGCTGACCACCCTGTTCTTTAGTGTTCCCCCATTCAGGAATCTGACCAGAGTAATACTGGTAAATGCATCCCAAGCATCTAATGGTACAGTACCACCTTCCATAGTAGCTCCCATTTTAATTAATAGTAGTACAAGGCACATCACTACAGTACATGCAGGGGCAGATGGCAGCTAGCCATGGTGTGTGAGTAGGATTGTTGCCAGTCACTGTCCAGGGCCTGGACTGGGGGAAGTGGGCTATGGGGGTCAAAATCCTCTTATAGTGATGTGATGGGACTGGGACCAGGACTGGCTGCAGAAAGGGAGTCTAACTGCCTACCAGAGAAACTGAGGAGAGAGACTCCTGCCTTATTATGGTGCTTACAGCAATGAGACCGGTAAAAGGGAGGGCTATGGGACTAATGTGTCAATATGCTATTTCTCAGGTGGGAGGAGGGGTTTCTACATTACTGCCCAGTACTGGCATACTAATTAGGGCATCAGTGGGAGGGGAGCTGTTCTTATGTTACCAGGGACAAAAGTAGGGAAGGGGCACCACTAGATGCCAGGGATGCAATAATGTTATTATTGGGGCCAGATATATACAAAGGGGGGCATTAAAGGAAGGGGCATTTGGCCACAGAGGATGGGTGAGGGAGAGATTCTTAGCTACATCAGGCAGTGGTTTCAGGAGACAACTGGAGGGGGTGGCCTTTGCACTCATTGCACCAACTTAACACTAAGTTTTTGGAAACATTAACTAGCACTGCACTGACAGTGCTTCCAAAAACACTTCCAATTTTTGAGGGAGCACTGCATGCAAACCCCAAAGGCTGCTTTGCATATATGGTGCTCAAGTGCTAACAGTTTTGAGTTGTGCTGTAATGCACCATTAGTGCAAGCCATCATTCTCAGGTGCAAAACACAGTTAGTGTAGTGCTAGAACCCTTAGCATAGTGCTAAACAGTCTACTATACTATCCTGTACCATAACAAACACTAGGAGCATGATGGGGGAAGGGTACCACTAGACTACAAAATATGTGAATATATGTGAATATCTGTGCTTGACAGCATAGGTTTTTGCCTATATGCTGACAACCATGACAGGAGTGGGTGTGTGGGGGGGTGGCTGGCCATGTCCCTGTTGGCATACCCTACGTGTATGGAAATGGCCTTAGAATGGAATATAAAAGACATTTTGGTGACTTGCATATTCCTGTGGGGTTATTTGCTTTGTAGATATTTGGGGGGAGGGCAATCATGACCAGAGTTGTCATATGTGGCCAGGCTGAAGGGATACACAGCTGCTAATGCAGCCCCTACTGTAGGGCTGTGCAAATTATCCCCTCTACCAGCTCTTCACGCTGCTGAGAATGTTCTAAGCATCATCGCATAGCTGCCCATGCCAACTGGCCTGGCCTCCATCTCACCAGCTTGTGCAGGTACATACACAGCAAGGATCAGGCATGGAGTGGGCAGGCATCCATCACTGTGGATGCTGCAGAGTGCTTCAAAGATGCTCACCAACCTGAAGTAGGGCTGCATGGCTGCAACAGACATGACGACCACTGCTGGGCTGAAGGATAATCACTTTATTTTTTTACAGTTTTAAAACCACACTCCTCTACTTGCCAGTGTTTTGCATATGTGATATGTGCCTTTTCAAGGCCTTGAAAAGCACATAGCGCATGTGTGAAACATTGGCAAATAGGGCAGTGTGGTTTTAAAATTGAACTGGATGAAGTGATTATCCTTCAAACCAGCTGTTGTCATCATATCTGTTGCATCCGTGCAACCCCCAGTATCTGCACAGCCCCAGGTTGGTGAATTATTTGTTTCTTGGTGGATCCAGCCCCAAGTCTTATAACCACCTATCTCTCTCTCCTTGCCCCCAAAGTGCAAATTTGTGAATAGTGGCCCCTCCGTGGCTTTTCCCAGCTCACTGCACCTACAGAGGGACCAGGAACTTTCTGGGGATTGGGCCATTGGTGCAACATTGCAAACACCTCTGAGATGACCTAACTGCATCTTTGCTCCTTAGAAACTTATTGGGCTTGATTTTCAAAGAGATCTTAGATCACCACATGTTGTGGCGATCTATGGCTGTGGCTATCTCAGTGTATATCAGGGACCCTATGCCATATTTAAAAACAAGCATTTGTCAATGCCGAATGTTGTCTTGCTGCCATTGGCAGTGCAGGAGTTAGAGAGTTGCAGCATAGGAGTGGCAGTCAAGTATTGAACTGATGCCAGCCCACCCCCACCCTACAGAGAGTGAGAGGCATTAGGGTGTCCCTGTGGGTGTTTGGTAGTGCAGTGCGGGAAAACATGCTGGGTAGGATGTGAAAAATGACAGCTGCACAGTTCATAATTAGGTGTAATTAAATGGCAGTGCTGAAAATGTGGCATACAAATATCACGAGAAGATTTCGGAGTTGCAAGGTGCGTGGCAAATATGCAAGAATGCGCTTGCAGCACTGAGCAGTTTGTGGGCGTTCGGCACCAAATTTTCAACATAGGCATTTTAGCACCTCTGCTCATGTACAGTGTCATTGTCATTTCCTTAAAGTGTCCCAAGAAGTGATTTCGCGACAGCCACTACGCTATTCTGGCGCTGGAAGTGCGGAAACACATTTGGGCAGGTTATGTGAAATGACAGCTATACTGTTCATCAAGAGGTGTATAAAATGGCAATGGTGAAAATCCAGAGTGAAAATATCACAAATGCATGACGGTACGAAAGTACGGCAATCTGCCAACGCACGCCGTAACACAGTCATTTTATGGAGTATCAGCTCCAAATTGTCAACATAGGCATTCTAGGAGCTCTGCTCATGAACTGCGTCCACTGTCATTTTCATAATCTGGCTCAAACACTGATTTCCCATAGCGAATGCGCAGTTGTGCGCAGGAAGTGCGGAAACACATTTCAGGCAGGATGTGGGAAATGACAGCTGTACTATTCACAAGGAGGTGCAGAAAAATGCCAATGCTGAAAATATGGCATTAAAATATTGCGAATGCACGAAGTTATGAGCCTGCGTAGCAACTGCACAATCCACGCTCGTAAAACAGGCATTTCTTGGATTTTTTCCACCAAATCTGGAACATAGGCTTTTTGAGAGGCCACCTCATGAACACTGGCACTGTCATTTCATTAATGGGTCCCGAAAGGTGATTTCACGCAGTGACTGCAAAATTACCTTCCGAGGCAGATTAACGCCATGACAGTGACAAAATTCATGAAGAGGGGCCCCAAAAACCCATGTTGAAAATTTGGTGCCAAAATTCCAAGAAATGCCTGAGATATGCAACAAAGTTGAAAAAACCCTATTCATTGCATTATACAGCTTACCGGCATTTCCTCAGTTCACGGTCGACTTTGAAGAGTGCAGACGTGTTCCCGGTCCACGGAAGATCATCGCGCTGGAGTCCGGAGGTAAGTATGGGGTGAGAGGGGGGTGAGGTGAGGCAGGGTGCACAGTGGGTGGGTGCGGATGGGGGGCATGTAGACTACGAGGGACAGTTTTCGTTTTCCAGGTGTAGAAAAAAAAAAAGCGAAATTGTTGCAGGACAGTTTTTGTATTACAGGGCATTTGGCACACTGGGGTGGGCTCCCAGCATGCCACCTACATGGGTTTTGTGGGGGGGTGTCAGTAGCCAGCGAGGATTGGGCACTCACAGCACACAACACAGGGGGTAATGCGGTGGGGATTGGGCACCCCCGGCAAACAAAGAGAGAGGAGAAGCGCGAGCGAGGGGCACCCCTCGGCATTCAACAGTTAGGGGGATGATGCCGATGGGGAGGGCTCCCTTGTCGGCGGTAAAGAAAGCGGAGGGGGGCGCTGAGCGAGGGGGATTGGGCAACCCCTTGGCATTCCACATTTGCGGGAAGGGGGATGCTAACGGGGAGTGGGCTTCCCCCGTCAGCACACAAACACATGGGGGGTTGCCAACAGGGGGATTGGGCACCCCCGATGTCGGAAACCGTGAGCTGGCCGCCCACTTGCCGACCATGATCATAATGGCGGCGAGCACAGCAAGCAAAGGACCGCTGTGTATGATGATTGCAGTGGACCTTTGCTTTGATGTGCTCGCCCCATTATGAATTTATGGTGTGGCGGCATGCAGGCTGATTGGGGAATGAGGGACACACCTACTGATGCGTGCCCTGAATTCGCCCAAGAGCAGCCGTGCCCCCAAGACCCGTACTGTTGCAAGGTGTTTCTTGCGCATGCATGCAAACCAACATAAAAATGAGGGTCCCTGCACATAAGACCCTAGATTTGTCACATCTGCAGAGTTGTGCCAAAGTCTTTAGTGGAAGGATCCATCAACCCCCCCCCCGCTCGCTGCAACACTTGAGGGGCCGTGAAGTTGTGAGGGAATGCTTTTCAGGAAGGGATGTGGGCATGGTGCTAATGTGCAGGAGATATAGTGGCACCCCGTGGGAGTGCCCAGTGCTCCTACATACAGCTGATCAGACTATGATAGGTGGCTGGTAAAAAGGGGGTGGACCCAGCCTCAGTAGGATATAGCCCAGGCACCTGCCCCATAGGTACCACTGACCACAACACCATCAGTGGGCAGCAGTCTGCTTATATGCAGGAGACCTGGTACCATTGAATGCCACAGTGCCTGGGACCATTCCCAGTCCCACTTGCCCTGCAACGCAGCCATTGCTGTCCACCAATGATATTGTGGTCAGTGGCACAAATGGGGCAGTTGCCAGGATGTATCCTCCTGAGGTTCAGGGTGTTAAAATTACAATTGTTAGGACCTGCCCAGGCATAACTGTAGCTGAATTTTCACTTTCTCCCTATTCATTACAATGGAATTAGCTCTTTTTGTACTTGACCCTCAAGGAAATTTTACTTGCTCCGTACAGGTGGCAGTGGGATTTACACACCACTGCTGAGACTGGTCTGCTCCTTTCAGCCAGTCTCCTGTCATGGTCTGATCAACTGTATGTAGCAGCACAGTGGTACCCCACAGGATACTACCTCATCCCCCACATATTAGCACCGTGCCCCCATCACCCCAAGGTCTCCC
This sequence comes from Neoceratodus forsteri, assembly GCA_016271365.2. NCBI lineage: Eukaryota > Metazoa > Chordata > Ceratodontiformes > Ceratodontidae > Neoceratodus > Neoceratodus forsteri. The sequence goes on from CM028131.1 coordinate 935,799,288, forward strand.
GCTGTGCTTCTTCTGCCCACCAGTCCTCCCTCTCTTGCAGCCTCCCCAGTTGCTGCCCTGCCGAGCAACCAGCACATGTCCCATAGACCATCTTCTAGCTGATCTAAAGACAGCACCCTGTTGCAGACATGGCAGGGTTTGTAGATCAGCATGTAAGGGGATGGCGCAACCACCCTTGGCGACTAGTGCATGGGCACTTTTTATCGTAAAAGGTGCCACATGGGGCTTTCCTGCATGGCATCCCAATTTTGCCACAGCTGTTATTTGAAATTAGGATTGCCGCAAACTATGATGCAGGTGCCACTAGCATCATCCCTGTTGCTGCAGGCACCTTCCATCAGTGTTTGCCTATTGAAAATCGAGCCCAGTGTGTCACTTGAGCATGATACCTAAAGTGATCCGCGGGGGTAGGCTTTGTGCCTGGGCACCTGTTAGTGTCTTGCTTTGTGCTGCTGTTTATAAGGCATTTTAAAACATGAACTGAGCACTTAAGGTTTGCTCTAAGTTTGTTTAAAATAACAAAAGTTGAGCATTACCCAAACTAGTGTATAGGGTGACTTTGTGTGCAAGCCTCAACTTTTAAAAATAAGGGCTCTAAGTTGTGAAGCTATTGTTAAGTTACAATATTTCTTAATTTTGCATTGATTTAAAAATGTTAGTAGATGAGAAAATTCAGATTATAATTTGAATTAATATTTTGTTGCATATTGTGCTGGAGCTTTTATAAAATGTAAATTGTTCAAATAGTCAAACAATCATAATTATTTAAAATTCTGTGTTATAAAGTTATTGCTGTAGGTATTCAGTGACTTAATGGAAGAAAAGGGATGTTAAGTGGTAGCCCCGGTATGCCTCATTATTCAACTCTATATAGCAGTTCAAATCTCTAATTTACATAAATGAGTTTGGTCACGGGTGCAAAATAATACATTTTCTTCATGATGCGTGTCTATTTTACAGATTAATTAAAGGTGTTTCTTCTTTAAAATGTAAGTAGTGTACATTAATAACTTTTCTGGAAACTGATGCTATCTGCCAGCCAATGCTTCTTTTTTATTACACTTTTATATGAAATATTGTTGTGGAGTTATACTTATGTGTAAATAGTTTTTGAAATGTAATCTTCCTAGGATGCCTCTGGAATTGAACTATTATGGCTCAGTAAGCTTTTCAAGGTACAATTCTTTCAGCAACTGACAAAAACGAACAAATTGACAAACGAATGAACATACTAACTAAACTAAGCAGACATGCTAAAAAAATACTTACAGTACATAGGGACCCCTTACTGTACATAAATTTCAGTACTTGCAGAAATTCCATTGTACTACAGTTCGAAGGTCAAATCAGTTGTAGTATAGTAATGATGTCACTGCTATACTACAGCAACTTTAAGTCCTAAAGCACGAGCGCTGCACTGATTGCACGTTTCAGCTGTAAGATTTCACTTTACTGACAAACTGCCACTATTTCTAGCGCTGGAAGGGACAAATAGATTTATGAGTCAAAATTAATCAGAAACACTCGAATGATGCGTCTCATGATGTGCTGCTGCTGTGGCCTACTGCTGGTTTGCCCCCCTAAATAGCAACAACTGGGCTGTTGTGTCTTACTTTACACTGCTTACTGTCCCTCATTTCCAGGATAGGTTTTTACTAAAAATGTGTTCTTACATGGGTCCCTTCCTGCTCCTTACCTTTACATTCTGGTCACTGGAGCAGGTCACCATCCCCTGCCATGAAAATCAAAGGACATATTGTGAATGAGGACCTTGTGAGCCACTGCGATACTGAGGGTCATGAACATCCTCCCTGAGGTGCCGTGCTCTCTCTCTGGTACAGGGAGGGGGTCCCAGCACTCTACTATCCCAGTAACAACTGATTTCATGGGGAGAGACATTACAGAGAGCCATGAGACAAGCGAGGCCCACAGAATGGAGCTGCGCAGACAGATAGAAGCTGGTTTGCATCTTCTGCCTCGCTCACCGCTGTGGAACCGCTGTGGTCTTGGAGAATAGTAAAGCTTTATTTATTCATGAAAGCAGATTCGTTTTCATTTTTAGCAGACAAGATTTCATTTTCTTACTCAATTTTAACAATAAGGGGTCACAATGTACTTAAAAATAGCAGATGGAGTAGGTGTGCACAAACAAGGTTGAGTTTCCATCTTATGGAGTCTATGACATCATAGACTCCCTTGACTGAAACACAACCTTGTTGTGCATATTTATGTATCTGTATATATATATATATATATATATATATATATATATATATATATATATATATAGATATACATTTAATACATCTTTGTTAAAATTTGGTATGTGTATTATAAGAAATTCATTGGCTGGTCAGGCTCTATACCATGTCTTCCATACCCCCAGAACCACCTTGATACAATATATGGATTAAATTGGCTGCAGCTATGCATTAATTGGTGAGACCACCTAGGGTAAAAGTGTGATGTGGGCAGCTGGAGGGTCTCTGATCTGTACACATCATTCTCCCACACTACGTGGGATGGGACAGCAACTTGTAAGAAGGTGTATTGCAGCCTCCACTGGCTGCCCTGCTCCCTCCTTGCCATTCCAGTGGACCTCAGCCTCCTAAGGGGGTCTCATTTGGCAGAAGAAAGGGTTGCCCATCTGGGCAGCACCCTTTCCCTCCTGGTTCTATCAAACGGGGCATCATGGACCCATCTGGGCCAAGAGCAAGTCCCAAGGCTTCCATTCCCCCTTGTCAATCACAGGGAACCTGTCCAGACTGTGGACCATGTTGCTCACCCCTTCCCCTTGCACCACTCTGATCAGAGAACCTTTTGACACCACACATTTAGAAGGTGGTGACAAATGTTTATGTTGCTTCCCTGAGCCACCCTTTGGAAGAAGCAAAAACACACCCGAGGAAAAAAAACCTTTTTTGCCAACGTGCAGGAAAAGCCCCTTAAACAATCCCTCATATGAAGGTCAATGGTACCCTATTTTGCTCTCACCCCATGGCTGATCCTGCTTTTATGAGGGTGGGATAGCCATCCGAAGAGGGAGGAGAGATGAGAGAGGAAAGAGGGAGACCTACAGCCTTCCTGGTCTTTTATTGATGCCTATTTCCTCCCCAACCTTCCTGGTAATTATTATATAATTATTAATTATTATTATTTGTAACCACACCAAGGCAGACCCCAAACCCTGCCCCCCCAGTGCCAGCCCAAAATCCTTCCCTGTACATGTCTCAGGGAGGAGATCAGGTTCATGGCCAGTTGTTCAGGGAGTGGCTGTCCTGCACTACAAAAAGGGCTGTGCAAAGGGAGGATCCAACAGCCAAGGACCCTTGCTGTTGTAATTATTGGCTGCACTGGTTATTTGCAAATCAGGCTCCATACCCCCTCTCCTATACTCCAAGTAACCACCTATACAAGTCATCTGGGTTAAAATGTCTGCAACCACGTATTTTTTGTTGAAATCAACTTTACAGCTCTTTTAAGCATGATGTGTACATCTGGAGGGTCTCTGATCTGCCCCCCCCAACACAAGGATGGGCACACATCATCTCTTCACTGCAATTCATAAGAAATGGTGGGGCAGCCCCTTCCCTAGCCAAACTTGCCCCTCTCCTTACCCCTTCAGAGGACCTCTGTTTCCTGTGGAAGTCCCCTTTGGAAAAGGAAAGGGTTGTCCAGCTGAGCACTGTCCTATCCCTCCCAGTCCTCCACATGGGGGGAACCACAGTATGGACCCATTCAAGCTGGCAGTGAGTCCCACAGCTACCAGTCCCCCTTGTCATCTACAGGGGACCTGTCTGGGCTGGGTACAAGGTCCCCTTCCCCATCCTTTCTCATTGTACTGCTCAGATCAGAGATTCTCTTGCCACCACAGAACAAACATCTCAATTCTCTTCCCCCAAGAACATTGCAACAGCAATTCTGCCACCACTTCCTGCAAGTGCCAGCAGAACCTCTACTTCCCTGCATCTGACAGCTGCACTCCATTCTCCCTGTGCAGCCTGTGAATGGAGGTGGTGATCTCATACTGTGTTAAAACCCTCCCTTTAATAGTGTTCATAACTGCCCCTGTGACAGAATAGGTATCCCCTTTGCCATCCCCTATCCCTTTCAGGACCAGAGATTTTTTTCCAGGGGCTCTGGTGAAAGCCAAACCAAGATTTGGCAAGAGATGCCTTTTGAAGTTGACCTTTACGAATACTGTGCAGGAAGAATTACAAACGTGCACTCAGCCCTTTATTAGATAATTAGGAGCAACTGATAATTGGGAGCACTGGCAGGCTGAGGAACTGAATAAAAAGACACACCCTTAATGTGAACTTTTTTTTGTGGGGGTGGAATCTGCAGGGAGGGAGAGGTAAATCTTGCAGAGCACAGAGCTGAAGTGGAGCTTTGGAGAACTCATGGCTGAATATACTGTATATGGGGTAGATTAACCCTACAAGCCATGGACAGACAGAGCTGGGGAAGTCTACCTCAAGGAAGAGGTGAAGAAAGCTCTGGGAGGGAATCATTACAGTGTAGGTTGAATTGGGGCCCTAGAGTTAGTGGCCAGAGAGGATCAAGGAGAAGCAGTTTATTCCTGCTGTATAAAAAAAGGAAATTGCTTATGAAAGATCTTTTTTGAAAACTGGAAAATAAACTATTTAATTTTGTATTGTTCGGACAAATGTAAAATAAAGAGTTTAGGTGTTTGAAGTTTGAAATTTGTCTGATCTATTATTTTGAATGTAGCTGAATAGCCTAGGCCACACTGTTACACGTTACCTGTCAGATGTGGTTGGCTGATGCAGTAGGCTTTGGATGTCCCTAGCACTTTGGAGAAATAGTTAAGGAACAGTTTTGGGATAGCTGGAGAAGACTGTGTGAGCAGCAAGACCCAGGTTAAGTGAAAGGCCAAAAATTTTGTTTGACGCAAAATACCCAATCTCACCTTCCTCTCTCTATTCAACAGTAATTGAATCTATATTGTGTCTGCCTATTCTCTTCCAACTCCTCCCTCATACAAGTTATATCCTCCCTGATGTAACCCACTACCCCTCCCCATTTTTCTGCCTCCTTGACCCTCTTGTATAATTTAAACCCAAGGATTGAGAGGTCCAGTCATGGTTAGGTGTGGCCCATGTCTCACTGACAGCTGCAGTGTCCAATCTCCTCTCTGCAAATGATGCCTACAGGTCATCCATCTTGTTTCCAAGACTGTGTGTTCAGGGACACCTCTTTCCACCTAGAGTCTGAAACGCTTTCCTTTCTTGCTCCTCTACCTTTCTCATTTCTCCCATTTGCTTGTACCCCTACCCCCCACTGCTAACCCCATCACTTCTTCTCCACTTCTTCTCTCCAGTCCCCTTGAACTGGTATACTGGTATGGGGTGGAGGTCTACTAACCCTCTCTTCCCAGAGACCCCAGGCCTGTAGGCTCACTTGCCCCCTCAGTAGTATAAATTCAGTTTTTAACTTATATTGCCCCCCCCCAGATTATCCCAGAGGACTCTAGACCCCCTCCTCTACTGAGGTGCAGTCTGTCTGGTGAAAAAAGTGATTTATCTGACCAAGTTTGCCCCCCAACCCCCAATACAGTTGTACCCTTATTCCTTGCATCACTGCGTCAGCCAGACATTAAACTCCTCAATCCTTTTCTTCCTGACGATTCTTGCTCTCAGTACTGGCAATACCTCCGAGAATGCAAGTGATCTGGCTATCTCTCTGTAGGATCTTCCTCACTACACTGAATCTTTCCTACACTACACCCACCTCCTCCCCAGCTGCGTCATTGGTACCTAGGTGTATAACTATGTGTGGTTCCCTCCAAGCCCTTTCACCAACTTCCCAATCTTTGGACACCCCTCTCCATTGTCCGTCCTGGCATGCAGACCACTTTCTATTGTATTTGGGTCTCCCTTCTTTGCCCAGTGAATATCCTAAACTATAGAGTCCCCTGGATCGCCACCTTTTCACACTCTCACATTCCTGACTCCCTACTTTCTTTCCCCTACTGCCTTGCAAACTTCTCCTCCACCTATCTGCTCTCCATGTCATGGGCACCACCCCATACTTATTCACCCCCATCAGGTTCACCACCTCCTCATTCTCCTCCACCCCTGATTGACTGACCTTCCCACAGTCCCTACTCACCCCTCAACTCAGCCTTCACACCATCTTCCCTGACCTTACCTTTCTGGCCACCGACATACACCATTACCTTTCCCCTCCTCCTGTCTCCTTTCTCCCTCTCCCCAACTCCTCCTTTACTCTCCACGTTCTTCCTTACCCACCCACCATGATTACTTTGTACTGTCCTACCTCCTTCTCCTTCTCCTGTCTTACTCCCCCATCCCATTGCCTGTACCCATCCCCTCTTCCCACCTCCTATTCCCCCTCCTCCCTTCCAGACAGTGGATGAAATTTATTTCTTAAAGGCACCCTTATGAATACTCTCACTCCTGTTACACTGCTTGCGGCCTCCCTTTCCTCCCACCACTTGCCATTCCCCCTCCGTAGGCTTCCACACCCTCTGAGGTAGGGGTAGCCATGGAACTTGGGTAATCCCTTCTACACCCCTCCTCTGTCTGCCCACCTCTCTCCCCTAGGCATTCCCATCTGCTTTTCTGCCCCCTGCACTCCTACACTCCACGCCAGCCTCCCCTCCTCCTATCTAAGCTGCCTTCTGCCATTAGGTGCTCCAGGCTCCAACACACTGGACAGCCCCCTGTTACCCACATTGTTCCCAGAGATACTGCTATCCCACAACCATTACAGTACACCACCCTCTTCCCACCATCCTGATGCTTGCACATGCCCTATTCCCCACATCCTCCTGACCCTGGCCTGCTTACACTCCAGATAGTAGTACTATATATATAATTCATGTGGGGATGGCTGCAAAGCTGCATTCCCTGCTTGCCTAGGCAGCTACCCTTAGATGCTCCAACCCCTCTCCGATCTTAAACCTTGATAAAATAAAAGCTGATCCTAGGTAAGGACCAGCTGCAGTCTTAACAATTTCCTAGTCTTCAGTAGAAAAATGAGCTGACCCTACATAGAGACCAGCTGTACTCTGTTGCCTGCAGTACCCTTGACAGCTGGTCCAAGATGGGAACTGGCTTCCCTCCTTAGCAATGCCCTAGTCTGTTGCACATTTACAAGCTGACCATACATAGGGATCAGCTGCAAACCCTTTCCTACACCCAACAGTGCATTTTCTGCCCCCTTTACACTTATCTGCCCACCAACGTCCAGCGTAGCTTGCAGCCTGCGGTCCTCCCTACAGACCTTTCGCCAATGTCCTCAAATGCCACATAGATAGACACCACACTCCTGCCACTCATGCTTTGGGGTTGCTCTTGTGAAGGGTCACTAGGGATTGTGGATATTATATGGGAATAGCAGCTGCCTATTGGCTGGCTGTAACTCGGCAAAATGCTTCCCACCAATGGTGACTGGTTAGTCTCTCAGTTCTCCCACCCTTGTCTCTCCCTCTGTAGCCCTTTGCCCTCCTCCTGTCACCCCACAATCACAGAAAATGCATTACAAACAAAAAATCTGCACTTTTCAATAAAATATACGGCCCCCAGCACTTCCCGTATCTGCCAATCCCCCATTCTCTTCCATCACACCAGTGGTCTCCTGCTCATACTGGTGTTTAACAAACAGACCTTTATAATGAGATTACAGCCACCCTATGGGCTACTGTAACCCAGCTACATGCTTCCCTACCAATGGTGGCTGGTTAGCCTTTCAGTTCTCCCACCCTTGTGCCTTCATCTGCAGCCCTCCTCCCTCTTCCCATCACCCCACAATCACATGTAATGCATTACAAACAAAAAGTGAGCACTTTTCAATAAAATATAGATTGTCTGCAGATCCCTGTTCTCTCCCCACACACCAGTGGTCTGCTTGCCTTTGCTCATGTAGCCCAGGTGCAGTGTGCCTGTGGGCTACTACCCCTGCCTGTTGACCCTCTAACAGGTTAATGGGCCTGGGTTCTGCTACAGTGGTGCTTGGGGGTTCTGTCCCAAAGTTATAGTAAATAGCACAGTGCCTCCACCCAGAATGCATTATAAGTGGATCAGGTACCTGGCTTGTACAGCCCTTTGGGATGCTGTACCTACCAACCTCCCCTACCAAATACCCCACACACTGGATACCCAACAGTTCCTTAATACCATGAATCATGAACACTTTGCAATTGGCAGACCCAGAAATACCCTTCACACAGTAGTTCTAAAGAAAAAAAAAACACAGCTTTATTTGGGGTAAGGGGTTAGAAATGGGATACCTGGACAATGGGACCACTGTGGCGAGAAAAGGGTTCGTAAAAGCGTTAAAGCAAAGGACAGAGGCCCACAGGACAGACCACCCCAGCTGCCCACCACCACTAGTACCAGTGTTCTTTCCCAAAGTCTTTCTGGGTACCTAAAAGTTGCAGGCCTGGATGTTGCCGCAGGCTGACTGACTCTTGGGGCCCTAAGAACTGGAAATTTGTAATTTACTTTAATCTGTACACTCCCCTTGGGTTCCAGAGACAGGCCCTGGGTACTTACAGTTCTGAAGATTCTACTGGGTCTCTGGCAGAGAGGGCCTCCACAAATCCAGGTGCAGTGAGATGAGTACACAGAGGGCACAGCACTGGGCAGTGAACAGATTTCTTGGAACCTTGATCTTGATTGAAGGTCTATCAACTTGTCCCCTTGATAGAAGATCTGGCTGCTTGTCACCTTTGGCCACTTCTGGCCCTTTGCAGAGCACTGATGCAAGACCCACCAGACCTCAGAGGGCTCAGACCCAGGAGTGGCTCCACAGCCAAGCTCCCCCAGTGGGTTGCAGATGCCCTATCACCCCAGCAAGTGCTGGTGACCCCCTGAGACTAGCATGCCCCACTTGGTAGGTGTTGACAAGTTCCCTACCTGGCTCTGGAATCAGCTGTAAAACTTCTCCTCTACTGATCTCAGCAGGAAATTGGGCCCAGGGTGCAGCAAGATCAAGACACAAACTCTTACAGTCATCCAGTGCTTAGCAGCAACACAGCTACAGTTCAACATGGCGACCTCTCCTTACTTGAGTTAGAATTGCAACCACAGGGTCCCTAGACATAGAACACCTGGTCACTTTTCCTGCACAGTCTCTGAACTCTAGACCTCTTTCTCTTTCCACTTGGCTGGTTCACTGCACTTTTAAATCCTCCTAGCTTTTGCAGCTTCCAAACAGTAGTAGCTACCACCTTCATTGTGGCTCCCATTTATGTACTGATTTTTCTAGTCTCCTGAGTTATTTCATCCTGTCTCCTTCCTTACTCTGTGTCTCTACAGGTTCCCACCTGTACCATTATCAAAACTGTGGCTCTTCCTATGTTTCTTGATGTTTTGCCTGTATCAAGCTGCATACCCTTTCTGCAATGGGATTTTATAACCTCTACCCTCTACTGCCTATTTACTTTTGCTGTATTTTTGTCATTGTTTTGGGTCTTTGTATTTCCTGAACCACACTTGCACATTCTTGCTGATGTATTTATTGTTGCTTGTAACCGTTTCCCCTTTTTTTTGTAATTCAATTTTTATTAAACATAAAAGTGAGGTCTACATATTCATGTCATACCATACACACATAGCAGAGTATCAAAATACACAACAAATAACTCTAACCCATACAGCTCCTACAAACAGAAATACAGAATAACAAAGATAGTACATAAACAATAATGAATTATTAATTACAAATGGCCAGCAATGCCCCTTACTGCAAGTGTCATTGTTTCAGAGATATAAATGAGGAAGAACATTTACCGAAAAGCCTTGTCCGTAGTGTCCAAACTGCAAAATCCTGCAAAAAACCATCCTGTAATGCGTCTATTTACAATTGCAGTTCCAGTTACTGATGCAAACACTCAGGATGGCATGAAAAAATAGATAGATATTTTATTTATAAAAGCACCCATTTCTGGAGACTCTGGGCACTGTACAAAACAACAGTACAATTATTTAGAATCATACACAAAATGTACAGTATATATAAAAATTCAACTGGGAGCATACAATTATCTATTCTGTTAAAACCACACAGTTGATCAATAAACACTTACTGGAACAAATATGTCTTCAGGCCCTTCTTAAAGGTACAACTGCTGTTTCCAACTACTGAAGTGCTCTAATTTGGGTTACTGCTACTATTACATGTACTGGCTTATGTACTGCTCCAATTCAATCACAGTTTTAGTTGTTTTGCTTTACCTGTTCCATATTGTGCTCGCTGTTCCTCCAGGCTACCAGAATCGGGATATTGGCTGCGCTTGCACTGTAATGCGACCTGGTATTCCTGTTGCATATTAATTGGGCTCCCTTTGTTCTCCCCCACAATATAGGCCTGTGACATTTCCCACAGGACTCTGACCCCCCCCCCGACAGCTGGATTGCCTCCCAGCTCCCTCCAGGAGCGGACTCAAGGATCGCTGGCCTGCAGAGAGGTAATTAAAACTGTAGAATCCTTGCGAAGGGGGTTAGCCTGTCAACGCGAATCGACTGCCCCACCCACCCTGGGTTGTCACTACTTATATAGACGATGTCTTATGACATCACTTCCCCTTCTGGTTTTTACTAAGTCCCCACTTTTCCATTTGCAGGTTATACCTGCCAGCCACTAGAGGGACCCTCTGACCTTTCCACCTCAGTCTCCCCACCTGAATCCCATCCTACTTCCTGAAACCTCTTTATCTGACTAGGCTACTCTCTCACTACTCCCACCTCTACCTCTGCCCACACCTCACCCACGCCCTGCCACCTGGCTAGCACTACTCACTTAACCCCTGCCTGATTCACCTATCTTACACCCAGCCTGTCACTAACCCCAGTGACCACTAGGAGTCAGTATTTCAACCCTGTTTTCTGGCCCAAACCCAGTGGCTTTAAGTCACCTAGAACCTGGATCCCTGCTCTCAACCAAGTCCTATCCCAACTGCCCTGCCAGGGTCTCGAACCTTGTTCCCTGTCTACCAGAGTCCATGACAGTACCACTAATCCAAAGTGGTATCTACATTTTCTGAGGGGCAACCAAGTTACTTGAAACTCACCACCTTGCTATTCCAAGGCACTATGCTTGGGCACCTCTTCCCCAAACCTGGTAAAATGTCCCTATCCACAACCCTTCTACTTCTGATCTTCCCCATTTTACAGTCCCTTCCCATTTTAACTCCTCCTCCTAGTGCCTACCCAGCACCCCCTCAAACCAGCTACTCTGACTCATCCTACTAATGCCCCCTATAAGTCCACTTCATCCCTCCTATCTATCTCCTGGTCCCACTTCCCTACACCCCTCCCCTTCCCTCCTCGTTTTTTTCCTTAGGTTACCTTCTGGCCTTTCACTTCCACACCAGTACCCACTCTCTCTGATCAGCTCGCCCTACTGGTGCCTCTAGCCAGCGCACAATAAAACCCAGACTCTCCGTGTTCCTCACGCTGCCACCTAACCATTGCCTCTACTCCTCTGGCTGCAGGGGACATACACCAACCCAGGCCCAACTCCTACCTCAGGCCCTGACCACCCCATATCAAACCCTCAACCAAGGCCACCACCGACACTCACTCTGGCTACCTCCCCCGAGGCTTACGCCTTCTTCATCTAAGTAGTCGCAGCCTAGCCCCTAAGCTCGATCAGCTCCAGGTCCTAGCTGCCCACTATGCCCCCGACATAATCATCCTGTCTGAGACCTGGCTAAACCCCAGCTTACCAGATAATACCATCGCTATCCCAGGGTTCACCGTTACACAGAAAGACCGGCCCTCCAGAGGAGGAGGGGTGGCTATCTACATTAGAACAGCCCTCACTTCACTGTCTCTCTTACAAAAGCTGAACCCAAAGCTTACGAGCTTCTCGTGGTAAAACTGTCCCCCCTCCTCATTACCTATCTTTGTGGCTGGCATTTATTGTTGCCCTGGCTCGCCACCCACAATAGTCACCGACCTTCTGAGCCAGCTCTCATCTCTTGCCCAGTCGGGCGAACTATATGTCATGGGTGACTTTAACCACAACGGGCTAGCACCCACCTTTAACAAAACCCAAACTGAGATAACCGCTCCCAACCTTAGCCAGACCATTACAGAACCCACACCCTCAAACCATAAGTCTGGTAATCACTCCCTTCTTAAGTGGGTGCTTACATTCCACCCACACCGCGTCATCAGTTCAGGCCTCCTCCCTGATTCCATTTGTGACCACCACCTAATCTACATGGTCTGCAAAATCCACAGAATCAAATCCCCTCCCAAATTTATATTCCAACGGTCTTACAAATCCCTCAACCTCTCCCCCCCTCCTGGAAGATCTATCTCTCTCTAACTGAATCCCGAGCGCAAGCTGCTCTAACATGGACTCGGCCCTCACGCACTTTCGCAACACCTCCCTCACCACCTGGGACAAACACGCCCCCTTCCGCCGGGCTCGAGTACGCGGGTCTCACCTACCCTGGACATCCCCTGAGCTGATAGCTTGCCAACAAGCCAGTGACAAGGCCTGGTGAAACTACAAATCAACACTCCTCCCAAGCAACTATATCACATACCCATGCTCCGCAACAAGTGTACTACAGGCCATCCGCTTAGCTAAGACTGAATATTTTAACAACACCCTTAACGAAAATCTTGGGAGGCCTTCTAAATTCTGGAAAGTCATTAACTCCCTTTTCTCCCCTCCAAACAGCAAGCCTACCACCTCTCCTCCTGCCCAGGGACTCTCCTCTCCGACCCCTGAAAGTAGCCTCCGAATTTAATTCCTATTGCACTACTTGTGCCCAGGCCCTCCTCGATTCCCTACCTCCTGCATCCACCCCCACCTCCCAGACATCTATCCCCCTACCGTCTGGTAGGCACCTCTTTTCCTTTAAACCCATCTCCCCCACCAAAACCCTTGATGCCCTCCTCTCCCTCAATCCCTCCAAAGGCAAATCCCCAGATGGTCTCGATAACAAACTCCTCTTCTTATCTACCCCCACCATTGCTATTCCCCTCATGGCCCTACTAAATCTCTCTTTCACCACCGAGTCACTCCCCTCCGAATGGAAGCATGCCACTGTCCTATCCCTTCCAAAAGGTGGTGATCCCACCTCCACTACAAACTACCGTCCCATCTCCCTCCTGCCCACCCTCACCAAACTCCAGGAACACCTAGTGCTATCCCAACTCTCCCACTTTCTCTCAGATACTAACTCCTTCACCCCATTTCAGTCTGGCTTCAGAAAACACCACTCTACCACCTCCTTCCTACTAAGACTCACAGACTCCATCCTCACTGGGATGGATAAAGGCTAATCACCGCCACTATTTTCATTGACCTAGCAAAAGCCTTTGACATGGTATCCCATTCCCTCCTCCTATCCTGCCTAACTGGGGCTGGGTTAGCATTTTCCACCACAAACTGGTTCAGTGCCTACCTACTAAATAGAACCCAATCCACTAAAATAGCTGACCACACCTCCTCCTCCCTATCACTACCGGTGTTCCCCAAGGCTCAGTTCTTGGTCCCATCCTCTGCTCTATCCTTCTAAATGATTTGCCTAACTCCTGCTCCACTACCGCAATCCACATGTATGCAGACGACACGGTCCTTCTACATCCGGCTGACCTAGAAGAACTCACCTCCAGACTTCAACCCGACTTCAATAAAATCCAGCATTGGTTCAATACCAACCAACTCTCCCTAAATGCCAAGAAAACTGTCTCTATGTCTTTCAGTACTAGACAGCACCTATCCAAACTCACCCACCCTCTGATCTTCCATACCCTAAATAACACCATCCTCGACGAAATGCCCTCCTTCAGGTATCTGGGGGTTTGGCTTGATCACCACCTCTCCTTTTCCACACACATGGATGCCATAATTTCAAAACTGCACCCAAAACTTGGCGCCTCTATAGAAACCGCCCTAGTCTCCCACTACCTGTCAGGCGTGAACTATTCCAGAAAATGATTCTACCCTCCTTCGACTACTGTGATGTCATTTACAGCTCCGCCTCTAAGACCACCCTAGCCAGATTCAACCACCTCTTTAATGCTTTCTGCCACTTTGCACTTGATGCCCCCCACCACTCGCATCACTGCGAGCTCTACTGTTCACTGGCCCTGCCATCCCTGAGTAATCGGCGTCTGATTCATAGCATTAAATTTGCATCCAACTTCTGGCTCAGCTCCTCCCGCCCTACATCGTATCTTCCTATCTTCCCCACCCACACCCTCCCATGCCCTCAGGTCTAATGATGCTAGGCTACTAGTCATCCTCACCGAAGGACCACAGCTGGCCAATCGGTTTTCTTACCTCTTCCCTAAACTCTGGAACGGCCTACCGCCCAGATCTGCCTTTCTTCATCCAAAACTCCATATCCTCTGCCCTCACTAACTTCCTTGCTCCAAATTGCAACTGCCCTGATCCCCGATAGCTTCTCCTCCCTCGTTCCCCTGTAGCGCTTGACCACGGCTTGGCCCTAGCCTAATTGCCTGGCTTATACAATGCCCTACGCATTTATACTCTCACACATTCACTCTCTAACTCATTCTTTTCACTCCTAACATCTCGCTTCCCTCCCTCCTTCCTATATAACCTACTCTCTTGAGCCTTACTCACAGCTACAAACTCCCCTCTCCCCCCCAACCCCACCTAGCCACCCCTGAACACCTAGGGTCTATTAGTCCACTCCTTCCCTCCCTCTATCTCCACTCTCCATCTCCGGCTGTCAACTTGGTGCATCTCGCTCAGCTCAAGCTCTGTTACTGGCACTTAAGTAATCATATATTACGATCGTTGTCTACCTATGTAATGTATACCTTGTCCTTGAAGATCATGTACTGTACTGTTCTCCCTATGTAATAAGTTCAAATGTATGTAACAAAGTCCAAATGTAATCCCACCCAAAATATGTGCTTTATCTGTATTGTTTTACCTCTAAATCAACTGTTGTATACATACCTGCCTCCTCTGTAACCCCTCCACCCAGGTCGCACCATAAGACAAGCATCTTTTTGCTCAGTGTGCCTTTCCTGGTGAAACATTTTCAATAAATAAATAAATAAATACTGAGGGAGCTTCCTTTACATAAGCAGGCAAGGAGTTCCACAGGGTAGGCACAGCCACCAAGAACGCCCTGTCCTCAGAATGCTGCAGCCTAACCCTGGGAACTCCAAGGATGCCTCCCCCCACAGAATGGAGTGCCCAGGGTGGATGGTAGAGAACAAGGCGATCTTGCAGATGAGCAGGTCCCCTTTCATGCAGGGTCTTGTAGGTCAGGAGCCCTACTTTGAAGACAATCCTCCACCTGACCAGCAGCCAGTGCATTTCATCGGAAGATCAGGGTACTATGCTCACACCTTCTCACCCCATCAGTAATCTTGCCTGTGTTCTGCACCAGCTGCAGCCTGCTGAGGTTGCCTCCAGATAACCCTAGGTACAGGGCATTACAGTGGTCCAAACTGGAAGTGACGAAAAATGACACAAATGTCAGTCTTAAATTGATTTCACTGCAGAAGCAAGTCTGGTAATATGCTCAGTCCATCAACAACAACCTAGAAAGAGAAGCACAGCCTGGAACGGGAAAGAAAAGAAAAAAAAATATTTTCAACTTATAAGGGAAGAGGTAGGGCACCCAAACCAGTTAATTCACATGCGTCAAACTAGTAAGATAGGAAGGAGTCAAGGTCCCTACAGCTCCCAACACCAACTCCCTGCCTCTTCAGTCAGATCAATCTCCCCCAATTCCAAAGAAACCTACATCTCTCTTGGCACAAAATAAGGATAGGTGTCCAATTGATAAAGAACCAGTTTCCACCACCAAAGCTCAAAGATTGACACCTGGTTCCTTAATCTCGCCAATAGCCTTTCTGAGGCATAAATGTCCCAAACTAAGAGATCCCAGGCCTCTACAGTCGTAGGCAGCTTGATCCATTACCTCATGATGGCCTTCTTGGCTGCCAGGACCAAGAGGGTAACCTGACAGTAGGTGGTTCTATCCACCTAACTCTGTTACGTGGAATAGCCGCAACAAAAATATGGGCATCAGCAGGCCAGGGCAATCATAGATAACCTGTATTACCCACAGAATCTCATCCCAAAAGGTGTGCAACACTGGGCAAGCCCAAAGAATATGGGTCAAGTCTGCTGTTAAACAGCCACATTCCCTCCAGCATTCCCCAAGAGAGGGATTAGTAAACTTTGCCACAACTGCCGGGGTGTGGAAAAAACACATCTGTATTTTCCACATATATTCCCTCCAGTAGGGCGAGCTAGAGACCTTATGGGCTGGCAAAGCTGTCTTCTCCCAGGCCATTCGGGGAATGTCCATGCTCAATTCTTGTGACCATCTGGCTCTAACCAAATCAGAAGAGTCCCCCAAGCACTCCCCTAGGGCCTTATAAATAGAACTAATCAAATGAGCAGGTGTCATACCAACAATGCTTGCCTGAAGTAAAGATATCAATGTAGGCGGTCAGGCTGCTATAGAGGAAAAGGCTTCTTCATGGGGTTGCAGAAAAGATTTCTGCTGTAAGTATTTATGGAAATGTAAGTCTTGAAGGTGATATTTAGATTGGAGGGAGACAAATGGAAGGAGTCCAGAGGGTCCCACTAACTGAAAATTATACCTTAAATCCAACTCTGCCCAACTGTGAAAACTTTTATCACTCTTGTTAGGCAAGAAAGTGGTACCAGCCGCAACGGCCCTAAGGTATAGGGCTTCTGCAGTAGTAAGATAATTATTTAATAACCAATGCAAAGCATAGAGGGGCTCTCTAATAAGGCATGGAAATTTTGAGATGGGGTATATTTGAAGGGGACCCAAAAGATAATCAAACAGATCATATAGATCACTCCAAGCAATCTCAAATTGCTTCTTACAAGCTTTGCAGGAGGGATTCAGCCAATGTAGGAGAGTAAAAAGTTGCACGGCTAAAGGGTATTTCCATAAGGTTGGTAAATTTAAGCCTTCTCCCTCTTCTCCTCCCTCTTGTGGAAGCTGGAGAAGAGAAAAACGCATCCTAGGTGACAAGCCACTCCAGAGAAAACTGGAAATCAATTTATCCCACTCCTGAAAATAAACCTCCCCAAGGGGACTGGAAGCGTTTGTAGATAAAATAAAATTCGGGGGAGAACATTAACTTGCACCTGCCTCAGAAAACTTAAAGGGAGGTGTGATGACCTACTAAAGTCCGCTGTGAGCTGCTGTGTTAAGGGCTCTTAACTGAGGAGGTCCTCATGCACCGGATGCTTAGTGAGCTGAATCTCTAAATATCTAATGGCTGTTTTGTGCCACCAGAAGGGGTAGTTCCATTTAAGTGCCTGTGATAGAGTAAAGTTATACAAAAGTACTGCCGTTTTCTTTTCATTTACCCTGTACCCAGCTAATTTACCAAAAATATTAATCTGTTCCCACACCGCTGGGATGGACTGTTCCGAATTAATCACTGTCAAAAGAATATCATCCGAAAAAAGCAAAATCACATGGGGATGCCCTCCCATGGGAATGCCCTCTATATCTGGATGCTGCCGTAGGGCTGCAGAGAGGGGCTCCAAATACAAGGCAAATAGTAACGGAGATAGGGGACACCCCTGCTTCGTGCCCTGAGAAATGGAGAAGGGAGCTGATAGAGAACCATCCAATTTCAAATAAGCCTGAGGGGCATGGTATATGTTTTGAAGTTGTCTTATAAAGTCCTGGGGGAAGCCATACTGTGACAGGGTTGCCCAGAGGAAAGGCCAGGCAACCCTGTCAAAGTCTTTTTCTGCATCAAGTCCCAAAAGAACAAGGGGGATTTTTCAGGATAGAGCATAATCCACTATCAAGTTGGTGCAGTGAAATGCATTAAGAGCCTGCCTCAATTAATAAATCCAACTTGATCTGGATCAACCAATGAAGGAACAGTGTCCTCCAATCTATGGGCCAATATAGCCATAAACATCTTATAATCAAAATTTAACATGGAAATTGGTTGATAGATGGAGGAATATCCTATATCTTTGTGAGGCTTAGGGAGGGCTGCTATTACTTCATAATTCCATGAGTGAGGGGGAAGGGTACTCTTTTGCACCCAATGGAAGGCTGCCAACAATGAAGGCAACAAAGCTTTCCAAAATTCCTTATAAAATTCTAGCAGATATCCATCTGATCCATGGGCTTTGAGGGTCTTAGCTTTTCTAAGGACTCTATCCATTTCCTCAAAGGAAACTAGGGCCAAAAGAGTTTGTACTTGGGCAGGGGACAATTTAGGTAAATTCAACCGTTGCAAGTATGCAGTTAATTGACTATGATCAGGAACCCGATCTGCAGTGTATAGATCCTGAAAGTAACATGACAGGGCTACCCTAATTTCATGAGGACGAGTTATCAATTGCCCAGTAACAGGATGAAAGAGACTAGTCACACAGGCTTGGTTTCTATGCTATCACAGTCTACAGGCTAAATTTCTAGCCTCAGCGGTCCTCCCTCATGATAGGTATGCCTCAAAATAAAAAACATGTTGTTCCACTTTTAGGTCAATCAACTTTTGAAGCTTTTGTTTGACCAATAACAGTTGGGTTTTTATCGACTTATCCCCCTGGACATAAAATGATTGCAAAGTCTGGAATTCCTCCTGTAACTCCCTATTCCAGGCCTCCCGCTCCCTCTTCTTCCTAGCTGAGTAGGCAATAATAGTACCTCATAAAATGGTCTTCATAGTGTCCCATAAAATGACAGAAGATACTCCAGATGAAGCATTGTCCTGTAGAATCTGAGGGACCTCATCTTGGACTAATTGTTTAAATTCAGCATCCCTTAAATTAGCCAAATTTAGGCACCAATAATTAATGTGGTGGGTGCCCCCAAGGTGGTATTTTGCAAATACAGGAGCATGGACAGATAGCAAAGTCCTACCTTGCAAGATATCTTGGAGCAAGTCCAGGTGCTCAACCATAGTAAACAAATAGTCCAAGTGACAAGCTACCTCAGTTCTATGGGACTGTATTGAGGGGACAGTCCCACAAATCCTCACCTTGCTTGGTGAACCACTGGAATATGTGGAATCCTTTAAATACCTGGGGGTATGGATAGACTTTAAACTTTCATTCAAAGTCCATATTGAAGAAATCTCAAAAAATCTTAGACAGAGGCTTGGGATCTTCTTTAGAATAAGGCACTTGCTAAGTCAAGAGGGGAAAAAAAGGTTGGTACAAACAACGTTCCTGCCCTTCCTTGATTATTCAGACTTCTTGTATGGGCACAGCTCGAGTGTGTCCCTCTCCAAACTCGACACCCTGTACTACCGGGTGCTTAGGTCCATTACTGGCAGCCCCTATTCCACACACCACTGTACTCTCAACAAGAGCATGGAATGTTGCTCACTTAGCTTCAGGAGACACAAGAATACTGTGCTCTGGACTTATAGAGCAATTACTAATAAACTGCCTCAATACATCAAAGACTGTCTACCTGCCTGCAACCCCGGTAGCTGTCTGCTAAGAAGTCTCTCTTACATTACCCTTTCCATCCCCAAAGTTAGGACGTGCTTTGGAAGAGTGGCGATAAGCCATGTCCTCCCTGTCCTCTGGAATAATGCACAAAAAACACTACAGCTCGTCTCACTGGTGCTGTTGTCCTCCTTTGCAAAAACCTTTTTGCGATCTTTTCAGGAGACTTGCAACTGCTTCCGTCAATGACGCCCCTTAAATTATGGCCCTATTTTTACTCTTGTCTGTCTCTCATCCTTGCCTATAAGCAACTGAACCATCTCCCCACACTTGCATTAGACTTAATCCTGCCTGTCCAGTGTTAAACTGTCTCTGAATGTAGTTGCTTTTGCCTCTCTCTTCCCCTCCACTCTGAGCACTATGTCCTCTTTAATAACCCTGGTTTACTCTTCTCTATACATTGTGCACGCTGTGCTTATACTGTGCACACTATATAAGGGCCATGCTTTACATTAGGCTAGACATCTCGGCCAGCCAGTTAATGTCCTATCATTGCTGAATGTGTAACTGCCTTGTATATAAATTGCATATAGTTTTATTCTGACTGCTTTTGCACTTGTGTCTGTACCATATGCCTACCATTATAGTGTTCATACTATTGCTTTATGTGAAACTGCCATGCTATGTTAATTGTATATACTTGTATACTGTCTGCCAGTGTACGTATGACTGTATCAAATTGTTGATGTGTATCTCCTCCAGGTCAGTCTTGTAAATGAGTTATGCTCAGTGGTGTTCTGCCTGGTTAAATAAAGATATTGATTGATTGATTGATTGATTGATTGATTGATTGATTGAGTTCGGATTGCCACATAGGTGAACTCTCTAACTGAGGGGAAGCAATGATGCCAAAGATCCACAATACCCAGAGTGGAATTGGTATGTTTGAAATATGTTTGTAATGGATTAGTGTGGTGGGGAAGGTGCCTGGAAACATCTAAGGCAAGGTTTAATACAATATTTAAATCCCCTCCCATAATTAACTGTCCCTGTAATTTGGGGAGCAAGCTATTAAAAAGTCTCTGTGCTGACAACTTAGAAAAACCCGGAGGAAAGTATACAGAGACCAGGGTCAGCAACTGCCCATATAGCTTACCAATGGCAATTGCATAATGCACCTCCTGGTCTAAAATCTGACTCTTCACTTCAACAGGGATTCCCCTTGAAATGAATACTGCTACCCCTTGCCTGTGGCCTGAACCATAAGAGGAGGTGACTACTGTTTGAAAACCAAGTATTGTAAATTTATCATGCTCCCCTGCTGACATGTGTGTCTCTTGAAGAAAAATCACTTCTGGTTTCTCCTTCCAAATCAAATGTAGCAAACGGGAGTACTTAACAGTAATGTATTATGTTAAGCGACATAATCACTGAAGACCTAGTCACTGGGGAGTTGGGAAGTAACACTAAGTAAAGCCAAAACCTCTTCCTGGAAAAAACAAAATAGATATAAAAACACAGTAAACACTTCTCAACATAAACTGATACAAATACCCCTGTATAAACCAAATTAACATAAACCCCAAAGAATACTGCACTAAGCAGAACCAAACAATGTAACTAAGTAACCCCCACCCACCAACTCCAAGGCCCGCCAAATAAATAACTAGATAGGGAAAAATCAAAACCCCCCTTCCAGGACTCCTGAGTGCCCCAAAAACGCAGGGTACCACTAAAATCTTCGATTGAAAGAACCCTAGAATTAGGGGTCAAAGGTGGGAGCACAGGCCTGACCAATCCCTTACCCAGGGGAAAGTCCAGGTCACATCTCCTCTCAGGTCTGGGGATATAAAAGATGTTAAAGGTGAACTCTGTCCCCTTACAACTCGGACCACCCAGAACAGCACCATAAAGAAAAAGGTGGATCTTACATTCCCAAACTAAAGGGGGTTCCCAAACCTAGGACCCCAACCAGCAGGTATCCACACACTGTACAAAACTGCAACAGAAAATCCAATCTGGCCAACAGGGCCAAAAGGAACAAACAGATGTCAATCATAAGGCAAAATGCCCAAAGAAATTACTTCCTAGGTTGGGAGGCCAAAGCCAGACCTCCTATATGGGAGGGAAAAGTTGCTCTCCAGGGGATAGAGCCATTAACCAATCATGGGGCCCCTGCACCACCCACTAAACCTAGCATTGTGGTGAGGAAAGAAACATACAGCTGGACCGGTGGGGCAAGGAACCACCAAATATTATCCATAGGCAGCCATCCAGCTCCATCTAGCCCCTGTTGAAAAATATAGGTATAGAACATTATACGTCAGATACAACCCAAAGTAAGGCTGAACAATAATTAGTAACAAGAGTAAGAACATCAACCCACCGTTCCTCAGTTCCCACCTAACAACCATGAGATAAACTAGATAACCCAGCATATAACCAATAAGCCCAACAATAAAGGAACCACAATCATATCCAAAATGTGAATTAACAGCATAAAACCCCAATACAATTAAAAGAGCCCTCACCTGCCCCACAAATATAGTGTCCTTTGAATGAAGTCTAAGAGCCGACACCCCCTCTCCATAAACAAACCCAAAGCCCCATATTATGCCAAATAAACCCTCCAAGTACCCAAATGATAAACAAAGTAACCTATAAGCAATGCTCACCCATATTCTGGGCACTCCCAAAAGTCAAGCCCCGCCTTTCCCGGAGCTCCAAATAGAGAAAGAAAAAACAGAAAAAGTACACCAAAACCAAAACTCAAAACAGCAGGACTAAGGTGGAGGTAGTAAAAGTGAGTATAAAGATAAGGACAATACAGAAGAAGTCCAGAAGATGGAGGCGAACACAGGAAAGTAGTTGAAGAACTGGTAGTCCCAAAGCAAAGTAGCAGAAATGTCTAGAACAAGGGCTCAAAGCCAAAAAAAACCCCAAAACATATCCAACCGGACAAACATCAAATTAGAAACAGAGAAATAAAACCCTGCAGTAAAAAGACCCACACAGACAGAGCAGGAAAGGGACACAAAAGGCCACGCAGAATTTGAAGTAGAGAACTACATCCAGATAAGAAATATGAATAAAACCATTGTTAAGGAACATTAGTTGCAGAAACAAACATGACTTCGTGAAAAGAGGAGAAAAGGAAAGGCAACACTAAATAAACCAAAAACATGCAAAGTAAACAAAGAAATGGGCAAAATGGGGCAGATCTGTAAATCTAGCCCCTTCCACCAACAGCGAGGAGGAGAAATCACTGGTGTAGCCCATAGTAACAAATGTTAATAAAACAGAAGCAAAGAACTCCACTAAAGGTAACCAGCCTAAGCAGGTGAGGAAAGGGGCTATAAAAGGGACATCACCCAGAAAGAATAAGGAGAAGAAAGACAAAGCTTACTCACAGTGCACAGGAAGAAGTAGCCAAAGTGTACTGGTATTAGGGAAGAATCTTAGCAGACCAACACAGCCAACACCTAGTGATTTATGGTAGACGCCATAAGCCCCCTCCCCCCCCGAGTCTAAAAATGTAAGCAAGGGCTTCAAAAATCCCCAAATGCACATTCAGGCTGGATCTTCTCGATGGAAGGTTTGCAGTAGCACCCGAATCTCTGCTAATTAGTCTTCCTGTCTTTGCTTCTCACTGTGGGGTGATACACGCTGCCACTGGTCTTTCTGTAAGGCTTGCTTTTCCCTAGAGATGTCAGTATCCATCTGCTCTGCTTCTGTGATAAGATGCCTGGTTTTCAACTCCAGTAAAGCAGCCTACGGGGTGTCAAAAGTCTTGCTACCATCCTGGAAGTTGATCCTTAGCTGCGCTGGGTACGGGTAGTGAACTTAAGCCATTTCTCTTTAAGTAAGCACAGAACTCTGAGTTAGGACCAAGGGGAAACAGCCATTGTCCAAATACACTCTCTTTCCTTGAAAGTGTATGAGCCCTTGTGCCATGCCCTGAGTAACAGCTCCTGCTTCACAGAAAAATTCATGAAGCGAGCCACTATAGACAGTGGCCATGCCTCCAGATTTAGGTGTAACTCCTCACCCCTGCCTTTTTACCAAAATGATAGGTGGCATGCTGTTGGCACTGGCAGCAATACCTGGTGGGGACCTGGGTTTGGGGAGGATGAGGTTACCTGGCACAAGGGGACCTAGGTTTGGCTACTCTGCACAGGGGCACCCAAGTAAATCCGAACACAGGAAGCAATAACTGTAATGTCCAGAACCAGGAATGGGATTTTACAGTGTGGCTTTTATTCACTACTAGCTGAACACAACAAAGCATAGATGGACCCCCATGGGGCTACATTTACTGGTAATGCAGATTAGAGACTACAAGGCGGTCCACTGGAAGAATGAACCAGTTCTACTGTTTTCAGGCTCTGGACCCACCAGACACACAGCCTGGACTTGCATGCGCTTTGGGTACACAGCCCGACTGGCCCGGCTCCCCTGCCGGCCACTTGAATGGCGGTCCATTGGAAGAATGAACCCACTTTCTTGTTGTGGCTCCCCACACCACTTAGAGTCTGCTACTCCTAGAGAGATTTCCTTCCTT
The DNA here is from genome assembly GCA_016271365.2 of Neoceratodus forsteri. Classification (NCBI taxonomy): domain Eukaryota; kingdom Metazoa; phylum Chordata; order Ceratodontiformes; family Ceratodontidae; genus Neoceratodus; species Neoceratodus forsteri. Next base: position 935,823,262 of record CM028131.1, read on the forward strand.
CTTACTTCTTTTGACTCCCATCTCACAAAGAGAATTTTCCTTACACTTGTTGTGGCTCCCCACACCACCTAGAGTCTGCAACTCCTAGAGAGATTTTCCCATTTTGCGACCCACGTCTGGGTACTTCCCTCATCACTGGCCAAGCGCATGGGGGAAGTAGCAATCACAACAGAAATCCGTAAGAGATGGACCTGGTTACTAAAGATGGGGTGTTCCCACCTCCAGCTCCCACAGCCCATACCTGGCCATTTCTCTGGAAAAACTGAACACTTCTGAATGTAGATTAAATGGTGGATGAACTGTAGCACCCCTCTACAATATTACTTGAATTACTTTAGCACTCTAGCTTTTGACACTACTCGATTTGTTTGTCCTAGTTCTATAGGCCTCCCAAATAGTAATTCAATTCCTAGATATTCTTCACATATCCCAGGCTGAAGAAACAAATTTTTGCCCTCTCATATTAGAGCAAACACTCACCCTTTGTTGCAGGTGCCCCACAGGCTAAGTACAACTCTTCCAAACTCTCCAAACTCAGACTGAAACTGAAATAGGCAGCCTAATTTCTTCTGCAGAAATTAGGGATTGCCCTGGAATCTACATGGGATCTTTCTCCCAGAGGAGGAGGCACTGAGACCGAACAGCGGTCTCCACCACTTGAAGGCAAAACTGGAACTGCTCCTTCCTCTTAAAACCAAACTGCAGACTGACCTTCTCTTACTGAAGGCAAACAGGAACTCTCCTCCCTCTCTTACAGAAGGTAAACAGGAACTGACTCTTTGAAAACTCCCAACGATCTATCTAACTCCCTCTGCTGCAGATTCCAATGTGGCTTATGCAGCTGTGAAAGTTCTATTGGTGATGTCATCTCTCAGTCTCAGCTGAGACTGAGAACAGAGTGAGACAGTGTGAAACCCATTAACTGGAGTTTCACAAGCTGCCTTCCTGCCTACCACTAGGTCTTACTGGGATTCTAGTAACCCGGTAACAGGGTTACACTCGCCTTGCCCAGGAAAATGACTGTCCTCAGTCATTATGCACCCAGCCTTAGGCCATCCTCCAACTCATGTGCTACCCAAGGGAGGGGGTGATTAGGCCCTCCTACCATGTGCAAGCACAGGCAGGCAACACTAAGGGCCTAGAGGCCTGTAGCTGACATATCAGTCTCTACACTATCTACTTACTATGGACACCCAGTGGCTCTGGTAGAACCATCCAGAGCATAGCCCTGATAGATCAGCACTGCGGTCCTACTGCAGGTCAGGGCCACAGCCTGCCCATCCCCCCTAACCCTCTAGGGAAAACCTATCTGCCTCTAACATAATATTCCAAAAACAAAAAACAACTCAGGGACCTCCCTGACCTTGGGCAATCTGCAACCACACACATTAAAATACCCATTGCTACCTCCCTACCCCCACAACCACACCTGTGGAAGGAAAAGGGTAAATGTTTCTTTAGTTACACAAACCCCACAGTCTTGTAGCCCCAACTGTGCCCTTTCAAATGAACCCACTGCCAAACATTTATTCCCAGTAGATTCCCAGCTGCTGCCTTCGCAACACAGTAACTCCAGGTGACAGGCAGCATCCTTATTAATATTCATGATACTGTCATTAATATTCATTAGCCTTGAAAATCGCCCCCGATCAAATTCAAGTTTTACATGCTACTGAGGCTCTTTATTCACCTCTTTTTGGTCACCGGTCCCCAATTTGGCAAGGAGGGGCACTGGGACCACTAAACACTTCAGGAATTGACTGCAAATGGCAGTCAGCAACATCAAAAATGCATACAAGCATGCATGAGCCCCAGTGGCCATGAGGAGATGCCGGCGGCTCATGATTCAGTTCTCAAGCCCAAAACAGGGTGACATCATGTACATGGACTGCTTCAGGGGCCCTGGGGGACCAAAATGGCCTCGGCCGGGTGGTGCATATTGGGGAGAAAACGGGGGACACCGGGGCAATTAAGGTAAGCCCCCAAGGGGGGTTACACTCATAATTTTTATTGCCTTGACCTGTCTGCCCATTTGGGCACTATGTGGCTGTGTGGTTTCCATAGAAAATATAGAAACTGAGAACATGGTGGTAGATACAGGTCTAGCAGCCCATCCAGTCTGCTTGAGCCTGTCTAATTTAGGGACTGTGTCCCTGGCAGTCCTCTACTTCCCCTGGAGGAGCAGTCATACCAAAATCTGCAGCCAGCATACCTGCAACCTCACCTGTTAGAGCTATGGCACGTAAATTTCCAATTCCTCTGCTCAGGCCATTCTGAATTTCTTGTTCCTATGCTCACCTCTCCCTTTATCTAGTGGATGCAATCATTCTGACTGTGTCATGAGGAAGCCCATAGTTTCCCCATCTGTTTGGACCAGGTTTCCATCATTGTATCCAGTCACAAAGACACATCTAATCTGTCTAAAGCTTTGTCTAGGTCAAATTGCATTCTGCTCTGAAACTCTTCATTATATAATTTAGCCTTTGTTTACCTCTTTTCATCTGTATGTACATAACATCCTATACCAGTAATTCAGCAATGCCACACTTTTCTCAGGTTTTCCTGGCAAATGGTCATGGCTATCATGATAGAACCCACCAAACAGTTCTCAAATGTGAGGTTAACCTTAGGTCTCTTAACCTTCTCCTTGTCACCTTTATTTCCTTCCTTACCCTCACTCTCCTTCTGGTGGTACAGCAGAGACTATGTCTACATACTGTCTATACCTGATCTGCTACCTAACCTTCTCCAGAGGCACACACACTGGCTCTTCAGAGCTAATGTACAGAGACACTGAAGGCTTTTGCTCCAGTTGAGGGGCTGCTGGTGTCCCTGCTCCACCCCCATATCACCTTGTTGCTTAACCACCATCAGTCCATTCATCTTCTCCAATAGTTGAGCCAGTTTTGTATCTGGTACCACAGCTGGCAGTGTCAGCAATGGAGCCAGTCTAAGCTGTGGGGTAGGCACTAATCCTGGAGAGTGCTGAAATCCACCTAATGCAGGTGACCAGTGGAAAGTGGTTGATGTGGCTGGGGGAGCTGCTAGGATCACTGGTAGTGGGACTGCTGGAGGCAATGAAAGGGGGGTCATGGACTATGGAACTGGATACAGCATTGTTGTGGAAGGTACCTGGAGTGCAGCCACTGCCTTAGTCACTGCTGGTGCTGGGCCAGGTCTCTGTCTGCCTGTGTCAAGCATTTTGGTATTGAAGTCCTTTGGCACTGTTGTCTCCACCCTATTCCTGTAGTCACTGGGAATGTTTTCGGCATAGAAACTGCACCCTCCCCTGATCTCAATAAATCTACAAACACTGCCCATCATGTATCCGGCAGAACATTATTATTATTATCAATAGGTTGCTCAATTGCCCCTTTGTCGTTTGAACCCAGTGTGTGTGTTCTTTCCTCTCCCTTTTTGTGTTGAGTTTTAAAGCAGATTAATAGTTGATGTTCCCATTTGCCACTATCCTGGTAGCTGGGGACTTTAATAGAAGAACTGACCTAATTTCAGAAGGACTTCCTTCTGACTCCATCTTCTGTCTTTGTTTTCACATCCATCTAAGGTAATCACATGATAAATTCTATAACCAATCTGGGAAAAGATTCCTTAACTTTATTTCTGAATGAATGGTAGAACTGCTTCTGACCAACAGGAGGCTTTCATATTTTGTTCTGCTACAAAACAGCTGGATCTGTAACAGATTATATTTTAGGTGAATCTTTAACATGGGATATCTTCACAAATTTTCAAGTCCTTGTAGAGCTAAAAGTGACCACTTTCCAATTGAGATTTCAATCTTGCTAGAAGGTCTCATGCCCAGTGTAAAGCATTGACCACCATATCATCTCCATGTTAGAAACAGGAAAATAGAACTAGGAAAAAATACTCTGGAATCTAGTAGTAAGAATCAGACTAAAAGATACACAGTGATCTCCACTTGTATGAAATTTGGTTGTATGTACAAATTAATACTGCCTTAAGTCTCTCCATATCTCCTCAGTGTTAACATTTTAATTTGTGTGCACATTGAATTTCTTTGTATGCACATTGTTTTCCAACCCCTCCCCAGTCAGCAGTCCAAGGTGTTAATTGAATAAACTGCATGTGGTAAATTTGGGGTTAATCATTCAACCAGGTAAGGCATTTTCTTTACTTCTTGATCTATTTGTCTGATGGCAAAGACTGAGAAAAGAAAGTGTAATGTGCTCTCTGTTGAGCAAAAGATAAAGTGCAATGATAAGTCGTTGCCTCTTGGTGCCACAAGTGTAACCGGGTCACCGTGTAACTTTCAGTTACTACCCCCTACCTTGCGGGCTCAAAAGGTTAAGGGCTTGGGCACTGTTTCGATGGAGAATGGGGTGTCTTTTTCCCAGATATAAAGTAAGTAGTGCAGTGCCTCCATCCAGAGTAATTATAGTGGGCCAGATGGCCATGTGATACAACCCTGGAATGTTGTGCCTACCTCCTCCTCACAGTCACCCCACACATGGAATACAACTTTAAATTGTAACACTTTACAGTACATGCAATTAAAGACTATAGCTAATAATATGCTCACAGACAGTATTGAACAACATTAGTAAAATATTTATTAAATTGGGAAGGGAAGAAAAGGGGATGTGTAAATAGTATGATCACAGACAGTATTGAACAACATCAGTAAAAGATTTATTAAATAGGGAGGGGAAGAAAAGGGGATGCATAAATAAATAACAGTTTTATAGGAATTTGATGTGGCAAATGAAACAAGCAAACAACGATGCATAAGCCTGGCCCAAACCTCCCAATAACCACACATCCAACACAGTTCGGCCCACCTCCCCACTGGTACCAATGTTCCCTATAGCTAGTCTGGGTACCCAGGTAGTGATGTTGCAGGCCTGAATGGTGCAGTTGGGTGGCCGGTGTTGGTGCACTTATTAAAGTGGGAGGAACTTGGAATAAATGTTATTTAATCTCCCCAGGTCACAGTAGGGCCTGTGTTTACTCATTGTTCTGAATACAATCTCACAGGGTCTGAGGACAGCAGGTTCAGTTAGTCATGCTGTGGGTCTCGAGTTGTGCAACAGATTGGCAGCTTGCTTGGCTGGAGCAGGATTCTGGCAGCTTGTCATCTTCTAGGCTGCTTCTTCAGGGATGCTGGATAAGACTAGTACTGGGAACCAGGGCCACATGACTACCCCACACGTCCAGGCATCTGCCTCCCAGGGGAAGGCAATGTTTAATGCCAGACTGTAGCACTACCTGGCTGATTCCCCAGACCAGCCACGACTGGCAATGATTCTCCTCCTGGAGCTCAGGATTCACACAGTTCTTCTCTGTCTACAGCTAGCAGATGTTAATTCCCTGAAGCAAACCTAACTCACCCCTTAGAGTTAGGGGCAGAACAGTCTATCTGACTGTTCTCGAACTGCAGGTTTGAACTACAAAATAGCTTCTCTTGCTTCATTCTGGATTCCCAGGCAACAGGAATTTTCTGGAGTGTCTCTACTCTGTATGTTTGACCCAGGTGACACTTCAGGTGTTTGGCAGAATACAGACCAACCCTCCTCACAGGCTGAGGGCTTCTTTTAGGTGCTGCAGAGTTTTAGCTACAAGCAACTCTTAGAACATTTGCTCTGGCTTTCCAGGTGATAGAAAGATTTAGATAAGCCTCCTGAGTCTGGCAGTGGAAGCCTTAGGTTGACTTCCAAACTTTTTCTTTGGCTTGCTCTGCACTCCCAGCTTCACACAGAGCACCTCCAGGCAGAACTGACTTGAGCTGAATCTTCTCCCAAGGAGAAAGATTGTGGCATCCCATCGGCTGCCATAGTTGTCCATCTATAAAATTAATATGCATAAGGTTCACTTGACACCCAATTGGCTGGCACTAATAGCGCCAAGAACATTGCCCAGTCCCCTTACCCAGGATCCGTAGCAGCAGTCCTTGGAGCTCCTTGAATACTGATTGAGCAAAGAAGGGTCAGGGGTTACCATAATGGTGTCCATATAAACAGTTTACATACGGTCCCAAGTTTAAAGTCTTGATGCAGGCAAAGACAGCAGCTTTAACAAATAACTGTCCCACAGTCCAACAGCTATCCATCTGCCTTGTTATCTGGTTGTGGAATGAGATCTAAAAAAGTCTAAAAAAGTCTTCCTCTGCCTGTTGCTAGTGCTGTAGCACCAGTTCCCCAGGCAGCTGGCAGAAACATGCATTCACTGAGCAGTCTTGGCTGATCTTAAAGTAATGCAAAGCAAAGCAAACTTTATTTATATAAGGCACCCTTCCAAAGCTCAGGACTCCTTTACAAAAATTACCATACAAATTTAAAAACTCAATACATAAAACAGCATCTTAAAAATTAAAAAAAATATTTTTTTAAAACTGTTCACACCCACAATGCAGCAGCTATAGTATATCAAAATTTTAGTGATCAGCAATAATCAACAAACACTTGTGCAAACAGATGTGCTTTCAGGGATTTCTTAAATTCTTCCATGGTCAGGCTATCACGTATCCAACATGGTAGAGAATTCCACAGGGTAGGAGCCATAAAAGCAAAGGATCTACCTCCAGATATTTTCAAATGTACCCTGGGAATCTCTATCAATCCCTCGCCAGAGGATCGGAGTGAACGAGAGGGACAGTAGGGTAACAGCAGATCTTGCAGGTACTGAGGTCCCTGGTCATGTAGGGCTTTATAGGTCAACAATGTGACCTTGAAGGTGATCCACTATTGCACTGGCAGTCAGTGCAGTTTACACAGCACAGGTGTTAACAGCTATGTCATCACTTTCTGCACCAGCTGCAATTGGCAGATCTCCACCCCAGGTAGCCCCAGGTAAAGGGCATTGCATTAATCAAGATGAGTGGTGACAAAGGCATGGACCAAAGTAAGTAGATCTTCAGATTAAACCAGGTGCTTCACCTTGGATATGTTCCTTAGATGGTAAAAGGAAGACTTGACTACATCTGACACCTGAGCCTTCAGGGTCAAGCCTTCGTCAAATATCACCCCCAGATTCTGCATCTGGCCCGAGGCATTGAGCAGGACCTCCCCAAGATATAAACAGGAGGGCCCCCATGTCCCAATCATTCTCAGATCAGGGTCCACAACCAGTACCTCTGTTTTTCCAGGATTCATCCTCAGCCAGCTCGCACTCATCCAGTCCTGTATCTCCTGGGGGCAGTTATTAAACACCGACAGAGTATCACACACCTGGTCTGGCACAAAAGACAAGTAGAGCTGGGAATCATCTGCATAACAGTGAAAACTCAGCCTATACCATCTTATAATGTCTCCTAATGGCAGCATATACACTGTGAACAACATGGAGGACAGCACCGAGCCATGTGAACCCTGCAGGGCAGGTCCCTAGGGGTCGGGGAATATACCTCAGACTCCACCCTCTGGGACCTGCCCTCAAGGAATGAACAAAGCCAACTGAGGACCACCCCCCCTCAGCCTATAGAAAAACTGCAGGCGATCGAGCAGCACCCCATGGTCCACAGTGTCAAAAGCTGCTGAGAGATCCAAGATGGAATGAGCTCTCTGATTTCTAGCCATCAGGCGATCATTAAGTACCTGTACCAGGGCCAACTCGGTGCTATGCCTTTTTCTGAAGCCTGACTGGAGACGGTCATAGATTTTGTGAATTGTCAAATGATCTTCCAACTGCAGTGCAATCACCTTCTCAATAACATTACCTACTAAAGGCAAGTTAGAGACTGGTCTGTAGTTAGCTGGACAGTCCGGGTCAAGGGAGGTTTTTCAGGAGGGATGCACACCGCCTCCTTTAAAGGATCTGGAAAGATCCCTCTCTCAATGATACCCTTACTATTCCAGAAAGGACTGGACCGATGACCTCAACACACCTACAAGAAGGTGAGTTGGGCCCAGATCAAACTACAGCAGGTAAGCTGCAGAGTCTGGATGATCCTCACTATATCCATTATGCCAGCTGGCCAAAGGTAGACCAGATCACTTGGGCATTTGTACCACCCAGATGATCACTGCAAGGTCCAGTGGGGAGGCATTGGCTGATCTCTGTCCTAATGGAGGATACCTTATCAGCAAAGAACTGCACAAACTCCTCACACTATTCTTGTGATAATGCTCGACCGGACCACAGACAAGCTGGATTGCACAGTCTGTCCACGGTCCAGAAGAGCTGAGCTGGCCTGTTCTTTGCTGCAGCAATTTCTCTGGAAAGGAACTGTGCTTCTTATGAGACATTGCTGATTGATAGAACTCATAATGGTCTAACCATCTACATCTATCCCTCTCCAGGTGAGTTTTTCACCAGTGTCTCTCTAAACTTTGCCCCTGCCTCTTCAACTCCCTTTGCGCACCATCAAACCATGGGGTGCCCAACTGAAGTGTAAGGGGGTGAACGTGAACTGGAACAATGACATCCAAGGCCCCGGTCACCACCCTATTATAGGCAAGAACCAGGGCTCCTGGGTCAGAGCTATCAGTTGGAATACCCAAAGGTCCAGCACTGTCATTAGGCCTTCAGAAGTAACATCTCATAAAGGATGGTACTATACCATTTCCTTTAGGGCAGGCCTACTTTGGGGTGTCACGAAACTAAACCTCAGGGTGTGATGCTCAGACCAACCAATAGGATTCACCTCCATAGAGATTTCCATCCCCAAGTGAAACACTAAGTCCAATGAGTGCCTCTCATGGGTAGCGGCAGTAATAACCCATGTCAGGCCCAATGAATCCATCAATTAGAGGAGGTCTTGACCAAAAGTGATAGTTCAGCAACCCAGGTGTTGAAGTCCCCAGAATCAATCATCTGGGAGCCTCCAACACCAGACCGGTGACAAAGTCCTCTACCTCCTTCAGGAAAACCCTCCCAGCATCTGGTGGATAGTAAATGAGAAAGATCCTGAAGCCTGCACCCACTTCCACTAGGGGCTCAAAGGAGTTGGTCAGCCCACTGGCATCTCCCTGACATCCAGTTCCTGTCTAAAACACACATCAACTCTCGGGGTGTATCACGAGAACCTGGCTGGAACTGAGGAAGTCAATATAGGTCCTGCATTTTCATCCAGCCAGGTCTCGGTAATGCAAGCCAGGTCTGTGGAGGCAATAAGATCTGCTACCACAGTGGTCTTATTTTTAACAGACTTGGCATTGCAAACGCCGCCCAGGAGTGACGAGACTCTGAGGATGACCCCACCACCTGCCTGTCCAAAACAGAACCCCTGGGTATGGGCACAAGACAATGAGGACCTCTATCCCATGTCCATTTTGCCCCAGGGTGTCTGCTGGACCCCACTATCTCTATCCAATCACCCTTTTCCCATCCACCTCAAGACCTCGGAATCCCCTTCCCTCCACCTTCTTGCAATGCCCAGAACTCGGCATGGTACCACATAAGCACTTACATCTTTTACAAAGTTCACTTTTTCTCACTCCCTAAAGTGTATGTCTTGGAACCCCTCACTTGTGTTCTGGGATCCCAGAAGTCGTAACACACGGAGAAAATTGACTTATAGGAGACAGGAAATAATTTTTACTTAGTTAACTGCCCTCCCATCTTTCTTTCCATGTCAGTTATGTATTCAGATATGCTTTGATGATTTTTTTGACAAATAAATAAATAAATAAATGATCTAGCTTTCGGGTGCCCTCAGATCTCACTGAGTTCAACTCCTCTCACCAGTTACTGCTCTTGGTTTTCATATTTCTAAGACATTCTATGACATCAGAAACTCCCATTCCATGCTATTCATCTGAATGGCCTTGAAAGGTGTTTGTGATGTCATAGAATATGCAGGCAGAATGAAAAGAGAGATCAGCAACTGCTGAGGAGAAAGGTATTCAGGGTCCTTAAAAGCAACAACATTAGATTATTAATTGAACAAAAAATGTCAAAAACATAAGAACGCTGCGTAGCCATTAAAAGAACAACTAGAGGGCTTCTAGAGGTGTAAAAACTGTTTCCTATCACCTTTAAGCTACAAGTGCAGATATAACATGATCACCATAGCGCTAACAGGATATGCGAACAGTGTGATAGCTTGCACGTTTAAGCAGGAGCCAGCTCGAACCTGCACACACTGAGCTGTGTGGCACTTTACTGCTTGCTCAGCGCTGGCTGCATTGTAATGTCAGGCTGGCAGTTTCAACTATTTACACACAGCTCCTCCAGACCCCAGCAGAACAGGTACACAGGGGCTGGCAGGAACAACCCAGGGGCATCCCAGGATCTAGGACTGGCAAGACCAGATGGCAAGGAAGCAGACTAGGTAAACCCCACCCGTGGGGGGCTACACAAGCAAGGACTTTATATCCAAATTTGGTTTGACATATAGCGTGCCAGATGTTTTTAAAGGATAGCATAATTATCAAAATTTCATGGCAGATAAGCACTGTTTTGCCCAACCAGTCTGCCCATTTCTCCCTACATACCCTATTACCGCAGATCATGCCCAATCCACAGCTCTTTTCTCCCTCCAGCTTTCCTTTCCACTATGATTCCTTTGTGCTTATGCCATGCATTCTTGAATTCATTTCTGTTTTGCCCCACCACCTCAACTGCAAGGCTGTTCCAGGAATCTACCACTCCTTCTGTGAAGAAGTACTTCCTCACATCTCTTCTGAATCAACTGGAGCAGGGGCTGTAAAAAGCCTTGCAAGTAAAAGTGAGATGGCAAGGATGCCCATGTTGAAGATGTACTCCTGCAGTGGTTCATCGCAGCTTGGGGTCACAGAGTTCTAATATCTGGGAACATACTCCTTCAAAAAGCTAAATGTCTAGCAGTGGATATAGAGCTTGCATCTGAACTAATGGAAAGCTGTCAGTCCAGGTGAAAAGAGCTCAGTAATGTTAGCCACAGAAGCATCCACAATGTAAAGGCTGAATCGGATGTGCAAGCGGCTGATGATTGAGTTAATAGTCTTCCCAGCACTGCTTTCTCATTTCTGCCACACTGACACCCTTCACTGCCAACAAGACTGCCCTCTTCTTCCATGTCACACCGGATGGTACGCTGTCTTTCAGAAATGAAGAGCTGAGTGACCAAAAGAAATTAAAAGAGAGGCTCTCATAATAGTGTGTGCAGATTGCTTGGGGATGAAGAAGCTGCCACTACTGATCACAGGAAAATCAAAGCGATTGCATTACTTGAAGGAAATTGACCTGGATGACCATCCTGTCCAGTACACTGCTAACACCAATACCTAGATGACCTCTGAGATTTTCCACGGGTAGCTCAGGCAGTTGCATAGTAAAACATGACTGCAGCATTGTAAAATCATGATGCTTGTAGACAATTGCACAACACACAAACTTCTGAAATTAACAAGTGTCCATCTGATGTCCCCCCACTACACACACACACACACACACACACACACACACACACACACACACACACACACACACACACACACACACACACACACACACGCACACACACACACACACACACACACACACACACTGTACAGCTCTGATCCAGCCAGTGGATTTGAGGTTATCAATAACCTAAAACAGCAGTATATGAAGTGCTTCATTGAATAAATTCTTGGAGACATTGATGCTGGAACTCAGACTTTCAATATAAGCCAAGAGCCAGTATTCTGGATGCAATATGCCTAGTGCACTCAGTTGTGTTGGATGTGAGATGTGACACAAAGAAAAACTTCTTTGTCAAGGCAGGGATAATTTACAATGAGGAGCCTGTTGTAGAAGATAAAGTTCAGCCACCCACTGGAATGCAACCAGAGCAGTTTGCTGTCTACACAGAAATGGACTGTGATGTGCCAATGTACAGAAGGATTTTTGAGACTGATAGCTATAGTGCTATGATCAGTGCTCCAGCAGTTGAAAGCTACAATGACAAACCAGAAGTGAAGATAATCTTGGCCAATGAAGTATGGGCTTTGGTCCATCGCAGCCTTCACTACAGTGTATATAACCTTTACAGCAATCAGACTTGGGGTGGTTCTATGGTTTTAAGTGGTACCTAGAAGTGCTGTCAAGTAAAACATCAGGCAGACACAGACAATGAACTACATATACAAGGAATATGAATAATGTACTATGTGATGCCAACTTCAAGGATTACACTGTTAGTATTGTTTATGCTACTATAGTGTTTTGTGAAAACTGATTTTAATGCTTTGAATTTAAGCATTTTTATTTCATTTTTTGTTAACCAGGTAAGTGCATGAGACTGCCTATTTTCAGGCATGACCTGGGAGGGACAACATTCACAGCAATGTTGACATGATTCACTGACAGAAAGACTAAATAGACTAAATAACTGAAACAGGAGGAGATCCAGTAACAGGTACAACAAATTTAAGTGTCACTGGTACATACTGTACTTGGGTACTATAAGAGTGCTTCTTTAGTTCTGTTTTAAACTTAATACCTATTTAGAACAGACTTCAGGCCACCCTCAAACAGAACTTAGTTGTGAGCTTACATACCTTCAAATTACTGATCAATCTCTCCTGCACTGATAGTTATACCTGCTACTAGACATTGCTGTTGCTATTGACTGCATTTTGAGTGCTGTTTTAATGTTATTCCAACTGTAACAGCCCTGTTCGTTTATCATTTTATGCCTTATATTATACATTTTGCTTCTGTTTTGTACCTCTTAGCATGACCCATCAGACTACACACTGTTGTAATTTGTATTATTCCTCACCCTGAATACTTGTCACCGCTGTGATTTTTTTTTCTGTAGTATCCTAACCATGACCTCCTGGCAAATGTGCTTTGCTCAACTGACCTTTTCCTGGTAAAGCAAATAAAATGAAATGAAATGATTTGTTCTTAAAGGTGCAGGTAAAGCATTCCATAATTTTGGTTCACAAGAGGAGAAAGCCTTCTGTACCATGCTGGTGAAGGTCTAAGGTACTTAATCAATTACTTCCACTAACTCTGTATGAAGTCTGAATCATCCATTGCTTAACTTGGTACTAAATGGCCATGCAGGTGAAAATTAGAGGTTAACAAAGGATTTGCTATCGGACCTAGTACAGCAGGTATATGGCTTATACCACTCAACTGCTCCACGTCTTGAGGTACATCCCTCATTTTAACTATCAGATTTGCATTGTACCACATCTATTCCACATAGACAAGGTGCTGCCCACTTAGAAATGGTGCTATAAACTTGAGCATTAAAGCAGAAATTCATAAGATTCTAATATTCTGAATCAAAACTGAACTTTGTACAGATACTGTACAAGCAATAGTTTCCATAGTGTTCTGAGCTAGTATGTCCATGTTTGATGATGAGCCCCACATTATGAGGATTAGTGCCCAACACTGTTCCACAGTTTGAGTTATTGTGTCCCACATTTCAGGGGCAAAAAAGGTTGAGAGGTATGATTCAGGCTTGTAGTGCATGGGTCCAGATATTCTGGGGGAAGAGGGTTGTAAGAAGCTTTTAATTAAGCAGCCCAGTACATAATCCCTTTTTGTATCTAGGAAGATCCCACTTATTCATTTGACAATGTGCAGTGATAACATAGAAACATAGAAACATAGACGTTAACGGCAGAAGGAGACCGCTAGGTCCATCTAGTCTGCCCATTTGTTTTAGACCTATTTTGACACTCTAGTTTCCATTTGTAGTCAGGGTTTCCTTGTGTCTATCCCATGCATTCTTGAATCCCCCCACAATGTTGACCCCCACAACCTCTTGGGGCACGCTGTTCCAAGCATCCACCACTCTTTCTGTGAAGAAAAACTTCCTGGAGTTGGTAGAGAACCTCCCTACATGCAGCCTGAGGTCATGTCCCCTGGTCCTGGAGCTCTTCTTGAAGTGAAAAAGTTCCTGTGCCTGTGCCTCGTTAATGCCTTTTATGTACTTGAATGTTTCAATCATGTCCCCTGTCTCTCTTCTCTGCTCCAGGGAGTACATATTCAGTTCCCTAAGTCTTTCCTCATAGGACATGTACTGCAGACCCTGAATCATTTTTGTCGCCTTTCTCTGTACTGTTTCCACCTGGTCAATGTCCTTCCTGAGGTGAGGCCTCCAGAACTGGACTCCGTATTCAGGTGAGGCCTGACCAGCGATCTATACAGTGGTAGTACTACCTCTCTTTCTGCTTGATTCCCTCCCAATGCAGCCCAACATTCTGTTGGCCTTCATTGTTGCCTTCTCACACTGCTTACTAACCTTTAAGTCATCTGAGATTATGATTCCCAGATCTAGTTCCTGGTTTAGGCTGCCAGTCTTTCCACCTCCTAGATAATACTCCTTTCTTGGATTTTTCTTTCCTATGTGCATGACCTTGCACTTTTTGGCATTAAGTTCTGTGACCAGCAAGTAAAACAAAATGGCACATGTTGTTATACAGTATGTTCCTCCTGAAATTCTTAGTGAACAAGCACGTAAAAGTGGCCCCTGAGTTTTAAATGAGCATTTTTTTAAATTTGGTTTTAAGCAATTTAGCTTTATGCACATTTCCTGTTCCTCCAGCATGTGTATACATGCAGAATTAACCGTACTATTAAATCTAAAAGACAAAGCAGAATTCTATTTATTTATTATTTGAAAATTGTTAACCAGTAAAGGTAAGCTGCTGAGCCAGGGCTCATTTACAGGTGTGACCCAGGCAAAAGGAATGAGAATACAATAAATTGAAAACAACAGTAGAGAAGCATTCCAAAGATAAAGTGTAAACAGTGAACACATCAACAAGATGCAAGGGCAAATAACAATAAACAGTGAACAGAAGCTGGTTTTATGCACCAATACCCAATCAAAATGACAAAAGCAGTAGATACAAACTAAGTGCAGCAGTTGTGACATGAACTGACTGGGGGGGGCATAGCAGGGGTGAAAAGGGCACCAGGGACAGATCAGATAGGGGGCAGACAGGAGCAGGAGGAGAACAGCTTTAGCTGATGCCTAAGGGAAATGGGGAGGGTGAGAGATGGAGAGAGAAGGGGATCTGGTTCCAAAGGGAGGGAAGGTAACAGGAGAAAGCTGATTGACCCACAGAGAAGTGAGGGAGGGGGAGGGAAAAGATGTGAGTATCCCTGGAGCAGAGGGAGTATGAGGTGGAGGAAATGGTTAAGTGGAGTGTGGCTGGATAAGATGATTGAGACCCAAACCAGTATTTGGAACTCAAGGAGGTACAGTGGGACTGGCGATGTGATGGAAGACAAGGATGGATAGGGAGGTGGAGGGCTGTGCAGTGAATGGGAGGGGTGGTCATAGAGTTACAGAAGGCATTACAGATGGTGTCCAGTCTGGAAGAGAGGAGGGGCAGTACCCTGAGACCACATCCATGTAGTTGAAAATCAGGAGCACCATTTTTGGTAACAAACTCGTGGCAGATCTTTGAGGATAGGCAGTGCTTTTATGGTACAAGGCTCAAGCTTGGGATGGAGCATGGATTGGATGGCATTGATGTGGGTAGAAGTCAAGCCTACTGTCAAGCCACACCAAGATACTTGGAGGAAGGAACCACTTCAAGAGGGTGCCATCCAGGAGGAGAGGACAGGGAGGGCAAGCCTTGCAGGCTTCTGGCTGATACCAAGGTCATGGACATGGTTTTAGTGTTGACCTAGAATTGGTTGGACTGGAATCAGTGCATGACATTGTGGAAATCTTGCTGTAGCAAAACTTCCACTGCAATAGTTGATGGGCCTGAAGTATAGAGAATTGCATCATCTGTATACATCTGAATTTGCAAGTTGACATAGGCAAAGGGGAAGTCATTGAGGAAAATTGAGAAGAGGATTGGACCCAGAATAGAGCTCTGTGGGATTCCAGTCTGATTGATAGGGCAGGGGAGAGGACACCTCTTACCTGCACTGACTGCTGATGGCCTGAGAGATAGGATCAGAACCAGTCAACAATGGGGACTGAGAGGCCGGCAGAGCTCAGCTTGTCTAGGAGGGTGGATGGGCCACCAAATCAAAGGCACTGGCCAGATCAATTAAAATGGCTGCCATGATGTGCCCCTGATCCATCCCAGTGATGATGGAGTCAGCAACACATAGCAGGGAGAAGACAGTGGAATGGTGCTTCCAAAGAACAGACTGGAAGGAGAGGGAAGTTGGAAGGGTGGAGAAAGTCAGCAAGCCTAGAACAGGTAAGTTTGTCTTGCAGCTTTGTAAGAAAGGGAGGAGGAAGATAGGCTGGAAGTTGCCAGGGCAGACGGACCAACCTTGTGGAGGAAGAGAACTTGGGCAAACTTCAACAACTCAGGGCAGTGCAGAGGTAAAGGAGGATGAAGGAGAGGTTGAGGACTCAACACCAAAAAAAGTCCTGATGCTGACCACGGCTCCTGGGAGCCAATCGGAAAGGAGCACCATGTTTGAGTGAGTGGCCAGGCCTTAAGAGCAACCTGCCACTGCTCTGGAAATAAGCAAGCAGGAGGAGCAGGAGAAGACTTGCAGCTGCAAGCTGTAGAGGAGGATCGGGTAGAGGAACCAGGAGAGGAAGGCATGCAGCCATAGCCCCGGAGAGTCGAGAGCAGAGGGACTTACTCCCGGCAGCCTGCCTGGGAAACTGCACTGGTTGACCAAAGATGCACAGGGGAGCTGAACACCTGCAGAGGAGCTGTACACTAAGCAGAGCTGTTTGCAAGCTCGGGGCTGTGACCGGCTTTGGCTGGACTTTTGCTGTGACTCTAGGACTTGGTGCTTTGCTTGCTAGCTATTGGATATTGTTAAATTGAATTTTCTGCTGGGTCCCCAAGGAACCGATTAAGAAAGGGGACTCAGCACCAATAAAATAAAGTCCCAGTGCTGGCACGGCTCCTAGGTGAGCCATTCGGGAAGGGGAGTGCTGTGTTTGAGCGAGTGGCCAGGCCTTAAAAAGCTGCCAGCCATCGCTCTGGAAATAAGGAACCAAGAGGGAGCAGGAAAGAAGGCTTGCAGCTTCAAGCTGTGAAAGGAGGATTGGGCAGAAGAACCATGCAAGGAAGGCAGCGACCATAGCCACGGAGAGTTGGGAGCAGAGAGGACTTACCTCGGGGCAGCCTGCCCAGAAAACTGTGCTGGTTGAGTGAAGGAGCACAGGGGAGCTGAACACCTGCAGAGGAGCTGTACACTGAATGGAGCTGTTTGCAGGCTCGGGCTGTGATCGGCTTTGGCTGGACTTTTATTGTGACTCTGAGACATGATGCTTTGCTTGCTAGCTGTTGGGCATTGTTGAATTGAATTGTCTCTCACCAGCCCAACCCATACCATCTCCTTTGTTAAATGCTCTTTGCTAATCACTCCCAAGAGTGACTGGCCAATCAGGGGCAGAACAGAGGAGCGGAATAGCTGGAGAAATGGAGGAGGAGGAGATAGAAGCACTGGTAAGGGGATGTAACCATGGAACTGTAAAGGTATAGCTTGGGAGTGGAAAGTAATTCATTTTATGTGCTTCTGAGAGATCTCCAAATATTGCTAAATGGTAAGAGTATGCAACTGAAAGAAGGGTCAGAGGATGACAGGTATTAACAAGGGGTATAGGAATTGGAAAGTGGAGTGAAATATTGCCTGGAAAGTAATTAATTGTATGTGTTTCTGGGGGCTCTCTAAGTGTTGCTAAAGGGTAAGAGTATGCAACCGAAATAAGGGTCAGAGGAGGACAGGTATTAACAAGGGGTATAGGAATTGGAAAGTAGGGTGAAATATTGTTGCTAACTAACGAGGTCAAGGGAGGAGAAATGAGGGACCATGAGAGGGAGAATGGAGCAGGGGAAACAAAAAGGAGGGTGGGGTAAAGGGTCTGGGGTGATAGACTGGGCAGACCTCAGAAGGGATGAGGAAGGGGGCAAGCCAGGAAGATGGTCAGTGGAAGAGCAAGGATCAAAGAGACAAGGTGGGAGGGGCAGAAGACATGGGGGAGAAAGGATCATGGGTTGCAATAACTGTGGAATTGCCGTAATTATGGACACTCTGTGGAGGATGGGTGGTGCCCAGTCTGTCAAAGGGTGGGAATGCTGGAGAATGAAGTATTAAGGCTAAAGGAGGAAGTGTCATGGATGATGCAAGGACAGATTAAGTCAGAAGGAGAAGGGAATGGGAGGAAGCACAAAATGCAACCAGGAAAAGAAAAAGGATGGGAGGAAGGGAGGTGGTCAGGACAGGGGAGCAAGGGGGGTGGCACAAGTGTTGGAGAAAAGGACGCAAGGGGAATAGTAGCAGAAGTACATGTGGTAGGTAACACAGCAGGCTCAAAAGGGAGCGGACCTCTGACAAAGGGGTCAAAAGGAGAGAATGAGGATGGGGAAATGCAGTCCATTGGAATGAAGAATAGGTTGGCTGGGGTGGTGGAGAAATAGGAGCAACAAATGAAGTAGGGCAAGAGGGTTGAGTACAGGGGATCATGGGGATAAACAGCGACGATAGGAGGAACAATGTGTAGGAGGAAGAAGGAGAGGAGAAGGGCAGAAGGGTAAGGGAGAAAGGAAGGGGAAGAAGGTTGGTGTCTTACTATTAGGAGACTCAGTACTAGAGGGACACATGGGGCAGCAAAGGGGAGGCACAGTAGAATTTAGGTGGAAGCGATGCTAGGAATGAAGGTAGAAGCGTGGGGCAATCAGTGCTAAGGTATGCAAGCAGAGGAAGGAAATACCTCACCTAATAATAAACTTGGGGACAAATGACCTGGCTGATGGAATGATAGAGGAGGTGAAGAGGAGGGTTGAGGAACTTGGACCTCTTTTGAGGGAGTGGGAAGATCAGTCACCTTCTCAGAGGTGCTTCCCTTTCCCAGGGCAAATAGAGAAAAGGAGAATTCAAGAGTTTAATGGATGGCTGGGAACCTGGTGTCAGGAAAAGGGTAGACTGGCAGGAGGGTGGGGAACCTGGGAGAACAGCAGTCTATATACAAAAGATAGACTGCACCTAAGTGAGAGTAAAAATGTACTGAAGGGAAGGATGGGGAGCACATTGAGGAACATTTAAACTGGGGAGTTGCAAGATGGATAGAGGTGTTCAGGGCCTAGAACAGTGGAACCAAATGGGCTTACCCCTCATAATAACAAGGTACGGAGGAAGGCAAATACTAAGGGAGAGAACATAAGGGGAGAGGTGCGGGGGGGAGGTTAAAGACAAGGTTTGGAGGACAGTAACATTAAATGCTAGGAGTCTGGGGAATAAAGGGCGGAACTACAGACTCTCATGGTGGAGGGGGGAGTGGACTTGGTGGCTATAACCGAGACATGGGTCACCCAATACCAGGACTATGACCTGGCAATTCATGGGCACAGATTACACTGAAAGGATAGGTTGAAGGGGAAGGGGGTGTGGCACCGTATGTAAAGGAAGGTTTAAAATGTTTAAGGGAAGAGGGAGAGAAGGGAGATACAGAGGCTCTGTGAGTGCAACTCCAGGATCCCAAAAAAATAGGTCACTAAGATTGGGGGTGCTGTATAGACCACCCTCCCAATCTGAAGGGAAAGACAGGGTACTGGAAGAGCAGATCAGAAGGAACTATGGGAAGGGTGAGTGGTGATAGTAGGGGATTTCAACCTGCAGGGATGGAGTGTGAAATACCTACCACAAAGTGCAGAAGGGAGCAGGTAATGCTGGATGCCTTCCAGGATAACTTTCTGGTACAGTTGGTCAGGGAACCAACTAGAGAAGGGAACACCCTTGACCTCATATTGACACATGGGGAATAGGTGAGGGATATGAGGGTTGAGGAACCACTGGGAGGTGGGGGAGTGACCACTGGACAGTATGGTTCCAGTTGCAAATGGCTAGGGGGGGCATCGGGCACAAGTGTACTGGACTTTAGGAAAGCCAACTTTAAAAGGACTAGGGAAGTGGTTCAGGGGTTTCTGGACAAAATTCAACCAAATATGGACACACATCAAAGGTGGGAACTGTTAAAACAGGGTTTAGTGGAGGCAACAGAAACCTGCTGCAGGGCCCAGACTAAAAGGGCTAGGGGGAAG
The DNA here is from genome assembly GCA_016271365.2 of Neoceratodus forsteri. Lineage (NCBI taxonomy): Eukaryota > Metazoa > Chordata > Ceratodontiformes > Ceratodontidae > Neoceratodus > Neoceratodus forsteri. Next base: position 935,843,142 of record CM028131.1, read on the forward strand.
AAACCCAGCTGAATAAGCAAAGGGGTATTAGACAGGGTGAGGAGGAAAAGGGCAGCATATAGGCGATACAGAAAGTTGGGGAGAGAGGAGGATAGGGTGGTGTATATAAAAGAAGCGAGGAAAGTGACCAGGGAGTTAAGGGCAGCCAAGGTGTCAAGGGAACTCAGGCTGGCACAAGGCATAAAAAAGGGAGAAAGACTTCTTTAGGTACAACAGGAAGAAAAGAAGCTGTAATGACCAAATTGCAAGACTTAAGAAGGAGGGGTAAGGGTGGAAGAGGGGGTGGAAAGGCAGAAGTGCTTAATGACGCCTATTCAGTCTTACGAAGGAGAAGTGGATGGTACCCATAGTAGGGGGGATAGAAACAGACGGGGGTGACAGATGGTGAAATCATAGTGGGGAGCGTGCTGGAGGGGTTGAGGGCATTGAAGGTAGACAGGGCACAGGGACCAAACGAAGTGCATCCCAGGGTACTGAAGGAGCTGGCAGAGATCATGGCTGGCCCCTTGGCATACTTATTTAATACATCTCTAGTAACAGGGTGTGTACCACAGGATTGGAGACTGGCTCACATGGTTGCCCTCCACAAGAGTGGAGCCAAGGATGAACAGGGAACTATAGGCCAGTAAGCCAAATGTCCATAGTGGGAAACTAATGGAGTCCATCTAAAGGAGAGGCTAATGGCACTACTGGAGGTCAACACGTTTCAGGACAGGAGGCAGCATGGCTTTGTCAAGAGCAAATCATGCCAGACCAACCTAGTGGAATACTATGACTGGGTGACTAGGCAAATAGATGGGGGTCATGCGGTGATGTCCTGTACATAGACTTCAGTAAGGCCTTTGATTCAGTACCGCATGGGAGACTTGGAAGTAAACTACAGGGGACGGGGGCAGGAGCAAAGTTGGTGGGGTGGGTGGAGAACTGGCTACAGAATAGACAGCAGAGGGTGGTGGTCGAAGGGGAATTCTCATCCCCTAAGCCAGTGACAAGTGAGGTTCCACAGGGGTCGGTGTTGGGGCCGGTGCTGTTTGGCATATTTATTGCAGACATCTTGGAGGGCATCAGCAGCAGGATCAGTCTATTTGCAGATGACACCAAGATGGGGGTGGTAGTGGATGACCAGGAGGGGTGGTGAGGGCTACAGGAGGACCTGGAAAGGCTTGAGGCATGGTCTGACAAATGGCAATTGGGTTCAATGCAAAAAATGCAAGGTGCTGCACTTCGGAACAAAGAATCCAAGGAGAAGCTACCATCTTGGGAGTGTGTGGCTAGAAATAATGGAGGAGGAGAAGGATCCGGGGGTGCTCATCATGGGAGCAATGAACCATTCAGCGTGATGTAGGAAGGCTGCAGCAATGGCTAACAAAATGCTGGGATGCATTGCAGGGGGCATAACCTCAAAAAGATGGGAGGTGATTCTGCCATTGTACAGATTGTTGGTTAGATCCCACCTGGAGTACTGCATGCAGTACTGGCACCCATACTTACAGAAGGACATTAGGCTGCTGGAAGTGGTGCAAAGTAGGGCAATAAAAATGATTCAGGGTCTGGGGGATTTGCCATATGAGGTCAGAGTGAGGAGTTAAACATGTACTCACTGGAGGAAAGGAGGCACAGGGATGCGACTGAGACCTTCAAATACATGAAGGGGATAAGCAGAACAAGCACAGAGGGTCTATTCAGGAGGAGGTGGGAGAGACACTAGGGGCTATGACATGAGATTGGAGGGGCAGATACAGGAGTAAGAAGACATTTCTTCATGGAAAGGATGGTGGCAGAGTAGAATGCACTACCAGCAGGGGTGGTGGCATGTAGCACAGCAGAATGCTTCAAGAAGGGGTGGGACATGGCAAAGGGAGGGTAATGGGGGAAAGGGAGGCAGCTGCTGGATAAGGAGCTAGCTGCAAACTTGAGCAGACTCGATGAGACCGGATGGCCTTTTCAGCTGGCAAATTTTGTATGTTCATATGTTCATTTGAGATGAATGAGGTAGGAGGCAATATCTGTAGCTGAGATAGAAAAGTTTAGAGTCCAGGCCAGCAGGGCTAGATTTGGACAGGTTTGGTCAGGAAAGGGGAAGTAGATTTTCCTGGGTAGTGACAGAGGGAAAAAACCCTTGGGAGGGGTGGAGGTGGTGACTAGAGGAAGGTGGAGGTGGGAGGAGAGTAGAGGAGCCGGGGGGGTAGAGGGGAGAACACAAGTAGTGAAAAACTTGTAGATGTTAGCAGCAACAGAGACGGGGTCGGAGACCAGTGAACCATTGACCATGAGGATCGAAGGAGTGGACTGGGCTAGGGGATCAAAAAGAGAGTGAATCTTCTTCCAGAATTTATCTGGGGAGTTAAGATTGTTCTGGTGGTTGGCCTTAAAATGGAGGGTTTTAATGGCATGGACAGCCTTTGTACAAGTATTTCTGAGTGTACTGTAAGAGAGGAAGCCAGATGGGGAGAGGTTAATTTGTACCAGGCTGAGGCTTCACTGTGGGACTTGCACATATCAGTGAGATTATAAGTGATGCAGGGGTAGTGGAAAGACTTAAACCTGGGCTTCCTGATGGGGGCATGCATATCCCAGACTGAAGTAAATTTTGAATGAAGAAGGGGAGAGGGCCATGTCAATGTCTGGAGCGGAGCAGTTGGAGGTCCAGTCAGTTGCAGCCGGATCACTCAGTGGAGTGTTTTTGTTAAGCAACAAGAGAAATCTGGACCAGATGTATTTGGGAGAGATGGAGGGCGCTGGACTTTCCTGACACAAAATGTCATATAGAGGTCAATAAAGACATCTAGCAGAATACTCACTGCAACAATGCAGTGCAGGTGTCAGGACAGAACCCAGTCCAGGAGAGTGTAGTTAGAGGAGTGTGGATTGAGCCAGTGGATTCTGTGATAAGTACAGAGATGTTTAGGGACTCAGGCCTGAGAGAGGTAGGCCAGGAAGTGGGGGGAAACAAATACATGTTGAAATCCCCTAGGAGGATGAGTTCACCTGAGGAGGAGTGTGAAGTAATGGCAGAAAATGAGTCAACCAGTGATGATGGGGAGATTTTTGGAGAAGCATAATAAACCCCAATGAAGGTGGGTAGAATGGAGGGAAAGGAAAGCTTTGCTAGGAGAAACTCATAGGTGGAGGTACAGACTCCTTGAGAGTGATGATACAAGACAGGCTCTGTGGACATCAAGGTAACACCACCACCACTTTGTCACAGTCCTGCCTGAAGAGGTGGTAGATAGGAATGGTCAGGCTAGAATCAGGCATTCTGCAGGACTGCCAGGATTCAGAGATACATGGGAGGTCAGGAGAGTGTTGAGAAACCCAGATGTGAGAGCTGATCCAGTTTATGGAAGAGTTTCCTAGCATTAAGGTGAAAATGCAAGGCCTCTGGGAGAGGAAGAGGGGAGGTGGAGGAGGTAAGGGACCAGGATTACTGTAGGTTCCATGTCAGCAGAAAGGAGGAAGATAAGGAGATGGAAGACAGAGTGGAACTTGCGTCTCCTGTGTTGGGGAAGAGAGGGAGGAGAGAGACAGGGAAGGGATAGGAATGAACAGTAGAGAAATTCCAGGTTCAGGGAGTGGGAGGGGAGCAGGGTAAATAGGGAGAGAGGGAGCAGAATGAGAGGGTGGGGTTCAGGAGGTTGGAGTGAGGAGGAGGAGGAGATTAGGGAAGGGTATGGGGTAGGGTAGGGTAGGATAGAGATAGGATGTGGAAGAGACGGTAGAAGGAGGGTAGGTAGCATAATTGTCTACTGCAGCTCAACTGGACAAGGTTAGATAAAATTTGTAAGGAAAAGACACCCCCGATAGGTGTTAATAGGTTACCCCTAAAATATTATCAAGTAGTAAGGCAATTGGCATGCACTGATGAAGGCAAATGAAAACTATATAATGCAGAAAATTATGTAGAGGAACTGGAAAGTAGGCCATCCCAGATAGGATATGAAAAGATTACCTGAGTACCAGGACTCAACAAGGCAACAGGCATGCAATAGTGAAACTATTTAATAAAGCAGTGCAGACCAAATAAATTGTAAGGAACTAGGAGAGATACAGCTGTAACCAGATATGGTAACACTAGGTTAACTGAATAATATCAATATGCAACAGCAAAGCAGGCAAACAACCGGTGAAAGCAGCTGAATAAATGTTAATTGCAAAATTATTGAAACACAACAGAAATAGGGCTATACACAGATAGGGTGTAGTTAGGATACTTCAGTTAGGCAAGGTAGCAGACAGTCACTTTCATAGGTGAGGAAATCTCCTGATGCAGTATGCTAGCACAGTCTGTAGCAGTACTGGGTTGGCCTGAATACTTGAAATGATCTGGCAGAAGTTATTGCAATGATAATCAGTGGAGGGGGTTCGCAACCAGGACAAGCCCCTTATGATCCCTCATTGCAGGGTTGGCTAGAGGCCGGTGGTGAAGAGGAGCACCAACTGTGCACACTGTTGTTTTAATTTGGTATCCACAGCTTGCTGCTTCAGAATTGGTTGGAGGACTTTTTGTTGGAGGATCCTGATTGGTTGGCATCGTGTCCAGGGGGCTGGAGTGGAACTAAGCCTGAAGGTCTGGTGGGGGCCACTGTGATGATGATTGGTGAAGGGTGAGGGGCTCCACGACCAGGACAAAACCTCTTGTAATCTCCTTCTGCAGGTGTTGGAGTCCGTGGTGAAGGTGTCGCTGTAGCAGTGCTGGTTGATGTGGCTCAGGCTGGGAAACAGCAATCTAGTACCAACACCAGACAGCCCAAAGGTGTTTCAGTTGGTGGATAATTAGGAGAGATGAGGTACTCTGCTATCTCCTAACCCAGTAAAGAGGAAGGGTGGGCACTTTCCCTCACACTGCAGCTCAAAATCCCCTGGTGATGACCACCACATGCAGTATGGTGGAACAAGTGGATGATGTGTCTAGAGCAGTATATCCAGTTACTTAACAAAGGAGAAGATCCAGGCTGAAACTTTAGAGTTAACTCAGCTGAGGTTAGCCTTCCACACAGTTCAAAGTGGAAAAGTTCGATGTGCTTACACAACTGGGGTGTGCTGTATGCTTATGTGAGTTAGATACATTGTGGCTGCTCACCTCTCTATCCATGGGATATACCACCCTGTAGGGGTATGATGGAAAGGTACCCTAGAGGAAGGTTCCACCCCATAGGTGCCGTGGGAACGATTCCCTTGCCTAAAGGTAGCTTAGGAAGAAGCCCTCAGGAAAGAGAGATATGCCACTGGAGAAGGAGGGGAGGATGGTGGGGCAATGAAAGAAATGATCCTGGACTAGCCAGGAGGATCGCCCTTTAAGGCCTGATGGGGGACTGGTTTGTTGCTCTGCCTATCGAACTACAGGCATAGCCTTGCAATTCGATGTGCTTATGCAACTGGCATGATGTATGCTTATGTGAATTAAATACATTGTGGGTCTATCTGTGGGATATACCACCCTGTAGGGTACGACGATGAGAAACATTAGAGGAGGGTTTCACCCCATAGGTGCTGTGGGACTGTTTCCCTTGGCTAAAGGTAGTTTAGAAAGAAGTCCAAAAAGAGTGCACAAAACGGTGTTGAGCAGCGAAGGATGTGAGGAGTCAGAATGATATCGAGGATGAGAACAGAGGTCGATAGGTAAAGATAGGCAGGACCAGAGAGGAAAGGAGGTAATGAGGAAGAATTAGCAGACTGGAATCCAACACAAAGTAGGAGACATGACTTCTTAAGGAGAGAAGGAACAGCCAGGGCCACCATCCGACTCCATCCAACAGGGAACCTAACTATGGAACCTATGAAAGCAATATCCCTATCTAAATATTATAACCATCAGCATGGAGGAGGAGGAAAAAAGCTTTGAGGAGGAAAGCTCTGAGGATCCAAGGCCTAGATCTCCTTCCCTCCAGGCTGAAGGACGCTTTGGTTAGTGACGGCTCAGCTACTGCAATTTAGAGTCGAGATCGACAGAAGAGGAAAATATTCCAATTTAGAGGAAGCTCGCCTGTTGTGCTAACAGGAATGCTTTTGAGGGTTGTGAGTGATGTCTCTGCAACTAGGTGCCAAAAAGCAAAGGAGGAGAGAAATAACCACTGAGGTACTCAGCTGGCCTACACAAGCCTACAAAACAGACCAGGTGAGCCTGAGGCAGCCAGATGGAGAATAGCGTAAATGGTGGCTCTGAACCCACTCGGGCAGCCAAAAGGGCCCTGCTAATTAGAGCCACACCACTCGCAGTTTGAAGTCATAAATTCCACATCTAGAGGTGGCGCCAAATGAGGGGTGACTGAAGGGCCACCTGGAGCGAAGACATTCTCATTATTGGCCAGGGAGAAGGATTCCATTCCAAGCTTTGCATGCTCTAGATGTGGACTTCATGAGTGCAGATCGAGACCATTGGCTACAGGCTAGCCCCGTGCCATGGAGCAATGGACATGGAGGGCATGTCTCCCAGCTGAGAGCAGGTCGAGTTGAAGTAACATAGGACCCACATGAGAGGTATGCTCGAGTAGTCGATGTGAATGAGTAGACTGACAGAGAGGTCAGACTGAGCAGAGACCCTGATGTGGGTCTTGAGGAGGCTGAATGTGATTAGTAACCATAGGAGTGCATGCCAACCAGGTCCACTGAGAAGCCAAATTAGGAGTGGGTTGAACTGCATGAAGGTAGAAATGAGAACGGCCAGGCGAAGCCCACACCCGACGGATGAGGTACAAATTACCAGGAGTACTGATGTAGGAGGCAGGAGCTACGAAGTCAGAATAGATGAGTGGAGGTTCAAAAAGGAATATATGAGATATGATAATAAAGGGAATCCTTGAAGGCAGGCACGGAACAGCAGAATGAGAGCGTTATAAGGGGAGAGATGATGACTGGCCGGGCAACGCCCGCAGCTCTGATGAGTTGAGAAGTCGATGTGGAGGAGAGGATGGTTGAGAATGAATGAACAATAAATGACAGTGGACTGAAAGCCTTGAAGGCCGGAATGGTCAAGGTGAAGTATGAAATGAATGATGTATGATGATGGAGTGAAAGCCTTGAAGGCCAGTATGGTTAAGGGTAGGTAAAAAACGCAAGTAGGGTACAGGAAGGATGAGGTTCAGTAACGATGGAGGCTGACATGGAGTGGAGGATATACGAATTGAGTGATCCAGAATGTAGGACTAGGGGAAGAGGAGGATACGAATAGGTATGGTGAAGGCAGGATAGGGAAACACCCCCAAAAGAAGGCATGGGATGAGGAAGAAAAAGAGGCGAGGGTTAAGGGAGTGGTGGAAAGTGGGATTGCAGTAGCCAGGAAGGCTGGAATGTGCATGGGTACTGGAAGCACTGTAGGCCACAGTGAATGGAAGGAGGAGCTATGTCGAGCTGTAGGAGGCTGGTAATGTGAGGGTAGGGAAGACAGAGGTATCAGTATGAGTGGGAGACTGTAGAAAGCTAGCTGCTTGGAGCTATGATCCCCACTATGACTCAGCAGTCCCCAGCCATGGGGAAAAAAACAGAGAGCCATGAACTAGGCACCGGGACACCAAGAAGTGAAAGAAAATTGCAGGAGAAAGGAAATCAATGGAACACAGGCAGCAGACCTACCATGGAGGGGCTGAGATTTTTGAGTTAGAGCTTGATGAATTGGATGGCATCTGATATGAATAAGGGTGGTGACGAAGATGAGTGCGCAAGCTCAGTAAGGTCCATGGTTTGAGGAGCAGCAAATATAAAGCAGTGGAGCAACCATTGGTCAAGCAGGTTGCTATGTAATCTGAGCCGAGAAGGTAAATATCATGCCATACTGAAGAGAATATCCCAGTTCAGGAGAATGGGAAAGAAACTTTCTGGCATGTGAAATAGTAAGCATGAAGGTCGAGTGCTCACCTGAGAGAGTGCACACTGAGGGAGGCACTGTTATTCTAGCCAGGGCAAAATGGTAAAGCCCCAACCTGTTCTACTAGTGATGATGTAGGCAAGCACAGCAATGCTACAAGGGGTATGCAGACCCGGAAGGTGGGGCGATGGAGCTGTGGCTCCAAGAGGGGGTAAGGAAACCCCCAAAAGAAAACAGGATGGGGGACTGAGGAGAGTGAGCAGAGAGGAATCAGGATGCAGGAAGATGAGACTGAGTCCCAGACAAAGAAAATAACAAGGAGGCAAGAAGCAAGGCATGGAGACAATGGCAGGAGCAGGGCTAACTAGGAAGACCCCAGCATGTGACAGCAAGCAAGGTAACGGACAGGACAGAGGAGGGATGAGTATCAGAGAAGGAACATGAAGGAAGGAATAATTTGTAAGGCACAAACGCTGAGGAGGAAGCCCAAGCAATTGGGGAAGGAGTGTCTGTGGCATCAGTGGAAGCGCTAGAGACAGACAGGAAGAGTCCACTGGCTGAGATGTGGAAAACATGGGTAGGCACCCAGGGAATGACATCAGACCTGGAGCACCAGTGAGGAATGGAGCAACAGCTCCGCAAGAAGCTGAGAAGAAAAGAAAAGAACAAAATGGGACAAGGGGGCCAGAATAAGAGGTAGGGAGACACATATGCAAGCCACGGAAAAGGAGGAGCAGGAGGGCAATGGCTGGTAGATGCAAGGGACAAGCAGCAGAAAACACTGCAGAATGAGCAAGGGACGGAGTGAGTTGGTGGCTGGAGGCAACGCAGGAATGCATGCAAACACAGGCAGAACCAGGGAGGGAGGAAGAGTGCCATTTCCAGCCGCAACAAAAGAAACAATCCTGAACTAGCCAGGAGGAGTGCCTATTAAGGCCTGATGGGGGAGTGGTTTGTTGCTCCACCCATCAAACTGCAGGTGTAGCCTTGCAAGTATAAGAACCAGGGGTCTGCCGGCCTGGTGGTGCTGAGGGTTGAGGTGCTGGATGCCACACTTCGTGCCACGCTGGAGACCCGGGTTTGGGAACGAGTTCAGGTGCCAGTGGGGTCAGCAGGGTCGGGATCAGATTAAGCACCTGCTGGGCTTCTCTCCTATCCCAGGTGGAGGGCTCTGGGGAGTCCGGTGCACCAGCTCATACCTCTCAATTGTCCCTGATTTTCAGGGACGTCCCTGATTTTGACTCAAAAATTTCCTCTGTCCCTTGTAAAATTTGTGTTTTTGTGGCAGAACAGTGGAGACTGAAAGTACAAAATAATGCCAAACATTAAAGTTACAGACTTGTTCATATTCAGAAAATGCATCTTACACTAATCCCCTTATTCTACCAGCTTTCTGAGTGAATAGTACCAATTTTTACGATATGTCCCTGATTTTGGGTCTTTGTCCCTGATTTTTTTAAGCCTTGTCCCTGATTTATGAGCAAAGAGGTTGAGAGGTATGCACCAGCTGCCCCTGGTGGAGATTGGGGCCACTGCTGTGCATTGGACAGCACGCTATCTTGTGGCCCGGCATCGGCAGGGTTGCCATACGCTGATCGGGACATGCACCACATAAGAGAGGGAGGGCAGGCAGCAGAAACTAAGGGGAAAATACCTCCTGCTGGATAGGTGACGGTTCCTCCAGTGCCACTGCCACCACATGCCCAATGCTGGTTCCTGCCACTGCCTTCTACCTCCCCGGGTCACAGCCCTCCCGTGCCTCCAGAGGGTTGTAATGTACTTGAAGATGGTGGGGAACACAGCAGGTGGTAGCACGGTCACGGCGAGAGAGGTAGCCCTAGAGGGTTCCGGTCAGGAAGGCAAGAAAAAGAACTAAAAAAAAAAAAAAAAGAAGCAGGGTCCAATTCAGTTATGTTTAGTTTCTTGGAAAATTGCATTCCTTTATATCTTTTCTCATGTATAAATTCTCTGCATAAGAAAATGCCAACAATACCTTGTGAAGAGGCATATATGCTTTGAAAGTTGGTGAAATATGCTTTTGTTAGTCAGACAAAAGGTAATATGAACTATGTTTTTGAATCCATTGCACTCTGACTGATACTACAATTCCTATTAAAACCAAAGTAAAAAGAAACCCTTGATTGTACCATGATTGTGCCAACATGAAAGAAGAACTCTGCAAACTATGAAGTATGCTTTACAAAATACACCTTTTATTGCTCTGAATACAAAAGGAACATGAATTCCTTAAAGATACAGTACAGCAAACTGCTGAATCCAAATTGAAGGCTTGGAGGTACACCTTATGGTCTAAATGTGAACAAGCATTGAAACACAGAAACGTAAAATCTGCTGGCAGATAAAAGGCTCATTAGCCCATCATGGCTGCCCATATCTACCTACCTAACTAATGTTGAAAAAGAAAGAGCCCCAAGGGTTGGCTGTGTCCCAGTGGAAATGTTTCTGTCAGAGAGCACTTTTTGGATTCCATTGCTTGGGGTGTGGGGGTCAGATTTTCCAGTTCTGCCGGGTCAAGTCAAGCAGATCAGAACCAGAACAAAAACCAGAACAAAACCTGTAATATGTAGCAATATTTAGAGGTGCAACCAATGGAACAGTGCAAGGCTAATGTTACACAATAGGTCTGTATCTGCTGTACTGAAACGGTTGGCATGAACCAGTGGCATCATTTCTTCCTCCATCTGTTCCATCCCACCCATCAAGCTGCACTGGTACAGTCTCACACAGGTGTAATATTGGCTATGTCAGTGCAATATATGTTTGTCCTGTAAGGGAGGAAAGGAATGTGTACAAAGATAGATACATGCACCACTGTCTGTATGTAAATATCTTTCAAAATCCGTGAAGGACATCTAACTACCAGTATGTGTTGTCTTTCAGTGGCAGAAAAAACAGGAAGAGTGACAGCATGTTGGTGTGGGGTATGCAGTGGCAGCAACAGAATTATGAAGAAGAAATGAGAAGAGGAGTCACACAGAGACTGTTTACAAGAAGAAGAGTGGCAGTGGTCTGGGGCATCAAGTGAAATCAGCTAGTAACAGAATTGTGAGAGATGTGAAGAGGAGTCATATACAGGCTGTTTACGGCAGGGAGATTGGCAGTGGTCTGGGGCATCAAGTGACATCAGCTGGCAACAGAATTATGACAGACATAAAGAAGAGTCATATAGAGATAATTTGCGGCAGGAAGAGTAGCAGTGGTCTGGGTCATCAAGTGAAATCAGCTAGCAACAGAATTGTGAGAGATGTGAAGAGGAGTCATATACAGACTGTTTACGGCAGGGACAGAGGCAGAGGTCTGAGATATCAAGTGACATCAGCCTGCAACAGAATTGTGAGAGATGTGAAGAGGAGTCATATAGAGACAGTTTACAGCAAGGAGAGTGGCAGAGGGCTGAGACATCAAGTGGCATCAGCTAGCAACAGAATTGTGAGAGATGTGAAGAGGAGTCATATAAAGACAGTTTATGGCAGGGAGACTGGCAGTGGGCTGAGACATCAAGTGACATCAATTAGCAACAGAATTGTGAGAGGTGTGAAGAGGAGTCATGGAGAGACAGTTTACGGCAGGGAGAGTGGCAGTGATATGGGGCATCAAGTGACATCAGCTAGCAACAGAATTATGAGCGATGTGAAGAGGAGTCATATAGAGAGAGTTTAAGGCAGGGAGAGTGGCAGTGCTCTGGGCAGAGTCAGTTTATGGCAGGGAGAATGGCAGTGGTCTGGGGCATCAAATGACATCAGCTAGCAAAAAAATTATGAAAGATGTGAAGAGGAGTCATACAGAGACAGTTTACGGCTGGAAGAGTGGCTTTGGTCTGAGACATCAAGTGACATCAGCTAGCAACAGAATCATGAGCAATATGAAGAGGAGTCATATAGAGAGAGTTTATGGCAGGGAGAATGACAGTGGTCTGGGCAGCAAGTGACATCAGTAAGCAACAGAATTAAGAGAGATGTGAAGAGGAGTCATATAGAGACAGTTTATGGCTGGGAGAGTGGCAGTGGGCTGAGACATCAAGTGACGTCAGCTAGCAACATAATTGTGAGAGATGTGAAAAGGAGTCATATAGAGACAGTTTATGGCAGGGAGAGTGGCAGTGGTATGGGGCATCAAGTGACATCAGCTAGCAACAGAACTATGAAAGATGTGAAGAGGAGTTATATAGAGAAAGTTAATGGCAGGGATAGTGGCAGTGGGCTGAGACATCAAGTGACATCAGCTAACAACAGGATTTTGTGTGAGATGTGAAAAGGAGTCATATAGAGAAAGTTAACGGCAGGGAGAGTGGCAGTGGGCTGAGACATCAAGTGACATCAGCTAACAAAAGAATTGTGTGAGTTGTGAAGAGGAGTCATATAGAGACAGCTTACGGCAGGGAGAGTGGCAGTGGTCTAGGGCATGAAGTGACATCAGCTAACAACAGAATTGTGTGTGAGATGTGAAAAGGAGTCATATAGAGACAGTTTACGGCAGGGAGATCAGAAGTGACATGGGGCATCAAGTGACATCAGCTAGCAATAGAATTATGAGCTATGTGAAGAAGAGTCATATGGAGACAGTTTACGGCAGGGAGAGTGGCAATGGGATGAGACATCAAGTGACATCAGCTAGCAACAGAATTGTGAGAGATGTGAAGACGAGTCATGGAGAGAAAGTTTACGGCAGGGAGAGTGGCAGTGGTATGGGGCATCAAGAGACATCAGCTAGCAACAGAATGGTGAGAGATGTGAAGAGGAGTTATATAGAGACAGTTTATGGCAGGGAGAGGACAGGTGGGCTGAGACATCAAGTGACATCTGCTAACAACAGAATTGTGAGAGATGTGAAGAGGAGTGATATATACAGACTGTTTACAGCAGGGACAGAGGCAGTGGTCTGAGATATCAAGTGACATCAGCCTGCAACAGAATTGTGAGAGAAGTGAAGATGAGCCATATAGAGACAGTTACGGCAGGGAGAGGGCAGTGGTCTGGGGCATCAAGTGACATCAGCTAGCAACAGAATTGTGAGAGATGTGAAGAGGAGTCATATAGAGACAGTTTACGGGAGGGAGAGTGGCAGTGGGCTGGACATCAAGTGACATCAGCTAGCAACAGAATTGTGAGAGATGTGAAGAGAGTCATGAGAGACAGTTTGTGGCAGGGAGATCGGCAGTGGTCTGGGGCATCAAGTGACATCAGCTAGCAACAGAATTATGAGCAATGTGAAGAGGAGTCATATAGAGACAGTTTACGGCAGGGAGAGTGGCAGTGGTCTGGGGCATCAAGTGACATCAGCTAGCAACAGAATTATGAGCGATGTGAAGAGGAGTCATAGAGAACAGTTTATGGCAGGGAGAGTGGCAGTGGTCTGGGGCATCAAGTGACATCAGCTAGCAACAGAATTATGAACGATGTGAAGGGGAGTCATACAGAGACAGTTTACGGCTGGGAGAGTGGCTGTGGTCTGAGACATCAAGTGACATCAGCTAGCAACAGAATCATGAGCAATATGAAGAGGAGTCATATAGAGAGAGTTTATGGCAGGGAGAGTGGCAGTGGTCTGGGCAACAAGTGACATCAGCAAGCAACAGAATTATGAGAGATGTGAAGAGGAGTCATATAGAGACAGTTTATGGCTGGGAGAGTGGCAGTGGTCTGAGACATCAGTGACATCAGCTAAGCAACAGAATTATGAGAGATGTGAAGAGGAGTCATATAGAGACAGTTTATGGCAGGGAGAGTGGCAGTGGTCTGGGACATCAAGTGACATCAGCTAGCAAACAGAATTGTGAGAGATGTGAAGAGGAGTCATATAGAGACAGTTTACGGTAGGAGAGTGGCAGTGGTCTGGGCAACAAGTGACATCAGCAAGCAACAGAATTAGTGAGAGATGTGAAGAGGAATCATATAGAGACAGTTTATGGCTGGGAGAGTGGCAGTGGTCTGAAACATCAATTGACATCAGTTAGCAACAGAATAGTGAAAGATGTAAGAGGATTCATATAGAGACAGTTAGGCTGGAAGAGTGGCAGTGGGCTGAGACATCAAGTGACATCAGCTAGCAACATAATTGTGTGAGAAGTGAAGAGGAGTATAAGACATTTATGGCAGGGAGAGTGGTGGTGGTCTGGGGCATCAAGTGACATCAGCTAGCAAACAGAATAATGAAGATGTGAAGAGGAGTAATATAGAGAAAGTTAATGGCAGGGAGAGTGGCAGTGGGCTGAGACATCAAGTGATATCAGCTAACACCAGAAATTGTAGAAGTGAAAGGAGTCATATAGAGACAGTTTATGGGAGAGTGGCAGTGGTCTGGGGCATCAAGTGACATCAGCTAGCAACAGAATTGTGAGAGATGTGAAGAGGAGTCATATAGAGACAGTTTACAGCAGGGGAGTTGCAGTGGTCTGGGGAATCAAGTGACATCAGTTAGCAAAAGAATGGGGAGAGATGTGAAGAGGAGTCATATAGAGGCAGTTTACAGCAGGGAAAGTTGCAGTGGTCTGGGGCATCAAGTGCCATCAGCTAGCAACAGAATTACAAGTGATGTGAAGAGAAGTCATATAGAGACAGTTTACAGCAGGGAGAGTGTTAGTGGACTCTGGCATCAAGTGACATCAGCCAGCAAAAGAATTAAGAGCAATGTGAAGAGGAGTCATATGTATAGGATAATGGCTGGGGATCAGGTGATAATCATGGTGTAATCACCTCTAGTGGTTGCTATTGCAAAATGGTAAACCTCAAGAGTGCAGCTCGAGAGGTTTACTGTAGCACTAGCAACCACTAGAGGTGATTTCTGTGTGGTTGTCACCCGATCCCCAGCCGTCGTCTTTTATAGTGTATGGTGAAAATAACACTGTTTGCGATCAATGTGTGAGAATTATGGAACTGTGGTGCATTCCTTTTTGTTATGCCACTGTTTTAAAGTTCCAAAGTGTGGTTAACAACTTTTAAAATTCAAACAGTGCATAACAAAGCTATGTGACTGCTGATTATTGTGGTTAATAGTCACTTACCGTACATTACAGTGACAGTTTACGGCAGGGAGAGTGGCAGTGGGCTGAGTTATCAAGCGACATCAGCTAGCAATAGAATTATGAAAGATGTGAAGAGGAGTCATATAGAGACAGTTTACAGCAGGAGAGTGGCAGTGGGCTGAGACATCAAGTGACATCAGCTAGCAACAGAATAACGAGCGATGTGAAGAGGAGTCATATAGAGACAGTTTACGGGAGGGAGAGTGGCAGTGGTCTGGGGCATCAGGCGACACCATCTAGTAACAGAATTATGACAGATGTGAAAAGGAGTCATATAGAGACAGTTTATGGCAGGGAGAGTGGCAGGGGCCCTCAGCATCAAGCAACATCAGCTAGCAACTGAATTATGGGAGTTGTGAAGAGGAGTCATATAGAGACAGTTTACGGCAGGGAGAGTGGCAGTGGCAGTGGTCTGGAGCATCAAGTGACATCAGCTAGCAACAGAATTATGAAAGATATGAAGAGGAGTCATATAGATACAGTCTACTGCAGGGAGAGTGGCAGTGGTCTGGGGCATCAAGTGACATCAGCTAGCAACAGAATTATGAGCAATGTGAAGAGGAGTCATATAGAGACTGTTTACGGCAGGGAGAGTGGCAGTGGGCTGAGGCATCAAGTGACATCAGCTAGCAACAGAATTGTGAGGGATGTGAAGAGGAGTCATTTAGAGACTGTTTACGGTAGGGAGAGTGGCAGTGGTCTTGGGTATCAAGTGACATCAGCTAGCAACAGAATTATGGAAGATATGAAGAGGATTCATAAAGAGACAGTTTACTGCAGGGAGAGTGGCAGTGGTCAGAGACATCAAGTTACATCAACTAGCACAGAATTAGGAAAGATGTGAAGAGGAGCCATATAGAGACAGTTTACAGCAGGGAGAGTTGCAGTGGTCTGGGGCATCAAGTGACATCAGCTAGCAACAGAATTATGAAAGATGTGAAGAGGAGTCATATAGAGACAGTTTACAGCAGGGAGAGTGGCAGTGGTCTGGGGCATCAAGCGCCATCAACTAGCAACAGAATTACGAGTGATGTAAAGAGGAGTCATACAGAGATAGTTTACGGCAGGGAGAGTGGCAGTGGGTTGAGACATCAAGTGACATCAGCTAGCAACAGAATTGTGAGAGATGTGAAGAGGAGTCATATAGAGACAGTTTACGGCAGGGAGATCAGAAGTGGTCTGGGGCATCAAGTGACATCAGCTAGCAACAGAATTATGAGTGATTTGAAGAGGAGTCATATAGAGACAGTTTACAGCAGGGAGAGTGGCAGTGGGCTGAGAAATCAAGTGACATCAGTTAGCAACAGAATTGTGAGCGATGTGAAGAGGAGTCATATAGAGAGAGTTTAAGGCAGAGAGAGTGGCAGTGCCCTGGGGCATCAAGTGACATCAACTAGCAACAGAACTAAGAGCGATGTGAAGAGTTGTCATATAGAGACAGTTTATGGCAGGGAGAATGGCAGTAGTCTGGGCATCAAGTGACATCAGTAAATAACAGAATTATGAGAGATGTGAAGAGGAGTCATATAGAGACTGTTTACGGCAGGGAGAGTGGCAGTTGTCGGGGCATCAAGTGACATTGGCTAGCAACAGAATTATGAGCGATGTGAAGAGGAGTCATATAGAGACAGTTTACAGCAGGGAGAGTGTTAGTGGTCTCTGGCATCAAGTGACATCAGCCAGCAACAGAATTGTGAGCAACATGAAAAGAAGTCATATGTATAGGATAATGACTGGGGATCGGGTGATAACCATGCTGTAATCACCTAGAGTGGTTGCTATTGCAACATGGTAAACCTCAAGAGTGCAGCTCGAGAGGTTTACTCTAGCCCTAGCAAACACTAGAGGTGATTTCTGTGTGGTTGTCACCCGATCCCCAGCCATCATCTTTTATAGTGTATATTCAAAATAACACTGTTTGCTTTCTATGTATGAGAATTATGGAACTGTGGTGCATTCTTTTTTGTTATGCCTCTGTTTGAAAGTTCCAAAGTGTGGTTAACAACTTTTAAAATTCAAACAGTGCATAACAAAGCTGTGTGACTGCTGATTATGGTTGTTAATAGGCACTTACCATACATTCTCGAGACTGTTCAAGGCAGGGAAAGTGGCAGTGGTCTGGGACATCAAGTGACATCAGCTAGCAACAGAATTATGTGAGATGTGAAGAGGAGTCATATAGAGACAGTTTACGGCAGGGAGAGTGGCAGTGGGCTGAGACATCAAGTGACATCAGCTAGCAATTGAATTATGAAAGATGTGAAGAGGAGTCATATAGAGACAGTTTATGGCAGGGAGAGTGGCAGTGGGCTGAGACATCAAGTGACATCAGCTAGTAGCAGAATTGTGAGAGGTGTGACAGTTTATGGCAGGGACGGTGGCAGTGAGCTGAGACATCAAGCGACATCAACTAGCAACAGAATTGTGAGCGATATGAAGAGGAGTCATATAGAGACAGTTTGCGGCAGGAAGAGTGTCAGTGGTCTGGGGCATCAAATGACATCAACTAGCAGCAGAATTATGAGTGATGTGAAGTGGAGTCATATATAGAGGGTAATGGCTGGGGATCGGGTGATAACTATGCTGTAATCACCCCGAGTGGTTTCTATTGCAACATGGTAAACCTCGAGAGTGCAGCTCGAGAAGTTTACTGTAGCCCTAGCAACCACAAGAGGTGATTTCTGCATGGTTGTCAGCCCATCCCCAACCGTCATCTTTTATAGTGTATGGTCAAAATAACACTGTTTGCATTTTACGTGTGAGAATTATGGAACTCTGGTGCATTCTTTTTTGTTATGCCACTGTTTGAAAGTTCCGAAGTGTGATTAACAACTTTTAAAATTTATAAACAGTGCATAACAAAGCTGTGTTACTGCTGATTATGGTGGCTAATAGGCACTAACCATACATTACAGAGACAGTTTATGGCAGGGAGAGTGGCAGTGGTCTGGGCATCAAGTGACATCAGCTAGCAACAGAATTGTGAGAGATATGAAAAGGAGTCATATAGAGACAGTTTACGGCAGGGAGAGTGGCAGTGCGTTGAGACATCAAGCGACATCAGCTAGCAACAGAATTATTAAAGATGTGAAGAGAAGTCCTATAGAGACAGTTTACAGCAGGGAGAGTGGCAGTGGGCTGAGACATCAAGTGACATCAGCTAGCAACAGAACTGTGAGAGATGTGAAGTGGAGTCATATAGAGACAGTTTACGGCAGGGAGAGTGGCAGTGGTCTGGGTCATCAAGTGACATTGGCTAGCAACAGAATTATGAAAGATGTGAAGAGGGGTCATATAGAGACAGTTTACGGCAGGGACGGGTGGCAGTGGGTTGAGACATCAAGTGACATCAGCTAGCAACAGAATTGTGAGCGATGTGAAGAGGAGTCATATAGAGACAGTTTACGGCAGGGAGAGTGTCAGTGGTCTGGGGCATTAAGTGACATCAGCTAGCAACTGAATTATGAGCGATGTGAAGACCAATTATGTGTAGAGGATAATGGCTGGGGATTGGGTGATAACCATGCTGTAATCATCTCGAGTGGTTGCTATTGCAACATGGTAAACCTCGAGAGTGCAGCTCGAGGGGTTTACTGTATCCCTAGCAACAACAAGAGGTGATTTCTGTATGGTTGTCAGCCCATCCCCAACCGTCATCTTTTATAGTGTATGGTCAAAATAACACTGTTTGCATTCTATGTGTGAGAATTATGGAACTCTGGTGCATTCTTTTTTATTATGCCACTGTTTGAAAGTTCCAAAGTGTGGTTAACAACTTTTAAAATTCAAACAGTGCATAACAAAGCTGTATGACTGCTGATTATGGTGGTTAATAGGCACTTTCCATACATTATAGAGACAGTTTACGCAGGGAGAGTGGCAGTGGTCTGAGGCATCAAGTGACATCAGCTAGCAACAGCATTATGAGAGGTGTGAAGAGGAGTACATAGAGACAGTTTATGGCAGCGAGAGTGGCAGTGGTCCGGGGCATCAAGTGACATCAACTAGCAACAGAATTATGAAAGATGTGAAGAGGAGTCATATAGAGACAGTTTATGGCAGGGATGGTGGCAGTGGGCTGAGACATCAAGTGACATCAGCTAGCAACAGAATTATGAGCGATGTGAAAAGCAGTCATATAAAGACAGTTTACGGCAGGGAGAGTGTCAGTGGGCTGGGGCATCAAGTGACATCAGCTAGCAACAGAATTATGAGCAATTTGAGGAGAAGTCATATATAGAGGATAATGGCTGGGGATTGGGTGATAACCATGCTGTAATCACCTCATGTGGTTGCTATTGCCACATGGTAAACCTCGAGAGTTCAGCTCAAGCGGTTTACTGTAGCCCTAGCAACCACTAGAGGTGATTTCTGCATTGTTGTCACCCATTCCCCAACCGTCATCTTTTATAGTGTATGGTCAAAATAACTCTGTTTGCATTCTATGTGTGAGACTTATGGAACTCTGGTGCATTCTTTTTTTTTTATGTCACTGTTTGAAAGTTCCAAAGTGTGGTTAACAACTTTTAAAATTCAAACAGTGTGTAACAAAGCTGTGTGACTGCTGATAATGGTGGTTAATAGGCACTTACCACACATTATAGAGACAGATTATGGCAGGGAGAGTTTCAGTGGTCTGGGGCATCAAGTGTCATCAGCTAGCAACAGCATTATGAGAGATGTGAAGAAGAATCATATAGAGACAGTTAACGGCATGGAGAGTGGCAGTGGTCTGGGGTATCAAGTGACATCAGCTAGCAACAAAATTAAGAGAGATGTGGAGGATCACATGATGCAGGATACAGAGTAGAAGCTATGCATAGCTCCAACCTCCTAACTGCAAATAATTGCTATTTTGGTCGTTATTTCTCCCTAAAAAACAGAAAGATTACAGATTATCGCCTTCTTAATATCCCGGTCTCCTGACTGCTTTTTTCCATTGATTATGGAGGTGTATATGAAGAAGCCTCCGCAGAAGCATACACCTCCAGTCACTCCCGAGAAGGCCCAGAAAAAATTAAGGGCCTCGAGTGCTGTGGATAAGCCAGAGCTTCTAAGCCTGATCACTGAACAATTGCCCCTAACTCTGAGCAGATTTTTGGAAGAGTTCAAACCCTTCCGGGAAGAAATTAAAGAAATCTCAGCTGAAATTAAATCACTTTCTAAAAAACTTGAGAAGTTCATGATGAAAACTTCAGATAATGCAGCCCAAATCTCATTTTTTGAGAAGCAAGTGGAAAAAATCAATCCCAGTCTCGTAGTTATGCGGCAAAGGATTTCTAGTTTGGAAGCTAAGTTGGAAGATTTGGAGGGCCGCAGCCAAAGAAACAATGTAGTTATCCTGAGCCTCCCAGAAGGAAAGGAAGGCCTGAACATGCTGGTATTTGTGCAGAAGCTGATTGAAAAGGACCCCCAGACAATATGCTATCTTAAAATAGCCTCCCTTCCTGACACTATTAGTTGTCCCACTATCCGAACGTCCCTCAGAGTTCACAGACAGCTTTGTTCATTTCTGTGGTATTCCCCAGACTTGGACCTGTGTCAGTCCATTTGGAATTCCCCGTCTTTCACAATAAACAAAAAGATGATATCTCGTAAATGGTTGTCCCAGATTGGGGATGGGATCATTTCTACTTTTCTGGATGACGCAGGGGAATGGCTCTCTGTTTCTAATATAATTCGCAAGTTTGACATCCCGTTAACTCTTCACTTCAGGGTGGCCCAATTGAAACATCTCCTCTCTTCAGTATTTGGTAATATCCCTCCTCGTCCACCTGCTTTTCTGTTTGTATCGGATCTTCCCCCTTATTGGGGTCACCAGGTGCTATTTCCAAAATGTAGCGTGTCCTATATTATTGGAAATATGGGAGACCTGAAGGCCCCACTAGGCTCTGGGTTTCTTTTTTTCCTCAATATACTCCTAACTGGTCAGCTTTATGGAAGTTCTGCCATAAATACGTCTCTCAGGATAGACTCCGTCTTATGCAATACCACATAATACATAACATGTATTATACCCCTGTGAAGCTGAGGAAATGGGGTCTCATAAATTCGGGGGCCTGTACCAGAGGATGTCAAGAGGAGGGTATGCTTCTTCACATCTTTTGGTCATGCCCCAAGATAAAGTCATTATGGGTAGTCATACAGAATAACCTAGACCCTATACTGGGTTTGTAGGAGTACTTCACCCCAGACGTATGTCTGTTGGGGGATTTATCCTCTATCAAGGTGAGAATCAGAAGATTTCATATTTCCATGACTGCACTATCTGTTAAAAAAATTGTGCTTTGACATTGGAGGGATACAGTAAGCTCAACTTATCAGGAATGGGTTAATGAAATTTTGGCTAACCTACATACTGAGAAAACAATAGCAAGCCTCCATAATAAGTTGCAGTGGTGCAAGAATACTTGGGATCCCCTTCACATGCTAATTATGGCCAGAGCTGCTAAATGAGTCACTATATCCAGTGTTCCTTGATTCGTGATGCTATATAGCATCTTTCTATCTTTGTATGTACTCTGCTGCTGTATGGGGTGGGGGAAGGGGGGATGGAGATAGCTCATGTATCATTTTGAGTATAGGCATTGTATGTGGTAACTCTCTGTCCCTTGTAATAGTAAAAATTTACTAATAAAATATGAATTAAAAAAAAAAAGAATTATGAGAGACATGAAGAGGAGTCATATAGAGACAGTTTACAGCAGGGAGAGTGGCAGTGGTCTGGGGCATCAAGTGACATCAGCTAGCAACAGAGTTCTGATAGAAATGTGAATGTGAGTCATATAGAGGCAATTTATGTAAGGAAGAGTGACCGTGGTCTGGGGCATGTAGTGGCAGTGACACTATTTATGTTGGAAGTTTTCACGTCAGAGGATTTAACTGTCACTGGCATAATTGTAGCATGAATAGAAAAAGAAACAGAAGACTTAGAGTAATAGTTATGTTACACTCACAGCAGATGTGGATCTACTGCACTAAAAAGGCTGGTGTGAATGAACCAGTGGCATCATTTCTTCCTCCATCTGTTCCATCTTACCCACCTTGTTCCACTGATAAGTCTCACACAGGTGTAATATTTTGGTCTAGTCAGGGCAACAGATTTTTGACCTGTAAGCGAGGAATGGAAGACATGTAAAGAAAGATGCAAACGGTATTGTATTTAACTTTCTTTTGAAATCAGTGAAGGAAGATGGAATAAAACTTTTACCAGTATGTGTGATGAATATTTTATAATGACTTTCAGTGACAGTGACAATAAGGGAACTTGTTATTTTGCTGGGTCAAAACATAAGGTTTCTTTTATTTAGAGATAGTGGTGAATAATGTAGCATCTAGCCTATGTGAAAAACTCAGTGATGACAAAAGTTGGCCTCCATGGAGCATTTTCTCATCATACTTATATTTCTCCAACCAGGAGAAAGTCAGGTAGTATGTGGTTGCTTAGTAATCTGTTCTTTCCATATCAAACTCTTTTTCATCTTGCTGTACATAGTGCATGTCATACTTGTAATTCAGTGTGGCAAGCTGACTTTTATAAATGCCTGCTGTTCAAAACATTCAGGGAGAAATGTCATTCTGATTTTAGATACTATGTCACCATTGGTGCTGAATATCTTTTCTGAAGGTACACTGGTGGGTGGAGAAGCAAGATAATAGGCAGCAACTTGAACAAGCAGTTGCCAAATGGATCTTTTCGACTTCCAATACAACAAAGGATCTGCTTCAGTGTGTGGGTCTCTGGGTTCATTTAATTAATGTATTATTACCTGTAGATGCTTGTTGAAGTATGAGCTTTACATTGCTTAACACTGATACAAAATGGCTGCCCAGGCATGATTGGTATGTAGTAAGTATTCTTTCAGCAGTGAAGTCCTCTTCTGACAAGATTTCTAAATGTGGCCTTGTTTTTTCAATCTGACTTAAATAAGTCCAGATTTTTTGATGTGGTGTGTGTGATGCTGATCCTCTACAGCTGTGCTAGAGACAGGCATACGCCTAGAGGTTTCAGTATGGATACTGGCACTTGAACCCTGTGCCTGAGCATGAGTACAGTTTCTTTGTTGTACTGTATAAAAGAGGAATTTTCAAGAGTGCTTGGGCAACTTGCACCTTTCAGATTATGTGTTGCTTATACACCCATAAAGCAGTAGGATCCTCAACAAGGAAATAATCCTTAAAACGATGATCTAATGTAGCTGTGACAGAATTTTTTATCTTTCAATACGTTGTCAAACTGCCTATGGAGCTATCATTTAATGTCTGTGCCAGTTGTATTAAATCAGAATAGTAGTCATCATTGTCAAATGTTTCATTGGTGAAGTTGAGAAAAATACACACCACGGGGATAGCCTCACTAATAAATGCACTTCTACTGCTGAGTTCTCGGGCAGCACTGTCAAATGAAGCAAGGATATGATTAGAGGTGTGAAAAGTTGGCTAACTTTGCTTTGCTGATTAATAAGTGAATTCACTGCAGATTGTGAAGTTAATTCACCCTGTGAAGTTCCAGTTTGCAATACAGAGCTAACTTCCTGAATGGTGAATTCGGTAACTTTGCCAGTGATGTTGAGTGAAGTTGGGTCCACAGGTGAAGTTTGCAAGGTACCATGGGATTGTAGGCCACATGGTACTAAAATTAGCTATATTCCATAGGCTGCTGGTTAATTAGGATCTGCAGCTTCTCCAATAGGTAGGTAAATGGGAAGACTGGGTGGGCCAAGCGGTCCTCATCTGCCATCAGAGTTTATGTTTCTATATGTTTCTATTTGTTTGGTGCATTCTCATGAAGAGAGAGTTGGAGAGAAGTCTGTCCCTGCTTGTGTGAGCAAAAAAACTTTAATACTGCTCCAAAAGTGGAGTATTTTGAACCAAATTGCTTACAAAAATATCTAGAGTGCCTTGAGCAGCTGGATTACTATTGATTGTTCCCAGATTTGCAGATTTATTTAGTTGAAAGTAGTGGCTTGTTTTTGTTGATAACTGGTTAGAATAGCACTACAATAATAATGCAAGGAAAGAGAGTGCTCCCATAGACAGCGATAGGGGTTTAATAGTGCTATGTAGTAAGTGCTCCCCAGGTCATTGTCCATAGTGCTAGGGATTAGCTGAAGGGCAGAGGATTTCAGGAGGCTGGCTGAACTGTTGCTGTGGCGGCAAGGAGTAAGGCATGGTGCAGCTCAGCAGAATGATGTCAGAGACCAGGGTTCTAATCCTGGTCTCCCTTTACTTCTTCATTGCTGGACTTGTTTTTTTTACAAAGGGTCATGGAAACAGTATTCCACAGCCTTACACATTTGTCTTTCCCCATGATCCACACCCCCCCCCCCTTGGAGTGAGAATTTTTTAGTTTGGGTGGTGCGAGGGGCAGAGCCCCCCACATAAAAATACATTAAAACAGTGTGTTGGTGCTCTGTGGTACGGCGGCATTCTGTCCTGCCGCTGTGATGGAGAGTGCTGACAATACAGCACTGTAGTGGATGATGCCATTATTGACAGCACTCTTCTGACCCAGTGTCATTTTTGTTTAGCGAAGCAGTGCTGTGTAGGGGAGGGGACATTTTTTAGCTAGCAAGCAAGGCAGCCAGAGAGCACTAGTCTGATTCGTTTTCCTCAGTCTTTCTTAATATTTTTTGTCTGTGATTTGTCATTTTATTTTTGTAGTACAGTTTTGTGTGACTAAGTGAATTTTTGTCACTTTGTCTAAGTATTGATTGTAGTTATTTTATTTAACATAGAAACATAGAAGTTGTCAGCAGATTAGGACCTCTTGGCCCACCTAGTCTGCCCTAATTTCCCAATCTACTGTGCTACCTCATAGAAACATAGAAACATAGACTTTGACAGCAGATAAGGGCCACTTGGCCCACCTAGTCTGCCCATTTCCCTACCTACAGGATAAGCTGCAGATCCTAGTTAACCAACAGCCTATTTCTTCCTACCCCCCACAAGAATTGCCTTATGTCTGTCCTGTGCATTCTTGAATTCTCCCACAGCTTTAGACTCCACAACCTCCTCAAAAAGGCTGTTTCATGCATCCACCACCCTCTCTGTGAAAAAATACTTCATCACATTGCCCCTTAGCCATCCCCCCTCTATCTTCAAATTGTGTCCCCTTGTTCTTGCACATCTCTTTTTCTGAAAGATGCTACCCTCTTGGACTTTGTTGATTCCGCTGAGGTGCTTAAAAGTTTCTATCATGTTCCCCCTCTCCCTCCTTTCCTCAAGGGTATACATATTAAGCTCCTTTAGTCTCTCCTCATATGGCTTCCCTTTCAGACCCTGCACCATTTTAGTTGACCTCGTCTGGACTGCCGCCATTCTGTCTATGTCCTTGTGGAGATGGGGTCTCCAGAACTGGATGCAGTAATCCAGATGGCATCTCGCCAATTGTCTGTACAGAGGGATAACAACTTCCTGTTTTTTGCTGGTGATGCCTCTCCCTATACATCCCAATATCCTCCAGCCCTCCCTACTGTCTTCTCACATTGCTTGCTAACCTTAAGGTCATCTGATGTGATTACCCCGGGTCCCTTTCTATTTTTGTTGTTGTTACTACCTCTCACCCCAATAGTGTAATCTTCCCCGGGTTTTTGTTTCCCAGGTGCATTATTTTGCACTTCTTTGCATTGAATCCAAGCTGTCATACTTCTGACCATTCTTCCACCCTTGCCAAGTCCGTTCTCATCCTTTCCATGCCTCCTTGTGTATCAACCCTGTTGCAGATCTTTGTATCATCTGCAAAGAGGCATACTTTTCCTTCCAGTCCCTCTGCAATGTCACTTATAAAGACATTAAAAAGGACTGGACACAGTACTGAACCCTGCGGTACCCCACTAGTAACCCCTCTTTCTTCAAAGTGGACTCCATTTACCATTACCTTCTGTGTCCTGTTGTCCAGCTAATGTTTTACCCAGGCTACCACCCTGGAACTGTGTCAAATGCCTTGCTAAAGTCCATGTAGGCCATGTCCACAGCCCCTCCCTGGTCTACTACTTTGGTCACCCAGTCAAAGAAATCAATTAGATTCATCTGACATGACCTTCCCGCTGTGAAGCCATGCTGCCTTGGGTCCTGTGCCCCACTTTTCTATAGGTACTCATCAATTCTTTCCTTCTGAAGTGATTCCATCACTTTCCCTACCACAGAGGTCAAACTAACAGGTCCGTAGTTTCCTTCCTTTGTCTTGCTCCCACTTTTGTGAAGAGGAATCACATACACCTTCCTCCAGTCCTCAGGTACCACATCATCCTCCCATGATTTGTTACAAAGGGTAGTCAGTGGTGTCACTAGTTCTCCCCTTAATTCTTTTAGAATTCTGGGGTGAATTCCAACAGGCCGCATTGCTTTGTCCACCTTCAGTTTTATGAGTTCTTTCAGAACCATTTCTTCTGTGAAAGAACTGGGATTGACCCCCTATCCAGAGTGCTTCTGTTAATTGGATTAGGCACCTCCCCTCCTCCTCTTTTGTGACTACTGAGCAGAAGTATTCATTCAGTATCCCTGCTTTTTCACTGTCCCTCTCTGCCCACCCACCGTCCTTTCTATTCAACCTTACTATCCCTCCCTTTGTCTTTCTACGCTTCCTGATGTGTCTATAAAAGGTTTTGTCCCCCTTCTCAACCGAGTTGGCTATCTTTTCCTCAGTTTGGACCTTTGCTACTCTGACTTCCCTTCCTGCTTCCTTCTGCCTTAGCTGGTACATTTCTGTGTCCTGCTCCCTCTGTGTTTCCTTATACTTCTTAAATGCTATCTTTTTCTCACTAACCTTCCCTGCTACCTCTTTTGAGAACCATATTAGCTTTTTCTTTCATTTTGATTTGTTTATTTGCTTCACACAAAGACTTGTGGTCTATATGATGGCAGTTCTGATGTTTCCCCATTGTTGCTCCACCTCTCTTCTAGCCTGTTTGCTAGTGCTTTTCTAAGGCACTCTCCCATCTTGCCAAGGTCAGCCCTCCTGAAGTTCAGTACCCTCACTTTTGTATGGCTTGACTCTGTAACTGAGTTTATCGTGAACCACACTGTTTGGTGGTCCCTGTTCCCAGATGGCTACCCACTTCTAGATCTGCGATCCTCTCACTGTCCCCATTTGAGAGTATGAGGTCTAAGATTACTCCCTGATGAGTGGGTTCCAAAACTAGCTGTCTGAGGCATGCCACCTGAAGGGCATCAAGAATGGCCCTGCTCTTGGATGTGGCTGCAGCAAAGGTGCTCCAGTTAACATCTGCCATATTCAGATCCCCCATCAACAGTATTTCTCCTTTCTCTGCCATCCTAAGGATGCCTTCTAT
Source organism: Neoceratodus forsteri (assembly GCA_016271365.2). Taxonomy (NCBI): domain Eukaryota; kingdom Metazoa; phylum Chordata; order Ceratodontiformes; family Ceratodontidae; genus Neoceratodus; species Neoceratodus forsteri. Next base: position 935,870,278 of record CM028131.1, read on the forward strand.
CATATCCTTGTCCATTCCCAGACCCTACTCAATCTCTGGCCTTACCCCCCAGCCCTATTACTATAGACCCCTTTTGTCTATCCCATGTTTAGTTCTTGAAGTGATGGTATTACTTACAGTAACTTGATTTGAATTACCCTGTCTTGTGTGTCTTGTTAATCCCCATTGTGTAAAAAAAATGCTAAAAGGAACCTTTTGGGGTGGTTTTACTGTAGCTACTGTTAGGTCAGTAAACTATTCTGTTCAGATTCAGATCACAGTGCTAATCCCTCTGGTTAGGTATTTTCTGCTACTGCAAGTATGTTGTTTTACTGGAGGGTTTATTTATTTATTTGTTTAAAGCCAAAGGGCAGGGGTTGGAGTATTCCTGGAGGAGATTGAGATCGCTTGTGGATACACTAACCCCGAGGGCTCACTATAAGGAGTACTGAGGGACATCACTCCGACAGGCAGAGTTTCTGTCATGGATGATTGTTGCAGGGAGGAACAGACCTGCTCAATTTTTCCACACTACAGACTGGCAGTTGCATCTGGTCTGCCTGCAGCCTGAGGGAGTACTGTCACTAGAATGATGTAAAGAGTTTGATCAGTTCTTCCTTGTTAGGGTATCCTCTATTCAGTCAGTGGTGCCCCCAAGCAAGCTGCCATGGCTCAAACCTGTCCATCATTGACTAGTGAAGGCATTCTGTTAGTCTGCTTGGAGTGTCAGCCAATGCCTACTGTTCTTCAGCTGATCTTAGAGCTGCATCCCACTTTCTGTAAACTGACCCTGGATCTACCCAGCTGTTGATAAACTGCCCGGAGTCCCTGGGAATAGTTATTGCAGAGATAGTCAAGTGTTCCTTGAGGGAGGGCATTTAGCCCCCAGCACTGGAAAGAGTGATGGAGAAGCCCCTCTTTAAAAGCCATCTTTGGACCCTGACATCTTGTCCAACTACAAGCTTATCTAGATCCCTCCCTTTTCAGGGAGGGTAAATAATAGATACATAGACAATGATGGCAGAAAAATGCCTGTCAGCCTATTCAGTCTGCCCACCTTACCTAATTAATCTGCACTGGCCTTCGTGGCCATCCCTCCCCTTTGTTTCTGCCCCCTTTTTATGTTTGCTTGCATGCATGTGCAAGAAACATGATGTGAAAGCTTAGAGAGAAGCTGGTTGTGGAGGTGCGGCACTGTTACAGCCAAGGGAGGCACTGCACTGGGGGCTTGGCAATGGTGCACCAATGGAGGCACAGTGTGCTGATGACACTGGTCTCCAGAAAGTACACCAAGTTGTAACGTTTTTGCTGCAGCAATCAGGGGCTACCTCGTCATTGTAGCATCAGTCATTGTGCTGCAATGAGGGAGCGACCCATCATTGCAGGGCGGAACGTTAGCTAGCCTAATAGTGTTTGTGAACATGGCAGGTGGCTTGCCGTCACATTCACAAACAATATTATGCTGCCCCCATGCCGAGGGGGTGCCCAATCCCCCTCAGCAGCAAGTGCCCCCCAGACAGTCTTTGTTTGCCAATGGGGGCCCCAATCCCTGCCAGCTTCAGTGTGCCAATCTGCATCCGCTTTTGCCAACGGGGGATCCCACTCCCCGTTGGCATGATAAACCCACCCACTTTTGTTGTCTGCCGACAGGGTGCCCAATCCCATCGGCATGATGTCCCCATTTTTCTTGTGTGCCGATGGGGATTGCCCAATCCCTGGTCCCTCGCGGTCTCAAGCCCTCCACAATCCGCACCTATCCACTGTGCGCCCTGCCTCCCACACCCCTCACCCCATACCACCCCAGAGTCCAGCTGATGATCTTCGGTGGACTGGGGAACACGTCTGCACTCTTCAAAGCCGACCGCGAACTGAGGAAATGCCGTAAGCTGTATAATGTAATAAATAGTTTTTTTCAACTTTGATGCATATCTCAGGCATTTTTGAATTTTGGCACCAAATGTTCAACATGGGGTTTTGGACCCCTCCTCATGAATTCTGTCATTGTCATTGTGTGAATCAGGCCTGAAGGGTGATTTTGTGGTCACTGACAAGGGGAGGGTTAATGAAGGGAAGGGTGGAAGGAAGGGGCAGCTGCAGAATAAGGGGTGCTAGCTGCACATTCGAGCAGACTTGATAGACCTCTAGGCCTTTATCTGCTGGCACATTTCTTATGTTCATATGTCTTGTGGGGGGTGTGTGTGTGTGCGTGACCGTGTGCCGTGTTAGGCCTCACCATCCCTGACAGCGTGTGCGGTTCCATGCCCAGCCAATTCCCTTTCCACCATCGCCCCTGGGGTTTGTCCATACAAGTTTGTGGGCTGTGCCCTTGCTATTGGTGGTTGCACATGGCCCCATGACCTACCTGGGTTGGTTGAAGTGCTCCTCTGTGATGGTGTCCCGTGCAGCTACGACATCCAGATCAGTCAGGGGTCCCTTCACCCAAAGGGGCTGCCCATCACCATCTGCACCAGTGTCCTCATCGCCCCCATCGCTGTCCCCTCTTGACATCTACAGCTATCCCACAGTCGCTGGTCATGTTGTGCAGGATGCAACAGGCCAGGAATATCTCGCAGGCCTTCGAGGGGCTGTACTGTAGGGCACCGCCAGATGTGTCCAGGCAACATAAACGTGCCTTCAGCATCCCGAACACCCGCTCTATGACATTGCATGTGGTGGCATGTGCCTCATTGTACCGTTACTGCGATGGGGTCGCGGGCCGCCAGTATGGTGTGAGCAGCCAGGGACGGAGTGGATAGCCACTGTCACCTGTGTGTAGAGGGTGGACATTAGTATGGTGATCAGTGTCGCTCTGCCATGGGCCATCAAGGCCAGTAACCATGGTACCTCTGACTATGCCCCCCAAAGATCCATGTCATCCTGCATGATTTGCATACTCACCCACTAGGTGGCCAGTGGCGATGTCCCAACTCTTGATCCTGTGGCACAATGCAGACTGGTGCCAGATGAAGGCATCATGTGCTCCCCCAGGGTGCATGGCACAGACATTGGTTAGGCACCTCCTAGCATCGCACACCACCTGGCAGTTGATGCTGGCATAGCCCTTCCAGTTGATGTAAGTGGCACCTTCCGGGCCAGGTGCCATGTGGATGGCCACATGGGTGCATTCAATGGCCCTGAGCACGCCAGGCATACATGCTACCCTGTGGAACTGTTGTATGTGTGCGGTGCACTCTGCTGGTGTGCTTGAGAAATGGATGTACTCCACAGCATGTAGCAGCAGTGCGCTGAGAAATTATGTGAGTAGGCGTGACGTGGCCGACTGAGTTATGCCTGTTGTGTCCCCTGTTGGTCTCTGGAACGTGCCCGTGGCAAGCAGGCACATCACAGCTGTTACCTTTGTCTCCACTGACAGAGCATGGCTCCGTCGTGTGGGTGCCTGCATCTCATCACTGCACAGCTCACAGAGCCGCCTCAGGATTGCCTGGTTCAGGCGGTACCGGCCCACAATCTCTGTGTCACTGTAGTGCTTGAAGCTGGTGCAGGCTTGGTACTGCCTGTTGGGGGCATACCGCCGATGGCCCATTCCATGGCCGTGCCCCCCTGCTGCCTGCCTTCTCATACCCTCTTTCATTGCCTCCATCTGAAAGGTGGCACTGGCCATGTCCCTGGCTGGTGTTCCCCCGGCAGCTGTTATCCTGCTCCCCGCTGTCCTTGTGATGCTCCCCCTGCACCGGGAACACCTCCAACCTTTGGCTGTCTTGCTCACTGCCACTGCCCTCAGTCCACTGTGGCACTTCCCCTGTCTCTCCTGCTCAGTGGCACAGGCTCCTCACTCCTGCCTGTTGCTCTTTGTTCCCAGGTGTGCCCTGTCCTGCTCCTTTCCAGTCCCACTCACTGCTTCCCTCTCTTCTGTTACTGTCACCTTGCTCCCACCTCTAGCTTCCCTATAGCGTTCTTGCACCTCTCTCTTGTTCCTTTTTATTTTGGATAATTTCCCTATTGCACAACTTCCACTTGCTCCCATTGTGGCATGTACAGCTGTTGATTATCACACTGCACCATTTATTCATGGTTCCTCCCCCTATGGTTGCGCATGCATTCATTACCATTGCGCTCTTATGCATTGCAATTTGGGGGGCACAGCTGCCTCCCACTGAATATCGCAGAATGGCGCATTTTCAGACTTGCGCTGGTGCATCTCTGTTGTGCATGGTGCAACCCTTTTGAATATCTGGGCCCCGGTGTAAAAGTTCCACAGCTTGTGGCAAACTTGGCCCTGCATCAAACAGACAGCACTTCAGGGAGATTTGCTGCAAGTCATGGGTCAGCCATGGAGTGATAGCACCATGGACAGATGTCTGGTGGCTAGCGCCCACCTAGCCTTGATCCCCAAATGTACAAGTACTTTCACTGGTGTTCAAGGGCCACCTTCCCCACAGAACCAATCCCTGATCCCCATATCATAAATTACAAAACCTTCCCCAGTAGTCTAGTGGTTCCCCACCCCACCCCATTTGGCAGTGCCCTCACCCCACTCCTCCCAAGCTGGGATCCTCCATTATGAAACATTACGAAAATCAACAGTGGTCTAGTGGCCCCTCCCAATGTCCCTATAAAATATGTATAGTTAACCCTGAGATGTAGTGCCTTTCTGCCCCACCCAATCCTCCAGTATGAACATTACAAAAATCATTGGTGGTCTAGTGTAGCCGCATCCTCGATATCCTTAAAATATTTCCCTGTTATGTAGTGCCTCCCTCCCACCCCACCCTGATCCTTAGCTATGAACATTACAAGCTTCATTGGTGGTATAGTGGACCCCACCCGACAACCAGTGTCTCACCACCTCTCCCCCATCCAAAACTGAGCTGGTGATTGCGCGCGCCCCGACCATCATCATTAGTTGCCAACTCGAGCTCTCAATGAGTGCTGTACTGTATACAGTACATGACTATTGATGGACAGATCTGTCAGTCAATGGGTGTGTACTGTATATAGAACAGAGCTAACTGAGAGCTCAGTTGGCAGCTAGCCATGGTGGTGAGCAGTGGGTTGTGCCTGTCACCAGCTTGGTTTTTGGATGGGGGGAGTGGGGTAATGGGACATTGGCTGTCGGGTTGGGGGTCCACTAGACTACCAATGATGTTTGTAATGTTCATACTGGAAGACCGGGTTCCCAATCCCCCAGTGTCTCGATCGCAACTCCTCACTGCCCCATCCTCACTCATCCACTAATGCGCATGTGAGGTATTTTCTGGTTTTAAACCAGTACTAAGTTATATTCTCAAACTCGCCGTTATTCAGATGTAGTTAAATTTTGTCTTTTATTACAGAGTCCAAGATCTTGGTACATATCGAGGTCATGCTTATTGGAATGGTTGATAATTTTCTAAAAAAAAACCATCAAAACTTCTTCTCTGCTTCTAAAATAGCTCAGGAAATATGCCTCAGCTGAATGACAGTGGAGGGGACAATCTGGGGGCAAACAATGAGGTGATCTCTTTTAAAGATGAAGGGAGCAAGAGGAGAAAAACTCAGACAACTCTTCAGTTGAAAGGGATTTAGGTGATGTCAAGTTGTCTCAAGTCAATGAGTCCAAAACTAATCAGAACAGTTCATCTGATTCTGAGGTAGGAGAGCTCATCATGCCTCCCCTTTGATTTTGTGTGCATTTTTAAATTTATTGCATCTGATTGTTGCAATACTTGCGATAACTTGTAACTCACTCTTTCTTTCTTTCTTCTTTCTTTCTATTCTTTTGGGGCAAATGCAATCCATGCTGTCCCCTTGTATCTGAAGGCAGAAAGGTGGCCTCCGCCTAGAATAGAAACTTTCTGAGACAAATCTTGGCAAAGTTTGAAGGAGGAGAGTGAAACAAGCCCAAACAAAAAACAATAGTTTCATTATCTGACCTTTTTTTCTGTTTGTATTTTTGTTTCTTAGGGTGTCTGCATGCCAGCAGGATCCGTGCACCATGTGCGTAGGTGTCTGCAGTAGCCAGCAATGCAGTCTTACTAATATTGTATTTGAAATCTTTGAACAGAGTTCTGGAAGATTTAATCTGCTGATAATCCAGTTTGCATATTTCATACATTGCTTCGTAAAGGGCTTAAATGGGACTCGGTATGAGGTGTATGGAAAAGACAGAGAGATGTAACTTCTTTTATTTTAAAATGTATTCACCCAAGACAGGTTAGCTGAGATGCAGTGTTGCATTTACACTGGGGGTCCTTCTCCTGCCTGACTTTGCAGTCAGAAGATTTGAAATACAGGGAGGTCTAATTACTTGCTTAAGGTAAATTTGTTTCTTGGGGTGTCTGCTTGCCAGCGCAATCCATGCACAATGCGGGAGGTTTTTTTTCGGCAACCAGTGATGTGACATTTTCAATAATGTATTTGGAATCCTTAAACAGAGTTCATGAAGATTTGATCATGAAGTTTGATGGACTCTGTTCATGATTCAGTTTGCATATTTCATACATTACTTCATAAAGGGCTTAAATGGGACTCAGTATGAGGTATACAGAAAAGACGGAGGGATGTAACTTCTTATTATTTTAAAATTTATTCACCCTAGACAAGTTAGCTAAAATGCAGTGTTTCATTTACACTGGGGGTCCTTCTCCTGCCTGACTTAACAGCCAGACAATCCAAAATACAGGAAGGACAAATTACTTGCTTAAGGTTACATGATGAGTTAATGGCTCTGGTAGGATCTGAACTGGGAATCTGCTGGTTAAACATCTATTCCCAAATCATTGGATTACTATGCTTTTAAAAACAGTTGGAGGTTTTCCTTGTGTTCAGACACATTTCATTCACTAATCCACCAACACATAAATCCTGGTTCAATAGCAATCTTGTCATACTTGGAAATTGATCCACAAAGATTGCCTACATATGTGCCAAGGGTATATAAATGGGCAGTACAGCCCTGCATCTGCTGCCTTTCCACCATGCATGTGCAGGACCTAAAGCATGTTGGGGTTAGAAGAGGGCCAAACAGTGGGCCTCTAATCAGATGCTCAGGCCAGTGCTCGAGTGGATACTCTGTTCTATGCAGAGCAGTAGATTGTGGGACAGGGAGGCTCCAGAAGCCTTATCCCATTCTTTTTTTTTTAAGTTGAAGTTTATTTAATTTTTCATAAAAATGGAAAGAAAACAGTACAGAAAGAAAAGAGGTATACCGACATTGCATTCAGTAGTTGGTCAATTTCAGAAGTTAAAAGCAATATGTTGATTTTAAATAAATACCATACATAGGTTCATAGGTTCATAGGATAATTACGAGATCAAGGACAAGCCCATTATGATCACGCCACCTAGCCTAGGTGGAATTCATATTTTGATTCATCCATTACAGATCAAGTTTTATTTAGAATTGGTTTAGGTTTTCACTGTACAACATCATATGGGAGCTAATTCCATATTATATATCCATATACATACATATAAAAATAAATTACTGTAGAAACATAGCAACATAGAAGTTGACAGCAGATAAGGACCACAAGACCCATCCAGTCTGCCCATTTCTTTTTCTACCTTATGAATGTGCCATTGGCCTTTGCTCTGTCGATGGCCTGTCTATTCATTCTCATTTGTATTGCTCCTTTATGCCTATCCCATGCCTGTTTGAAGCCCTGCACTGTATTCATATCCACCACTTCATGAGGTAGGCCGTTCAATGCATCCACCACCGCTTCTGTGAAAAACAACTTCCTCCCATTACCCCTTAATCAGCCTCCCTCTAATCTCATGCTGTGTTCTCTTGTCCCGCTATTTTCCTTATATTGAAATATGTTAGACTCTTTCACCCTATTAATGCCCTTAAGATGTTTGAATGTTTCGATCATATCACCTCTCTCCCTCCTTTGCTCTAGGGTATACGTGTTGAGCTCCATTAATCTGTCCTCATATGTTTTCTGATGCAGTCCCTTCACCATTTTGGTTGCCCTTCTCTGGACTGCCTCCAGTTTGTTAATGTCCTTGTGCAGGTGGGGCTTCCAGTACTGCATGCAGTACTCCAGATGGGGCCTAATCAGTGTCTTGTAAAGAGGGATTATTACCTCCCTCTTACAATTTATGATACCCATACTAATCCACCCCAACATCCCTCTAACCTTACCTACTGCTTTAGTGGTCTGCTTGGATGATTTCAGGTCATCTGTGATGATGATGCCCAAGTCTCTTTCTCCACTTGTGATTGCCAGCAACTCCCCTCCTAACCTATAGGTGGCTTCAGGGTTTCTCTTCCCTATGTGCATGATCTTGCACTTCTTTGTGTAAACCCCAGTTGCCACTCTTCTGACCATTTTGCCAGTTTATCCAGATCTCATCTCATTCTGCCCACCCCATCTGGATCATCTACTCTGTTGCAGATCTTGGTGTCATCTGCAAACAGACAAACCTTACCCTCCAGTCCATCAGCAACGTCTCTGATGAAGATATTGAATAAGAATGGCCCCAGGACTTATCCCTGAGGTACACCACTTGTGACTTGCATCTCTTCTGACTGTATACCATTTACCACCACTCTCTGTTTTCTGCCTGATAAATAGTTTGCCACCCAGTTGACCAACTTCTGACCCACTCCAAGCCTACTCAGCTTATTAATCAATCTTCTATGTGGAACAGTATCGAGCTTTGTTGAAGTCAAGGTAGGCAACATCAACTGCACCCCCGTGGTCCACCACTCTGGTTACCCAGTTACAGAAATCTATGAGAGTAGTTTGACAGAACCTTCCTTTTGTAAACTCATGCTGTCTTGGATCCTGTGCTCCTATGGATTCCAGGTGTTTGCACTATCCTTTCTTTAAGGAGTGCCTCCATAATCTTACCCACTACTGAGGTAAGACTGACTGCTCTGTAGTTCTCTACCTCCTCCCTGTTACCACTGTTGTGGAGCGGGATCACATGAGCCCTTCTCCAGTCTTCTGAGACCTCTCCTGTGCTCAGACTCATTAAACAGTGCTGATAATGGTTCTGCTAGTTCCAACCTTAGCTCCTTTAGTACCCTGGGATGTATGCCATCAGGTCCCATTGCCTCATCCACCCTGAGCTTAGTGAGCTCTTGTAGGACCCTTTCTTTTGTGAAGAGACTTTTGCACACCTCCATCCCCCCCTGTGTCCATGGTGCTGAGCTGTGGGCCCTGCCCTACCTTCTCCTCAGTAAATACTGGGCAGAAGTATTTATTTAGGATAGATGCTTTTCCTTGTTCCTTCTCCACACACTCCCCCTTATCCCCTGTGATCTTAGCAATGCCCCTTCTGGACTTTCTCCTTTCACTAATGTATCTATAGAAAGTCTTGTCACCTTCTTTTACTGTTTGTGCTAGTGTTTCCTTGGTTTGGGCCTTTGCCTGCCTTACTGCCTTCCCTGCTTCCCTTAGGAAAGTTTGGTATGCCTCCCTATCTTCATCTCACTGCATTCCCTTATATTTCCTGAAGGCCAGCCTTTTGGCTCTGACCTTTTCTGCTACTGTTTTGAGAACCAAAGTGGTTTCCTCCTTCTTTTGCTCTTGCTTTTCTTCTTAACACAATGGGATGTTGCTTCAAGTATTGCATCCTTAATGCTTGCCCACTTTGCCTGTACCCCTTCACCTGTATTTCTTCTTGCCAGGGCTAGCTTAACTCTGTTGACCATCTTATCAAAGTCAGCTCCTCTGAAGTCCCATATTTTTGCCTTGGAATGGGATGATTTAGTTCTAGTGGACAAATTGAACCACACCATGTGATGGTCACTGACCCCCAGGTGATCTTCTACCTGGAGATCTGTGATCCATCCCACATTAGTCAGTACTAGATCTAGGATAGCCCTGTCTCTTGTGGGTTGTTGTACCAGTTGTTTGAGGCCCTCCCCCTGCAGGAAATCCACTATGTGTCCAGTTCTGGCAAATGTTCCTGCTGGTATTGATCAATCTATATATGGAATGTTGAAGTCTCCCATTATCAGAACCTCCCCTTTAGCTGTCATGTTTTGTATATCTTCTAACAGTAATGTATCTATGTCCTCCCCCTCGTCTGGAGGTCTGTAGACAACCCCAGTTCATACGGATGTCAAATTTCCTGTTTCCAGGGTGACTCACAGTTCTTCTGGCTCCTTTATGTGTATTCTGAATTTCTGTAGCTTTGATATTTTCATTGACATAAAGGGCCACTCCCCCCACTTGCACCTCGGTCTCTTCTGAACAGTACATAGCTGGGTACTGAAGTCTCCCAAGTGTGGTTACTGGTGAACCATGTCTCGCTAATGGCTACTATGTCCAGTTTAGCCTCTATCATTGTTGCCTGAAGGTCTGGGATCTTGTTTCCCAGACTGTGGGCATTTGTGTACATGATTTTCCATTGGCCAGATTTCAGTGCATTAGTTCTGGTGCGAGGTCCAGAGTTTCCCCAGCGTATGGTATGGGGAGCCAGATGTTTTTCCTTACCTGGTAATGCAAATGAACTACAAACATGCTGAACTCCTGTTTATTCACTAGCTGAGGGGGGAGGGGTGTTCTTCCCATTCAGTGTATTGGGTGCTGCACCCCTCTCCCCATTTGCTAGTTTAAATATTCTGCAATGATGTCAAACTTCTGCCCCAATGCACTGACTCCATCTTTAATCAGATGCAGTCCATCAAATTTGAAGAAATTTTGCTCCCAAAACTGTTGCCAGTTACCTACAAATGTGTGTCCTTTTTCCTGGCACTAGCTCTTGAGCCACAGGTTTAGCTCCCCTATCTCCCCTTCTCTGACCTTCAGTCCATCTGCTCCCCTTTCCCAGATCGGCAGGATCTCAGAGAAGGAGATGCCAGATGCAATGGATGACAGTTTGGCTCCCAGCCTGGTCAGGTGTTCCTTGGGCTCTACAACTGACCAGCTGGTGAGATCATTGGTCCCTATGTGTAGAAAGATGCTGATGTTTTCACCTGCTTCCTGCACAATTTTAGCAATGCAGTCAGTGTCCCTCCATGCTGATATACCTGGGAAACATCTGACCATTACCTCCAGCTGGAGGTGGGTATTAACTCCCGGAATTATGGAGTCTCCTATTATTAGAAGTGTTTTGGACTTTCTTTTTACCTTGTTTGTTTTGGTCCCTGTTTTGGGTGAGTTTTGTTGTGCTAGCTCCTGTGCTGCAGTGTCCTGCTCTGCAGTGTCCTCTGCTGCTTTGTTTAATTTCAAAGATAGAAGCAGATACTAGTTTGTAGTTTTATATGGTTTGTGAGGTTATATGTTGGAGCACTGACTGATGGGGCACCTGATTTCCCTCCTAACCACCTGCCAACCTCCTGACCAGCTACTCTCTACAGTTGAGGTGCTTCAGTTTGATATTGGGGAAATGGTGGAAGGTTCTTATAATGTATTTCCTCCTGAATATGCGATTTGAGGCACGCAATCTCTGCCCATGCTGCCTGGAGATGAGCCCTTAGATCTCCAATGGTCCACCATATAGGATAATGTCCTAAATCCTGTATTACTGCCCTTTTGAAAAGTATCCCGCAGTACCTGCAGTTAATAATATCCATTCCAGTTGAATTGCCAAGTTTATAACCTGTTCTGAGTAATTAGAAGGAGGAAAATGAAACCAAACTATGATTTTTGTTGTTGTTGTTTGTTTGTGTATAACTTGTTATAATAAGTTAGATGACCTGTGTCCCTGTAAGTGAGGTCACTGTATGGATACCCCTCTGATCCTGCCCTTCTTGCTTTGCTACAGAAAATGCCACAACTGTGCTACTCTATAAAAGGAGTGTAGCATGGGGAGATTGAGGATGGGGGTGGGTTGCTGGGCCTTTCTCTGCCAAAAAGAAGAACCATGGATGAAAGAAACAAGGAGGTAAGAACAGAAACAATCAACCCACAACAAATGCAGTAGCCCTGAAAGCTTAGCCTAATGATAGATAACACTGTAAAACCTGTATGCACCACCTGTAACAATTTCACAAAAGATATACCCTGCATGAAAAAACACTTTGCTACAGAGAAAATAAAACAGTAACAGAAGATATACCTTGCAAAAAACAATTGAATCAGAGATTACAACAGTAATCTGTAAGCACAAAACAGTAACAAACCTGTAGGCACATCCTGTAGTAATGCAGCAGAAACTATACCCTGCAGCAGCAGTTTTAATCAGAAAAAAATAAAGCAGTAAAATGTATGCCAAAAAAGTAACAAACCCTGTGAACACAAAAGAAAACAGTAACACACAGTAAATCTGCCTAGCCAAAAGAAGCCTTAATCTTTTTCCTTGCTCTGATAATGGTCCTTGCTCTGTCTTTACAAGCAAACCTAGAAGAAATGAGCTCAGGTGAAGCTAGGTGCATTTGCCAGCAAATCCAGTCTTTAAATGTTTAATTATTTATATCATTCTTAAAGGACCTTATTTTTTTTTCTAAGACCTCACTTGCCCTGCATGCCAGCCCAGAGGGCTAGCATCAGCATGTTAAGGGATAATCAGGCCACCAGGAAGGTCAGAGAGACCTTGCACAGAGTGTGTGCAAATGTTACTGCTGCCCTTCCTTTCCTTGTGTAATGCTGCCTTCCTTCATGTCATGTAAACAGTATTGAAATTTACATTGAGTCTGAACATACCCCCAAGCCCCCCCCCCAACATTGCTACTCATATAGTGGTACAGATCAGGTAAAGATAGGCTTCTGTGGAGGTGCATTAAGAGTCGTGAATGCATGGACATCACTGTATGTATGGAACAGGACCTCAGCACCCCCACAGCCCCCTACACATCCTTACACAGATGTAGATGGCCTGCTGATGCCTTTTTGGATCAGGCCCAGAGAATGGAAAGCTGTTGTGCAATGTGCTGACACAGAATGGCTGCTGCTTTCAACCTCAAAGTAGAGCTGTGCAAAACTGTCATTCTGAATTACACTGAAGAGCAAGCAAGAAAAGAAAGCAAGACAAACTGCAGCACAAATTTGCACTCACTTACAAAAGCTTTTTCTTCTTTCTCTCTCCTTTCCCTCCCTGCCATGTTAGCTGTGAAGCAGCAAAATTGAGGTCTGTTCAAGGCCCACAATACCGGCTATCCATTTATCATGATCCCAGACCTGAGCAGCTCCTACTTGCCGAATGGCTTGATCTCCTCACCACACGCATGTGTGTACCACTACTGTTACTCCTACTGTATGTGTGTCCTACCAGTAGCCATCCAGCCAGGTGCTCTCTCACTTGTCCTCTGCCTCCAGTCACTCACCACTCTCCTTCCAGGGCACACTGGCCACTCATTATGCAGGCAGGACTGGGGGCTTCCTTCTCCCAGAATAATGCCACCAGCTTTCCCCCAACTAGCCAAGGAATTTGTGATCCCTATTTTCCCCTTTAGCATGAGAATTATGAATTTGAAAACAAAAGTTAACACCTTTGGTGTTTAGCCCATTTCAGACAAATAATAGGAGCTTTAGTTATCTACATGTACTATATAAGCAGATATAGAAAAAGCAGCATTGTATCTGATTATCTTTGCCTCTCTCAGCCAAATAATCAGGATCAGAGTTCAGCCCTCCACCCTCTTAAGGGATCTTCTAGCAAAACCTGATGTAAATTTGGAATGCAGACAACAGAGGGCATGCTTTGCCAATGGCCCTCTTGTGTCATGTCTGAGCATCTGTGTTTACATCCTCCATGTGCTTCAACCCTGCATTCCCTTTTGATACAAATAATGAAACAGCCTTTCACATTAAAAATTTTAAGTGAGCAATACCACACAGCAGGGTGTATGATAACGCTAAATTGCTGCATGCCCCAGGTGGGTTGTGAGGTTCAAGGCGCAGCCAAGTGACTTCAACCACCTGGGAAGTGCAATATAAAATTACCATTGGATCACATTGTAAATTATAAGTAAGCAATAACACATCGCAGGGCGTGTGGCAATGCTAAAATGATGCATGCCACAGGTGGGTTGTGAGACATGAGGTACAGCCAGGTGCCTTCAACCATCTTTGAAGTGTGGTATATAACTTGCATAAGATCACATTATAAATTCTACATGAACAATAGCACACAGTAGGGTGTATGACTGTGCTAAATTGCTGCATGCTCCATGTTGTTATGAGGCATGAGGTGCAGCCGAGTGATTCAACCACCTGGTAAGTGCAATATAATATTCCCATTCTGTCACATTATAAATTGTAAATAAGCAATAACACACAACAGGATGTGTGGTAATGCTAAATTACTGCATGACCCAGCTGAGTTGTGAGGCACAAAGCACACCCAAGTGCCACAACCACTTGGGAAGTGTAGATGTCTTCACTCAGGTGCCAGAGGCACCTATGATACCATGAAGGTGCAGGGCCCAAAGGGCCCTGTGTCTCCATGCCTACATGGGTGATTGCATGCAGGTGCTGACTGCCTTCAGACAACTGTGGCATGTCTATTCATGACTACAGAAAAGCTGGACCATGATGGATGTCTCTTGTGTTATGTGGAAAGAGTTGCATGGTTTTTGCCTTACCTTATGATGGATGTCTGTGGTTGCTTGTGTTGCCTTGCCCCTTTGGCTGCTTGGGGAGGATGCGGAGTTAGGGTTAAAAACCCTAACATCATATTCCCATACTTTTGTCTCTTTAATAGCAACCCTAACCAATGCACTAAAGTATTTTTTTTTTGCAATGAATTGCCTTACTTTTTGAGATAGTGTAATCATAGCCTTATTTGCCTCCATAGATGTGTGTATGTATGTAGCTGTGGAAGCACAGGGCTGTCAGCTGGTTGAGTGACCTTTTATCCTAAATAAATCCATTTATAGGACAACAGTTAACAAATTGTCAGCATAGCCATCTTATTATCCCACCTCATGTACCTGGTACAGAACATTTTCAAATCCCCTCCAAAACATAATTCTGCACAACTGCAACAACATTCTGTGCCACAGGAGTGAAAACACATTTTGACCAGGATTTGAAACATGACAGCTGTGACATGCATGAGGTTGTGTAATAAGAAGGCTATACTGAAACTCTGGGATGAAAATGTTTAAAATTTCAAAAGTTATAAGTGTGGATAGTGAAATTGCAATGGCCATGCATAACTCTGCCATTTTTACATATTTTGACCCTAAATTTCAACATAACCTTTTTATGACCCCACCTCATGAACAAGGACAAAAAAAAAATTCCAACTCCTGCACGAAAGGTGAATTTACCAAGTGACCGCAAAATCACTTCTCAGGTGGGAGTTGCGTAATGACAGTCATACTGTTCATGAGATGGGGTCCCCAAAAGGCCATGTTGAAAATTTAGGGTCAAAATGTCAAGAAATGGCAAAGTTATGCACCAAAGTTGAAACTCCGATTGAAATACATTGAACTGCATTTACCTTAGTTTCTCATATTGCAGCTACCAGTTCCAGCAGTAAGACGTGTCTTCAATCGGAGAGTGGATCTTAAACCTGGAACCTGTTAAGGTGAGTAAGGGTGTGTGGGGATGTACTGGGAGGGTGGGTGCTGTGTGCGAGGTAAGGGTGGGGGTGTGCTGATCAGCAAGGGACCGTATCTTTTCTTGCAGCTCAAAAACAAAGGACAGTTTTCTTTTTTCATGGAGCGAAACAGTGGGGGGGGGGCACTAGTCAGGGACATAATGGCAGCACCAGGAGGGCCCTCAGAGAATGGGTGAGGATGGAGGGACCACAGGTTTTCTGTCTGCATTCTTATTATCCCCCTAACATTCACAAAAGCAGGGTATAAGTCTATGTAAGCATAAAAACCTAATAACAGTAGTGGTTTACAGTGATGGGATGAAAACGTCATAGGTAGTCATGATCCTTCAGTTTTACTGTGACATCAAGGGTTGACATTAATATCTCATGAATAAGTGATGTTGCAGTCAGGAAAGCATGAAACATAAAGTACATGCCAATTCATCTGTCACCATGTTGAAAGAATCATACTAATGCATGACTGTCATGCAATTTGCAAGAGCTAGGTGTGGCATGTAAAATAGATTGCAATCTGTTCAGCAGCCATGAAAATACCTCTGCCTATCAAAAATGAGAATTATCCGCAGCTGCAGAGTCAAGCATGCACCAATAGAGAATATGAATATTGTTTAACAGCACGAAATAGGGGACAAGGTATTGAATCAGTAAACAGTTTACTCGCTTTCAGTTACATCATCAAAGTGTGCTGTGGTTGACGTTTGTTCTATACCATGATATATAACATTGACTCCACTTAGTGTGATTATGTAGTCATACCTCACAGTAAATTAATGTAAATGTTATCATTTTGTTTTTTGAATAATTGTTTGCACTTTTTTGCACGTCATTGGTATTCTTTACACTAACAGGAGTATATTTTGAATAGTGACATCTTAGATGAAATGCAATCTCAGCATGAGACCGGTGGTATTTTATGGTTGCTGTGACTGTAGCTGAACTTGCACTGGCAGCTGGTTTCACTACTGAGCCCTGGTAAAGGATCACAGTATTTGTGATGCTGAAATAGCACAGTTCACGGAAGTGAATAGGTTGACATTATATTCCCACAATGCAGTGTCAACTAAACTATCAAGGTAGTAGCCTCACTCCTTTTATGCTTGCAAAGAGGAATGCTGAAACAGTTGCTTTGACACACTGAACAGATGTTTTCATTCAGCAGCTCCTTTTTCTTTTTAGTGCTTATAGAGTTTTTATATTTGTGGACTAATAAGGATTTGCTTTACTTTTCATTTGGCAATCAGCTGTTCTCCCACACTGTGCAGCACAGAAAAGGCAGAACATCTGATTGCTGTCTCACCACATGAACATGTATGTCTGGTAGCTCCATATCATTTGCACAGCTATACACTACTCAGAACCTGTAGCCCAAGTCTGTTTTCTTTAATTGACGTCACACAGACTCAGCTTCTTTGTTCTATCCTGCGGTGTATTGTGCCCCTGACAGTTCCATTTGCAATCTCTCCGGAGTCTATAATGGCTTTTATATCTATATGCCTATGCTGCTAACTAGGATATAATGACACAAACACTAATTCAAAACACATACTTTGTTGCCCAGATATGTAAAGGACCTGTACTGGAAAAAAGGAATATCAGTGAATACCTACTCTTTTTTTTAAGGTGTTTCAGGATTCAGTTATGGGGTTTTGAAGATAAAAGTAATAATTCACTTACCCCTCTGTCCTGGGGATCTTGCAAGGATACACAGCTAGCTCCCACAGAGACTAGGAGAGGCTGGGGCTGCTGCCATGCAAGATTTAAGAAATGCTGAGTGAAGGGGGGAGGTGATGTTTTAATGATGTCACTCAGGGGTATTACAAGCTATTCTGTGAACTTCTGACTGAAATACAATAGCTTTCTCTAAGTAGGACCATCTGTAAGACCCGTTTGCTATTATGTAACAGTCTGCCAATTTGCACTTATGAAAATGTCTTCACTTAAGCACAGACAGACACAGCTCTATTAGTCAATAGCATTAAATATGTACAGTAAGTTATGACAGTTCGAACTGTCATGGACCTTTACTATTCGAAGTGTTCTCAGTTCAAACAGTAACGTTTGAACTGTAAAGAATTTCAAACAGTTATTTTTCGATCAATTGATTCAAAATAAGTGAGTGATGGGTGATATGATTCTCACCCTCAAAACACATACTTTAGCTAAAACTTTTCACATAATAATACAATAATGTTACTAAACATGTGACTGAGACCTAAATACAGGTCTTGGTCATTCCTAACCAAGTAGGATTTCTTTAGAAATCAATTTGTAAATGGGGAAAAAACAAGACGGCAGAAGCACAAACAGTATTGTTCTGAGCATGAACAGTAAATCCTCATTATACAATGGCAAGAAAATTTCCTGGACACTGATTGGTCACTGTGTGCTTGTTGCAGTAAGGTTATCTGAACACAACCTCAAATCCAGACACTCAGATGACAATATAGCAAATAGAATTATGCTAACATTGACTAACCAGCCACAGCATCTCTTACCAAGAGAGTTTGATATCTTGCAATTGAAATAGTAACACAAGCTTAGTTTCATATAAAAAATTATTTACTTATATTGTGTCGACTAAAAATATTTCTCAAAACATTTCTCGCTAAAACATTTCATAGTTAGGCAGAGAACCATTTATAGGACAACAATGACCAAATTATCAGCATAGCCATTTTATTATCCCTGTGCTGAGATAACCTCACTTTGGGTGTGGATGGATGCACTTGGTCTGTGGCCCTGTGCCAACTACTCCAAGCGTGAGATTATCCCAGAACAACCCATGCCCCTTTGTGCATTATTGCTTAAATAATTAACAGTTTGAACTCTTTTCATTTACCTGACTGTCTAGAGGCAATCACAAAAAAATGTTATAATTCAAAAATGGTTAGATATTTTCTCACTACACTATCCAAAGGCATGCTTTTGGCACAGACCCCAATGTCCCAGAAAATGTCAAGAAAAAATTCATTCTGTCTGGGCTGTAGGTGAGGCAAAAAAACATGTTAACCAATGGGATAAGGTGTTTTTTTTTTTTCTTTTATCACTTTATATCTCAAAAGCTATACAAGATGCCATACAGAACTTTCAGATCTTGAGACACCAGTAGAGTAACTATGCATGCCACATCTTGGGCTATTTTTTTCAAACAATGCCAAAGTTATTAAGGTAAAAATTTTGAATTTAACATACAAGTCCAAGTACAACCCTAACTATAGGATGCGATCACGCTTATCATATATATATATATATATATATATATATATATATATATATATATATATATATATATATATATATATTTATATATATATATATCTATATATATATATATATATATATATATATATATAAAATCTATTCATGTTCAGAAGGATTCACAGTGACGAAAAGTAGGAAATTCGATGTTAGGATTGAAACCTTTTCACTTCTCCAGCCCACCCTCAACTGGAATCGGGTGCATGTTGAGTCATAAGCCCTAACTCTCACCCCATCACATGTGGAAAGAAGCTGAGGAATAGGAGAATGGGGTGAGAGTTAGGACTGATGACCCCAACGCGCACCCCGATTCCAGTTGGGGGGGTGGGCTGGAGGGGTGCAAAGGGGGTTTCAACCCTAACATCGAATTTCCTCACTTTTGTAGCTGTGGAACAACCACAACTGATGCATTAAACAGAGTTTTTTTGCCTCTAATTTCCCTTCTTTTTGAGAATGATAATGAGAAATAGTGAATGTAATGAGGCAGCGGGAGTGTGGGGACCAGCCATGCTCCCGCCACATGATGTCTTGTCACATAGTAACACTGTGCCTGCAAACGCAAATCGTAATGCCCATGGTGACGCAAAGCAAAACAGAAAGAGAAACAGTACTGTAGACAGAAATGTTAAAAACAACGCAAATGCAACTGCAAATTAAAATGCAAAGGGTAACGCACATGGTGGCGTAAACGTGAATGGTAAGTGAAACGGGTACGGAACCACAAGCGGAAACGGTAATGGTAACAGTAATGTAAGCACACAGGCTGGTTTTCCCCAAAAGCTGTATAGAGAAAGACAGTGACTACAAAGAATGTATGCAAAATAATGACTCTCGAACACAAAATGAGGACTTGGAATAGTCAATTTCTTATATCTCAGAACCTTACGACATAGAAAAAGTTAAAAAGTCATATGAATTACCACTTTCCTGGTTAGTTTTGTATTAGCCCTGTTTAGGGGCTAAGAATTTTTTGACTAAAAGTCCTAGATCTTGCACCGCTTCGAGATACGGGCCCTGAAAGGCGGGCAACGTCGTAATGTTATCCTATGGGAAAAAGCAGAAGTTCGAGTGCAATAACTTTGCTTCCCTGTAATATTTCTCACCAAACCACTGAAGGCACATCTGTGGATGTTGGCTGTGTTCCTGAAAATTTCAGCCCAAAAGACCAAACCGTTATTTTGCAGCAGGGGCCAAATGAATGCTGCAATGCGTCAGCATACCGTAATGTTATCCTATGGGAAAAAGTGTCAATTTTGGAGTACCATAACTTTGCCGCCATGTAATATTTTTTCAACAAAACACTGAAAGGCACATCTGTGAGATTTTGGCTGCTTTCCCTCCAAATTTCAGCCTAAAACTCCAAACCATTCTTTTGCAGCGGGGTGCCAAAGAATTGCTGTCATTTTCCCACAACCTGGAAAAGTACTGTCGCAATTTGAGAAAGCTTTCCCAAAAATTTGTGACACTTTTGTGAGTGCGACACTACTTTGTGAAAGTACTTTTTTCCAGAAATCTGAAAAACATATTTCTGGGGTGTTTTACCCCAAAATAAAGACATGGCTAGCATCCTCAGGGTCCAACTATGTGAATACCAAAATAATTAGGTTGCTAGAGGGTCCCAAATTTAAATGCCAAGCATTTTTCAGATCACCAAGTGAAAACAAGATGGTGGATTTGCGACAGTAAAAGGGCCATTTACGAAAGTAAAACTACATTTGCGACACTGTCGAAGTTTTTGTTAACGTTTCCCATTGACTTGTAATGGGAACTTGTTTTTTGAATAACTATTGAACCATTTAATATTTTTTCACGAAATCTTCAAAAGGCACATCGGGGACCCTGGCCGATGCTCCTGAAGATTTTGGACTGGTCCAGCAAAACCGTGCATGATCTGTAGGGAGACCATAGAATTCCAAAAAAAGCATAAACGCATGCGCAGATCACGCTTAATAACTCCGCAGCTGTATATCCAACTGGTACAAAACTTGGCATATCCCAAGGCATATGGGTCTTGATTCAGTATTCCAAATTTCAGGCAAGTCCGTTAAATGGTTGTAAAGCTATTAAGGTGCAAAATTTTGGGTTTAACTTGCAAATGGCTCCTCAATCCTAACTATGGTAGCACTACCATGCTACTATTATATATATATATATATATATATATATATATATATATATATATATATTTTTTTTTTAGATAGATATAGATATGTATAGATATAGATAGATATAGATATATATATATATGTATATATATTCATTCAAAAACGTTGTCAAAGAGTCAGTTAGGGTCATTACTAAAGTGGCAAAATAGGAAATGTGATCTTAGGATTTCAACCCTAATACCCCACCCTACCCTGCAGACACTGACAGGTATTGGGGGTCCTTGGGGTCATCAGCCTAATGCTCACCCCATTCCATAAGTAAATAAGCTGAGATGGGCACAGTGTGAGAGAATGGTGTGAGTGTTAGGGCTGATGACTCAATGACCCCCCCGATGCCTGTCAGTGCATGCAGGGTGGGGTGTTAGGGTTGGAAACCATAAGAAACCCTAAGATCACATTCCCCTACTATTGTCACTTTAGTAACAACCCTAACTGATGCATAAATGAAGTTTTTTTGCAGTGAATTTCCTTACATTTATAGATAGCATACGCATATCCTTATTTGTCTGTGGGAGAGGGCCCCGCACTCCCATTCGTATATGTATGTAGCTGTGGAAGCACAGAGCCCTCTGGGACCTGCACTTCCATTTATAGGACAACAATGACAACAATGACCAAATTATCAGCATAGCCATTTTATTATCCCATCTCATGTACCCCAGTACAGAAACTTTTTGAATCCACATCAAAATGTAATTCTGCACAACTGCAACATCATTCCACACCACAGGTGTGAAAACACATTTTGTGCAGGATTCAAAAAATTACAGCTGTGACATACATGAGGTGAGGTAATAAGATGGCTATGATGAAAATCTGAGGCAAAAATATTTAACATTTCTGAAGTTATGAGTGGGTGTACCAAAATTGCAATGAATGGCGATAGGTTTGGCATTTTTTCATATCTTGACCCCAAATTTTCAACATAGTCTTCTTATGACCACTCCTCATAAACCCCATGGGTGAAAATTAAAAAATCTGTAAAAATGCCATTCCATGCCACAGGCGTGACAACATGTTTTGGACAGGATGTGAAAAATTACAGCTGTACTGTTCATGAGGTGGTTGGAAAAAATGGCTATGTTGAAAATCTGGAGCCAAAATATTGAAAATTACCAAAGTTATGCATGTATGTAAAATGAACTTTCAATGAATGTGCATAACTTGGCAATGTCTAGGAATTTTTTCACCAAATGTTCAACATAGCTTTTTGGGACCCCACCTCATGAACACTTGCAGTGAAATTTCATTATTCCTCCCAAAAGGTGATTTCATGCAGTGACCACAAAATCACTTTCTGGCTCAGTTAATGAAATGACAGATGCAATGTTTATGAGGTGGGGTCCCAAAAAGGTCATGTTGAAAATCTGATGAAAAAATTCCCCAAAATACCAAAGTTATGAATATAAGTTCAAAATGCCATTGAAATACATTATACAGCACTCACCTTGATTCCTCAGTTCATGATTCGGCTTTGAAGAGTGCAGCCATGTCCTGATCCACAGAAGATGACATCCTATGACCTCTGGAGTTAAGTAAATTAAGGGGGGTGTTAGGTGTAATTCAGTGTTAGGGTTGTCACCCCTTGCACCCCACACCCACCCCGATGCATGTTGGTGGGGCAGTGTGGTGCGTGTGCAAGGGTGACAACCTTAACACTGAATCTCCTTGCTTTTGTCGCTGTGGGACAACCCTAACTGATGCAGTAAACAGACTTTTTTGCTTTGAATTTCCCTTCTTTTTGAGAATGTGCACTATAAGTAGTGAATGGTATGTGGTGGTGGGAGAGCGGGGCCCTCACGCTCCCACCATGTTTCCCATATGTGTGTAATAACCCTAACACTAACGGTAACACTAACAGTAATGGTAAGGCAATGGTAACGGTAATCCTAATGAGAATGTTAACACTAACAGTAACACCAGCACTAACGGTAACGGTAACAGAAATGCACATGCAAATGGTAACATAAACAGTAATGAAAATGCAAAGGGTAATGGTAATGCAAACACAAACGGAAACAGTAACACCAATGGTGATGCAAAAGGAAACAGTAATGTAAACGGTAATGCAAATACAAGCGCAAAATGAAAAGGAAACTGTAATGCAAACGGTAATGGAAATGCAAGCGCAAACATGAACACAAACACATATATGTAATGCGTAATGGCAATGAAAATGGTAATGGTAACACAAATAGAAACACAAACACACAAATGTAAGCACAAATACAAATGCAAATGGTAACTGCATTAATGGTGACGTTAAATGAAAATGTGCTAATTTAAACGGCACCGAAATGCAAATGGTATCGGTAACGCAAACGTAATGCCAATGGTGACTCAAAGGAAACAGCACACTAACAGTAATGCAAACATATGCAAATGGTACCGCACACAGTGATGCAAACGGAAATGATTACGCGAATGGTAATGGAAACGCAAGTGCAAATGTAAATGCAAATACTAATGGTAACGAAAGGTAATGGTGATGCAAATGCAAATGATAACGGTAACGGTGAGGCACAGGGAAACAGTAATGCAATCGACAACGGAAATGCAAACGTTAACGGTAATGGAAAAGCAAATGCAAATGGTACCGCAAATGGTAACTTAAACACAAATGGTAATGGTAATGCAAATGGAAAAACAAACACTAATGGTAATGACAACTGCAATGGTGAAGCCAAAGGAAACAGTAACACAAACAGAAATGCAAATGCAAGTGAAAACGCAAACGAAAATGGTAACGCACACAGTGATGCAAATGGAAATGGTAGCGGAAATGCAAATGGTAACAGTAAAGCAAACACAAACAATAACAGTAACAGTAACAAGAATAGTAACGGAAATGCACATGCAAATGGTAACGCAAACGACAACGAAAATGCAAACAGTAACGGTAAGCAAATGCAAGTGGAAACAGCAATGCCAATGGTGATGCGAAGAAATAGTAACATAAACAGTGACGCAAATGCAAACGCAAAAGCAAATGAAATGGTAAAGAAA
Organism: Neoceratodus forsteri; assembly: GCA_016271365.2. Lineage (NCBI taxonomy): Eukaryota > Metazoa > Chordata > Ceratodontiformes > Ceratodontidae > Neoceratodus > Neoceratodus forsteri. Next base: position 935,894,094 of record CM028131.1, read on the forward strand.
ACAGTAATGGAAAAGCAATGCAAACGTAAACCAAACACAGATGGTAATGCAATCGGCAACAAAATGCAAACACAAGTGCAAATACAAACAGCAAACGTAATACACATGGTGATGCAAACAGAAACAATAATAAATGGTAATGGAAATAGGTGCAAACAAACACAAACACAAATGTTAATGCAAATGGTAATGGAAAGACACGTAATGGTAATACAAATGCAAATGCAAATGGTAACAGCCACAGTGATGCACAAGGAAACAGTAACACAAGTGACAATGATAATGCAAGCGCCAATGCAAATGCTAATCGTAATGGAAACACAAATGGAAATGGGGACGCAAATGGGAATGAAAACGCAAACGGCAACGGTAATGCAAATGCAAATGGTAACACACACGGTGACACAAACGGAAATGCTAACAGAAATGCTAATGGAAATGCAAACGGTAATGCAAATGGTAATGCCAATGGTGATGCAAAAAGAAACAGTAACGCAAATGGTAATGCAAATGCAAGTGCAGATGCAAATGGTAATGCACACAGTGACGCAAACGGAAATGCTAATGCAAACGGTAGCAGAAACACAAGCAGAAACATAAACGCAAATGCTAATGGTAACAGTAATGCAAATGGAGATGTTTTGTGTTTGAAAGAGGCATCCAGAAGCACAGTGAATACAAAGAATGTGGGCATAATAGTGGCCCTTGGATAGGAAAATGAGTACTTGGAATACTAAATTGCTTATATCTCAGGAACCATATGAAGCAGAAAAAAAACATAAATCTTATATTATTTACCACTTTCCAGGCTAGTTTTGTACTTAGCCCCCCTAAGAATTTTTGCCATGAAAAGTCTGTATCTCGGACTGTTTTTGGAATACTGGACCCAAAAGGCATGGCAGATGCTGCAATGTTATCCTATGGGAAAATTGTCAACTTTGTAACTTTTGCAGCCCTGTTATATTTTGGCACCAAACCACTAAAAGGCACATCTGTATAATGTTGGCTTTATTCCCTGCAAATTTCAGCCCAAAAGACCAAACTTCTGTTTTGCAGCAGGGTGGAAAAGAGTTCCTATTGTTTTGGGCATAGTGTCACAAATTACTTTTGCAAATCACGACACTTTCGCAAAAAAAAAAATCACAACAGTGTCACATTTGCAAAAGTACTTTGCGACACTACTTTTATAAACATACTGTATTTATGGGGTGTTTTACCCCTCAAAAAAGACATGGCTAGCATTATCAGGGCTCAACTAGGTGAACACAACAAGAATTGTGTCACTAGAGGGTCCCAAATTTAAATGCCAAGCATTTTTCTGACCACCAACTGAAAAAAAATGGCTGAATCATGAAAGTAAAAGGGTCATTTGTGACAGTAAAAACTGCATTTGCGACACTTTTGCATAGTTTGTTAACTTTTCCCATAGACTATAATGGAATGCAGTCTTTTTTGAATAACTTTTGAACCATTTAATATTTTTTCACAGAATTTTTGAAAGGCACATTGGGTACAACGGCTGCATTTTCCCTGAAGTTTGTGGACTGATCGCACAAACTGTGCAGGATGTATTCACAAGCAAAGAAAACACAAAAACCCATAATTTATGCATTTTGTAGTGCTCTGTAGCTCTGCAACTGTACGTCTCACTGTAGCGAAACTTGGCAGATCCAGAAATCTGTGGTACCAGTCCGTGCATTCCAAATTTTAGGCAAATCCATCATATGGTGGCAAAGTTATTAAGGTGCAAAATTTCAGATTTAGCCTTAAATGGGGTACTCGACCCTAACTATAGTGGCACTACTGTGCCACTATAATTATATATATATATATATATGTGTGTGTGTGTGATATATATATATGTGTGTATATATGTGTGTGTATAAATATATATATATATATATATATATATATATTCATGGAAAAAGTCAGTTTAATGCATCAGTTAGGTTGTTCCACAGTGACAAAAGTGAGGAAATTCAGTGTTAGAATTGCCACCCTTGCACACCCCGCCCCCACCAACAGGCATTGGGGTGCATTGTGTCATCAGCCCGATCACCCCATTCCATGTGTAAATAAGCTGAGGTAATGCAGTATAGGAGAATGGGGTGAGAGTAAGGACCGACAACCCAAACGCACACCCCAATGCCGGTTGGTGAGGGGGCGGGCTGGGGGTGTAAGGGGTGGCAACCCTAACACCAAATTTCCTTACTTTTGTTGCTGTGGAACAACCCTAACTGATGCATTAAATGGAGTTTTTTGCCATGAATTTCCCTTCTTTTTGAGAATGTGCACATTGGAAATAGGAATATAGGGGGCCCAAGGGCCCCATGCTCCCACCCTGTGATTTTTTTATCACTTTGCTGTGCAGAAATGGTATGACCATCTGAAATGAAAATTGGTAAATGAAAACATGTACCATAGCACACTCTGCATCCAGAATTGTGTGTACATCCATTCAACGGTCACACAGCACCACGAGCAAACAACATAACATGCACAATTCAGCAACCATAAGTGCCAGTGACCTGGCAATGGTCACAGTCAAAAGATGTATTATAAATCTTTGTACATTCCAAATTCCAGGCAAATCAGACACATGGTTCAGAAGTTATTGAAGCAGAATGAACCATATTTTCATTCATCGGACTGTCATAATTCCACACCTGTTAATGTTTTACACAGCAAACCAGTGCAAGGCACATCCATACCACTAGGGCTACCTACACTATAAATTTCAAGCCAGTAGCACCATGCAGAACGCTGTGAAAAAAAAAATTAACTGCGTTACACAGTATCTCCTCAGCAAATTATTTTTCATACATGTAAACATCAAAATTCACATCTCCAGGACATCCACTCAACACCCTCCAAATTTTATGTGAAATGACCAAACCATTACAGAGATATTCAATTTTTATGTTTCTGCACCTTTAAGAAGTCTTCCACCACAAAATGGTGGAAATCGCGCAAAATGCATTAAAATGGTGGACATGGTGACCAAAAATCAGTAATCACAAAGGGGCCAACTTCAAATGGCATAACTCTGGAACAGAACATTTTTCACCAAACAAAACTGGCATGTTCCTTGAACAATGGTCTTTCTACATGGCAAGTTTCAGATCAATTAACCACACTGGCTGCTCTATGCATCACAGAAGACAGTGCAGAAAATAGAAAAACAATGTTTTGCACTGCACTGCGAACAACAAAAACACTAACGGTAAAATGAACACAAACGGTGATGACAACAGTGAGGTAAAAGAAAATAGTAATGCTAAGTGTGATGCAAATGCAAGTGCAAATGGTAATACACATGGTGACACAAATGGAATCGATAAAGCAAACGGTAAGAGAAATGCCAGCTCAAACATAAATGAAAATAGAAATGGTAACGCAAACGGTAATGCAAATGCTAACAGCAACAGAAATGAAAATGGTAAGGAAAACGGTAACAAAAATGCAAATGATAACTGAAACGCAAGCAGAAACCAAAACGATAATGGCAGTGGTGGCACAGAAGGAAAAAGTAAGGCAGTCAACAACAGAAATGCTACTGAAAACACAAACGCTGAGGCCAACGGAAACAGAAATGGTAACATACAAGCAAATGGTAATGGTAATACAATTGGAAATGCAAACAGTTATGGTAACACCGACGATGATGCCAAAAGAAACATTAACGCAAGCAGAAATGCAAATGCAAGTGCATACACAAACGCAAATGGTAACACACACATTGATGCAAAAGTAAAGAAAAACAGTAACGGAAATGCAATTACAAATGCAAAGGGTAACACACACGGTGACATAAACATAAACGTTAATGCAAACAGTAATGGAAACGCAAGCAGAAACGCTATCGGTAACAGTAATGCAAATGCACAACATTATTTTCCCAAAAAGGTGCATTCAGAAACACAGAGAATACAAAGAATGTATGCACAGTAATGGCCCTCGGAGCAGAAAATGGGCACTTGTAATACTGAATACCTTATACAAAAAAATTGAAAATCTCATATTATTTATGACTTTCCAGACTAGTTTTGCACCTAGCCCCCTAGTGGAGGACTAAGTACTCTTCCAACAAAAAGTCCGTATCTCAAACCATTTTCGAGATACGGGCCCTGAGAGGCATGGCGGACGCTGTAATGTTAGCCTATGGGAAAACCCGTCTACTTCAGAGTGTCATAACTTTGCAGCCCTCTAATATTTTGTTACCAAACCACAAAAAGCACATCTGTGGGATCTTGGCTTTCTTCCCTCCGAATTTCAGCCCAAAAGACCAAACTGTTCTTTTGCAGCAGGGTGGCAATGATTTCCTATTGTTTTGGGCATAGCGTCACAAAGTAGTGTCGCAAATCATGACACATTCGCAAATGAAATCATGAAAGTATTGCATAAGCGAAAGTACTTTGTGACACTGCTTTTTACAAAAATTTAAAAAACATATTTCTGGAGTGTTTTACCCCCCCAAAAAAGACAACAAGAATTGTGTCGCAAGAGGGCCCCAAATTTAAATGCCAAGCATTTCTGTGACCACCAACTGAAAACAAGATGGCTGGATTCATATATCATGGTCATTTTACAAAGAAAGAGTGCATTTGCGACGCTTTCACATATTTTAACCTTTTCCATTGACTATAATGGAAAACTTGTTTTTTGAATAACTTTTGAACCATTCACTATTTTTTCATGAAATCTTCAAAAGGCACATCATGCATGGTCCCTGAAGGTTTCAGACCAGTTATGCAAACCATGTGGGCTGTAGGCACGAGCAAAGAATGTGCAAACATGCATAATTTATGTGTTTTTTGGTGCTCTGTAGCTCTGCAACCATACATCTGACCGTAACGAACCTTGGCAGTTCCAGAGATCTGTGGTACTAGACTGCACATGCTAAATTTCAGGCAAATCTGTCATACAGTGGCAAAGTTATTAAGCTGCCAAATTTCAGATTTAACCTTAAGTGGGGTACTCAACCCTAACTATAGTGGCACTACCATGCCACTATAACATATAGTAGATCCCTTGTTGAGTGGTTTCTGAGATATAAAGTGTTGAAAAAACAGAACAATCCATGTTTTTTAACTTTCTTTGTCATACTGGATCTCAGAAATGGCTTTAGGTTTTGGTCTGAAATTTTCAGGGAAGAAAGCCTTTGCGTCACAGATGTGCCTTTTGAAAGTTTGGTGAAATATGCAATAACCCACAACAGGGTGTGGGGTTACACGATTTAATCAACACCTGGTGCGCTCTGAGGCAGGATGCCACAGGCCGAAAGTGTCCTCACAGTACCCTAGGCATAGATTAAATGCCTATAACCCCACACACCCTGAGTGGTTACTGGCTTATAACAGGAGTTACCTCACAGATAGTGCAGAACCCTAATAAAACAACTATTGCTCTTCTATTGTTGCCAGAACAAAAAAATATCCTTCCACTTAGCAAAGTAGTCTGCTACAAAACATTTGTTCTTCTCCTTTTTCTGCATCTACAAGGCTAACTATATGGAGGTAGTATAGTGCAGTGGTTTAAGACTCTGAGCTGTAAACCTGGAGACCTGGGTTTGAATCCCACAGCCCTCATTTGCATACTGTGTGACCCTGAGCAAGTCGCTTAACTTCCTTGTGCTCACAGGATGCACCTGTAAACAAACTTTCAACTTAGTGCGTCTCTCCTGGTAAAAAATTAAAAATAAAATAATAAAAATACCTTTGCAGATGGTTTTCCTTCTGTGAGATGGAGTACATGCTATGACAGGACTGGAGACCTGTATTATATTACACTGTGACACAGTGACATCTAATCTTTTGGTGCATCTGGTACCTGTGCATTAAGCTACAAGTTTAATCCATGGTTGCTCTGTGGTGCATGCTTTGATGACACTGTGCAGAAATCGCATCTGTACAATAAAACACTCCATGATTGTGACATGTACATTCCTTTTATTACTGTTCTGGTGGGTCAGTATGAGTGAAGTGAGGGGAGGAGAGAGAAACACTCGCTTTCTCTGTGCTGTCATGGAGCAACAGCTTGAACGTGCTGCCCACTTCTGCACTACTCTGATAACACCACTACACTGCTGATCACAGAGAGAGAGAGAGAGAGAGAGAGACAGATACAAAAGGAATTATGTGGTGCAGGTCGCAGATGCGCTTACTTTCTGTGTGTGTTTCTCTCTCTCTTGCAGTCTCTCCCAGCCATTGCTCAGTGGGGAGGCATTGACAACTTCAGGGGACACTGCAGGACAGTTGACTTTTGCCACTCACTCTCTCTCTCTCATTCTACCGATCCCCATGCACCGAGACCTCTGCCTTTCACAGCTACCGCTGTCTCTTTCACATAGCAATGCAATCTTAATGTCTCTCTCTCTCCTTCTTTCTCTGTTGTAGGCTGGGGGAACCAATCCGGGCTGATCACAGACAGAGAAAGAGTGCGCATGTCACGGTCCCAATCCCAGAGAGACAGAGAGAGAATAGGGTTGACCAAAGGTAGTGAGAGAGAGAGACACACACACACATACACCAAAGGAATTATGTTGTACATCTTGCAAATGCTGTGTGTGTGTGTGTGTGTGTGTGTGTCTCAAACTACTGCTGAGCACTGAAGCACTGAGAATACACGGGCATTACTGCTGACTGACAGCTCTCTGATGCAAGCCGTATGTCAGGATTTTGATTTTCCCCTACCTGCCAGCATGGGTTTGTTGCACCACAGTGATAACCCACTTATTGATGTTGCTGTATTAATCACACAACACACAAGATTAGCTTTATTACATTATGGAGATAAAAGGTCACTCTGCTAGCTTATATTAAAACAAACATGGCTGATGTACACATTTGAGTTCAGCAGATTCTCCATATCCCTCCACAATGTGAAAAACCCAATCCTCTCTCAACAAGAAGATCAGGTACAAAAACCATGGATTAAGTAGGGAGTTTAATCAATGGACACCTGACAACCATCTTCCAATCAAATAAGCACCTGAAGATAACCCATGTTATACAAAATATTAATCCGTTCAAATGTTATGATATTTAACATTTTCCCATTATTTCCTCTGGGAAAATTTATATGTCAGACACGAAAAATATATTTTTCGCACAATACGAGTACCTTGCGCAAAATACCAGCTTCTTTTCGCAATGAAGGCTGGTATTTTGTGCAAAGTTCAAAGTCATTTGATAGATTGAGCTATGTTGTGTCCGCCATCTTGTTTGCCACTTAACGAGGATCTTGAAGTACAGAATGTTTAAAAAGGAAAAAAAACTTCAGAACACAGTTAAAGAGGACCCCTTCAGGTGTATTCTGATGGGTTTTTTTTGTTTGTCTTAAGCTGGCCCCAAACAATCTTTTTTTTTGTCGGGTGCCAGCTTACAGAGAATGGCTTATAGCCCATTCTCTGAATGAGAAGAGTGGTATTTTTTTACTTCTGCAGCCGCAGCTGAAATTTGTGCTGCTGGCTGCAGAGTCAAGGAAGACCCGCTTTGTTCGCACCCACCCAGGGTGCCCAATCCCTGTGTCGGTATGTATCCCCACACACACATACTTATTTGGCACACTGGGAGCCCACCCCAGTGTGCCCTACATTAAGTTTAGCCCTGTAAAATAAAGAAAACCATCCCCCGACATCTTTTCTTCGATGCAGGATCCTGCATCGAACTATTCTGCCCCCAATTCCTATTTTTCTCACCAACTTTGGGGTGCCCAATCCCCGTGTCAGTGTGTACCCCCCAGTACTGTGGCACACTGGGAGCCCACCCCAGTGTGCCGAGATAAATGGTGTTTTTTTTAAACTTTCTGGCACCAGGATGACCACTCCTGGTGTTAGATGCTTCCCCCTGCCCACTTTAATTGCCGATGGGGGTACCCAATCCCCCTGTCGGAATTATGAATCCTCTCTACTCATGTGGCACACTGGAAGCTCATCCCAGTGTGCCCAAATTAATTTTTTTACAGGTTTACCTCTAAATAAAGAAAACTGACCCTCAATGTCTTTTCTTTTCACCTGCAGAAAATAAAACAGTCCCTCTGCACACCCACCTCCCCTTACCCCCCCTTACCCCATACTTACCTCCAGAGGTCAGGAACAGTGATCTTCTTTGGACCGGGGACATATCTGCACTCTTCAAAGCTGAACTGAGATCTGAGAAATCAAGGTAAGCTGTATAATTGGAGTCAATGGGGGGGGGGGTTCAACTTATGTTGATATCTTGGCCAATTGTGGGAATTTTGGCCCAAAATTTTCAACATAGGGTCCTTGGGACCCCACCTCATGAAAACTGACACTGTCATTTTGTTTCTCGGTCCCAAAGGGTGATTTTATGGTCACTGTGCGGAATCACATTTTGGGACAGATTAACGAAATTACAGTGCCACTGTTCATGAGGTAGGGTCCCAAAAAGGCCATGTTGCAAATCTGGTGAAAAAAATTCCTAAAAATTACTGTGTTACGAGCGTGCGTTGGGCAGTTTCTACGCACGCTTGTAGCTTTGCCAGTTTTTAATATTTTCACTCCAGATTTTCAGCATCACCATTTTTTCACACCTTCTTATGAACAGTACAGCTGTCATTTTTCACATCCTGTCAGGAATGTGTTTTCACACCTGTGGCACAGAATATCATGGTTGCTCTTCGAACTCAACTTTTGGGATGGATTAACAAAATTACAGTTGCACTATTCATGAGGGGACATCCAAAGAAGCCCATGTTGAAGATTTGGTGAAAATATTCCATCAAATGACTGCGTTACAAGTGTGCATTGCGCAGTTTCTACGCACACTCGTAACTTCGTCAATGTTTCATATTTTAATTCCAGATTTTTAACATTACCATTTTTCCATACCACCTCATGAATAATACAGCTGTAATTTTTCAAATCTTGCCAAAAATGTTTTCCTGCACCTGTGGTGCAAAACGACGTTACAGTTGCACGGAATTACATTTTGACAGGGATTTGAAACTTTTCTGTACTGGGTACATGTGGTGAGGTGATAAGAAGGTTATGTTGAACATTTGGGGTGAAAATTTTTTAAGAAGGCACACTTATGACTATTTGTTGGAATTTCGCTATGCCTGCTCGTAACTTTACGTGTGGATGTGCAGGGGCCACAGATCCCGGTGTTTCCACAGCTACATACATATGTGCATCGGTGGAGGGATTGGACCATGTGTTGCCACTGTGACATATGGATACTGCTGTGCTATCTGGATGGAGGGATGGGAGCACAGGGTCCACTGTAAAATGAGGATACTATTATGCTACCTCAAAAAGTAAGGAAATTAGTTGCAAAAAACTTTGTTAATGCATCAGTTAGAGTGAATACCATAGCAACAAAAGCAGGGAAATGAGGTGTTAGGGTTTCCAGCCCTAATTCCCCACCACTAGGGTTCCCACTCTGCCACCCCACCCTCATCCCCCCACCCTCCAGACTACAACAGGCATCAGGGTGTGCCATGGGGTTGTCATGCCTAACTCTTACCCCCATTGTCCTATACTGTAGTGTGAAAGGTTCTTTACACATAGAATGAGGTGAGAGTTAGGCCTTATGACCCCATGACATACCCGATGCCTGTTGCTCTGTGAAGGGTGCGGTGGTGAAGTGGGAACCCTGGGAGGTGGTGCATTAGGGTTGGAAACCTTAAGGCCTCATTTCCCTGCTTTTGTTGCTATGGTATTCACCCTGACTGATGCATTAACTAAGTTTTTGCAACTAATATATATATATATATATATGTATAAATATAAATTATTTCCATCTACCAGCACTGTCGGGCGCTTGGTATTGTATGTAGGAGGGCTTGGGGTGGGTGTGGCGGGGAACGTGGACATGGAAGGGTGAATGAATGGACCTTTCATATAGGGCTGATCAGGTCCAGAAGATGCCCTGGGGTGAAATGGAGCCTGGAATGTGGAGATTCATGTCTAGTCCCCATACCCAAATGCAAGTAGTAGGGATGGCTCCGGAGCCTTGTCCAACTTGGGTGGTGTTGTGCAATGCCAGATCTATTAAAAACAAGTCCGCTGTTATCGCTGACTTTGTTGGGACAGTGGATCTGGCTTACATCAACGAGACCTGGCTGGATGGAAATGCTGGCCCCATTTTGGAGGTGGCCATTCCAGCCGGGTACTCGGTGATTCACCGCCCGAGATTGGATCACGGGGAGTAGCGGTCTGTTTTAAGACCAGGTTGGGGCTCATAGGTGTACCAGTTGAGGAAGCTGAATCCTTTGAGTGTACCGTAGTAGCTGGTGTGGGTTGCAGGATAGCCCTCTTCTACCGTCCACCAGGAGACGAGAGGCGATTCCTGCAGGAAGTGGAAGACTTCGTAGCCAATATGGCATTGGAGTTGCCCAGATTGATGGTTCTGGGTGACTTCAATGCCTGGGTCGATGACGAACTCTCAGCTTTTGGTCAACACTTCCTCCAGTTGATGACATCACCGGGCCTTACATAGTTTGTTTCTTCAGCTACTCATAATTACGGTCACTCTTTGGATTTAGTTTTTCTCCTGGGGATTGAGGCTTCTGATTTGGTGGTGAACCTGTCAGTTGGTCTGATCACTACACTGTGGGCTTCAATTTTTGTGCTCTCCTTTGTAGGCCTGCCCCTGTGGAGATGGTTCGATACAGTCCTTTGCGGGACTTGTGCCCTGAAGACCTGATGGCGGTATTGAACCTCGCAGAGTTTCCTGTTGCCAGCTTGGGTCTGGAGTCCATGGTTTTGGCTTATAATCAGACCATTTCCTTGGCCCTTGACTCAATTGCTCCTGTCCATGTTTGTCTCCTCTCTCTCCGCCCTTGGGCCCCATGGTTTGATGGGTCCTTGCGGGTGTTGCAACGTGTGGGAAGACGGTTAGAGCGTTGTTGGCAGAAATCTGCTCTAGAAGTCGACTGCCTTAGTTTGGAGGAACATTATCGGCTCTACCAACCAGAGATCTCCCGTACGAAGGCAGAATTCCTGTCCAGGGAGATCGCTGTTGCTCAGAATCGACTGGCTTAGCTCTTCAGAACTGTGGACAGGCTGTGCAACCCAGCCTGTCTCCAGCTCCGTTGAGCTTTTTCACAAAAGGATTGTGATGAGATCGCTCAATTCTTTGCGAATAAGGTTGCCAACATCAGATCAGAGATCCACCTGACACACTCTAAGGGGCAAGCTGTTGGGTCAGCGTCTGGCCATGGTACCCCCGGCCTCCTGGAGTTCCTTTGTCCTGCTGATGTTCGAGGATATTATGCGTATCATCCAGGGGATGAGCCCTATGTGCTGTAGTTTAGATCTGGGTCCAACCTCCCTGATTTTGGGTTGTGTTGAGATCATGGGCCTGTTTCTGGCTCAAATAATCTGGTGCTCCTTAGAATTGGGTGAGTATCCTAGCTCCCTACAGGAAGCGGTGGTGACTCCCCTTTTGAAGAAGGCTTCTCTGGACCCAGATATTTTTACCAACTACAGACCTATCCCTAACCTTCCCTTTATTAGGAAGGTTATTGAGAAGGTAGTGGTAAACCATCTGGAGGACCATTTGACTATCCATAGTATCTATGAACCTCTCCAGTCCGGTTTTCGTAAGAGGCATAGTACCGAGACTGCTCTGTTTCAGGTGCTCAATGATCTCTTGATGGCGAGAGATCAGAGAAACCATTCTATCTTGATTCTCCTTGATCTGTCTTCAGCTTTTGACACAGTAGACCATGGGGTTTTGCTCGAGCGCCTGAGGTCCATCCGTGGACTGTCTAGTACAGTGCTCAGATGGTTTTCATCTTTTCTATTTGGGAGAACATAGAGAATTGTGTCAGGAATTTTTTCCTATGATTCTTTCTCGCTGCAGTGTGGTGTTCCCCAGGGCTCGGTGCTTTCCCCCATGTTGTTTGCAGTGTATATGCTGCCCTTCGGAGACATTGTAAGATGGTATGGACTGAGGTTTCACTGTTATGTTGATGATACCCAGCTCTACCTGTCTTTTGCCCCTGACCAGGTTAGTGCTTTCTCTGTATTTAATTTCTGCCTCACTGAAATTCATGACTGGATGAATTCGAGCTGGTTAAAGTTGAACGCTGGCAAGACCGAGGTTATGGTTGTGGACCCGGGTTGTGGGATAGAGGGGTTGGGGTCTTACCAACCCTCTGGTTTATTTCTGGGGGGGGATCAGATCCTTACCTCTGAACAGGTGCATAACCTGGGAGTGGTACTTGACGATGGGCTGACCCTTGGTCATCAGGTGTCAGCAGTCATTAAGTCTGCATTTTGCCATCTTAGGAACATTGCCAGGGTGAAGCACCTTGTTCCATCCAGCGATTTACCTGTGTTGGTCCACGCCTTTGTGACCTCATGCCTTGACTACTGCAACTCCCTGTACCTAGGGCTTCCTGGGGTTGATATCTGCCACTTGCAGCTAGTGCAGAATGCTGCTGCGAGGTTCTTGACAGGGGCATCTAGAAGGACACACATTACCCCTGTGCTATGCGATCTGCACTGGCTGCCTATACAGTGGCAGATCACCTTTAAAATAGGTCTTTTGACCTTCAAAGCCCTGCATGGACTTGGCCCCAACTACCTGAAAGAGCTTCTGATTCCTTACAGCCCTGTACGACAGCTCCGTTCAGCTGACGAGGGGTTGCTGGAGGTTCCGAGGATTATTTTAAAATCCTCTGGTGCTCGGGCTTTTGTGTTTATAGCCCCAATCCTCTGAAATTCTCTGCCTCACCAGCTTCGGGAATGCACGACCGTGGAGTCTTTTAAGTGGGAACTCAAGACCCATTTGTGAAGCCAGGCTTTTATGGCTTGAGGTTGTTGTGATTACTTTGACTTTATATGTGTATTTTTTGATTTTAGCATTTATCTGTACAACGCCTTGGTGCTTGAAAGGTGCTTAATAAATGAAGTTTTATTATTTTATATATATATATATATATATATATATGATGTGTGGCACACATGCGCACAGAGTCAAACATACATTACATCATACATTCAAATCCAATCCTTACATCTCCCCCTGTTAACTTGAGACTCAACCCAATGTATAAAAAAAATTAAACATGTTACTTGTTTTCAAAATGTCCTTAGATACAATTTAATTTCATAAAGTCTTAATATCTAGCAGGCCTTCTTATATCATACTCGCTGACCCGGCTCACTCATGGGGACTGTTAAGTGGCTGCCAACAGAGGCTGAACACCCAAAGGATTGGCTTGCATCATTTGATCACTGGAGGGCAGGGCTTGCATCCTCTGTGTCAGGTCATCCATCCCTGGCGCCTCAGAACATGCATCATCTGACAGCATGTTGTCTTGTTCCTGTCTCTCTCTCTCTCTCTCTCTCTCTCTCTCTCTCTCTCTCTCTCTCCACCTGGCTAGGCAACACTCTCTCTGGCAAACTAACCTGCAGCTCAGGGGTCTGTAGCAAATACCTCCTCTTTCTCTAGTACAGTTTCCAATTTGCCTTGTCTATGTATGTGCGAGGCTCCTCCACATGACCTGTGCCAACAGGGATCCACATATTTTCAGGGGTTCTCAGGTGTACAGGTTGTCCTGGTTGTAAAGCAGGGAGTGGTCTGGTATGTTTATTATAATAAAAATGTTGTTTCTTCTGGTTTTCTTGCCGTGTTGCTTGCACATTAGCCTCTGCTAGTTTTGGCTTTAGCAGGTCAGATTTGGTTGGTATCAAAGTTCTTGTTCTATAGCCCATAAGTAATTGAGCAAGGGATTCCAGTCCTTACAGTGGCATATTTCCCAACTGAAGTAGTGTCAAGCAGGGATCATTATGATATCTCTGTGCCTTTGTGCCTTTCTTAGAAGACTTTTAACAGTTTGAATGCCTTTATCATACCATTGCTCTGGGGGTATTTTGGTGATGGCATGATGTGTTTGAAGTCATAGCCTTTTTTTTTTCTTAGTCCTTTTTACTTGTATGGCCCTCCGGTCTGCTGTTCACGTCCAAGCATCCGTCCACCTCTGGTCACCGTCCAGTCCTGCCCCAGCCCCCAGTGAAGCCCCCATCGCCATCTTCCCCCATGGCTTGCCCCTCACAGTGGGGCAGAAGGAAGTCTCCCTCACTCCCCACTGACACAGGAAACAGTACTGGGTGATGGTGCCCCCGAGGCAGGCAGTCACCTCGGATGACCATCAAGCCACTGTGACCGAGCGCCATGTTTTCCACATTTTCTGGCTTGATGTGGGCTGGGGCATGCAGTGACACCAATGGAGGGAGCACGCATGCATCCACATGCACTGCCTCTGAGCATTCATCCCCTTCCGTGTAGTGCCAGTGCACCACCCCCCACAAGAGGTTGCTAGTGTGCCGACAGCTGTTGGCCCCCCTCCCCCAGAGAGGGAGAGCAGTCCACAGATGCTCTATCCCTCTCTGCCCCTGCCGACCCCTGGCGCCCCAAGTCTGTTCCCAAACCCAGGTCACCAGTGCAGAGCGAGGTGTGGCATCCAGCACCTCAACCCTCAGCGCCACTGGGCCAGCTGAAGTCATAGCTTTTTGCAAACTGTTTAAACTCAATACAGACAAATTGGTGCCCATTGTTAATCACAAACACCTTGGGGATGCCATGCCTGGAACACTGACTTTATGTGGTTAATGGCCATCTCACTGGTTGTATTTTGCAATCTTGATATTTCAATAAACTTGTAATACCAATCGATCATTGCTAGATAATTCTCTCTCTCAAATTCAAACAAATCTGCTCCTGTTTTTTGCCATGGGCAATCTGGTATGTTATGGAGCTGCAATGGATCTTTCAGTTGGGCCTTCCTATATTGATTACAAACATCACATTTGGCTTTCATGTCACTTATCTGGCTACTAATACTTGGCAAGAACAAAATGTCCCTTGCCCTTTGCTTACATTACTCTATTCCCAGATGGCTGATATTCAGTTTTGCTAGCATTTCTTTTCTTGATGTGGATACAATCAGTCTTTCTCCCTTTAATAACAGTCAGTTTTCTACTAGAGATTTCCTCTCAAAACAGCCAGTATTGTCTAATTTCAGGGTCTACTTGAACTTTCTGAGGGCCATCCTTTCAGAATAACATCTCTCAACTTCACAAGGGTAGCGTCCTTAGTTGTTTTATGTTTAAATACTTGCAATTTATCATCACTAACTGGCATATAGTCAATGGTATGAACCTTATATTCATCTATATTACTTTCTGGAATGGATAAGTCACTAACAGCCTAGCTCAGGGTATCCGCTATATGAAGCTCTTTTTCTGCTTTGTACTGTACTTTCAGGTCATATTTTTGCAATTTTAGCATCATTCGTTGAATTCTTGGTAGTGCAGTAGCTAATGACTTTCTAAAGCGGCTTTCTAGTGGTTTATGATCTGATTTCACGTGTACTTTAGGCCTGCCATAGATATACTGATGACATTTTGAGCATCCAAAGACAATAGCCAGCATCTCTTTCTCTATTTGAGCATAATTCTTTTCTGCTTTGTGAAGTGACCTTGAAGCAAATGCAACAGGCTTCCCCTCTTGTATTAGGTATGCACCTAGCCCTTCTGACTATGCATCCACTGAAAGCGTCATTGATTAGTTTAAATCATAATATGCTAAGACTGGTGCATTGGTGATAACAGTTTTTAATTCTATGAACACTCTTTGGTGGCGATCTTCCAAATACGAGGCTATATCTTTCTCTAACAGTTTTCTCAGAGGTTTGTTTACGGTAGACAAATTTGAACTAAACTTTGCTAGGTAGTCAATCATTCCCATAAATCTTTGTGTAGCCCCCCTACAAATGGGGGTTCCCGAAAAGTCTTCCTTGAGCTTGCTTAAATGCTCACTGCCAGGCTGGGGTCCTGCGTTTTAGCAGTTTAAAGGTGATTGCCAGAGAGTGCCTGTATAGCCTCTGTGTACTGTCTCTTTAAGAGCTACCTGGATTACAGTCATTAGTAACCTGAGATGGAGCTCTGTTGAAAGATGTAACTACTTGCTGAAAATCATTTAGAGTGATAATCATAATGTAGTTTGTCTAACCTGACTTCTTTGCAGCAAGGACTGCTTTGTTTATCTCCACTATCTTGGTCCTGGACTGCGAATTGGACCAATCATTTCTGGTGGGACCTAAAATGGAGCCGGACTACAGAAGCTGTCTGGAGTCAAAATCTGTAGGAATTGTAGTTTTGGGCTTTTTGCCTCTTTTTGCACCTGAAGGGGCAGCTTTTGTTGTGACTGACAGGAGGATCAGCCAACCGAACCTTTTGGATCTTGAAGAATTTCCCCTGGCTGCTGCAGCTAGTTTCAGTTTTGAGCTGAGAAGTGAAGACGTAACAGCTCAAAGTGATTTTGAACAGCAGCTCAGTGTAGTTTTGCATGGGAGAACTGTGAAAGGGCTGAGTTTTGGCCTGCCTGTCTGCCTGCTGTCCCTGAGAGGGAAAATAGAGTTTATTCGGACTGAATCCGAGCTGTAAGGACTATTTAAGCCACTGGACTGTGACCAGGCTTTAACCTGAAGAAGACTGAAGATTTGCTGAATGTGATCGGCCTGTCAGGATTTCCAGCTGCTTTTGAATCCTCGGTTTGTGCAGAGACTTTGCGATCGTGACCGGAGAGTGGTTTGCCTGGTACAGTAGAATTTTTTTACATGTAAATGTGCTGTGTATTGAAAGTGGGTCGTGATTTGGTTCCCCACTGTGTGAACTGTGTTCTGCTTGCTGGAAGCTTAATCCAGCCTAATCGGACTGAATCCGCATTCATTTCCATTTGGCCTGGGCCATGCCATGCTGGCCCTGCCAGACTACCCCACTGCACAGAGAAAGTCATCAATAAGAGACCTGCCTGGGCATCAGCCCCCTGCTCCACGCTTGAATAGGAACGATGCCTCAGTGAATTGTGTGGGCCCTACTTCTCCTGGTACTCCAGATTAACCACCTGCTGTCTCGATTTTCATCCAGCCTGTATCCAGTCTTGGGTATCATGAGTAATCATCAGGGTAACTCCCTGCAACAACAGCCTAATCTAAAAGTGTGTCATCTGATTGTCTTGTTGTTTTCTTTTCATGAACTGAGCCCTCCGGCTGCTGATTACAAATAGTGTGTGTTGTGCATGTTGTTTTCTTCCATCACAGGACCCAAACCAGCTGCAACATTCCTGGCTAGCTCATCATTCTCCATCTGGGTAACAGAGTGTGTGACTGTTTATGGACCCTGAAGTGCATGCATAACTGTTTGATTGATAGAGCCTTTAAGCGAATTAACCTTATTACACCCCTCCCTTGTTCAAGACCCTTAAATAAATCAGATCTAACTCTTTTTTGCATTTACCCTGACTGTGGTTCCAGTTTGTGCAAGAGTACTGTACAGCTGTTATGTGCTGTGTATAACCTTGTTTTACAGGGGGGTCCCCAGGGACGGGCCAGAGGAAAGCCCTGGTGGTAAGTGCAAAGAGTGAGGGTACTTGTGTGATGTATCAGGGGTATTGTGAAAGTGATTATTGTGTATTGTGCTGGCCACTAGTAAGGAAGGAGGGGGGTTACAGTGTCCCGGAGGGCTGTGCCCAGGTTAGCTTGACCACTACCAACCCTGACCTCTGGGTGGAGGCACCCATTTCAGAATTCAAGTCCCTTAACCTGCTACTAGCCAAGCAGGCGGGCGGGGGTAGTAGCCCTTGGCATAGTGTCACCTAGGGGTTACATTTGTAGATCAGTTTTCCATTGGAGGGTGGGCATCTCCACAACTCCTTTACTCTTTGCTGGCTCTGCTAAGAGTCCTTCCTTCCTTCCTTCCTTCCTTCCTTAGTTTGTTACATATATATTGGACCTCACTTAGCCTAATTTTGGATTTTTTCAGGTTTAAGGATGAACATTTGGCTCAAGCTCTCTGTAAAACATTCTTCAGTCTCTGTGCTTTTGTATGTTGCAGCCCCAAATTAAAATGTTGTCCATAATGACTTCAGTGCCTTCTAGCCCTCAAAGATCTAGGAGATCTTTCTCTGAAAAAAACCTCTGGTGCCAAAAAAATACCGAATGGAAGGCATTTTAATTTGTAGTATCCTAATGGAGTATTTAAAGTCACCAAGTCTGAGCTTGACTCATCTAACTTAATTTGCCATTAAGCACCGAGAAAACATTTGCTCCAGCAGACTTAGCAGCAATCTGCTCAACTGTTTTCTTTGGATAATGCTCTCTTTTAATTGCCTTGTTTAAATCTCTAGGGCCTATGCAAATTCTACTTTATTTGGCTTTTCCATAACAAACATTGAATTTACCCAGCTCATGGGCATCTCAGCTTTCTCAATAACTCCCATTCTTTCCTTTTTCTCCAGTTCAGCTTTTACTTTATCTCTCAAAGCAAAGGGTATTTTCTGAGGAGGGTGGATCATAGGGTTCACTGATTTATCGATCGTAATATGATGTTCTCCATCCAAGCTGTCTAATTCCTCAAGCACAATGTAAATTCAGACAATATGTCTTCTGTGGTGCCTCCTGGCTTCTCACTTTCAATATTCATGGAAAACTATTTCTTTATGAGTTTCATTTCTAGAAAGGTGGGCAGATGTAAAAGAGCGGTTACATTTGCATCAACCACTTGAAATGGAAGGAGATATTATTGAGTCCTGAAACAGGCTAGTAAAACAGCTTTACCTATCACATTTAGTTTATGTCCCAAATAGGAGACCAATCTTGCCTTCAGTTTTTGCACAGGATCTCGACAATGTTTTGTACATTTGCAAAGGCATAACATTGCATTGTGCTCCTGTATCCAACTTAAAATTCTCAAATTTGCCATTTATGTTCAGATCCACTTTCTAATCAGTCTCAGTCTCACAGGTTGTCAATGCCTCAACACTGAAAGTACTTTCACTCCCACTACCAGATTCTTCTTTGACTACATAGATTTCATTTTCTTTAACTGTACAGCACATTTTTTTCAAAAACAATTTTTTTTTTGTAACCAAGTCCTGATCTTAAGGGTTATGATGTTATTTATTTAGTGCCCGGTACCTCCATTTTTGTAACCCAATACCTGATGAGTCTGGGTTCGGGGAGAAAACATTCACTCGGCATCAGGGCTAGGTTTGTACTTCTGGACAGGGGCATCCAAGTAACACCAGACACAGGAAGAAAGAACTGTGCATGTCCAAACCAGGAGTGGGATTCTAAAGTGGGGCTTTTATTCACTTACACACAGGAATACAAAGCAGGATGGACCCCCACGGAGCTACACTCACTGGTGGTACAGAACTATAGAGGTCAGAACACATCGTCTTCATCATCACAACAACTTTTCCCTCAGGATCTGAACACACTGGGCTCTTAGCCTCAACTGGTACCCTCTCTATCCTGGATTCCCTGGCGTGGCCCTCAGCCAGCACTGGCACACACTTTCCATATGGCATGGACATCTCTGCTGGTGGTTCCCTCTACCACCCTGAGCACTTCCAAGCTGTAAGAGAAAACACATATCCTAATCCCACATCTGGGTACTTTCTGCAAACACTGGACAAGTGCCCAGGAGAAAGCTATAGGTGCCCAAAGTGACTCCGTGGAGGTAAATGTGGATTCTCCAGATGGGGGGTATCCCACCTTTGTCTCCAAATTCATACCCAGCCATTCATTTGCAGTCAACACGTTTCCTTTGAAACTCTCTGTTTGTAGATTGCTATCTCAAAATGTATATAACATTTAACAATCTACTGTCTCTGGTAAATGGTGTCCTGACTTGTAACGTTCTGTAAGTGGCTATGTCCATCCCTGTAGACCCCCACTGATTAGATGCATTTCAAGCCATACACAAACTTAAGTACTGTACTTGGCTGTCCTTTCCTGACCCACAGTAGCAGATACTTAACACAACAGTCTCTGTGAAAACATTGGCTCTCTGGCAGAGCAGACTCACCCTGGTTCGCAGGTGCCCACAGGCTTCTCTCAGGAAAAACAAAACACTCTTATCAGTGCCTCA
Source organism: Neoceratodus forsteri (assembly GCA_016271365.2). Lineage (NCBI taxonomy): Eukaryota > Metazoa > Chordata > Ceratodontiformes > Ceratodontidae > Neoceratodus > Neoceratodus forsteri. Next base: position 935,914,006 of record CM028131.1, read on the forward strand.
GCACAAATCTTCTTCACAGGCAGCTTCTCTTCTTCCAGCAGGGCCAGGGGAATTTCCCCTGAAGAGCTGGTCTTGTTCCCCCCATCCCTCTCAGGGATGGGGCACTGGAACAACTGGGGGATGGTCATGACCACTTCAAAAATTACTCCTCTGTGTCCTTCTCTACGGTGAGAACACACACTCTCTATGGAGGTAGCTCTGAACAGAGCTGAGGACTCTGAGGGACTGCCAACTGCAGTGCACCTCCTCCCTCCACCACAGACTACACCAGACTGACTTTGAAAACCCCAACATTCTAACCTAACTCCCAGCTGCAACATTCCACTGTGGCTTATGCTGCTGCGAGAATTCTATATGATGTCTTCCCTCCAGCTCAGCTGAGACTGAGGACAGAGTGAGGCAGTGTGAAACCCATTTAACTGGTGTTTCACAAGCTGACTTCCCTGACTGCCACTAGATCTAAGTGGGATTAAAGTAACCCCGGGTGACAGGGGGGGTTACATTTTACATTGCCTGCAATCTTGCCCATATGTAGGACATCTGTTTGACTCATGCTTGTGCAAAAACTCCCCACATTTAGGCCTGTTCACTCAAGCTGGTGGGCTCCCTCTATTTATGTATGTCCCAGTTTTGGCTCTCTCTTCTTTTAAAAAAGCTGAATGCACAAGTTGTGCTTCTTAAGTCATCTCAATTAAACCTTTAATCTGGGTTTCACTGATTTCAGTTGCTCTGCAAATGTCTATCACTCTAACTAGCATCTTCCCTTAGCAGTCTGCATCTCACATGCTTACCTTGGATGCCACAAACAATCCTGTCTCAAATGAGAGAGTCTCTCAAATCTCCAAATTGGCAAGACTTGAATTTTAGCCTTAAATCAGTTACTTGTGCATCAATTCACTCACCAAGGTTCTGATTTCTGATGTTGAACAAATGTCTCTCCTGCATCACATTTTTGGCGGGTTACAATACCTCTCAAATTGATCCATTATCTTGAGCAATTTCTCTCTGTCTTCCTCCTTTCTCCATTCAAACATATTATAAACTTTAAATGTTGGTGGGCTGGCCACATGTAAACAAGTTATAGCCTGGACTCTATGTGATTTCTCTGCAACTCAGCTTGCAATAAGGGATATTTTAAATTGCTGCTTGACTGTCCACCAGTTTTTAGCCAAGTTCCCTGGCAGACTGATGACAGTGGGAGGCAAAAGGTTTTCCATTCTGACAACGTGTAATGATACTGGGACATGGTAAGTGGATTTAGTATGCTCTTTACTAGTGCAGTTGTTCATCCAAGCTCAGTATCAATGTGTGGGCAACTACCTACCTAGACACACACACACACACACACAGACACACAAACACACACACACGCGTATTAGAGTTGAATAAGGCCTTGTCCTATTTGTCGTGCAGAAAGAGATAAATGCAAGGATCTGTTCTGTGCTCTTCTTTTCTGTCTCTTGCCTGTCTGGTTGCACAGCCAAATGTTCTCGTGAGACCTAGGAACTGATCACTCTGACGGTCTTGTGATTCTCCACCTCTCTATATCTATCTACCTTCACTTGCTGTATATGTCTTTTCTTTCTCCTTGCATATCTGTGGTTATATAATATATGTGGCTCTGTATGTGAAACTGAAATCCCTTTGTTTGAAACTGTACATACAGTAGTTGTACTGTTGAAATGATTGCAGAAAGCTATTTGGAATTTAGGGGTTAACCTCAGATGCAGTTTAAGCTCCTCTCAGGCTTGTTTGCAAATTCTTTTGCAGAACTGTTAACAGGAGGCCAGCTTGGGACCCTATTCTATTTGCAAGTCTGCTCTGCAAAGAAACTGACAAGAACACTTTGTGAAAAACAGGATGTTTGCTTAACAAGCTCAGGAGGAAGAAGTTAATTATCAGGCAAAGACTTGTTATAAAAAGAGCAGCAATCTTTTGTTGGAAAGAGATGGAAATGTGGAATTAGAGGTACCCTCAGATGAAGGACTTTGTTTTCTCTGTTCGTACTGCCTTTGTAAATAGTTATACTGAACCATTTTTATTGTACTGTTATTGATAATAATAAAATGCTACTTGCGAATGTTTTAACTGCTCCTGGTTTTCCTATGTTTCCTAACCTGTGCCTTGATGACAATAGGATCTGGTACACATGCGCACAGAGCTAAACATACATTACATTATACATTCAAATTGTATCTGTACTGTCATCAAAGTGAAGTTGCCACAGTTCGCAGATTGTTTCATTAAGTGAATTTCAGCAACTTTGTACACCCCTATGCGTGACCACCAGACCATGTCTAGCTTCCCAAATTCCTTCCTGTTAGGTTTGCTCACAAAAATGGGAAAAAAGTACAAGTTAGCAAATAAATTGTTTTTTAAATAGCCTACTTTTCTTCTATGTGGACTGTGATGCTTGTGCTACTCCCCTGCTCTGTTTGCTCACCCAACAAACAATGGTCACAGTATTTATCCTGGATTCAGATCTTCCTGGTGTGATATCATTGGCTGCTTGGTGTCAGGTAACCATGCAAACCCTTGTGGCCTCCCAAATTCCACCTTGCTAGGCTTGCTCACAAAAATGTGAAAAAGTATAGGTTGGCAAATAAATAGTTTTTTTTAAAATGGCCTCCTTTTCTTCTATGTGGACTGCACTGAAGGCAGTACTCCTCTGCTCCATTTGCTCACCAAACAAACAATGGTCACAGTATTTATCCTGGATTCAGAGTTTCCAGGTGTGATGCAACTGGCTGCTTAGCATCACATAACCAGCAGACACTGTCTGGCCACCCAAACTCCTTCCTGCTAGGCTTTCTCACAAACAAAAAGGGGAAAAATGTGCAGGTTAGCAAATAAATTGATTTTTAAATAGTTTTCTGCTTTGTGGATAGTGCTGCAGGCACTATTCACTTGTTCTGTATGCATGGAAGACTGGGTTTTTGAAGAGGGAAGAGTATTCCAGAGCTTGGGAAGTCAAAAATGAATGGCAGGTTGCCCATTCCATTAGCCATACCATTTGGGGGCCCTATCAACTTATAAATTTATTAAATTAAGATATGGCAATGTGACAGTTATTCTAACTGTAGTGGGGTCTAGAGACAAACAGCACTGGTGAGTGTCTCACATTTGCATGTTTAGTTTAACAAATGTAACATAACATAACCACTGACTCCTTAACTCAGTCATTACATAAATGTACACGTAGTCTTCATAGGAAAGCTAGACAGATTTCATGATGTTGTTAGTTGGGTTGGATTCTGCTTTGAATTGAGGTGTCAGTAATCCAGATACCAGAGAGATAAATTCTACCCATCTAACATACATAGGGTGGGATATTCAGAATGCACCAGGCAGGGGTGCAAGCCTGGAGGCAGCGCAACTGGGACGTGCCAGGGCATGGTCTGGGTGATATTCAATGGTGCTGTGCCATGGCTCAGTACCATTGAATATGGCACTGGGGCCACCAGCACTGCACATGGCGCAGTGGCACTGCACCAGCACAAGTGGCAAGTGAGGAGCAGGGGGATGCGCCAGCACAAGTGAGGGTGCACTAGGCGCATCAACTGCGATATTCAGTGCTAGGCATGCAAATTAGGCCATTATGCATGCAAGGTGCAAATGGGGCCATTTGCATGTCATTATGGACCCATTTGCATACAGGTGCGCAGATTCCTGGTGACTTGTGCCTAGCGCCCTGCCAGGCTGCAGCCGTCGGGGACTGACGCCACTGGCCCCTCGGCGGGCAATGCGCCCCAATGTCTGATCATGAGCATAACATAAATAAAGCCCTGGTGGTCCAGTGGACCTGCTCTCCAGCCCAATCATGGGCAAATAGAGAATTCAATTCCCTGGTGGTCCAGTGGACCTGATCCCCTGCCTGATCGCAGGCAAATAAAGAATTCAATTCACTGGTGGTCCAGTGGACCTAATCCCCTGCCCAATCGTGGGCAAATAAAGAAATTAATTTCCTGATGGTCCAGCAGACCCAATCCCTTGACCAATCGTGGGCAAATAAAGAATTTAATTCCCTGGTGGTCCAGCGAACCTGATCCCCAACCCAATCATGGGCAACTAATGCAATCTATTCCCTGGTGGTCCAGCAGTAACCCCTCCCCACCCACCCACTGAGACTCGCCACCCCGCTCCCTCTTCAGTCAGCGGAGGGGGGGTGGCAGCTCCCCACCTGCTAGCTGCCTGGCTGCCCACCACCTGACAGCATACAGTACAGCTGTACACCTATTGGTCCACTGCATGGGCCAATGGGCATGCAGACCATACTGTACTACACAGTCCTGAAATGTGAATGACATGCAATGAAAACCTGTGGTTTCCTCTTAGGTGGGGAGGAGAATGTGATAGGGTCATATTGGTGCCCCTTCCCTTACACCCCTTTTGCTGTTTAAGCTTCAGTGTTCTAACAAATCTCCAAAACTGGTTAAAACAGAAGAAAAATGGGGATTTAATAATAAACAAGAGTGCTGCTTCTTTGGGCTGAGTTTGAGTGACGCTTTCAATTTAAAAAGCTATAAAATATGTTGCAAAAGTATTACTCTATTTGCTTCTTTCTTTTCTGCTACTTAATGCTTGCACTTTATTATTTCCCCTACCTATATCTTGGTCACTTGTAGGTATTCTCTTCTATCCCCTGACACTCTTTTTTGACTCTCCCTTTGCCCAAATTGCCTGCATTCTGCTAATTTCAGAGTGAGCAAGGTTTAAACTGAATTTTATTTTATGTCTTCTACAAGACTTTAAGCCCAAAACTGGGTACTAGGAAAACCTGAACAAGTACACTGCTTTCCTATGGGTTCTCAAAAGTTGTCACAGGCAACTACAGCACAGATAGCCTGTTTCTAGTATTGTTTGCAATGCAAGAGTGAAAATTAAATAAAATGCATGCATGCTAATAAAAAGCTACAAAGCCACATAGATTTTGTTGCTGCTAGAAGTTAGAAGAATGTTTTTCAAAGGAAATATTGGTGGCAAAACTCTGAAATAGATGTATATTCACCTGAAGCCTTGTCTAGTGTTTGGGGTGTGGTCAGGAACTCCCTGCAGCATACATGTCTTCCATTAGAGCTGGCCAGTCCTTTCTGCTCCTTTTTTATGACAGTATCTGCTGGGAGGAGCCTGAGTATCTTCCAGCTCTTGCATTTCTAGTTCTTATTGTGTTTTATTTGAAATGAACATTTGTAAAACATTAAAAGGCTCTAGTAATATGTGATTTCATGTTGTGGTACAAAATTTAAAGCTCCTCTATAATAATTTAAAGTTAAAGTATTTGTAGGGGAGGAGTTTGTTGTGTCATATGACCCAACCACAGTATAAATATTCTCTGAATGGGACTTAGAAATCAGTTGGTGGTAGGAGGTTGAACCTACCAGTCCCCTAGCCTGTTTCTAGGAGGAGTTTTCTTTTGTCTTCCATTAGTGCTGCCAACTATGGAATAGACCTGTTTATTTTGCATTGGTTCTTTATTTTCCATTCTCAGTCCATTTTATTTTATCCTGCTGTATAATACATTTTTGGACTTTTGCATCCTGACGCTGTTGCTGGACTCCATTTGTTCCCACATTCACAGGGGACAAAGGCAGAGGAGAAGGAGAGATTAAGGAGTGAGCTAAGGTAGGCTATGGCTGGTGCAGAAAGGTACAGAGGTTTTGATTCAAGGTCATCAGGGCTCGTACCCTTGGGGAGGTTAAGAGCAAAGAGGGCCTTAAGAGTGGTGGTAGTGGGAGAGAAGGAGAAGGGGTGAAGAGGGTAAAGGGAAAGGTGGATGGGAGGAGGAGGAAGGGGAGGAGAAATATGGAACAGGTGGTGAAAAAGGAGCTGAAGGCAGCAGCAGAAGCAGCAGCTGGGTCAGTTGGAACTGGCGACCTTGAGGATGGGTGGGGAGGACTGGGTAGAAAAGGGAAAAAGGGAATGGATGACTTAGTGGAACTTGGAGGGGTGATTAAGATTGTTCTGGAGAGCTGATAAGAAGCAATCAGATGTCTCTAGCCTGGTAGCTTTAGTGCAAGCATTGTGAAGGGTCCAATAATATAACAGGGTGGCAAGGGAACAAGTGACTTACAGGACCACAAGGCTTGGTCATGAGCTCAAAGGCAGGATAGCAGCTAGGTAGTGATCCAAGGAAGGTGAGATCCTTAGATCCTGGTTTTCCTTGGGGGTATGGTCATCCCAGACAGCCATGAATTTGTTGTGGAAGGAGTGGAGGGCCAAGCTGACATCAGTGGCTGAAGAGATGTGGGACCAGTCAGTGGCTGATAGGTCTGCATAGAGGGAGGTAATGTCCAGCAACTGAAGGACCACAGAAGGATAAATTTTGGGGGGAATTTGGGGCAATGGATTTTATGCACACAGTAGATCATATGATGGTCACTGAGTGCGGCCGGAATGATGCCTGCATCAACAATGCTGTGGGGGTGAGAGGAGAGTACCCAGTCCAGCAGAGTGTGGTTCTAGAATTTATGATTGAGGTGGGTGGAATCCAAAATGAGGTGAGACAGCTGGATGGATTTAACATTCTGACTAAGGTTTGTCACTGAGGGGTAGAGCCAATTACTGTTAAAATCCTTGAGTATCAGTAACTCCCTAGAGAAGGAGTGGGAGCAGATGGAGGAGAGGAGTTCAGTTACTGAAACAGGGGGTAGGCCAGGGCAGCAGTACACTCCTGTAATGAAGAAAGGAATTGTGTGGGGGAGGGAGAGTTTGAGGAGGAAAAGTTCATATGCAGCAAGGACAGAGACATGCTGCAGATGCACAAACTGGATGCCAGAGGAGAGCAAATTGCAACACCTCTGCAATCCTGCCTGGGTATGGAGGGGTGCCATATTAAATTTATAGGTAAATGGCACAGCACTGCTCATCCATTTGCCATTTTTGTTTGATGATATTGGCACATACTGCATCTTGCATTGCCTGCTGCTTGATTATAAGAACAAGCAATAGAAGCAATTTGTGATAAAACTGGAAATAGTATGGGTGTTGCCATATTTAATGTAGATCCTGACAATACTGTAAATGTGTTAGTAATCAAGGGAAACAATAATTAATTAAGGGTAAAAAGCACCAAAAGCGAAATCATCAAACTATAATAGAGCCAGTGTAAGCATCTGATAAATGATAAAAACACCCTCCTAGTACCACTCTTTTCATTGTTGCCCATTGAATACATTTATAGGTAGGATGTAATTTCCAGCAAAATAATTAACATCACATGTGCAAGAAAATTTAATAGCATCTTTGTTTGGTTCATACTGGTACAGAGCAATGGAACATCAGTTTCCATGTATTAATTATTAAGGATAACAGTCTGCTTTGGGGGTACTATAATGTTTGAGACATAAAATCAAAAATATCTGCAAGCTAAAACATTAATCATTTAAAAAAAAAGTCTGGCAAGAAAATATTGATCTCCTAAATTACTGCATGCCTCAAGTAAATGAAATAAACAAACTTTCCACACATGCCAAATATTCTAGTAGCAGCCCCAGTAAACAGATCTTACCATCAAAAGAACAGGCCACAGATGTAGGCTGTCTGCTTTGATATAATTGTGTCCCTGAGCGATTTCATCAGATCAGCAGAGGAGATCATGGAGAAATAGATGTGATATGTGTAGCTGCTATAAACCTGCAGTACTAGAACTAAACCTCATTTCCTGACTATACAGATTGATGAGGAGGTGACTGTAGTGCCTCTGAAAGTATAGGCAATATTAAAGTACATTATGTATAATAACATTAGCAGTAAATCATCTTACAGACTGCTGTGTAGAAAAATAATCACCAACAGGCATTGTCAATTGGTCTATTGTTGAACTTGTAGTTTTCTCTAGTATATAATCCAATGTCCATCTGTATTTTATGTTTTTTGTTATGATCCTATCCTTACAAAGACAGTATAACTCTTGAAAGTTAATCTTTTTCTTTAAAATGCTTTTTTGTGTTCAATAGAAGTTATTGCGAACAACACTTTGTTCTTTTTGCTGTTTGTTTTAAAGCAGCCACTGTGTATCTTTTGTGTATGCTTTGCTTCATGTATCTCACAGGATCACAGTACTGCTGTCAACAGAAATGTTTATGAAAACAAAATGTCACATCCCATAAGGTTATCCAAGTAAGCAAATATTTTAATTAATAAATGTATTTGTAAGTCAAGCAGATGGCCAACTACATAAAAGGAAAAATCAATTAAAGTAGCTACCAGAAAGGTCAACAAAATATACTCTAAAAAAACTTATTGTAACGCAAAAATGTTGTGATGAACTTGACATTTTGAATTATGACACTTATTTTCACATCAGAGTGGAGACAACTGTGTGATTCAGAAGCACCTGGCACTGCAATCACTTTAAATCATTGATTCAAAATGTGGTTTGAAATACAGCTGTGCATACATAAAAACAGAAACTGTAAAGTAAAAGAAATCCATTAAAAATGGATACTATAGGCAATACTTAACATACTGCCAGCTAAAATATAAAGTGTGTCTCCAGTAACCAAAAATATGTATTAAAATTAAATAGTCCAACAAAATTCAACTTTTATTTTTCATGTTTTTGTCCCCATTATTATTTATTACTGAGGGCATTTTCTTGAAAACATTACCTTTGTCCACTAGCCCCTAGGCTGCTCATAGAATTAGAACACATAGGAATCCTAGACTTCATCATATCTTTCTGCTCCTTCCCCAGCTGAAGTCATAATTTCCTATTTGTAGCATCATAATCTGTTACAGTGTAAATGATTTTGATGGCACACAAACAGAGGATTATGACTTCAATGTGGGAGCAAGAGAATAATATGACATCTAAGACACAGTGATCCTGTTTTTTATGAACTACACTCCAAAATGAGAGAACGTGGGGACAAAAAACACAGAAAGTAAATTAAATTTAAGTTGAATTGTATCTGAATATTTTATTAACTCATTTCCTCCCAGATCATATGTAAATGTGTCAAAACATTTTCCATTTAACCTTATTCAGAATGGCCACCTTGAGCTGAATGACTTAAAAAACATTTCCTGTACACTGGAAAAACACTTTAGAGAGGGGCCTTAGGCACCAGTATCAGCAGTACTCAGTTACACAATATTTCTTAATGATCATGAAATGGCCAACTCTTAGTTACAATAGTATAGCATGATAAGCCCCTGTGGCCACAGAGGCCCGTTTACACACAGGAACAAAAGATTTGCCAGCAGATAAGGACTGCTTGGCCCACCTAGTCTGCCCATGTTTCCCTGCCTATAATATCACCACAGATCCTGCTTGATCCTACACAGCCATACATATTGTCCGTTCTACTATAGCAGTGCCTTTTCTTGTCTGAAAGCTTTCACTCACAGCACACAGCTATATCGAGGATATGCGTGGGGATTTATTCCGTCACTTAAAGCCATTCATACAAAGTATTGTTAAGAATAAATGTGGTTGGAACAGGTCTCACTCATTCACAGTGAAAGATGGGATGGGGTATAGATTCCACCTCTCTCAGCCATATACACTGAGAGAAGGGGGGACAGAGTTAGGCAAATGAGCCCAGAACCTGAGAAAGAGAAATGAAAGCACACACACAAAAAGTATTCACTTCTTAAAGACTCTATGAAAGTTCCAGCCAAAGAGAGTATAGTCATTTACTAAATAAATGTTAACAGTCTGTGAATAGCAAGCATTGCCATAAACCAAGCAGGCAAGATGTAAGACTATAGTGCATCCTTTTGTTTTGTTTTATCTGTCTGGCACCCTCTCGGTCTGCTCTTACCATCCCATCCCCCCTGGACTTACCATCTGCCCCAGAGTTCACCCTGTCTTACCCCCCCCCCGGTGCACTTTCAGTATTTTGTCAGATAGGAGGCATGGTGTGCAGTGATGTCTGGCACTCTCCTGCCATTGTCTGGCACACCTCCCCAGCTATGCGAGCTCCAGTTACTGCCTCCCAGACTCTGCCAGGGGGCAATCAAACATTCCACTTCCCCACCTTCCCCCCCTGGAGGAGGAGAAGAGCAGTTCGATGCACACTCCGTCCTCCCTCTAGCCGGACCACCAACTTCCTGGTTTGCTTCCGAACCTGGGTCATCAGCATCGCAAGCGGAAACACAACTGCAGCACCGGCAGGCCAGCCCAGTGCATCCTTTCTGAATGTGTTAATGCTTACAATATTCCTGAAACATAAAATTTCAAGACATTCTAGTCCTCACTAGTTTATAATCATGAAATCATGATGTCATTTATCCAATCAGGAGTTATTACTAAACATTCTAACTAATACTTACCCAAAAGAGCATGTCTCATGCAGATAGTTCCAAAATGTGGATGTTCTTCATTCAGTTGAAATAGTACATTTCCAGCACTGAAATACCACTAATTGGAAAGGCTTTGCCTGGAGTTCGGTGGCCAAGCAGCCAGCCAATCCCACTTCCTGAGCTATATAAGCAATTCCTCTCAGCCTCATTGTGAAGTATTTTTTTCTTTGCAGCCAAAAGCTCTGTCAGTCTGTCCTCTGAGCTGGTTGGGCCTACCTGACTGGCTGGGGCCTGTGCCCCCCCCACCTTGCTGTTCCTGCTTGTCTCTGTTGGGCTTCTGTGTTTGTTTTTCTGCTTCTAGTTTGTATTTTGCCTTCGCCTATGTGTGCTTCTGTTTTGTTCCCTATTTTCTGTGTTCATGTGTCTTTGGTTTTGCCTTTTGAGGGTGGGGGCTTTGTTTCTAAGCTCCTAGCATACTACTACTCAGAGCTCATACTAACTTTCAGTTACTTACAACTGCAGCCACTGCTACTGTTTACACCAATTACTATTGTACCCAGTGCTAGTTTTTCACACTGTTGCTCACCACTCTCAGACTACCACAATGCAATTGCAGTCATTATCTGTGTGTTTCAGCTTAACCATAGCTGCTCCACGTTGCATACTCAACTGTTTTCACCTGACGCAGGCTTACTCTGACCCTAGCTATGCTACTCATTCATGCTCTCATTCTGCTTGCAGCTTCATTGCCCTGCCTGGCTACACCTGCTTTCAGAGCATTGTGTCTCCATGTTTTATTGCAGTTTTACAACTCAGTGTACTCCAAACAGATGTTGCTTCTATGTTTATTCAACCTGTTCTACTCTGAGGTCAGCCAAAAAGCTCCTGCTCAGGCTGTTAAACTAGCTTAAATATATTCATGTGGTTCTCAGTCTTCCATCACTTTCTTGTTTGTCCTATGGCGGGGACTGGGAAGTGTTTGGGGAGTTGTGGCCCCATGTGGCTAATTATTCTGTTCTAAATCCTGCCTTAGCCGCTGAAAATCCTCAGAGTATTTGCCACCTTGATTTGACTTTTAAATGCTGGCTGGCTTGACCCACTGTTCAGTGCTGTTTCATTGCTACTACATTATGTAGACCTATGTGCAGGTCCACTTATTACTACTCTGTTTACTGACCTATGTACAGGTCCACACTTCCTTACATAATCATAGCTTACACAACTTATTGCGTCATGCCTACTGCTATCCCTCAGCTTCAATCTCTGGAATTCTGCTGCACTCAATTCTGCATTCGACCTGCAAGGTCTCAGCACTCACTTCTCATTACAATCTCAGCACACCAGTGCTCAATCAGCTCACCAGCTTCAGCTGTCAGTCTGTTTCTGGGGCATGCCAGTCATTCTCTCATGGTGCAGGGTTCCTGCAGCCAACAGTCTCACTCTGCATTTAGTCTGCATCGTTGAGCATGTCCAACTTGGGGCAGGATCCTTCTCACCTGGCCCATAGCTGCCAATGTCCTCACTGTGGGCTCAGCTTTAGCTGCCTGCTATGTGACAGCAGCTCCTGGTGTAGAATTTAAGACTATCAGTGAAGGGGTGTTACTACGATCTCCTTTAGCTCTAGTGTTCCACTATAACGGTTGTCCATTGGCTTTAGTGGATTCCCTAGCAAGGCACCTTCACCACATTCTCCCCACAACTGCCTCAGGTTCACCTGGTTTGATTTTAGGGTGGGTAGGCCAGGTGAGTACCTCAGCAATCATTGCTCTCCTCCTCCGCCTTGGTTGCATGTATTGTGGCAGAGCTTTCTCACAACCTTCCACAGTGGTCCCGCTAGAGGGTTTGAATGAGAACCTTCCTCCAAATTGGAATATTTTCCACCTCCCATTAATTGGATTTTCCAAATTGCAGCTGCAGAGCCGTCACTAAATAAAATATTCCAAGCCTGAGGGAAGGCGACATAGGCCTTGGATCCACAGAGATTTCATCCTCATAGGAATTTTTCTCTCCTCCATTGCCTAAGGTCATAATGGTTAGTTAGCATAGTAGTGTCCCCTAGTTTCTTTAGGTAGGTTCCACTGTTGGATGGAGGTGGATGGTGTCCTTGCCATTGCCTCTCTCCTTAAAGGATCCCCTCATTCTCAATGCAAACCTTCTGTATCATGCTACGCCATTCTGGGAATTTCATTGCATTATCAAACTGAGAATCTCATTACATTATCAAACTGTCTATGCTTCTGAATCTCTACTACTATGTCACAGTTACTGCTCCTACATCACAGTTACTGCTTGCTCATATGCTTCATGTCACCTCCTTCTTTTAGGATATGCTTGTACTACGTTTCTTTTGGGGATTCCTAAGGTACCTTTAGCCATGGTAATTGTCCCATGGCACCTCTAGGGGTGGAACCCTCTCTGAGGGTTCCTTGCCTTTCATACCCCTACAGGGTGGTAATTCCTCTGGAATGGAGAGTGTGAATGGCCAAAACAAAACTAACATAGTTGCACAAGCATAACACTATACTGGCTGCATAGGATAGTGAATTTGAAAGGCTTTGCCTGGAGTTCGTTGGACAAGCAGCCAGCCATTCCCACTTCCTGAGTTATATAAGCAGTTCCTCTCAGCCTCATTGTGAAGCATTTTTTCTTTGCCCCACTGTCCTCCCCTCCTCCAGTGGCAGCACTTCTCTCCTTAGTGGGATTCCTAAGGTACCTTTAGCCAGGGGAATTGTCCTGTGGCACCTCTAGGGGTGAAACCCTCTCTGAGGGTTCCTTGTCTTTTGTACCCCTACAGGGTGGTAATTCCTCTGGAATAGACAGTGCGAATGGCCAAAACCAAACTAACACAGTTGTACAAGCATAACACTATACTGGCTGTGTAGGACAGTGAATTGTTAATAAAGTAAAACATATAGCTTTTAAACTCAGTTTTTACATTGGCTGCATGCACGCACGCACAAGCCAATGTATTGTAGCAATAGAGGATTTCAGGGTGTGTGTCACTGCTGAGCCCGTTGCAGTACACAAAACTAGGGGCTAGGAATGGGCTCAGCAGTCCACACCAATGACCACTCGGTGTGGCCCTGACGCAACTCTCTGCTGGCACTGTTGCTCCTGGAAGTACAGCATGGTGTTTTTTTGACCATTCACTGAGCTGAGCTGTGAGGCCTACTGTGGGATGGGGAAGGGGATAAAATGGTGATCAGGAAGTGTGCTCCTCCCCCCTGCAGTGACTATTTTTACCACTGCCACCACAGTCCCTTCACTTATCTTTGCCAACATCAGGGGCCCAATCCCTTATTCAGCAGTGGAAGAACCCTCCCAACAGTATGGGACACTGGGTAGCCAGGTCCCCCCATCCCCAGCTGTTTGGGACACTGGGGAGCCCACTCCCAGTGTCCCTAGTTATTAGTACTCCCACCACCACTGTAGAGCACTGGGGAGCCCACACTCAATGTCCCAAAACATTTCTTCCCTAAAAAAAGAAAACTGTCCCCCTAGGTCTTTATTATTTTTTTAACCCTGTAAAAAAGAAAATGGTCCCTCATCATCTCCCCTGTCCCTTCCCCCATCCTGACCCTCCATCTGCACACACACACACACACACACACACACACACACCTCTCTGCACTCACCCTTACCCCATACTTACCACCAGAGGTCAAGCGCTGTCACCTTCTCTGGACTGGGACCTGCCTGCACTCTTCAAGCCAAACCATGAACTGAAAAATCAAGGTAAACACTGTAGAATGGCTGTCAATAGTGGTTTCAACTTATGTTGATATCTCAGCCATGTCTGAGATTTTTGCTCCAAATGTTCAACATGGGGTTCTTGGGACCTCGCCTCATGAACACTGTCACTGTCATTTCGTTACTCAGTCCCAAAAGGTGATTTCCCAGTTGCTGTGAGGAATCACCTTTTGGGACAGATTAATGAAATGACAGTGCTACTGTTCATGAGGTGCAGTCTCAAAAAGCCCATGTTGAAAATTTGGTGTAAAAATACTGAAAAATGGCCAAGTTCCATGCACTCACTGAAATTTTTATACGCACGCACATAACTTTTGTTATTTTTAATATTTTAACTCCAAATGTTCAACATAGCCACTGTTTCACACAACCTCATGAAGAGTAAAGCTGTCATTTTTCACATCCTGCCCAAAACATACTGTATTTTCTCACCTTTGACATGGAATGGCTCAGTCGCTGTGTGACATCATCTTTCAGGACAGAGTACTGAAATGATAGTACTACTGTTCATGAGGTAGGGCCCAAACATGTTTCTGCACCTGTGGCATGATCAGAGGACTGTGGGTTCAGTTCTCACATCTGGCACTTGGGTTAATATCCCAGTACTGACACTGTAGTGCAGCATGAGAGGGGTGCTGCACTTCTGAGGTGTCGTCTTTCAGATGACACATTAAACTGAGGTCCCATCTGCCTGGATTGGTGGTAGTTCAGGTGGATGTTAAAGATTCCATGGCACTTATCAAAAAGAGTAGGGGCATTTAGTATTTATTGCAAAATCATACAGGGAGAAAAAAAGACAAGTAAATACAAAGGAAAGGAAAAAAAATCAAGGAAACAAAGAAAGTACACAAATAACACCAGAAACAAAAAACCTTTAAATCAGCACAGGCAGCACAGCAAGGACAACATCAAAAAAAGAACCACTCATGTGACAGGTACATCAGAGTTCATTATCCAGGGAAGATTTTGCCAGGATTGGAAAACCCAGGACCGAGACTTCATCTGAAGTTCATGTTTATAAATCAAAGTCAAGTCCCATTCAATTTTTTCTTGCAATTCTAGAAGTGAGACTGTCTTCTGCTGCAAAGTAAACCAACAACGGGAATTCAAAATGTACCATTTTATAACTGTAAAAAAAACACTTGTAAAGCAGATGTGTCCCATGCAGCCCAGGTTGCATCTAAATGCCAATATAACAAGATCTCCAAGGTAACATGATTGAGATTAGGTAAATGCCATCTCAAGGCCACAGAGGGCCAAAATGCAGAAATGTAGGGGCAAGAAAAAAATAAGTGTGAGAGGGATTCCAATTGCATAGAGCAGTGGGGTCTGGAGCACATCCATTCAGACAACTGTTTATGCATCTGATGTGCCTTGACATATAAACGGGAATGACAACACAGCCAATGAACATCCCAAATCTTATCCAGAATGCTCAGATTATTCAGGTAATCAAGTAATCCAGGCAGCAGATATATAGGACAGCTGGAAAAAGTAACCGGTTCTTGAAAACAAACAGTGAGAACCTGTCTGTATAACAAGTTGCTATGCTGAGTAGAGAGCATAGTAGAGGTCACATGCCAACTTTTAAGTTTAAGAAACACATCATGCAAATAATGGGGACCAACATTAGACTGCCAAACTACCTGAAGAGAATCAGTGAACCACTGGGGGAACCATGGGCAACAAGAGAGACCATATAAAAAAACCCAGGGGTGTCTAACATGGGTCAACAGGGAGCGCAAGTTTGTAAGCATGTATCAAATATAAAACATGACCACAGGATTAATCATTCCTAGACCTCCCAGAGGGGTGAGTAAATATAAAATATTATGTTTAAGAGGGTTAAGTCGGCTCCCCCAAATAGCCTGAAAAAAAATGCTATACAACTTAACTTCAAATTCCTTGGGGGGGAGAGTAAGCTAATATGCAAAAATATATGAAGAAGAAAGGTTTTCACTAAGTACACCCTCTTCTTTTTCCCCATTTGCCACAAATTCCAACATCTAACAAGGTGTTGTGCATGGTCAAGTTTAGGTTGCCAATTAAGGACAGCCAAATTGCCCAAGCCAGAAGAAATTCCCAAAACAATAATCAGGTCTCTGGTAAGAGAGATACCTGCCACATCAGGAAGGGGGAGGAGTGGATTCACCAACTGTTGACCAACACATTTAGTTAGATTCAATGAAGAACCAGAAAAAGTTCCAAACTCCTGACAGGTTTGTAATACTATAGATACAGAATCCACAGTTTGTACTAGAATAGTAATATCATCTGCATATGTCAATGCAACATGCAGGATAACATAATCATCCACATGGATATGGATCAAACTGGAGAGAGAATTATGTTTTCTCAAAAGGGGGGTCAATACTAAAAACATATAATAAAAGGCTGAGGGGGCAGTCTTGTCTCACACCCTTCTGAATAAGAATCAAAGGGCCCGTCTAACCATTGATCAGAGGAGAAACCATGGCAGGTTTATATAGAGAAATAAGTCAATTAATAAAGGACATTGGTACACCATAGTAAGCTAGCATGTCCCACAGATAATGATGGTCCACTGCATCAAAGGCTTGCCTCTGATCCAGGGATAGAAGAAAGCCTTCCAACACCTCACAATTGTCTCGTTCAATCAATTCTCTTAAAAGTAGCAAATGATCACAAAGTTTCCTCTCAGGAATGGAACAAGTTTGTGTGGGTGAGATGCAATATAAAGACATCTGTAATAATCGTGAATGTAGAATCTTTGCAAGAATTTTAAAATCGATATTGAGGAGACAAATCGGTCTCCAATTGGAAATATCACTCCTGTCTCCTTTTTTATATAAAAAAAATCAGAAGACCATTCACCATATCAAGAGGAATGGAATCCGTCTCCAACATCTAAGTAAATGCCAAGGCCAGCTCAGTGGAAAGTAAAGGGGCTATCAATTTATAAAGCTCAGGGGTCAAGCCATCAGGCCCAGGTGCAGTATTAGATTTTAAATCTTGAATAGCCAATGTAACTTCAGCTGCAGCTATTGCTTTTGTTAAATCATGCAGTAGAAATGCTGGACAGACAGGAAGCTGTGCAGCAGAAAGAAACTCAGGAAGGTGGCCTAAAGAAGCTGACTGTGAAGAAAAGAGAGCTAGAGAATGCTGTGTGACAATTTTGAAAATATTAGCTTTATCATCAAAGAGAATCCCTAAAGAATCCTTAAGGGAATCAATCTGTTTATGTTTGAGCATGTCATGGCAGTTGAGGAAGGGGCACACAACCGCTGCCTTGCCCTGGACCCCATACTTTTGTTGGTGGTGTAGACTGTCTTGTTGACGTAAATGGAAGGCTTCCATATCATGTCTGAGAGACTGAATCTGTGAACTAAAATCATGTGTAGTGCTCCTAGCCAAAGATTGCATTTTTTGGAGCTGTTTTCTGTGCTGTAAATAGGACAAATAAACAGCATCTTTATGTGACCTACTTTCACACTGTAGAAAGTGTCTCAGATCACTTTTAACATCTGCCCACCAAAGGGCAGGAGAATCAAACATTTCAAGCACTGATTTCTTACAGGTAACAGAATACTGAATAATCTGAAGTAAATCAGGGGCAGATAAAGGGGAGAAATTAAACTTCCAAGTATCTGGACCATGAGGGAACCTAGAAGGGGGGCCCAAACATAATTCCAACAATTTATGGTCGAAAAATTTAACTTCAGTAACCTGGATAGAAGAGATAGTGAGGTTCTTTGAGAGAAAGAAAAAATCTATCCTGGTAGCCAAATTCCCCTTCTGAAAAGTAGGATGAGAAGACTCATGAATAGACATGTAGGCATCTTTCAACTGTGACATGGAAATAATTCACTTCAAAATGGACATATCACAAAAAACTTTACTCATGGCAGTACCCTGCCCTCTATGTCTTTTATCCAGGCTACAATTAAAATCGCTACCAAGAATTACCACCTGCAAGGAAACCAGATAAAGTTGTATTGATTTAAACAGTGCAACCGTCTCCGCTTTCATCTGCAGGGCATAGATATTAATAAACCTGTAATATGAATTAAAAATGTTCCTATCCAAAATCAAGGCCCTACCAGGAATCAGGTCCACTAACTTTATCACCTGAGCTGATATACAGGAATGAAACAAAATCCCTAAACCAGAGCAGGTGTCTGTTCCAAGTGACCAATAGGACGGGCCAACATGCCACAACCTGGTGGCAAGACTGAGCTCCAAAATGGTATGAAATCTGGTGTCTTGTAGGAAGATAATTTGAAGGGAACTATTCAAAAAAGAATATACGGCTACCTGCTTCTTTTTGCCACCTTTAATACTATTAACATTAAGAGAACCAATAGTCAAAGGGGCAAGTGACATAAGAAAAAAGGAAGAGGATGCTCAGCTAAAGGAGGGACTCAGACCTCAAGGGAAGCTTCTTTCTGGTTCTCCGGGACCTCCGTTGTTGCTGTTTAGGCTTCTGTGCTGATTCTTCAGTTTCTGAATGCAGGTCCACCTGGGAGACCACAGAGAGGAACCTTCAGAATCTGCATCTGAGAGCTCTGAGACAGTCTGAAAAGCCTCATAATGTTATGTAGAGGCAAATCAGAGGTTTGGGATATCTTTAGAACTGGCTGCTCAACAGCCTGAGTCCATTTAGTAGAGCTTTTCTGAACTCAGGGAGGGGCATATCTATGAAGTCCTGTTCAGGTTGTTCAGAACTAGCCACAGCAGGAGCGAGACTTAACCCAGGCTGAGAAGGGGGAGGAGGAACAGGTGTGGTTTCTGGTAGAAAGTTGGGAGGGGAACTCCAGTGGTCCCCTGGGGCTTAGCAGAATGAGGGAAGGACTCACGTAGCACAACTGCAATCAAAAGCCGTTGCTCAACATCATCAGAGGAGTCAGACTGGTTGTGGGCTGCACACTGACAACTTTGATAAGTGTGCCCATAGAGTCACATAAATTGGATTTAGGTTCATTCAAGCAGTTTCCACTACTATGGCCCAACTCCTGACATAAGGTGCACTTCACCTGATCACAAATACCACTCAGGTGTGGTGTAGAGCCACACTTTCAGCAGGCCTTGGGTTGTCCTGTGTAGAAGAGAACACCCCGATCCCTGCCTAAAAAAAAAAGCTGTTAGGAAGATGCTGTAGGCCAGTGTCAGAAGAATTCAGCATAACCTTAGTTTTCCACCCCTCAGTCCAAATTTGCTCAGAGTCAAAAATTGCCTCTGGTGATCCCAACACAGTGCAACATTGTTTCAACCAATAAGTAAGGTCGGTGACACTGACCCTTTCATTTCTAAACAACGCAGTAATAGACTTATAGGCAGGCCTGGTAAGGGGTATAGCTTTGAAAGGGGTCCATAAGGGAGTCTGTTTTAAGACAAGATATTGTGTCCAGAATCTCTGTAAACCAGAATTAAGCTTAAAACTGATATCATATGTAGTCTCCCCAGAGAGATAAATAAGCGCATAAACCTCATTTGTGAAAAATTTCATTGAGTCCTTCAGCAAAGTCTTAGCAATAAACACTCTACCTGGAATGGAGTCCATACCACTTTTATAAAGCAGTCTGATGGCATTATGCCATTTAGCAAGGTAAATAGGCTGGTGGAACAAATATGCATATGGTTTTCTTGCTGAAGTATGTAATAAATTTAAAGGTGCATCTGGGGGCCCTTCCAAGTCAACTGGTAGAGAAGGATTAATGGGACCTGAAGACTGATCCACAACAGTACTCGGCCTGTCAAAATGTAAGACAGGAGTCTCAGTCATAAGTAAAGCAGTCAGAAAATGAAGGGAAGAAGTAGGAGCAGCAGGCAAAGATCCATCACATAGTGGTGGGACTGCTGGAGAAGCAGGGGAGAAGTCCATAGGAATCTCGCCACTCTGGCGATCCGGCGAGGTAACAATAGGGGTAGGTCCTGATACCCAGTTGCCCCGAGAGTCAGCAATCCAACCTGCCTGTTCAAGTGAAGTCTGTACAGTCCAGGGACGTGCCTCATCAGAAGAATGGCATCTTAGGCCAGACTTGCGATCCACAAATGCCATTCCCGGCGCCCCTTCCACAGCATCGATCCATTGCGAATTCACACTGCACTCCGCAGGACTAGAAGGCAGGGTTCCAGAGTCAGAAGAAGGTAAAGCAGGGTGTGGTATGCAAGAAACTGCAGGTTGGGACTCAGGAACAGGCAAATTGTCAAGGTTTTGTGTTTCAGGAGAAGAAATTTGCATCGTCGCGTGTGAGTGAGCCAGTTTCAAAGCAGTTTGCAATTGCAGAGTACGCTGAGCAAAATGCTGCTCCTCAGAGCACAATAGGCTTTCTAGACTATCAACATCAAGCGAATCAGGACAGAAAGCAGTTAGGTCTACAGGGTTGCTTACCGGAAGAGCCGGCTGCTCAGAGCTATTAGAGACAGAGCGATCTACAAGGGTGGCAGGTGCTGAAAGTAAATCCTTCACATGCTGATCCTCAGGCAAAGTACCACAAGAGGCAGGGGAAGAGACCAGATCCCCAGCCTCTGCTGCATCCATCAGCTCCTCAGGCTTCTCCACAGCAGCCATCTTGGTCAAGGACCAGGATGTCAGAGAGTCCTCCTACTGTCAGAGTAGGGGAATTTTTGTTAGAAGAAATATATCAATACAATAATACTAAAAAAAAAACATAAGTAGATAATCTGCCAAAGAACAAATGAAAAACTATAACAATTGTACTCCAGGTATCTGAAAAAAGAAACAAAATTAAGGAGATACACAATCAAAGATCATAAAAAAAGAAAAAAAAACAACAAGCCATCCAGAAGAAACCCCTTGTGCCCATACTGAGACCAGAATCATGTCACTCCTTCAAATATAATTTTAGGGATAGCCCTCCACCAATTATTATGTATGGGAGGAGGCAATGCCGAATGTTCTTTCAAATAAAAAATTGCTACTTCTTTTGTAACAGTAGCTATAAGAGCACTTAAAGGTACAAAGCATTGCATTGGTGTAAAACAAATTTGCATCTAGTCTGCCAAATGCACCACTTTATTATTGCAAAAAGCACTCATAAAGTCCCTGAGTAAAACATATCCCATGCAGGCCCGAATTTTCCATAAACCAATTCTGAATAGGACACAGTGCAAAAGAGAGGCAATTGCCATTGTTGAGCTAATTGTTCCCAAAATAAAACAATATAAGAACACTCAAAAAACAAATGCTGCATTGTTTCTACTTGCATAATGCATGACTCCCTAATACACAGTCTATCCTCAACTGCCTTATGAGCATGATTACCTTTTATATTCAATTTGCCATGGCAACACATCCATACAGTATCCCATAGCTTTCCCGGCATCCTAACCTCAGTGAGCTGTGCCAGCAACCATTTAGACTCAATAGTAGGAGGACAGAGAAAACAAGGCTCAGTCAAGAAGTGACTCTCCAAAATATGATTATAAAAAGCTTTCCTATTCAGCCTTTGACAGAGTTGAATGGTCACATCCCATTGTTTAATTTTCTTAAACACCTCAATTAAATAAAGAGAGGTACTGTCTGGAATCAATCTAAATGGTCCCCATTGTGGAGCTTCCCATTTATTGAAAAAGTAAAAACATCTAGCCTTTAAACTTAACTCCCAATCCATCTGGTTCCCAACGAGAAGAGGAAGAATGTTAGAATAAATATAGATAGAAAAAAAGAAAAACACCAGATTTAGCATGTTCCGACCCCCTTGTTTAACTGGCCAGTAAGTTACAGACCGCCGGACAGGGTTCAACCGGCTCCCTCATAATAATTGAAAACAAATATTATTAAGTCTAGCTTCAAGTTTGAGAGTGAGTGGGAAAACAGAACTCAATGTAAAAAAAATAGGAACAATATAGGTTTTCAACATACAGTATATATTCTCTTAAACTTAATCATAGGATAAGACTTCCATTTATCAACTTTCTTTTCAGTTTCCTCTAATTTTCCCATCCAGTTCCTTTCAGCAGCAGCTACTCCCCCAAATGAAACACCCAATAAATAAATCATGTCTGTATGAATCTCTATCCCTGCTATCTCGGTGATCTGAAGTTCAGGTTGAATGGCTATAGCCACCCCTGTACATTTCTGTTTATTAATTTTCGATCCTGAAAATTCAGAAAAGGACTATATCATCTCAAGTGCATATGCTCCAGAGTTATGATCAGCCACCAAAAGGCAGACATCATCAGCATAAGCCATTGTATATGGGAATGTTGTACCAGTGGGACTTAGCATGTGTCAAATATGGTGATCAGTGTTCAAAAGTCTCAGTATAGGATCAATCGTGAAGACATACAGCAAAGGACTCAGTGGACACCCCTGCCTAACTCCCCTTCAAATTGGAATATGCAGACCCAAACATCCATTAACCAAAGGAGTCAAAAAAGCAGAATGATACAATATTTGTATCCATTGCACAAAAGTTTGAGGTAAACCATAAAGCTGTAAAACAGAAAACAAATAAGAATGGGGTACTAGATCAAAGGCTTTCATTTGATCGAGACTAAGAACATAACCTCCT
Source organism: Neoceratodus forsteri (assembly GCA_016271365.2). NCBI lineage: Eukaryota > Metazoa > Chordata > Ceratodontiformes > Ceratodontidae > Neoceratodus > Neoceratodus forsteri. The sequence goes on from CM028131.1 coordinate 935,936,520, forward strand.
GCTGTAGGGCCATCAAAAATTTCTCTCATTAACCTTAGATTATCTAACATAGACCTCTGTGGAATTGCACAGAATTGAGTGGGATGGATCAATCACCAGCCACTCGGGACAGCCTAACACAGAATAGTTTACTAAGTAATTTCCAGTCAGTATTCATCAAACTAATGGGTCTTCAATTAGTGGTATCCTCCTTTGCATCTTTTTAGTGTAAAAATATTAATAAACTATCCACCAAGGTAGGCGGCACAGAATGGTGACCCTGTAAAATAGTATTAAAAATAGTAGTTAGTGGCTGACAAAGAATATCTATTCTCTTTTTATAAAATTCATCCAGAATGCCATCAGGGCCTGGTGTAACCCCTGTTTTTAATTGCTGTATCAAGAAGTGCACCTCAGAGGCTATGACAGGTTTTATCAAGTCTCTGTTGTCCACTTCTGATAATTTAGGGAGAGTAAGCTTGCCCAAAATACCAGTCACATCTTCCAAGACAGGAGCATCCCATCCAAACATAGAATAAGCATGCTCAACCACAATGTTCAAACTATCCTGATTAGAGTCGAAAACCACCCCAGTTTTATCCTTAAGACACAGCATATATTTAATGTCCACCCTTTGTTTACAACAGTCATAAGGATTCACAGACTTGGCTTTACCTTTCATACCAAATTTCTGTTCCATAAACAACGAGGTTGCCCTGTCATACTGGAAGGAATGCTATCTTTTTAATGTGAGCTATTTGTGTCGTATAGTCCAAACCATAGTCAGATTGTAAGGAAAGCAGTTTTTGCAAATGTCGCCTTTTATCCAGGTATTGTATATAATTAGTTTTATGCCTAAGTTTAGACTTCAGTTGACAATAACATTTAATTTCCAGCTTTGTTTCCAACCACCACAACAGGGGATCATCATACAGCTCAAATAAAGAAAGTTGTGCCTGAAGAACTGAATTTAAAGCATGCCAGTCAAGGGCATCTTCTAAAAGTTTATCATTAATCTTTCAATGATTATGGGTACATGGCTTATTGCGAGGTATACCTAAGTGCATCTGCAATAAACAGTGATCAGAAGTTTCAATAGGGAGGACCAATATTCGATTACAGGGAGCCCAATCTGACAGAAAAAAAAAGTCAATCCTGGAAGAGGATCATCCCCTACGAAAAGTGTGAGAAGGAGGTTGAGGACCATCCTTCAATCGGGCAGTATCACACATTTTATTCAAAAAATTAGAATCACTGTATAGTTTCTGCATCAGACCAGTTTTATCTGACAGAACTAGTATACAATTGAAGTCTCCACCAAACAAAACCGACTTCATAGTATGTAAATAGGGCTGAATTGCTTTCATAACATCCACCCTATGTGTCTTAACCTGGGGTTATAAATATTAATCAGCCTCCATTCTTGATTAGAAATAACAATGTCCAAAATCAAGACCCTCTTCTGAATCAAGTCAATCAAATGGATAACAGTAAAGTCCAAATTATTAAACAAAATTCCAACCCCAGCACAACGCTCTTCCCCCAAAGCCCAATATGAAAGCCCATTCATCCATGCTCATGAGGCCTTCCGTGTATCATTCAGGGTATGCTATCTGGTATCCTGTAAAAAAAGAATGTGCAAGTTAAGGGATTGTAAGATAGAAAAAGTGGAATGCCGTCTCCTAGGATTCTGAATGCTATTGACGTTCAAGGTCCCACAAGTAAGATCAAGAGCCATAAGAAAAGGGGAAAGAAAGATCATGGCTTCTTCCCTTTCCGGGAGATCTTCTTTTACATCTTTTCTTGCCAGGTTTTTCCGAGTCACTTAAAACTTGTTCAGAATCAGTCATAGGATCAGGTTGTGAGGAAGAAGCTAATGAGGAAGCATCAGAGTCATCCTCTGTCCCTTCAGTTTGTTTTCTCTTGGCCAAAGAGGTATACCGATTGGCAGTTGGCACTATGTCTACTGGGCGTGACGTATCAGGTAAAAGCAGGACCTCAGCAGAAGCCTTAATGGAACTACTTCTGGTGACCCATTTTTGAGGTTTAAGGGACCAAGTTACATCATCTGGGTGAGGCATTGCAGGAATGTCACCTACCGAAGCCAGAACAGATAAGTCAATACTACTAGGGCCCGGAGCATCCTCTCCAGGATGATCCACATGCGCAGGCTCAGAAAGTGGTGGAGCAGGTATAGAGCTGTCATCTACTACTAAACCCATAACCAATACAGGAGGAGTCATATGGACATGGCCAGAGCCCAGGTCCTGGGGTTCAGTCCTCGTGGGCTGTAGCTTTGTAACCAACCCATGATCCTTCGGTCAGGCAGCAGGAGGAGGAGGTTGGGCAGTAGAAGGAGGAGGCCAAGCAGCAGCATGCTTTTGCGCCTTGAACACTGTCTCATCCTGTTTATCCTGTGTTTGAGAAGAGTCATTATGAAAGCCCAAGGGCAGTGACAAAAAGTATGAGAAGTAGCTTCACATAGATTACAGTAGGTAGGATTAGGACAGCCGAGGCTAGTATGATTAATGCCCAAGCAAAGAGAGCACTTTAATTTGTCACAGGCATTACTCAAATGGGACTGAGCTCCACATCGAAAGCAGGACTTAGGTTGCCTAAGATAAAAGATAAATCCACAATCCCAGCCCAGATAAAAACAGCTCGTAAGATGTTGTAGCACACCATTTAAATACGGCAATCACACCTGAATCTTCCAACCCCCAGTCCAAAATTGTTCAGAGTCAATAATAGCCTCAGGGAGACCCAAAACAGTACATTTTAGTTTTAACCACTGGATAATGTCAGTAACTGCCACACATTCATTTTTAAAAAGTACTGTGATGGTTCTGTTAGCAGGTTTCGAGAGAGGTATAGCCACAAAAGGAGTCCACAAAGGGGTATATTTCACCTGTTGGTAGTGTTCCCAAAATTGTTCCAGGCCTGCAGCAGTTTTAAAGCTGAGATCAAAATTAGAGTCACAAGGAGTGTGAATAAGTGCATACAGTTCCATATGCAAAAACTGCAAACTGTCCTTAACCAGAGATTTCCCCACATATATCGGATCAGGAAAAACATCCAGTCGCACCTGAAAATAGGCACTTGGCTGTCTAGTGTGCTTACCCGGTTAACAAAAGCAAATCCATAAATATCATATTCTGACTGCAGTTTGTCACTTAGCCAGCTTGGGGGGAGCATGGAGAAGGCCAGCATAAGATCTAGGGTGAGGCCCCGAATTCTCAGAGGAACCCTCACCCCGTCGAGGAAGAGAGTCATTGTGCACAGAAGTAGAAGAGGGAGTCTCAACAGTAGGTGCATGCACCACTTCCTCATGCCGACAGTGATCCATAGACTGAGCAGCAAACAAGTGCTGCTTTCTGGCAGAAACAGTAGGGGAAATAACCAGTGGGCTGGAAACAGCTTGTGCAGGAGAAGGGGCATTAGTCAAGTTAGATGCAACAGTAACAGGAGAAGGAACGGGGCCCAAGAGCAAAACAGGGTTTTGGGTCAAATGGAGCCCCGAAGGAATTTCCAAGGGATCGAAAGCATCTGCTTCGCCAGTGCTTTCATGAGGAGGAGTAGACCAAGTGTGTGAGTCAGGAGATTTTAGCCCGCCCACCCCCCTGTAAGGCCTCCGCAATAGTAACCCCGGACACAGAGACATTAGTGTCATAATTAGGAGGAACAGTAGCAGTATCGGGGGACACAGCAGCATCAACAGGGAAGGTAGCAGAAACAGGAGCAGTTCTATCATTGCCCACAGTAGTTAGTAAATCAGCACAGGGCAGAGGGGCTAGAATGGAAATAATACCTGGAATGAGAGAGGGACTGACAGTCGGGTTACCCAAAGCAGAATGCACAACATCCAGGCTTTTACTCAGTTCTCTCTGCAAGGCACCAGGAGCAGTAACCGGTAGCGGTACCTCCAGGACTCCATCGCTGAATTCAGCTCGTGGGTCAGTGGTCTGAACAAGAACTGAAGTAGAAAACAACTCTCCCAATTCTGACTCTAGGCATTCACCCCATTCGGTGACAGCACTGCCAGTCGCAACAGCGGAAGAGAGCTGAAGACGTGGAACTAAAGCAGCTGCAGCATCTAAGCTGTCAGGCCGCTCCTCCAAAGTTTTTGATGATGCTGCGTCACTCACTAGCTGATGCTGCTTGTCAACCCAGCCTGAAGCTTTGACAGGAGCCATGGAAGCCTTCTAGGAAACAAGCCTGCCATGTAAAGTCTGCAGTCTAGCAAGAACGTCGCTTTCATCAATTTCTAGTTGAGACATCTCCATCTGCACAACCGAGGAGTGCAAGACAATGTCATTCGGAGAACTGTCAATGGCAGGTATAAACTCATTACTGTCTACAAAATTCTCAGAGTGGTTTGCGATAATTTGTTCACACACTACATCTCCATCCATTTCCATAGATTCAGCCTCCAAAGGAAGCGAGACAGGGGAGGAGGCCCGCTCCCCTGTCCCAAGGACGTCTGTACTCTCCACCAACTCACTTAAAGTGGCCATCATGGCTAATGGCCAGCAATTCCCCAAGAGGTGAGTAAGGGAATTTCCCCAGTGTCCTGATAAAATTTCCCTCATTCACTTAAAATACCACTAACAGCTTAATCTGTTTCAAGGTCAGTTGGCATTCATCTGTATCCCCCTCCCCCGGGTCGTGCCTGAAAATAGGCAGGATTTGTCTCGCGCACGTACCCGGTCAACAAAAACGAAAAAAAAAAATGGCGCAATCACTACTTTTGAGATTGGGTAACAAAATGATATCATCACTGTTCATGGGATGGGGTCCTAAAAAGCCCAGGTTGGAAATTTGGAGCAAAAATACAAACAAAAGACAGAGTTATGAGCGCTGGTTGAAATTTTCCTATGCCCATGCGTAACTTTGCCAATTTTTTATATTTTGACTCCAAATTTTCTACCTCGCCATTTCTTCACACAACCTGAGGAACAGTATAGCTGTCATTTCACACATCCTGACCAAACTGGAGATCATGTGATGTCAGTAGCGGAGTAGCAGCCTAGCTTCGGAGCTCCTTCCTCTCCACCTTATTTTCTACAACTTTTATCCACTGAACTCAACATTATTTCGACCAAGCTGGTCTAAATAGTGACTGCCTGCCTACACCTCCTACTTTTGCATCTTCTACATCGTTATTGGCTTTAATCGCCATGATGGAAGCTGAAATGCGGCAAGTCCCGCTGCTCCATATACCGCCTACCTCTCCAGTGAAGACCCCGAAGAAATTTAAAAGCCCAGGTCTCACAACCAGCCCACACACCATCTCAACCAGTCTCTTCCATTCCATTCATGGAGGACTGCTTTCTTCAGGAGCTACTTTCCTTCCGGGAAGCATTGGCTTATATTTCCTCCAAACTGAAATCTCTCTGAGCCGACATGGAGGACTTAGGCCGCAGGATAGGCAATGCGGAGGCATGCACCACATCACTGGAGACCTGGAGAGTTAAAGTCGACCCTGAAATTGTCAAACTGTATCAACAATTATCTGAACTTCAGCTGAAAACTGAAGACCTAGAAGGACGCAGTCGCAGGAACAACATTTTGATTTTTGGCCTTCCAGAGTCAGAAGAAGGCATGGCAATGATCATCTTTAGACAAAAACTACTTGTTAAAGTGGTGGGCCCCTCTCTGTTCAACACTACTTACCAAATAGAGTGGGCCCATCGCTCTCCGCCCGAGAACTCCCAATAATGCTGCCCCCAGACCTATCATAATGAAGTTCCTCAGTTACCTGGAGAAGCAGCAAGTGCTTTCCAAGGCAATAAAGGTGCAATCTATCACATGGGAGGGGAAACCTTTAAGAATCACCCAGGGTCTTCAGAGCAAGACACGCCAGAAGTGGACGGCCTTCCACCCCATAGTAAGCAAGCTGATTGCCACAGGAATAAAATTCAGGATGGCATACCCTGCCTGGCTCCAGGTATCCGATCAGGGAGATGAAAGCTGCTTGGTGGCCACTCTATCCTCTCCCAGCCCTCCTCCCCGGCTGACCCCCAGCAGCCCATGCTCATTCCTGAACACAGGTCATTTTTGTGGTGAGAGGTAAGGCACCCAGCACCTCAGCCCTCAGCGCCACTGGGCTGGCCTATCATGGTTACTTTTAAGGTTGTCATTTAATCTAAATTGTGGACCTGAGGTACTTCTATTACTGTTATTACTTTTGGGATCTCATTTTCCATCTTTTTCATTTAGCTTTTGGAGAGTCCATCCTTCCATTCCCTACATCAGAAGTAGTATCTTGCACTGAGGAGGTGACTGAAGACACTGCCGAGTCGTCATCTTCACCTTCCGTATCTCCTCATTGCTTCCCTTGTGCTAGGGCTGAATATTTATTAATCGATAGTAAGGTGGTCTTTGCCTTTAAGGTCTTCCCCTTGGCATTCTTACTGTCTGTTGACTGCTGCTTCTTTCCCATTGGACTTTTCCCTTTCCAAGGCTTCATTTTTTTACTAATCACCTGAAAAGATTCTTCTTCTTCTTCTGGTGGGGGGGCCATAGGCTCTTGAATCTCACTATTCTCTATCACATTTTCCACTGAGGGTCTAGACTGTATAAGTGGGGTTTCTGTTCCTGTGCTTGTACTAGGTCATGGAAAGTGCGCCTCATTCTCTGCTTCTCCCTGCAAACCCACTTCTCCTTCCATCTGAGATTTGACTCTCTGAATTACTCTGAGCCCTATTTTTGTCCACCACTCTTCTGATAGCTGCCAGTCTGTTTTTGGAGGCCTGCATTGCCCCTAGCTGCTAAGCCCTTGGTATTAGTCCTTCAGGTGAAGGACAGTCTTCTCTATTATGTGAAGCCCATGGGCAATTTACATAGGAGTGTCCCTTCCCTTCACACAAATTGCATATTAACAAGTTAGTCCAATCTGGGGCAAAATGTCCATATTCCAAGCAGCGGTTGCATCTTGGTGTATCACATGCATTACTTAAATGTGTTCTAGCCTCATATTTATGACATGACTTTGGCTGATCAACATAAAAAAGGGTACCTCTGTCTCCCCCACCAAAAAAAAACTGCTAGGAAAATGCACGATACCTTTGTTTGCAGCATACAACTTAACTTTAATTTTCCAACCTCCATTCCATATCTGTTCACTATCTATAATAGATACTGTTTCTTCCAGTATTTCACACCTTTGTTTCAGCTAGAAAAGTATACCTTCCACATTCACCTCTTCATTTCTAAACATAACAGTAACAGTTTTAATAAAATACAAAATCACACATGCTCACACAATGCAAAGCATCATGGTCTGCATATGCACATCACCACAGAATGTTATACTGGTTCAACTTCAAAGGCACCATGCAATTCTGCTTAAAGTTGAACCAGTATAACATTCTGCGGTGATGTGTATATGCAAACCATGATGCTTTGCATTTTGTGGGCATGTGTGATTTTGTATTTTCTTGAAACTTGGCTTCCCAGCCAAATGCCCTTTGGGGTAACCCTTACCTCAGTGTTTGCGCACAGAGGTTCTTTGTCTTTTAAACAGTTTTAATAGCAGGTTTCATCACTGATATTGCCAAAAAAGATGTCCATAAAGGAGTGGCCTTAACTTTGTTATATTGAGCCCAAATTCAATCTAACCCAGACACTACCTTGAAACTCACGTTAAAGTTTGAATCCCCAATATGGATTAATGCAAACATTTCTGATGCAAAAAATTTCATAGAATCTTTCAATAGTGTTCTTTCAATGTAGACTCTATCAGGTACCTCTGCCAGTCCCTGTTTATGTATCAGTTTTACTGTATTCCTTCTGGGAGCAGGTTGCCCTTTGTTCTGGAAGAGGTTGGATAATTTAAAAAAGAGGTTCAGCAAGACCCACTTATCCGGGTCTTGTAACTGATTTTCTTTGGGTCCCAGTCTCACAGGATTTTGCCGGTCTTTTTCTAGTTCAGCATTATGTCTATCCCTTGCATTTATTTCAGTCCCAGCTTGTCTCCCCTCTAAATGTGTGTGCAACCCTTTTAACTGTACTGCAGTTTGCTGTGTATTTTGTCAGTCTGAAACTTCACTTAACTCATCCATTTCAAGGTTTCAGGCATGTACGGCGCCACTCACAATGCCCATTCATTAGGGTGCCAAGTCCCAATGTTGCAGCCCCCTATGTTTGTGGGGGTTTGTGCCCCCTTGCACCCCTTTCTAAATATTACAACTCGAGGGACAGACCTCTGGAGGGGTGGTGACTTAATACGGCACCCTAATGACGGAAAGTTGTGCCGGCACACACATGGCCGGAAGGGCCTTTTCAATATCACTGTGTGTGAGTCCTGCTGAAGTTTCCTGAAGATTTTGTCCTGCAGGATTTGCATTTCTTTCTTTCTCTGAGTCTCTGGCATGCACTTTTACAGCAGGGTCTGTAGGGTCTTGAATCCACTTACTGCCCTCCATTTGTATCCAGCCTGCATTTTTAGAGCCTTTTCAGGGTCCAGTTTTCCGTTTCTGCTTGTTGCTCAAAAGGCAATTGCAAACGCTATTTATAGTTGCCAGAGGCTCCCGACTGCTCAGTTTTGCCCTTGGCTCCTGTTTCCACAGAAGCAGCCTGCTGTCTCTCTGAGTGTCTTACCACAGCTTGCTTCCGTATTCCAAGTTTTCTGCTATGTAACTGCATTATTTCAGTTGAAACAGTTGAGTTTGACAAGTCCTTGTCAGGCAGTGAATCAGACGGCTCTCCCATGCTCTGTTCTGCTTTCAGTCTCTGAACTAAGTGATCTCGGTCCTGCACAAACTTTAGTTCCTCTTCAGCCAGCATTAATAACATTTTTCTTTTACGGTCTTCTAGTGCCTTTTTTCAGTTCCAGCTCCCCTTCCAGCAAGTCAGTGGTATCCGACTTGCCAATATCAGCACCAATATTTACTTGTTCTGTTTCAAACTGCTCTGTGTATATTTCCATCTGTTTGCCTTCTGAGAAAGGCTTTGGTACCACAGCCTCAGTGCTTTCATCGACAGGGAGTGAGGTTAGGCTCCCTGCCATCTCTCTAGCCACTCCTTCGTCTCCTCCAGTGTCTGCCATCTTGGCTAGTGGCCAAAACAGCAGGAGGTTCCACTTACCGTAAGAGTAGGGACATTTCTCCAGTGTCATGGACAACCCCCCCTCCCCTTCACTAAAAATATCACCAATAGCTTAATCTGGTTCAGTTTCAGTTAGTTTTCCTCTGTATCTCTCCCTCCCTGAATGAGGTTGAAAACAGAATTGTCTAGCCTTTCTTTCCCAGTCAACAAAACTAAAATAAATCAAAAACATTTATATGCACAGTTACTGTATCTTTTATTTGTGTCCAAGCTTTGTTTTGCAGTTCTCTGACCCCCAAACATTGAGCAGGTAATCTGATATAAGTTAATAGGGCCTCCAAGGGAAGGGGTGTCTTAAGGTACAGCATTACAGATTCTGAGCATGAGGTTTGGGCGAGAGGACTGCAAAGCAAAGCTGAGAGGTTCAGACTGACTGAATCTCATGAGAAGAATCTCTTACTGATGCACAGATACATAGGGAAGGATGGCAGAAAAAGGCCTGTCATTCCATCCAATCTGCCCACTCGACTTAACTTCTCTGCACTGGCCTAGTGGCTATCCCTCCCCTTTGTTCCCCCTACCACTTTTTCTAATTAATCCATATGCCTTTCCCATCCCTGCTTGGAGCTGTTTACTGATTTGGCCTGTACCACTTCCTCTGGCTTCTTGTTCCAGTTGTCCACCACTTTTTCTGAGAAAAAGTGCTTATGGGTATCCTTTTTGAATCTCTCTTCAGTGAGTTTAAGTGAGTTCCCCCTTGTAGATGAACTCAAGAAGAAATGTTCCTTGGCATCCACCCTACTTATCCCATGCAGGTACTTCTAGGTTTCAGTCATGTTGCCCCCTTCCCTCCTTTTCTCAAGGGTGCACATGTTCAAGTCCCGATGCCTGTCCTCGTATGTCTAGCCCCCAGTCCTGTGCTGTATTGTTTCCATCTTGTTGCAGTCTCTCCTCAGGTGTGGCAACTCCAGCAACGAGACCAGGAAATCCCAGTGCAGGGCCAGTGCAGGGAAATGGGTGGCCAACCCAACAGAGTACTGTATTGACAAAAAAACCTGCACACAAGGAGTCTAAACCACCACACTTCACAGCGCTACAGCACTGACAGCCCCGCTGCTTCGAGTAAAGACTCTTCGGCACTTCATTTCTATTTGCAGTACAGCATTGACTCACACATAATGCTGTGAAGTGTGGTGGTTTAAAAACTCCTCGAGTGCAGTTTTTTTGTCAACACAGTCTCCTCAGGTGTGGACTCCAGTAGCTTGCACCATATTCAAGGTGTGGTGGCACCAGTGACCTGTACAATAGGATCATCTACCAACTTCTAGAGCTTTCTCCCTTGCTATGCAATCCAGCATTTGTCTTTCCCACAACTCTGTTGTTTTAGGCTCTCCAAAATCATGACCCCAGGTCCTTTTCCCCCATGGTGCTTTCCAGCACCACTCCCCCATTTCATACTGCACTCTTGGGTTCCTCTTCCAATATGCATTATTTTACATTTTTTTGTGTTGAAAGCCACCTGCCAGATCTTTGACCAGTTCTCCAACTTGCCCAGATCATCCCAGAGTTCTCTTGTCCCTTCCTCTGTGTCTACCCTTGCACAGATCTTTGTGTCATCTGTGAAGAGACAGGTCTTGCCTTTGATGCCTTCCCCTGTGTCACAAATAAATACATTGAAAAGGACCAGACCCAGTACTGACCCCTGATGTACTCCACTTGCTACTTCACTTACCTCTGAAAATTCCCCATTAACTACCTGTCTCTGTGATCTTCTCCTTGGCCAGTTCTCTATCCAAGTTGCCAATTTTTCCCCCACTCCTAAGTCCCTTATCTTCTTGACCAACCTTATCTTCTTATACCATAAGAGACACCCTTCAGAGGTCTTATTATCGTATACCTCACTGAAGTTTAAAGAAAGTGTTTTATAATAGTTTAGAATCTTTTTTTTGCATTTTTTTCTTACCATCCTCCCCCTGGCAATTAAGTAGAGCACTCCCTCCTAACACTCCAAAATAAGAGCACACTGTACACAGGATAAGAAGTACAGTGACTCTGCCTCCATCTGGGGTAATGGCAGAGAATACAGATGAATAATTGCACGTTCCCACCCCCCCAAGGAAAATACATAAGCTTCCCAAGAGTGACCTCCCCACACAACAACAATCCCTACTTTTTGCAATGATTCACAATACCAGCATATAACAATTAACAGTATTTATTTTTGGGGGAGGGAAAAAGGGGTGAAGAATAGCACAACAACATTAACAACTACGTGAAACAATTTCACACAACACAATCCCCACCTCCCAGCTATGGGTGCACCCAGCTTCCCAATGGCAGCTGCCCAAAATGTCTCTAGATTCCCTTTGGTGGGTACCACACCATGGTGTAGACACTGCTGGGGATCTTTCATTAGGGCCCAAATAACTTTGAACAGTAGTAACAATGAAACATCAGGCATGGACACAGTTTTCTGGAAGAGTCCCACCCAGGACCTAACCTATGAGTTTTGACCTATCTAGCTAGCTAATAAAAGCTCCCCAAAGCCACTGTCAGGGGATACTTACAGTTCAGCAGTTCAATAGGGGGTTCAGCAAGCTAGATTCGGTGTGGTACCGTGGAGGTATCTTGGTGGTGCACCACACGGCTGCAGCCCTGGCTGACTTGAAAAGACAAAAAGATGCTAGTCTTCACCTGCCTGGCCTTGCTGTCTTTGCCTCTGAAACCTTTGTAGACAGTGTTCACCAGGCAGGCCTCTCACTGTCTTCTCCCCAGGTGTTCACTCCGTTGGTCTAGGGGCAGGGCATGCTGAGTCACCAGACTTATCGCTTGGCATACCTTCTAAACAGCATAGCAGCTGGGTGTTTGTTCAGTCTCTGGCCCCAGCTGTGGTTTCTTTAGGTACTAATGTGGCTGGTCACTTGTTCAGTCTCTAGCCTTAGCAAACAAAGACTCCCAGGCTTGCAGCAAATAGCAGTCCAAACTTACCCCACCAAGGGGGAAACATCATAGCTCAGTCTTTGCTTTCACAACTGCAGCACTGGAAAATCAAACTACCCAACCTATAGTCTCTACTCTCACACTGCAGCTCCCAGTCTTTATCTTCAGCTGGCTGAAAACTTCTGAAAGCATTTCTCTCTGCAGCAGGCTCCAAAATCTCTTTCCTTCTCAAGCAGCAGCACTGGCTCCTTCGCATTCTGCCCGAGGAATCAAGCTGGGGCCAAACTGCCTGTTGGGTCCAAAATGCAGGACTTGATCTGGACAGCCCTCCAGCAGTCTCTCCTCCACTCCCTACAACTCTGGGATCCATCCTGAATCTCCCTTTTTGGCAGGCTGGCAGCAACATTTATAGTTTCAAAGCAGTCCCTCTCTAATTGGCTGCTGCTTGCCCAGGCTTCCCTGATGTCCCCTGACCTTATCCCAGCAGCCCCTGACATTTTGTAGTCCAGTGGGGGCTGCCATCTTTATTTATCATTTACCCATCAGTGCAGGTCCCCATATTTTTATTATTATGTTCTGAAAAGGAAGAGGGCAGGAAACCACACCGTCTGTGCCTGAAGGCACGCCGTTTATGATCCCCCTGATCCCTAGCTCCGCTATCTGCCCTGGAGCTGGGGACATCTTTCATATCAGCCACAGCCAAAACACACAAATTGGAGCATGGCTCCTTTACATTTTAAGCCCCCGGCAGCCGCACGTGCCCAGTTATGTGCTGGGCTGCCATCTTTTTTGTTTAAATTTGGCCTGGGCCTGCACCCTTCCTCGGAACCAAAAAAATACTTTTACAAAGCCCAGAAGCCCTCTGATCACCATTGGAGCTCTGCCCCATCTACATGTGGGGCCGAGACACCCGAAACGTTTGGTGGCCACAGCCACGGAGGATCGGGAGTGCCAGGGTTCGTAGTCCCTATACCACAGAACCACAAGGAGGACACCAGCAGATGAGCTGAGCAGGAGCCACCAGGTAAGCCCCAGTTGGGGGAGATTACATTAGGTTACTGATTTATAATAACCATATGATGCACAGTAACTGTACATAAAAGTGTTTTGCAAGAAACCCGGAGTCTTGTGTTTTAGGATTCTTTTACTCGTGATGCTTGCTGTGCAGCAGAGGTCATGACCTCCTGCTTGTTCCAAACCAGTCTGCTGCTATGGAACTAATTGAAATGCCACAATATGAGGATTGTGACCTAAGCTAGGGAGCAGTCATGTGAGAGCTCAGGAAATGCAAGGCATGAAGATCTTATAATAATTTATAAAGCATGACATAATTATTAGTCAATACGGATGATTTTTCCAGGTCCTCTTATAACCATCTGAGGGTGTCTTGTGTACATAGTTCTAAAAGTCTGAAATTCTAGGTTCGTGTGGGGCACTCCATTTCCCATAATTGGGATTCCTTAATATTCTACACAGTGAAACATTTTGATTTTAAATTAAAATTATTTTTTTTAAACAAATGTGCTTAGTATGAATGATAATATTACATTTACAGTCCGTGTGTCTCTTATGGTTATAAGAGTTTTTTTCTCAAGTCCTTTGTATGATGGAACTGCTCAGCTTTGCTTCTCAGTTCTTTTACACCAGGAACGTGATAATGTACATACGAGACACAGTAACTGCACACATAAATATATCTGAACTGTGATAAAGAAGGGGATGAATTCCAGTTTGTTTAGAATGTTGTGCAATTGAGTTCTGAGTTCAACGCTGCAATTTTGTATTTTTTGCTGGTGCCCAGACTCCCTCCTCAAATTCATGTACCAAGTCTCTATCCAGAGCAGCCTAGGTTATTAAAAAAACATTATCACAGACGGATGTGGGATCTGATAGTACACCTACTCAGACCCAACCACAAATGTCTCATCACTGATGAGAAAAGTGTCTTCAGCAGCAGGATTGTCATGAGTTCTCACTAATCACTGCAGCATCATGTTATGGAACTAAAGTGGTGCAGTGGGAAAGAAGATTGCCACATCACAAAAGGTAGATGTGGCTCAAGCACTATGCACACAGTACAGATAAAGAAACAGGGTTTCTGCTTTTATATTATCAACTTAATACTGTAAAAGAAAAAAGTTAAATGATCAACTAACATGAAATGTACAACTTATGACTTGGTGACGGCAGAACTCAAACATTCACACAACAAGATGTGCCTAGATCAAGACCAGAAACTCCAGTATACTGTATATTTTATATGGTAACAAATGCCTCTGGTAGCCCCATAACTTTCAATCAGAGACAGTAAAACTAATAAATAAAGTTCTCTCATTAGGCTTTCATGATATTCATCTTTGCCCAACAACATCAACAAAAAAGAAATACATATAACAAATGTTGAAAATACAATATTAAAATCAGGGAAGTTTGAGGCAGATGCATTATACAGTAAAAATAAAAGACACAACCAATACATAGTTAGTTAAATTAATTGAAATAAAACAGCCTTGTAGTCTGATACAGAGCAGATAAAATGATTTGGCTAGCACTCCTTTTGTTATGTTGTCTTGCATGCACAGTGCTAGCAACATTTTGTGGCAGCGTGCTGGAGTATCAGGTTGTGGAGGTACGGCAGTGTTGTTGCCAGTGGTGCCACTGCTTTCTTGGGCTGGTCTGTGTGGCACCAATGAGTGGGTAAGCTGTCTATGACCACAGTTGAGAAGCATGCCACCAACTTGAAAGAATTTCGCCACTGCAATGAGGGGGCCCCCCGTCATTGCAGGGCATGCCTTGCCTGCTGAAACATTTCAATAAACATGGTGGTGGCTGTCACCATCCACCTGTCACAATCCTCAGGACATGAACTATGGGGGTGTCCAATCCCCCTGTCGGCATGTTTACAACCCCCCCTCAAGTCTATGTGGCACACTGGGAGCCCACCCCAGTGTGCCTCATGGTCCAGTATTCTCCACTATCACCCCAAAGCCAACCACGCCGGCATGTTCCTGCCCCCATCCCACCCCACCCCCATTGTGTGCCACACTGGGAGCCCACCCAGTGTGGCCAACAGACCCCCCCAAAGTCATGGGGCACACTGGGAGCCCACCCCAGTGTGCCCAACAGTTGATTTATTTAATCTGTAAATAAAGTAAAAATAATTGGCAGTGTCAGTGGCTCAGTAGATAGCACACTCACCTCTGAGGCCAGGAGATCAGAGGGCTGTGGGTTCAGTTCCCATATCTGGCACTTGGGTTAATATCCCAGTACTGACACTGTAGTGCAGCGTGAGAGGGGTGCTGCACTTCTGAGATGCCATCTTTTGGATGAGACGTTAAACCGAGGTCCCATCTGCCTGGATTGGTGATAGTTCAGGTGGATGTTAAAGATCCCATGGCACTTATCGAAAAGAGTAGGGGAATTTTTATTTGAGAAACAAAAACAAGAATAAACAAAGACCATGTAATTCAAAACATGGAACACAAGCATCAGAAACAAAAAATAAACAAGGTTACAGTGAAATGAGTAAACCAAATTATAAACAAACCTGTAAAGCATCACATTTTCCTCAAAAAGCAAAACCCTATCCCACCCACTCCACAACTCTCCAAAAATCCTGACAGTAGGCCGCCCCCAGAGTACGATATTCATACTGATAAATCTTGTCTAATTCCACTTGTACTTGACATAGCATATCCCACATAGTGATTTCCTTCAATTGTAAAACTGTGAGACATCTTGAATGCCAGATCACCCATTCTAAACAAGCCAAAATTACCTATACCATACCATACTCTTCCTCCATTTTGTCCACCCCATTTCTAACTGCCCCAAAACCAATACATCCAAAGACATATGAGAAAATAGACTTTCTCTCCATAATGCACCCAAAGAATCCCAAAAACCTGTCATATAGGTACAATCAAAGAACTAATGATGCATGGTCACAATTTTCTCTGTACAGTGTTCAGCAAGGCAAAGCCTGTCCTGTAAAATGTATGCTTCTGATTTCCTTTCACGTTCAATCTTTGATGTCCACACAACTAAATCACATATTGCATTTTATGTGGAATTAGTGGTTCAGTGATACTTGCTATTAAAAGTTCACTGTGCAAATGAGTTGGAATAGCAAATACTGGATATTCCAGATAACAGTGGGCAACAATAGTATTATAAAAATTCCGTCTATTTGAATCAACAAACCAATGTAATACAATTTTCCACAGTCTGACATATTTTAATGTGGGCCGGATATAAACAGGCAAACTTTTATGTGACACATGCCATTTCCCCCGCCCCCATGCAGTCAAGAACTGAGCTTCCCAGTCTTCATTCCAACAATCCCCAAATTCGTTTCACCTAAGAACAGCGGATGAATATTACTATAAAAAAAATGACTAAATAAGGAAACCAATGGTTGTATCATTCCCAGCCCTCCCTCTTTTCTAACTCTATACGTATGTGCCCTCTTGACAGGATTTAACCGACTACCTCATAAAAACAAAAAGAAAAGCCCCACAATCTTGGTATGCATATTAAAAGGTACCGGATAAACATGAGAAACATACAAAAATACAGGCAGAATGTATGCTTTCAACAAATAAATACATTTTTTTCTTGTCATCTTCCAGGATTTCCATGACTCAACCTTCCTATGTGCAATATCATGTACTTGATCAAAATTCATCTGCTCGGGCTCATTTCGACCCAAACCACAATCCCAAAATCTTTATTTCACCCTGGGCAACCAGAATAGGGAATTGTGGAGGAACCAATGCAGTGCCCAAAACAAACAATGTACTCTTAGCAACATTAATTCTGAGCCCTTTAACATCACGCATGCTGGTTAAAATCTCAAGCACAAATCTACCAGAATGTACATCCCGTACCATGATCGTACAATCATCTGCATACACTGATACGTTAGGATACTGCATGCCAAAAATATTACAAATCGGCTTTATATTTTCTGACTGTTCAATAAATCTCAATATAGGGTCTATAGCAAAAACATATAAAAGTGGACTCAATGGACATCCTTGTAGGACCCCATTCCGCAAACGAACTGGGGTCCCTAAATGTCCATTTAAGTAATGGTATCATCATTGCCTTATCATATAAATGCTGTAGCACACCTACAAAAGCATGTGGAATATCATAGTGCAATAAAGTATTCCAAAGATAACCATGCTGAACCGCATCAAAAGCTTTCTCCTGATCCAAAGAGGGGCAAATAACCATCCAATTGCATATTCAGGCCCTGTTCCACTATTTCCCAAAGAAAAATCAGGTTTTGTTGTATGGATCTTCCAGGTATAGCACAAGATTGACATGGCAATATTACATGGGTTGCAACTCTAGCCAACCGAGACATCAAAATTTTAGTAAGTATTTTATAATCTGAATTCAATAAATTCAGAGGCCTCCAATTCTGAATTCGCAGTGAATCACCTTTTTTATACAAAAAAGTCATTACACCATCTTGCATACTCGGGGTCAAATCCCCCCCAATCCAGAAATTCCTGATACACTGACTGAAGAATCTTTAGAAGTTTCAATTTAAAAAGTTAATAAAATTCATTAGTGAGACCATCTAAACCAGAAGTCGTATTAGCTGATAAATGATTTATAGCATGACAAATTTCTTCTTCCGAAATAGGACTCATTAAAGTCTCCACATCACTAAAGGGAATCTCAGGCAAAGTCCCAGATTCTAGCAAAACACACTGCCGTGTATCAACAACAGTCTGATAAGTAGACCATAAATGTTCAGTAGCCACTCTATTAACACCATAATGCATAGTATGCAAAGTCCCATCCTTCCCAAACAAGGCTCCCATTGTCAACTTCTGCACTCCCTGTAGCTCTAAATCATAAGAATTAACACACTCCTTTTTCCCTTGTGTAACAAAAGTTTGGCAGTGAGCCTTCTCACGTTCCCTTTGAGTGTGATAGGCACACATTTGATCTTTAAGAGTCTGACACTGTGCCTGCAAGTCAGTACCAGTCCCCCACGCCCGTGTCAAAAGTTTTAAATATTTAGCTCTTAATGACAGGTAATCCAAATACTTAGAAGTCGCCAAGGAGCTAGAAGTTTTCTGCAAAAAAATTCTCTTATCCTTTTTGGAATCCTCCCACCATTCACCCCGGGTATCATATAAAAAATGAGCATCAAGCCGGATAAGCAAGAAATCACTTAGATCCCATTGCACCACCTCATGCTGCAATATGGAAGCATTTAATTTCCAATAACCCCATCCAAAATAATATTGTAAACTAAACCAATTTCAGCTTGAACCTGCATATGATCAGAGTTTCCAGAGGTATAATCCTAACATCAGTACAAAATATTCTTTTGGAAGCAAACAAAAAATCTATGCGAGTGGATAACTTCCCCTTATAAAAGGTATGTTCAGGTGTCTTGCCCAGTATTTCATAAAGATCACACAAGCCAGTATTATTCAATATGGATAACAGCACATTTGTATCACTAAACACTTCTGTGGTCTGTCTACCCCAATCCCTAGGAGACAAACCACAATTAAAGTCCCCCCTTCCCCACAGAATCAATTTGGAAGTATATAGGAATAGTGCAACCAGGTGAAATAAGGACACTCTTTCTGCCTTTGTTTGGGGTGCATATATATTAATCAGCCAGTAAGCTAAACCTCCAAGAACAATATCCACCAATAGAACCCTACCAGGGGAGAGATCCAATACTTTTAGTATACAAAAAGATAAATTGGAAAATAAAATGCCCACCCCAGAACACATAACCTCTCCTATTGACCACAAAGAAGGCCCACACCTCCAATCTTTTTTTGCATATTCCAACTCAGAAACAGTATGTAATCTGGTATCTTGAAGAAAAATGATCTGACCATTAAGATTATGCAAACTTGCAAAAGTGACAATACGTTTCTTGGGATTAAGAATACTATAAACATTTATAGTAGCAATAGAAGTAGAAGCTTGCATCATAAAGCCAAAAAATATATAACATGAAAAAGTCACTTCATTTTCTTTTCTTCCTTTTCTTCAGTTTATACCTCCCAACCTTCCCAGTTCCATCTGTGGGGTCCAAAGGCACGGAAGTCACTGAAGAGCTATCAGATTCACCATCCCCTTCCTCACCAGGTACATCCATAAGAATGTCAAAAGAATTTTGAACAGGAATGTCAGTGTCCACACAAATTCCTTTTGTGGCCGTTTTGGAACGTATGACCCTTTGGAACGGTATATCCTCCCTAGCTTCAGGTGGAGGCATTACCATCGTAGGATCCTCCGAAACTATGTCACAAGATGTTGTTACTCATACTCCTAGCGGTAAGTCCTGAGACTGCCCACATGCAATCGGGTCATGATCTAAAACCCTAGAAGTAGTTTCGCTCAGCATGTCTTGTGAGGAGACCAAAGCAGGCTGTAAAGAGACAGGGGGACTGACAAAACCCTTCTCCTTCCAGTACTGTGGGAGCAGGCGAAGATGCCGGAACAGGTTGCTGGTCCCCCTTCCCCAACTGTTCCATCAGATTACTAGCTTTCAATTTTTTCTTTTGTGCAGTTGTCACATAGGCCTCATGTTAAGCCCGGATAGACTGATCCAGGTTATTATGGGAGGCCCACAGTAGCGGAAAGTATGACCCATTTCCTCACACAAATTGCATTTTTGGGGTTGCCTGCAGTGTGTCCCAGTATGTCCCAACTCTCCACATCATCCACATTTCAACTTTTCACAAGCGTTACTTAAGTGCCCAAGCTCTCCACACTTATAACAATCTCTAGGCTGTCCTGGATAAAAGACTACTCCTCTGTCTCAGCCCAAAAAAAACCAATTAGCTAAATGTTTAATTACCCCTTGTTCCTGTTTCAGAGTAACCTTGTATTTCCAGCCCCCCATCCAGAGGTGTTCCTCATCCAGTATGGGATCAGGATAACCATTAACCATACAATGCTGATTCAGCCAATATGTTATGTCCGCCACATTTACTCCTTCATTTCGAAAAAGGACTGTGATTCTTTTCGTCATGGGTTTTGTCAGGGGGATAGCCATAAAAGGATGCCATATAGGACCATTTTTAAGAAGATTATATTGCTTCCAGAATTGTTCAAGGCCGTTAGGATGTTTAAAACATATATCATATATAGTATGCCCAGGCATATGGATAAGCGCGTAAATTTCATAAGCATAAAATTTCATACTATTCTTTAGCAAAGCTCTACCAACAAACAAACAATCAGGTGCATCAGTGGCATCACCCCCAAAATCGCAACTGAACCGCATTCCATCTCATAGCTGGCTCAGAGGCATTTTTAACAGAAGAGGGGAACAACTTAGCGCCTGCCCCAGGATGCCAAACCCCCAGTTTTAGGACTACAGGATCTGTAAGGGTAGGAACAGAATCTTGGTCTTTAGAAACAGGAAGTGCAGGCTGTACCAATGAGATATCTGCTCAAGGGGAAGCTGAAGCCATTTGTAGGGGAACCGGAGGGGGAGGCAGAAAGGTTACCAGGTTCTCCTTCTAATTCCCTGAGGTCAGACATTATATCTGTTTGGTTATGGAAAATAGAGGAGGCAGTATCATTACAAACTGACCAGGTGGAATTTGTGAGGTGGTAAAAGCTGAGGCCATTTCAGTAGGCCCTACCAAGCCCTTAGCACTGTCATCGAAGACAGAATTATTGGCGTCCCAACCTGAATGATCCATTTTTCTCACCCACCCAGTTGCCTTCAGAGTATAGGAAACCCAGTCCATGGGGGGACCAAAAAGCTGTCCTGTCAAGGGAACTACTGAGGATGGTAAGGGGGCCATGAACCCATCCCCACTAACCCCACCTTTCTTCCCATGAGTCCTTTGTTCTTTTGCAGGACCTTTTTTTTGTATCCCCCCAGAGGAAACCCCAATAGTGAAGGAAGCTTTGGGGAAATCTGGGGTAATTGTAGTTGAACTTTCAGGAGGTAAAACCGCAATATGGTGACACTGTTTACCATCAATCCCTGTTTCCAACCCAGCTGACACTGTCTGCTGAGGAATCGGAGAATGAGCAACTAAATCCTCATCCATAAGGTAAGAGAGCAGTTCAACCACAGCACTAAATACTTGTACAGCCAAAGTCAGCTGTGAAGAGTCCTCCATCCAATCTGTAGCAGCATAAACAGTATCTCTGGTAATCAGAGGAATGCTTTCCTCTCGCTGTGCAACTGCAACAGCAGCAGCACAAATGGAGTCATCCCTCACTTTCTCCCATCGTAGGCATTCATGTAATCAAGACTCTAGTTCCATCATCTGTGCAGCAAATCTGCACTCCTCAGCCACCAGCAGTTCACGGATGTCCTCTGATGTTACAGCCGATCCCTATCGAGTCAGTAGATCCCGCAACACACCACAATCAGGTAGGGAAATCTCATACGAGGAAACTCCAAAGACATCAATAGCAGGAGCGGACTCGTTAGAATCCGAGACCAGGGGTGAGGCCTGTTCCCCGGCTCGTATCACATCCATCCTCATCGGAGTCTCAGGCAGACTGGCCATCTCAGCACCAGCACAGCACCATCTTCCAAAGAGTAGGGGAATTTTTTATTTGTTCAGAACAAAATCATAACAATTATTTACAAATCAATAATTCATCATACTAAATCTTATGAAAAAAAGGAAAACAAAAATAAGCAGTAATTCATACAAACATTTCAAACATAAGAAAAACTTTTTTTTTCCCATCCCTTCCCCCCTCCTCTCTGAGAGGGTTTTTTTTTATTAGTATTTTTATAGTTCTAAACCAAATCATAACAAAATATATAAAAGACAGCAATCCAGTACAAAAAATTCATAGGACCTATTAAGTATTAAATCATACTATATTCAAATTATAGCATCATACCTTTCCCTTTAAACACTTATTTTTAAACTAATATAAACTGATTAAATAAAATCAAATTGTTTCCAATATGCTGACCAAATCTGTAAATCATATTTCTCATATTCTTTTTGTCTCAAGGAATTTAAACCTGACTGTAAAATATAGAATAATTCTAATTCTGAAATCAATTGCTATTGTAACACTAAATGACATATGCATATCCAAATCCAACATAATAAATGCACATAGATTAATCGAAAAGTACTCAAAACCCTCTGTTCCATTTTTTTTGGTGGGATTCCATAAAACAATGTATCCGATTCAGGAGGAAAATCCATCTTTTGTTTACGTCGATGTTTTAAAATATCCCAAAATCTAACCGCATAAGCACATTGGAAGCATGAGTGAGCCATTGTTTCTATTTTCATAATGCGTTCTGTTCTTGGACAATAACATTCCTGCATTCGCTTATGTTTTTGGTTCCCTTTTACGTTAATTCTATTATGAATACCCAACCGTACTGTATCCCACATGTGAATGGGAATACGGCTGTCTAATATGTATTCTGATATGCACATCTGATTTGTTTTTGTAAAAGCTGAAAATGCATATTTAATAAAGTATACGTTCAAAATATGTTTATATAAAACCTTACGTGTCATAGTTTGGACTTGTTCGAAACCAAAGTTCCACAACTTTATCTTATCAAAAACCCCTTCCCATCTTTTAACTAATCTTGGACTCTGCTTATTTTTATGAAGAAAACCCTTTCCCTTCCATTCTTTTATTATACCTGTTAAGGTTAATTGGTTCCATGTCCCCATAATGGTATGCTACGGCCTAATAAAGGGACCAGATTTGAATATAAAACAATGGAGAAAAAAAAACACAACTGGGTTTAACATATTGACCCCTCCTTCTCGCAGCCCTAAGTATACAATGTTTCCTTTGATCAGGTTCAATCTGCTCCCCTAAAAATGACAAAAAAATAAACCTAATAAGGGAACTTCCAATACTTTAGGTAATGTAAAAATAACACTTGTATACAAAAACAGAGGAACCAAAAAGGTTTTTATATTATACACCCTTTTTTTTTGATACCTTCCATTTATTCCAAACTACAACTTTCATTTTCCATTTATTTAAAGCCTTATCCCAGTTATAATGTGCCATATCATCTCCACCAAAACATAACCCTAATATTTTACTGGGTTCCATAGCTACCGGGTACCCTCCCACCCACTCTTGGGATTGCGGGTATCCTGCTATTTTCATTATTTTAGTTTTATTTAAGTTGAGTCTGGCACCTGAAATTCTTCCCACTGATTGTATCACCTCAAAAAAAAATCTGTAAAGAAGATTCATCTTTTAAAATTAAACATAAATCATCGGCGTAAGCTAAAGCTTTACACTGATGTTCATTATAACCTTTAATGCCATAAATTCTTGGAGATTTTTGTAATAACCTTAATAAAGGATCCAAAGCAAAAACATACAGACTTGGGCTCAGGGGACACCCTTGTCTAACTCCCTTCAAAATGTTATGTCTACCTCCCCCATCCATTTTCATATGGGATTACGTATGCCAAGGCATAACACAGACGGATCCATTGAATAAATTTGTTTGGAATACCATAATCGTTTAAGGTTGACCATTAAAAAGAATGTGAAACCTCATCAAATGCTTTAGCTTAGTCCAAACTAATCAAATAACCATCCTGTTCCTTTCCCACTATAGCGCTATTTGTGGGTTCCATAAGTTCACGTCATAAAATAAGAACATCTGAAACCCGTCTCCCTAGAACCCCGCTAAATTGCCAAGGGCTAATTAAATCATTCATAACTTGTGTCAATCTATTATTTAGTAATTTAGAAAATATCTTAAAATCAGTATTTAATAGTGTGAGTGGTCTCCAGTTCCCAATTAATTCTCTATTTCTGTTTTTATATAAGAAAATCATTAACTCTTCATAAAATTGGGTTGGTAAACTGTGATCTATTAGAAAAAACTTTTAAAGTTGTATTAATTCTATGCGCATTAAATCCCACAAGACCCCATAAAGTTCATCTGATAACCTGTCAGAGCCAGGGGACACTCCTTTATGGAGAGAATGAATAACCATTTCAATTTCTGTCTCAGTGAAGGGAACCATAAGAAACGCCTTCTGTTCAGGTGTTAGTTGGGGAAGATCTGCTGCCCGCAGCAATTGTACCACTTCTTGTGATTCCTCTACTGAATGACTTAAAGTATTCTGAATATGTGCATCCAAGATCTCCATCATACTATTATTGTCTCTTTGTGTAATTTCTGTATTCGAAGTTAAACTAGTAAAAATACGTTTATCTATCCTACATCGGCTCGCAAAAAAGGGATTTACCTGCTCAGCTCTTCCTTGAGTACCAAATTGTTGCTCTTTCTGCAAGGAACAAATTCTATCATATTGCAAGTTCCCAATTTTTTGCTTAACAACCCCTAGTTCCTTACTTAGGTCTATTGCTTCATTTATCTGCCGAGTTAACATTAACCCTAAGAAATTCCGGAGTTGTTTGTATTTCCCCATTTTAGTAACAGCTTTCCTTTTCCCCATTTGTGAAAAAAAAAACAATAAGACAAATCTTAAAGTCTTCCAACCAAAGGCTTATATTTTCATAAAGAAACAAAGTGGATAGTTTATCTTGCACTATTACTTGTAGTTCAGTTCTAACATCTTTTTCTTCTAACAAAGAACTATTTAACTGCCAGTATCCCCGTCCTGTCTTCCTGGCTGGAATGGATGTAATAGACAAACTGAATAATAAATGATCCGAAGATTCTATCGGTATAACTTTAACAGTATCTATCTGTAATGCTCTTTTAATAAATATAAAATCAATACGTGAAAAAAGCACCCCTTTAAAAAAAGTAGGTTTGGGAATTTGTTTTATACTGTCTTGTATATCTTGCAAACCTGCATGAAACAAAACATGTTTCAGAAAGGCCTTATCACAGTACTGTTTACCTTTATCTGATTTGTGTAAGAAATTTATATTAAAATCCCCCCCACAAATATTTGTCTTCCCATATGTAAAAAAGGTTGTATCTTTTTCATTAGTTCTATTCTAGAACATTTTGTCTGAGGAGTATATACATTCAGTAATCTGCAAGATAACCCTCTTATTTCGACATCCAACATAAATGCTTTTCCAGGCACTATATCTATTTGTCTATATACCTTCCATTCTTTAGTGGAGAAACAAAATCCTACACCACTACAAGTCTCTTCCCCTAGCAACCAATAAGATAGGCCACGTCCCCAATCTAAGGAAGCTTGAACACATTCACTAATAGTGTGCAGCCTAGTATCCTGTACAAAAATCACATCATATGGCAAAGATTGTAATACGCTAAAGGTTGTTAATCATTTTTTTGTTGATTTAATGCTATTGACATTTAAACTAGCCAAATGTAAATTAAAGGGTTCAGGGAGGAGGTTTAGTTGTTTTCCCACTGGATTGAGTAACCCTCTTTGGTATTGGTAAAGATTGTGACTTAGATACCAAATAATTCTTTGCTGTAACCACTGTTTTTGAATCTGAATTATGAGAGTGAACTATGTTCTCTATGGGGTGCTCTAAATCCACTTGCTCTCCCCAAGATTCAAATGGAGCAAATCTATTTGATAACGGCAGTGGGGATAAAGGGATCCCTGAGCTATTTCTGCTCATGGACCCTTCCTCAATGGGGACCTTCTCTATTCTAGTTGGATAAGAGGGGGCCTCTATTCCTTCTCCATCTTCCTTATCAGAGGTATCTAAATGGGTGCTGCCAGGGAAGTCATGGAGTAAAATTCCCCCACTTCATAGTGGAGAACCCTGGGGGGTTGCATATGGAGTGGCTTATGATATCAAGGAACTTTTCTCTGGTTCCAAGAGAGATGCAGCACCTTGTACACTCATAGAGATCGTATTTGAAGTAACTAATGGGGGAACCATATCGGAAATAGAGGCTTTACGCTTGTCACCAAAAGTACCTCCTGAACCCCTCCCTGTTCACCACCCCCTAAATCCTGTGTCTGGTCTGGAGTTACAAGGTAAATCATAAAGGTTTTTAGCTTGTCTGAGAAAATATTCCTGATCAGAGGCTTCATCATTTTCATGTACTGCCCAGGAACAATTAGCATAGGAGTGACCCAAATCATCACATAAATTACATAATGGTTTGGCCTCACATTTCGCAATAGTATGTCCCAACAATGCACAGCCAAAACATTTTACTTGATCGTAATCAGTATTTAAATGTTCTAATGAACCACATTTATAGCAACTTTTTGGCTGGCCAGCATAAAAAATAATACCCCCTATCCCGCCCCAAATGGAAGGAACTCAGAAGATGCTGTATACCAGAGTCCATGGGAGGTAACTGAACCCGAAAAGTTCACACCCCCAGTCCAAAATCCATTGTCATCTAAGATTGGTTTTGGTCGGTCAAATAAAGTACATCTCTTCTCCAGCCAATATGTGAAGTTAGCTATGTTCACCCCTTAAATGCAGAATAAAACTGAAATTATTTTAATCGTAGGCTTTGTTATGGGGATAACCAAAAACTCCTTCCAATTCTCCATGTCTTTCACTGTATAGTAAAGTTTCCAAAATTTGTCCAGATTATGCATAGTACAAAAGCTTATGTCATAATTTTGGTCTCCTTGGGAGTGTATAAATGCATACACATCAGCTGGAGTGAACCCCAAGCTGTTGAGTATTAGGGTTTTGCCTACCCAAAGCTGGTCTGAAACTACAGGGGCTTTACCCCGATATCTTAAACGCACCAAAAATCTATGCTTGGCTGCTTCGGCCGGCTTATGGAACAGCCCAGCATAAGATTATGGGCCAGAAGGCCTTTGTTGTGGTCGGGTCCTAAACCTGTCTCCTCCTATAGGTAATGAAACTTCCGGAATTACCTCTGGTTGAAGTGTTCCTTCTTTCCGAGCAGAATCCAAACAAATGTCATCCTCTTGAGGAGCAGTTATCAGAATTGCTGATTTAGGCAAGGAGCTAGACCGTTCCATAACTATTGAGGTTGCATTTAACTTAGAGATGTCTTTACCCTCGTTCTCAATCGTTTGCGTACCCTCCGTTGGCTTTTCTTGGGACTTTGAAATTAAATCCTTAGAACCCAATGAGTGAGACTCATCAGCAAGTTCAGAAACCTCTTTGTTTGAACAGTCATGTTCTGGGGAACCAGGTAATGGTATCGCTGGATCAAGAATCCATATTCCATTTTGTAACAACCATCCTGCCCTTTGTAAAGCATTGCCTGGGATCCATTCAGGAACTGAGTTAAATAAAAAATCAGGTGTACCAACTGAATTGTCTATAGTAGGATCATTCATATAAGAAACCCCAGTTTCAGTAGTAGGTGATTTACTTACTGGCAAACGTTTATGTCCCATTGATAAAGGACTTGCTCCTGACCTTCTCCTTTTTTTCAATTCATCTTCTAATTTCTGTTGGCATATAGCAAAGTCTCTTTCTGCCTCTGATATCATAGCAAGCAACTGTGATTTCTTTAATTCCAATTCCTCCTGTAATTTTTCTGTCTCCATTGGTGTTTCCACCTCTAGGTCTGTCACATCATCCATCATGTCTGGATACAGAGCAATATCTTGGGCCGTACCCTGCAGACTTCCTGTAGGCAATGTAGGCATTTGATCCAAGAGCTCTGGAGCTCCAACAGCAGGTCCTTCTCCTCCGACATCCACAGTTGAACTGGGGACCTCCATCAGTCCACCCGGTCAATGACTCCCCCACTGGAGAGTAGGGGAATTTCCCGGTGTCCTGGCCAAATTTCCCTCATTCACTAAAAATACCACCAACAGCTTAATCTGGTTCAAGGTCAGTTGGTATTCATCTGTATCCTCCTCCCCCTGGTTGTGCCTGAAAATAGGCAGGATTTGTCTAGTGCACTTACCCGGTCAACAAAAGAGAAAGGAAGAAAGAAAGGAAGAAAGGAAGGAAGAAAGAAAGAAAGGAAGAAAGGAAGGAAGAAAGAAAGAGAGAGAGAGAGAAAGAAAGAAAGAAAGAAAGAAAGAAAGAAAGAAAGAAAGAAAGAAAGAAAGAAAGAAAGAAAGAAAGAAAGAAAGCCTTCCCACAATGTCCGTTCCTAAAAAAAAAGAAAACAGTCTGTTGTTGTGTCTGGAGTGCCCCCCCCAACCCACACCCACCCTCTGTGCACCCAACCTCCCCACACCCCCCTTCACCCCATACTTACCTCCGGAACCTGGCATGACAATCTTCGGTGGAGCGGGAGACATCTGAACTCTTCAAAAGCTGACTGCAAACTGAAGAAAATCATGATAAGCTGTATAATGGCATCAATGGGGGGGAGGGTTCAACTTAGGTGGATATTGCAGCCATTTTTGTGACTTTTGGCTCCAAATTTTCAACATGGAGTTCTTGGAACCCCACCTCATGAACTTAATCACTGTAATTTCATTATTCAG
Source organism: Neoceratodus forsteri (assembly GCA_016271365.2). NCBI lineage: Eukaryota > Metazoa > Chordata > Ceratodontiformes > Ceratodontidae > Neoceratodus > Neoceratodus forsteri. The sequence goes on from CM028131.1 coordinate 935,964,821, forward strand.
TCCCAAAAGGTAATTTCGAGGTCACTGCACAGAATCACCTATAGGGACCGATTAACAAAACAACAATGCCACTGTTCATGAGGTGGGCTCCCAAAAAGCCTATGTTGCAAATCTGGTGACTAAAAATTATGGTGTTACAAGCGTGCATTGCGGAGTTTCCATGCACATTTACAAGTTCGAGAATTTTTAATATTTTCACTCCAGATTTTCAACATTGCCATTTTTTCACACCTCCTTATGAAGAGTACAGCTGTCATTCTTCACATCCTGCCCAAAATGTGTTTTCGCACATCTGGCGCACAATGGCATGGTTGCTGTGGGACATCAATGTTCAGGACAGATTAAGAAAATCATAGTGACACTGTTCATGAGCAGACATCTCAAAATGCCTATGTTGAAAATTTGGTGAAACAGTTCCACAAAATGACTGTGTTACAAGTGTGCATTGCGCAGTTTCCACACATGCTCGTAACTTCGAGAATTTTTAATATTTTCACTCCAGATTTTCAACATTGCCATTTCTTCACCCTTTCTTATGAATGGTACAGTTGTCAATTTTCACATCCTGCCCAAAATGTTGTTTTTACATATCTGGCGCAGAATGGCGCGGTCGCTGTGGAAAATCAATGTTCGGGACAGATTAACAAAATTACAGTGCCACTGTTCATGAATGGTGGTCCCAAATGCTTTCATGAGGTGGGGTCACAAAAAGCCCATGTTGAAAATTTGGAGTGAGAAATACCAACAAACATTCAGGAAGTTAAGGTTTCTAACCTCAACGTCCCACCCCGTAGAGACTGACAGGCATCAGGGGTGTGACTTTGGATTTGTCGGCTGTAATGCTTATGCCATTCCACCCATGTCCCCACCCTGCACCCAGTGACAGGCATCAAGGTGTGCCTTGGACTCTTCAGCCCCAAAGTTCACCCCATTCTCCTATACTGCACCCATCTCAACATATTTCCTTATGGAATGGGGTGAGTGTATGGCCCAATGACCCCAAGGCACAACGTGACACTTGTCAGAGTCTGCAGGGTAGGTTGAGGTGAAATGGCATGAGCATCATGGCCGATGACCCAAAGGCACACCTCAATGCCTATCAGTCTCTGCAGGGTGGAGTGGGGTTGGCATCAGTTCCATACTTTACTGCCATTCCTATTATGCATCTCTCTAACTCCTGCACTACCAATGCCGATGCCAGCAAGACAACATTCGGCATTGACAAATGCTTCTTTACTATTGTATCTGCTGTATGAGCAATAGCCTTTAAAGTAAAGGTGGCAATAGTTTCAAGATAAAATTGGCTATTGGTAGTTAGCAATGCAGAGAGTTAAGAAAGGAGTTTGCCAGAATAGGTGCTATTGTAGGTCATGTGATCCATGTAAAAAGTGCAAATAAAAGTGAATTATTTTAACACAAGATTCATTTTCTGAGGAGGCAGAGGTGAAATTTCTTTGTGAAAGTACAATCATAGTATATTGTTCCTCCTTTACTGCAGCTGGAAGTAATCCCATGTTCAGTTCTGCGAATGCCTTATGGAGAGTTTAAGATTTTAATATTGTTAAGTAGTTTCACAAGACACTCTCATTTTTAATAACTCTATAACAGATGACTGTTTTTGCACTGATTAATGAAGCTAGGTCATTTATTTTTAAATATCAATAATTCAGGATCTGATATTAGCAGAGATTAATTGTTGAGGAATTGCTCCTTGAGCAGCCAATAATGCCCTATGGAATATAAAATGTTCCAGAGCTGTTTCAGACAAGAAAAGAGACCTTCTCGTGAAAATGATTTTCCATAGCTAGAAGCCTTTTTTTCATTTATGAAAATTAGATTCACTCAATAATTGCAAATACAAATGAAAGCCAAAGTTTGAAGGGATAAACCACCTATGGAAGGACAACATTATTACTGCACATACTGTTAAAAGGACTCTTAGGAATTTATTTTAGACAGTTTTAAATTAACCTAACTTTGTCTAGCCTCAGAAGTTGGTTACATAAAGTACATGACTGTTAAGTTTAGTTTGGTATATCTTAAAGGAGAACTCTACAAAACCTGTAAATTACTTTGTGCTGTAGAATTTTGTTCAATGCTGGTTCCAATTCTGTTATTGTCACAGCCTGAGTGTATGTTTCTCATTAACATAGAGGTAGTAAGTACCACCTTAGACCTTTATGATGCAGTTTGTGTCTCTTTTAATCATGGAGATCTAAAGTTGAATGCAGAGCAGATGCATTGTGGCATCAAAGTAAGAGCTTAGGAAGGACATAAAATACATTGCATGGGCCCAATTCCACAAGGCTGGCGCAAGTTGCCACCAAATGTGACTTGTGCCAACCCCAACTGTGACAATGACCCTGTGCCCTATTCTAGAAGGAGCAGGGTCTCTTCAGCTAAGTCCTGCGACTTGCAACATGCGGCCAGGTACACCAAACAGAGGGCGTACCTGGAAAGCATGTCGCAAGCCACAACCACAGGTCACAATTGCCCCCCCATGCCCAGCAAGCCACGAGGCACCCCACAGTGCTGCCCAAGCCCCAGCCCCCATGAAGTGTACAATTAGAGCCTCGCAGGGCTGCCCACACACCCTGCCCCCTGAAGCCTCCAGTAAGTGCCCCACAGGGCTGGCCACACCAACTGCCCCCTGAATCCACCATAGATTTGCCCCACAGGGTGGCGCAGTCAACCCCCCACCCATGCCCCAACCCTGAGTCACCCACCACAAATGTGGCATACACCTAGACAAGCCCTGGTAGTCTAGTGGCCCCCCACACCCCCCACCCAGCTGTGCCAGTCCACCCATCACCCCCCCCACTCATCCCTAGCCAGCAACTGGCACAGCCCACCTCTCACTTCCACGGCCAGCCATTGACTGAGTGCTGTAGGAGCGCTAATGTAAAGATTCCCATTGGGGTACCAATGGCGGTGGGCTGGGTATGGGGGGAGGCACATGGACCGGGTTCCACAGGACACTCGGAGGACGTATGTAAGTTACACCAACTAAATGCAGGTGTAACTTACGTTGTCAGTTCTCCTCCGGGGGTTCTTGTAAAATCCTGACATTGGGGACTTTGTTGCTGCCCTTCTGGAATGGCGCACAACTGCTGCCATAAACCCCCTAGCACCATGTCGCAGGGGGTTTATGGCGCAGCTGCCGGCATAACAACTCTTCGGCGCAAGTGGCCTGCGACATGTTGCATGTCACTTTGTAGAATCACGCATGTCGCAGCTGCTGGCGTAAGTTGCTACTTGCTCCATTCTACTTGGCACAAGTGCTGTTATGCCAGGCGTAACTTTTCTAGAATCGGGGGCAATAGCTTTATAATGGTCCATACTATTGTTGTGTAAATCAAAAACACACACAAGACTCAGCAGTATGTTAGTGGTGAACATTTTGACCTATATTTTTTATTGCATTTCAGACTGCTCTTGACCTCCTGTCTTGTGCAATATTCTTTTTTCTCATTTTGAATCTGTTTGAGCAGTTTTATTTACATTTGAAACAATAAAAGTAGCTCTCCTTTTAATATAACTGGGGCCAGGTTTTTTATCAGTATTCTCTGTTGTTTTGAAACATGCATTGTTCAATATCACTTTTCTTGTGACTAAAATGAACTAGCATTCAGCAGAAGCTGTTCCGGGACTTTACTGGACAGTAGGGGCTGGATTCTCAGAGGGCTTTGGGAATAAATCACACACCACAGCCACTGTGGCACAGAAATTATCTCTGCATGGGTGGAATGCCATTTTTACACAAGGGTGGCTGCATATCTTCCAAAATTCTGACTAGCCCAAGTCAGGCTGATGTTTGTATGCAAGTGGCACTCTGTGTGAAACACACTTGTCAGTCATTTGGGATAAGTGGGGGTACCTACCTGACCTTGATGGGGTCACACTGTGGGAACTGGTAGCACCCCGGAAACCTCTCCCATCATAGAAACACAGAAACATAGAAACATAGAAGCTGATGGCAAATAAGGACTGCAAGGCCCATCCAGTCTGCCCATTTCTTTTTCTACCTTATGAATGTGCCATTGGCCTTTGCTCTGTCAATGTCCTATCTATTCAAACTCATCTGTTTTGCTCCCTTATGCATACCCCATGCCTGTTTGAAGCCCTGCACTGTATTCATATCCACCACTTCCTGAGGTAGGCCATTCCATGCATCCGCCACCCTTTCTGTGAAAAAGAACTTCCTCACATTACTCCTTAACCAGACTCCCTCTATTCTCATGCTGTGTCCTCTTGTCCTGCTATTTTTCTTATATTGAAACATGTTAGACTCTTTCACCTTGTTAATGCCCTTAAGATGTTTGAATGTTTTGATCATATCACCTCTCTCCCTCCTTTGCTCTAGGGTATACATATTGAGCTCCATTAATCTATCCTCATATGTTTTCTGATGCAGTCCCTGCACCATTTTGGTTGCCCTTCTCTGTATTGCCTCAATTTGGTTAATGTCCTTGTGAATGTGTGGCCTCCAGTACTGCATGCAGTACTCCAGATGGGGCCTAACCAGTGTCTTGTAAAGATGGATTATTACCTCCCTCTTTTGACTCATGATACCCCTACTAATACACCCCAACATCACCCTAGCCTTACCTACTGCTTTAGTGGTCTGCTTGGAAGATTTCAGGTCATCTGTGGTGATGATGATGTCCAAGTCTCTTTCTTCCCTTGTGACTGCCAGCAACTCCCCTCCCAGCCTATAGGTGGCTTCAGGGTTTCTCTTCCCTATGTGCATGATCTTGCACTTCTTTACTTTAAACCTAAGTTGCCACTCTTCTGACCATTTTGCCAGTTTATCCAAATCTCTTCTCATTCTGCCCACCCCATCTGGATCATCTACTCTGCTGTAGATCTTGATGTCATCTGCAAACAGACAAACCTTACCCTCCAGTCTATCTGCAATGTCACTGATGAAGATATTGAAGAGGACTGGCCCCAGGACTGATCCCTGAGGTACCCCTCTTGTGACTTGCATCTCTTCTGACTGCATAGCATTTACCACCACTCTCTGTTTGCAAAGGATGCTATGCCAGGTACTACCAGGCATATCATTTTGGTACAGCTGTGGAAATAAATGGCTGCAAGCTGCTGCAAATCACAGAGCCAGTTGCAAATGGCTCCATGCTGGGAAATACCATGCATGCAGAAAAACCTTGTGTACCCACAAGATTCTTCCACAAGTGTGCCAAAAGAGGTTATTTTGAAAGTCTGGCCCTAGGTGTACAACAACAGCTGAAAATACAAACCTGGACTGAGCAATATTAAAAGCACTCCTTTTATTATTTCAGAAGCACAACATTTTTAAAGTTGACTCAAATTGGGAACAAGTGGTATACAAGAAAGAAGGTAAGGGGCCATTATGTTGTTATCTTGGCCTCACATTCTCACCAGTCTCACTGTTATAGTTATATGAAGAACCACATTCATGCCAGTTTTACAGATTCTTCTGTTTGCAGGGCCCTCATGGAGTGCTTTGATGCAGCTGCACTGCTTTTCAGCAATGCTCCCTGCACTGCAGACAGTGGTTCATTTCCACCTAACACCAGGCAGTGAGTTTCATCCCCACAGCACCAAACTCACTTATAGCCCCCCCCCCCATAACACCAATTTTTTTTGTTTTATTCTCTGATAGGCTGGGTTGGGCATCACATCCATCAGGAAGTTTGAGGGAGAGAGGCAGATTTATTTATTACCTGACAGCGTATACCATTGTTAGGGCACTGTCATTAAGGCACCGTAATGTGGGCGACGGAACCAGTTCACCTGTCATAGGGCTGAACTGGATGTTGCAGCCCTCTGGATTTAGAGCGGTACAAGGGTGTTGTCCCACCTCTCGAAACACCTCAGACATGGAGGTGATTATACTTACGTTTGAGGTGTGCTGGGGGTACAGCCCCCACAAATGGCATATACTTGCCCTGGCACATTGCATACTGTCAATGTCCGGTGGCACAATGGTCTGGCATAATGCTGGGTGGTGGCACTGTGCTTACACTCTAGGGACAGTTGCTCTTTTTGCAGGTGAATGGCCATGGGTGAACCCCTGACAGGGTAGGATGGGCTTGGGATTTGCCAGGTTGTTGAGGGGAGACCCCCTTGAGAAGAAGTACTGTAAATAGGGTGATATATTGAAAAACTGCTCTGCAATTTCAGTGAAACTGTTTCGCTGCAATAAAACATTTTAAACCACTCTGATCTGTGTTTGCTACATACCAGTAATGGCAGAACCATGAGAGGCATGGTGTGACCAACACCTTTCTTTCTTTCTACGATTGAGGGAAGGGGGACAGAGCTTTTTTTATTCACCGAAGGTCTGGGTTAGGCCCTGGAGTCATCAGGTAGTTGGGTGCAAGAGAAGAGACACATTTATTTTATTCTCCAACATTTCGTTTTGGGCACTGGACCCCTTGGTAGTTGGGGAAGAGGAGCCTGTTTTTTTTTTTTATTTTATTTCCTAATGAGATGGGTTAGGCACAGGACCCATCAGGTAGTTTGCAAGACAGGAACTGAGTTTTATATTCTCTAACAGGCCAGGATGTAGCATTCTACTGCACAGCAGGCTGAGTTGGAGCAAGCATGGCAATGTGATCCATATGAGCATTTTGGGCAGAGTTCAGAGCTGAGACTGAGCACCGAGGGAAGGAAAGGGGGAGAAATGGAGAGTTGGGCAGTGCAGCCAGGATTACTGGCACTTGAGGTTACAGCTTCAGAAGTGTGCATCAGTTATCCTGGATCCATTCTCCTATGCTAATGCACTACAGGACAGAGAGGCCGAGATGTCTTTACAGGCTGGTAGCAGCAGCAGTGGGACAGCGTGACCTGAGGGGTTGGGCATGGAAAGAGCAATGTTTAAGTGCCCCACCTTGTCCACCCTCCACTCACTGCTTTGCTGCTGCTCCTTCTAATCTCTGTTTGGCTTAATACACAGCATAAATTGGCCATGGGACCTGTCAGGTAGTTAGAGGGAGGAGACAGATGTTTTTTTAATCCCGATAAGTCAGGTGGGGCAGTGGACTGATAAGATAGTTGGGGGAAAGACAGACTGATTTTTTTTTTGTATTCCCTAACATACAGGATTGGGCACCAGACCTGTTAGGTTTCTGGGGGAGGGTTGGATTTTTTTTAGTCCTTAACAGGCCAGGTTGAACATCAGACCTATCAGGTTGTTGGGGAAGGGGGCATCATTGTTTTTTTATTCCCTACTGGGCCAGGTTGAGCACTGGACCTGTCAGGCAGTGTGGGTGAGTGAACATATTTTTTTTATTCCTTGCAAGGCACATTGGGCACTGGACCCATCTGGTTGTTGGGGAGAGAGGGACTTTCTTTTACTCCCTGACAGGCTGGGTTTCATACAGGACCCATCCAGTATTTTGGGAGAGAGGAACATATACTGTGAAGCTAGTTATTTTCACTGAAAGTAATTTTTTTTTGTACTTAACCTTTTTATTGAAATATACCAAAAACTCATACAAACATTTATGTAAGAACATATCCACCTTATAGCAATATAAAAGGAGTCACTTAGGAAGATCTGTTACATAGAGTCAATATAACACAAATGTCCAAAGTACACATGATGATAATAAAACTGAAATCTTAATTGTGTCATAAGCAGTACATGATGGAATACAATATTGAGGCGTAGTAAATTAGAGAAGGTAAACTAGTCCAAAATGAAAGCTAAAAGCAGGCAATGAATGGGCATTCAATGATTAATACAAAGTGATACCTGTAGGGATGCAGACAGTGTATGTTAAAAGAGGAAAGAGAAAAGGAATACAATGAGAAGTAAGACAAGATTGAAAGGATATGAAGAAAGAAGCACAGATGAAAGGAGGGAGAGGAGAGATATCGGTGTACAATAATATCAAGATTCAATATATTTGAAATAATCCTGCCAGCACCAAACATATGTAGTGAGTTGGTCATGAATAATACGTGATAAACTATCTAGTGAGGCATACTGGGAAAGGCTATTGAGGACATCTGAAATGGAAGGAACTGAGGTAGATTTCCATTTTATAAGGATTAAACGCTTAACCAAAAGGAAAAATATATTTAATCATCTAAAATGTGCATGTGCAAGGGAAACATTATTTGGAATAATAATACCCAGAAGAAATAATTTAGGGTCAAAGAGGAATGTTTGTCCTATGACTTTAGAGACAAATATATAAACTTACGCCACAAATTATTAATGGGAGCACATGACCATAAAATATGAAGCAAATTCCTGTTGGTCTGATTACATCACCAGCAGTTATTATTGTTTAATAGGCTCATACGTTGAAGGATGGAGGGAGTTCTATACGATAGATGTAGGATCTTAAATTGTATTAAACAGCTGTGGTTATCCTCAAAAGAATTATGTACGATATGCCAGCATTTGCTCCATTGTGTATCTGAGATATTGTAATTAAGAAGAGTACTCCATTTATTTTGGGCTGAGATGGATTGGTCAGGAAGATTATACTAACATACTAACATACTAAAATGCCAGCAGAATAGGCCTAACGGTCTTTCGTGTCTGCTCGTTTGGTCAGCCCCCACCCTGGGTGCTGACCTTGCTGTCCGTCTCGCCTTCTCTGGCTTCTCCCTTCCCAGTTCCGGATATTCTTGCTGCATTGGATTTTGCTTCCAGAACCCTTCCCCTGTACCTGTCCCACCCCCTCTTTAACCCCTCCACTGTCTCTGCCTCCACCAGCCCCCTAGGCAGTGCATTCCATGGCTCCACCACCCTCTCAGTGAAATAGCACCTCCTCCTTCTCCCTGAATCTTCCCCTCCAGCTTCCACCCATGCCTCTAGTGGCCCTCCTCCTTCCTTCAAGCACCCTGACTGTTTCTCCCTATTTACCCTCTTCATGTACCTGAAGACCTCTATCATGTCCCCCGGTCCCTTCTCTCTTCCAATATGTACATATTTAGCTCTTGAGCCTCTCCTCATAGGTCCTGTCCCCAAGCCCCAAATCATTTTGGTTGCCCTCCTCTGGACCCTCTCCAGGAGGTTAATGTCCCTCTTTAAGTGTGGCCTCCAAAACTGCACACAATACTCAAGGTGCGGCCTCACTAAGCAGTTATACAGAGGGAGTATCACTTCCCTCCTTCTGGAGGTGATCCCCCTAGCAATGCATCCCAGCATCCTGTTGGCCTTGGCTGCTGCCCTCCTACAAGTCTCAGAGTTGTTCATCTTGTCATCCACCACCACCCCCAGGTCCCTCTCAGCCATCGAGACTTGTAGCATTTCCCCCCCCAGGGTGTACACTTGGCCTGGGTTTCTGGCCCGCAGGTGGAGTACCTTGCATTTCCCTGCATTGAACCTCAGCTTCCACTTTCTAGACCATCTTTCCAGAGCCTCCAGGTCCCCCTCTAGAGCCACCCTCCCCTTCTCCCCATCCACCACCACCCCCAGTTTCGAGTCATCTGCAAAGAGACTCATCTCACTCCTGATTCCAGTCCTTATGTCAGATACGTAGGCGTTGAACAGAAGGGTCCCAAGGACTGATCCATGTGGGACCCCACTAATGACCCTCCTTGGGGATGAGACTATCCCACCAACTATGACCCTCTGGGTCCGGTCCTGGAGCCAATTGCCTATCCATCTGATCATCTGGGTCCCCACCCCCATTTCTCCCAGCTTATCCAACAGGCCCACGTGAGGAACAGAGTCGAATGCCTTGCTGAAGTCTAGAAAGAGGACGTCCACAGGTCTACCCAGGTCCAAGGCACTTGTCATCCAGTCATAGAACTCCACTAGGTTTGTCTGACACGATTTCCCCGGGATGAATCCATGCTGTCTATCGTCCAGGCACCCTGACTTATCCAGGTCCCCCCCAGCCTCTCCTTGACAATGCCCTCCAGCACCTTGCCCACCACCGATGTCAGGCTGACAGGCCTGTAGTTCCCTGCCACCTCCCTTGATCCCCCCTTGTGGCTAGGCACTATATGTGCCACCTTCCAGTCTTGGGGCACCCACCCTGTCCTCAGAGAGATGGTGAAAAGCTCCACCAGGGGTTTCGCCAGGACATCCGCAAGTTCCTTCAGCACTCTGGGATGTAATTTATCTGGCCCGTGCTTTCTCCATCTTAAGGGAGCTGAGGGCTTCCTCACTCTCTGCTGTGATTTCCACCTCCGTACCTCTTCTCCCTGCTTAGCCCTCCCACCTGCCAGTGATGCCTCCCCTCTCCCCAGACCCGCCGATCGGTAAGGGTCCCCTCCTCAGCATCTCTGTCTCCTCCCATGTATGATGCAGCACCCCATTTTTCTTGGTGAAACTAAGGTGAAGTACTCATTTAGTACCTCAGCCTGCTCCCCGGTCTTGTGCCCATCTCTCCCTGATTTAATCCTGCTAATCTGCCTCTTCACCCTTCATTTTCCCCAATGTATCTAAAGAACCCCTTGTTCCTCTCCTAATTTCCCTGGCCAGGTTCTGCTCCTTCCTTGCCTTAGCTGCCCTCACCACCCTAGTGGCCCTTCTAGCAATCAGCTCGTACTCCCCCTTGATCCCTTTCACCCTTGAGCACTTGAATTGCTTATAGGCTGCTTTCTTCCCCTCAAGACCACCCTGGACCTCCCTCATTCCACCAGCAGGGTTTTTGAGCCCCACTGCATTTTCCTCTTACTCTTGCACAGGTGCTGGTAGCATCCTGCACCCTCTCCTGATGATTTCCACCTACTATCAGCGTCCATGTCTGACCCAATCCCATCCAAATGCTCCTTAAGGATCCTTCCCATTTTCTTAAAAATCCGCCCCTGAAGTTGGTTACTTCCGTCTTTGTGCAGCCTTCTACCCTCCTAGGGCCAGGCAGAACCAGACCGTGGCATGGTCACTCCCCGCCAATGGGTCCCTTACCTCCAGGCCCCCAATCTGGTCACTGTCTGCCAGGACCACATCCAGTACCCGCGCCTCCCTGGTCGGTTCCCTCACCTGCTGAGTTAGGAACGCATCTTGAAATACATCCAACAACCTCTGTTCCCTGGTCACAGAGGATGTCATAGTCTCCCAGTCTGTTCCTGGCATGTTTAAGTCCCCCAACACCACCACCGTTCCTCTGCCCAGTCTGCAGTGCCTCCCAACATCTGCCACCAGACTGTCCTCCAGCTCCTCAGCCAGGGCAGGGGGTCTATACACCACTCCTATTTTTACTCTCTTGGCCCCCCTTGTTATCAAGGTGACCCAAATCGCTCCATGGTTCCCTCCGCCTCCTCTACTCCCCCTATGCCAATGCAGTTTTGACTATCATTGCTACCCTCCTCCCTTCCTCCCCTGTCCTTCCTGAACATAGTGTAACCCTCCAGGTTCAGGTCCCAGTCATGTTCTGCAGTGGCCCAAGTCTCAGTGACCGCTGCCACATCCACTGCTCCTCAGTTAGCATCGCCTGGAGCTCAGGCATTTTATTGCCCAAGCTCCTGGCATTTAGCAGGACTACCTTCCCCTTTCCCTATAGTTCCATTTCCCTGCTCTGTTCCCATGGGGATTCTGTTTTCCCTGGTCTGCACTTTGCCAGTCGGCCTTTCTGCAATCCTCCTGGTCTCCTCGGGGTGGAGACAGAGTCCTCCTTTATCGGCACCCCCTGACAGCCTTTTTCTCCCATCCCGCCCCCTTCACAAGTTTAAACCCCACTCTTTCACCAATGAACCTCTATTTTCAACTTAGGATTCTCCCTCCAAATTGAGATGTAGTCTATCTCGCTACAGCTCCTTATCCTCCCAGGTCTCCCCAATCCCCCATCAACCCATACCCTCTGGCCTCACACCACTCCCTGAGCCACTGGTTTATCTCCTAATCTTCCTTTTGTTCTCCACTAGCCCTTGGCACCGGCAGGATTTCTGAGAAGGAAAACTGTGCATCCTATGTCATGACAGACCCTGGCAAGCTCCCTGAATCTTGCCTGTATCTCTAGCTCGCTATTTCTCTCAATGTCATTTGTACCAGGTGGACCAGTATGTCTGGGGAACCCCACAATCCTTTGCCAGCTGATATACCTTTGCTTAGCCCTCAGTGCAACGTTAGTCCAGGGAAGCATCTTGTTCTAACTGGCCAGGCTTCTCCTCCCTATCTCATTTGATACCCCTGATCATAGAATCCCCAGCAGGAGCACTCTGACCTCCTTTCCTCCATTCCCCCTTCCATGTCCCTCATCCTTTCTACCGCCCTTCCACCCAGCTGGCTCCTTGTTCTCCCCTATCTGGGTGCCACATGCCACCCTCCTTATTTACCATTGCCACCCCTCCAATCCTATGCCTCTCCTCCTCCTGAGTATCCTTCTGTACCTTGCTAATTCCCCCCTCACTGCTCGCAACTGGTCCTTCTCCCCCATCTGCTAAACTAGCCTGGCTCATCCTCCCTTCCTTCCTTCCTGTCTCCATTTAGTTCCTCCTTGCTCGTCGTGCTCCCCTGGCCTAAACCCTCAGCTCCCTTTACTGAATCCTCCTTGTACTTCTGGTCCTTCTCCTTTACCTTTCCTCCCAACTGGTCCTTCTCCTTGCACTTTCTCCCTCTTCCCCTGCCCTCCTGCTCTGATTCACTGCTCCCCATTCTCCTGCATTCCAGGCCCCTGTTCTTCCTGCTATCTGGCCCTGCCTCCTGCCTCCCACTCCCTTCCGCCTCTAACCACCCCCTGTCGGGCTACATCACCCCTCATCCTCGAGCAGAAGAAGAGAATTGAAGCGGTTATTGAGTGAAGGTCTGATCCACCTCCCGCCTTGCTTCCTTCTGTCCAGCCCTGGCCATCTGCCTACTTCCCTGAGAATGTTGTCCCTCCATCCCTCCTTTGTGAGGGTCCCCAGTTACCTGCCTGCTTCCTTGGTAGTGTCCTTTTGGACCCCTCTTCCATGGTCCCTATGTGACCCTAGTATTCTCCTGCACTCCTTTCCCTATACCCCACCCCAGTGCTTGGGCAACCCGTGGAGATCCCAGCCCCTTCCCAACCATACCACCCCCTTCCCCAGCTTTCTCCTAATCCCCAACTCCTCCTAAGCTTTGCTAGCTGGTAGCACTGGGCAACCACCGAACTTCCAAGCCCAGTCCAGTATCATGGCTGCTCCACACCCTGTGCACCCCACCACCCTCCCAAAGATGCCGGCCCTAATGACGTGTGGTTCCATCCCCTTCCAAATAGGTTTCCTTGGGTGAGCCACCAGTTTCCTCCCTAGTCCAAGATACACCCTACTGCCTAATCAGGTCACCCACTAATCTTAGAGACAGTCCCACTGTACACCAGTAACCCTGTTACTAGGTGCAGTACAACACATTAAACTTATAAGGTAAATGAACAACTCCCTAAGCTGCACTCTCCCAGCCTTTAAATACAACCCCCAGTGGCTAGAACTACATGAGCTGCACCTGCAGCCTTTTCCTCCAATTTCAGGGCAGGTGTTCCCCTATAAATTTGCAGACTTCTGGGGAAGGAGGGGTGGGGGAGGGTGGGTCTTGAGCAGACACCTGACTCGAGGAGAGAGTGTATCAGCCCTGTCTCCCCCCTCCAAGCCCAGCAGCCAAAGAACTAGGCCCAAGCAAATCCCACCAAATAGGTTTTAAATCAGAAGAAATAGGCCTCTACCAGTGCAGCCTGTTACACAGTGAAACATCCACAAAATGAGCCCACTTACAGCCACCAAATCAGTTTCAAACATCCAGCAGCCCCCAAAACAATACCCTGCTAGCCCCTTAGAAGTAAGAAAGAAAAGAACTAACCTACCAAGTAAAATCCACAAGAACCCTGTGAAAACAACAGCAGCAGCTACTGTCCTGGAACACAATTGATCCTGTCCCCTTCCAGTTCTTTCTGAGAAGACAAAGCAGCTAACACCTCAACCTGATTCAGCTCTGCCTCCAGTCAATTGGCTGAGTGAGACCTGGCCAGACCATTAACACCTCTCCCCCACTATGCACTAACCTTTGCAGCTAGTGGAGTCAGCAAAAGGAATCAAAATTCAAGTCAAAGCCCCCAAAATATGTTTGCTGCCAAAGGAAACAGGTCTCCAATTTAATCAGCTTCACTAACACCACATCGAAATAAGCTTGAAATTAACAGATATAGGTCTCCAATTCAAATAACCATCTCCAAGCAAATCCCACCAAATAGGTTTTAAATCAGAAGAAATAGGCCTCTACCAGTGCAGCCTGTTACACAGTGAAACATCCACAAAATGAGCCCCACTTACAGCCACCAAATCAATTTTCAAACATCCAGCAGCCCCCAAAACAATACCCTGCTAGCCCCATAGAAGTAAGAAAGAAAAGAACTAACCTACCAAGTAAAATCCACAAGAACCCTGTGAAAACAACAGCAGCAACTACTGTCCTGGAACACAACTGATCCTGTCCCCTTCCAGTTCTTTCTAATGACTTTATAGATGGAACTATTCAATTTCATAGATAATTTAACCCAATATGAAATGTAATGGTCTAAAAGACTGTGTTTGTGAATAGAATGTGCGATAGAGTTATAAGCTGTGCGAACTTATAAAAACTTCCAAAAGTCCTGTTTAGGGAGTTTCCAGGATGTCTGTAAGTCAGAATACGATCTAAGGGTGAGAGAGTGCTGGTCCAGAAGGTCTCCAAGAAAGAAAATACCTTTATTTTTCCACAAATGGCAGAAAATTGGGTGGTTTTCTAAGGAGAGTAATGGGTTGCCCCATAAAGGGGCATAAAACCAAGGTTTGGGATTAGATTTAAAGAATTTGTGAATTAATTTCCAATAAAGACTAGAGGGTGATATAGTTGGGTAAGATTTCAACTTGGGAGTAAGGGGATTAAAAATAAAGGAAGTAGGAATTCCTCCAGAACACAGTGCAGATTCCATAGCAATCCAGAATAGAGCCTGGGAGGATGGTTTCTAGAACCATTTAATGGTTTGGGCAGTGCGGAAAGCCCAAAGGTAACCTTTAAACTAGGTGAGTCCAAATCCGTCTTTTTTCCAAAGTGAATGAAGTTTGTTACAATTAAACCTCTGCATTTTCCTCTGCCATATGAAGTTACCTATTAATTTATCAATTTTAGCAAGAAAAAAGATGGTAAAATTAAAGGAATATTAACAAAAAGGTGAAAGATCTTAGGGGATATGGACATCTTAATAGATGCAATTTTCCCTAACAAGGAAAGGTTAAGAAGTTTCCATCTATCCAAAGTTGGTTTAATATTGTCTAATAAGGGATTAAGATTAGTCTCTCATATTTTCCTTAAATTGCTGGATATTTTAATACCAATATATGTTGTACCTTGTGGAGACCAAAAAAATCCAAGAGGTAGATTCATAAAGGGTTTACAGTGATCATTTAGGGGGAGGGTTTCAGATTTGTTAAGGTTTAAAGTGAGGCCAGAGATATTTATAAATTTGTTAAGGAGACCAACCAGCAGGGGTCCAGTCTTGTTCAGATTTTCAAGTAGAATTAAGAGATCATCGGACGGAAAGTAATTTTTGTGCAAACACAAATGCAACCATAATTACATAAATTAAATCTAGCACTAAATCAATTGGCACCACATGCACATTTATGGAAAAAATACTAATAATGCGAATTAGCACAAGTTTTTAGTGCAAATTAGTATTTCAGCAAAAATAGCGACAATTAGTTGACAGAGAAAATCTTTAGTTTTACAGTGTATATTTTTTATTCCCCACTGGGCAGAGTTGGGTACTGTATCTGTCAAGCTGTAGAGGAAGGGGATACATTTGTTTTATTCCTTGATGGGCTGGGTTGGGTACCGGACCTGTCAGGCAGTTACACGAGGGGACAGATTTGTTGTTTTTTTTTTTTTTCATTCCTTGATGGGCTGGAATGATCACTGGAATCATTAGGTAGTTGGGAGAGGGGGCCAATTTTTTTGTTCTTTATTCCCCGTTGGGCCAAGTTGGGCACCATAAATTTTGTTCTATTCTACATTCCCTTCCCTACAAGTATGGAACTACTGTGATTTGTAAATCACTTTGTAATACAGTGTATATGAAAGTCATAATATAAAACCAAACTCTGCTATATTTTACAATCCCTATACTACCAGAATCTAACTCCTGTGTTTTGTAAAGCATCAGACCTGTCATAGTTGGGGGGGGGGCAGAGGGAAAGATTTGTTTTTCCCCTGACAGGCTGGGTTAGGCACTGAATCTGTCAGGCAGTTGGGAGAAAGAGGGGCAGACTTTTTTTTAATTCCCTGGGCAGTAAGGAAGTTAAAATGATGATGCCCTCACCTGCCATTCTTTCCAAACAATTTTGCTCCTGATGAGCACTGTTAGTCAATGGGGTCACCCTGGGGCAGGTGAACCACTGCTCCGCATGTTGAGTTGGAAGGTGCATGGCAATAAGAATTCTATATTAATGTTAGTGAGAGTGCAGAGGTTAGTGTTGGTGTGCTGCAGCATGGAAGTAATGGAGAGGCCCAAACTCACTTGTAGTAACAGCAGTCCGTCAACACTGGGGGATATACTTTGTTATTCCCTGATAGACTGGGTTGAGTGCCAGACCTACGAGTAGTTTATGGGGAAGAGACTGATATTTTTTTTTTTGTTCTCGGACTGGTTGGGCATTGGATCTGTCAGGTTGTTGGTAGGAGTGGGATAGTTTCTTTGTTATTCCCTGACAAACCAGGTAGGGCCCTGGACTCATCAGGTAACCCATCACTGCTCTTTTTATTTCTGATAAGAACAAAATGACTATAGCTGGGACTAGCTCATAACTTCTTGCACTGGTAGCTTTCACTGTAATAGTAACTCTGACCACACTGGGAAGACATTCTGGTTCTACAAAATAAAAATTTTACTTATTTATTTATTTACAGTCAATTCCACTTGTGTGCCTTTTCGGTTGTGTGCACATTCCATTTGTGTGCACAAAAACCTCAGGTCCCAATTCATTCCCAATACCTTTAATGTTAAAGCAATCAGATGTGTGCACACAGATTTCTGGTTGTGTGCATACATTTTTAGCAGAACATCATGCTGGCAGCTTGGTTTTCAGCAGTTGCTAGTGGATATAATTAGGCGCTAATTGAGTGTACTCAATGTAGTGCTGAAAAATGGCTAGACTGACAGTGCAGCTAGGCAGTAAGCAGGTGTTAAGCATCTGCCTAATTGTTAGCTGGTGGTAACCTAAGGTTACCTGAAGTTACGTGATCTGATTTAAATGTAGATCAACAATAGCCCAACAATGCAGAAGCTGTCTTTGGAGCATAAAATGCAGTAGTGTGTTGAATTTTTTATAAACGTGCCAAATTTTTAACATTGGGGTTACATTGCCACTAGCACTCAAAGCAAAATGGATTACGGATGTTTCACCATAGTGTTTGTGTCTATGACCTTAAATACAGTATTTATTAGTACTTTTTGTACTTCATGGAATGATTTTAAACTTTTAAACTCTGTACTTTATTAAATTTGTTTTTGGTACCATACTTCTGTGCATGCCAGGCTGCAATTTAATAAATACTACAGCACCTGTGGTTCTGGGATCACTTACATGCGGTCCTGAGATAGTGGTAAATGTATTTTCAGTTACTGTATGTGCATTTTCAGATATGTGCACAAATTCATCTGGTCCTGACCATGTGCACACATCCAGAATTGACTGCATTTATTTATTTTGTAAAGTTAGACTACAGACTTGCAGTCTGTTTCCTTTATAAATAGAACCTCAACAAAAATGGAACACCAATTGCTGTCAAAATTAAATTGAGATGCCAATTGTCATTTTGATTCTACAAACAAGGAACCAAGAAAAAAATAGTGAACAAATCTTTAAACAGTACAATTTAAATGCAGAATAAGGTTCTTCAATGAAATTTGAAGTGGTTTCCAATGGAGGGAACCATGCTGCAATACGACCTTCTCTGGTTCCAGAGAATCGATAAGGAACCAGAGCAAAACACCAGATTTTTTTTATTAACACAAAAATGGACCCTAACTAATGCAGAGTATCAATAAAATAACTAAACATGTTAAACTCTGTAAAAATAATAAACCGTGATTGGCTCAGAAGTGAAGAGAGGACTTTGGGATGACTGCTTTCTTTAGGCAGAAAAATAAATCTGCCATTAGAATGCAGGGGATGAGTATGACCACTTAACATACTTTGGAATTTCACTCTAAGATTCTCTATTAAGCATACAATTCTAGGCTCCAGTTGTTAAGCATAAGTGAGGGATTCCTGGGGTTTGAAGTAGTAGCGCCTTACAAGTAAGCATGACAAAAAGATCAAAACTGTTACGTTGACTAAGTGTTGATTTGCAAATTGCCTCTCCTTGTCCCCCTCTTGCTCCAGAAACTGATCCCTTCCCCCTTTGTTTTCCCAGGCCCTGGCCAGGTTAGTCGGACTGGCTGGAAACTCAGCTGTTTTTTTCATTATATCAGGAAGCTGAGAGTTAAATCTTATTTCTTGTAAGCACCAAATGGCTGTGCAGACTGACAGTTTATCAGTACTTCCTCTGTAAGCTCATTCTTTATTTATTTCAGGTTTAGGAAGACACATTAGAGCATAGCTCATTTGCAAAGGCTCCACGTCAGAATAACATTACAGACAGAATAACAGTAAGAAAATAATATTACAAAATAAATAGCAACAATGTCAAGGTAAACATAACAGCAGCTCATGGCATTGTCATGGAATACACAAGGTGGTGCACAGTGATAAGAGGCGTGTAGGATAAAGGGGAAGAGGGGAGTAACCAGGGGGCTTGGGGCAGAGAGGTGCAGTGGGAGATAGTGGAAAGGTGGGAGGGGATGGAAAGGGTAACTCAGCCTGGAGGTGAGTGGGGAAGGTGAAAGTAGGTAGGGGAGGTGGTGGGGGTGGGAGACTAAGTAGTGGGGACAGGTGGCTGTAGTGGGAAGGGGGAGGTGGGGAGTGAAACATTAATGGGGAAGGGGAGAGGTGAGAGTGAGAGAAGAGGAGGAGGAGAGGGGTAGAGGAAGCAGAGAAAGTGATAGGATGGGTGGTCTACCTTATTCTACCACCAACCCTTGAGTTACCTTACAGTTCATATGTATCTGCATATTGGCTCTATTGTTGTGTGGCCTGTATTTTTTCTAATCTAGATGTTCCTGTCATGTTCACCGTTCCTATTGTAAATACAGTAAAAGTTTTTAAATATTGTTTTTACCTATTTCTCTGTATCAGCGAATTTCTGTACCACTGGACATTTGTAAAAACGGGCATTTTTGCTCACATACTTTCCAGTATAAAAATAAAATTGAATTGAATTGAATTCATGGACCAGGAGGGGGGAGTCAAAGTATTTTCTTAGTTCCTGTTTGTACTGCCCTATTTTTGGTAGCTGCACTAGTGATAGGGGAAGTTTATTTAGCCATAGAGGTGCACGTCGGCAATAGGATCTCATAGCTTAGCTGGTCCTACAAAATGGAACGTGGAGGGCATTTCTACTCACATTTCTTGTCTGGTGTGTATTGGCAGTTTGTCAGAAGAAAGACTGTGGTGTTGGGTGAGTGAGCCCCATGAGGGCTTTCTTTCCCATTAGGCAAGACTGATATTTGATTCTTTGCTCTAGGGGTAGCCAGTTAGCATTGGAGTAAAGACTGCAGGAATAGGTATATCTATCAGCATCCAGGGCAAGGTGGCAGGCCTTGCTGAGCAGTACCTTGATTCTATTTAGGACCATATCTGATGTTGCTCCATACACCATTAAGCCATAATCTATGACCAGAAGGATGACTACAGAAACTGCAAGATTCTGAGCATTAGGAGTCATGTATGCTTTATGCTTGTATAGGGTTCCTAGTTTTCTGTTGGCCACTTTTACAACTTGGTCAGTGTGGTGGGAGAAGGTTAGTATATCAGCCAGGTAGATCCCAAAGTATTTTAAGGTATCAATCTGATTAAGGACTGTACCTCCCTTGCTCCAGATTTTGAGAGGAAGCAGCTTCTTCTTTTTCTGGGGGCAGGTGATAAGCATTGATTTGGGCCTTTTATAATTTAGAATGAGTCAATTCAATTCAAGGGATGCAAAGACCTGTTATAGATCATAGGCAAGATTAGAAAGGTTCTTGTTGCTTAAGAAGATTGTCATTCTTGACATCACGGTGGGGTGAGGCTAGCCTACACAACCTGAGAGCTTCCTCAGTGCAATACCAAGGTTAGCTACATGTTCACAAGAGTTTAGTCACTTTCTCAACAAGTTTTCACGCCCTTTGCTCCTTGCAGCCAATAGAAAGTTATCAAAGCATTACAGACAGTTGCAAGGAGTAATAGCAAAGTCATCACTCAGTGACAGCCATAAAAGATCTGCCTCAGCCCGTCAATGTATTTCAAAGGGACATCTGCAAAACACTTTTCTCACTTTGATCCCAATGTGAACTGGTTTGCTATACAGAATAGCCCTATAAAAGTACAGGTCACATTTTTTCACTGCAACATATACTGCTGTTTAATTTAATAAAAGGCCAGTAAAGGTGAACTAATAACAGATTGTGAAAAATAATTTTAAAAATAGCTTCCACAGCAAGAAATAACTTAAAGTTCAAGACAAGGCTGACACCATCTACAGTATATTGATTTGACAAAAGCTTTTGACTTGGTCAATCATGAGCTCCTTCTCTGCAAACTCCATGGCCTAGGCCTGTCACAGGACAGTCACCTGGTTCCAGAGTTATCTCACTAATCACACTCAGCGCATTAAGATACATGGCTCCTTGTTGGACATTAAGAATGTACCCATTGGTGTTCCCCAGGACTTCATTCTGGGCCTCCTACTATTTGGCTTATTCATAAACCACCTGCCTACTGCCTGTCAGTCTGCAAATGTACTTCTCTATGAAGATGCTACGACAGAAAAATCCTGGCTGCAAGATGGCCACCAGGCTGGGCGTGCTGTGAGCTGTGAGCTGTTTGCTCTACAATTGTGTGTCTTTTAATTTATATTTTAATGGTTTTAAGCATTGAAGTGCCTAAGCACCTAAGCATTTGTGACTTTATTGAGTTTGTCCATTCGTTCTGGCTTTCCCTGGATGCGTTTTCCACCAAGACTGGAAATCGATGATTAAGGGTTTTATTCCTCTTTTCCCTTTACCCAGCTCTTCTCTGATTAGAGAAGTGCTGTAAGGGTGGTGAGCTGAAGAACGTACAGCGAGTTGGAGAGCTGAAGAACATTTTTTGGGACTTGGATTCGATTGTGATTTTGTTTTCTCTGCTGCTGACTGGACTCTATCAGCCCATTTTGCTCATATTTCGGAGCAGGAAGTTGAAACTGTGAGTACATGGGTGCTTGTTCCACTGTTCTGTTCCATTGAGTGGGGCTCAACCCTCCACTGACTGCCCTCTGGTTGTTTGAAGGTTCGTTAACCTGCTCTGCTTTATTGAGAGAGACTTAACCTGCTACTGACTGTCTTCTGTTTACGGGTAGGCATTTGTGTCTATGACTAAAGAGTTTTAGTCGAGAGCAGGGCTGAGTTGAAGAACACCCCTAGGTTCGGGACATAAATTTAACTGTTTTTTCCCACTGAGTTGGAGAACGCCCCTGAGTTTGGGACATAAGTTTGATTGTTTTCTCACGCTCACTGTTTGCTGGTGTGTTTGCAGGCTGTGAAGCTGAAGACCCATTGGACTTGGCTGGGGATGAACTGTTGATAGATCATATGGTGGATTTAGGGACAGTGGCAATTTGATTTGGGACCAAGTGTACCTCCTTGAATTGCCTGGCGGGTTATGCAGAGGTCTGTGGCAGCACAGTAATTTATGACTCTGTACACTGGGGAGTCTGTGGTGGGAATCAATCCCTAGGATTTCCTGGGGGGGCCTATCGTTTGGTGGGTTCTACCGAGGAGCTCTGTGGTAGCTGCCATAGATAGAAGCTGGCTGTTAGGTTTGGTCTGGGTGGCCCTGGTCTCAAAGTTGCTACTGATCCTGAAGAGGTTTGTTAGAGGAACTCTGGAACTTTGGAATCCCACTCCTTTTTTCTTGAAGTATGGTCAGACTGTTTTTTAATTCTATTTGTCGACAGTGATAGTGTTGAATAACTATTCTCCAGACTCCAGTAGTGAGAGTACTCGAGGACTGGAGGTAATTCTGTTTTATCTTTGGAAAGATTTCTGAGGTTATTCAAACTATTGGCCCTGGGAGGTGGGAGCTCCGGAGAGGTCTGTCTCTTCCTACTGGTGGTGAGAGGGCCCTTGGGATTCGGACACTTGAAATTCTTTCCTTAATGGTTTAATATATCATCAGCCTACCCTGCCTGTCTGTGCCAACTGTGTTTATTTGATATATCTAATTTTATATTTTCTGTGTTTATTTGGAATTATTTTGTTTTAGAGTTTTAGATTGTAGGTACGTGTTGTTAGAGAGCTGAGTTTTATGTTTTATTATTTTAGGGAGTGAACTTTTTTTTTTTGGTATTGAAATTCACAGTTGGATAGTTTGGAAAGTGTCGTCTGGATCACCAAAATGTGTTGGAGTCATGCCCTTACAGGCTTGCACTATTCGTCCTCCGCTCTTCATGCTCTCTGCCCTTTCTCCACCCCCACTTCAGTTTACAACATACCTGTGCTGCAGGGCACTGGGTATTGTCCGGAGGGGTTGGAGGAGGGCATGGGGGTGTGAATAGTGGAGGATGAATGAGGGGAGCCACCGCATTGGGGTAGTGAGGTCCAGGAGATGCCCTGGGCTGAAATGGAACCCAGAACATGGCTTGCCATGCATGGTTTCCATACCCAAGGGCACTACAAATGATGGTAGGCAGATGGTTCGGCAGCCCGAGAGGTTCATCCAACTCGGGTGGTGTTATGCAATGCTAGGACCATTAAGAACAAGATTGCAATTATTGCAGATCTTGTTGAGTCAGTGGACCTGGCTTGCATCACCAAGAAATGGCTGGACGAGAACTCTGGCCCCATTTTGGAGGCTGCAACTCCAGCTGGGTACTCTGTGATACACCGCCTGAGATTGGATCACGGTGGGGGTAGCGGTCTGTTTCAAGACCGAACTTAACCTCATGAATGTACCAGTTGGGGAGACTGAGTCATTTGAGTGTACTGTGGTAGCAGGTGTAGGCTGTAGGATCATTCTCATCTACCGTCCACCAGAAGATGAGAAGTGATTCCTTCAGAAAGTTGCAGATTTTGTCGCTGACATGGCATTTGAGTCACCCAGGCTGATGGTCCAGGGTGACTTTAGTGCCTGGGTCGATGTCGAACTTTCACAATTTAGTCAGCACTTCCTCCACTTGACAACATTTCTGGGCCTTACACAGGTTGTTACCACTGCTACTCATAATTGTGGTCACTCTCTTGACTTAGTATTCCTTCTGGGGACTGAGGCTTCTAACTTGGGGATGGAACCAGTTGGATGGTCTGATCACTACACCGTGGGGTTCTTTTTTAGCACCCCCCAGGTAGGCCTACCCCTGTGGAGATGACGTGGTACCACCCTTTGTGAGATATAAACTCTCAAGGCCTAATTGCAGTGCTGGATCTCTCGTCCCTCTCAGTAGCAAACAATGACCCAGAGGCCCTCTTTAGTGGCTTATAACTCGACCATTGTGGCAGCCCTGGATGTCATTGCTCCAGTCCATGTTCGTCCTCTCTCCCTTCACCCTCGATTCCCTTGGTTTGATGGGACTCTGAGGGAGTTGCGGCAAGTTGGATGAAGGTTAGAGCATTGCTGACAGAAATCCACTCTTGATGCCGACTGCCTTAGTTTGATCGACCATTAACAAGTCTATCAATCTGCAATCTCTCACAAAAGGCAAGATTCTTGTCCGGGGAGATTGCGGTTGCTCAAAATCGACCAGCTCAGCTGTTCCGAACTGTGGACAGACTGTGCAACCCAGCCTATCTACAAGTTTGGAAAGCCTTTTCACAAGAAGAGTGCAATGAACTTGCTCGATTTTTTGCAAATAAGGTGGCTGACATCAGATCAGCTTGCCATTCAGCACGCCCTATGGATATTGCTGTGGATCAGTGCGAGATCACTTATCCTCGGTCTTCTTGGAGTACCTTTGTCCAACCAGCTTTCATAGATGTCATAAGGATCATCCAGAGCATGTGCCCTACATGCTGTAGTTAGACCTGGGGCCTACTTCCCTAATTTTGGGTTGTATTGTGTTATCAGTCCGGTCCTAGCTTGGATAGTCTGGTGCTCCTTGGAGACAGGTGAGTTTCCAATCTCACTGAAAGAGGCGGTTGTGACACCACTCCTGAAGAAAGCTTCTTTGGCCCTGCAAACTACAGACCAATCTCCAACCTTCCCTTTGTAGGGAAGGTGATTGAGAAAGTAGTGGCCTTGCAGCTGGGGAAGCATTTGATCATCTATGACATCTATGAACCCCTCCATTCCAGATTTCGAAAGAAGCATAGCACTGAGACAGCACTGGTTCAGGTGCTCAATGATCTCCTGATGGCTAGAGATGGGAGGAGCCATTCTATATTGGTCCTCCTAGGTCTCTCATCAGTGTTTGACACTGTGGACCATGGGGTCCTGCTTGATCACCTGAGGTTCATTTGCAGACTGTCGGGTACAGTCCTCGAGTGGTTTACATCGTTCCTCACAGGAAGATCTTAGAGGGTGGTGTCCAGGAATTTTTCCTCGGACCCAGTCCTTCTGTTATGTGGGGTCCCTCAGGGCTCAGTGCTGTCCCCCATGTTGTTCGCAGTGTATATGCTGCCCCTCAGAGACATTGTAAGACGGTATGGGCTGAAGTTTCACTGTTAAGCAGATGATACCCAGCTCTAACTTTCTTTTGCACCCAACCAGGATAGAGCTGTCTCGGTCTTTAATAGCTGCCTCACCGAAATCCAGAACTGGATGGATGCCAGTTGGTTAAAGTTGAACTCTGATAAGACCGAGGTATTGGTTGTGGATCCGGGTGGCCGGACAGGGGGGTTGAGTGGGGGTTCACCCTCTGGTCTTTACCTTAGGGGTGTGCCACTCTTGACCTCTGAACGGGTGCGGAACCTGGGGGTAATCTTCAATAAGAGGCTGACCCTGCATTCGCAGGTGTCGGCTGTTGTTAAATCCTCATTTTATCATCTGAGGAATATCTCCAGGATTAAGCACCTAGTTCCATCCGGCGACCTTCCTACTTTGATTCACGCCTTTGTGACCTCGCGTTTGGACTACTGCAACTCCCTGTACCTAGGGCTACCTGGGGTGGAACTCCATCACTTGCAGCTAGTGCAGAATGCTGCAGAGCGGCTTTTGATGGGATCCTCTCGGTCCTGTCATATTACACCTGTGCTGTGCGGACTGCACTGGCTGCTGGTTCAGTGGTGGATTACCTTTAAAGTCAGTCTTCTGACTTTTAAATCCCTACATGGACAGGGCCCAGACTACCTGAAAAAGCTCCTGGTGCCTCACTGCCCATGGCGATTGCTCTGTTCAGCCAACGAGGGGTTGCCAGAGATTCCAAGGGTATGTTTGAAATCTTCTGAAGCAAGGGCATTTATATATGCTGCTCCTACCCTCTGGAATTCTCTATCCTATCGGTTACATGACTGCTCAACCGTAGAGGGCTTTAAACAAGCATTAAAAACCTACTTGTGGAACCAAGCCTTTGGTGATTGATTAAAGGTGTTATCAGTATTATCATTTTGTTTTATGCTGAGATGTTTTGTATGTGTATTGCGATTCTAATTATTGTTAAGGCGCCTTGGTTTCTTGAAAGGCACCATACAAATAAAATGTATTATTATTATTAAGATGATGCTGTTACCTGTTCCATGATCCCTAACCTTGGCAGCCTTGCTTCCATCCTCCAGAGTTATTTTGAGACCCTTGAAAAATAGTTTTCCCAAAACAAACTGGTTCTAAATTACAAAAAAAAGTAAGACAATGCCCTTCACAAGCCCACAAATGAAGAAAACGGCACCCCCTTGTCATCTGCAATGGCCTGGGATATATACTTGAACAGGTAGAAGAAACCTTTAAATACCTTGGGGAGATCCTGGAAAATACCATATTTTTGCTTCCCATGATGACCACCTTGTATCCATGGTAAACAGAAGATTGGGAGCCGTGTACCATAACTGGGTCAACCTCACTGCTGATGCTAGACACCTCATAGTAGGAAGCTCAGTACTGTCACTAGTTGACTATGGCCTCCTTCTCTACACAACTTCCTGTGACTCAGTTCTTAGCAGAATAAATCTGATCTGAAATAAGGCTTGTCTCTTTGTGCTTGGGACTGACAAGCACACCCAAAGCTTCATTCTCTACACCAAACAAATTGTTTACCCCATCTAGCAGAATTAAGTTCCAGACATGTCTGCTAGCTAAGAAGGTGCTACTGAGCCTAATCCTCTTGGCCCTAACTCACTGCTTCCACCCAGTTGCCAATCTCTATAACAAAAGGAGAATAATCTGGAATGCCCTAGAACTGCCTTTCCACTGTACTCAGCTGGGAAAGTGTTCATTCACTGGCTGCTTAAATGAGCTGCCTGATACCTTGCTCAATCTGCCTAAGTTTGACGAGTTTAAGAGAGCACCATGGACAACCCTAAAAGTTCATTGCAACTGTAACTGTTAATAATCCTAACTAAAGTCCCTCCCGGTATACTCTTTGAACTGTGTCAGACTCTGGCTTTGAGGCCACGATCCATTATTATGCTTGTTCTATACCGATTTTATTTGTCTTATTGTAAAATTGTATGCAGTTGATCCAGCCTGTTTATTTGTACTTGTTTGACTTCATTCCACTGGAACTTGCTTATTGTATTTGTTATGTTACCTTGCAGTTTCTGCTATCGACATTGAACCTTTGTAAAAGAACACTTGTGCTCAAAGATATTCTCCGAAATTTTCAATACATAAATAAAAAGAAACTTAAACAGAGTTCTTCTTTAATGCAACTCTCAGGGTGGATCCCATCAATTTTTTGATTAAAGGTCAGCACTCCTTTTATGGACTGAGTTTCTTTTTTCATGTAATTTTAATTGTTTGCCCAGGCACTATCGTTGGTGTATAAAACTTCCAAATAATTATAGACTGAAAACCTTCTATGTTTAAAACCATCAACCTACCAAGTAAAGGGTCCTTTCTTTTTTTCAAAAGTAATTTCTCTTATTTTAGTAAAGTTTATAGATACCTTCCAAAATTTGTTATAGTTGACAAGATATTTAATATTCTCTGCATTCCAATCTCTGAGAGAGAAAACAAAATCAAATCATAGGCATATAACAGAACAGGTAATTTGGCTGGACAAAATTATCAATTTCTGCTTGCACAGAATTGTCACAAAGTTCCATGAAATGTGACAAATTTCATGGAATGTAAACTTCTTTATTTGGTCATTCTTGAAGCTAGAGACCTTTTAATATAAACATTGTTATTCCCTGGCCAGCTGCAGTCATCAGGAATCTACATTTTGTTCAGATATATACCTTTTTCAGGCCTCCTCCATGACTTAGATGGCCACTGGGGTTTTCGCCACAGTTTTTCCTTGCCTCCTTGCACCCCACGATTCAGTAGTAGTGGTAGCAATTTATTTATTTGGCTCCCTATCCTGCAGGCTCAGTGTGCATTCCAAAATACACAAAATACAGCAGCACAGATTTCATACTCACCAAAATATAAAGACACGACAATAAATATGACATGGAACCTTTGTAAAAGACCAGCTTGCTCAAAGATTGTTTCCTATTACTGCAGTAAATAAACATAATGAATAACCCAGAATATTATATACAATAATAAATAGGTGGTCAGTTTAGCATTGACAACAGAGTAGCTAATCGAGAAAGGCCTAGGGAAAAGATAGCATTTAAGCAGCATCTTTAAACCTTTAACCGAGAGGACTTCCCTAAGGTAAAAGGACAATAAATTCCACAATAAGGGCAGTTCCACCACAAATGTCCAGTCCTTAGACAGCTTTAAACAGGATCTGGGGACCATCTGGAGGTCTACCTTGGAAGAGCTGAGTGAGCAGCCAGGAGCATATAGACAGAGGAGGTCTTTCAGATAGCCTGTGCCCAAATCGTGCAGGTCTTTGTGTAATATGGGTAAGCTAGCTTTTTATCACTGCTGTGATTTTCCTTTAGGTTTCACTGCTTTCTATGATAGTGTGGGGCATAAGTCACAGGGTTGCAACCTGAGACCTTGACTATGCTTTAGTGAGCAGTAAAGTCAGGGAAGAGGCAATTGAAATGTACATTTACTCTGTATGCGTGAGTGTGTGCATGCATACGTGTGTGCATGCATGTGTGACAGGGACAGAGACATAGTAACCAGGATGCACTTTTGTCTCATTGGCCAATTGCTTGTTGCCCTGTCCAATGGTAAGCATTTCATGCAGGAGACTCTAGAAGCCTGAGGATAAGACACTCCAGTGTAACCAGAATGTGCCTTTGTTTGATTGACTGCCTCTAGCCTGCCAGGTGATGGTGAGAGTATAAAAACAGCTACAAGCTCCCAGAGAGGGAAGAGCAGGAGATCCGGGGGGGGGGGCATTGCTGGTCATGCTGGCCTAACCCCTGGGGGAGAACAGGAGAGCTAAGGATGGCCATGCTGGTCTAACTCCGGGAGGACAGCAGGACAAAGGGAGACTGCTGGAGCTGCTATCTGAAGAAGCTGACTAAGAAGTATAGTCCAGTGATGAGATTCCTGCTACCAAGAACAAGAAACTGAGGAACAGGGGAGAACTGATACTGATTTGGCTTCTGAGCTGCAAAAGGGGTCTTTCTGAGATGAGAAATATGCCTAGAGGACTTTCTGGAGAGAACCTAAATAAACTGCATTGGTAACGTTATCTGCTGTTAGATGCAGTGTGTGCTTGTGGGTAGTGTAACTGCATCTCTCTGAATTAGTATTGTATTCACTGATGAGTAAAGGGGTACTCTACTATTCTGTCTCTATGTAGGTTGTAATTCTGGTGCCGTGCAAGAAGCCTGTGTTTGTCCCTGTTATTAAGGGGCCAGTTAGTGTTGAGCAAGAAGGAGTAGCCATTCTGAAATAAAGTTTTTTTTTTTGTTTGCTTGTTTGCTTTATTATTGGGAAAGCAGGTTGAACTGGGGAAATAAGGGCAAAAGTGTTACCTAGTGTTTCAACACAAGTAGCTTCTACAGGCAACTGGAAGTGATTAGTTTTGGCATGAAGAAAGAGATCTGCTGTTTTTTTCTTGCATTTGCTACTGTGTGTAGTTTTTAGGATTTTCCTTCATTAGAAGGTCTACTATGGAAGTTTGCTTATAGCCATTTTTTAGATTTTCACAAACAAAATTTGAGTTGCACATTAACTCACACACTTGGCATATGTATTGTTGTGTGTCCAGACTACAGACAAAGTTACTCAACTAAAGAACCTATACATTTGACAAAACAAAATAATAAAAAGAAAGAAATAATAACTTTCCTTTGGGAATTTTCCTGGAGGTGTTGTAGTCAAAAAATAAATTGATATTAAAATAAGAAAAATTTAATAAATTAAGCACATCTCCCTCAGCTCTGCTTCATCGGAGCTGCCTTGCTTTTACATTTGTACAGTAATAAACATATCCTGAAGGAGATATCCCACCTCATGGGCAGCCAGCATAGCATCCATAACATAGGAGAGACATGGTCTGACTGGGAAACTTTGACAATTAACCTGGCTGCAGACTTCTGCACCAGCTGCAAGTTATGTGTCAGACCTCCACATAGCCCAAGGTATACACTGGAGTATTTAGGTCCTCAGAATTTTGAGTTGAAGCAAGCACATATTTCTTAAATGAAAGAAGCCACATGGACCACCGCCGATACCTAGGACCAGATATTAAAAAGTTTGCCCAATGGGCAAAGTGATCGCCCACTATTTGCCCAGGGTTTGTGCCCATGCACAATATGCAAAGGGGTCAGGGACATGCACTAAATGGGTTAGCACACACACAAGGATTGGTGAGCAAAATTAGGGGTGGGGACATGAATATGAGAGCAGCGCAATATTCAGCCTGGTAGCACTGCAAAAGAAATAGCACAGGTCACCTTGCGCTGTGCAGTTACCACCAAGAGGAAGACTGACTTACTCCAGGCAATCCTAGTGGCTGGTGGAGCCATTGCAGCCAACAATCATGTTGACAGCTGGGAGCGTACACCTGCTGTCTGGTGTCCAGTGGTTCCCACTGCCCTCTGATCCCTGTCCCCATTAAACATTATTTATTCTGTGGTGTCCAGGTATTCCCCCTCATCCTTTGAGTCCCGTCGCCATTAAATATAATTTATTCCCTGGTGTCCAGTGGTCCCCAACCCTTCCTCTGATCCCCATCCCTGTTAAACATGATTTATTGGGGGGGACCTCCAGCACAACCCATCGATGAACAAATGCACCAAATATAATAATATGGACAATAGTAATGTTTAATAAAGCATATCAAACAAAAAATGTCCAGACCTCACATGGGTATGCACTTCTTACCTGGTTTATTACAAATATTTCAGGATAATTTGTATTATATACAATGTGTCCTATACCAGGTTTTGAAGTGGAATTAATGATATATATGCTTTTTGTTATGTATTACTGTGCAGCCTTATTGTTTTTTACCTGTCCTTATACAAACAAGTTTTGAGCACCTTTTTGCACGTGATTTTAGACTATGTGCCTGTTTTTAGTGTGCATCACTTTAAGCACTACGGTTAAATTAGATGTGGAAGCAACAGGTGAACACTCCTTGATGACACTCTAATGTGACATGGATAGGAGGTTAGTGGGTCCTACTGGAAGGTACTGTTCCTGAAATAATTCTGAACAATTTTTGTTTAATATACTTTATTAAACATTACTGTTGTCTATATATTTGGTGTGGTTTTGTTTGTTCATCGGTTGGTTGTGCTGGGATTTTTTGTTCCCTGGCATGGTTTTGTCTCCTGTGCAGATGAGCCAGTGGGCATTTTTTTCTTTTATCTGTCTCCAGATATGTTTTATTCTCTGGTGTCCAGTGGTCCATAACCCATATTCTGATCCTTGTCCATGTTAAACATGATTTATTCCTTGGAGTCCAGTGGTCCCCCCATCCTCCAATCCCCAGACCAGTTAAAAATGAATTATTCCCTGGTACCCAAAGAGCCATCCCATCCTCTGATCCATAGCCCCATTAAAAAGAGAGCAGTCCCTGGTGTCTAGTGGAATCCACCACCTGCCAGTCTCTGACTCCATTAAGAAGAGAGTAGTCCCTGGCAACTAATGATCCTCCAACCCTCTGATCCCCAGTTCCAATAAAAAGATAGCAGTCCCTGGTGTCTAGTGGAACCCTCCCAGAACCTCTGATCCCTGGCCCGGTACAAAAAACACAGTCTCTGATGTCCAGTGGTACATCCCACCATCCGATCCCCAGCACTGAGAGAAATAAAACCATCCCTGATGGCCAGTGGCACACCCCACCCTCTGATCACTCACCACAGTTTCACACAAGAAGTCTCTGGCATCCATCAACCCAACCCATACCATCCACACTGGATACTCCACCTTATTTATTTATTTATTTATTTATTAAATTGTGGTGACCGGGTAGGCCCACTGGGCCCCGAAGGTCCCTTTTTCAGGGGCGACCCGGGATAACAATACTAGTTATGATACAGAACAAGGACAAAAAAGAACTTTTGTATACATTGTCTGTTACAACATGAGGAGGTTACAGGAAACAGTGGATACAGGCATGGTTATCATCATGACACAATTTAAAAAGGTACTTCTTTACATTTTATTTATTCAGGAGGTAGCGTATGACCCCAGGTGAACAGACAGTTTGAGGCGGGTAATAGGTAGGCTCCACTAAGCGAATGTGTGTTGGAAGGAGGGGAGTACCTTAAGAGCCTTATGAACCATGGCAGTGGCATGCACTTGAGGTCAGCATATGGGACTTGCCATCCCTCTTTATCATACTCGCTGGCACTGTGTGGAGCCTATATGGCAACCGGCACCACCCTCTTCTCACCACCTTGACCGGCTGTCATATGCAATGACAGGGAGTGCATATTCTGTGTACTGCAAAGTAAGTGCAAATACTGTCTACAGTAGACAATATTTGCACTCTCTTTGCAGTATGGAGGATGTATACTTCCTGTCATTGCATATGGCAGCCGGTTGATGCAGTGAGAGGAGGACTATGCCGGTCGCCATATGGGTTCTCCCTGTGGCACTGAAAAGTATGGTAAGGGAAGTGTAGCAGGGTGGTGTACCCAGTGCAGGTGGTGTGGGAGTATGCTAGATAAAAGGGACTTCTTGTATGAAACTGCAGCTAGCAATCGGAGGGTGAAGAGTGCCACTGGACATCTGGGACAGTTTTATTTCTACTGGGGATGGGGATCTGAGGGCAAGAGGTACCACTGAACACCAGGGACTGTGTTTTTGTATACTGAGCCAGAGACCAGAGGGTGAGGGGGTTCCACTAGACCCCAGGGATGGCTGTCTTTTTGAGGGGCCAGGGATCAGAGGGTGAGGGGACCACTAGATGCCAGGGACAGCTTTTCTCTTAGTGCTGCCAAGGATCAGAGGATGGGATACTACTAGACAAGAGGGATTTATTTCTTCTTAATGGGTTCAGCAGGTTGGTGGTTCCATTAGACATCAGGGACTGCTCTGTTTCTGATGCAGCTCAGATTGGAGAGTGGTGGGGGTCACTGGGCAGTGAATAATAATTTATTTTTAACAGGAATGTGGATTGGAGAATGAGGGGAACCACTGGACACCAGAGAATAAATCATGTTCTGTGGGCCTGGGGATCGGAGGATGGGGGAACCACTGGACACCAGGGAATAAATCATGTGTAACAGGGACAGGTGATTGGGGTGGGTGGGGCGATTACAGGGGTGCAAACCTTCCACCACTTCCCATGCACTTGAGCCCATAATGGACATGCATATGGCCCCTAAGTGCCTTGCATGCCAAATGGGCTCATTTGCATAGTACCAGCTGAATATCATGCCAGTGGCTCCCAGCACTATCGAGTCTGGGTGTGTTGTTCCCTGTGCTTCCAGGATCTATGTTGGGACAGCATTATTTGACTTAGTGTTGTGCCAACAGGCCCCTGATATTTGAGTGTCAACTTTCAGTCCAGGTTGATGCCCAGCTTGTTCACCCTGTCTTTGGGAATGAGAGGGATGGCATACAGTTGTATAACTAATACTTCCCTCCTAAACCTACTAATCTTTGAGAACCTGTATCCACCAGTAGCATTTCTGTCTTGTCTGGATTCAGCCAATGCCAACTGGAGGCCATCCAGTCACTGATATCAGCTAGGCATTTGCCAAGCACATCAACAATGTTTCTCTTTCTTTTTCTCTCTCCGAGGTCAAATAACAGACATAGCTGAATGTCATTAACATAGCAATGAAACTTCAGACTATATCTCTGCATGACCTCACCCAGTAGCAGCATATACACCACAAACAACATAGGCAACAAGATCAAACCTTGAGAAAATCCACAGTCCAGGGCAGCAGGGTATGAGGAAAAAATTCCCAATGCAACCTGCAGTACCCTACTGGAAAGGAAGGACTCAGACCACTTCAAGACAATGCTTCTGAGTCCTCCCAAGTCCCTCAGCCAAGCTGTTAAAATACCATGATCTACAATGTCAAAGGCTGAAGAGAGATTAAGGAGAACAAGAATCAAATAGTTACATCTATCTCTAACCAAGAGAAGATCATTATGCACGCCAACAAATGGTGTCTCCATGCTTTGACACCTCCTGGATCACAAATGGAAAGGCTCACAGATGGAAAATATTTCCCGATGCGCCTCCAGCTGCATCTCCACTACCATCTTGACCAGAGAGCCTAAAAACAACAGCACACTTTAATAGAGCTGCAGACAAGGCTGCTGGGTTGCACAGCATGGAGTATAAGCAGCGGAAGTTAGAAGGTGATCCTTGCATTGTCAAGGTCACAGGGTCAACCACACCTGGAAAATTGTGCAAGGTACTGGAGTACACATCTGAAGAGCGACTGTGATAAGGTGGAAGCAGTACAGCTCAGGGCAATCCAGATGGTCCGTGGACTGGGGACAAGACATATGAGGTGTGGCTGCAAGATTTGAACATGTACTGTATACTGTTGAGAAATGGCGAGAAGGGGTGTCATGATCCAGACATACAAGTGCCTGCACAGGATAAATAGGGTGGGAACCAAGGAACTATTCTCTTTACACTCAAATACAGGGATGAGGAGGAACTCACTTAAACTTGCAGGGGAGAGAATCAGAAAGGACATCTGAAAGCATTTTTTTCACAGAAAGAATGGTGGACAAGTGAACAAGCTGCCAGAGGAAATGATACGGGCCAAGCTAACTAACAGCTTTAAGCAGGGATGGGACAGGCATATGGGATTAGTTAAAACAAGCATTTGTCAATGCCGAATGTTTGCTTGCTGGTATTAGCATTAGAAATGCAGGAGTTAGATAGATACAGAATAGGAATAGCAGTGAAGTACTTAGCTTCACATGAACCACACTTCCATCCTGTAGAGATGGAGAGAATGTGGGGTAAGTTTTTGGGTTGTCACCCATGATGGTCAAGCCATGTCACCGCACCATATTCTGCAGACACCAACACATGTTGAGCTGTGCCTTAGGGTGTTTGCCTTTACAGTCACCCCATTCCAAAAGGACATACATTGAAATGGGTGCAGCATAGGAGAATGGTGTGAAGTCTTGGGTAGAAGAGTCCAAGGTACACCTCGATGCCTGTCAGTGATGGGGGGGTGGGAGTGGGATGGCATGAGCAGTACAGTTGGCAATCCAAAGGCACACCCCGATGCCTGTCTATCTGTACAGGGTAGGACATTATGGTTAGAAACCATAATGCCTCGGACGTTTGTTGATATTCACAATACAAATTTTGAACGTGGCCTATTTGTGACCCCACCTCATGAAAGCATTTGGGACCTCTTCTCATGAACAGTGACAGTGTGATTTTGTCAATGTGTCCCAAAAAGTGACTTCCAGCAGTGACAGTGCCATTCTGCACCACATGTACGAAAACACAGATTGGGCAGGATGTGAAGAATGACAACTGAACCATCCATAGGGAGGTATGAAGAGATGGCACCGTTGAAAATGTGTAGTGGGAATATTAAAAATACTTGCACTTCTAAGCATACGTGGAAACCATGCAACACATGCATGTGACACAGTCATTTTATGGAGTTTCATCACCAGATTTTCACCATAGGCTTTTAACAGCCTATGCTCATGAACAGCATCACTGTGATTTTGTTACTGTGTCCTGAACACTGATTTCCCACAGCAACCACAGTAGTGTACGCCAGAACTGCAAAAACACATTTCAACCAGGTTGTGAAAAATTACAGCTGTACTGTTCATAAGGAGGCATGGAAAAATGGCAATGTTGAAAATCTGGAGTGAAAATATTACAGATGTGCAAAGTTATAAGCATGCAAGGAAACTGTGCAATGCATGCTCATAACACTGTCACTTTATGGACTTTCATCATCAAATTTTCAACATAGGCATTTTAGGACCTCTGCTAATGAGCAGTGTCGCTGTGATTTTTGTAAAGTGTCCCAAACAGTGATTTCCCACAGTGACCGTGCTATTCTGTGCCGGATGTGCAAAAACACATTTGGTCCGGGATGTGAAAAATGACAGCTGTACTGCTCAAAAGGAGAAAAGGAGGTGTGGACAAATGGCAGTGTTGACAATCTGGACTGAAAATATTGCAAATGTGCAAAGGTACGAGTGTGCATAGAAATTGCACTATGCACGCTCGTAACACAGTCATTTTATGGACTTTTCTCACCAAATTTTCAACATAGACATTTTAGGACCTCTGCTAATGAACAGTGTTACTGTGATTTTCATAATCTGTCCCTAATATTGATTTCACACACCTAGTGTGCCATTGTGCGCTACATGCCCGGAAACACATTTTGGGCAAGATGTGCAAAATTAAAGCTGTACTGCTCATAAAGAGGTGTGGTAAAATGACATTGTTGAAAATCTGGAGTGCAAATATTAAAATGTGACACTTACAAGTTGCATGTAAGAACTGCGCAACACACGCCGTAAAACAGTCATTTTTAGGTTATCAAATTTTTCAACATAGCCATTTTAAGACCTTTGCTCATGAACAGTGTCATTGTGATTTTCTTAATCTGTCCTAAACATTGATTTCGCAGACAATCGACTGTGCCATTGTGTGCATAGCACAGAAACACATTTTGGGTGAGATGTGAAAATGACAGCTGTACTGCTCATAAGGAGGTGTGGTAAAATAGCAATGTTGAAAATCTGGAGTGCAAATGTTAAAAATTTGTGAACTACGAGCGTGCATAGGAACTGTGCAATGCACACTCGTAAAACAGTCACTTTAAGGAATTTGTTCACCAAATTTGCAACATAGGCTTTTTGAGAGTCCACCTTATGAACACTGGTACTGTCATTTTGATAATAGGTCCTGAAATGTGATTTCGTGCAGTGACCACAAAATCACCCTTCAGGCCTGATTCACACAATGACAATGACAGAATTCATGAGGAGGGGTCCCAAAAACCCCATGTTGAACATTTGGTGCCAAAATTCAAAAAAATGCCTGAGATATGCATCAAAGTTGAAAAAAAAACTATTTATTACATTATACAGCTTACCGGCATTTCCTCAGTTCGCGGTCGGCTTTGAAGAGTGCAGACGTGTTCCCAGTCCACCGAAGATCATCAGCTGGACTCTGGGGTGGTATGGGGTGAGGGGTGTGGGAGGCAGGGCGCACAGTGGATAGGTGCGGATTGTGGAGGGCTTGAGACCGCGAGGGACCAGGGATTGGGCAATCCCCATCGGCACACAAGAAAAATGGGGACATCATGCCGATGGGATTGGGCACCCTGTCGGCAGACAACAAAAGTGGGTGGGTTTATCATGCCAACGGGAGTGGGATCCCCTGTTGGCAAAAAGCGGATGCAGATTGGCACACTGAAGCTGGCAGGGATTGGGGCCCCCATTGGCAAACAAAGACTGTCTGGGGGGCACTTGCTGCTGAGGGGGATTGGGCACCCCCTCGGCATGGGGGCAGCATAATATTGTTTGTGAATGTGACGGCAAGCCACCTGCCATGTTCACAAACACTATTAGGCTAGCTAACGTTCCGCCCTGCAATGATGGGTCGCTCCCTCATTGCAGCACAATGACTGATGCTACAATGACGAGGTAGCCCCTGATTGCTGCAGCAAAAACGTTACAACTTGGTGTACTTTCTGGAGACCAGTGTCATCAGCACACTGTGCCTCCATTGGTGCACCATTGCCAAGCCCCCAGTGCAGTGCCTCCCTTGGCTGTAACAGTGCCGCACCTCCACAACCAGCTTCTCTCTAAGCTTTCACATCATGTTTCTTGCACATGCATGCAAGCAAACATAAAAAGGGGGCAGAAACAAAGGGGAGGGATGGCCACGAAGGCCAGTGCAGATTAATTAGGTAAGGTGGGCAGACTGAATAGGCTGACAGGCATTTTTCTGCCATCATTGTCTATGTATCTATTATTTACCCTCCCTGAAAAGGGAGGGATCTAGATAAGCTTGTAGTTGGACAAGATGTCAGGGTCCAAAGATGGCTTTTAAAGAGGGGCTTCTCCATCACTCTTTCCAGTGCTGGGGGCTAAATGCCCTCCCTCAAGGAACACTTGACTATCTCTGCAATAACTATTCCCAGGGACTCCGGGCAGTTTATCAACAGCTGGGTAGATCCAGGGTCAGTTTACAGAAAGTGGGATGCAGCTCTAAGATCAGCTGAAGAACAGTAGGCATTGGCTGACACTCCAAGCAGACTAACAGAATGCCTTCACTAGTCAATGATGGACAGGTTTGAGCCATGGCAGCTTGCTTGGGGGCACCACTGACTGAATAGAGGATACCCTAACAAGGAAGAACTGATCAAACTCTTTACATCATTCTAGTGACAGTACTCCCTCAGGCTGCAGGCAGACCAGATGCAACTGCCAGTCTGTAGTGTGGAAAAATTGAGCAGGTCTGTTCCTCCCTGCAACAATCATCCATGACAGAAACTCTGCCTGTCGGAGTGATGTCCCTCAGTACTCCTTATAGTGAGCCCTCGGGGTTAGTGTATCCACAAGCGATCTCAATCTCCTCCAGGAATACTCCAACCCCTGCCCTTTGGCTTTAAACAAATAAATAAATAAACCCTCCAGTAAAACAACATACTTGCAGTAGCAGAAAATACCTAACCAGAGGGATTAGCACTGTGATCTGAATCTGAACAGAATAGTTTACTGACCTAACAGTAGCTACAGTAAAACCACCCCAAAAGGTTCCTTTTAGCATTTTTTTTACACAATGGGGATTAACAAGACACACAAGACAGGGTAATTCAAATCAAGTTACTGTAAGTAATACCATCACTTCAAGAACTAAACATGGGATAGACAAAAGGGGTCTATAGTAATAGGGCTGGGGGGTAAGGCCAGAGATTGAGTAGGGTCTGGGAATGGACAAGGATATGATAGAAGGCATCCTTAGGATGGCAGAGAAAGGGAGAAATACTGTTGATGGGGGATCTGAATATGGCAGATGTTAACTGGAGCACCTTTGCTGCAGCCACATCCAAGAGCAGGGCCATTCTTGATGCCCTTCAGGTGGCATGCCTCAGACAGCTAGTTTTGGAACCCACTCATCAGGGAGTAATCTTAGACCTCATACTCTCAAATGGGGACAGTGAGAGGATCGCAGATCTAGAAGTGGGTAGCCATCTGGGAACAGGGACCACCAAACAGTGTGGTTCACGATAAACTCAGTTACAGAGTCAAGCCATACAAAAGTGAGGGTACTGAACTTCAGGAGGGGCTGACCTTGGCAAGATGGGAGAGTGCCTTAGAAAAGCACTAGCAAACAGGCTAGAAGAGAGGTGGAGCAACAATGGGGAAACATCAGAACTGCCATCATATAGACCACAAGTCTTTGTGTGAAGCAAATAAACAAATCAAAATGAAAGAAAAAGCTAATATGGTTCTCAAAAGAGGTAGCAGGGAAGGTTAGTGAGAAAAAGATAGCATTTAAGAAGTATAAGGAAACACAGAGGGAGCAGGACACAGAAATGTACCAGCTAAGGCAGAAGGAAGCAGGAAGGGAAGTCAGAGTAGCAAAGGTCCAAACTGAGGAAAAGATAGCCAACTCGGTTGAGAAGGGGGACAAAACCTTTTATAGACACATCAGGAAGCGTAGAAAGACAAAGGGAGGGATAGTAAGGTTGAATAGAAAGGACGGTGGGTGGGCAGAGAGGGACAGTGAAAAAGCAGGGATACTGAATGAATACTTCTGCTCAGTAGTCACAAAAGAGGAGGAGGGGGAGGTGCCTAATCCAATTAACAGAAGCACTCTGGATAGGGGGGTCAATCCCAGTTCTTTCACAGAAGAAATGGTTCTGAAAGAACTCATAAAACTGAAGGTGGACAAAGCAATGCGGCCTGTTGGAATTCACCCCAGAATTCTAAAAGAATTAAGGGGAGAACTAGTGACACCACTGACTACCCTTTGTAACAAATCATGGGAGGATGATGTGGTACCTGAGGACTGGAGGAAGGTGTATGTGATTCCTCTTCACAAAAGTGGGAGCAAGACAAAGGAAGGAAACTACGGACCTGTTAGTTTGACCTCTGTGGTAGGGAAAGTGATGGAATCACTTCAGAAGGAAAGAATTGATGAGTACCTATAGAAAAGTGGGGCACAGGACCCAAGGCAGCATG
The DNA here is from genome assembly GCA_016271365.2 of Neoceratodus forsteri. Lineage (NCBI taxonomy): Eukaryota > Metazoa > Chordata > Ceratodontiformes > Ceratodontidae > Neoceratodus > Neoceratodus forsteri. The sequence continues at coordinate 936,004,442 of CM028131.1, forward strand.
GCTTCACAGCGGGAAGGTCATGTCAGATGAATCTAATTGATTTCTTTGACTGGGTGACCAAAGTAGTAGACCAGGGAGGGGCTGTGGACATGGCCTACATGGACTTTAGCAAGGCATTTGACACAGTTCCAGGGTGGTAGCCTGGGTAAAACATTAGCTGGACAACAGGACACAGAAGGTAATGGTAAATGGAGTCCACTTTGAAGAAAGAGGGGTTACTAGTGGGGTACCGCAGGGTTCAGTACTGTGTCCAGTCCTTTTTAATGTCTTTATAAGTGACATTGCAGAGGGACTGGAAGGAAAAGTATGCCTCTTTGCAGATGATACAAAGATCTGCAACAGGGTTGATACACAAGGAGGCATGGAAAGGATGAGAACGGACTTGGCAAGGGTGGAAGAATGGTCAGAAGTATGACAGCTTGGATTCAATGCAAAGAAGTGCAAAATAATGCACCTGGGAAACAAAAACCCGGGGAAGATTACACTATTGGGGTGAGAGGTAGTAACAACAACAAAAATAGAAAGGGACCCGGGGTAATCACATCAGATGACCTTAAGGTTAGCAAGCAATGTGAGAAGACAGTAGGGAGGGCTGGAGGATATTGGGATGTATAGGAGAGGCATCACCAGCAAAAACAGGAAGTTGTTATCCCTCTGTACAGACAATTGGCGAGATGCCATCTGGATTACTGCATCCAGTTCTGGAGACCCCATCTCCACAAGGACATAGACAGAATGGCGGCAGTCCAGACGAGGTCAACTAAAATGGTGCAGGGTCTGAAAGGGAAGCCATATGAGGAGAGACTAAAGGAGCTTAATATGTATACCCTTGAGGAAAGGAGGGAGAGGGGGAACATGATAGAAACTTTTAAGCACCTCAGCGGAATCAACAAAGTCCAAGAGGGTAGCATCTTTCAGAAAAAGAGATGTGCAAGAACAAGGGGACACAATTTGAAGATAGAGGGGGGATGGCTAAGGGGCAATGTGATGAAGTATTTTTTCACAGAGAGGGTGGTGGATGCATGAAACAGCCTTTTTGAGGAGGTTGTGGAGTCTAAAGCTGTGGGAGAATTCAAGAATGCACAGGACAGACATAAGGCAATTCTTGTGGGGGGTAGGAAGAAATAGGCTGTTGGTTAACTAGGATCTGCAGCTTATCCTGTAGGTAGGGAAATGGGCAGACTAGGTGGGCCAAGTGGCCCTTATCTGCTGTCAAAGTCTATGTTTCTATGTTTCTATGAGGTAGCACAGTAGATTGGGAAATTAGGGCAGACTAGGTGGGCCAAGAGGTCCTAATCTGCTGACAACTTCTATGTTTCTATGTTAAATAAAATAACTACAATCAATACTTAGACAAAGTGACAAAAATTCACTTAGTCACACAAAACTGTACTACAAAAATAAAATGACAAATCACAGACAAAAAATATTAAGAAAGACTGAGGAAAACGAATCAGACTAGTGCTCTCTGGCTGCCTTGCTTGCTAGCTAAAAAATGTCCCCTCCCCTACACAGCACTGCTTCGCTAAACAAAAATGACACTGGGTCAGAAGAGTGCTGTCAATAATGGCATCATCCACTACAGTGCTGTATTGTCAGCACTCTCCATCACAGCGGCAGGACAGAATGCCTGCACTACAGAGCACCAACACACTGTTTTAATGTATTTTTATGTGGGGCTCTGCCCTCGCACCACCCAAACTAAAAATTCTCACCCAAGGGGTGGATCATGGGGAAAGACAAATGTGTAAGGTGTGGAATACTGTTTCCATGACCCTTTGTAAAAAAACAAGTCCAGCAATGAAGAAGTAAAGGGAGACCAGGATTAGAACCCTGGTCTCTGACATCATTCTGCTGAGCTGCACCATGCCTTACTCCTTGCCGCCACAGCAACAGTTCAGCCAGCCTCCTGAAATCCTCTGCCCTTCAGCTAATCCCTAGCACTATGGACAATGACCTGGGGAGCACTTACTACATAGCACTATTAAACCCCTATCGCTGTCTATGGGAGCACTCTCTTTCCTTGCATTATTATTGTAGTGCTATTCTAACCAGTTATCAACAAAAACAAGCCACTACTTTCAACTAAATAAATCTGCAAATCTGGGAACAATCAATAGTAATCCAGCTGCTCAAGGCACTCTAGATATTTTTGTAAGCAATTTGGTTCAAAATACTCCACTTTTGGAGCAGTATTAAAGTTTTTTTGCTCACACAAGCAGGGACAGACTTCTCTCCAACTCTCTCTTCATGAGAATGCACCAAACAAATAGAAACATATAGAAACATAAACTCTGATGGCAGATGAGGACCGCTTGGCCCACCCAGTCTTCCCATTTACCTACCTATTGGAGAAGCTGCAGATCCTAATTAACCAGCAGCCTATGGAATATAGCTAATTTTAGTACCATGTGGCCTACAATCCCATGGTACCTTGCAAACTTCACCTGTGGACCCAACTTCACTCAACATCACTGGCAAAGTTACCGAATTCACCATTCAGGAAGTTAGCTCTGTATTGCAAACTGGAACTTCACAGGGTGAATTAACTTCACAATCTGCAGTGAATTCACTTATTAATCAGCAAAGCAAAGTTAGCCAACTTTTCACACCTCTAATCATATCCTTGCTTCATTTGACAGTGCTGCCCGAGAACTCAGCAGTAGAAGTGCATTTATTAGTGAGGCTATCCCCGTGGTGTGTATTTTTCTCAACTTCACCAATGAAACATTTGACAATGATGACTACTATTCTGATTTAATACAACTGGCACAGACATTAAATGATAGCTCCATAGGCAGTTTGACAACGTATTGAAAGATAAAAAATTCTGTCACAGCTACATTAGATCATCGTTTTAAGGATTATTTCCTTGTTGAGGATCCTACTGCTTTATGGGTGTATAAGCAACACATAATCTGAAAGGTGCAAGTTGCCCAAGCACTCTTGAAAATTCCTCTTTTATACAGTACAACAAAGAAACTGTACTCATGCTCAGGCACAGGGTTCAAGTGCCAGTATCCATACTGAAACCTCTAGGCGTATGCCTGTCTCTAGCACAGCTGTAGAGGATCAGCATCACACACACCACATCAAAAAATCTGGACTTATTTAAGTCAGATTGAAAAAACAAGGCCACATTTAGAAATCTTGTCAGAAGAGGACTTCACTGCTGAAAGAATACTTACTACATACCAATCATGCCTGGGCAGCCATTTTGTATCAGTGTTAAGCAATGTAAAGCTCATACTTCAACAAGCATCTACAGGTAATAATACATTAATTAAATGAACCCAGAGACCCACACACTGAAGCAGATCCTTTGTTGTATTGGAAGTCGAAAAGATCCATTTGGCAACTGCTTGTTCAAGTTGCTGCCTATTATCTTGCTTCTCCACCCACCAGTGTACCTTCAGAAAAGATATTCAGCACCAATGGTGACATAGTATCTAAAATCAGAATGACATTTCTCCCTGAATGTTTTGAACAGCAGGCATTTATAAAAGTCAGCTTGCCACACTGAATTACAAGTATGACATGCACTATGTACAGCAAGATGAAAAAGAGTTTGATATGGAAAGAACAGATTACTAAGCAACCACATACTACCTGACTTTCTCCTGGTTGGAGAAATATAAGTATGATGAGAAAATGCTCCATGGAGGCCAACTTTTGTCATCACTGAGTTTTTCACATAGGCTAGATGCTACATTATTCACCACTATCTCTAAATAAAAGAAACCTTATGTTTTGACCCAGCAAAATAACAAGTTCCCTTATTGTCACTGTCACTGAAAGTCATTATAAAATATTCATCACACATACTGGTAAAAGTTTTATTCCATCTTCCTTCACTGATTTCAAAAGAAAGTTAAATACAATACCGTTTGCATCTTTCTTTACATGTCTTCCATTCCTCGCTTACAGGTCAAAAATCTGTTGCCCTGACTAGACCAAAATATTACACCTGTGTGAGACTTATCAGTGGAACAAGGTGGGTAAGATGGAACAGATGGAGGAAGAAATGATGCCACTGGTTCATTCACACCAGCCTTTTTAGTGCAGTAGATCCACATCTGCTGTGAGTGTAACATAACTATTACTCTAAGTCTTCTGTTTCTTTTTCTATTCATGCTACAATTATGCCAGTGACAGTTAAATCCTCTGACGTGAAAACTTCCAACATAAATAGTGTCACTGCCACTACATGCCCCAGACCACGGTCACTCTTCCTTACATAAATTGCCTCTATATGACTCACATTCACATTTCTATCAGAACTCTGTTGCTAGCTGATGTCACTTGATGCCCCAGACCACTGCCACTCTCCCTGCTGTAAACTGTCTCTATATGACTCCTCTTCATGTCTCTCATAATTCTTTTTTTTTTTAATTCATATTTTATTAGTAAATTTTTACTATTACAAGGGACAGAGAGTTACCACATACAATGCCTATACTCAAAATGATACATGAGCTATCTCCATCCCCCCTTCCCCCACCCCATACAGCAGCAGAGTACATACAAAGATAGAAAGATGCTATATAGCATCACGAATCAAGGAACACTGGATATAGTGACTCATTTAGCAGCTCTGGCCATAATTAGCATGTGAAGGGGATCCCAAGTATTCTTGCACCACTGCAACTTATTATGGAGGCTTGCTATTGTTTTCTCAGTATGTAGGTTAGCCAAAATTTCATTAACCCATTCCTGATAAGTTGAGCTTACTGTATCCCTCCAATGTCAAAGCACAATTTTTTTAACAGATAGTGCAGTCATGGAAATATGAAATCTTCTGATTCTCACCTTGATAGAGGATAAATCCCCCAACAGACATACGTCTGGGGTGAAGTACTCCTACAAACCCAGTATAGGGTCTAGGTTATTCTGTATGACTACCCATAATGACTTTATCTTGGGGCATGACCAAAAGATGTGAAGAAGCATACCCTCCTCTTGACATCCTCTGGTACAGGCCCCCGAATTTATGAGACCCCATTTCCTCAGCTTCACAGGGGTATAATACATGTTATGTATTATGTGGTATTGCATAAGACGGAGTCTATCCTGAGAGACGTATTTATGGCAGAACTTCCATAAAGCTGACCAGTTAGGAGTATATTGAGGAAAAAAAGAAACCCAGAGCCTAGTGGGGCCTTCAGGTCTCCCATATTTCCAATAATATAGGACACGCTACATTTTGGAAATAGCACCTGGTGACCCCAATAAGGGGGAAGATCCGATACAAACAGAAAAGCAGGTGGACGAGGAGGGATATTACCAAATACTGAAGAGAGGAGATGTTTCAATTGGGCCACCCTGAAGTGAAGAGTTAACGGGATGTCAAACTTGCGAATTATATTAGAAACAGAGAGCCATTCCCCTGCGTCATCCAGAAAAGTAGAAATGATCCCATCCCCAATCTGGGACAACCATTTACGAGATATCATCTTTTTGTTTATTGTGAAAGACGGGGAATTCCAAATGGACTGACACAGGTCCAAGTCTGGGGAATACCACAGAAATGAACAAAGCTGTCTGTGAACTCTGAGGGACGTTCGGATAGTGGGACAACTAATAGTGTCAGGAAGGGAGGCTATTTTAAGATAGCATATTGTCTGGGGGTCCTTTTCAATCAGCTTCTGCACAAATACCAGCATGTTCAGGCCTTCCTTTCCTTCTGGGAGGCTCAGGATAACTACATTGTTTCTTTGGCTGCGGCCCTCCAAATCTTCCAACTTAGCTTCCAAACTAGAAATCCTTTGCCGCATAACTACGAGACTGGGATTGATTTTTTCCACTTGCTTCTCAAAAAATGAGATTTGGGCTGCATTATCTGAAGTTTTCATCATGAACTTCTCAAGTTTTTTAGAAAGTGATTTAATTTCAGCTGAGATTTCTTTAATTTCTTCCCGGAAGGGTTTGAACTCTTCCAAAAATCTGCTCAGAGTTAGGGGCAATTGTTCAGTGATCAGGCTTAGAAGCTCTGGCTTATCCACAGCACTCGAGGCCCTTAATTTTTTCTGGGCCTTCTCGGGAGTGACTGGAGGTGTATGCTTCTGCGGAGGCTTCTTCATATACACCTCCATAATCAATGGAAAAAAGCAGTCAGGAGACCGGGATATTAAGAAGGCGATAATCTGTAATCTTTCTGTTTTTTAGGGAGAAATAACGACCAAAATAGCAATTATTTGCAGTTAGGAGGTTGGAGCTATGCATAGCTTCTACTCTGTATCCTGCATCATGTGATCCTCCACATCTCTCTTAATTTTGTTGCTAGCTGATGTCACTTGATACCCCAGACCACTGCCACTCTCCATGCCGTTAACTGTCTCTATATGATTCTTCTTCACATCTCTCATAATGCTGTTGCTAGCTGATGACACTTGATGCCCCAGACCACTGAAACTCTCCCTGCCATAATCTGTCTCTATAATGTGTGGTAAGTGCCTATTAACCACCATTATCAGCAGTCACACAGCTTTGTTACACACTGTTTGAATTTTAAAAGTTGTTAACCACACTTTGGAACTTTCAAACAGTGACATAAAAAAAGAATGCACCAGAGTTCCATAAGTCTCACACATAGAATGCAAACAGAGTTATTTTGACCATACACTATAAAAGATGACGGTTGGGGAATGGGTGACAACAATGCAGAAATCACCTCTAGTGGTTGCTAGGGCTACAGTAAACCGCTTGAGCTGAACTCTCGAGGTTTACCATGTGGCAATAGCAACCACATGAGGTGATTACAGCATGGTTATCACCCAATCCCCAGCCATTATCCTCTATATATGACTTCTCCTCAAATTGCTCATAATTCTGTTGCTAGCTGATGTCACTTGATGCCCCAGCCCACTGACACTCTCCCTGCCGTAAACTGTCTTTATATGACTGCTTTTCACATCGCTCATAATTCTGTTGCTAGCTGATGTCACTTGATGTCTCAGCCCACTGCCACCATCCCTGCCATAAACTGTCTCTATATGACTCCTCTTCACATCTTTCATAATTCTGTTGCTAGTTGATGTCACTTGATGCCCCGGACCACTGCCACTCTCGCTGCCATAAACTGTCTCTATGTACTCCTCTTCACACCTCTCATAATGCTGTTGCTAGCTGATGTCACTTGATGCCTCAGACCACTGCCACTCTCCCTGCGTAAACTGTCTCTATAATGTATGGAAAGTGCCTATTAACCACCATAATCAGCAGTCATACAGCTTTGTTATGCACTGTTTGAATTTTAAAAGTTGTTAACCACACTTTGGAACTTTCAAACAGTGGCATAATAAAAAAGAATGCACCAGAGTTCCATAATTCTCACACATAGAATGCAAACAGTGTTATTTTGACCATACACTATAAAAGATGACGGTTGGGGATGGGCTGACAACCATACAGAAATCACCTCTTGTTGTTGCTAGGGATACAGTAAACCCCTCGAGCTGCACTCTCGAGGTTTACCATGTTGCAATAGCAACCACTCGAGATGATTACAGCATGGTTATCACCCAATCCCCAGCCATTATCCTCTACACATAATTGGTCTTCACATCGCTCATAATTCAGTTGCTAGCTGATGTCACTTAATGCCCCAGACCACTGACACTCTCCCTGCCGTAAACTGTCTCTATATGACTCCTCTTCACATCGCTCACAATTCTGTTGCTAGCTGATGTCACTTGATGTCTCAACCCACTGCCACCCGTCCCTGCCGTAAACTGTCTCTATATGACCCCTCTTCACATCTTTCATAATTCTGTTGCTAGCCAATGTCACTTGATGACCCAGACCACTGCCACTCTCCCTGCCGTAAACTGTCTCTATATGACTCCACTTCACATCTCTCACAGTTCTGTTGCTAGCTGATGTCACTTGATGTCTCAGCCCACTGCCACTCTCCCTGCTGTAAACTGTCTCTATAGGACTTCTCTTCACATCTTTAATAATTCTGTTGCTAGCTGATGTCGCTTGATGTCTCAACGCACTGCCACTCTCCCTGCCGTAAACTGTCTCTATATGACTCCTTTTCATATCTCTCACAATTCTGTTGCTAGCTGATGTCACTTGATGCCCAGACCACTGCCACTCTCCCTGCCATAAACTGTCTCTGTAATGTATGGTTAGTGCCTATTAGCCACCATAATCAGCAGTAACACAGCTTTGTTATGCACTGTTTATAAATTTTAAAAGTTGTTAATCACACTTCGGAACTTTCAAACAGTGGCATAACAAAAAAGAATGCACCAGAGTTCCATAATTCTCACACGTAAAATGCAAACAGTGTTATTTTGACCATACACTATAAAAGATGACGGTTGGGGATGGGCTGACAACCATGCAGAAATCACCTCTTGTGGTTGCTAGGGCTACAGTAAACTTCTCGAGCTGCACTCTCGAGGTTTACCATGTTGCAATAGAAACCACTCGGGGTGATTACAGCATAGTTATCACCCGATCCCCAGCCATTACCCTCTATATATGACTCCACTTCACATCACTCATAATTCTGCTGCTAGTTGATGTCATTTGATGCCCCAGACCACTGACACTCTTCCTGCCGCAAACTGTCTCTATATGACTCCTCTTCATATCGCTCACAATTCTGTTGCTAGTTGATGTCGCTTGATGTCTCAGCTCACTGCCACCGTCCCTGCCATAAACTGTCACACCTCTCACAATTCTGCTACTAGCTGATGTCACTTGATGTCTCAGCCCACTGCCACTCTCCCTGCCATAAACTGTCTCTATATGACTCCTCTTCACATCTTTCATAATTCAATTGCTAGCTGATGTCACTTGATGTCTCAGCCCACTGCCACTCTCCCTGCCGTAAACTGTCTCTATATGACTCCTCTTCACATCTCACATAATTCTGTTGCTAGCTGATGTCACTTGATGTCCCAGACCACTGCCACTTTCCCTGCCTTGAACAGTCTCGAGAATGTATGGTAAGTGCCTATTAACAACCATAATCAGCAGTCACACAGCTTTGTTATGCACTGTTTGAATTTTAAAAGTTGTTAACCACACTTTGGAACTTTCAAACAGAGGCATAACAAAAAAGAATGCACCACAGTTCCATAATTCTCATACATAGAAAGCAAACAGTGTTATTTTGAATATACACTATAAAAGATGATGGCTGGGGATCGGGTGACAACCACACAGAAATCACCTCTAGTGTTTGCTAGGGCTAGAGTAAACCTCTCGAGCTGCACTCTTGAGGTTTACCATGTTGCAATAGCAACCACTCTAGGTGATTACAGCATGGTTATCACCCGATCCCCAGTCATTATCCTATACATATGACTTCTTTTCATGTTGCTCACAATTCTGTTGCTGGCTGATGTCACTTGATGCCAGAGACCACTAACACTCTCCCTGCTGTAAACTGTCTCTATATGACTCCTCTTCACATCGCTCATAATTCTGTTGCTAGCCAATGTCACTTGATGCCCCGACAACTGCCACTCTCCCTGCCGTAAACAGTCTCTATATGACTCCTCTTCACATCTCTCATAATTCTGTTATTTACTGATGTCACTTGATGCCCAGACTACTGCCATTCTCCCTGCCATAAACTGTCTCTATATGACAACTCTTCACATCGCTCTTAGTTCTGTTGCTAGTTGATGTCACTTGATGCCCCAGGGCACTGCCACTCTCTCTGCCTTAAACTCTCTCTATATGACTCCTCTTCACATCGCTCACAATTCTGTTGCTAACTGATGTCACTTGATTTCTCAGCCCACTGCCACTCTCCCTGCTGTAAACTGTCTCTATATGACTCCTCTTCAAATCACTCATAATTCTGTTGCTAGCTGATGTCACTTGATGCCCCAGACCACTTCTGATCTCCCTGCCGTAAACTGTCTCTATATGACTCCTCTTCACATCTCTCACAATTCTGTTGCTAGCTGATGTCACTTGATGTCTCAACCCACTGCCACTCTCCCTGCCGTAAACTATCTCTGTATGACTCCTCTTTACATCACTCGTAATTCTGTTGCTAGTTGATGGCGCTTGATGCCCCAGACCACTGCCACTCTCCCTGCTGTAAACTGTCTCTATATGACTCCTCTTCACATCTTTCATAATTCTGTTGCTAGCTGATGTCACTTGATGCCCCAGACCACTGCAACTCTCCCTGCTGTAAACTGTCTCTATATGGCTCCTCTTCACATCTTTCCTAATTCTGTGCTAGTTGATGTAACTTGATGTCTCTGACCACTGCCACTCTCCCTGCAGTAAACTGTCTCTTTATGAATCCTCTTCATATCTTCCATAATTCTGTTGCTAGCTGATGTCACTTGATACCCAAGACCACTGCCACTCTCCCTACCGTAAACAGTCTCTAAATGACTCCTCTTCACATCCCTCACAATTCTGTTGCTAGCTGATGTCACTTGATGCCTCAGCCCACTGCCACTCTCCCTGCCGTAAACAGTCTCTATATGACTCCTCTTCACATTGCTCATAATTCTGTTGCTAGCTGATGTCACTTGATGCCCCAGACCACTGCCACTCTCCCTGCAGTAGACTGTATCTATATGACTCCTCTTCATATCTTTCATAATTCTGTTGCTAGCTGATGTCACTTGATGCTCCAGACCACTGCCACTGCCACTCTCCCTGCCGTAAACTGTCTCTATATGACTCCTCTTCACAACTCCCATAATTCAGTTGCTAGCTGATGTTGCTTGATGCTGAGGGCCCCTGCCACTCTCCCTGCCATAAACTGTCTCTATATGACTCCTTTTCACATCTGTCATAATTCTGTTACTAGATGGTGTCGCCTGATGCCCCAGACCACTGCCACTCTCCCTCCCGTAAACTGTCTCTATATGACTCCTCTTCACATCGCTCGTTATTCTGTTGCTAGCTGATGTCACTTGATGTCTCAGCCCACTGCCACTCTACCTGCTGTAAACTGTCTCTATATGACTCCTCTTCACATCTTTCATAATTCTATTGCTAGCTGATGTCGCTTGATAACTCAGCCCACTGCCACTCTCCCTGCCGTAAACTGTCACTGTAATGTACGGTAAGTGACTATTAACCACAATAATCAGCAGTCACATAGCTTTGTTATGCACTGTTTGAATTTTAAAAGTTGTTAACCACACTTTGGAACTTTAAAACAGTGGCATAACAAAAAGGAATGCACCACAGTTCCATAATTCTCACACATTGATCGCAAACAGTGTTATTTTCACCATACACTATAAAAGACGACGGCTGGGGATCGGGTGACAACCACACAGAAATCACCTCTAGTGGTTGCTAGTGCTACAGTAAACCTCTCGAGCTGCACTCTTGAGGTTTACCATTTTGCAATAGCAACCACTAGAGGTGATTACACCATGATTATCACCTGATCCCCAGCCATTATCCTATACATATGACTCCTCTTCACATTGCTCTTAATTCTTTTGCTGGCTGATGTCACTTGATGCCAGAGTCCACTAACACTCTCCCTGCTGTAAACTGTCTCTATATGACTTCTCTTCACATCACTTGTAATTCTGTTGCTAGCTGATGGCACTTGATGCCCCAGACCACTGCAACTTTCCCTGCTGTAAACTGCCTCTATATGACTCCTCTTCACATCTCTCATAATTCTGTTGCTAGCTTATGTCACTTGATGTCTCAGCCCACTTGCACTCTCAATGCTGTAAACTGTCTCTATATGACTGCAGTTCACAATTTTCATAATTCTGTTGCTAGCTGATGTCACTTGATGACCCAGACCACTGCCACTCTCCCTGCTGTAAACTGTCTCTATATAACTCCTCTTCACATCACTCACCATTCTTTTGCTAACTGATGTCACTTGATTCCCCAGACCACTGCAACTCCCCCTGCTGTAAACTGTCTCTGTATGACTCCTCTTCACATCTCTCACAATTCTGTTGCTAGCTGATGTCACTTGATGCCCCAGACCACTGCCACTCTCCCTGCCATAAACTGTCTCTATATGACTCCTTTTCACTTCTCACACATTTCTGGTGTTAGCTGATATCACTTGATGTCTCAGCCCACTGCCACTCTCCCTGCCATTAACTTTCTCTATATTACTCCTCTTCACATCTTTCATTATTCTGTTTGCTAGCTGATGTCACTTGATGCCCCAGACCACCACCACTCTCCCTGCCATAAAATGTCTTTATATGACTCCTCTTCACTTCTCACACAATTATGTTGCTAGCTGATGTCACTTGATGTCTCAGCCCACTGCCACTCTTCCAGCCGTAAACTGTCTCTATATGAATCCTCTTCACATCTTTCACTATTCTGTTGCTAACTGATGTCAATTGATGTTTCAGACCACTGCCACTCTCCCAGCCATAAACTGTCTCTATATGATTCCTCTTCACATCTCTCATAATTCTGTTGCTTGCTGATGTCACTTGTTGCCCAGACCACTGCCACTCTCCCTACCGTAAACTGTCTCTATATGACTCCTCTTCACATCTCTCACAATTCTATTGCTAGCTTATGTCACTTGATGTCTCAGCCCACTTGCACTCTCAATGCTGTAAACTGTCTCTTTATGACAACTCTTCACATCGCTCTTAGTTCTGTTGCTTGTTGATGTCACTTGATGCCCCAGAGCACTGCCACTCTACCTGCCTTAAACTCTCTCTATATGACTCCTCTTCACATCTCTCATAATTCTGTTGCTTGCTGATGTCACTTGTTGCCCAGACCACTGCCACTCTCCCTGCCATAAACTCTCTCTGTATGACTCCTCTTCATATTGCTCATGATTCTGTTGCTAGCTGATGTCACTTGATGTCTCAGACCACAGCCACTCTCCCAGCCGTAAACTGTCTCTGTATGACTCCCCTTCACATCGTTCATAATTCTGTTGCTAGCTGATGTCACTTGATGCCCCATACCACTGCCACTCTCCCTGCCACAAACTGTCTCTCCATGACTCATGTTCACATCTCTCACAGTTCTGTTGCTAGCTGATGTCACTTGATGTCTCAGCCCACTGCCACTCTCCCTCCCGTAAACTGTCTCTATATGACTCCTCTTCACATTGCTCATAATTCTGTTGCTAGCTGATGTCACTTGATGCCCCAGACCACTTCCGATCTCCCTGCCCTAAACTGTCTCTATATGACTCCTCTTCACATCTCTCACAATTCTGTTACTGACTGATGTCACTTAATGTTTCAGCCCACTGTCTCTCTCCCTGCCGTAAACTGTCTCTATATGACTCCGCTTCACATCTCTCACAATTCTGTTGCTGACTGATGTCACTTGATGTCTCAGCCCACTGCCACTCTCCCTGCCGTAAACTGTCTCTATATGGCTCATCTTCACTTCTCTCACAATTCTGTTGCAGGCTGATGTCACTTGATATCTCAGACCACTGCCTCTGTCCCTGCTGTAAACAGTCTGTATATATCACTCCTCTTCACATCTCTCACAATTCTGTTGTTAGCAGATGTCACTTGATGTCTCAGCCCACCTGTCACTCTCCCTGCCATAAACTGTCTCTATATAACTCCTCTTCACATCTCTCACCATTCTGTTGCTAGCTGATGTCTCTTGATGCCCCATACCACTGCCACTCTCCCTGCCGTAAACTTTCTCTCCATGACTCGTCTTCACATCTCTCACAATTCTGTTGCTAGCTGATGTCACTTGATGTCTCATCCCATTGCCACTCTCCCTGCCGTAAACTGTCTCCATATGACTCTTCTTCACATAGCTCATAATTCTATTGCTAGCTGATGTCACTTGATGCCCCATGTCACTTCTGATCTCCCTGCCGTAAACTGTCTCTATATGACTCCTTTTCACATCTCACACAATTCTGTTGTTAGCTGATGTCACTTCATGCCCTAGACCACTGCCATCTCCCTGCCGTGAGCTGTCTCTATATGACCTCTTCACAACTCACACAATTCTTTTGTTAGCTGATGTCACTTGATGTCTCAGCCCACTGCCACTCTCCCTGCCGTTAACTTCTCTATATGACTCCTTTCACATCTCACACAAAATCCTGTTGTTAGCTGATGTCACTTGATGTCTCAGCCCACTGCCACCATCCCTGCCATTAACTTTCTCTATATAACTCCTCTTCACATCTTTCATAGTTCTGTTGCTAGCTGATGTCACTTGATGCCCATACCACTGCCACTCTCCCCTGCCATAAACTGTCTCTATATGACCTCTTTCACATCTCTCACAATTATGTTGCTAGCTGACGTCACTTGATGTCTCAGCCCACTGCCACTCTCCCAGCCATAAACTGTCTCTATATGACCTCCTCTCACATCTCTTAATTCTGTTGCTTACTGATGTCACTTGCTGCCCAGACCACTGTCATTCTCCTGCCATAAACTCTCTATATGACCCTCTTCATATTGCTCCATGATTCTGTTGCTAGCTGATGTCACTTGATGTCTCAGACCAAAGCCACCTTCCAGCCGTAAACTGTCTCTGTATGACTCCTCTTCACATCTTTCATAATTTTTTGCTAGCTGATGTCATTTGATCCCCAGACCACTGCCATTCTCCCTGCCATAAACTGACTCTGCCCAGAGCACTGCCACTCTCCCTGCCTTAAACTCTCTATATGACTCCTCTTCACATCGCTTTAATTCTGTTGCTAGCTGATGTCACTTGATGCCCATATCACTGCCACTCTCCCCGCCGTAAACTGTCTCTCCATGACCTCTTCACACCTCTCACAATTCTGTTGCTAATTGATGTCACTTGATGTCTCAGCCCACTGCCAGTCTCCCTGCCATAAACTGTCTTTATATGACTCCTCTTCACATCTCTCACAATTCTGTTGCTAGCTGATGCCACTTGATGTCTCAGCCTCTGCCACTCTCCCTGCTGTAAACTGTCTCTATATGACTCCTCTTCACATCTCTCACAATTCTGTTGCAGGCTGATGTCACTTGATATCTCAGACCTCTGCCTCTGTCCCTGCCGTAAACAGTCTGTATATGACTCCTCTTCACATCTCTCACAATTCTGTTGCTAGCTGATTTCACTTGATGACCCAGACCACTGCTACTCTTCCTGCCGCAAATTATCTCTATATGACTCTTCTTTATGTCTGTCATAATTCTGTTGCCAGCTGATGTCACTTGATGCCCCAGACCACTGCCAATCTCCCACAAACAGCCTGTATATGACTCCTCTTCACATCTCTCACAATTCTGTTACTAGCTGATTTCACTTGATGCCCCAGACCACTGCCACTCTTCTTCTTGTAAACAGTCTCTGTGTGACTCCTCTTCTCATTTCTTCTTCATAATTCTGTTGCTGCCACTGCATACCCCACACCAACATGCTGTCACTCTTCCTGTTTTTCTGCCACTGAAAGACAACACATACTGGTAGTTAGATGTCCTTCACGGATTTTGAAAGATATTTACATACAGACAGTGGTGCATGTATCTATCTTGTACACATTCCTTTCCTCCCTTACAGGACAAACATATATTGCACTGACATAGCCAATATTACACCTGTGTGAGACTGTACCAGTGCAGCTTGATGGGTGGGATGGAACAGATGGAGGAAGAAATGATGCCACTGGTTCATGCCAACCGTTTCAGTACAGCAGATACAGACCTATTGTGTAACATTAGCCTTGCACTGTTCCATTGGTTGCACCTCTAAATATTGCTACATATTACGTTTTGTTCTGGTTTTTGTTCTGGTTCTGATCTGCTTGACTTGACCCGGCAGAACTGGAAAATCTGACCCCACACCCAAGCAATGGAATCCAAAAGTGCTCTCTGACAGAAACATTTCCACTGGGACACAGCCAACCCTTGGGGCTCTTTCTTTTCAACATTAGTTAGGTAGGTAGATATGGGCAGCCATGATGGGCTAATGAGCCTTTTATCTGCCAGCAGATTTTACGTTTCTGTGTTTCAATGCTTGTTCACATTTAGACCATAAGGTGTACCTCCAAGCCTTCAATTTGGATTCAGCAGTTTGCTGTACTGTATCTTTAAGGAATTCATGTTCCTTTTGTATTCAGAGCAATAAAAGGTGTATTTTGTAAAGCATACTTCATAGTTTGCAGAGTTCTTCTTTCATGTTGGCACAATCATGGTACAATCAAGGGTTTCTTTTTACTTTGGTTTTAATAGGAATTGTAGTATCAGTCAGAGTGCAATGGATTCAAAACATAGTTCATATTACCTTTTGTCTGACTAACAAAAGCATATTTCACCAACTTTCAAAGCATATATGCCTCTTCTGAAGGTATTGTTGGCATTTTCTTATGCAGAGAATTTATACATGAGAAAAGATATAAAGATGCAATTTTCCAAGAAACTAAACATAACTGAATTGGACCCTGCTTCTTTTTTTTTTTTAGTTCTTTTCTTGCCTTCCTGACCGAACCCTCTAGGGCTACCTCTCGCCGTGACCGTGCTACCACCTGCTGTGTTCCCCACCATCTTCAAGTACATTACAACCCTCTGGAGGCACGGGAGGGCTATGACCCCCGGGGAGGTAGAAGGGGCAGTGGCAGGGAACCAGCATTGGGCATGTGGTGGCAGTGGCACTGGAGGAACCGTCACCTATCCAGCAGGAGGGGTATTTTCCCCCTTAGTTTCTGTGCCCTGCCCTCCCTCTCTTATGTGGTGCATGTCCCGATCAGCGTATGGCAACCCTGCCGATGTCGGGCCACAGAGATAGCGTGCTGTCCAATGCACAGCAGTGGCCCCAATCTCCACCAGGGGCAGCTGGTGCATACCTCTCAACCTCTTTGCTCATAAATCAGGGACAAGGCTTAAAAAAATCAGGGACAAAGACCCAAAATCAGGGACATATCGTAAAAATTGGTACTATTCACTCAGAAAGCTGGTAGAATAAGGGGATTAGTGTAAGATGCATTTTCTGAATATGAACAAGTCTGTAACTTTAATGTTTGGCATTATTTTGTACTTTCAGTCTCCACTGTTCTGCCACAAAAACACAAATTTTACAAGGGACAGAGGAAATTTTTGAGTCAAAATCAGGGACGTCCCTGAAAATCAGGGACAATTGAGAGGTATGAGCTGGTGCACCGGACTCCCCAGAGCCCTCCACCTGGGATAGGAGAGAAGCCCAGCAGGTGCTTAATCTGATCCCGACCCTGCTGACCCCACTGGCACCTGAACTCGTTCCCAAACCCGGGTCTCCAGCTGGCACGTGTGGCATCCAGCACCTCAACCTCAGCACCACCAGGCCGGCAGACCCTGGTTCTTATACTTGCAAGGCTACACTGCAGTTTGATGGGTGGAGCAACAACCACTCCCCATCAGGCCTTAATAGGCACTCCTCCTGGCTAGTTCAGGATTGTTTCTTTTGTTGCGGCTGGAAATGGCACTCTTCCTCCCTCCCTGGTTCTGCCTGTGTTTGCATGCATTCCTGCGTTGCCTCCAGCCACCAACTCACTCCGTCCCTTGCTCATTCTGCAGTGTTTTCTGCTGCTTGTCCCTTGCATCTACCAGCCATTTGCCCTCCTGCTCCTCCTTTTCCGTGGCTTGCATATGTGTCTCCCTACCTCTTATTCTGGCCCCCTTGTCCCATTTTGTTCTTTTCTTTTCTTCTCAGCTTCTTGCGGAGCTGTTGCTCCATTCCTCACTGGTGCTCCAGGTCTGATGTCATTCCCTGGGTGCCTACCCCATGTTTTCACACATCTCAGCCAGTGGACTCTTCCTGTCTGTCTCTAGCGCTTCTCCACTGATGCCACAGACACTCCTTCCCCAATTGCTTGGGCTTCCTCCTCAGCGTTTGTGCCTTACAAATTATTCCTTCCTTCATGTTCCTTCTCTGATACTCATCCCTCCTCTGCTCCTCTCTCTGTCCTGTACCTTGCTTGCTGTCACATGCTGGGGTCTTCCTAGTTAGCCCTGCTCCTGCCATTGTCTCCGTACCTTGCTTCTTGCCTCCCTTGTTATTTTCTTTGTCTGGGACTCAGTCTCATCTTCCCTGCATCCTGATTCCTCTCTGCTCACTCTCCTCAGTCCCCCATCCTGTTTTCTTTTGGGGGTTTCCTTACCCCCTCTTGGAGCCACAGCTCCATCGCCCCACCTTCCGGGTCTGCATACCCCTTGTAGCATTGCTGTGCTTGCCTACATCATCACTAGTAGAACAGGTTGGGGCTTTACCATTTTGCCCTGGCTAGAATAACAGTGCCTCCCTCAGTGTGCACTCTCTCAGGTGAGCACTCGACCTTCATGCTTACTATTTCACATGCCAGAAAGTTTGGTTTTCCCATTCTCCCTGAACTGGGATATTCTCTTCAGTATGGCATGATATTTACCCTTCTCGGGGCTCAGATTACATAGCAACCTGCTTGACCAATGGTTGCTCCACTGCTTTATATTTGCTGCTCCTCAAACCATGGACCTTACTGAGCTTGCGCTACTCATCTTCGTCACCACCCTTATTCATATCAGATGCCATCCAATTCATCAAGCTCTAACTCAAAAATCTCAGCCCCTCCATGGTAGGTCTGCTGCCTGTGTTCCATTGATTTCCTTTCTCCTGCAATTTTCTTTTACTTCTTGGTGTCCCGGTGCCTAGTTCATGGCTCTCTGTTTTTTTCCCCATGGCTGGGGACTGCTGAGTCATAGTGGGATCATGGCTCAAGCAGCTAGCTTTCTGATCTCACTCATACTGATACCTCTGTCTTCCCTACCCTCACATTACCAGCCTCCTACAGCTCGACAGCTCCTCCTTCCATTCACTGTGGCCTACAGTGCTTCCAGTACCATGCACATTCCAGCCTTCCTGGCTACTGCAATCCCACTTTCCACCACTCCCTTAACCTCGCCTCTTTTTCTTCCTCATCCCATGCCTTCTTTTGGGGTGTTTCCTATCCTGCCTTCACCATACCTATTATTATCCTCCTCTTCCCCTAGTCCTACATTCTGGATCACTCAATTCAGTATCCTCCACTCCATGTCAGCCTCCATCCGTTACTGAACCTCATCCTTCCTGTACCCTACTTGCGTTTTTTACCTACCCTTAACCATACTGGCCTTCAAGGCTTTCACTCCATCATCATACATCATTCATTTCATACTTCACCTTGACCATTCCGGCCTTCAAGGCTTTCAGTCCACTGTCATTTATTGTTCATTCATTCTCAACCATCCTCTCCTCCCACATCGACTTCTCAACTCATCGTAAGCTGCGGGCGTTGCCCGGCCGTCATCATCTCTCCCCCTTATAACGTTCACTCTCATTCTGCTGTTCCGTGCCTGCCTTCAAGGATTCCCTTTATTATCATATCTCATATATTCCTTTTTGAACCTCCACTCATCTATTCTGACTTCGTAGCTCCTGCCTCCTACATCAGTACTCCTGGTAATTTGTACCTCATCCGTCGGGTGTGGGCTTCGCCTGGCCGTTCTCATTTCTACCTTCATGCAGTTCAACCCACTCCTAATTTGGCTTCTCAGTGGACCTGGTTGGCATGCACCCTATGTATTACTAATCACATTCCAGCCTCCTCAAGACCCACATCAGGGTCTCTGCTCGAATCTGACCTCTGTCCAGTCTACTCATTCGCCGACTATACGGCGCATACCTCTCATGTGGGTCTATGTTGCTTCAACTCGACCTGCTCTCAGCTGGGAGACATGCCCTCCATGTCCATTGCTCCATGGCACGGGCCAGCCTGTAGCCAATGGTCTCGATCTGCACTCATGAAGTCCACATCTAGAGCATGCAAAGCTTGGAATGGAATCCTTCTCCCTGGCCAATAATGAGAATGTGTCGCTCCAGGTGGCCCTTCAGTCACCCCTCATTTGGCGCCACCTCTAGATATGGAATTTATGACTTCAAACTGCAGTGGTGTGGCTCTAATTGCAGGGCCCTTTTGGCTGCCCGAGTGGGTTCAGAGCCACCATTTACGCTATTCTCCATCTGGCTGCCTCAGGCTCACCTGGTCTGTTTTGTAGGCTTGTGTAGGCCAGCTGAGTACCTCAGTGGTTATTTCTCTCCTCCTTTGCTTTTTGGCACCTAGTTGCAGAGACATCACTCACAACCCTCAAAAGCATTCCTGTTAGCACAACAGAGCGAGAGCTTCCTCTAAATTGGAATATTTTCCTCTTCTGTCGATCTCGACTCTAAAATTGCAGTAGCTGAGCCGTCACTAACCAAAAACGTCCTTCAGCCTGGAGGGAAGGAGATCTAGGCCTTGGATCCTCAGAGCTTTCCTCCTCAAAGGCTTTTTTTCCTCCTCTCCTCCATGCTGATGGTTATAATATTTAGATAGGGATATTGCTTTCATAGGTTCCATAGTTAGGTTCCACTGTTGGATGGAGTCGGATGGTGGCCCTGGCTGTTCCTTCTCTCCTTAAGAAGTCATGTCTCCTACTTTGTGTTGGATTCCAGTCTGCTAATTCTTCCTCATTACCTCCTTTCCTCTCTGGTCCTGCCTATCTTTACCTATCGACCTCTGTTCTCATCCTCGATATCATTCTGACTCCTCACATCCTTCGCTGCTCAACACCGTTTTGTGCACTCTTTTGGGACTTCTTCAAACTACCTTTAGCCAAGGGAAACAGTCCCACAGCACCTATGGGGTGAAACCCTCTAATGTTTCTCATCGTCATACCTTACAGGGTGGTATATCCCACAGATAGACCCACAATGTATTTAATTCACATAAGCATACATCATGCCAGTTGCATAAGCACATCGAATTGCAAGGCTATGCCTTAGTCTCGATAGGCAGAGCAACAAACCAGTCCCCCATCAGGCCTTAAGGGCGATCCTCCTGGCTAGTCCAGGATCATTTCTTCATTGCCCACCATCCTCCCCTCCTTCTCCAGTGGCATATCTCTCTTTCCTGAGGGCTTCTTCCTAAGCTACCTTTAGGCAAGGGAATCGTTCCCCACGGCACCTATGAGGTGGAACCTTCCTCTAGGGTACCTTTCCATCATACCCTACAGGGTGGTATATCCCATGGATAGAGGTGAGCAGCCACAATGTATCTAACTCACATAAGCATACAGCACACCCCAGTTGTGTAAGCACATCGAACTTTTCCACTTTGAACTGTGTGGAAGGCTAACCTCAGCTGAGTTAACTCTAAAGTTTCAGCCTGGATCTTCTCCTTTGTTAAGTAACTGGATATACTGCTCTAGACACATCATCCACTTGTTCCACCATACTGCATGTGGTGGTCATCACCAGGGGATTTTGAGCTGCAGTGTGAGGGAAAGAGTGCCCACCCCTTCTCTTTACTGGGTTAGGATAGCAGAGTACCTCATCTCTCCTAATTATCCACCAACTGAAACACCTTTGGGCTGTCTGGTGTTGGTACTAGATTGCTGTTTCCTAGCCTGAGCCACATCAACCAGCACTGCTACCAGCGACACCTTCACCACCGGACTCCAACACCTGCAGAAGGAGATTACAAGAGGTTTTGTCCTGGTCGTGGAGCCCCTCACCCTTCACCAATCATCATCACAGTGGCCCCCACCAGACCTTCAGGCTTAGTTCCACTCCAGCCCCTGGCACGATGCCAACCAATCAGGATCCTCCAACAAAGTCCTCCAACCAATTCTGAAGCAGCAAGCTGTGGATGCAAATTAAAACAACAGTGGCACAGTTGGTGCTCCTCTTCACCACCGGCCTCTAGCCAACCCTGCAATGAGGGATCATAAGGGCTTGTCCTGGTTGCGAACCCCTCCACTGATTATCATTGCAATAACTTCTGCCAGATCATTTCAAGTATTCAGGCCAACCCAGTACTGCTACAGACTGTGCTAGCATACTGCATCAGGAGATTTCCTCACCTATGAAAGTGACTGTCTGCTACCTTGCCTAACTGAAGTATCCTAACTACACCCTATCTGTGTATAGCCCTATTTCTGTTGTGTTTCAATAATTTTTGCAATTAACATTTATTCAGCTGCTTTCACCGGTTATTTGCCTGCTTTGCTGTTGCATATTGATATTATTCAGTTAACCTAGTGTTACCATATCTGGTTACAGCTGTATCTCCTAGTTCCCTTACAATTTATTTGGTCTGCACTGCTTTATTAAATAGTTTCACTATTGCATGCCTGTTGCCTTGTTGAGTCCTGGTACTCAGGTAATCTTTTCATATCCTATCTGGGGATGGCCTACTTTCCAGTTCCTCTACATAATTTTCTGCATTATATAGTTTTCATTTGCCTTCATCAGTGCATGCCAATTGCCTTACTACTTGATAATATTTTAGGGGTAACCTATTAACACCTATCGGGGGTGTCTTTTCCTTACAAATTTTATCTAACCTTGTCCAGTTGAGCTGCAGTAGACAATTATGCTACCTACCCTCCTTCTACCGTCTCTTCCACATCCTATCTCTATCCTACCCTACCCTACCCCATACCCTCCTAATCTCCTCCTCCTCCTCCTCCAACCTCCTGGACCCACCCTCTCATTCTGCCTCCTCCCTATTTACCCTGCTCCTCCCACTCCTGAACCTGGAATTTCTCTACTGTTCATTCCTATCCCTTCCCTGTCTCTCTCCTCCCTCTCTTCCCCAACACAGGAGACGCAAGTTCCACTCTGTCTTCCATCTCCTTATCTTCCTCCTTTCTGCTGACATGGAACCTACAGTAATCCTGGTCCCTTACCTCCTCCACCTCCCCCTCTTCCTCTCCCAGAGGCCTTTGCATTTTTCACCTTAATGCTAGGAAACTCTTCCATAAACTGGATCAGCTCTACATCTGGGTTTCTCAACACTCTCCTGACCTCCTATGTATCTCTGAATCCTGGCAGTCCTGCAGAATGCCTGATTCTAGCCTGACCATTCCTATCTACCACCTCTTCAGGCAGGACTGTGACAAAAGTGGTGGTGGTGTTACCCTTGATGTCCACCAGAGCCTGTCTTGTATCATCACTCTCAAGGAGTCTGTACCCTCCACCTATGAGTTTCTCCTAGCAAAGCTTTCCTTTCCCTCCATTCTACCCACCTTCATTGGGGTTTATTATGCTTCTCCAAAAATCTCCCCATCATCACTGGTTGACTCATTTTCTGCCATTACTTCACACTCCTCCTCAGGTGAACTCATCCTCCTAGGGGATTTCAACATGTATTTGTTTCCCCCCACTTCCTGGCCTACCTCTCTCAGGCCTGAGGTCCTAAACATCTCTGTACTTATCACAGAATCCACTGGCTCAATCCACACTCTTCTAACTACACCTCCTGGACTGGGTTCTGTCCTGACACCTGCACTGCATTGTTGCAGTGAGTATTCTACTAGATGTCTTTATTGACCTCTATATGACATTTTGTGTCAGGAAAGTCCAGCGCCTCCATCTCTCCCAAATACATCTGGTCCAGATTTCTCTTGTTGCTAACAAAAACACTCCACTGAGTGATCCGGCTGCAACTGACTGGACCTCCAACTGCTCCGCTCCAGACATTGACATGGCCCTCTCCTTCTTCATTCAAAATTTACTTCAGTCTGGGATATGCATGCCCCCATCAGGAAGCCCAGGTTTAAGTCTTTCCACTACCCCTGCATCACTTATAATCTCACTGATATGTGCAAGTCCCACAGTGAAGCCTCAGCCTGGTACAAATTAACCCTCTCCCCATCTGGCTTCCTCTCTTACAGTACACTCAGAAATACTTGTACAAAGGCTGTCCATGCCATTAAAACCCTCCATTTTAAGGCCAACCACCAGAACAATCTTAACTCCCCAGATAAATTCTGGAAGAAGATTCACTCTCTTTTTGATCCCCTAGCCCAGTCCACTCCTTCGATCCTCATGGTCAATGGTTCACTGGTCTCCGACCCCGTCTCTGTTGCTGCTAACATCTACAAGTTTTTCACTACTTGTGTTCTCCCTCTACCCCCGCTCCTCTACCTCCTCCCACCTCCACCTTCCTCTAGTCACCACCTCCACCCCTCCCAAGGGTTTTTTCCCTCTGTCACTACCCAGGAAAATCTACTTCCCCTTTCCTGACCAAACCTGTCCAAATCTAGCCCTGCTGGCCTGGACTCTAAACTTTTCTATCTCAGCTACAGATATTGCCTCCTACCTCATTCATCTCAAATGAACATATGAACATACAAAATTTGCCAGCTGAAAAAGGCCATCCGGTCTATCGAGTCTGCTCAAGTTTGCAGCTAGCTCCCTTATTCAGCAGCTGCCCCTCCCCTTTCCCCCATTACCCTCCCTTTTGCCATGTCCCACCCCTTCTTGAAGCATTCTGCTGTGCTACATGCCACCACCTCTGCTGGTAGTGCATTCTACTCTGCCACCATCCTTTCCATGAAGAAATGTCTTCTTACTCCTGTATCTGCCCCCTCCAATCTCATGTCATAGCCCCTAGTGTCTCTCCCCACCCTCCTCCTGAATAGACCCTCTGTGCTTGTTCTGCTTATCCCCTTCATGTATTTGAAGGTCTCAGTCGCATCCCCTGTGCCTCCTTTCCTCCAGTGAGTACATGTTTAACTCCCTCACTCTGACCTCATATGGCAAATCCCCCAGACCCTGAATCATTTTTATTGCCCTACTTTGCACCACTTCCAGCAGCCTAATGTCCTTCTGTAAGTATGGGTGCCAGTACTGCATGCAGTACTCAGGTGGGATCTAACCAACAATCTGTACAATGGCAGAATCACCTCCCATCTTTTTGAGGTTATGCCCCCTGCAATGCATCCCAGCATTTTGTTAGCCATTGCTGCAGCCTTCCTACATCACGCTGAATGGTTCATTGCTCCCATGATGAGCACCCCCGGATCCTTCTCCTCCTCCATTATTTCTAGCCACACACTCCCAAGATGGTAGCTTCTCCTTGGATTCTTTGTTCCGAAGTGCAGCACCTTGCATTTTTTTGCATTGAACCCAAATTGCCATTTGTCAGACCATGCCTCAAGCCTTTCCAGGTCCTCCTGTAGCCCTCACCACCCCTCCTGGTCATCCACTACCACCCCCATCTTGGTGTCATCTGCAAATAGACTGATCCTGCTGCTGATGCCCTCCAAGATGTCTGCAATAAATATGCCAAACAGCACCGGCCCCAACACCGACCCCTGTGGAACCTCACTTGTCACTGGCTTAGGGGATGAGAATTCCCCTTCGACCACCACCCTCTGCTGTCTATTCTGTAGCCAGTTCCTCCACCCCACCACCAACTTTGCTCCTGCCCCCTGCCCCTGTAGTTTACTTCCAAGTCTCCCATGCGGTACTGAATCAAAGGCCTTACTGAAGTCTATGTACAGGACATCACCGCATGACCCCCATCTATTTGCCTAGTCACCCAGTCATAGTATTCCACTAGGTTGGTCTGGCATGATTTGCTCTTGACAAAGCCATGCTGCCTCCTGTCCTGAAACGTGTTGACCTCCAGTAGTGCCATTAGCCTCTCCTTTAGGATGGACTCCATTAGTTTCCCCACTATGGACATTTGGCTTACTGGCCTATAGTTCCCCTGTTCATCCTTGGCTCCACTCTTGTGGAGGGCAACCATGTGAGCCAGTCTCCAATCCTGTGGTACACACCCTGTTACTAGAGATGTATTAAATAGGTATGCCAAGGGGCCAGCCATGATCTCTGCCAGCTCCTTCAGTACCCTGGGATGCACTTCGTTTGGTCCCTGTGCCCTGTCTACCTTCAATGCCCTCAACCCCTCCAGCACGCTCCCCACTATGATTTCACCATCTGTCACCCCCCCGTCTGTTTCTATCCTCCCCCCTACTATGGGTACCATCCCCCTTCTCCTTCGTAAAGACTGAATAGAAGTAGTCATTAAGCACTTCTGCCTTTCCACCCCCTCTTCCACCCATACCCCCTCCTTCTTAAGTCTTGCAATTTGGTCATTACAGCTTCTTTTCTTCCTGTTGTACCTAAAGAAGTCTTTCTCCCCTTTTTTTATGCCTTGTGCCAGCCTGAGTTCCCTTGACACCTTGGCTGCCCTTAACTCCCTGGTCACTTTCCTCGCTTCTTTATATACACCACCCTATCCTCCTCTCTCCCCAACTTTCTGTATCGCCTTATATGCTGCCTCTTTTCCTCCTCACCCTGTCTAATACCCTTGCTTATTCAGCTGGGTTTCTTCCCTAGCCCTTTTAGTCTGGGCCCTGCAGCAGTTTCTGTTGCCTCCACTAAACCCTGTTTTAACAGTTCCCACCTTTGATGTGTGTCCATATTTGGTTGAATTTTGTCCAGAAACCCCTGAACCACTTCCTAGTCCTTTTAAAGTTGGCTTTCTAAAGTCCAGTACACTTGTGCCGATACCCCCTAGCCATTTGCAACTGGAACCATACTGTCCAGTGGTCACTCCCCCACCTCCCAGTGGTTCCTCAACCCTCATATCCCTCACCTATTCCCCATGTGTCAATATGAGGTCAAGGGTGTTCCCTTCTCTAGTTGGTTCCCTGACCAACTGTACCAGAAAGTTATCCTGGAAGGCATCCAGCATTACCTGCTCCCTTCTGCACTTTGTGGTAGGTATTTCACACTCCATCCCTGCAGGTTGAAATCCCCTACTATCACCACTCACCCTTCCCATAGTTCCTTCTGATCTGCTCTTCCAGTACCCTGTCTTTCCTTCAGATTGGGAGGGTGGTCTATACAGCACCCCAATCTTAGTGACCTATTTTTGGGATCCTGGAGTTGCACTCACAGAGCCTCTGTATCTCCTCTCTCCTCTTCCCTTAAACATTTTAAACCTTCCTTACATACGGTGCCACACCCTTCCCTTCAACCTATCCTTTCAGTGTAATCTGTGCCCATGAATTGCCAGGTCATAGTCCTGGTATTGGGTGACCCATGTCTCGGTATAGCCACCAAGTCCACTCCCCTCCACCATGAGAGTCTGTAGTTCCCCCTTTTTCCCCAGACTCCTAGCATTTAATGTTACTGTCCTCCAAACCTTGTCTTTAACCTCCCCCCCGCACCTCTCCCCTTATGTTCTCTCCCTTAGTATTTGCCTTCCTCCGTACCTTGTTATTATGAGGGGTAAGCCCATTTGGTTCCACTGTTCTAGGCCTCTGAACACCTCTATCCATCTTGCAACCCCCCCCAGTTTAAATGTTCCTCAATGTGCTCCCCATCCTTCCCTTCAGTACATTTTTTACTTCCTCACTTAGGTGCAGTCTATCTTTTGTATATAGACTGCTGTTCTCCCAGGTTCCCCCCACCCTCCTGCCAGTACGTACCCTTTTTCCTGACACCAGGTTCCCAGCCATCCATTAAACTCTTGAATTCTCCTTTTTCTAGCTATACTTGCCCTGGGAAAGGGAAGTACCTCTGAGAAGGTGACTGATCTTCCCACTCCCTCGCAAAGAGGTCCAAGTTCCTCAACCCTCCTCTTCACCTCCTCTACCGTCCCATCAGCCAGGTCATTTGTCCCCAAGTTTATTATTAGGTGAGGTATTTCCCTTCCTCTGCTTGCATACCTTAGCACTGATTGCCCCACGCTTCTACCTTCATTCCTAGCATCGCTTCCACCTAAATTCTACTGTGCCTCTCCCCTTTGCTGCCCCATGTGTCCCCTCTTAGTACTGAGTCTCCTAATAGTAAGACACCAACCTTCTTCCCCCTTCCTTTCTCCCTTACCCCTTTCTGCCCTTCTCCTCTCCTTCTTCCTCCTACACATTGTTCCCTCCTATCGTCGCTGTTTATCCCCCATGATCCCCCTGTACTCAACCCCTCTTGCCCTACTTCATTTGTTGCTCCTATTTCTCCACCACCCCCAGCCAACCTATTCTTCATTCCAATGGACTGCATTTCCCCATCCTCATTCTCTCCTTTTGACCCCTTTGTCAGAGGTCCGCTCCCTTTTGAGCCTGCTGTGTTACCTACCACATGTACTTCTGCTACTATTCCCCTTGCGTCCTTTTCTCCAACACTTGTGCCACCCCCTTGCTCCCCTGTCCTGACCACCTCCCTTCCTCCCATCCTTTTCTTTCCTGGTTGCATTTTGTGCTTCCTCCCATTCCTTCTCCTTCTGACTTAATCTGTCCTTGCATCATCCATGACACTTCCTCCTTTAGCCTTAATACTTCATTCTCCAGCATTCCCACCCTTTGACAGACTGGGCACCACCCATCCTCCACAGAGTGTCCATAATCGGCAATTCCACAGTTATTGCAACCATGATCCTTTCTCCCCATGTCTTCTGCCCCTCCCACCTTGTCTCTTTGATCCTTGCTCTTCCACTGACCATCTTCCTGGCTTGCCCCTTCCTCATCCCTTCTGAGGTCTGCCCAGTCTATCACCCCAGACCCTTTACCCCACCCTCCTTTTGGTTTCCCCTGCTCCATTCTCCCTCTCATGGTCCCTCATTTCTCCTCCCTTGACCTCGTTAGTTAGCAACAATATTTCACCCTACTTTCCAATTCCTATACCCCTTGTCAATACCTGTCCTCCTCTGACCCTTATTTCAGTTGCACCCTCTTGCCCTTTAGCCACACTTACAGAGCCCCATAAACACATACAATTAATTACTTTCCAGGCAATATTTCACTCCACTTTCCAATTCCTATACCCTTGTTAATACCTGTCATCCTCTGACCTTCTTTCAGTTGCATACTCACCATTTAGCAATATTTGGAGATCTCTCAGAAGCACACAAAATGAATTACTTTCCACTCCCAAGCTATACCTTTACAGTTCCATGGTTACATCCCTTACCAGTGCTTCTATCTCCTCCTCCTCCATTTCTCCAGCTATTCCGCTCCTCTGTTCTGCCCCTGATTGGCCAGTCACTCTGGGAGTGATTAGCAAAGAGCATTTAACAAAGGAGATGGTATGGGTGGACTGGAGAGACACCAATTCAACAATGCCCAACAGCTAGCAAGCAAAGCATCATGTCTCAGAGTCACAATAAAAGTCCAGCCAAAGCCGATCACAGCCCGAGCCTGCAAACAGCTCCATTCAGTGTACAGCTCCTCTGCAGGTGTTCAGCTCCCTGTGCTCCTTCACTCAACCAGCACAGTTTTCTGGGCAGGCTGCCCGAGGTAAGTCCTCTGCTCCCAACTCTCCGTGGCTATGGTCGCTGCCTTCCTTGCATGGTTCTTCTGCCCAATCCTCCTTTCACAGCTTGAAGCTGCAAGCCTTCTTTCCTGCTCCCTCTTGGTTCCTTATTTCCAGGCGATGGCTGGCAGCTTTTAAGGCCTGGCCACTGCCTAAACACAGCACCCCTTCCGAATGGCTCACCTAGGAGCCGTACAGCACTGGGACTTTATTTTATTGGTGCTGAGTCCCTTTCTTAATCGGTTCCTTGGGGACCCAGCAGAAAATTCAATTTAACAATATCCAATAGCTAGCAAGCAAAGCACCAAGTCCTAGAGTCACAGCAAAAGTCCAGCCAAAGCCGGTCACAGCCCCGAGCTTGCAAACAGCTCTGCTTAGTGTACAGCTCCTCTGCAGGTGTTCAGCTCCCCTGTGCATCTTTGGTCAACCAGTGCAGTTTCCCAGGCAGGCTGCCCGGAGGTAAGTCCTCTCTGCTCTCGACTCTCCGGGGCTATGGCTGCATGCCTTCCTCTCCTGGTTCCTCTACCCGATCCTCCTTTCACAGCTTGCAGCTGCAAGTCTTCTCTCCTGCTCCCTCCTGCTTGCTTATTTCCAGAGCAGTGGCAGGTTGCTCTTTAAGGCCTGGCCACTCACTCAAACATGGTGCTCCCCTTTCCGATTGGCTCCCCCAGGAGCCGTGTCAGCATCAGGACTTTCTTTTGTTGGTGTTGAGTCCTCAACCTCTCCTTCATCCTCCTTTACCCTCTGCACTGCCCTGAGTTGTTGAAGTTTGCCCAAGTTCTCTTCCTCCACAAGGGTTGGTCCGTCTGCCCTGGCAACTTCCAGCCTATCTTCCTCCTCCCCTTTCTTACAAAGCTGCAAGACAAACTTACCTGTTCTAGGCTTGCTGACTTTCTCCACCCTTCCAACTTCCTCTCCTCCTTCCAGTCTGTTCTTTTGGAAGCACCATTCCACTGTCTTCTCCCTGCTATGTGTTGCTGACTCCATCATCACTGGGATGGATCAGGGGCACATCATGGCAGCCATTTTAATTGATCTGGCCAGTGCCTTTGATTTGGTGGCCCATCCACTCCTCCTAGACAAGCTGAGCTCTGCCGGCCTCTCAGTCCCCATTGTTGACTGGTTCTGATCCTATCTCTCAGGCCATCAGCAGTCAGTGCAGGTAAGAGGTGTCCTCTCCTGCCCTATCAATCAGACTGGAACTCACAGAGCTCTATTCTGGGTCCAATCCTCTTCTCAATTTTCCTCAATGACTTCCCCTTTGCCTATGTCAACTTGCAAATTCAGATGTATACAGATGATGCAATTCTCTATACTTCAGGCCCATCAACTATTGCAGTGGAAGTTTTGCTACAGCAAGATTTCCACAATGTCATGCACTGATTCCAGTCCAACCAATTCTAGGTCAACACTAAAAACCATGTCCATGACCTTGGGTATCAGCCAGAAGCCTGCAAGGCTTGCCCCCTCCCTGTCCTCTCCTCCCTGGATGGCACCCCTCTTGAAGTGGTTCCTTCCTCCAAGTATCTTGGTGTGTGGCTTGACAGTAGGCTTGACTTCTCTACCCACATCAATGCCATCCAATCCATGCTCCATCCCAAGCTTGGAGCCTTGTACCATAAAAAGCACTGCCTATCCTCAAAGATCTGCCACGAGTTTGTTACCAAAAATGGTGCTCCTGATTTTCAACTACATGGATGTGGTCTAGGGTACTGCCCCCTCCTCTTCTCTTTCCAGACTGGACACCATCTGTAATGCCTTCTGTAACTCTATGACCACCCCTCCCATATTCATCACAGCTCCCTCCACTCCTCCCTATCCATCCTTGCCCTTCCATCACATCGCCAGTCCCACTGTACCTCCTTGAGTTCCAAATACTGGTTTGGGTCTCAATCATCTTATCCAGCCACACTCCACTTAACCATTTCCTCCACCTCATACTCCCTCTGCTCCAGGGATACTCACATCTTTTCCTTCCCCCTCCCTCACTTCTCTGTGGGTCAATCAGCTTTCTCCTGTTACCTTCCCTCCCTTTGGAACCAGATCCCTTCTCTCTCCATCTCTCACCCTCCCATTTCCTTAGGCATCAGCTAAAGCTGTTCTCCTCCTGCTCCTGTCTGCCCCTATCTGATCTGTCCCTGGTGCCCTTTCACCCCTGCTATCCTCCAGTCAGTTCATGTCACAACTGCTGCACTTAGTTTGTATCTACTGCTTTTGTCATTTTGATTGGGTATTGGTGCATAAACCAGCTTCTGTTCACTGTTTATTGTTATTTGCCCTGCATCTGTTGATGTGTTCACTGTTTACACTTTATCTTTGGAATGCTTCTCTACTGTTGTTTTCAATTTATTGTATTCTCATTCCTTTGCCTGGGTCACACCTGTAAATGAGCCCTGGCTCAGCAGCTTACCTTTACTGGTTAACAATTTTCAAATAATAAATAAATAGAATTCTGCTTTGTCTTTTAGATTTAATAGTATTATGAACTTCTGCATGTATACACATGCTGGAGGAACAGGAATGTGCATAAAGCTAAATTGCTTAAAACCAAATTTAAAAAATGCTCATTTAAAACTCAGGGCCACTTTTACGTGCTTGTTCACTAAGAATTTCAGGAGGAACATACTGTATAACAACATGTGCCATTTTGTTTTACTTGCTGGTCACAGAACTTAATGCCAAAAAGTGCAAGGTCATGCACATAGGAAAGAAAAATCCAAGAAAGGAGTATTATCTAGGAGGTGAAAGACTGGCAGCCTCAAACCAGGAACGAGATCTGGGAATCATAATCTCAGATGACTTAAAGGTTAGTAAGCAGTGTGAGAAGGCAACAATGAAGGCCAACAGAATGTTGGGCTGCATTGGGAGGGGAATCGCAAGCAGAAAGAGAGAGGTAGTACTACCACTGTATAGATCGCTGGTCAGGCCTCACCTGGAATACGGAGTCCAGTTCTGGAGGCCTCACCTCAGGAAGGACATTGACCAGGTGGAAACAGTACAGAGAAAGGCGACAAAAATGATTCAGGGTCTGCAGTACATGTCCTATGAGGAAAGACTTAGGAACTGAATATGTACTCCCTGGAGCAGAGAAGAGAGACAGGGGACATGATTGAAACATTCAAGTACATAAAAGGCATTAACGAGGCACAGGCACAGGAACTTTTTCACTTCAAGAAGAGCTCCAGGACCAGGGACATGACCTCAGGCTGCATGTAGGGAGGTTCTCACCAACTCCAGGAAGTTTTTCTTCACAGAAAGAGTGGTGGATGCTTGGAACAGCGCAGCCCCAAGAGGTTGTGGGGTCAACATTGTGGGGGATTCAAGAATGCATGGGATAGACACAAGGAAACCCTGACTACAAATGGAAACTAGAGTGTCAAATAGGTCTAAAACAAATGGGCAGATCTAGATGGACTTAGCGGTCTCCTTCTGCTGCTAACGTCTATGTTTCTATGTTTCTATGTTATCACTGCACATTGTCAAATGAATAAGTGGGATCTTCCTAGATACAAAAGGATTATGTACTGGGCTGCTTAATTAAAAGCTTCTTACAACCCTCTTCCCCAGAATATCTGGACCCATGCACTACAAGCCTGAATCATACCTCTCAACCTTTTGCCCCTGAAATGTGGGACACAATAACTCAAACTGTGGAACAGTGTTGGGCACTAATCCTCATAATGTGGGCCCATCATCAAACATGGACATACTAGCTCAGAACACTATGGAAACTATTGCTTGTACAGTATCTGTACAAAGTTCAGTTTTGATTCAGAATATTAGAATCTTATGAATTTCTGCTTTAATGCTCAAGTTTATAGCACCATTTCTAAGAGTGGGCACCTTGTCTATGTGGAATAGATGTGGTACAATGCAAATCTGATAGTTAAAATGAGGGATGTACCTCAAGACGTGGAGCAGTTGAGTGGTATAAGCCATATACCTGCTGTACTAGGTCCGATAGCAAATCCTTTGTTAACCTCTAATTTTCACCTGCATGGCCATTTAGTACCAAGTTAAGCAATGGATGATTCAGACTTCATACAGAGTTAGTGGAAGTAATTGATTAAGTACCTTAGACCTTCACCAGCATGGTACAGAAGGCTTTCTCCTCTGTAGAACCAAAATTATGGAATGCTTTACCTGCACCTTTAAGAACAAATCATTTCATTTCATTTTATTTGCTTTACCAGGAAAAGGTCAGTTGAGCAAAGCACATTTGCCAGGAGGTCATGGTTAGGATACTACAGAAAAAAAAATCACAGCGGTGACAAGTATTCAGGGTGAGGAATAATACAAATTACAACAGTGTGTAGTCTGATGGGTCATGCTAAGAGGTACAAAACAGAAGCAAAATGTATAATATAAGGCATAAAATGATAAACGAACAGGGCTGTTACAGTTGGAATAACATTAAAACAGCACTCAAAATGCAGTCAATAGCAACAGCAATGTCTAGTAGCAGGTATAACTATCAGTGCAGGAGAGATTGATCAGTAATTTGAAGGTATGTAAGCTCACAACTAAGTTCTGTTTGAGGGTGGCCTGAAGTCTGTTCTAAATAGGTATTAAGTTTAAAACAGAACTAAAGAAGCACTCTTATAGTACCCAAGTACAGTATGTACCAGTGACACTTAAATTTGTTGTACCTGTTACTGGATCTCCTCCTGTTTCAGTTATTTAGTCTATTTAGTCTTTCTGTCAGTGAATCATGTCAACATTGCTGTGAATGTTGTCCCTCCCAGGTCATGCCTGAAAATAGGCAGTCTCATGCACTTACCTGGTTAACAAAAAATGAAATAAAAATGCTTAAATTCAAAGCATTAAAATCAGTTTTCACAAAACACTATAGTAGCATAAACAATACTAACAGTGTAATCCTTGAAGTTGGCATCACATAGTACATTATTCATATTCCTTGTATATGTAGTTCATTGTCTGTGTCTGCCTGATGTTTTTACTTGACAGCACTTCTAGGTACCACTTAAAACCATAGAACCACCCCAAGTCTGATTGCTGTAAAGGTTATATACACTGTAGTGAAGGCTGCGATGGACCAAAGCCCATACTTCATTGGCCAAGATTATCTTCACTTCTGGTTTGTCATTGTAGCTTTCAACTGCTGGAGCACTGATCATAGCACTATAGCTATCAGTCTCAAAAATCCTTCTGTACATTGGCACATCACAGTCCATTTCTGTGTAGACAGCAAACTGCTCTGGTTGCATTCCAGTGGGTGGCTGAACTTTATCTTCTACAACAGGCTCCTCATTGTAAATTATCCCTGCCTTGACAAAGAAGTTTTTCTTTGTGTCACATCTCACATCCAACACAACTGAGTGCACTAGGCATATTGCATCCAGAATACTGGCGCTCTTGGCTCTATATTAAAAGGTCTGAGTTCCAGCATCAATGTCTCCAAGAATTTATTCAATGAAGCACTTCATATACTGCTGTTTTAGGTTATTGATAACCTCTAAATCCACTGGCTGGATCAGAGCTGTACAGTGTGTGTGTGTGTGTGTGTGTGTGTGTGAGTGTGTGAGTGTGTGTGTGTGTGTGTGTGCGTGTGTGTGTGTGTGTGTGTGTGTGTGTGTGTGTGTGCGTGTGTGTGTGTGTGTGTGTGTGTGTGTGTAGTGGGGGGACATCAGATGGACACTTGTTAATTTCAGAAGTTTGTGTGTTGTGCAATTGTCTACAAGCATCATGATTTTACAATGCTGCAGTCATGTTTTACTATGCAACTGCCTGAGCTACCGTGGAAAATCTCAGAGGTCATCTAGGTATTGGTGTTAGCAGTGTACTGGACAGGATGGTCATCCAGGTCAATTTCCTTCAAGTAATGCAATCGCTTTGATTTTCCTGTGATCAGTAGTGGCAGCTTCTTCATCCCCAAGCAATCTGCACACACTATTATGAGAGCCTCTCTTTTAATTTCTTTTGGTCACTCAGCTCTTCATTTCTGAAAGACAGCGTACCATCCGGTGTGACATGGAAGAAGAGGGCAGTCTTGTTGGCAGTGAAGGGTGTCAGTGTGGCAGAAATGAGAAAGCAGTGCTGGGAAGACTATTAACTCAATCATCAGCCGCTTGCACATCCGATTCAGCCTTTACATTGTGGATGCTTCTGTGGCTAACATTACTGAGCTCTTTTCACCTGGACTGACAGCTTTCCATTAGTTCAGATGCAAGCTCTATATCCACTGCTAGACATTTAGCTTTTTGAAGGAGTATGTTCCCAGATATTAGAACTCTGTGACCCCAAGCTGCGATGAACCACTGCAGGAGTACATCTTCAACATGGGCATCCTTGCCATCTCACTTTTACTTGCAAGGCTTTTTACAGCCCCTGCTCCAGTTGATTCAGAAGAGATGTGAGGAAGTACTTCTTCACAGAAGGAGTGGTAGATTCCTGGAACAGCCTTGCAGTTGAGGTGGTGGGGGCAAAAACAGAAATGAATTCAAGAATGCATGGCATAAGCACAAAGGAATCATAGTGGAAAGGAAAGCTGGAGGGAGAAAGAGCTGTAGATTGGGCATGATCTGCGGTAATAGGGTATGTAGGGAGAAATGGGCAGACTGGTTGGGCAAAACAGTGCTTATCTGCCATGAAATTTTTGATAATTATGCTATCCTTTAAAAAACATCTGGCACGCTATATGTCAAAACCAAATTTGGATATAAAGTCCTTGCTTGTGTAGCCCCCCACGGGTGGGGTTTACCTAGTCTGCTTCCTTGCCATCTGGTCTTGCCAGTCCTAGATCCTGGGATGCCCCTGGGTTGTTCCTGCCAGCCCCTGTGTACCTGTTCTGCTGGGGTCTGGAGGAGCTGTGTGTAAATAGTTGAAACTGCCAGCCTGACATTACAATGCAGCCAGCGCTGAGCAAGCAGTAAAGTGCCACACAGCTCAGTGTGTGCAGGTTCGAGCTGGCTCCTGCTTAAACGTGCAAGCTATCACACTGTTCGCATATCCTGTTAGCGCTATGGTGATCATGTTATATCTGCACTTGTAGCTTAAAGGTGATAGGAAACAGTTTTTACACCTCTAGAAGCCCTCTAGTTGTTCTTTTAATGGCTACGCAGCGTTCTTATGTTTTTGACATTTTTTGTTCAATTAATAATCTAATGTTGTTGCTTTTTAAGGACCCTGAATACCTTTCTCCTCAGCAGTTGCTGATCTCTCTTTTCATTCTGCCTGCACATTCTATGACATCACAAACACCTTTCAAGGCCATTCAGATGAATAGCATGGAATGGGAGTTTCTGATGTCATAGAATGTCTTAGAAATATGAAACCAAGAGCAGTAACTGGTGAGAGGAGTTGAACTCAGTGAGATCTGAGGGCACCCGAAAGCTAGATCATTTATTTATTTATTTATTTGTCAAAAAATCATCAAAGCATATCTGAATACATAACTGACATGGAAAGAAAGATGGGAGGCAGTTAACTAAGTAAAATTATTTCCTGTCTCCTATAAGTCAATTTTCTCCGTGTGTTACGACTTCTGGGATCCCAGAACACAAGTGAGGGGTTCCAAGACATACACTTTAGGGAGTGAGAAAAAGTGAACTTTGTAAAAGATGTAAGTGCTTATGTGGTACCATGCCGAGTTCTGGGCATTGCAAGAAGGTGGAGGGAAGGGGATTCCGAGGTCTTGAGGTGGATGGGAAAAGGGTGATTGGATAGAGATAGTGGGGTCCAGCAGACACCCTGGGGCAAAATGGACATGGGATAGAGGTCCTCATTGTCTTGTGCCCATACCCAGGGGTTCTGTTTTGGACAGGCAGGTGGTGGGGTCATCCTCAGAGTCTCGTCACTCCTGGGCGCGCTTGCAATGCCAAGTCTGTTAAAAATAAGACCACTGTGGTAGCAGATCTTATTGCCTCCACAGACCTGGCTTGCATTACCGAGACCTGGCTGGATGAAAATGCAGGACCTATATTGACTTCCTCAGTTCCAGCCAGGTTCTCGGTGATACACCCCCCGAGAGTTGATGTGTGTTTTAGACAGGAACTGGATGTCAGGGAGATGCCAGTGGGGCTGACCAACTCCTTTGAGCCCCTAGTGGAAGTGGGTGCAGGCTTCAGGATCTTTCTCATTTACTATCCACCAGATGCTGGGAGGGTTTTCCTGAAGGAGGTAGAGGACTTTGTCACCGGTCTGGTGTTGGAGGCTCCCAGATGATTGATTCTGGGGGACTTCAACACCTGGGTTGCTGAACTATCACTTTTTGGTCAAGACCTCCTCTAATTGATGGATTCATTGGGCCTGACATGGGTTATTACTGCCGCTACCCATGGGGGGGGGCACTCATTGGACTTAGTGTTTCACTTGGGGATGGAAATCTCTATGGAGGTGAATCCTATTGGTTGGTCTGAGCATCACACCCTGAGGTTTAGTTTCGTGACACCCCAAAGTAGGCCTGCCCTAAAGGAAATGGTATAGTACCATCCTTTATGAGATGTTACTTCTGAAGGCCTAATGACAGTGCTGGACCTTTTGGGTATTCCAACTGATAGCTCTGACCCAGGAGCCCTGGTTCTTGCCTATAATAGGGTGGTGACCGGGGCCTTGGATGTCATTGTTCCAGTTCACGTTCACCCCCTTACACTTCAGTTGGGCACCCCATGGTTTGATGGTGCGCAAAGGGAGTTGAAGAGGCAGGGGCAAAGTTTAGAGAGACACTGGTGAAAAACTCACCTGGAGAGGGATAGATGTAGATGGTTAGACCATTATGAGTTCTATCAATCAGCAATGTCTCATAAGAAGCACAGTTCCTTTCCAGAGAAATTGCTGCAGCAAAGAACAGGCCAGCTCAGCTCTTCTGGACCGTGGACAGACTGTGCAATCCAGCTTGTCTGTGGTCCGGTCGAGCATTATCACAAGAATAGTGTGAGGAGTTTGTGCAGTTCTTTGCTGATAAGGTATCCTCCATTAGGACAGAGATCAGCCAATGCCTCCCCACTGGACCTTGCAGTGATCATCTGGGTGGTACAAATGCCCAAGTGATCTGGTCTACCTTTGGCCAGCTGGCAATAATGGATATAGTGAGGATCATCCAGACTCTGCAGCTTACCTGCTGTAGTTTGGATCTGGGCCCAACTCACCTTCTTGTAGGGTGTGTTGAGGTCATCGGTCCAGTCCTTTCTGGAATAGTAAGGGTATCATTGGAGAGAGGGATCTTTCCAGATCCTTTAAAGGAGGCGGTGGTGCATCCCCTCCTGAAAAAACCCTCCCTTGACCCGGACTGTCCAGCTAACTACAGACCAGTCTCTAACTTGCCTTTAGTAGGTAATGTTATTGAGAAGGTGATTGCACTGCAGTTGGAAGATCATTTGACAATTCACAAAATCTATGACCGTCTCAGTCAGGCTTCAGAAAAGGCATAGCACCGAGTTGGCCCTGGTACAGGTATTTAATGATCGCCTGATGGCTAGAAATCAGAGAGCTCATTCCATCTTGGATCTCTAGCAGCTTTGACACTGTGGACCATGGGGTGCTGCTCGATCGCCTGCAGTTTTTCTATAGGCTGAGGGGGTGGTCCTCAGTTGGCTTTGTTCATTCCTTGAGGGCAGGTCCCAGAGGGTGGAGTCTGAGGTATATTCCCCGACCCCTAAGGGACCTGCCCTGCAGGGTTCACATGGCTCGTGCTGTCCTCCATGTTGTTCACAGTGTATATGCTGCCATTAGGAGACATTATAAGATGGTATAGGCTGAGTTTTCACTGTTATGCAGATGATTCCCAGCTCTACTTGTCTTTTGTGCCAGACCAGGTGTGTGATACTCTGTCGGTGTTTAATAACTGCCCCAGGAGATACAGGACTGGATGAGTGCGAGCTGGCTGAGGATGAATCCTGGAAAAACAGAGGTACTGGTTGTGGACCCTGATCTGAGAATGATTGGGACATGGGGGCCCTCCTGTTTATATCTTGGGGAGGTCCTGCTCAATGCCTCGGGCCAGATGCAGAATCTGGGGGTGATATTTGACGAAGGCTTGACCCTGAAGGCTCAGGTGTCAGATGTAGTCAAGTCTTCCTTTTACCATCTAAGGAACATATCCAAGGTGAAGCACCTGGTTTAATCTGAAGATCTACTTACTTTGGTCCATGCCTTTGTCACCACTCATCTTGATTAATGCAATGCCCTTTACCTGGGGCTACCTGGGGTGGAGATCTGCCAATTGCAGCTGGTGCAGAAAGTGATGACATAGCTGTTAACACCTGTGCTGTGTAAACTGCACTGACTGCCAGTGCAATAGTGGATCACCTTCAAGGTCACATTGTTGACCTATAAAGCCCTACATGACCAGGGACCTCAGTACCTGCAAGATCTGCTGTTACCCTACTGTCCTCCTCCATCCGATCCTCTGGCGAGGGATTGATAGAGATTCCAGGGACATTTGAAAATATCTGGAGGTAGATCCTTTGCTTTTATGGCTCCTACCCTGTGGAATTCTCTACCATGTTGGATACGTGATAGCCTGACCATGGAAGAATTTAGAAATCCCTGAAAGCACATCTGTTTGCACAAGTGTTTGTTGATTATTGCTGATCACTAAAATTTGATATATTATAGCTGCTGCATTGTGGGTGTGAACAGTTTTAAAAAATATTTTTTTTATTTTAAGATGCTGTTTTATGTATTGAGTTTTAAATTTGTATGGTAATTTTGTAAAGGAGTCCTGAGCTTTGGAAGGGTGCCTTATATAAATAAAGTTTGTTTGCTTTGCATTACTTTAAGATCAGCCAAGACTGCTCAGTGAATGCATGTTTCTGCCAGCTGCCTGGGGAACTGGTGCTACAGCACTAGCAACAGGCAGAGGAAGACTTTTTTAGACTTTTTTAGATCTCATTCCACAACCAGATAACAAGGCAGATGGATAGCTGTTGGACTGTGGGACAGTTATTTGTTAAAGCTGCTGTCTTTGCCTGCATCAAGACTTTAAACTTGGGACCGTATGTAAACTGTTTATATGGACACCATTATGGTAACCCCTGACCCTTCTTTGCTCAATCAGTATTCAAGGAGCTCCAAGGACTGCTGCTACGGATCCTGGGTAAGGGGACTGGGCAATGTTCTTGGCGCTATTAGTGCCAGCCAATTGGGTGTCAAGTGAACCTTATGCATATTAATTTTATAGATGGACAACTATGGCAGCCGATGGGATGCCACAATCTTTCTCCTTTGGGAGAAGATTCAGCTCAAGTCAGTTCTGCCTGAGGTGCTCTGTGTGAAGCTGGGGAGTGCAGAGCAAGCCAAAGAAAAAGTTTGGAAGTCAACCTAAGGCTTCCACTGCCAGACTCCAGGAGGCTTATCTAAATCTTTCTATCACCTGGAAAGCCAGAGCAAATGTTCTAAGAGTTGCTTGTAGCTAAAACTCTGCAGCACCTAAAAGAAGCCCTCAGCCTGTGAGGAGGGTTGGTCTGTATTCTGCCAAACACCTGAAGTGTCACCTGGGTCAAACATACAGAGTAGAGACACTCCAGAAAATTCCTGTTGCCTGGGGAATCCAGAATGAAGCAAGAGAAGCTATTTTGTAGTTCAAACCTGCAGTTCGAGAACAGTCAGATAGACTGTTTGCTGCCCCTAACTCTAAGGGGTGAGTTAGGTTTGCTTCCAGGGGAATTAACATCTGCTAGCTGTAGACAGAGAAGAACTGTGTGAATCCTGAGCTCCAGGAGGAGAATCATTGCCAGTCGTGGCTGGTCTGGGGAATCAGCCAGGTAGTGCTACAGTCTGGCATTAAACATTGCCTTCCCCTGGGAGGCAGATGCCTGGACGTGTGGGGTAGTCATGTGGCCCTGGTTCCCAGTACTAGTCTTATCCAGCATCCCTGAAGAAGCAGCCTAGAAGATGACAAGCTGCCAGAATCCTGCTCCAGCCAAGCAAGCTGCCAATCTGTTGCACAACTCGAGACCCACAGCATGACTAACTGAACCTGCTGTTCCTCAGACCCTGTGAGATTGTATTCAGAACAATGAGTAAACACAGGCCCTACTGTGACCTGGGGAGATTAAATAACATTTATTCCAAGTTCCTCCCACTTTAATAAGTGCACCAACACCGGCCACCCAACTGCACCATTCAGGCCTGCAACATCACTACCTGGGTACCCAGACTAGCTATAGGGAACATTGGTACCAGTGGGGAGGTGGGCGAACTGTGTTGGATGTGTGGTTATTGGGAGGTTTGGCCAGGCTTATGCATCGTTGTTTGCTTGTTTCATTTGCCACATCAAATTCCTATAAAACTGTTATTTATTTATGCATCCCTTTTCTTCCTCCCTATTTAATAAATCTTTTACTGATGTTGTTCAATACTGTCTGTGATCATACTATTTACACATCCCCTTTTCTTCCCTTCCCAATTTAATAAATATTTTACTAATGTTGTTCAATACTGTCTGTGAGCATATTATTAGCTATAGTCTTTAATTGCATGTACTGTAAAGTGTTACAATTTAAAGTTGTATTCCATGTGTGGGGTGACTGTGAGGGGAGGTGAGTAGGCACAACATTCCAGGGGGTTGTATCACATGGCCATCTGGCCCACTATAATTTACTCTGGATGGAGGCACTGCACTACTTACTTTATATCTGGGAAAGAACCCCCCATTCTCCATCAGAAACAGTGCCCAAGCCCCTTAACCTTTTTGAGCCCGCAAGGTAGGGGGTAGTAACTGAAAGTTACACGGTGACCCGGTTACACTTGTGGCACCAAGAGGCAACGACTTATCATTGCACTTTATCTTTTGCTCAACAGAGAGCACATTACACTTTCTTTTCTCAGTCTTTGCCATCAGACAAATAGATCAAGAAGTAAAGAAAATGCCTTACCTGGTTGAATGATTAACCCCAAATTTACCACATGCAGTTTATTCAATTAACACCTTGGACTGCTGACTGGGAGGGTTGGAAAACAATGTGCATACAAAGAAATTCAATGTGCACACAAATTAAAATGTTAACACTGAGGAGATATGGAGAGACTTAAGGCAGTATTAATTTGTACATACAACCAAATTTCATACAAGTGGAGATCACTGTGTATCTTTTAGTCTGATTCTTACTACTAGATTCCAGAGTATTTTTTCCTAGTTCTATTTTCCTGTTTCTAACATGGAGATGATATGGTGGTCAATGCTTTACACTGGGCATGAGACCTTCTAGCAAGATTGAAATCTCAATTGGAAAGTGGTCACTTTTAGCTCTACAAGGACTTGAAAATTTGTGAAGATATCCCATGTTAAAGATTCACTAAAATATAATCTGTTACAGATCCAGCTGTTTTGTAGCAGAACAAAATATGAAAGCCTCCTGTTGGTCAGAAGCAGTTCTACCATTCATTCAGAAATAAAGTTAAGGAATCTTTCCCAGATTGGTTATAGAATTTATCATGTGATTACCTTAGATGGATGTGAAAACAAAGACAGAAGATGGAGTCAGAAGGAAGTCCTTCTGAAATTAGGTCAGTTCTTCTATTAAAGTCCCCAGCTACCAGGATAGTGGCAAATGGGAACATCAACTATTAATCTGCTTTAAAACTCAACACAAAAAGGGAGAGGAAAGAACACACACACTGGGTTCAAACGACAAAGGGGCAATTGAGCAACCTATTGATAATAATAATAATGTTCTGCCGGATACATGATGGGCAGTGTTTGTAGATTTATTGAGATCAGGGGAGGGTGCAGTTTCTATGCCGAAAACATTCCCAGTGACTACAGGGAATAGGGTGGGAGACAACAGTGCCAAAGGGACTTCAATACCAAATGCTTGACACAGGCAGACGAGACCTGGCCCAGCACCAGCAGTGACTAAGGCAGTGGCTGCACTCCAGGTACCTTCCACAACAATGCTGTATCCAGTTCCATAGTCCATGACCCCCCTTTCATTGCCTCCAGCAGTCCCACTACCAGTGATCCTAGCAGCTCCCCCAGCCACATCAACCACTTTCCACTGGTCACCTGCATTAGGTGGATTTCAGCACTCTCCAGGATTAGTGCCTACCCCACAGCTTAGACTGGCTCCATTGCTGACACTGCCAGCTGTGGTACCAGATACAAAACTGGCTCAACTATTGGAAGATGAATGGACTGATGGTGGTTAAGCAACAAGGTGATATGGGGTGGAGCAGGGACACCAGCAGCCCCTCAACTGGAGCAAAAGCCTTCAGTGTCTCTGTACATTAGCTCTGAAGAGCCAGTGTGTGTGCCTCTGGAGAAGGTTAGGTAGCAGATCAGGTATAGACAGTATGTAGACATAGTCTCTCTGCTGTACCACCAGAAGGAGAGTGAGGGTAAGGAAGGAAATAAAGGTGACAAGGAGAAGGTTAAGAGACCTAAGGTTAACCTCACATTTGAGAACTGTTTGGTGGGTTCTATCATGATAGCCATGACCATTTGCCAGGAAAAACCTGAGAAAAGTGTGGCATTGCTGAATTACTGGTATAGGATGTTATGTACATACAGATGAAAAGAGGTAAACAAAGGCTAAATTATATAATGAAGAGTTTCAGAGCAGAATGCAATTTGACCTAGACAAAGCTTTAGACAGATTAGATGTGTCTTTGTGACTGGATACAATGATGGAAACCTGGTCCAAACAGATGGGGAACTATGGGCTTCCCTCATGACACAGTCAGAATGATTGCATCCACTAGATAAAGGGAGAGGTGAGCATAGGAACAAGAAATTCAGAATGGCCTGAGCAGAGGAATTGGAAATTTACGTGCCATAGCTCTAACAGGTGAGGTTGCAGGTATGCTGGCTGCAGATTTTGGTATGACTGCTCCTCCAGGGGAAGTAGAAAGGACTGCCAGGGACACAGTCCCTAAATTAGACAGGCTCAAGCAGACTGGATGGGCTGCTAGACCTGTATCTACCACCATGTTCTCAGTTTCTATATTTTCTATGGGAAACCACACACAGCCACATAGTGCCCAAATGGGCAGACAGGTCAAGGCAATAAAAAATTATGAGTGTAACCCCCCTTGGGGGCTTACCTTAATTGCCCCGGTGTCCCCCGTTTTCTCCCCAATATGCACCACCCGGCCGAGGCCATTTTGGTCCCCCAGGGCCCCTGAAGCAGTCCATGTACATGATGTCACCCTGTTTTGGGCTTGAGAACTGAATCATGAGCCGCATCTCCTCATGGCCACTGGGGCTCATGCATGCTTGTATGCATTTTTGATGTTGCTGACTGCCATTTGCAGTCAATTCCTGAAGTGTTTAGTGGTCCCAGTGCCCTCCTTGCCAAATTGGGGACCGTGACAAAAAAGAGGTGAATAAAGAGCCTCAGTAGCATGTAAACTTGAATTTGATCGGGGCGATTTAAGGCTAATGAATATTAATGACAGTATCATGAATATTAATAAGGATGCTGCCTGTCACCTGGAGTTACTGTGTTGCGAAGGCAGCAGCTGGAATCTACTGGGAATAAATGTTTGGCAGTGGGTTCATTTGAAAGGCACAGTTGGGCTACAAGACTGTGGGGTTTGTGTAACTAAAGAAACATTTACCCTTTTCCTTCCACAGGTGTGGTTGTGGGGGTAGGGAGGTAGCAATGGGTATTTTAATGTGTGTGGTTGCAGATTGCCCAAGGTCAGGGAGGTCCCTGAGTTGTTTTTTGTTTTTGGAATATTATGTTAGAGGCAGATAGGTTTTCCCTAGAGGGTTAGGG
Source organism: Neoceratodus forsteri (assembly GCA_016271365.2). NCBI lineage: Eukaryota > Metazoa > Chordata > Ceratodontiformes > Ceratodontidae > Neoceratodus > Neoceratodus forsteri. The sequence continues at coordinate 936,049,111 of CM028131.1, forward strand.
GGGATGGGCAGGCTGTGGCCCTGACCTGCAGTAGGGACCGCAGTGCTGATCTATCAGGGCTATGCTCTGGATGGTTCTACCAGAGCCACTGGGTGTCCATAGTAAGTAGATAGTGTAGAGACTGATATGTCAGCTACAGGCCTCTAGGCCCTTAGTGTTGCCTGCCTGTGCTTGCACATGGTAGGAGGGGGCCTGATCACCCCCCTCCGCAGGTAGCACATAGGGTGGGATGGCCTAAGGCTGGGTGCATAATGACTGAGGACAGTCATTTTCCTGGGCAAGGGCGAGTGTAACCCCTTGTTACCCGGGGTTACTAGAATCCCAGTAAGACCTAGTGGTAGGCAGGGAAGGCAGCTTGTGAAACTCCAGTTAAATGGGTTTCACACTGTCTCACTCTGTTCTCAGTCTCAGCTGAGACTGAGAGATGACATCACCAATAGAACTTTCACAGCTGCATAAGCCACATTGGAATCTGCAGCAGAGGGAGTTAGATAGATCGTTGGGAGTTTTCAAAGAGTCAGTTCCTGTTTACCTTCTGTAAGAGAGGGAGGAGAGTTCCTGTTTGCCTTCAGTAAGAGAAGGTCAGTCTGCAGTTTGGTTTTTAAGAGGAAGGAGCAGTTCCAGTTTTGCCTTCAAGTGGTGGAGACCGCTGTTCGGGTCTCAGTGCCTCCTCCCTCGGGGGGGGAGTAAAGATCCCCATGTAGATTCCAGGGGCAATCCCCTAATTTCTGCAGAAGAAATTAGGCTGCCTATTTCAGTTTCAGTCTGAGTTTGGAGAGTTTGGAAGAGTTGTACTTCGCCTGTGGGGCACCTGCAACAAAAGGGTGAGTGTTTGCTCTAATATGAGAGGGCAAAAAATTTGTTTCTTCAGCCTGGGATATGTGAAGAATATCTAGGAATTGAATTACTATTTGGGAGGCCTATAGAACTAGGACAAACAAATCGAGTAGTGTCAAAAGCTAGAGTGCTGTGCGAATTCAAGTAATATTGTAGAGGGGGTGCGACAGTTCATCCACCATTTAATCTACATTCAGAAGTGTTCAGTTTTTCCAGAGAAATGGCCAGGTATGGGCTGTGGGAGCTGGAGGTGGGAACACCCCCCATCTTTAGTAACCAGGTCCACCTCTACGGATTTCTGCTGTGATTGCTACTTCCCTCATGCGCTTGGCCAGTGATGAGGGAAGTACCCAGACGTGGGTCGCAAAATGGGAAAATCTCTCTAGGAGTTGCAGACTCTAGGTGGTGTGGGGAGCCACAACAAGTGTAAGGAAAATTCTCTTTGTGAGATGGGAGTCAAAAGAAGTAAGAAGGAAGGAAATCTCTAGGAGTAGCAGACTCTAAGTGGTGTGGGGAGCCACAACAAGAAAGTGGGTTCATTCTTCCAATGGACCGCCATTCAAGTGGCCGGCAGGGGAGCCGGGCCAGTCGGGCTGTGTACCCAAAGCGCATGCAAGTCCAGGCTGTGTGCCTGGTGGGTCCAGAGCCTGAAAACAGTAGAACTGGTTCATTCTTCCAGTGGACCGCCTTGTAGTCTCTAATCTGCATTACCAGTAAATGTAGCCCCATGGGGGTCCATCTATGCTTTGTTGTGTTCAGCTAGTAGTGAATAAAAGCCACACTGTAAAATCCCATTCCTGGTTCTGGACATTACAGTTATTGCTTCCTGTGTTTGGATTTACTTGGGTGCCCCTGTGCAGAGTAGCCAAACCTAGGTCCCCTTGTGCCAGGTAACCTCATCCTCCCCAAACCCAGGTCCCCACCAGGTATTGCTGCCAGTGCCAACAGCATGCCACCTATCATTTTGGTAAAAAGGCAGGGGTGAGGAGTTACACCTAAATCTGGAGGCATGGCCACTGTCTATAGTGGCTCGCTTCATGAATTTTTCTGTGAAGCAGGAGCTGTTACTCAGGGCATGGCACAAGGGGCTCATACACTTTCAAGGAAAGAGAGTGTATTTGGACAATGGCTGTTTCCCCTTGGTCCTAACTCAGAGTTCTGTGCTTACTTAAAGAGAAATGGCTTAAGTTCACTACCCGTACCCAGCGCAGCTAAGGATCAACTTCCAGGATGGTAGCAAGACTTTGACACCCCGTAGGCTGCTTTACTGGAGTTGAAAACCAGGCATCTTATCACAGAAGCAGAGCAGATGGATACTGACATCTCTAGGGAAAAGCAAGCCTTACAGAAAGACCAGTGGCAGCGTGTAACCCACAGTGAGAAGCAAAGACAGGAAGACTAATTAGCAGAGATTCGGGTGCTACTGCAAACCTTCCATCGAGAAGATCCAGCCTGAATGTGCATTTGGGGATTTTTGAAGCCCTTGCTTACATTTTTAGACTCGGGGTGGGGAAGGGGGGCTTTATGGCTGTCTACCATAAATCACTAGGTGTTGGCTGTGTTGGTCTGCTAAGATTCTTCCCTAATACCAGTACACTTTGGCTACTTCTTCCTGTGCACTGTGAGTAAGCTTTGTCTTTCTTCTCCTTATTCTTTTCTGGGTGATGTCCCTTTTATAGCCCCTTTCCCTCACCTGCTTAGGCTGGTTACCTTTTAGTGGAGTTCTTTTGCTTCTGTTTTTATTAACATTTGTTACTATGGGCTACACCAGTGATTTCTCCTCCCTCGCTGTTGGTGGAAGGGGGCTAGATTTACCAGATCTGCCCCATTTTGCCCATTTCTTTGTTTACTTTGCATGTTTTTGGTTTATTTAGTGTTGCCTTTCCTTTTCTCCTCTTTTCACGAAGTCATGTTTGTTTCTGCAACTAATGTTCCTTAACAATGGTTTTATTCTATATTTCTTATCTGGATGTAGTCTCTTACTTCAAATTCTATGTGGCCTTTTGTGTCCCTTTCCTGCTCTGTCTGTGTGGGTCTTTTTACTGCAGGGTTTTATTTCTCTGTTTCTAATTTGATGTTTGTCCGGTTGGATATGTTTTGGGGTTTTTTTTGGCTTTGAGCCCTTGTTCTAGACATTTCTGCTACTTTGCTTTGGGACTACCAGTTCTTCAACTACTTTCCTGTGTTCGCCTCCATCTTCTGGACTTCTTCTGTATTGTCCTTATCTTTATACTCACTTTTACTACCTCCACCTTAGTCCTGCTGTTTTGAGTTTTGGTTTTGGTGTACTTTTTCTGTTTTTTCTTTCTCTATTTGGAGCTCCGGGAAAGCCGGGGCTTGACTTTTGGGAGTGCCCAGAATATGGGTGAGCATTGCTTATAGGTTACTTTGTTTATCATTTGGGTACTTGGAGGGTTTATTTGGCATAATATGGGGCTTTGGGTTTGTTTATGGAGAGGGGGGTGTCGGCTCTTAGACTTCATTCAAAGGACACTATATTTGTGGGGCAGGTGAGGGCTCTTTTAATTGTATTGGGGTTTTATGCTGTTAATTCACATTTTGGATATGATTGTGGTTCCTTTATTGTTGGGCTTATTGGTTATATGCTGGGTTATCTAGTTTATCTCATGGTTGTTAGGTGGGAACTGAGGAACGGTGGGTTGATGTTCTTACTCTTGTTACTAATTATTGTTCAGCCTTACTTTGGGTTGTATCTGACGTATAATGTTCTATACCATATTTTTCAACAGGGCTAGATGGAGCTGGATGGCTGCCTATGGATAATATTTGGTGGTTCCTTGCCCCACCGTCCAGCTGTATGTTTCTTTCTCACCACAATGCTAGGTTTAGTGGGTGGTGCAGGGGCCCCATGATTGGTTAATGGCTCTATCCCTGAGAGCAACTTTTCCCTCCCATATAGGAGGTCTGGCTTTGGCCTCCCAACCTAGGAAGTAATTTCTTTGGGCATTTTGCCTTATGATTGACATCTGTTTGTTCCTTTTGGCCCTGTTGGCCAGATTGGATTTTCTGTTGCAGTTTTGTACAGTGTGTGGATACCTGCTGGTTGGGGTCCTAGGTTTGGGAACCCCTTTAGTTTGGGAATGTAAGATCCACCTTTTCTTTATGGTGCTGTTCTGGTGGTCCGAGTTGTAAGGGACAGAGTTCACCTTTAACATCTTTTATATCCCCAGACCTGAGAGGAGATGTGACCTGGACTTTCCCTGGGTAAGGGATTGGTCAGGCCTGTGCTCCCACCTTTGACCCCTAATTCTAGGGTTCTTTCAATTGAAGATTTTAGTGGTACCCTGCGTTTTTGGGGCACTCAGGAGTCCTGGAAGGGGGGTTTTGATTTTTCCCTATCTAGTTATTTATTTGGCGGGCCTTGGAGTTGGTGGGTGGGGGTTACTTAGTTACATTGTTTGGTTCTGCTGCTTAGTGCAGTATTCTTTGGGGTTTATGTTAATTGGTTTATACAGGGGGTATTTGTATCAGTTTATGTTGAGAAGTGTTTACTGTGTTTTTATATCTATTTTTGTTTTTTCCAGGAAGAGGTTTTGGCTTTACTTAGTGTTACTTCCCAACTCCCCAGTGACTAGGTCTTCAGTGATTATGTCGCTTAACATAATACATTACTGTTAAGTACTCCCGTTTGCTACATTTGATTTGGAAGGAGAAACCAGAAGTGATTTTTCTTCAAGAGACACACATGTCAGCAGGGGAGCATGATAAATTTACAATACTTGGTTTTCAAACAGTAGTCACCTCCTCTTATGGTTCAGGCCACAGGCAAGGGGTAGCAGTATTCATTTCAAGGGGAATCCCTGTTGAAGTGAAGAGTCAGATTTTAGACCAGGAGGTGCATTATGCAATTGCCATTGGTAAGCTATATGGGCAGTTGCTGACCCTGGTCTCTGTATACTTTCCTCCGGGTTTTTCTAAGTTGTCAGCACAGAGACTTTTTAATAGCTTGCTCCCCAAATTACAGGGACAGTTAATTATGGGAGGGGATTTAAATATTGTATTAAACCTTGCCTTAGATGTTTCCAGGCACCTTCCCCACCACACTAATCCATTACAAACATATTTCAAACATACCAATTCCACTCTGGGTATTGTGGATCTTTGGCATCATTGCTTCCCCTCAGTTAGAGAGTTCACCTATGTGGCAATCCGAACTCAATCAATCAATCAATCAATCAATCAATCAATCAATCAATATCTTTATTTAACCAGGCAGAACACCACTGAGCATAACTCATTTACAAGACTGACCTGGAGGAGATAACATCAACAATTTGATACAGTCATACGTAACTGGCAGACAGTATACAAGTATATACAATTAACATAGCATGGCAGTTTCACATAAAGCAATAGTATGAACACTATAATGGTAGGCATATGGTACAGACACAAGTGCAAAAGCAGTCAGAATAAAACTATATGCAATTTATATACAAGGCAGTTACACATTCAGCAATGATAGGACATTAACTGGCTGGCCGAGATGTCTAGCCTAATGTAAAGCATGGCCCTTATATAGTGTGCACAGTATAAGCACAGCGTGCACAATGTATAGAGAAGAGTAAACCAGGGTTATTAAAGAGGACATAGTGCTCAGAGTGGAGGGGAAGAGAGAGGCAAAAGCAACTACATTCAGAGACAGTTTAACACTGGACAGGCAGGATTAAGTCTAATGCAAGTGTGGGGAGATGGTTCAGTTGCTTATAGGCAAGGATGAGAGACAGACAAGAGTAAAAATAGGGCCATAATTTAAGGCCATTGACGGAAGCAGTTGCAAGTCTCCTGAAAAGATCGCAAAAAGGTTTTTGCAAAGGAGGACAACAGCACCAGTGAGACGAGCTGTAGTGTTTTTGTGCATTATTCCAGAGGACAGGAGGACATGGCTTATCGCCACTCTTCCAAAGCACGCCCTAACTTGGGATGGAAAGGGTAATGTAAGAGACTTCTTAGCAGACAGCTACCGGGTTGCAGGCAGGTAGACAGTCTTTGATGTATTGAGGCAGTTTATTAGTAATTGCTCTATAAGTCCAGAGCACAGTATTCTTGTGTCTCCTGAAGCTAAGTGAGCAACATTCCATGCTCTTGTTGAGAGTACAGTGGTGTGTGGAATAGGGGCTGCCAGTAATGGACCTAAGCACCGGTAGGTACAGGGTGTCGAGTTTGGAGAGGGACACACTGAGCTGTGCCCATACAAGAAGTCTGAATAATCAAGGAAGGGCAGGAACGTTGTTTGTACCAACCTTTTTTTCCCCTCTTGACTTAGCAAGTGCCTTATTCTAAAGAAGATCCCAAGCCTCTGTCTAAGATTTTTTGAGATTTCTTCAATATGGACTTTGAATGAAAGTTTAAAGTCTATCCATACCCCCAGGTATTTAAAGGATTCCACATATTCCAGTGGTTCACCAAGCAAGGTGAGGATTTGTGGGACTGTCCATAATACAGTCCCATAGAACTGAGGTAGCTTGTCACTTGGACTATTTGTTTACTATGGTTGAGCACCTGGACTTGCTCCAAGATATCTTGCAAGGTAGGACTTTGCTATCTGTCCATGCTCCTGTATTTGCAAAATACCACCTTGGGGCACTCCACCACATTAATTATTGGTGCCTAAATTTGGCTAATTTAAGGGATGCTGAATTTAAACAATTAGTCCAAGATGAGGTCCCTCAGATTCTACAGGACAATGCTTCATCTGGAGTATCTTCTGTCATTTTATGGGACACTATGAAGACCATTTTATGAGGTACTATTATTGCCTACTCAGCTAGGAAGAAGAGGGAGCGGGAGGCCTGGAATAGGGAGTTACAGGAGGAATTCCAGACTTTGCAATCATTTTATGTCCAGGGGGATAAGTCGATAAAAACCCAACTGTTATTGGTCAAACAAAAGCTTCAAAAGTTGATTGACCTAAAAGTGGAACAACATGTTTTTTTATTTGAGGCATACCTATCATGAGGGAGGACCGCTGAGGGCTAGAAATTTAGCCTGTAGACTGTGATAGCATAGAAACCAAGCCTGTGTGACTAGTCTCTTTCATCCTGTTACTGGGCAATTGATAACTCGTCCTCATGAAATTAGGGTAGCCCTGTCATGTTACTTTCAGGATCTATACACTGCAGATCGGGTTCCTGATCATAGTCAATTAACTGCATACTTGCAACGGTTGAATTTACCTAAATTGTCCCCTGCCCAAGTACAAACTCTTTGGCCCTAGTTTCCTTTGAGGAAATGGATAGAGTCCTTAGAAAAGCTAAGACCCTCAAAGCCCATGGATCAGATGGATATCTGCTAGAATTTTATAAGGAATTTGGAAAGCTTTGTTGCCTTCATTGTTGGCAGCCTTCCATTGGGTGCAAAAGAGTACCCTCCCCTCACTCATGGAATTATGAAGTAATAGCAGCCCTCCTAAGCCTCACAAAGATATAGGATATTCCTCCATCTATCAACCAATTTCCATGTTAAATTTTGATTATAAGATGTTTATGGCTATATTGGCCCATAGATTGGAGGACACTGTTCCTTCATTGGTTGATCCAGATCTGTTGGATTTATTAATTGAGGCAGGCTCTTAATGCATTTCACTGCACCAACTTGATAGTGGATTATGCTCTATCCTGAAAAATCCCCCTTGTTCTTTTGGGACTTGATGCAGAAAAAGACTTTGACAGGGTTGCCTGGCCTTTCCTCTGGGCAACCCTGTCACAGTATGGCTTCCCCCAGGACTTTATAAGACAACTTCAAAACATATACCATGCCCCTCAGGCTTATTTGAAATTGGATGGTTCTCTATCAGCTCCCTTCTCCATTTCTCAGGGCACGAAGCAGGGGTGTCCTCTATCTCCGCTACTATTTGCCTTGTATTTGAGAGCCCTCTGCAGCCCCACGGCAGCATCCAGATATAGAGGGCATTCCATGGGAGGGCATCCCCATGTGATTTTGCTTTTATGGATGATATTCTTTTGACAGTGATTAATTCGAACAGTCCATCCCAGCGGTGGGAACAGATTAATATTTTGGTAAATTAGCTGGGTACAGGGTAAATGAAAAGAAAACGGCAGTACTTTTGTATAACTTTACTCTATCACAGGCACTTAAATGGAACTACCCTTCTGGTGGCACAAAACAGCCATTAGATATTTAGAGATTCAGCTCACTAAGCATCCGTGCATGAGGACCTCCTCAGTTAAGAGCCTAACACAGCAGCTCACAGCGGACTTTAGTAGGTCATCACACCTCCCTTTAAGTTTTCTGAGGCAGGTGTTAATGTTCTCCCGAATTTTATTTTATCTACAAACGCTCTAGTCCCCTGGGAGGTTTATTTTCAGGAGTGGGATAAATTGATTTCCAGTTTTCTCTGGAGTGGCTTGTCACCTAGGATGCGTTTTTCTCTTCTCCAGCTTCCACAAGAGGGAGGAGAAGAGGGAGAAGGCTTAAATTTACCAACCTTATGGAAATACCCTTTAGCCGTGCAACTTTTTACTCTCCTACATTGGCTGAATCCCTCCTGCAAAGCTTGTAAGAAGCAATTTGAGATTGCTTGGAGTGATCTATATGATCTGTTTGATTATCTTTTTGGGTCCCCGCCTAAATATGCCCCATCTCAAAATTTCCATGCCTTATTAGAGAGCCCCTCTATGCTTTGCATTGGTTATTAAATAATTATCTTACTACTGCAGAAGCCCTATACCTTAGGGCCGTTATGGTTGGTACCACTTTCTTGCCTAACAAGAGTGATAAAAGTTTTCACAGTTGGGCAGAGTTGGATTTAAGGTATAATTTTCAGTTAGTGGGACCTCTGACTCTTCCATTTGTCTCTCCAATCTAAATATCACCTTCAAGACTTACATTTCCATAAATACTTACAGCAGAAATCTTTTCTGCAACCCCATGAAGAAGCTTTTTCTCTATAGCAGCCTGACCGCCTACATTGATATCTTTACTTCAGGCAAGCATTGTTGGTATGACACCTGCTCATTTGATTAGTTCTATTTATAAGGCCCTAGGGGAGTGCTTGGGGACTCTTCTGATTTGGTTAGAGCCAGATGGTCACAAGAATTGAGCATGGACATTCCCGAATGGCCTGGGAGAAGACAGCTTTGCCAGCCCATAAGGTCTCTAGTCACTCTACTGGAGGAATATATGTGAAAACAGATGTGTTTTTTTCCACACCCCGGCAGTTGTGGCAAAGTTTACTAATCCCTCTCTTGGGGAATGCTGGAGGGAATGTGGCTGTTTAACAGCAGACTTGACCCATATTCTTTGGGCTTGCCCAGTGTTGCACACCTTTTGGGATGAGATTCTGTGGGTAATACAGGTTATCTATGATTGCCCTGGCCTGCTGATGCCCATATTTTTGTTGACGGCTATTCCCACGTAACAGAGTTAGAGTGGATAGAACCACCTACTGTCAGGTTACCCTCTTGGTCCTGGCAGCCAAGAAGGCCATCATGAGGTAATGGAGATCGAAGCTGCCTACGACTGTAGAGGCCTGGGATCTCTTAGTTTGGGACATTTATGCCTCAGAAAGGCTATTGGCGAGATTAAGGAACCAGGTGTCAATCTTTGAGCTTTGGTGGTGGAAACTGGTTCTTTATCAATTGGACACCTATCCTTATTTTGTGCCAAGAGAGATGTAGGTTTTTTGGAATTGGGGAGATTGATCTGACTGAAGAGGCAGGAGTTGGTGTTGGGAGCTGTAGGGACCTTGACTCCTTCCTATCTTACTAGTTTGACGATGTGAATTAACTGGTTTGGGTGCCCTACCTCTTCCCTTATAAGTTGAAAATATTTTTTTCTTTTCTTTCCGCTCCAGGCTGTGCTTCTTCTAGGTTGTTGTTGATGGACTGAGCATATTACCAGACTTGCTTCTGCAGTGAAATCAATTTAAGACTGACATTTGTGTCATTTTTCGTCACTTCCAGTTTGGACCACTGTAATGCCCTGTACCTAGGGTTATCTGGAGGCAACCTCAGCAGGCTGCAGCTGGTGCAGAACACAGGCAAGATTACTGATGGGGGTGAGAAGGTGTGAGCATAGTACCCTGATCTTCCGCGAAATGCACTGGCTGCTGGTCAGGTGGAGGATTGTCTTCAAAGTAGGGCTCCTGACCTACAAGACCCTGCATGAAAGGGGACCTGCTCATCTGCAAGATCGCCTTGTTCTCTACCATCCACCCTGGGCACTCCATTCTGTGGGGGGAGGCATCCTTGGAGTTCCCAGGGTTAGGCTGCAGCATTCTGAGGACAGGGCGTTCTTGGTGGCTGTGCCTACCCTGTGGAACTCCTTGCCTGCTTATGTAAAGGAAGCTCCTCAGTATTTATTTATTTATTTATTGAAAATGTTTCACCAGGAAAGGCACACTGAGCAAAAGATGCTTGTCTTATGGTGCGACCTGGGTGGAGGGGTTACAGAGGAGGCAGGTATGTATACAACAGTTGATTTAGAGGTAAAACAATACAGATAAAGCACATATTTTGGGTGGGATTACATTTGGACTTTGTTACATACATTTGAACTTATTACATAGGAGAACAGTACAGTACATGATCTTCAAGGACAAGGTATACATTACATAGGTAGACAACGATCAGAATATATGATTACTTAAGTGCCAGTAACAGAGCTTGAGCTGAGCGAGATGCACCAAGTTGACAGCCGGAGATGGAGAGTGGAGATAGAGGGAGGGAAGGAGGGACTAATAGACCCTAGGTGTTCAGGGGTGGCTAGGTGGGGTGGGGGGAGGGAGTTTGTAGCTGTGAGTAAGGCTCAAGAGAGTAGGTTATATAGGAAGGAGGAGGAGGCGAGATGTTAGGAGGAAAAGAATGAGTTAGAGAGTGAATGTGTGAGAGTATAAATGCGTAGGGCATTGTATAAGCCAGGCAATTAGGCTAGGGCCAAGCCGTGGTCAAGCGCTACAGGAGAACGAGGGAGGAGAAGCTATCGGGGGGGATCAGGGGCAGTTGCAATTTGGAGCAAGGAAGTTAGTGAGGGCAGAGGATATGGAGTTTTTGGATGAAGAAAGGCAGATCTGGGCCGGTAGGCCGTTCCAGAGTTTAGGGAAGAGGTAAGAGAAACCGATTGGCCAGCTGTGGTCCTTCGGTGAGGGATGACTAGTAGCCTAGCATCATTAGACCTGAGGGCATGGGAGGGGTGGGTGGGGAAGATAGGAAGATACGATGTAGGGCGGGAGGAGCTGAGCCAGAAGTTGGATGCAAATTTAATGCTATGAATCAGACGCCGATTACTCAGGGATGGCAGGGCCAGTGAACAGTAGAGCTCGCAGTGATGCGAGTGGTGGGGGGCATCAAGTGCAAAGTGGCAGAAAGCATTAAAGAGGTGGTTGAATCTGGCTAGGGTGGTCTTAGAGGCGGAGCTGTAAATGACATCACAGTAGTCGAAGGAGGGTAGAATCATTTTCTGGAATAGTTCACGTCTGACAGGTAGTGGGAGACTAGGGCGGTTTCTATAGAGGGCGCCAAGTTTTGGGTGCAGTTTTGAAATTATGGCATCCATGTGTGTGGAAAAGGAGAGGTGGTGATCAAGCCAAACCCCCAGATACCTGAAGGAGGGCATTTCGTCGAGGATGGTGTTATTTAGGGTATGGAAGATCAGAGGGTGGGTGAGTTTGGATAGGTGCTGTCTAGTACTGAAAGACATAGAGACAGTTTTCTTGGCATTTAGGGAGAGTTGGTTGGTATTGAACCAATGCTGGATTTTATTGAAGTCGGGTTGAAGTCTGGAGGTGAGTTCTTCATGGGTCCAGCCGGATGTGAAGAGGACCGTGTCGTCTGCATACATGTGGATTGCGGTAGTGGAGCAGGAGTTAGGCAAATCATTTAGAAGGATAGAGCAGAGGATGGGACCAAGAACTGAGCCTTGGGGAACACCGGTAGTGATAGGGAGGGGAGGAGGTGTGGTCAGCATTTTAGTGGATTGGGTTCTATTTAGTAGGTAGGCACTGAACCAGTTTGTGGTGGAAAATGCTAACCCAGCCCCAGTTAGGCAGGATAGGAGGAGGGAATGGGATACCATGTCAAAGGCTTTTGCTAGGTCAATGAAAATAGTGGCGGTGATTAGCCCTTTATCCATCCCAGTGAGGATGGAGTCTGTGAGTCTTAGTAGGAAGGAGGTGGTAGAGTGGTGTTTTCTGAAGCCAGACTGAAATGGGGTGAAGGAGTTAGTATCTGAGAGAAAGTGGGAGAGTTGGGATAGCACTAGGTGTTCCTGGAGTTTGGTGAGGGTGGGCAGGAGGGAGATGGGACGGTAGTTTGTAGTGGAGGTGGGATCACCACCTTTTGGAAGGATAGGACAGTGGCATGCTTCCATTCGGAGGGAGTGACTCGGTGGTGAAAGAGAGATTTAGTAGGGCCATGAGGGAATAGCAATGGTGGGGTAGATAAGAAGAGGAGTTGTTACTGAGACCATCTGGGGATTTGCCTTGGAGGATTGAGGAGAGGAGGGCATCAAGGGTTTTGGTGGGGGAGATGGGTTTAAAGGAAAAGAGGTGCCTACCAGACGGTAGGGGGATAGATGTCTGGGAGGTGGGGGTGGATGCAGGAGGTAGGGAATCGAGGAGGGCCTGGGCACAAGTAGTGCAATAGGAATTAAATTCGGAGGCTACTTTCAGGGGGTCGGAGAGGAGAGTCCCTTGGGCGAGGAGGAGAGGTGGTAGGCTTGCTGTTTGGAGGGGGAGAAAAGGGAGTTAATGACTTTCCAGAATTTAGAAGGCCTCCCAAGATTTTCGTTAAGGGTGTTGTTAAAATATTCAGTCTTAGCTAAGCGGATGGCCTTAGTACACTTGTTGCGGAGCATGCGGTATGTGATATAGTTGCTTGGGAGGAGTGTTGATTTGTAGTTTCACCAGGCCTTGTCACTGGCTTGTTGGCAAGCTATCAGCTCAGGGGATGTCCAGGGTAGGTGAGACCCGCGTACTCGAGCCCGGCGGAAGGCGGTTTGTCCCAGGTGGTGGGGAGGTGTTGCAAGTGCGTGAGGGCCGAGTCCATGTTAGAGCAGCTTGCGCCGGGATTCAGTGTAGAGAGAGATAGATCTTCCAGGAGGGGGAGAGGTTGAGGGATTTGTAAGACCGTTGGAATATAAATTTGGGAGGGGATTTGATTCTGTGGATTTTGCAGACCATGTAGATTAGGTGGTGGTCACAAATGGAATCAGGGAGGAGGCCTGAACTGATGACGCGGTGTGGGTGGAATGTAAGCACCCACTTAAGAAGGGAGTGATTACCAGACTTATGGTTTGAGGGTGTGGGTTCTGTAATGGTCTGGCTAAGGTTGGGAGCGGTTATCTCAGTTTGGGTTTTGTTAAAGGTGGGTGCTAGCCAGTTGTGGTTAAAGTCACCCATGACATATAGTTCGCCCGACTGGGCAAGAGATGAGAGCTGGCTCAGAAGGTCGGTGACTATTGTGGGTGGCGTGCCAGGGCAACAATAAATGCCAGCCACAAAGATAGGTAATGAGGAGGGGGGACAGTTTTACCACGAGAAGCTCGTAAGCTTTGGGTTCAGCTTTTGTAAGAGAGACAGTGAAGTGGAGGGCTGTTCTAATGTAGATAGCCACCCCTCCTCCTCTGGAGGGCCGGTCTTTCTGTGTAACGTGAACCCTGGGATAGCGATGGTATTATCTGGTAAGCTGGGGTTTAGCCAGGTCTCAGACAGGATGATTATGTCGGGGGCATAGTGGGCAGCTAGGACCTGGAGCTGATCGAGCTTAGGGGCTAGGCTGCGACTACTTAGATGAAGAAGGCGTAAGCCTCGGGGGAGGTAGCCAGAGTGAGTGTCGGTGGTGGCCTTGGTTGAGGGGTTTGATATGGGGTGGTCAGGGCCTGAGGTAGGAGTTGGGCCTGGGTTAGGGTGTATGTCCCCTGCAGCCAGAAGGAGTAGGGCAATGGTTAGGTGGCAGCGTAGAACACGGAGAGTCTGGGGTTTTATTGTGCGCTGGCTAGAGGCACCAGTAGGGCGAGCTGATCAGAGAGAGTGGGTACTGGTGTGGAAGTGAAAGGCCAGAAGGTAACCTAAGGAAAAAAACGAGGAGGGGAGGGAAGGGGTGTAGGGAAGTGGGACCAGGAGATAGATAGGAGGGATGAAGTGGACTTATAGGGGGCATTAGTAGGATGAGTCAGAGTAGCTGGTTTGAGGGGGTGCTGGGTAGGCACTAGGAGGAGGAGTTAAAATGGGAAGGGACTGTAAAATGGGGAAGATCAGAAGTAGAAGGGTTGTGGATAGGGACATTTTACCAGGTTTGGGAAGAGGTGCCTGCATAGTGCCTTGGAATAGCAAGGTGGTGAGTTTCTGGGCAACTTGGTTGCCCTCAGAAATGTAGATACCACTTTGGATTAGTGGTACTGTCATGGACTCTGGTAGACAGGGAACAAGGTTCGAGACCCTGGCAGGGCAGTTGGGATAGGACTTGGTTGAGAGCAGGGATCCAGGTTCTAGGTGACTTAAAGCCACTGGGTTTGGGCCAGAAAACAGGGTTGAAATACTGACTCCTAGTGGTCACTGGGGTTAGTGACAGGCTGGGTGTAAGATAGGTGAATCAGGCAGGGGTTAAGTGAGTAGTGCTAGCCAGGTGGCAGGGCGTGGGTGAGGTGTGGGCAGAGGTAGAGGTGGGAGTAGTGAGAGAGTAGCCTAGTCAGATAAAGAGGTTTCAGGAAGTAGGATGGGATTCAGGTGGGGAGACTGAGGTGGAAAGGTCAGAGGGTCCCTCTAGTGGCTAGCAGGTATAACCTGCAAATGGAAAAGTGGGGACTTAGTAAAAACCAGAAGGGGAAGTGATGTCATAAGACATCGTCTATATAAGTAGTGACAACCCAGGGTGGGTGGGGCGGTCGATCGCTTGACAGGCTAACCCTCAAGGATTCTACAGTTTTAATTACCTCTGCAGGCCAGCGATCCTTGAGTCCGCTCCTGGAGGAGCTGGGAGGCAATCCAGCTGTCGGGGTCAGAGTCCTGTGGAAATGTCACAGGCCTATATTGTGGGGGAGAACAAAGGGAGCCCAATTAATATGCAACAGGAATACCAGGTCGCATTACAGTGCAAGCGCAGCCAATATCCCGATTCTGGTAGCCTGGAGGAACAGCGAGCACAATATGGAACAGGTAAAGCAAAACAACTAAAACTGTGATTGAATTGGAGCAGTACATAAGCCAGTACATGTAATAGTAGCAGTAACCCAAATTAGGAGCACTTCAGTAGTTGGAAACAGCAGTTGTACCTTTAAGAAGGGCCTGAAGACATATTTGTTCCAGTAAGTGTTTATTGATCAACTGTGTGGTTTTAACAGAATAGATAATTGTATGCTCCCAGTTGAATTTTTATATATACTGTACATTTTGTGTATGATTCTAAATAATTGTACTGTTGTTTTGTACAGTGCCCAGAGTCTCCAGAAATGGGTGCTTTTATAAATAAAATATCTATCTATTTTTCATGCCATCCTGAGTGTTTGCATCAGTAACTGGAACTGCAATTGTAAATAGACGATTACAGGATGGTTTTTGCAGGATTTTGCAGTTTGACACTACGGACAAGGCTTTTCGGTAAATGTTCTTCCTCATTTATATCTCTGAAACAATGACACTTGCAGTAAGGGGCATTGCTGGCCATTTGTAATTAATAATTCATTATTGTTTATGTACTATCTTTGTTATTCTGTATTTCTGTTTGTAGGAGCTGTATGGGTTAGAGTTATTTGTTGTGTATTTTGATACTCTGCTATGTGTGTATGGTATGACATGAATATGTAGACCTCACTTTATGTTTAATAAAATTGAATTACAAAAAAGGGAAACGGTTACAAGCAACAATAAATACATCAGCAAGAATGTGCAAGTGTGGTTCAGGAAATACAAAGACCCAAAACAATGACAAAAATACAGCAAAAGTAAATAGGCAGTAGAGGGTAGAGGTTATAAAATCCCATTGCAGAAAGGGTATGCAGCTTGATACAGGCAAAACATCAAGAAACATAGGAAGAGCCACAGTTTTGATAATGGTACAGGTGGGAACCTGTAGAGACACAGAGTAAGGAAGGAGACAGGATGAAATAACTCAGGAGACTAGAAAAAAAATCAGTACATAAATGGGAGCCACAATGAAGGTGGTAGCTACTACTGTTTGGAAGCTGCAAAAGCTAGGAGGATTTAAAAGTGCAGTGAACCAGCCAAGTGGAAAGAGAAAGAGGGTCTAGAGTTCAGAGACTGTGCAGGAAAAAGTGACCAGGTGTTCTATGTCTAGGGACCCTGTGGTTGCCACCCTAACTCAAGTAAGGAGAGGTCGCCATGCTGAACTGTAGCTGTGTTGCCAAGCGGCACTGGATGACTGTAAGAGTTTGTGTCCTTGATCTTGCTGCACCCTGGGCCCAATTTCCTGCTGAGATCAGTAGAGGAGAAGTTTTACAGCTGATTCCAGAGCCAGGTAGGGAACTTGTCAACACCTACCAAGTGGGGCATGCTAGTCTCAGGGGGTCACCAGCACTTGCTGGGGTGATAGGGCATCTGCAACCCACTGGGGGAGCTTGGCTGTGGAGCCACTCCTGGGTCTGATACCTCTGAGGTCTGGTGGGTCTTGCATCAGTGCTCTGCAAAGGGCCAGAAGTGGCCAAAGGTGACAAGCAGCCAGATCTTCTATCAAGGGACAAGTTGATAGACCTTCAATCAAGATCAAGGTTCCAAGAAATCTGTTCACTGCCCAGTGCTGTGCCCTCTGTGTACTCATCTCACTGCACCTGGATTTGTGGAGGCCCTCTGCCAGAGACCCAGTAGAATCTTCAGAACTGTGGGCACCCAGGGCCTGTCTCTGGAACCCAAGGGAGTGTACAGATTAAAGTAAATTACAAATTTCCAGTTCTTAGGGCCCCAAGAGTCAGTCAGCCTGGCAACATCCAGGCCGCAACTTTTAGGTACCCAGAAAGACTTTGGGAAAGAACACTGGTACTAGTGGTGGTGGGCAGTGGGTGGTCTGTCCTGTGGGCCTCTGTCCTTTGCTTAACGCTTTTATAACCCTTTTCTCGCCACAGTGGTCCCATTGTCCAGGTATCCCATTTCTAACCCCTACCCCAAATAAAGCTGTGTTTTTTTTTTTTAGAACTACTGTGTGAAGGGTATTTCTGGGTCTGCCAATTGCAAAGTGTTCATGATTCATGGTATTAAGGAACTGTTGGTATCAGTGTGTGGGGTATTTGGTAGGGAGGTTGGTAGGTACAGCATCCCAAGGGCTGTACAAGCCAGGTACCTGATCCACTTTATAATGCATTCCTGGGTGGAGGCACTGTGCTATTTACTATAACTTTGGACAGAACCCCAAGCACCACTGTAGCAGAACCTAGGCCCATTAACCTGTTAGAGGGTCAACAGGCAGGGGTAGTAGCCCACAGGCACACTGCACCTGGGCTACATGAGCAAAGGCAAGCAGACCACTGGTGTGTGGGGAGAGAACAGGGGATCTGCAGACAATCTATATTTTATTGAAAAGTGCTCACTTTTTGTTTGTAATGCATTACATGTGATTGTGGGGTGATGGGAAGAGGGAGGAGGGCTGCAGATGAAGGCACAAGGGTGGGAGAACTGAAAGGCTAACCAGCCACCATTGGTAGGGAAGCATGTAGCTGGGTTACAGTAGCCCATAGGGTGGCTGTAATCTCATTATAAAGGTCTGTTTGTTAAACACCAGTATGAGCAGG
Organism: Neoceratodus forsteri; assembly: GCA_016271365.2. Lineage (NCBI taxonomy): Eukaryota > Metazoa > Chordata > Ceratodontiformes > Ceratodontidae > Neoceratodus > Neoceratodus forsteri. The sequence continues at coordinate 936,066,664 of CM028131.1, forward strand.
AGACCACTGGTGTGATGGAAGAGAATGGGGATTGCAGATACGGGAAGTGTTGGGATCGAATTTTATTGAAAAGTGCAGATTTTGTTTGTAATGCATTTTCTGTGATTGTGGGGTGACAGGAGGAGGGCAAAGGGCTACAGAGGGAGAGACAAGGGTGGGAGAACTGAGACTAACCAGTCACCATTGGTGGGAAGCATTTTGCCGAGTTACAGCCAGCCAATAGGCAGCTGCTATTCTCCATATAATATCCACAATCCCTAGTGACCCTTCACAAGGCAACCCCAAAGCATGAGTGGCAGGAGTGTGGTGTCTATCTATGTGGCATTTGAGGACATTGGCTAAAGGTCTGTAGGGAGGACTGGTGAGGCTGCAGCTGTTTCTGGACGGCAGGGCAGATAAGTGTAAAGGGGCAGAAATGCACTGTTGGGTGTAGGAAGGGTTTGCAGCTGATCCCTATGTATGGTCAGTTTGTAAATGTGCAACAGACTAGGGCATTGCTAAGGAGGGAAGCCAGTTCCCATCTTGGACCAGCTGTCAAGGGTACTGCAGGCAACAGAGTACAGCTGGTCTCTATGTAGGGTCAGCTCATTTTTCTACTGAAGACTAGGAAATTGTTAAGACTGCAGCTGGTCCTTACCTAGGATCAGCTTTTATTTGTATCAAGGTTTAAGATCGGAGAGGGGGTTGGAGCATCTAAGGGTAGCTGCCTAGGCAAGCAGGGAATTGCAGCTTTTGCAGCCATCCCCACATGAATTATATATAGTACTACTATCTGGAGTGTAAGCAGGCCAGGGGTCAGGAGGATGTGGGGGAATAGGGGCATGTGCAAGCATCAGGATGGTGGGAAGAGGGTGGTGTACTGTAATGGTTGTGGGATAGCAGTATCTCTGGGAACAATGTGGGTAACAGGGGGCTGTCCAGTGTGTTGGAGCCTGGAGCACCTAATGGCAGAAGGCAGCTTAGATAGGAGGAGGGGAGGCTGGCGTGGAGTGTAGGAGTGCAGGGGGCAGAAAAGCAGATGGGAATGCCTAGGGGAGAGAGGTGGGCAGACAGAGGAGGGGTGTAGAAGGGATTACCCAAGTTCCATGGCTACCCCTACCTCAGAGGGTGTGGAAGCTCACGGAGGGGAATGGCAAGTGGTGGGAGGAAAGGGAGGCCGCAAGCAGTGTAACAGGAGTGAGAGTATTCATAAGGGTGCCTTTAAGAAATAAATTTCATCCACTGTCTGGAAGGGAGGAGGGGGAATAGGAGGTGGGAAGAGGGGATGGGTACAGGCAATGGGATGGGGGAGTAAGACAGGAGAAGGAGAAGGAGGTAGGACAGTACAAAGTAATCATGGTGGGTGGGTAAGGAAGAACGTGGAGAGTAAAGGAGGAGTTGGGGGGAGAGAGGGAGAAAGGAGACAGGAGGAGGGGAAAAGGTAATGGTGTATGTCGGTGGCCAGAAAGGTAAGGTCAGGGAAGATGGTGTGAAGGCTGATTGAGGGGTGAGTAGGGACTGTGGGGAGGTCAGTCAATCAGGGGTGGAGGAGAATTAGGATGAGGTGGTGAACCTGATGGGGGTGAATAAGTATGGGGTGGTGCCCATGACATGGAGAGCAGATAGGTGGAGGAGAAGTTTGCAAGGCAGTAGGGGAAAGAAAGTAGGGAGTCAGGAATGTGAGAGTGTGAAAAGGTGGCGATCCAGGGGACTCTATAGTTTAGGATATTCACTGGGCAAAGAAGGGAGACCCAAATACAATAGAAAGTGGTCTGCATGCCAGGACGGACAATGGAGAGGGGTGTCCAAAGATTGGGAAGTTGGTGAAAGGGCTTGAAGGGAACCACACATAGTTATACACCTAGGTACCAATGACGCAGCTGGGGAGGAGGTGGGTGTAGTGTAGGAAAGATTCAGTGTAGTGAGGAAGATCCTACAGAGAGATAGCCAGATCACTTGCATTCTCGGAGGTATTGCCAGTACTGAGAGCAAGAATGCCAGGAAGAAAAGGATTGAGGAGTTTAATGTCTGGCTGACGAGTGATGCAAGGAATAAGGTACAACTGTATTGGGGGTTGGGGGCAAACTTGGTCAGATAAATCACTTCTTTTCACCAGACAGACTGCACTCAGTAGAGGAGGGGTCTAGAGTCCTCTGGGATAATCTGGGGGCAATATAAGTTAAAACTGAATTTATACTACTGAGGGGCAAGTGAGCCTACAGGCCTGGGGTCTCTGGGAAGAAGAGGTTAGTAGACCTCCACCCCATACCAGTATACCAGTTCAAGGGGACTGGAGAGAAGAAGTGGAGAAGAAGTGATGGGGTTAGCAGTGGGGGGTAGGGGTACAAGCAAATGGGAGAAATGAGAAAGGTAGAGGAGCAAGAAAGGAAAGCGTTTCAGACTCTAGGTGGAAAGAGGTGTCCCTGAACACACAGTCTTGGAAACAAGATGGATGACCTGTAGGCATCATTTGCAGAGAGGAGATTGGACACTGCAGCTGTCAGTGAGACATGGGCCACACCTAACCATGACTGGACCTCTCAATCCTTGGGTTTAAATTATACAAGAGGGTCAAGGAGGCAGAAAAATGGGAGGGGTAGGGTTCATATCAGGAGGATATAACTTGTATGAGGGAGGAGTTAAAGAGAATAGGCAGACACAATATAGATTCAATTACTGTTGAATAGAGAGAGGAAGGTGAGATTGGGTATTTTGCGTCAAACAAAATTTTTGGCCTTTCACTTAACCTGGGTCTTGCTGCTCACACAGTCTTCTCCAGCTATCCCAAAACTGTTCCTTAACTATTTTCTCCAAAGTGCTAGGGACATCCAAAGCCTACTGCATCAGCCAACCACATCTGACAGGTAACGTGTAACAGTGTGGCCTAGGCTATTCAGCTACATTCAAAATAATAGATCAGACAAATTTCAAACTTCAAACACCTAAACTCTTTATTTTACATTTGTCCGAACAATACAAAATTAAATAGTTTATTTTCCAGTTTTCAAAAAAGATCTTTCATAAGCAATTTCCTTTTTTTATACAGCAGGAATAAACTGCTTCTCCTTGATCTCTCTGGCCACTAACTCTAGGGCCCAATTCAACCTACACTGTAATGATTCCTCCCAGAGCTTTCTTCACCTCTTCCTTGAGGTAGACTTCCCAGCTCTGTCTGTCCATGGCTTGTAGGGTTAATCTCACCCCATATACAGTATATTCAGCCATGAGTTCTCCAAAGCTCCACTTCAGCTCTGTGCTCTGCAAGATTTACCTCTCCCTCCTGCAGATTCCACCCCCAAAAAAAAGTTCACATTATGCGTGTCTTTTTATTCAGTTCTCAGCCTCGCCAGTGCTCCCAATTATCAGTTGCCCTAATTATCTAATAAAGGGCTGAGTGCACGCTTTGTAATTCTTCCTGCACAGTATTCGAAGGTCAACTTCAAAAGGCATCTCTTGCCAAATCTTGGTTTGGCTTTCACCAGAGCCCCTGGAAAAAAATCTCTGGTCCTGAAAGGGATAGGGGATGGCAAAGGGGATACCTATTCTGTCACAGGGGCAGTTATGAACACTATTAAAGGGAGGGTTTTAACACAGTATGAGATCACCACCTCCATTCACAGGCTGCACAGGGAGAATGGAGTGCAGCTGTCAGATGCAGGGAAGTAGAGGTTCTGCTGGCACTTGCAGGAAGTGGTGGCAGAATTGCTGTTGCAATGTTCTTGGGGGAAGAGAATTGAGATGTTTGTTCTGTGGTGGCAAGAGAATCTCTGATCTGAGCAGTACAATGAGAAAGGATGGGGAAGGGGACCTTGTACCCAGCCCAGACAGGTCCCCTGTAGATGACAAGGGGGACTGGTAGCTGTGGGACTCACTGCCAGCTTGAATGGGTCCATACTGTGGTTCCCCCATGTAGGGACTGGGAGGGATAGGACAGTGCTCAGCTGGACAACCCTTTCCTTTTCCAAAGGGACTTCCACAGGAAACAGAGGTCCTCTGAAGGGGTAAGGGAGGGCAAGTTTGATTAGGAAGGGCTGCCCCACCATTTCTTATGAATTGCAGTGAAGAGATGATGTGCCCATCCTTGTGTTGGGGGCAAGATCAGACCCTCCAGATGTACACATCATGCTTAAAAGAGCTGTAAAGTTGATTTCAACAAAAATACGTGGTTGCAGACATTTTAACCCAGATGACTTGTATAGGTGGTTACTTGGAGTATAGGAGAGGGGTATGGAGCCTGATTTGCAAATAACCAGTGCAGCCAATAATTACAACAGCAAGGGTCCTTGGCTGTTGGATCCTCCCTTTGCACAGCCCTTTTTGTAGTGCAGGACAGCCACTCCCTGAACAACTGGCCATGAACCTGATCTCCTCCCTGAGACATGTACAGGGAAGGATTTTGGGCTGGCACTGGGGGGGCAGGGTTTGGGGTCTGCCTTGGTGTGGTTACAAATAATAATAATTAATAATTATATAATAATTACCAGGAAGGTTGGGGAGGAAATAGGCATCAATAAAAGACCAGGAAGGCTGTAGGTCTCCCTCTTTCCTCTCTCATCTCTCCTCCCTCTTCGGATGGCTATCCCACCCTCATAAAAGCAGGATCAGCCATGGGGTGAGAGCAAAATAGGGTACCATTGACCTTCATATGAGGGATTGTTTAAGGGGCTTTTCCTGCACGTTGGCAAAAAAGGTTTTTTTTCCTCGGGTGTGTTTTTGCTTCTTCCAAAGGGTGGCTCAGGGAAGCAACATAAACATTTGTCACCACCTTCTAAATGTGTGGTGTCAAAAGGTTCTCTGATCAGAGTGGTGCAAGGGGAAGGGGTGAGCAACATGGTCCACAGTCTGGACAGGTTCCCTGTGATTGACAAGGGGGAATGGAAGCCTTGGGACTTGCTCTTGGCCCAGATGGGTCCATGATGCCCTGCTTGATAGAACCTAGGAGGAAAGGGTGCTGCCCAGATGGGCAACCCTTTCTTCTGCCAAATGAGACCCCCTTAGGAGGCTGAGGTCCACTGGAATGGCAAGGAGGGAGCAGGGCAGCCAGTGGAGGCTGCAATACACCTTCTTACAAGTTGCTGTCCCATCCCACGTAGTGTGGGAGAATGATGTGTACAGATCAGAGACCCTCCAGCTGCCCACATCACACTTTTACCCTAGGTGGTCTCACCAATTAATGCATAGCTGCAGCCAATTTAATCCATATATTGTATCAAGGTGGTTCTGGGGGGGTATGGAAGACATGGTATAGAGCCTGACCAGCCAATGAATTTCTTATAATACACATACCAAATTTTAACAAAGATGTATTAAATGTATATCTATATATATATATATATATATATATATATATATATATATATATATATATATACAGAAATATGCACAACAAGGTTGTGTTTCAGTCAAGGAGTCTATGATGTCATAGACTCCATGAGATGGAAACTCAACCTTGTTTGTGCACACTTACTCCATCTGCTATTTTTAAGTACATTGTGACCCCTTATTGTTAAAATTGAGTAAGAAAATGAAATCTTGTCTGCTAAAAAATGAAAACGAATCTGCTTTCATGAATAAATAAAGCTTTACTATTCTGCAAGACCACAGCGGTTCCACAGCGGTGAGCGAGGCAGAAGATGCCAAACCAGCTTCTATCTGTCTGCGCAGCTCCATTCTGTGGGCCTCGCTTGTCTCATGGCTCTCTGTAATGTCTCTCCCCATGAAATCAGTTGTTACTGGGATAGTAGAGTGCTGGGACCCCCTCCCTGTACCAGAGAGAGAGCACGGCACCTCAGGGAGGATGTTCATGACCTCCAGTATCGCAGTGGCTCACAAGGTCCTCATTCACAATATGTCCTTTGATTTTCATGGCAGGGATGGTGACCTGCTCCAGTGACCAGAATGTAAAGGTAAGGAGCAGGAAGGGACCCATGTAAGAACACATTTTTAGTAAAAACTATCCTGGAAATGAGGGACAGTAAGCAGTGTAAAGTAAGACACAACAGCCCAGTTGTTGCTATTTAGGGGGCAAACCAGCAGTAGGCCACAGCAGCAGCACATCATGAGACGCATCATTCGAGTGTTTTGATTAATTTTGACTCATAAATCTATTTGTCCTTCCAGCGCTAGAAATAGTGGCAGTTTGTCAGTAAAGTGAAATTCAGCTGAAACGCAATCAGTGCAGCGCCAGGTTTTTAGGATTTAAAGTTGCTGTAGTATAGCAGTGACATCATTACTATACTACAACTGATTTGACCTTCGAACTGTAGTACAAATGGAATTTCTGCAAGTACTGAAATTTATGTACAGTAAGGGTCCTATGTACTGTAAGTATTTTTTAGCATGTCTGCTTAGTTTAGTTAGTATGTTCATTCGTTTGTCAATTTGTTCGTTTTTGTCAGTTGCTGAAAGAATTGTACCTTGAAAAGCTTACTGAGCCATAATAGTTCAATTCCAGAGGCATCCTAGGAAGATTACATTTCAAAAACTATTTACACATAAGTATAACTCCACAACAATATTTCATATAAAAGTGTAATAAAAAAGAAGCATTGGCTGGCAGATAGCATCAGTTTCCAGAAAAGTTATTAATGTACACTACTTACATTTTAAAGAAGAAACACCTTTAATTAATCTGTAAAAATAGACACGGCATCATGAAGAAAATGTATTATTTTGCACCCGTGACCAAACTCATTTATGTAAATTAGGAGATTTGAACTGCTATATAGAGTTGAATAATGAGGCATACTCGGGGGGCTACCACTTAACATCCCTTTTCTTCCATTAAGTCACTGAATACCTACAGCAATAACTTTATAACACAGAATTTTAAATAATTATGATTGTTTGACTATTTGAACAATTTACATTTTATAAAAGCTCCAGCACAATATGCAACAAAATATTAATTCAAATTATAATCTGAATTTTCTCATCTACTAACATTTTTAAATCAATGCAAAATTAAGAAATATTGTAACTTAACAATAGCTTCACAACTTAGAGCCCTTATTTTTAAAAGTTGAGGCTTGCACACAAAGTCACCCTATACACTAGTTTGGGTAATGCTCAACTTTTGTTATTTTTAAACAAACTTAGAGCAAACCTTAAGTGCTCAGTTCATGTTTTAAAATGCCTTATAAACAGCAGCACAAAGCAAGACACTAACAGGTGCCCAGGCACAAAGCCTACCCCCTGCGGATCACTTTAGGGTATCATGCTAAGTAGACACACTGGGCTCGATTTTCAATAGGCAAACACTGATGGAAGGTGCCTGCAGCAAACAGGGATGATGCTAGTGGCACCTTGCATCATAGTTTGCGGCAATCCCAATTTTCAAATAACAGCTGTGGCAAAATTGGGATGCCATGCAGGAAAGCCCCCATGTGGCACCTTTACGGTAAAAGTGCCCATGCACTAGGTCGCAAGGGTGGTTGCGCCATCCCCTTACATGCTAGTCTACAAACCCTGCCATGTCTGCAACAGGGTGCTGTCTTTAGATCAGCTAGAAGATGGTCTAAGGGACATGTGCTGCTGCCTGGCAGGGCAGCAACTGGGGGAGGCTGCAAGAGAGGGAGGGACTGGTGGGCAGAAGAAGCACAGCGGGAGACCTTGGGGTGATGGGGGCACGGTGCTAATATGTGGGGGATGAGGTAGTATCCTGTGGGGGTACACTGTGCTGCTACATACAGTTGATCAGACCATGACAGGAGACTGGCTGAAAGGGAGCAGACCCAGTCTCAGCAGTGGTGTGTAAATCCCATTGCCACCTGTACGGAGCAAGTAAAATTTCCTTGAGGGTCAAGTACAAAAAAAGAGCTAATTCCATTGTAATGAATAGGGGAGAAAGTGAAAATTCAGCTACAGTTATGCCTGGGCAGGTCCTAACAATTGTAATTTTAACACCCCTGAACCTCAGGAGGATACATCCCTGGCAACTGCCCCATTTGTGCCACTGACCACAATATCATTGGTGGACAGCAATGGCTGCAGGTTGCAGGGCGCAAGTGGGACTGGGAATGGTCCCAGGCACTGTGGCATTCCAATGGTACCAGGTCTCCTGCATATAAGCAGACTGCTGCCCACTGATGGTGTTGTGGTCAGTGGTACCTATGGGGCAGGTGCCTGGGCTATATCCTACTGAGGCTGGGTCCACCCCCTTTTTACCAGCCACCTATCATAGTCTGATCAGCTGTATGGGAGCACTGGGCACTCCACTGGGTGCCACTATACTCCTGCACATTAGCACCATGCCCACATCCCTTCCTGAAAAGCATTCCTCACAACTTCACGGCCCTCAAGTGTTGCAGCGAGCGGGGTTGATGGATCCTTCCACTAAAGACTTTGGCACAACTCTGCAGATGTGACAAATCTAGGGTCTTATGCAGGGACCCTCATTTTTATGTTGGTTTGCATGCATGCGCAAGAAACACCTGCAACAGTACGTGGTCTTGGGGCACGGCTGCTCTTGGGCTAATTCAGGGCACGATCAGCAGGTGTGTCCCTCATTCCCCAATCAGCCTGCATGTCGCCACACCATAAATTCATAATCGGGCGAGCACATCAAAGCAAAGGTCCACTGCAATCATCATACACAGCGTCCTTTGCTTGCTGTGCTCGCCGCCATTATGATCATGGTCGGCAAGGGCGGCCAGCTCACGGTTTCCCGCATCGGGGTGCCCAACTTCCTGTTGGCAACCCCCATGTGTTTGTGTGCTGACGGGAAGCCCACTCCCCGTTGGCATCCCCCTTCCCGCAAATGTGGAATGCCAAGGGGTTGCCCAATCCCCCTCGCTCAGCGCCCCCCTCCGCTTTCTTGTCGCCGACAAGGGAGCCCACTCCCATCGGGCATCATCCCCCTAACTGTTGAATGCTGAGGGGTGCCCCTCGCTCGCGCTTCTCCTCCTCTTTTGTTTGCCGGGGGTGCCCAATCCCCACCGCATTACCCCCCTGTGTGTGTGTGCTGACGAGAGTGCCCAATCCTCGCTGGCTACTGACACCCCCACAAAACCCATGTAGGTGGCATGCTGGGAGCCCACCCCAGTGTGCCAAATGCCCTGTAATACAAAAACTGTCCTGCAACAATTTCGCTTTTTTTTCTACACCTGGAAACGAAAACTGTCCTCGTAGTCTACATGCCCCATCCGCACTCCACCCACTGTGCACCCTGCCTCACCTCACCCCCTCTCACCCCATACTTACCTCCGACTCCAGCGCGATGATCTTCCGTGGACCGGGAACACGTCTGCACTCTTCAAAGTCGACCGTGAACTGAGGAAATGCCGGTAAGCTGTATAATGCAATGAATAGGGTTTTTTCAACTTTGTTGCATATCTCAGGCATTTCTTGGAATTTTGGCACCAAATTTTCAACATGGGTTTTTGGGGCCCCTCTTCATGAATTTTGTCACTGTCATGGCGTTAATCTGCCTCGGAAGGTAATTTTGCAGTCACTGCGTGAAATCACCTTTCGGGACCCATTAATGAAATGACAGTGCCAGTGTTCATGAGGTGGCCTCTCAAAAAGCCTATGTTCCAGATTTGGTGGAAAAAATCCAAGAAATGCCTGTTTTACGAGCGTGCATTGTGCAGTTGCTACGCAGGCTCATAACTTCGCGCATTCGCAATATTTTAATGCCATATTTTCAGCATTGGCATTTTTCTGCACCTCCTTGTGAATAGTACAGCTGTCATTTCCCACATCCTGCCTGAAATGTGTTTCCGCACTTCCTGCGCACAACTGCGCATTCGCTATGGGAAATCAGTGTTTGAGCCAGATTATGAAAATGACAGTGACGCAGTTCATGAGCAGAGCTCCTAGAATGCCTATGTTGACAATTTGGAGCTGATACTCCATAAAATGACTGTGTTACGAGCGTGCGTTGGCAGATTGCACGCATGCTCGTACCGTCATGCATTTGTGATATTTTCACTCTGGATTTTCACCATTGCCATTTTTATACACCTCTTGATGAACAGTATAGCTGTCATTTCACATAACCTGCCCAAAATGTGTTTCCGCACTTCCAGCGCAGAATAGCGTGGTCGCTATGCGAAATCACTTCTTGGGACACTTTAAGGAAATGACAATGACACTGTACATGAGCAGAGGTGCTAAAATGCCTATGTTGAAAATTTGGTGCCGAACGCCCACAAACTGCCAGTGCTGCAAGCGTACCTTGCATATTTGCCACGCACCCTTGCAACTCCCAAGAATCTCTCGTGATATTTGTATGCCACATTTTCAGCACTGCCATTTAATTACACCTAATTATGAACTGTGCAGCTGTCATTTTCACATCCTACCCAGCATGTTTTCCCGCACTGCACTACCAAACACCCACAGGGACACCCTAATGCCTCTCACTCTGTAGGGTGGGGGTGGGCTGGCATCAGTTCAATACTTGACTGCCACTCCTATGCTGCAACTCTCTAACTCCTGCACTGCCAATGGCAGCAAGACAACATTCGGCATTGACAAATGCTTGTTTTTAAATATGGCATAGGGTCCCTGATATACACTGAGATAGCCACAGCCATAGATCGCCACAACATGTGGTGATCTAAGATCTCTTTGAAAATCAAGCCCAATAAGTTTCTAAGGAGCAAAGATGCAGTTAGGTCATCTCAGAGGTGTTTGCAATGTTGCACCAATGGCCCAATCCCCAGAAAGTTCCTGGTCCCTCTGTAGGTGCAGTGAGCTGGGAAAAGCCACGGAGGGGCCACTATTCACAAATTTGCACTTTGGGGGCAAGGAGAGAGAGATAGGTGGTTATAAGACTTGGGGCTGGATCCACCAAGAAACAAATAATTCACCAACCTGGGGCTGTGCAGATACTGGGGGTTGCACGGATGCAACAGATATGATGACAACAGCTGGTTTGAAGGATAATCACTTCATCCAGTTCAATTTTAAAACCACACTGCCCTATTTGCCAATGTTTCACACATGCGCTATGTGCTTTTCAAGGCCTTGAAAAGGCACATATCACATATGCAAAACACTGGCAAGTAGAGGAGTGTGGTTTTAAAACTGTAAAAAATAAAGTGATTATCCTTCAGCCCAGCAGTGGTCGTCATGTCTGTTGCAGCCATGCAGCCCTACTTCAGGTTGGTGAGCATCTTTGAAGCACTCTGCAGCATCCACAGTGATGGATGCCTGCCCACTCCATGCCTGATCCTTGCTGTGTATGTACCTGCACAAGCTGGTGAGATGGAGGCCAGGCCAGTTGGCATGGGCAGCTATGCGATGATGCTTAGAACATTCTCAGCAGCGTGAAGAGCTGGTAGAGGGATAATTTGCACAGCCCTACAGTAGGGGCTGCATTAGCAGCTGTGTATCCCTTCAGCCTGGCCACATATGACAACTCTGGTCATGATTGCCCTCCCCCCAAATATCTACAAGCAAATAACCCCACAGGGAATATGCAAGTCACCAAAATGTCTTTTATATTCCATTCTAAGGCCATTTCCATACACGTAGGGTATGCCAACAGGGACATGGCCAGCCACCCCCCCACACACCCACTCCTGTCATGGTTGTCAGCATATAGGCAAAAACCTATGCTGTCAAGCACAGATATTCACATATATTCACATATTTTGTAGTCTAGTGGTACCCTTCCCCCATCATGCTCCTAGTGTTTGTTATGGTACAGGATAGTATAGTAGACTGTTTAGCACTATGCTAAGGGTTCTAGCACTACACTAACTGTGTTTTGCACCTGAGAATGATGGCTTGCACTAATGGTGCATTACAGCCAACTCAAAACTGTTAGCACTTGAGCACCATATATGCAAAGCAGCCTTTGGGGTTTGCATGCAGTGCCCTCAAAATGGAAGAGCTTTTTGGAAGCACTGTCAGCAGTGCTAGTTAATGTTTCAAAAACTTAGTGTTAAGTTGGTGCAATGAGTGCAAAGGCCACCTCCAGTTGTCTCCTGAAACCACTGCCTGATGTAGCTAAGAATCTCTCCCTCACCCATCCTCTGTGGCCAAATGCCCTTCCTTTAATGCCCCTTGTATATATCTGGCCCCAATAATAACATTATTGCATCCCTGGCATCTAGTGGTGCCCCTCCTACTTTTGTCCCTGGTAACATAAGAACAGCTCCCTCCCACTGATGCCCTAATTAGTATGCCAGTACTGGGCAGTAATGTGAAACCCCTCCCACCTGAGAAATAGCATATTGACACATTAGTCCCATAGCCCTCCCTTTACGGTCTCATTGCTGTAAGCACCATAATAAGGCAGGAGTCTCTCTCCTCAGTTTCTCTGGTAGGCAGTTAGACTCCCTTTCTGCAGCCAGTCCTGGTCCCAGTCCCATCACATCACTATAAGAGGATTTTGACCCCCATAGCCCACTTCCCCCAGTCCAGGCCCTGGACAGTGACTGGCAACAATCCTACTCACACACCATGGCTAGCTGCCATCTGCCCCTGCATGTACTGTAGTGATGTGCCTTGTACTACTATTAATTAAAATGGGAGCTACTATGGAAGGTGGTACTGTACCATTAGATGCTTGGGATGCATTTACCAGTATTACTCTGGTCAGATTCCTGAATGGGGGAACACTAAAGAACAGGGTGGTCAGCTACCGAGGATGGCTGAGGTGGAGGGGGTCATGGCTATTACTAACCATGCTGTCAGAAGACAGTGGGGGATATGTTTCAATGGAGCAATTTGACAGCCAAGGGGGAGCAATGCAGCATACTCAACTAACTTTAATAAGCTGTAATTGACATGGCAACTATTCTTGAGCACCCTGCATTAGCTAGTACTACTGTATCACCAGGTGATGATGACTACTAGTTCATAACAAGCATTTGTCAATGCCGAATGTTTGCTTCCTGGTGTTAGCATTGGAAATGCAGGAGTTAGAGACATGCAGAATAGGATGGCAGTGAAGTATTGAATCTCACGCCAACCTGACAGGAGGTCTAAACCTCACTCTCAGGTTCTTGGCAATATTGGGAATGCAAGGAATCACAGACACATTGCATAAGAGTAATAAACTGGTTTATTACTACCAAAAGGATAAATCACAGTTGCCCTAAGCAGTTCTTATCAATACGAACCAGGAGCCAATGCTAAGCATTCCCTATACCTCGAGGTTTCTTCATGTCTCTTGGGGTCTCCGAGGTATAAGACTCTGTGTCTCACATTATATACCTATGATAATTACTATGGTTACTGTAAGATAGAAACATTTCTAGTTACAGAGATGAGCCCTACTGGCTAAATTAGACATGGCTCCATGGTCCAAGATAACATTATACAATTTTGTAGTAGTCATCAGTTTGTAAAACAAAAGAGTATAGTGCAAATAGTCTTACATAACTCAGTGTAGTAGTACAAATCACCAAAAGGTGGCAATGCTGACTTATATATTATAATCATTACAAGGACACAGATGTCCTAATCATCTTATGAGTAAGAAATACACAGAGAATACATAGAACATATATATATATATATATATATATATATATATATATATATATAGAAAGCAAAGTGTATAACAATAATATGCATACATATCCTGACATCTACTCTTGTATGGTAGATGCCCTTAGCCCTATATGTTAGTATAACATATACCTAATCATTAGCTGTCTATGGTGTACCTCTGAGGGTACCAATAAGGATGCAGGGACCTCATGTAACATTCCCCCCCTTGTTGCCTCCAAGAGCAACACAGGTAAATCTAGGGAACGGTCAGGGAGCAGGGGCCATTTACAAACCCGATGCGCAAGCTTTGTAAAGGAACTCCAGCTGCTCATGGTGTTGGTGCAGTGTGCACCGTAGGCAGCATAGCATATAACCAAGAAAAATATCAAAAAGGCTTGTATAATAACAAAACCTTTGAAAGTAATCTCTAACTATGTGTTAGTCAATGTATCATTCATATCACCATCATTAATCAATGAAAGAATAGCTTCATTAGTCTTGATAATATTATTGCTGATGAGGATGTGGTGGGTGTCTTTTCTCTCTGAGTGATTTTAATGCAAGTGATAATGGATCAATGTGTACATTAAAAAATGGTAAATATTCAGAAAAGGTGAGCAGATAATCAGGGTTACCATCAATGATGTCCGCATCCATAAGGGGGACAAGGGTAATAACGGTATGTCCAATGACAGACTTTGCTGGGGAACAAAATAGAAATTAGGGAAATCAATAATGCATGTCTCTGCAATCACATATATGACTTGTCGCTTGTGACTACACAATATTCCCCATCAGAGTTGTAATTGCTTTTAACAGTGGGGAGTCTCCATTTTGCAACTGTACTGGGCAGGTGTAGGTTGTCTTTGAAATTTGTGTTGACAGGCAATGAACCTCCCCTTGATAGGATTGATAAAGTTTATCTGGAGCCAATGTTGAGTCCAAGGATTCTGTGTCATTGGTGCTGATCTCATCATCCAAGGAAAAGGACCAATCTATGCTGTCAGGAGAATAACCACATACAGGTTTAATAACATCAAATACATCACATTGACACAAGTAGATATACTGTTTCTTCACATGGCAGTCTGTGTGTGGAGTGACCCAGGCGTCCAGGAAAGGATGGAAGACCAGCAGAGGAGGCAAGTCCAAGCATTCTCTGTAGATGTCGTCATCAAGGTGTCCAATGGAATGAACTGTAGCTAGCTTGTTGAACAAGGCTGTAGTGGGATCAAAGTGTGGTAAAGAGACAGTAAAAGAAGCAAACATTGTATCTCTGACAGAACATTTCTTAGACGTGAAACAAGGACCAGTATTAGGGTGTCTGGTCACAAAATTCAAATTCCCAGCTGTAGAAAGAGGAATAGTTAGAGACTGCTGCATACACATAGCAATACAGCCAGGGGTTTTACATCAAGGACAATACCATTTGGAAATACGTCTGTCATGTATGATATCAGGGATTCTTCCAGATTCTAAATCACGGAAGAGATTATTGATGGTAGTGATAATGTATGAGCCATAGGCTGAGCATAGAATTTCTCTAGCAATATATTGCTTATCTGTCTTTGTTATTCTGTGCAATGAGTGCGTTAATCTTGTCTTTAGAATCAGTAAATGCCTTAGCAATGTTATGCGATTGTATACAGTGTATCTTTCTTCCTGACTAAGGCCATACACACCATGCAATAATGGGGTAGTATATTATTCACCAAACCAGTTTGAAATTTGGCTGAATGAGATTTGATAGCAGCAGTGTCTGCTTTATTCCAGATGGACATAGCTGTACCAAAGAGACCTGTGACAGTGCCTGTTGCACCAGTGACATCAGAACTATCAAATTCACGTGTATTACGTTTATGACTCTGATCATCAGGATTGGGTTTTCTCCTGAAGTTGCCTCTATGCTCAGTGGTGTGTACCCCAGCAATAGGGTCTTGAGTACGAATCCGAAATGCTGCTAAACTATCAAGCAATAACATACTATGAAATGCTGAAGTGTTAGTATTATGACACATACCAAATTCTTTCATATTCCAGTAAGTAAGATTAAACAACACAGGTATATGCATAAATTGTAAATTGTTAATCAGTGAACCAGGGAGGGCAGTGGCTGTTCACCACTACGGGGACCAGCGTGTTTTGGACACTCCAAAAGCTATTTGTCAGTGGGTGGTAACACAAAAGGTACATGGCAGCAGAGACCATGTTGTGTATAACACAAACTTTTCGAGTGAATCCTTAGACAAAGAGTTACAATATGAGGGATCAATTAAAGCAGTGATATTGTATAAACCAGAATTTCTAAGAGCAGTTTGTTGCAAGGACAAAGAACCATTTGGGGATAATTTAGCATTGGGCCAACCCTAGTAAGTTCCCTTGAGTTTGGCCACAGGAAGAATTTGTCCTTGAGACGTGGTTTGCCACTCAATTTGTGGGAGTAGATTTGTCAGGACCAACAACCGAGGCAGTGAGGTAAGCATCAGAAACTTCCTGGACAGTAATCAAACTATCGGGTATTTTGATGGATACTCCCTCTGGAGCAGATGCTGGATGATCAAGGTGAAGTAGGAGGTTCGGTACCGTGCCTTGGATGCAGGGGATAACTCTTGAGATGGGGAGAAAATGGAACAAGATAGCCATCTTGTCAGTGTATCTGAAAAGCAAAATCAAACATTAGTAAGTTAGTACTATTCTGCCCAATGGGGTGAGGAAAGGTAATTAAGCTCCTTTATACAGTTTCAGTTGGTTTGCATGTAACCATTTTTCAGTCAATTTATTGTTATGCAGGAGTCTAACTTGATAGACTGCCAGACTGAGCTTGTTGACATTGGGGTAAGGGCCCTGCCATTTATTGGAGAAGGAATGTGTGGGATGAGCAAATCGGAGGACCATCACCTGATCTCCAACCTGCCAATCCATTTCTTGTGCATGCTTGTTAAACTGTATCTTAGACTGTTGCTGGGCCTTGCTCATGCAATTGGCAGCATGCAAGTGTGTGTGTATGGGGTCTTTTCTGAGTTTTTCCACATATTGGTCCACAGACACGTGGTCTGCAGTGGGAGTGTGCAGGTCTCACAACAGGTGTTCAGGTAATCTCATCTGTCTTCCATCATCACCTCGAAGGGTGCCAACTGGGTAGTGGCTGAGGGTGTGCCCTAATTGTCATAAGGAATAAAGCAATAGGGAATCCCGGGTTTTGGGATTGTCCTCAATAAATTTGGAAAGCATTTGCTTAATCCATCTGTTGGCTGTCTCTACTTGACCTGCTGATTGAGGTGGTAGGGTATGTAGAACTTCTGTTGAACTCCAAGGAGTTCAAGGGATTCTTTCATCAACTCACCTGTAAAACTGGTTCCTTGTCAGAGTCTACCTTAAGAGTAGGCCCCATCTGGAGAAAATTTGTTCTACCAGGATTTCGGCAGTGGTTTTAGCAGTGCATGTCTTAGTGGGAAAGCTTCAACCCACTTAGAGAAGAGATCAGTGACCACAAGAGCATACTTGTTTCTGCTTGTATTGGTCAGGGGACCAATAAAATCAATTTGTATGGTATGCCAAGGGCCAGAATGTCTTTGTAGTAGTTTGGCTTCATTTGGTGGGAATGGGATTGTTTTGTGCACAAACAAGGCAGTTATCTATGTACTGTTTAACATCTTTGGTGACACCAAGCCACCAGGCGGTGGTCTTGAGCCCCTGGAGGGTATTTTCCACTCCCTGGTGTCCACCAGTGAGTGTGTCATGCACTTGGTGCAAGAAATTGGACCTAAGGTGTCTGGGGACCACCTACAACTTGGTGGTGGAATCATCTGGTTGGTACCAGATGAGCTTGTCATCTTGTGGCAAGTGTAACTTACCTTCATGCCTTTGGTATGGGTTATGTGTGGGAAGTTTCTCTTCTGTACCTTTGTCAAGGAATCTGAACACTACCTAGAGTTCAGTATCAGCATGTTGGGCTGCTGAGAGGTCCAAGGGAGAAAAGGGTTTGGTCTGTTTCCTGACTGCTGCAATGTGTACAGTCACATTGGCCGCTGGATGATCCATCATCCACGTGCCCCCCCCCTCGGGCCCCTTCCTTGGCAAGGGTGTCTGCTGTGTCATTGAAGGCATGGTAGGGGTCATTTAGGGAATGACCCTTAACTTTGTGTACATTGAGTTTGTGTGTAAATCTTTGTGCCAGTGAATGTGTATATATTACCAGTTCTTTGTTCTTCACTGGGCTGCCATCAGAAGACAGGAAGGAGTTCTTCTGCCAGAAAGGAAGAAATTCTGTAAGAGAACAGCAAACTCAGAGACTGTAAAGATGATGGTATCCTCGGTCCCGTGCTAGATGAACTCAAGGGCACAGGCAACTGCTGCCATCTCTGCGTACTGAGATGATGCTACACTGCAACATTTAGAGATTTTAATAGTGTTACCATAGGAGTAAACTGACATACCTATCCCTGAAATTTGTTCTCCCTGATAGTAGAAAGCTGAACCATCAGTAAAATTGCAACACAAAGAGATGTTCTCAGGTATTTGTGGCATGGTAGGGAAGAAAGGACCTGGATCTGGAAGATCAGGTGGCTGCAGTGTACAGTCATGGGGTTCTCCTTGGAAAAGGAGTCCATGTGCCAGCATAGATGGAATTTTGGTTGGGTGTACCTGTATGTCTCTATCCTGGAGGAAAGTGACCAGTGTGTCAGTCTGGTATTAGAGACTGACCCATCCTTCACTCTGTCTGATAGCAGAAAAGTAGTTGGGGTGTGGTTAGTGTTAATAATCAGTGGAGAGTACCCAATGATATACAGAAAGTGCTTGACAGCCCAGTAGGTGGCCAGAAGGTTCCTTTCACAAAGGCTGTATTTCTGTTCCACTAGGGTCAAGAGCTGTGATGCATATGCAATGGGTCTCAGAGTACCATGAACCTTCTGGGTCAGCCATGCTTACATGGTAATGTCAGAGGTGGCACACTCCAGATGGAATGGTAATGCTGGATTGGGGTTGACCAGAGCTGGATCAGAGGCCAAGGCCTGCTTCAGTGACATCACAGCCTGGGTGTGTATGGGACCCCAAGTCCATAGAATGCCCTTTTTCAGTAGCTCGTACAGAGGAGAAGCCTTCTGAGCAAAATCACAAATAAAATCTCTAGAGTAGTTCACTATACACAGAAAACCTTGTAAGAGTTGCCATGCTGGTGGGCAATGGCAAGTCTTGCAATCCTTGTATTTTCTTCCAGGTAGGACTGCGGCCTTGGTCAGTTATTTTTAGGCCCAGAAAGAGTACCTCTTTCTGACATAATTGTGCTTTTGCTGGGTTACATTTAAGGCCTGCTCTCTGGATGAGAGTCAGTAGTTCATCCAAGAGATCCAAGTGTTGTTCCTGCATGGCAGTTGCCAACAGCAGGTCATCCACATACTGCAAGAGCCACTGGGGAGTAGAGAAACCCTCAGGGGTGTCCATCATGTGCAGATGGAACAGGAATGGACTGTTATGGAATCCCTATGGTAGGCAGGTCTGCATGTACTGTCTACCTTCAAAGGTGAAGGCGAACTTATATTGACTTTTGGGGGCCAATGGCAGTGACCAGAAGCCATTGGAGATATCCAGGGCACTGAACCATTTTAGTTCACGGGGCAAAAGTCATAGCACATCAGGTGCAGAGGCCACAGTTGGAGCACAACTGGGAGTGACCTGGTTCAGTTTCCTGCAGTCAATAGTAAGTCTCCAGGCACCTGTAGGTTTTTTCATGAGCCACACTGGGGAGTTGGCAGTTGAAACACATGTTCTGATTACCCCTTGGTTGAGGAGTGATTTTATCATTTCCCTAAGAGAAGGCAAGGCCTCAGATTGGAAAGGATATTGCCTTTGCCTCTCATGTGCTGGGCCTGGCACTTCGATGACAGTGTGCATTCTGCCACAGTCATGCTTGTTAATAGCAAATGCTTCCAAATACCTTTGCAAAATGGGTAGGAGCTTCGGGAAAAGCTCATGATTCTTGAACAGATCTATGGCATCATACTCTTTATTGTTGGCAGATATTGTTGCCACGACATGTGAATCAGGGATCAAGATGGTATAATATTGGTCCTGAATCTGTATCAATAGCATGTTAGCTAGGTCTACCACACAGCCATGTGGGGCAAGGAAGTCGATTCCAATGATACCAGGAGGATCATGCAATACCATCAGTTGGAAGGTGTGTGAGGCCTTCAGGTGACCCAACTCTACAGGGAGAGGTAGAGAGTGGTATTCAGGTAGCCTAGCACCATCTACTCCTGACATGTTGGTCCTCCGTCCAGTGGACCAAGGAGATGTATTCGGGTGGTCGTCATGTAATACAGACACAACCATGCCTGTATCCAATAACACTGTAAGTAGGTGGCCCCGGACCTCAGCCTCAGCGCAGCGCCTTAGGTTTGTATCCAAGACCAGTTTGTTTACAATCCAGACTGGGGCCTGTAATTGTCAATCTGTGTTGGAGGAAGCATGGGGAGGTTGGGCCTGGCTCCTTTGAATCACTTTACCATGCTGCACTGATGCTATATAGGGAGGTGCTTCTGGGTTCAGGCCTGTATGGCCTGAGGGCCTGTACTTCTGTTGTCACCATGGCCCATTGGGGCCTGGATTCCCGGTTGTATGGCTGCAAGGGACTGAGCAGGAACAGCATCTGCTGCAGAATGCACTTGCCCCAAGAGCTCTCTAAACTTCCAGTTCTCCTCGGCTATCTCCCTATATGAAGGGCCTGGTCTTTGTTGTTGTTTGCCCTTATTCTTATGGTGCTTTTAATTTTTATGATAGTTCTGGTTCCCACCCCATTGCTGCTGTTGCTGTTGTGGCTGTTGTTGGGCCTGCTGGGGGTGTTGGTTGTCCATGGGGAGGGGCTGTTTGTATTGGACCTGCCCTTCCATCATATAGTGTGTCATGGCCTCTTGAGTAGGCTCCACGGTGGCTACTTTCTTAGAACCAGAGCTCAGATCACGGCTGTAGAGTTGGTAAACTCTCTCGGTTTTCCAAAGAATGTCGGCAAACCTTTCCATGGTGAGATAAGTGGTCGGTTCTACCTTTTCTCTTACTGCAGGGATGATGTTCCTAAGGAACAAGGTCTCACATTCAATAAGATCTACATCTGCAGCTTCTTGTGCGAGTTGTTTTCCTGCTTAGTAGGCCATCCACAGTCTCTGATGGTAAGTGGCTGGACTTTCCTTTGCATTCTGTTTCACAGGGTATGCAAGCATCACTCCTACTACACCTGGGCTGTGTGCAGAAATGAGTTCAGCTGCTATCTCGTCAATGGTGGCATTGCCAGCCTGGTGGATGGCATTGGGGAGTTTGGCCCACAAGCCAGGGTCAAAGGTCTGGCATAAGATTTGGACCTGATAATCTGCAGCGAGGCTAAGCATCTCGCATTTGGAATGCACCTTCTCCAAGTGGCAGCTGAGGTTGTTGGACGGGCTCATCTGACCAATACTGTCAGCTATTTGCTGAGCAGAATAGGCCATTTGTAGAGGATTAGTGGAACGATCAGGTGGAGGTACGTTTCCTCGGGTGCCATCCAGGGCTGCCTGAGCTGCAGCCTCTGCAACCAAGTGGACTATGCCCTTCTGAGTACCAGTTTTGTGAATAAGCTGCCTAATTTGACTTTTCAAAACTCGTTTATTCCTCTCCAGAATGGGCACACTATTCACCGCATTATCAATCATTCTGTCTGTCTCCTGCCTGTCTTTCACATTAATAACATCTATCGGTGGTGCTGTTGGGACCAGGCTTGAGCCTGCTTCCCGCCTATCATGGGGGATGCCATGTTGACATCTCCAATGATGTGTGTCACAATGTCGACAACATATGACATGGTGTGGTGGAGTGGGGACCTGCCACGTTGTGGATGGCAGGGTGAGGTCTCTGGGCCATAGCAGGGGTGTGACTGGGTGTTGTATTGAGAGATGTCATCATCTGAGGCCTCCCCTTCAGATGATGTATGTAAGGCTGGAGATCGCCTCCATCTCCTTGCAGCCAGCCAGAACCTCTCACTGATGGTGCAGTTTCGCCATCTTGGATTCACATTCTGCATGACTCACATTTGCAACATCCATATCAACCCTCATCCTGCATTTGTTTCTGCAACACTCTATGTGGCGCTTTAATTCGATTGTCCCTAGTAGTCACTTGTAAGTCATTACGTACCTGGTTTATCTCGTCCTGTAGATCCCATCTCCTCACTCAATTGTTTGCTCATTTACGCTTTAACGAGTCATTCATATTCAAAACTTGCCCCTTGTCCTGTCTCAAACTTTCACACTCCTGCTTCAACATACAAATGTCTTGCTGTCCAGCCTGTGCTTAATGATGCAAAAGTGAATCCTTTTCATTGCGCAGTGTTTGAAGTTCAGACTCCAAATTCTGCTGCAGACTAATACATTCCATTTCCTGCAAACCCATCTCTTGCTTAAGAGATGAAATCTGCAGATCAAGGGTGTGAAACCTCGCTTCGGAGGCTTCCAGAGCAGCACAGAGAGCCGCGACTACCAGCCCTTTGGCATGACGCTTATTTGCTGTTTGTCTCATCTCACAGTACTGGGTTGAGCTCCCAGTATAGGGTTTTGGATTGACTTGCGTCCGCGTGAAGTCAGCCATCATCCATGGAAGGCGAGGAAGTTAGAGACATCGAGTCTCAGTTCTGCACAGATATTTGATACGTGTGGCAATTGTGTGGAGAGAATGAAAATCAAACTGAAAAGGTGCCATGCTGTGTATCGATCCACAGCAGGAACACTTTATACACAGTCGGCATTGTATGCTGTGTAGGTTTGCAGTTCAAAGCTGCTGTGGAATGGGTCGAGTCAGCATCGGCCACACCCAAGAAAACAGCCGGACTTTGCAAGTGACTACAAAGTGGTCTGAAAATGGGAGAGGTGTTGTGGAAATGCATACCTGCTGTCCCCATTGGGAAGGAAAAGTGGTAAGCAACAAGTGAGCTTACAAACACCAAATATTGCCTGCATCACGATGCCAATTGTCAGGAGGTCTAAACCTCACTCTCAGGTTCTTGGTAATATTGGGAATGCAAGGAATCACAAACGCATTGCAAAAGAGTAATAAACTTGTTTATTACTACTAAAAGGATAAATGACAGTTGCTCTAAGCAGTTCTTACCAATACGAACTGGGAGCCAGTGTTAAGCGTTCCCTATACCTCAAGGTTTCTTTGTGTCTTTGGGTCTCCAAGGTACAAGACTCGATGTCTCACATTATATACCTATGATAATTACTATGGTTACTGTAAGATAGAAACATTTCTATTTTTTTTTTTTTTTTTACCATTTATTTTACCAGGTGAGACACACTAAGCTGAAAGCTTGTTTGCAGGTGCAACCTGGGAGCACGAGGAAGTTAAGTGACTTGCTCAGGGTCACACATCTAGTTACAGAGGTGAGCCCTATTGGCTAAATTAGAAGTGGCTCCACGGTCCAAGATAACATTATACAATTTTGTAGTAGTCATTAGTTTGTAAAACAAAAGAGTATAGTGTACAGAGTCTTACATAACTCAGTGTAGTAGTACAAATCATTAAAAGGCGGCAATGCTGACTTATATATTATAATCATTACAAGGACACAGATGTCCTAATCATCTTATGAGTAAGAAATACACAGAAAATACATAGAATATATATATATATATATATATATTAGAAAGCAAAGTGTATGACAATAATATGCGTACATATCCTGACATCTACTCTTGTACGGTAGATGCCCTTAGCCCTATATGTTAGTATAACATATACCTAATCACTAGCTGTCTACCATGTACCTCTGGGGGTACCAATAAGGGTGCAGGGACCTCGTGTAACAAATCCCACCTCCACCCTGCAGAGGTGGACAGGCATTGGGGTATGCATTTGGGTTGTCGCCCATAACGTTCATGCCATTTCACTTCACCCTATCCTGCAGACACTGACACATGTTGAGGTGTGCCTTGGGGTGTTTGTCTTTACAGTCACCACATTCCATAAGGACATATGCTGAAATGGGTGCAGTATAGGAGAATGGGGTGAACTCTGGGGCTGAAGGCACCCCTTGATGCCTGTCACTGGCTGCAGGGTGGTGGGGTGGGGGTGGAATGGCATGAGCATTATAGTCGGCAGTCCAAAGGCACGCCCCTGATGCCTGTCAGTCTGTACAGGGTGGGACTTTATGGTTAGAAACCCTAACGCCCCAGGCATTTGTTGGTATTTGCACTACAAATTTTCAGCATGGCTTTTGTGACCCCCACCTGATGAAAGCATTTGGGACCTCTTCTCATGAACAGTGGTACTGTGATTTTGTTAATGTGTCCCAAACTTTGAGTTCCCACAGTGACCGTGCCATGCTGCGCCAGATGTATGAAAACACAGATCGGGCAGGATGTGAAGAATGACAGCGATACCATTCATAGGGAGGTGTGAAGAGATGGCAATGTTGAAAATCTGTAGTGAAAATATTAAAAATATTTGAACTTCTGGGCTTACGTGGAAACTGTGCAATGCATACATGTAACACAATCATTTAGTGAAATTTTTTCACCAAATTTTCAACATAGGCATTTTGTGACCTCTGTTCATGAACAGTGTCACTATGATTTTCTTAATCTGTCCCAAACATTGATTTCCCAAAGCGACCGCGCTGTTCTACGCCAGATGTGTAAATGCATATTTCAAGTAGGATATGGAAAATGACAGCTGTACTGTTCATAAGAAGCTGCGAAAAAATGCCAATGTTGAAAATCTGGAGTGCAAATATTACAAATGCGTGAAACTACGAGGGTGCGTGGAAACTGCGCAACATACGCTCATAACACAGTCACTTTATGGACTTTTGTCACTAAATTTTCAACATAGGCATTTTAGGACCTCTGCTCATGAACAGTGTCACTGTGATTTTCTTAAAGTGTCCCAAACACTGATTTTCTACAGCGACCGTGCTATTCTGTGCCGGAAGTGCAAAACACATTTCGGTCAGGCTTGTGAAAATGACAGCTGTGCTGTTCATAAGAAGGTGGAAAATGCCAATGTTGAAAAATCTGGAGTGAGAACATTACAAATTTTTGAAGTTACGAGTGTGCTTGGAAACTGAGCAATGCACACTCATAAAACAGTCATTTTTTGGATTTGTTTCACCAAATTTGCAAAATAGGTTTTTTGAGAGCCCACCTCATGAACACTGGCACTGTTATTTTGTTAATCAGTCCCAAAAGGTTATTCCACTAAGTGACCACAAAATCATCTTTTGGGACTGAATAACGCCATGTCCCAATAACCCCATTTTGAAAATTTGGTGCCAGAATTCCCAAAAATGCCTGAGATATGCACCAAAGTTGAAAAAACCCTCTTTATGCCATTGTACAGCTTACCAGCATTTCTTCAGTTTGCGGTCAGCTTTGAAGAGTTCAGACATGTTCCCGGTCCACGAACATCATCGTGCTGAGCCTACGGAGGTAAGTATGGGTTGAAGGGGTGTGGGGAGGTAGGGTGTGCAGGGGTGGGCGGGTTGGGGAGGGATGGTAATCGGGTGGATCGTTCTTTCTTCAGGGAGAAAAAAAAGTCATGGGAAGGTTGTTTTTTTCAGGCTTCCTTTCAGCACACTGGGGTGGGTTTCAGTGTGTCACCTGCCTTTTTGGGGTGGGGCTACTTAAGCCAATGGGGATTGGGCACCCGTTAGCAAAGAATGACTGTTTGGGGGCATGATGCTGAGGGATTGGACACCCCTAGGCACTAGAGATGCAGCGAATTTAAATTCGCCAGTGAAATGAATGTGAAGTGGGCACTACGCAGAGTGGGCAATACAAAGTGCTCGACTCCGCCTTGTCATTACCACTTCAGGTTAAGGCAGAATTGCATCATGGCAAGGCAAAGTCATTGTTTTAATGGACTTCATATTCCTCATTATGATTCTAAGTGATCCACTTGGTGTTTCAGATTTGGCAGCTCCCCCACACATCACGTGGCTTACAGTACTGTAAGTCACATGCTTTTTAGCTAGGCAGGAAGAAAGTGAGTCATACAAGCAGACACTTTTACTTTCTCCTGTGCAGACGGAGAGAAAGTAATGTGTTTTGTGACTGCTGATACTTTTAGATCAGAGAAGGAGGAGATTTAAACTTTGATTTAGACCCAACAGATTTTTTTTAAGCTACATTTTTTTTGTCTTTTCTGTACTCTTTTTTACTTAATTTGTTCTTTCTGTAAATTTTATTTTTCTTACCTTTATAAGTAGTTCGTTGTTTGTCTGTGTGACTGTGTGTGTGTGTTGTGTGACAGTGTGAGTAGTGACTGCTCGGACTGAGGGAGCTCAGTAGGAGAGATGGACCAGGGTGAGGGAATGTCTGGGACGGGGCAGCTCTAGGAGAGCGTGGTAGTGGTAAGCATTGTACCGTGTGCATGTGTGGAGGGCATGGGCACCCATTCCTGTTGGACCACTCAAAACTTGTGAGTACCTCTCCCCGAAGCAGGACCAGCACCACCTCCTGTCCTGACTCTGAGGCAGTTGAACCACCACCACCAAGTCCAGTACCAACTCCTCTGGAGCAGGATGTGCCTGATCCCCCGGGCCCAGGTGTGGATCCCATCCCTGTTCAGCACCGTGACCAGCAGGCTTACAATACATCCAAGTAACTATTAAAAAAAATAAATGCTGTGATTCATGATGTAATCGTAAATCATGATTTGTGACTGCATTTGTGACCGTGATGATGAAGAAATGTGAATGCCTATGGCTGTACTTCCCCGGGCCCCGATGAGCTGTAGCTTAAAACTCCCAGACATAAAAACACGTATCAATGAGTACAATGGTGGGGTGGTGAAGCCTGGAGACATACTACTACAAAACAGGCTTACAATACATCCAAGTAACTAGAAAAAAAATTAATGTTGTGATTTGTAACGTGAATGATCGTGATTCGTGAATCGTGATTTGTGACTGCATTTGTGACCGTGATGATGAAGAACGTGATTTGTATCACGAGTGACTCGTGATGATGGTCCTGACTTAAAAACGCATATTAATTAGTACAATGTTCATGCAGAATGAAGCACCACACCTGTCCAGTACTCTGAAGGGAAGCCAAAGAGACAACTGTGACTTAAGTTACAGATGGAGATTGGGCCCTAAAGAGATGCAAATGCACAGGCAGATTAAGATTGCGCTGTGCACTGAAGAGATGCAGACACAAAGGCACAATACCTAACCAGTACTCACCATCAGAAATTCAAATCTGTAAAAGAATACCTTTGCCGGTTGGGGCGGGCAGCTCGGGGGGGGGCAGTGTACTGTACTGCTGCAGTAACAGTCACTAGTACTAGTACCAGTAAAGATACCACAAAGAAGTACAAAAATCACACAGCTGCAGTGGATAGCAGCTTCACATTGCTGAAATTATTATGTGGCAGTATAAAAGGTGTCTGATTTGATGACGTGCATCACACACATACTCACACACACTAAGTAATGCATAGCAAATTGAAAACTTCAGTAGTATAACCACATATTTTAAACAAACTAAAATTATGCACTGCGGCAGTAACAGTCACTAGTACTAGTACCAGTAAAGATACCACAAAGAAGTACAATAATCACACAACTGCAGTGGATAGCAGATTCACATTGCTGAAATTAATATGTGGCACAATAAAAGGTGTCTGATTTGATGACACGTGTCACACACATCCTCACACACACACACTAAGTAATGCATAGCAAATTGAAAACTTCAGTAATATAACCACATATTTTAAACAAACTAAAATTATGCACTGCTGCACCACAACAATCAGCAAAAAATTGCAAGAAATATTGAAAATATTACTGTGTGTACATTAACACAGTTAAACAAGAAAAATATCACCAACACAGAAAGCACAGTCTTTTTCTCCAAGTTAATCTAACTATACCACAGATACACCCCTCCCCCAAAGCACACTTCCACTGTCTCTCAGTACACAGACTGAATGTTGTACATTAACATTCAAAATCCATACACAAACAATAAACACTCGATGATATGAGCACAGGAGGGTTTCCTATAATCGATGAACTAAAGTTTCAGCAAAAAAAAGACTCAAAAAGGCTTTTTAACAGCTTTTTGAAGGTTTGAATTGCAGAGAGCTCTCAGAGCAGATTGTCTCCTACAGCTTCCTACACACACACTACCCCAAAATGAGGCTGTGCAGAACAATCTATAGCCCATGTGACCTGAAATCCCACGAATCACTGCAAAATTCGTCTTTGGAGCTTAAAAACATGGTGAAGCAAGGCGAAGAAGAAGGCGGAGTAACACGAAGTCATTGTTTTCAATGGACTTTGCGTTACCCATTATAATGCAAAGTACTCCGCTTCATGTTGAGGAGCACTCCGGGAATTCGCCTTCACTCCGCAAATCACTTCACGGAGCGAATTGGGGCCACTTCATCTATCACTACTAGGCACACAACAAATGGGGAAGGGGTTACATTATGCTGACGGGGAGTGGGCTCCCCCATCAGCAAATGAACTGGGTTGGGGGCATGCCGATAGGGGGATTGGCTGCCCCCCCATTGGCTTTCATGGGGCTGTGAGGTGACGACAAGCCGCAGCCATATTTACAAAAATTGTTACACTAGGCAAGGTACTGCCCTGCAATGACGGGTCACTCCGCATCATTGCAGTGGAATGGCTGATGCTGCAATGATGAGGCAGACCCTCATTGCAGTGGCAGAATCGTTTCAACTTGGTGGCACTTTTGGAAACCAATGTCATCAGCACAGTGTGCCTGCATTGGACCACCAGTGCCAAGCCCCCAAATGCAGTGCCGCCGTTGGCTGCTACAGTGCCGCACTTCCACAACTCGCTTCTCTCCTAAGCTGCCGCATAATGTTTCTTGCGCATACACGCAAGCAAACATAAAAAAAGGACTAGGGCACAGGAAGAGGGCTGCTAGCCTATCAAGGACTGGAGTTATTTTAATACGAACTCAGGAACGGGGAGCATGAAGGGGAACCAGTGGACATAAGAGAAGTGTGAATATTGGCTATACCGGGACTAGGAAAGTTGGGGAACAGTGTAGAAAAGGGATTTACTGAGCATATCATTACTGGCACCAGGACCATGATGGGGAGGAAGTGCTGCTAGAGCCAGGAATTTAACACAATGTGCCAGTATCAGCACTAGCTCCATGACTGGGAGAGGGAGGTGACACTAGAGTCAGGGTTACGTTGTAATAGGAACAGGATTAGGTGGTTGCTGCTTGTGCCACTTTAACCCTTGCTGTGCCATGGACTAATACTGTATATCAGTCCAAATTTCCTATATGTTCTAACTCAGTCTGCAGCCTGAGGGTTAAAACACACATTTTAGAAATGTTAACTAGTGCTGCAAAGGAAGAAGTTTCTGTTATCACACCGCAAATGTTTTTAAAATCCTGTCAATAGTCTGTTAGCAGCTTAGAAGTGTTGTTACCACTTGAATGCTAAGAGCTAGGGGTGTGCAGATACCTTATTTCAAATATTCACCAAGCATTTGTATTCAGGGGTGCCCAATATTTGTTATTCGTACTTCATTATTAGGCCGCTGGAACTGGCTGTGAGACAACAAGATTTGCTGAGACGTCCTGTCCAATCAGAGGCTACTATGGAAGCTCACTGAAGGCAGGTCATGTGACCCAGCACTCTGAGAAGCTTCAAGCAGGAGAGACAGATGACTAGAGCTGCTGCAGAGAAAGAATCTACTTCCATCCACTTGTTAACAAAATAGACAAAATTAGAAATCTTGACATTATTGGTTCCCCTTTCTAAATCCCAAGCTAGAGAGGGTAATTTTTGTTACACTTTTGTGTGATGAATAATGTTTAGTGTTTTCAGGAGAACTGATAGTGTTTTACTCCTAATACTAGGCCTGTTTCTGCTCTGCTAGCAAAAACAATCAGACAGTCACAGCCTGACCAATAGGGCTTAAGGGAGGCCACTCAGTCAGCAGTTGCAATTTAGACAAAGCCAAAAAGTACAGAACATTTCCAATATTAAGTTGTTACATTTTTTACAGTAAAACTGCAGGTATTACACCCAGTGTTTGCTGATAGAGGTTGCTTATGGGAGTGTTTTTACTGTTGTCATCATCTTGCTATCCCTTTCTTGTAACTGTTTATCACACAAACAGAAAAGGCTGCCTGCTTTTAGGGCTCTTTTTTTTTTACATCCTTTCATTTCATTTTCAAAGACAGCCCAAAGGCAAGGCCACACAGAGCATTTTTTGTAAAGCGCCATGTTGGTCTCCTTGCAAGTATCCCCAGCCTACTAGGAGATCAACATGAAGCAGTCAAAATGTTTTGGTTGTGTGGCTGCCCTGATGGGCCATGTTCAGGATGAGCAGAGCTGGGAGGGTGCTGTGTTGTGTAATGGGCCCTGACTGAGAAAACCTCCCTGCTGTCTCAGTTATGACTCATAGAGCCTGAACAGGATATATCCCATTCCCTGTCTGATTACAGGGCAGGCTATAACACTGTTTGTTTTGAGGGTACATCCCTGTCTGATTATAGGGTATATCTTTGGTGTACAAGAGGAGGGGAAATTAAGAAAAAAAAAACAACAATGTTTTGGTTTCTAAAATGAAAAGAGAAAGCCAACACTATAGCTCTACAGTATTATCAGTACTGCTAACTACTCTAACAAACCAAGATTCAGAATGGACCTTCATCACTCAAGGGCCAGCCAGGGGAGAAACAAATGAGCATCTCATGAATGGCCCTGCTCTCAAGAAGTAGAGGCACAGACAGCATCCTCCTGTGTGACTGTCTCAGTGCCCTAGTGTAACCTGGCTACCAGGTGGGGGCAGCTGAGCAAAGTAGATGTGCAGAAAAAGAAAATGAAATGAAATGATTTTAAAAGAGCAATAAAAGCAGGCAGCCTTTTTTATTTGTGAAATAAATAATTGTAAGCAAGACAGGGACAACAAAATGATGAAAGCAGCAAAAACAGTCTCCTAAACAAGCCGTATCTGCAAAACGGGGTGATGTGGGAACTGGGAAGCAAGAAGATTTGGGGAATGTTGTTGTGGTAAGCTTTATGCAAAAGCAGAGTGGTGAGTGGTGCACTGTGCAGTGCATTCAGTTTCACAACCTCATTGTTATGAAGTCATACTGTAGGGTACCCATGAACAAAGTGACCGCAATTGGGTGCCTACAAAAACGGCGACTCAGTTATGGCGCCTGTGTTCAGGGCTTCCTGGCAGGGGGTGACCGGATACCAGGGTGGGTGACATATGGCAATGGGAAGCAAGCATGTATGCATGTGCACACACATGGGGGGGGAGAGGCAGGGGAGGTATAGTACGGTATGTGGGAGGGAGTGTGGCAGGCAGCTGCCGAGTTGGTCCACTAGCATGGTGGGGAAGGTGGTCAGATGGGAGGTGCAGGGTTCGGGTCTGGCACAGGGTATTTTTAATTTTTTTTTTGCTGGAAGGCAGCATTCAATTTTATACCCCCCCCCCGACATGCACCCCTGGAGTTGAGAATCCATAAGTAGGATGAGAAGCAAAGCCCCACATTAAGAAACAAACCCGTAGGTCTCAGGCACCCTCTTTCTCCTCGCCGGGAGTGTGCATCGCCGAAATTCATTTTCGGCGATGTACACTCGCTGTACCGGTGATCACTATTCTACAGTCGCCGTTATGACATAGAACCGAAGTCATAACATGAGAAGCAAGTTATTAGCACACATTGTGTTTTAATTTACCTTGGGGCTATTACAGCTGTGTTCTTTTTCAGCATCCTTGCTGTTTGCAAGATACATGATAACATTATTAGAAATCATATTTGGGTCAGAAAATGTTAATGTATTTAATTTTATTATAATGAAAGTGCATGCAACACTGCAAGAAGAAAGCATATCACCAAAAATACATAGGTTGACTATGAAGAAAAACAAGTCAGCAAAAGCAGACTTAAGATCTTATATTTCAACTTTTATGGGGACATACAGATTTAGTCGTTGCTGTATTGTTCCTTATAAGAACAGATCAAGAAGCAAATGATTTGATACCTTTTATTGGACCAACATAGATGTAACAAAAAGAACAAAGTGCTTTAGCTTTTGAACCCAGTCCTTCCTCCAGAAGCTTAATGACAGTTATTTAGAAAATCCCACACTTTTCACACCCAGATCATGCAAGTACTGGTACTACTCAGCTTCTATTATATTTCTTCTGTTATTTTTTAAATGAGTTTTTTAAACTAATGGGATTTTTTTTCTGGGTTTTTTTCTGCATGATCTGGGTGTTAAAAGTATAGGATTTTCTAAATAACTGTCATTCAGCTTCCAAGAAAGGATGAGGTTTTGTCTGAAAGCTAAAGCACTTTGTTATTTTTGTTACATCTATGTTGGTCCAATAAAAGGTATCAAATCATTTGCTTCTAAAACTGTTATGGGGTAACTCATATTTGTACACATGTAGTGGCAAGTTAAAAGCTTGATGAAAACAAACTGTTGGATGTGTTCAGGGTCTAGTCTTGTACGATGAGACTCAACAACATTACCTGATGTGCTAAACATCCTCTCAAATAGCTCACTCATAGTGGGGCAACTGATGTATCTCATAGTCAGTTGCATTAAGTAATGGCATGAATGCATCTTCTCTGCCCAGTAGCCTAATGGAGCAACCTGGAGTGGCTAAAGAAACTTTGCAAAATAGCCAGTCAAAATATTTTTAGCAGAAGAAGGCTGTGACTGTGTCCCCTTCAGTTGCTCTTGACATAAGGACATACTGAGCAGTGCCCACTACTCCCATCAGTGCTACTGTCAGTATCAAGGATTTCTTCCCCATCTCCACCTGTGGAATCAGACCTGCCAGATGGAATCCTTCTCTCTCATGACCTTCTGCACCATCCACCGGTGTCACCAGTCCTCAGATGCAACCAGTCAGCTCATCACACAGCTCTTGTCAAAATGAATCACTGTGGCTATGCACAGCCATGTAAAGGATCTCACATTTGAACCATGGATCCAGCATGACTGCAAAATGTGGCTGAGATTGTCCAGCAATTTTGCAAACCTTGCCTCAGTTCAGCTTGCAGCTGCTCAGTGAGCACAGCTGCCCCATCTGGAATCTCCCTGTTTTGCTTCTCGATCACCCATGGATGCTTTTGGTATACGCATTGCTGGATCACCTAATTCAGAGTGGCAGTGGACACACTTAGATCATGGGTGCTCCTTCAAGTGGCGCAATACTCTCACCATGGCATCAACCAGCAACCACTCACGGTAGCCTAGGACTCACCCAGTGTGACACTCCATTGCTATGTTTAGAAATCATATATGGATGAAATGTCGCTGTATATTATGCCACGGACAAAATGGTGCAGACAAAATGTTGCCTGGCCAAAATGTCACCAGACAAAATGTCTCAGGACATAATCTCAGGTCATAATGTCACCCATCAGTTCTCAACTATGAGATTCAGGCTGCAGTGGTTAAACAACACTGAAGTCAATTAATAACCCTTGGTCTCCTGCTGACTGCCAGAGAGAATCAATGGTGCTGACAAAATACCTTCCAGCTCCCTCCTCCCTCCCTCTGTGCTGTCCCATCCCTAGCCTCTATTTCACATCCCATAGAAAGAAATTTAAAACCTCCCACTGTTCCGTGTCCAGTAGAAAGAAGATCAAAACCCTCCCACTCCCTCCTCTGTGTGTGTGGCCACCCCAGCCTCCGCTTTCATGTCCCATAGAAAGAAATTCAAACCCTCCCGCCTCCCTCCCTCCCTCTGTGTGTGTGTCCCCTCTTATGTTCTGTTTGAACTCTGATTCACTTGAATTGCTCAGCTTGTAACATGGTTCCCAAACATTATGCTGCTTTCCTTCAGCTACTAAATGTGCTCTACACCTGCTTTGCACTCACGGGGTTTAAATATTGGTTGTAAGTGACCTCACTTTTACAACAGATTCCACAGTGTTTGTAAACTGAAAATGTTCAGCATATCACAATGCCAATATATATAGTTAAATAAAAATTCTACCCACTTCCCAGTACCCGACACTAACTATGCACTGTGCAGAAGAGAAATAGTTGTACCTGCGTGAAGCCGAGTATTCTAATGCAATGTAATGACAATATCTTGGCAGTTACAGCATTTTGGACACAGGATTTTCACCGGCTACATTTTGACCTGACAAAATTTTGGCGTAACATTTACTTTGTGATGTTTTGTCCAGCAACATTTCGTCAGTGTATGCCCATGAAGTGCATGATTCTGTTCTAGCAATCTAGACAATATGGATATGATAAATTCCATCTGGTACTGGCGTCCTTTATCAAGTGATGCTGAAACAGATCAATGCACTGTTGCACTTCTCTTAGTTGGTTAGTCACCTTTACAGAGCGATGAAAATAGCCAGACAGAGTGTGCTGTGGAGACAGGCTTGCTAGCCTTAGTACTGTGACATAGTGCCAATGTGACAACTTGAATGAAGGTGTGGGAAAACAACAAATGCTGGCAACATTTCCATCAGTAACTGCTTTCACCATATTTGCCCCATTATCCATGATGAAAAAAACAACATGTAGATTTGTACAAACTGTCCATGACTGCAGCATATCTTGAATGAATGACATGATGTTTAGTGATGTGTGGTCTTTCTGCATTAGCCCAACATTTAGAAAAGCAAACCTGGAATGACTGCCACGTTGTGGAGGGATAAAGGGAGAACCAATGACACAGAGAAAGAAGGAGAAATCCACAACAGAAGACATAGGGTTTTGCATACACCAGCATGCTGTCAGGGAATATTATGCATGCATGGAGTTGCACTGCTCCAGATGTCTGAGGTTCAGTGAAAGACTCCAACCACAGCCTCTGAGAGTAGTGTGGCAACTGCCATTCTCACACTCTCATCTCTGGCACCATAGTGCGCGGAAAGGTGGAATGTGATGGGAGCTGATACCATGGCTGCAAGTGATATAGAAGTCTGTTAAAGTCAATGTCTTCCACAAGTGAAAAGGGCTGCAGATCCAGTGCCATCATTTAACCTATGAGCTGTGTGATGTGTTAAGCTGTTGGATGGTATGACTGGTACTTAGTTCTGGCCTGGGGTGCTTCTGCTATAGGTATTGACTATGGATTGGGGGGGGCACACTTGCCAGATGGAGTGCAAACAGCTGAGGATTGGTGCTTGGCAGGAGTGCTTGGGTGCATGAAGGACTTTTTGGTGTTGAGGGAGATTGAGTGGTAGCAGCAGCAGGTGCAGCAGCATTTCTGTCAGAGGCAGAATGTTCTGTGGCATTGTCAGTGCAACCAGCACCACTGCCTGCATTATCAGCATGAGATGGGTCTGATGGAACCACAGGCACATACCCTGACACTTTAAAAACCTGGGGGTGTTTTACCTTTAGGTGGTTCATTAGTGAGGTAGTTGTTAAATTTGCCAGAGGTTCACCCATGCTGGTAGTCGTACTGCACAGTGTGCACACTGCCTTTGTGTTGTTTTCTTTTAGTAATGTGAAATGCAACCATACCATGCTGTTACTGCTCCTGACATCACTCATGCGGCTAGTGTCACCAGTACCACCACCACTCTTTTGGCCCCCACTAGACTTTTTTGTTTAGACTTGAGTCTGCAGGTTATCCCCTGGCACCACTGGTGCCCCTGCTCCTGCTCTACTCAGCTGATCAGACTGGGACTGAGCCTGCTAAACACAGTGCTGAAGGGTAGCTTGGCAAGCTTTTCTTTGGGGGGGCCATATCCTGCTTTCTCCTGGCACTGTGACCTAGTGAGGTTGAGATTTTTTGGCCACCCAGCTTTCTTACTTTGCGGATCTCAAGGTACTACCCATACTCTGCCTCATCAAAGCTGCTTAGGTTTGCCTCCTCAGATGATGTATCAGTGGGCAAATCTCCTGTTGGAAAGTATTCCGACCCAGATGAGAGCACCTCTTCCTCATCTGCACTGACAAGTTCAAGAGTACAGGAGACAAGCTGAGAAACTAGAAGTGTCACAGTAGCTGTGTAGGGGTAGACACATGTCTAGAAATAGTTGTGGAAATTGTTGTGCAACTGGCTGGGGCCACAGTGGTAGTAGTGACCAGTGTCACTGTTGCAGTACTAGTGATCACAATGGTTACAGCAGCAGGTGTGGTTTGGGGTCACAGTGGCAGTGGGCAGAGAGGTCTGGATCACAGTGGCAGGAGTGGTCTGGGTCATAGTGGCAGGAGTGGTCTCGGTCACAATTGCAGGAGTGGACTCTGAGTCACAGTGGTAGGGGTGGTCTCAGTCACAGTGGCAGTAGTGGTCTCAGTCACAGTAACAGCAGTGGTTGGCAGGACCACTGTTGCAGCAGACGTTGGGATACTAGTAGTCTCAGCGGATGGGTGGTGGATCAGCGCAGTGGTGGTTATTAAGGAGAATGTCCTCATCCTGGTGGTACTGGTGGCGGTGGCAAGGGATGAAGAGGATACATTCACATTGATAGTATCAGTGGCAATTAATGACAATGTCCTCCTAGTAGCAGTACTAGTACTTTGAATGCTACTTTTACTTTTTTCCTTGGTGTCAGCGGATGCCATATTGGTGCTTGTGGAACCTGCAGGCTTTCATGGGGTGAAACATAATTTTGCATGGCAAATGCACCCTGAGTGTCTCTCTGTAGTATGCTGCTGCTCACCATCTGCTGCTTCTTGCTGCTCTACACCTGCTGCAGTTTTGCCGGGGCTGCTGGACCCAACCACATCTTCTGGTACGACATCCTTTGTCTGCCATGGTTGCACTCCTCACATGAAGATGCATTAAATTTAAATTAGAAAAGTAGAAACACCCAGCACCAGGCGCAGTAC
Source organism: Neoceratodus forsteri (assembly GCA_016271365.2). Taxonomy (NCBI): domain Eukaryota; kingdom Metazoa; phylum Chordata; order Ceratodontiformes; family Ceratodontidae; genus Neoceratodus; species Neoceratodus forsteri. The sequence goes on from CM028131.1 coordinate 936,102,898, forward strand.
AAACCTTGTGTTGTTTATTTAAATACAGTTCCATACATATGTGGTCACAAAGTGAAGTTCCCAACCGGTACTGCCACAAACAAGGCTCTTCGGAAAACAAAATTGTATTATTATAAAATATAGTTACTCAAGTCACTGCAGCAATGCTGAGCTGACAAGTCCCACTGAGTGTCAACTAACAATATTCAAGCCTAATTTTTCTGAGAAAAAATATTTTTTTGAATGTCTTCTTCGGCACACAGCCACAAACTAGAAAAATATCTTGAGTACAAAGCTGTGCATACACATAGAACAGAAAAGAAGCTAAATGAAGCAGCGGCCAATGAGAGAGTCAGTCAGTTAGTCCCACCTCCCAGCTACAGGGCACTTGCTCTTGCTTAAATGGCAATAGAGTGACCCAAGACTGAGTTCCTCACAGGAAGAAGTCTGTTATGAAATTTAAATGATATTTTTTATGAAATCAAGTCACTGCAGCAATACTGACAAGTGTCACTGAGTGTCAGCTAATAATAGTCAAGCCTGATTTTTCTCAGGAAAATAAATATTTTTTTAATCCCTTGGCTTCTTGGATATGAAATCAAGCTGCCAGCAATAAAAAAGTCAGTAATCTAACTACATTTCAGTTAGACTAAATGCCTTGTTCTCTGTCTCAGACAACAACCAAATTACAAAAGCCTTAAATTTCTAATCAAAATAAACCCCTACAAAATATTTCTCCCTTAAACTGTTAGCCTTGTTCATCACAATATAGGTTAAATCTCGAATACATATACACACAGCTTGTGTGCATGTGTGTGTTGTTGTTGTTGTTGTTGTTGTTGTTGTTGTTGTTGTTGTTGAGGCCTGCCTGCCTGTCCCTCAGCAAACAGTAGTAAACAGCCCTAGTATTTTCCCTTTCTTAAAAGCCTATTTTTTCACCCCACAGAGTGACAAGTCAGCCCTCTCTAGCTTGGGATTTAGACAGGGAACAAAAAATATCAAGATTTCTAATTTTTTTTTTCTACCTTTAACAAGCGGCTGGAAGAAGACTCTCTCTCTCTCTCTCTGCAGAAGTTTAACTCATCTGTCTCTCCTGCCTGAAGTTTCTGAGTGCTAGGTCACATGATCTGCCTTCAATTAGGTTCCAGAGTGGTTTCTGATTGGACAAGAAGCTGCCTCAAATTGTTCAATGTCAGGAAAATAGCAATGTGATCTGGCCCTGTGGCACAGAGGGTTTAGGCTCCAGACACCTTACCTCTTGCGACGCCGGCAACTCATGTTCGGAAATAAGCACAGGCCATTGAAGGCTGGTACCGGGTTGGGGGGTTGCGGTGCAAGATTGAGCTGCCATCAGGCAGCTCTCCTTTCCGGGGAGGGATCTGAGCTTCCTTCGGCTCTTGGCTGCCTCACAGTGGAGGCCAGAGGGCAGCACAAGCCAAAGGAGCCAGGGTGCTCGACCAATGGGGTGGGAGGATAGGGCTGTTACCGGGCAAGAGGGTGCATGCCGCCTCACACGCTTGTGACTCTCTGTCTGGGGTCCTGGATAAAAACAGGGAGAAAACCAGGAAACATGGTTAGGGGCCATGGCAGGATGAAGAATCCGGACCGGCTCTGGGGATCTGCTGGGACACGTAAGGCATCACAAGATCCAAAACAACCCAGGAGTACAGTAGGGTTGGCTGACGAGGAAGCTGTGGCCCACCAAAAAGGAGAACATAAATACCTGTATAAAAAAAAAAGAAAATAGCAACATGACATTCACCCCACTTTTTAAATATTAAAGGTAAGGATGCATATATTAAAAGTGTGGACCATAACACATTTTCCTGCTAATGTTTTGTTTATGTGAATGGCCATGTAAGGTTTTAGTCCTCGTGCATGGGAAGGCTTTTGCCCTATTAGTACTAATATTCTTTCTATTCACGGATGAAAGAGTTTGTAAATGATTCAAATAAGCGACCAATAATACCACCTGGACTGTGTTATTTTTGAGTGATTGCACTTCCCACTGCTTTGACCCACTTTTCATAGTTTAACATACACGTTAACTTAATATTCCTTAACGGAAATAATTATACCCATTGTCAAGGAAGGAATTTGATATAATCTGAACCATGACCCCAACCCCTAGGCCTGACATTGTTTTTAAATGTTATTAGTATCTAGAATTGCAAGTTTGATTCTGCCAGAAAAGTGAACTCCATGGGTTGCTTTTTCAAAGCGATTTGATTGCCGCAAGCCCCGCCTGTGCCAAAGATATGGCTCACTGGACTTGCGACAGTCTAACAGGATTTTACATCTTGTGTGGCAAATGCCGCAAGTTAGACCAACTTTCGTGGTCTAGCTGCTTGTGTCAATCCCGAGAGTCTTTTTCACAGAGCTTGTACCAGATATTTGGCTCAAGCTGCATGTAAATCACAAAAACGATCGTAACTATGCCAGAGATTGAAAAATTGGGCGAAGTTGTGGCAAAGTGTCATGACTCAGGGCTTGACACAGTGCCACACTTTGAAAAATGGCTCTATGTGTTCAATTATTGCAGACATTTAGACCAAAATGCAAACTTTTCGTTCAACTGGTTTGAATGGTCCAGGCCAGTTGAACTAATCAAACAGTGCATGCCCTATTTATCATGAAGTTGTCAAAGAGGCAGTAACATAGCACACTGCCTCATTTTGGTATCAGCTCAGCATTTAGCTGCAGTGATACAACTCACTCACATGCCCAGGGCTGGACTGATAGGTAGGTAGCTAGGCAGGGATCTCTGATTGTAGTACCTAGTTTAACTAGTTTTGTTCTACTAAAAAAAAAATATATATATACATATAGATATACACGCACACACATTGTGTATATATGTGTATATATATGTATATATAAAGGGATATCTTGGGGGCCAGTGTGATACATAATGTATCTATACAAGTGGTGTTTGACCTCGGGTAACCTCACGAGTGGCGTAGCCACGAGTGTGGTGGCCAAGGTCAAACACCATGAGTACAGATAAATCATGTATCACACTGGCCCCCCTGCATATTTCATTTATGCAATAGGGGATGACATGTGGAATTCTGTTGATTTACTGTGCTTTTCTTTTTAATGTAGGCTATTTTGTGGGTTTATTTATTAATTTTATTGTGGGTTTATTTTGAGAAAGAATGTCACTGCGCCTTTTATATTCTTGGTTGCTAAGGCCGTTGCTATGTATGTAGTGTGGGGATGTGTAGTTAAGCTGCCGACATCATCAGTGATTGGTGGAGTTTTTTAGTTTGTGAAAAAGTTGGGAGAAAATGGCAGTGTGTCTAAGCGAGAGTCTAACTGAAGAGGGAAAGAGCAAGTAGTAGTGTGCTGTTTTATGGATGGTATATTTTTTAATATGCTTTAAAAAGTATGGTTGGGGTTTGCTTTTTGAGTTAAAATCAGCAAGGGGTTGTATTTCTGCTGCAAGATGAAGTTGCAGGTCATGAGGATGATGAGAAGAGTCGGGCTGTGATGACGGGATGACGAGAGGATGTAGCGGGACTGGAGTCTGTGATGGAGGCTGTAGAAAAGGTAGGGCAACAGTTTCTAAATAGTGTGATCATTGCATGATTAAAATCGAAAAGGCGATGTGGTAATTTTTTTTTATGAGGCTGTGTGAGTAAAACGGAAGCGCTAGTTTCATTTTGTAGTGTTGTTCAGTGTTGACTATGTAGTTTGGCAACAATGTTTTTTTAATTTAAAAATGAGAATCATGAAGGAAAAATGGCACGTTTAAAGTGGCAGTGATCTAGGGAGCAGAGAACAAAGTAGAAGTGGCTTGGTTTGTGAGGGATAGACAGGAGAACACTGGAAGAGATGAGTTGATTGTCATCTCGGCTCACTGTCTGTGAAGCATAGAAAGTGAAAGTGTGTCAAACTAGGAAGTAGTCTGGCACTGTGTGAATAAATAGGAACTGTGTGGATAATGAGTAACTGTGTGATAAATTTAATTTATCCACACAGTTCCTCGAATAAACTGAATTTATCACACTCCATTTATGTCCAGCCCTACTGCATAAAAAAATATATATAGGTAATGGGTATACCACTCTGGGTGTGCAGTCGCTCTGATACACACACGCCTTTGGTGTGTACTGTACGCAGGGAGGCCGCAGGTCGAAAAGGCCAACTGCCCAAGGCATGCATATATCAGAGTGCGACCGCACACCTCAGAGTGGTTTATCTATCTTATAAAATGTCAAAATTGTTTTGGAGGGGGGTAAAAGTGGAGGTGCGGTTGTGCTCTGATATACGATGGTCATGTGAGCTCATCATCCAATAAAACAACAACAATTTCCCTACCTATTTTATAAAAATATATATATATATATATACAGTTGAGAAAAATCTTGTCTTATATAAAAGGAAAACAGACTGAACAGCTTTTTTGGCAGGAAAATCTAACCTGAAAATACTTAAAAGCAGCATTTTACTGGGTGTGTCATTCTATGCTGTGAAGCAGCTATGCACAGAAAGGCAGAATATAATCATGTTTAGAGCTGTTGAAAGAACAGACCTGGTAAATAAATAGCTGTGCTTTACACATATAAGCACCCCCTCCTGGGAGTGCTTTCTAGAGTGACCCTCTCCTCCCACTCTTGCTATGTTTGGTTGGTGAGCTGACCACCCGCTGGTTGGGTGGAGCCAGTCCACCCCTGTGGGTATTCATTGGATGGTTGTTGAGTTTGGTGGGGGGGGTGGAAGAGAGAGAGAGAGACATGAGGTGTAAGCAGTGGGTGAGGGCTTTGTCCCTGGCCAGGATTCGGCCTTCATGACTCGGCGTCAGTAGTCCACTCAGGAAGGAGTGTGGCCTAGGGTCTTGCAGTCTGTTTGGGAGCCGTAGCCTTGGGAGGAACCTGTGGCCTGCCTGCTTGCACTATGGCATTGGGGCGGGATAGAGCCTAGTCCACGTATGGAGGCCTTAGTTTGCAGAAAGTGCAGTGGTGGCAGCCTACATCATGGGGCCAGTGGTAGTGGCAGCCTGCCTTCCCCATACCTGTGTGGAACTCCTTTCTGAAGTAGACAGCCTGTGAGGAGAGAAAGAGAGCCTGGTGAGTCCCTTGATCACCCATGTTTGACTAGGCCTGGGCTCTATGCCTTGGAGTTGCAAGATGACAGAGAAGTGAGCATTGAGAGGGCTGCAGCCTGATTGAGCTATCATGAGTTTTGTCTGAGCAGTGGGCAGATGTTGAGCTTCCTTGGGAGTCAGGCCTAGGTGTTAAATGTAGTGAGGCCTGTAATGCTGCTGCCTGAGTTTGAGCCCCTTGGCTCAATGGAATCCAGCTCTGTGGCCTCTTCAGACCTAAGTTTGTGTGCCATGGCCTTGTGCCACTGTGTGCTTGTTTCTCCTTTTAAGCCATGCCCTCAGTTCCTGGGAGCTGTCTCTTTTGGGCAGTAATAAATTAATTTCTTGTTTTATCTGTCCATCAGTGTGTGGCCACCTACTGTGTTTTATGAATTTAAATGCTGCTCACTAACTCCAGCTTGCCCCACAGCTTGAGTCCACAGTCCCCCCATTGGAGGCTGCATTTGTGCAACCTATGCTGAACCCTTTGAGCTACAAATTGGTATGTGCCATTTTTACTTTCCTCTGGATGGCTTTCTGAAATTTGGTGCCCCCTCCCCTGACTTTTAACACCAGATCCCTAGACACTCAGGGAGGGATGGGCTTACAACTTGGGGGATCATCCGGGATCCACCTTTTGGGGTGTTTGGACTCTACCTGGAGCTCTTGTGGGCTGCTGCAGTATCTTTGTGGCTTCTGGCTGTTTTGGATTGCGCCATCAATGTACTGCACCACCTTCTGTAGTTTTGCATTTTTTCCTGTTTGGCAACCATCTTGGGGACAGTGTTGCATAGGCAGTCCTATGCAAACAGGCCTGTGTGGTCACTGATTGGCTGAGGCAGGGCTGAGGAGTATGGGAGCTTCTGGGACTAAGCACCATTTTCAGGCAGGGAGTTGAGACTGCTGCAGTTGTGAACGCTAGACTAAAATGGCAGAAAAACTACCTGAGAATGATCCACCTGTGATGGTGCCAGCTTTACTTTTGTCCTAGGTTTGGTGTAATGCGGGAAGGGGGGCTCCTGCAGACCACTGTGTATGCTGTAGTTACCAGGGAGTTAGAGTGGTTCATTTGCCTCTATGATCCTCATGCGCTTGAGGAGTACCACCCATAGCTAACATATATGCATTGCCACCCTATATGCCAGAGTGGACATGGCCACCTTCAGTGTCCCCAGGAATGACAACTATTTTGTCAACAGACAGCCTGGGCAATTGGGACAAGATCAAATTAGCTTCTACACCTTTGGATCCCTCTACTCCTGAAGCCCCTGCTGAGGAGAAGGAAGAAGATCTTTATGGAGAAGAAGGACACAGCCATTTGCCCAGCCCTTCTCCACCTAAGGCATCTGATCCTCCCCGTGGCAGATGGAAAGGGTGTGGGAAGCCTGTAAAACTGGAAAACTCCCTAGGGCCCAGGGAGTCAGAGCTTGTTTCTCCACCCACCAGGGCCTCTAGTTAATCTGGAAAGAGTGATGATTCCTCAGGAAAGGAGTCACCTGAGGTCCAGGTGGAGAAAGTCAGCCCCTGTGGCTTGGTGTATATAGAACCCCCTGTGCTGTACCTGGGTCAGCTATCCCAGCCATTGGTTTTCCAGGATCAAGAGGTGGAGAGAGCCATACCCCAGCCTTATCCGTGTCCACAGCAGGCCTTGCCAGATAACACCCTGTAGCTACTTCAGCTGTCTGTCCTTCGGGAGAAATGGATGACTTGCTGCCTGACAACCCTCTCAACATCCATTACTGCTCTGGGTGTGGCTAGAGAAAGGAATGGCCCAGTGGACTACTGTAAGAAATATCCCTGAGTGGTCACAGGCCGAAACATGGGTCTGCCAGAGAATTGGTGTAGAGTACCCCAGAGAAGATTACCCTTACGTATCTGAAAGGATCTGGGGTGTAATAGAAGAAAAGCAGTCTGACTGGGTTTTCCCTGGTGCAGTACACAAGCTCCAGCTTAGGAACTGCCAATCTAGATCCCCTGCAGCTGTCACCATCACAAAGGTCAGATCCCTGTGTAACTCCTCGATTTGGATGGGACTGACTCTGTTTAAACATTTTGCCCTCATCCAAGATGTTATGGGAAGACTCACAAAATACTATGTCGTGGTGATGGATTCATTTGGTTGTGAAACAACTAAGCCAGATCCACAATTCTACTACTTCCGTGGTGGAGGACCCACCATGTGAAGGGTAAAGTTTGTGTGAACTTAAATTGAACATGCCCGTGACTATGTTTTGATCCCCGTTTTCAATTTCTTGGACTGTCAAATGTTGGGTGAGATCTTTTACAGGCAGTACAGAGCAGTGGTTTAAGGCTCTGAGCTGCAAACCTTGAGACCTGGGATTGAATCCCACAGCCCCTACTTGCATATTGTGTGATCCTGAGCAAGTCACTTAACTTTCTTGTGCTCCCAGGTCGCACCTGGAATCAGGGTGTGGCTTAGTGTGCACCCCCCCGGTTAAGCAATTCCCCCCCCCACACATTACTTTTTTGCCATATTTAAAATGTGAATATTCTTGTTGAAGACTTTGTTCTGGCTATGGTTGGAACAAATGTTACATATTGTCCTGTTTATGTGACTTGTGCCCTAATAGCAAGTTCATGTTATGGATTTTTCATCAGACTGGTAGTCTGGACTTTGGCATCCTTATGGACTATGAATTCAATATGCCCTTGTTGGGGATAATGCATGGGAAGGGGAGCTGGCAGGGTGTGGATAATGTAAGGTGTGTATGTGCGAGTGTGTGTGTGTGTGTGTGTGTGTGTGTGTGTAGTTCAGAGTATATCTCTTAATAGGTGTGTCTGGTGTGTGGGTGTGTGTGTTTGGGAGAGAAAGGAGATGTGCATGAGATTAGGGTTTTGTTAATTGTATCAACATATTAAATGTCCTGTGATGTGTTACCATTGTTTTATATTGCTGTTCATTAATTTATTGTATTGCGGGTATTTGTGCTGATTGGGGTTAGTATAACTGGATGCTGGGTTTCATGTTCTGGCAGCAGCATGGCCATGCAGGGAGTTAATTGGGATTCTGGATCCCTGTTGTTGCATTTTTCTGGTAGGGTCTCCTAAGGGGCAGAACAGGTGCTTATCTTGCCCTCTTTCTCCGGTGGGTAACTAGGTGCCCCATTCACCAGGAGGTGAATGGTTTGAAGTGGAATGATGTTAGCACCCCTCTAGGGAGTGCTTACCAGAGTGACCCTCTCCTCCCCTCTTGTTATGTTTGGTTGGTGGGCTGGCCACCTGCTGGTCAGTCGTGTCAGTCTGCCCTTGGGGTATTTATTTGGCAGTTGGGTTTGGGGGAAGGCCAGTGGGAGAGAGACACAAGGTGTGAGGTGGGTCAGGGCTTCAGCCCGGCCCAGAGATTCGGACCTTGGTGACTCGGTGTCAGTAGTCCACTCAGGAGGGAGGGTGGCCAAGGTTCTTGTAGCTGGTATGGGGACTGGGTCCATTTGGAAGCCACAGCCTGGGGAGGAAACTGTGGCCCACCTGCATGCTCTGTGGCACTGGGGTGGGATGGGGCCCTAGTCCTCATATGGAGGCCTTAGTTGCAGGAATGGTGGGGCGGCACAGTGGTGGCAGCCTGCATTGTGGAGCCAGTGGTGTGGCAGCCTGCCTGCCCGTGCCATGTGGCATTCCATTCTAGAAGTAGACAGACTGTGGGGAGAGAGAGAGAGAGCCCAGTGAATCCTCAGATCACCCATGTTTATCAACTCTGGGGATATCAGGTGCCTGGGTTTCGTGCCTTGAGTTGCAGGATGAGAGAGAGAGTGAGAGTTAGGAGGCTGCAGTCTGGCTGAGCCATCTTGAGTTTTGTCTGAGCAGTGGGCAGGTGTCGAGCTGCCTTGGGAGGCAGGCCTAGGTGTTAAATGTAAGGAGGCCTGTAATGCTGCTGCCAAGTTTGAGTCCCTTGGCTCCAATGGAATCTAGCTCTGTGGCCTTTGGCCCTAAGTTTGTGTGCCATGGCCTTGTGCCACTGTGTGCTGTTTCTCCCTTTGCATGCCCCCAGCTCCTGGGAGCTGTCTGTTTTGGCCAGTAATAAATTAATTTCTTGTTTTATCTGTTCATCAGACTGTGTCCTCCTGCTGTGTTTTATGAATTTAAACACTGCTCACTAACTCAGCTTGACCTCAGCTTGAGTCCACAGTCTCCTCTGTTGGTGGCTGCATTTGGAACCTATGCTGAACCCTTCGAGCTACTATCAGGTATGTGCCATTTTACTTTCCTCTGGATGGCTTTCTGCAGTGTTGGTGCCCTCCTCTGACATTTAACACCAGGCCCATAGACACTCAGAGGGGTGGGCTTGCACCCATTTTTTGCTAGGGTTATTGATTACGTGTTAGTATGAGATGATAGTATTACCTTAATTAAAAAAAAAACTATATGTAGAATAACATACAGTATGTTAGGGTCTGTCAATTAATCTTAATTGATGAAGAGAGTCACAGAGTAGCAAAAGTGTGGTGCAGAACCACAGAAGATCATCTGTACTGCCACAGATGTCCCACAGCTGGTGCAGCAGAAGTTCCAAATAAATCAGAAACCACTGCCACAAAAAAAAATAAACATTTGCAGCAACCTGGATACCCGCTGCAGAATTTAAACACAAATGGCAGCAGCAGAATCGGGGTCTTACTCTATGGCTTCTTTTTTTTTTTTTAAATTCAGTATGCTTTATTGTTTATTTTTTGCTTTTTCTCTGGCCCAATAAGACCATAACACACGCTACATCACATCAGTCCATTGCAACAAAACAATACAGAAAGTCAAGACCCCCCTCACCCCCAACCCCCGAACCCTTCCCCACTCATGGTATCAGTTGATAGAAAAACAAGAAAGCTGACCAGTACTTGTCAGTATTGCATCCCAATGTCATGAATTTTCCTCTTAAAGGGCATAAAGCGTGTGCAACAGCGTGTGCAACCTACCCCAGTATTTCTCAAACTTAGGCATCTTGTGTTGAACACTAGCAATAACCCATTCCATTGAGAGGTTGAAGATCAGTTCCTGCAGCCACTCAGAGTAGGAGATGACTTCATCGTCTAGTAGGTGTCGAAGTACTAACTTCTTGACCAATAATGCCACAATGGCAAGGTGATAGTTCCTCTGTGACAGATAGCAGAGAGAAATCTCCCAAGAGACAAGCGGCTGGCTCTATTTGCTCTGTAAAGTCCAGTAAGGGGTTTACCTTCTGTCTAATAAGATTCCATAATGGAGCAATTTTGGGCAGTCCCAAAGATGTGATACAGGGGCCTTCTGCCTGCATACAGTGCCTACAGGTTGCGAAAGGGGTGAACTGGGGTGAAGTGCATGTTGTTAATAGTCTGGTATTGCATAAGCTGTAGTCTTTCTTGAGAGATAAACCTGTGAGTATCTGTCCATATTTTTCCCAGTTAAGTGTCTTCTCTGGAAATTGCATATTCCAGTAATTAGAGGACCCATCTAGCTGTTGGAAAGTTCTTTCTAACACTATGGAGTAAATTGCAGAAACAGCATGAGGCTGCGTGGCCATAGTTCTGAGTGGATGCAGGAACCCTCCTTCCTGGCAGTCTGACTGATCTGGGTTCTCCCCAGTACATGCCTAATCTGGTACACCTTGAAGTACGACTGGGGATTCAGGTTATAGTCCCTTACTACATTCTCTTGTCAGGCTTACTTGTCCATTGTTCCATAATTCTGAAATAGAATCCTTTGCCAGTTGGGGAGGCCAGGAGGCCACCATCATTCTCCCACCTATCAACAAATTTGGGTTTCCAAAAATGGGTTGGATCAGATCTTGGGTGTGTTTATAAGCTATGGAGGAACACATCTGATTATAAACCTTAACTGATATTCTTATTGGAGTCTCCACTATCATAGATGGGACCAGTTTAAAGGATATGTGAAACAGAGCAAGGGGAGAGAGGCCTTGGGCCATATGAGTTCTCTTTCCAGCCGAAGCCACAAAGGGTAGTATTGTTCTGAGGGCATTGTTTCAGGACTGTCTAACCATCTCAAGGCTTTTGCAGCCTGACTGGCCCAATAGTAAAACTTAAAGTGGGGAAGTCTTAGACCTTCATTGATTTTAGGATTTGTTAATTTGCCATAAGATCTGCTGGCTTGTCCATTTTTCCAAAAGAACCGGGTTATTAAAGAGTGTAGTGTAGTAAACCATGCCTGCGGTAAGCAGATATTTAACCTTGTTGAGGGGGTAGAATACCCATGGTAGAATGTTCATTTTAATTAAGTTGATCCTACCCCAGAGTGATGATGACAATTTCTTCCATCTATCCAGGTCTTTTTGGATGGTCTGTATAAGTGTATCCAGATTGCCTTCCTGTAGAGACCTAGAGTCCTGGGACAGGACTATTCCCAAATATTCAAGTCTCTTAGGCTCCCATTACAACCCTACTCCTTTGATCTCTCTCTTAGGAGTGAACAAATTTATAGGGAATATGATGGTTTTCTCTAAATTCAACTTATAGTTAGATAATAGACCGAACTCCTGAATCAGTGATAAGGATCTACGGATTGAGGCCCATGGGTTCAATAAGTGAAGAAGTATGTCATCGGCATACACCGATAGTTTGAATGCCTGAGAACCTATAGCTATTCCTTGAATACCAGGGTCATTTTAAGCATGCTAAGTGGTCTAGGTAAATATTAAATAATAGTGGGGATAAGGGACAGCCCTGCCTCGTGCCAGAGTGGAGGGAAAAGGTGGGAAGAAGGCTCGGTTACAATAAATTCAGGCACTAGGGGTGGAATATAAAGCTTTGACCCATTGCACAAAGAGGGGAGGGAAACCACATCTTCTCAGGGATCTAAAAAGAAAACTCCATTCCACCCTGTCATAAACCTTCTCCACGTCCAGGGACTGCAGAACCACAGAATGAATGCTGCCCTGGTACACGGAGAAGATATGGTCTAACTTCCTTACGTGATCTGATGAGGAACTTCCCACCATGAAACCCACCTGTTCCTCGGCTATCAGCAAGGGCATAAACCGACCCATTCTGACCATCAAAAGCTTGGCTAAAATCTTGATATTGTAATTAAGAGTGATATAGGTCTATAGTTCGAGACCTTCTGAGTCTCTCCCATCTTTGTGTAGGACTACTATTGTTGCTTCAAAAAGATGTGGGTCCTGGCATTCACTAGATACAGTAGTATTGTCTGAAACAGATGGCACAGCCATTGAGTCAGTTCCTCTGTAAAAACTTTATAAAAGTTTGAAGAAAATCCATCCAACCCTGGTGCTTTATCTAATGTTAGGTCTTTGATTGCTACTTCAATTTCTCCTTCCATAACTGGAGAGATCAGGGAGGCTTGTTGGTCTGTGGAGGGAACAGGGAGGGCCAGATCTTTCAAATAATTATCGGTGTGTGTCTCTGGTGGGAGGTTGTCCCTAGCACTATAGAGATCTCTGTAGACATTTTGGAATTCCCCAACAATATCTACTGGATTTGTTTTAAGTGAACCATCCTGATTCGAATGGATTGCATTGACCAATCTGGAAGTTTCCTGTTGCTTAACTCTCAAGGCCAAAAACCGCCCCACCATTTCCCCTTGGTCTACATAAGTGGATTTCATTTTTAGGATGGTGTGTTCAGCCTTCTCACGTAACATCTCATTGTATTGTGCCCTAAGGTGGATTAATTCTTGGCACTGCTCAACAGTGGAAGAAGGTGAGATACCTATTTCTATTTGCATAATCTTGTCCAGCAACTCTGTGGCCTGCCGTTCCCTCTGATGCTTCCTCACTGAGGCAATCCTGATTAGTCCCCCCCTCCATAGAAAGCACTTCAAACCCCCCATTCCATCTCTGTCCACCCTGTAGTATGAAGATTGTCATCTGTATATTGCATAATACAGGATTTCAACCTCTCTCCACTACCCACTTATCTTTAAGTAGTCTATTATTAATTTTCCAACTAGTTTCCACCCTACAACTGGGAGACATTTCCAGAGTGCAGGTCACCAAGGAATGGTCTGAGATAACCTCTGGAGAGATCTGACATGCCACAAGTCCTGGGAGGAACAATTTACTTAATAAGAAGTAATCTATTTGAGAGGATGTGCCATGTACAGGAGACCGAAAAATGTATTCCCGTGAGCTCGGATGGAGCACCCTCCAAGGGTCGCACAGACCTAATCTATCTAACATATCCCTTATAGCTCTTTGGGATGGTGATAGGCCTGCCCTCGGTCTGCCCATCCTGTCCGAATCTGGGGAAAAGGGTAAGTTCCAGTCACCACCCAACAAAAATGGGACAGATAGGAAAGGCAGCAGGAGGTTAAGGATATCCATAAAAAAGGACGGGATGTCTGTGTTAGGGCCATAGATAGACCTGAGGACAATGTCAGATCTCTTCAAATTGCCCAGTACCAAAACAAACCTACCCAGTGGGTCTCGAATACATTGGTTGCATTTAAAATTCAGATTCCAGGTTAACAGAATAGCTACCCCTTTGCTCTGTGTGCTTGCCCCTGCTGCAAACACTTGTCCTATATTTAGTCTCCGCAATAGATTAGCTTCCATTTCAAGAAGGTGAGTCTCTTGTAAAAAGGAAATTTGCCCCTTCTCCACCTGCAGGTGCTTCAGTACTTTGTATCTTTTATGTTTGTTGCGCACACCTTTAACATTCCATGAGAGAATTCTCACAGTATTAGCCATCTATAGTAGTCTTAGGTATTCTCCTCTGACTAGGATCAAAAAGCACAAGTCCCAGTTCCCAAACTGATACCATGAGTCCCCCACCCCCGTACCCCCTACAACATGCTAAAAAAAAAAACAGAAACAAACCCCCACCTCTCCCATTCCATGCAGAACCCTAATATGAATCTGGTATACAATTTACTGAAACCTAGGTCTGCCCACCCATCAATGTTTACCCCATGGATTAAAGCCCATGCATTATATTGTGTGATGGTAAGGCACCTACCCTTCAACACTGTGCATGATGCTGCCAGTTTCAGCAGAGAAGTACCCCCTCCCTCCCCTTCCCCCCACCATAAAATAGCAAACTCACATTCCCCAAACAATTAGTTAATGAAAAGCTCTGAGGATGCCAGGGCACCAACTGCTTAAACAGGTTAACATGTATACTGCTTTAAGTGCGTAAAGCCAAACAGAATAAAGAGCAAGGCTTGGAGGCCCTTATTCCCATTTTCCCAAAGGATAAGGACCTCAGTCAACCACAATCTAACTAAATCTAACTAAAAAACAAGGATGACTAAGAACACAAATACAAGGAAGAGGGATTGATCACTATGCTCACTGAGACTAGTGGCCAGCGCTTCATAAAAGAAATAAGGCTCAAGCCGGTTACATCCTCCTCTGAGGTGTACTGATTATTGAGCAGTGATGAAAGCAGAGAGCAGATGGAGGTTTGTTTAAGCTGCTACTAAAGAGAAAAATAAACAAAAAAAAGGAGGGAACCCCACACCCTTCCCCCTGCGATGTGCCAGTAGCTGTTAGTTACACAAAGTCTAGCCACTGGTGACAGACATGCAGTACATTTCCAAAAGATAATCCAGAGGACCACAGGTCTCCTATAAATCAGTGTAGCTGGCTGTGAAGGTGCAGTCCAAAATGCTGGAATTCAACAAAAATGCAGTACCAGTAGTTTCAGCGTGGCAGACACAATCCGAGGAAATCAAGAAAAGGGAAACATTCGCACAGCAAGTCCAGTGCAACCCCTCGATTGTGCACGCTTCCGATTCACAGGGGAAATGGAGCTGTCTGCTATCGGTTCTTCCCTCGACTCCCAAATGCAAGTTAGCCTCTTGAAAATAAAATACCTAGCAAGCCACAGTAAAGGTTAAATCTTGTAGTCCAGCCTGTTAAGGTGCATTCTGAATCCTGACCCGATAGCCACAAACAGATTCAGATTCCAGCACTTGCAGTTTTAGTATGAGTGCCAACAGTCTGCAGTTCATAATGCTGCGGCTGAAAACGCTACAGGAGCCAAGGTCCAATCTTCCAGTGTAGTCCTGCATTTACTTCTTGAACAATTCAAGAAGCAGTTTCTGGAGTTCTCCTACAGCTTGATCGTTCGACTCAAAGAAGTACCATTTCTCCTGTATTCAGACCTGCAGCTGTGCCATATACATCATCTGAAAGTGGATTCCAACAGGGATGAGGTGGGAGACTGTTGGATGGTATGAGCCCCTCTTCTGTCTCACCGAGGCCGGAAGGTCCTTCGACATCCGTATTTTGTTCCCCACCCACATTACCGCTTGTATGTCTTGTAGCTTGGCCAAGATGTGTTGCCTGTCCAGATAATTAAGCAGCTTTAGTATGAATGGCCATGGGGGCAAATCTGGAGTTTGTTTGGGGTGCAGCGCTAGATGGGCCCACTCCATCACATAGGAGGGGCCGTTAGGTGAAGGGCCTGTGACTTTCTCAAGCAGCTTTTAGGTGAAAAGTATGGGTGAGGAGCCTTCCTCACCTTCCGGGAGGCCAATCACCACTAGATTATTGCGGCGACTACGGCCCTCGAGGTCCTCTTGTTTTAGTTCCATTTTAGTCAGTTGTCTTTTGAGGGCCACAATCTTGGGGTTCATAGTCACTTGCCACTTTTCCAATGAGACTGCCCATGCCTCATTGTCTTTAACTTGCCGTGAGACTTTCACTAGATCTTTTTTTAAACCTGCCACATCCGATGTAAGTAGGATTAATGATTCTTGCATTGGCTTCATCTCCTGTAGAAACCGCTCCTCCGTCAATGGTGTAGCCACTGTCTTACTCAAAGGTGCCGGGGTTGATTTGGCGACTTGCTGCTTACTTTTCTTTGCGGCCTTCTCAGGAGAGGGCGGAGGAGTGTGCCGCAAGAGTTCTGACTTCATATGTATCTCCATAATAGCGTTTGGTGCTCCAGACTGCGAATAGTGCCAGATAGATCATCAGCCTTTTTGGGGAATAGAGATTAAGCAGTTCTTTGCCAAAGTAACCAGTGGAATATATTAATTTATGAGCAGGAGAGCGGGAGAGAGTTAAGAGTGCTGCTGTCTCTAGCCAGCCATCACGTGACTCCAAAAAAAGGGTTACTCTACGTCTTCTAAGGCCAAGAGCTGGAAAAGTCTTTTCCTACAACATGGCCATCTCCACTGTGGGATCTCTGGGCAACACTTGATGGGATAATGTGGAAAGGCATATAAGCTACAATCTCACTGTCTTTTCCACTTACATCACTTACCCATTAATTGATAGTAATAGACTCCCATCAATGGAGGTTTTAGGACTGTTTCCCCCAACATACACACACCAGAAACAAGTCTGTTGCTGGATGTGAAGTAGGCCAGAAGAATCCATAATGGGTTATGTTTCAGATGTTAGTTATAGCCTGCTTGGTAGCAGGGTGGGCCAGATTTCTCTCTCCCCTTGCCTTTTCCTTTACAACTGACTCCTCAGGAAGGCTCTTGTTAGACACAAAAAGACTGTGTGACTCTGAATAGGGGGAGTATCTGTAGCAAAACTATTGACTGACTTTTTATGGGTCCCTACAAACCCTACAGAAGTGACAGATTTTTTACCTCTGCTCTGCTGTGAATTCTCTCTTTAAAATTGAACTTTGGCAGTGGCGCCTTTTTTCTGTACTCAGCTAGTACCCCGCCAGTGCTGCACGCTGGCTCCCCATTCACCCTATCTGGGCTATTACTTTTATAGTCTCTAATAGTCAGGTGACTAACAGCCTGATTTTCCATTTCCTCCTTATACTCCTTGACCTTCAGGGGCATCTAAGTGCTATGTCCTTGCCTCCTCATCATCAGACGTTGTTGTGTGCTACTCACTTCAAATCCAGTCTCTGCTTCTCTAGCCTTATTTACCTTGTTAATCGTTGTTGGTCCCTTAACTTTTTTGGGAAACAACATGGCTCACCAAGCCCTGCTCTCACTATCTATAAGTGTGTTGCTAATTGCAGTTGCTTGGCTATTCCTGTCTCCCTGCTGCCATGACAGTAACCAGCAGCTTTACTCAGATCGTGACTTTCATGTTTCCAATTCACTAGTTAGGTCTACTACTAGACTGGACCTTACACCACTGGTCCTTCCATGGATCATCGTTTATCTAGTAGCTATTCCTCAAGAACATAAGATTCACCATCATTTCTTTCACTTTTCACCTTATATCCATCGAAAGTTCTGGTATCTCATGATTCTTGCTATCCTACTGGCTGGTGATGTTGAACTGAACCAGGGCAGGTCCCACGTCTTAACAGCCCTGCATTACTGCGGATTGGTCAAACATGAAAGGGCTCTTCATAGCCCATCTAAATATTAGGAGCTTGTTACATAGCCACACTGAACTTGAGGTTTGGGTCACCCTCCACAATCCTGATATCCTGTGCCTCTCAGAGACATGGCTTAAGCCCACTATCCCTGACTCTGTCCGCTCCTTAAATAATTACAATCTCATTAGGAATGATAGGCAATCTCCCAAGTGGGGTGGGGGAGTTGCTTTGTTTTATAAAACACATCCTAATATCTCACTGACCCAATCCCCCTAATCTCCTCTTGTGAATCCCTTCATGCCCTCCTCCTCATGGGTGCAAAGAAGCTACACATAGTCTGTGCATGTAACCCACCCCATAGTGGCCCATCTGGTTTTGCTAAGCTGCTTAAACACTGTCAATACCACTGGTCACAATGAATTACTTATGCTTGGTGATACTAACTTCAACTGGCTTGGTGCCAAACATAACACCCTCCTTACCATGGTGCAAAGTCATAATTTGCATCAAGTTATTACCATGCCTACAACAGTAACCTCTAATGCTACATCCAGTACCCTGATTGACTGGGTGCTAATGAATTGCCCTGACAGAATTGCAGCTGCTGGTACCTCACCTTTACCTTACCTTTACCAGACTACTTTCTAGCCCAATTTGGTGCCCTACAAGTTAGGCACACACCATTGGTCACCCGACGCATACGAGGCAAACTCACTAGGTGGTTCCATAAAGATCTTTTGGCTGCTATCTGCATCAGGGACAAGAGCTGGAGGCATTTTAAAAACTCTGGCCTATTAGCTGATAACAACACCTATAGGTCCCAGAGGAATAACTGTAAAAAACAGATCAGATTAGCTAAAAGCTCATACTGCAAAGGACTTTTAGTTGATGCAGCTGGTGACTCCAGGAAATTCTGGGCCCATGTAAAAACTGTTCTAGGGGCCAAACAAACTCTCTCTACTAATGACTTGATCATTAATGGGGCCCATTGTAGTGATCCTATAACAACTGCTAATTCATTTAACAAGCAGTTCCCAGACCTAACTTCACATCCTTATTCCTACCTGCCCAGCCGCCTCCTCTTCAATATACTCCCTCCACCTCAGCGGCTCTGCACCCCATTGCTCCAGATAACTTTTTAGGCCAGGAAGTAAAAATTTTCTAGTTTTACAAGCTGGTAGTATTTCAGTATGTCAGGTAGTATTTTGCGACATGGTCACACTGTTTTGGTGAACTGAAGTGCGAATGAGTGAAGTCCTTGGAAACACCTGGTTGTGATGGTACTATCCAGGACTCTACACAGGGCATAAAAAGGGCAAAACTGGGCATAAAATATGCCAATACACCCCTTATCTGGACCACTGCTGCACCCACCTTTCTACTTCAAGGCCATATCTAAATCTGATGTGCTTAAACTACTAAATGTCATCTCGGACAATACCAGTGTAGGCTCTGATAGCCTTGAACCAAAACTTTTAAAATTGGCAGCACCCTTCATTGCCCAACCTTGGTCCAAAATCCTAACCATCTCCCTTTGTCAAGGCCATGTCCCTGACATTTGGAAAGTCACAAAAGTCACTCTGGGTCTTGAAAAAATGGGACAAAAAGACATTGCAAATTACTGGCCTATAGCTATACTATCAGTCCTGAGTAAAATCCTCTAAAAGCTAGTAACTGCTCATGTCACTGATTTCCTGTCCAAGCATAATCTCCTGTCACCAGATCAACATGGTTTTCAAAAAGGGCACAGTACCTCCACTGCCCTTCTTCAATTTACAAATGATACCCTATGCGCACTGGACTCTGGCCTTCTCACTGGTGCAGCTTTTATTGATCTTGCCAAGGCATTTGACCTTGTGGACCATCCCCTTCTTCTGATACTCTTTTAGCCCTTGATCCCTCCCACCACTCTGTGGCTTGGTTCAAAAGCTATCTATCTGATAGAGTCTAGGTTGTAAATTTCAGCTCAGCCTTGTCTGACCCAACGCCCATAAACCTAGGTGTCTTTCAGGGATCCATACTAGGCCCGCTTCTTTTTTCTGTTTTTATTAATAGGATCTTCTCTAACATCCCTGGCTGCTCATCAATCCTATACACTGATGACCTTGTTCTGTACTGTAGCTCTAAGGATATACAACAGATAAACCAAACTCTCTCCTCAGCTTTTATCTCCATTCAGTCCAGGCTATCTAGTCACAAGCTACTACTCAATGTCGGCAAAACTCAGATAGTGCTCTTTGGTTCCTCTGCTAAATTTAAATCAGCTCAGGCCCTGTTTAAAATATCCTCTCTGGGTGACTCTGTTCTAGAATCTGTGTGCTTCTTTAAATACCTAGGTGTCCTACTTGACGAAAACTTTAATTCTGATCAGCACATTATGTCCACTTGTAAGTCTGTCAATATCAAAATAGGTGTGGCCTATAAAATCAGCCATGTCCTCACACCCTCTGCTAGGCTTGCCATTGCCTGTGTTATACTGCTTCTGGCACTCTCCTACAGAGCCATCACCTATCTTAATGCATCTAAGACCCTAGTTAGGAAGTGAGACACAAGCTATATTAGTATCTGTAGATATGCCTCTGCTTCCCCTCGTTTGAAACATTACTGTCAGTTCTACGTGGACCTTAATTGGCTATCCCCTTCTTCCCTTCTGTTCCTTGCCTTTTGCTCCCTGATAGATTGTACTGTTAGAACTGGCATCCCTGTTTCTCTAGCCTCCCTGTTATTCCCGCAGCCCTCCTCCTATGCCCTTCGATCAGCTGATAAATCTCTGCTGCACGTTCCTCGATGTAAAACTCATAAGGGTAGTGCAGATTTCTCCCATACTGCACCCAATCTTTGGAACTCCCTACCCCTGGAAATTCATCAAGCGCCTAGTCATGCCCAGTTTAAAAATAAGTATTGCTCCTTCCTCAACAGGCTTCTTGCTCATGTTTTAACCCTCCTTGACTTGCTAGGCTGACTATTCATTTCTCTTTCCCTATAACTGCTTTAATTTTGCACTTTGCTTATGGTTATTCTGTCCTGGCACTTTATTACACTTATGTTTTACTAGGCGAATTGTGTACCCATCTGTTTGTATACTGCCTTTTTCTTGTTTGGACTTGTACACCCATATTCACTTGATATTAACTCTGTACATGTTGTTATCTGTTTTTGTTGTTTACGTCTGTATTCTGTATCCTCGTAATCCTTGTAACCTCTCGGTTCACGCCAGAAAATAGTAATTTCTTGGCTAGGGCATCTGCCCGGTAATCAAAAACTAAATAAATAAAAACCTCCATTATCTTAGTGAGTTTGGACTGGGTGATAAAACTGGGTGCCCTCTCAAATGGCAAATTCACTTCCTTTGACTGAAGATCCTGGAAGCATTGCATGAGGCTGAGGTTGAGCATAGCCAAGAACAGCCATCTGTAGCTGTAGTTTTAAAGTGTTTGACCCTAAGTCCACCAGCTTAGTACACTCCCCCCTTTTATTAACTGGCTGGTGTTTAGCAAATGAAGAAACCTGGTTCAACAGGGTCTGCTGGAGCTGTTGGCAGAATGTTTAGATACATCAGCCAGAATTAGGCCCTCCACTAGAGAGTAAAGGCATTAAAATGTTGTTCTTGGAGGAAATGTGACTCAAAGACCCTCCTGTTTGCCTCTTTGTTCTTTGCAGGAAAGGAGGCTAGGTTTAACCATAGACATTGTGCCATGGTAACAAATGACCAATTCACAGTTCAGGGGGTATGAGAAACATGTTGATTTTACTAAGCATGTCTTGGAAGTAAAATTCCTAACATTTGAGGAGGATACAGGGATTTCGAGAGTTTGGGATTCATTCCTGACAAAAGGTGATGGAATTCAAGAAGTCATTAGTTGGGGACCTAGGACATTTTCCAAAATTGATCAAGTCTGGAGATTTATTTATTTAGTCTTTGTTTACCGGGTAAGGTACACTAGACAAACAAAGGCTTATTCACAGGTACGATCTAGAAGAGTACAACAGGGAACAACTGGGAATATCCCATCCTGACTGTCAGACTGCCCCTCATCTTTAGTAAAAATAGATTTTAGCCATATTGGTCCTTGGAAAACAGGAGTCACTGGATAGTTTGATACCTTCTATTTGACCATGATATGTCTTGAACAAAGTTGGTGTAGTGCACAAGCTATGATGCCCCTCATCCCTAGGGAGAGAAGGGGACCATGCTTGATGTGCCTCTGGAGCCAGTGGCATGGGGGTCAGGCAAGGACCAGTGAGGAGGACGTTGATGGGATAAGTATTAGTGCTGCGAATGGGACTGGTCTGGGATCCAGAACTGGGATATTTTAAGCCCTGGTTACAAAGCACCAGCAGAACTGAGAAACAACAGAGTTCCCCATTAGGACTGGTAGAACACAGTAAAGAAAAGAAATGAAGGTTCACGTATGAGGGACACTCCAAATCCAAACCTTTTCTGGTACGCTGTAGAAGTACAGTACCTGGGGAGATAGGGAAAAGCATCCTCTGGTCTTATCCTTTAGGTCTACAGCTTTAAAGCTTCAAAAAGGTCCTCCAGAGTGAGGAGGATAAGTGTGACTGGAAATATGGTGCTCTCCTGAATCTTGTGTCATTTTTCATGGCCTAGACTCTTCATTGGTAATGTCAGATAGCGGTTTTGGGGTTAGTTAATAATGGGATGATTGATACCATACCATTGACCTACTTGGGAGATTCTTCAGAGTCTTGCATGAGGAGTAGTATTTCTCAGTTAAACAGGTTTATCCATAACTGGATGCCTGTCTGTATAATACTGTTTCACATAAATACAGTACTGAGGTTTTTGGTACAGATAAGACCTGTACTCTATGCCACTTAAGGGATACCTGTAGAGATCCTTTCTGACATAGTACATGGGCCATATTAGTACCACACTGGTGCCACAAGTGCATCTTAGAGTGGTGTTGGCTGACACTGTTAGGAACCTGTACCGAGGAGTCACCTGAGGTTAGTACAAGTACAAAGTTTATTAAATGATTGACTACAAGTCTTTACAATGAAGAAAAAGAAAAATTAAAAGGGACTAAAATTAAAAATTAAAATACAATTATTGTACGTTCATTAGTTTTCAGTACAGCAAAGCAGAGTAATATACAGTAGCATACAAAGTAACAGTATGAGAGTCCTTTAAAGTGCCACAGTCAGAGATGTATAGAAGAAACCACTTAATTTCTGCAGTATCGTGGGATTTTCTGATGTAAAAAGTAATTTAAGAATATGATCGGTGAGTAAGCCAAGATCCCACAAGATAAAGCTCAACCATTCACTTCATCTAGATTCATATAAGGGGAATAGCAATATTATGTGCTTCAGATCATCAATGGTATTATTACTGCAACTACAATATGGGGAAGTATAACCAGGCCTACCCTGGTTATATGATATGTAATTCGCTTTGTACAGTTCCATACGGAACTGAGTCAGCAGTCTCCTTTCATCAGGATCAGAGATAATCTGTAAATAAGGTTCTAATTGATGGTCTTTTTTTATTTAATACCACTTATAATATTTAATGAAGAAATTCTTTCTAAATCTGACCTGCCTGATTGATTCCGTAATCTGCTATGAATTGTTTCTTTAATTTCTTTTTTAGGTCTTAGATAAATGTCATGCATAATTTGCCTTAGATTCAATGGGTATATATAATTTCTAATACTTTTTATATATGGAAAAGCAAAAGTTCTAGATGAATAGTTTATTTGTTTCTCCAGGCATAATCTTGGCAAGCAAGATTCTTTAGAGGAAAACTGCATGTTAAAATCAGGAAAATATATGCATTACTACCAGTTCTGAGTTCTCACTTCATCCCAGTGTTTTGTTTCTACCTAGGCTGTGAGAGGATTTTTTTCTAATTTTCCCTGGGTGTTTAATGATGTCTAGTGGCTGCCATTCAGGTTTGTTTTATTGCATCTTGTCCAAGTTAGTCTTCCCAGAGTGCCCTTTGGTTTGATGTCTAATAGCCCCTACAGCAGGCCAGTGTCTTGTTACAGTATCTTGCTTAGCCACCGCAGAGAAAGAACACTGCAGCCAGGATTCACACTGCTATACAATATACTATAGAAAGTTACATGTTTAAAAACATACACCCCCCCCCCCCAGCAGAACACAGCTGGATATGGTACCAATATTTAGGAAAGTTGTCATACTTACCCAGATTCTAGCAATGTGAATCCTGGCTGCAGTGTTCTTTCTCTGCTGTGGCTATAAGACACTGTAACAAGACACTGGCCTGCTGTAGGGGCTATTAGACATCAAACAAAAGGGCACTCTGGGAAGACTATCCTGGACAAGATGCAATAAAACAAACCTAAATGGCAGCCCCACGAGGTCATTAAAACACCCAGGGAAAGTTAGAAAAAAATCCTCTCACAGCCTAGGCAGAAACAAAACACTGGGATGAGGTAAGAACTCAAAAATGGTAGTAATACATATATTTTCCTGTATTTAACATGCAGTTTTCCTTTAAGAAGAAAAAGTGATAGCAAAAAATTAAATTGCCTTTCCAAAGTTAATGACTGAAGGGACATCTGTCCCAGTTCTAATTGCAATACTGCTGCTGGTACAGATTGTGGTGTCATAAGAACATATTGGTAAAACAAATTCATCTGTTGCTCCAAAGATCTATAGTGTATCTCTAATGAAATCTGAGCCCAAATTGTGGCCCCAAATAACACACTTGAACCAACCTTTGCATTTAATACCCTAAGAACACCCAGAATGGAAGCCTGACCTAATTTTGAATTAAAGATCATGAATGCATTGAAAGCAGTTTTTATCTTAGTTATGAGTAGATTCCTGTGCTGTTTCCAAGTAAAATTTGCAGAAAAACAGACCCCCAGGTAGTCATAAAAATTAGTGGTTTCAAGAGGCTCTTAGTCGAGATAAAGTTTCTTACATCTGGTAATGTTGTTGTTATTGCCAAAGACTACCATTTTGGTCTTCTCCCTATTTATCTGGAGTTTAACATTTTTGAAAAGAATGACAGATTTATTCACTTTTCATTAGAATCCAGAATAGGATGCAGACAACAGTGCAATATCATCGGCATACGCCAGGCAAGAAACTTTTCTATTAAGTAGAGAAGGTGAGTGAAAGTTAGAGTCCTCCAAATCTTGTAAGATAGTATTAACAAATATATTGAAGAGGGAAGGGACTAAAAGGTAGCCCTGCCTAATGTCCCTGTTGACTTTTATCAGTTTAGTTAGACCACCTTTTTTATTGTATTGCACCTCTATGCAATTATCATTATGGAGTCGTATAAGTGTATTTAATAAGGTAGACTCAATTTCGAGCTCTGACAATGTATTCCAAAGAATAGATCTATTAACGTTATCGAACGTGGATCTGAAGTCCATGAAACAACATAACAATTTTGACTATTTTATCTTGATGTATTTCCAGATCAAATGAACAAGTACAAGATAGTGCTGTGTTGTATATCTGTTGGGTCTAAAGACATTTTGATTTTCAGGAAGAATTTCTTCTGCATCTAACCATTTTTGTAATTTGTCCATAATAATTCTCATGAAATGTTTTTGAGATGTGTCTTTTAAACTTCTGGGTCAATATATCTTCGGATCTTGAGCATCACCTTTTCCATAAAGAGGATACACTAGACTTCCTTTCCAAATAGATGGTATAGATCCATCTTGAATGATGGAATTAAACAGTATTACCAAAATGTGTGTCCATTTCTCTTTCATAAACATGTATGTTTCTGGAATAATCTTGTCTGGCCCAGGAGCCTTATTTATTTTAATTGAGTCTATGATGTTAGCAATGTCATTAAATGTGATTAGCATAGGATTATGTTTTATGAACTGAGCATTATTTCTAGCTGCAAAACATTTTTCAAGTTCTACCTTGTCAGATTTTCACCTGAGGTTATCAGAGAAGACCAGGACAGAGGAGTAGACATTGTAGTTTTGTGAATATTTGCCTGTTTGGCCTAGAGAAACCATCAGGTTGTTAGGAGAAGTGGGTTCAGCACTCAGTTCAAGTCACAAAAAAACACAAAGGTCATTTCATACTGTTGCAAACAATATATATTGCTAAAATCCAGATTGTGCAAAACAAGCAAACAGTACAGAGGTCCAACAGACAAGAGGCCCCACTGGAGCCCCAACGTTTCACTCCCAAACACTCCCAGCAATTTGGTAAGGTGAGCCAGCAGTCCTTTTAGCCTACTAGACAGGTTTTTGCTGTTACTGCAGGTCTGAAATGATGATCAGAACCCAAACAATCAATACCAACAAGTAACTTTATGCCATATGCAGGTACTTATGGCAGGTGGCTCAGTGCTTGAACCTACGCACTTTAGACTTCTCTGGCAACATGGGAAAAGTGACTGTTAATTTGCTTATAGTGTATGGTGGAATGTTGTTCTAATGCGATTTCCATCTCTACTTAAATGTTGATGTACCACAGTTGAAAGGTCATGGAACGCTGTTCAACCCTTCTGTGGTAGAACAGCATTCCAGCAGATTTGGAAAGCGCTCAAGACACTCACATTTAAAAACTGTTGTGGCAAAAGTAACCACAGGATCAACCAGATACAGGGAAAAATGCACAATCAACAAGATATGTTCTCTCATTTTTAAAATGTAATGTAGAATCAATCAGATATTAAAAGTACTTACAAAATTAAAGTTGGCTCCTCAAGTCCAACTACTCTCACTAAGCAAGAAATATAGCCACCATTTTTTTTCTTGAAAATCCCTCACACACATGATTGACAACCAATAGAAGTGCATGCTACAAATGTAGGTATGTCTTGTCCCTAGCAACCACACAACTCACCCCAGCTACCATCGCTAACCCCGGGAATAAGATGCGATAGCAATCAATTTCTTTTGTGATTTAAAAAATTAAAAAGTGCTTCAATGTGTATTTAAATGATCTATGGGGCACCATACACTATATAAAATACTGGATGGTCCAGCCTGCCGGTGCAGTGGTTGGATTTCCACTTACAACACCAGCGACCCGAGTTTGGGAGTGGATCCTGATTGCTGGAGGGCTGGCCAGGGGAGAAGGCTAGAGCATCCCAGGGACTGCTTGCTTTCTCCATCGGGAGGAGGGACCAAAGCCCAAAGCTTGCCTGGCCCCGGGGGGAGGCCCGAGGTATAGCAAGTCCTGATGGTAGCAGGGGGTGCCAGGGGAGCTACATGGTGGATGTCCGCACCTAGCACCTTGACATCAGGGTGCAAACCACGTAGGAGGGACAGGGAAAAGTAACACTGGAGCACAGAGAAGATGGTGCACCAGTACTGACCCTGATAGCTCCTGCCTGCCTGACCACCAGGGGACCTGACGAAACCAGAAAATATCGGGGTGCAAGGGCCCCACCTCATGCCCACCTGGGGAACATAACCACAGCTCCATGGGGGAACCTCCAGAAATTTCAGGTAAGGCAGTGAAGTGGGGCATTACCAGGTGTTTCCCAATGAAGCGGAGCTCCAGTGTGGGTAGGCGAATAAATAGAAAGTATAAAAAAATAAAAAAATACTAGATGGGCAACTCTATGTCCAAACAGTGTGTTCTGCCACATCAGGGTTCTGCTTCCTAGGGACCTTTTGAGCTTCGCTGTTGAAATCACAGGGAATCAGAACCCCTCTGTGACAGAATACACTGGTTGTGCATGGTTGCCCATCCAGTAGACTCTATATTTTTTACTACAAGGTAATGGTAATAGTGCAACAACCAATACCATAAACAGTGACAGAAAAACTCCAACTTAGTACCTCCACCATGTCATGTGTCCCGGAAACAAATGACACATACAGCTGAATGTCATCTGCATAGCAGCGAAATCTCATAATGTTATGTCTAATGCTGTCTCTACCAGGGGAAATATACACACTGCAAACAACATGGGTGAGAGGATAAAGCCCTGAAGAACTACTCAAGCTAGGGAGTTTGGGAGTGAGGAGAAACTCTGCATACTACCTGCAAGAAAGGACTCGAACCAGCTGATGACAGTGCCAGTGACTCCACAGAGCACTCTTAGGCAATCCAACAACACACTATGGTCCACAGTGTCAAAAGCTAAAAAGAAACTGAGGAGTATAAGAACTGACCATTCCCCTCTACTTCCAGCCCCGAGGAGGTCATTATGCATCCGTACAGATGCAGCTTCAGTACTATGTCTAGACCTAAACCCTAATTGGAGAGGCTCATAGATGTCAAAGGTTGTGAGATGTGTCTCGAGCTGCAGAACCACTACTTTCTCAATAACCGTACCCAAAAAGGGAAGGTTAGAGACTGGTCTATAATTTGACAAGGAGTCTGGGTCAAGATATGGTTTCTTCAGAAGTGATTTTACCAGTGCCTCTTTCAAGTCACCAGGGAATAATGCCTCTGAGAGTGAACACTAGACAACCTGATCGAACACTGGACCAACGGATCCCACACATCCCACAAGGAGATGAATTGGGCCCAGGTCCCGTTAACAATATGTGGGCCTTAACTTTGAAATTGCCTCACAAACCTCTTTCACCCCCACTGGCCTAAAATAGCTCCAGACAGGTGGAGCACTTCTAGAGACAACCAGCTTATTACTGCAGGGCTGGAATCACCCCATTGGGGAATCCCGGCTCTGATAGAGGACACTCTGTCCTAGAAGAACAGAGCAAAATCTTCTCACTTGGTGGCTGAAACTGCTTTTGTCATCTGCAAACAACTAGGCTGGAGTAACCTGTCTACAGTCTGAAAGACCTGACCTGGTCTGTTCTTCCCTGAAGCAATCTCCCCAGACAGGAATATTGCCTTCTTATGGGTGAGTGCTCCTTAAAACTCAGCACAGTGAATTCTCAAAGCTAGTCTTTCCTCCTCAGATCCAGACCTCCACCAGCAACATTCCAACCTCTGACCCCTGGGCTTCATCTCCCAGAGCATCCCATTAAACCACGGGGATCTCAAGCTAGAAGATCTGGGTCATATACATACTTGTGCAACAGTGTGGAGTGCCAAGGTAACAGCCCTCTTATAGGCTGCCACAACCTCACCCATCCCTGCCCTACAAGTAACATTCATTTCCAAGAGTTTCATTACCACCTGCAGTCCTTCTGGGGACAACCCCTTTGAAGGGTAATAATGGACCATTTCCACAAGGGAAGGATTACCAACCTAAGCCCTGACGAAGAACCATGCTGTGCAATGATCCGAGTAAATGATCAGATCAATCTTGAGGTTGCTAATCTCAAGCCCCAATGAGAATACTACATCCAAAGCATGCCCATGACTGCACAGTAGCAACAGTTTGTGTGAGGCCCCGCAAATTCATCATCTGGAGAAAGTCTTGCCCAAGCTGTGATAGTTTGTCATTGATCCAAGCTTTGAAATTGCACAGGATCAACCACCTGGACAACTCCAGCACTCTCTCGGTGACAAAGTCTGCGACTTCCTACAGAAATTTCCCCCCCATGTCCCAGAGGCTGGTACACCAGAAGGATTCTACAACCTGTACCTGGACTCCCTCATACAGTCAAGCATTTAAACAATGAAGTAGAGCTCATTGAGTGCACAGAGAAGTTCAGGTCGTATCTAAAACAGGTGGCCACTGCCCCACCCCTACATTCCCTCTTTGGGCAGTGCACCATGGAGAATTTGGCTGAGATAGACATCTCTAATACTGGGCCAGCATCACTTCCCAGCCAGGTCTCCATAAAGCAAGCCAGAC
The DNA here is from genome assembly GCA_016271365.2 of Neoceratodus forsteri. NCBI lineage: Eukaryota > Metazoa > Chordata > Ceratodontiformes > Ceratodontidae > Neoceratodus > Neoceratodus forsteri. The sequence goes on from CM028131.1 coordinate 936,131,879, forward strand.
TGACTGAGGAAACCAAGTCTGCTATAATTGCAGTTTTGTTCCTGATCGATCTCACATTACACGGCACTGCCCAATGGGGACCAGCAGGGGTTGATGGCCTATCGGCTACCTGCCCACTTGGTCCAGTGAGAGCCCTGGGTATGGGACCCAAACATGTCTGGCCTCTCCCTAGGTCCCATTTTGCCTGGGGGGGCCTACTGGTCCTCATATCCCCAGTAGCTTTCCCCATTTGCAACCCTTCCACCCCACTGTTTACCATCCTACTTCCTCCTAATACCAACCTCCCTACAGTGCCTATGTACTGTTAATGGCAATGGGGAGGTCAGTAAAGAGGCAGAGGTCCAGCATCTGGGATGCAGAGTAGCTGAACCTCTTGGGGTCCAAAACCTAAGCACATCTTCCCAAGCCAACTGTCTGCTCACTTCTTAGAAATAATATTATCTATAATAACGCTAAATACAAAACCACCCCACCCTGATGCCCCACTGTAAAATCATAGACACACAATTGACACACTCACTCTAAATAATAAATTACTACACAGACACACCAGTCATCCATTAACTAAAACCCTCCAACAACCCACCCCCCTCCCTATTTTTAACCTTTGCTGAGCCATGGACTGATATATCAGTCCAGAATTCCTATATGTTCTAATTCTGTCAGCAGCCTAAGGGTTAATAAATTAACCAAGTAAAATTAAAAACCCCAGTCACATTTATCAAAAAGTCCAAGTCCATAAAGATGTGCAGTCTGTGGGAAAGCCTTTTATAACATAGGATACGGTTCCAAATGAGTCCAAGCTTTCTATACCAGTTCAACAAAGCAAAGCAAAATTCCAGTTAGGTAGACAGTCAATCCCCTCTCCCCTCCGCCAAAAAAAAAGCATCACTCTCGCCACTGCTGAGGGATTACCCAGCCAGGTAAAGGAGTCAGAAAACCTCAGGAAGAAAATGTAATACTCTCACCACCTGTTCACTTGCAGTAATAGGAGGGAGCCAGAAATCCACACTGAGCTTTTTAATTTCAACAGAAGATGCAGAGCAGTAAATGGGCACAATGTTCATTTCCTCCAGGAGCACATAAGCTTGTTCACATCCTGCAGCTGCAGGGACCCTGGAACCCCTGCAGGCTTCAACCAGTGTCCATAACACCCTGTTCCTTCTTTCTTAAAGCTTGTATTTCTGGCAACACTGACAATGCCCTTAAATTCTTCATCTCCAAATTCATGTCTGCCTGGGATCTTTATGCCCCCCCCTTTAGAAAATCCAGGGTTTGAGGATCTTACCTCCCATGGATCTCAGCCAAGTTACTGGTTTGGCACCATGTATGATGATGTGACCATACCTGGAGGACTTACAGGTCCTCTGGCTCCACTTTTGACCTTAAATTATCAAACCCTTCAAAATGCCTGTGCTAAAGCTACTAGGCTTGCAAAGTCTGAACACTTCACATCCACACTCCAGAACAACCTTAATCACCACTCTAAAATCTGGAAGGTAATTCATGCCTTTCTCTCCCATCTCCCTGTTCTCAAGATGGGTGATATTTCTATCTCTAACCCCACTGCAATTGCTTCATCTTTCAATTCTTTTTTCACCTCCTGTGCCTAATCCCTTTGCTCTTCCAACTCATCCTCTCCATATCTCATTTTTTCTCTTCCCTCACACTCTCCTCCTGTACGCATCCTATTTTCCCCTCCTCATCCCTTCTTTCATTCTCACCCACAGTCCATATTGCTGCTCTTAAGACCCTCTTGGCTCTAAACTCACACAAGAGTGGGATCCCTGATGGTTTTAACACCAGGCTCCTGTATCTCTATGTTCATGTCATTGTCTTTCCTAACACCTACATCCTCAGCCTCTATTTCTCCTTATCCTGTGCCTCTAACTCTTTGAAAATGTCTACTGTCATCCCTCTTCCTAAAGATGGTGATCTCTCTTCCCCTTGTAATTTCCATCACATCTTTCTCCTCTGAACACTGGCTAAACTCCAGGGACACTTTGCTCTCCCAACTGTCCCCTTTTCTTGACTCAACCTCCTTCCTTTCCAGTCTGGTTTTAAAAAAATCTCACTCCACCTCCTCCTCTCTCCTCTGGCTCACTGGTAATATCCTTTCTGGCATGGATCATGGCCTTGTAACTTCCATCGTCTTTGTTGACTTAGCCAAAGCATTTGACACTGTTGGGTACCCCATTATTTTGGAGAAGCTTAAGGTAACTGGATGCTGTACCTTCTCAGTTGAGTGGTTCTGCTCCTACCTTGGGCAGGTTGCAACTGTACATACTGGAGACTTTCTCTCTTCCCCGCTCTCAGTCAGGTCAGGCATTCCCCAAGGGTCTGTCTTTGGCCCAGTTCTTTTCTCCATTTTTCTAAAGGACCTCTAAACTGCCTGCTCCTTTGTGTCCATTCACATGCATACAGATGACTTGGTCTTCTTTTTCTCTGGCTCCTCTGCCTCTGACCTCATGAAACAGTTCCAACTAGACTTTAGCAACATCCAGTACTGGTTCCCAGAAATTCAGTTATCCCTCAATGCTACATAAATTGTCTCTATGACTTTTGGCACCCGGCAGAGGCCTGCTAGAGTCTCCCCCTTTTCTTCCTTTCATACTCTTGATGGTGCATCTATAAAAGATGCCTTCTCCTTCAAATACATCATGGTCTGGCTGGATCATCACCTTGATTTTTCTGTTCATGTGGATGCTATCCACAAGAAGCTCCACTCCAAACTTGGAGCACTTTATAGAAATAAAAGAGGCACCCCACTCTGTTCAGGGAGAAATCCTCAAAAAGACGATTGTCCCAATTTTTGACTATTGTTTATAGTGCTGCTCCAAAGTCCACTTAAGCTAGACTGGACCCTCTCTTTAATTCTTTCTGTTGATTTACCCTTGACAAACCCCTGCATACTCACCACTGTTCTTTGCATACCTCCTTCCCCCTCCCCTCTCTTGATGCAAGGCACCTTTCCCACTGTGCCTCCATAATCTACACATTTTGATCTGGCTCTTTACCTTTATATTTTGCTTCTCGCCCAACTATCCCCCCATCTACCTATTATTCCTTTCACAATGCTTGCTTTCACTCTCTTGCTCTCTCACAAATGAGAACTACTGCTGGTCAAGCTGCCTTCTCATTCTGCTTCCTAAAACATGGGGCTCTCTCCCACTTCCATTCATTCTGCTCCTTCTCTTCTTGCTCTGAATTCTCTCGTCCATGGTTTCTCTAGTCACTCCCGTAGGTTATTATTGATATTATTGATGTTTTCTGTCACCTGGCTTCCATACTGCACTGATATTAGTTTAGCCCCCTCTCCACAAGTTCATTAATCAATACTCCATGCTCCTCATATTGTTGTGTTGCTGGTATTTAACCATATGACAGTTTCATGCTTGAAGCATTTTCTTGCAATTTGCATATTTTGTATTATGGTTTCACCTCTCCTGACTCTTCTCAAATCAGACCTGGGGTGCTCTTTGGGGTTGTCAACACTACTGCTCACCCCATTTACACATAGTCTTTACATCTCTGTTTCTTTATTGATGAAATAGGGTGAGCAATTGAACTGAAAACCCCAAGGAACACCCCGGGCCTGATTTGCAAAGAGGCAGGAGAGGTTGAACAGTAAAAGTTATTTCTTTTGCTGTCTGCAGGATGGGGTTGGGGTGTTAGGGCTGAGAACCCTAACACCACATTTCCCTACTTTTACCACTTTAATCTGAGCCCTAGCTGGTGCATTAATAAAGTTGTTTGCTCAGAATATTTTGTATACCTGTTTCCATAATGTATTCATTGTTGTACATTGTACTTTGGATGTTTTCTGTTCTCTTAACCCGATTCATCAAGAAATGAACTGATACCAACTCAATATGACTTTCCTGGTAAAATGTCTGCAATAAATTAACAAGGAAGGAAGGAGGAGTAGTCATGAGGGAATTTCAGTTCCCAAAATATTCGAGGGTTCAGGTGCATGATCCCTTACCGAAACAAACATATGGCCATGGATGAATGGATGTGCTGACAGAATGACTTTGTTTTCAACAGCAATTTAATTAAAATGCAATTATCTGTAAGCATTTAAACACCCCAGCTGTTTTAGCTAGCTACTAGTCCAAGTCAAACAATCACTTCCACCTATTTAAAAATTAGGCATAATATTTGAATGATTTAATAAGTCAACTAAAGATTTATAAAATACCATTTACAGTAAATGTTATAGAATGTAGAGAAAAGAACTGTTTGTGGAAAAGCGGAAACACACGTAGGAGAAATACAGTTCTACAAATGGAATAGCAAGCAACTGATGTGGCCCTTATCAGTTGCCTACACGAGCAGCATTATTACCCTGTTTTAGAAGCTAGTGACATGACTTGTGTATTCAAAAGCAGTCATCCCATTCAGGTAGCCAGTATGCCAGTGTTTAAGTGCTCAGATATAATAGTTGCTTGGAAACAGCTGGACCATGAATCATTGGTACCCTGAATGCTTCTGACATAAGAGTGAGAGATTAGGTATGGATTTTTTAGACTTTTATACAAGGATGTGAAACAAGTCATGTTTTTCTTGTCTTAGTATTATGATGTTGGCACTGTCTGTCTGGCCATATTGTAAGCACACTGATAGTGACAGTCTTTGGGCAGACCTGCAATCTGATTAAACTTGTCATGACAAACAATATTGCAATCATGAGCACACAACAGAGCTCAACTCTTCTATGTGAAATCCCTATTCTTCCTTATTACATATGTTTTGCCACAAAACCAAAATGTATAACCAACATTTTGTGGCTGTCAAAACCTCTGCCTCTTTATCAAGGTATTTGAACTGTATATCTACTGTATGTGTGTGTGTGTGTATATATATATATATATATATATAAACATCACATTAGAATGCTGCATTTTTGCTAATGAATGCACATCTGCATTCATTATTATATAATATCTAAAAAGAACACTACAGCACCAATTCTATAGCTACTGTAGTTTAACCTATACTCACTGAACTGTCAAAAATAAATTTACATTTTTTGTAATCTATATAGATTTTGTGTGAACAGATCCATGCATTGCCCATTTCTGTTGTGCAGACCTTCATTATTAGCTACAAAAACATCATAGAAACTGTTGCTTCTCCTGTGCATTCATGTAACCCACTCTGACAAACCAATATCACAATACCATCATACAAAGAAAACAATAAAACCCTTTTTAATGTTACTGGGGCAGAGTTACTGGGACTGGGATAACATAGGCTGGGATAGATTTAAAGGAGAAATAACGGTCAAGGGAGGGGCAGATGGAAAGGATGGGAGGGGTTTGGGAGGGTATGGTCAGTAGCTTAAGCTGAGGACCTTGCAATATCAACAAACTAGATAGACCAAATGACCGTACTCTGCTGGATTCTTTGTATGTTCGTTATTTAAACTGTATACATGCCACTTTTATAACTGTTCATTTTTATCCAAAAGTAATCCAACTAGCCTAGTCTAACAGTGCTTGCATAACTTTTAACTATATGGTTTAGCTCAATGTGGGGCCAAGGCACTGCACAAGACAATATGTTGAAGATATGACCACATATAATCAAAACTGAAGCACCTAGAGGGTTGCACAGAGGCCTATCAGTAGTGTATCATCGCAAAGGCAACCCAGGTTTGGAACAAGAACTTGGATTCCTAGCTTTGAGCAGCCAGGGCAGAGGAATCATTGCTGGAGGAAACCCACACATGCCTAGGGAGGACGGCATCCATGTAGTAGCACTAAAGTAACACCATATGATAAGTCAGCGGATCACAGAGACATTGTGGAATGTGTATGAGGCCACCAGAGGGCTTAATATAACCCAAGAGATGGAGAAGAGATGGGAGCTGGGAGAATAGGAGGAAATACCCCCAATGTTGCCCTTCATTTAAAACATGGATTCACAGCAAAGTTTGTTTGTTTGTTTTTATTGCGTTAACCGGGTAGGCACACTGGAACTAGTCCTTTTTCAGGTCCAACCTGACACATAAGGAAACAAAACATGTACAGTTACAAATATATATTTGAGTTACAAAAACACAACAACAAGAAATAAAAATTACTAAGAACATTAACAAACATCTGATTCCTGTAAAAAAAATTAACATAGGGAGGTGGAGCAAGATGGCAGCAGAGCTGTGCTGAGCGTCTTGCAGCTCTCTATTCTGAGAACAATCTGCCTCTTCCGCTCCTGGATTTTATGTTTTTACGTTAATGCTAGTTTTTTTCCCTCTTCTGAGAGCTAATCTGACTGTGCTGATCTCCCGGTCTATGCTCTTGACCGAAGATCCGAAAAACGTGAGTTGCTTTTAGAGCCAGGGGGATAGCTAGGGTTACTTAGTGCTAGGCAGGGCTGGGTAAGTGAGCCAGAAACAGGAGGCAGCTTTTTTTTTGTTTTTTTAAGTGTAGAAGACCATCAATCTCTACCTGTTCAAGAACTGGACGTGAAGTTCAATGCCTGTTCCTGTTCCAGCTCCCAGATTTCTTTGCTGCAGCTGTCTGGCAGGGGTCTGTGGTGTAAGGACTGGTGCTTCTCAGAAGGAGATGCCCTCTAGTGCTAAGTGGCCTACCTGGCTGAATTCTCCGGGACCGTGAAACCTGGGCTTCTGTGTGGATCCATCTATATTGGTCCAACTGGCTCTATTATATATCTGCCCTTAATTTAAAAAATGGATTCACATCCATACAATACAATACAATTCCTGTCTCATTTCACTTATTGTGTGGTCAGTCTATCACTGTGCATCAGTCGTGGCCCCCTCCCTCTTCTACTGATTCATACTGATTGATTGGCCACACCAGCCAAGTCCCTACCCAATCCTTCTGTGTGCTTCTACTCCTCCTTAGAGCTACTGATCTGCACACCAGGCTTGCTGTCTCTGGCAGGCATGACACTTCCTAATCCTGTCTTTTCCTATCCACTTAACTGACTGTGTCCATAACTGTCCCAGCCCACGTATTTGCTGTGCCATGACATGCACCTTATACTCAAGCCTTTTCTTAATCCTAACCACCTTATCCATAGCAGCTCACCCAAACAAAGAACAAGGATCAGGTCCACCTCTGGAAATTTTCAATCCTGTAACCGGAACCTCATTCCACTGCACCTCCCCTTATTTAATATTTCCACCTCCCTTTATCCTCTGCCCATATCCTTTCCCCTTACACTTTCTGCTCCCTTCATATATGCCGATCAGAGCACTCTCCTTAGCTTCCCTTCACTGCCGCCCTAGCATTATGTTGCACCCATCATCACCTTGCCGAAGGTCACAAAGGAAAAAAGTGCTCCTACCCTGCAAAGACTGGATCAAGAAACTGCTTTTCTTGCTCCTTCTCTGTTCAGGTAACATGGAGCTAAACCCTGGACCCCCATTACCACTTGCATCTCCCTCAGAATTTGCATCTGCACCCAGACCTAAGTTAATGTTAGTCAACTTATTGAGCCTTGTGAAAAAGTTTCATCAGCTCCAAGTATGGGCTGCCCATACTGAGCCGGAACTCATTGTTATAACCGAATCTTGGCTCAAAAAGTCAAACAGTGGTCAACAAGTCTCCCTTCCTGGCTACAATCTGCACAGGGCAGATAGGGAAGCCAGAGGGGGGTGGGGTAGCCAGCTACACTAAATCTAAGTTTACAGTAAGTGATATTCACTGTAAATCTAAACCTAAGGAGTACAAAATTGTATTTCTCAACTTACACCTTCCAGCCACTGAATGTCTCACTATTATTGGTGGTTATTGCCCCCCATGTGGTGGCACTGACATCCTCACCATACTTAAATCCTTCATCACCTCCACCAACACTGAAACTTTAATACTTCAGGATTTTAATATGGACTGGCTTACCCCCAAGTCGCATAGCCTGAAATCCTTCTGTGATGAAGTCGGCTTAGCCCAGTTAGTCGGTGAACCCACTAGAACCAATACATCCAATCCCGACAACAGTTCTCTCCTTGATGTCATACGATTATGTATCCCCACAAAATTCTTCACTCTGCAGTATTCCACAATGACGTGAGTGATCATGGGGTGGTTGTTTGTACAAGATCACAAATTATAGCCTGACAGCAACCAACACTCATAACTAAGCGGTCCTTTCTCGAGTTTAATGCATCAGACTACTTATCTGACTTAAGTAAAATTAGATGGCAAGATCTCTACCTTGCCAAAATGATCGATGAGGTGGTCACTGTCCTTAACAACAATCTCACCACACTGGTCAACAAGCATGCCCCTTTGATCAAAGTCAGGGTGCGTAAAATATCTAACCCATGGTTTACATCAGATCTCAAAAGCTACACTCCTACACCGTGATAAACTCTGGGCTAAGGCTAGAAAATCCAAAAGCCCAGCTGACTGGAAAGCATTCAGAGCAGCTAGAAACACCTGCAGTAAACAAATCCATGCAAGCAAAGCCAACTATTATGGCTCCACCCTTGAACAGGCAAAAGGGAATTCCCAAAAACTCTGAAAGACACTCAAGTCCATCGAAGGTTGGCCTGTAGCCCCATCCATCCATCTGAATATCCTCAGCAATGGTAGGGCTGTGGAAAACAGCTCAACAATCCTTGAGGAAATCAATAATAACTTTGTAACTGATGGCCTAGCTTTCAACTCTTTGCGTTATGCAGCCTGTGGTAGCAACCAAGACTATAATAATATTGACTCACAAACTTTAACCCGCCCACTCCAGTTGTGCCCGCTTAGCTATAAAGAAGTCGAAGATTCACTTCTTAACATAGACATTCAAAAAAGTGCTGGGGACAATGGTCTAGAACCTTTTTTTCTTAAACTAGGCTATCTCGACCTCACCGCCCCATCCTCCACATATTCAAGCTTTCCATTTCCACTGCCACTGTTCCCTCCTGCTGGAAATCTGCCCACGTCTTCCCATTATTCAAGTCAGGGGACCCATATGACCTAAACAACTGTAGGCCCATTTCAATCTTACCTGTCCTCTCCAAAGTCCTCAAAAAGCTAGTTTACTCACAAATGAAACTCCATATCAAATCATCTTCAATCCCCAACCCTGTGCAATCTGGCTATTGGCCCAACCATAGTACAGTCACTGCTCTAGCCAAAGTTACCAATGAATGGATATCAGCCATGGACTCCAAGAAAGTTACTGGTGCAGTATTTTAGATTTCAGCAAAGCATTCAACACTGTCGACCACAATCTTTTAGTCTTAAGCCTAATAAAAGTAGGCGCCACCCCCCTTGCTGCCCAGTGGTTTACCAGCTACCTATCTGGAAGGACCCAGAAAGTAAAAGTTGGTGGCTTCTTTTCTGCATCCCTTCCAGTTGCCAGAGGAGTCCCACAAGGCTCCATATTAGGTCCCATCCTCTTCTCCCTGTACATCAATAACCTTGATGCACATATATCCCAGTCCTATCTGCATTTCTTTGCTGATGATACTGTACTGTATACATCAGGCCCTACACTGGCTGAAGGGAGGAATGTACTCCAAGCCAACTTTGCACAACTAGAAATCAACCCAATCAATGCCAAACTACTCCTCAATGCCAAAAAAAACTAAGGCCATGATCTTTGCACCAAACACCATCTCCACTTCCCTTACAAACACACACAAAGAATTCATCACTTCCTCCCTAAGTGAACCCCTTGAAATCGCCTCCAAATTCAAATATCTTGGTATGTGGCTAGACAACAAACTGTCCTTTCACAACCACCTCGACGATCTGGCAAAGAGGCTAAAAATTAGGCTAGGTTTCTTCTTCCATAACAAGCCCTTCTTTCCACTGGATACCAGAACTAAGCTGGTCCAGGCCACTTTCTTGCCGCAACTTGACTATGGAGATCTAATTTATTCCTCCGCAGCAGCCTCAGGACTCAACAAACTAGACATTCTCTACTATTGTGCCATATGGTTCATAACAAACCTACACTACTGAACCCACCATTGCAATTTGTACCTAGCTGCTGGCTGGACATCACTCTCAACTAGACGCTTGCTTCATGCTGGTATCCGTACTCTTAAGCTACTCCTGAACAACCTCCCAAACTATCTCACAACCCTTTTCCATATTTCCCATAGCACCTACTCTCTTAGGAAAAATTACCTCCTCCTCCTCCTTGATGTACTGAGAACTCGCACCTTACTCGGCAAGCAGGCCATATCGAGCGTACTCCCAACTATCTGGAACCAGCTCCGATGAGTACTGAAGCTTCCCAGTACTGCCCCTGTCAGCCTATTTAAAAGGTTGGCTGCAGAAAAAATAAAAGATACGTGCAGCTGCTTCTAAATCTTAGCTCACTGCTCTAACCCTAGCCCACTGCTTCCTCTTACTTACCTAGAAATTAACTGCCTTGATACTCTGAAACAAGCACTTTGTACCTTTTTTCTGTACTTGTATTTTTCTATGTCCTTGTCATTTTTATGTACCATATTAATGCTTGCTCATAATTCTGTACATGAATTTTTACTGTTTTTCTCAATTATGCAATTTGTAACTACCTGTCTGTGTCAAAGGACCTCCTTGTGAATGAGCTTGCTCAACGGAGTTTTCCTACAATAAACTTGATCTTGAACTCTATTGGAAGGTGCTTTGCTACCACCTGAATGCAAGGGCCAACTGGACCTTTTGGAGGCGTTTGCTTATCAGACCATTTTCTGGGGAAATGCAGAAGTAGAGAGAGTCTGCAAAATGTATCTCCTATAGGAAGACCGAATTTGCTACAGTAGCCCTTGTTGTTGCGACCTAGATTTTTTCATTTTCACCAGTCTTGCATCGTTTTACCGGCTGCCTGAAGAGTGCTTATAGCTTGAGGTCTCCCATCTCTCCCCCCACCCCGTTAAATCATCATTGAAGGGGAGGAGGGTTGGATCAGATGGTAACTGTGTCGGTTTGGACCTAGAACTTATTCTATCTTTGGCTCTGAATCTGTTTCTGAACCCCCGTGGCTGGTGAGAGTGGCTGAGGGGGTGATTCTCCAAATCGCTCTCATTCCAGCTCTTTGCATTTTTAATAACTTCACTATAATATCTGCCCTAGGGTGGAGATCGGTGAGAGGGCCCTCCATCCTTATTTATATGGGCAGTGAAGAATGTTTCTGCTGCAAAAACTGTGTTTGACATTGATAATAACTTTATGCTATTCTGCATGGGCTTATTATAATGGGATTGATGGTCAGTGCTCTCTTGGACTGAATTATCTGCTCTCTCTTTCTTGCTTTCTTTGGGAGGTTGGGACAGGTTGGTTTGTGGTTTGGGGTTTTAGAGGTAATTGTGTGGTTGTGTGGTGAGAGTGGTTGGGGCATGTTCTGTATTAGTTGTGTGGCTGTTTGTGTGATTGGTATTAAGTTAGTGGTGTAAGGGGGCTATCTGGGGGTATAACATGTGTCTGGGGAGGCCTGTGGGTCTGAGGTGGGCTAGAATTGTGTACAAGCATCCCAGTTTCTCAATCTGTGGCACTTTACTAACCTCCCAGTTTCCATCACTACATCTTTCTGCTGCCAGGACTTTGGGATTAAGAGGTCTCGCACTGACCAGGTGTGGTGGAGCATCCTGTGCCATGCAGATGGGGGTAGGATTGAGGTAATTGGGTACAGAAGGCACCATGGGTGTTGGTGGACCTTTGTTAGAGGCCAGACATGTTTGTTTCCTGTCCCCAGGTTTCTCACCAGATTGAGTGGGCTAGTAACCAGTAGGGCAACACTATCAACCAATGCCCTGAGAGCAGTGCTTTGCAATGCCAGATCAATCAGGAACAAGACTGCAATTATAGTGGACTTGATTTCCCCAGTGGGGAGATCATGCTGGTCCAGTTTTAGAGGCTGCCGTTCCCATCGGGTACTCATAGTGCACTGCCCCAGGGTGGAGCGCTTGGGCAAGGGAGTGGCCATCTATTTTAGATCTGAACTTGGCTTCACTGTGCACTCAGTGAGAAAACTGGGAACCTTTGAATGTGTGGCCATTCATAGGGGTCCAGATGCAGGCTGCAGGATTCACCTGATTTACACCCCCCCCCCCATGGCAGCAGGAGAATTCCTGCAGGGGGGTAGCAGAGTTCGTGGTCGCCAAAACATTGGAGTCCCCTAGATGTTTAATTCTGAGGACTTAAATGTTTGGGCCAACAATGAAATAGGCTGTTATAACCTCCTCCAGATGATGTTATCTCTGGACCTGTAGCAAGAAGTTTCTTCTATGACCCACCAGGGCAGACACATGCTGGACCTGTTTTTTTCACTGGGGTTTGAGGTTAGCAACCTCAAGACTGATCAGGTCATCTGGTCTGATCATTGCACTGTGGAGTTCTTGTTTGGGCCCCCCCAAGAGCCCTTCCCATGCAGAGATAGTAAGCTACCGCCCTTTGAGGGGTTTGATTACAGAGGGTTTCTTGGCAGTGGCTGATCTATGTAGTGTGGGTAGTGTGTGCATAGGGGGTACGGGCAAAGCTGTCACTGCCTATAATAAGGCAATGTCAGTAGCACTAGATTCTCTTGCACCAGTCCATGTATGACCCAGATCTTCTCACTTGAGGTCCCCATGTTTTTATGGGGCGCTCATTATGATGAAGATTTGGGGTCAGAGGTTAGAGCGTTGCTGGTAGAAGTCCGGGTTGGAGGGGGACAGACTGGCCCTGCGCTCCCATTATATTGAATATCAGGGGTCAATCACCCCCTAAGAAGGCAGAGTTCCTGTCCAGGGAGATTGCTGACAGGAAAATTTACCAACTGTGCTCTTTCAGACTGTGGACAGGCTACTAAACTCAGCCTGTCTACAGCAAAAAAATGCCTTTTCAAATGTTTTATGCAAAGAGTTTGCTCACTTCTTCTCAGACAGGGTGTCCACCATTCAGTAGGGTGTACTGCAAGTGAGCCATAATATGGCCAACGATGGTCACCTTGGGCATCCAGAGAGCACTCTGCCTGGTTGGGGGAGTTTAAACTGGTGGAGGCAGTGAAGGTCACTCAGGTTGCTCATGAACTGAAGCAAACACATTGTGAACTGGACCAGGTACTGACGCATTTCTTAATGAGATGTGCTGACACCATAGGCCTGGTGTTCACCTTGATTGTCCGGTGCTCTCTTTCAGAGGGGATCTTCCCAGATGCCTTGAAGGAGGCACTGATCAGGTCAATCTTAAAGAAACCATCTTTCGACCCTGACATCAAGTCGAATTACCATCCTATCTCCAACTTCTCATTTTTAGGGTAGGTTGTTGAGAAGGTTGTGGTGCTTCAGCTTGAGGAGCACCTCATGACCTTTGATCTGTATGAACCCCTCCAGTTGGGATTTCGTGTGAGTCATAGCACAGAAACTAAATTAGTATGTGTGCACAATGGCCTCCTCAGGGCTAGAGATTGAGGGGAAGGGACACTGCTCATGCTCCTCGACCTCTCCTTAGCTTTTGGCATGGTAGACCATTGTGTGTTGCTCGCCACCTGAGGGAATTTTGTGGACTCACCATCACTGTCAACTACTGGTTAGAATCCTATCTCATGAATAGGAGGCAATGGGTAGTGATGGTAAATTCCTCTTCCTCCCCTACCCTCCTGTCATGAGGAGCACCTCAGGTTTTGGTCCGGTTACCAGTGCTGTTTGCCATGTACATGCTGCCCCTAGCAGAGCTCATTAGGAAGTACAGCTTGGGTTTTCATTTATTTGTTGATGATACCCAGCTGTATCTTTCCTTTGCCTCTGGGACATCCAATACGGTGGAAGTGCTAAATTAATGCCTTGCCGAGATCAATGACTGGATGGCCTCCAGCTGGTTGCAGCTGAACCCCAATAAGATAGAGGCACTGGTTGTGGAGTCGAATGGAAGGTGTGATAGGATGGCCTCTGGCACAGAGACAGGTTTGTTCCTGGAGTCTGTGCCACTGAATGCTTCTTCTAGGGTGCGTGATGTTGGTGTAACCTTTGACAGTGGATTGACATTTGAGGCTCAGGTGTCATCCGTTGTCAGGACTAGCTTCTACCATCTGAGGAATATCGCCAGGATCAAGCCCCTAGTTCGGTCCCTGGACCTCCCCACCTTAGTGCATGCCTTCATGATGTCAAGGCTCAACTACTGTAATGCGCTTTACCTCAGGGTCTCAGTAGGTACCCTCCACAGACTGCAGCTAGTGCAGAATGTGGCTGCCAAGTTATTAATGGGACAGTTGAAATACTGCCACATTACCCCAGTGCTGCGTGAACTGCACTGGCTACCAGTCAGGTGGAGGGTCCTCTTCAGTGTGGGTTTGCTCACCTTTAAGGCCCTACATGGGCTGGGCTCTGGATACTTGTCTGATCTTCTGACGCCTGCTACCTCAGTCCACTCCCTCTGCTCCTTCTGTAGGGGTCTTCTTGCAATTCTCAGGATGAGGCTGAAAACTGACATCAACAAAGCATTTAGTGTCACCGGCCCCGTTCTGTGGAATTCGCTTCCACCATCTGCACAGGAGGCCCCTTCAGTTGAGGTGTTTAAGAGCTGCCTAAAGACCTACTTGTTTAGTCAGGCCTTCCCAGACACTCTGTATTAGATCTTATCATTGGTATGACCCCATCTAGCTACTGTCTTTATATTAGGCCTTGTTTATTTTCTTATATTGGCTTATTTAATTTATTGTTGTCATTTTACTGTTTTATTTCTAATATTGCTAATTTGTATGGCACCCAGAGCCTCTGGGATATGGCACCTAGAAAAATAAAATTTGCCTTGCCTTGCCTGACTTAAAACTTTGCAGGGAGGAAGCACATCTTAAATGTTCAGGTAAGAAACTCCAAAGGTGAGGGGCGGCAGCAAAGAAAGAATGAAACCCAGCCTTTGTTTTATAAGGCTGGGCTTGAAGAAGAGTTCCTTTATATGACCTGAGATTCAGAGAAGTATTACGAACTGAAACCAAGTCACTCAAGGGAAATAAATCTTTAAAAAATAAGGTAAAGGAAGGACTACTGTTCACATTGATGCTAAAACTGCATTTATATAATAAACATAAATACGGTTTTGTAGCATTTGAAAAATGTAAATGACAGCCTTCTTTGAAAACTCCCACCCGGTCTGCTCTACAAAGTGGCTGGCAAATGTGGGACGTAATGACATCATAGAAGCAAGAATTAGGCAGCTGTTTACACTCAGTGTTAATAACCATGTCCCAAGTTACTAATATTAAAGTGTATTTGTTAACAAACAGATCAAAAGCATGACTTAGAATGTATATTATTTATTCCAATACACATGTTAAGCTATGGTTTTGATCATGTTTTTACATAATTAGTTCCAAATTTACAAAGTTTCAAAGGCTGCTAGAGCTGAATGGCTTCAACGGCAGTACAAGAAAGCAATGCTGTCATTTATCTGGTGGTGTAGTGGCTGTGGCATTGCTCAAGTTATCTGCAGAAAATGTACAGTATTCTGCTGTGCAAACAACGTCTGTGGAAGTCCCTTAATTTCAAATAAATGCTACAAAGGTACTGCAATGCCGAGTGACTCCCCCACCCTTCAACTGCAGTAAAAGAAAGCAATGTTATAATTTACCTGGTTGTCTAGTGGCAGTAGCATTGCTCTTGTTTCCTGTCGAAATAAAGTGCATGAGAAGTCTGTTTTAAATAAACCCAAAAGGGTACTTCAGTGCTGAGTGAACTCCCTCTCCGCCATCACGGTCACCCACCATCCCGCTTGCAGCGCATCTATCTGCCCCCACCACCTGTTTCTACCATGCCTCCTTTCCCCATCCCCTATCTCTCTGCTCATCTATCTCTCTCTCTCTCCTTGCTATATCCTACAGTTTCATATTTCCATTTCCCTGCCTTCTTGCTCCTCTTTCCTTTATATATTATGTGAAGCTAGCTGGTTCGATGACATACTCGGTCCAAACTTTACTCCTTGGCACTTCCGTACATTGAACTGTATGCTACCCTAACTGTAAACATGTGCACGTACCATCTGCTTGTATAATATTCTTACTGTGTCGTGGGACTGAAACTGTGAAAACTGTTATCCTCTCCTCCTGAAATTGCTGTGTTGTATATTTTTGACACTGTATCTTGCCTTGTACCTGTGTACTTGTACCTCCCCATGTTGTGACCTCCCAGGTCATGCCCGAAAATAGTCACTTCTGTGTCTAGTGCACCTACCCGGTTACCAAAAACTAAATAAATAAAAAAAATTAAAAAACAGACACCCTTGTACAGTCAAACCTGGTCCAATATGTGTCCTTTCCAAGTTAGACCTTAAAGCAACTGAGAATAAAACCAAAAGTTTCCTTTTTGGTCTGGGTATAGCGGGCATGCTTGATGATAATGCTGAGCTCATCATTTATCAGTGCTGGTCGGATAGGAAGAGCGCTCAGCATTATCGTTAAGCATGTAAGGGACTTCAGGATTTCAGAAGGGCAGACTTTTGACAGGCTCAGAGAGTTACTGCAGGAGAGGATAGAAGGGGTAAATGCGGTAGTAGGGTAGAAAAAAATGAGAATTGATAAAGGATGCAAAAGTGGAGATCACGAGTCACTGCGTCAGTGTAGTACTGAAAAATAATATGGGCAGAAAACCATTGTAGTCCACATGGGAGGTGGGGGGCTCTGTGAGGGGAAAGTTGAAGGTCTTCAGAAAATACAAAACAGCCAGGAAGTGGGAGACAGGATGGAATATCTAAACAAGGTGAAGGAGCCCAGCAAGGCTGTGAGAGCGGCAAAGTCTGCTGTGTAGATGAGAATAGCAGAGGGGATGAAGAAGGATAACATATTCTTGCTCTCATATGCAAGAAACACAGAACATAATATGGAATTGTTAGGCTGAAAGGGGGCACAGATGGGAGGAGGAGGATAAAGGGAAAGCAGATATGCTAAATCAGTTTGCTCTGTTTGGTATTTATTACAGGGTAGGATAAAGAGTCATTACCAGACTGTGTAGTCAAGAGAAGGTGGGGAGAGGAAAGGGGTGTTAGTAAGGGTCCAGTCACTGAGGAAAGAGTACACTAGACTAAAGACACTGAAGATAGACAGGTCCATGTGGCTGGATGGGCAGCATAACTGATTACTGAAAGAGATGGGACAGGTTCTGGCTTCACTACTGACAGAAGTTTTTAATACTGCAGTTCACTGGAGATGAGGGTGATACCTAAGGACTGGAGGATGGCACTGTAGGTCCCCTGCACAAGAGCATAAACACGAATGAATGAGGGAACTACAGACCTTCAGTTTAAATATCCATTGTAGGAAAGCTGCTAGAGACCATAATAAAGGGCAGGTCACTGGAGTTTCCGGAGGTGAATAGACTTTGGAATGTCATACACCATGGGTTCACAGGGGGAAGGTAATGTCATTTGAATCTGATCAATTTCATTAATTGGGTGATGAAGGTTATAGAAAGGGGTAGGCAGTGGGCATGCTGTACCTCAGTTTCAGTAAAGTCTTCAGCTCTGACCCACATGGACGGCTGGTTAAGAAGCTGGGTGACCTGGGGTCAGTGGATAAAATCACAAGATGGGTAAACAGCTGGTTAAGTGACAGAATACAGAGGGTTGTTCTTATTGAGAAATACTCAGAGGTCAGAGGGGGCATTAGTGGGGTGCCACAGAGATTGGTCTTAGGAAAAGTCCTCTTTGGCATATTAATTTTGGATACTAGAGTGGGGATCCAGGGGGATGTCTGTCTTATCACAGATGATACAATGATGAGGGAAAGAGTAGACAGTGAGGAGGTTGTAAGAAGAGGATAGGGAAAGGCTGGAGATGAGGTCGAGGGCTTGCTATTGGAAATTCAGCTCCAAGAAGTCCAAGGTAATACACACAGGGGGAAGGAATCCAAGGATTGAATAGAGAAGAGGGAGGCTGCAGTAGAGAGTACAACAGAGGAAAGAGAGCTGGGGTTAATAATATTGGACAACTTGAAGAAAACAGCACAGTGCAACAGGGCACTGGGAGAGATGAATAGGATGTTGCAATGTATAAGAAGTGGGATTAGCAGCAAGAGGAACAAGAAGATTCTGTCACTGTACAGTATATGTCCCTGGTATGTCCAGAGCTGGGGTACTTTGTGCAGTTCTGGATGTCTCTCTCTTGAAGAAAGATAGGGACAGGTTTGTAGCAGTGCACAGGAGGGTACACAGAATGGTTCAGGGGCAGCAGGCTAAGACTTATGTGGAATGGTTGTCAAATCTCAACATGCACAGTACATGCTGGAGGCAAGAAGGGCGAGGGGGAGGACATGACAGAGACATATAAATATCTTCACAGGATTAACAAAGTAGACAGTGGAGTCAGGATTAAAAGTTGCTTCTCCAAAGTAGGTGTTCAGTGCACACTGTTCAGTTCCTCAAAGCACAAGAGAACAGCACTCCAACCCAAAAAACTCACTTCTGAGCTGCAAAATGTGGTACATAATAAGGCAGAGAGAGCATTTCTCACTCTAATCACATAGGTGTTTTTTTCAAGAGTATCTGTTCCTAACTTGTGTAACTCTTAAATAGAGTGTTTTTCAAAGTGATGGTGTGCTCATTTCTTTATTTCTGAATGAAAAAAATAATTAAAGTGAATATACTGCAATAAATATAACACACCCAGTTTGAAAGGGACACTCAAAACCATGTTTCAGTGTTACTGAGACAAACTGCACTTCATGAGCATATTATTAGGGATCTCCCTCACTCATTTACTTGTTTGTTCCTGCATTCCACTTTTAGCTGTAGATAGCCTAACATAGACAAGAGACAAATGTCCTGAGAGCAATGAATATGAGATTATCTCACATAAATCCCTCTTTTTAATGTCACATAAATGTTGCAGACTTCATCTGGTCATTCAGCCTTTGCCAGGAGGATACACCCAGGGAATGTATCAAAGATACCCCTCTCCTGGCAAGTAGGCTGTCAAGATCCCCCACACACACACACACACACACACACATACTGTACACAGACTGGCAGTCACCGTCTCAATTGCAACAAATTTAAAGAGGAACTACTATCAAATTTTGCAAAAACATATGTTGTACAGAGTGTTTTGATTTGTGGATGTATTTCCTAGTGTTCTTTTATATTTGTTTACTATTTGGAGTTTTTTTTTCTAAAATTGCATACTAGTTTTATGGCCACTGGGAATCTCCAAGTTTGAATATTTTATTGCCTTTATTTTTCCCTATGATGCCTCCTGGCCCCTGTGACAGATGTGTCCATGACCATTGATTCAGTAAATGAGAGCTGCTGCAGCAACAATCTGCTGTTAGGACACTGATTTTCTGGCCTCAAGGAAAGCATTCTTTCTAATCCGATCTTTTTGTTTTCTAGGTACAGTATATGTTCCTGCTAGTCAGCAGGTGTAAATGCTTTGTTTTTAATGCTTTTTGCTTTGTCAGACTACAAACAGCCATAAAAAACATTCAAATCACCCCCGATGAGCAACATTAAAAATTAATGAAGACTCTAGTTGTTTTCTTACAGAATAGCCCACTCAATTATTTCAGTTTCAAGAAGCTTGACATCACAGTCAACAAGACTCAAAAACATCAAGCTGAATCATAGGATAAAATGTCAAATCATAGCTTTATTTTTATGGCTGCAGTGGGAGTAGCCCTGCATATGTTTTGCTTTGAGAAAACAACTCCCTGCATAAATTACCTTCCAAACAACATGATAGAGTGTTAAAAATAATGTCATTCACTGAAGCCTCATTACTACGCTGCCTGTGTGTGTATGGGGGCTTGAGAGCACTATTTTTCCTATGGCATATGAAGTTAATTGAGCCCTCTGCAGTACTGCCTTTTTTTGCAAATTGAAACCTCCTCCAACAATTGAGCCCTACCCAGTACTGCCTTTTTTTGAAAAGTGTTTTATGGGCCTTTTCTTTGTTTGTTAACTTTCAGTGCTTAATTTACTACCTTTTGCAAGCTGAGAAACTCTTGCTTTGCTGGTATCCCCTCCTCCACTCATCCAGAGGTGTGAATTCCTTTGTTAGCCATTGGATGACCACAGCTGCAAAATTATTAGATTATTACATTTGTCTATAAGCACTGTATTCTATGCAAGACACAAGCAACTGAATCAACACACATACACACACACACACTCACTCACACACATACACACACACACACATATATATATATATATATATATACACACACACACACACACACAAGCAATACCCTAAGCAGAACACAACTGGATAAGGTACCAATATTTAGGAAACTTATTACACTTACCCAAAGACTAGCAGTGTGACTCTTGGCTGCTGTGTTCTCTCTGCTGTGTCTGAGCTGTAATAAAGACCCTGTAACAAGACAGTGGCCTCCTGCAGCGGCTATTAGACATCAGAGCAAAGAGCACTCTGGGAAGACTCTCTGGGACAAAATGCAATAAAATAAACCTGAATGGCAGCCCTCAGCAGCCATAAAACAGCCAGGGAAAGTTAGAAAAAACTCTTCTCACAGCCTGAGCAGAAAAAGAAAAACACTGGGATGAAGTAAGAACACAAAACAGGTAATAATACATATATTTTCCGAATTTTAACATGCAGTTTTCCTTTAATAATCTAAAACAAAGTGTGGGTTGGGCTGGGATTTACCCACACCTGGCATGTGACAAACAATGACAGGCATGCATAAGTCCCAGCGCACTCCACACTGTGCAGTTGATTACTGTGATTGTACAACTGGTAGGAAGTAAAGAATTTAAAAAAAAGTTATTAAAATACTCAATTTCTAGAGTGGAGCATAGGTGCAAAGGGGATGAGGTCTTGGGCTTACCTTTAGATGTCAGCTGTCAGGGCACATCCCTGGTCTAAATCAGCCTTATCTTAAATCAAGGCAGTAGCCATTTCATAGAACCATGAGACTGAAACTAATTCTGCAATTGGTAACGCTGTGCTGGGCAGCATATATCTGTAGCTAACTAAACTCTGGCATAAATTTCTGTCTCAAGGTTTTGTGAAATGTCTTCTGTCTTTCTTTATTGCTTTGTTACAGAGATGTCAAAATTGATATTGCTGGAAGCTAACAGCTTGTTAGCCATTCACACCTACATAGAAAAGAATGTATAAGACATTAACTCTTGACTTATAGGGCTGTTATTCCTTTGGTTTCATCCAAAAACTTTGCTCCTCATCTTAACAATTTTGAATTGAATAGACCAGAATCTTGGTCTAATTTAAAGCAATTGTATGATACAGGTTTATTACTTAGAAATCCTCAATGCAGCAGTAAATATAGAGAATACTGGATGGGCAACTATGCAAAACCAGTGTCTTCTGCCACAGAGAGGTTCTGATTCCCTCTGACCAGGAGAGTGAAGCTCGAGAGGTCCATGGGAATCAGAACCCCGAGATGACAGAACACATTGGTTATGCACAAAGTTGCTCATCCTATATTTTTTATAGTGTATAGCAGTATTATGAGAAATGTGTCAGTTGTTTTTTTCTGTCATTCATAATGAAACTGACGTGAAGTCTCTAGAGGGTCCACCACCCCTTCTGTGAAGAATTATGTCTTCACGGTACCCCTTAGTCTACCCCCTTCCAACCTCATGTCTTGCCCCCTTGTTCCTGGACATCTTCTTTTCTGAAAGATGCTATCCCCAGCACCCTATTTTTGCCTTTTAGATATTTGAAGGTTTCTATCATATCACCCCTGTCTCTTCTCTTCTCCAGGGTATATATATTGAGGTGTCCCAGTCTCTCCTCATATGGCTTTTAGTTCAGGCCCTGCACCATCCTTGTTGTCCTTCTTTACTGCCTCCACTCTGTCTACATCCTTATGGAAATGCAGCCTCCAGAACTGGACACTGCATTCCAAAAGAGGCCTCACCAGTGATATGCACAGTGGCCCTTCCTTCTGCTGGTGATACCTCTCCCTAAGCACCCCAGCATCCCACTGGCTCTCCCCATAGTCTTAGTACATTGTTTAGCCACCTTTAGGTCATCCAGTATGATTAAGTAAAAACAAGGTGCTGCATCAGCATGTGGTCTGAAAGCAAAATAAAATGGTTATATTAAATGCATGCTGAAAATAGAGTTAAAAATCTATGCTTCAACCTTAGACCTTCTTCAGAAAATATCCAAAAAATAAAAAAACAAAGTTAGAGAAGAGGGGAGGTAAAATAAGGGATATAGAGGGAAAGAAAAAAGGGGAGGCTCAGGGAGAAGAAGTGATAAATGGCAAGATTAAGAGAGAATCTGTGAAACAAGAAGGTGATGATGGGAAAGACAAAGCATAATAGGAGTGAAAGTGCTGGAGAAGTCCCCAGGCGGGAAGTAATTAAAAGGGCATAGTAAGAAGGCTGAAAGGTGACAAATGTGGGGGAAGGAGATGAAGGAATGAAAAAGAAATTAAATGTGTACAGATACAAACAGACTTTAGGGAAAATAAGGGGTGGCTGAAAGATGTTAGTAGAAAATAAGTCTATCATTTAAACTGGAGGGCTGCTGGCAGCCAATGTGGAGGATCAGCTTGGTTTCCATGTTTTTCCTATGGTCAGAATCCCAGAAGCCCTGCTGAAGGACACAAACAGAAAGGTCATTGACACTGTGGTCTCTGGAGATAAAGTAGGATACAATGGGTTTAGCAGTGTCTCCATTTCTGACTGCTCTGTAATGTTTCCTGAAACAGTCAACAAGGTGTCTACCAGTCTCTCTGATGTAAATAGCTGTACACTTCCTGGAAAGAATACAATATACCACTTTAGTGAAGGTGCATGAGAACTCCTTGGTGATGTGAAAAACACCTGTAGGCCTTGAATTTCAGTCACACTGGAAACACATTTGCAGGTGCAGCAACCAGTTCTGTTGCAAGTTTGGCACCTGGTAAGGAGGAACTGTTAGGAGTAGGTAGGCTGCTTTTAACCAGGAGATTCCACAGGTCGGGTGGCCAGTGCTAGGAGGCAATAGGTGGTTCTGTAAAGGAAGCACCTATGTTGAGGTCAGTTTGCCAAATGGGAAAGTTATTGGTGATTATCCTGTGAAGAGAAGGTGTACTCTGATGGAAAGGAAGCACTAGCGGAATTTGCAGTTGTTCTTGCATGACAGAATCCTTCCTGCAGGAGTCAAGGTTACAGGGCATGTTACTGACCCAGAAGAGTGCTCTGTCCACTGTACTTTTAGGGTATCCCCTGTTGATAAAAAGCTATGCATTATTTGGTTCTGCTCAGCAAAATCATCCCCTTCGCTGCATAACCTTCGAAGTCTAAGAAACTGTGAATAAGGCAGGCCATTCTTGACATGTTTAGGATGGAAGGAGCTGTGAAGGAGGAAACTGTGTGAGTCAGTGGGTTTGTAATAAGCTGATGTCTTCAGACCAGTGTTCTGTACTGACAGTGGGATATCCAGAAAAGGCAATGTAGAGGAGGATACTTCAACAGTGTATTGAAGGCAAGGATGGGCTGAGGTAAATTTGTCAAGGAAGACTTAGAGGGTCTCCCTGGAGCAGGATGTGGCCCCCACACAGTCATCTATGTAGCATTTGAAAAGTTCAGGCACAGTCCCTGTGAATGAGAGAAAAAAACTGTTCCTCCACTCAACCCACAAATTAGCAAAGCTGGGACCAATCTTGGTACCCATGGCAACTCCACTGACCGGCTGAAAAAAAACTATTATAGAGTATGATTACCCCCAAATCCTTTTCCTGTTTGGTGACCATCAGTCCCCCCTCCCCTGCCCGCAATCCTATCCTGGATTTCTGCAACCCAAATGCATGATTTTGCACTTTTTTGCATTAAATCTCAGCTGCGACACTACGGACCATTCCTCTAGTTTACCTAGGTCCCTCCTCAATTTTTCCACCCTTCCCGGAGAGTCCACCCTGTTGCAGATCTTAGTGTCATTTGCAAAGAGGCACACTCCCCCCAACCCCTCCACAATTTCACTCATGAAGACATTAATCAGGACTGGGCCCAGGACTGATCCCTGTGGCACCCTGCTGGTCACACTCCTTTGCTTACATTGAGCACCATTTACCATGACTCTCTATCTTCTATCATTCAACCAGTTCCTAACCCAGTTTACCACCTTGTGACCCACTTTCAAGCTGCTCAGCTTGTTCACAAGTCACATGTGGAACAATATCATAGGCCTTACTAAATGTAATTCATATTTATGTTTAAGCCCATGAAGCACCCTTATCTAGTTACTGCATTTGCAGCCGTAGTGGCTCTGCCAGAATTTGTTGTAACAAGCAGCTGATAACTTCAGTGCCCCTCCCCCCACACACACACCAACAGCAGACAAATGTCTTTGTGTGACTTTTAGCACTTTCTCAAGGCACAATTCTGTCCTGCTACCTCACTATTTAAATAGTGCTCTATTAAAGAGAAAATAATATTTTTTTTTGTGGTGAACTGTAGTTTGTGCAAAGGAGCAGAATGAAAAAAACAATGTGGAGATATAAATACTAATAAAATTAACCAATACCATAACAGTTGTTATGAAATGAAATAAGGGAGAAGGGACAGATAAGTGTGGACAAAAACAAAAATCAAGGGAAGGGGGAAAGGAAATGGGGAATGTTGCAAAAGGCAATTCAGAGTTATTTGCTAACTATAATATGTTACTAGAGTCACAGCTGAAAGTGAAAAATACTAAATTCATTATTTTGTTAAATACAGCATATATAAATGATCACATATCCTTAAAAAACTGAGAGAAGAGTATTTTCAAGAGCAACAGATTTTTCATTAATATTTACCGAAATGGCAAAAACTGAAAAATATCCAATAAGTCCAGGTGGTCCATTGGCTTCATTTTGTATTGCCAATATGATTCTCACTTTAGTAATTTTGTTATTAATGCCCCCCAAATGCCCATGGTACCTTTTCCTGTTGCACCAAATTTAAACCAATGTCAATTCCCATCCTCTGAATAAGCTGTGCCACTGCATTTTTGTTCTCCTGTCTTTGAATTCTTTGGACATGCTCCCCTGTCTGTGCCTCAAACATTTGAGTAGTATTTCCAATATAAATGCATTGCAGTGGTGCCATGCAAAATATACACAGTCAGATGAATTGCATGTCACAAAATCTTTCAAAAGATATACCTCAGCTGTTACTGGATGTTTAATTTCTTTACATGTTAGTACATGACTGCAGAAGGCAAAATTAACATATCTAAATGTGCCAGAAGATTCAGACATCAGTCACTACTTGATATCTCATTGTGAGAGCTGTGCATTATGCCTTTTAAATTTGTGCCCCACCAACAGATGATTTTAAATAAACTTTTTTGCTCCTTTAGCAAATTTCTGTCCATTTCCAAAATGTGCCAGTTCATTTCCAGAATGGGCATATAATATGGGCATGTGGACTGAATATAGTAATAAAATTTGGTTTAACTATTTTTCAAACCTTTGTAACATCTTTTACCTTCAGGATTGTGAAGCACACATTAAGCATGGGGCTTACTGTTAAGCTGCCACCCCTTTAAGAGCACTTAGAACCTGCATGTAGCTAATTGTTGCACTGCCTGGCAGTGCCATGTATGCCTGTCAGTCAGAGAAATTGTCAGTTTGGGGCTCGTCCTCAGGAGAAGAACATCTGCAGCACAGAATAAACCTGTCTTATTATTATTTTATGTGTCCATCTAGTTATTCTCACTGTCCAGAGGGGGTCCTCACCAACAGCAAATGAAAGGTCTAGCAAACCACAGAGAAGGTAAGGAGTCCATTTAGTGGCAGATCAAATAACCAAAATGTCACACATGGTGGAGAATGCATCCCTTCTTCTGTCTAGACCCCCATCTTGCTTGCCTGCGTCTCTGGTTACCCTCAGTCATCTACCCCAGTATGCCTGAACTGCTTGAATGGTTAGTTACACTACAGCCTTGGCTGCACAAAAAAAAAAAACAATGAACTGTCCTCCGTGTTATACAGCAGCCTGCAGCCCTCCTACAGTACCAGGACACTCAAACCAAAGACTGTTTACCACTGCTGACAAGCAGCTCATTGAATGCACTGTTAAAATTCAATTTTTCCAGCCCTCTGCCCCACAGAGCTCCAAAGCAAAACCCCCCTCCCCAGCTTGTGGCAGGGCTCCTAACTGTTTTACCATGCAATTGCCCTGAATCCCTTCCAGCTGCAGCCACCTGTGGAGGTCATAGCTACAGAAAAGAAAACAAAAAAGGGCAAGAGACAAGAAGGAAAACAAAGGGACTGCAGAGACAGATTACTTCCCGCCAAACCATGGCTTTCCCTCATCCCAGAACTGGCAGCACAGAGCTCCTGTCCTTCTATATTGCCATCTCACAGAGCACAAGCCACTGCCACCCAGCAACTCAAAGCATTGGCTCTGCTTTTCTGCAGCTGCAAATGGAGCAAGCAGCTCCCTGAGTCCTCAGAGCACCAGTACACAGTCGCCCAGCCAAACCACAAGGACCACAGCTTCTGTCCCCTTGCCCAACAGCAATCTGACAGCCTCAAGCAGCTCTGCTCCTGAACTTCCTATGGAGCGCTCCTCTCACCATGTGGCTCCTCCATGAACTGACCCTGCTTGAGCCAAATTTACTGCGGCTCCACAAATCAAGCTGCTTCCCCTCAGCCACAACAGAAACCAAACCAGAGCCCCACTGCTCCTGAACAGCTCCTCAAGCCACAAGGATCGATCTGCTCCACACTTGGCCCTCCTGCCTCTCACCCCAAGCAAGCTGCTCAGCTTCCCTGCCACATGGAGCAATCTGCTGCTTGACTCACCGATACAGTTCTCCTCTAACCTCTTTAACTACATGAAGCCTCCACTCCCCTTGGCTCACTTCTGCAAGGTTCCCCAGTAGCACTGCTCCTCCCGAAGATGTCTACTACAGCATCACGGAGCGCTTCTCTGCTCAGCTCAGCGACTCACCAACAAAAACAAAAAATAAAAGGGGGAACACAGAAATAAATACAGAAACAAGGGGCAAAGAAAAAAAAAACAAAACAAGTAACTGCATCAGAACTGCCAGCACAGAAGGATCTGCTTGGCCACGCTTCAGAAATGGCCATTTTAATAAATAAATAAAACTGAGGCAAGAAGAAGGAAAAATAAGGGGACATAAAAATAAAGCAGAGTCACATATTTCAAGCAGGGCTCCATATAAATAAAGGGACAAGGTAAATACAAACAAAACAAAGCACAACCCTGGTATACGAAGACAAGCTAATGCAGCATAATAAACAAAATGGGGCACAGCCTATCAAGTTAAACAGAAAATTCCCCCAGCTTTTTGCCACTCACCACCACAGATTCTTCCCACCATCTCTGTTAGGGAAGAAGACGGCAGGGCGGCAATCGCCATTTTGATCATTGTAGAGAAGTCAGGCAGCCTCATGGCAAGGATCCTCCATCTTGGGAACACCAAAACAACACGACAGGAAGTGAACCTTGACCCCCTGCTGGTGGCCATCTTGCTACAGTCAGGCAGTTAAAACACACAGGAACTGCATGTCACAGTTTGGCGGCCATCTTGTGAAGGGCACAAATTGACATCACTCCATTGAAATCAATAGCATTCCTATTTAAATGAATGGACACTGCAACAAATAGCTGATTTTTGCAACAAAACCTTTATTTAAATAAGAAACAACACATAATTGAATGGGAATTCTTTATTAAGATGTCAATTGATGAACTTTGCTACAAAGTTTGTAGTTTTGTCTACAAAAATAATTTTTTGCTTGGCACTTAATCAACGACACAACGTCCTGTCTCCCGCATGATGGCAACTCCTTCTCAACCGTACAACCTTCGCTCAGTGAAATGAAGCTCCTCTCCAATCATGATGTCTGATGACGACATATGGGTGCCGGAGTATCTGGAGTCTTACCGCCACCCACCTCAAGGACATTGGGCTATAAAATCAAAACAATCCTCCATGACATCCAGTCTTCTACTTCAGCTCAAGGAACACCAGCTATGCAAGCTATTCAAGATGACTTGGCCTACATTAAAGCCATTGCACCACAGTCCATGGCCCATACCAGCCTACAACCAGTACCCTTCTCAGCCTTGCCTCACGAAGACACTGTCAACTGGCTGGAACACTTCCAAATATGGATTTCCTTCAATGGTTGGTCTGATCCCTGGGGCATCTCCAATGCCTTGCACTTGCTTCTGAGAGGGACTGCCATTTCCTGGTTCAACGCACTTCCAGACCAAGTCAAAGGAGATACTGCCACACTGCACATAACCTTCAAAGCCCATTTTCTCCAAGCACACCCACCCTGGTTATTGGAGCAACATCTGTGGGAACATACAATGCAACCCACTGAATCTCTTGAAGCCTTCATCGAGGATGTTGAGTCTCATTGCAAATGCTTACAGAAAGCTGAGAAAGAACAAATCACCACCTTTGTCCGGGGACTGCTTTCTCAACTTCATCTTTATGTAATCCAACAGAAACCAGCAACCTGGATGGACACAATCCAAGCTGCACGACTTGCACAAGAATCCATAGCAATGTCCCAGGCTACCAGTGTACAAGCACCTCAGTCATCACAGTTAGCCACACTTGCAACATGTGTCCAGCAGCAGCAATCACTAATAGAGACGCTCACTACAAGTATCAATACTCTGCACAGTAGCTCAACTGCTTCTTCTACCACCTCTGTCAATGTCCTTCAACCATTTTGATAGTGACCTGATCCACCTCCACCTTCATGAGAACCAGTGACCTTCCAGTGGTGTAGATTCAGGGAACATACTGCCACTGTCTGCCAAAAGCTAAAGTACAACAGAAATCAAGAGAACCACAGGCACCCACCGCTGCACAGTCAGCAAGATAAACGCAATTACTCCCATGGCCAGGGGAACACAGCAACTGACCACCCCCTGACTCTCTCAATTCAAACAAAACACTTCCTTCAACTGCGAACTCTGGCACACTCTCACTCACAGGAACAAAGGTACCTGTCATCCGATCACCTCTCCTACCAAACTATGTACCTGTAACCATCAGAGATTGGTCTATGCATGCCTTGGTCAACACTGGAACAGAAATATCAGTTATCAACAGCAGTATTTTAAACAACCAAGCTATTCGTCACATACCTAATGTCTCTCCAGCCGACATAAAGTACATTATCACAGCAAGTACAGCTACAGTACCTATCACAGGCATGGTCTATCTCAAGTTCCACCTTGGCTCACAGCAAGCTACTGTCAAGTTTTACATAGTGCCTCATCTTCAACTTGCAATAATTCTTGACCTGGACTTTCTCAAAGCTCACAAAGCCATCCTAGACTTTGCCTCAAACAAACTATCACTAGATCCTCAGAGGCAATTCACAGTTATAGACTCAGTCACTGTGCCTCCTTAGTCAGAAATGGTTTTGATTGCCAAGATTTGAGGTGACCACTTCCACAAGGTGTTATTGGCATTGTCACAGGATCCCCTGCACTGCATTCATCAGGTCTCCTTCTGGGAAATACCTTATCAGTAGTGCATGATGGCGCAGTCTTCCAAAAATGCTACAACTTCACACATGAGCAGTGGTCATTTCAAAGGGAGCCAACCTTGGAAAGTTTGTCTGCTTGTCTTCAGGGGACCAGCTCCATCTCATGCAAGAACCTCAGCCTGGTTCCACCAACTCTAATCCTGTCAGTACTATCATGACCACTCCAACTTCAACAGAGTTACCCATCAGTCAGTAACTATCCTCTTCCAAACTTCCAGCACCTCCTATGGAAAAGCAACAACTTTTGAAATTCCTGGAGAAGTACCCAGATGTCTTTGTTGGTTCCAAGAACAAGCTTTGATGCTGTGATATCCTGCAACACACCATCAAAGTACAGCCCAACCAGAAACCAATCCATCAGCAAGCCTACAAAGTGGGACACAAACAGAAACAAGTCCTCAAGGCCATAATCAAAGACATGCTTCACCAAGACATAGCTGAATAATCTACAAGCCCCTGGGGTGCACCTTGCTTGCTGGTGGTAAAAAAGGACAAAGGGTATTGGTTTGTGGTAGACTATAGAAAACTCAATGCCTACACAGTGCAGGATGCTCATCCTTATCTATAATCGAAGATGATTTAGAGAGTCTTGGTGCAGCCAGTCCTGCTTACTTCACCACTCTAGACCTTCAGAGTGGGTTCTATCAAGTTTCCATTGATCCAGCTTTTCATCCATACACAGCATGGCACTTCCACTTGGGACTTTTTTCATTTCAAACATCTGCTTATGGGTCTTCAGAAGAGTCCAGCCACATTTCAACATGTTATGGAAGCCGTACTACGTGGGTTGTCTTGGAAATCTTGCCTAGTCTACCTGGATGATGTGATTGTCTTCAGCAGAACTTTGCCAGAGCACCTCCAACATCTCCAAGAAGTGTTTGAATGTCTCAGACAAGCCAATCTCAAGCTTCGCCCAGAAAAGTGTTGTTTTGCACAGCATCAAATTCATTACCTGGGACATGTGGTTAGCTCTCAAGGCATCTCTCCAGATCCAGACATGCTCTCAGCACTCAAAGACTATCCAGAGCCTAACAATCTCAAAGACCTTTGAGCTTTCCTAGGCTTGTCTGGCTACTACCGAAAGATCATTTGCAACTACGCCAAGATTGCAGCTCCACTGTACGCCCTCACCAAAAAGGGATGTGACTATATTTGGACTTCTGAATGTAAAGAGGCCTTTGAAACCTTAAAATAAAACCTAATCTCTTCTCCAGTACTGGCCTACCCAAGGTTCGACCAACCCTTCAAGCTCTACTCAGATGCTGGTTCCTTTGCAGAGGGCGATGTGCTCTGTCAAATTCAAGATGGAACAGAAAGAGTTGTCTCCTATGCCGGGTGCTTTCTTTCCTCAGCTGAACAGAACTATGGCATCACAGAAAAAGAATGTCTAGCCATGGTATTTGCCATAAAGAAATTTGACTGCTACCTTTGCTACTCCTCCTTTACAGCTATTGTTGATCACTCAGCCTTCAGATGGTTATTCAAAATGAAGGAGCCAGTAGGCAAGTTTGCCCACTGGATCGCCATGCTGCAATTCTACAACTCTGAAATTCACTACAGACCAGGTCAAGTTCACTCAAATGCCGATGGTGTAAGCTGGAGATGATATCCCTCTGCATCCTCCTCAACAGATGAAGACTCCTGCTTACAAGCTCTTCCCTTCCATGCCAAGGATGTGTTTCCTGTGGACACTCCTACAGCACCTCAAGTTGCTTTGCTGCTACCAACTGCTTCTACACAGAGACACACAAATCCTCAGTTACTGCAAGCAGCCGAAGAGCTTCTCATCTCCTCTACATCTGAATTGTCCCTGGCAACTGTTAAAATGCAAAAAGAACTGACACTCAATTTATAGACATGATCACCTACTTAGAGTCTGGAACCTTACCGCAACAAAAGAAACATTGCTAAGATGTACTTTCCCTTGCTTCGCAGTACTTCCTCAATGACGGTGTGCTCTTCACATTTGAACCAAGGAAGGCAAGGGTCATCACATGGATAGAACTCATGTACAGCTCATTGTGCCAGCCTCTCTAATCCCTCAGGTTCTTCTCTCCACTCATGCCTCTCCACTTTCTGGAGGTAATATGGGAATACACAGAACTCTGGAAAAGACAAGGCTTCACTTCTTCTGGCCACACATGAACAGGGACATTGTCCAGTTCATAAAATCAGGCCAGCCCTGCTCCCAAAGAAAGCCTTCTGCCAAACTGACGAAGGCACACATCATCCCAATGCCTGTAGCCACTGAACTGTTCCAAAGAGTCAGCACTGACATTCTTGGGCCCTTACCAACATGCTCTTACTCTGGCAACAAATACGTCCTTGTTTTTGTGGACTACCTGATGAAGTATTTGGAACTTATCCCCTTAAAAGACATTAAAGCTGCCACTGTGGCAAGTGCCTTTCTCAACACAGTCATTTGTCATCATGGTACCCTATCGTACCTACATTCAGACAGAGGCACTAACTACCTATCTACCATTGTCTGAGAAACTTGCAATCTCCTCAACATAAAAAAGACACATACCACAAGTTACTATCCACAATGCAGTGGACAGAGTAAAAGAATGATGTCTACAATTTTTGGCACACTCTCCAAGTATCTGGATGAGACTCATGGCACCTGGGACCATTTTGTTCTCTTTGTGCAGCTTGCATACAATACCAGCCCTTGTGTCAACAGCACAGAATACACACCCTTTTTCTTAGTCCATGGATGTCACCCAAAAACTCCACTGGACAAGGATTTCTCACTGCTAGAGGTTCCTAAGTCGGCTTCTTCTTTCATTATCCCTCTGCTGGAACAGCTTGAACTTGCCTGATGAATTGCAGTCACCACGTTGTGCCAGACAAAATTGGCAATGCAAAAAATGTCTACAGCCAAGGCACATGAGCCTTCATTCTCTGTTGGGGACATTGTTTATTTGTACTGACCTGTTCTTGTTCTAGGTGCCACCAAGAAACTGCTTTGCCCCTGGACTGGTCTCTTCTACATCATAGAAAAGCTTTGTCCAGTCCACATTTATCTGCGATACAAGTTGGATGACAAGCTGGTACACAACAAAGTCCATATAAACCGATTAAAGCATGGGTACCTGAGTAACAACCTTCCAGACGACCCCAGTCCTCCCAGAAATGAAGCTGCCCTTGATCCTGCCATCCTCTCTGAAGCTGAGATCCCTCTAGACAACTTGCAACTAGTTCCTACAGATCTTCCCGCTCCTGACACTCTCCAGACAGATTCCATTTTACCAAATGATTTACTTGGGACTTCCTTTTCTTCTCAACCTTCTTTTTATTCTCAGGACTCTCTTCTACCAGATAGAGAAGATCTTACAGAAGAAGTTCACAAATGGATCCTGGACTTACAGTGTCAAATGCTGTGGATTTGATAGTGGACAGAACTCCTGAGCCGCTTTTAATGACCTGACCCCATCCTGTCAGAAACTAGTGTAATCTACACATGCCTCCATTCCCACTGACTGGAAAAGTCGACAGAGATCTTGAACTTTTGTAAACCGGACTCAGTGTAATGTGTTGGGACTAATTTCTTCTGGGTTAATTGATTGCTGTAAATGTTTCTGGTACCTCCAGTAACTGTTGCTATGATACTGCATTCCTGCATATAACACTTTTTGTTTCTCTTTAGTAATGTCCTTACATTGACAGTCCACCTGTTATTACTATTATGCAACTGTTAATAAAGTTTTGGCCAGCATTCTGGGTATCCTTCTGCTGCTACCCTTCCCTCTCTTCCCTTTTCCTTCCCCCCACAATTTAGTGTTTGGGCATGACCAAGTCTCAAGTACTATTGTGTCCCCCCCTCTCTGATGCTACTCTGACTGGTCCCCAGTGTAGTCCAGATTCTACCCCCCACCCTCCCTGCAGTGGAATTCTGTCTTTTGAAAGTAATACCTTGAAATGCATGAAAATGTTGTTGTTTTTCTTGCCTTAAAATGTACTTGAAATTATATCTTACTTAGAAACTGTTTATAGATTTATTGCTTGTTCGAGTGGTGCTCACATTCACTGGTCCAGCGTTGATGTGAAGCACACATTAAGCATGGGGCTTACTGTTAAGCTGCTGCCCTTTAAGAGCTCTTAAAACCTGCATGTAGCTAATTGTTGCACTGCCTGGCGGTGCCATGTATGCCTGTCAGTCAGAGAAAATTGTCAGTCTGGGGCTTGTCCTCAGGAGAAGAACATCTACAGCACAGAATAAACCTGCTTTATTATTATTTTATGCTTCCATCTAGTTATTCGCACTGTCTAGATGAGGTCCTCACCGGCAGCAACCGAAGGGTCTGGCAGACCACAGAGAAGGTATGGGGTCCTTTTAGTGGCAGACCAAATAACTCAAATGCCACAGGAACAATAAGTCTTGGTGTTCCACGGCATTTATTTGGCTTACTGCTTCCTTTATGCAGTCCTCATTGTAACCCTTTTGGTGGAATTGATTTTCTAGTTTCTTCACATTTTGTTGATATAAGGTCTCTTCAGAACAATTCCACTTCACCTGCACAAATTAGCCCTTTGGAATGTTCCTGATCTGGTGTGGTGGGTAACAAATGGAAAAACTGAGATACACAATTCTATCAGTGTCTTTTCTATATAGGTTAGTACTGACACTCCCATCTCCATTTTTTTTTTAATTTATATTTTCTAGGCTTTTACCCCTGCTTTTGCCCATCCCCCATTTCAGGCACGCGTGTGGAGGCAAATGCATGCCGTGCTTTGAGACACCCTCACTTTATGCCACACCCTCCTGGCTGCACCACCAGTGGACCTGCACCCGATGATGGTGGAAATACCAGGGAGCAGGAACCTCCCGGGGAGAGGAGAGCTGCCATTAGGATGCTCAATCCTGCTTCCCTCCCATGCTGGCTCCCCGACGACCCAAGGTCATTCCCAAATCTGGGTCGCCAGCATGACGTGAGGTAAGGCAGAATACCTCAACCCTCTGTGCCACCAGGCTTGCTTTCCCATCTCCATTTTTGACACTTTCATATTCAAAACATTAATAGATTCCAGATCAAATTTTAGTGTGAAATTTAGATTAGAATTGGTGTCTTCCAGACAGGGTTACAAAATCTTTTAATTCATTTATGTCACACTTCTAGATGATAAATATATTATCTATGTACCTCTTTCACCAGTCCAATTATGCAAAAAAGAGGTTCTCCACCTTTAAAACAGATCTGTTTTCCCACTGAGCAAAATAGTTGGTGGCCAGGACCACTCATATTGTAGTACCCTTGACTGTAGGTACATGCAGTTTAAAATAGGAAACAGTTGCAATTAAGGACCATCTCTGTAATGCCAAAATTAACTCACTTAGACCTGATAAATATTCAGTATCTGCACAAGGTGAGTCGCTGAAGGCTAATAGGCCATCGTGATGTGGAATGTTCATGTATAAATAAAGGACATCCAATGTCACAAAATAACAACTTGATTCAGTACTCAAATCTTGTATGATTGAGAGGAAGTACTCAGTGTCCCAAATATGTGAATGGGGTGAGCTTTATTTGTTTTCTATTTCACAATTTGTAGCAAGGAGAGATTGCCACAGTATGAGCGTTAGAGTCCATAAAGTTCACTAGAGGATTTTTAATGAACTTATGCTTGCCACAGTGGGTATGGTGGGCAAATTTTATGTATTTTAGGGAGTTCATAAATTACAGACCTTACTGGGTTATTAGAAACAGACAGATAATAATGTGATGAGTATCATGACCCAAGAGAGGATTTAAAAAAAACATATAGATTAAATTTTATATGAGGCAATATCATCTTGAAGGAATCATAGCTCTCTGTTTTTAATCCAGAAAGGCCTGTAATTTATGGACTCCCTAAACTACATAAAATTCTGCAAAATCCACCTGCCAGACCCATTGTGGCAAGCATAGGATCATTAACAGAACCTTTTCCAAAATGTGTGGATTCATTCTTTATAACCATGACTACGAACCAGGGACACAAAGGGAAAGTCAAAGGGGAAATTGCTTAACCAAGAAAGGCATACTAAGCCAAAACTTATTTCCAGGTGTGACCTGGGAGCACAAGGAAGTTAAATGACTTGTTCTGGGTCACACACTATGTAAGTAGGGGTTGTGGGATTCAAATCCAGGTCCCCAGGTTTGCAGCTCAGTGCCCTAAGCCACAGCACAACAAAGTACTGTAAGTGTATTTCTAATATGTTTTGAACTTTTACTCATAACTTGGCCATTTTTTAATACTGTATATTTTTTTCACATGCCTAGATATTCAAAGCAGATGCACGGCACAGACTGGAGATGTTTATTTTTATTTTATTTTTTTTATTTATTTAGTTGTTTAACCAGGTATAGCACACTAAGCTGAAAGCTTTTTTACAGGAGTGACCCGGGAGCACAAGGAGGTTAAGTGACTTGCTCAGGGTCACACAGTATGCAAGTGGAAGCTGTGGGATTCAAACCCAGGTCTGGTCTGCTGGATGTCACCAAATTTGCAGCTCAGAGCCTTAGACCACTGCGCTATACTGCCTCAATGTATATACTGTATGTGCCACACATCTCAGAAGATGGGCAGAACTGTGATATTCAAAAGGAAGAGATGCATTGGCACAGGACCCAAGGCAGCATGGGTTCACAGTGGGAAGGTCATGTCAGACGAATCTAATAGATTTCTTTGACTGGGTGACCAAAGCAGTAGACCAGGGAGGGGCTGTGGACATGGCCTACCTAGACTTTAGCAAGACATTTGACACAGTCCCACACAAAAGATTAATAGTCAAATTAACCAGCCTGGGAGTGGGTCCCAGTGTGGTAGCCTGGGTAAAACATTGGCTGCACAACAGGACACAGAAGGTAATTGTAAATGGAGTCCACTCTGAAGAAAGAGGGTTACTAGTGGGTACATGAGGGTTCAGTATTAGGTCCAGTCCTTTTAATGTCTTCATCAGTGACATTACAGAGGGACTGGAAGGAAAAGTATGCCTTTTGCAGATGACACAAAGATCTGCAACAGGGTTGATACACAAGGAGTGGGAAAGGATGAAAAGGGACTTGGCAAGGTTGGAGGAATGGTTAGAAGTATGGCAGCTAGGATTCAATGCAAAGAAGTGCAAAATAATGCACCTGGGAAAGAAGAACCTAGGGAAGAATACACAATGGGTGGGAGGTAGTAACAACAACAAAAAGGAAAGGGACCTGGGAGTAATCATATCAGATGACCTTAAGGTTAGCAAGCAATGTGAGAAGGCAATAGGGAGGACTCAGGGGTATACTGGGATGTATAGGGAGAGGCATCAGCAGCAGCAAACAGGAAGTTGTTATCCCTCTGTACAGACAGTTGGTGAGACCCCATCTGGAGTACTGTGTCCAGTTCTGGAGACCCCATCTCCGCAAGGACATAGACAGGATAGAGGCAGTCCAGAGGAGGGCAACTAAAATGGTGCAGGGTCTGCAAGAGAAGCCGTATGAGGAGAGACTAAAGGAGCTTAATATGTATACCCTTGAGGAAAGAAGAGAGAGGGGGGACATGATAGAAACTTTTAAGTACCTCAGTGGAATCAACAAAGTCCAAGAGGGTAGCATCTTTCAGAAAAAGAGACGTGCAAGAACAAGGGGACACAATTTAAAGATAGAAGGAGGGCGGTTCAGGGGCAATGTGAGGAAGTATTATTTCACAGAGAGGGTAGTGGATGCATGGAGCAGCCTTCCTGAGGAGGTTGTGGGGTCTAAAACTGTGAGAGAATTCAAGAATGCATGGGACAGACATAAGGCAATTCTTGTGGGGGGTAGGAAGAAATAGGCTGTTGGTTAACTAAGATCTGCAGCCTATCCTGTAGGTAGGGAAATGGACAGACTAGATGGGCCAAGCGGTCCTTATCTGCCATCAAAGTCTATGTTTCTATGTTTCTATGCATCGTGCATCTCTGGAAGTGTCATCGCGCATCCATAATATATGCAGCACATGTAGAGGGGGTGTTCCCATGAATATGCTGTGTATCACTATATTCAGCTGAAATGTGCAGCACTTGTGCAGCACACCTTAGAGATGAGCTGCCCAAAGTTAGGCATGGAAAAAGCATGCCTAAATGGCCAGCCACCCACAGGCAGGCCTCAGAACTACAGGCAGGCTGTCTAAATACAGCTCTTGGAGGTGCAGCAGGATATGCTCCAGGTACCCACACTTCACAGTCATGCCATAATGGATGAACCCTGATCCACTGGCATTGTCCAGGGAGCAATACCCCACACTGCTCCCTGGATGTGGCTACCCAGCAGCCGGTCACTTTCAGCACACTGCCATCCCTTGCAGTGCCCACCAGGTACCTCCTATACTGAGGTGAGTGGGGCACTGCAGGTGATGGTATACAGCTTATGGAGTTGGTGTTTTACATACATGTGTTAGCCCTAGCAGCCTGTGTCACCCTGTGCCCACCCCTGTTTCACATCCAGGCAGTCTCGGTGTCCACTGTCCAGATGAGCCCCTTGTTCTCCTCTCTAACCCTGTACATGGCTATGTGGAGTTAGCCGACCTGGTGTGAGTATCCCTCTACATGTAGCTGTGCTCCACTGTGTTGTCGGAGTTTGGTGACATAAAACATTACAAGAGAAGTGTACTGGTGGTCAGTGCCAGTTCTTTGTGCTTCACTGTGCATGGCTATGGGTAATAGCACTGTATCCAGGGCAAGGCTGTACACCCGCCCACACACATACCTTTCATCATACCTGCCTGCTAGGCTGCAATACCGCCTGTTCATCTTTGTGGAGTGGTGGGTCAGCCATGCAAAGCTGGAACTGAGCATGCTCAGGGTATGTAAATGGCCTGAATACATTCCAGTAATGTGATGTAAATGTGAGAGATGGGCTTGGAATGTGCAGTGAGGTCATTTGCATATCCTGGCTGAATACTGCAGTTGTGCGCACTGCGTAAGTGGTTTGCATTGCACATTTCCCCATGCTACACATAAGGCTCAGGTCACCTGCTGTGCCACACATCTCTCACTGCATGATTACGCATTTCAGGATATTCAGCCAGACATGCGCGAGTGCATCTCATGACGCATCGTCTGAATATCTCATTATTTTGGGCCGATGCATCTGAGGTACACAGCTCAGGCACTTGCACAAGTTTGCAGGGGATTTTTGAATATTTAGGCCATAGTGTTTTTTGGATCCAACCTCATGAACAAGGTAAGTGACTTTTAAAAAAAAAATCTGTCTTGAAAGGTGATTTCACAGTCACTCCATGAAATTTCCTTTCAGGCAGGATTTTAAAATTTTCACCTACTGGGCTCATGAGGTGGGGTCATAAGAAGACTATGTTAAACATTTTGTGGAAAAATATGGTAAAATGACCATGTTATGAGTGAACGTTGAAATCTTTCAGTGTTCACTCGTAACTGCACTATTTTTCAAGATTTTCCACCAAATTTTCAACATGGCCTTTGTGGGGCCCCACCTTATGAACAAGGTACTATAAGTGACATTTTTCTAATATGGCCCAAATCACTTTTTGGGTGAGATTTGAAAAATGTTACCTACCAGGTTCATGGAGTGGGGTCATACAAAGAGTATGTTGAAATTTGGGGGTAAAATCCTTAAAAAACAACGAAGTCATAAAGCGGAAGTTCAGAATCCCTGCCACAGAACTTGGATCTACTATGCCACAGAGAACTGAAGGCCTTACTCATGACCATGTAAGTGCCAACTTTTAAATCTCACCAAAAATGTGCCCATCATCATCATCATCATCATTACTGTCATCAGTTTCACTGCCTAATAGTGCTGCTGCTGATAATGATTCCATATGCTGGCACCCTTTCCTATACTGAGATTTGTGGTATTTTAGCAAACGCCTATTCATGGTAAATGTTCCCAGCCATATTATATTTTTTTATTTTATGAAGGAATCA
This sequence comes from Neoceratodus forsteri, assembly GCA_016271365.2. Lineage (NCBI taxonomy): Eukaryota > Metazoa > Chordata > Ceratodontiformes > Ceratodontidae > Neoceratodus > Neoceratodus forsteri. The sequence goes on from CM028131.1 coordinate 936,171,162, forward strand.
GAATTACAATCTTTGAGTCAAGGACTCCTTTATAAAGATTCCATGTCAGACATACATACATTGCAAGAATTGACAAGATATGCAGTAATAAATACACAGAGAACACTCCGGAAGACATACATTGCGACTTTAGAAACAGGATATACAATAAGAAATATACAGTGAAGACAAGTTACAGTTCAAGGGTGGAATGGACCACCCATGTCAATCATTGTGAGTCCAGTATGTACAATAACAATATACAAACATCAAAAGGTTATACTCACAGGCAAGGGGGAGAAGGACTAAGCACAGTCACAGCTGGAGTAGGAGAGGATTTCAGCATGGAGTAGGGTTTTAAATGGGCCTAGTAGCCTTGTTCACTCCTTACCCTGACTCAGCCTATCCCTACCTACAAGGCATACTACTTGTATCCATGATTCTTTGTTCGACTCTGTACTCCACAGAAGGCCTGTAAAACTGCTGGGCAATTTGGATATAGGGCACAAACTGACCAGGGGGATTGGAAATTGGCTGGGGAAAAGGACTCAGAAGGTGGTAGTAAATGAGGAAAACTCAAGGGTTAGGGAGGTAACAAGCGTGGTACCACAAGGATTGATCTTGAGATCTGTCCTGTTTAAAACTGAAGTGTCAGTGACTTAGCAGGTAGCACACTCACCTTTGAGGCCGGGAGATCAGAAGGCTGTGGGTTCTATCCCCACAACAGGCACTTGGGTTAATATCCCAATACTGACACTTTAGTGCAGCTTGAGGTGGGTGCTGCACTCCTGAGGTGCCGTCTTTCACATGAGACATTGAACCGAGGTCCCATCTGCCTGTTCTGGTGGTAGTTCAGATGGATGTTAAAGATCCCAAGGCACTTCTCGAATAGAGTAAGGGAATTTTTTATTAAGACATAAAATATAAGGTACAAAACAAACAATGTTTTATCACACAAAATCAGGAAAACAAAAAACAAATGTTATATATAAAGCAAGATGTACTCAAAACAGTATTTCCCCACTTGAAATCATAAAAGACAAAGAAAAAGGCAACCTAAAATAAGTATTACATCAAACTTCAAACCAAAAAGAAATATATAAATTATACATTTAATCCCCTCCAAAAAAAAAAACGCTGAAGCAAATTACCCCTCTCCCCTTCTCTACCAAGTAGAGTAGGGGGCTTGATTTTACTTTAAACAAACCTAGCACAGAAACTCTTTACAAATAATAAATCCTATGTAATATTTCATATCCCCATTTTTTCAAGTTCCAAAGGGATTATATGAGGAGGTAAAAGAAAACATCCACAAGCTTGTTCTATATTTTTTCCTGCTTCCTACATAAAAGGTCAAAGAAAAAGGGCAACAAAAAAAGTCACACAAGTATACATCATGTAACTGGAGTATCATTATCAGTGATTCAAGGAAGATCTTTCCATAATTCTAACAAATCAGAAGTTAAAAAATGTTTTTTCTTCTCTTGAAATAATTTCAGTAGATCTTGTACAATTTTACTGTACCACTCAGAATGCCTACCCTCTTTTGTTGCAGAGTGTACCCGTGCCTCATCAACCAAATATTCCATTTAAAGACTGTCATTAAAACACGTAATGTACTTAAATTCCATTTATTCCATCTTTTATCAAACACCCCATACATTATAGTACTATATGTTAAAGAACTGAATAAATCCTCTTTCCATTGTTTTGCTAAAAATCCCCAAATTCTCTAATAATGGTACATGTAAATAATAGGTGTAATATAGTTTTCTCCTTCTGTATACAGGCTGTTCTGCTACAAAGTCTTTCTTGTATTGTTTTATGTGTTTGATTTGCCTTTACATTTATTCATTCATGGCTTGCTAACCAATGCAGATCCCACATATGTACTGGAATTCTATTATTATCAAGTATTTCTTTTAAAGTGCCTCTATGTTCTATCGGGTATTTGTTAAAAACTGTGTCCTCCGCACAGAGCGAGGATAACAAGAAAAAATACAATTGTTTCCTTTGTAAAGTTATAATCTGTTGTACAGTCTACTTCCACTGTTTAATCCTAAGAAATGAACACCGTATATACTCAGGTGTTAAGTGAGATCTTTTCAGAGTTTTCAGTGGCTGTGCTTCCCACTGTTTTAACCAGTGTCTGCATTTCCCAATTAATAACACTTCCCAACCTAAGTTTTCTGGTATAAGTAAATGCTTTATATTACTATGGAGAAAAAACTGTTAAAAAATAAAATAGGATTAACCATATTTAACTCTCCTGATTTTAATGGTAAATACAGAATGTTCTGCTTTAAAGGATTTAGCTACTTCCCCAGCATGCTTGAAAGAATATGCTGAGGAGCGAAACTTCCATTGCTTTTGTGGTTTGGGGGGGGGGGATATAGCTGATGTATAGAAAAACTGGGATTAAATATGTTTTTATAAGATAAATCATCTTTTTCTTATTCAGTTTCCATCTATTCCACTGAGTTACTTTATATTTTGCTATCTCTAACTTCGGCCCCTAATTAATTACATCCAAGTCTCCAGGTCCAAAGATAACACCTAGAATAGCCAGAGGGTCAGGTTGAATTGAAATGCCTGCAATCTTGCCTTTAAATTTAATATTGTAATTTAGTCTTTGACCCTTACATTTTTGCAAGTTTAAGCTTGCCCCTGACCTTTCACCAAAATAAGTACAGTCCTCCAGTACATTAACAATAGACTGTGGATCTTTGACTTGTATAGTCATATCATTTGCATAAGCTTTTGCCTTGTGTGGGAAATTTTGTTCATCAATTTTTATTAACAGTATCCTATTATTTGTATTTATCCTTCTTAATAAAGGATCAATAAAAAAACTATAAAAAACAGGGCTCAGGGGACAGCCTTGCCTGACCCCTCTTTGTAGCCGAATCATGGGGTCTTTCCAGCCTTGTACAACCGGTATTATGGTAGCTGTATGGTAAATACATTTAAACCAGTCTATCATTTCCTCAGGGATATGATAGTATTTTATAACAGCCCATAGAAAAGTATGGATGACCTGATCAAAAGCTTTGGCTTGGTCTAAAGAGACCAGGTATCCATCAATATGACCCCATTTACCTAATTCAACCAGTTCCCGTAGTGCCAACAGATGAGTCTGTACCTGTCTGACCGGGATTACATACGTCTGTGCTGGTGATATTACCCCATTAGCTACCAATGCCAGTCTAGTGGCCAATATTTTTGTAAGAAGTTTAAAATCTGAGTTTAACAGGCTTATTGGCCTTCAATTTTGAAATAATGATCTATCTCCTTTTTTTGTATATACTGTATAAGTTAGAATTCCCGTGTTCGTGTATAAGGGTGTTTGTTTTGTCCACAATATGTAGTTAAAGACTGCTGTTAATTCAGATAATAATTTTTGTATTAGAATCTTTAAAAGGTCATTTGGCAGACCATCAGGCCCAGGTGCCTTGCCACTGGAAAATTTAGCAAGTGCTATGTGACCTTTTTCTTCCAGTATGGGCTGAGTAAGAGCCTTCAATTTTGTGTCTTCTATTTCAGGGATGTCTAACATGTCCAACATTTCTTGAGATAAGCCCTCCTTAATAGCTAGGGGAGCACACATAGCTGACGTATATCTTGTAACAGACTGTAAAATTTATTTTTTGCTCTACAGACATTTCCACTTTCATCCCACAAGGCTGCTAAATCTTTAGCTTGTGCCCTTGTAGCATAGGTTTCAAAGAGGCAGAACATTTCCATTTTCACCCTTGTGCCAAACTTTGGTTGATACTCAGGTGTTTTTGCTTTCTGATCATGAAAAGTTTTCATTTGCTGTTTTAGCTTATTGATTTGGACGATGAGATCCCGACCTGTTTCATAGGATATGGACATTAGTTGCTGTAATCATTTTCTATTATGTAAATATGTAAGATATTGTTGTGTGCTACGACTTTTACTAATATGCTTACATAGCTTCTGCATATCTATTTTTATATCTTCCCACCAGCTGCTTGGGTTCTCAAACATAATAAAAACTGACTTTCGGGCAAGGATGAATTGTTTTATAGTACATAATATGTAACATCTGATAATAATGAAACATTTAATTTCCAAAATCCTGGCCCTCTACCTAATGCCTCCGAGGTTCCTATTTTAATTTGTATAATATTATGATCTGAAAACTCTGCAGGAAAGTTATCCACTGCTAAAATATTCACATTATTTGAAGTAAAGATGTAATCAATTTTAGAAGCTAAATTACCTTTGTGAAAGGTTGGTGTGTCTTTATGTGTATAATTGAAATATGCATCTTTTAATTTGGCTTTATGTATAATTTGAGACAATAAATTCAAATCACAGTACTGTTTAGATGTTTTTGCAACCCAAGGGCAATTAAAATCACCAGCAAAAACTACGTACTGTGCAGAATGTAAACAAGGTTGTATAATATTAAGTATCTCACATCTAGCAGCTTTCATTTGTGGTGCATACAAATTTATTAGACGAAAATGTGCTTGTTAAATCAAGACATCCGTAATAAGTACTCTCCCAGAGACTATGTCATAAAGTTTTAACACTTTTATTTCAGGTATTTTGAACAAAATATTTAACTGAGAGCAAGGCTCCGGGCCAATTGTCCAAAACGCTGGTCCAGGAAGCCATGCCTGTGAGGCTATCTATATTTCTTTTAAAGAATGGAATCGAATGTCTTGCAGAAAAAAATTCCAAAGTGCAAGAATTGAAAGCAGGAAAATACTATTGACCTCTTTTCCTTTCTCTCAATACTATTCACAATGATTGTGTAAAAAGAAATAGGAACGATCATAAGCTATTTCATTTGTACTTCCCCTTTCTGGTATTTTGATCTTTTTGTTTCATTTTTGTTTTAGCTTTCCTTTTTAGGAGCCCTTTAGGCTGTTCTTGTTTTTCAGTGTCCGTAGTTGCCTCTGGTATGGAGGACACCATGGAAGAGTTATCAGAGTCATCCCCAGTGTCTTCAGATTGCAAAACATCAAATTTATTAGCCAATGGTACTGTATCTTGTTTCCTAGGACGTCTCTCAGACTGTGTCCTAGCATGCTGTCTGGTAAACCGTCTAGTATCTTCCTGATCTGGATTCAGGGGTTGGGGGAAGGGGCATCATATCCCCAGCCTGTAAAACATTTGATACCCGGGTAACACTAGAAGAGACTTCCTTATTTGTGGTTTTTTTTTACTCATTGCTTGGTCTGCTTCTGATACAAACCCAAACCTCCAGACTCTCTAGCCATTAAAACAGAGTGGGCAGTGAAAGGCCCAGGTTCAGGCTGAGGTGTAGGTGCCCTAGGTAGTATTTCAGGTAGTGTGGTGGGGGTCTTTCACTTTCTAGTTCTGAATGTGAACGCTGTGGTTGTTTCCCCAACTTATTCTTTTGTGTGAGTGTGATTAATAACCTCTGTTCCTCACCATCTGCCTAATCCAGTGTATTATGTGCAGCCCATTTACAGTTCTGAAAGGTATGCCCCAATTCCTCACATAGGTTACATTTACATTCGCTAATGCACTGAGTCCCTACATGCCCTAAGTCCCCACAAACTGTGCACCTTTGTTTCTCACAAATATTGCTAAGATGTGCTGTGGAACCACATTTGTAGCACATCTTTGGATGGCCAGGGTAGAATAAAATGTGTCTATCCCTCCCAAGAAAGAAAGAGTTTGGTAGGTGTGCTACACCAGTGTCTGTTGTCTTCAGCATCACTTTGACCCACCAGCCCCCATTCCAAATATTCTCAGAATCCATTATTTCTCCAGAATCCTGTATCAGGGTACATCTTTGCTTTAGCCAGTATTGTAAGTCATACATGCTCACGTCTTCATTCCTAAAAAGAATTGTAATAGTTTTTTGAGCTGGCTTTGTGAGCAGAATTGCAAAGAAAGATGACCACAGTGCTGTTTTCTTTAGTGAATTATACTTCAGCCAGAATCTTTTAAGGCTATGCAAAGCCTTAAAACTGACATCAAACATGGTCTCACCTGATATATGTATAAGGGCATATATTTCATTTGAAAGAAACTTCATAAGAGTCTTTTAGTAATGTTTTGGCCTCAAACAATCTATCTGGCAGTTCTGACATCCCTTCTGTGTAAGTAAGCCTTACAGCATTATGTCTTTTGGCTGGAAGTATAGGTGTTTTAAACCAGAAAGAATATGTTCTGGGGCTGTCTTTATTTATTACATTCAGTGGCCTTTGAGGAGCATCAGAGCTCATATTGGAGCATCCCCCAGGTAGTGAAGTAACTGGGTTTACAGTCAGCATATGCAAGTCTAAGCAAGGATTTTGAGTTAATTGTACTGTAAATCAGAGGGAATATTTAAATCAAGTGTAGGTTCAGTTTATTTGTTTCTTGTTGCAGTGTCTTTCGAATTTGTATGGGCGTATCACCAGAGACCCATTGACCTATAGTAGCATCTTGTAACCAGCCTGCTGCTGAAAGTCCATTGCTCACAGTACAAGATTCCTTTGTCAAGTCCTCTGTGTTACCTGCGTGTCTTAGGCCAGAATCAGTTTGCTCCGTTTGTGCCATTCCCGATGCTAATGCTCGGGTCGCTTTCTCTGTCTGGTGCTGTTCCCTCATTCCATTTGTTCAACCTCCATTGCCCAGCTAATGGGAGCCACCTTTACAGTCGCAGCCTTTGATGTAGCAGCATCATCACAGTTCAATTGAGTGCAGTCCACAGGCCCAACTCGGTTGTCAGTTTGCAGCTATTTAAATTTTCTTTCCAAACGTAGTTTATTAATTAAATAAGTTTGCTCCTTTTGCTCAATCTATTTCTATAGTGTTAAAATCTCTGAAGAAGTTTCTTGCGATGCACCAGATATTTTGGGGGGATTTCCTCTACCTCACTCTATCCTGAAAAGGAGCCCTCTGGTAATGCAGGTAAAGCATTCTCCTGTACAGGGTTACTCAATCCAGTATCAGAAGGCTTTTCAATCTCAGGTATTTCTTCAGCAAGGTCTACTTCCATCTTTTTATGGTTTTCTACCTCAATTGCTGATGAGGGAGATTGCTTATCTCCCAGCTCCATATTCACATCTTCCTCATCCACTTCCTGGTCAGCCATCTTGGCATGCTGTCTGGCTCCAAACTGAGCTCCTCCATTCTGCAGGAAGCCAAGCCCCCTGCTGGCAAAGTAGGGGACTTTTCCTGGTGCCCTGGCCAAATTTCCCCCCATTCACTAAAAATACTACCAACAAGCTTAATCTGGTTCAAGGTCAGTTGGCATTCATCTGAATCCCCCTCCCTCAGGTCATGCCTGAAAATAGGCAGGATTTGTCTAGTCTACTTACCCGGTAAACAAAAAATAAATAAATGTGTTTATCTGTGACATGGGGAAGGACTTCAGAGTAAGATCAGCCTCTTTGCAGATTTCCCTAATGTCTGTGGCAGCATGAATACTGAGGAAGGGATAACATACATGAAAGGGATCTTTAAAGGTTAGAATGGTGGTCCACGATTTGGTAACTCAAGTCTAACACTAAAAAGTTCAATGTTATGCACAATGATAATAAAACAAATGGATAGAATATGGGTGGGGCAAGGGTAGATTAGAGCTCTGAGAAAAGAGATCTTGGAGTCATCATCAGTGACAGCTTCAGAACTACTGCCCATTGGGACAAAACAATAGGAAAGGCCAATAAGATGTTGTGATGCATAGGAAGGGGGTTTCCAGTGGAAGTAAGGAGGTAGTATTCCCCCTGTGTGCATCCAATGTGAGGCTACACTTCAAATAATTTGTGCATTTCTGGATTTCCAAACCTAAAAACAGCACAATCATCACCTAGAGTCTGTCCAGAAGGCCAAAAAAATGATGCAGGTCCAACAAGGAAAATCATATGAGGAGAGTCTGACAAGTCTTAACGTGTACACACTGGAGGCAAGAAATATGGGAACATAATGGATACGTACATACCTGCAGGGCATCAACAGTGTAGAATGCAGTGAATTGTTCCAAAGAAATAAGAGCACAGTAACAAAAGGCCACCCATGAAAATTAACAGAGTGAAGATTTACAAAGGGTATAAGGACGTTCTTCTTTATGGAAAGGGTGGTGGACCAGTGCACTAGATTGCCCAACTGGGTGGTCTACACAAAGTCTATGACTGGATTCAAAAACAGATGGGACAAATATAAGAGATTAGTATGTACTAAGGAAAAAAAGATGGGGTGTTAAGGGAATGTAGTGCTGAAAACACACTAAGCCAGTTAGCTAATAACTTGATCTTAGAGTAGGCTGGGATTGGCTTCAGATGGATGTGCAATATGGATAGACTAGATAGGCCATTTGGTCTTCCTCTTCTGGCAGACTCTGTGTATCTGTATATCTATGAGCACACATAATATGTTAAATTTTACATCAGTCAGGCTTCAGACCATTGAATAGCACCATAACAGCTGTTACTGAGGTCAATAATGACCATCACCATGATACTGATAAGGGATTTCTCTCTGGAGCCATATTCTTAGATCTGTCTAGGCATTTGATAATCTGGATTGTGCACTGCTTGTGAACAAATTAGCTAGATATAGCTTGCATATTAAATCTGTAAAGTGGTTCAAAAATACCATCTCTGGCATATTTCAATATGTGGTCATTAAAAGTGTTCATTCTGACAAGCTACCTGACACAAAAGGGGTATGCCAGGGACTGGTCTTTGGCCCATTTGTGTTTTTACTATATGTTAATGACATTGGCCAATGCCTACAGCAACTTCCAGCCTTCCATTCCAGTCTGGGTTTAGGAAGAACCACTCCACTACCACCTCCCTGAATAGGCTCACCGTATTCATCCTTTCAGGGATGGACCGTAGCCATCTCACTTCTGCTATCTTTGTCGACCTATCAAAGGTTTTCGACACAGTATCCCATACCTTTCTTTTAAAAGCTCTCTAATCGGTAGCTCTATCTGACTCTGCCACCAACTGGGTCCACGCCTACTTGGTAGGCAGGACTCAGTCAGTCAGAATAGCTGACTCTACTTCACCCCCCCATCAACACTGGCATCCTGCAGGGTTCTATCCTGGGGCACATTTTGTTCTCTATATTTCTAAATAACCTCCCTTATGTTTGCTCTACCACTTCTATCCACATGTAAGCTGATGACACTGTCATCTTCACAACTGGTCAGTCCTCAGTTGATGTAGCTATGAGACTTCAGCTTGACTTCAGTAATGTTCAGCACCGATTAAGCTCCCATCAGCTCTCCGTCAACACCTAGAAGACTGTCTCAGTGACTTTTGGCAGTAGGCAAAGACTATCTAGGCTCCCTTCCCTGCCTTCCTTCCAAACCCTTGATGGGACAGTCCTTGAGGACACTACTTACTGTAGGCACTAAGGGGTGTGGCTTGACCAACACCTCACATTCTCTGGACATGTGAATGCCATCCTGAAAAAACTACGCCCCAAACTTGGTGCCCTGTACAGGAACTGTAGCTGTCTCCTACTACCGGTCAGGCATGAACTGGCCCAGAAAATTATCCTACCTATTTTCAACTGCTGTTTGCCATTTGTATCTGCACTCCTGGCAAAATAACAGACAAGAAGTGAATACGTGGTTGCTGGAGTTTATTTCTCCTTCTAGCTCTCTTAGCGCCTCGGATCCACACTCAGCCCTTCTACTGAGGGATTTTCAACTACTGCAGTGTAGTTTAAAGTGCTGCTCCCACATCTTCCCTAACCAGATTGGACACCCTTTTTAACTGTTTCTACCGGTTTGCCCTTGACTCCTCCCTCACCCATCACTGTGATCTGTACCATTCCCTGGTTTTCACCTTGCTTGAAAATTGCCAACACCTTCACTGCACAAAATTTGCATCCAAATTTTGGTTTAACATGCTCCCACCCTAGCTTACCACCTTACTGTCCACCCTCCCACTCCCTGCCCACTTGCTCAGATCATACGACTCGCACTTACTGATGGTCCCCCGTCGATTCACTACCATGGGTCAGCTGGCCTTCTCTTATCGCTTCCCTAAACTTTGGAATGCACTCCCTCCTCAGATTCATTTCTCTTCATCTTCCTTCTCCATCTCCTCTGCCCTGCTTAATTTCCTTTCAGTAAACTGTACCTGTACGAACATGTAATTTCATCAGCTCTTATCTCTCACCTTTCACCAAAATTACTATTTAAGTACCCACCTAGCATTTTTCCAACTCCTTGTTGCTTTTTGCCACTTTTCCCCCTCTCATATTCCTTTCCCTTCCCCCTCACTTTCCCCAGCCCCTCTCTCTGAACTCCACCCCTCCCTCTGCCACCACCTCCTTTTCCAAATCTATGTTTCTATCTCTGTTCAGTGTGTGTGTTATCCACTCTCTGGCCAAGCTACTACTACTTTCATTCTCTTAACAACTTCTATCAGTACAGTACTTTTGTTGTCTGTGTGGCACTTATTACTTTCACTACATAACCAAACACTTAGCAATTGTTGTTAATTTGCTACCTTTATGTAACCCAGCACCTAGAAAATTATGTTCGATTTGTTACCTCTATGATGTATATCTGTATATTGTATGACTCTTTACCCTGTTAGATATGATATCTGTTTATCTGTTTATGTTTTTTTCTTTTGTTATACCCTCCTACCCTCTCCCCCAGAATGCACCGGGAGACAAGCAATTTATTGCTCAGTGTGCCTTTCCTGGTGAAACATTTAAATAAATAAATAACTTCAGTTCCATCTTTATGCAGATGTTACAATTCTGTATAACAGTGCAGTGTACGTTTGCTCCATCAAATTAGTGTTACAGACAGGATTTGATATACTAAGTTACCTAGCTCTAGTGTTGCTTGAATAGCATCCAGTGTACTCTGATACCATTAGATACCACCAATTTTCTTGGGTATGAGATAGAAACAGATACTTAATTGAGCCCTGTCACCTAGTATGAAATCAGACACCAACTAACTGATGCAACTATTCGAGATCTGAGTGATATGATGCTAACATCTGACCTCAGATCCCTTTATCTGACCTGCATCCAAGATCTGAATGGGATCAGACAGGATCTTAGATCCAGAGTCAGAAAGATGGATTGTCTGTTGGATCCCATCAATGTAGTCAAAAACACTATCTGAGCTTGCAACAGAACACAAGTCATGCTTTTCAGTACTGAGCAAAAACTCTGTAACTGTACATCAGATTTACGAAATGACCACCTTTTGGAGGAACAGAGTTCATAGAGCTGCTTGGATAATCCACCAAACAATGCCAGGTCTATCAGGAACAAGACTGCTTTAATAGTGGATCTTTTTGGGTCATCGGACCTGGCTTGCATCACCAACATCTGGCTGGGTGAAAATGCTGGCCTTGTGTTGGCTTCAGCAGTTCCAGACAGGTACACAGTGATACACCGCCCAAGGATGGATCGGACAGGTGGGGGTGTAGCCATCTGTTCTCGATCAGAAATGGGCTTTATGGATGTACCAGTGGGGGCCCCCAACCACTTTGAGTGTATCATGGGCACGGGTGTAGGGTGCAGGATACTTCTCATCTACTGTCCACCCAGAGATGGGAATGTTTTCCTGCAGGAAGTTGCAGACTGCATCGTCAACGAGGATCCCCCAGTTGGTTAATTCTGGGGGATTTCAATGCCTGGGTCAACAATGAACTCTCGCAATTTGGACAGGACTTCCTCCAACTAATGACTTCACTGGGTCTTACACAGGTTATTAACTCCACGACCCACATTTGTGATCATTCATTGGACTTGATGTTCCTCCTGGGGGATGTAGATCTCCCACATGGTAGTGGAGCCGGTCGGTTGGTCTGACCATCACACCATAAGGTTCAGTTTCTTGGCTCCCCCACAATGGGCCTGCCTTTACAGAGATGGTCCAGTAATTCCCTTTGAGGGGCATGATCCAAGATGGTTTAATGGCAGTGCTGGACCTATCATGCATGCCGAGTGAATGCATGGATCCAAAGAATCTAGTACTTGCCTATAATAAAGCAGTAACAGAGGTCCTGGATTCCATAGCTCCTGTTTGGGTTTGTCCCGGCACTTTTCACCCAAGGTCCCCATGGTTTGATGGGACCTTGAGGGAGATGAGGACAGTGGGATGAAGGTTAAAGAGGTGCTGGTGGAAATCAGGCCTGGATGGTGACAGACTTAGATGATAGACCATTATGTAGTCTATCAATCGTCAATCATCCATAAGAAGGCAGAGTTCCTGTCCAGGGAGACTGCTGCTGCATAGAACTGACCAGCTCAGCTGTTTCAGACTGTCAACAGATTGTGCAATCCAATCTGTCTTCAGCCTAGTGGAGCATTATGTAGTCTATCAATTGGCAATCACCTGTAAGAAGGCAGAGTTCCTGTCCAGGGAGACGCTGTTGCACAGAACCAACCTGCTCAGCTCTTCCAGACTGTCGACAGATTGTGCAATCCAATCTGTCTTCAGCTTGGTGGAGCTTTTTCACAAGAAAGATGTGATGACTTTGCTGAGTTTTTCGCAGATAAGGTTGCCACTATCAGGTCTGGGATCTGTTCAGCCCCCTCTGTTTGGTATTGCGGAGGTCGGCTAGGGGCTGCAGACACCCAGCTTGCTTGGTCTGACTTCAGCCAGCTGGAACTCATAGACATCGTGAGGATCATCCAGACTTTGCGGCCAACCTGCTGTAGTTTGGACCCGGGCTCAAAGTGCCTTCTTGTAGGGTGCATTGATGAACTTGTCCCTGTCCTAGCTGAGATAGTCTGGAGTTCATTGGAGGGGGGTCTTTCCAGAACCCCTAAAGGAGGCAGTTGTAGCAGTTGTATGATCTCTCCTTAAGAAATCCTCCCTTGACCTGGACTGCCTGGCAAACTACTGACCTGTCTCTAACCTGCCCTTTGTGGGTAAGGTTATTGAGAAGGTGGTTGTGCTGCAGCTGGATGATCATTTATCTATCCACAATGCCTGTGATTCTCTCCAGTTGGGTTTTATAAGAAGAAATAGTACTGAGATGGCCCTTGTCCAAGTGCTAAATGATCTCCTGATAGCGAGATATCAGAGGACTCATTCCATCTGGGTCCTTGGACTTCTGCAGCATCTGATAATGTGGACCATAGTGTGCATTTGTAGCACCTGCAGTTCATCTGTGGACTGTCTGGCATGGTCTTCAGATGGTTTCAATCTTTCCTCGAGGGTAGGACTCAGAAAGTGGTGTCTAGGATTTATTGTTCAGCCCCTCTCCCCCAATCCTGTGGGGTACTGCAGAGCTCCATTTTGCCACCAATGTTGTTCGTAGTGTATGTGCTGTCATTGGGAGATATCATTAGGCAGTACATGCTGAGTTTTCATTGCTATTGAGATGATAGTCCACTGTACATGTCCCTTGTGCCTGAGCAAGGTGGGTTCCTCTCAGCTTTTAACAATTGCCTCTCTGAGATCCAGGACTGGATGTGCGCCAACTGGTTGCGGTTGAACCCAGCTAAGAGTGAGGGGTTGGTAGTTGACCCAGGTCATCAGGAGGTTAATTTGTCGGCAGGGCAGCCCTCTCTGGGCTCTGGCTCGGGGGTGCTCAGCTGACTACCTCAGACCAGGTGCAGAACCTGGGCGTTATTTTTGACAATGGTCTGACCCTTAAATCCCGTTGTTAAGACCTCGTTTTTTCATCTGAGGAATATCACCCAGGTCAAGCATCTGGTTCCTTCTTATGATCCTCCAACATTGGTCCACACCTTCATGACCTCCCACCTTGACTATTGCAGTTCCAAAAACCTAGGGCTATCAGGGGTTGATATCCGCAGCTTGCATCTAGTGCAGAATGCGGCAGCCAGGCTTCTGACTGGTACCTCTAGGACCAGTCATATTATGCCTTTGCTGCGCAGACTGCACTGCCTGCCAGTACAGTGGCAGATCACCTTCAAGGTCAGATTACTGACCTATAAAGCCCTACATGAACAGGGACCCTGCTACCTGCAAGATCTCCTTCACCCTTACTGCCCCCTCCATCCACTCAGCTTTGCCGATGAGGGATTGCTAGAGATTCCCAGGGTGCATTTAAAGACATCTGGGGCTCGGTCTTTCACTTTTGCAGCCCCTACCCTGTGGAATTCTCTACCTCATCAGGTTCAAGAGTGCTTGACTGTCCAGAGTTTCAAAACAACATTAAAGACATATTTATTTAGCCTGGCGTATCCGGATTTTGTTGTATAATCTTACATTTTGGTGTATGATCTTCAGTCTGTTATTTATTAATAATTATTGGTGAGCCCTAATATCAACCGGTTTAAAAAGTCATATCAATTGGCTGGTTGATATGAAAAGCTGTGCAAAGCCACGCAAAGTCACGCTAAGTCGCGCAATGCTGCGCTAAGTCATGCAGTGCCGCCCTAAGCTGCACAAACAGCGCAAAACACCAGTGATTATAAAAAATAAAAGATAGGCAAGTGTGTGTTAGGGATTGTTTTTTTAAACACCCTCAGTGTGTGATGACTGTGTAAACCTCTCTAGCATCACTCTCGAGGTTTACGGGTCATCACACACCTCAGGTGTGTAAATAAAATCCATAACACACACTTGCCTATCCATTATTCTCTCTATATATTTGTTCTGGTTGGTTATGATTGTTTTAATTGCTATATTTATATGGTTTTATGTGCAAGCACTTTGATTTCTAGAAAAATGCTTTTTCAGAAAAAAGGAATGATTTGATTTGATTTGACCTGAAGCACTATGATCATGAAAAATGTTCTGACTTTTGATTGGCTCAGATACACTGGATAAAGCTTTATCCAGTCTGATCCCAAACCGATAGTATACTGTAGAAATCTATAGTATACTATAGGATTATGTTCCCCCACACAAAAAAGTTACCACCTCTAATACAGGCACTCGGGCTCTGACTTCCCCACCCCTATTATCCTGTACCTTTTTAACTGCCCCCTATCGCTGCCTGCTCTGATGGTAGGGGTCCTCCATGAGCTTTTCATATTCTTTACTTCTGTCACTCTTTGCGGTGCCAGAAGTCTTAATGGGCCAGAAGCAGAGTCTTGTAATGTTGAGGGGTCCTTCTGTGCCCTCCCAGTTCACCAAGAGCTGCTACCACTGGTGCTGCTGGTTGGCCCTCCCCACCCCCACCTAATACTGATCTGGATAATTGGGAGGATTAACAACATTATGTCCCTTCTCTGGTCCCCCAGTGCTCCAGTGGACCTGCTGCTGGTGCCCTAGACTGCCTATGTTGGTTGGGAGATTGCAGACAAGTCAGAACAGACAGCGCTGCTGTCTGTATTCTGTCACTAATGCTCCCCCTTCTCCTCCCTGAAAAAAATCAAACCCCTTATCAAAGCAGTAGCAGGCTGTCCTGTCAAATGTCTGCTGCTATGACAGAATGTCAGTAGTTTAAGCTGAGGACCCTGCAATATGAGCAGCTTAGATAGACCAAATGGCTTTTTACTGCTGGCTTCTTCATATGTTCATATAACAAAGAGTCTGATACTATAGGGGAGCATAAGCCCTGCAGTGCTACCTGCTCTGTTGGGACTGTCTGCAGCTTCAGGCCCAACTGAGGTAGTGTGGATATCCGGGTGAGGATAGGGAACTCACTCAACCTACCAGAGAAGGTAGTGGCAGTTTGACGGCATTAAATGGAAGCCACAGAAAGCACCTAATGTTATTAATCCTCCTTATTCCCCAGGGCAGATTGCAGCAAGGGACAACAGTCAGCAAACCACTAGCAGCAGCAGGTTCTGGAGAACTAGGAAGCCATGGAAACCCTTCAACTTTAGAAAACTCCATCCCTAAGCCATCCCAGTGGCATAGCGGGCTGAGGCGCTGAGTGGCACAGTACCTGCCACACCAGAGACCCGGGTTCAGGAATGGACCAGGGTCACTCACGGGCCTGCTAAGCAAAGGACTATTGAGCATCCAGAGACAGCTCTCTCCATTGGGGTGGGGAACAGCACATGCTGCTGCTTGGCTGCTACCTAGCTTAAGCAAGGAGGTAGCATAGTATGTGGCTACCTCTCTGAAGATCAGGTGTAGGTCCAAAAGCATGTGCAGCATCTTCATGCCATATGCCCATGCCCTTACATGCATGCCAACCTCGGGAGACAAAAGGCAGAAAACAGAGGAGGAAAACACCCCCAAAGGTCAACAGGATGACTTTGGCTACCCATAGTTCCCATGCCCAGTGACTCAGGTGACACTGGAACATGGTAAGGTAAGCCCTGGAGAAGGTCAGGGTGACAAGGCTGGGGCAGCTAGCATTACAGTGATCAGCCAGGGGACATGAAAGGCAACAATATCTATAGAAAAAAACATCATTGGCTAATTCAGATGTCAACACTGTCTTCACTGAGGGCACAAGTAAAGATAAAAGACACTTATTGAGGACCCCCTGTCAAAACAGTCAGTAATGGGGGCAGCTAAAAATGTATGGAATTATAGAACAGCCTGTGCTGGAAGAAGGGTGTGTTTTTTTTTGGGATGGCTTAAAGCCTGAGGTTCAGTTGGGGGGGGTAGCTCCTCCCACATCCCCTACTTAAGCACAGCACTTCCGGATGTTCCGCTTCAAGCGTTCCAAAATCGTACTGGCTGGGAGCCATCTCGTCTGCCCTGCCTTTCTGCTCTTCTCATTCCTCGACTCGTGGCTAGCTTGGTTAAACTTTCTGCATTCCCCTTTTGCCTCTCCTGGTTTAGTTTTCCCTTCCTTAGGCCTCATTTTCATGTTCCTTCTGGCTTCTGCTCCTTTCACCCCATTTGCCTCTGTTATTTATTTCCCCTGGCCTCCTTCCCCCTTCTTTGCTTCCTCCCCTGTTTGTTCTCCTCCCTGCTCCTTCCTCACCTGTTGTACCCTATACTTCCTTCGTGTCTCCCTCATCTCCTCACTTTCTCTTGGCACTGTTCCTATCCTGCACAGCCCACCCTAACTCCATTTACACTCCAGTCCACCTGTCTCTCTGCCCTCTGATGGCCAAGTGCAGGACCGGCTTCTTTTCCAGCCTTCCGACGTTCAGCTTGGAGGACCCGTTCCAATTTTTTATTTTGCTCACCAAGGTTTGCCACCTTGCTTTGCTGTCTACAATTTCGGAGTGTGACGTCACCCACTGCTCATTCCTTTCTTCCAGCCTCAAGATTCTTGCTGTTGCCATGGCTCCTACTGGTGGACTCCTTCCCGACCATTGCCCTGCTAGATCCTGCTGCTCATACTGCTTGTCATCGGAGCACCATTCTACTTCAGGTTTCATTTCCGTCATTCAGCAATTCTGCCCTTATGACTTCCTCACTTTCTTGTTTTCTCTTCCTACCATGGGTGCATCTGGTAGGCCTCCTTGTCTACAAGCTCTATCCAGCATACCGGTATGGCTTTACTAACTACCAGTTGTTTTGACCTGACAGCGAGGACTCATTAAAGTCTCACTCATGCTTGTCATTCCCCAGGCTCTGCTTTGCAGTGGTAGCCCTTTCCTCAGTTCTTTTGGGCATTTGCACACTTCAGTAGGGGCATCATATCTCTTTCACTTCAGCATCACAGTTACCTGGACCTCACTTGATACTGAACTCTGTTGCTATTACTTGCTGCTTCAAGTGCATTGTCCTGTTCCGTATGTAACACTCAGACATATTCAGTTTCCACTAAACACCTTTTTGACTTCAGTTCTGCATATTTATTTATTTATTTGAAATTTGGTGACCAGGACAGACACGTTGAGTCGAGGCTTGTTTCCAGGTGTGGCTCAAACTCTCGACTTAACTCTCTAGCTCCATCCTCATCAAAGCCCAGAGACTTCTTTGCTACTAGCCATTGCCTTTGTGCTCCCCCTCGTGACCACCTGGTCCTCCTCTCCTGGTCTTTTTGGACTGCATCAGACCCTACTGCTCAGCATCTCCTATGAATGCTCAACTACGTATTGCCTGCTTCACCTCCAGTTCCTCACTCCATCATTGGACCCTCCTTCATCTAAGGACCACAGCCCTGTTCCATGACATTATTCGTAAGGGGGAACTGACCCAACTTTCTTTTTCCATAGCCTTCCTTCTACTCCTTAGTTGCGCTACATCCCTTGCTCTACCTTTGCAATATCAAACAACAGCAGGCTTGCTCATCCGCCAAGGTCGGAAGCTGTTCCTGGTTTCTATGTCTACCATCATTTCAGCATTTCCATCACCGTCACTCTGACAGCCTCCATCCCTAGCTATGCCTCTGGGGTATTAAGCGAAGACATGCTTGCCCTAGCTGCTGGGGTTGGAAGTCCCTGTCTCTGACTTCATTCTCTACTTGTTCCACTTCATTCACTCCTCAGGCAGTCTCCATCTCTTGCTCTGCCTTGGTGCATCGAGCGAAGGCCAGTCTTTCCACCCGCCGGTGATGGGAATCTGTTCCTTGTATCCATTCCTTCCTTCTGTCCATCATCCGCCTGCTTGGGTCCCTTCTCTGCTGGCCCATACTTCATCTTCAGCTTTGATTCCCTGCTTTTAGACTTCATCTGAATTGCCCTGGCCCTGGATTTGGATTACCTCCTAGACTTCCTCCTTCCTCCTTCTGCATTCCTTTTTGAGGCCTCCAATGCAACACCATCTAGTGCTCAACTATCAATCGATTGCACTCCTTGGATCCAGCTGACTTCAAGCTTCCAGTAACCATTCCTTCATCCCACCATGGCTTCTCCATCTGTTCCTCACATCATCAGTGGAATTAAAGTTCTGCCATCCACCTCTCAGTCCTCCACTATTTCATTGTTTGACTCCAGTGATACCTTTATTACATCTCTGGCATCCAATCAAGACTTTTCAATCTACCACCGTTCCTCAACCTGGCTGCCATCATAAAGCTTTAGCTACTTCAAAACACTATTGCTTCCTGTAATCACAACCTATTTACTACTAACCCCTCTTACCATCATCTTCAAGTACCGAATGCCAGCACACAGATATAAAGTTATGCTCATCCATGCATTTGAATTTATATAATCGTATGTATACTTCCAAGACATTAATAATGGATACCATAGAGCCATCCTGGACATCAGTTAACCACCATCTTCCTTCATCTGGACATCCATCCAACTTGGATTCTCCTTCATCTTCCAGAAATGACCTTCTTACTCACATAGTCAAAGACTCAGGATATGACTGATCTGCCTAACACCAATTCAGAGCCGTCAAAGATTCAGAGGCTATAACTCATCAGCCTAACCAGAAACAGGCAGAGGATATGACTCATCAACTGGCAAGACCCTAAGGATAAGTCTATTCGACATAACCAGACCCAAACCTCAGTCAACATCTTTTAGGATTATTTCCTCAAAGTTTGCCTGAGGATGGGCAGGTCAGTAGCCATGGGACCTAAGAGGTTTCCCCCACAGGGATGTTTCCTCTCCTGCATGCTACTGGTCACACGGTCCAGAGCTGGAGGAGGTAATCAAAGCATTATGAATATTTTTGGGCATTCTATTCCCTAGGACTACTCAGCATTTCTATCAAGGGTTGGAACAGAGAAAGGCTGAATTCCAAGTCATAACCTTCAGGTTCATAACCTTCAAATACATAACGTCAAGTTCATAAGTATACACAAGCAACACACTATGTACCACACATTGAATGAGAAGGCTTAAAGCCCAATGTTCAATGGAGGGGAATAGCTCCTCCCACATTCCCTAGTTAAGCGCAGCACTTCCGATCGTTCAGCTTCGAGTGTTTCGAAATCACCCACCATCCTCCCTGGCCTCCATCTTCTCTGGCACTCTTATCTCACCCTTGATGCTGGGCCTTCTATTCCCTATGCCTACCCAGCATTCCTATCAAGGGTGGAAACAGAGAAAGGCCAAATTCCAAGTCCTAAGCTTGAAGTTCATAACCTTTAAATACATATTGTCAAGTTCATAAGTATACACAAGCACCACGGTATGTACCACACATTGAACTAACTTTTGTGAGTCAGAAGCAGGCATATAATCCCATAGTGTACTGCTGTCATCTACTGTATAGCAGACTATCAAATCTGACAGGATACTTCTGGGGCATACTGTGTACTTTCCAAAATAATTATCCTGTTCTCTGAGCAGCTCTGAGAGTAACAACAGATCCTTAGCTATAAGTACAGTACCATCCTCTTCAAACTGTCACACCAATTAGTTACTTTAGCACTTCCCAGTGTGTTGCTAGATCCAACCCAACACCTTGGAAAAACTGTTCCCTAAGAGTTGCAGCTCTGTTTGTACCTTAGCATGTGATTAGACACATCTCTGAAATGAGAAGATACTATCCAGAAATTCCTATGTTTCAAGATTGGGATACCTTTAAGGGCATTGAGATTGCCTTGCATTGTAGAGGAGATTGAAATGAATTAAATAGTATGTTCCTAGTAAAGTTATGTATCCCACAGAAGGAAGGTTCAGGGTGCATTGATGCCTTAGCAATACCTTGTATGCATTTGTTTATTTCTTGACTCTCCTCTTCCATTATTTACTTTTTAATTTATCAACTACTACTTAAAAAAATCCAGCAGAATCCCATTACGAATTCAGAAAATCTTTATTGGCAAAGCAGAGTTGGTTTCAATAGAAAATCACAAGTCTGTTTACAGATTTTTTTTAAAGAACTACAGTTTTATTCTCCTAAAATGTTATAGATTCCATTTGGCCCTGTGGCATTGAGGGTTGAGGCACTAGCCTTACCTCACGCCATGCTGGTGACCCGTGTCCGGGAGCAGACTCGGGTCACCGGGGGTTAGCTGGGGAGGAGAGGATTGAGCATCCAATGGACCATTCTCCTCTCCTGAGGTGGGAAAGTTGTTAACCTCGCAGTTCTAGCAGCTCCCAGTGGAGACTGGGAGCATTGCAGCTACTAAGGTCATGTCAAAGGGTATGGTGGTGTTGGCTAATGTCTGCGGGCTGGTGTGGGAATGCTGATGTCATTGCATGTCTGCCCCTCAGGGACCAGAAAACGAAAAAAGCCAAGGCACCTGGGAAGGTGAAGGCAGATCCTGTAGTTGGCACCCACACTCAATGCCAGATCAGCCCGGCCAGCCTCTGGCTCACCTCCTCACTCCAATCACCCACTAGATTATAGATAGAGCACTGGTAAGAGTTGGCATTCCCACCTCAGGGACTCAGAGCTGGGGGGGTTGGTGAGTCGGAGTGAGGTAGGGGAGCATCCCGGGATGGAGGCCTGGTCTGGGGGATCTCAGGCGAGCAGGAGATTGACCGGTCCCTATGGCCATGCCAGCAAGAGTTCTATGGTGCCAGTGAAAGGAGAATAAAGAAAGTTCACAAAAAATGTTATAGATTTAATACAGATATGTGATTTTTTTATTGTCTATCATCTTTAAAAAAATAACAAATAATCTCTTAGTTACTAAATGTTACTTGGGATAAAGAATCCAAAACTGTAACATCATACAGATGGATCACAATATTGAAAACATACAAAAGTTACAATTTGTTTTTGACTGTGTTTATTTCATTTGAAATTATTAGAAAGTTTCTCATTGAAATACATTGAGCTCATAGGTGGTTGTCATTTTCTTACATCACAATACCAGAATTCTATTGAATTACTTCTACTAGCAGTTTGAAAAGTAAAGGTAAAAACCCACAAGATTTATTGCATAAACAAATAATTTATCATAAAAGTAAAAAGTAATTACTATTATATTAATAAAATACAATATATATGAGTCAATTATCTATTTATTAGAAGTGAACAGTTGTACTTTAATACTAAACTGCAGTTTAATACAAAACTGCTTCTCATTTTTGACTATGGAGACCTTCAATGTGGTTATGCAGTTAATTTGGAACCTTGTAAGTTGTATGTAACATATAATAAACTGGCTTGCTACATATTAGCTTCACCAAGATGCCTAAATCATTGTCTCCTATGTTTCAATAGTCACTTGTCATGGGATGTCCATGTGAATTATTTGTTGAAGAGGATTGGTTCAAATGTTATCCTCCTTTTTTTGGCATTGTCAGTGTTTTTCATTGGATGTTAGGAAACATTGTCACAAGTATGATTTTTGCATCATTTAGATTATGCAGAGTTGGGGCCCTATATTCAGAAACCGGGGCAAGTGTAGCACAAAATTTCACACTGCGCTTGCCTCTGCAGTCCTCCACCTCCCCACCCTCCATCCCCTTCCCCCCGGCTGCTGCAATATTCAGATGGATAGTGAGCAGTGTTACCTGACTGAATATTGGGCTATTTCAGCACAGTGCTAAGTGAAACTGCGCTGCCCCGACACAAACCTGGGTTGTATATAGCTCACACTGAATAACGCTACCAAATGGGATAGCTCCAAGACCCCTGTGGGCTATATTCAGTCTGAGCATGCAAATGAGCCCATTGGGCATGCAAGATGCTAAAGGGGCCACTTGGGTGCCCATTATGGGCTCATTTGCATGGGATACACTAGCCCCTTAGCTTCACTTTCAATACAGAAATGTCAGCCCTTGTGGTCCAGTGATTCCCCAACCCCCGATCATCTGTTCACACAAATTATATGATTCCCTGGTAGTCCAGCAGTTCCCCTCAGATCATCTATTGACACTAGGTATATGATTTGCTGGTGGTCCAGTGTTTCCCTCCACCCCCCTGATCATCCGTTCACACTAGTTATACGATTCCCTGGTGGTCCAGTGGTTCCCCCTTGTTGTCTTACTGCAAGTTTGGGCATTTCCTTCTTTACTGGTCCTGTTCCCCCAGGATGTCAGTGATGCAGCTGCACAAGCATGTACTTATGCAAACATACATGGTGTGGCACCAGCCAATGTCTTCCCACCTACTAAACCAATCTCAACTGCACGGCCACCTGTGATCACCAAGGTGGCAATATAGCAGTAGAGCCAGCCACCCTCCGTCCCCAGAGGAGGAAGCGCATCCTCTGGAATGCTCCATTATCCTCCACCGGCCAGCCCCTGATGACTCAAGCTTGTTCCCGAACTCAGATCAACGGTGTCGAGAGCGGTAGTAGTACTACCGCTGCCCTGAATGGTCAACCTATAGAATTCACGTACACAAAACTGAGAGCTTATACAGGGTAGGAAGAGAATTGACAAAGCTGGTACAGGATGCGAGAACTCAGCTCCAGTAAACTGGAAACACTGTTCAGACCCCCCTACCTTTAATTTGTTGGCTCTCAAATTCGCTGTTTGATAAGGAGTGTATTTCTTATACACATTGCCAAGGAGGCTAATAACTGGACTTGAACTAAGATGCTAAATGTGTAGTATGATGGTTAGAATGTCTGCATGTTATTGATATTATTATGATAAACTTTTCATGTACAGAATATTTTATGTGTCTTCCCTATGTAATGTTTATTGTGCATCAACCTTAGACTCATTGTAAGGATGACTTTGAAAATGAATTGTTGCTCAATGGTCTATCCTTTTCATTTCATACATGAATAAACATACTGATTGATTGATTTTCCCCAAATCTCTTTTTGTACCCTATGGTTGAAAAAGGACTTACTGCTTCCCTTGATTTCCAAATCAGCATTGTCTTCCCAGACCTGCCTTCGACTGTGCAGTCATGGCCCAAATGTTCTCCTTCAGTATCCTATGCTGTACTCAGTTTCCTTCACTCTGTCCCTAGACTCTTTGACCTGTCATATTCATAACCTTGTTTTTCTCCCTTAACTTCCCTTTTAGTCCTTTGGACAACTACAGAGACCCCCACTAAGCTTTATTTTCTCTGTTGCCCTAAGGGGGTCATCAAGCCCCTTCCTCCATTATAGGCCACTTTTAGGGTCTCCCACCTGGCACTGGTACTCCCACTAAGTAGGGTACTTGCCCATTTAATCACAACCATCTCAGCTTATCAAAATCAGCTCTTCTGAAGTTTAGAGTGCTGATCTTATTTTTCAAAAAATATTTCCACTACCACCTGAAACTCAATCATACAGTTTTATGATAATTTTTATTCACTGGCTTCCCAACACTTATAGTTCTGATCATGTCATCCCCCCTACTCAGAAGTTAGACAGACATCCCCTTCCATCTTTTCCTATGCTTGACGTGCTAAAGAAGGAAATATTCCTTCACATTTGTGTAGAAATATAGTCCCTGCTTTGTCTAAAGCACTTTGCTCCTCCCAATGTCAGATATGTTATAATCTCTGATAAAACAAAAGGCCCCTTAGTTGTTGCCCTCTAAATTTCATTTTCCAATTCCAAGTCATGCTCCTTTGTACTGTATGGCAGTCTTTAACAAACTCCCAGACTTGTTTTCTGCCTCTCTTGAATCCAAATTCCTACCACATTCTTTATGTAGGGCATACATCCTTACACAGTCTATGTTGCTTGATAGGAGGGGCACCAACAATGAGCCCAAATTGCTTTCATCTCCACAGTACAGTTACAATGTCATTTTGTTTAAATGCAACAACATTGCTATATGCATCAACTTGAAATACAAAATGCAGTATTCATTGTATCCTTATCCTGGTGTGTGTTGCAGCAGTTTTGACAGCTGTGTGCATCTCCTATTACCTCATACCCATCTATTACTGATAATGCATTACCTGAATGCTCTTTAAATTACATAAATAGCATGTGCCTACTGATATATTTGCAACTGATATAATTGTTCTGCAGCATGCTGTACCAGGGACTCCTATGAAATATGATAGATCACATCTCACAGGCCTACCCTGTTATCCTGTTGGATGAAAACTAAATAAGTAGAATACATAACTATAACAGAGATTCTGTAAAGGCTTTCTTTTCTCCACTACCTAAAGTTGTGTATTAAGGTAATATATTAAATTTTCTGGAGCTATGTATAAATTTGTCTGGGTTTATAGTTTATACAGTATGAAATAAAGCAAAAGTATATTACATGACATGCTGAAGCTACTAGAAGTTTAAAAACATTACTGTTATCTAACAGCTACATAAGTAATTAAGAATACATTTGAACAGAGTAATTCAGTAAGATAAACATTTTCATTCTGAGCTATGCAAACCCCACTGGCTAGTACATTTTTAAAAACCACTGATGCACATTTCAAAAAAATGTTCCTTTTTACAGTGTTTTAATTAAACTTACAAGGTATGTTTGTCACACATTGACAG
Source organism: Neoceratodus forsteri (assembly GCA_016271365.2). NCBI lineage: Eukaryota > Metazoa > Chordata > Ceratodontiformes > Ceratodontidae > Neoceratodus > Neoceratodus forsteri. The sequence continues at coordinate 936,196,169 of CM028131.1, forward strand.
GAAGGAACTGTAGCCAACTGTGCGAAGGTGATAAGATTAATTAACATATTCATCTTTTGTGGTTTGGATAAAATGTACATTGACTGAGATCAATTATAGTGCCTTGCAGGTAAAACATATGACTAATTTTTCAGATACATGAATATTAAAAAAAATATACAAGCTGCTGGGTAAATGAAAAGAAACATGTTTTACTGCAACCAACTGCCAAAACGAATATGAAAATAGTTATGTTTAACATTGCTAAATCTTTTTTGAAGCATTTGCCAAATGCTAGTTTCATAAAATTGTAATGTAGTCATACAGAATGGAAAAAAGATGCAATGCCATGGCTTTGAAATTACTAAATATAAGCATAAAGTTAATTTTAATGAGGTGTAACTATTGAATCAATTTACATACTGTACTAACATACTAAGAAGCCATTAGAGTAGGCCTAAAGGTCTATAAGTCTGCTCAAGAATCAGCACCCGGTTAAGACACCCTTGTGCCCTCTTCAGTTCCCCCATAAATCCCCTCAACCCCAGTCCCCCAAAATGGTTTCACCTCCAATTTTGGCACTCCCCAACTTCACCTTGCCCTTGTACCTGTCCCAGCCCCTCATGAATCCCTCCACTGAATCAACAGCCACCAGATCCGTAGACAGAGCATTGCATGGGCCTACCACCCTCTCAGTAAAGTAGCATTTCCTAGCCTCCCCCCGAGCCTCCTGCCAACCAGCCTCATGGAATGCCTCCTTGTGGTCCAATCCACTGTCAGCTGGATCACCTTTTTTGGGCTGGCCCAGTTTGTTCTCTTTAGACATTTAAAGACCTCAGTCATATACCCCAGTCCCTCTTCTCCTCCAGTGAATACATGTTCAGCTCATCAAGCCTCTCCTCTTGGGATCTCCCCATAGGCCCTGTATCATCCTGGTTACCCTCCTCTGGACTCTTTCCAGCAGTACAATGTCCATCTTCAAATAAGGGTGCCAAAACTGCATGCAGTACTCGAGGTGCTGTCTGACCAGACAGTTATACAGAAGCAGTAGTACCTCCCGACTCCTCAAGGTTATCGTCCTGGCAATACACACAAGCATTTTATTTGCCTTAGCCTCAGCACACTTACTATGCTCAGAGTTATTCATTTTGGTATCCATGACTGCCCCAAGATCCTTTCTCCCCCCCCCCGAAGCCTGCAGTTTCTCCCCACCCAAGAAGTACTCATGGTTGGGGTTTCTAGGCTCCAAGTAGAGAACACTGCACTTCCTGGGATTAAACCACAGTTTCCAAATGTGTGCCCATCTCTCCAGAGTCTCCAGGTCCCCCCGTAGGGCTCTTCTAGCCTCCTCCCTGTCCACCACTGCCCCCAGCCTTGAGTTATCGGCAAAGAGGCTCATCTCACTCCTGATACCTTCCCTGATGTCCAGGATGTATGCATTAAACAGGAATGGGCCCAACACCGACCCCTGTGGGATCCCGCTAATGACCCTCCTAGGAGATGATACTGCCCCCTGACCACCACACTCTGAAACCTCCCAGTTAGCCAGTTCCATATCCACCTCACCATCTTTTCCCCCACCCCATCCCCCCATTCTCCCAGTTTGTCCAGCAGACTTGAGTGTGGCACCGAGTCAAACACCTTGCTGTAGTCCAGAAAGAGAACATCCACCGGCCTTCCCTGGCTGGCCCAGCCCCTTTGTAACCCAATCATAGAACTTCACAAGGTTAGTCTGACATGATTTGCCCTGACCGAAGCCATGTTGGTGGTCGTCTAGGTGTCCCTGAATCTCCAGGAACACCTCCAGCCTCTCTGTCAAGATGGCCTCCATCATCTTTCCCACCACTGATATCAAGCTAACAAGCCTGTAGATACGTGGCTGATCCCGTGAGCCACCCTTGTGGATTGGCATGACATGAGCCATCCTCCAATCCTGAGGCACCCAACCCATCTGAAGGGCGAAGTTAAAAAGGTTCACCGAAGGTGCAGCAAGAACAGTCGACATCTCCTTCATCACCCTGGGATGGAGGCCATCTGGAACCGGCACCTTATCCTCTTTCAGGGACTTAAGGGCCTCCCTCACCCTGCCAGCCCACCCTCCACCATGTGGTGTTGGCCCACCATCATCTCTACACCCTGTTCTACATTTTTATGGCTGCAGGGGCAGAGTCTTTCTATCACTTGTGGAAAAAAGGCACTTCAGACTCCCACCAAGGCACATTTTGGAGTTGAACCATGATCCTTCCACCACCTGACATCACTGCGCTGGGGGGTGGGGCTGTTCCTTTCCTACATGTAGCATTCTTATGCCAGCTCAAATTGCAATCAGTGGATACACTCAGTGTAAAGAGCAAATGTAGCTTGTTTTATTCTTAAAGGACACCTAAACCCTCTTTTTACACATTTTTATCTAAACAATGCCCAACTGGCAAGGTGTAGTTCTCTCATACTTCTTAAAGTCTTCAATGTTTTTTGTTTTTTTTGTAGTTCTCCAGGCAGCAGTCTTGAATCAGCAACTTAACAGTCTTTGAAATACAGATGTAAGGGAGCTTTGTTTTATAGCTTCTCTGCTGAATTCCTTCCCAGACTTCATGGAAGCACAAGGTGATTTGAGATCAGATTTCAGCTTGTGTCAGTGGTGTCAGAGGGCTGGGACAGGCAGACAGACAATGTGATGATACTCCAATTGAGCAAAACAGGCAATCTAATTTTTTTTAGTAAATATGTTTGTTTGCTAAGTTAAAGTTGATTTCCCTACTAAGGTAAGTAAAGATCATGTAATCCTCTGTCCAGTTTTTGTATTGACAATCCTGTGAAAAAAATTGGGGGTTACACTTTATTTGCATTTGTAAGGAGTTTATTTGGAAATACTGCTTGATTAATAATAAAGTGACAGTTTTATTGGTGTCTATGTTTAATGGCTATCTTCCCCCTGGGACTTGCAAGGTACTGTAAGCCCCAATGGTGCAGGTGAGTGAGGGGTTGAGAAGGGGGTGGAGTGAGGCTTCAGTTTGGTGTTCTTTTAGCCTGAGTTTCCTCTATTTAGTACTATAATCAAACATGTAAACAGTAATATACAGTAACTATGACATTAAACTGGTATTACACTTAGTTGATAGCTGCCCTATGGTGGTGCCTAATTATGCACTTGTGATTGCATGGGCCCTGTAGCTGAATACAGTGCTCCACTTTGACTTGTCATATTGTTTCCTACACATCCACTTGTGTAATATGTTTTTGCTTTTATTAAATAAAGCATTTGGCTGACATGGTAATGCTATGTATGTTTTGTTGCCCAAATAAACAAGCATAAGTCAGTGCCAAACATGTTTGCTTTCATGCTGTTACAAGTTAGAATAACAGTATCTTAAGGCTGTAGGCAGGCCTTTCTTACCCCCATGCACCACTGTTTCATGGACTTTGTTTTCCACTGGGCTAAGGAGTACAGGACCCCTTATTCAGAATTGGCCATGTGCAGTCTGTGGCAGTTTGTGCACAGTATGCCTGGGGGCAATATTCAGACAATTAGCTCACTGCAACTGGAGTGTGCAAACTGTCTAAATATGGGGCCATGTTAGTACATTTCATAGTGACTATGCACTATGCTGAGACAGGTTGAGACTGAATATGGCTGACAGGAGCACAATAGCAGAAGTGGGGATCAAATGGGATAGCAACAGGGCTCCTGTGAGCAATATTTAACCCTAACATGCTAATGACTCCTTTGGGCACGGAAGGTGCTATGGTCATTTGCATGCCCATTATGGGCCCATTAACATGTTTGCATGCCTCCCCCCATTCTGTAGCTGTCTTACATATTCCTTGTGGTCCATCATGTCTCAAGCCTTCTTGGAGGTGTAGTAGTTTCTGTACCCCTGATTGACTGTCCTGTAGCTGTCTTGAGCCAAGTGGGTGGTCAGCCATGGAGGGAGAGGAGGGCAGTGCTTCTTGCCTGTTTGGGGTTGGGATAGAAGAAATGGGGTGGAGATGGACTACCTGCCAGCATGCTGGGGTGGGGGTCCACTAGACACCAGGTGGGGGTCCACTAAACACCAGGGAATAAGAAAACATTTTTTTTATATGGAGGGGCAATCGGCAGCTGGGGAGACTGGACACCAAGATGATTTTTTCTATAAGGCCAGTGATTGGGGGTGGAAGGCCACTAAACACAAGGGAATGAGGGTATTTTTATATGAGGCCAGCAATTGTTGGGTGGGGGGGCCATTATACACCGAGGAATGAGGATTGGGGATATTATTTTTATATAATGGGGCAATTGAGGGGTGGGTGGACGCAACAATTTTTGTGATATGGAGCTGTCAATCAGTGGGGGGGGTACAAGAAACCAGGGGCCAGTGATTGGCATGGGGGAAGGTTAATGAATTAAACTGTGGGGGGAAAGCCGCAGAACGTAACACTGACAGTGATCAGTTCTGCAAATTTTTTCCTGCAGTTTAATACATTAAACTACATTTCTTACATTTATTGCGCAGTTTTTAGGTGGAATTTCCATGCAAGTTGGTGAAATGATTTCTGAATTTTCATGGGAGGGAAAGTCCAACTTTCAATGAAATTCCACTGGTGACATTTATTTTCACACGCCCCTAAGTGCAATGTCTGCAGCAGTGATAGCTGACTGCACTCAGGAGAAGTGGTATATAGCTGGATGTTTGAAGGGTGATTGAAGTGTTTTTTTTTTTGCTTTAGTTTTGACAATGTTTTTGTAAAGAAAATAAAAAGTAGTTATTTTGATAGTGAAATTGGTTGTTTATAACAAGTCAAAGAAGGCTTTAAAAGCAGCCAAATAGTGTCAAAATTATCCTTAAAATGCTCCACAATGCATCTAAAATCTGATAGCTTCTGTGGCCTAGGCAGCCCCCAGATCCCTGGCCTGTAGGAGTTGGGGACATCGTGCTTCATGGGGACCCAACACTTCTACATTTAGCACTACACCACTGCCTGTTGGGCAAAACTGAGTTTATAATGAGATTGCATTGGTCCAGCATACATTCAAATTATACTTTCTCTGCTCTCTCTCTCTCTCTCTCCTAAGAGTATGTGTGTGTGTGTGTGTGTGTGTGTGCGCACACGCATCAGTGTAGAATTATTTACTGCTCTATGTAGGGTTTCCTAACCCTTTTACCACTGTGTTAAGACTGAAAAACAGAGCTCCACCATTCCTCTCCCTCTCTCTCTCTCTCTCTCTCTCTCTCTTTTTCAACACCTGAACACCTTTTTCACACAATTTTAGCTAAACAGTGCCCTGTTGGTCAAAACTGAGTTTGTGATGAGACTGCATTGCTCCTGCAGAAATACAAATTACACTTCTCTCTCTCTCTCTCTCTATCTCTTCAAGTGTGTGTGTGTGTGTGTGTGTGTGTGTGTGTGTGTGTGTGTGTGACAGTTTACAATGATTTACTGCTCTCTGTAGGATTTGTTAACCCTTTCAGGACTGATCTAAGACTGAATTATAAACAGAGCTCCACCATTCATTCCCTCTCTCTCTCTTTCTCTCTCTCTCTCTTTCTCTCTCTCTAGGAAACAGACTTATACAGGGAAACGCTAAAAAGTGAAGCTGACCAAATGTGATAACTTACTTTTTTGTCAGCTTAAACTTTAAAATGATTTCTCAACCTTTTACAAATAAAGTTTACTGTCTGCAGTGAATGGAGGCTGATGGCTTCGATAAAACAAATTATGTATTTCAGAGATCATTGACTGTAACCTACAGAAAGTGCATGTAATGTTCATCATTGCTGAGCTTGATAGAGTGCATAGTACTATATGACGCAGGTATTTAATTTGTTTTATTTTTAGTTTCATTTGATCATCAAGCCTGCATCTCCTTATCCCTCCCCCCAACAGCCACCACACACATATGTATCTAAACTTGCTCTGTAAACCAACAGTGTGAGTGCAAAACTGTAACAGCCTTATCCATTTGAATAACATAACATGTCATATATGGAAATGTAGCCCTCCCTCCCCATATCTAGGGGTATGGATGGAATATGTTGGGAAAGGGCACCCACAGCAGCAGAAAAACTTCCAGTGACCACGTAACCGAGGCCCAGATGTCACACATAGGGTCCCTTTTCCTTGCTGGTGCTGGATGAAAATAACAGGTTAATGCATATTAAACAGTTCCTTTCAATAATGGAATGTCAACATGGAACTTAAAGAAACAATAGGGATCCCAAATTCATTAAACATATTCACACATAGCTCAGGGGAGTATCAGTTAATTTGTGGGGAACACATTTAGCTTTCACACAGCCAACATGGCCATAATAGCAGCTTTTACTTAGACCGAGGAGGTCGTACAGTCTTTAGGGCAGCATTACCTCGGGACCACTATGGTCACAAATGTTTGAAAGCATCACAAGTCCCAAATCAGTTCATAGTGCCTAACAGACCATTATTCTTCACAGGCACCCAAACTCTCAATTATCCCCATCTGTCTCTCTCTCTGTTTCTCTCTTTGTCTCTCTCCACACTGGCTCAGTGGGTCCCCCTTGGAACATGCAATACTTGTGACTTGGGGATTTGTGGGTTCCCTCATGACCCCTGCATCCTTGCCCAGAACTGGCAGCAACTGTCCCCAAATTGAGAAGGGGGACACAGCCAGCAGAACTCCATGGCAACTCGCTCCCTGGACACTGCACTCCCTGCCACATTCTTGTCCACTGGATCCCTACACAAATTAGTGCAGGCTGCTAAGGCACACTGCGACTTTCAGCTGCTGGCTCTCCTCTCAGCTTTAGCTGCTTCCAAGATACTGTGCAGCTTGCAGCTACTGGCTCTCACTTCTTCCTCTGCAGGCCCCAAGTGACACCCACCAGGGTCCGGAGCAGGCTATCACCCCAGCCCAACCATAACTCACTTTCACTCCCTCGCCGCTCACTCCTCTGACTGGAACTCCCCCTCTCACCCCCCCACACACCAGTGGTGACCTCCTGCCCCACAGTAGGCTCCACCTGAATGCTGAGAAGAATTAACCCTTGTCCCTACTGGGCCAAATTAGGCAACAAAAGCCCAGGAAGGGGTGAATAGACTAGTAATTTCCCAAAGGGTGAGGGGTTACAAAAACATAGAAAATGACTGCTGGACCCATCTAATCTGCCCATTTTTAATTATGATCATTTTGCTGCAGACCCAACTTGCTGTAGATGCACTGTCTCTTCTACCCCCTTCCTTCCTTTAAGGATTCCTTTGCACCTGTCCCAGGCATTTTTGAACCCCACCAGTAGTTTGAGCCTCACTGCCTCCCATGGAAAACTGTTCCAGGAATCCATCACCCTTTCTAGGGTGGTGGATTCCTGGGGTATGCCACCACTACAGCAACACCCACACAATAAAACCCCCACAGCAAAACCCCCACCATGCCTAAATTGGCAGTGATGGGGGTTTGCTTCAAGACACTATAGGGTGATAGAGGGTAAATATCTAACTCCACTGTCTGTGCAATGTAGAGTTACATATTTATAGTAGGGGGTGAGGGGGACCACACTGTAGGTTATGATGTTGCCAGTCAGGGGTGTCAATGGGTTTCTGGCGCCATAGCAGACATCGCAGTCGGGGTTGTCATGCTGGCATCATGGATCCAATTCCTGGAACCCCAGAAAGAGTGGTGGATTCCTGGAAGAGGCTAGAAGGGGAAGGAGTCAGATTCATTTCAATGCAGTAGCTGCTCCTTTTCTGCTTTTAAGTTGATTCTTGTTGACTTCATTTGGTAGCAGGTAATTTTTTCTTACTACTTATAAGGGGTTAGCAATTAATTGTTTTTGGACTGTTGAAATTTTGAAACCTATTTTGGTGTATTTTAAGTGGGACTGTTATTTCTTGTTGTTTCACTTGGTAGCAGGCTGAGTTTTTCTTACTTCTTAAAATGGACTAGCAGGGAACTGTTTTGGAACTGTTGAAACTTTGAAACCTGTTTTGGTGTGCTTTAAATTGGACTATTTCTTTAAATTGGAGGCCTATTTCTTCTGATTTCAAACCTAGTTTGATGTGCTTTTGGTGGGGCTGTGTCTTTGAATTGGATATCTATACCTTCTAATTTCAAGCCTATGCTAGTGCGTTGTTGGTGATGCTGTTCTTTCTTTGAACTGGAGACCTGTTTCTTCTGGTATCAAACCTATTTTTTTTAGTGGGGTTGTGTTTTTTTTTCTTTTTTCCTGTCTTCACTAGCTGCAAAGTTTAGTGCCTAGTGGGGGAAGGGTGCTAATTGTCTGGTCAGGGGGCCTCAGATACCTAATTGTTTCTGGAGGGCACCTGCGCCTCATCCCACTCACCCCAGGTACATAATTTCCTTTATACCTGGGGTTCTGACATCACTTCCCCATATGGGCAAAGGACATGCACCTGTCATGGCAGAAGCTGCCATCCAGGGTAGGAGAGGGTCAGAAGAAGGGAAGCAGAGGCAGGGGGGACCCAGGGCAAGGGGAACCGCATCAGGCAACCCAAGTCAAGGAAAAAAGACAACAGGAAGGAGGAGAAAAGGACTGGTAAGGGAATTATGAGAAGTGGCAACAGTCATGGGGTTGAAAGGAGGGAGCAGGCTAATATGAAGAGGTAGGAAGCAGGCATAGGAGAAGGGCCTTCAGAAAATCATTTTGCTGTACCAGAGGGAAAGGTGGAGGAGGGGGGTGATGAGATTGGAGGAGCAACTGATAGAAGTCTGGATGAAACTGGAGAGGGGGGAAGTTCTGCCAGGGGAATTACAATGGGTCAGAAGGGGGAACTACTGTGCAGGTGGAAGAGGATGAGCCAGGAGTGAGAGGTGGGGAGGAAGGGATGCAAGCAGTTGATAAGAGGGGTGGAATCTTTGTGCTGGGGGGACTCAATACTAAGAGGAGTCAGGTGGGGTAGCAAAGAGGGAGATGCATAGTCACATTTGGGTGGAGGCCATGCCAGGAATGACAGTGGAAAGGGTGGGATAATCTATTAAGTATGCTACAAGGGATAGGGAGAAGCCTCATCTAATTATACATTTAGGGACAAATGGCCTGGCTGACAGGACAGTATAGTACAGATGAGGTGAGAGGAACTAGGACAATTAGTGAGAGGGCAGGAAGATTAGCAACTTTCTCAAAGATACTTGCAGTGCCCAGGGCATGCACAGCAAGAAAACTAAGACTAGAGGAATTTGACAGATGGCTAAGAACCTGGTGTCATGCTAAAGGGTATGGGGCTAGTGGGGGGTGGGAAGGGACCTGAGAGGATAGTAGTCTCTATGCCAAGGATAGACTACACTTGAGCTAGGAAGGAAAGAAAGTGTTTGAAACAGAGGATGGAGGAGTACATAGAGGTAGCTGAGAATTTAAACTAGGTGTGGGGGTGGCAAGTAAGCAAGGGACATGCAGAGACCACAGGTTAGAAAGCCATATGAGCATACCCACCATAACAGTGACAAAGGACACAGGGCAAGTACTAGAGATGATGCTAGTAAAGGAGGGCTGGGGGAGGGGGAAGGGGTGGAAGATGGTCACCCTGAATGGTAGGAGCCTTGGGAAGAAAACTGCAAAGCTATAGACTCTCATGGCAGAGGGGGAGGTGGACATGGCAGCCATCACCGATACTTGGGTTACCCAATACAATGACTGGGACCTGTTGATACCAGGGTACAGGATATTTTGTAGGGATAGAGAGAATGGGAAAGGGGGGGGTGGCACTATATGTGAGGGAAGGACTGAAATGTGTATGGAAGGAAGGGGAGGAGGGTAGTACAGAATCACTATAGATGCAAATCCAGGATTTCAACAATAGGACTCTCAGGATGGAAGTGGTGTACAGATCACCCTCTCAGATGGAGGAGTTAGACAGTGAACTAGAGGGACATATCAAGAGTAGCGTAGTGATTATGGGAGACTTCACCATGCCAGGAGTGGATTGAAGTACCTCAACAACCAGGAATAGAAGGGAGCAGCAGGACATTTGGCAGACCTATTCAATACCTCACTACACTCAGGGTGTGTACCTCAGGATTGGAGGATGGCTCATATGATGCTCCTCCACAAGAGCAGCCCCAAGGATGAACTGAGGAAGTACAGACTGGTGAGCCTCACATCCATTGTGGGTAAGCTGATGGAGACTATCCTGAAGGAGAGGCTGGTGTCCCTCCTGGAGGCCAAAGGGCTACAGGTCAGCAAACAGCATGGCTTCATAAGTGGCAGAGCCTGCCAAACCAACTTGGTGGAGTTCTATGACTGGGTAACTAGGCAATAGGACAGAGGGGGGACCATTCAGTAGATGTCCTGTACCTGGACTTCAGTAAGGCATTTGACTTGGTGCCGCATGGAGATGGGAAGTACGTTAGAAGGCACAGAGGTAGGTGCAAAGCTGGTGAGATGGGTAGGAAACTGGCTTCAGTGAAGGCAACATAGGGCGGTGGTGGGTGGAGAGCTCTCATCCCCAAGAGTAGTGATGAGTGGTGTTCTGCAGGGCTCAGTGTTGGGACCAATGTTGTTTGGGATATTCATTGCAGACATACAGTATCACTGGGCATTATGAGCAAGACCAGTCTATTTGCTGAAGACACCAAGATGGGAGCAGTCGTGGATGACCTAGGGGGATGGCAGGGGTTGCAGGATGATCTGGCAAAGCTGTAAACCTGGTTGAACACCTGACAACTGGGGTTCAATGCTAAAAGTGCAAGGTGCTGCATTTTGGGGCAAAAAACCCAAGATGTGTAACCAGCTGAGACAAGTAGGCCTTTTATCTGCTGGCAAATATTGTATGTTCATAAGAAGTACTTCCTCTCATCTCTCCAGAATCTACCCCTTCCAACTTCATATCATAACCCCTTGTTCTACAACACCTTTTTCTCTGAAACATATCTCCCTCCTGTACTTTATTAACCCTAAGAGGTATTTAAAGGTCTCCATAATATCTCCACCCTCCCTCCTCTCCTCCAGGGTGTACATATTGAACTCTTTCAGTCTCTCATAGGGCTTCTGATGCAGACCTTGCACCATTTTGACAGTCCTCACCTCTCTTCTTGCTGCCTTCTCCTTTTTCCAATTGTTCCCCCTTGCACACCTTTCTCCTTTGACTGCTCCTTCCCCCCTTCTTCCTTTGCAAAACACCTACATCCTTGAATAACTTGCATCCTGGTGAGACTCATTTCCCTTGGGATCTCTCTACTTTCTATCTCAGCTTATGGTGGCCCACTTTCCACATCTTCTATTTCTTCCACCCCCCCCCAACTATTATAAATGTCCACTGAAGTAACATTAGAATCATCCAGTGAGTACAGTGATTGCCTCCTGGATGAAAGCAGGCCATCACCTCAGTATAGGTTCTTATCCTTCCAAGTTGACCCACAGTCCCCAATGTAGACATACCTCTCCTCCCTGCACTATTCATTCTACCATTACTTGAAGGCCTTGGTACTGAGCTCTGTCTCCTTCCACATATAATGGAACACACACTCACAACTCACTTTTTAAACACATGGGACACACAGGATCAGCCAGATAAATCATCTAAATTTACCAAAAATTAAATTTACACACGGAGCTGACTATGGCAATTCATCTTTACTTTTCAGGCTATGAAACACCCTTATCAAAGTAATGAATTAGCAGCCATAGTTGCTCTGACCAGAGTATGTGTGCTTTGATTCTTATTTCAGCGTTGTTGGATGATACCGTAAATTATTTACTGTTTGCAGTTCTACCCAAATATTTATAAAAGAAAGCCAGGAAACAATATATAGAAAAAATACATGAGCAAACGTGTATACAACAAGGCTATGTTCCCATTGGGGTTTAAAGGGGAAAGAAACATTGCTAATGGCTCAGACTGTGTTTAGAATACTTTTGGTACAGTACCTTGGTGGATCCTGTGATTGCTGCAGCACCCGCGATGGTGTAAATACAGATTTTAAAATGTTTTTCTTACCCCAAAATCATGGTGCTTACCGTCGCCATGTTGTGCATGCGCGATCATGTTCTGACTTCAGTGACGGACTCTACTAATGAGCATGATCACGGGAAAACATAGTACTTCATGCGGTCCACTTGCCTATGCGAACTAGCACTGTAGTATTTCAGTTTTACACTGAACCTGTCAATCACATTTCCTTTCAGTATGGTGAATTGCTGTGTTGTGGGATGCTATAATGCATCAAAAAAAATGGAGTGCCGTGGCATCTCCTTTTTTAGGTTTCCCAAAAGCAGGGAGCTAGTAGTCAAGTGGAAGGCAGCTGTTAAGAGGGAAAATCTGCCTGACATGAACAGCAGGAACACAGTTGTGTGTTCTGTTCACTTTACACCTGACAGTTTTGAAACGGTCCTGAAGGTGAATATGACTTTGTGTCTTATTTTTTTTTCTGTCCTTCATGTGTTTATATCTGTCTGTCACTGTGGATTTCAATTTTGTCTGCTGCCTTCTGCTATGCATATTGTTACACAGACACGTGTACTGTGTGTGTGTGTGTGTGTGTGTGTGTGTGTGTGTATAGATATATATATATATATATATATATACGTGTGTGTATATATAGATATATATACACGTGTGTGTATATATATATATATTTATAAATATAGTGTTGTTATTCCCATATCTGTGTGTTCATTACTACTGCTGTTTTATGATCCCCACACTGTGCTGTCCTCATGTATGTCTATATGCCAGCTGTATGTAGAGTCTGCTATACATGACTATATATAGCACTCAGAGTCAGGCTGTGGTGGTGCCATACAGTGCAGTACTACTGCATCTGTCTTACTGATGTATCTGTAAGCCAGTCTGTGTACTGTGTGCGGTGTTGCTATACATATCTCTGCCGTTTATGTTCTCCTTCTGTGCAAGTACATGTTTTTTGTCATGCAGCATCCTGTATTCTTGACCACACTTAAGTTGTACCCATTTCCCAGACAGTGTCCCAGGCCCCCCACCAGTCCCTTTGTCAGCACATTTCCGGGTCCCACCACCCTCTCAGTGAAGTGACACCTCCTCCTATCTCCACTGAGTCTACCCCCCTCTGCCTTCCACTCATGTTCTGTAGTTGCCCGCACTTTCATTTTGAGCACTGTGACTGAGCCTCCCTTATTAATCCTCTTTATGTACTTGAATACATGTATCATGTCCCCCTCCCACCATCCCTCCTCTCCTACACGGTGTACATATACTGCTTCTCTAGCCTCTCTGTATATTTTTCCCCATACCACAGATCATTTTTCTTGGCTCTACCTTGTACCCTGTCCAGGAGTGCAGTGTCCCGCTGTCTCCAAAACTGCACACAGTACTTGAGGTGTGGTGTAACTGCACAGTAAGGATCACTTCCTCCCTTCATGAGGTAATCCCCCAAGTGATGCATCCCAGCACTGTATTTTCTTTGCTGCTGCCCTCCTACAGGTGTCAGTGTTGTTCATTCTGACATCTATAAGGGAAGGAAACAACTCCTGGTGGGGGACTCAATCATTAGGGGAGTAGACATGGGGGAGTAAGGGGATAGGGAGCTAAGGTGCCTGCCTGGCGCCATGGCTTGGAGGGACAGGAAGTGAATCCTCAGAATCGCAGGAGCAGCTGCACGAGGAAGGGAGCTGGATGTCATTGTCCACCTAGGGACAAATGACCTGGCTGTAAATGGGATCAGAGTGGTGCAAGAAGAGTTTGTGGAGTTGGGGAGGGGCCTTAGACAAGTAGTATGTACAGTAACCTTCTCGGAGGTGCTGCCTGTCTATGGCAAGGATGATGCTAGGGTATTCCGCACCATGGAATTCAATGAATGGTTGAAAACTGGTGTGGAGCTCAGGGTTTTGGCTTCATTGGGGACTGGGGAGCCACCTGGAGGGATGCAGGCTTATACTGGCGCGATGGTCTGCATCTGTCTGGGGGGGGATCCTAGGTGACAGGTTTAAATGCTTCATTGGCAAGCATCTAAACTAGCCAAGGGGGGAGGCACTGAAAAGGAGCAGGGAAATACCAGCCTCCCCCCCAACAAAGTGCAGTAGTTAGAGAGGTAAACACCAAGGCAGAGAAGTTAGTTGGGAGCAGGACAGGGATAAATGCAGAAAAAAGTGTTAAGGACAGGGATGGGGCTAAAAGGGGTAAGGCCATACAAAATAAATGGAAGGTGATGAGTACCAATGCCCGTAGTCTGTGCAACAAGCTCCCTGAACTAGTGGTCTTAATGGAAGAGGGATGCCTGGATATTTTGGCAGTCACTGAAACATGGTACACAGAGAACCATGAGTGGGAAGTCAATATACCAGGATACACAGTCTATAGGAGGGACAGGGTGGGTAAAAGAGGAGGAGGAGTAGCTCTCTATATAAGGGAAGGGATTAAAGCAACAGAACTAAAGAGTAAACAGGAAGTTGATGAGTCACTATGGGTCACCATGGAGACAGGAAATGGCACCACAATCCGCATGGGGTGGTGTACAGACCCCCATCTCAGGGGGAGGAAATGGACAAGGAAATGATAGAAAGCACCCTTAAAATGGCGGAAAAAGGGGAGATGTTGTTGATGGGGGACCTGAATATGCCAGATGTTAACTAGAGTGCCTTTGTTGCAGGCACTTCCAAGAGCAGGGTCATTCTTGATGCCCTACAGGGGGCATGCCTCAGACAGCTAGTGTTGGAACCCACTCGGGAAGGAGCAATCTTAGACCTGGTACTCTCAAATGGGGAAGGAGAAAGGATCTCAGATTTAGAAGTGGGTAGCCATCTGGGAACAAGTGACCACCAAACAGTGTGGTTCACAATAAACACAGCCATAGAGTCAAGCCATACAAAAACAGGAGTATTGGACTTTAGGAAGGCTGACTTTGGGAAAATGAGAGAGTGCCTTAGAAAAGCACTAGCAAATGGGCAAGAAGGAGGGGTGCAGAAACAATGGGGAATAATCAAAACAGCCATCGCAGAGGCAACAAGCCTTTGTGTGAAGCAAATCAATAAAACAAAACAAAGGAAAAAAAACACTATGGTTCTCAAAAGAGGTGGCAGGACCGGTAAAGGAGAACAGGATAGCATTCAGGAAATATAAGGAAACACAGAAGGAGCAGGACAGAGAACTTTGTCAGTTAAAGCAGAAGGAGGCAGGGAAGGCAGTCAGAATAGCAAAGGCACAAACTGAGGAAAAGATAGCCAACTCTGTTAAGAAGGAGGATAAAACCTTTTATAGGTACATTAGGGAGCGAAGAAAGACCAAGGGAGGGATACAGAGACTTAATAAAGGGGAGGGAATGTGGGCAGAGGGTGACAGTGAAAAGGCAGGGATACTGAACAAATATGTCTGCTCAGTATTCACAACAGATGAGGAGGGGGAGGTGCCTAAACCAAACAAGGGAGAAACTCTGAATGGGGGGTCTATACCAGTCCATTCACAGAAGAAAGGGTTTTGAAAGCACTCTTGAAACTGAGGTTGGACAATGCAATGGGGTCTGATGGGATTCACCCAAGAATACTAAAAGAGCTAAGGGTAGAACTAGTAACACCACTGACTACTCTTTTTAACAAATCATGGGAGGATGGAGTGGTACCTGAGGACTGGAGGAGGGCAAATGTGATTCTACTTCACAAAAGTGGGAGCAGGGCAGAGGCAGGAAACTACAGACCAGTTAGTTTGACTTCAGTGGTAGGGAAAATGATGGAATCACTTCTGAAGGAAAGAATTGTTGAGTACCTAGAGGCCAGTGGGGCACAGGACCCAAGGCAGCATGGTTTCACAGCAGGAAGGTCATGTCAGATGAACCTAATAGATTCCTTTGACTGGGTGACCAAAGTAGTAGACCAGGGAGGGGCTGTGGATATGGCCTACCTAGATTTTGGCAAGGTATTCGACACAGTCTCACACAACAGATTAATACACAAGTTAGCCAGCCTTGGAGTGGGTCCCAAGGTGGTAGCCTGGATAGAAAAATGACTGGACAACAGGACGCAAAATGTAATAGTAAATGGAGTCCACAGTGAAGATAGGAGGGTAACTAGCGGGGTACTGCAGGGTTCGGTACTGGGACCGGTCCTCTTTAATATCTTTATAAGTGACATTGGAGAGTACCTGGAAGGAAAGGTATGCCTCTGCAGATGACACAAAGATCTGCAACAGGGTTGATACACAAGGTGGAGTGGAAAGAATGAAAAGGGACTTGGCAAGATTGGAGGAATGGTCAAATACGTGGCAGCTCAGATTCAATGCAAAAAAGTGCAAGGTAATGCATCTGGGAAACAAAAACCCAGGGGAAGAGTACTCAATGGGGGATGAGTTAATAACAACAACAAAAATCGAAAGAGACCTAGGAGTAATTATATCAGATGTCCTAAAGGTGGGAAAGCAATGTGAGAAGGCAGTAAGGAGGGCTGGGGGGATACTGGGATGCATAGGGAGAGGCATCAACAGTAGAAAACAGGAAGTTGTTATCCCTCTCTACAGACTGTTAGTGAGACCCCATCTGGAGTACTGCGTGCAATTCTGGAGACCCCACCTCCGCAAAGACATAGAGTGGAGGCTGTTCAGAGGAGGGCAACCAAAATGATGTAAGGTCTGCACCAGAAGATGTACGAGGAGAGACTAAAGCTGCTTAGTATGTATACCCTTGAGGAAAGGAGAGAGAGGCAGGACATGATAGAAACTTTCAAGAATCTCAAGGGAATTAACAAGGTACAAGAGGGTAATATCTTTCAGAAGAAGAGATGTGCAAGAACAAGGGGCACAATTTGAAGATAGAGGGGGAACGGCTCAGAGGTAATGTTAAGTAGTTTTCACAGAGAAAGTTGTGGATGCATGGAACAGCCTTCCTGAGGAGGTTGTGGAGTCAGGAACAGTGGGAGAATTCAAGAATGCATGGGAGAGGCATAAGGCAATTCTAGTGGGGGGCAGGAGGAAGTAAGCTGTTGATTAACTAGAATCTGCAGCTTATCCATCAGGTAGGGAAATGGGCAGATTGGGTGGGCCAAGTGGTCCTTATCTGCCATCAAATTCTATGTTTCTACGTTTCTATCTACCACCACCACCATATGGTCCCTATTGCCATTCCACTAGAGATGTAGGTCCCTTCCCCCCGGTATACCCTTGGCATGGCTTTCTGTCCACAAGGTGCAGAACTCTGCATTTCCCCTGCATCGAACTGCAGTTTCCACTTTCCTGACCAACTTCATAGAGCCTCCAGGTCCTAATGCAGTGCCACTCTCCACTCTGCCACATCCACCACTGCTTACAGCCTCTAGTCATCTCCAAAGACACTCATTTCACTCTGGATACCTTCCCTGTGTCACAGACATAGGCATTAAACATGAGGTACCCTAGTACTGATCCCTGGGGAACCCTACTGATCCCTGGGGAGCCCCACTAATGACTGACCTTGTAGATGAGAGTAGCCCCCCCAACTACCACCCTCTGCATATGCTCTGAGAGTCAATTTCAGATCCATGGGCTCATCTGTATCCCCATCCCCTTTTCCTATAGCTTATCCAGCAGGCCACCGTGAGGTACAGAAGAATCAAACACCTTGATGAAGTATACAAAGATGACGTCAGTGACCTGAGTTCGGGAGCGAGCTCAGGTGCCGGGGGTCAGCAGGGGAGGGACTGGATTGAGCACCCACTGGGCTGCTCTCCTATCCCAGGGGGAGGGCACTGGGGAGCTCGGCTCTGTGGCGGCCCCTGGTGGAGATCGGGGGTGTTGCAGAAGTGCTGGCAGCATGTAACAGCAGGCCCGACGCTGGCAGGGTTGCCATGCACCAAGCATTGGGGGTGCACCACACGGGGGACCAGAACAGAACACAGGAAAAACATGGCTCATGGGGCAGGCGATGGCACCAGTCCCCCATGCCCTCTGTTGGGTTCCCCTCTGCTGGCTTTCCAGATCCTCCCTTTGGGGCCCACCTGCAGTAGGAGTCTGCCTTGTCAAGGAGCCCAAGAGGCGTACAGCTACGCTCCCTGAGCAGGTGAAACTGGGGGTGCTGACTGCAGGGAAGGAGAGAGGAGGTACAGTCCGAGGGAGCATCGGGCTGGCAGAATAAGGACCAGAAGCCTGACAGAGGTCCTCATGAGCCATGACTGGAGTGAATGAAAGTAAAAAAGAAAATACTTCCTCATATTGCCCCTGAGCCGTCACCCCTCTCTAAAAATTGTGTCCCGTTGCTCTCACACATCTCTTTTTCTGAAAGATGCTACCCTCTTGGACTTTGTTGATTACACTGAGGTACTTAACAGTTTCTATCATGTTCCCCATCTCCCTCCTTTCCTCAAGGGTATACATATTAAACTCCTTTAGTCTCTCCTCGCATGGTTTCTCTTGCAGACCCTGCACCATTTTAGTTCCCCTCATCTGGACTGTCTCCATCCTGTCTATGTCCTTGCTGAGATGGGGTCTGCAGAACTGGACGCAGCGCTCCAGATGGGGTCTCACCAACTGTCTCTACAGAGGGATAACAACTTCCTGTCTTAAGCTGGTGATGCATTTCCCTGTACATCCCAGTATCCTTCCAGCCCTCCATAGTGCCTTCTCACATTGCTTGCCAAACTTGAGGTCATCTGATATGATTACCCCCAGGTCCGTTTCCATTTTTGTTGTTGACGGTACCTCCCACACATTGTGTACTGTTTCACTGGGTTTTTGTTGCCCATGTGCATGTAACCCCTAGATGGCGCTATCCCAGGGGCTACTACCCCTGCCTGATTTGCCACTAACAGGTTGAGGGGCCTGGATCCAATGGCGGGTGCCTCCACCCAGAGGTCAGGGTTTGCAATAGTTAAACTAACTTGGTCACAGCCCTCTGGGACACTGCAACCCCCCTTTATTCCCACTAGTGGCCACACAATATATCAGAATTACCTTCACAGTATACACTTACCCCCAGGTCTGGTTCCGCACTGGGACCTCCTGTGAAATGAGATACAGTGCAACAATCACAGTACAGTACTTTAACATAGACAAATACCTCAGGCAGTATAACTTTGCTGAAACAAGCAGCTCTGATTTATTTGGGGGATATAACAAGGACAGGGAAATCAGGTTAATTAGCTTATCACTCTAATAATCTACCTATGGCTCTGTGCACAGGCCTATCCCTATCAGTTACTGTCCCTGGGTACCCAAGCCCTAGTGGCTAGTCAAACCGTGGCAGCTGGTAGGGGCCCTTTCACACAGAAAAGGAGAATTAAACAGTCAGCAGTACAGTAATTCCATTTGGATTTAATGTGGCAATTCAACAGGAGGCGACCCTGAATTAGTACTCACGACCTCCAAATAAGATAGGGTCCTTCAATGTCAGCAGGGCTCACTTGAGGTACACAAATCTCTTCACACATCCATATAAAAGAAAGCACTATACCAGGCAGGCTGCATCTGTATCCCAATCGCAATTACTGCACAATACCCGGAGAACACACAGCAGATTCAGTTCCTGACAGACCGAGTGCAATTTTCAGCAATTCCTCCAGTCTTCTACAGGGTGAGCCTGGTTTCTACTCTTCAGAGATCCTTTGATTCTTTTCACAGGGCCAGTTCAGTCCTAACAAGCTGTTACACAAGCTGCAGACCGGAACTCTGGGCCTTAAACATTTTTGACTAAAACTGCACACTGAAAAGCACAGGGCTCCTTCCTTCTTCACTGCCAAAGCTCAACTGAACCTCCAACCGACAAAACAGGGCACTTCCTTTGAGTTCCTCCTAGTTCTTGACTGGATTGGCTGTCACTCACAATAGACTGCTGCTGTTGGTCCAAAAAGGCACTGAAGTCTAAACTACATCTCCCAGAGTCACTGCCCATACAATCCTCTTGTGGCTGGCTCAGATTATGAGTCAAGTTCTGATTCGTCCAAGGCACCATTTTAGAGCTAGCTTACCCCACACTGATTGGTCCAGTTCAGCAGTTCAAAACTAGAATGGGAACTAGCAGACACAGTTCTGACTGCAAAGAAAGCAGGTTAGACAAACTGTAATTTCATTATCACTCTAAATGGTTTCTGGCAAACAGTTACATCTTTCAGATAGGTTCCCTTTGCACTCCTAGTGACTGCAAAAAGGAGTGAATTAGCAGCAGCTTGAGTGGTACTCAAGCAAAGAAACACACGTCCCCATACAAACTAATTATGTCTGCAAGCAGACAGCTCTTAAGAGACAGTACCAGAGGTTCTAAAAACACTCACTGATAAATGGCAAATGCCAAACACCATTCAGGCTTGGAGCATTCAAGCAAGCTCCTGAAGTCTTCTGGGAACCCCATTTGCAGGGGTTACACCTTCTAGCCTGGGAAAGCTTGGCGTCGCGTCAACAAGTACCCATAAGTTTCAACTGCAACCATATACATTTGCATTAGGCTCGCACATGTAATCATCAGTCAATATATCATTTTACCAAGAACACATTTCTGAAACAGTGCATACGTCACTCTTTACACAGTATTACATACACATTGTACCATAACTCAAGTTATTACCTCTTGTACATGAAACCTGAAGAGGGCCCTTCCTATCAGTTACCTTGGGGCTGGACGGGGCAAGGGCAGCATACTAGAGGAAGCCACAAGTAACTTGGAGTTAGAACTGACGCTCAGTTTGGGCAATGAGCTCGGGGACACATACACTCCTTTATGGACAACATTGAGAGAGCAAGTCCACAGGCCTCCCAAGTGAATCATAACTGAGGTGCACCACAGGCTTTACAGCTCGACCAGTCTTTCTGGGGAACTGTTATAGTCTCTGCACTCTGAGCCTCATTTTCAGCATTGTCCTCACTTGTCAGGAGAATCTCCATGGGGGTAGAGAGGCTAGAACTTGGGGCACTTTCAGCTCCAGGAGTTACAGTTTCTGAGTCCACAACATTTGGCTCACATGGAGAGCTTTCGGACACTGGCAGTGGACTGTCAGGGCACTCAAAATACTCTTCTTGTTCAGGTGTATCACCAGTCTGCCCCAATCTATCATTTTCCTCCCTGAAAGCTCAAACAGTTCAACCATGCACAATGATTCCATTTCATCTGATCTGATGCTTGCACTTCACTTTCTAGGAGCATTGGCTCCAGGGATGAAGCTGGGGCTTAGACAGTCCAGAAGGCCCAGCTTCATCTCCAGTATTGACTAGGGGATTGCCCGAAACAATTGACTCAGTTAGTAAGAAGGATAGTATTCAAAGTCACTCTCACTTTCTTCCGATATGGACTGACAGTCATGCTCAACTGGGACTTGTGGAGGAACACTTTAACTTTGCTTCTGTAGGTGCAGACTTTCTTGATCTTTTCTTAGCAGCAGCTCTAGTCACTGGTCCAGAGGGCATCTTCTAGGGGCTCAGACTCAATTAAGATTTGTCCAATGGGCAGTAAATGATTTCTATGCATTGTTTTACATCTTTTGAATTATTCTCAGGCCTTACTTTGTACACTGGCAGATCATCTAGTTTCCCACTACAATGTGAGGGAGATGGTGCCATCTGTCAGCAATCTTGTGCTTAGCCATGCAGTCCCAGATTTCTGCAATACCCAATCTCCTCCTGGAGTTCCTGTGCTTTCACCTTTTATCATACCTTTCTTTGTTGGCCAGATTTCTTTTGGCAGCCATGGTTTGAGCCAGTTGGTACGCATGAGTTAGCTGGGCCTTTAACTTTGCACATACTGTAAATAGTTGTCAGCTTGAACCCCATCAGGAGAGACCCCAAAACACACATCTACTGGTAGTCGAGCTTCTCTTCCAAACATCAGGCGGTGAGGGGAGAATCCAGTGGCATCACTTTGTGCAGTTATAAGCATGTACCAGGGTGCTAATTTGTTGGCTCCATCTAGGCTTGTCCTTTGGGTGCAGGGTGCCTAGCATATCTAGCAAAGTCGCGGTTGAAACGTTCAGGCTGTGGGTCCCCTGGGGGTGGTAAGGAGTGGTTCTGGACTTTCGCACTCCCCACAGAGAAAGCATCTCTTTGATCAGGCGACTCTCAAAGTCTCTCCTTGATCAGAATGGATTCTTTGTGGCCCCATAGTGAACAAAAAGTTTTCTACAAGTACTTTGGCCACAGTGGATGCTTTCTGGTCTTTGGTGGGGAAAGCTGGGCATATCTCGTGAAATGGTCAGTGACCACCAGCCATTACTGATATTTCTTTGATCTGACTCCAAACTCAGAAAATCAATACAGACCAGCTCCATGGGTGCACTGGTGGTGATGTTAACAAGGGGCAGCCCTCTGGGGCAAAGCTTTCCTCTGTAAGCAGCGACTAAGTTTGAATGTGTTGCTCCACATCAGCCCCATCTTAGGCCAATAGAATCTGGATCTCACCAAGTCAAGTGTTCTGTCTATGCCAAGGTGCCCCATGTGGTTGTGCAGGACCTCAGTACTGAGTCTCGAAGGCAGTGGGCAGCACTAGTTGTTGTTTGTCTACTTGTCCCCTCTGTCTACTGTTCTCTGTATAACAGTTTATTGATCAGTTTCAACTTAGGACCTTCTTTGTATAACAGTGCAGTTCTCAAATCAGTGGGCGTAATTTGGACACATCTTTTCCTGCAGAGGCTTCTAAAGCTGCTTTGATCATGGGATCGCGGGATTGAGCCACTGAATACTGTCATTGTCCAGCTGAGGCAGTGCACCAATGTCTATTGCAGAAAAGTGGCAATAAGCAGCAGGTATGCAATTCTCAGAGGGTCCCAAGCAATCCACCATGCAGTCCACTGCATCCGTGGACATTGTTCCTCCCTGTCAAACTTCCGGCAGAGTGCCGAATGTCAGGTTCTGCCAATCGGACCCAATCATTCTGGGGAACAGGCCTCCGGGAGAGAGCATCAGCATCTATGTGGTTCAGACCTGCTCGGTATTCGAGAGCATAGTCATATGTAGATAATGCAGAAAGCCACCTATGGCCTGTGGCATCCAACTTAGCTGAGGTCTGCACATAGGTCAAAGGATTATTGTCAGTTTTTACTAGTATTTTAGCCCCATACAAGTACTCATGGAATTGGTCAACAATAGCCCACTTCAAAGCTAGGAACTCTAACTTATGTACAGGATAGTTCTTTTGGATGGGGTCAGGCTTCTACTGGCAAAGCCACTGGTCTCAAGGCCATTCTCGTGCTCTTGGTACAACACAGCCCCAACCCTTGCAAGCTAGCATCGGTGTGCAGGAGCGTAAGGTTTTCTTGGATGGCATAGGCCAGCACTGGAGCATGGGTAAGTTGATATATGATCTCATGAAAAGCAGTCTCACAATCAGGAGTCCAGCGGGCCCCAAATACTACACTCGGATGAAAATACACTCTTTCAGTCTTGAGGGACGCTGACTTTTGGTATTTTTTGTGGGTTGGGGATACCCTTGAGTAAGGTTAAGTAAAGGGCGGATCACTCTTGAATAGTCCTTGATGAAGCGCCGATAATAACCACAGAATCCCAGGAATCTTTGCAGTTCTTTTAGATTTTTGGGCTGTGGCCAGGTGGTCAAGGCCTCAACTTTACTTGGGTCGGTCTCTATTCCTCGGTGGATACTATGTGTCCCATACTTTACTGATGTTTGAAAGAATTGACACTTATCAATGGACAGTTTAAGGCCAAAGTCTCCAGTCGGTCCAATACCTTAAATAATCTGCTCTCATGTTCCTCCAGTGAGCTGCCAAACACAATAACATCATCTAGGTATACCAGGCACTCTAGTAAGTTCATGTCCCACTGCAGCTCCATCAATCGTTGAAAAGTGGCTGGGGCACCTGAAATCCCTTGAGGCATCCTCATGAATTCATACAAGCCAAGCGGACAGATAAAGGCTGTCTTTTCACAGTCCTCTGGGGCCGTGAGTTTGATAGTACCCACTGAGGAGATCCAGCACAGAGAACCACTTGCTCCCGTTTAGGCAGTCCAAAGCATCCTGAATGCGGGCATTGTGTACTGATCAGGGATAGTCCACCGGTTTAAGGTGCGATAATCCAACACATCCTTACTGTTCCATTCTTTTCCTCACTACCACAATGGGGAAGCATAAGGGCTTCTGGATTCTTGTATTACACCAGCAGCTAACATCTCTTGCAGATGCCGTCTCCGTCATCTATGTCAGCAGGTGCCAGGCGTCGAGACCTCTCACGAAATGGTCTTTTCGTCATGCAGCGGATATTGTGCTCAGCTCCTTGCACGCATCCTACATCCCATTCCTTTAAAGAAAACACCTGGTCTCTCTGGGCAAGCTTCTCACTGATCCTCACTTTCCATTCAGCTGGCAGCGGGGAGTCGCGAAATCAAACAAGTCAGGCGTTACTCTGTCGTTCTTCCTTGGACTCTTGCTGCTGGGTGCACTGCAGTATCTGCACAATGCACATTAGCCAGGATGCAACCTCTGTTTACTCGAATGTCTCTTTCAGACACATTATGAACTTGGACCATTACCCTTCTGGCATAAGCATGGGCTCTAGCGGGCAAAATACTAGGCTTGACCAGCAGTCCCTCTGGCAATTTTCCATCGCTGTGCATCCAACATTAATATTTTATTCTTAACATCCTTTCTGATACGGACCTCTCCTGTAAGGTACACTGGGCATTTGGCGCCGGATCAGAGACTCAGGATCCTTCTTCCATACAATTCGACCGGTTCCTCTGGTTCTGTTTTCAGCATCTCTCTGTGCCTCATAGGCCTTCTTAATTAAAGCGAACTCTTAAAGCTCTACTAGTCTTTGACCCTGTTTTCATAACACAACTGTGCCAGCCTTCCGAACATATGAGCATTTGTTCCAATCAACAAAGGGACACCATCATACAGTCCAGTGGGGGACACACTAAGGCTAGGGTCTCTACTTGTTCGGCCACTCCAGCCACAGAGGTGGGAAAGACAGCCAAATTCGGATATACCCAGAATAGGGTAGGCCTTCTCACTTAACCCCATACATGCAGTCCTTCTAATGGTTGTAGGTACGTCTGACAAATGCTTCTGATACCAATCCTGGAACATAATTGTCACTTGGAGCCACTGTCTAATACAGCTCTTGTAGACACTCCATTCACCTTTACAGTGGTCTCCATGGAGGGACCTACTATTCTGGACCAGTCTGGAGAGGCAGTAGTGGGAGCCTGGGCAACTGACCTTGCCACAAAAGGACGTGAATTAGCATTTTCGGTGCCCTCACTGGGATCATGTCGTGCACCTCTTAACCACTGATTTCTTCTCCGAAGCTCTTCTTGTAGCCTATATGCAACTTTGTCAGTGTCTTTTGGGACTGGCATTCCCTTTTCATGTGCCCATCTTTCCCACAATTATAGCAAAACATACTTTCTGGAGTTTGAGCTGGCCGAGGCGCCACACTGGGAGCCAGGGGGGGTATTACTAACTGGAAACCTGGGTGCCATCTCTGTCTCGGCGTGATAAGCATTTGGAGACATCTTCAGTTTCTCCACTTCCATGGTCAAGGAATTGAGTTTGGAGCTGTTATCAGCAGGAGATACATGGGTGGGTACCCCCACCCCCATGCTAGATGCAGTCAGATATAGGTCAGGGCCCGTGCTTGCAGGCGTGGCCTTCATAAAGGACTGTTTTTGAATTCCGGATCTCTCAACAGTTCCCCCATTGTGGCATATCTTTTCCTTGTCAGAGCACTCATTGACTGTCAACCTCTGCCCTGAACTTACTTGATGGGTCACCCTCAGTCACTCGGGTCGTAGCCACAGCTGTTGGTGCAGGTACCTCCGAGGTCGCCTTTTCTCAACTCCTCGAATTTCTCTCATTAACTCATCATAGGAGGGTGGGGATTCCAGTCGATTTGCCAGAGCGTAACTGAAGCAACAGCAGTTCTGAGAGGGGCAGACTTAAGGATTCTGTCCAGTCTGGTTCGGTCCAGTTCAATCGCTGGCAAACTACCCTTTCTGAGGCATTCTTGCAACAATTTTTCAGCCGAGAGACATACACAGACAACAACTCCCTTGGTACTGTTGTGCATTTCTTACTCTCCACCATAGGTCCTCATCAGAATCTGGGCTCCCATACACATTCTCCAAGGCCTCAAGATAGGTCTGTGCATTAGCTTCAGGGTTACTGGCCCGTTTAGCACAGATGGTAGCCAGGGCAGGGCCTCGGAGGCTCTCACTAACCCTCTTTCGCTTTTCGCCTTCCGAGCATTGCCATTCTAGCACTTGGGGGGCAACACAGTCTATCCAGGTCTCCCAGTCATCCTCCCCTTGGGGGGTGGGAGGGTGCCAGAGAAGATCCTCAACCTTCGGTAAGAGTCGCGGACTAATGGCAGGTGCAGAAATAGGAGTCTGCATTGGTTCAGCCACCATTACGGGCACTGGAGCAGGAGAGGGTGTTGGGGAGGAACACCCCCAGGTGGCAAGAATAGTTTCTTCAAGTCCTCCACAGTTTTCCCCTCTCCCAGCAACCATTCAGCAAGTTTCTCCTCAAAAGTTTCAGATAGTGGTGGGGGCTGATTCCCCCCCGGGTCTTTACTGTCCTTAGTTATCACTCTCCAAGCAGTGAGGGCTCCTCTGGGTAATGGTCTGTGGCACTTTGGAGCTATCTATGGGATCCTTAAACTCTACTAGGGCCAGGAAAGTGTGGGTGAGCAGATTAGCATGCCGACCCACCACCACAGGGTTTTGTAAACCTTCCACCTTGGAAAGTACTCCCTGCACAGTGTCCGTATTGATACCCAGGGGATGTCCAGGATAAGCATAGCATTTGGGGGTCGATCTCCTCCCAGTACACCACTCCACCAGCCGGTGCACAGCCACTTCTGCGGGTACCCATTTTTTCTTAACAGTGGTTCGTAAATATGGCCACTAGAGGACACACAATCCCAGCGGGTGAGCCTCCAAGATGTAACCCTAGATGGCGCTATCCCAGGGGCTACTACCCCTGCCTGATTTGCCACTAACAGGTTGAGGGGCCTGGATCCAATGGCGGGTGCTCCACCCAGAGGTCAGGGTTTGCAATAGTTAAACTAACTTGGTCACAGCCCTCTGGGACACTGCAACCCCCTTTATTCCCACTAGTGGCCCACACAATATATCAGAATTACCTTCACAGTATACACTTACCCCCAGGTCTGGTTCCGCACTGGGACCTCCTGTGAAATGAGATACAGTGCAACAATCACAGTACAGTACTTTAACATAGACAAATACCTCAGGCAGTATAACTTTGCTGAAACAAGCAGCTCTGATTTATTTAGGGGGATATAACAAGGACAGGGGAAATCAGGTTAATTAGCTTATCACTCTAATAATCTACCTATGGCTCTGTGCACAGGCCTATCCCTATCAGTTACTGTCCTAGGTACCCAAGCCCTAGTGGCTAGTCCAAACCGTGGCAGCTGGTAGGGGCCCTTTCACACAGAGAAAAGGAGAATTAAACAGTCAGCAGTACAGTAATTCCATTTGGATTTAATGTGGCAATTCAACAGGAGGCGACCCTGAATTAGTACTCACGACCTCCAAATAAGATAGGGTCCTTCAATGTCAGCAGGGCTCACTTGAGGTACACAAACCTCTTCACACATCCATATAAAGAAAGCACTATACCAGGCAGGCTGCATCTGTATCCCAATCGCAATTACTGCACAATACCCGGGAGAACACACAGCAGATTCAGTTCCTGACAGACCGAGTGCAATTTTCAGCAATTCCTCCAGTCTTCTACAGGGTGAGCCTGGTTTCTACTCTTCAGAGATCCTTTGATTCTTTTCACAGGACGGATTCAGTCCTAACAAGCTGTTACACAAGCTGCAGACCGGAACTCTGGGCCTTACACACGTTTTTTGACTAAAACTGCACACTGAAAAAGCACAGGGCTCCTTCCTTCTTCACTGCCAAAGCTCAACTGAACCTCCAACCGACAAAACCGGGCACTTCCTTTGAGTTCCTCCCAGTTCTTGACTGGATTGGCTGTCACTCACAATAGACTGCTGCTGTTGGTCCAAAAAGGCACTGAAGTCTAAACTACATCTCCCAGAGTCACTGCCCATACAATCCTCTTGTGGCTGGCTCAGATTATGAGTCAAGTTCTGATTCATCAAGGCACCATTTTAGAGCTAGCTTACCCCACACTGATCGGTCCAGTTCAGCAGTTCAAAACTAGAATGGGAACTAGCAGACACAGTTCTGACTGCAAAAAAGCAGGTTAGACAAACTGTAATTTCATTATCACTCTAAATGGTTTCTGGCAAACAGTTACATCTTTCAGATAGGTTCCTTTGCACTCCTAGTGACTGCAAAAATGAAGTGAATTGGCAGCAGCTTGAGTGGTACTCAAGCAAAGAAACACACAGTCCCCCATACAAACTAATTATGTCTGCAAGCAGACAGCTCTTAAAGAGACAGTACCAGAGGTTCTAAAAACACTCACTGATAAATGGCTTAAATGCCAAACACCATTCAGGCTTGGAGCATTCAAGCAAGCTCCTGGAAGTCTTTTGGGAACCCCCATTTGCAGGGGGGTTACATGCATAATTTTGCACTGCCTTGCAATAAATTCAAGCTGCCATACTTCTGACCATTCCTTCAACCTTGCCAAGTCCATTCTCATCCTGTCCACCCCCCTTGTGTATCAACCCTGTTGCAGATCATTTTGTCTTCTACAAAGAGGCATATTTTTCCTTCCAGTCCCTCTGTAATGTCACTTATGAAGACATTAAAAAGGACTGGACCAAGTACTGAACCCTGCGGTACCCCACTAGTAACCCCCCTTTCTTCAGAGTGGACTCTGTTTACTATTACCTTCTGTGTCCTGTTGTCCAGCCAATGTTTTACCCAGGCTACCACCCTGGGACCCACTCCCAGACTGGCTAATTTGTTTATAAATGTTTCATGTGGGACTGTGTCAAATGCCTTGCTAAAGTCTAGGTGTCTGTGCTGTCCTCCGTGACTATACCCTTTGTCAAACTTTTCTGTAATCAATGTCAACATGGAAGGACCTTGTCATGGTGACACTGCTTTTAAACAACACTTCCATACAAAGAAGATGTGAAATTGTAGCCCACTGTAAGGTGCGTGGCTGCACTCTGATATACTCTCACCTTTGGTGGTTAGAGCACTTGGCTTGCAGCCCCATGTGTAACAGCCCACACCAAGGTGTGCATATATGGCAGCATGACAGAACACCATAGGTTGGTCTATTCATTGCATATATATATATATATATATATATATATAGAGAGAGAGAGAGAGAGAGAGAGAGACAGTACATTAAAGGTAAGTATGATAAGTGTACATTTCTTGTTCAAGGACTTTTAAGTTAAAAAAGTGCTATACATACATGACCAATCACAATGTGGTTTGATACTGCCAGGTTCAGTAACATGTGTGACAATTCCTGTTTGAGAGCTTGCCTGCTACCGCTGTTAACTGAGTTTCTGTGCACCACTCATGACAGAATGTGGTCGACATGAGTTCCTAAAGGGATTCTGCTTGATTGTTCATAGGATGGCCGGGGAAGGACAGATCATATGAGGACTGCCATCCTTCTTGAGGTTGGGGGTGGAGCACAAACAGCAGCACTTGCATCAACTGGTGACTTGCTATCCACACAGCAGGCATCTGCTGGTTATGATACAAACAGACGTGGTGTGAGTGGTGAAATGGGCTTAGCAGGCAGAAGCATTGAATTAATACTTCTGCTCTGCATTCACACAGGAGATGAAGGGTCAGTTAACACAGGCAAAGGGAATGGTAGTGGAGTTCAGTATGCGACAGATGTCGGGATTATTGAATGCAAGGTAGTACATGTGTCCAAAGAGCATAAGGACACAGTACTGATTATTACAAGGAGCGTGAACAAGTCTGCTCAGTGCAGAAAGACTGCATCAAAAAGCAACAAAATGCTGTTCTGTATTGCAAGACTTATCTCCTTCCTGATGAGGGATGTTCTCATGCCCTCTATAGATAATTGGTCAGGACACACATTGAGTACTGCATGTAGTTGTGATGCTCATTCCTGAAGAAGGACATCACATTGTTGGAGGGTGTGTAGTGAACGTCCACAAAGATAACCCATGGATTACAGACCAAATCACATGAGAACAGGCTGGGAGAGTTAAATACATCTTCACTGGAGGATGGGTGGGATAGCTTAGGATATGACTCACACTGTGGACAACAATAACCAGTGCCATTACTGATGCCTTGATGTTCTGCGAGTATCATGCAGTTCCTTTGTGATTTGATATTAATGCAGTAATCATTACGAGCTAATCTGAAGTTATTTTTTAATAACAGACAGGCAGAGTTACTGAACATAAAACGACCTCCAGTTTTGAAATGTGATGCTGTGCCAAGCATATTCCCTCACACTGCACCACCAACCACAAAGAGGATGTACACTTCAGTGGCTTGCTGGTGAACAAAAATGGGTGATATGACTTACATCATGTGATTTTCTAAAGACAGGTTTGTGAACAAACCAAGAATGTCATGGTAATTCTTGGGTTGGGTGGGTCAAGTAGTGGGAAGGGGGAAGGTAAGGTTGATCAGCATGACACTACTGACCTGGTATCGTTTACGATGTCCTACCCCTAACCCAAACAGAGCAGAGGTGGAACAATGATGGGTGGATTTTCAATTGCAAACTCCACATGTGACTGTAATTCACTAACGCTACTCAATATATGGGTTGCTTGTCTGGCCAGGTGGTGCTGAGGGCTGAGGCACTGGACACCACACCTTGTGTTGCGCCGACGACCTGGGTTCAGGAACAGACTCGGGCATTGGGGGTCAGCAGGGGAAGGGTTGAAGACCGAGTGCCCTTGTGGTGCTCTCCTCCCTGGACCAAGGGGATGGGATGGCCCAGAGAGCCAGAGACCCCCGGTGGAGACTAGGGATACTGCAGCAAGCCAGGCAAGCACACACTAGCATGGCCGATGCAGGCAGGGTTGCCATGCGCCGGAAGCATCGGGGTGTGCCCACACAGGGGGAGGGTGGAACCACAGAACATGAAAAAACCCAATCCTAGGGGTAGGCGATGGCGCCAACTCCCCATGCCCACAGCCGGGTCTGACCTAGCTAACC
This sequence comes from Neoceratodus forsteri, assembly GCA_016271365.2. Lineage (NCBI taxonomy): Eukaryota > Metazoa > Chordata > Ceratodontiformes > Ceratodontidae > Neoceratodus > Neoceratodus forsteri. Next base: position 936,227,051 of record CM028131.1, read on the forward strand.
TTCAAGGATCCTCCGCCCAGGACCCACGTCCACAGCTGGAGTCTATGTGTGAAGTGCCCAAGGTAGGAGGGGTGGCCCCATCCTGGAGGGGTTAAGCTGGGGGTGCCAGCTGTGAGGCAGGCCGGGGGAGAGGAGGGTTCGGTCGGGTGGACTTCAGGCAGGGCAGGATTCAGGTGGATGCCTGAGAAAGGCTCCTAGGACCGTGACCAGGAGGGAAAAAGATTAAAAAAAAAAATACATGGGTTGCTTGTCAATGAAAACAGAACTGTTTGTAAACCAACGTATGCTGATTTTGCAACTGTAAGAAACTCATAGAAAAGGCAAATGTGGCTGGGGTATTGACTGTTGTGCATTAGTCATAGCATGCCATGGTACCACACTTTCTGTCCGATTCACAAATGTTATGACTCTTTTATGCTGATAGTTGATAAAAATTGGACAGTACATAATTACTGCAAGACAGGTGTTATCCATTGAATCCATTTACATATACAGGTTGTGGACGGTGCACTGACTGCATGTATTGCCGCCATGGTCTCAAATGACTGTACAGATGACCACATGGACAATATTGAGTTCCTTGACTTTGACATGTCATTGCCTGGTGAAGACATTGAGATACAGTCCACAGCTGCAGTGGTAGGTATTTTCTCTGCATATAGCAATTGTTGTTTAAATCCACATGACGTCATAACATGAATGCATTTAACAGTATTATTTTATTTTCAGGAGCAATGCAGCTGCCCTGTTTGCCCATGTGGAAAATTTTTTTGTACTGTGGGTACTCAAACTTGACCCACCGTCTGTTATGGACCAGCCATGCCAGTGGCCAGAGTATGACTTTAATTTCACTGGAGACTTTGAAAAAGTTGTGAATGACCACACATACCCAACAGTGTTTAATCCTTCTGTATATGTATCAGCAATACATGTACAACACAAAGTGAATGATGATGATGATTCATATTTTTCTGATCCTGGTTATAGTTATAGCGACCCACATGAGACAGACTCGGACTACAAATCATCGAACACAGCTAAGTCAGACTGCGATTATTCATCCGAGGATGGTGAGGACACATGCTGTGGTGTCAGTGACAGTCGCAAATTCATTGTGTCGTATGGCAATATCAAACAATTACTACAAAGATGCATGATGTGTGGTGTGCCAGTTGTACACGTATCAACAAACACGCAGGGCTCAATGCTCTCTGTTAAAATGTTTTGTGGCAACAGCCATGACCAAACATGGTTCTCCCAACCTATTCTGAAAAAAATGGCTTCCGGCAGCCTAGAAATCTCTGCCACTATTCTTTATAGTGGAAATTCATTCCAAAAAGTGTTTTTTTTTTTGCTGATCTCCTTAACTTGCAGTTCATGTCAAGCGTCACCTACCTGAAGATTCAAAGAAAGTACTTGTTTCTGATGATTCATAAGGAATATGTGAGACAGCAGAAGACCATACTGGACGAGATGAAGGTAGAGGAGTGTGTGGTGCTTTGTGGTGATGGACACTGTGATTCACCGGGATTCTCAGCCAGATATGGCATTTACACATTCATGTACCAGGCTTCATTGAAAATACTTGATTTCACTGTAGTACAGGTTTCTGAGGTCAAGTACTCTACAAACATGGAAAAGGATGGTTTCAAGCATTCACTGGATTACTTGATGGAACGTGAAGTTCCCATTACCACCATCGCCACTGACCGTCACATTCAAATAGCCAGCATTATGAACAAAGTGTACATGCCAAACAAAAACATAACCCATCAATGCGATGTATGGCACCTAGACAAGTGACTGAAGAAGGAACTATTTGCACATTCCAAGAAAAAAAGAGTGTGCAGAATTAGCAACGTGGATTCAGTCGGTGTCAAACCACTTCTGGTGGAGTTGTGCCAATTGCAAAGGAGATGCGCAAAAGTTGAGAGAAATGGTCTGTTCAGTGGTTCACCATTCTGTGAACAAACACAGCTGGTCTGATAGTAAGAAATTTAAAAAATGTGCACAAAACAAACTTTCAAGGGAAGACCAGAAACAAAAAATATGGCTAAAACCTCATTCAGCAGCACACAATGTTCTGAAGAAAACTGCCTTCAATAAAAAATTCCTTAAAGAGCTGGGAAAGGCGACCATGTTCTGCCACACTGGTGACCTGGAGGTTTACCTTTCACTTTTACTGAAGTATTGCCCCAAGAGGCATCACTACACCTATCAAGGCATGGTAGCAAGACACCAACTTGCAGCGATGGACCACAATAACAATATCTCCCGACCAATGGCAGTAGGCCAGTCTGGTGAAGAGAGGTATAAGGTGGTCTACCCAAAAAACAAGAAAGCATGGGTCGCCAAACCAATCTGACAGACTAAGAAGTTTGATTACCTGAAGAACATGATCGGCGACTTGAGTGAGTGGAAGAAAGATAACAAAACACCGACTCCAGTGAAACAGGCCAGTTCCAAAGAACATAGCAGAAGTCCCGCGCACAGAGAAATCGGAGTTGATTAAGCAGCATGTGTCACGGTTCAGAAAAGCTGAGTAGTAGTCTGAAAGATGCAGATGCTACCTAACTATAACCTGTTGGACAAGCACAATCTCCGTTCACCCAGAATTTTTTATTACACTTTCTCCGCATTACCCGCTACTGTACAATATTCGGCCGTAGGGCTTTCCATAAAAGTCCTGTCCCAATGCTGGAATTTCTTTAACATTTCATCTAAAAAGGATACGGCGCAACCTCTCATTTTAAACCCTAATATCAAAATAGGTAGTTCTCCGCTGATCCCTGACTGGCTTCCACAACTACAGGATGTTTTAGTGGAAAACCTGTTCTCTCAGGGTTCCCTTCTTTCCTCAACCGACATAATAACAAAATTGAATATCCCTCAAAAATACATATTTAAGGTTTTTCAATTGAAACACCTTATGGTTTCTATTTTTGGGACCACGTTCACACTGTCCCAAACTAGGCCCTTTCTAGACCAGATACAGGAATACGCAAACAAACCCCATGGAATTTCCAGGATCTATTCCTTTCTACTGGGTATCAAATATTCTAATGCCCTTATTGGCTCAAAAATTTGGGCTTCTCTCTTGCCAGATTCTCTCCTGCCCTAGAATCAGATTTGGGTTGACATGCATAGATATCTTACTCAAGATAGACACAGGCTCATTCAATGCCATATCCTAAATAATCTGTACTATACACCAGTTAAGCTGGCCAAACTTGGCAGACTGCCTTCGGCTACCTGTATACGGTGTGGAGCAGCTGATGGGAACCTGATACACATTTTTTGGCACTGTGACAAAGTGGTGTCGCTATGGAGCACAATCCAAACCAATTTAGACCCCCTCCTGGGACTGGGGGAGCTGTTTACCATAGAGATATGTATTCTAGGGATGCTCACCAGTATTAAGAGTCCGGGAGCGTAGGTTTCATATGGCTCTAATTTCCATAGCAGTCAAAAGGCTGGTTCTCAAGCACTGGATGGACCATCTGGTCATTTCATATCCTGAATGGCTAAAAGAAATGTCTCTTTGTTTTAACACCGAAAGGTTAATAGCAAGCTCCCGGAATCGCATTGCCTCTTTCAATCAGAAATGGGGTAAACTATATGCTTTATATTTGAATCAAGAGTCACGCAATGCTGACCTCTGACTGTTTCAGTTTGCTTTACTTCCCTTTGGATGTTTGTCATTGTTGGGGTACCCTTTGCATTTTTGTATCTTTTTTATCTGCTTTTTGATTAGGCACATTCCAGGGAAGGGAGGTGGGGAGGGTTGTGGAGGGGTAGGGGGTGGATGGACATAGTTTTTTTGTTATTAGTGTCTAGGTATATTTGTTTCAATGGTGTCTTGGTACCATATCACTTTCAAGTTATTTTGTTGTCACTGTAGTGAGGATCATTGTTCTGTATGCCATACTTCCTTTGTAATATTATAAATTAATAAAGATGTTGAATTTCAAAAAAAAAAAAGATGCTACCTAATATATGGAACAGCAGCAAAGTGTACATCAGACAATCAAAAAATGGCAGCTGAACTGACGACATAATCGAAATGTTCATAGAAACATACAAAGATTATAGGCGGTTGGCAGTTACAGGCACACAAGGATAGGTTGAGATCAGTGAACATGTACTCCTTGAAAGACAGGAGAGAGAGATTGTACATGATTGGGACCTTGGAATAATTGAAAGTTATAAATTTGGTTGATAACGACACTCTCAGCTAAGCAGCAACCATAAAGCGAGGAGACACAGTGTTAAGCTGGAGGATGGAATGTTTAGGAGGGAGGTCAGCAAGCACTTATTCATAGAAAGGGTGTTGGTCACTTGGAATGCACTGCTGGAAGAGGTCATCTTGTTGAGGACAGTGGGACACTTTAAGACATGCTGGGACTGATATGGGGAGGGCAAGGGTCAGGGATAGGGAGGGTGAGAGGAGTGGGGAGAGGGGGCATGGACAGTATCTGAAGCTGTGAACACAGCATCATGAGCAGACTTTACCGGTCAAACGGCCTTCTTCTGCTGGCTTCTTTGTATCTTCGTATGTCCGTAGATGTAAATAGTTTTTTACGGTTACTATTAGGCATATATGAAAGCATCGACCATTGTGATACCTGACCTCTGTGTCTCTTATTTGATTCATGTTTTAAGTATGAATTGTACCACGTATCTTTTCAATGTCACTTGTTACTTTTTCTGTCTGTGGGTGCAAGCATGTAATGACGTATACCTATGGAAAGTGCAGTAGAGTGCCACATTGCAGTGAATGAGGCTTTGTTTTCCTGTCATTCTGATGCCCCCTGAGGGACACTTGGACAGAACAGAAGGACAACACTTGAGTAACCTATGGCATTGTTAGTGTATGTGTCTCCTTCTTCCCTATCAAACTGTCCACCATGAGGCATAAAAATGACATGAAGAAGGAGCTTCATTCACTTTAACATTTTGCACATCACTCCTGGCACTGGCCACATGACATAACGTGCTTGACCGCATCAGTTTTGCACCATGACTCGGACCCTCAGAGCTAAAAGGGAAGCCCACATACAAAAATAAATAATGAGTGATATTGATGTAACCCCTAGATGGCGCTATCCCAGGGGCTTCTACCCCTGCCTGATTTGCCACTAACAGGTTGAGGGGCCTGGATCCAATGGCGGGTGCCTCCACCCAGAGGTCAGGGTTTGCAATAGTTAAACTTACTTGGTCACAGCCCTCTGGGACACTGCAACCCCCCTTTCTTCCCACTAGTGGCCCACACAATATATCAGAATTACCTTCACAGTATACACTTACCCCCAGGACTGGTTCGGCACTGGGACCTCCTGTGAAATAAGATACAGTGCAACAATCACAGTACAGTACTTTAACATAGACAAATACCTCAGGCAGTATAACTTTGCTGAAACAAGCAGCTCTGATTTATTTAGGGGGATATAACAAGGACAGGGGAAATCAGGTTAATTGGCTTATAACTACTCATCTACCTATGGCTCTGTGCACAGGCCTATCCCTACCAGTTACTGTCCCTGGTACCCAAGCCCTAGTGGCTAGTCCAAACCGTGGCAGCTGGTAGGGGCCCTTCCACAGAGAAAAGAAAAATTAGTTTAAACAGTCAGCAGTACAGTGATTCCATTTGGATTTAATGTGGCAATTCAACAGGGAGCAACCCTGAATTAGTACTCGACCTCCAAACAAGATAGGGTCCTTCAACGTCAGCAGGGCTACTCTTGAGCTCAAGAGACTCTCACACATTTATGGTAAACAGTCACAGACAAAATTCACTAATGGCAGCAGGATTCACTTGAGGTACACAAGCCTCCTCACACATTTATATGGTAAAAAGAAAGTACTATACCAGGCAGGCTGCTTCTCTATCCTGATCGCAATTACTGCACAATACCCGGGAGAACACACAGCAGATTCAGTTCCTGACAGATCGAGTGCAATTCAGCAATTTCTCCAGTCTTCTACAGAGTGAGCCTGGTTTCTATTCTTCAGATATCCTTTGATTCTCTTCACAGGACGGATTCAGTCCTAACAAGCAGTTACACAAGCTGCAGACCGGAACTCTGGACCTTACACATGTTTTTTGACTAAAACTGTGCACTGAAGGAGCACAGGTTCCTTTCCCTTCACTGCCAGAGCTAAACTGAAACTCCAACAGACAAAACCGGCACTTCCTTTGAGTTCCTCCCAGTTCTTGACTGGATTGGCTATCACTCACAATAGACTGCTGCTGTTGGTCCAAAAAGGCGCCGAAGTCTAAACTACATCTCCCAGAGTCACTGCCCATACAATCCTCTTGTGGCTGGCTCAGATTATGAGTCCAAGTTCTGATTCGTCCAAGGCACCATTTTAGAGCTAGCTTACCACACACTGATTGGTCCAGTTCAGCAGTTCAAAACCAGAATGGGGAACTAGGCAGACACAGTTCTGACTGCAAAGAAAGCAGGTTAGACAAACTGTAATTTCATTATTACTCTAAATGGTTTCTGGCAAACAGTTACATCTTTCAGATAGGTTCCCTTTGCACTCCTAGTGACTGCAAAAATGGAGTGAATTGGCAGCAGCTCGAGTGGTACTCAAAGAAACACACAGTCCCCCATACAAACTAATTATGTCTGCAAGCAGACAGCTCTTAAAGAGACAGTACCAGAGGTTCTAAAAACACTCACTGATAAATGGCTTAAATGCCAAACACCATTCAGGCTTGGAGCATTCAAGCAAGCTCCTGGAAGACTTTTGGGAACCCCCATTTGCAGGGGGGTTACACCCTTCCTGGCCTGGGAAAGCTTGCCGTCCGCGTCAAGCAAGTACCCCCATAAGTTTTAACTGCAACCATATACATTTGCATTAGGCTCACACATGTAATCGTCAGTCAGTATATCATTTAACCAAGAACACATTTCTGAAACATTACAGTACGTCACTCTTTACATAGTATTACACACACATTGTACCATAACTCAAGTTATTACCTCTTGTACATGAAACCTGAAGAGAGGGAGCCCTTCCCTATTAGTTACCTTGGGGCTGGACGGGGCAAGGGCACCATACTTAGAGGGCAACACAAGTAACTTGGAGTTAGCACTGACGCTCAGTTTGGGCGATGAGCTCGGGGACACATACACTCCTTTATGGACAACATTGAGAGGCAAGTCCACAGGCCTCCAAGTGAATCATAACTGAGGTGCACCACAGGCTTTACAGCTCGACCAGTCTTTCTAGGGGAACTGTTACAGTCTCTGCACTCTGAGCCTCATTTTCAGCATTGTCCTCACTTGTCAGGGAGTCTCAATGGGGTAGAGAGGCTAGAACTTGGGGCACTTTCAGCTCCAGGAGTTACAGTTTCTGAGTCCACAACATTTGGCTCACATGGAGAGCTTTCAGACACTGGCAGTGGACTGTCAGGGCACTCAAAATACTCTTCTTGTTCGGGTGTATCACTAGTCTGCCCCAATCTATCATTTTCCTCCCCTGAAAGCTCAAACAGTTCAATCATGCACAATGATTCCATTTCATCTGATCTGATGCTTTGCACTACACTTTCTGGGAGCATTGGCTCCAGGGATGAAGCTGGGGGCTTAGACAGTCCAGAAGGCCCAGCTACGTCTCCAGTATTGACTAGGGGATTGCCCTGAAATAATTGACTCAGTTCGCAAGAAGGATAGTATTCAAAGTCACTCTCACTTACTTCTGATATGGACTGACAGTCATGCTCAACTGGGACTTGTGCAGGGGAACACTTTAACTGAGCTTCTGTAGGTGCAGACTTTTTTGATCTTTTCTTAGCAGCAGCTCTAGTCACTGGTCCAGAGGGGGCATCTTCTGGGGGCTCAGACTCAATCAAGATTTGTCCAATGGGCAGTAAATGATTTCTATGCATTGTTTTTACATCTTTTGAATTATTCTCAGGCCTTACTTTGTACACTGGCAGATCATCTAGTTTGCCCACTACAATGTGAGGAGATGGTGCCATCTGTCAGCAATCTTGTGTTTGCCATGCAGTCCCAGATTTCTTAGCAATACCTGATCTCCCTCCTGGAGTTCCTGTGCTTTCACCTTTTTATCATACCTTTCTTTGTTGGCCAGATTTCTTTTGGCAGCCATGGTTTGAGCCAGTTGGTACGCATGAGTTAGCTGGGCCTTTAACTTTTGCACATACTGTAAATAGTTGTCAGCTTGAACCCCATCAGGAGAGACCCCAAAACACACATCTACCGATAGTCGAGCTTCTCTTCCAAACATCAGGTGGTAGGGGGAGAACCCAGTGGCATCACTTTTGGTGCAGTTATAAGCATGTACCAGGGTGCTAATTTGTTGGCTCCATCTAGGCTTGTCCTTTGGGTGCAGGGTGCTTAGCATATCTAGCAAAGTGCGGTTGAAACGTTCAGGCTGTGGGTCCCCTTGGGGGTGGCAAGGAGTGGTTCTGGACTTTCGCACTCCCCACAGAGAAAGCATCTCTTTGATCAGACGACTCTCAAAGTCTCTCCCTTGATCAGAATGGATTCTTTGTGGAGCCCCATAGTGAACAAAAAGTTTTCTACAAGTACTTTGGCCACAGTGGATGCTTTCTGGTCTTTGGTGGGAAAGCTTGGGCATATCTCGTGAAATGGTTAGTGACCACCAGCACATTACTGATATTTCTTGATCTGACTCCAAACTCAGAAAATCAATACAGACCAGCTCCATGGGTGCACTGGTGGTGATGTTAACAAGGGGCAGCCCTCTGGGGCAAAGCTTTCCTCTGTAAGCAGTGACTACAAGTTCAAATGTGTTGCTCCACATCAGCCCCCATCTTAGGCCAATAGAATCTGGATCTCACCAAGTCAAGTTTTCTGTCTATACCAAGGTGCCCCATGTGGTTGTGCAAGGACCTCAGTACTGAGTCTCGAAAGGCAGTGGGCAGCACTAGTTGTTGTTTGTCTACTTGTCCCCCTCTGTCTACTGTTTCTCTGTATAACAGTTTATTGATCAGTTTCAACTTAGGACCTTCTTTGAATAACAGTGCAGTTCTCAAATCAGTGGGCGTAATTTGGACACATCTTTTCCTGCATAGAGGGCTTCCAAAGCTGCTTTGATCATGGGATCGCGGGATTGAGCCGCATGAATACTGTCATTGCCCAGCTGAGGCAGTGCACCAATGTCTATTGCAGAAAAGTGGCAATAAGCAGCAGGTATGCAATTCTCAGAGGTCCCAACAATCCACCATGCAGTCCACTGCGTCCGTGGACATTGTTCCTCCCTGTCAAACTTCCGGCAGAGTGCCGAATGTCAGGTTCTGCCAATCGGACCCAATCATTCTGGGAACAGGACTCGGAGAGAGCATCAACATCTATGTGGTTCAGACCTGCTCAGTATTCGAGCATAGTCATATGTAGATAATGCAGAAAGCCACCTATGGCCAGGTGGCATCCAACCTAGCTGAGGTCTGCACATAGGTCAAAGGATTATTGTCAGTTTTACTAGTATTTTAGCCCCATACAAGTACTCATGGAATTGGTCAACAATAGCCCACTTCAAAGCTAGGAACTCTAACTTATGTACAGGATAGTTTTTTCGGATGGGGTCAGGCTTCTACTGGCAAAGGCCACTGGTCTCAGGCCATTCTCGTGCTCTTGGTAAAACACAGCCCCAACCCTTGCAAGCTAGCATCAGGTGTGCAGGACGTAAGGTTTTCTTGGATCGGCATAGGCCAGCACTGGAGCATGGGTAAGTTGATAAATGATCTCATGAAAAGCAGTCTCACAATCAGGAGTCCAGCGGCCCCAAATACTTCACTCGGACGAAAATACACTCTTTCAGTCTTGAGGGATGCTGACTTTGGTATTTTTGTGGGTTGGGGATACCCTTGAGTAAGGTTAAGTAAAGGCGGATAACTCTTGAATAGTCTTTGATGAGCGCCGATAATAACCACAGAATCCCAGGAATCTTTGCAGTTCTTTTAGATTTTTGGGCTGTGGCCAGGTAGTCAAGGCCTCAACTTTACTTGGGTGGGTCTCTATTCCTCGGCGGATACTATGTGTCCCATACTTTACTGATGTTTGAAAGAATTTACACTTATCAATGGACAGTTTAAGGCCAAAGTCCTCAGTCGGTCCAATACCTTAAATAATCTGCTCTCATGTTCCTCCAGTGAGCTGCCAAACACAATAACATCATCTAGGTATACCAGGCACTCTAGTAAGTTCATGTCCCCCACTGCACGCTCCATCAATCGTTGAAAAGTGGCTGGGGCACCTGAAATCCCTTGAGGCATCCTCATGAATTCATAAAGCCAAAGCGGACAGATAAAGGCTGTCTTCTCACGGTCCTCTGGGGCCATCGGAGATCTGGTAGTACCCACTGCGAGATCCAACACAGAGAACCACTTGCTCCCGTTTAGGCAGTCAAAGCATCCTGAATGCGGGGCATTGTGTACTGATCAGGGATAGTCCGCGGTTTAAGGTGCGATAATCCACGCACATCCTTACTGTCCCATTCTTCTTCCTCACTACCACAATGGGGAAGCATAAGGGCTTCTGGATTCTTGTATTACACCAGCAGCTAACATCTCTTGCAGATGCCGTCTCACATCATCTATGTCAGCAGGTGCAGGCGTGAGACCTCTCACGAAATGGTCTTTCATCATCAGCCGGATATTGTGCTCAACTCCTTGCATGCATCCTACGTCCCATTCCTTTAAAGAAAACACCTGGTCTCTCTGGGCAAGCTTCTCACTGATCCTCACTTTCCATTCAGCTGGCAGCGAGGTCGCGAAATCAAACAAGTCAGGCGTTACTCTGTCATTCTTCCTTGGACTCTTGCTGCTGGGTAGCACTGCAGTGTCTGCACAATGCACATTAGCCAGGATGCAACCTCTATTTACTCAAATGTCTCTTTCAGACACATTATGAACTTGGACCATTACCCTTCTGGCATAAGCATGGGCTCTAGCGGGCAAAATACTAGGCTTGACCAGCAGTCCCTCTGGCAATTTTCCATCACCTGGTGCATCCAACATTAATATTTTATTCTTAACATCCTTTCTGATACGGACCTCTCCTGTAAGGTACACTGGGCATTTGGCGCCAGGATCAGAGACTCAGGATCCTTCTTCCATACAATTCCGACGGTTCCTCTGGTTCTATTTTTCAGCATCTCTCTGTGCCTCATAGGCCTTCTTAATTAAAGCTGGAACTCTTAAAAGCTCTACTAGTTTTTGACCCCTGTTTTCATAACACAACTGTGCCAGCCTTCCGAACATATGAGCATTTGTTCCAATCAACAAAGTGACACCATCATACAGTCCAGTGGGGGCACACTAAGGCTAGGGTCTCTACTTGTTGGCCACTCCAGCCACGGAGGTGGGAAAGACAGCCAAATTCGGATATACCGGAATAGGGTAGGCCTTCTCTTAACCCCCATACATGCAGTCCTTCTAATGGTTGTAAGGAGTACGTCTGACAATGCTTCTGATACCAATCCTGGAACATAATTGTCACTTGGGAGCCACTGTCTAATACAGCTCTTGTAGACACTCCATTCACCTTTACAGTGGTCTCCATGGAGGGACCCACTATTCTGGACCAGTCTGGAGAGGCGATAGTGGGGGCCTGGGCAACTGACCTTGCCACAAAAGGACGTGAGTTAGCATTTTTGGTGCCCTCACTGGGATCATTTAGTGCACCTCTTAACCACTGATTTGTTCTCCAAGCTCTCCTTGTAGCCTATATGCAACTTTGTCAGTGTTTTTGGGGACGGCATTCCTTTTCATGTGCCCATCCTTCCCACAATTAAAGCAAAACATACTTTCTGGGTTTGAGCTGGCGAGGTGCCACACTGGGAGCCAGGCGGGGTATTACTAACTGGAAAACCTTTGCCATCTCTGTCTGCAGGCGTGATAAGCATTTGAGACATCTCAGTTTCTCCACTTCCATGGTCAAGGAATTGAGTTTGGAGCTGTTATCAGCAGGAGATACATGGGTGGGTACCCCACCCCATAACAGAATCAGTCGGATATAGGTCGGGGCCCGTACTTGCAGGTGTGGCCTTCATAAAGGGACTGTTTTGAATTCGGATCTCTCTCAACAGTTCACCCCATTGTGGCATATCTTTTCCTTGTCAGAGCACTCATTGACTGCCAACCTCTGCCCCTGAACTTCACTTGATGGGTCACCCTCAGTCACTCGGGCCATAGCCGCAGCTATTGGTGCAGGTCCCTCCCGAGGTCGTCTTTCTCAACTCTCAATTTCTCTCATTAACTCATCATAGGAGGTGGGGATTCCAGTCGATTTGCCAGGCGTAACTGAAGCAACAGCAGTTCGAGAAGGGGCAGACTTAAGGATCCTGTCCAGCCTGGTTCAGTCCAGTTCAATCGCTGGCAAACTACCCTTTCTGAGGCATTCTTGCAACAATTTTTCCAGCCGAGATACATACACAGACAACAACTCCTTGGTACTGTTGTGCATCTCTTACTCTCCAGCATAGGTCCTCATCAGAATCTGGGCTCCATACACATTCTCCAGGGCCTCAAGATAGGCCTGTGCAGTCACTTCAGGGTTACTGGCCCGTTTGCCGCGGATGGTAGCCAGGGCAGGACCTCGGAGGCTCTCACTAACCCTCTTTCGCTTTTACCTTCCGAGCATTGCCATTCAAGCACTTGGGTGCAACATAGTCTATCCAGGTCTCCCAGTCATCCTCCCTTGGAGTGGGAGGTGCCAGAAGATCCTCAACCTTCGGTAGAGTCGTGACTAATGGTAGGTGCAGAAATAGGAGTCTGCATTGGTTCAGCCACCATTCGGGTACTGGAGCGGAGAGGGTGTTGGGAGAACACCCCAGGTGGCAAGAATAGTTTCTTCAAGTCCTCCACAGTTTTCCCTTCCCCAGCAACCATTTGTAAATTTCTCCTCAAAGTTTCAGACAGTGGTGGGGCTCATTCCCCAGGTCTTTACTGTTTAATTATCACTCTCCAGGCAGTGAGGGCTCCTCTGGGGTAATGGTCTGTTTCACTTTGGAGCTATCTATGGGATCCTTAAACTCTACTAGGGCCAGGAAAGTGTGGGTGAGCAGATTAGCATGCCGACCCACCACCACAGGGTTTGTAAACCTTCCACCTTGGAAAGTACTCCCTGTACAGTGTCCATTATTGATACCCAGGGGATGTCAGGATAAGCATAGCATTTTGGGGTCAATCTCCTCCCAGTACACCACTCCACCAGCCGGTGCACAGCCACTTCTGTCGGGGTACCCATTTTTTTCTTAACAGTGGTTCGTAGAATATGGCCACTAGAGGACACACAATCCCGGTGTGAGCCTCCAAGATGTAACCCTAGATGGCGCTATCCCAGGGGCTACTACCCCTGCCTGATTTGCCACTAACAGGTTGAGGGGCCTGGATCCAGTGGCGGTGCCTCCACCCAGAGGTCAGGGTTTGCAATAGTTAAACTTACTTGGTCACAGCCCTCTGGGACACTGCAACCCCTTTCTTCCCACTAGTGGCCCACACAATATATCAGAATTACCTTCACAGTATACACTTACCCCCAGGACTGGTTCTGGCACTGGGACCTCCTGAACTAAGATACAGTGCAACAATCACAGTACAGTACTTTAACATAGACAAATACCTCAGGCAGTATAACTTTGCTGAAACAAGCAGCTCTGATTTATTTAGGGGATATAACAAGGACAGGAAATCGGGTTAATTAACATAACTTTACTCATCTACCTATGGCTCTGTGCACAGGCCTATCCCTACCAGTTACTGTCCCTGGGTACCCAAGCCCTAGTGGCTAGGCCAAACCGTGGCAGCTGGTAGGGGCCCTTTCACACAGAGAAAAGAAAATTAGTTTAAACAGTCAGCAGTACAGTGATTCCATTTGGATTTAATGTGGCAATTCAACAGGGGCGACCCTGAATTAGTACTCCGACCTCCAAACAAGATAGGGTCCTTCAACGTCACAGGGCTACTCTTGAGCTCAAGAGACTCCTCACACATTTATATGGTAAACAGTCACAGGCAAAAGTCACTTAATGGCAGCAGGATTCACTTGAGGTACACAAGCCTCCTCACACATTTATATGGTAAAAAAGAAAGTACTATACCAGGCAGGCTGCTTCTCTATCCTGATCTCAATTACTGCACAATACCTGGGAGAACACACAGCAGATTCAGTTCCTGACAGATCGAGTACAATTCAGCAATTTCTCCAGTCTTCTACAGGGTGAGCCTGGTTTCTACTCTTTAGATATCCTTTGATTCTCTTCACAGGACGGATTCAGTCCTAACAAGCAGTTACACAAGCTGCAGACTGGAACTCTGGACCTTACACATGATTTTTGACTAAAACTGTGCACTGAAGGAGCACAGGGTTCTTCCCTTCACTGCCAGAGCTAAACTGAAACTCCAACAGACAAATGGGCACTTCCTTTGAGTTCCTCCCAGTTCTTGACTGATTGGCTGTCACTCACAATAGACTGCTGCTGTTGGTCCAAAAGGCTCAAGTCTAAACTACATCTCCCAGAGTCACTGCCCATACAATCCTCTTGTGGCTGGCTCAGATTATGAGTCCAAGTTCTGATTCGTCAAGGCACCATTTAGAGCTAGCTTACCCCACACTGATTGGTCCAGTTCAGCAGTTCAAAACCAGAATGGGAAACTAGGCAGACACAGTTCTGACTGCAAAGAAAGCAGGTTAGACAAACTGTAATTTCATTATTACTCTAAATGGTTTCTGGCAAACAGTTACATCTTTCAGATAGGTTCCTTTGCACTCCTAGTGACTGCAAAAATGGAGTGAATTGGCAGTAGCTCAAGAGTGGTACTCAAAGAAACACACAGTCCCCCATACAAACTAATTATGTCTGCAAGCAGACAGCTCTTAAAGAGACAGTACCAGAGGTTCTAAAAACACTCACTGATAAATGGCTTAAACGCCAAACACCATTCAGGCTTGGAGCATTCAAGCAAGCTCCTGGAAGTCTATTGGGAACCCCCATTTGCAGGGGGGTTACATTGAAAAGGTATTGGGAACAAGTAAATAATGAAACATGGCCACAATAAGCAACACCAAGTGCATGTACCCCAAGATGGCAGTTACTGCATTATATCTGAAATGATCATTTTAATTAATTTCTCACAGGTGTAACAGGTTTGCACATTTCATAACCACTTCGTGTGAATTAATTTATGTTGCCAAAACAGCTGTTTACCAAAATTATTGTCATGCTTCTTCTTGATAAGACTTCTTTACAATACTTACATTGTGACATATGCACTAGTAACAACAAAATTCATTAAAGCAAAACCAGGATCGCAGGAGTCACCTCAGATGAAAAGCCAGTCCTCTCAGGTGTCCCCTAAGGGTCAATATTAGGACCACTACTCTTTTCTCTCTTTCTTAATGGTCTTCCTAGCATCTGCCATCAGAGAATATTACTTTATGCGGATGACACAGTACTATTTTCAAGGAAACGTGATACTAGCCTGCTAGAGAGTCATCTTCAAAACGACTTCAGGTGCATCGAAGATTGGTCCCACTCACATAAATTGGTTCTGAACTTTAGCAAAACTAAGACTATGACATTCCACAACCCACAGAGCAAGTAAAAAACTCAGCTCCTCAACATCAAGAACCATACAGGGGCTTCACTTGAGCATGTTCCTGAGTTCAAATACCTTGGCATCACCCTGGACTGCTCACTTTCATACTCACATCATATGGGTAATGTAGCAAGAGCTGCCTATATACGGATTGGCCTGCTCCACAAGCACAAGCATTGCCTGACCCCTGAAGCCCTTAGGCTGGCTATCTATAGCTCTGTCACCTCCATCATTGACTATGGTCTTGCCATCTATGGCTCTGCTTCCCCTACAACTCTCTGGAGGATATCTGTGACTCTCAACAAAGCCTGTAGGCTCCTTACAGGTGCCCACCACCTAACTCATACCTGTGACCTATATGCCCAGGCTGGATGGCTACCTCTCCAGAGCTGAATACAGTACCAGACCTGTCTACTCACAAAAAAAATTCTCCTTGGGCACATGCCACCTGGAGTTGCAAAACTCCTCACTGCCCACAGCAGCACCTAATCTACATGAAGAGCTATGCAACAAACAATCCAGGTCCCCAGGTGCCAGGCCACCATGGGGCAGAGATCATTCTCACACAGGGCACCTCAGTACTACAATGCCCTTAACAAAGAAGCACTTACAACTATGACACTTGGTCCCTTTAAAAGGGAACTTCGACGCTCCATTGCCTCAACCACGCTGTGTGACTGCCTCTGCTAAAGCATGGCCTTCACATAGTATCGGTGACAGTGGTTCATGCATCCTGTGCATCCTTTGACACCCACCCCTCCACTCCTCCCTTCACCCACCCCTCCCCTCTCAGCTGACGCTTGACCTTAGTCACCATGACCAATCTCATGCCACCCGCCACTTCTACCTGACATTGGCGTTGCCTGCTCTTTCCTTTCTACCACTCTCCACTCCAAATGCAGTTCACCATCAAAACTTACTCATACTGGCTATTGCTGTCTCTCTGTGCAAACCACTGTACATGCCATGCTTAATTCAACTTTGAAATGTAATATACTGTATGTATCAATCGCTTCCTTTGTATTGTTGTTCCCCTACATCCTCTGACGTGGAACCTTTGTAAATGAGCAGTCCCTGCTCAAAGGTACTTGTAATCCTAGAGTTTACTAAAACAAAAATTAAAAAAATAAAAAAACAGTATTACTTTATTTTGCTGTCATACAAATGTTTGTGAGACAAAGATTTTCATATGGTTTATACACACCAGTGTTCAGAAAGGTATTCAATAGAACTATTTAACCACAATAAAGTATTATGCACAGACATGTTGTGTGAGGTCTCAGTATGAAAATGTTGGCTCATCAGCCTCATAAAAAGCAACCTAATTTCCAGAAGCCTCTGGATACTTGTGCCTTATTGCCCAAACAGCACATGCTGGGGTCATACTGTGTGCTTTTCTGCCCAGGCGTTTGTGTATCCAATGTGTGAATTGTGTGCATGATGCCCATCGATAAGTCCTGGAAAACCAGAAAAAAAAGTAGTAAGTGCTTGCTTGAAAAAAAATTCAAGAAGAACATGCAAACACAACAATGTCAATCTGTCAAAAATATGAAATGCTGTACTGCTGCAAACTTGTGTTGCAAGGATACAGGAGATTCAGCACAGGTCACATAAAAAAGTGGCATGGGGAACAGTACTGTGACACAAACAATCCTGTGTATTATGGAGTACTTGCAGGAGGGATAAATGGATTCACCATGAGTATAACTGCAAGATTCAAGGAGTAGGACACTCAGGAATGCCAAAATGTGTTGAACGCTCTGTCAAACATGGCAGTTATGAAAGTAGTGGGCCATATGCAGATGCCACGTGGGAAGGGGTGTGGGCTGACAGTGTTTAACTTCAGCCTGCTGTAATTGGATTGGTTAGTCAGTGCATCACTATCCAGAACCAACACTGCAAACGGGGATATGGAGTTCACCTGCAGGCACATCACCCTTGAAGGCTGAGGTCTTAAATAAGTAGTGTGCATCAGTTTTTACCAGGGGAATGTAGGGCCATGTGTTGCGGAGTGAGCGTGGGCAAACCAGAAGAAGAGATGGCACCGGTAGAGATCAGGAACCCTGATGGGTCCAGGGAAAGAGAGCAGCCACCACAGAAAGGCAGGGGGCCAGCAGTACAAGGTGCAAAGGGGGAGGAGATGGAGGCTGAAAGCCTGGTAGAGAGAGTAAGGGAAGCCCTCAGGTCCCTTCAGATGGAGAAAGAACTTTGGCCAGATGGGATACACCCCCAGGGTCCTGAGTGAATTGACGGCTGTCCTGGCAGTCCCCATGGTGGCGCTCTTCAACATCTCACTGAGGACTAGATGGGTGCCCCAAGACTGGAGTGTGGCCCATGTCGTGCAGATCTGTAAGTGGGGGTCAAGGGAGGAGGCGGGAAATTACAGGCCTGTTACCCTGCCGTCAGTGGTGGGCAAGGTGATGGAGGGTATCATCAAGGATAGGCTGGGGGGGGGGGTTTCTGGACCAAAATGGGTATTTGGAGGATAGGCAGCATGGCTCTGTCCTGGGAAGATCATGTCACATGATACTTGTGGATTTCTATGACTGGGAGACGAGGGCCCTGGACTGGGGTAGGCCGGTGAATGTCCTCTTTCTGTACTTCAGCAAGGCATTTGACTTGGTACCCCACAATGGCCTGATGGCTAAACTGAAGGAAATGGGGGTAGGGAGACAGTTGTTAAGATGGATAGGAAATTGGCTCTCTGTACAC
This sequence comes from Neoceratodus forsteri, assembly GCA_016271365.2. Taxonomy (NCBI): domain Eukaryota; kingdom Metazoa; phylum Chordata; order Ceratodontiformes; family Ceratodontidae; genus Neoceratodus; species Neoceratodus forsteri. Next base: position 936,245,361 of record CM028131.1, read on the forward strand.
AGTCAGAGGATGGTGGTTGAGGGGCTATCCTCATCCCCAAGGTGGGTTACTAGTGGGGTGCCCCAGGGGACAGTACTGGGGCCAATCCTGTTCCACTCCTATGTCTGACACATAAGGAAGGGGATCAGGAGTGAAATTAGTCTCGTTGCAGATGACTCAAACCTGGTCACAGTGGTGAATGAGGAGGAGTGGATGGTGGCCTTACAGGAGAATCTGGAGGCTCTGGAAAGGTGGTCAGGAAAATAGAAACTAAAATTCAGTGCAGGGAAGTATGAGGTTCTGCACCTGAGATTCAGAAATCCAAGTCAGGTGTATTCTCTGGGAGGAGACAAAATTCAAGTCATGGAGCATGAGAGGGACCTGGGGGTAGCGGTAGATGTCAAAATGAACAACTCAGAGACCTGTAGGAGGGCAGCGGCAAGGGCAAATAGGATGCTGTGATGCATCGTCAGGGGGATTACATCCAGAAAGCTGGAAGTGATCGCACCCCTGTACAACTGTTTGGTTATGCCATGCCTCGAGTATTGTATTCAGATTTAGAGACCACATTTACAGAGGGACATTATACTCTCAGAGAGGGTCCAAAGGAGGGCTATCAAAATGATCCAGGGTCTGGGGGAGAGGACTTATGAGGAGAGGCTCAGAGAGCTCAACATGTGCACCCTGGAAGAGAGGCGGGACGGGGGCGGGAGGACATGATAGGGTCCTTAAGTCTTGAAGTAACTAGGGGCTAGCCGGAGCACATGGGAGTCACTGGAATCAAACGGAACCAACATGCAAAAAAAAAAAATTTAAATGAGGTACAGACATTACCTGTACATTGTTTGAATGCTCTTCCCATGGACTTTCATAATGTGAGGGTTTCAGTACTGTTACCTTCCTTCTATATTTTGCAGTACATGGCATGGCGTGCTCACTAGAGTGAAGAGTCAGTATTAGTGACAAGTCGACCATGCGTCACTGTTACAGTTGCAGTCACCTTGGTGAAGTTCTATATACAGTAATATAGAGGAACCTCAGGATACAAGAATGTCCTTGTTTGTGTATGACTGCTCATACACAATCATTTATACTGTATGGGCAGTGACAGCATAGAAAATCTCACAAAACCAGCTGGAGAAGACAGCAGAGAATAGAAATTTTAACATGTTCTTTTTTTTTTATGACACAGTGTGCTGCAGATGTTTCTGCAAGTTCAAGTTTTAAAAAAACAATTTCCAGCTTAACTGGATTGAGGAAAGCAACTATGTGGCAGCATTCCAAGTTGTTATGCTGCAGTACTGACATAGCTAGTACAGCACAGCAGCTGTGATGACATGGCTACGATGCATGTATGCAATACCTCATGAATTTGAATGTCCTGTAGCTTACCGATTCTGGATTGGGTACTCAAAAACATCATGTTGGACTTCATGAAGTTGCACTAGGGCACACCACAGGACTTCATCATCGAGGCACACATTGTTGAAAGAAGATGCCTGCTTTACACATTGAGCATCTGAAACAAATACGTAAACTAACATGGATAACAACATCATTATGTACAACATAGTGCATAACATACTTAAGACATTACCCTGATGCTTGTCATCAGCAGCCTCAATGTCATGGCAACAGATGCTTTCACGCTCGGTTGGCATGGCCTCTCATGACCCACACATACACCAGTCAGTGTTTTCAGCTCTGTGGCCTTCAACATCCACATCTCTGTCACTGTCTTCAGAATCTGAGTCAGAAGAGTTTGCAACCTGACTATTGCCAGGTGGTATCTCATCATCCGAGTACTCAGGTTCAAACATATATGGCTGAAGCGTACCTCTTGTTCGGTAAGTTGGTAGCTCATCACTACTAGAATCAGAATATCCAGCCATTGCCACATTTGTCACCCATGTGGGAAAACATAGTTGCAACACCTGTAAGGAACAATACCATTACAGACATATTATATGTCAGCAGCCACTGTATTGTAACTCTTAAAGCAGTGACACAAACACTCTGTTTTCTGTTTTGTCACTTATTTTTGATGTACATACTTATATTCGTGCACACACAGCCCTGTAAATCTGTGATAGCCACAGCATCATCATCATCACGGTATCCACCAGCCAGCACAATAGTGGCACCACAACTCTACCACACTGGTGGGGTTGGGGGGGCCTTCCCTTCCGAGACTGGATCATGTGTTCCTGTGCTGTGCAAGGCCTTGAGCAAGGACTGCCAGCTCCCCCTTCATCTGCTGCTGGCAATTTTCCTGCTGTTTTACTTGTTGACAGGCTGGCACGTGCACTAATGCATGTGACGGTGCCACGTATGTTCACATGCATGGTGCCGTCAAGCATTTCTACTGCACCACACCATCAATATTGCATCATCAATGCACCAGCCACCAGTAGGGTCCAGAATACTACTGACTGCTGAACACCACACCCTCCACACATAATGAGGGCTATCCGCTGGATGCTCAATCATTCTCCTCACTGATGTCCTGCATAGGCCCACACTGCATCCCAAATGCAGGTTTCCTGAATGCGTGAGGTGTGGCATCCAGCGCTTCAACCCTCAGCACCAGTGGGATGGACCAAGCAATATTTTCAAACATTGACACACACACACTAGTTACTGAATAAAAAGTTTTACTCACCTGGCAATTAGTAAAAAGAAATGGGAGGAATGTTAGTGACAAGCAGTGCCGCCCCGACAAGAGCATTCCTCCATTGGCACTGGTTAAGGACTAAAAAAAATTGTTAGTGATCATTGAACATTATAACAATGACAAATAAAGAATCATAACACTGTCGCAATACTTTGAGGTTACACACAAAGACAGTATGACCATAACATACAATACAACAGTACAGATTAATATCAGCTACAGTTGTACAAATATCAATGAGAAAGTATTATGACCGGTCCACGAAACACAAACATGTGCACATTTTCAATAAAGGGTAATCGCTGTCATATCAAGGGAATAGGTAGGTCCACAATGTGGAAGCAATGCTTGCAGGCACTGGTAACATTCATGACATGCATTCAAACCGGTTTGCATTGCATGTACAGACACTCACACATGCATGAGCACACACACACACACACACACACACACACACACACACACACACTGTCACTCAATCAGTAATTCTTAGGACTACACAGCCTTGGTCAACAGTGTACATCTCTCTCTCTCTCTCTGCTATGGCTGGTAGCAGTAAAACATTTATTCTTCCAGCATGCTATCTCCTTCACTGTGCACACAGAACCACAAAGATCCAAATAATATATACATTGCCATTCTCTCTCTCTCTCTCTCTCTCTCGCAACATGACATTCTGACTCAAGTACACTATTTTGAAATTTGCCTGCCAGGAGAGGAACAAAATGCCGTGTAAGTGGTAGGAGTAGTTTTGGGATGGAGAGGAGATAATCCACAGCCCCTAATAGTGAAAACAGCCCAGCACTGAATATATGTTGAGCAGTGGGATTTCAGGATTACATGGAGTTTGCAGTTCTTTATTTTCTGTCATTTTCGTTGTTGTAGGTCTACCCAGCCCACATCACTTTGAAAATACATAGAACATAACTGAGACACTGTGCAATTAAATTGGTTTGCTGCACTGTGCATTTAGCAACTGGTTAATGACTGAAAAATAGTAAATAATCCAGGATTCATATTATGCTGCAATGGAATAAACATTAATAGCTGCACAACATCCATATATTGATAAAATAATAAGGGTGTACAGTTCTTGCACAAAGAAATTACTTCTGTCAATGACATAAACACAAGGCTACTGCATCGTTTTGGTCACAGCCACAACACATAGGAGGTGGGTAAGGACAATGTACACAGTTTGGAAAAGATCGTTTGTACCTCAAATGAAGTTGATGTACATATTCTGTTACTTTACTGCAAGTTAAATGAACACACAGTAGGTAATAGACTGTTTAACTTACTTTTTGATCACAAGAAATCAAGTTCCAATGGCAAGAAGTGACTGCGCTCAGTACAGTGACACACACTATCACCAGAAAGGGACGGAGCCCGTCGGTCGTGTCACTTCCGGTTCTCGCGATGCTGTGGAAGCTGAAACATGGAGGAGAAATGCAGGGATAACAAAAAGCAGAAAAAAATGTATTTGAAAATGTTTTATTACATCCAGGACTTCCACTAGACTGTACATTAGCAATACTGATGTGAAATTGTACCTCAAGCACTGTTCCATTCCCCTTTAAAATAACATCATTGACCTTGAGAGGGAAGCTCAAGAGGTTAAAGATGTCATCTCAAAACTGAAACTGGAACACATGCTGAGTTATGTACGGTATATGTTTACCATACTTTTCTTTTTTATACAGCAGTATATGGTTTGTTTATTTGTTGGTTCTTTTTTTTGTTTGTTTGCACATTGTTGCCACCTCCCTTAAAAAAACTTGTCATTTTTCCAAGTAGTTCAAGAATCATTATCCTACAACACGCCTAGTTGTAAAGAGCCCAGCGAGTGCCAGTAAGGGTAATTCATTTTTAAAATGAGTTGTAAGTATGCTTACTTTGAAAAAAGACATACTGTAGGAATGTAGTGCTTAGTGAGAGCAATGATCCACGCTACAACTGCTTCTGCCACTGCTTCCAACAGAAGTAGCTGCAGAAAGGATCATTTGCCACACAAGGATTTTCAGATGCCAAAGTCACTGTACCATAATAATATCACTAGTATAATACAATGACTTGAAAGTCATTTACTACAGCAGTGGTGTTTCAGCTATGGTACAACAGGCTTTTTGAGTGTATGGATTTCCATACACAATAAGAAGTAACCATATACTATAAAATCTTGGGCTGGCAGTTCAGTCCTACAAAATGATCAAACACCTGGAACTTTGGGTGTCTGATTTTGTCAAACAGTGGCAAACATTTAGGGGAAATAGGTAGACTCTGGTTTGACTGTTTCACCCTGGTCCAAATGGTGCAGACCAAACAAACCAGTCGAACCACAAACCAAAGTTTGCACCTGAAACAGTTAAATAGGGCTTAGTGTGAGTCGCAGTTTGGAGACAGAGCTCAACAATGTGAGTCAGCATGAAAGCTTTCTCGTGCACTTGTTATTAGGCTCTTAGGTAGAGCAGGCTGGCTGTGATTCACTTCTAGTAAGATGCGCTAGGACATTCTCTTCAAAAAGCTGAGAATCTTCAGAAGTTCTACCTACACTAGCCCTGCAACAGCAAAGCCATTGAAGGGATATATTTTAGGAGGGCAAAGAGGAGAAATGGAAAAGCAGGCTGAGCAGCAGTGTTGCAGCAGGCATCTAGGAGAAGGGCTTACTTGAGATGGCAGTGACTGAATTGTGGAGGAGGAGGAGTGTTCTTGAGGCTGGGCAATGGTCAGAGTGAGCATGAGGTGACAGTCTGCCAGTGCTCATTTGTTGACCTGTTGCAGTAATCGTGGCAGTGCAGCACACATTTTTTTCTTTACAGAACTAGCATTTTTGTCTGGGTTTTACAAACACAAACAGATTTTGACTGAAGCTTCTGGCAGAAGCCTGAGATGTGATTTTTTTGGGGGGTGGAGTTACTTTTATTTACTATTTTTTTACTGGCCAGTAAGTGTGTACCAGCTGGCCGCAGGACAGTGTCTACCACTGGTAATTGGTATCTTGGTGGCAGCCCATAAAAATTAAAAAAATATGTATTTTTTTTTCTTTTTGTAAGCACTTTTCAAATTGAAACTCTTGGTCTTCATGTTCCCAAGTTTGCTTCCTTCCTCCTGAGTTCTGAGCTGCCTTTTTGTGATCTGGGCAGTGGGTAGGCGCACGCACCTAAATAGCATAGTGCATGGGCCCTGCTCGTTGGCACCGTGGTGGCATCCCATGAAACAATTTTAATTATTATTTCTTAAACTTAATATATATTTTTTTTTCTGGCACTTTTCAAATTGAAACTCTTAGTCTTTATGTTCCCCCAAGGTGATACAGTTTCTTCCTCCTGAGTTGTGTAGCAGCCTTTTGCAGTGTGATCTGGGCAGTGGCAGGGCAGCAAGTATGTACCATCTGGTAGTGTGCCAGTGCTCAGCCCTTGGTAGTTGGCACTTTGGTGTCATCCCATAAAACAATTGTAATTATTTTTTCTTTTTGCAGCACTTTTCAAATTAAAACTTTGAGTTTTCATCTTTCCCCAAGTTGCTGTAGTTCATTCTTCTGGAGTCCTGAAGCAGCCATTTGCAGTGTGATCTGGGCAGTGCACAGGGCCGCATCTACATACCTGCTGGCTGGATGCCGCTGCATATCCCCTGGTAGCTGGCACCTTGGTGGCATCCCATAAAAAAGTTAAAAAAAATTCTCCACATTCTCTCAAGTTGTTGAAGTTCCTTCTTCCTCCTCCTCCTCCTCCTGAGTCCTGAGTTAGCCTGTGTGCATCACCCTGAGCTATGCAGTTGCAGTGTGAGCTGGGCAGTGGCAGGGCTGCAAGTGTGTACCAGCTGGTAGTGTACCAGTGCCCAGCCCCTGGTAGTTTGCACCATAAAAGTACTAAATAAATAAATAAAAGTCTTCACATTTCCTCAAGCTGCTGAAGTTCCTTCCTCCCCTCCTCCCAAGTCCTGAGCCCCGCACGTGCATATATGTGTGTGTGTGTGTGTGTGTGTGTGTGTGTGTGTGGTCCTAAGCTGTGCTGTTGCAGTGTGATATGGGCAGTGGGCAGGTCAGTACATTTGTGCCCACTGGCAGTATGCCAGTGCCAGCCTCTAGTAGTTGGCACCTTGGTGGCATCCAATAAAAAAGAATTTAAATGATTTTTTCTTTTCATGACACTTTTCCATTTGAAATGCTTAGTGATTGCATTTCCCCAAGTTGCTGCACTTCCTTTCTCCTGAGTCATGTAGCAGCCTTTTGCAGTGTGATCTGGGCAGTGGGCAGGGCAGCAAGTGTGTACCAGTTGGCAGCATGTCAGTACCAGACCCTTGGCAGCTGGTACTTTGGTGGCAGCCAATGAATTTTTTTTTTTATTATTTTTTCTTTTTGTGGCACTTTTCACATTGAAACTCATAGTTTTCTTGTTCCCCCAAATTGCTGCAGTTCACAAATTCCCCAGGTTGCTGCAGTTCATTCCTCCTAAGCCATGAAGCAGCCCCTTGTAGTGTGATCTGGGCAGTAGGTAGGCCAACAAATGTGCCAGCTGACAGCATGTTAGTGCCCATCCCCTGGTAGTTTGCACCTTGGTGGCATTCCATAAAAAAGTAAAAAGAATTCTCCACATTCCCTCATGTTGCTGATGCTTCTTCCTCTTCCTCTTCCTCTTCCTCCACCTCCTAAGTCCTGAATTAGCCTGTGTGTGTCATCCTGAGCTGTGCTATTACAAAGTGATCTGGGCAGTGGGAAGAGCAGCAAGTGTGTACTGGCAGACAGCATGTTGATGCCCAGCCCCTTGTAGTTGGCATCATAAAAAAGGTAAAAATAAATAAATACAATTATCTGCATTTCTTCAAGTTGCTGAAGTTCCTTCCTCCTTTTTCTCCTCCTCCTGAGTCCTGAGGCAAGATGGGAGAGTGTCTTAGAAAAGCACTAGCAAACAGGCTTGAAGGAGGGGTGGAGCAACTACTGTATGAGTAAACATTAAAACTGCCATCACAGAGGCAACAAGCTGTGTGTGTGTGTGTGTGTGTGTGTGTGTGTGTGTGTGTGTGTGTGTGATCCCAAGTTGTGCAGTTGCAGTGTGATTTGGGCAGTGGGCAGGGCAGCAAGTGTGTTCCAGCTGGCAGCATGCTGATGCCAGCCCCTGGTAGCTGGTACCACCAAGATAGAGATGTTGATAGGGAGAAGAGAAGGGGTAAATGGAGAAAATGACAAAGGCAATCAGGACAGGGATGGTGCAAAAAGGAGGCAAGGCTATCAAGAAATGGAGGGTAATGAGTACCAATGCCCATACTCTGGGCAGTAGCTCCCTGAACTGGTGGCCTTGATGGAAGAGGGATGCCTGGATATTATAGCAGTCACAGAAACATGGTACACAGAGAATGATGACTGGGATGTTAACATACCAGGGTACACAACCTACAGGAGAGACAGGGAGGGGAGAAGATGGGGATCAGTAGCTCTCTATGTAAGGGAAGTGATAAAAGCAACAGAACTAAAGGGTAAACAGGGAGGAGAGGAGGCACTGTGGGTCACCTTAGAGACTGGAAATGGCACCACAATCTGCACAGGAATTGTATAAAGACTCCCATCTCCGGGGGAGGGAATGGGCAAGGATATGACAGTAGGCATCCTTAGGATGGCAGAGAAAGGGGAGATACTGTTGATGGGGGACCTGAATATTCCAGATGTTAACTGGAGCACCTTTGCTGCATCCACATCCAAGAGCAGGACCATTCTTGATGCCCTACAGGGGGCATGTCTCAGACAGCTAGTTTTGGAACTCACTCATGAGGGAGCAATCTTAGACCTTGTATTGTCAAATGGGGACAGTGAAAGGATCTCGGATCTAGAAGTGGGTAGCCATCTGGTAACAAGTGACCACCAAACAGTGTGGTTCACAATAAACTCAGCTAGAGTCAAGCCATACAAAAGTGAGGGTACTGGACTTCAGGAGGACTGACTTTGGCAAGATGGGAGAGTGTCTTAGAAAAGCACTAGCAAACAGGCTTGAAGGAGGGGTGGAGCAACTATGAGGAGACATCAAACCTGCCATCACAGAGGCAACAAGCCTTTGTGTGAAGCAAATAAACAAATTAAAATGAAAGAAAAAGCTACCATGGTTCTCAAAAGAGGTGGCAGGGAAGGTTAGAGAGAAAACAATAGCATTTAGGAAGTATAAGGAAACACAGAAGATGTAGGACAGAGAACTGTAACAGTTAAGGCAGAAGGAAGCAGGGATGGAAGTCAGAATAGCAAAGACCCAAACTGAGGAAAAGATAGCCAACTCGGTTAAGAATGGGGATAAAACCTTTTACAGGTACGTCAGGGAGCATAGAAAGACAAAGGGAAGGATAATGAGGCTGAATAGAATGGACAGTAGGTGGGCAGAGAGGGACAGTGAAAAAGCAGTGATACTGAACGAATACTTCTGCTCAGTATTCACAAAAGAGGAGGAGGGGGAGGTACCTAATCCAGTTAACAGAAGCACTCTGGATTGGGGGGTCAATCCCTGTCCTTTCACAGAAAAAGGGTTCTGAAAGAACTCCTAAAACTGAAGGTGTACAAAGCAATGGGGCCTGATGGGATTCACCCCAGAATTCTAAAAGAATTAAGGGGAGAGCTAGTGACACCACTGACTACCATTTTTAACAAATCATGGGAGGATGGTGTAGTGCCTGAGGACTGGAGCAAGGCAGATGTGATTCCCCTTCACACAAGTGGGAGCAAGACAGAGGCAGGAAACTACAGACCTGTCAGTTTGACCTCTGTGGTAGGGAAAGTGATGAAATCACTTCTGAAGGAAAGAATTGTTGAGTACCTAGAGGCCAGTGGGGCAAAGGACCCAAGGTAGCATGGGATCACAGCGGAAAGGTCATGTCAGACAAATCTAATTGATTTCTTTGACTGGGTGACGAAAGCAGTAGACCAGGGAGAGGCTGTGGACATGGCCTACCTAGACTTTAGCAAGGCATTTAACACAGTCCCACACAAAAGATTAATAAACAATTTAACCAGCCTGGGAGTGGGTCCCAGGGTGGTAGCCTGGGTAAAACATTGGCTGGACAACAGGACACAGAAGGTAACTGTAGATGGAGTCCATTCTGAAAAAAGGGGAGTTACTAGTGGAGTACCGCAGGGTTAAGTACTGGGTCCAGTCCTTTTTAATGTCTTTATAATTGACATTGCAGAGGGACTGGAAGGAAAAGTATGCCTCTTTGCAGATGACACAAAGATCTGCAACAGGGTTGATACACAAGGAGGCATGGAAAGGATGAGAAAGGACTTGGCAAGGTTGGAGGAATGGTCAGAAGTATGGCAGCTTGGATTCAAAGCAAAGAAGTGCAAAATAATGCACCTGGGAAACAAAAAACATGGGGAAGATTACACAATGGGGGGGACGTAGTAACAACAACAAAAATGGAAAGGGACCTGGGGGTAATCATATCAGATGACCTTAAGGTTGGCAAACAATGTGAGAAGGCAGTAGGGAGGGCTTGGGGGACACTGGTATGTATAGGGAGAGGCATCACCAGCAGAAAACAGGAAGTTGTTAGCCCTCTGTACAGACAGTTGGTGAGACGCCATCTGGAGTATTGCATCCAGTTCTGGAGACCCCATCTCCGCAACAACATAGACAGGATGGAGGCAGTCCAGAGGAGGGCAACTAAAATGGTGCAGGGTCTGCAAAAGAAGCTATATGAGGAGTGACTAAAGGAGCTTAATACGTATACCCTTGAGGAAAGGAGTGAGAGGGGGGACATGATAGAAACTTTTAAGTGCCTCAGTGGAATCAATAAAGTCCAAGAGGGTAGCATCTTTCAGAAAAAGAGATGTGCAAGAACAAGGGGACACAATTTGAAGATAGAGGGGGAACAGCTCAGAGGCAACGTGAGAATGTATTTTTTCACAGAGAGGGTGGTGGACGCATGGAACAGCCTTCCTGAGGAGGTTGTGGGGTCTAAAACTGTGGGAGAATTCAAGAATGCGTGGGACAGATATAAGACAATTCTTGTGGGGGGTAGGAAGAACTAGGCTGTTGGTTAACTAGAATCTGCAGCTTATCCTGTAGGTAGGGGAAATGGGCAGACTAGGTGGGCCAAGTGGTCCTTATCTGCCATCAAAGTCTATGTTTCTATGTTTCATCCCATAATAAAAGTAAAAAATCAAAAACAAAATTCTTCACATTCCCTCAAGTTGCTGAAGTGTCTTCCTCCACCTCCTTAGTCCTGAAGCAGCCTGTGTGTGTGTAGTCCTGAGCTGTGCTGTTGCAGTGTGATCCGGCTACTGAGCAACAAGTGTGTGTCAGCTGGTAATGAGTCAGTGCCTGGCCTCTGGTAGTCCTTGTTAGTATCTTGCTGATGAAATGAAAATAAAAAATAAAACTACAAACCTAAAATAAAATAAATAAAAAAATAAATGAAAAACTAAAATAATAAAAAAATAGGAAATCACCCAACAGTAACCTGTGAACAAAGTGACTGCAACTGAGTGCCTACAGAAACAGTGACTCAGTTATGGCAATTGTGTTCAGGACTGCCTGGCAGGTGGGTGACCGGATACTGGGGTGGGTGACATACGGCGACAGGAAGTACACGTGTATATGTGTACGGGGAAAAGGAAGGGGAGGGAAGGTATGTGGGAGGGGATGTGGTGAGCAGCTGGCAAGCTGGTCTGCTAGTGTAGTAGGGAGGGTGGTTGGTTGGGAGGTGCAGGGTTTGGGTCCATTGTGGCACAGTTTTTTTTTTCTTGCCGGCAGGCAGCTTTTCATTTACTACTTTTTTCACACACACACACACACACACCCTCCTCAACGTGCTCCCACTGGAGTTAGAATATATTAGTAGGTGGTGCGGGGAGGGGGGGGCAAATCATTAAAAAAATTCCCCTAGGTCTCAGGCACCCTCTTGCTCCTTGCCACGAGTGTGCATCGCCAAAATTCATTTTCGGCAATGTACAATTTTGGCAATGTACAGTCTCCCTAACTGCGATCACTGTTCTGCTATCGCCGTTATGACACAGAACCTCACCAGAGTAGCTGAGTCCCATAGCATGCATTAAAAATGGAACAACAGGGGCCACTTGATGGGTCAGTGGAAGCATTTTGTGATTCCATGCGAGCAACCTGGGTTTGGAAGTGAGCCCAGGTCTGCTTGAATCAGGTGGCCAGGTAGCTGGGAAGGGAGATTGGCAGGCTCTGGTGCAGCAAAGGCCACTTGTGCAAGCCAGGAAGCCTGGACCCTTTTGAGTGGTGGTGTTTGCTAAGCGCGTGCTGTTGCTATCAAGGTTGACAGAGACTGTGTTTGCTGTCATGAGATGATGGGAGGGTATTGGGAGAATAACCACAGGAGGAAAAATGGAGCCAGGGCTACATGACACTCTGCTTGCTCACTGCAGGCCCACGCCATCACCCTGGATGGTTCATCATAAATCAGATGAGTATCTGGGGGGGGGGGATGATGGCCTTCCCCTCTCCAGCCTGCCATGGAGGGATAATCTGTTGGGATCGGGCTGAGGCAGGTCCCAGGGGAGATGTATGCCAGTGGTCTGGGAGTAGGGCAGAGGCTGAAGCAAACAGTAATCCAAGGAGGATAAACAATGGATGTAAAAAAAAGAAATGGAGCAAAGGAGAGGCCAAGGACATGATGGCATGGGATCAACCAGTCACAGGAAAGAAAATCCAAAGCTGAGTGGGCTTGATCATAGACCATCTGCCTCAGAGGGAGCTACAAGTGTAGAGGAAGATGACAGTAGTAGTCAAACAGTCCATAAAGTATCACATATTGTAGGAATCACTCACAGTTGTACTGCAAGGCTTGCAACATGAGCAATCATAGAAAAAAGGAATAAGAAACAAGTGCATCAGGTAGTAAAACAGACAGAGGAGAAGGAGGAGCAAAGTGATTCTGCCAAACCTGGGATAAGAGATACAGGTTATGATTATTGACCCGATAAAAGTGATAGCAGCAGCAGTTTTGGGGAGGAGGAGGAGGTGGAATATGTAAGAGTTCAACTTGGGGCAAGTGCACACTGGAGGTAAAAAAAGACCAAATGTGATAGTAAAATAAAAAAAAATAAAAAATAAGAAAGGCCACAAAACAAGGGGAAAAATACTGTAACAACAAGCATCTGAAATGACAGCAGATAAAGAAGACACAGGCAAAACTGGTGGCCCAGGATAAGTGATAGAGGAACAAGAGCCATTCATTGACCATGAAGAACTGATGGAGGAAGAGGAGGATGATGATGATGATGTGGAATCAGCCCAGAGTAGACCACCCATTAGGCAACAACAGAGAGTGCCAGGAGGAAAGACCAAACTGGTGTTGTCGGTGGCATGGGATTTCTTTGGAGTGGACAAAGAATCATGGACACATGCAGTGTGTCTTTTATGTGAAGACAAGCTGAGTTAGGGCAAGAAGAAAACATGGCTGGGAACATCTAGGGGGTGAAGTGGCTCTTTATGTGAGGGAGAGTATAAAAACTACAGAATTATAGGGAACACAGCAAGGGTGGAGGTACTGTGGGTCACCCTGGAGAAAGGAAATGGAGCCACTGTTCACATTGGCATGATCTACAGATCTCCAGCATGGGGGGGGGGGGAATAAGAATATGGTGGAAGCCATCCAAAAGATGACAAATAAGGAGGAGGTGCTGGAGGTGTCGAACTTCAATCTGTCGGCTGTAGATTGAAGCATCCCAGCTGCAGCTTCAGCTAGGAGCAGGGACATCCTGGACTCCCTTCAGGGGGGGCATTCCTCAGGCAACTAGTAAAGGAGCACACTTGTGGGGGAGCAATATTGGACCTTGTACTTACTAATGGGAACAGCGTAGCAGATGTCATGGTGGGTAGCCATGTAGGGACCTGTGATCACCATACAGTGTGGTTCAAAATTAAAACTGTGGCAGAAGTGAACCACTCAAAGGCAAGGGTCCTGGACTTCAGCAGGGCTAATTTTACAAAGATTAGTAAATGCTTCAGCAATGCCCTGGCAGGGGATAGGACTTGGGTGGAGAGGAGAAACAGTAGTCTAAACTTAAAACGGGGATAGTGAGGGCAACAATCCTCTGCGTCAGGCAAGTAAGTAAAAGTAAGAGGAAGAAGAGACCACTATGGTTCTCAAAAGAGGTGGCTGGGAAGGTAAGGGCAAAACAGTTGGCATTCAGGAAGTATAAGGAGACACAGAGGGAGGAGGATAGGAAGGTGTATCAGGAGAAGCAGAGAGAGGAAGAGAAAGCAGTCAGGAGCACAAAGGCACAAATGGAGGAGAAAATAGCTCAGGTAGTAATGAAAGGGAACAAGACATTTTTTCAGGCATGTTTATTTATTTATTCATTCATTCATTCATTCTCGGATTGTAATACCTTTGAGCACATAACAGCCCTTTTACAAAGGTTCCACATCAGTGGGAAAGGTGACAGACATATAACGGATGGTATTACATAAAATTTTGACAAGAAAGTATTTAAAATGACAATATGACATTAGCATTTTAACTAAAATTAAAACTATGAATCAATAGGAAGTCAAAAATAACCTAATAAAAGGAGGCAGCCCAAGGTGCTTTGTCAAAAAGGTATAGGTAGATTTGGGTGAATAAAAGTTCAGGTAAGTGAAGATAAACAGTGGAAAGAAGGTGGAGGGTGAGAGGGGTAAGGTGAAAGAAGGATCAGGGAAGGAGGCAGGAAATAGGAAGAGTGGTTAGGGTAAAAGTGTCCATTCGCAGAGAAAGGGGAAGAAGTAGGTACACAGGATGTATCAGTACTGCTGAGGTAGTGCCATGTCAGTTGAAACAGTAACAGGAACTGTTAATTGTAAGACGCTGATGAAGAGTGCCTTTAAATGGTCCCAATTTTGGTAAGGAAGCGATATCACTGGGCAGCACATTAAACCATAGTGGTACTCTATATGCAAATGATCATTGCCCTTGTGTAGTCTGGCATCTTGTGACAGAGAAGAGTTGGTTGACTGAGTACGCATGTGGTGAGAGCTGCAAGAGGGATTGAGTAAGTTTGTAACACCAGAAGGCAGGAGCCTGAGAAGTGCCTTTTTAGTTAGCAGGCAGGTTTGGTAGTGAATTCTCCCATTTAGCTGAAGCCAACCTGTTTGCACATACAGCGCAAATTTTGTTAGCAAAATATTTTGATAGCAAAAGAAGGAAGACTAGCAGAGGAATTGTAAGACTAAGGAGAGAAGGGGCTATGTGGAAGGGGACAAGGAGAAAGCAGACATCTTGAACAAATTATTTTACAGAAAGGGGGGAAAGTAGGATATCAAGTAGGGTCTGCAGTGCTACGTAGGTAGGGAATATGAGCAGACTAGGTGGGCCAAGAGGTCCTTATCTACTGACAGTTTTTATGTTTCTCTGTTTCTATGCTGCTGCTACTGCACCCCTCTTCCCAGAAACCACTATGAGAACAACTATCTGACTATGGCTTGCTGATAAACCATGATAAGTCACTTTCTGACACAGTGGTGTCTGAGATGCCAGCAAACAAAATGGTGCAGAATTATCTGGACGAGAATGTGCCACTAGCAGGAGATCAGCCTCTATAGTACTGGTATCAAAAAAAGGTAATCTGGTCCTCTTTGACACAGGTAGCTGTTGAGCACCTCAGTTACCCACCTGCAAGTACATACTCAGAGAGAATTTTCAGTGTTGCAGGCAATATTGTCAATAATTTGGGGGGCAACATTGTCCATGAAACCAGTTTGTGTACAACACTTATCCATGTCATAACGCAAAGCCTTTTCCATGTGTGGCACTGCCCCAATGGGCATCCAGGTTTTGGAACTATTAGCCCACACTGTGGCATGCTGCACTGTTGTCTTCACTCAGTCTTCTATAGATTAATGTTTTGTGAATTTTTGGCAGGTCTACACAAGCTGAATAAATAAATGTTGCCCATAAAACCAGCGTGTGCAACACTTATCCATGGCATAATAGGAAACCTTGTCCATGTGGAGCACCGTCTCAGTGGGCACACAATCTCTGGAAGCAGTAGCTTAGGCTGTGGGATTCTGTATTGACATTTTGTGGCATACATAGGCCTTACAGTTACAACCATTTTATCTGAGCATTGCTAGCCACACACTCTTGTTTGCTACTGGCATTATCCATGTTGGCATTGACTGAACAGACACAATTTTTGGAAGCAGCACCTCTCAATGTGGCCAACTGTATCATTCTGCTATTTTGGGTTCTTCATCAGCCCAGTGCATTTTTTTCTTTGATTTTATCCAATTTCTTAATACTTTTAATGCTCAAACCAGTGTGAACTAGTCTGCCATTAAGAAAACATTGTTGAGCATCACATGGTTTGACAGTCAATGTTCATGCAGTTAAACTTTAGGAGTTTTGCACAGCCCTAATAAAATCTTTAAAAATCTAGTTTACAGTCACCCCATTTCATAAGGACATATGCTGAAATGGGTGCAGCATAGGAGAATGGGGTGAACTGTGGGGCCAAACAGTCCAAGGCACACCTCGATGCCTGTCAGTGGCTTGAGGGTGGAGGGGATGGCATGGCGTGAGCATGACAGCCAGCAATGGAAAGACACACCCCTGATGCCTGTCACTCTGTACAGGGTAGGAAATTATGGTTAGAAACCCTAATGCCCCAGCCATTTGTTGGTATTTGCACTACAAATTTGCAACAAGGCATTTTTGTGACCCCCACCTCATGAAAGTGTTTGGGATCTCTGCTCATGAATAGTGGTGCCTTGATTTTGTTAATCTGTCCCGAACGTTGATTTCTCACAGCGACCGCACCATTCTGTGCCAGATGTGGGAAAACACCATTTGGGCAAGATGTGAAAAATGACAGCTGTACCATTCATAGGTACGTGTGAAGAGATGGCAGTGTTGAAAATCTTGAGTGAAAATATTAAAAATGCTTGAATTTATGAGCATACATAGAAACTGCGCAATGCACACTCATAGCACAGTCATTTAGTGGAATTATTTCACCAGATTTTCAACATAGGCATTTTGTGACCTCTGCTCATGAACACTGTCACTATGATTTTCTTCATCTGTCCAGATCATTGATTTCCCACAGCAACTGCATCATAGTGCACCACTTGTGCAAAAACACATTTCGGGCAGGATCTGAAAAATGATAGCTATACTGTTCATAAGGACGTGTTAAAAATTGACAATGTTGAAAATGTTGAGTGAAAACATTACAAATTGTTGAAGTTATGAATGCATGTGGAAACTGCACAACGCACACTTATAACAGTCATTTTATGGACATTTGTGACCAAATTTTCAACATAGGCATTTTAGGCCCTCTGCTCGTGAACAGTGCTGCTGTGATTTTCGTAATCTGTCCCGAACACTGATTTCCCATAGCTACTACGCTATTCTGCACCGGTAGTGTGAAAACACATTTCAGCCAGGATGTGAAAAATGACAGCTGCACTGTCCATAAGGAGGTGCAAAAAAATGCCAATGTTGAAAATCTGGAGTGAAAATATTACAAATTGATGAAGTTATGAGTGCGCGTGGAAACTGCGCAATGCACACTCATAACACAGTCATTTTTTGAAATTTTTTTCACCAGGTTTGTAACATAGGCTTTTTGGGAGGTCACCTCATAAACAGCAACACTGTCATTTCATTACTCAGTCCGGAAAGGTGATTCCACGCAGTGACCATAAAATCACCTTTCAGGAGGGAATAACGCCATAACAGTGACTGAATTCATGAGCAGGGGTCCCAATAACCGCATGTTGGAAATTTCGTGCCAAAATTCCCCAAAATGCCTGAGATATATACCAAAGTTAAAAAAAACCCTAATTATGCCATTATACAGCTTACCGGCATTTCTTCAGTTCGCGGTCGGCTTTGAAGAGTGCAAAGGTGTTCCTGGTCCACCGAAGATCGTCACGCTGGGCTCCGGAGGTAAGTATGGGGTGAGGGGGTGGGGGAGGTAGGTGCAGAGGGTGGGTGTGGGTTGGGGAAGGGACCACAGACTCAACGTGGGACCATTTTCTGTTTTACAGGGTTAAAACAGAAAAAAAAAATCCATCAGCAGGACTGTTTTTTTAGGGACATTTGGCACGCTAGGGTGGGCTCCCAGCATGCCACCTGTGTGTTTGATGGGAGGGGGGTCTGTAGCCAATGGGGACTGGGCACCCTGCTGGCACATACAGAGTTGGGGGGGAGTCACATAAGCCGAGGGGGGATTGGGCACCCCCTAGGCACAGAAGAAATGGGGGTGGTACATTATGCCAACGGGGATTGGGCACTCCCTCGTCAGCAAGTTAAATTAGGAGCAGGCTTGCTGACAGTGGGATTGGGCACCCCCGTCAGCTTTCAAAGGGACTGTGAAAGGTGGCGGTTGTCCCTCGGCTTCTGTGGGGACTATGAGAAGCTGACGGGAAGCCACCACTATGTTGCTTGACAGGGACACCAGACGAGGCAAGCAGTAATTGGTTGCTGCAATCAGAGACCGCCCGGGGAGCTCCCTGATTGCAGTGGCTAATTTCTTTCAAGGTGGTGGCACATTTACTGAACTGCTGTCATAGACAGCATGCTATGCCATTGGCGCCACAGAGCCTGGCCACAAAAAGCAGTGGTACCATTGGCTACAGCAGGACTGCACCTCCGAAACCCACTTCTCCACTGAAGCAACCACAATATGTTGTTTGCACTGCATGAGCAAGAAAACATAAAAAGGGGAAGACGGACAAATTTTCTAATGCATTATACCTTTTAAAGGTGTCAAAAGATATGAGGCTGTTGCCTTCAATATATGGTTTAATGTGCTTATATTAGCTGGATATAGGAAAGAGTCTGAAGGTACTCTACTTTGGATTTTACAGTTGGGGTTTCTTGTAACAGATTATGTTGGGTCAAACAAGGGTTTTGCCTCCAAGAACCTGTGCAGCTGTTTGCTAACCAGTAGCCCAATTGGAGCCAGGGTAGTTGGTAATTTACTGTGTGTTATATATAGTGAAGCATTGATATCTACCCCAGCCTTATGACACCAATCAAGTTCCATTTCTTTCCCATTGTTTCCATTCTGGGATGTACAGGTTTGTGTCTATCTGGGTGATGTCACCTTTCCACCCTACAAATTGGCTTGCATGTGTGGCTAAATAGTAAAGCCTAACATTACACAACTGAAAGCCTCCTTGTTGTTTAGAAGGGGTGAGCTTGTTGTATGCTCCATGTGGTACCTTACCATTCCTAAGGAAGGTGGACAGGGCAGTATTTGGGTGGGTTAACCATCAGTTGGGGATTACTTGACCCACTATGCTAAGTGGGTACAGCAGTCTTGGCAGCAGGTTCATTTTGATGATATTGATGAAGTCCCACTGTGTTAGAGGCGGAGATGACAATCGATGGCGGCCCTCTTTAATTTGACTTAAGGGATGTTCTAGGTTCTTGCAGAACATACACAAAAGACAGAAAGAACCAAGTGCCTTAGATGGGATTTGAAGAACTTCACCTTTTTGCTCCCATGTTCTTTAGTTGTAAGTGGTTTAGTGGCATGAAGTATGTTTTGGATAGGTTAAGTTTGTACCCTGAAATCTGATAGAATTTCTGCAGTGTTTCTACAGAAGATGAGACTGAGTGCTCTGGATCCTCCAGATGCAATAGGACATCATCTACATAAGTGTAGATTTTATATTTCTGGCCTCCCACTGATATTCCCCTAATCCTGTCATCAGATAGAAGCATTCCAGTCAGTGGTACTAGGTACAGATAACAAAGGCAGGGGAAGATGAGGCAGCCCTGCCTTGTCCGATTCCCCAAAGCGAAGGATTGTGAGTCAACACCATTACAAATTATTCTGGCTGAAGAATTTGAATATAAGAGCTTAACAAAGTCTATGAAGCACTTTTGAAAGTCAAAATCTTCTAGTGTGCATACAGAAAAGATCAAAACACTGGATCAAATTCATTTTTCGCGTCCAGTAACACCAACACTGCAGGTAGTTTGCAGCCTCTGAATGAGGAAATAATGTGTGCCAGATTATACTGATGATCCAAGGAGAGTCTGTCCTGCATAAACCCCACCTGTTCAGGGCATTCTGTACTTTGCCACTGGGAATGCCATTGTTTTCATTAGTATTTTGATATCAGTGTTGAGGAGTAAGATAAATCTACAGCTAGCTAGCTGCTCTGATTTTTTATCTGGCTTAGGGAACAGTGTAATATGGGCCTTCTGCAGAGCCAGGTCCATATTAACAAAGTTGTTGAACAGGGTGAGCAGGAGTTCCAACACTTCTTCAATCAGGGCCTTGAATATGTTCGGTGAAAACCCAGCAAGGCCGGGGCCTTATCAAGACTTAAGCGTTTGATGGCAGTTCTTACCTCTCTCTCTCTGAGATATTGGCTCCTAGCTGCTCTAGTTGCTCTTGTGCAAGCTTAGGAAGATTTTCCCCTTCAAAAACTGTTGTCTAATACTTGTGGTTGTGATGTGTAGAGCTCTTATAAAAGGCTTCAAAAGCAGACTTAGTTTCCCTGGGTTTTGTGATCGGGGCCCTGTTCTGAGGTGTGTGCAGCTTTAACTACTGTAGCATTTCTTGCTGGCTCAGTCTAAGGGCAAGCAACTTCTTGATTTTCTCTCCTTGGTCAACATATTTTATCTTAGCACAAAATACTGTATTGTATGCTCTGCCTGGACCCAGAGTAGTTCAACATGTTTTTCCCTATCTGCGTTTAGCTTTAGCCACTTAGCTGTGGCTGAGGCATTGGACATTTTATTTTCCCTTTCTTCAGTCTCTCTAAGCAGCTGTGGGACTGCTATTTCCCTTTTCCTTGATCATGCTGTGCCAGCCTGATGAGCTCACTCCTTAGGGGACACTTGAAGGCTCCCCATAGGTGCACCTGAGTAGTCACTGTATTAGAGTTTTCCTGAAAAAAGTGTGAGGCACAGTTTCTAATTTTCTCCATGCATTGATTATCTTTTAGGAGATAGTTATTTATTCTCTACACTCTGTCTTTTTCAATATTTTTCTTCCAGTAGGAAAGACAAGTGGAGAAGGGAGTGGTTGGAAATGACCCATGGTAAAATCTCACTGCTTATTGTGATGTTTAATAATTCAAGACTGGCAAGGAAATAGTCCAACAATGTGTTGTGTACTGTGAATCAAAACATATGTTTCTGAGAACCAGAGTGTAAAATACACCAGGGTTCTGCCAAACCTAACAAGTCTTGGGGTTCCCCACAGGCTCTCTGAATAGGTGAGAGACCAGTTCTGTGGGACACAGATCTATCCAGCTCAGTGTCTGGTGCAATATTCCAGTCTCCTGTCATTATGATTGGAGACTGGTTATGATTAGTTAATTTAGCCAGAATGTCTGTGAAAAATTGTGGGTCATCTTTGTTAGGACCATAGATAGAAGCTACAGTGTAGCACCATTTCTTTCTTGCCTACTATTCTTTTAAATAGTAATGTATCTACCCTCAGGGTCTATACATTGTTCAGCCAACTAAAAGGGAACATGTCAGTGAATCAATATGGTAGTCCCTTTCCACTTAGGCAAGGCAAGGCAAAATTAATTTATATGGCACCCATTCCCGGGGACTCTGGGCCCCTCACATGGGAGCAATTAAGGGAGAAGAACAAGGATATACATACAAACATAGTAAAACAATCATAGAATCAGATAAACACTTCAAATAAATAAAGTCAGTAAATAATTCATAATATCAGATTAAATAACTACATCTGGGAAGGCCAGAGAAAAGAGATGAGACTTAAGGTGGCTTTTGAAAACCTCAACTGAAGGGGCCTCCCTAATGGCAGGAGGAAGCAAATTCCACAGGATGGGGCTGGCGACACTAAAAGCCCTGTCACTGGCAGTTTTTATTCTCATCCTGGGAATCACCAGGAGGCCCCTAGAGCAGGAATGGAAGGAACGGACTGGGACAGCAGGTGTTAGGAGAGTAGCCAGATAGCCAGGGCCTAGCCCATGCAGGGCCTTAAAGGTGAGCAAGCCCACCTTGAAGATAATCCTTCATCTGACCGGCAGTCAGTGCAGTTCATGCAGAACTGGAGTTACATGACAGACCCTCAAAAGGCCTGTCAGTAACCTGGCAGCTGTGTTCTGCACTAGCTGCAGTCGGTGGAGGGTTCCTCCCGAGACCCTGAAGTAAAGGGCATTACAGTAATCAAGCCTGGATTCCTCAAGTGGTAAAAATCACTTTGGACAACTGATGACACCTGAGATTCAAAAGTCAATCCATTGCCCAGGAGTATGCCAAGATCTTGCACCCTAGAGGAAGTCCTCAATGGTGTGATTCCCAGAAAAAGACCAGTTACCACACCAGAGGCATTCCAATCACACCTTCGGCCTGGTTCCACCACCAGTACCTCCGTTTTATCAGGGTTCAGTCACAACCAGCTGGAGGACATCCAATCATTGATCTCAGCCAAGCAAATATTTAGCACTTCCTCAGGGTTAGACATTCCATGGGCAAAGAATAAGTACAACTGGGTATCATCTGCATAACAGTGAAAACCCACATTGTACTTCCTAATGAGCTCACCTAGAGGCAGCATGTACACTGCAAACAACATCGGTGACAAGATTGATCCCTAAGGCACAACGCACAACAGGAGAGTCGGGGAGGAGAAGAAATTTCCCATCACTACCCATTACTTCCTGTCAGTGAGATAGGACTCAAACCAGCAGATGACAGTGCTGGCAAGTCTACAGTACTCTCTAAGATGGTCTAGTAGCACAAAGTGGTCTATAGTGTCAAAAGCTGAGGAGAGATCGAGAAGAATAAGAACTGACCCTTCTTCCTGATCCCTCACCCTAAGAAGGTCATTATGCACCCCGAACTAGCACTGTTTCAGTGCTATGCTTGGCACAGAAACCAGACTAGAGTGGCTCATAGATGTCAAAGGTCATGAGCTGCTCCTCAAACTGTTGCACCACTATCTTCTCAACAACCTTTCCCAAAAATGGGAGGTTGGAGATAGGTCGGTAATTCACCAAGATGTCCGGGTCGAGAGATGTTTTTCAGAAGGGGCCTCACCAGAGTCTCTTTCAAGGAATCTGGGAGGACTCCCTCTGACAATGAGCACCAGACAATCAAGGCAAACACCAGGCCTATGGAACCAATGCATCCCATTATAAAATGTGTCGGAACCAGATCCAGTTCTCAATACATGTGCTTCAGCTTATAAGCAACTTCAATGACTTTGGCCACTTCCACCAGTTTAAACTCCCCCCAAACAGGAGACTACACTCTTGAGTACCTACAGGCATCTTACAGAATGTGGCCTCCTTAAGGTACAGCCAGGATCATTCTTCTATGATCCACTTCTATGTCCACCATCATTTTCCATGTGCCTTTATTTTCAGAACACCAGGAATGATCATAACAGTCTTTGTAGTTGATAGTCACAGTGATGCGAATGTTGTCCTCTCAGCGATTTCTCGAGATCACCATCTTGCATTGTTGATGCACAGTGCGTTCGGCATCAAACAGGAGTTGCCATATTTCATAATGGGGATATGAGCAGTGGGTGGGGGATGATACAACTGAGCCAGTTTTTTTCAGCTCAGTTTTATTCAAAGATAAGACATTACATATGGTTTCAGCTTGCATATGATTCAGAAGGCAACCAATATAATTGTAACAGTAGTAAGGTACAGGTTAGCATTGTCTTTGTCTTAGTAGTGATACACAATCCTATAATCTTTTACACTACCAATTACTTTGGTAATTTCCACTTCATATTATTAGTAGTAAAGATGACAGGGCTAGTCTTAGGAGAATGTCTCATGCACATTACAATCACCACAACTATGTAACTCACAGTTAATTAAACTACTCCAAAATGGAGCAACTGAATAGTTATAACCGAGTAAGAAAAAAAAAAACAGTAAACCCAAAATGAAAGTTCACTGTCTGCTGTTCATTTAAGTCTGATTAACCTGTATACCTAAAGTAGTGTGGCGACTTTTTCTGAAAAAGAGAGCAAGGCTATTTGTTGTTACCATGGTTGACTAGGAGGTGTGAGGGGCAGTAAGTGGTTGTCCGTTTCAACTAGTCATGTCAAAAGTTGAGCTGACAGCTGTGCACTAGTCCTGTGTGGAGCAGTGGGAAAGAGCCAAGAGGCTTCTGATTTAGGAAAACTTGTGGTTTTCTCCTACCTGATGCACGGCCACCATATTGTACTCTTTTAGCCAGGTCAAGTGTCTATGAGGGAGTATCAGCACAAACAGTCTAAGTCCAACACCCACATTTTACAGTTTAAATCAATTCTTTCCTGGGAATAAAGTTTGAATAAAGATCTGTCAATGTTAGCCTTGACCTTTGGGGGGGTGTTAGTGACATTTAATCTTCTCCACACAGTTCTTCCAGTATGTTAGACACCTATGTAAAACCACTTAGCTTGATTTCTGTACTCCTGTTCGGCTCTTTGAGAAGACAGTGGGGAAAAGCTTTAGCAGTTCCTTCTGCACTGTTTTTAGCATTGGTAAACTCATGTGCACTATGACTCAAGGAGACCATGAGGTGGGCAGGATGAATAATTTGGAATTTCATTCGTGCTGCATGCAGGTCTTTTTTTTTGTTTGTAAGCTTGTCTCTGACAGCTAGGAGGATGTCGCTGAAAATGTCAAAGTGATGACCATTCCAGAAGAGGGAGTTCTGCTTGTGAGCTTGGCTTTGTATGTAAACTTTCTCCTGAAAATTCAGACATCTGAGAATAATGGCCCTGTGTTTTCCTGCTGGTCATGTCTGGAGTCTCGGTGAACGATGTGCCCACTCAGTTGTACTCGTATATGTCATGCCAGCCTTCGGCAGTCCCCCTACCTCCCGTAGTAGCTTTTGCACAAAAAGCAGAATGTTGTTTCCTTCAGGTTTCTCTGGAATATTCATGAGGACCAGGTTGTTCCATCTAATTCTGCCTTATTCTGCCTGATTATATAAGGAGGACGGCCTACATCTGTCTGAGAAGGGGACCTTGGTCCTTGAACATTTAAACTGGCCAAGGAGGGAGAGCCAGGAGGGTCAGAAGGCTTTGGAACACCCCCCATGGGAACATGCAGGAACATAAGTTGACTACAGGAACAACTAATGCAGACTGTGACAATAACAGAGGCGTGGTACTCTGCTAATCATAGCTGGGAAGTCAGTGTACCAGGCTATACACTGTTCAGGAGGGACAGAGAGAGTAAAAAGGGTGGGGGAGTAGCCCTGTACATTAGAGATGGTATAAAGGCTACAGATGTTCACTGAAGACAGGGGGAGGCTGAGGTAATGTGGGTCACCCTGGAGCCTGGGAATGGAACAGCAATATGCACAGGGGTGATCTACAGACCTCTGACACAGAGGGAGGAAGTAGACAGGGAACTAGTGGAAAACATACATGACATGGCAGCTAAAGGCAAAATACTGCTACTGAGGGATTTCAATATGCCAGATGTGGATTGGGCCACTGAGGTAGCTGCTTCAGCCAGAAGCACAGCCATCCTAGAATCCCTGCAGGGGATTGAACTCAGGCAGCTGGTGCATGAGCCAACCAGGGATAAGTCTATTATGGACCTGGTATGGACCAGTGGGAACAGAGTCAAAGAAATACAGGTGGAAGGGCAGTTGGGGTCCCAGTGATCACCACATGGTGTGGTTCAGCTTGGAGACATGGACTTGTTAAGCCACACAAGGGCAAGAGTATAAGATTTCAGGAGGGTGGATTTCACTGAGATGGGTAGATGTATGCAAGCAATCATTGGGAAGGGAGGGGTAATAGAGGGGGTGGAGGAACAATGGGAGAAACTGAAAGGGGCCATAGTGGAGATGACAAACCAATGCATTAGGATAGTGGCCAAATGGAAAAGAAAAAGGAAACCACTCTGGTTCTCTAAAACATTGGGGGACAACATCAGGGCTAAAAGGCTGAGTTTCAGGAAATATAAGAGGAGCCAAAGGGAGGATGACAGGGAGGTGTACCTTGAATGTCTAAGAGAAGCAGGAAAGGCTGTTAGGAGAGCAAAGGTGCACACAGAAGAGGGTTTAGCATGGTCTGTAAACAAAGAGGATAAGGCATTTTATAGGTACATCAGTAAAAGAAGAAAAACCAGGTGGGTGGGGGGATTGTGAGGCTCAAAGGGGAGAAGGGGGAGTGTAAAGAGGAGGATATGGACAAGGCAGAAATACTGAACAAATACTTCTGCTCAGTATTCAGTACACAGCTGGGTTGCAGAGGCAATGGAGGGGGAAGAAGTGGACATCAGTCCATTCACAATGGATAGAGTTCTGGAAGAACTTACAAAGCTGAAGGTGGATAAGGCTATGGGGCCAGATGGCATCCACCCGAGGATATTAAGAGAGCTGCGAAAGAAACTAGCAGCACCTCTGGCTGCTCTGTTCACAGAGTCACTCAACACGGGTGTGGTTCCAGAGGACTGGAGGAGGGCACACGTAGTTCCCACTGCACAAAAGTGGCAGTAGGGAGGAGATGGGAACTACAAGCCAGTCAGCCTCACCTCAGTGGTGGGAAAGATCATGGAGACGCTGCTGAAAGAAAGGATAGTGGCACATCTGGAATCTAGCAGTGCTCAGCATCTGAGGCAACATGGATTCACAACAGAAAGGTCATGTCAAACGAATCGAATAGATTTTTTGATTGGGTGACTACGGAAGTAAATCAGGGAGGGGCGGTAGACATCACTTACCTAGATTTCAGCAAAGCCTTCGACACCGTCCCACATAGAAGGCTGTTTAACAAGATGGGTAGTCTGGGCATAGGAGACAAGTTGGTGAACTGGGCTAGAAACTCATTAACAGACAGGAGACAGAGGGTGGTGGTAAATGGGGTACAACCTGGGGAGAGGGGGGTGACCAGCAGGGTACTAAAGGGATCAGTACTAGGACCAGTCCTGTTCAATGTCTTCATTAGTGACATTGCAGAGGGGTTAGAAGGAAAGTCTGCCTGATTGCAGATGACACTAAGATCTGCAACAGGGTGGATACTCCAGAAGGGGTACAGAAACTGAAGAGGGACCTGGAAAAGCTTGAAAGCTGGTCGGAGATGTGGCAACTGAGGTTCAATGCAAAGAAGTGCAAAATAATGCACCTGTGTAGAGGGAACCCTGGGGAGAGCTACAGGTTGGGGGGGAGCTGACTGTCACCAAGAAGGAAAGGGACCTAGGGGTTATCATCTCTGATGACCTTAAGGTATCAATGCAGTGCACAAAGGTGGTAGGGAGGGCCAGTGGCATGCTGGGGTGCATAGGCAGGGGTATCACTAGCAGGAGACAGGAGGTGGTGATGCCATTGTATAAAACATTGGTAAGGCCTCACCTGAAGTACTGTGTGAAGTTCTGGAGGCCACACCTATGCAAAGACGTAAATAAGGTGGAGACTATCCAGAGAAGGGCAACAAAGATGGTGCAGGGCTTGCATCACAAAACATATGAGGAGAGACTAAGGGACCTCAATATGTACTCACTGGAGGAGAGGAGAGAGCGGGGGGGACATGACTGAAACTTTAAAGTGCCTCAAGGAGCTTAAACAAGATGCAGGTGGGGGACTTTTTCCAATGTAGAAAAAGTACTAGAACAAGGGGGCACAATATGAAATTGGAAGGGGATAGATTAAGAGGTAATGTGAGGACATTTTATACACAGAAAGGGTAGTCAATATTTGGAATAGTCTGCCACAGGAAGTAGAGAGGGCAAGCACAGTGGAACGGTTTAAGCATGCATGGGACAGGCACAAGGGAAGCTTGAGAGGGGAGGGAGTGATGAAAAGCCATTGATCACATAGGGTCAGTGGCCATATACAATGTATAGGGCCTACGGGCAGATTGGATGGGTCTAGCAGTCCTTATCTGATGACAATTTCTATGTAGCTATGCTTCTTACTGCTTCTTAATCTGATACTCTAATTTTGCTATTTTTTCCCTTTAGGTTTCTGATCTCTATCTTTTCTCTGCTTTACCAGTTTTTAATAGAACTGACTCAGGTCTCTGCATCGCCAACCCACCTGATAAGGGACTTGAGTGCTGGCTTGAATACTCTAAAATTACCAGACAGCACAGTAAGGTAATTTTGAACATTGCCAGTTTTTGTAAAGAAATTATGCAGTTTGTCAGTTGGTTCCTCTCATCCGGTCACTTTGGGAGGAGAATCAGTTGGGGAGCCCTGCTTCTGCTGCTTGTGGGCTTAAGAGTGCATCGAGATCGATGAGGCCAATGGCTCCTCTGTTAACTCCATCTGTAAGAGTTCAATGTTATCTTGCATTGTCAAACGTGATCAGCGAGTGAGTTTTTTAGAATAAAAAAATGTGATTTTAAACAGGCTGTGCCACATTTTGCAGCAAGGTCCATGGAGTTGAGAAGCAAGCTACAGCTCACACAAACAGCATCATGTGACTCCATGTTACAGTATCTGTAAAAGGAGCATTACTAGGGCAGTTCTGTAACAAACAGGTTAGTGGGGGCTCACAAATGACTGGATGCACATATCCTGAAGTGCTAGTAAATTCACACTAGAAAAACAGTTCTTTGCTCTGCAAAGGAAAATCAGCACATCACAGAGTTAAAGAAACCAAACCGGTCTCACTTTACTAAAGGTATTTTATTCCAGAATAATAAATACAAGTGCAAAATATGTGCAGAGAAGACAGTATTGTAACATGAGCAGGCTCACCATACATCATACATGTAAACAACGGCTTCAGCTTGCAAGTGAGGGTAAACAGGCTCCTGATTAGAGTTCTAGGCTATGTGTTGTATAAGCATTGTCAGCATCACAAAACACTGGTAATATCCAACATATCAAAGTAAAAAAAAAAATTAGGCTGCCTTCATACCTGCGGGCATGTCGGCTTATGCAACACTGAACATGCTTGCATGCTTGCATATCAACTTCCACAGATATCATCATCAGAGCATGAAGGTACCTGTGCACACAGTGCTTATGAAGCTGTCTCTTAATGAGACAGTCAGTATAACAAATGGGAGTAACAACATCATAAAAGGTGCATTACTAGGGCTAACAGCCAAAACCAAACAGTGCTGTGAATCATTAGAGGTATGAAACTGTTTTTAATATACCTCAAATAAACCACTGAATTATTTGCAATTTCATGTTCTATCATTAATCTATTTGGATAGATATGGTATGCATACTGTTTTCTCCCTTTTATGTTTCCTTGCGTGTGCGCAAGAAACATCTTGCAGTAGAATGACATTTCAGAGGTGTGTCAGGGACGAGTCCAATGCAGAGCAATCTACAGTGGGCTCGTTCCTGACAGACCAATAAGAACGCAACCAGACTGTGACACTAGTCAGAGTTTCACAGCTGGAAGCCGTTCTTTAGTTGAAAGAAATGAAGCACTCCAATGAGAGCACT
Source organism: Neoceratodus forsteri (assembly GCA_016271365.2). Taxonomy (NCBI): domain Eukaryota; kingdom Metazoa; phylum Chordata; order Ceratodontiformes; family Ceratodontidae; genus Neoceratodus; species Neoceratodus forsteri. Next base: position 936,274,323 of record CM028131.1, read on the forward strand.
TCACTCCTTTCATTTGTATAATGCCGGCTTGTAAGCAGACAGCTGTGTCCACTGTTCTTCACTGCCATTCCACAGGTTAAAGATCAAATGCAACAGTGCTCATCACCATTTGTCTTGTGCTGTGTAATAAAGATTCACTGGTAAAACCTCATGTGCCTCAAAAATTGTTTTAAATGTTTTAAAAAACGACGTGATGCAGTGCACCTAGAAGCAGCACTACTCTGAGGCTCCCGCCTATCGATCCATTAAATAATCTTATTCTGCCCTAATAATACCAAAAAGCTAACTCCAGATGCTGGTTTGATACTGAGTTAGCCTTCAGGGTATCAGCGATCGTTACAGTGTCCACCTACTACATCGTTTTTCGACTTTACAGCTGAGATGGAGGCAGAGATGAAACAGGCCGGAATCAGACACACGCCTCCAGCTACCACAGAAAAAACTGCCAAGAAATCCAAGCATCAAAGCTCTGGGAGTATTTCCAAATCTGGCTCCTCCAGCTCCTCGGCGACTCCCCTGACAGAAGATCGTTTCCTTCAGGAATTGCTGCCTTTTAGAGAGACCCTGGAAGATGTCTCTACGGAATTGAAATCACTTCGAGGGGATCTAAATGCTCTGTCGCTAAGAATGGGAAATTCTGAAGCTAGAACCACCTCTCTGGAACGGTGGAAAGAGAAAACGGATCCTGAAATTGCTCTCCTTTGGCAGCAACTAAATAAGCTTCAATTGAAAACCAAGGACTTGGAGGGGAGAAGTAGAAGGAATAATGTCCTGATACTTGGCCTATCCAAAGCAGAGGAAGGTGCTGATGTTATTGGCTTTCTCCAGAAGTTTCTCACCAAGATCGTCAGCCCATCCCCCCTAAATCCACAGTATCACATAGAGCGGGCCCATCGCTCTCTCAGGCCGAAACCTCCACCTGGAGCACCGCCAAGGCCCATAATTGTGAGATTTCTAAGCTACCTGGAGAAACAACACATCATATCAAAATGTAAAGAACTTCAAGCCATTTTATGGGGCAACGCCAAACTGAGAAGAACTAAGGACCTTCCCTTCGAAACTCGTCAAAAGTGATCTGCATTCCATCTTACGGTCAGCAAATTAATTGCCGCAGGAATTTGCTTTAAGATGATCTACCCAGCTAAACTACAGGTGGCAATGGATGGTACCTGGCTTCCCTATGAATCCCCGGAGCAAGCAGCCACGGACCTCGCAGTCAAGCTACCTAATCTCTTTAAGACTGGTTGAACTGATATTTTACGTACCAGAAGCTATTAGTCTCTAATTTTGTGGAAGCAACTTGCGTACCTGCTTAGAGATCTTGTTTTTTTTTCCCTTCTCGCTTCTCCTTCTTTCTTTTGCCTTTCAGGTTGGTTCCGGAGGGTCGGTGGGATGTCCTGAGGCCTAATAGGCCTGATTCAGCAGTGGGAATGCCTGGGTACCTCTGAGGAAGGGGGGAAGGAACCTTAGTTTGGAGAGCATTTCTCCACACTCTTAATAGGGATGGTTGTTTTTGGTCCCAAAGAGCCTTAGGTCCCCTAGTTACTTCCTCATCCTTTCGAGGTTGGTGAAGCCCCACGGATAGCAGTAATGCTGTGAGGTAAGGGGATACTGGCGATTTCTAGCCCTATGAAGCTAATTTAATAGGGGCACATGGGCTTCAAATAGCATCCCAAGGAGCAATACCTGCGAACTAAAGTAAGTCAGACAACTTAGGCTTAGGATCAGCCTCTTTTCGTTTCTCTTAGACCTCGATTCATGACCTTGCTAATATTTTTGCAGCACCTGATTTAATGGCCTAGGGTGCACATTTGCAGTTTACTTAAAGGGGTTAGTGGATGGGGGGCTTTGAGATGGAGCAGGCTTAGGGAAGAACTGCATTTTGCACCAAGGAAGGGGGTGAAAGGCGTATTCCCGGGGATGCATGGGGAGGATAGCTTATCTCGATTCATTATGGCATATTTCTTCGAGGTAACTTTGGGTAACAATGTTCAGATCTGGCATTTATATACAACCTTCATTTCTCATGGGGAAGATGCCTATAGGGGTTTGGTCCTCTACATTAGACATTGACATGTTTAATACTACTTTCAAATGGGGACCTTTTGTATATAGTTTGAGGGGTTTGTGAGGAGAGGGGGGTCTTACTGTTCAGCTGCCTCTTCCACTGATGGCAATGTTGGGAATTAAAATGGCACAGTTATCTCTAGGAATCTTTTCTGCATCCCAGACATACAAGGTAATTTACAGGAAGGGGATTTCTTATGTTAATATTATCTCTGTTCAAAGGGTGATGAAGGTGGGGGGGGGACTGGAGTGTACCTTTTGTGGTTCTCTTCTCATTTACTGATTCATGTTTATTTTTTTTCTAACAAGATTGTTAATGACTTTAGCACCAATTAAGATTGCCACATGGAACGTTAGAGGTGTCAGGGACATGACTAAAGGATATCAAGTCCTCAAAAACTGCACCCTTTGAAATATAGATATTCTTTTGATGCAGGAAACCCACCTTCTAGACACTGAAATAAATGGTTTAGGTAGACAGGGATTTTCCCAAGTCTCTACCACCTGTGGGTCCTCATCGAGTAGGGGGGTGGCAATTCTGGTCAAGAGGAATATTCCGTTTGTAGTTGAAGAAAGTTTATCGGATCCAGAAGGCAGATTCATAATAGTTAAGGGTATGCTTAGCAACACCATGGTGGTATTGAGTGCAATTTATGGCCCAGTTGGTGGTGATGCTGAGTTCCTTATGCGCCTGGCCAATAAGTTAAGCAGATTCCTGCCCTCCGTGTTGATTCTAGGTTGGGACTGGAATATCCCTCCAACACAGGATCTAGACAGAACCTACAGGCCATTAAAGCCTCTATCCCCTCCACAACAAGCCCTGAGGGACTTCATGGGGCTATTGGGATTGTGCGATCCATGGCTCTTACTCAACCCCTCCAGTCAGCTTTTCTCTTTCTACTCCCAGGTTCACCAGTCGTGGTCCAGGTTAGACTACATTCTAACTAGTACCTCACTTTTAGCTAACCTTCACCATACAGGAATTGAACCAATTGTTATATCGGATCATTCAATGGCATAGCTAGTGATTTCCCCTAACCCGAGTACCCATAGAGATACTACCTGGAAATTAAACACACAACTTCTAAAAGAGGAACATATAGTCTCTCACATTAGGGACCTTATCTTTTCCTATATGGGTATTAATAAGGGCTCCATTAAAAGGGATGATCAAATATGGTGCTCCTTCAAATGCTATGCTGGGGGGAATTCATTAAGTTAGCTTCCAAACGGAAAAAGCAAAGGGAGGTTAGAGCTATTTCTTTGTTAAATCAAATCAGGGTGGCTGAAAATACTCTATCTACATCCTCTCCTGTAGGTATATTGGAAACTCTATTGAAGCTTAGAAACGAATATGCAGATTTGTTAAAAGAAAAGACGGAATACGCCATCCTAAAAACCAAGGCCCGCTATTTTGATCAAGGCGAGAAGCCGGGTAGATTGCTAGCCCTCCGTCTATAGGAATTAGAGAGCGCAAGGCTAATTTCTTCCTTACAAGCGCCGGATGGCTCTATCAAAACCTCCCCTCATGATATTTCTCAGGTTTTCGAGAACTTCTATAAGGAACTATACAGTAAAAGTCCTTCACAGTTCTCGCTCTCAAGTATTGAGCAATATTTGGAAGGCCTTGACCTCCCATCTCTCCAGGTAGGTCACTGTCAGACTTTGTCCTCTTCAATTACTTTGGAGGAGATAGAGGAGGCAATCAAGGGGCTTGCATTAGATAAATCGCCAGGCCCTGACGGCTTCCCCTCCAACTTTTAAAAAATCTTTAGTAAAGAATTAACCCCTCTCCTTTTAAGTTTGTTTGAATACATGTTCACTTCGGATACTTTAGAACCCACCTTGCTGGAAGCTACAATAGTCCTCATCCCGAAACCTGATAAACCTCATTATGACCCCACCAGTTACCATCCAATTTAACTAATAAATTATGACATCAAAATTTTAATAAAAATCTTGTCTCTCAGAATTAAAAGAGTTTGGTTCCATCTGCTGAGTCCTGAGCAGGTGGGATTTGTGCAGGGCTGATCTTCAGCCGATCATCTGCGAACCCTTTCACATATTTTTCATGCTGCCCAGGGCTCCCAGATCCCCATGGCCTTAATCTCATTAGATGGAGAAAAAGCTTTTGACAGAGTAAATTGGGAATTTCTCTGGGTAACTCTCAAGAAAATGGGTTTCCCAACAGTTTTCATTAGATGGATACAGATGGTATATCGAGACCCACCACACAAATTTACTGTAATGGAGTATTTTCTTAGCGGTTCTCTCTATCTACTGGTACCAAGCAAGGCTGTCGCCTATCTCCCTTTTTATTTAACTTATATCTGGAACCCCTTTTACTTAGTATTAAGTGCTCACCCCAGGTTATGGGCTGTTTAGTGTACCAACAGCCCTTAACCCTTTCAGTGTATGCAGATGATATCCTCCTGCATTTGGCATTCCCGGATGTATCATTAACACACGCTTTACAAATTATCAGGAAATTCGGACTCGTAGCTAAATATAAATTAAACCTATCAAAAACTGTGATATTTCCTTTAAATGCCCTTACCCATCAAGTTAATTTCACTCACTTGGGCATGAAATGGTCCCCTCAGTCAATTAAATAGTTAGGTATACATCTTTCTAATGACCCAGAAACGTTCAGGAAACTTAATCTAGATGATTTATTAAGGAACATTCAGCAGGATTTTCAAAGATGGGTAAGTCTCCCTCTTTCGATATGGGGTCGTATCAACATTATTAAAATGAATGTGTTGCCCTGTCTCTTTTACCCTCTAAACTTAATGAATATTTGGCTCCCAATGTCTTATTTCCAACAATTTCATTCCGCCCTATCCAAATTTATCTGGCAGGACAAACATCCTAGACGTTCTTTCTTAAAACTTAGTCTTCCCAAAGAGCTGGGTGAACTCTGTCTCCCAAACTTTATTTTCTACTATTAGGCGAGTCATTTGTCTAAAGTGAGCAGATGGTTTCTCAGATACAGAAGATGGATACCTTCCTATCTGGCTACAAATAGAGAGGGAACTTCTTGGCCTCCACAATCTCAATCCCTCTTGGCTATTTTTCTCCACCATCTCTGCACTACCAAACTCAATACAAGATTCGGTGGTGGGAGTCTCTATTAAAGTTTTAGCCCCATGCTGGAATTTTTTTAATATGTCATCCAAAAGGGATACGGCTCAACCTCTTATTGGAACCGAATATTAAAATAGAGGTTCGCGCTCTCCCCTGACTGGCTTCCGCAGCTACAGGGGGTCCGAGTGGAGGTTCTGTTCTCTCAGGCTGTTCTCCTCTCTTCCCCGATATAATGGCTAAATTTAATATTCCTCAGAAATATATATTTAAGGTATTCCAGCTAAGACATCTTACAGCGTCCAAATTTGGAACCACATTTAAGCAGCCTCAGGTCAGGCCTTTCTTGGAACAAATACAGGAATATGCTAACAAATCCCGTGGAATATCAGCGATTTATTCCTTTCTCTTGGGAATCAAATTCCCAAATGCCCTCCTGGGCTCTAAAATTTGGACTTCTCTCCTGACAGACTCCACTCCTACGTGGAGTCAGATCCAGAAGGATTTTCACAGATGTCTTACCCAAGACAGGCATAGACTCATTCAGTATCATATTCTAAACAACATGTATTATACACCTGTCAAACTAGCCAGATTGGGAAGGCTTCCAGAGGCAATCTGTACCAGATGTGGTACATCTGAAGGGAATCTGATCCATATTTTCTGGCATTGCAACAAGGTGGCACCACTCTAGAATACAATTCAATCTAACCTAGATCCTCTACTAGGACTTGGGGAATTGTTTACCATAGAGGTATGTATTCTCAGAATGTTTTCGACTATCAAGATAAAGGAACGTAGATTTCATATGGCCTTAATTTCTATCGTAGATAAGAGATTGGTTCATAAACATTGGGTAGATCAATTGGTTATAACATATGCGGAATGGTTGAAAGAAATGTCACTTTGCTTCAATACTGAGAGACTGATGGCCAGTTCCTGGAATTGTATGGACTCATTCAGTCATAAATGGGGTAAATTATATGCCTTATACTTGAATTAAGATATTGAAAATGCATGTCTCTGCCTACTGCTGATGGTTAATCTCCTTTGGTATTGGTTAACTGCTGGTTTATATTGTCTTGATCTCTCTCTGATTTGTCGTATTATCAGGCACACTCCAGGGGTGGGGGTTGGGTGGGGAGTGGGGCAGGGAGGGAGGTTTCGGAGTGTATTGGTACTGTTTTTTTTTATTTGATTTGATCCAGAAGCAGTCTGGTGTTATGTCATCCTTTGTCCATATTGATTATTTTCATGTTTGGTTAAGTCTTTTTTTTTTGTTAGTTGTATTTTGATTTGGTGTTTTGATGAAAACAATAAAGATGTTGAATTAAAAAAAAAAATAAAAAACACATTTTCTAACCTTATTTTGATTAAGTGTCTGTAGCCGATTCCCCAATTTCTATTTCTACAGTCTGCATGTCATTAGCATGGGCGCATTATACGTTATGACATAATTGGGTGGCAGCTAAATCTGGCAGCTCACTGTGAGTGTTATTGATAGCATGCACTCTGTGTGCATCTCAGACTCCATAGTCTGTAATTTGTATTTGCCATTTTATCAATTTGATCGTTTCAATTTAACAAACAGGTATTTCACCTGTCAGCTGTCTATACTACTTGCCTTATGTGTTGTTTTCCTGTTTTTATGTACCCCTCATTCTTTCAAGTCTGTAGACCCTCCCACTCCCTCCCTCTGAGTGCTGTCCATCCTGAACCCGCCATTCCTCATGCCAACATCAGGGTACCCAATCCCTATGTTGGCATTATCATCCCCCCCGTGGGACACAGGGGAGCCCACTCCCACTGTCCCAAAATAAACATTTTTATACCCTGTAAAAAAAAGAAAACTGTCCCTGTTGTCTTTTTTTAAGCGTGTAAAAAAGAAAATGGTCCCTCATCATCTCCCCATCCTCCTTCCCCCATCCCAGCACTCCCACTGAGCAGCCCACCTCCCCTTGCCCTATACTTGCCATCCAAGGTCAGCAGCTGTCATCTTCTGTGGACTGGGACATGTCTACACTTTTCAATGCCGAACCATGAACTGAAGAATCAAGGTAAGCACCGTTTAATGGCTGTCAATGGTGTTTTCAACTTATGTTAATATCTTGTCCATTATTTCTGCACCAAATTTTCAACATGGGATTATTGGTACCCTACCTCATGAACACTGGCAGTGTCATTTCCTTACTCAGTCCTGAAAGGTGATTTTTGCAGTTGCTGCACAGAGTAACCTTTTGGGACTGAGTAATGAAACAACAGTGCAAGTGTTCATGAGGTGGGGTTCCAAACAGCCAATGTTGAAAATTTGGTGCAAAAACACCAAACAATACCTGAGTTACTCACGGTAGTTGAAAATTTTCTACGCTCACTCGTAACTTTGGCAATTTTTGGTTTTTTCACTCCAAATTCACAACATTACTATTTTTTCACACACCCTCATGAACTGTCATTTTTCACATCCTGCCTGAAATGTGTTTTCGTACCTGTGGTGCAGAATGGCGCAGTCGCTGTGTGAAATCATCTTTTGGGACCAATGAGTGAAATGACAGTGGCACTCTTCATGAGGTGGGGTCCCAAAAAGGCCATGTTGAAAATCTGGTGAAAAAAAATCCTAAAAATGGCCAAGTTACACGCGGTCGTTCAAAATTTTCTATGCATGTGTGTAACTTTGGTCATTTTCAATACTTTTGCTCCAAATTTTCAATATAGCCATTTTATCACACCACCTCATGAACAGTAAAGCTGTCATTTTTCACATCCTGCCCAAAACATGTTTTTGCACCTGTGGTACAGAATGCCATTTTCCCATGGATTTGAACACTTTCACCTACAGGGTTTATGAGGTTGATAAGAAGACTATGTTCAACATTTGGGGTCAAAATATATATAAAAAAAAGGTTCAGCCCATTCATTGCAATTTCAATATGCATGCTCATAACTTGGAAATCTTAAATATTTTCACCCCACATTTTCAACATAGCCTTCTTATTACCTGAGCTTCTGTATTCAGATGCTGTCCAAAATTTGTGCTTACACCTATGGAGCGGAATGGCATTCTACTTTGCATAACAAATTTAACAGTCCCAGAAATCCCAAATAAAAGTTTATTTTTTTCCTAGCTTCAATGAGGCTGTGTGTACAAAGTACGTGCAGGCTGGAAAACAAATCTTTGACTTGTGCCATCCAGAGGAGAGAGACACAGAGAGATTGTGGAGCACCAAGAAAAATTTCACAGCCCCAGAAATCCCAAATACAATTTTCTTTTTCTTCCTGACTTCAGTGTGGCTCTGTGTACAGGGTAAGGACAGGCTGGCAAAATAAATCTTTGATTTGTGCAATCCAGAGGGAAGAGAGGCACACTACAGGGGGCCCACAAGAAATTTAACAGTCTCAGATATCCCAAATAAAACTTTCTTTGTTTTCCTGGCTTCAGTGTGGCTGTGTGTACAGGGCAAGGGCAGACTGGCAAAATAAATCTTTGACTTGTGTCATCCAGAGGAGAGAGAGAGAGATTGCAGGAGACCCAAGAAAATGTAACAGTCCCAGAAATCCCAAATAACATTTCCTTTTTCTTCCTGACTTCAATATGGCTCTGTGTACAGGGTAAGGGCAGGCTGGCAAAATAAATCTTTAACTTGTGCCATCCAGAGGAGAGCGAGAGATTGCACAGTGTCGCTGTGTGTACAGGGCAAGGACAGGCTGGCAAAATGCAGAGATATTTAACAGTCCCAGAAATCTCAAATCAAAGTTTCTTTTTTTCCCTGGCCTCAGTCTGACTGTATGATTCTTGCTGTGCTGTCTGTGGTTAATCAGTACTGTAGGCCCACTCAACTGGAATTTAAATTATTCATGATTGTAGTCCCAGAGAATTAGGGAGTGCTGCTCTACAGAGTAAATTACAACATCAGTGTATGACAGTGAAACCAAGCACTGCAAGGCTAGCAGAGAAGAAAATTCTTGCAGAAGACAATTTACTCACTAAATGTTTTAGAAAATCTGCTTCTGTAAAACATCTTTTTAATGAGAGTTCTTAAATTGCAAAAATTACTAAACTATATAGTGATTAATCAATATTTTTCAGTTCTTCAAGTAATGAAATATGAGAACAAGATGTTTTTAATCTTATCGCTTCATCTTGTGTACCCTTTGCACTCAAGGTATTCAGGTATAAATTGTTTAAAAGAAGCCATGTGGTAAGCTGTAGAGGTAAGATGACAGCTTGTCAAAACATAGTTCGGGCAGACTTTTCCTCCAACCAGAAGTTCAACTAACACAATACACCCCTGCCACATAAACCATGCAAGGAAACGTTTGGCATTAATAAATGCTTGTTTTGTGTCAGTTGCCTTTCTATATTACAGCTGCATCATGTTTGATCAGGAGTGCATTCCCCCATCTGTGTTTTGTGTTTTGTGTCCCTGAATGCATTTGAATTCACTTAGATGAGATGCAGCGTCTCATTGTCAGTGAAGTTCTGTTTTGACCAAATTTTACAACTAGAACTGAACTATAGGGAGATCACTGTATGTATTTGAAATTCACATCAGACAAAAGGAATAATAGCCCCATGAGATGCAATATCTCATTGTCATGCAGGTTTCTTGGTACAAAGTTGCAGTGCAAAGCAAAGAATTACAGTTATTTATTTATTTAAAAGTTGATAATTGGGAAAGGCACGTAGAGCCAAGTCTCATTTTCAGGTGTGACCCAGGGATAGGGATAAGGACAAAATATGCAATCATTCAAAAATATAATCTACAATGGGAAGGTCCAAACAATTTCAGCATACAAGATGCAGGTGAGGGTGTGAACAGCTGTACATACAGAGGAGACTAGTGATTCTCACGATAGCAGGTACAGGTGTTCTCTTTTTGTATTTTGAATAAAGTCTGAGATAACTTTTGCATTAATCCAGTGCAAGTGGTGACTGATGAACTCTCATGAGTGCACTGTTTTTGGCACAGATGCTGTCTAAGGGACTGATCCACAGCTGGAAAGGAATATCTAAGCAATAACACAGACGGGGCATGCATTGTTCACAAAGTGCTGAGTCAATCAGTTCCCCACCTCTGTGCTCCTGCTAATTATTCTTTGATCAGCCAGTTTTTATCCAGCCACAGGACTATGTCACAGGAATATTTCTGTTGGTAACAAGTGCATGAAGTGGCAATATTGGAAGAATTAGCCTTTGGAATCTGAACCTTCATGCTGTGAGTCCTTTGTGCTGTTTTTGTACAGCACTGAGCCAATGAGTAAAAAGATTCTCCTTTGCAATACACATGTGTGCTGTGCTTTACTTATTAGGTTTGTTTGGAGTTCACTGTATTGGTATAGTACCACCCTTTCAGAGTGCTGTTGAGGAATCACTGTAGTTGTTTAAAGTGTCATCAACTACCTGGGATGTGCATCAACTGAGCCTGATGCATGTCCTGGAGTGTATTATTGCACATATAAAATGTGATTTATTCTTTTTTTATTATTTGCTTCATTAAATGTTATGTGAAAACACATATACATCACTGTTTCACAGGAAGATAACATTAATTATAGGCCATAAATAATTAGGCAAGTATTCAAACACTTCCCCAGGTGTTACTACACTGGGGGAAATAGTTACATGCACAGTACTGATCTGTAGTATATTTTATTTATTTATTTCAGAAGAATCAGAAATACCTTTGGGTCATAGACTCCTTTACAAAGGTTCCACGTCACATATAATAAATCAGTTACACAAATACAGTTAGAACTTCCATAGAACTTGAAGTGCCTATGTAGTTCAGAATTTAAACTAGAGAATTCCCTTTTATCAAAATGACCTAAGTACATGTAGGCACCAACTATCTAGCAGATGTCACATTATTTTTCAATAGCCAAGAGAGACTGTATCAGCCTCTCTCACATACTAAAGGGAGTGTTACACTAAATACTTCTCTTACAAAGAATGACATAACTGTAGTTCAAGGTGCTTATGCAACTTGATATGATGTATGCTTGTGTGACTTAGATACATTATGGCTGTTCACCTCTCTATCCATGGGATATACCACCCTAAAGGGGTATGACAGTGAGGAACCCTAGAGGAGGGTTCCACCCCATAGGGAGCCACAGGAATTATTCCCTTGGCTAAAGGTAGCTTAGGAAGAAGCCCACAGAAAAGAGAGCCATGCCACTAGAGGAGGAGGGGAAGAAGGTGGGGTAATGAAGAAATGAATCCTTGAACAGTCCAGAATGAGTGGAATTTTAAGGTCTGATGGGGGAGTGACATTGTTGTTCCTCCCACTGAACCACAGGCATAGCCTTTTCAATTCAATGTGCTTAAGCAACTTGATATGATGTATGCTTGTGTGACTTAGATACATTGTGGCTGTTCACCTCTCTATCTGTGGGATATACCACCCTATAGGGGTATGATGGTGAAGAACCCTAGAAGAGGGTTCCACCCCATAGGTGCCACAGGAATTATTCCCTTGGCTAAAGGTAGCTTGAAGAGGTGAGAAATCAGAATATATCAAGACTGGAAATGAAGGTAATAGACATATATGGGAAGAACAGGAGAAGAACGAGACAGGACGAGGATGATGAATGAAAGGAAATCTGACAAGATGCAGAAGGGCAGACTTCCTACAGAGAGAGGGAACAGCCGGGGCCACCATCCAACTCCATCCAACAGCGGAACCTAACTACCGAACATATGAAAGCACTAACCCTGTCTAACATTATGACCATCAGTACGGAGGAGAGGAAAAAACCCTTTGAGGAGGAAACCTCTGGGGATCCAAGGCCTAGGTCACCTTCCCTCCAGGCTGAAGGATGTTATAATTAGTGATGGCTCAGCTACTGCAATTTAGAGTCAATATTGACAGAAGAGGAAAAGATTCCAGTTTAGATGAAACTCTCTCTCTGTCCTTCTAACAGGTATGCTGTTGAGGGTTGTGAGTGATGTCTCTGCATCTAAACACCCAAAAGCAAAGGAGGAGAGAAAAGACCACTGAGGCACACAGCCAGCCTACAGGAGCCTACAAAACAGACCAGGTGAACCAGAGGTGGTCTTGATAGGGAATAGCATAGAGCATGTCTCTGTACCCGCTCGGGCAGCCAAAGGGGTCCTGATAATGAGAGCTCCACCCCTCACAGCTTGAAGTTGTAAATTCTAGATCCAGATATGTTGCTGAAATGAGGGATGATGGAAGGTCCATCTGGAATGAAGACATTCTCACAAATGAGCCAGGAAGAGGACCCCACTCAAAGCTTCTCATGCTCTAGATGCGGACTTTGTTGGTGCAGAGCAAGACTGTTTGCTACAGGCTAGCCCCAAGCCATGGAGCAATGGACATGGAAGCATGTCTCCAAATGGAGAGCAGGTTGAGTCGAGGTAGCATGAGACCCATTTGAGGGGTATGCTTGAGTAGTCGATATAAACGAGGAGACCTACGGAGAGGTTAGACTGAGTAAAGGAGGCCCTGATGTGGGATGGGAGGAGGCTAGATGTGGTTAGTAACCACAGGCGTGCATGCCAACCAGGTCCATTGAAAAGCCAAATTAGGAGTGGGTCGAACCATGTGAAGCTAGAAAAGAGAACAGCTGGGTGAAACCCCCAGCAGATGGGGTAGGTACGAAGTGCCAGGAGTAGTGAGATAGGAGCAATGAATTCAGAATGGAAGAGTGAAGGATCGAGATGAATATACAAAGTTTGCTGGCAGAAGGAAGCTTAAAAGGTCTGCATGGACTGCTGAATGGGAACAAAGGATGCAAAAGGGAGAGACGAGGATGGTCGGGTGAAGCCCACAGCCTACAATGAGTGTAGAAGTCGATGCTGGAGAACAAAATGGTTGAGAACGAATGAATGATAAATGATGGTAGATTGAAGCCTTGAAGGCCTGAACAGTTTAAGGTGAGGAATGGAATGAACAATGTACGATTATGAAATGAAGCCTAGCAGACCGGTACAATTAAGGTACAATATGAAATGAACAATGTACAATGATGGAGAGAAGCCTTACAGGCCGGAACAGTTAAGGAGAGGTATGAAATGGATGATGTATGATGATGGAGAGAAGCCTTGAAGGCCTGAATGGTTTAAGGTGAGAAATGAAATGGACAATGCACGATTATGAAATGAGGCTTAGGGTATGGTTAAGGTAAAACATGAAATGGATGATGTACGATGATGGAGAGGAGCCTTGAAGACTGGAATGGTTAAGGTGAGGTATGAAATGGATGATGTACGATGATGGAGTGAAGCCTTGGAGGCTGGTTCAGTGAAAGTGGGGTATGGGAGGCCTTGAAGGCCAGTACAGGTAAGGGTAGGTAAGATGTCAAGTACAGTATGGAAAGGATGAAGTTCGGTAACAATGGAGGTTTGACACTGAGTGGAGGATATGCGAATGGAGGGAACAAGAACATAGGACTAGGGTATGAGGAGGATACGAATACTGTAGGTATGGTGATAGCAGGATAGGGAAATACCAGCAGCAAAGACGGTATGTGGAGAGGTGCTGGGTAGGAACAGAATGGCGAAAGGGGTGGTGGCAGATTATGGTGAGCCCAAAAGAAAGAATAATGACAGAGAGCCAGGGGAAGAGAGAGGAGGTTCAACAACAAAGGATATGACATGATGGAGGTATGGCATGGAGTGGTGGTACTGAAGTTATGAAATGAACGATGTATGATGACAGGGGGAAAACAACCCCAAAAGAAAGCACGGGACAAGGAAGGAGAAGAGGCGAGGGTAGAGGGAACAGAGGAAGGTGGGAGAGCAGAAGCCAGGAAGGCTGGAATGCGCACAGTGCAGCAGAAACACAGCAGGCTGCAGTCAGTGGAAGGAGGAGCTGCAATGAGGTGAATGGGGCTGATATGGCAAGGGAAGGGAAGACAGGGGTATTGGCGGGAGTGGGAGATGGTAGAAAGCTGACCACGGTGCCTGTGGAACCCAGTAGTCCTCCGCCTAGGGAAGAACAGAGAACCATGAACAAAGCACCGGGACACCAAGAAGCAAAAAAAAATTTTAGGAAAAAGGAAACTGAGAAAACACAGCCAGCAGACCAGCTAAGGAGGGGTTGAGATGGGTTTGAGAAAGAGCGCTGCCTGTGGGTGGCAACTGAAAGAATAAGGGATGTAAGGAAGATGAGCAGACCAAATTGGATGAGGACTATGGGTGAGGCACAGCGAACGATGAGCGGAGGAACAACCGGTGGGCAAGCAAGAAACTGGGTAAACTGAGCCCTGAGAAGGGGAAAGAACAAGCCAGACTGAAGATAATAGTCCAGCATGTAGGGGTAGCCAGAGAAGACTGAGCAACCCTCATAATGTCCACAGCAACCCCTAAAACAACGGTTCAGAACATGTGTGAGAAAACAGGGAGTGGATGGAGGAGCTGAGGAAGCCCTACAAGTGCACCAAAATGGGCTTTGCAATCCCAATGCAACCAAAAATAAAGGACTCCAAAGAATTCCAGAGCAGGGGGAATGGGAATGGGAAAAGGCAAGCAGGAGGTTAAGAGCTCACCTGAAAGGCACAGGCTGAGGGAGCCACTACTAGACCACCAGGGCAAAATGGTGAAGCCCTGATGCATCCCACAAGTGAAGCCAGGTAGACATGGAAACAGGAGAAAGTGAGCAGTCCCAGGAAAGGCCATCAGAAGAAGCATCAGACTTGGCAGCTGAAAACACGCTGCAAGAAAAAAACTGACTGGAGCGTCCTTCGAGGAATATAGGAAGGAGGCACAAGGCCATGCAAGGCAGTATGCGGGGCAAGGGGGGCAGGTAAACTGGCATCTGTGAAGTAGCACCTGGGAGTGGTCCAGAGTGCCAGTGAAATGATCAGAGCGACTAGCAGAGAGCCCTAGGGAATGATGGTAGCAGCACAGGAACTGGAGGGAGAAGAAGGAGCAAAGAAGATGGTCCATTGAAAGGGCATGAGCACAGAACTAAAACTATGGGCAAGAGAGTTGGAGAACACTAGAAGTGGTGAGCCAGTCACCAGGCACATGCATGTGACGGCAAACCTGAAGCACCAGCGAGGAGAGAAGAGGAGAAGTGGGCAGCCTGGAACCCAGAAGGAATGCAGAACAGTAGAGATGAAAAGGCAGAACGAGTTAAGAGTAAGGGGGGTACAAGGATGACAAGTCAGTGGCTGGAGGTGCCGAGGAAATATGTGCAAAAGACCAAAAGAGGGGGAGGGAGAGAAGCGAAGAAGAACAGCACTTCTGGCTGCAAAAAAGAAATGAATCCTGGAACAGTCCAGGAGACATGGCCTTTTAAGGCCTGATGGGGGAGTGGCGTTGTTGCTCCACCCATTGAACTACAGGCATAGCCTTTACAAGTATTATAAACCACTGAGAATCAGCATTAGGGCTTTAAACATCTTACTGTAGCTGGGTACGAGACACTTACACCCACAATAACAGTTAATGATCATAGCACTGTGAGGTTCACGTTTGGGGCCCCCCCAAGGGTCCATCCTCTGTGAAGATGGTCCAGTACCACCCATTACGGGGATTGCCCTAGTAGGACTACAGGTGGCGCTGGACCTATCGAGTGTGGAGTCTGCATGTATGACCGGGCCGGATGAGGCAGTGATGGCCTATAACAGGGCCATCAGTGCAGCCTTCGACTTGATCGCACCCGTCCATGTCAGACCCTTATCTACTTGCTGGAGGCCCTCTTGGTTTGATGGGAAGCTCAGGGAGTTAAAGATAAAGGGTTGGAGGTTGGAACAGCGCTGAAGGAGATCTGACCTGATGGAGGACAAATTGGCCTTGAAGTCACATTATGGTGACTATCAGGGGACAATCTCCTGAAAGAAGGCAGATTTTTGCCAAGGGAGATTGTTGCGGCAAGGAACAGACCAACTCAGCTCTTCCACATGGTAGATGGTCTATTACTGTATATCCAGCCTGTCTCCAGGCAGGAGGAGGAGCAGGTTCAAGCATAAGGTGCGAAGAGTTTGCTCTGTTCTTTGCTGACAAAGTGTCCTCTATCAGGAGTAGTAGTAGTAGTAGCAGTAGAGTTTATTTTTGGCACCCTTCCCCATGGGCTCAGAGTGCTCTTACAACAAAATATACAAATATACAAGTACAGCAATAAGGAACAATCAGCATACAGTACATACAATTTACATAAACCCATTAAAAGTATAAAAACAGACTGATTCCCAAGCTGTCAGATGGTCCCAAATTAAATTCCTTAGGTGTCTGCTCAAACATGAAGGTCTTCAGGTGTTTCTTAAAGATGTCTATGGATGGCGCCTCCCATAGGTACCCCAGCAATGAATTCCAGAGGACCGGGGCTGCCACTTCAAACGCCCGGTCCCCAAAAGATTTTAACCTAGCCCTGGGGACCTCCAGGAGCACCTCTCCAGCCAACCTGAGAGAGCAAGATAGGCTGTAGGAATGCAGAAGCACCTTCAGGTAGCCTGGACCCAACCCATGTAGGGCCTTATAGATCAGAAGACCTACTTTAAATGTGATGCACCAGCACATCGGCACCCAATGCTGTTTGCACAGCACTGGTGCAATGTGACTAAACCTCGAGTGTCCAGTCTTAACCAGGTCGCTGCATTCTGCAGAAGCTGCAGATGCCACATCACACCTCTTCTGACTCTGAGGTAGAGTGTGTTATAGTAGTCAAGCCTCGAGGTGACAAAAGCATGTACCAGCATGGCCAGATCTTCAGGGGGCAATAAGGAACTTAATTCAGGCGATGTTCCAGAGATGATAAAACCCAGTCCGGACAACAGTCGACACCTGAACATCTAATGTTAGCTCATTGTCCAGAACAACACCTAAATTCTTCACCTTTGGAGAGGCCTCCAGTTTGGTTGGGCCAATGAAGAGCCCCAACCTATCCCCAGAAGCCCCCATTCACCCCCTTCGACCCAGGTCAACCACCAGCACTTCAGTCTTCCCCAGATTAAGTCCCAGCTAGTTTGACATCTAGGCCTGGATCTAGGCCAAGCACTCATTTAGCACATCGACCATGTCAGATCTCCCAGTTGCAAAGGACAGGTGGAGCTGAGTATCATCAGCATAGCAATGAAAGCTCAGCTCATACCACCTTATAACCTCACCCAAGAGCAGCATGTGCACTGCAAACAACATGGGGGAGAGGACAGAACTGTGGGGAACTCCAAAGGGCAGGTTTGTTGGGTCTGAGGAATAATTTCCCAGTATCACCCTCTGAGACCTGCCTCAGAGGAAGGACTCAGACCAGTAGATGACCTTGCTGGTGAGTCCTACATACTCCCTCAGCCTGTCCAACAACACCCCATGGTTCACAGTGTCAAACACTGAGG
This sequence comes from Neoceratodus forsteri, assembly GCA_016271365.2. Taxonomy (NCBI): domain Eukaryota; kingdom Metazoa; phylum Chordata; order Ceratodontiformes; family Ceratodontidae; genus Neoceratodus; species Neoceratodus forsteri. The sequence goes on from CM028131.1 coordinate 936,291,771, forward strand.
AGAGATCAAGGAGGATGAGAATTGTTCACTCTCCTCTATACCTCACCCTGAGATGATCATTTAACACCCTGACCAATGCGGTCTCCATGCTGTGCAAGGCCCTAAATCTGGATTGAAACGGTTCGTAAATTTGGAAGTCCATGAGGTGACTCTCAAGCTGTTCTGCAACCACCTTCTCAAGAACTTTCCCCAGGAAGAGTAGATTTGAGATAGGCTGGTAATTTGCCAAGATGTTGGGGTCCAAAGATTTTTTTTGAGCAGGAGCTTAACCAGAACCTGTTTAAGAGACTACGGAAAAACCCCTGCCAAAAAGGAACTCCCGACAATCTTGGCAAAAACCAGACCCAGGACCTCGAGGCGGCCAACTAGCAGTTGTGTCAGCCTGGGTCAAGGTTGCATAATGTTGGTTTAAGCCTAGAGATCACCCCACAGACCTCCACCATTGTCATCATCTAGAACTCTCCCTAGGGCAACCGAGTGCGTCCGCCCATTCGGGGACTGTCACTGTTGGAGAATGGCATTCTGCTTGGAGAAATCCCAGCCCTCATGGAGAACATTGTGTCTGAGAAGAACTGAGTGAACTCCTCACACCTGTGAGCGGAAAAGGCTCTGATGGGTTCCAAACAGGCCGGATGTAATAACCTGTCCGTAACCCAAAAGAGCTGAGCTGGTTGGTTCCTCCCAGCTACAATCATCCTAGAAATAAAAGCTGGCTTTTTTGGTTGATTGCATTCTGATACTCATCATAATGAGTAATCAGAACCAGCTTGTTCTCCAGAGACCTAGTCTTCCTCCAACGCCTTTCCAACCTCTTCCCCCTGGTTTTCAGTGTTCTCTGCTCACTGTCAAACCATGGTGAGCTGAGGTGTGACACCAGGGGGCATACACAGATTGGCAGCAGGTGATCCAGGGCCTTGACGACAGCCCTATTATAGGCTGTCATGGCATTCCCCAGAACATCAGCACAAGCCTCAAGTACAGATGAAATGTCCAATTCTGCCATCAGTCCCTCTGGTTCTAAACCTTTCAAAGGGCAGAACTGAGCCATTTCCACAAGGGAAGGGACATTCAGGGGAGCTTTGAAGCTGAACCTGATGGTGCAATGATCTGACCAAATGACCGGATCAGTCTTGATGGTATCAATTTCAAGCCCCAGGGAGAACACCAGGTTGAGCATGTGGCCAGAGTGGTGGGTGCTGGCTGTGGTCACCAGGGTGAGGCCCAAAGCCTCCATATTTGAAAGGAAGTCTCTGGCCCCAGATGGCACCTTGTCATCCACCCAGGTGTTGAAGTCACCGAGAATAAGCCATCTCGGCAACTCCAACATCCTCTCGGTGACAAAGGCCGACATCTCCTGCAGGAAACTCTGGTCCCACCCAAGTGAACGGTAGACTAGGAGAATCCTGAATTCCACTCTGGGACCCCCTCACACCGCCATACACTCAAAAGAACTGGTATCCCCCACTGGATGAACCACCAGGAAGGAGTTCTCTTCCAGTGTCACTCAAAGGGCTTGTGGGGCTTGGCATGATATGTGCCGGGGCACCCCTCTTGTATGGGCTGAGTTTGATCCAGTTGGGATGAATGAGGTAGCTGAAATAGTCTTGGGGCTGCGACCAACATATTGTGACCTTTACCCAGGCTCAGCCCGACATCTGGTTGGATGTGTGGATCTGATAGGATCTGTGGTTGCTGAAATTGTTCGGAGTGGGGTCTTTCCTGTGTCCCTGAAAGAGGACTTGGTTTGACCCCTATTGAAGAAACCCTCAATGGACCCAGAGTGTCTCAGCAACTACAGACTGGTCTCAAACCTCTAATTTTTAGGAAATGTTTTAGATAAAGTGGTGGCCATCCAGCTCAAGATGTGCCTTGCCTCCTCTGCCACTTATGAGTGTTTCCAGTCTGAGTTTAGATCCAGGCACAGCATGGAGATCGCCCTGGTGAAGATGCTAAATTATCTCCTACTGGCGAGAGATAATGGAGACCGCACCATCTTATTTCTCCTGGATCTCTCGGTGGTGATTGACACCATGGACCATGAGGTGCTGCTGGACCACCTGCAGAACTGGTGTGGACTAAACAATAATGTCATCAACTGGTTTAGGTCCTACCTCATGGATATAGTGCAAAGGGTGATGATGGGGCTATCCTCATCTTACCTGATGCCTCTAGACTGTGGAGTTCCGCAAGGTTTGGTCCTGTTGCCATTGTTGTTCTTGGTGTACAGACTGCCATTGGGATACATTATCAGGTGATATGGACTGGGTTTTCATTGTTACGCTGATGATACCCAGCTATACCTGTCCTGAGTACCTGGAAACCAGATGGTAGCCTCAGTGTTTACACCTGCCTGGAGGGGATCCAGAACTGGATGACCTGTAACTGGCTATGACTCAGCCAAGACAAGATGGAGGTACTGGTGGTGGATCCAGATCATCAGTGTGATGGAGGGGGATCTGGAGATTCCCTTGGTCTAGTACTAGGGGGTTGTTCACCTGGCCCCCCCCCTCCACTCGGGTTAAGGATCTGGGCATGGTCCTCAATGACAGCTTGACACTGGATGCACAGGTGTCAGCCATCATCAAAAGTGGTTTCTACTATTTGAGAAACATTGCCCAGATCCAGGCCCTGCTACCAGATGAGAATGTAACTACCCTGCTGCATGCCTTTGTCATGTCCAAGCTGGATTACTGCAATGCCCTGTACCTGGGGCTATCTTGAGGCAATCTCCACTGTCTGCAGCTGGTGCAGAATGCGGTGGCTAGACTGTTAACCAGTGCTTTGAAATCTGACCATATTACACCTGTCCTCCGTGAACTGCTCTGGCCGCCAGTATGATGGAGGATTGCCTTCAAGGTCAGATTTCTGACCTATGAAGCTCTGCACAGGAGGGGACCCACTTACCTGCAAGACCTCCTGGTTCCTCATTGCCCATCTCAGGCTCTCCATTCCTCAAGGGGTTGCCTCCTTGTGGTTCCCAGGGCCAGGCTGCGGCATTCTGAGGACCGTGTGTTCTCAGTTGCTGCACTGACCCTGTGGAACTCCTTGCCAAGACATCTAAGGGAGGCACCCTTCATGGAAACCTTTAAAAAAGGATTGAAAACACTATTAGTTAATCAGGCATTTGGCATATATAATTCGGAATGAAGCTGATGATTAAAAATGAACGGAATGGGAACAAGTGACCACCAAACAGTGTGGTTCACAATAAACGTAGCTGTAGAATCAAGCCATACAAAAGTGAAAGTTCTGGACCTCAGGAGGGCTGATTTTGTCAAAATGGGAGAGTGCCTCAGAAAAGCACTGGCAAACAGGCAAGAAGATTGGGTGGAGCAACAATGGTGAAACATCAAAACTGCCATCACAGAGGTAACTAGCCTTTGTGTGAAGGAAATAAATCAAAACAAAAGAAAAAAAACACTATTGTTCTCAAAAGAAGTGGCAGTGAAGGTTAGGGAGAAAAAGACAGCATTCAGGAAGCATAGGGAAACACAGAAGGAGCAAGACAGAGAACCGTACCAATTTAAAGCAGAAGGAAGCGAGGAAGGCGGTCAGAATAGCAAAGGCCCAAACTGAGGAAAAGATAGCCAACTTGGTTAAGAAGGGGGATAAGACCTTTTATTGGTACATTAGGGAGCGAAGAAAGACTAAGGCAGGGATACTGAGGCTGAATAAAGAGGAGGGTGGTTGGGCAGAGAGGGACAGTGAAAAAGCAGGGATACTGAACAAATACTTCTGCTCAGTATTCACAAAGGAAGAGGAGGGAGAGGTACCTAATCCAGTCAATAGAAGCACTCTGGATAGGGGGGTTGATATCAGTCCTTTCACAGAAGATAGGGTTCTGAAAGAACTCCTAAAACTGAAGGTGAGTAAAGCATTGGGGCCTGATAGGATTCACCCAAGATTTCTAAAAGAACTAAGGGGAGAACTAGTAACACCACTGACTACCCTTTTTAATAAATCATGGGAGGATGGTGTGGTACCTGAGGACTGGAGGAGGGTGGGGGTGATTCCCCTTCACAAAATTGGGAGCAAGACAGAGGCAGGAAACTACAGACCTGTCAGTTTGACCTCAGTGGTAGGGAAAATGATGGAATCACTTCTGAAGGAAAGAATTGTTGAGTACCTAGATGCCAGTGGGGCACAGACTCCAAGGCAGCATGGATTCACAGCAGGAAGGTCATGTCAGATGAATCTAATCGATTTCTTTGACTGGGTTACCAAAGTAGTAGACCAGGGAGGGCCAGTGGACATGGCTTGCCTAGACTTTAGCAAGGCATTTAACACAGTCCCACAAAAAAGATTTAGAAACAAATTAGTCAGCCTGGGAGTGGGTCCCATGGCGGTAGCCTAGGTAAACCACTGGCTGGACAACAGGACACAGAGAGTACTAGTAAACGGAGTCCACAGTAAAGGAAGTGGGGTTACTAGTGGGGTACCCCAGGGTTCAGTACTGGGGTCTATCCTTGTTAATGTCTCTATAAGTGACATTGCAGTGGGACTGGAAGGAAAAGTATGTCTCTTTGCAGACAACACAAAGTTCTGCAACAGGGATGACACACAAGGTGGGGTGGAAAGGATGAGAAGGGACTTGGCAAGTTTGGAGGAATGGTCAAATGTATGGCAGCTTAGATTCAACATAAAGAAGTGCAAAGCAATGCACTTGGTAAACAAAATCACAGGGGAAGAGTACACAATGGGGGGCGAGATACTAACAATAACAAAAATGGAAAGGGACCTGGGGTTAGTTATATCAGATGACCTAAAGGTTGTTCAAGCAATGTGAGAAGACAGTAAGGAGGGCTGGGGGATACTGGGATGCATTGGGAGAGGCACCACCAGTAGAAAACAAAAAGTTGTTATCCCTCTGTACAGACAGTTGGTGAGACCACATCTGGAGTACTGCATGCAGTTGTGGAGACCCCATCTCTGCAAAGACATAGACATGGTGGAGGCTGTCCAGAGGATGGCAGCCAAAATGGTGCAGGGTCTGCGCCAGAAGAGATCTGAAGAAAGAGTAAAGGAGCTTAATATGTATAGCCTCGAGGAAAGGAGGGAGAGGGGGGACATGATAGGAACTTTCAAGTACATCAAGGGAATCAACAAAGTCCAAGAGGGTAGCATCTTTCAGAAAAGAGATGTGCAAGAACAAGGCATAATTTGAAGATGGGGGACAGCTCAGAGGTAATGTGAGAAAGTATTTTTCACAGAGAGGGTTGTAGATGCATGGAACAGCCTTCCTGAGGAGGTCATGGAGTCAAGAACAGTGAGGGAATTCAAGAGTGCATGGGACAGACATAAAGCAATTCCAGTGGGGGGTAGGAGGAAGTAGGCTATTGGTTAACTAGGATCTGCAGCTTATCCATTAGGTAGGGAAATGGGCAGACTAGGTTGGCAACGCGGTCCTTATCTGCCATCAAATTCTATGTTTCTATGCTTTCTATGTTGATTTATTGTTATATTATCTTAGTGAATGATGGATAGCATTCTATATTGAACTCTGCATTATGTTTTGAAGTTGTGTAATGCGTACGGATTGTTTTTAAATATTGTTAAGCACTCTGAACCTCCAGAAAGGAGTGCTATACAAATCAAGCTTCTATCAATTGCAGAAAATTAAGTAAATTCCCCAAATATCTTAAGCATCAGTAATACCCACTATAATTTGAACTTGCAAATGGCAAAAAGAGAAACACTCCATAGAAAACAAAGCAGTGGACCTCAACTGTGTAGTAAGCTGATGGGTCATTTTATAATATTAGAAAATAAATGAAATGTGAAGTAAGGCAGTTTGGTGCAGTTTGTATAGTATCCCAGAATTTAAACTACCTCTGAGAGTAGTGATTCAGAATCAGATTCTTTATTACAAAAAACATGTATAAACATTACAGTTTATCACATGTGAAAAAAAAACACATACATAATTAAAATACATGATAGTAAAAACATTGCATAACATCAATTTTCTAGGGAAGCAAGTGCCTTAAGTGCAAACTTGGCAATGGCAAACTGAGTTACTTTACTCATGTACATAACAAATTTGACAGTTTACTTTTGTAAGAGTCATCATAATAATTCTTTATACATGGACAAATACATTTTTGTCATGCTCTCTTTCCAGTAAACTGCATTCTACAGGTTGTTTTTTTATATATCTTTATCACATTTGAAGTTATCCTGGTTCACAGGTTCCAGTAATTGGACCACACTTTAGTCTAATTTATTAGGCATAGGCACACTCTACATATTGCCTTCCTATGAGTTCTGTCTTCACAGATTACAACGTAAGATGCACATTATGTTCCCATTTAATTCCTTATACAATTTCACAGCTGGAAGCTCCCCCAGTTTAACTATATCCCTCTGAAGGAAAGTATCATTCAGCTTTTGTTTTGCTGAATTTAGATGTATAAAGTAATCAAACATTCAAATGTTTCTGTAAACCAGATTGAATGCATGCCCACTCTGATTAATTTATAGACCAACCTATGGAACCAGGTTGTAGTATAATTCAAATGTATTGCCTCCTCCCAGCATACCATAGGAAATCTTCCATCCTCAGTTCTCATTATTCTGTCCCAATACCCAGCAACCCTGTAAAGTTCCAATAATTCTATAGATTTATTTTCAGACTGTAACCTTAATAGTGCTGTGGATTTGTCTTTTAGGAGTCTAAGACTCAAATGAATAAAGAAGTTTGGACTGTCTCAATATCTTTTGCATTTAGATCAAGGGCCCATACTTCCAGCCCGTATAACAATTGGCCTTTAACTTTCGCTTCATAAACTTTATACATCACAACAAAGGAGTTCCCAACAAACTCCTTAGCAAATCTATCGATACCTTTGGCAGTTTCAATTGCAGTGCTCTTGACCTTTTCCTAGTGGGGTTTCCATTTCATATTTTTGCTATATTTTACCCTCAGATATGTAAAATGAGGCACTTCCTCCATGTTAATATCACCCACTTTCCAACTGTAACAGCATTTTTGACTCACCTTTGGCTGTTCCAGAACCCTCGAGGTCCTCACAATAATCACCCTCGAGGGTGCCAGCCTGGGTCAGGATAGGTAGGTGTAGAGTGGCATGGTGCCTCCACCCAAGGAAGTAGTAGGGAATACCTGTAGATAAATAGCAGGATACTACCCCCCAGGAAAATATAGTAGCTGGCCCCTAAACAGTTCCCCATGCACATTGATAATATCCCCCGTCTTTACAGAAACACACTACAGCAGCAATTAACATGGGCACCAACAGTATTTTATTGTGAGGGAATGGAAAAAGAGGGGATCATACAGCAATAACAATAACAAGTGACTAATAATTTTGCCCCAAACAATCCTCTCCTCCCAACTGCGGGTGCATCCGTCTTTCCCTTGGCAGCATCGTAGGAAGTCCATACAGTCTTTTCAGTGGGTACCTCACTGCGGCACAGAAGTCGACATGGGGATCTTTCACTGGGGCCCAAACTCTAAATGTACAACCCTTAACTTTTACTGTCAGGCCTGGGTACAACTTTCTAGCAAAGTCCTGCCTAGGACTTCACCCCCTTTAATTTCCACCTAGCTATCTAGCTAAATAAAGACTCCCCAAAGCCACAGCTCTGGGTACCTACAGTTCAACAGCTCAAAAGGGGGTTCAGCAGACTGGAGATTTTATGGTACCATGAAGGTATCTTGTGGGTGGCACGCCACAAAGCTGAAGAGCTGACTGACGACAGTGAAGAATGCTGGTCTTTACCTGCCTTGCCTAGTTCCAATCTTCACCTCAGAGGCCTTTGTAGACAATGTTAATCAGGCAGACCTCTCGCCGTCTTCTCCACTGGCCTCTGGCCTCTTCAGTCCAGGGACTGAGTAGCATAGAACTCAGACCCTCTGCTGCACTGTATACCGTTGAAATGTCAAACTTTTGACATCGAAATCCATTATAGTGACAACTTCAAGGTTGTCACTGTAATGGACCTGATGGTGAAATTTTGCCGATTTCGAATGTGTCTCTTTCCCTTTGAACAAACTCTGACTCAGAGTTTGTAATATTAAAGTTGGGGGGGATATGGGGGTGTGACCCCCACAAAAAAATGTATCGTACAGGCAAAATTTCACCCATCGACATTGTTTGTTCTGCTATGCCGCATTCCAACAACTTGGTTGTCGATGAAGCTTGGTGGAACCCTGTTGCACACCTTTTTTAGGCACACACATGCCGGGATTCACCTCAGTCTCTAGCTTCATCACTCCTGCCTATCAGGCTTGCAGGATGCAGTCTCCAAGAGCACTTACCCCACCGGGGGAGAACATAGTAACTCAGTCTTTGCTCAAGATTGCAATGCTTTTTTCTCACAGGCTGCACAATTACAATCCATGCTGTCACACCACAGCCCAGTCGCTTTCACTTTCTCTTCAGCACACTTCCAGCTTCACTCTCAGCAGCAAATTTCCAAATGTCCAGTGCTGCAACTCTCTGCTGTCTTTCCTTTGCAGACTGCTCAATCAGGTTCTCTGACTATTCTTTAGATCAAGGACCAAACAAGCTGATGAGGCAAAGGTGCAGGCCTGGGGCTGGACAGCCCACAGCAGTCTCTCCTGCAGTCTGGCTGAACTCCCCCTTTGGCAGGCATGCAGTCCTATTTATAGTTTTCAAAGAGTCCCCTTCTGATTGGCTGCACTGTTCCCGGGTTTTTCTCAGTGCCCTCTGCACTTTTCCGGCAGCCCCCTTACCTGCAGTAGTCCCATGGGGGCTGCCATGTTTGTTTACATTTCCCCTACAGCAAACACAGCCCCAACACTTTAATTTTAAGCCCTTTAAGGGGCTGAGAGTTAGTTTTCCTGGCTCTGATTTACCTAATGGAGCCAGGACACCTTTTATTTTATTTGTGGGAGCCCCTATATGCTCACTGGGCTTCCAAAACATACTCCTCGTGATCACACCCTTTCTTTAGGCCCTGCTGTCAATGGTCCCCCTTGGCCACACATGCTCACAAGGTGCGCAGTGGCCATGTTTTTTATTTGCATTTGCCAATCTGATTCACTGCAGCTCTCTGAACTGGTAGACACCTGGAGGTGTGAGAACATCTTTTTTGAACTTGGCCATTTTCAGCAGATGGGGCTAAGCAACAGGACATCAGTTGCCACAGCCACGGTACACAACAGGGCCATCAGACCCAAATCCCACCAAGGCCACTTGCAGGACACCGGAGGGACAGTGCTGGGGTCGTAGTCTACAAGGTAAGTCCCATTAAGGGGGGGGGCTTACACACTCCCCTAGCTAAATGCTAGGCACCCCAACAAGCCTTTCAAATTTCAAACCCAACATTATGTTCAACAAGCATATGAAAACAGATTGCTAACTAGACACCTGATTCCTGTCTAGCGAAATAAACAATCAACATTCAAACATTAAGTCATTACCACATTGTCTGTCTAGACTTGATTGCTGTGTACCATGGGTTACACGTGCAATAGAATCCCACACTTCCCCATATTAAACTTTTCTTCAGAGCAGTACTTGGGTATGATATGTTTATGGGTAACATACAGAGGGGTGTCAGTGGAGGCACCAAGGATATCATAGGGGAGCTTGATAACAGGCTTTGGTTGCTTTTCAGATCTCCTTGACAGAGTTAGGTCTGGTGTGACAGTGTCTCTAGGGACAGGGGGTACCTCTACCTGTCCTGGCTCTGTGGGCAACACAAGGATATTGTCCAGACAAAGAATATTAGTTGGAACTTGCTCACCAGGGCCTGGGTCTACTGTATTGTTCATTTCAACATACATCTCTTGTTCAGGCACTGGTGTACTGGGTCTTCTCACTGGAATAAAGGGTATTGTATTGGGATTGAGAGTTGGCCTAGGTTCAGTGGGGACTGTGCCGGTGGAGGGCTGTGAATTCCTACAGTCCATCTGCCACTGGTCTAATTCTTCACTTGCCTCTGGCACACTCTCCCAATGGGACATATCTTCTCCCCGGGCAGAAGAATCTGAGTCACTGGAATCAGGATCTAAAACGGGCCACTTGGAAGGCCCAGTTGGACCTGTATTCAGGTTTAATGTAGACCTTTTGGTGGGGGGCCCATTGGGACCGATGTTTTCTTTCTGCTTCTGATCTGATGCAAGCCACTTAGAAGGCCTGGTCAAACCAGTAATCAGGTTCAGGTTAGACCTTTCGGGAGGCCTGTGTGATGCAACATTTCTTTGACTTGTTTTCTGAGTCTGGTTCCTTGTTTGGGGCCTGTTCACAGTGGGAGCTTCAGCTTCAGGAGCAGGGTCTGGCACGATTTCGCCAGTGGGGAGCAGATGATTCCTATGCACAGTCTTTTCTAGACCTCTCCCCTGTTTTTAGCACATCTTGTACACAGGTAGATCTGGCAACTGGTCCATGACTAAGTATACTTCGGGGGGCCACCAGTCTTGAATCTTGTGTTTACTTTGTGTGCTGAGATTCCAGAGCAACACCTGATCCCCCACTTGCAGGACATGATGCTTCACCAGTTTGTCATATCTTTGCTTGTTGCCTTGGTTGGTCTTAGCTGCTGCCTCTGTTGCCAGCTGGTAGGCTTTCCATAGCTGTTCACAGAGCTTGTGGGTGTATTCAAGATATGACTCCTCCGAGGTGCCATTCAGCATCATGCAAAGGCAGCCTGGCTTCATGCCCAAACATAAGAAAGAAGGGGGATATTAGCATTGCATCATTTTTTGTACAATTCAAAGCATGAACAAGGTAGCTGACCTTTTGGCTCCAGTTAGCCTTGTCAGCTGGGTCCAGGGTACCCAACATGTCGAGGAGAGTCCTGTTAAAGTATTTGGATTGTGAGACTCCCTGGGGGTGGTAGAGTGTCATTCTAGACTTCTTTATGCCATAGGCAGCCAAAATATCTTTCTCCAGCCAACTCTTGAAGTCCCTGCCTTGGTAAGAGTGTATTCACTGTGGTATACCATAATGATTGACAAACATGCACATGAGCTCTAGAGGTATGCTGGTCTGGATGTTAACCAATGGTGCAGCACACCAGTGGAAAGTCTTCCTCTTAATGCACCTCAAACAACCCTTGCAGTGCTTCTCAACATCCCTCTTCATGGGGGGCCAATAGAAGCAAGCCCTTACCAGGTATAAGGTCCTCTCAAAGCCAAGGTGGCATATTTCATCATGAAGTGACATCATAAATGCCTTGCAACCCATCTTTCACAGCCAGCTTGTTCCATTCCTGGAATAATATCTTAGCATCAGGGTGGGAACATTGTACTTGGTCTGGGTGGAGGCCCCTCTCCAAGGCTCAGATGATATCACGGAAGCTGGATTCCTCTTTTTGTGCCCTGTGAAATTCAGGTATGCCTCAGGAATTGCATCAGGCGATGCCCCCAGCATGTCAATGGCTCTGTCATGATTGTTCAGGCCACCCTCACCTTGCACTGAGAACTTTGAGCACAGCACTTTAATGGCTTCACTTGATAGCTGTACACTTGGTTCAGGTTGCTCATTATGTGGGCATCTGGACAGGGCATCTCTGTCAATATTTGTTTTTCCACATCTCTATTTCAATGTGTAATTGTATGTGGGCAGCACAGACAGCCATCGGTGCTCAGCGGCATCCATCTTGGCCATAGTGTTAACATAGGTCAATGGATTGTTATTGTTCCTTACAATGAAGGGTACCCCATATATATATAGTCATGGAAATTTTTCCATCATGGCCCACTTCAGTGCCAGAAACTCCAGTTTGTGGACTGGGTAATGTTTCTCCGAAGGTGATAAGCTGCAGCTTGTGAAGGCCGCTGGCTGGAGCCCTTCAGGATACTGATACAGTACCACTCCCAGCCCATTCAGGCTAGCATTCATGTGGAGGATGTAGGGTTTGTTGGGGTCTGCAAATACCAGAATTGGCACATCGCACCATCTCTTGGTGATCTCTCTAAAAGCAGCTTCGCACTTCGGGGTCCACCGGTCTCCAAAAGGCTCATTCACCATAAAGTACTCTTTCTGTGGTCCATCTCTTTGATTCTGATGCTTCTTTTTCTGGCTGGTCAGTGAATAATCTTGGGTCAACTCATTCAAGGGGTACACCAGCATCGAGTAATCTTTCAGAAACCTTCAATAATATCCATGAAACCCAAGGAACAATTGAAGGGTCTTCAAGTTATGAGGCTGGGGCCAAGTGGTGAAAGTCTCAACCTTAGCAGGATCTGTCTGCACCCGTTGCATCGAGACAATGTGCTCCACGTATTTCATAGATGGCTCGCAGAACTGGCATTTGTCTATTGAAACCTTCAGACCAAACTCCTTCAGTCTGTCTAGCACTTTCATCAGGCGTTGTTCGTGTTTTTTGAGGGTACTGCCAAAGACGATGAGATCATCCAAATATACAATGACCTCCAGCAGGTTCATATCTCCAACAGCCTTTTCCATTAACCTCTGAAATATGGCAGGCACTCCAGAGATCCCTTGGGGCATTTGCTCAAACTGATAGAACCAAAGGGGGCAGATGAAAGTGTTTTTTTTCCTTTGTTTTCATCCACAATGAGGATCTGATAATACTTGCTCCAGAGATCTAAGATTGAAAATCACTGACTCCCTGACAGACTAGCCAGCACATCTTCAACTCAGGGCACTGTATACTGGCCAGGGATGTTTTTTTTTTCAGGGTGAGGTAATCAATACACATCCGTGACAAGCTGGACTATGGTAGATGGAGAGGCAATACACTGGGTTTAAAGTTCACAGAAGAAAATGTACTTTTATTGCTCCAAATGTAAGTTATTGCTCCAGAAAAGCATAATCAGGCAGTTCAACTTCTCCAGCCTGGTCGGGTAACATAAAGGTTAACACAAAACAGCTCTTTCATGCTGACTTGACAAAAGGGATCTTTGAACCACCTATGTGGGCCAGCAGTTTGTGAATGCACAGTCTCAAACAAAACATAAATGGTTTGTGGGCCAGCAGTTTTGAATGCACAGTCTCAAATCAAACACAAACAGTTTTCCCTTTTAGCCTTATTCACAGGCTATTATTAGCAGTACATTCCACTCACTGTTTTTGGCCCAGCTGGCTAAGCTGATCCTTTACCTCAGGACTCTGCTCTAGAAATGGTCTCTTTCTCAGCACAGGTTTCAACTTCTCCCCAAAGGCTTTCTCGAATAATTAACCCTTCTCCTTGGCTTTCTGCTCTGGTTCCTGTCTTACATTCCACCCTCCATCTTGCAGGGTTCTCTGCCTAGGAGTATTTTCTCCCTCAGTTTCCAGCTTCTAACTGACTCCTTGCTGGATTCTCTCTGCCTTTTAGCAATCCCTCTAATCAGCAACAGTTGAGGAGGCACCCCCCATTGCCTGTTCATGTTGCATTCCCTGCATTTCCTCAGCCTCAAACAAGATGTTAACCTCTTGTTTCCCAGTGTAGTGTTTACACTGTCACAACATCCTTACAACACTATTCTTTTTAGGTGCCGCAACAATAGGAGAGGCGTAGTGGCTCCGAGATTCTTTAATTATACCAGCTTCCAGCAGTTGTTGCAGATGTTTCAGGACATCTTCTATGTCCCCTGGGGCCAGTCTTTAGGACCTCTCCTTAAAAGGTCTGTCATCTCAGAGGAGAATCCTATGCTCATCGCCTTTGACACACCTGACATCCAACTCATGGAGTGAAAAGACTTTGTACCTCCTGGCCAGTTTTTGGCTTAGACTCCATCTATAACTGTCAGGAATGGGCGAATCCCCAAAGTCAAACATGGCTGGGTCTATCTCAGCTTTAGATGCAGTCCTTGGGTCTGTGGCAGTGACTGTATCTATAGCTGCAATTTGAGCAGCTTCGGGTCATTCCTGAAAAAGGACTATTGGTCAGTGTACTTACCCAGTGAACAAAATAAATAAATAAAAATAAATGAAATAAATAAAGTATCTGCCTTGAAGGTGTGAAACATAGAAACATAGAAACATAGACTTTGACAGCAGATAAGGACCACTTGGCCCACCCAGTCTGCCCATTTCCCTACCTACTGAATAAGCTGCAGATTCTAGTTAACCAACAGCCTACTTCCTGCCAACCTCCACTACAATTGCCTTATGTCTGTCCCATGCATGTTTGAATTCCTCCACTGTTTTAGACCCAACAACCTCCCCAGGAAGGCAGTTCCATGCATCTACCACTCTCTCCATGAAAAAAAAATGTCCTCACATTACCCCTGAGCCGTCCCCCATCTTTAAATTGTGCCCCCTTGTTCTTACACATCTCTTTTTCTGAAAGATGCTACCCTCCTGGATTTTCTTGATTCCTTTGAGGTACTTGATTGTTTCTATCATGTCCCCCCATCCCTCCTTTCATCAAGGGTATACATATTAAGCTCTCTCAGTCTCTCTTCATATGGTTTCTGATGCAGACCCTGCACCATTTTAGTTGCCCTCCTCTGGACTTCTTCCATCCTGTCTATGTCCTTGCATAGATGAGGTCTCCAAAACTGCACACAGTACTCCAGATGGGGTCTCACCAACTGTCTGTACAGAGGGTAACCACTTCCCTTTTCTACTTGTGATGCCCTTCCTATGCATCCCAGTATCCCCTGGCTCTCCTTACCGACTTCTCACATTGCCCACCAACCTTTAGATCATCTGATATGACTACCCTCAAGTCCCTTTCCATTTTGTTGTTGTTAGTACCTCCCTGCTATTGTGTACTCTTCTCCTGGGTTTTGTTTCCCAGGTGCATTACTTTCACTTCTTTGCATTGAATCTAAGTTGCCATATGTCTGACCATTCCTCCAACCTTGCCAAGTCCCTTCTCATCCTTTCTACCCCCTTGTGTATCAACTCTGTTACAGATCTTTGTGTCATCTGCAAAGAGGCATACCTTTCCCTCCAGACCCTCTGCAATGTCACCTATAAAGATGTTAAAGAGGACTGTACCCAGTACTGAGCTCTGAGGTACTCCACTAGTAACCCCCCCTTTCTTCGGAATGTGTTCCATTCACTATTACCTTCTGTGACCTGTTGTACAGCCAGTTTGCTACCCAGGATACCACCCTGGGACCCACTCCCAGGCTGGCTAACTTGATTATTAATCTTTTGTGTGGGACTGTGTCAAATACCTTGCTAAAGTCTAAGTAGGCCATATCCACAGCCCCTCCCTGGCCTATTACTTTGGTCACCCACTCAAAGAAATCAATTAGATTCATCTGACATGACCTTCTTGCTGTAAATCCATGCTGCTTTGGGTCCTGTGCCCCGCTGGCCTCTAGGTACTCAACAATTCTTTCTTTCAGAAGTGATTCCATCATTTTTCCTACCACTGAGGTCAAACTTACAGGTCTGTAGTTTCCTGCTTCTGTCTTGCTCCCACTTTTGTGAAGGGGAATCACATCTGCCCTCCTCCAGTCCTCAGGTACCACCCCATCCTCCCATGATTTATTAAAAAGTGTGGTCAGTGGTGTCACTAGGTCCTCCCTTAGTTCTTTTAGGATTCTGGGGTGAATCCCATCAGGCTCCATTGCTTTGTCCACCTTGAGTTTTAGGAGTTCTTTCAGGACTTTTTCTTCTTTAAATGGACTGGTGTCAACCCCCCCTACCCAGAGTGCTTCTACTGTCTGGTTTAGGTAACTCCTCATCTTCTTTTGTGAATACTGAGCAAAAGTATTCATTCAGTATCTCTGCCTTTTCACTGTCTCCCTCTGCCCATCTCCCCTCTCCCTTATTAATCTTCACTATTCCTCCCTTAACCTTTCTATGCTCCCTAATGTATCTATAAAAGGTTTTATCCCCCATCATAACTGAATTGGCTATTTTTTCCTCGGTTTGGGCTTTTGCTATTCTGACTGCCTTCCCCACTTCTTTCTGCTTTAATTGATACAGTTCCCTGTCGTGCTCCTTCTGTGATTCCTTATACTTTTTGAATGTAGCCTTTTTTTCCTTAACCTTCCCTGCCACCTCTTTTGAGAACCATAGTGGTTTTTCACTCCACTTTGTTTTCTTTATTTGTTTCACACAAAGGCTTGTTGCCTCCATGATAGCAGTTTTGATTATTCTCCATTGTTCTTCCACCCTTCCTTTTTGGCTATTTGCTAGTGTATTCCTCAGGTATTCACCCATTTTGCCAAAGTCAGCCCTTCTAAAGTCCAGTATCCTTACTAATACTAACCCACACAAGGGTTATCCTTGTGTGGGTTAGTATTTAGCTCTTGCGAATAGTTACAGGCCTCTTTGACTCATTCCTCATTCTCACCATTACCTGTTTGGCCTGGGGAATCTCTGGGGATGGCAGCACCCTTCACTGCACCATCAATCTCTCCAGCAAGCTGTTTTTGAAAGGTGTATCAAGGATAAAAGCATGTCCTTCTGATGACTATACAAAGTCCACAATGCTGACCACCCTACATTCTGAATTGGGTGGCAATACTAGGTCTTGACTGTCTACTCTCCTTATCACAACAATCAGTTTCTCTCTACAGTCAGATTCAGAGGCTATGGCTTTCACGGGCAGGCTGACTCTCCTCACTGCAGCCTGGATGGATGGGTTTTTCAGGGTTTCCACTCTGCCCTGTTCTTGGTACAGTTTGGCTAGCCTGCTAAACATGTTTGCATTTGTCCCAATCAGTATAGATGTCTCGTTCATCCCCTTGGACTCAGGACATATCAAGGCCATGGTTTCCAGCTGGTGTGATTCCTCTGGCTCCTTGGAGATGAATGCTGTCATCACTATGCAGTACCCATCAAAGGTGCAATTTGCGTTCCCTATCCCCCACACAGACAAGCCTGGTAAAAGTAGAGGCAGCAAATGCTTCAGGTGCTGATCATAAATTGGCCAGTGGATGATAGTCACCTAGGATTTTTTGTCAAGCAGAGCAACACACCCCATGCCCTCTATAAGGACCTCCACATCAGCCCAGGGCCCAGTTAGGCCATGCGGCACTCTGGTCCAAGGAGGAATCTCTGGCTTGGTCCACTTGATGGAGCTTCTCAGTTTTGGAGACCCAGTTCGCTCCCTCACTGGGCCCTGCTGGAGTTTCCCTATTCCCTTAGTCTTTTCTTTTCTTCTTCTCAACCAGTTGGGGTTCCTTGCACTGATGTACCCTCACCTCAGATGGTCATCCTGGCCACATCTGTAGCAGAATCCTTCAACTCGGAGGCACATCCTCCATCTCAGGTTTGGCCCTGGGCACTGTGTAGATAGTGGACTGCCCCCCAATTTCAGGCAGGACACTACCCTGTAGAGACTGAACATCTTGTGCCAGTTGAAGAGCCTCCGCACTGTCCCTGATTTCTTGATGGTCAGACACACAGGGTTGTGACTGAGACTCTTGCCTGCTGCATGGTCTTCATACAGTCCTGGAGCTCCTTCAAGACAGTCCTCCACTCAGATGAAGTGATAGTTTCATCACTACTGGCTGCTTGGGATTGCAGCATAGTTACATCTGCAACAGGTGCCTGAAGCAAATCAGCAATATCTTCCTGGGCTTACTCCTCTTTAACCTCGTCTTGTAACTGCTTGAATGTTGGGTGGTCAGTCCTACATTCCTTCATCCTGAGGGAGATTAAGCTCAGCTAGAAATGAACTGCACCCCACAGTATCTTATCAAGCCTCATCTGTGCCACTTGATCCAGGTGAATCCCTCCAGTCTCAACCATCTTGCGCAACACTGCCTCTACCCTGGTGATATACTGCAGTAGCCTCTCTCTGTTGAATGATCCCCCACAGCTGGAAGAGGATAGCCTCCTTTTGTTCTACTACCCCAAAGGTGCTCTTTAGGATGGCCAGGTGGTCTTCTGCTGCGCATGGGGGTTGGCTGGCCCACAATGACCTAATACCTTCTAGCACCATCACCTTTAAGCTCTCCACTATTCGCGTACACGTTTCTTCATTGGTGCACCGCCATATCTGTACAATTTGGGTGGCTTGGTTGAGCCAACTGTCAAAGTCATCCTCTCCAGCAGGAGTGGGGCAGACCACTGAAAAAGTCTGCAGCCTCTTATATTGCTTGTACAGAGCCACTGTGTATGGGGTTACCCCACTGGGGAGCACTATGGGGGCATCCCCTTTCTCGGGGAACAATGCCTGGAGATCCTGCATGGTCCTGCCCTTATTAGCCAGAAACAGAGCTAGTTTAATCTTAAAATTCTTCCCCGTCCCATCATGAGGGGAAGATGGGGATGGACTGATGGGGCTCCCCTTGCTAATCACCACCCAAGTCTCTTGGGACCCTTCTGAGGACACTGTGGTAGGCAAAGTTACATCACATTGATCTTACTTGGACTCTACCACCAGGTTTCTGAACCAAGTACCCAGATCTTTAGTGGTCTTCAGTATTTTCAGGCTCCCACAGTCTTTCAAAGCCACCTCCAATACTTCTACAATGGATTCTTTATCCTGCTCCTCATTTACCTTCATAATCAGGAGCACTTTATTTGGGTTCAAGCCCTCAAACTCACAGTAGTCCTCTACTTCTTGAAGTGTACACAGTGTACAAGCTCAGATACGTACCCTCTTCGGGGACTGCGGTACAATCTTTCTCCAGGGGCACCAAGCCAGGCTTCCAAAATAAACCCTTAAAACTCTATAAAAGACCTTGGGTATATTCTTACCTTTTCCCAGTTTAGTAACACCATCAAGTTTTTGAACAGTTTTTGCCAGTCTTAACCCTCCATACGTCACATGGAAAAAAGAACTGGCAGACCCAGACAGTGTTTCAAAATAAAAGATTTTACTAAAAGATGATAAAAATATGTAAAATGTAAACACAGAACAATATATCAAAGAGCTCACAATCACATAAAGAAAAACAAGGAAAGCTACAAAACATAAACTACTACCACAATACAATTAAACTTTTTCTATCTAATGTAATACATCTTTAAGTGCTTATCAGAGCTGTGTCTCTCTACAGTCCCAAGATGGAATATATAAAGAGCTCAGCCACATTATAGTTTAAACTGTGCCTCTCCACACCCCTTTGGTGAGTCATCTAGCTCCTCCTTTTAGAATATAAAAAAAATACAAACAGGATGTCCTGTCAGGTGGTATATTAAATAAGGTGGCATCAGCAAAACTCCACTTCCTAAATATGACTCCTTAATTAAACATTTTATCTTTGATCTTGTGTAGTTCCTATTCCCAAGGTATATCAAAGGGTTTTACAACTTTAGCACCAGGTTGGTATAAAATGTTCTTCCTTTAGGAATCAAAAAACTTTACGAGCTCTATATCCTGGCAGCTGGGTCAGTTCTAATTAAGGCAGAAAAACAGGAGACTCTTAATTAAGTCTCTCTGGTCTTTTAATTACCTCCTGGTTTCAGGTTAATATATCCTGTAGCTTCTCTAAAGACCTGGGGGTGGGGCACCCATAAGCACAGGTTGTCTTATGTGAGACAATCACATACTTTTTTTAATATTACAAATAGCATACAATAATCATAACCAGCTGGGCAAGCATCACAGTCTTCCCCACCTAGACTGAATTTGGAGGCTATGTCCCCTGCATGGATTGAGCTCTCCAAGTCAGTTCACTCCTCATATAGATGTGATAAGCCATCTGTATTCTGATTGGTCACTCCAGCCCTATGTAAGATCATCATGTACAGGGCCCCGATTTTTCTGCGGCACATCGGAGCAAAGTTCTGCAGCAGGGTTCTCATTTGCTGCAGAACTTCTGTGGTGCTAGACACTAATTACTGTGGCAATTCTGTGGCACATTTTAACCCTTAATTTTACCCTTTTTTTTTGTTTTTTTGCCATATCTGACACAATGCATGCTCGTAACACAGTCATTTTATGGACTTTTGTCACCAAATTTTCCACATAGCCAGTTTAAGACTGCTCATGAACAGTGTCACTGTGATTTTCTTAATCTGTCCCGAACATTGATTTCGCACACCGGCCACGCCACTGCATGCTACATGTGTGAAAACACATTTCAGGTGAGATGTGAAAAATTACAGTTGCACCATTCATAAAGAGGTGTGGTAAAATAGCAATGCTGAAAATCTGGAGTGAAAATATTAAAAATACTCAAAGTTACAAGCGTGTGTAGGAACTGTGCAATGCACACTTGTAAAAGTTATTTTGGGAAATTTTTTCACCACATTTTCAAGATAGCCAGTTAAAGATATCTGCTCATGAACAGTGTCACTGTGATTTTTTTAATCTGTTCTGAACATTGATTTTGCACACCGACCATGCCACTGCGCGCTACATGTACGAAAACACATTTCAGGTAAGATATGAAAAATGACAGTTGTACTGTTCATAAGGAGGTGTGGTAAAATGACAATGCTGAAAATCTGGAGTGAAAATATTAAAAATACTCAAAATTATGAGCGTGCGTAGGAACTACACAACGCACACTCGTAAAAAGTCATTTTGGTAATTGTTTTGCAAATTTTCAACATAGAGTTGGGGGCCTACCTCATGAACTGTGACACTGTTGTTTTAGATAATCGGTCCCAAAAGGTGGTTCCACGCAGTGACTGCGAAATCACCTTTCAAGACCGTATAACAAAATGACAGTGTCACAGTTCATGAGGTAGACCTCCAAAAACCCTATGTTGAAAATTTGGTGAAAAAAATCCCAAAAATGGCTGACATATGCACCAAAGTTGAAAAAAACATTTATGCCATTATACAGCTTACAAGCATTTCTTCAGTTCGTGGTCGGCTTTGAAGAGTGCAGACATGTCCCCAGTCCACTGAAGATTGTCGCGCTGGGCTCCAGAGGTAAGTTTGGGGTGGGGGTGTGTGTGGGGAGGTGGGGTACACAGAAGGTGGGCCCGGGTTGGGGGCGGGGACCAGAGAATCAACAAGGGACTTTGTTTTCTTTCAGGTCTTTTTTTTACTTTTAAATACAACAGGGGACTTTTGCCATGCTGGGGTGGGCTCCCAGCATGGCAGCAGGCAGTTTGGGGGGGCAGTGGAGCTGACAAGGGATTGAGCACCCCCATCAGCAAAGGAGACTTTTTCCACACTGGGGTGGGCTCCCAGCGTGGCACATGCAAGTTTTGGGGGCACAGTAGAGCCGACGCGGGATTGGGCACCCCCGTCGACAAAGAACTAAGTTTGTTCCACGGCTGGCCGTGAATTCTGCAAGTGGCTGAGAATTCCACGGGTGGCCACAAATTCTGTGGGTAATTCTGTGGTTAGCCGTGACTGCAAAATCATGGAAAACTCTGGGCCTTGGTCATGTCATACCCTTGCAAGGCAGGACTCCATTTTAATAGTCTACCATTAGATTTTCCCATTTGGGTCAGCCAAACCATGGGATTGTGGTCCATTTGTACCTCAAAATGCTGCCCATATAAGTATGGCTCTAACTTCTTTAGGGCCCACACTATGGCAAGACATTCATTTTCCACAGTGGAGTAAGCCTGCTCTAAGGGAAGTAACTTTTTACTCAGGTACACTACGGGGTGATCTTTCCCTTGGTTGGATGTCTGACTCAGTACTGCCCCAATACCCACGTCTGAGGCATCAGTCTGGACTATGAAAAGTCTGCTATAGTCAGGACTTGTCAACTAAGGAGCACTGCACAGTGCCTCCTTCAGTCAAGAAAAGGCTTTTTCACAGGCTGGTTCCCAGATAATTGTTTTAGGCATCTTTTTCTTTACCAGGTCAGATAGGGGAGCAGCCAGGGCACTGTAATTGGATACAAATTTCCTATAGTACCCTGCTGTCCCTAAAAAACTCCCGACCTGCTTCTGAGTTTCTGGTCAGGGCCATGCCTTGATCACCTCTATTTTGTGCTTGGTTAGGATGGAGCTGTCCCCGGCCTATGACATGCCCGAGGTATGCCACTTTAGCCATGGCCACCTGGCACTTCTCAGTGTTGACAGTGAGCTCGGCCCACTGTATCCTGCCCAGCACTTCCCTATGGTGGGACAGATGTTCCTCCCAGATGGTACTAAAGATGGCAATGTCATCCAGGTATGCCATGGCGTACTACTCAGCACCATTTAACACCTGGTTCACCAACCTTTGGAAAGTGGCTGGGGGGGTTCTACATTCTGAAAGGCATTGCTTTAAATTCAAATAAGCCTATCAGAGTGATGAAGGCTGACCTCTCCCTAGCTCTGTCAGTTAACTCTACCTGCCAATACCCCTTTGTCAGGTCAATAGTCATAAAGTATGTTGCCCCTCCCAACTTGTCCAGGAGTTTGCCCGTCTGGGGAATCGGGTGGGCATCTGACTTTGTGGCTGAATTCAGTCCATGATAGTCAACACAGAAATGAGTAGAGCCATCTGGCTTGGGCACAAGGACTACGGGTGAGGCCCAGGGGCTGTGGGATCTCTGGCTCACCCCTAAATCCAGCATTTCCTCCACCTCCCTCCTAATGTCCTTTTGGACAGCATCTGACACCTGATATGCTGTCCGCCGTATGGCCGTCTGTGTACCTGTCTTTACATCGTTCATTACTAAGGGGGTTAGTCCAGGCTTGGCTCTAAAAAGTGGGGCAAAGTCTGCTAGAACCTCCCTTACTTCCTGGATCTTGTCTGGGGCCAGCTGGGGTGACAGTTTAACTGCCTCCACAGAGGACTCCCACTTGCTTTCTTCCAGCAAGTCCAGAAGGGGGTCTCCTTCATCCGTCCCCTCCCCAGGACTACATACTGTAAATACCATGTCAGCCCTATTAGCATATGACTTCATCATGTTGACATGGTACATTCTTTCTGTATGTCTTCTGTCAGGTAACTCTGTGATATAGTTCACATCATTTACCTTCCTAACTACTTTGTACGGTCCTGACTACTCAACCTGCAGCTTGTCTTTCCAGACCAGAATAAGGACCATGACATCCTGACCCACTGTGTAAGAGCGAGCTCTGGCTCTGCAGTCATACCACACTTTTTGTTTCTGTTGGGCAGCTGCCAGGTTGCTCTGGGCTGTCCCCATAAGCTCCTTCAGCCTTTCAACTAAATCTAAAGATGTAATCCACTATGGAAGTTCCCTGGGTGGCATGCTTGCCTTCCCAGTCCTCCCGGTTCAAGTCTAGGGGTCCACATACCCAGCATCCATATAAGAGCTAGAAGGGGGAAAATTCTGTCAACTCTTGGGGCACCTCTCTGTATGCAAACAACAGGTGGGGAAGGTATTTCTCCCAGTCCCTCCCATGTTGTTCAGCAAATGCTTGGAGCATTGACTTCAGGGTACTGTTAAATCTTTCCACAAGCCCATTGGCTTGTGGATGATAAGGTGTTGTGCACCTCTGCACCACCCTACACTTCTCCCACAAACATTTCATCAGGTCCGACATAAAGGAACACCCTTGATTGGTGATAACCTCCTGTGGAAACCCAACATGGGAGAAAATCCCAAGTAAGTCATCTGCCACTTTGTCTGTCCTCAGTGAGGACAGGGGCGACTGCCTCTGGATACCAGGTGGCATAATCCACCACAGTCAGGATGAACCTCTTCCCAGAGGAGCTGGGGGTATTTTAAAGGTCCCACAATATCCATTCCCACTCTTTGGAATGGCTCCTCCACTATTGGCAATGGAATTAGGGTGGCTTGGGTTTTCTTACCTGCCTTCCCTATTTCTTAGCACCGGTGACAAGACCTGAAATACTCTTTCACCTGCTGGGTGAAGTTGGGCTAATAGAAATTCTGGGCCAAATGCTGCATAGTGCGTGTGATTTCCAGATGACCAGACAAGGGAATATCATGTGCAATCTTGAGCAACTGCTCACGGTACCCCTGGGGAATGACAAGCTGCCTGCCTATCTCCCCTCCCTCTGTCTTCACAGCCTGAGTATATATTAGCCCATTTTCCCAATAAACTTTATGATTACCGTCACATCCCTGTGCTCCAACAGAGTCTGCCCAAGCCCTCAGCTTCTGTAGACTATGGTCAATTTTCTGAGCAGCTGCAAACTCCTAACACATTCCCAAGGCATGGGACAGGTCCCCTTCAGTCTCTAAACTAGGGTCCCTAGCACTAGCATCAGGACACTCAGGGTCACTGTCATCCCTAACCCTCTGACAATGGGTCACCCCTCCTTCTTCGGAGTAACCCTCCATAGTTATGTGGTTAACTGTTACTGGGGAAATTTCTACCCCCTTTTCATTAGTCTCCATATCAGTAGACACAGGCTGGGGAACCAGCCTCCCAGTAGTTTCCACAATGGCTTCTGTGGGGACAGGGAACTACAATTTCCCCATCCCGCTTGACTATGGGTAACTGCACACACCATCCCCTGTTTGAGATTGTTGCCAAGGATGACGTCAACTGCTAAAGTTTTGGCTACAGCCACCTGTTGCACAGCTCCCCCTGTTTCACCCCAGTCTAGGAGAACACTAGTGAGTGGCAATGTGGTCTCCTCACCAGTGAACCCTTGAACAGTTACAAATTCATTGGGTATAAACTGACCAGGCCCTACCAAATACCCTTTTACCAAAGTAAGGGATGCCCCTGTGTCCCTTAACCTTTGTGTCTGTACACCATTCACCATGACTGGGTGCATGTGTTCCCTCATGTTCACAGGCATGCTTCCAGGGACACATAAACAACCCACTTCTTTTTTAGTCACATTCTGCATATGGCTCATCCTTTTAGGACATTGTCTGGCAATATGCCCATTTTCTTTACAAATGCAACATTTGTTTATTTTTTCAGAGAAATCTTTTCTTTGAAACCTGGGGCTAAGTGGTTTCGTTGGAGGCAGTGAGGGTTTTAGCTGTCCTGAAGGCATGCTTTTCCCTTTCTGCACTGCCACACCCATCCTATTCACTCTCAGAGAAGGTCTGCTCTTGGCATAGTGGTCCAAGAGTTCAGCAACCTCTTGCACTGTTTTGGGATCTCGGTCCTCCAGCGAGGTTTTCAGCTCTGCTGGGCATGCCCAAAAAAACTGTTCTAACAAAATAGTATTTTCAATTTTATCTAGAGTTTGCTTCAGTTCGCTCCCATCAACATTTTAAACATTGACATTTTTTCGTGACTAGATCCTCGTAGCTCATGTCAGGGCTTCTCCTGAGCTTATGGAATTTAGCTCTCTATGCTTCTGCAGTTAAATCAAACTTTTTTAAAAGTGCAGCTTGAAGTTTGCTGTAATCATTACTGTCATCATTGTCCATTTGACCCAATGCATCCCGAGCTTTCCCGGTAAGTAGCAGGGATAGCTGGAAGCTCCAGGACCCTCTAGGAATTTTTGCCTGAATACAAACCTTTTCAAAGGAATTTAAAAAGACATCCATATCCTCCCCCCTCTTTAAATTCAACTATCAATTTAGAATTCAATTTGTAACCCAGTCCTGTAGTTCCAGTTAAACCCAGGCCACTTACCTACTCTGGTGCTGGTGGTTGGAGTCGTAACTTCTCCAGTCCATGCCGCCTCTGGTGCTCATGCTCTTCACGGTCCGCCTCTTGCTGTTCATGGTCCGCTTCTTGCCATTCCTGCTCCCTCTTCTCCTCTGTGGCTCACTGTTCTCATTCCCTCTTCTCTGCAGCTCGTTGTTCTTGCTTCTTTTCTCTCTGGAACTCCAACTCCATTCTGGGCAACTCAATCTGCAGCCTGATTGCTTCTGGCTCCAGAATGCTGGTGACCTTCTCCTGCTGCTGTGGCCCTTCACTGGCGCTGGCCCTGCTGTCATCCTCATCTGATCTGGACACTGCAATGGCCGCTGGCCCCTCCATGCCCAAGGTCTTGTCCTTTACAGACACAATCTGTGACTCACTGCTCTGGGCATCTTCTGCCATCAGGGCATCCATGAGGTTCTGCTTGGTGGCACTCACCTCATGCAGGACTCCTCTGTTCTGGCACAACTGCCTCAAGTAGTCTGCAGTGTGCCTGCTGTAGTTGGAAGCCATCTTCTTCCCTATAACTATGGCTACTCTAATTTGCACTTTAGAAAAAAAATAAAACAGGAACTTGACTGTAAGCAAAATGATATAGTTCTGTTTCCTCTTTAAAAATAAATCACTGCCTTATTTTGCAAGTGAGCTGTACAGTATTAAACTGACACACTGAACAGTTAAAGTTTGTGTTACCAATTTTTCTGCACCACTGCCAACCAAATCTGTCCCAAACACACTCAGCAGGTCAGGCCCTCTGCTCCCACAGTGCCAACCTCCAAGTGCAATAGTGTGAACAGGTAACAGACAGGGTAACCCTCCTGTCTGCTTTTGGGTCTGAAACACCTTTAGTCTCAAGTTCTGGGGGATACAAACTGTGAGCCTTATGCTAGCACACCCAATGTACAAGCTCAGATACGTACCCTCTTCGGGGATTGCAGTACAATCTTTCACCAGGGGCACCAAGCCAGGCTTCCAAAATGAACCTTTAAAACTCTATAAAAGACCTTAGGTATATTCTTACTTTCTCCCAGTTTTGTAACACCATCAAGCTTTTGAACAGTTTTTGTCAGTCTTAACCCTCTATACATCACATGCAGAAAAGAACTGGCAGACCGAGGCAGTCTTTCAAAATAAAAGAATTTACTAAAAGATGATAAAAATATTTACAATGTAAGCACAGAACAATATATCAAAGAGCTCACAATCACATAAAGAAAAACAAGGAAAGCTACAAAAAATAAACTCCTACCACAATACAACTAGACGTTTTCTATCTAATGTATTACCTCTTTAAGTGCTTATCAGAGCTGTGTCTCTCTACAGTCCCAAGATGGAATATATAAACAGTTCAGCCACAGTATAGTTTAAACTGTGTATCTCCACACCCCTTCAGTGAGTCATCTAGCTCCTCCTTTTAGAATATAAAAAAAAATGCAAACAGGATGTCCTATCAGGTGGTATATTAAATAAGATGACATCAGCAAAAACTCCACTTCCTAAATATGACTCCTTAATTAAACATTTTCTCTTTGATCTTGTGTAGTTACTATTCCCAAGGCATATTAAAGGGTTTTACAACTTTAGCACCAGGTTGGTATAATATGTTCTTCCTGTAGGAAACATAAAACTTTTCGAGCCCTATATCCTGGCAGCTGGGTCAGTTCTAATTAAGACAGAAAAACAGGAGACCATTAATTAAGTCTCCCTGGTCTTTTAATTACCTCCAGGTTTCAGGTTAATATATCATGTAGCTTCTCTGAAACCTGGGGGGGGAGCACCCATAAGCACAGGCTGTCTTATGTGAGACAATCACATACTATTTTTTTTTATATTACAAATAGCATGCAATAATCATAACCAGCTGACCAAGTGTCACAACCACCCCCCCAGGAAAATATGTTAGCTGCTCCCCAAACAGTTCCCCACACACACTGACACTATCCCCCTTCTTTACAGAAACATTCTATAGCAGCAATTAACATGAGCACCAACCGTATTTTATTGCAACAGAAGGGAAAAAGAGGGGATCAAACAGCAGTAACAACTGGCTAATAATTCTACCCCAAACAATCCCCTCCTCCCACCTACAGGTGCAGCTGTCTTTCCCATGGCAGCTGCCCAGGAAATCTATACAGTCTTTTTGGTGGGTACCTCACCATGGTGCAGAAGTTGACATGGGGATCTTTCTTTGGGGCCCAAACTCTAACTGCACAACCCTTTACTTTTACTGTCATGCCTGGGCACGATTTTCTGCCCAGGACTTAACCACCTAGCTATCTAGCTGAATAAAGACTCACCAAAGCCACAGCTTGGGGTACTTACAGTTCATCAGTTCAAAAGGGGGTCAGCAGATTGGAGGTATTATGGTACCATGAAGGTATCTTGTTGGTGATGCGCCACAAGACTGAAGAGCTGACTGACGACAGTGAATAATGCTGGTCTTCACCTGCCTGGCCTTTCCAATCTTCACCTCAGAGGTCTTTGTAGATGTGTTCACCAGACAGACCTCTCGCCATCTTCTCCACCAGCCTCCAGCCTCTTCAGTCCAGGGACTGAGTGGAGTAGTCCCCAGACCCCTGCACGCCCTTTTTAGGCACAAACGAGCTGGGATTTGCCTCAGTCTCTAGCCTCATAACTCCTGCCTATAAGGTTTGCAGCATGTAATCTCCAGCAGAACTTACCCCACTGGGGGGGGGGAGGACACAGTAGCCCAGTCTTTGCTCAAGACTGCAGTGCTTTTTTCTCACAGGCTGCATACTTACAGTCCCTGCTCTCACACTGCAGCCCAGTCACTTTCTCTTTCTCTTCAGCACACTTCCAGCTTCACTTTCAGCAGCAAACTTTCATGTCCAGTGCTGCAGCAACTCTCTGCTGTCCTTCCTTTGCAGGCTGCTCTTTCAGGCACTCTGCCTATTCTTTAGCTTGGGGGCTAAACAGGCTAATGAGGCAAAGATGCAGGCATGGGGCTGGACAGCCTATAACAGTCTTTCCTGCAGTCTTCTTTCTCCTCAGACTCAGGCTGAACTCCCCCCTTTGGCAGGGATGCAGTCTAATTTATAGTTTTCAGAGTCCCCTTCTGATTGGCTGCCCTATTCCTGGGCTTTTTCAGTGCCCTCTGAACTTTCCCGGCAGCCACCTTGCCTGCAGTAGTCCCATGTAGCTGTCATGTTTGTTTACATTCCCCCCCCCATCAAACACAGCCCCAATACTTTTAATTTATTTGTTCAGACTCTGATCTGCCTAATGGAGCCAGGACACCTTTTATTTTATTTGTGGAAGCCCCTATATGCCCACTGCACTCCCAAAACATACCCCCCTTGATTAGGCCCTTTTTTTAGGCCCTGCTCTCAATAGTCCCCCCCAAGCCACGCATGTGCACAAGGTGCTCAGCGGCCAAGTTTTTTATTTGCATCAGGGTTTCTGTTGTCCTCCTTTGGCTGGGAGTTCTCCCTTGAATGAATTGCCACCTGCAGTTCATATCACTCTACTGGACCTGCCCTGCTCCTCCTAACTGAAGGGGGTTCTGTTGCCCTCCTTGGGCCAGGAGTTCTTCCTCGAATGAACTGCCACCTGCAGTTCATATCCCTCTGCTGGACCTTCCCTGCTCCTCCTAACTGAAGGTACGGAGCTGCTCAGACCTGTGTCCCTTTTTGAATTTTTGTCGCCTAAAGCAGGGTTGGCTAATTAGTGGCACAGATGAATTTAAAATACAGAGCTCTGCCCTGACCGGATCCCAGGCATCTGCTTGTCACCTTCAAGTTTGCAGGCTCAGACAGAAAAACGCAGCTCCCAAGGCTAATTAAGCTACTTAACTGGGACTGCTGTGCTGTACTGTTGACAGAACTTGAATTATTTGGCCCTTGGCTGCTTTTCAGAACTTGAACTTTGCATTGTTTTCAGCTAGTATTGTATGCATTCATTGGGTAACACTTTGTGTCTTACTAGATTAATTTAGACCTAGTCACCTAAATATTTAGTGAATTGCCAGTTTGCTTGTAGCAAATCACTCTTACTTTTATTGTTTATTTTTATGGCTAAGTCCCAATTCTGATTCGAATTTTCTTTCCTTCACTGCTTGATTTTTGGCTAAGTCCCTGGTCTGATTCCTAGGGTTTTATGTGATTACAATGAGTCCCTTACTGCGCCACACACACAGTGATGCACAAACCACCACAGCAAAATGGCGACTGACTTATACAGAGACCGCCCGCCAAACAGCAAAGGTCCTCGGTAATTGGATCTTTTCCTTTTTGCGGAGTACACATCCGCACCCCGCTGCGGGGCAAACCACCCACAATGCCCAATCTAAAGATTCTCAACTCCAGGGGGAGTGGACTTACAAAAAAATAGAGCCCCGCTGAAAGCAAAACTGTAACCTGCACTGGGTCCCGCACCCGGCACCACACACTTCAGAGGCAATGGCTCAAACCACTACACCACACAGCCAGCTCAGCAAAGTTTTGTCAGATACAGTCAATTCCATTTGTATGCCTTTCGGTTGTACGCCTTTTTCGGTTATATGCCCGTTTTATCAAAGTTCCAATCCACTTCCTATTCCCACAATATAAAAGTGTCCTGATGTATGCCTTGTCAATTTTGGTGGTATGCCTGTTTTATGTACTGCAGCTGTGTCTAAAAGAAGCTCTAAATGAAGCTCCAGATACCTGAGTATGTGTTAATTAGGCAATTACGGTTAATTGCCGTTACTGGTTCATGTTAAATGCAGCAGCTTATCACTAGCACCGCATGCAGCGATGGAGAAGAACAAAAGAAATGTGCTATCTCTTGCACGTAAAGCTGAGCTTCTTGAAAAATCTGAATTGCCTGGTGTTACAAGAAAGGATTTAGCAGCCAAATTTGGCGTTGACATTTCCAGTGTTGGTCGTTTTATGCGGTCCCGAGATCAGATCCTGCATGAGTGGAGTCGAAGTGGCAACACAAACCGAAAAAGAAACAGAGATGGCAAGGACCCTCAGGTGGAAGAGGTGCTCCTCAGGTGGTTTACTGCCTCCCGCGACCGTGGTGTTCCTGTGTCTGGCATAATGTTGATGGAAAAAGCCCGTAGCATGTCGCTAACACTGGGTGTACAGTTCGAGCCAACTACAGGTTGGCTCTCTAGGTGGAAAGAGCGTAACAACATCTGTTACAGATGGATCCATGATGAAAAGGCTGAGAATGACACCGCAGCTGCTGAAGAGTGGATCCGTACTGTTCTGCCCACCCTACTACAGGAATACGCCTCTACTGACATTTTTGACGGTGATGAGACAGCTTTATTTTTCAGAGAGCACACTGTCTTTCTGTACACAAACACCAGCCGGTTATAAGAAAGCAAAGGACCGTGTGTCCATAATGGTTTGCTCAAATGGCACTGGTACAGAAAAGCTCCCACTCCTTGTAATCGGACGCTCTAAAAAACCCAGATGTTTTAAAAGCATAAATGTAGAGGCACTACCAGTTCACTATCATGCCAACTCAAATGCCTGGATGATGGCTGACATTTTCCATGAATGGCTAAAAGACCTTAACAAAAAAATGAGGTTTAGAAAAAGAAAAATCGCTATGCTAGTTGACAACTGTCCTGACCATAAAGCAATTAACCTGTCCCATATCAATTTAATTTTCCTTCCTCCTAACTGCACTGCTCTGATCCAGCCTATGGATCAAGGGGTGATACACAACCTAAAGGTCCATTACCAAAAATCGATCGTTAATCGTCTGCTGGATGATATTGATGGATCCATGGACATGTTTAACGACAAAGCATGAAAAATGTCAATTCTCGATGCAATACACCTTATCCACTATGCGTGGAAAGAAGTTAAACCCCAAACTATCCAGAACTGCTTTATTAAAGCTGGGGTCATTCACGGAGAGCCCCAGGGTGCAGATGAAATTGATCCACCAACCGGAATGCAGAGTCTGACTTTGTGGATTACGTGACCATGGGCCTTGAGAGGCCAACTTCTGGTGTTGTGACAGATGAGGAAATCTGCAATGAAATCCTAACACAAAATGCACACACAGCAGAGGAGGAAGATGAGGAGGGGAGCAGGAGCCAGTGGCCACAACGAGAGAGGTATGGCAGATGGTACGAGTAATTCGGCACTATGTTGCAGCGAGGGAAATTAAGGAGTATGAGTGGTTTTACACTTTTAAAAAACGCCTTGAAATGTTAGCAAGTAGTGGAGCCAAACAGCAATCAACAGATAAATGGCTCAAGCATTGCACAGAAGCAGATGCAGATGCAGTCGCGGAAAATGACACTGCAGAAAACACAAACTGCATTGACTTGTGATCTTTTTTTTACATTTACTTTAACTACTGCACTGTACTTAATTATTGCAGTTCCATTTTTATTCAAGTCAGCTATCAAGGTTGGCTCCTGCATAAATAAATGAAATTAACGATTAAAATAGAGTGCGGCTGATTCTCATGCATAATAGCAGCTACCGGTAATTCGAAATATGTTCTCCCGCTTGTATGCCATTTTGGATATATGCCCATTTTTCAGCTGTCCGTGGCAGCGGCATACAAGCGGAATTGACTGTATTTCATTTTATCCCCTATTCTTGCGAGTGTAGTGTGTATCCCTCAGCACTACACTCACTTTACCTACATAGTGCTCTTTTTCCCTACTTGTGCTACACAGAGGGGGTATTACTGAGTCGCTCATGATGAGTAGCTCAATAATACACGCTCATATTGGGTGCTACCGGATTCCAAGCCCCAAAAGTTTTTTTTTCTCATTTTATTTAACTTTAGCTAATCCTGTTCTGTTTCCCAGTCCCTGCCATTTTCCTGTAGATTCCCCACTACTGTAGCTCTCTGTCCTTCCCTGTATTTAAGTCAAGAGACCAGACTTATATATTTAACCTTTTGTTTTTCTCGTATCCCCTCCCTGCCTTTTTGCTGGCTTTTGTGTGTTAAAGCCCTCCCCTGTGGAGCTGCCTATAATTTGTTCTCGCTCTCCCTTTTTTCCTCAGGGGTTGTGTTAGCTTCCTTGGGCCAGGAGTTTTCCCCGGAATTAAATGCCACCTGCGGTTCATATCCCTCTGATGGACCTGCCCTGCTTCTCCTAACTGAAGGTACGGAGCTGCTAGGACCTATGTCCCTTTTTGAATTTTTGGTGCCTAAAGCTTTTTTTTTTTTGCTGACTTTTCCATTAGCAGATTATCTCTTCAAGCCACTAGAGAGCTATATCTCTGGTAGGAGTGAAATTTACTGTGTGTCCACTCCACCATAAGCAGGTTATATGCAGCTGCCTCTATGGGCTCCTATCCTATCTGGTACATCAAGTACCTACCTAAATACAATGATGCTGTCTTATCTGCTCCCTCGCTTATTTGTGCTCACATTGCTGATTTCACACACGAGCATACCAGGAGCCTGCTACCCCTCCCACACTCCCTGCTACATGCTCAATAAAACCTGCCTTACTCCTGGTACTCTCACCTCCGATCATCTCTCAGCACATAGTAGCTCTATGCTTTACGACTGGTTTGAAGCTTACCATCAGGGATGGGTAGCATGCACCCATACTTTATCACTCTCTCCTCTATCCCTCATGCCCCCAACTGGTGGACGCCAACAACAACTAAGTTGGGACACCAGACAGAGGAGGATGGCAAGACTGCCTACAGGCAGTTAAGATTATGCCTACTCAAACTTATTCTTATGTTGTTACTGCTGTCTGGAAATATTCACCCAAACCCTGGCCCCGCCCCCAGCCCACCACGAAAGGCAGCCTCTTTAATGTGGCCGGAGTTACTTACTTTAGCAGCTATGAGCATATGCAGTCTCCTCCCCAAACTGGCTTCTCTACAAGTCATTGTTAACCAACACAGTCCTGACAATTGCTGAAACATGGCTTAAACCAAAAATCCCTGATACGGCTATTGCCCTGCCAGGTTACACCATCTTCAGACTGGACAGGCTACCAAGTAGGAGGGGGATGTGTAGTCTATCTCAAAGAGTCACTTATGGGGCACCCCCTGATGGTACCTACTGCTGGTTCAACCCAAAAATACTAGCCATCAAACTTCTGCTAGGTGCCCATAATAAGGCACTTACTGTAGCATCAGTGTACATCCCTCCTAAAAAACAGTGGAGGGGTCTCAATTCTGTTATGGACTTTATCAGAAACCAACCCCCTGACTCGTGGTTAATTCTGATGGGTGATTTTAATATTAATTGGCTTGCACTTGAGAATGGGAGCTTTAGGGACGTCATCTCTGCCGCAAACTTTTCCCACCTGGTTAACTCCCTGACTACTGTAGATCCAGCTACAAAATGGGATCAAGCAGCCTGCTGGATTGGGTCATAACCAGTCATCTTGACTGCATTACTAACAGTACAGTCCTCCCGGACATGCTCTGTGACCATTCCCTGTCATCTGCACGTGGACAAACAAATTCTGCAAACCTCCACCAAAGGCAATCACCAGCAGGGTACTAGCATGGGATCATCTTGAACCCCTCGAAGGATGTCAACACGGCACTTGATTATTTCATCAGCACTTGTAATGCTGCCTGTGACTCCCATGCTCCCCTAAAAAAGTGGAAAATCAGTGGCCCTTGCAACCCAAGGCTCTCTACAGACTTATTAGCTCATATGAAATCTAGGGACCACCTCTGGCATTGGGCTCGAGACACCAGCATGCAATCGGACATTCAGAAATACAAAAGAGCAAAGAATGATTGCACGAGGTCCATCCACCTTGAGAAAAATAAATATTACAAGGGAGTGCTTACTGACACGTGGGGCAATGGTAAAGCTTTCTAGAATAATATCAAAGAGGTTACAGGGAAAAACTCAAAAATATCACCCACTTTACTTGACGTTGATGTTGATGGGACTACAACTCTGGGCTCCCTAACTATTGCCAATTCCTTTAATAACGCATTCATGGACCTTAGCAGTGTTCTTCCACCTGACTTTTATGATACAGATGTCACCCCATCCAATCCTGTAAGCTCTCCCCCAATGACCAGTCACACACTATTCTACTTCAAAGAAGCTTTGTTGCATGAAGCCCAAAAATTCTTCTGTAAAGCAATTGGTAAATCTAGACAAAGTGGGGACTCCCTTGACCTCAAACTGATGTCCCTCACCCTTGAGGAATTGTTAGCACCTTTAACCAGGATCTTTAACCTCTCACTCAAACTCGTATAGTTTCCCAATAAATGGAAATCAGCCACAGTTACCCAGGTCTACAAAAGTGGAGACAGGACTCTTCAAGTGAACTACCAGCCTATCTCCATATTACCACCCCTCTCTAAGGCTCTTGAATGCATTGCAGCTAACCAGCTTACTGAAAATCTTGACAAACATAAGATCCAATGTGCCCAACAACATGGGTTCAGTAAAGGGCATAGCACCACCTCAGCCTTTATGGTCAATTAGTTGGTGCTGCCTTCACTGACTTAACAAAAGCATTCAGTATGGTCCACCACCCTCTACTACTGGAATAACTACTTAATGCAGGGCTCTCCTCTGACTCCACTGCCTGGTTTAAAACTTATCTGGACAACTGCACTCAGCAAGTCAAAATTGTCGACATCATCTCTGACTCAAGACCTGTTCACTCTGGAGTTCCTCAAGGGTCCATCCTGGGCCCACTCCTATTTAGTTTCTTTCTGAACAGTCTCCCAAGCTCCTGCCCTGAACAAATCCTACTCTACACAAATGATGCCATAATTTACACAACTCACCTGGAGCCTATACCCCTTGAGAACCATCTACAACTCGGATTTGTCTCGGTAGAGAAATGGTTTATTTATCACAAGTTGATACTAAACTATAAAAAACACTAAGCTTATACTCTTCTGCAGCTCCCACAATAAGCACAGACAACATCCTCTGACTATCATTAACTGCCTTGGTACTGCCCTCGAACAGGTATAATTCTTTAAGTATCTTGGAGTCACCATAGATAGCAACCTGTCATATTGGGTGCATATAGATAAAGTTGATAAAGTTGTAAATATTCCCTACAAAACAGGGTACTAAATGAGAAAAAGACAGAGGTAGAACGGTCAGTGGGGGATGCTGCACTGGAAGGTAAAGCCATCAAAAAATGGAGAGCAATGAGTACTAATGCCCGTAGTCTGGGTAACAAGCTTCCTGAATTAGTGGCCTTGATGGAGGAAGAACATCTGGATATCGTGGCAGTCACAGAAACATGGTACACACAAAACCATGACTGGGACATAAACATACCAGGATACACTGTGTACAGGAGGGACAGGGAGGGTAAAGAGGAGGAGGAGTAGTTCTTTACATAAGGAAGGAATAAAAGCAACAGCACAAAAAGGTACACAGGGAGGAGAAGAAGCACTGTGGGTAAATTTGGAGACAGGCAATGGCACCACAATATGCGCAGGGGTTGTATACAGACCCCTTTCTCAGGGGGAGGAAATGGACAGGGAAATGATAGAAAGTATACTTAGAATGGCAGAAAAAGGGGAGATATTGCTGATGGGTAATCTGAATATGCCAGATGTTAACTGGAGTGCAGTTGAAGCTGCCACTTCTAAGAGTGCAGTTATTCTAGATGCCCTACAGGGGGCATGCCTTAGACAACTAGTACTGGAGCCCACTCAAGAGGGAGCAATATTAGACTTGATTCTCTCAAATGGAGTTGGTGAGAGGATTACAGATGTAGAAGTGGGCAGCCATCTGGGAACTAGCGACCATCGAACAGTATGGTTCACAATAAACACAGCAATAGAGTCAAGCCATACAAAGACAAAAGTACTGGACTTTAGGAGGGCTGACTTTGCCAAAATGGGTGAGTGCCTAAGGAGCACTAGCAAATGGGCAGGAAGGAGGGTGGAAGAACAATGGGGAATAATAAAACTGCCATCACAGAGGTAATGAGCCTTTGTGTGAAGCAAATAAACAAAACAAGATGATGTAAGAAACCACTATGGTTCTCAAAGGAAGTGGCAGTGAAGGTTCAAGAGAAAAGAACATTCAGGAAGTACAAGGAATGCAGAAGGAGCAGGACAGAGAACTGTATCAGTTAAAGCAAAGGAGGCTGGGAAGGCAGTCAGAACAGCAAAGGCCCAAACCGAGGAAAAGATAGCCAACTCAGTTAGAAGGGATAAAACCTTTTATAGGTACATCAGGGGCGAAGGAAGACCAAGGAGGATAGTGAGAGCTTAATAAAGGGGAGGGAGGGTGGGCAGAGGGAGACTGTGAAAAGGCAGAGATACTAAACAAATATTTTGCTCAGTATTTACAAAGGAAGAGGGGAGGTACATAAAACAAACAGTAGTAACACTCTGGATACAAGTTGATACTGGCCCATTTACAGAACAAAGGGTTCTGAAAGAACTCTTAAAACTGAAGGTGGACAAAGCAATGAGGTCTGATGGGATTCATCCCAGAATTCTAAAAGAACTAAGGGTAGAACTAATGACACCACTGACTACCCTTTTAACAAATCATGGGAGGATGGGGTGGTACCCGAGGACTGGAGGAGGGCAGATGTGATTCCCTTCACAAAAGTGGGAGCAAGGCAGAAGCAGGAAACTATAGACCTGTTAGTTTAACCTCAGTGATAGGAAAATGATGGAATCACTTCTAAAGGAAAGAATTGTCAGTATCTAGAGGCCAGAGGGCACAGGACCCTAGGCAGCATGGATTCACAGTGGGAAGGTCATGCCAGATGAATCTGATAGATTTCTTTGACTGGGTGACCAAAGAAGTAGATCAGGGAGGGCTGTGGACATGGCCTACCTAGACTTTATCAAGGCATTTGACACAGTCCACACAAAAGATTAATATGCAAGTTAGCCAGCCTGGGAGTGGGTCCCAAGATGACAGCCTGGGTA
This sequence comes from Neoceratodus forsteri, assembly GCA_016271365.2. Classification (NCBI taxonomy): domain Eukaryota; kingdom Metazoa; phylum Chordata; order Ceratodontiformes; family Ceratodontidae; genus Neoceratodus; species Neoceratodus forsteri. The sequence continues at coordinate 936,328,861 of CM028131.1, forward strand.
AAAGTGGCTGGAGAATAGGACACAGAGAGTAATAGTAAATGGAGTCCACTCAGAAGAAAGGAGGGTTACTAGTGGGGTACCAGGGTTCAGTAATGGACGGTCTTCTTCAATGTCTTTATAAAGCGACATTGCAGAAGGACTGGAAGGAAAAGTATGTCTCTTTGCAGATGACACTAAGATCTGCAACAGATTTGATGCACAGGGTGGGGTGGAGAGGATGAGAAGGGACTGGCAAGGTTAGAGGAATGGTCAAATGTATGGCAGCTTAGATTCAATGCTAAGAAGTGCAAGGTAATGCACCTGGGAAACAAAACCCAGGGAAGAGTACACAATGGGGGTGAGATACTAACAACAACAAAAATGGAAGGGACCTGGGGTAGTCATATCAGATGACCTAAAGATGGGCAAGCAATGTGAGAGGGCAGCAAGGAGGGCTGGGGGGATACTGGGATGCATAGGGAGAGGCATCACCAGTAGAAAACAGGAAGTTATTATCCCTCTGTACAGACAGCTGGTGAGACCCCATCTGGAGTACTGTGTGCAGTTCTGGAGACCCAATCTCTGCAAAGACATAGACAGGATGGAAGCTGTCCAGAGGAGGGCAACTAAAATGGTGCAGGGTCTGCAGTGGAAGACATATGAAGAGAGACTTAAGGAGCTTAATATGTATAGCCTCGAGGAAAGGAGGGAGAGGGGGACATGATAGAAAGCGTTCAAGTACCTCAAGGAATCAACGAAGTCAAGAGGGTAGCATCTTTCAAAAAAGAGCTGTGCAAGAACAAGAGGGCACAATTTGAAAATAGAGGGGGCGGCTCAGAGGTAATTTAAGGAAGTATTTTTTACAGAGAGGGTTGTGGATGCATGGAACGGCCTTCCGAAGGAGGTTGTGGAGTCAAAATCAGTGGTGGAATTCAAGCATGCATGGGATAGTCATAAGGCAGTTCTGGGGGTTGGGGGTAGGAAGAAGTAGGCTGCTGGTTAACTAGAATCTGCAGCTTATCCAGTAGGTAGGGAAATGGGCAGACTGGGTGGGCCAAGCGGTCCTTATCTGCCGTCAAATTCTATGTTTCTATATTCATATTGGTCTACTCCACAGATGCAGGTGATTTCTGACCCCTGAAACCTTAAGCATAGCTGTACAGAGCTATATTATTTCTATAATTGACTATGGACTGATAATCTATAGCTCTGTGACTGATAGCACCCTCTGGCATATCTTCACTGCTCTTAACAAGGCATGTCATCTCGACTCAGGAGCCCACCATCTCATGCACATGTGTGACCTCTATGTCCTAACCAGTTGACTACAGCTTAAAAATCACATCAAATACCAAATGTGTGTGATGGCCAAGAAAATAACCTTAGGCCTCTTGCCACCTGGAGTACAAGATCTTCTAAGCCCCCCTCGTAATCCATGCCATACCGAGGTTCTAAATCTCAGCTCCTACAGGTCCCTCATCCCTGAACCACCCAGGGGCAAAGATCGTTCACCTACAGGGCCCCCTTCTGGATGACTAGATTTGCTGGCAAAGGCACCTAGCTTCACCTGAGCTCTTTTCTTCCAGGTTTGCTTGTAAGGATAAAGCAAGGAACATTATCAGAGCAAGGAAAAATATTAAGGCTTCTTTTGGCTAGGCAGATTTACTGTGTGTTACTATTTTCTTTTGTGGTCACAGGGTTTTTTACTATTTTTTGCTAACATTTTACTGCTTTATTGTTCTCTGATTCAAATTGCTGTTGCAGGGTATAATTTCTGCTGCATTATTGCAGGGTGTGCCTACAGGTTTGTTACTGTTTTATGCTTACAGATTACTGCTGTAATCTCCTCTGAATAAAATTGTTTTTTGCAAGGTATATCTTCTGTTACTGCTTTATTTTTCTCTGTAGCAAAGTGTTTTTTGCAGGGTATATTTTCTGTGAAATTATTACAGGTGGTACTTTACAGTTTTTACAGTTTTATCTATCATTAGGCTAAGCTTTCAAGGCTACTGCATTTGTTGTTGGCTGATTGTTTCTGCTCTTACCTCCTTGTTTCTTTCATCCGTGTTTTTTGGCAGGGGAAGGGCCCACTACCCACTCCCATCCCCAACCTTCCCACACTACACTCCTTTTATAGGGTAACACAGTCGTGACATTTCCTGTAGCAAAGCAGGATGGGGCAGATCAGAGGGGTATCCACATAGTGACCTCATTTACAGGGGCACTAGTACTTTAACTTGTTATAACAAATTATACAAAAACAAACAAACAAAACACAAAATCAAACTTTTGCTTCCATTTTCTTCCGTTTAATTACTCTGACCAGGTTATAAACCCAGCAACTTATATGGAATGGATATCATTAACTGCAGGTACTGCGGAACACTTTTTAGAAGGGCAGTTTAACAGGCTTTAGGACACTGACCTACATGCTGGGTCACTGGAGATCAAAGGGCTCAGCTCCAGGCAGCATGGGCAGAGATTGCACACATCAAATTGCATATTCAAGAGGAAATATATTATTAGAACATCCCGCCATTTCCCCAACATCCAATTGAAGCACCTCGATCGCAGAGGGTAGTTGGTCTGGGAGGTTGGCAGGTGGTTAGGAGGGGCAAATCAGGTGCCCCATCACTCAATGCTCTCCAACACATCACCTCCACAAACCATGTAAAAACTACAAACAGGTATCTGCCTCTGTCTCCGAAATCAAACAAAGGGGCAGAGGACACTGCAGAGCAGGACACTGCAGCACAGGAGCTAGTATAACAAAACTCACCCAAAACAGGGACCAAAACAAAGAAAGCAAAAAGGAAATCCAAAACACTTCTGATCATAGAAGACTTCATGATTCGGGGAGTTGATACCTACCTCCAGCTGGGGGTAATGGTCAGATGTCTCCCAGGTACATCAGTGTGGAGAGACACTGACCGCATTGCTAAAATCATGCAGGAAGTAAGAGAAAATGTCAATGTCCTGGTACACATAGGAACCATTTGTCTCACCAGCCGGTCAATTGTAGAGACCAAGGAAAACCTGACCAGGCTGGGAGACAAAATGTCATCCATTTCATCCAGCATCTCCTTCTCTGAAATCCTGCTGGTCTGGGAGAGGGGGGAAGATGAACAGAAGGTCAGAGAATGGGAGATAGGGGAGCTAAACATGTGGCTCAAGTGCTGGTGCCAGGAAAAAGGACACAAATTTGTAGGTAACTGGCAACAGTTTTGGGAGTGAAAGTTCTTTAAATTTGATGGACAGCATTTGACTAAGGAGGGAGTTAGTGTATTGGGGCAGAAGTTTGACATCTTTGCAGAATATTTAAACTAGCAAACAGGGAAAGGGGTGCAGCACCCGATACATCGAATGGGAAGAACACCCCTCCCACCTCAGCTAGTAATCAAACAGGAGTTCAGCGTGTTTGTAGTTCATTTGCATCACCAGGTAAGGAAAAAGGTCTGGCTCCCCATACGATGCACTGCAGAAACTTCGGACCTCGCCCAACAACTAACACACCAAAATCTGGCCAATGGAAAATCATGTACACAAATGCCTGCAGTCTGGGAAACAAGATCCCAGACATGTAGGCAACAGTGACAGAGGCTAAACTGGACATAGTAGCCATTAGCGAGACATGGTTCACCAGTAACCACACTTGGGAGACTTCAGTACCTGGCTATGTACTGTTCAGAAGAGACTGAGGTGCAAAAAGGGGGGGGGGTTAGTGGCCCTCTATGTCAATGAAAATATCAAAGCTACGGAAATTCAGAATACACATAAGGAGCCAAAAGAACTGTGGGTCACCCTGGAAACAGGAAATGGGACAGCCATACAAACTGAGCTTGTCTACAGGCCTCCAGACCAGGAGGAGGACATAGATAAATTACTGTTAGAAGATACACAGCTAAAGAGGAGGTTCTGATAATGGGAGACTTCAACATGCCAGATACAGATTGGTCAATACCAGCAGGAACATGTGCCAGAACTAGACACATAGTGGATTCCCTGCAGGGGGAGGGCCTCAAGCAACTAGTACAACAACCCACAAGAGACACAGCTATCCTAGATCTAGTACTGATTAATGGGGAAAGGATCACAGATCTCCAGGTAGAAGGTCACCTGGGGGCCAGTGACCATCACATGGTATGGTTCAATTTGGCCACTAGAACTAAATCATCTCATCCCAAGGCAAAAATATGGGACTTCAGAGGAGCTGACTTTGATAAGATGGCCAACAGAGTTAAGCTAGCCCTGGCAAGAAGAAATACAGGTGATGTGGCACAGGAAAAGTGGGCAAGTATTATGGATGCAATACTTGAAGCAACATCCCATTGTGTTAGGGAGAAAAGGAAGAGCAAAAGAAGGAGGAAACCACTTTGGTTCTCAAAAACAGAAGTAGAAAAGGTCAGAGCCAAAAGGCTGGCCTTCAGGAAATATAAGGGAACGCAGTGGGGTGAAGATAGAAAGGCATACCAAACTTCCATAAGGGAAGCAGGGAAGGCAGTAAGACAGGCAAAGACCTAAAATGAGGAAGCACTAGCATGAACAGTAAAAGAAGGGGACAAGATTTTCTATAGATACATTAGTGAAAGGAGAAAGTCCAGAGGGGGTATTGCTAAGATCAAAGGGGCTAAGGGGGATTGTGTGGAAGAGGACCAAGGAAAAGCATCTATCCTAAATAGATACTTCTGCTCAGTATTTACTGAGGACAAGATAGGGCAGGGCCCACAGCTCAGCACCATGGACACAGGGGGGAGGGAGGTGTGCACAAGTCCCATCACAAAAGAAAGGGTCCTACAAGAGCTCGCAAAGCTTAGGGTGAACAAGGCAATGTGACCTGATGGCATACATCCCAGGGTTCTAAGGGAGCTAAGAGTGGAACTAGCAGAGCCATTATCAGAACTGTTTAGTGAATCTCTGAGCACAGGAGAGGTCCCAGAAGACTGGAGAAGGGCTCATATGATCCTGCTCCACAAGAGTGGTAGCAGGGAGGAGGCAGGGAACTACAGACCAGTCAGTCTTACCTAAGTAGTGGGCAAGATTATGGAAGCACTCCCTAAGGAAAGGATAGTGCAACACCTGGAATCCACAGAAGCACAGGATCCAAGACAGCATGGGTTTACAACAGGAAGGTCCTGTCAAACTAATCTCATAGATTTCTTTGACTGGGTAACCAGAGTGGTGGACCAAGGGGGGTGCAGTTGATGTTGCCTACCTTGACTTCAGCAAAGCTTTTGATACTGGGGAGGCAGTATAGTGCAGTGGTTTAAGGCTTTGAGCTGCAAATCTGGAGACCTCAGTCTGAATCCCACAGCCCCCACTTGCGTACTGTGTGACCCTGAGCAAGTCACTTAACTTCCCTGTACTCCAGGTTGCACCTGTAAATAAGTTTTCAGCTTAGTGTGTCTCACCTGGTTAAATGACTGGAAAAAAAAAACTGTTCCACATAGAAGATTGATTAATAAGCTGGGTAGGCTCAGGGTGGATCAGTCGTTGGTCAACTAGGTGGCAAACTGGTTGACGGGCAGAAAACAGAGAGTGGTGGTAAACGGTATACAGTCAGAAAAGATGCAAGTCACAAGTGGGGTACCTTAGGGATCAGTCCTGGGGCCAGTCCTCTTCAATATCTTCATCAGTGACATTGTAGATGGACTGGAGGGTAAGGTTTGTCTGTTTGCAGATGACACCAAGATCTGCAACAGAGCAGATGATCCAGATGGGGTAAGCAGAATGAGAAGAGATCTGGATAAACTGGCAAAATGTTCGGAAGAGTGGCAACTGGCAACTGAGGTTTAATGCAAAGAAGTGCAAGACCATGTATATAGGGAAGAGAAACCCTGAAGCCACCTATAGGTCGGAAGGGGAATTGCTGGCAATCACAAGGGAAGAAAGAGGCTTGGGCATCATCATCACAGATTACCTGAAATTATCCAAGAAGACCAGTAAAGCAGTTGGTAAGACTAGAGGGATGTTGGGGTGTATTAGAAGGGGTATCACAAGTCGCAAGAGAGAGGTAATAATCCCTCTTTACAAGACACTGGCTAGGCCCCATCTGGAGTACTGCGTTCAGTACTGGAAGCCATACCTGCACAAGGACATTAACAAAATGGAGGCAGTCCAGAGAAGGGCAACCTAAATGGTGCAAGAACTGCATCAGAAAACATATGAGGACAGATTAACAGAGCTCAATATGTATACTCTAGTGCAAAGGAGGGAAAGAGGTGATATGATTGAAACATTCAAACATCTTAAGGGCATTAACAAGATGAAAGAGTCTAACATATTTCAATATAAGAAAAATAGCAGGACAAGAGGACACAGCATGAGATTAGAGGGAGGCCGATTAAGGAGCAATGTGAGGAAACTCTTTTTCATAGAAAGGATGGTGGAAGCATGGAACGGCCTACCTCAGGAAGTGGTGGATATGAATACAGTGCAGAGCTTCAAACAGGCATGGGACAGGCAAAAGGGAGCAATACAGATGAGTATGAATAGATAGGCCATTGACAGAGTATAGGCCTATGGCACATTCATAAGGTAGAAAAAATGGGCAGACTGGATGGGCCTTGCGGTCCTTATCTGCCGTCAGCTTCTGTGTTTCTATGAATGCTTTCAACAATGACATCTCCTCCGAAACTAAGCTGGGACCAATCAATTCCAAGCTTCAGTCACTACTCTCTACAGCTAGCACCTGTGACTGTCTCCCTTAACCAAGTTTCCCCAAATCTTGACCTTTGCACTTGACCCCTTTCATAGTAACTTAGCACTCTTGCCTCCTACCCCTGCCCCCGCATCCCCTACCTCCTCTCCACCCTTCCTCCCCCCCTACCCTTGCCCCACCTCTCCTCATGTCCTCCATTCCAACCCCCGCTCTTACTCTTCCCAGCCCACCCTACCACATCTCTTCCTACACCCTGTGCCCTGTTTGTCTTGACAAAGCCTGCTGGCCGATATCAATGTACTGTATGCATTTTCCTGGTCCTGAAACTGATTAGCATAGTATGTCTCTGTTGTTTTACGTTGACTGTTCATTATGATTTTGTGTCCATTATGATTTTTGTACCTCCTATTTACACTTTATTGTCCCATACTTTAGTGTCCTGTTTAATCTGTTGTCCTTTCTACTGTCGTGAAACCTTTGTAAAAGAGCTCTTAGCTCAAAGATATATGTAATCAGAGACTTAAATAATTAAATTAAAAAAATAAATCTGCCAGTCCGATTCTCAGCAGCTCCCTGAACTGGTAGACTATCCCCTTTAATGCCAGGAGGCATAGGAACATCTTTTTTGAACTTGGCCCCTTTCAGCAGATGGGACCGAGCAACGAGACATCAGTGACCACAGCCATGAAATACGATAGTGTTGCCAGGCCCGAATCCCACCTGGGCCACTTGCAGGACACCAGAGGGACAGTGCTGGGGCCACAGCCCGTAAGATAAATCAAATTGGGGGGGCTTACACAAAATTTGTATGTATTTTTCATTGTCTCATAAACCATTGTTGTACTTTTGTTTTCGCTTAAAGAGCCTTATGTATTAAGATGGTTAATTTTTACTATCAAAGCTTTCAAGTCTTACTGGGGTTCTTGAAAACAATACAATATCATCTGCATATAACAGTATTTTGATAGTGACATTATTTACTTGTGAACAGTGTGTGTCAATATCATTTATTGGTTTCACAACAGTCTCAATATATAGGAAGAACAACATGGCGGCTAACAAGCACCACGCTTTAATCCTTTCCGAATATGAATTTGTCCTGTCATTGCACGATCTCTAGTGATTCTTACACTAGCTGTTGTCTTATTTTGTAACAGCTACAGTAGTAAAAGCAACCAAGGTTCTATTTCCTGCACCACCTTTCCTGTAACATATCTCTGTTTATGTTATTGAAGGCCAAGCTTATATCCAGGAGAGCCAAATATAGCTTTGCCGTCTTCCTTTTAACATACAGTATGTGTGAATTAGATAATCTAAGGAAAAATATGGTCTGAACTCCCAAAGGACTTTCAGAAACCTGCTTGGTATACTGATAATAACTTTTGTTAAAATACCTAATTCTCTAAAATAAACAAAATTATTCTAGTATAAATCTTCATTGCAGTACAGAGTGGAGTGATTGGTCTATAGCAACTTGGGCTCTTTTGGCCTTCTTTTTATGTGGATTGTGCGCATGCACAAGAAACATATTGTGGAAGCTTGCCAGAAACAGGTTGTAGAGGCGTGGCACTGTTGTGGCCAGTGCCCCCACAGCCTTTAAAGGCTTGGCACGCTTTCCCCAATGGTGTGGTTTGCTGCTGCTGACACTAGTTCAGCCAGCATACCACCACCTTGAAATGTTTCAGCCACTGCAATCATTGCAGCATCAGCCATTCACTGGCATCAGGGAGTGATCCGTCAATGCAGGGCAGAAAGTTGGTACTGTAATATTGTTTGTGAACATGGCGGCGGCTTGCCACCGTGTTCACAAACAATATTTGTGAGCCCCCAGTGCCAAATAGGTGCCCAATCCCCCTCAACAGCATGTGCCCCCCCCACAACAGTGTTTTTGCCGATGGGGGTCCCAATCCCTGTCGGCTTCAGTCCCCCTCCTAGTGAAAGTTGCCGATGGGGAGCCCACTCCCCATCGGCAATTGTCTCCCCCTCACAGTTCGTTTTGCTGATGGGGAGCCCACTTCCCATCGGTATAATGCCCCCATGAAAACCCAATAGATTTGTACTGAAAGGGTGCCCAATCCCCTCGGCTCTTGCGCCCCCCTCCCTTTGTGCAGACAGGGGTGCCCAATCCCCCTGTCCTTCTGGCCTGCCCCCTGAAAACCAAACACGCCCCGTTGTGCTGGGAGCCCATGCCAGCATGCTACTTGTCCCTGTAAAAAAAAAAGTCCTGAGATGTCTTTTTTTTTTTTTTTGTAACCTGTGAAAAAAGGAAATGGTCCCTCGTGGTCTCCCTGCCCCCTCCCACAACCTGCACCCACCCACTGTGCACCCTGCCTCTCCATACCCCTTCCCCAATACTTACCTCCAGAGTCTGGCGCGATGATCTTCGGTGGACCGGGATCATGTCTGCACTGTTCAAATCCAACCACGAACTGAGGAAATGCCAGTAAGTTGTATAATGGTATAAATAAGGATTTTTCAACTTTGATGCATATCTCGGGCATTTTTTGGAATTTTGGCACCAAATTTTTTACATGGGGTTTGTGGGACTCCTCCTCATGAATTCAGGCTCTGTCATGGCGTTATTCCGTCCCGAAAGGTGAGCTCGCAGTCACTGCACAGAATCACCTTTCAGGACCGATTAACAAAACAACAGTGCAAGTGTTCATGAGGTGGGGTCTCAAAAAGTGTATGTTGCAAATTTGGTGGGAATAAATACAAAAAATAACTGTTTTACAAGCATACATTGCGCAGTTGCTAAGCACGTTCATAACTTTGCCAATTTGCAATATTTTCACTCCAGATTTTCAACATTGCCATTTTTACACACCTCGTTATGAACAGTACAGCTGTCATGTTTGACATTCTGGCCAAAATGTGTTTTCGCTCTTCCGGCGCAGAATAGCGCAGTCGCTGTGGGAAATCAGTGTTTGGGACACATTAAGAAAATCACAGTGACACTGTTCATGAGCAGAGGTCCTAAAATGCTTTTGTTGAAAATTTTGTGATGAAACTCCATAAAATGACTGTGGTACGAGTGTGCATTGTGCAGTTTCCACGCACCCTAGTAACTTCGCAAATTAGTAATATTTTCACACCACATTTTAAACAGTGGCATTTTTTCACACCTCCTTATGAACAGTACAGCTGTCATATTGCACATCCTGGATGAAATGTGTTTTTGCACTTCCAGTGCAGAATGCCACAGTCGCTGTCGGAAATCCATGTTTGGGACAGATTAGGATTGAGCGAGTGAAAGGGGGGAGTGACCAAGCTCAACTGAGCTCTGTAGAGACAGCTGCAGATTTCTTTGTGGACAGGAAAAGGCACCAACGCAGGCAGGAGCCCACTACAAAATGGCAGCCTGCAGCTCCAGGAGACATAGAACGAGCGAGCGATGGAGGGGTAATGAATGAGCTCAATGAAGCAGCAATGCACGCAGGAGCCCAGTACAAAAGGCCAGTCTGCAGCGCTGGCAGAAATGGAATGAGCAAGTGAGAGACAGGGAGTAAACGAGCTCAATGGAGCTGTGTCAGGACTGCTGCAGATTTCTTTGAGGGCAGAAAAAGCCACCAACGCAGGCAGGAGCCCAGTCCAAAAGGGCAGCCTGCAGCACTGGAACAAACACAACGAGCGAGTAACAGAGGGTAAGTGAGTGAGCTCAACACAGCTCTGTTGTGACAGCTGCAGATTTCTTTGTGGGTAGAAAAAGGCGGCAATGCAAGCAGGAGTCCAATACAAAAAGCCAGCCTGCAGCGCCAGCAGAAACGGAATGAGCGAGTGGGGGGGGGGGTGAGCGAGCTCAATAGAGCTCTGTCAGGACAGCTGCAGATTTCTTTGTGAGCCGAAAAAGGTGCCAATGCAGGTAGGAGCCCAGTACAAAAGGGCTGCCTGCTGCACCGGGAGAAACAGAATAAGCGAGTGACAGAGGGCCAGTGAGCGACCTCAACGGACCAAAGCAAACAACATTTGGCACTGACAAATGCTTGTTAAATAATGGGATTATTAAACCTTCATTCCAAGCTTCTAGTAACATTAAGTTGTTATTTATACAGGTAAATATGATTGCCAGTATTTAACCAACCATTCTGGGTTTGCTTTGTATACTTAAACTGGTATCACATTAATGCCTGGCGACTAATAATTTTTCTGTTGGTTTATTGCCCATGTTACTTTTGCTTGAGTTAATTCTGGCCAGGTAACTGGTATATTTTCCTGTTTATATACTTTAGTTTTGATTTACTATCTTGCCCATATAAACCATTGTAATAATCATACCGGGTTTTTGAAATAATAATACATTCAGGGTTAACATCTGTATTATTTGTTTCATAGGCAACCAAATCCCAAAATTATTTGTTATCCTTGTTGTGGCATTTAGCAAATTTTCCCCCAGTTGTGTTTTATATTGCTTTTTCTTTTGGTTATCTATATATATTTACATTCTTTTTTAGAGGAGGATATACTCTTTTTTTGTATACAGGCAATAACTACTTTTACTAAGTCTATTTGCTTTTATTAATACATTTCTTAATTTCCCACACTCATCATTTTACTGCTTGTTTTTCTTTGGAACCTCCTGATGATTATAGTTTCTGTCTTCCCTTCAAAGAGTACTGATACTCATATTTAAAATTATTTCTAGGTATAAAACACATTTCCAGCATCTTCACTCTTTCAAGACCAACCTCTAGTCAGTATTAGGTTAGCAAGGCCAGAAATATGTTTGTTACCAATAAGTAGCTCTACAATCCTTTCTTGAATGAAAAGATTCTATTTAATTTTTTTCTTATTTAAAATAATATGCTCATTTGCTTCATTGGGGTGTGTCACTAAATGTGATGGCTTCTCCTTACACAATACCTAAACAAGCTGTTATAGGGAGATGATAGCTGACCCACTCTTTTAATATTCTAAATTCTTGTACCAAGGACTAGGAGGAGATGTCTACATGGGCTATACTGATTATTGTCCACACCCCCATTTATTGTAGGGTAAGTTATATTAGCTTGGAAGTCTCCCCTAGTTTTTCCATTTAATACCCCAGCCAGTTCAGAGCAGCCAAGTCCAATATATATTTTTTTCTCTTTGATTAAATTTACCATTCATGGAATTTCTAATGGGCATAGCTAATGTATCATCTTTATAATGTATGGTGAGCCCTTATTACTGCTAAAAAGAGGCAAAATTATTTTTTGATAATCCCATCGCTATGATGTAAGTGGTTATAAACCTTTCTTGAGTACGTCATAGCGATGGGATTACAAACAGAACCCATCTGCGCATGCACATACCTTTTATCTCACACACTGAAAGTCTTCACAAAACTGGCGCAGCAGCGAGAAAATGACCCAGAATGTCCGCGGTGGTGCTAAAAATAAGGAGCCTTCATTTTTTCTGCCAGTGTATGGGGACCATACACTACAAAATATAATGCATGGTCCCTGTATCATTAACTAGTTTGTGTAATGTCTCAAGGTTGCCATGGCAACATAAACCTCTTGAGCTTCGCTCTCGAGGTTTACATGGTCGCCCTGGCAAACTCTTGATGGTTAACAAACCGCTTAACGATAGAGGATCATTCTTTATCCTCTATATCCCACATTGTAGCATATCTTTCTAACCCATTGACTATTCCGGGATGTGCATCCCCCATGATTCTTAGAAGTACAGATTTATATTTTTCATTAATCATAGTGAATAATAATTTATTTATTTATTTGCTTTTGGTAACTGGGTAAGTGCACTAGACAGAACTGCCTATTTTCAGGCATGACCCGGGAGAGTACAAATCAAGGAACAGGTAAAAAACAAATACATATACAGTGTTGTACAATGGGAGATTCCAGACAGTTATACAGGGCTGCAAGTTACATAGTACATAGAGGAGGTACATATCACACAATATAATAGGAACAAACAGACAAAAAGGCACAATTTATGGTTAATAATGTACAAAACATGACAGTGCTGTTGGTAAGTCAGCAAGGAGACAATTCCCAGGCAGAGACAGGGAATAAAGTGCGTAGCTACAGCTGAGGAAGAGTGGGGATGGGAGGAATCAAGAGGCCACAGGGAAATTTAAGTGCAGGACAATGGTAGATTTGCATGACTCGTGAAGCTAGGGACATTTGTAAATGTCAAGGGAGGCAAGATAATTGGAGAGGCCTTTCTTGAAAGTGGAGTGGGATTTGGAGTGCCTAAGATCAAGTAGGAGAGAGTTACAAAATAAATTTGTGGGCATAGAAAGAGAAGGCAAGCTCACCCATCCTGGTAGACCATTTTGGGACAGATAACAGAGCTAAAGACATAGAAAGGAGGGAACGAGGGCATAGCAGTGATTGTGGAGGGGATAGAAGAACAAAAAATGTTGTCAATCAGACAACCTAATGAATAAGCCCGACACGAGGAAGGAGACAACCAATGGACATCAGAGTAGAGAGTACAGTGGTGCTTAAGATGAGGAGCAGATAGTGCAAATCTACAAATATTGTTGTAGGAGACATCCCACATTTGCAAGATGCTTGCCTGTGCCATAGCAAAGACAGGCCGAGAGTACCAGAGTCGAGGGAGGAGAAGGCCTTGGGTGACAGAGATCCTGGCAGCAGGGGACAGAAACTGACATACTCGGTAAGCCAGTCCAGTTTTAGCATTGACTGATTTGCAGACAGCTTTGACATGCAGAGAGAAGTTAAGAGATGGATCCAGCATGACCCCTAGGTATTTGAAGGACTGAGTTACTTCCACAAGGGAGCCATCAAGACAAGAAACCTGGAGAGACGGAGTTGAAGCAACAGATTTCTTTTGTGACCCAAAGAGCATAGTCTGGGTCTTGGCAACATTTAGCACCAGGCAGTGGGATGTAAGTCAAGTTTGGATACGATGAAGATCAGAGGAGAGGTGGGAGTTAATTTCATGAATAGAGCTGGAGGAGACATAGAGAACCAAGTCATCAGCATAGAGTAAGGAGAGACTGTGGGAGGGCACAGAAGGTAGGTTATTGATGAACAAAGAAAAGAGCAGGGGCCTAAGTATGGAACCTTGTGGGAAGCAGGGCAGGGGCAGAGAGAACTTTATGACAGGAGATAGACTAGAAACGGCTTCACAGATAGCTGGCAAACCAGGCAAGTGTGGATTGGGAGGTGCCAATAGAGCCTTGTTGATGCAGTAACAGGTTGTGGTTAACTGAGTCGAACACCTTTGACATGTCAATAAAAACAGCCCCAGTAAGCTGGCCTTGATCCATAGAAGATTTTATGTCACTGGTGAATTGCAGTAGGGCCATCATGGTGCTGTGGTTTGGCCTAAAGCCATGCTGAGCAGGAGATTGCAGATCAAAGTTAGCAATAACGTTAGACACCTGGCGATGGATAAGCTTCTCCAGAAGTTTACTGAGGGTCTGCAGGAGTGCACTAGGACAGTAGTTTGTTAGGTTTTTTGGATCACCTTTTTTGAAGACTGGGATAACCCTGGCATTTTTCCAGGATAGGGGCACAGCACCAGAACTAATGGAGAGGTTGAACAATTGCATGATGGGGGTGGCAAGAAGAGACGCCCCTAATTTGAGAATTCTGGGTTCCAGTCCATCAGGGCCTGTGATGCCGTGGTGAGACATCATGTTAAGAGCTCATAGGACATCCAGCCTGGAGACGGGTGGAGAATCTGGGAAGGATGGAATGGGGGGAGGTTGGGGGGGCGAGGGGACCATCAGCATCAAAACTAGGGAGGGAAGTAAAGAGTGAGCTGAAAGCATTTGCTATGGTATTAGGGTTGCTACAGGAGACGTTATTTATTAGAAAGTCATGAGGGGTTTGGGACACGGAGCGTCCCATTATGTGGTTTATTTGTGCCCAGTACCTTTTTGGGTTACTAGAGGTGGCGTAAAAAAGGCCTCTATAGTAATTGCTTTTGGCAGTCCATAGCACTTTCTTACAAGAGTTTGAAGGGAGCGATATACGATGAAGTCAGAGAGCAGGGAAGAGGTTTTCCATCTGGTCCAGAGTTTGTCCCATGCTTTAAGCATATGTAAAAGAGGGCTAGTTAACCATTTGGTAGGAAGGCCCCGTACCCTGTGTCTGGTGGAGGGAATGTGCTTGGACTGCAAGGAGAGCAGAGAATTGGTAAAGTATTCCACAGCCAAGTCAATGTTATTTGTCATGAATATGGGGGACCAGTTGACATGCTGAAGGTCCCTTAGAAAAGCTGAGGTGTCGAGGGCAGAGAAGTCAGACATGGAGATGATTTTGGGTGGGTGGGAGGAGGCTGACATCCCAGACACAGGTGAATGGTTGCTAATGGAGTCCAGTAGCCTGGTCACGGAAAAGATTCTATCCGGCCTGTTGGTAAGTACCCAGTCAAGGAGGGTGTGACTATTACCATTGCTGGAATGTTGCATACGCACCGAGACAAGCTGGGTTAGGTTGGCCTTGCTTATATTAGAGTCAAGGACAGGGAGGTTTGGGCTGAGACAATTCTGATTGAAGTCACCTAGACAAATCACTTCATTGTTTTTGGTGTCCTGGTGGAGAAAAGCCAGGAACCCCTCGAGCCCATGTTTGCAGGAAACTGGAGGCATGTAGGTGCAAACAATGTGCAGTTTTTTTGAGTCACCCAGCAGAAGCAGTGCATGAAGTACCTCACAGGACACAAACGAGGGGCATGGTAGTAATGTTAGGTTTAGATGAGACTTGTAAAATAGTGCCAGACCGCCACCTCTTTTTGATGCGGGCCGATCAACCTGGAACAAGTTGTATCTGGGGAGGGAACACAGAGAGTCGGGGAGAGAGATGGCTTAAGCCAGGATTCAGAAATTGCAAGGAGATCATGCCTTTGAGTGGTGGCTCAAGCTACGAGTTCTGCATGATTAGCCACCAAACTTCTTATATTAAGGTGAGCGATTTTTAGTCCTCTGGAACGGGGCCCAGGGGAAGAACTGACCGAATAGTGAGGGAGCCCTGTGGCCACGGGGCCAGGGTTAGTTTCCACATCACTTGCCAAAGATAAGGAAAGAACAATAATCCAGGTAGCAGCAATCAAAAAGGCGAGGATGGTCCTAGTTTTTGAGATGTGTTTAGATGTGCTGTAAGACCTAGTCAGGCAGAAGTGATGCCCACGGGGAGGGGCCTGTCTTAAGGTCCATAGGGGAAACTTTTGAATATTTATGTAGGGGGCAGAATAGAAGCAGGGTGGCCCCGAATGACTGGCAGTGAGGCTGTGGCCAGGCCTTAGTTTAAAGGGGCATCGCAGGCCCAGTTATTTAAAGTGAGCAAACCGAGGCCCTAGCTTTAAAAAGGGCCCAGCATCACAGGCACACAAAAGGTTGGAAAGGGCCCAGCATCACAGGCCCAAGGGTTTGAAGGGGCCCAGAAGAATAGGTCCACAGTTAAAGGGGCAACATTAGGCCCAAGTATTTGAAGGGCCCAGCAGAGCAAGCCCCAGAATAGTTCAAAGGGGCAATGAGGCCCAAGTTACCCCAGCAGAAAGGCCCACTGTGTTAAAAGATTTAAAGGGTCCCAGCAGTAATAAGGGTAAGGAAGGATCGGGGGACAGAAGGGCAATTATCCTGAGGTTTTCCAGGGGTAGCCAGGTCCTAGTACCAGAATGAACCCACAAGTGTAGTACTGTTGTCAAGGGTCAGTAAGAGAAGGGTGCTTAGCACACAACTGCCATCTAGTGACTGTCAATCAATGAAATATGTTTTTACTAGAATCTGAACCGTTGTGTTGATTGCAAAGTACCAAGACTGTATTGCCTTGGGATTCTGGTTATTTGCCCTTGCAATGAACAATTGCCTTGGATTCTAGCAATTTGCCCCTGTTCCTAGCAAATTGCCCCTGCAATGAACAGTTCCTCTGGTGCAGTGTGGAAGTGTGTCGCCAGCTTAATTGTTGCCAATGTGTATTTAGACTCAATCTTCTGCCACGATACTGCTCTATGGTGTTGCCTTCCATCCTACTTCTACAAAATCAATCTTTACTTGGAGAAAGATGTCCTGCAACATCTTTCTTCTCCAGAAGGTGTCCTTCCCAAAGATCCTTGACCACAGTCCTGTCATCCGCTGAAGCTGAGTACATCGAAGCCCATGCAAGTCACACCCGCCATTTCTTGTTTTCCTCAGTTCGAAGTCGAGTACGCCGAAGCCCAGGTGCATTGCTTCTGCCATTCCATTATCGTCTCTTGGTTCCTGATCAGGATGTCCCAAAGTTGGCTGCCCTCCTAAGAGTGTGCCTGTCCTGGAAGAACCTTGTCTGCATTCCCTGGTCATTCACCGCAAGTCGAGTCCATCGAAGCCCAGTGCGGGACATGTCCCCGTTTTATTGTTTTGTTCCAGTCTCCTGTGCTGACACTTCAGAATCATCCATCTTCACCTCAAATTCTTATGGTTCCTGGTTTCATTGGAATTTCCAAAGCATCATACAGTCCTTGTAATCCTCCAGAGGGTTCATCGCAAAGAATCTTTCTTGTTCTTTCCCATCCTTGGAGGCCCAAAAGTGGGTTTTGGCGAGGGAGCTCTCTTCAGCTAGTTTGATTCTGATCGCCCTCCAGATGACTCATTCCAGGAACCTGTTCCACTTGTTCTTTTATGCCGGCAGCCTTGGAGAGAGTGGGTTTTATGCCGAGAAACATATGGTCTGTCTAAAAAACCTCTCACCACCCCAGTAACCTTAACTAGGTCTGTACTGGGACCATAATCCTAGAGTCACAGGAAATTCCTTTCTCTTCATCTTTTCTGTAGCTACCAACTCTACTCAACAGTGCACATGAAGACTTCAGCTGTGACTGGAATCTGGTGTGTCTTTGAATGTATATGAATATAAGCACTAGGCCGAGGTGAACCTCAGGGTTGGGGTACAAGGGCTTGTAGAGTGCTAATACAGCCTGTATAGTGGTTATATAGCTTGTAGAGCTATTTGTAGAGTTTAGACCTACAGTACAGTTTACAGTTTACATTATATAGTTACATGTACTTATTACTGCCTAGATATCTACAATGCTGTCAATACTCCCTGTTGTTTTTGTTGCTAGTATTTTTCTGTATGACCATTGTCCTTCTTCTCCTCCTGTCAAATAAACATCTTTTACTTCATACAACCTCTGTGTACAACTCATGCCTCTCCTTGTCATGTGATTCCATCCACCCACACCTATTCGAACCTTCAGCGGCCCCTAGCCATCCCACCTGCTGAGGGTGCTGCTGGTGCTGCTGGTAGTGAGATAGTTACATCCACCACACGGAGCGAAGAACCCCAAGGTCCACAAGTCCAGCACCATTAAACAGTATACAAAGAAAATGTGGATAATATATTTCAAAATTAATGCAGTCATTATAATTTTCTGTTGAAATAGATGGTATAAGCCCACCACTTGGGTGACTATACGTAGCAGATTTCCTTGATGGAATACCAAGTATGTTATATCCTTCTACAATAGCTGGACTTATCATTTTAAGCCAACTTTCTTGAAGCATAAAAACTGAATAATTTTTTATAAGATTAATCCAGTTTATAACTCTTAGTTTTCCACTTAGACCTGCAACATCCCAGCTTATGATTTTTAAACCTTCCTGATTTCAAATAGGAAGGATATTTTTACTAATGTCATGTCTTTGCATACTATCCAGCTCTGTTAGAAGTAATTCACTTTCCTCCTCAACCACTAACTCCCTGGGTGTACATTTCTGCATAGAAAATGCTACCTGAATACCTGGTACCCATAGCTGTGGGACCTGAATGGTTCCAAACAGCCCCGGAGTGTTAACATTGGTTTCCTGTCCAGCGCTGCAGCCAGTGCTGAAATCATTGGACTAGGATATAAGACTGCAGAGAAACACAGACATTTGACTTTTCTTTCTTTAGCAGCTGCGTAGTGAAGTCCTGATCTTTTTGCTTCCTAGTCCACTCAGTTGCACACTTCTGTGAGCTGTACAGTACAGAGCAGCATTTGTCTAACCTGAACTGGCTTCTTCATGATTTTGCCCCCGCCACGTCATTCCTTTATTAAATACACTACCAGAGCTGAGAGACCCACCCACTTTCTACTTGGTTACACTTCACTTTCCATCTTAAAGGGGAAGCACCTAAGAATTACAGCAAAGCACTTAAAGGGGTAATACCTAGATCCACAATAACAGGATTTCTTTACCTCTCCGTTAGTACCTGCTTCCCCATTAGCAGGTTATACAGTTCCTCCACTAGAGGGTGTATACTTAAGCAAGCATCCTTCACTTTCTACTTCCCTACTACAGGCTATTCAGCTGGATACCTGAGGGAGCTTTATTTCAAGCATTGCACCCCTTCCCCTTGGTAGCAAAGCAACTCTGTTCTGCTACACCCCCTTATTGTAGTCTACTACCTACCAAAGTCCACCTCCCCCTCTGCTGCTCCTTGACTCTAAGGATGTTTCCTTTCTACTCAAATCCTTCTCCCTTCTACCTCCTCCCCCTAGCTTTATTTCTTACCCTCTCCCTACCCGCCCCTCCGGCATTTGCCAGCCCAGGACCCTATAACTCCAAATCCACCCAAACCTCTTGTCTCCAGGCCCCAACTTATATTCATGCTATCACTCCTGCCCCCCAATGTATTCTGGTCTCATTCCTTCATCATTCCACATGCATCCCTACTAACTTTACCAAATTTCTTTGCTGTTCTTCACCTCCTGCTTCCTCACTATACCACTCCCTTCTACCTCACTCACTCGGCCTCCAAGCCCCATTGCTCCAATTCCAAGAAGCTACACTTCCTCATCTTAGCTCTACTATTACTTGCCTCAGAGGACATCCACCCCAACCCCGGTCCTGCTACTTCCTTCACCCCGCCATCTCCCCCAGTGCCGCTGCCCATACCATTACCCCAACAGCCCTGATAAAGGGTTTCAAGATATTACACTTAAACATTCGTAGCCTAATTCAAAAATTAGACCTCCTGCAAGCCATGGTTGCTGCCCTGAAACCAAACATTCTAATTATAACAGAAACATAGCTAAAAGGCATGATTCCTGACTGCTCTGTCTCCATCCCCGGTTACTCCATCCTAAGGCTAGACAGAGCAGGCGGAAGGGTGGAGTGGCCATGTATATCCACGCCGCCCTCCAATACTTCCCAGTCTTCTCCTCCTCCAACCTAGCAACCTAAGATGCCTTAGCAATTAATGTATTCCTCTCTTTCTCACTCCCTGTCTTTGTAGCCGATATCTATTGCCGTCTAAATGTCCAGCCCATTGTCTCCCTTGACCTCCTAACTTCCATTACTTCCTTCTCTCAATCTGGTGAGCTTTACATCCTTGGCGATCTCAATGTAAATTGGTTGTCCCCAACAGCATCTACCACAAGAAATGCTATCAGAGTCCTTAACCTCACACAACTAATCACAGAACCCACCCGCCCTAATCACAAGACCCAAAACCACTCCCTACTTGATTGGGCCCTAACTTCCCACCCCTGTAGAATCATCGCCTCCAGCATCCTTCCGGATGCTCTCAGTGACCAGAACCCGGTTTTCCTGGTCAGAAAAGTTCATAGCCCTAAATCCCCACATAAAACCCTACAAATACAGACCTATAAATCCCTAGAATTAGAACCTATCTTACATAGCCTTGCCATCTCAGACTGGTCCCCTCTAGCAAGCACCTCCTCAGTTGATAAAGCCCTAATCTATTTTAACGACATCTTCCTAACAAATCAGAATGCCTTTGCACCCCTAAAACAAACAAGAGTTAGAGGTCATCACCTATCCTGGATTATCCCTGAATTACTAGCCTGCCACAGAGCCAGAGATCAGGCCTGGAAATCTCCCAGCTTCCAAATAACCTTATTTACCAAAAACTCTGTAATGCCTGCACCCAGGCTACCAGGCTAGCCAAAACAGAGTATTTCAAATCTACCTTCATGACAAACATCAACTCCCCCTCCAAGTTCTGGAGAGTGGTCCTCACCTTCCTAACCCCACATCCTGTCCACCAACCCCTATACTTAAAATAAACGCCACCCTCATCTCCGATCCAGTTGCAGTAGCTACTGAATTCAACTCCTATTATACCACTTGTGCTGATGAGTTACTCTAATCCCTTCCAAACTATTCCCCTCCCTCTCCCCCTTCCTATTGCTTACTAATGACCCCCCCAATTCCCCCTTCTCCTTCACTACCGTCTCCCCAAATGACACCCTAAATGCCCTGCTAGCAATCAACCCTTCAAAAGGCTCCTCCCTGGATGGCCTTGACCCTAAACTATTATCCCTCTTAGCCCCAGCCATTGCCCATCCACTCTCTATTATACTAAACCTCTTTTTCTCAACTGCCTCAGTACCTTCCCCATGGAAACATGCTGTGGTCCTTCAGTCACTGCTAGATCACTGCCTTATGCAGGCAGGGTTACCCAGCACACTGGTGGGGTACTACTGCTCCCTACTACAGTTGACCTCTGCTCAGGCTCATATGCCTAATCCCCACCACTCCTATTTCCCATCTGATCATGCTCCTCCTTGCCCCCTACTCTCCGTTCTCCTCCTAAAGTGTTCCTCCTCCTTCTTTCTCTACCCTTAATCTATCTCCCTCCTGTGATCTTGATCACTACCTTGTGCAGAAAGGATCCATAGCACACGGTGGGCAACAATTTTACCCCCTTTCCCTTATTTCTCCTTCTACTGCACCCCCTCAGTCACTGCTAGATCACTGCCTTGTGCAGGCAGGGTCACCCAGCATGCTGGTGGGGTACTACCCCCCCACTATAGTTGACCTCTGCTACCCCCCCACAACTTCCTCCCCAACACCCCTGTCTCACATCACTTTATTTAAATAACTCTCATCACCTATAACCGGTGTCCTACCAGTAGTGCTGTCCACCACCCTGCCCAGATAGGGATAACAGGACACTGTTTAATTTCAGCTCCCCGCTCCCCCCTTGGATACCTCTCACCTACAATGCCTCTCTCTGATCACCCTGCCACACTCTACCTTTCCTCTCCTCCTACCCCCTTCCGGTTAACATAGCCTAACACTGGCCTACCCCTACACTCAATTAAGCACTTATAACCTATGCCTATACCCCTCTTATATGCACTTTAGTCCACCCTGTCATCTCTGTTTGCCTTGAAAATCATGTTCTGTCTGTGTCTCTCCAAAAATTTCCTTTCCCTTCTTCCATCCTACTTTCTGCAGTTTTCCGTGCCTCCTTCCATTCATCCTCCCTTTACTCCAATCACTGTAAATCTTGAATATCTATGTTACATTAATTGGCTACCAATTACTATTGGGTCACTTTACCATCTAGTGCTACATACTCCTGCCAAGTTATTATATTTGTTCCAGCTTTACCAACTGTTTCCAATTTACTGTATGTGTCTTCGTATCTACTATACTTAACTGTTGCATTGTTAACCAATGTTATCCACCTGTAATCCCTCCTGCTCTCATTGTATGCAAGTAAGCAAATTGTATTCTAAGATTGTAACATTTCTCAGTATTCTAACCCATTGTTCCTACCCCCCAGATCGCAATGGGAGATGAGCAACTTGTTGCTCAGCATGCCTTCCTGGTGAAACATGTCAATAAATAAAGATAGCCAGAGTCATCATGGAGCTGGACTCTATTATCACACTTGTGTTAATCCTGGTTCCCAGTTGCCTCCCCCCCCTTATTAGCCTGCCTGTTTCATCATCTGCCTCATTTCTAAACAAGTAGGACATTTCCACTGGGCATACAAATTCCATAATTCTTTGTTGTTTTGTGTGTGTGTGTGTGTGTGTGTGTATGCTTTTTCACTTTCTAGTCTCCCTCTGTTCATGCCATGTTCAGAAGTCATGGCAACTTCTCTATTCTGGTCCTCTGATAATTTAATATGTTGCTGTAGTTTCATTATAGAAATATCTAGACTAATACCAATATCCCAGAAACCCTAAGCATATTTTAAAAGAACTGCTCATATATCTGGGTCATTAAGGGTAATACATGCTCAGTCTCTCTCCATGCCATTCAGGTACCCTATAGACTGCTTTTATGCCTGACCAGCAAATAATATTACCCACTATAACCCTACATGTATTATAGGCCATAATATTTAACGAAAACAAATTTTCATTTTTTAGTCTGAGCAGTCCTTTCAGCTATACTATAGGTAACATAATTCCTCTTCTGATAATATTTCCCTAGTATACTTATCTTGGTTAACTCACTTGCTTCCATTATTGGTCTCATATACTAATATTTCTTTTTGCTCTTTGTTTCCCTCCTTATTTCTTAGCCAGAGTCAGGCTGTTGCTAAGAAACACCTTTCCTTGCATAGTGTCCTGGTTCTTATAGAACATCTGATGTAGCAGCCTACTGAGCTCTAGAATATTGATATTTGCAATTAACATTTGGAATATAGTAAGATTTCAGACAAGCAAAATACATTTTTTGTTGTATTTGTATGTATATGTTAAGGGAGTAAGCAAGGTTAAGGAAGAAAGTAAGGGAGCTGTAGGACAAACTCCATAGGTAACATACTCAGTATATAAGTTAGACCTTTTTGGTTCCAGTCTAAGGGTACTAGGCAGTTAGAGGATAGCAAGTTATTAACAATGGTCTAGGGCTATCACAAGATCAGTATGGAGATGAGGTACAGTGGTGAGGTAGTCAGTTGTGGGGACTGAGGGGTGTTCTTCTCCAGGTTTACATTCTGGAGAGGGGACACAGGACTCTTCTTCAGGACCTTTGCAGAGTTCCATGCTCAGATGGTAGTAGAAAGAGATGAGATATCTCAGCTGCAGCACCAGCTCTGCTGGGGTCAACCCCCACTCCACCAAAGGCCCACTGGCCCAAGTGGCTGGAGGTTAGGGGGGAAGGGGGAAGAGTGGCGGGGCAGCCTCAAGGGGTTTGACCAGTCTCACACTATCCAGACAGCAAATCACTTTGTACTCCTGGAGGAGGCTCAGTTACTGGATTCTATTGGCGGGGACTTTGAGTCAGTCAGGGGAAATGGGCAGGATGACTTGATGGCATCCTGGGTAGTTGAGAAGGAGGAAGTCAGCAAGGAGAGTCTTAGTGATTGAGGAGTCAGTGGTTAGGGTAGTAGAGACTGTGGTTGGCAGGGAAGGAAAGGGCAGTGAAATATTCAGATGCTTTCCTGGTGCATCAGTCATCTGGGATTTACATAGAAAAGGGAGGATGGTGGAGAAGAGAGAGGGGGAGCTGGGAGTATTGGCACACTTGGGTACCAAAGATCTGGTGAACCAGCCTGTGGAGGCAGTGAAGCAAAACATTAAGAGGCTGGGGGGGGCAGATTGAAGGCACACTTGGCTTCCTTAGCTTTTTCTGAGATCCTTCCTATGTGGAATAGGGGGAATGGGAAATATAGAATGAGAAAGAAAGAGACTCATGAGTTTAATGGGCGGTTGACCTGATGGTATCAAAAGGAGGGATATCACTATGTGGGGGACTAGAGGCTTTGGGAACAGGAGGTTCTTTAAGGATGATGGCCTTCACCTGATGGGGGGGGGCAGTGCTCTGGGGCAGAAGTTTGAAGTCTACATTGGACAGTTAAACTGACTGCAGTGGAGACGGACGTTAGGGGAACCACTGAGAAGGGTGAGCAGGTGAGGAACCTAGCTAGGGCTCCCTCTGAACAGATGACTAGTAACAGCAAGGTGAGTAACAGAAAGGTTAAAGTTTAAACTAGGTTAGGGGAAGAGGCCAACTAGGGAGAGCTGACCAAGCCTACATTCAGCATGAAAATTAAAAAAATAAGGAGACTAGGAAAGAATTAAGGAGAAGGAATAGGAAAAAGCAAGAGGGGATCAGGAGAAAGATGGAAACAGGTCTGCCATAATGCCAGGAGTCTAGGAAGTAAAATTAGTAAGCTCCAGGCAATAGTGGAAGACAATGTGATGCACCTAGTAACCATCACAGAAACTTGGGCCACAGAGAATAATGACTGGGACCTGACAGTTCCAGGCTACACCATGTTTAGATGTGACAGAGGAAAAGGTAAAGGAGAAGATATAGCCCTGTATAAGGCATATAAGCAGTGGATGATGGAAACATCAGGGGCAATAAAGGGAAAATAAAAGCACTTTGTGTTCAGCTCATGGCATCCTCAGACACAAAACTATGGACGGGGTAATCTATTGTAATGGTGCTGGACTGGTAGACTTTGGGGTCCTTCACTCTGAGAGGTGGATGTAACTGTCTCACTACCAGCAGCACCAGTGGCACCCTCAGCAGGTGGGATGGTGAGGGGCCGCTGAAGGTTCGAATAGAGGTGGGTGGATGGAATCATCTGACAAGGAGACGCAGGAGTCGTACACAGAGGTCCAATAAAGCAAAGTAAAAATGATGGAGTATGGACAGCATTATGGTTATAGGAACAGTAACACAAATATGTAACATGAGCTCTAAAAATTGACTCCTTTTATAAAAATGGACTGAAATTTCTAAAAAGGTAAGACTTCTAGGGATTAAGCTTTACTCTTAGTACTTTTACTTCAGTACCCTTGAACAGTTACAGACCCTCACAGAGGTTCTGGTAATATAAGCTTTGTACAATGTATGTGATCACCATAAAAGTCTATGAATGACTCAAAAGTTCAGTTTGATCGGAAGTCTTCATGCGCTCAGCTGATGGAGACAAGGGAAAGCAATGAGGAAATGGAGAAATTTTATGAACAGGCCATGGATCCATTGGCTACACCAACCTCTCCTGGATTACCAGAAACAAAGAACAAACACAAAGGATTCCTCAGCTAAAAACCCCATTGGTGGGCCGCTGGAATTGAAGGACAATTGCAAAACTTTCTCTGCCAAAAACCCGCTGGTGGGCCAATGAAGAACAGATGCAAGGATCCGGCCACATAATAATATAATAGAGTGGCAGTGAGAGGGCCACTGTACTTTGGACAGTTTTTGTGGGTGAGGGGTAGGTGAGAGCTCCTCCACCCTATTGCAAGTTATTGTGGAGTAATGGTATGATCTGTTGGACAATTCTAAGGACAACATATTGATTATAGTGGACAATATAATTTTACTTCTTATAAATTAGAAAAATGTAGTGCACTGTTTTTTTTTGGTGGTGGGTTTGTTATTGTGTGGGTTTTAGGATTTGGGTTATGTTAGAGAGAATTGGAGGTAGTTTTTTGTTGAGTTAGAGGACTTTTTAAGAGAGTGTGAGTGAATGTGTGGTTGATTGTGTGAGTGTCTGATAAAGTGTAACCACTGATTTTTAGGTAACAGCAGCATGTGTTGGCAGAGGGCTTCGGTGGGTGGGTGCTACTTCTCCGCTGAGCTGCGGGCCCTACATCTTTTTGAGTGCCCCCCCGGCTTTCAAGAGAGGTTTATAGGCACTGCCACACTTCGGGTATAGCACAGGGATGTCGTGGAGGTGGTGGTCATTGGCCCAGCAGGGGAGAGGAACAGGATGGCTGAATTTAGGTAGTAGGGTCAAGGAGGCACCCTGGGGCAAAATGGGCCCAGGAAAAGGGTCCGCTGTACCTGGTTCCCATACTCAAGGGCTCCACCCTATGTGGGCAAGTAACATGGTCGCCCTCTGCTGCTCATCCAACTCAGGCAGTGTTATGCTATGCCAGGTCAATTAGAAACAAGACAGCAGTTATGGCTGATCTTGTTGGAACATCTGACCCGGCATGCATCACCGAGACCTGGCTTTACAAGGATGTGGGTCCCATTCTGGAGTCAGCTGTTTCAGCCAAGTACTCAGTGATACACCGCCCCAGGTTGGATCGTGGGGGGGGTTGCTATATGTTTTAAGTCACAACTGGACCTTGTACATGTGCCAGTTGGAACCACTAGATCCTTCAAATGTATCATGGGTGCAGGTGTGGGTTGTAGGATACTCTCATATACTATCCACCTAGGAGCCAGAAGGGTCTCCTACAGGAAGTCACAGACTTCATCGTCAAGATGGTGTTAGAGTCACCCAGGTAGTTGGTCCTGGGTGACTTCAATGCCTGGGTCAACGTTGAACTCTCGCATTTTGGACAGGACTTCCTCCAACTGACGTTATCATTGGGCTTTGAGATTACCTCTGTGACCCACTCACAAAGTCATTCACTGGACCTGGTGTTTCTGCTGGGGATGGAGATCTCCAACGTGGTGGTGGAACCCGTTGGATGGTCAGACCATCACACTATTGGGTTCAGTTTTGCAGCCCCCCCAATAGGCCTGCCCCTACAGAGATAGTATGATGCCTCCCTTTACAGGAATTGACCCCTGATGGTCTTATGGCAGTACTGGATCCATTGGGGAGTCTGAGTGTTAGCAGAGATCCAGAGGAGCTACTGCTAGCCTAAAATAAGGCTGAGATGACTGCTCTGGACTCCATAGCTCCTGTCCAGGTTCGCCCCCTCACTCTTCGCCCTCAGTCCCCCTGGTTTGATGGGACCTTGAGGGAGCTGAGGAGAGTGGGGAGAAGGTTGGAGAGACACTGGCAGAAATCTGGCTTGATTGATGACAAACTTAGATTGATGTCCCATTATAAGGACTATCATTCCACAGTCTCCCATAAAAAGGCAGAGTTCCTGTCCAGGAAGATTGCAGCTGCGTGAAATCGACTGACTCAGTTCTTCTGTACTGTGGACAGGCTGTGCAATCCAGCCTGTCTCCAGAATTAGGGAGCTTTTTCACAGAAGAAGTGTGATGAGTTAGCTCGATTTTTCACAGATAAGATTGCCAACATCAGATCGGAGATTGGTACAGCTCATTCAAATGGGCAGAGCCATGATCGGTGGGAGATTACAGTCACCCAGTCTGACTGGTCTGACTTTAACCAGTTGGTGATCATGTATGTTGTGAAGATTATCCAGGGTTTGTGACCAACTTACTGCAGTTTGAACCCAGGTTCAATGTGCCTCCTGGTGGGTTGCATAGAGGCCTGGCTGAGATTGTTGGGTGTTCATTAGGGATTGGGGTGTGTCTGGAGACCCTGAAGGAGGCAATGGTATACCCCCTCCTGAAGAAATCTTCTTTTGACCCCGACTGTCTTGCAAACTATAGACCTGTCTCTAACCTGCCTTTTGTGGGCAAGGTTATGGAGAAGGCAGTCACATTGCAGCTCAAGGAGCATCTCACCACCCATGATATCTATGATCCTCTCCAGTCTGGTTTCAGGAAGAGGCATAAAACTGAAGTGGCGTTGGGTCGGGCACTTAATGATCTCCTGATAGCATAAAATCAGAGAAGTCATTTCATCTTAGTCCTCCTTGATCTCTCTGCAGCATTTGACACCGTGGACCATGAGATGTTGCTCGAGAACCTGCAATTACCCTATGGAGTGGCTGGTATAGTCCTCAGATGGTTTAGATCTTTTCTCACTGGGAGGACACAGAGAGTGGAGTCTGGTGTTTTTTCCTCAGCCCCTCATGCCCTGCCATGTGGATTACCACAGGGTTCTGTGCTTTCACCCATGTTGTTCATGGTGTATATGCTGCCATTGGGAGACATTATAAGGCAGTACGGGCTGAGTTCTCACTGCTATGCAGATGATACTCAGCTGTACCCAAACAAAATAACACTGTCTCGTTCTTTAATAACTGCCTCTCTGAGATTCAAGAATGGATGAGTACCAATTGGCTCAGGCTAAACCCAGATAAGACTGAGGTGTTGGTTGTGGACCCAGGTCATTGGGTAGAGGGATCACTGGCTGGGCAACCCTCTGGGCTTTGGCTTAGAGATAACCAGCTGGTGATCTCTGACCAGGTGCAGAATCTGGGCGTTGTGCTGGATGATGAACTGACACTTAAATATCAGGTGTTGGCCATCATCAAGACCTCATTTTACCTTCTGAGAGACATCGCTCAGATAAAGCACCTAGTCCCACCTGATGATCTTCCGACTCTGGTCCACTCCTTAGTGACCTCACATCTTGATTACTGCAAAGTCTTATACCTAAGGCTTCCAGGGGTGGACCTTCGCCACCTGCAGCTGGTGCAGAATGTGGCTGCCAGGTTGTTGACTCTCTTGTCAAGATCTTGCCATGCCACACCTGTGCTTCACAGACTGCACTGGCTGCCAGTGCGGTGGAGGATTACCATCAAGGTCAGTTTGCTGACCTATAATGCCCTATACGGTCAGGGACCGTGGTATTTGCAAGATCTCCTTTGCCCCTACCTCTCCCTTCACCCATTCTGTTCCACTGATGAGGGATTGCTAGAGGTTCCCAGGCTTCATCTAATTATGTCTGGAGCTAGATCTTTTGCTTTTGTAGCACTGACCCTGTGGAATTCTCTACCTCATTGGATCAGAGAGTGCCCATCTGCTGAAGCCTTTAAATCTACCTTGAAGACTTATCTTTTTAATTTTGCCTTTCTTGAGGCTTAAATCCTGTTGATTTTATAACTGATTTTGATTATGTGTTTATGGTTATTATGTTTTAGTTATGTTTATGTACAATGCCATTGTCTTCTGGAATGGCATTTGAAAATAAAATTTGCTTTGCTTTGCACAGTCCTCTGGTGGACAGCCAAGATGAGACAACAGATGCAGACCACCCTGCCACAGCCCTCTTGAGGACTGCTGGGTGCGAAAGATGCAGAAGATGGTGGGAGGACCCCAAGAAAATTGAGAACCAGGATAAGGATGTCTTCAGGCATCGAGAGGATGACAGAGTTCTGGGCACCAAGGCTGGACAAGCCAAGAATAAATGCAAAACAAAAAATGGGACATTGGTATGGAGAAACTGGAACAGAAGATCTTGAACAGACTGATGAAGAAGCACTGAGAAAACAAGAAACCGGCATCCGTGACTCAGTCCTGGGCTATGTTGGACTATGACTCGTGGCAGGACGACAAGGGGACATTGATAGGGCTCTTCGGAGAACCTTACGGCATGATCTCTCTTCAGGTGGAGACTTGAAAGTGTGGAAGCTCCAGCTGAACACCTTCCTGGCACTATCATCAACTGATTCTGGAATACACTTGCTGAACGCACTTTGAAGGCTGCTGAAGACTGATTTGAACACACTAGCACAAGATGCTGGCTCAATGCATTTAAAAGTCACAGTTACGACAGTGTTTCTCAATGTCACAGTTCCAACAGTTATGCACAATATCACAGTCTCTAGATATACAGACCACAGAAAATAACAGGCACTTGGTTGCTTCTAACTGGTAACCTTCTTTGGTGAAGCCCTTGCTAAGCGTGGACCTACTAGAATGGGGTCCTTCTAACTAAAACGGACTCTCCTGCTACTGTGGGTACTCTGGTGGCTAAACACTAAATGGCATCCTTAGACTGTGAGGTACTCTGATAGGGTGGGCCTAAATGGCTAGCTAAACCCATTAACATCTGTGTGCTTAAATGGCTAGCTAAACCCCTTGACAAGCGATCAGGCCTACTGTGGCTGTGCTCCTTTAACTGACCAGACTACAATGTACTGGGTCTCTTTACGGTAGGGCAACACTGTACTGGACCCCCTTGACATCAGGCCTAGTTGCCCCTTTAAACACTCTGGGCCTTGTAGCTGGGCCCCTTTAAACACTTTCGGGCCTGACGTTGCCCCTTTAAATATTTATTCAGCACAGTGGGGCCTTTCAACTTTTTGCCCGTTTAAGCTGTGGACCTCTCTGCTGGGCCCCTTTAAATCTTTCGTTAGGCCAAAGCAGGACCTTTCAGTCCGTGAACTCTTCTGTTTTTCACCTTAGCTCCACCTCTCATCAATATTTATTAGCTTTACTGAGGGCTTCTATGCCCTGGCCCCTCCTGTGGGCATCGCTGCACCAAAATATTAATTTATTTAAATTGGGCCCTTTCTGACCCACTCCCTCCATGGTGCTCAGCTGTTTTCCCAAGCACCCTGTGCGCTTTAAAACAATTTAATTTTATTTTAAACTTTCTGGCGGTCGGCACCTTGGCACTGGTGCTGCTGCTGACTCACTGCCTCCACCCGGGGTGAAGAAGTTACTGCAGGAGGCAGGAGTTATTGCTGGCAAAGGGAGGTTTGTTTTCCTTGCTAGCGGCCCGATGGACAACTGGGGGGCTTGTGGGACTTCAGGACGCCTGATGATCTCTCTCTCTCTCTCTCTCTCTCTCTCTCTCTGGATGCAGCTCTTGGCACCACCACCGATGATGGACGGATACATTTTCTTATTATTTAATATAAAAAAATGGTGCTGAATGGAGACCACACCGCACACTGAGGATGCTGCTCCTCTTCTTGGATGGGAACCCGGTGGCACTGCAGACCACAACCGCTGGATGCTGCTTCACAGAGCTGGGGACAGGAGGCAGGTGCAGGCATGTAGAAGAGCCAACAGGACAACTTACAGCACAGGTAAGTTTACTTTTCCATGTCCCTGTGGCTCACCACGTCCTCACCCCTCTCTGTCTCAGCCCCAATTGCTCCCCACAGGAACCTTTGTCAAGTTGTTACATGCAAGGTTCTAAAATGGAACCTCAAATCTGTGCTACCAATTCTTTTTTTTTTAAACAGAAGCCCCACATACTGGACCAGGACAGCAGTCCCAGCGCGTGAGTGGCCACAGCTTGTGCTGCCTGCTCAAGGGGAGATTCTGTTAAGCAGCAGGCAGTAAGGAAAATGTTCTCTTTTTTTTTTTTTACATTTATGCTGCTGTCTGACAAGGTGGGAACAAATGAACTACAGGGGCCCCTACACACTATACCTATGCCACCCTGTGATACCCACTCTGCCCTATGAGGGGCACTCCATTTATTTGAATGAAACTCTCTGTTGTGCCCCCAACTTTGGGGCACTACACACTATAGACCTCTAGGACATGGGGAGGAGAGAGAGATGATGAGCTAGGTGCAGAACTAGAAAGAGGGGTGGCAAAGAGGGTGGGGGGTGGAGGAAGATCTAAACTTGCCAGATACTGGTTGGGTCATTCAAGCAGCCAGGATCTCCAGAAGTTAGGCCCTGCTGGATACACTGCAGGACTGCCAGCTGGTAGAGCTGGTTAAGGAACCCACTGGACAAGCGGTCATTCTCAATTTGGTGCTCACCAACTCAGAAGAGGTAGCAGGAGTGAGGGTACGGGATCCATTAGGGTCCAGCAACCATAATTGTATATGGTTTGACCTGACTCTCATAACAATTAAGCCCTCATCAAAGGCTATAGTTCAAGATTTCAGAATAGCAAACTTCAACCAAATGAGGGAGCTGGTCTGGGACAAGTTAATTGGAGTGGACAGCATCAGGAAAGGGAGGGGGGGCAATCACACAGTCCAGTCTCAAGGCAACAAATCTTGCATGAAACAGGTACATGAGACCAATATGCTTCTCTGGAAAGGTCAGGTAAGCAGTGACAGCCAAAAAAAGGCCTTCACCAGGTACGAAGAAAAACAAGGGAAGGAAGAAAAGGGAAAGAACCAAATGAGAACAAGAAAAACCAAGAGGGCAGTCAGAGAACCAAAGGTATGCACAGAACTGTGTATTGTGGAAGAGGGGGTCAAGGGAGGGGAAAAACAATTCTTTAAAAAGAAGAAAAGGGAGGAGGAGTTGTTAGGTTAACAGAGGGAGGTAGGGTAGCTGAGGAGAACAGGCATAAAGCAGCCATTCTAAATGACTACTACTGCTCTGTGCTCACAAGGGAAGGCAGAGGGCCTCTGCTAGACAATGGCATTAAGTCAGCTGTAAGCGGGATCCCTGAGATGAGGCAGCAAGTATTTACCAGTGAAGGGGTTCGGAAAAGGCTAGCAGCACTAAAGATAGATAAGCCCACTGGGCCAGAGGAGATGCACCTGAGGATAGTTATGCAATTAGTAAAGGAACTACATGAACCCCTGGTAGGGCTATTCAACAGCTCTACTGAGACAGGGGTAGTTCTAAAAGACTAAAGGATCGCAGACACAGTCCCATTCCATAAGGGGTGAACAAGGAGCAACCAGCTACCTACATACCTGTCAGTCTTACCGCTACTGTGGGTAAACTGATGGAGACATTAGTCAAAGTGGACCTTGTGGACTACCTGGAGAACAATGGTCTCCAGGACAGTAACCAGCACAGGTTTGTGGAAGGGAGGTTTTGTCAGACTAACCTTACAATATTCTTCGACTGGTAAACAAGGGTAGTGGATGAGGGCCACGCTGTGGATTAACTCTACTTCTATTTCAGCAAGGCATTTGACTTGGTGCCTCACAGAAAGTTGTTGAAGAAGCTAGAGAATCTGGGTGCAGTGAAGGACACAGTTAGATGAGTGAGAAACTGGTTGGAAGGGAGACAGCAGAGGGCTGTGGTTAACAGAGTCAAATCAGATGAGAGGGAGGTTGCCAGTGGGGTGCCACAAAGATTGGTCTTGGGTGTAGTCCTTTTCAACATGTTTATCAGTGACAAGGGAGAAGAAATCCAGGACAAGATGTGTCTCTTCACAGATGACTCTGTGCTCTGGGGCAGGATAGACAGCAAGGAGGGGGTTAGGGAGATGCAGAGACATGCAAAAGCTAGAGAGGTAGTCAGTGGTTTTGCAGTTGAAATTTAATGCAAAATTGTGCCAGGTGATGCACATAGGGAACAAGAACCCTAGGACAGAGTACTGGATGGAGGGGTAAAGCTGAGCAAGCCCTTTGAAGAAAGAGACCTAGGGGTCATCATCAGTGACTCACTAAAACAATCAAGCCAGTGTAACAAGACCTACAGTAAGGCAAGCAGCATGTGGGGGAACATAGAAAGGGGTACTGATGGCAGAAAGGAGGAGGAGGAATTACTACCTCTGTAAAGATCATCGGTGAGGCCCTACCTGGAGTATTGTGCCCATTTCGGGAGTCTTCACCTAAGGAAAGATAACAACAGGCTGGAGACTGTGCAACATAGGATGACCACAATGTATTCACAATGGAAAAGCAGGGAAAGATACCTAATCCAGTCAATAGAAGCACTCTGGATAGGGGGGTTGATATTAGTCCTTTCACAGAACAAAGGGTTCTGAAAGAACTCTTAAAACTGAAGGTGGATAAAGCAATGGTGCCTGATGGGATTCACCCCAGAATTCTAAAAGAACTAAGGGAAGAACTAGTAACACCACTGACTACCCTTTTTAATAAATCATGGGAGGATGGGGTGGTACCTGAGGACTGGAGGAGGGCAGATGTGATTCCCCTTCACAAAAGTGGGAGCAAGATAGAGGCAGGAAACTACAGACCTGTCAGTTTGATCTCAGTGGTAGGGAAAATGATGGAGTCACTTCTGAAGGAAAGAATTGTTGAGTACCTAGAGGCCAGTGGGGCACAGGACCCAAGGCAGCATGGATTCACAACAGGAAGGTCATGTCAGACAAATCTAATCGAGTTCTTTGACTGGTTGACCAAAGTAGTAGACCAGGGAGGGGCTATGGACATGGCCTACCTAGACTTTAGCAAGGCATTTGACACAGTCCCACTCAAAAGATTAATAAACAAATTAGCCAGCCTGGGAGTGAGTCCCAGGGTGGTAGCCTGGGTAAAACACTGGCTGGAGAACAGGACACTGAGGGTAATAGTAAACGGTATCCACAGTGAAGAAAGGGAGGTTACTAGTGGGGTACAGCAGGGTTCAGTACTGGGGCCAGTCCTTTTTAATGTCTTTATAAGTGGCATTGCAGAGGGACTGGAAGGCAAAGTTTGTCTTTTTGCAGATGATACAACGATCTGCAACAGGGTTGACATGCAAGGTGGAGTGGAAAGGATAAAAAGGGACTTGGCAAGGTTGGAGGAATGGTCAAATGTATGACAGCTTAGATTCAATGCAAAGAAGTGCACAGTAATGCACATGTGAAACAAAAACCCAGGGGAAAAGTACACAATGGGGGGTGAGATACTGACAAAAACAAAAATGGAAAGGGACCTGGGAGTAGTCGTATCAGATAACCTAAAGGTGGGCCAGCAATGTGAGAAGGCAGTAAGAAGGGCTGAGGGATACTGGGGTGCATAGGGAGAGGCATCACTAGTAGAAGACAGGAAGTTGTTGACCCTCTGTAAAGACAGTTGGTAAGACCACATCTGGAGTACTGTGTACAGTTCTGGAGACCCCATCTCTGCAAAGACATAGACAGGGTGGAGGCTATCCAGAGGAGGGCAACCAAAATGGATTCAGGGTCTGTACCAGAAGACATATGAAGAAAGACTAAAGGAACTTAAGATGTATAGCCTCAAGGAAAGGAGGGAGAGGGGGGGCATGATAGAAACTTTCAAATACCTCAAGGGAATCAACTAAGTCCAAGAGGGTAGTATCTTTCAGAAAAAGAGATGTGCAAGAACACAAGGGGCACAATTTGAAGACAGAGGGGGACGTACCAGAGGTAATGTGAGGAAGTATTTTCTTCATGGAGAGGGTTGTGGATGCATGGAACGGCCTTCCTGAGGAGGTCGTAGAGTCAAAAACAGTGGGGGAATTCAAGAATGAATGGGACAGACATAAGGCAATTCTAGTGGTGGGTAGGAGGAAGTAGGCTGTTAGTTAACTAGGATCTGCAGCTTATTCATTAGGTAGGGAAATGGGCAGACTAGGTGGGCTAAGTGGTCCTTATCTGCCATCAGGTTCTATTTTTCTACAGTATGTTTCTATGACCAAAATTATTCAGAGCCAGCAGGACAGGTCTTATGAGGTTTGGCTCAATGCAGTGAACATGTACTTGCTGGAGGTCAGATGAGACAAGGGAGATATGACAGAGATCTTCAAATTCCTGAAAGGAATTCAGAGTTCAGAGTTTCAAAATAGCATTTAAAACGTATTTATTTAGCCTGGTGTTTCCAGATTGTTCTTAGTCCTTTATGTTTGATATTTATTTAGATATGGATTTTATCATAATTATTGATGTATTTTTGTGCTTTTTGTGATTTATTTGAATTTAATTTTTTTTTAATTCTATTTCTGCACCACCTCTGGGAGAACTCTCTCCGGCATCCTCCATTCCCGGTCTCTACCTCCCACCTGAGACACTCTCTTTCTCTCCCTCACTCTGAACACCTCGAGGAGAGGTCACACTATTCGCCCAGGGTGCTCTATCTGAAGTGTAGAGTGTCGGGCTGAGCGAGCGGGGCACAGAGAGGAGAGCACCCGGTGTTGGGAGTGTGGTCTGGTGTGGAGGTGCCTTCGCCTATCCCCCAATGGTGGGGGATTTTCTTGTCTTCCTCCCAAGAGTGCGGAGTGTGATGACACCTTTGCATGGCTGCCCTGCTGGTGTCTGCCACACTCCACCCCTGACATCGACCGATGAATTTGCAGTACCCCCCCAATCTCTATCAGGGGCCACCAGAACACCAGGAATCCCTGGATCTCACCCCAGGGAGAGGAGAGAAGTCCTCCGGATGCTCAATCCCTTCCATCCCCTGCCGACCCCTGGTCAGTCGAATCCGTCACCGAACCCGGGTCGCTGGCATGGCATGAGGTGTAGCATCCAGTGCTTCAAACCTCAGCACCACCAGGCCAGACCTTGAATTTTAATTATTGTTTGTGTTTATTTTATGCACAAACACCTTGATCTATTTGGAAAGGTGCTTTTTATAAATAAAGTATGATTTGATTTGATTTGAATAAGGTAAACTGCGAGGAACTATTTAGCATTAGTAAAAACTGATGGAGGGGAGGTTCAAGAGGGTTGTGAGGAAGTACTATTTTACAAAAAGAGTGATGGAGCTGTGAAAAAATCTGCCAGCTGATGTGATGGGTGCCAAAATTATCAAAGATTTCAAAAAGCGTTGGGACACAGTGAAGGGCTTAGTGGCTGCTCAGGGTAGTAGCTGTAGGGCGGAGAGCATGGGGGTGGATAGTGTGGGTTAGAACCCTGTATGGACAGTAGGTCCTGGGTTTCTAAGGGTTTTATAGGCAGACTATGCAGACTGAAAGGACCAATGGTCTTTTTCTGCCATTATTGTTTATGTTTCAATGCATGTTTCTGTTTCTTATATATGTAGGGACTGGTTACTTTTCTATCATCATTAGATCCAAATTTTACCTTTTTGTCCAATTTTAACATCTATCCACTAATGGTTTTACTTTTCTGCACTTTTAACTGTTCCTGCCCAATAGTGGTTCATTTTTCAGTTACAGTACCTTTTGAATTTTCTAATCTGCAAGATCTCCTGGGTCTACTGTTGCTGCACCAACAGAGTTGGGGGAACGCACTATGTTTCCTCTTTGTAGTAATTTATTGTTGTCTTTCTTTATATCTCCTTTTATTACTCACTGTTTCCTTCTAGTAACATTCCTATTTCACTCATTTCCTCCTCTGCTATAGTCTCACTAATTTTCCTTGTTTCTTCTTTTTTCTTTTCACATCATTCCATGTTAAACAGTTTTCTTTGTTCCGTAGTTATTGTCCCTGTTTGTTTTTATGCTGCTTCCCTTGTACTCATCTCCTAGCTCATTCCTTGTAAGATTTATTAGTTCAGATAGTAATTCCTTGCTTTTATGTAGCTCTCTCTTAATTTCTGATAAACCAGTCAAGAGGGTTTGCTGCCGAGCAGCCAATAAGGAAGCAGCAAAACAACTCGAGATCCCAGGAGAAATTGAAATAAACTACTTTACCTTTGAAATTTGCTTTCTAAAATCAATACAACACTAGTATTGGGATTTGTGCAGAAGGTGTCAGTATGATGGGTTAATCTCATGGAGTGAATGCACCCCCAGCCAATTTTTTGCTCCTAATGGGCAGCAATGTGAGGGACTGCCTCCTCACCGTGGCAGAGCCACAGATCCTAGTGATCCCTTGCCAGGGGAAGCATCCTTAACCATGATCCAAACTACTCTACACCAGTTGATTAAAACTGTTCAGGACTTGAATAAGAAATCTGATGCTTTAACTTCCAGAGTTATGGCTCTGGTACACGTATGAAATCAATATGAACAGACTGTGCAGACAGCTCAAACTTCCATGATTAAATCTGCTGCTGTGGTGGCCAACCTTGTTGAGGAGAACTTACTCCTTTGGCAGCACCTAGAGACTGTTAAGAAGCAGGACAGAGAAAAAAATCCAAGAGTGCTGGAGCTATCAGAGGCAGAAAAGAGTGAGGACTGTTTCAGTTTTGCACAAGACTTTCCCAGGAAGACCATCCTCTGTCTTTAAAAAAACCATATCACATCAATTGTAGGTGGGCACCAACAGATTCTACTACCCCACAAATGCTCATTGTAGTCTGTACAGGGATCGGGATAGAAATTGAGCCTTAGCGATTGCCAGGAGATGCAGAACATTAAAGTATGGCGACGACACTCTTCTATTCCCAGATCTGTTTTTCAGTACCAGACAACATCGTATGGCTTTTAATGATCACTGGAACTGTATTGCCAGCTCAAAGTACAGAACCAACTACTGTTACCTGCCAAGCTCCGCGGTTGCTTTGGAATGGCCACCAATATTTGTATAATAATCCTAAGGAAGGAAAAAAAATGGTCCTCCATATAGAACTTGAATTGACAGAGGGAGCAGAAGAAGGCATCTCCTCAGATGGAGACTGACTCATTCTAGTATTGGCTGCGCAGTAAGTTTGAATACCAGGACTTGGGCTGATTATTGGAGTTCCCTGTTTTATTCTTTGTGCCTTATGTGTTACTTCCTCACAACCTTGTTCCTCTATCTGGGATTGGAGTTTGGACTGCCACATTGCTGCACGACCATACTGCTGATCACCCATAACATTAGCAGTTTGACTTTCGTTTTGTGGAAACCCATGTTTTGTCACAGAGCTCGGACTCAAATCCTGGACTGTTATGGTTTGCTACTAAATAGCCTATATAAGTGTGTTTCTTTAGTGCTGCTTTTAGGAAATAACTATTATTTTATGCTGGCAGGTTAGTTGTGCATTGTGTGTTCACTTTATTATAGTGTGCTTTTATTATTGGGGGACTGGATTTTTTTTTTATCCCCACATTCCATGCTTTCACTTTCTCTAATGCACAATGTCAGTGTAGTATTACATCGTTGATGTTTTCCAGTTTGCTGTATTTGCTATATACAGAATAATGGCTACACAGGTGTGTGTTATGATGGTTTTTTACACACCCATGGTGAGTGGTGAGCTCAAAAATCTCGAGAGTGAAGCTCGAGAGCTTAATGAGCTCATCACTCACCAAGGGTATGTAAAAAAACATCATGA